>CM038142.1:367809339-370709339 GCA_021437245.1 Aegilops speltoides
AGTGGTTCGGCTGCCGCGAGGGTGTCATCCGTTGTCAGTGACAACTCCCAAGACGATCGCATCTGCATAATGATGCCAGAGTGCGATTCGCGTGGGATAATCCCAACGGATGGAGCCTGCCAGCGATGTGCGTAACAATTCTTCGATGGCTTGAGGGAGGTAGCAGTCAATGCCGATTTAAAAGAAGCTTCTCACCAAGGCCACCACAAAAATGAGATGCGGTACATCACCAGCGGGGCCGAGGCGGCGGCGTAGCCCGCCAGCGAGCAGTTCGGCTTCACGTTGGGCGGCAGAGGCGGGTGGTGGCAAGCCTTGCCGGCAGGAGGACCTTGCCGGAGAGGTCGTTGGCGAGGGGGAGCCCGAGGTCGGCGCGAAGCGAGCCCGCTGAGGCGCTGGCGCCAGCCGTCTTCGAAAGCAGCTTGCCGAGCAGCGGAGCCCCCAGCGCAGCCTCAATTCCAACCAAGAAGGCCTCCGTCGAGCTGGAGATACGGCGGGGAGGACAGGCAGGCCAGCAGCCGAGGGGCGTGGGACCACGCTCCATCGGCAAAATACTGTCGCCCAGCTGGAGGGTCCTGAGCTGTGCCGACACACAGGCGGGTCTTCCCGGCCGCCACGCTGATCTGCGCAGCAGCCTCCCGCCAACGTCCAAGGGAGCCTACTCCTCCGCCTCGCCCCAGAAAGGGTACGGGTTTCGACTCTCTGCGCTGTACTGAGCTCCGACGAGGAGGAAGAAGAGGAGGAAGAGTAAGGCTTTCTCCTTGCTGTACTTGTTTTTCTTCGATCTTTGTTGTTGCTTGTCTTGCATCTGATTTGCTAGTCGTCGAGCAGTCCGGCAACTGAGGTGGCGCCGAGAAGGCCAAAGCTGGCGACTCCGGCAAGGCTGTGGTGGCCGCCGACAAGCAGGACGGTTCCGGCAAGCAGTACTGCAAGATCCATCGCACCAAGGGCCATGACCTCCAAGCATACAAGAAGAGGAAGTTGGTTACTGGCGACTACTTTCCGGCAGAGCTCCCGAAGCCGCCGTCGAGAAGGTCCCTAAGATCAACGTCGGAGGCGTTGAGAAGCAGTCTGCTCCGGCAAGCCCTAGGGTTTGTTCCGTTGAAGCAGAAGCTCCCGACAAGTTTTGCTCCGGCAAGCTTGTCGGGGAACGTCAAGCTCCGGCGGAGACACAACTTCTCGCCGTAGAAGCGGATATTCCCGCAGCAATCTCCAAGATCAACACCAAGATCGCTGAGGAGCAAGATGCTCCGGCAAGCCCTAGGGTTTGTTCCGTTGAAGCAGAAGCTCCCGACAAGTTTTGCTCCGGCAAGCTTGCCGGGGCATCAAGCTCCGGCGGAGACACAACTTCGCCGTGAAAGCGGATATTCCCGCAGCAATCTCCAAGATCAACACCAAGAGCGCCGAGGAGCAAGATGCTCCGCAAGCCCTAAGGTTTGTTCCGTTGAAGGTAAGCTCCGACAAGTTTTGCTCCGGCAAGCTTGTCGGGAACGATCAACTCGGGCGGACCGACAGGTTCTGCCGCGGAAAGCGGATGTTCCCGCAGTAGCAGATTTGCCTTTAATCCTTGTCGTCGAGCCACAAGCTCCGGCATGGGCACTGCAGATCGTCCGTTTCCCCCCATGACATCTTTGGCGCGCCAGGTAGGGGGCGTCGAGGTTGTGCGAACCTGATCCGGTCTCTGCGCGTGCTACGTCAACATCTTCAACAACATGCCACCGAAGAAGAAGACTTCGGAGGTGGCCGCTCCGTCTACGTCGATTCCACCGCCGCCGGAGCAAACGGCCGGTGGGGTAGACGCCCGACGGAGGAGCGGGCGCCAGACGGTGGGACTCACGCCGTCACGGAGTCAAGGACAAGGCCCCGCAAGCCTTCGTCGTACATACACCGCACTTTCCTGGGAGGTGCGAGGTCGACTAACGCCATGGTGCTCCTAGCACCGCATTTCGCGTGGAGCAAGGCAACTGGTGGATCTCGAGGCGTTCAAGACTAAGAGCATGCACGCCCAGATGCCTTTGGCACGGGCGAGGTGCGGGTTGCTGGGCGACGGGTACTGCTCCTTCCAACCCGGCTTGGGGAGTCGAGCATATCCGCTCCTCGCGCCGCTCGCCGCCGCCGCCGAACACTCCAGAGGAAGCGCTGGCCCGAGCCCAGCTGCTTCTAGATTACCCTCCGGCGCCACACAAGATTGACGACTGGAGGTTGACCATTCAGAGCCTCGTCGGCTTCACCAACACCGACAAGCCCCGGCAATTGAGCAGATTGAAGCCCCGAAGCGCGTCAAGGATGTGCGAAGGCTTGCCGGCTGTGTTGCTGCTCTCAGTAGGTTCATCTCTAAGTCTGCTGAGCGCGCCCTGCCATTTTTCAAGATTTTGAAAAAGGCAGGTCCAATGAAATGGACTCCGGAAGTGGAGGCTGCGCTACAGGACTTGAAGAGATACCTATCCTCCACTCCAGTACTTGTCGCACCTAAGCCACAAGAGAAGTTGCTGCTGTATCTAGCGGCAACCAATCAAGTGGTTAGTGCTGCGTTAGTAGCGGAGAGGGAGGCGATGATGAGCAAGCAATCGCGGCGAATCCAGCGACAAGCGAGGGGCTTCCCGACAAGCTCTGGTCTGCAAGGATGGATCTGCTGCGATTGCGGAAGAGAAATAGAAGAAGATGGTGCAGCGCCCGGTCTACTTTGTCGGCCTCCTTCTGTGGGGCTAGATCAAGGTACTCTGGTGTGCAGTTGCTTTTCGGCCTTCTCATGGCCTCGAGGAAGCTGCGCCATTATTTTCAAGCACATGAGATCACAGTTGTCACTCGCTTTCCATTGAAGAGGATATTGCAAAATCCAGAAGCAACAGGCAGGATTGTCGAGTGGGCACTGGAACTGTCAAGCTTTGGCCTCAAGTTTGAAAGTACTTCGGCTATTCAGAGCCGGGCATTGGCAGAATTCATAGCAGAGTGGACGCCAACACCTGATGAGGAAACTCCGGAGAAGAGCATCCCCGTCAAGGAAGCAAGTAAAGAATGGATCATGTACTTTGATGGTGCCTTCTCGCTGCAAGGCGCTGGTGCGGGTGTGTTGCTTGTCACGCCCACTGGAGAGCACCTCAAGTACGTGATCCAGATGCACTTTCTCAAGGAGCAGGCAACCAACAATACTGCAGAGTATGAAGGACTGCTTGCCGGACTCAGGATCACGGCAGAACTTGGGATCAAGAAGCTTATTGTCAGGGGTGATTCACAGCTTGTCGTCCGCCAAGTTAACAATGATTATCAGAGTCCGTTGATGGAAGCCTACATTGATGAAGTGAGGAAGCTGGAAGAGCATTTTGACGGCCTACAGATGGAACATGTTCCAAGAGCTCAGAATGACATTGCAGATGGCTTGTCAAAATGTGCCGCACTTAAGTTGCCTGTGGAACCAGGGATTTTTGTGCTCAAGCTAACTCAACCCTCTGTGACACCATCAACTGGACAGAGCAAAAAGAGAAAGTTGGTTACTGGCGACTACTTCCCGGCAGAGCTCCCCGAAGCCGCCGCCAAGAAAGTCCCTAGGATCAACACAGAAAGTGCTGAGGAGCAGTCTGCTCCGACAAGCCCTAGGGTTTGTATCGTTGAAGCATACGCTCCCGACAAGTTGTGTCCCGACACGCTTGCCGGGGGGCATCACGCTCCGGCAGGATCCCAGATTCTTGCCGTAGAAGCGGATGTTCCCGCAGCAGCATTTGCGCCTTTAGTCCTTGTTGTCGAGCCACTAGCTCCGACATGGGCACAGCAGATAGTCCATTTCCTTTGAAGCGGGGAGAACTTCCGAAGAGCAAGAAGAAGCGAAAAAAGTAGCCCGGCAATCAAGTATGTACCAGGTTTGTCGATGACATACCGTCTGAAGAAGATTCAATGGAGTGAAATTGAAGTGCATTTCCGGGAAGAAGGAGAAGAGCTGTTGGCGGAGATACACGGAGGCATATGTGGTCACCACATTGGCG
Source organism: Aegilops speltoides (assembly GCA_021437245.1). Classification (NCBI taxonomy): domain Eukaryota; kingdom Viridiplantae; phylum Streptophyta; class Magnoliopsida; order Poales; family Poaceae; genus Aegilops; species Aegilops speltoides. Next base: position 367,813,314 of record CM038142.1, read on the forward strand.
CCAAAACACTTGCCGCAAAGCTTTCCGGCAAGGTTTCTTTGGCCGACAGCCCTCCGAGGATGCAACTGCACAAGTAACCAAGGGTGAAGCGTGCAGGCCCACTCCAAACAGATACATCAACCAGCTCAAGCTCTCCAAACAATCCCTTTATCCTGGCCATTTTTGATGCGGGGGCTCGACATCCTCGGCCCCTTTCCCGAAGTTGTGGGGCTTCGAGTTCTTATGCGTGGCAATCGACAAGTTCACGAAGTGGCGGAGGTGGAAGCGATGAGGAAGGTGACAGCCACGGTCGGCGATCAAGTTCTTGGTCGATTGTTTGCGTTTGAGTCCCTAACAGGATCATCACCGACAACGGCACACAATTCTGAGCCGCACCTTCATGCGATCGTCCAAGATCTTGGCGCCAAGATCGCCCGCTTAACTGTTGCTCACCCGAGAAGCAGCGGTCAAGCGGAGAGGGCAACGCAGAATGCTGCAGCGGGCTCAAGACCAGAACTTTCGACAAGCTGCACAAGTGCGGAAGAAATTGGATCGAGGAGCTGCCGGTGGTTCTTTGGTCGATCAGGACGACGCCAAATCGAGCCACTGGCCAGACACCTTTTGCTCTTGTCTATGTGTCGGTGTACTAAAGTAGGGGTACCTTAGTACCCCGAACTTGGGCACGGGCGGTTGCAGCACCCCGCGGCAAGGCTTGCCGGGCGCCCGCCAAGACTCTCCGTCACTCCCGGTCACTGCCACTCAAGAACAAAGTATTGACCAAAGAAGTCAAGGCCCCGGCAAGAGAAGCTTGCCGGGAAGGACAAGGCCCCGGCAAGAGAAGCTTGCCGGGAAGGACAAGACCCCGGCAAGAGGAGCTTGCCGGGAAGGACAACCAAAGCACTTCAGAAGACCTGCCGCGACGCATCAAGGCTTCGACAAGACCGGCAAGCGGCAAGCTTGCGGGTCGCGAGAAAGATACCGCGGCAAGGCACTTGCACGCGGGCGGCCACCACTTTGCGCCCAAGCTCCAGCTCACCCGATGATGTGTCGCCACAGGATCATTCTTGGTGCATGTGGCGTGTGGCTGTGCAGCCTAGCGGTGCGAGGTGTCGAGTGAAGGTGATTAGGAGGCCATCGTGGCGATCGGTGCGGCGCCCTCGCTGGTCGCTTCCTGCCTTTGTTGGAAGCGATCGGACGGGCATTAAATGCTCTTGTCCCCTGCGTCGAGAGTTAGGTAGGGACCTTGAGATAACAGCTTGTACCAACCCGCATTTTTACCTTTCTACCCTCTCTCGCATTGCCACAGCCGGTGACCTTTAGACTATAAAAAGGAGGCCCAGGCGCACGTAGAAGGGGTTCGGTCAGTTCGACTCATTCGAGACAACAGCATACCCACGCTTTCGAGCAAAGAACAAATACAAACACAAAGCAGCAGTAGGAGTTTTATCTCTCCGGAGAGCTCCGAAGCTGGGTAAAAATCGCCCGTTTCCCCCCGCGCGCTCGACCTCGATCTGCTCTTCGTGCGCCCCTCCGCTCCCTGCCGGACCAGAAGGGGCTCCCTGCCCCATAGGTGCTCGTGCCCGCAGCGCCCACGACATCTTTGGCGCGCCAGATAGGGGGCGTCGAGGTCGTGCAAACCTGATCCGGTCTCCGCGCGTGCTACATCGACATCTTCATCGACATGCCACCGAAGAAGAAGCCCTCGGAGGTGGCCGCTCCGTCTACGTCGATTCCACCACCGCCGCAGGAGCAAACGGGCGGTGGGGTAGACGCCGGCGGAGGGGCAGGCACCGACGGTGGGGCACACGTCGTCACTAGGTCCAAAGACAAGGCCCCGCAAGCTTCGGCAACCGTACATACACCACGCCCTTCCCAGGAGGTGCAAGGTCGACAACGCCATGGTGCCCCTAGCACCGTACTCGTGTTGGAGCAAGGCCAAGCTGGTGGGTCGCGGGACGTTCAAGACCAGCGTGCACGCTAGCATGCTGGCGCGAGTGAGGTGCGGTTGCCCGGACGGGGTACTACTCCTTCCAATCTAGTTGGGAGCCCGAGCACATCCCGCTCCTCGCGCCGCTCGTCGCCACCGCCACCCAAGACTCCAGAGGAAGCACTGGGCCGAGCCCAGCTGCTCCTAGATTACCCTCCGGCGCCACACAAGATTGACGACTGGAGGATGGCCATTTATAGCCTCATTGGCTTCGCCAACGGTGACAAGCCCCGGCAACCGAGTGCATCGAAGCCCCGGCAAGACGCCCAGGCGCGAGCCGACGCCAACAAAGCCGCTGGGGGTGCCACCACCGTGCACTCCCCGCCCAGAAGGCCAAGATCGCCGACTCGTCGGGCCAACCTCGACGCCGACTCCACTGCATCGTTGGACCCGCGAACTCGCAGCGATCAACGCCAAGTTATTCAAGAACGACGACACGAAGACGCACGCACCCGTATCGAGCGTCGAAGAGAAGCCTGACGTCGATCGACCAATGTGGCTGGGCCCTGTCGACATGCATGCGCCAGGGGAACCAGGTGACTTGCCGTATACGGTAGGTTGCCCTGCGTTCACTCGTGAGCTGCGGCAAGTCCAGTGGCCCAGCACCAAGAACTTCAAGCCGACGTGTTCAGAAATGCGATGGCAGGATACATCCGTCGGAGTTCCTCAGCATCTACACCATAGCGGTGCAGGCTGCCGGGGGGCGAGACGAGAAGATCCTCGCCAACTACTTCACACTCGTACTCAAGCCCAACCTCAGATCTTGGCTCATGCACTTGCCGGACAACTCCATCTCTTCGTGGGCGGACTGTGCCATCAGTTTGTCGGCGCCTTCACGGTGGCCACAAGCCTCATGGCCGAGAAGCGATCTTCATTGCTGGCCGAAGGAAGGAGAACCCTAGCAGCAAGTACATACGAGATTCAGCGGTGCGATGTAACATCGCACGTCCACCCTGGCCGCAGATTATCGGCGCGTTCCATCGAGCGTGTGTAACGCAGGATGAGGGAGCAGATGGCGATGTGCAAGATCGGAGATGTCGGCGAGCTCTATGCTGCCGCCGACAAGTGTGTCCGTCTGAAGAGGGGAGAAACTTCCGGAGAGAATGTGGGAAGCAGTAGGATCTCGCGGTGAGGGCGCCCCTCCGGCAAGAAGGAACCGAGGCGGACTAATGTAGAAGAAAGGCTAAGGATGTGCTAGTTGTTGAGCAGTCCGGCAGCGAGGCGGCTCCGACAAGGCCAAGGCCGACGACTCGGCGAGGCTGTGGTGGCCACCGACAAGGGGCCGGCTCCGGCAGCAAGATTGCAAGATCCATCGCACCAAGGGCCATGACCTCCAAGCATGCAAGAAAGTCGAGCAGATGGCGGAGCTACAGAGAGCTGAATACGAGCGCCGCGACAAGGAGAAGGCCCAGAAAGGTGGTGGAGGATCCGGCAAGAAGCCTCCTGCCCAGGGAGGGCGCCGTGGCAAGGCCAAATAGCGGCAAGGAGACAGACCCCCCCGTGGCCACGACAAGGACGAAGAGGAAGATGAGGATGATGAGATGGATGAGGATGAGACCGACGACCAAGAGTTTCAGAAGGCGACGGAGGTTTTATGCGTTGACGGCGGTGCCTCTCTGCATACCTCGCACCGTCAACTCAAGCAGTGGGTGCGGGAGGTGAATGCAGCAGAACCATCAGTCGAATCGCGCAAGCCCCTGAAGTGGTCCAGAAGACGCCCATCGTCTTTGGCGTTGAGATCACCCGATCGCATCACAGCGGTCGGGTGCTTGCGATGTTGGTTTCGCCAACCATCCGCAACCTCAAGGTCACAAAGATGTTGGTTGACGGCGGGGCGGCCTGAATCTCATCTCCTCCGCGGTGCTCAAGCTCGGATCTGACAAAGAAGCTCGAAGAGACCGGTACCTTTCAAGGAATCAATCCGGGAAGGAGCAAACCCAAGGGGAAGATCACACTGCCAGTAACTTTTGGCAGCGAGCTGAATTTCAGGACAGAGAGAGTCACATTTGAAGTTGCTGATTTCCCATTGCCATACAATGGGATACTTGGCAATCGGCGCTTCGCCAAGTTCATGGCAGCCTCTCCTCGCATACAATGTGCTCAAGATGCCTGGTCCGATAAGTGTCATTTCTGTCCAAAGCGACAAGAAGGATGCACTTATCTGTACCCGACAAGATCTACAAGGGAAGCAGCGGCTGCAGCAGAAGCGCAAACCACTTGCCGCTAAAGCTCCGGGAAGAAGAAGAACACCAAGTCCGCAAGAGTAGCTCGATGCCCACTAAGGCAAACACCCCTTGAGTCTTTCTTGGCCGTCGAGGCCGCACCATCGAGCTCCACCGGCAAGTGCAAGAAGCGAAGACAGCTACACAGAGACCAAGTCCTGCAAGCGAGGCTCGATGCCCCTCCGACAAGCGCACCTCTTGAGTCTTTAACGCTGCGTCGAGGACCTTTCATCGAGCTTCACCGGCAAGTAGAGCACAGTCGTTTTTAAAATTCCTATGTTATATTCCTCGAACGACCGTGCCTTGTATGAAAAACCTGTGCGCGAAGGGACCGGCTCGTGGCTAAGTTGCGCCCTTACTTTGTTTCGAGTCCGCTCAACAATCCAAGTGAGCTGCAACTAGCCCCGACAAGGTTTCTTGCCGGAGGCAACACCGCCGGCGGGCTGCTGATGTTCCGCACTCAGCAAGTGTGTTTGCGCCAGCAAGTTTCCTAAAAGCGCAGGGTAAAAACATACAAGGGATGGAATCAAGTAAAGGAGATAACATAGCAATTGGCGTCATTCAAAGAAGCGCAGCGTTGCCGGGACACAGATGACAGAAAAGCTAAGTTGCCCAAAATTTGAGCACAGAGCACAGTCAGTTTTAAATTTTTATGTTATATTCCTTGAACGTCCGTGCCTTGTATGAAGAAACTGTGCGCGGAGGAACCGACTCGCGGCTACGTTGCGCCCTTAACTTTGTTTCGAGTCCGCTCAACAATAAAAGCACGCTGCAACTAGCCCCGACAAGGTTTCTTGCATAAGCAACACCGCCCGGTGAATCGCGATGTTCGCTTTTCGGCAAGTGTGTTTGCACCGGCAAGTTCCCTAAAAGCGTAAGGGTAAAAACATGCAAGGGATGGAGTCAAGTACAGGATATAACACAGCATTGCCCAAAATGAAGCATTACAAAAGTAACTCATTGCGGCACTGATTAAATTATTTTCATGACTGAAATAACAGCGACGAGGACGGAGAAGAAGGGCGCTCCGGCACCTGGACCCCAGCAAGCCAGCATTGCTGGGGGCTGCGAGTACCAAGATACATCCCCGGCAAGCCAGAGTTGCCAGGGGATGCAATGTCAGATAAGTTTTTCATCCCTCGTCATGCATCCTCTTATGGACTGGGGGATGCGGAACCACGTTTTTTCCGAAAACTGCCGTGCCTTGTATGGAAACCTGTGCGCGGAGGAGCCGACTCGTGGCTAAGTTGCGCCCTTGATTTGTTTTCGAGTCCGCTCAACAACCCAAATGAGCTGCAACTAGCCCCGACAAGGTTTCTTGCGGAGGCCACACCAATGACTGCCGACGTTCAGACTCAGCAAGTGTGCTTGCGCCGGCAAGTTCCCTAAAAGCACAGGGTAAAGACATACAAGGAGCATGACAGAATAAAGGAAATAACCCGGCAAGCATCTTTTTTTTCATTAAAAAACATCCTACTCCAGTACAGTCCATAGAGGATGAAAAACATGAAAGAGAGGATTGCAAGTTCTTAATGCAGCTAAGGCCCGAAGGCTACAAACTAAAAAGATAAAGATGCCCGTAATCCCTTCTCCTGTCCCTCTTTTCAGGAGGTAGGTTAAGGAGGCGAAAAGGGCAAAAGGGGCGCCTAGGCGAGCTACGGGTGCCAGAAGACACCAAGAGAACATCCCGGAGGCCTCCAGAGGCTGGACGGTGATGGCGGCACCGGAAGAGGGGCTCGAAGGCGGGACGGCAAGACGTCAGCACGCTATCAAGGGCACTATGCCCTCGTACTCCGACTTGACGGCCTTGCCGCCAACCCTCTTCCTCTTCCGCAGCCTCCCTACGCCAGCCGCCCAAGGAGACGACCTCGGGGAGTTCAAGGGGCCAGCGACACGGATGATGGGGTCACCGGTGGCGCGAGAAGCGACGCCCGACACCTAGTCGGACACGTCATCTCGCCGCCCACTACCCTCGTCGTCGCTGTCGATCTCCTCCTCGTCACTCTCGCTCGAGGAGGAATCTTTGCTGTCGGAGGAGCTGTCCACGCAGCACCTCGCTCGAATGCCGGAGTCCCCGAAGACCTTGACGGAGAGAAGGTCGCCCTCCATTAACTTAAAATGGAGGGTAAACCCCGCCGTCAAGCTGAAGATGCGAGCGAACGTCTTCCACCCACGGTCAAGATACATCACATCAGGGGCTCGGAATACAACGTGGACTCGCGTGCCGTTGATTCCACAGCCCCTCATGTGCAATCTTAGCGTCTCGGGCGGATCCGCCTCCATCATGTTCGCAAACGGAGCTGGAAGCCGGAGGCGACGACGAGGCGCCCGGCACAGCCTGACGAAGAACTCGCAAGGGTTGTCCCCGGTGTGGACCGTCGTGGGGAGAGGAACCGCCGGCGGAGGCGGAGATGGTGCGCCGCCCCGTCCGCCTCTTCCCCGAGCACTCCGGCCTCGTCCTCGACCTCGTCCACGACCTCGCCCCCTCCCTCTTCCCCTTGTGGCTGGCTCTGCCGCCATAGGCGCGGGATAGGGAGAGGCGCGCTGTCTTGTGGCGACCCTCGCCGCCACCGATGAAGAACCAGGGTTCCTTTTCTCCATGGCGAATGTGAGAAAAGGAGCGTGCTGAAAGAGAGATGGGAGAGTGCGCGGCCTCAAGGCCCCTCTCGCCCTTCTTAAAGAGGCGAGGTGGGGGATCGGCCGCCCCGCTCAGCCAATCAAGGCGCGGGAATCACAACGGCCCAGTTTCCCACTCCCACCGTCCGTGACCCCAGGCGCATGGGAGCCGCGTGGTGAAGATGCAGAGCCGAGGCGACGGGTGAGGTGACCTCGCCCCGCCCTGTGATCACAGGGGGTGGACGCCTTGAAAATCACGCACGCCACCCACGTTGCCCACGACGCCGCGATTGACGCGTACCGTTACGGGGGCCGCGGTGGATACGGAGTGGATCTGGTGTGGATCTAGGCCGCGCGTGCCCGTGCCCTGTTTTGGGCCTGGCCCAACAGCGCTCGGCACCGTGTATGGCCCAGGCCCGGGGGTTCCTGTCGGTGTACTAAAGTAGGGGTACCTTAGTACCCCGAACTTGGGCATGGGCGGTTGCAGCACCCCACGGCAAGGCTTGCCGGGCGCCCGCCAAGACTCTCTGTCACTCCCGGTCACTGCCACTCAAGAACAAAGTATTGACCAAAGAAGTCAAGGCCCCGGCAAGAGAAGCTTGCCGAGAAGGACAAGGCCCCGGCAAGAGAAGCTTGCCGGGAAGGACAAGACCCCGGCAAGAGGAGCTTGCCGGGAAGGACAACCAAAGCACTTCAGAAGACTGCCGCGGCGCATCTGCTTCGGCAAAGACCCGAAAGCGGCAAGCTTATGGTGCGACAAGACAGATACCGCGGCAAGGCACTTGCCGCGGCGAAGCCACCACTTTGCGCCCAAGCTCCAGCTCACCCGACGACGTGTCGCCACAGGATCATTCTTGGTGCACGTGGCGTGTGGCTGTGTAGCCTAGCGGTGCGAGGTGTCGAGCGAAGTTGACTAGGAGGCCATCGTGGCGATCGGTGGCGCCCCTAATGGTCGTTTCCTGCACTGTTGGAGCGACCGGACGGGCATTAAATGCTCTTGTCCCCTGCCGTCAGAGTTAGGTAGGAAACACTGTAGATAATAGTTGTACCAACCCGCAATTTTACCTTTCTACCCCTCTCTCTGCATTGCCACCTGTCGGTGACCCCTTTAGACTATAAAAAGGAGGCCCAGGTGCACGTAGAAGGGGTTCGGTCAGTTCGACTCATTCGAGACAACAGCATACCCACGCTTTCGAGCAAAGAACAAATACAAACACAAAGCAGCAGTAGGAGTTTTATCTCTCCGGAGAGCTCTGAAGCTGGGTAAAAATCGCCCGTTTCCCCCCGCGCGCTCGACCTCGATCTGCTCTTCGTGCACCCCTCCGCTCCCTGCCGGACCAGAAGGGGCTCCCTGCCCCATAGGTGCTCGTGCCCGCAGCGCCCACGACACTATGGAGCAGAGGCAGTTCTCCCCACAGAACTCGTATACGGATCGCCTCGAGTGCTCGCTTATGATGAGCTTGAGCAAGAGCAGCTGCGGCAAGATGACGCTGCTCCTCGAGGAGATCGCCTTCTTCGAACTCTTTGTCACGAGCTGCTCGTTACGAGCAAGCTTTGCGCCGCTACCATAGCCGCAAAGTTAATGCCAGAAGCTTCGAGGAAGGCGACCTTGTTCTTTGGCGCGTTCAATCCGCCAAGAATTCCAACAAGTTGACGCCAAAGTGGGAAGGCCCTTATCGGGTAAAGCGAGTCACTAGGGCACTGGTATTTGTCCGCTTTGAGACCGAAGATGGCATTCCGTGAGCAACTCTCGAACATAGAGCATCTTCGCAAGTTTTACCCATAGGCGGCGGTTGCGGAACTCGCTGTCCCGGCAACCACCTTTTGTACAAGCCTTGCCGCTGTTGCATGTAACCCTTTGTACAAAGCCGGGCGCAGATCCCGTGCATAAATAAAGATCGTATGTTCAGTACATGATTGTCAAATTTCATGCCTTTTTCTTTTTAGCATGTATACACGGACACTTTGTGCAGAACTTGCCCCCGGTAAGCAATAACGAAGCCTTAAGGCTCCATAATTTTATTTTCTCTTCTTTCTTTTGCTCAAAAAGAAGGTTCCTCCGCCCACATGTTCACGGGAGGGGGGGGGGGAAGGAGAAGATAAACGGCATCATTCAAAGAAGCATAAGCCTTGCCGGGACACAAATGACAGAAAAGCTAAGTTGCCAAAGTTTGAGCACAGTCAGTTTCAAATTTTTAAAGTTATATTCCTTGAACGACCGTGCCTTGTATGGAAAAACCTCAGCGCTGAAGGAACTGCTCGTGGCTAAGTTGCCCTTACTTTGTTTCGAGTCCGCTCAACAATGAAAGTGTGCTGCGACTAGCCTCGACTAGGTTTCTTGTCGGGGCGACTTACCGCCGACAAGCTGCGATGTTCAGACTAGCGCGCATGGCAAGCGTTGTTTATGCCGCAAGTTCCCTAAAAGCGTAGGGTCAAAACATACAAGGAATGGAACCAAGTAAAGGAGATAACATAGCAAGCAGTACCCAGGATAAAGTTATATTACAATAAATAACTTGCCGCGCTCTAATAAGTTGTTCCTATGACATATCTAGTAGCGGCAAGAAAAAGGAGGAGAAGGGTGGCGTAATCCACGCGCTCGCCGTCGACCCTCTTGACTTCATTGACCTTGTCCACAATGGGTGCGACAATGGCTTTGAGATCTTCAAGATCGGCACCTGCTGGCAGCTTCTTGAGGACGCGGGAGAGGTCAAGGTTCGGGTTGCGGAAGAGTATCTTCACCAACACCTTCTCCAAGACTTTGGTGCAGATTGCACGCGACTCGTCGGCCAGCTTCTTCGGGATCCTTTCCCGGAGCTGCTGGAGAGCCGTCACCACTCCCTTGAAGAAAAGAGTAAGTTTGGCGCTGGGCTGGAGGTTCTCGTCGGAGGAGTACCCAAAGCCCGCCAAGTCCAGCTCCGCCAGCTCCTCGTCGATGGATGCAGCAATGTTGACGAGGCCCTCTGTCCAGAGCTCCACTGTAGCCTTGAAGGTGTTCTGAGTCTCGGCGGCCCTCGTCAACAGATCCTCGTTGCCCTTGAGCTCCTTCTTGAAGTCATCCTCTCGCTTCTTGGCGGCATCCAGTGTCTCCGTCAAGGTGGCCAGCTTCAGCTCCAGATCAGCGCTTGAGTCCTTGGCGGCGTTCAGTTCCTTGATCTTCTCGGCAAGTTGAGCTTGCAGATCGCCATGGGCAAGTGCATCCTTCTCGGCCTTTCACTGGAGTGCGGCAAGCTCTTCATTCTTCTTTCCCATATCCGCCTCCAGCCTGCGCCACTTTCTCCTCGACTCTTCTTGGCGGTTCTCGGCGGCGCGGCAGCGTCTTCTTTGCCTCCTTGAGCGCCCGCCAAGTGACTGCTCTTGTAGCGCCGAGCTCCTCTTCGTGGCTGTCCAGTTCACCTTCTTCGCCGGTTCACCTTCTCGCTGGACATCTCCTCGGCGAGCCTCGGTGCTCCTCGGCTTCAAATTTTTCCAGATGAAAGCCTTCGCCTCATCAAGCTGCGCCCTCTCCTCCGCAATCGATCGGAGGGCCTCCTGGTTGCGGCTCTTGAGCTCCTCCACATGCTTTTCTATGTCAACTCCCGCCCGCGCGACAAGCGCTTCCCGGGACTCAAGCTTCGCTTGCCGGGCGCGATAGAGTGACACCAACTTCCGGAGCAACTGCTCCTCTTCAGACTCGCCACTTCTGCTGCCGGGCGTCAACCACTGCCAGCCCGGTAGAGGCGAGTACTTCCCCGTCAAACTCCTCTCCTTCGACCGGCGCCCTGGAGCTCGACGCCCAGGGAAGCTTGATGTATACGCCCTCGGCGGCCTTCAAATATCTTTGGCTGGGGCTCGAGTCTGGGCGCAGATCAGCCGCGAAGGGTCGGCGGTCGGTACAAGCGCTTTGCGCTCCTTTGCCCTCCGGGTCGCGGTCGATCACGGACCTCGCCAGACTCTGCGCGGCCAGCCTTGGCGGCTTCTTCATTTGGCGGGTTCACAATCGGACCGGCTTCTTCCTCGGCGATGGGCGGCACCAAGATGTTACAAGCGCGCCTTCCTCGCTGGTGGCCTCGGTCTCCATCGGGTCTACAAGAGGGGGATCTGAGGACAGGGAGAGGAAGGAGAAGTCAAGCAAATATCCAAAAAAAGAAGAAAGAACACCAGAAGAAAAACCCAAGGGAAAATTTCCGACAAGGAGGGTTACCTGTGCTGGGCTCCGTGACCATGGGCTCCACCACTGGGGGCTCACTGGATCCGCCCCTTGCCGGGGACCCCTCCCTTCCCGGAGAGTGTTCCCTTGCCGGGGAACCACCCCTTGGCGGCGTAGTCGAAGCAGACAGCACCTCCGGGGCGGTTTCTGCTTGCTCTTGATGGGCCTGTTCTGCTCCTACGCAAATAAATCCACGATCAAGATATCAGTGAAAGAAGAAGCACCCATGCGCACCGCACAACAGGAAGTGAGCCAAACACTTACGCTGGGGGCAGTGTTGGGGGCTTCTACGAGGAGAAGGAATCGGGTCTGTCAAGGTGGTCTCGGACGTGTCTTCTGCCATCACAGCAGGGTCGTCCTCAATGACAACCACGGGGACCTTGGCCCTCTTCGCCGCTCTCTCGGCCAGAGTCCTGAAATGAAACAGGGATTCAGAGAGAAGCAAATCAGATGCAAGACAAGCAACCACAAAGATCGAAGAAAAACAAGTACAACAAGGAGAAGGCCTTACTCTTCCTCCTCTTCTTCCTCCTCGTCGGAGCTCAGCGAAGAGAGGTCAAAGTCCGGTACCCTTTCTGCGCGGCGAGGCGGAGGAGTAGGCTCCCTTGGACATTTGTCGGAGGCTGCGGCAGGATCAGGCGTGGCGGCCCGGGAAGACCCCGCCTCAGTTGCCGGCACAGCTTGGGACCCTCCCGTGGCGACGGTACTTGCCGCGGTGGAGCGTGTCCCACGGCGCCTCGGCTGCTGGCCTGCCTGTCCTCCTGCCGTATCTCCAGCTCGACGGAGGCGACTTCTTGGTTGGAATTGAGGCTACGCTGGGGGCTCCGCCTGCGGCAAGCTGCTCGAAGACGGCTGGCCGCTCGCGCCCTCGGCGGGCTCGCTCGCTTCGGCCTCGGGCTCCCCCTCGCCAACGACCTCTCCGGCAAGGTCCTCCCTGTCGGCAAGGCTTGCTGCCTCGCCGCCTCTGCCTCCTCCAACGTGAAGCCGAACTCGCCAGCGGGCGGCGCTGCCGCCGCCTCGCCCTGCTGGCGATGTACCGATCTCGCTGGCGGTGGCGCGGGTGAGAAGCTTCTTTTCGTCGGCATTGACTGCTACCTCCGTCAAGCCATCGAAGAATTGCTGCACGACATCGTCGGCAGGATCCATCCAAGTTGGGATTATCCCATGCGAATCGCACTCTGGCATCATTGCGCAGATGCGATCGGCTGGAGTTGTTGCACAACGGATGACACCGCGCAGCTGAACCACTCTGGACGGTTGGCGTCATGCTTGAACAGCTCCCTCAGCATCCCGTCAAGCTCTAGAACTGTGAAGTTGAAATTGAGGCCTGGGCGCAGCCTCATGATATCCGCCGGGCCGCCAAACTGCCAAGCGAGCCTCCCCCTTTTCTGTAGAGGGGCGATGCGACGGCGAAGGAAATCCGCGCCAACTGCCCCTGCTGTGAGCCCGGCAAGCCTGAGCCAGAGGATTCGGGTGGTGGCAATCTTCAGCTTGGCGTCGTCCGGCGACAGAGCGCTCCAGTCGCCGCCGCGCACTACCCGAGTCTGGCGCAGGTTGGTGAACGGTTGCGGATTGGCATTATAGATCCAGCACCACTCGGGTGGATGCCAACGAAGTTCTTGCAAAGGTGTGCGAAAACCGCCATTGTCAGAACGGCGTTGGGGGTGAAATCAAGGAGATGAAACCCGTAGGTATTCATGATGTCGCAGAAGAAATCAGAAAAAGGTGGGCAGAGCCAACAATAGAAGAACACCGGAAAGAAATAGTACCCTTTTGGGCACCACTTCGATTTGGAAGCTTCGGCGGAGAGCACCGGCGTGCGCGGATGCGCCCGCGTCTCCGTCGACCAGAAGAGGTAGAACTCCTCCCGCAGCGCCTTCCGGGTGAGCTCGGGAAGCACTCGCTCCTTGCACAACGCCTCGGCCGACTTCACGGCCTTGCCGGTCTTCGGAGCCATGCCGGAAGTGGCAGAGGAGCGCGGAGGGGTTGAGGGCGACGGCGGCGACGGGCGGCGGAGCGCTGCTCTCTTTCGGCTTTGGAAGCGGAGGGGAGCGGCGGAGCTTTCGGAGGAAGGGACTGCAAGTGGCAAATGTGGGGGAACGGCCCTGTTTCCTCTGCTTATAAACAGGGGAGGTGAACGTTACGCATTTCCTGAGTTAAAAAATTACCCATGATCTCTCCCACGACGCCGCGATTGACGCGTGCCGTTACGAGAGGACGCGGTGGATACGGAGTGGATTTGGTTTGGACCAAGGCCGCGCGTGCCCGTGCCCTATTTTGGGCCTGGCCCAACAGCGCTCGGCACCGTGTATGGCCCAGGCCCGGAGGCTCCTGTCGGTGTACTAAAGTAGGGGTACCTTAGTACCCCGAACTTGTGCACGGGCAGTCGCAGCACCCCGCGGGAAGGCTTGCCGGGCGTCCGCCAAGATCCCCCGCCATTTCCATTTACTGCCATTCAAGAACAAAGTGTTAACCAAGAAGACAAGGCCCTGGCAAGAGAAGCTTGCCGGGAAGAACATGACCCCGGCAAGAGGAGCTTGCCGGGAAGGCCAGCCAAGGCACTTCAGAAGACTTGCCGCGACGCACCGCGCGTCCCGGCAAGACCCGACGAGCGGCAAGCTTGCGGGTGCGACAAGATAACGACCGCGGCAAGGTGCTTGCCGCGGCGAAGCCACCACTCTGCGCCCACGCTCCAGCGCATCCAACAACGTGTCGCCGCAGGGTCGCTCCTGGTGCACGTGGCGGGTAGCTGTGCAGCCTAGCGGTGTGAGGTGGCAAGAGAAGATGATGAGGAGGCCATCGTGGCGATCGGTGGCGCCTCTAACGGTCGCTTCCTGCACTGTTGGAACGACCGGACGGGCATTAAATGCTCTTGTCCCCTGCCGTCAGAGTTAGGTAGAGGGCACTGTAGATAGCAGTTGTACCAACCCGCGTTTTTACTTTTTTACCCCTCTCTCTGCGTTGCCACCTGTCGGTGACCCCTTCAGACTATAAAAAGGAGGCCCGTGCGCACGTAGAAGGGGTTCGACTCATTCGAGACCACAGCATACCCACGCTCTCGAGCAAGAACAAATACAAACACAAAGCAGCAGTAGGAGTTTTATCTCTCCGGAGAGCTCCGAAGCTGGGTAAAATCCTCGCCTTTCGACCTCGATCTGCTTCTTCGATCGCCCGCCTCCCTGGGACCGTAAAGGGCCCCTGCCCCATAGGTGCTCGTTTCCCCCCACGACAGTGTTGTTCAATCGGCCGTCACCCCTTAGGATATAAGAGGCGGCTGGACTTCCCGTGCAAGGAAAAGGCTTGGATTCACGTCCAAAATCCTAGTCAAATTCGGATTGGCTTTGTCCGAACTTTCCAAAACTGTTCGGTTTAAACTGGCTGCACCTTGCGGGTCTTTTTTGTGGTGGTAAACGATCTCGGATGGAAACGAGCCCAAAAGCAATCTTGACCGTTTCGGCGAGACGAACAACTTTTATGTTGAATGTTTTTTGATCATAGGTCATCTTGAGGGTGAAATCGGTCGCGCAAAACAGGCTATCCTCGCGCTACCCATCCGACACGGTGTCTGGTCGGGCGCGCCAGTTTTTGCCTCCTGACAGGGCTGTATTCCGATGGCTCTAACTTTTGCATACGAACTCGGATTAGAACGATTTTTATATCAAAATCGATCGTTTCGACGAGACGAAGACAATCCGTATAGATAAGTTTTCCATTTGAGGTCGCCTTGGGGGCTTAATCATCCAAACTGTACTCTGAATATAAGATCTTAGTACTTTGAGCATAGTTTCGGCCTTCGAGATGAAATCGGACTGCGATGACCCAAACTTCAAAGATGTTCATATCGACAATACGGAACTCTTTCATGAAGATCACTTCTCCATTTGAGGCCATCTTAAATAAGTTATTGACCGTGCCAAAATCTGGTGTCACACATGCCCCTGCTTTTTCGCAAAGTTTGTGTGCGAAAAATAACTTCCGTGATAGCTTGTTCTAAGGACGATGTCAACACTCCATCGGCCATTTTACATGTTCTTAGGACGACAAGTATATATCGGCCATTGCTTGTTTGAACCTCTTGATGCAAACTTGGGTGAAAACTTCTCAGCTTCTATAACAATCCGGTGATAAGGTTCCATAGATCAAAACCATCCTCTGAACCATATTGTTCACCCTTTTGCTAGGATTTTGCAGATAATCAAGAAGGAACTTCCTCCAATCCTTACTTCGCCTGCATAAAAGTTTCATTAGTGGCCGAAGCGGTGGGCTTGGATTCAGCCTTACCTATGTTGACAAGACCTAGCATCGGCTATTGATAGAAATGCAATACACCATGGTTAACATAGTAGCCGGGTGCTTGCTGTGCCAACTCTTTCGAATTGTCATGCCTAGATATATGAACAATTTCAAAGCAACCCAAGGTAAATCTTGCATCTAGACATACCAAAAGATAAACTATAAGTGATCCGTCAAAACATTGATAACCCTTGGATATTTTTTGCACTACTAATAACGAATCACCAGAAGCCTCAATATGTATAGCACCTATATCAAGGCAAAGTTCCAATACGAATGACAATGCATATTCGGCTTTGATGATTGTGCAAATATTATAAGTGGCCTGAGGCTTCACAAAATAGCTCCATATGGAGATAAATAAGCAACACCAACACCTTGGCCATTGCCACAAATTTACTGTCGAAAATAATCTCCATAGTACCAGAAAGATAAGGGCAATATCAATGAACATGTACCTCGTTTTGGCCTCTAATTGAACTAAGGATGATGTTAGGATACTATATCAGCCATGCTTTGACATATTCTTAGGGCGATAGATAAATACCGGCCATCAACATAATGCCCATGTAGAATTCATTCACAAAATCATGTATAGCCGAAATAAACAAATGAAATAGCAATCAAATATTTCGGCCCTTTGGATTAGCAAGAAAAAATGTAGCTAATAAAATGTATAGAGATTTGGTAATATCCTCTCATGATGTAGAAAATTATGTCGCTTCCATGGATTAAAATAAATCCAGGGAGGGTAATTTATCATACCTGATGATGAATTCCATGGCAAAGGCATCAATGGTATGGTTGAAGAATATGGATGATGTGCTAACCGAAGATTTTGATGGGGTGATGCAAACCGTCGGCTTAACTGTTTTTGGCTTCCATCTTTCTCTTTCTTCACTTTTGTAACACTTTTTGCAACAGAAGCATGCACATCATTTTTGTGTTCATTGATCTTCTTGGGAACCCATGCCATGTTCTTCTTTTTCAGCTCTTGTGCACTAGGATTTTGTAATTTTTTCTGTTGCCAATATGATAAACCGAGTGGGCATCTCGGCTGTGATTTTGTTTCAACCAATGGCAACTCTTTTTGGGACTTGTGCACCCTCAACTTCTTTTCTTCAGATTTGGCACTCTGATTTTTATCAGTTGATTGCTTCACTTCTTTGCCTTTTGTAGCCAATGTCAACACTTTAATTGGCTCTTTGTTTTTTGAGATCAAATCTGAAGCAGCACACTTACGACCATCTCTTTTCACGCGGTAAACTTGCTTTACCACCTCTTTCTTCTTTCTTGAGCTCTGGACCGATTCCTTATGATTGAAACGGTCTTTGACGCGTGATTGTTCAAATGTTGATCTCCTTGGAGCTGCATAGTATTGGTGAGATGGTCTAGAATAAGATGGAGAATGTACCCTTGTATCATACCTGTCCCATGATGAATATGTATCTATATGAGCATAGGGAGGTATCCACGGCATTAGCATCGGCCCAAAATAAGGATATGAAGATGTTGCATTAAAATTATCACTTTGCCAATACCGATCCTCATATTTGCGCCTTGGGGGTGATCTTGGTTTCTTTGCATGATTTGGTCGATAAGCATTCTTCTCTTCACTCTTCTTTTGATATTTATCCAATAGTTCAGCAAAGGTGATTTTTGATCTCTTACACTTGCGCTTATTCCGGCCTTTGTTTTCTTTTGGTTTGCTTTCATCGATCATTAGATTTGCTTGCTGCCCCCCAGTCCTTGGTGTCTCCATTGTAGCTTTGATGGAACTCCCGCCCTCAAGATTATGCTCGTTATGCTCCTCAACAACTTCTTTACTTGAAAGCTTGATCCCATCACCTGCAGCTTTTACATTCTTTTTAGGATCGGCTTGAAGCAGCCGATGTAAAAACTTTTTGCCATCAGGACCAATCGGAATATACTGGCCATCTCTTGGTGTTTCAACAAACTTTAATCGTCCTTTTTCAATGGCCGATTTAACTATTTGATGAAACATGTTGCAATCGTCAAAATTATGCTTGGACGAATCATGCAACTTACAATACATTCGTCCTTGGATTGATGGCATAACATGGTGATCAAGAATTGTAATGTAATTATTTTTCAGCAACAAATCAAATATTTTATCACACATGCTTGAATTGAAAGTATACTTCTTGTTTCCTAGCCGATCTTGCTGTTTGAACGGCTTTGGAGATAAGCAAACGAATGGTTCAGATTTGGAATCTCCCCATTCGGCTATGCATTGTGTTTTCCACTCTATCTCCGATGTCTTTGGATATGATATTATATTAGCATCGGTTTTCTCAATAGAATTTAACCTTGGCTTTAAATTTCTGAAATGAAGATATTTAGAACATACATGTCTTAGTTGAGACCAAGTGTAAGCCAAGTAAGAAATAAGCAAAGCTACCCAACTAGATATGAACTTTAGAGAAAGCAACGGGAAAAGCTTTGGCTGTAACAATAAGTCGTTATCGGTCTTTATAAATGGTGCAATGGGTTGACCGATATGTTCCATAACAATTTTACTGCTAACAAGTAAATTACCCTTCCTCATTGGTCTTTCAAAATTACTTATGAGAATATTTCTTATAGATGCATCAATAATGAAGTTGTGACCAAATCTGAAAATAGGTAAATTACTCGCTATGCATACCTCTTCAAATATGTTGGGAGAGCATGATAGTGGTGCCATTTGAAGAACATCTTGCTCCGTCTTTGGATGGCTCCCCAACACCTTGTCATCATCTTTTTCTTGAATCCGTGCATCATTGCTTTGAAGATTTTTGTCGGCCGAACTTTGTTCGGCTACTTGTTCTTGTCGTTGAAGCTTGTCAATTTCTATGGCACGGAACTCATAGGGCAGGAAGTAGGTTCCATTAACCCGTAAAAATCAAGCACCGTTGTTTTCCTATGCTTGCCATGCCCTTTCTCAATAATGCTTGCCTCGTTGGATTTGATGGATTCAGAATATATACTACTTGATTCGGCTTTTTCAACCGAAGCACTTTCATGTTCCGAATCATCCTTCTTTTCATTGATAGTACCAATTGGCAATGCTTCTTTTATCTGAGCCAATTCTTTTTCTATTTGTTTCTGATGGCGAGCGGCAAAATTAGCTTTAAGCTTTTTCTCAATTTCAGCCCACTCCGTATATGATTGCCCCCCAATGCTTTTAGATTCTTTCGGCAATGACACACAAGTGTTGCCAAAATTTTGCAATTGTGTAGGGGGTGTATAATATGATGTAGTACTAGGTGAAGGCATATGTAATGTTGTAAGACCATACTTTTGCTCACCAATTTTATCAATTGGCAAAGATCCATCTTCTTGCGAAACTCTAGCTTTTATTGCGGCATAATCAGGAAATAGCCCCTTTTCATGTTGTTCAAGGCAAAGAGCACAAATTCTTTTATTTTGGGCTAAACTCTTCAATGCAGCCACCACTACCTCATCTTCTACAATGTTGGGCACAACCGCTCCTGTAAAATTTACATTCATTCGGCTATAACCAGGAAGGTGTGAAGCCGAATTATGAGCATCTACAGTTGTGTATGGTGCCGAAGAATTACTAACATGAGGTGCAGCATATGATGCTTGAGAGTAACTAGCCAAATAGCCATTAGTAGCATGGCCAATTCTCTCATTCATCGGCATGGTTGGATTACTATATTGCACATTAGCTGCCGATGAATAAAAGGGTGAAACACTTTCTTGTATGGCATTGGAAATTCTAACTTGTGGTGTTTCAAATTGATTAATCGAACTCATCATGTTGCTCATCGGCATATGAATTTGTGGGGTTGCTGATGCATGGGAGTTGGGATACATATGTTGCATGTTGCTAAATTTATAAGAATTTGAAACATGAAGATTGTTTTGCATCGGCCCTTGCACATAATTAGATGCATGGTTGATAAAACTAGGGCTAGCCGATACATTATGCTCAATAGGTGATCCAGCAACAACATATGGATTATTTGCATCTACAAAGGGGAATTGGGTATTCATATTACCTTTGTAGATTGCAGCAACTTGATGACGATCTCTTCGTAGCAAGAACGGGCTGGATACCGTTCAAAGCTTCGTCCCCAGCGGAGTCGCCAAAAAAGTGTGTCGACGCTGGAATGCGTCACACGAACACGTCGATGTGTACCCGCAGCGCCGAGGGATATACTCCGCAACTCACACCGCGGGAGGCCGACTTCCAGCGCGATACGCAAGACAGCAAGCCGGCGCTTTTGGGACCCGAAACCCACACGCCCGGGAGGGATCCCGTCTGGGCGCGCGGCAGCTATGGGCTGCCCTAGGTCGACCTGATCGCCCCTAAGGCCTCGAGGTTCGTCGCCCTGCAATGAAGAAGAACGAACGAAGAACGAGGAAGAAGAAGAACTAGGGTTAAGGAGAAAAGATAAAAGATAAAAAGTGGTAGATTGATTGATCGATTGTGTGTTGTTCAATCGGCTGTCACCCCTTAGGTATATAAGAGGCGGCTGGACTTCCCGTGCAAGGAAAAGGCTTGGATTCACGTCCAAAACCCTAGTCAAATTCGGATTGGTTTTGTCCGAACTTTCCAAAACTGTTCGGTTTAAACTGGCTGCACCTTGCGGGTCTTTTTTGTGGTGGTGAATGATCTCGGATGGAAACGATCCCAAAAGCAATCTTGACCGTTTCAGCGAGACGAACAACTTTTATGTTGAACGTTTTTTGATCAGAGGTCATCTTGAGGGTGAAACCGGTCGTGCAAAACAGGCTATCCTCGCGCTACCCATCAGACACGGTGTCTGGTGGGGCGCGCCAGTTTTTGCCTCCTTACAGGGCTGTATTCCGATGGCTCTATCTTTTGCATACGAACTCGGATTGGAACGACTTTTATATCAAAATCGATCGTTTCGATGAGACGAAGACAAACCGTATAGATAAGTTTTCCATTTGAGGTCGTCCTGGGGGCTTAATCATCCAAACTGTACTCTGAATATAAGATCTTAGTACTTTGAGCATAGTTTCGGCCTTCGAGATGAAATCGGGCTGCGATGACCCGAACTTCAAAGATGTTCATATCGACAATACGGAACTCTTTCATGAAGATCACTTCTCCATTTGAGGCCATCTTAAATAAGTTATTGACCGTGCCAAAATCTGGGGTCAACAACGAGACGCGCGCGTGGCGGCGGTGGCGTCGAGGAGAGCCTAGAGGCAACTCATACGAAGAGTAGAAGGGACATGGTGAGGAGATGCATATGTTGCGTCCATACTTAGACGCCCCAGAAGACGGGAGCATAGTACACTTTCTATGGTACACAGTCTTCTTAGCAGGTTTCATGGAGGAAGCGCACACCAGGAGGGGAGCAGAAGATGCGGCGTGGCGGCAACGTCGAGAACAATAGGAAGGCCGCGCCCATGGCGGCGGCACGCTCGACAAGCAATGGCAGCAGTGCATGCACCAAGAAGGATCCGTGGAGGCCAGATACATACATCTATACCTCTTCGGAAATGTTAACGCCCACACGTGTGGGCGTTAGCCATCTCAACCACACGCATCCATCGCCGTCCAGCAGTATCTGCACGAATCTTGGCACGTTCTGGCCAATTTTCTGTGCCACGTAGGACAAGGCGCGTGTGTGGTGTGTGACATAGTTCGCCCACACGCCGGTTGCCCCCCCCGGCGGTCAGCGGTTGCCACTCGGGGGGCGTGTGGTGGAACTGCTCTGCGCCCGCACGCCAAGCACCGACCGTGGTTGACGTCAAACACGTCGCGCACTTCGCCCCCTCCCCCTCACGGTTCCATTTACTCCTCCCTACAGTTACTCGCACAACCCACTTCGCATTTCAGTCGATTGGAGAAGACGAGAGGAGAAGGCGACGGCGGAGGCGGAAGAGTCAACATCATTCGCGGCCGTCGGTGGTGCTCGCCGGACCGGAGCGTCTTCGCCAGAGCGCCTACAGACTGAAGGTAATGCTCCCTCCCACTCTCAAAATCCTTGCCTGCATTTTCTTCCCGGCCCTCCGTGTTCAATGCTTCGCTCGAGATTCAGGCAGGTTCGTGATGCGCCGGTGTTCTCGCCGGCGGCGGAGTCCTGTGCTTGCCATTTTCGGTGGCATTGGGCAGTTTCGTCGCCGCCGCGGTGGTGGTCACGTCGGTGTGGTTCGGCCTGTCCGGAGCCACATACTGCTTGTGCCTTGGGATTGGGCCGTCGTTTTTTCTGTCTAATAGTTGCACATTGCTTCGAATTGCTATTTGCGATCAGTGCGGGGAGAATTTTGGCGATGAATTTCAAGTCATGATAGTTGCCATTGAACCCTAGATCTAGGTAGTTGTTTGTGACAGCCTGATTTTGGCCGTTTCTTTTTCTTTTGTTTTTTCGAGGTTTTTGACAGAGTTTTCTTTTTCCGTGGCTTTGTAGTCTAGAAACTGAAGAAGATGACCTCTTCTTTGCTTCCAGAGTGGCTTGTCATTCCCAAATCCTTCCCTAGACCCTGTCATCTCCATCCTAGCCCAAATCCCAATATTCTTTTCATTGGGAATATTCCTTTTCTATTAAAGGAATAACTCCAAATTGCCCTAGGTTGTGAAGCAACCTATATTTCCATCACTCCTAAAATTCCAAAATAATTCTCATAAATTGTTTGGGTTATATATTGATCAAATATGGCAAAACTTTTCATTGTCATGTTCAAAAATAATTCCCCAATATTCCTTTTTCTATTCTGCCCTGAATGGCACTTTGTGAAGGAAGTGTCATTTATATTTCTTCTATTGGCTCCCAACCTTTTTGGGCATGTTTATGTGTCCAAATAATTTCCTCATGCACAAGTTCAACTTTATTTGCCTAGCCAATCTTCCTCAGTGGATTTTCAAAGTTTCTGTCAGACAGAGGACTTTGTGAAGGAAGTACTAGCTAGGAGTACCCAAATGAGTTGAACTTTTGCACACTCCTTAACGTGCTCATATTAACCCCTTCCACCCATATTCAGCTCCATCCAATCATCTATGTGAGCACAGGAGCAAATCTTTGATTCTGGCAATATTTTCAGGTTGTGAAGCAAGTGTATGTTATATTGCTTCAAAAATCCTGATAAATTACCAGATCATTATTTATGCCTAAAACATCTCTCCCCCCATTTTGGCATTATTTCAGTGAGCCATTTGACCACCATAATTATTCCAAGTTTCTGGTCAGCAGAGATGTTTGTGAAGCAATTGCCATTTTGGCTTGGCCATTTGGCATGGGCTTTTTACATCATCTTCACATGACCAAATGATCAAGCTTTGCCCAATTTGAGCTAAAGTTGACACTCCATGTGAGTGCACCCTCATAATCTTCATTTCTGGATCAAATATGCAGTTGTGAAGCAACTGCAGTAAATCTTAGTCCATTTACCCTCAAAACCTCCAGGATCATAGTCCCTCCATATCTAAACTCCCCAGACAACAATTCTACCATTCACCCTCTCTGGTTTTACCTCTAGGATGTTGCCAAGTTTGCAACAACAAACTTGTGGAGCTTGGTTTACTCCACCCCCTTTGTCTCTGCCTATCTATTTACCTTAGTAATACTCCACGCTGGAAGGACAACGCGGTAGACATGATTTAGCCTCAGTGAAAACTCCACAGCGCCATGCTAGTGGTGACCACGAGGGCAGCCAGCCAAAACGATGGTCTAGCCACTGTTGGCCTCGGCATCGTCGCACCGGCCGGTTCTGGCTTGTCCCCAGGTGTCAAACAGCTCAGCATCGTCGTCCTCTTGGCCCTGGACCCCTCTTCCCCTCCGGCAGCTTCCTCGGCGACGCTCGCCGATGAACGCCCACGGGAGCACTGTGGCCGACAACGCATTTATGGCGCCCGGCCTCCTCCTCTGCTCCCCTCGTCTCCATGACCCCTAAGCCTCGTCCGCGTCCTCCCTCATTGCCTTGCCAACCCTCTCTGTGCCTCTTGGCCGCGCGTGCCCGTTGCTAGAGCTCGGACACGTAGCCGCGGACGTGCCACGGCCTCCCCTCCTCGCCCCGGCTATAAATGGCTACCCCGAGCCTCTCGAGCTCACCTCTCGACTCACCATTCCACCAGGAGCCCGCCCAGCCTATCCAATGAGTCTCTGGAGCTCTGCCCGACCACCATTGCCGCCATGGCCGCCACCCCATCCGGCCTAAGTTCGGCCGAAGCCGAGCCCTCCCCCACCTCTAGCCACCACCATCGCCTTCCCCGCACTCCGGCGAGTCTCCCCTACCCTTCCCCTTGTCGCCGGAGCCCCTCTAGGGCTGTGACCCTCGACCAGCCGCCGCCTCTGTAGTCCTCGTCGCCGCGGCCTCCTCTCCGCTTTAGCTCTCCCCGGTGCCAGCTCTCCCTCTGGATGGGTGCGATGCAGCCTCCCGAGTCCGCCGGTGCCCTCTCCCTGGCCGGAGATGGCCGGAGCCGCCGTGCCCAGCACCGGCCGCGCCACTGCCTCACCCCCTCCCCTGTTCCCGTCGGGGAAGAAGAAGGAGAGCGGGAGGAGGGCGTTGACCAGCAGCGTGGGTCCCGCGGGCCCCGCGCGTCAGCCACACAAGCCGGCCCGGCCTCTGCCCCTTTTGACCGGTCGTCGTCACGTCAGCATAAGTGGAGACGTAATCCCCAAAATACGCTTTCACTATTTCTGTTTAGGCCCCTGGTTGAAAATATTTTCATTACAAATGGGTCCCTGACAGTCAAACCTTCATAACTTTTTATCCGTAGCTTCAAATCAGGTGAAACCAACGCCCACTTCTTCGTTTTGTCGAGCCCGTTCTGTTGGTCTCAACTTCACTATGGTTTGACACTGTGAAAATGACCTTTATGCCCTTGCCCTTATTCAGCCCCCTCCGAGAGAGAATGTTTTCCGGCGATTCGTTCCGTGAGTTTCTCGCACTTCTCCCCGGTGATTTCTTCATCCCCAGGCAAGGCACAATATCCACTTGCATGATAGTCATGCAGTAGCCATGGTTTTCAACTTGAATCTTTATTAAATGTTTGCTTGTTTAAAAGATGGTTATCGTTGTTCTGGTGATGTTTAGATTTGCATGTTCACTTTTGGTACTATGTTGTTTTGTATTCTGTGACCATGTTATACCTGGTAGTATTTCATTTCATATGCTTATGCTTGCTGGTAGTACATGTTGATGTTGGTGGTCATGCTAGTCAGTATGCCATGCTCAGTGGATAAGATTTATTGTTGATATGGTGGATATTTAAGTGATACCCTCATGATGATGTTGATATCATGTTCATGCATTTTATCATGGCTCACCATATTTGCTTTCAAGTTAACCGGATTAAATTGAACTTGAACAACTGTTGGCTGAGTCATGGTGCCCTTTGAATCGATCTTGACCGGTGCAACCACGCTTACTGTATGGGGACGGTCCTAATGGGTCTATTGTTGTGCCTCTCGCCTGTGCCTCCAACGAGGGAAGGTTATGGGCGTGCGCTACCCTGATCAGGTAGGCGGACATAAGCCTTGTTTGCCCGTAGTTGTTATAGCCTGCGGATCCCCGTGTGGGATCCTTTATGTTATGGCCACGACGGTGGTCGTTGTGTCTTTTGGTAGACACGGGGCCACCCATGACAGCCCAGAGGGGAGTGAGTCAGAGTGGCTGGGAGAGTGTCATGACAGTAGATCGGTTTTGTGGGAACGCCGTTGGTCCACCCGAATGGAAGTGCGAGGCCATGGGTTTTGTAGTGTGGGTACAGTGTATTAACCTCTGCAGAGTGTATATTAAATCTATCGATAGCCACGCCTGCGGATAAGGGCCCAGGTCGAAAGTAGGTCACACCATGAGTCAATAGTAATAATAATAATGTGCTTAATAACAATGAGATAAGTTAGTTGTGATCGTCGTAAGGATCACGGGCCATGTATTGTCGGATGGTGATCGCCGTAAGGATCACAGTTTGGGGCCATGTGTTGGTCAGGTTGTGATCGCCGTAAGGGTCACGGGGCAAGTGTTGGTCGGGTTGTGATCGCCGTAAGGATCACAATGGTATCGAGGATACCGATTTATTGGATATTCGTGATGTTGTACGAGAGTCATGGGTAAAGATCAAGCTCCTTGTGGTCATTAATTGATTACTACGGTATTGTTTATACCAAGCTTGATTTGATCCTGAGATGATCGTGTGATGTCCGAGGTTGGTAAGTGATGCATGTGTTGGTTACAAGGTAACCCGAGCAGAATAAGTGGTGCATATAGTGTCATCATGTTGGCTGCTAGTATTGTCGGATTAATATGTTCATGTTGTGTTAGCTGTATCATGTTTATGTTGGTCATGCTATATTGTTCTGATGATATCATGATAATTCCTGCTTAACCTGTAATTGCCATCGTTGTTATGCATCTTGAATGTACGGATTATTGTGAGCTTGCAAGTACATTCAATGTCTTGACTGGCGTGCCATGCCGCTTGCAGGTCATGCCGGATTTGATTGCTTGCTTGTCGTGGTTTCCGTTCGTGCGAGCTAGGATAAGCGTTCCAGCCAGAGTCCCAGCGGAGTGGAGTTCACCACCGTCGTCGTTGTTCCGCTACTAGAGTTCTTCCGCTGCTTCGAGTTGTTTTGCTGCTTGCATAGAGCAACTGAGGATGGCGTAGTGTCGTCGTACCAATGTTATTCATTGTAATATCGGAGACCTTGTATTCATATTCGTGTAATAATAAAGAGATGGTTTGTTCTATGCTAAGCAGTGCCGTATTCCAGAAGACTTCTCCTCGATCTTTGGGCTGGAATACGGGGCGTTCCAGTTTCGCTAAGCCGGGGTGCCACAGCGCTTGGTATCAGAGCAGGTCTGGCTGTAGGACGCCCTAGACCGCGCGAACATTAGAAAGCAGTAGTATAGACCCCAGTTGGTTTGTTGCACTTGATTGCTGCATTTGTTTATTGCATAGCATGCATATACCCTTAGTATTTGTACTAACAGTTTATCTGGTGCGTGTAGCTGGCATAGGATCGGATCCACTATAGCTCAACCTCTGCATTTCTGCATTTCTTTTTCTTTCGGTTTTTGGTGTCATTTCTGTCCCAGCAGAGTGATGCGAAGTGATCCCGACACTGTTTGCAAAAATGGTGCTTAGGTATTGCACCGATGTCTTTCCTTCAGTCCCGTCTATCGTTTCGGTGATGGACTTGCTTCTATCCCTGATCGTTCTTTTATTTTATCCTGTTGGCAACCCTTAATGATCTTAGTTATCAAGAAAGGGCAATGTCAGCAGCCTCAGTTTTCCCCGCTATCCTATTTCTTGGACGAGTACGGATCTTTTCTGTCCGCTTGATAATGATGTGGTTGCGACCTTCATGTCCTACTGCATGATTACCGAGTACGTCCTTACCTTCGAGCTAGTTCAGGTTGCCACCTGGCTAAGCTAGCACTTGGTGTAGCGCTCTTTACACCAATTCCTCCACACATTTATTCATCCTCGTGCACATCGTCACAGCATGCTAGATCGTACAACCGGAGATCCCGCGAGATTTGTGTGCTTAAGTAGGCATGCATATTGTGTGACTAGTAGTAAGATGTGATGATTGCTTGATTAATTATATTAGTAGAATGCCTGTGTGCTTTTGTTTTAGTCGTTTCTGTTGTTCCTTTCTTTCGGCCTTCGGTGTTACAAATTTTTGCCCTATTAAAGTTGCTCGTCAGCCGACACTGGACCCGAAGTGTCAACAAGAAATGCTTATATTTGGAAACTCAGCTAAACAGAATGGAATTATTAGCTGACTGTAGTGAATTTGGGAATATATTGTCTGGATGCAAAAGAAATCCGGGATGGACCATCAGTATCAAGTTTGCATTAGCGTGCACTCATCACAACAAAATGATTAAATCAGCAAGAAGATAAATTGTGTGCAAGGTTGACAGAATATTATCAAAGGTATGGCTCAGATACAAGTTTAATTTTTCGTTGAGGATGATTTTGGAACTCGATGTACCTGGAAGCAAGCAAAAATATGGCGTATACTCAGAAAGGAGGATAGTCCTGCAAAACCCCGTTTCATGCAAGAAATCAATAGAAAAAATATTCAGATGGTTATATATGTGGTAATCGGCCCGCATATCACAATAAGAAGCTTCTAGTATAAGCAACCCAATCTTCCCTCGCAAGATACCTGAGAAGCTTCCAAGCCAAGATTTCTCTATATTCCTCAGTACGATACGTAGATGATTCCCCGTGCAAGGTACCCTATCTTCTTCAGTACGCAACCGCAAAAGCTTCCATCATAAGATACTGAGTCTTTCCCCAGCAAAGTCTTTAAGGGGGTAAGCTTCTGAAGCGCGATATTCAGTCTTCTTCAGCAAGCTGTCCGATGAAAGTTACGAGCACAAGCCAGCCCATCCTCCTCAGTAAGACATTGGTACAAGGTAGTACGCTGTGAATTGACAGCATATGGCAGTGAATTCCAAGAATCAGATCCGCAACATTTTGGTCAGAATCAAGAATCAGCCAGAATACACGTCTATCTCGGGAATTAGATTCTCATATATATATCCGGTGAGCATGCCACCAAGATCTCACAAGTCACTCGGATGAGGATCTGACAACCACGTGAGGATGATAAGAGAAGAAAGCCAGTATACACTGCAGTGTGACAAAGGATTATGAGGATTGACGAACTCAATGAGCTCAATATAAGTACCCGTGAACCTGGAAAATGATCCTGATGTGCTCTTGTCCCCTTTTCTCCAATGACGGCACCACGGCTGTGATCTGAGCTGTTACTAGCTATCCTGGGTGGATGCCGATTTTTGTTTCCCTCTTCAACGACTGTCATGACTCTGAGCTGCTTTTCGGCCGTCTCGTACAACTGTTGAGTTTTTTTGTGACAGTAGCCCTATAGCTGCTTTTTGGCTATATTAGGGAGCTGCCACCTTCTTCTTATCGTCCTGGTCTCATGCTATGAGCTGCTTTTCGGCCATCCTGAGCCGTGGTTGAGTTATTTCAGTAATGTCCCAAATCTGAGTTCTAAAGACCGTTCTGGTGGCTACTGATTTATTTACCGATTTCTTGCAAGGGTTTCGGATGATCATTTCCCAACGATCAGAACTTGAGAGGTGTTGAACCTGCCATTTAATGGGTTACCTTATCAGAAAAATGAGGATAAACTACAATGCCGAAAAATTGCACCAACTGTACCTATGGTCATACGAAGAAAAAATATGGCCCAGCTCTTTCAGCCAAGGATCCAGACCAAGAAAACAATAATGAAGGAGCAAGACCATTGATGCAGGTATGAAAATTATTGCATGACCCCTATGGTGCAGATCCCCCAGACAGTCTAAGTCAGTATTGATCCACATGGATATGCCTACAGCATGCGTAATCGGCATGAGGAATAACAATCTGGAAGCCTGAGTCCTCGCTTATATGAATCATCATGGATAGCCTGTCGTGAACAAAATTTTTCCGTCAAGTCTGCAAATATTATCATACAGGCCAAACCCTTTATGCTGGCCACGAGAGGAGACAATCAAATATTTGGTACGGATCCGATACTCACGACCATGGAACCAATTAAAATGATTCAGAAACTTCTGCGATGAGTCAAAATCTGTCAGGAAACGGTTATGTTTTTACTCACTGTTTGGAACCCAAAGGACCTGCATTTAGTGGAGAAACCCAATTAAATGAGTCTGAGCTTGAGTCTTCATCAGAAAAATCTAATCATCATTACATGAAAGGTTGTCAGTGCCGGGTGGCACACCCAGCGGAAATCACATTTGGATTTGTGAGACGGACATATATTTCAGTCGTGATAGTCAAATCACACTCAGCTAGTCAGCAGATCTAAAAAAGAAATTGGAGCCTATATAAGCATGAGCAAGCCAGGTAAGATCTGTCAGAAGGAGGATACAGTGAATCAAACCACCCCAGGGCCAGTCAGATAAAATTTAATGGGAACAATAATAAAGGAAAAAGGATACCCGAGTTGGAAACGGTTTGCTTAAGTCAGAATATTCATACTTGTTCCCTGAGCAACCAAATCTCGAGGACGAGATTTCATTAAGGGGGTAAGGTTTGTGACAACCTGATTTTGGCCCTTTTTTTCTTTTGTTTTTCCGAGGTTTTTGCCTGAGTTTTCTTTTTCCGTGGCTTTGTGGTCTGGAAACTGAAGAAGATGACCTCTTCTTTGCTTCCAGAGTGGCATGTCATTCCCAAATCCTTCCCTAGACCCTGTCATTTCCATCCTAGCCCAAATCCCAATATTCTTTTCATTGGGAATATTCCTTTTCTATTAAAGGAATAACTCCAAATTGCCCTAGGTTGTGAAGCAACCTATATTTCCGTCACTCCTAAAATTCCCAAATAATTCTCATAAATTCTTTGGGTCATATCTTGATCAAATATGGCAAAACGTTTGATTGCCATGTTCAAAAATAATTCCTAAATATTCCTTTTTCTATTCTGCCCTGAATGTCACTTTGTGAAGGAAGTGTCATTTATATTTCTCCTATTGGCTCCCATCCTTTTTGGTGATGTTTATATGTCCCAATAATTGCCCCATGCACAAGTTCAACTTTATTTGCCTAGCCAATATTCCTCAGTGGATTTTCCAAGTTTTTGTCAGACAGAGGACTTTGTGAAGGAAGTACTAGCTAGGAGTACCCAAATGAGTTGAACTTTTGCACACTCCTTAATGTGATCATATTAACCTATTCCACCCATATTCAGCTCCATCCAATCATCTATGTGAGCACAGGAGCTAATCTTTGATTCTGGCAATATTTTCAGGTTGTGAAGGAAGTGTATGTTATATTGCTTGAAAAATCCTGATAAATTACCAGATCTTTATTTTACCCCTAAAACATCTCTCCACCTATTTTGGCATCATTTCATTGAGCCATTTGACCACCATAATTATTCCAAATTTTTGGTCAGCAGAGATGTTTGTGAAGCAAGTGCCATTTTGGCTTGGCCATTTGGCATGGGCCTTTTACATCATCTTCACATAACCAAATGATCAAGCTTTGCCCAATTTGAGCTCAAGTTGACACTCCATGTGAGTGCACCATCATGATCTTCATTTCTGGACCAAATATGCAGTTGTGAAGCAACTGCAGTAAATCTTGGTCCATTTACCCTCAAAACCTCCAGGATCATAGTCCCTCCATATCTAAACTCCCCAGACAACAATTCTACCATTCACCGTCTCTAGTTTTACCTCTTGGATGTTGCCAAGTTTGCAATAGAAAACTTGTGGAGCTTGGTTTACTCCACCCCCTTAGTCTCTGCCAATCTATTTACCTTAGTAATACTCCACGCTGGAAGGACTACGCGGTAGACATGATTTAGCCTCAATGAAAACTCCACAGTGCCATGCCAGTGGTGACCATGAGGGCAGCCAGCCAAAACGGTGGTCTAGCCACTGTTGGCCTCGGCATCGTCGCTCCGACCGGTTCTGGCTTGTCCCCAGGTGTCAAATAGCTCAGCATCGTCGTCCTCTTCACCCTGGACCCCTCTTCCCCTCCGGCAGCTTCCTCGACGCCGCCGATTTAACGCCCACGAGAGCACTGTGGCCGACAGCGCATTTATGGCGCCCGCCCTCTTCCTCTGCTCCCCTCGTCTCCATGACCCCTAAGCCTCGTCCGCGTCCTCCCTCATCACTTTGCCACCCCTCTCCGTGCCCCTTGGCCACGCGTGCCCGTTGCTGGAGCTCGGACACGTAGCTGCGGACGTGCCACGGCCTCCCCTCCTTGCCCCGGCTATAAATGGCTATCCCGAGCCTCCCGAGCTCACATCTCGCCTCACAATTCCACCAGGAGCCCGCCCAGCCTATCCAATGAGTCTCTGGAGCTCTGCCCGACCACCATAGCCGCCATGGCCGCCGCCCCCTCTGGCCTAAATTCGGCCGAAGCCGAGCCCTCCCCCACCTCTAGCCACCACCATCACCTTCCCCGCACTCCGACGAGTCTCCCCTGCCCTTCCCATCATCGTCGGAGCCCCTCTAGGGCCATGCCCCTCGACCAGCCGCCGCCTCTATAGTCCCCGTCGCCGCGGCCTCCTCTCCGCTTTAGCTCTCCCCGGCGCCATCTCTCCCTCTAGATGGGCGCGGTGCAGCCTCCCGAGTCCACCGGTGCCCTCTCCCTGGCCAGAGATGGCTGGAGCCGCCTTGCCCTGCACCGGCCGCGCCACTGCCTCACCCCCTCCCCTGTTCCCGTCGGGGAAGAAGAAGGAGAGCGGGAGGAGGGTGTTGACCAGAAGCGTGGGTCCCGCGGGCCCCGCGCGTCAGCCACACAAGCTGGCACCGCCTCTGCCCCTTTTGACCGGTCGTCGCCACGTCAGCGTAAGTGGATACGTAATCCCCAAAATACGCTTTCACTTTTTCTGTTCAGGCCCCTGGTTGAAAATATTTTCATTACAGATGGGTCCCTGGCAGTCAAACCTTCATAACTTTTTATCCGTAGCTCCAAATCATGTGAAACCAACACCCACTTCTTTGTTTCGTCGAGCCCGTTCTGTTGGTTTCACTTTCACTATGGTTTGACACTGTGAAAATGACCTTTATGCCCTTGCCCTTATGCAGCCCCCTCCGAGAGAGAACGTTTTCCAGCGATTCATTCCGCGAGTTTCTCGCACTTCTCCTCGGTGATTTCTTCATCCCCGGGCAAGGCACAATACCCACTTGCATGATAGTCATGTAGTAGCCATGGTTTTCAAATTAAATCTTTATTAAATGTTTGCTTGTTGAAAAGATGGTTATCGTTGTTCCGGTGATGTTTAGATTTGCATGTTCACTTTTGGTACTATGTTGTTTTGTATTTTGTGACCATGTTATACCTGCTAGTATTTCCTTTCATATGTTTATGCTCGCTGGTAGTACATGTTGTGGTGATGGTCATGCTAGTCAGTATGCCATGCTTAGTGGATAAGATTTATTGTTGATATGGTGGATATTTAAGTGATACCCTCGTGATGATGTTGATATCATGTTCATGCATTTTATCATGGCTCAGCATATTTGCATTCAAGTTAACCAGATTAAATTGAACTTGAACAACTGTTGGCTGAGTCATGGTGCCACTGAATCGATGCTGACCAATGCAACCCCGCTTGCCGGTATGGGACGGTCCTAACTGGGTCTATTGTTGTGCCTCTCGCCGGTGCCTCCACCGAGGGAAGGTTATGGGCGCGCGCTACCCTGATCCGGTAGGCGGACATAAGCCTTATGTGCCCGTAGTTGTTATAGCCGGTGGATCTCCGTGTGGGGATCGTTTATGTTTTGGCCACGACGGTGGCGTTGTGTCTTTTGGTAGACACGGGGCCACCCATGACAGCCCAGAGGGGAGTGAGTCGGAGTGGCCGGGAGAGTGTCATGACAGTAGATCGGTTTTGTCAAAACGCCGATGGTCCACCCGAATGGGAGTGCGAGGCCATGGGTTTCGTAGTGTGGGCATAGTGTACTAACCTCTGTTGAGTGTGTATTAAACCTATCGATAGTCGCGCCTGCGGATAAGGGACCAGGTCGAAAGTAGGTCACAGCATGAGTCAACAGCAATAAGAATAATGTGCTTAATAACAATGAGATAAGTTGGTTGTGATCGTCGTAAGGATCACGTGCCATGTATTGGTCGGGTGGTGATCGCTGTAAGGATCACAGTTTGGAGCCATGTGTTGGTCGGGTTGTGATTGCCGTAAGGGTCACGGGCCAAGTGTTGGTCGGGTTGTGATCGCCATAAGGATCACAATGGTATCGAGGATACCGAGTTGTTGGATATTCGTGATGTTGTACGAGAGTCGTGGGTAAAGATCAAGCTCCTTGTGGTCATTTATTGATTACTACGGTATTGTTTATACCAAGCTTGATTTGATCCTGAGATGATCGTGTGATGTCCGAGGTTGGTAAGTAATGCATGTGTTGGTTACAAGGTAACCCGAGCAGAATAAGTGGTGCATATAGTGTCATCATGTTGGATGCTAGTATTGTCAGATTAATATGTTCATGTTGTGTTAGCTGTATCATGTTTATGTTGGTCATGCTATATTGTTTTGATGATATCATGATAATTCTTGCTTAACCTGTAATTGACATGCTGTTGTCTGTCTTGAATGCTTCTGGATTATTGTGAGCTTGCAAGTACATTCAATGTACTGACCTGGCGTGTCATGCCAGCTTGCAGGTCATGCCGGATTTGATTGCTTGCTTGTCGTGGTTTTCCGTTCATGTGAGCTCGGATAAGCGTTCCAGCTAGAGTCCCTACGGAGTGGAGTTCACCACCGTCGTTGTTGTTCCGCTGCTAGAGTTCTTCCGCCGCTTTGAGTTGTTCTGCTGCTTGCATAGAGCAACTGAGGATGGCGTAGTGTCGCCGTACCGATGTTATTCATTGTAATATCGGAGACCTTGTATTCATATTCGTGGAATAATAAACTGCTGGTTGTTCTATGCTAAACAGTGCCGTATTCCAGAAGACTTCTCCTCGATCTCTGGGCTGGAATACGGGGCGTTCTGGTTTTCTCTAAGCCGGGGTGCCACAGCGCTTGGTATCAGAGCAGGTGTGGCTGTAGGACGACCTAGACCGCGCGAACGTTAGAAAGCGGTATTATAGACCCCAGTTGGTTTGTTGCACTTGATTGATGCATTTGTTTATTGCATAGCATGCATATAGCCTTAGTATTTGTACTAACGGTTTATCTGGTGAGTGTAGCTGGCATCGGATCGGATCCACTGCAGCTCAACCTCTGCATTTCTGCAGTTCTTTTTCTTTCGGTTTTTGGTGTCATTTCGATTTTGCCTGCGGCCGGCCACAAGACCAGCTCACCCGCCGCCGAGCCCAGCCGCCTCGCCAGCCCGCCGAGCACCCACCCCACGGAGGCCCTCACGAGATGCCGCCCGCCGCCGCCGCCGTTTTTTTTTTGAGAAAAACCACTTCGTTTTTTTTAGAAAACCCTAGTTTTTTTATTTATTAGATCGGTTTTATCGGTTTATTTATTTAACGAGCGTTCGCTCGTTCGTTCGTTTTATCGGACGTATCCGTCATTTAGATCCAAATAACGAACGTTTGTTCGTTAATTTGTTCGTCGTTTTTCTTTTTCTCGGATTTATTCCGCAATTTTTCTGATCACAATTTCTGATCCGATTTTCGTTTTAGTTTATCTTTTCGCTCGTTTATCGGAATCAGGCGATTCAAGCGCCTGGAGTTTCGTCTCGAAACCCTCTTTCCAAATAATCTACTCAAACCAGTTTTTGCTTCTGTAAAATTTGACTTAGGTCCAGATTAGTAAATGAAGCTTGTTTCCGTCGCCGTTTGAGTTTTGTTTCTTCGTTCGATTTGATTCTTTTTGCAAACCGGAGTTCTTAAGTTGAACCTTCTGGTTAGACCTCTTATATGAGTTTTACCCGTGCATTAAATGAGTACTTATTGTATGCTTGTTTGTTTGTTTGCTTGCGATAGAGTACCCGGATTGCGCCGCTTGCTACTTCGAATCTCTAGGTTTCGCGGATCATCAGCAAGGCAAGTAACACTTTGATCATACTTCTTTACTACCCAGTTTTATTGCATTAGTTCAGTCCTCCAAACAATTGCATGATTAGGATCTGAATTAATATGTGGGTTTTGGGAAGTAGATGAGGTAGTACCTATTACCTGTTTTATTATCAAACCTTTGGGAGTTACTTCTACGTTTGCTTATTATGCCATGCTATGCTAGTAGACCTAGATTGGGTGAGTGTATCCATGACAGATGTGAGATTGTTAATTTAATGGTTTATTTAAGGTGGCAACTTTAATACACATCTGGGTGGATTGAGGTACCTGGGTATTCCAGGATTGCATGTTTGTTTTTGGACCGCCACCCAGGCTCAAAGGGATCATAAGATTATTCATGCTAGAAACTTCGGTGTGCAGCCACATGCTATTATAGGCTATAGCATAGTTGACTAAGTCGTGCGAACTCTTACAGTGGTAGACTAGCAGATGTAGGGGATGTAGGTTGGTGCGGTCTACCCATCGTAAGGTGCTAGCGCTTTTGAAAGACTATGTCTCGGTCATCCGTTTCTCAAACACCATGTAGTGCGAGAATCCCAACGGAGGAGATCGAGTCATGTAGGGAAAAGGGCGCAACCTCTACACAGTGTATAAACTAATCATGATTAGCCGTGTCCCCGGTTATGGACGTTTTGAGTATCTAGTACTTGGATTATCATGTGAATCTCATCATGTTACTCTAATTAATATTGTTTGGTTTGTTTAATGATGAAGTTACTTAATTGGGATTGAGAATGCTGTCAACCATTCTCAATGTTTAACAACCACCATGATAGTAAAATAAATTTATTCCTTTGCAGTAGGGAAAAACTGGCTTTACGCAAAACTGTAACCATAGAGCTTTCCACCAGCCATATATGCATGTAGTATAGCTTTATTTTTTCATTTCTCTCTATGTGTTAGTTTTCCAAAGATATTCCATGTGTGAATTGTTTCGGGCTGCAACGCTCATGTTGCGAGATTTTTAGACGATTTAGTAAGATGCCTTAGGATCGTGGTTCTATACTCGATGATGCCGTTGGAGTTGATGGACTTACTTATCTTCCAAGCCTTCCGCCGTTATCGTTATTAGATGGCCTTAAGCCATATTTATTGTAA
The DNA here is from genome assembly GCA_021437245.1 of Aegilops speltoides. NCBI lineage: Eukaryota > Viridiplantae > Streptophyta > Magnoliopsida > Poales > Poaceae > Aegilops > Aegilops speltoides. The sequence continues at coordinate 367,849,195 of CM038142.1, forward strand.
TAAGTTCTCTTTGGAGACATTCGATGTAATGAGTGTGTGATTGCTACTCTGTTATAAATCCTTCAAGCTTGTGTATGTCAAGATTATCGATCAAGGGATGACATCGATGCACAGAGATCTGACTGTTTGAGGTCTGGTCGCTACAAGATGGTATCAGAGCACACGCTGACTGTAGGACACGACCACTAAGCAAAAGCCATAGATCACTACTCTCTCTTCTCATTTATAACTCCTCATCTTTTCTACTCTTCTAGGATGGCGGACGCAAAGGAACAAGTTCATGCAACCGGATATGAAGATACACCATTTGGACGACACCTGAAGGAAGTTACCAAGTACCTGAAGATCGGAGTACCAAGCTTCACTGGAACCTACAACGCCACTTTACCTGAAGAGGAGCACTGGATGATTCAAGTTCAAGTTCCAGGAAGGACGTTCATGCCTGTCACTGAGCCCATAGAGTTTTCCTTTGATGCACCAACCTGGAGTTTAGGAAAGATCATGGCAGCCCACATCACCATGGGACGGATTGGAGAAGTTTACCATAAGGAGCTTAAGGATACTACCTACCAGATTTGTGGGCGCTGAGATGAGCAATGGGAGATAATCAACACTAGGAAGGACAGATCAATTGCAGCTTTCATCCAGGAGTTAAACCAGCATATTCGACGCCAGGAGAACCAGATGTGCGCAGGCATGATGCATTTGAAGAAGGCCATGACCAAGATCACAGAACTGGAGGAAGAACTCAAGTCTACACGCGATGGATATGAGGAGGAAATAGCAACGCTAGTTGAGAAGAATGAAGATCTAAAGAAGAAGCTAAGAGTGTTCATGGGATTTCCAACAACTGGAGAAGACGAAGATTGCACTTGTCCCGAGAACTACATCATCATCGACGACACCGACTCAGACCCGGATGATAGTGATGATGACTATGTAGATGAAGCTGGAGCAGATATCATGGAGTCTTCATCGGAGTAGTTTTTCTAGTTGACCACCATAACAGTAGTTGTATTTCCCTCCATGTATCTAGTATAGTTCAGCACTTTTGTAACGATAGATAGACTGTTGTATGCTCTTGCTTGTTTGAATGAAGTGTTTTGATTGAAATTTTGTCTCATGTGCATATGGGTAGTGTTTTCCCCTAGACCTCAATCTATTCTGTACTCTCATCTTTTCTAAACCCTCAGATGCCTCCGAGGCGTGACAACGGATTTGCTTTCCCACCAGAGCTCACTCAGTTGATCCAGCAGCAGAATGCATTGTTACAGATAATAGTCCAGAATCAGAATCAGGGGAACAACAACAACAACAACAACAACAACAACAATCCACCACCGCAACCACCTGTTGATCACTTGACTCGTTTCCTTAGGATAAATCCACTGGTGTTTTCCAATAGCACCGAGCCGATTGTTGCAGATGATTGGCTACGCAAGACAGCCAGAGAGTTGACCACTACAGGATGCACAGATGCAGAGAAGGTGCGATTTGCCACACATCAGCTTGAGGGACCCGCAGCATCATGGTGGGAGAATTTCAGAGCCACCTATCTAGTAGACACTGTCACATGGGATTAGTTTCAGCAGGCTTTTCATACTTCTCATGTTTCAGCCGGAGCTATGGCCATGAAGAAGCGTGAGTTTCGCAACTTATGCCAGGGAGGACGTACAGTTGGCCAATATGTGGATGACTTCAGTAAACTAGCATGTTATGCCCCAGATGACGTTGCTAAAGATGTAGCTAAGCAAGAGAAGTTTCTGGAGGGCTGAATGATGAGCTGAGCATGCAGTTGATGGTAGCAAGTTTCAACAACTAACAAGAGTTTGTAGACCGTGCTCTCATGATTGAAGGGAAGCAACAGTAGATTGAAAACCGCAAGAGGAAGTATGGACAAGGGAAGTACAATTCTGGAGCCCAGCAGAAGCCACATTTTACCCCGAAGTCGGGAGGACAGTTCCAACATACCCATGGAGGTGGAAGTTCACACAACCACAATGGTTCCAATAATGGTAATGGGAATGGAGGTAGTAGTAGCCAGAATCGTGCCAATCCCTCAACACCAGCCAAGAGAGATCTGAGTCAAGTCACTTGCTTTAAGTGTCAGAAGACTGGACATTACGCCAATGAATGTCCTGAAGGCCAGAATAGGAATGGCAATGGAAGCTCTGAGAAGAAGCCAAACCCTTTCAACAGAGGACAGGTGAACCACGTTAGCGTGGAGGAGGTTGAAGCCCAACCAGATGCAGTAATAGGTAAGTTTTTGGTTAAGTCATTTACTGCACTCGTTCTTTTTGATACTGGTGCATCACATTCATACATATCAAGGGGATTTGTGGATAAGTATAAACTGCCAACCCAAGCCCTCAAGACACCCATGTTAGTAACTTCGCCTGGAGCACAGTATATGGCCAGGCTATGGTGTGATCGGTTACCATTAAGGATTGGTAACTATGTGTTTTCCTCAGACCTAATAGTATTGGAGTCCCAAGAATTGGATGTGATATTAGGCATGGATTGGTTATCGAAGTATGGCGGGAACATTGAATGTGCCAGTAAGACAATTTTACTTACAACACCAGAAGGGAAGAGGATCAAGTATGTATCCAGACATGAGCCGAAGAGGATGCACGTAAATTCCTTATCAGGAGTTGTGCAGGAGGAAGTACCAGTAGTGAAGGACTTTCCTGATGTATTTCCAGAAGAGTTGCCAGGCATGCCACCGGATAGAGACATTGAGTTTCTGATTGAGCTTTTGCCAGGCACAGGGCCAATATCCAAGAGACCATACCGGATGCCAGCAAAAGATTTGGAGGAGATTAAAAGTCAGATTAAGGAGTTACTAGATAAAGGGTACATTCACCCAAGTTCTTCACCTTGGGGATCACCAGTACTTCTAGTGGAGAAGAAGGACGGATCGTTAAGAATGGTTGTTGATTATCGAGGATTGAATACAGTAACCATCAGGAACAAGTACCCACTGCCGATGATCAATGATTTGTTTGACCGACTGCAAGGAGCAAAGATATTTTCTAAGACCGATTTGCGATCGGGATACCATCAGCTGAAGATTCGAGAGCAGGATATACCTAAGACGGCCTTTACCACCAGATACGGGCTGTACGAGTATACCGTTTTGTCATTTGGTCTGACTAACGCACCTGCCTATTTCCTGAACATGATGAACAAAGTATTTATGGAGTTTATGGATAAGTTCGTCGTGGTGTTCATTGATGATATCTTGGTCTACTCGAAGAACGAAGAGGAGCATAAGGAGCATTTGCATTTGGTATTGAGAAGCTCAGAGAACACCAGTTATACGCCAAGTTCAGCAAATGTGAGTTTTGGTTGAAAGAAGTTGGGTTCCTCGGACATGTGATATCCGGAGAAGGAATAGCAGTAGACCCCACGAAGGTTGTCATCGTGACAAATTGGGTAGCACCAACGACAGTTGGAGAGATCAGGAGTTTTCTTGGACTGGCAGGATACTACCGGAGATTCATTGAGAATTTTTCAAAGATAGCAAAGCCCATGACGGAGTTGTTGAAGAAGGATACCAAGTTCAATTGGACCGAGGAATGTGAGGCCAGTTTCCAAGAATTGAAGGAACATCTAGTTACCTCACCAGTGTTGATTCTGCAAGATCAAACAAAGGATTACGAGGTGTATTGCGATGCTTCACATCGTGGACTTGGAGCAGTACTTATGCAGGAGGGAAGAGTTGTCTCGTATGCGTCACGACAGCTTAAACCTCATGAGTTGAATTATGCCACACATGATTTGGAGTTAGCAGCTGTAGTGCATGCATTGAAGACATGGAGACATTTCCTTATTGGAAATCATTGTGAGGTGTACACGGACCACAAGAGTCTGAAGTACATTTTCACGCAGAAGGAGTTGAATCTCAGGCAAAGGAGATGGTTAGAGCTCATCACGGATTATGATATGAGATTGCCGTATCAACCCGGAAAGGCTAATGTAGTAGCCGACGCATTGAGCCGTAAGAGCCACGTCAATACACTCGTGACCGCAGGACTGCCAAAGGAGTTAGCCGAGGACTTTTGCAAACTATGTTTGGAGATAGTTCCGAGAGGCTACGTAGCAACATTGGAAATTCAGTCGACTTTGATGGATAAGATTAGAGAAGCTCAGAAGACCGACAAGGTAATTTCTGAGATAAAGGAGAAGTTGAGCAAAGGAAAAGCTAAGGGATTTCGTGAGGATGAGCACGATACCTTATGGTTTGAAGACCGTGTTTATGTGCCCAATAACCCCGAGATCAGGAAGTTGATTTTGCAAGAGGCCCATGATTCGCCGTATTTGATTCACCCAGGTAATACCAAGATGTACTTGGATTTGAAGGAGACTTTCTGGTGGACTGGAATGAAGAAAGATATTGCGGAGTATGTAGAAGTTTGTGATGTATGTCAGAGAGTAAAGGCAGAGCATCAGAAGCCAGCACGATTGTTGCAACCATTGCCGATACCCGAATGGAAGTGGGATAAGCTAGGCATGGATTTCATCACAGGATTACCCAGGACTCATTCAGGCTATGACTCGATTTGGGTTGTAGTCGATCGTTTGACGAAGGTCGCTCATTTCATTCCAGTGAAGACCACTTACACCAGTGCTAAGTTGGCCAAGATATACATGACCAGGATCGTATGTCTGCATGGAGTTCCAAGAAGCATTGTATCAGATAGAGGAACCCAGTTCACCTCAAAGTTCTGGAATCAGTTACACGAAACCTTGGGTACCAGGCTAGAGTTCAGTACAGCTTTTCATCTGCAGACCGACGGACAGACCGAGAGAGTCAATCAGATTCTGGAGGATATGCTGAGAGCTTGTGCGCTAGATTATGGATCTAGTTGGGACGGTAATTTGCCATATGCGGAGTTCTCCTACAACAACAGTTATCAATCCAGTTTGAAGATGGCCCCTTTCGAAGCCCTATACGGAAGGAGGTGCAGAACCCCGTTGTCTTGGGATGAAGTTGGAGATCGTCAGTTGTTTGGACCGGATTTGATTAAGGAGTCCGAATGGAAAGTGAAGTTTATTCGCGACAGGCTTAAGGTAGCACAGTCCAGGCAGAAAAGCTATGCAGATTCGAAACGCAAGGAGACCGTTTACAAAGTCGGAGATAGAGTCTATCTTCGTGTATCTCCACTCCGAGGAGTCAAGCATTTTGGTGTTAAAGGAAAGTTAGCGCCACGTTTTGCAGGATCATACAAAGTTTTGGAACGTATGGGAGAGGTTGCCTACAAGTTGGAATTGCCTGAGGGATTGTCAAGAGTTCATGATGTGTTCCACGTTTCCCAGTTGAAGAAGTGCCACGCAGAGATGGTTGATATACCGCTGAGAGATACAGTGCCACTAGAGGCGATTCAGTTGGACAATGATTTGACCTATGCCAAGAAACCAGTTAAGATTCTTGAGTATGCCAGCCGAGTCACCCGCAGCAAAGTAATCAAGTTCTGTAAAGTTCAGTGGAGCCACCATACCGAGGTGAAGCCACCTGGGAGTGAGAGGAAGATTTGCTGAAGGACCACCCTCACCTATTTTCTAGCCAACCCGAATCTCGAGGGCGAGATTCATCTTAAGGGGGGTAGGTTTGTAACATCCCAAATTTTCAATTTGGAATGTTATACATAGATCATCATTGCATATCATATTTTATTGCATTTTGCCTTGATCCTGGAAATTTTACGCAACTCAAGGACCCACGGAGAGAGTTGGGAATTTCGTTATTTTTCATATTTGAGTTTTCTCAAATTTTGAAAAATAGGATCATTTGATTTTATTTATTTTATCTTCAATTATTTCAATTATAAAAATATGAGAGAGGGAATAAAATGACTTTCCCAAAATAAAGAAAATAATGAGGATTTAATAAAAAATCAAATAATATTTATTTTTGGTGTTTTTCATATTTTATTTGAATTTAGGAAAAATTGCACAATTTTCAAAAATGCATTTAAGACCAAAAAAATGTTTATCTTGTTCTAAATATTTTTATTTGGACGATGAAAATTTATTTTGGTATTTTTGGTTTTTATTTAATTTTCTAGATTTTTTTCAGTTCTGTGAAATTAATTATTTAAAAAAAACTCCCGACGCCCGACTGGGCCGAAGCCCATCCGAGCTAGGCCGGCCCGCTCGCACCGCCGCCCGCCCGCCTGCCGCCGGACTCGGAGAGTCCGAAGCCGCCACGGGCGGCCGACCCTCCCAAGTCTGAGCCGCAGCCTCCCCTTTAAATACCCACCCGGGCCCCCATGGAGCCCCGAGCCAAAGCCGCCACAAGACTCCCCGCCTCGAGCCGACCGCCGCCGCCTCGCGTCGCCGCCTTGCCGCCAAGACCACCCCACCGCCGCCGAGCCCGCCGCCTCGCCAGCCCGCTGAGCTCCCGCCTAATCGGAGGACCTCACGAGGTACTGCCCGAGCCGACGCCGTTTTTTTTTGAGAAAAACCACTTCGTTTTTTTAGAAAACCCTAGTTTTTTTTATTTATTAGATCGGTTCTATCAGTTTATTTATTTAACGAGCGTTCGCTCGTTCGTTCATTTCAACGACGATCCGCTATTTAGATCTGTATAACGAACGCTCGCTCGTTAATCTGTTCGTCATTTTTCTTTTTCTCGGATTTATTCCGCAATTTTTCTGATCACGATTTCTGATCCGATTTTCGTTTTAGTTTATCTTTTCGCTCGTTTATCGGAATCAAGCGATTCAAGCGCCTAGAGTTTCGTCTCGAAACCATGTTTCTGAATAATCTAATCAAACCAGTTTTTGCTTCTGTAAAATTTGACTTAGGTCCAGATTAGTAAATGAAGCTTGTTTCTTTCGCCGTTTGAGTTTTGTTTCTTTGTTCGATTTGATTCTTTTTGCAAACCGGAGTTCTTAAGTTGAACCTTCTGGTTAGACCTCTTATATGAGTATTACCCGTGCATTAGATGAGTACTTATTGTATGCTTGTTTGATTATTTACTTGCGATAGAGTACCCGGATTGCGCCGCTTGCTACTTCGAATCTCTAGGTTTCGCGGATCATCAGCAAGGCAAGTAACACTTTGATCATACTTCTTTACTACCCAGTTTTATTGCATTAGTTCAGTCCTCCAAACAATTGCATGATTAGGATCTGAATTAATATGTGGGTTTTGGGAAGTAGATGAGGTAGTACCTATTACCTGTTTTATTATCAAACCTTTGGGAGTTACTTCTACGTTTGCTTATTATGCCATGCTATGCTAGTAGACCTAGATTGGGTGAGTGTATCCATGACAGATGTGAGATTGTTAATTTAATGGTTTATTTAAGGTGGCAACTTTAATACACATCTGGGTGGATTGAGGTACCTGGGTATTCCAGGATTGCATGTTTGTTTTTGGACCGCCACCCAGGCTCAAAGGGATCATAAGATTATTCATGCTAGAAACTTCGGTGTGCAGCCACATGCTATTATAGGCTATAGCATAGTTGACTAAGTCGTGCGAACTCTTACAGTGGTAGACTAGCAGATGTAGGGGATGTAGGTTGGTGCGGTCTACCCATCGTAAGGTGCTAGCGCTTCTGAAAGACTATGTCTCGGTCATCCGTTTCTCAAACACCATGTAGTGCGAGAATCCCAACGGAGGAGATCAAGTCATGTGGGGAAAAGCGCGCAACCTCTACACAGTGTATAAACTAATCATGATTAGCCGTGTCCCCGGTTATGGACGTTTTGAGTATCTAGTACTTGGATTATCATGTGAATCTCATCATGTTACTCTAATTAATATTGTTTGGTTTGTTTAATGATGAAGTTATTTAATTGGGATTGAGAATGCTGTCAACCATTCTCAATGTTTAACAACCACCATGATAGTAAAATAAATTTATTCCTTTGTAGTAGGGAAAAGTTGGCTTTACGCAAAACTGTAACCATAGAGCTTTCCACCAGCCATATATGCATGTAGTATAGCTTTATTTTTTTATTACTCTCTATGTGTTACTTTGCCAGCATATTCCATGTGCTGACCTGTTTCCGGGCTGCAACGTTCATGTTGCAGACTTTTTAGACGACGAGTAAGATGCCTTAGGATCGTGGTTCTATACTCAGTGATGCCGTTGGAGTTGATGGACTTACTTATCTTCCAAGCCTTCCGCTGTTATCGTTATTAGATGGCCTTAAGCCATATTTATTGTAATAAGTTCTCTTTGGAGACATTCGATGTAATGAGTGTGTGATTGCTACTCTGTTATAAATCCTTCAATCATGTGCGTGTCAAGACATCGATCAAGGGATGACATCGATGCACGAGATCGATCGCTTGAAGTCTGGTTGCTATAGTACATTTTTTCAAATGAAACCAATGTGCTTAATTGCCACATTTATGTTTTCGACAATCATAGGGGGGTGCGTGTGTGTTCATGTGATATTTGCATTCGCTAGTTGCCATTTCAGTCGAGCCCATGTGGCAAGCATATTCTGTTAGGTGGCAACTGCTTACTTCCTACATTTCATTTCCACCTTGACAATTTGGTCTGTTCTTACCTCAGCAGAATGGCTCGCGGCGATCATCAAAACGATGATGATGATTTCATGGATCCACCACAGCAGAATCGGGCAACTGGACGGAGAAAAGACGGCGACGAGGTAACTGTCCACACCCCTCCTCCTCCTGCATATGTTCTTGGTTGCCACCTCGAGCTTGCAGTCATCTGTTATGAACTAAAATTTCATGATAGTGAAAACATGGCAACAAATAATCATTTGTCTGTTTTGTAGAAGAAGAAACGTACTCGCAACAGGGCCTCGCAGGAACGACTTACTGCATTGACTGACAGATTTACCGATGATCAGAAGGGAGCTAAGGGAGTCCTGGACTAGGGGGTGTCCGGATAGCCGGACTATCATCATCGGCCGGACTCCAAGACTATGAAGATGCAAGAATGAAGACTTTGTCCCGTGTCCGGATGGGACTTTCCTTGGCATGGAAGGCAAGCTTGGCAATACGGATATGTAGATCTCCTACAATTGTAACCGACTCTGTGTAACCCTAGCCCTCTCCGGTGTCTATATAAACCGGAGGGTTTTAGTCCATAGGACGAACAACCATTACAACAATCATACCATAGGCTAGCTTCTAGGGTTTAGCCTCCTTGATCTTGTGGTAGATCCACTCTTGTACTACCCATATCATCAATATCAATCAAGCGAGGAGTAGGTTTTACTTCCATCGAGAGGGCCCAAACACGGTAAAACATCATGTCCCTTGTCTCCTGTTACCATCCGCCTAGACGCATAGTTCGGGACCCCCTACCCGAGATCCGCCGGTTTTGACACCGACATTGGCGCTTTCATTGAGAGTTCCTCTGTGTCATCACCGATAGGCTTGATGGCTCCTTCGATCATCAACAATGACGCAGTCCAGGGTGAGACATTTCTCCCCGGACATATCTTCGTGTTCGGCGGCTTTGCCCTGCGGGCCAATTCGCTTGGCCATCTGGAGCAGATCGAAAGCTACACCCCTGGCCATCAGGTCAGATTTGGAAGCCTAAACTTCACGGCTGACATCCGCGGAGACTTGATCTTCGACGGATTCTAGCCACAGCCGAGCGCGCCGCACTGTCACAACGGGCATGATTTAGCTCTGCTGCCGGACAGTGCCCTGGAGGCCGCACATGAGTCTGCTCCGACCCTTAATTCAGAGCCGACCGCGCAGATCGAGGACGGGTGGCTAGACACAGCCTCGGGGGCTGCAACCTCTACAGCGATGGAGCCGAATACTGACCTTGTCCCTTGTAAAGCCCGTGACTTCGAGGTGCCGGACTCCTCGCCGGACTCCGAACCTCCTGCGCCCCTACCAATCGAATCCGATTGGGCGCCGATCATGGAGTTCACCGCCGCGGACATCTTTCAGCACTCAACCTTTGGTGACATCCTGAATTCACTAAAGTATCTCTCGTTATCAGGAGAGCCCTGGACGGACTGCGGTCGGGACGGTTGGGATGCGGACGACGAAGAAATTCAAAGCCCACCCACCACCCACTTTGTAGCCACCGCCGGCGATCTAACCGACATGCTAGACTATGGTTCAAGACATCGACGGTATGGACGGCGATGCCGAGACGACCAGAACCAACACCTGTGGCAATCGAAGACCACCTCGTCATACGACATATACATGGTGGACATCCCAAAGGATGGGAATGACGAAGAAGCAGCGGAGGCAGATTCCTCCAATTAACAGCCCAAGCGCCGGCGTCAGCGGCGCCGCTCTAAATCCCGCACAGCAAGAATGGAGATTCCGGCACCGGAGATAACAACACCCCAGAGAGTGCCGAAGACAACCCCCTCCAGCAAGATTTAGCACATGAGGACAGAGAAGCCAGCCCCCACGAGAGAGCGGCAGACGAAGAGGTAGAGGATGATAATTACATGCCTCCCTCTAGAGACGAGGCAAGCCTCAACGACGACGAATTCGTCGTGCCCAAGGATCCCATCGAACAAGAGCGTTTTAAACGCAGGCTTATGGCCACGGCAAACAGCCTAAAGAAAAAGCAGCAACAGCTCCGAGCTGATCAAGACGTGCTAGCCGACAGATGGACTGAAGTCCTGGCGGCCGAAGAGTATGAACTCGAACGCCCATCCAAAAGCTACCCAAAACGCAAGTTACTCCCCCGATTAGAGGAGGAGGAGTATAAACCCTCATCACCAGCAAGACACACGGCAGATCGACCACCTCGTGGCCGTGGTGAGAGAGGCCTCTAGGCCTCCATCAGACTGCACCCGGCACCGCTCGAAGAGTACGAAGCTACGGGGGAATGCGCCGGACTTGCAAGACATATTGGAGGACAAGACAAGACAATCAAGATCGATCTACGGATCACGTGGGCGCCCCACGATGCGCGACGACTACCGTCGCGCTGGATGCAGCAACTCCGGCCGGGCCGAACACAGTAGACAAAGCTATCTTGAGCTACGTCATGATATTGCCCAATATAGAGGCGCCACACACCCACTATGCTTCACAGATGAAGTAATGGATCATCAAATCCCTGAAGGGTTTAAACCCGTGAACATTGAATCCTACGATGGCACAACAGACCCCGCGGTTTGGATCGAAGACTATCTCCTTCACGTCCACATGGCCCGCAGTGACGATCTCCACGCCATCAAATATCTCCCACTCAAGCTTAAAGTACCAGCTCGGCATTGGCTTAACAGCTTGCCAGCAGAGTCAATTGGGTGTTGGGAGGACCTGGAAGCCGCATTCCTTAACAACTTCCAGGGCACATATGTGCGACCACCAGACTCGATGACCTAAGCCACATAATTCAGCACCAGACGAATCGGCGACAGCCTCGACACGGTTCTTAACAAAGAAAAATCAAATCGTCGACTGTCCGGATGCAGAGGCCCTTGCAGCCATCAAACATAACATCCGCGAGGAGTGGCTGGCCCGGCACCTAGGACAGGAAAAGCCGAAATCCATGGCAGCCCTCACATCACACATGACCCGCTTCTGCGCGGGAGAGGACAGCTGGCTAGCCCGCAGTAACAACCTCAGCAAAAATTTTGGCAGTCCGGATAACAAGGACCGCAATGTCAGGTCGCGTCGCAACAAAAACAAACGCCGCGTTAACGGTGATAACACTGAGGATACGGCAGTCAATGCCGGATTCAGAGGCTCCAAACCCGGTCAGCGAAAAAAGCCATTCAAAAGAACTACTTCGGGTCCGTCCAATTTGCACCGAATACTCGACCGCTCTTGCCAGATACATGGCACTTCAAAAGCCAGCTAATCACACCAACAGGATTGTTGGGTATTTAAGCAGGCAGGCAAGTTAATTGCCGAAAACAATGACAAGGGGCTGCATAGCGATGACGAGGAAGAGACCCCGCCGCCGAACAATAGAGGACAGAAGGGTTTCCCCCCACAAGTACGGACGGTAAACATGATATATGCAACCCACATACCCAAGAGGGAGCGGAAGCGTGCACTTAGGGATGTATATGCGATGGAGCCAGTCGCCCCGAAGTTCAATCCATGGTACTCTTGCCCGATCACTTTTGATCAAAGGGATCACCCCACCAGTATCCGCCATGGCGGATTCGCTGCATTGGGTTTAGACCCAATCGTCAATGGATTTCACCTCACCAGAGTCCTGATGGATGGCGGCAGCAGCCTGAACCTGCTTTATCAGGATACAGTGCGCAAGATGGGCATAGACCCCTCAAGGATTAAACCTACAAAGACGACCTTCAAAGGCGTCATACCAGGTGTAGAGGCCAATTGTACAGGCTCAGTCACACTGGAAGTGGTCTTCGGATCCCCGGATAACTTCCGAAGCGAGGGGTTAATCTTCAACATAGTACCGTTCTGCAGTGGCGATCACGCTCTGCTCGGACGGACCGCGTTTGCAAAGTTCAACGCGGTGCCGCATTATGCATACCTCAAGCTCAAGATGCCAGGCCCTCGAGGAGTCATCACGGTCAACGGAAACACTGAACGCTGCCTCCGAACGGAGGAACACATAGCGGCTCTCGCGGTAGAAGTACAGAGCAGCCTCTTAAGGCAATTTTCGAGTCCGGACGTTAAGCGACCGGACACGGCCAAACGCGCTCGGAGTAACATACAACAAGACCACCTGGCACGTTCCGAGCACGCGTAACAATGCGGCCCCAACCCCAGCCTTGCATAATTGCAAGACCAGTCCTTTGCGTACATCATTACCCTCTGGAGATACCATGGGCATAGGGGGAGGGGCACGACCACGACAGGCCCAGAGTGCGGCTCAACCACACCAGGGGCTCCCAAGTGTGTCGCTCTTTTTTTTCCTTTTCTTCTTTTTTTTCTTACCCACAGGACTCCGTTCACCGGAGGCCCTGTCCGGCAGTAGACCTGCCGAACTCACGATGCAACAGCCAGGGAAGGAGAAAGGCCACGACGAACACTTAGGTGGTCTCCATTACGATCATTAACTCTGTTTAATACACCATTCCGCAGCCTACCCCTGGAGGGGGACATGTTTAATAGTCCAATCCCTTGCTTGCCGCACTATTTATATCGTTTTGCATTCATGGCAGCATTTCTGGAATAAACAATGCATCGCTTTTTGCTTATAATTGCATTCCTTTCTTATATATGTTCGTTTATGACATGTTGCATCCGTACACTTTGGTACGGCCGAATACACCAGGGGCTTAAGTTCCCCGCATTATAGTGTAATAAGTCTGAATCATGTCTTGGGTCAATAGTTGGGTTTGCCCGGCTCCCATGTTTTGGTACCTTACGTTCCGTTTTATCGGCTAAGGTAGCACTGGGAGAACCACTTCGATTGCGCCCCAGTTGAGCTGGGCGAGCACCTCAGTGGAGAAAGCTAAAACTAACCGTCATGATAGGGCGAGAGTTGGTCACTGTTCGAGAGGTTTTTTCGAGTCCCTAAAGACTTATGCCGCTTAGAGCGAGGAACCGGCTTTGTCCAACCCAGGCGTGGATAGCGCCCCGAACTCGGTCTTCCGAACACTAGGGGCTTCGCCGAAATTTAAAATTATAGAATTCTATGGCTAAGTGAGAGTGTTCAAGCACTATAAGTCTGGTTGCCTCGTTCGTTTTGTTGAGCGCCTCCCTAGATGGACCCAAACATGGGAACAAGAGTGCTCATGTTTATCCCGAACACCCCAGCACTAGTGGCATGGGGGCTGAAACCGACGACTTGCCATCTCTCAGATTTGATAAACGGCCGCACAGAAGGTAATATTTTAAATTAATAAGCGTTGCTTAGCGCATATGAACACAGTTTTCAGCGCACAGGATAACATAATGCGATTCTACTCAAATATTACATCCCTGGAGCACTCATCCGCAATCATGCGGGCTCCCTTCAGGACACTCTTATAATACATTTCGGGCGTACGATACTCCTTGCCCGCCGGCGGCACGTCCATCAGAAGCTTCTCAGCGTCCATCCTGCCCCAGTGCACTTTTGCACGGGCAAGGGCCTGACGGGCACCTTCAATGTAGGTGGAGTGCTTGACGACTTCCACCCAGGGACACGCATCCACCAGCCACCGCACCAGGCTGAAGTAGCTCCCAGGCATGGCCTCCTTAGGCCACAACCAAACTATGAGGCCCTTCATGGCCTGTTCGGCTACCTTGTGGAGCTCGACCAGCTGCTTCAGCTGGTCGCTATGGGCACGGATGTCCGCCTCAAAGATCTTGAGACCGAAGACCTTCTCCGTCGAGATCCCTCCTCGGCTTGGTAGAATGCAGAGCATCGACACGCCATGCAGGCAGATCTGCAAGCGCCCTGGAGAGCTCCAAATTCGGGTAAGTAACAGGTAATTCACATTCACATGCTTGCTTTGCATGAAAAATGCCTTACCCACCGCTATTTCTTCACCGCCTCAATCTCCTGGAGGGCCTTATGGGCTTCGGCCTTAGCGGCTTTGCCACTCTCAAGAGGCGAGGCAAGCTCGGACTCTCGAGTCTTCGAGTCGCGCTCCAAACTCTGATGCTTTTCCACGAGAGCTTGGAGCTCTTGCTGCACCTCCGCCACCCGCGCCTCCTGCTTCTCTCGCTCAGCTCGTTCGCGTCAGCATGCGTTCGACACGCGGACACGCCTCCTTCAGGTCACCACCTCGTTCAGGCCCCCGAGTACCCACGCTATCCTCAAGTATTTCTCTTGCAACCAAAATCCTTTTCTGTAAGGTAAAAAATCAATACGGTGTCACTCACCTTCCTTGTCCTCGAGCTGCTTCTTGGCACGGCCAAGCTCGCTCTCGGACCGCTTGAGGTTCTGCTTCAAATCATAGACCTCCGCAGTCAGTGCGGCAGAGGTCAGCAGCGCAGCCTGCAATCCCATATTGACATATTTTTTAGATCTCCTGCGTATATCTTTGTAAGATCCTCAGTCCGGTTTTTCTTTCCGAACACCGAACCAAGCATCAGGGTCTACTGTCTATGTGGTATTATATTACATGTCTTAAAATTCTTACCTCAAAGCCTGTTAGAAGGCTGCTGTAGGCTTCGGTCAGCCCGCTCTTGGCGAGCTGAACCTTCTGAAACACCGCACTCATGATAGTGCAGTGTTCTTCCTCGATGGAAGCATCGTTGAGCACCTCCAACAAGTTATCCGACGCCTCCGGATGGACGGAGGCCGCCGGTGTCATAGTCTTGCCTTTCTTACGAAGGGGCCGCCTGCCGGACTCCGGAACCACTGCTGGTTCTGGTGCGGAGTCCGGTGCGAAGTCTGGGAGGTTGCCTTGCCGCACCTCCGGAGCCTCCTCCTCCTGATGGGTCCCCTCCTGGGATCCCACCTCGACGTCTTCAGCGTCACGAGGAGTGGAGGCGGTCGGAAGGGAATCCATATCCGACGTGCCCAAGGACCCGCTCGACGAAAGCGGGAAGATCGTCCTTGGCTGGACTACAGGTTGTATGCGGCATTAGAAAGACACCGCGTGGCAGAAAGAAAAATTATAAATCATTCAGGAATCCAGATACTTACGATCTTGCCAGGGGCTTGGCCCTTGAGGGCCACTCCTCGTCGCCGTCACCGGCGTTGGCGGAGCAGTCCGGAGGAAGGGTCCTTCCCTTCTTGGACCCTTCGGCCTCCCCCGCTGGGGAAGCCTTCCTCTTCTTCTCTCCCCCCACTGGGCGAGAGTCTTCCTTCTTCTCCTCCTCGTCCTCAGGGGAGGAGTCCGCCTCGGAGTCATCGGACGATGAGTCCGATACCACCCGACGCCGGGAACTCCATCGGGTTCCCGTGGCCTTCTACTTGGCCTTCTTCTCCGGCACCACATAAGGTGCCGGGACCAGCAGCCCCGTCAAACGGGTGTCCGCTGGGTCTTCTGGAAGGGGAGCCGGACAGTTAACCTGTCCGGACATCTTCTGCCAGTCCTGTTAAAGGCATTGGGAGTTTAGATCCCACATAGAGTCAAACTATGAAAGAAATGAGTGTCCCATAAAGGATAACATAGCTTACCTCGCCGGTCGGCCGCTGCGTGTTGAATCTGCGATCTTCAGTTGCGGATGCGGGGCTTCTCCGCCTTGAACAGCACCTCCGTGCAGCTTCAGACGTCGTGTCAAGAGCCCGCCAGGGTCGGTGCTTGCCGGATCGAACTCCCACAAATTGAAGGCCCGTTGTCTGGTAAGGAGAATCCGGCGGACGAGCATGACACGGATCACGCTGACAAGCTTAAGCTTCTTGTTCACTGTGGTGCGGAGACAGGATCGAGTCCGGCCGGCTCCTCCGAACTACCCCATAGCAAGCCCTTTCTTTCCGGAGGTGAGCTGCATGGGGTACTAGATCTGAACTCGGGGCCGCGCCCATTTAGGGTCACGCTGCTCGGTGATATAGAACCACCCGATTGCCACCCTTTTGACGGATTCCACAAAGGCACCTCGAGCTAAGTGACGTTGGGCATTTTGCCCACCATGGTGCCTCCAAGACTCCGCTTGGACGCCTTCACCACCTTCGCTTGACATTGAAGGTCTTTAGCCACAAGTCAAGTGGGGCTGGATGCAGAGGAAGGTTTCGCACACGCACGATAAACGCCGAGATGTTGAGGATGAAGTTTGGCGCCAGATCGTGGAAGTCCAGGCCGTAGTAATACATGAGCCCCCGGACGAAGGGGTGAAGTGGGAAGCCTAGTCCGCGGAGGAAGTGGGGAAGAAATACGACCCTCTCATGGGGCCTGGGGGTGGGGATGAGCTGCCCCTCGTCGGGAAGCCGGTGCGCTATGTCGCTGGACAGGTATCCGGCGCCGTGCAGCTTCTCGATGTGCCCCTCCATAACGAAGGAGGCCATCCACTTGCCTCCCGCTCCGGACATGGCTGGAGAAGGTTGAGGCGAGATGTGCGAACTTGGGCGCTGGAGCTCGAGTGCGCGGAGATGGATAAGCAAAGGAGGAAGAAGGCGTAGGTAAAAAAGGTGGATCCTTATCCCCTTATATATGGGCGGACAAAGACTATGCGTCCACCCGGCCTGGTAAAACTCGCCTATCTCACAAGCGCCGCAATCAATGGCGCGGTTGAGTTACCCATGTCCGTATTGATGGGAATCCCAGAATAAGGGGAACACGATCTCTGCTTTGACAAGACGTGCCAAGGAAACCGCTTCGCTAAACGCGCTGAGGTGGTATAATAAAAACGATTCACGTAAAGGCTTGGTAGTGGTGTGACGTCACGCCATAAAACACGTCAGCATATTGAACTTGTGTAAATATTATTCTCTCTACGGTGGTATGTGGAATTTATTTTGCAGAGCCGGACACTATCCTGGTGTTCACAATCTTCTATGAATTATTCGGAGGAGGAACCCGCCTTGCAATGCCGAAGACAATATGCGCGCCGGACTCATAGTCATTGAAGCCTGGTTCAGGGGCTACTGAGGGAGTCCTGGACTAGGGGGTGTCCGGATAGCCGGACTATCATCATCGGCCGGACTCCAAGACTATGAAGATGCAAGATTGAAGACTTCGTCCCGTGTCCGGATGGGACTTTCCTTGGCATGGAAGGCAAGCTTGGCAATACGGATATGTAGATCTCCTACCATTGTAACCGACTCTGTGTAACCCTAGCCATCTCTGGTGTTTATATAAACCGGAGGGTTTTAGTCCGTTGGACGAACAACCATTACAACAATCATACCATAGGCTAGCTTCTAGGGTTTAGCCTCCTTGATATCGTGGTAGATTCACTCTTGTACTACCCATATCATCAATATCAATCAAGCAGGAGTAGGGTTTTACCTCCATCGAGAGGGCCCGAACCTGGGTAAAAACATCGTGTCCCTTGTCTCCTGTTACCATCTGCCTAGATGCACAGTTCGGGACCCCCTACCCGAGATCCGCCGGTTTTGACACCGACAGGAGCTGTTGCTGAGATGGGTATGCAGGCTCTGATGGATGTCCGGTGCAAGAATCTAGTCAACCCTGTATGCGACTGGCTTGGTGAGATTTACGACCCCGCCTCCAGGGAATTTGTGATTCTGGGACGTGGAAGACTGCCGTTGAATGCGGAACCCATGTTCTGCACTTTGGGTGTGCCCCGTGGAGAAATCAAAGTCCCGTATGAGGTCAATAATAAGATCAAGGAAACGCTGTTCCCCCGTTTGTTTCCTGGGTTGGAATCCATGCCGAACACGTCTTTCCTGGCAGATTCGCTGCAGGCCATGACAACCCATGGCAAAGTTTTTTAGATGAAACTACTCATGTACCCCATCTCAGCTGTTTTCGCGCCGACCACTTCTCTTCGCCCAAGCAACAAATGCTTCCCCATCCTGGTGAATGATCTATCTTTACTCCATTATTTTCCTTCAATCTTTTGGCTCCGATGTCATGTGGAAGCTAGTCACTGCCAGTTTTTTTGATGTTTTTCCATTTGATTTCTGATGCGGCAACTCGTTGTCCTGAAAATTGTGTGGTGCAGGAAAAACTGAAAGATGTGAAGAACATGAATTGGTGTAAGTTCATTGCCGACTTCCTGCATGATGCATCTCAAGCAAGATGTACCAGAAGGGTTGTCGACTGCATTTAATGGTATTTTTTTACCAGTCCTTTCTGTGAACACTCTTTTAACACCTTTATTCATGCAAGGCAACCTGATCATAACAAGATGGCAACTGCCATCATGAAAATATGGCAACTGCCATCATGACAATATGGCAACTGCCATCATACTATGATGGCAACTAGCACAGACAGATGGCAACTTCTTCTTTTCTTTTTTCATGCACTTCAACTTGATGATTGTAGGAACATACATTAGCCTGTTTTTGCAAAATACCATGATGGCAACTGATATTTCTTTCTTTTAAAATTGTTGTACATCAGCTCATGTACGTGACTGTCATGATCTATCCACCGTGGATTTCACTTGGACAGGAGGCCCGCCGCCTACACACAAGTTTGATGTTTCTGCGTGGACTTACGATGCTGTCAAGGTTGTGCTTGCTGCAGACAGGGTAACTGATACCAAATATGGAAAATTGCAGGTTAGTTCTGGTTTCTTTCTCTACACGACATTCTTACAAATTTTTGCGGCATAACATATGAAAAAATCCTCATGTGCCAACCGTCTGTGGCTAACAAGAGATGACTACCTTATTAGCCATGGCTGTCTGCGCATGGTATCCATGTCTCACTCCACATGGCAACTCTGTCATCCGTGCTGAAACTTATATTCTTGTCTTCTTTTTTATTGTACTTGCAATACATGAACTGTTAGTCAGTGTTCATCATTCTCTCTCTTACATCCTAGCTATTTTTTGGTTATTTCCAGCTGATGGCCAAGCATGCTATAGACTACAGCGTGTTTGGGGGGCCTCAAAACTTTGGAATGTGGATGGATGTGCACTCAGCTCCATCTTGCCCTAGTGAGGTAATCAAAGATATATATCTACGGTTGCCTTGGATTATTTTTGATCTCGTGCAAGTGACTCTAATATGGTTGGTTATTGCTGCTTCTTGTTTCGTGCACAGGCGAGGGCACCTGTTGAGCATCTTATTGTGCAGTTTGCATCCGAAATGACCATCTTGCTCGGGAAGTTGGTTGAGGGTTGGACGTCCCTTAATGGCTCTGACAGTGACGCGGTTGCGAGGCAGTTAACTACATTTGTCGTAGAATGGACACATCGGCCAATTGGTTTCCGTGGCCGGTACGAATACAACAGTTCCCAAGAGCTTGCTGACACACAAGATGAACTAGATGGAGACACTAGTCTTAACAAGGATGATGATGATGACATGGAGAACGTGCAACACGACACCGATGATGATGAACATGTTGAAGTTCGTGCAGGTGGTAAGAAGGGCAAGGATGCACAAGATGTCCCCCCACCGGAGAAAGTCAAAGAACATATGGCTGCGAGAGGCGAGGGGGTGTTGCCCTCAAAGAGGGGGAGGGCTCCAGAGGATGTTGGGCAGGGTTCTCCTGGCAAGAGGTCTAGGACCGATCCCGTAGCTGCTAGGAGGAGGTTTGACTTTTATTTTAGTGTTTTGTTTTGTCTATATTTTTTGAACAGATTGATCCCTTTTTGCATTTATTTTGCTAAGCGCGACAATGAGTTTGCTGTCTGACACTTGCCACCTTTTTTTGCCTCCATCTTATACGTGTAGTGAGGCGACAGCTAGTGGACGAGCAGTTACGAAGAAACAGGCACCAACGCCAACCCGTGTTTCTGCTCGATTGAACAAAGGTGCCCCCATTGCTGGTGACACCCCTTCCACCAGGTCATCTCCTCATACGACAACGTCAAACACCGGGGATCCTGTCGTGTTGCCAGACATGAGAACTAGTCAAGAAGTAGGTTTTCCATGTTCTTTCATTGCCATAGTGCTATATTTTTGATTTTTCAATGCATCTGTTCAGCTTGACACATCGGCTTCTGTCATCAGTCCCACATGGCAACTGCTGTTTTCAAATGATCTCATTCCTTTTTAACTGCATGGCAACTCCTGCTTGTTTTTGCATGGCAACTGCTATCTAGGCCAAATGGCATCTCTTTTTGTACCTGCATGGCAACTTCCATCTTTGCATTGCCTTGTGTGCTCATCACATACCTAGTTTTGAAATTGCATTCCTGGCAGATCAGACATTGTTATCATTCTTCAAGTTGGCTAGCATGGCAACTCTTGCTGGATTTGCATGGCAACTACTAACTATGCCACATGGCAACTCTTATTCCACCTACATGGCAACTACCAACTTTCCACCTACTTTTCATTTTTTAAGATTTCTACCATGTCAAAATTTTTGTTCATTTCTTATACATTTTTCATGTGCTTTCTTTTTTTTGCAGGGTGAAGAAGACTACTACACGCGCGGCCAAGCATATCATTAGGGACCCACTCGAACGCCTTCATTCAAAGTTGTCAACATGTGGCAACTTAGATGTTCACGAGGCGCCAGTCGACAAAACTACTACTGCACCGTCAACTGTTCCCACTAACTCTGACGCAAGTGGCCGACCATCTCCGCCGGGTGCAGATGTGCAGGCTAGAACAATAGGCATCCGTACATCTGGGAGTGATGAGTCGGTATCTGCCAGGACAGCTGAAATATTGCCCACTCTTCTGGCAATGAAGGATGCTGCTGTGAGCCATGCCACCCCA
This sequence comes from Aegilops speltoides, assembly GCA_021437245.1. Lineage (NCBI taxonomy): Eukaryota > Viridiplantae > Streptophyta > Magnoliopsida > Poales > Poaceae > Aegilops > Aegilops speltoides. Next base: position 367,870,296 of record CM038142.1, read on the forward strand.
TCAGCAAGTGTTGAAGTGGACGCTCCCAAGACCAACCTAAGCAAGGAAGATTCCCGCTCATCTGACACTGATTCCAAGCGCGTGTGTGGCAGCACTCCTGTGTCCATGACAGAAGTGGCTGAGTCAGCAGTTCATAATGATATGCCATCTGCAGGTGAGAGTCTTGGCACGACAGCTCCAGCTCCTGGCGGTGCAGATACTGCTAAGGCGACTGTTTCGCGTGCTGGTCTTCCAGCTAGGCGTCGTAGCCCCCGCAAGCAGTCAACACTGTTCCCGCCACCTGCCAACGCACCAGCTGTAGCTAGGAGCAACAGAGATGAGTCTGGTTATGTTCCTGCGTCCACACTATTCCCGCCACCTGCCAAAAGCAATGTTATGGAGAAATCGGAAGACCGGAGTACAACTGATGCAGGTGTCAAGCCGGGCACGAGTGATCGAGGTGAACGTCCTGAGCAGACTGCGCCTTTACCCGCAGTGGAAATTCCCAGCTTAAATCTGCGCACTTCCAAGCTCCTAGTCAATGTTGGTGTCCCCTACAGCCCAAAAAAGAAGATTGTCAAGAAAGCTGCGGCTAATACCGCTGACAACACGCCCCGCCCTACAAATAAGCCCGATGATTCTGCAGCGGCTGATTCAGATATGTTTGTTGATCTTTCACCCTTGGATTCTACCCCTCAAGTTGTTCGCAGTCCGGCCAGTAGGCATGAGAGACACCCAATGGCCTTCACCCCACCGAGCTTTAGCCTTGGCATCAGTCAAGATCAACCAGTGGTGCAAGATCCTACGCTAGTTGCCTTTGCTTTCTCGGGAAGCATGCCTGCAATGATGGCGCAGCCAATGGTCGAGGGCAGGAAGGCTGTCAAGTTCGCAGAGCCGATCGTCCAAGGTACATTCTTCTGCGTTTATCTTTTTCTTGTATACACCTGTGTAGTCTGACTTTTATCCCAAGCAATTTTTGGGGGGTTCTCACCTGTGATGGCAACTGTTATGTGATGACATGGCAACCGGATTAGCTGCACCATCTTACCTACATTTTTGTTGCCATGCTGTATTTTCCATTCGGCAACCACATGGCAACTGAAGTTGATAAAACATGGCAACTGTATTTGTTCTCACATGGCAACTACAATGCTCTATACATTACAGTTTGGATTTGCTGCAGCATGTCACTTGCATTTTTTGTTTCCATGCTGCATTTCTCATTCGGCAACCACATGGCAACTGGAGTTGACACAACATGGCAACTGCAGTTGCTTTCACATGGCAATTACAGTGCAATACACATGGGAACTGGATTTGCCTCCACATGGCAACTCCCCACTTTTTGTACCTACATTTCATATCATGCGCCTTTTCTCTTTGCACTACATTTGTTCTGTTTTCCAGGTATCCTAACCCACTTTTTGATCCTTGCAGGCACCCCTGAGGAGATTTCGCCGTCACTTGATGAAGTTTACCGTAGGATTGAGGACGTAGCATTGCAGAGGAGGTCCTCATGAGGTCAGGGGCAATCAAGTTCCAATGTGCCTGCAGATATGGTGTCTGAGGATACCATTAGAAGTGCCGCCCCTAGTTCTGTGAGGCAGCAGAGGGTAGTTCACCCACCTCCTGCCGAAGACTACGAGCCCGAAGGCAAGGCCACAAAGGAGCATAACCAGCTGTAAGATATTGTCAAGCAATTTGGAAATGCGAGGGACAACAGCAAGCACATGAAGGAGGTGAAAGCGTAATGACCACATGACATAATCTCTCATTTTGCTTTGCTCTTTCTACCATTCATCTTTTTTCTGCTTTCTAGATATGATCCGCTTACGTTTTAGTTCTTCCATTTTTACTTAGTAGACATGATTTTTTCACGTTATATCATTTTCATACAGCTCATGTTTGGACATAACCAAGGTCATTCAATGCGAAGTGACATACGTCGACCTGGGTGATCTTGCCGAGTCCGTGAGGCCACTCGGTAAAATGTCGACGAATGTAGTTGCATGTGGGATTGACTTCATCAACAAGCATATGGATATGTCTCCCAACAAAACAATCATGCATTACAGTGTGACCTGCAAAATATGGGATGGTGACTTCCACCACAAAATTCTGAGCAAGAATTTTCTGCGCACGGTGAATTCAAGCTCACAGTGAAGAAATGTGTGAGTACTCCCAACCTATTTGCGCATTTTTTCCCTTCGTATGTTTTTTTGCCAGTAGCTGCACTCTATTTATGTGGCAGATGTTTCATGTGGTAACAGCTGCCATGTGAACTGACTTTTTGATTTGCATCCCCGTACAAACTATGTGGTAACTTCAAAGTAAAATAAAGGGCAACTTTGTTCATACATGGATGGCAACTTTCTTTTAACTACCCACTATAACTAAACATTCTACGTGATTCTATTTTTTTGTCCCCTTGCTGTTCTTCATGTGAACTCTGCTTCTTATTTCCTTCATTTTACTTGTAGGTCTTGTTCCCCATGTTCCAGGAGCTTGCACCACATGACCCACACGACAAGTGTGGTCACCACTACACGATCTGCCTTGACCTGAAGAACCAACGTTTTGAGGTGCTTGATTCAATGCGTTCGGCAGCTGATGCAGACCTTACTACGCATGCTGAATTCTTCATCAACTACCTCAAAGAGATATGGAACCGTCACTAGGAACACTCAAAGGTCCAGATCAGACATTTTCCAATTGAGTACGTGGCGACTACGAAGCAAGGGAAGACGTAATTTCCTATCTCTTTCTTCATGTGTCTTTTACACCAATCCCACCCCTCTTTTGTTACATCTGAATTGAAGTTTATCATTTCTATCTCTGTCCTTTTTGCGAGTTCACCTGATTCTTTTCTTCTGCAGGTCGGACTGTGGCTTTCACACGTTGGAATACCTTGCAAAGTGGGAAGGTAGACTGGTTCCTGTCGTCACAGCTATAACGGTGGTTGAGCTCCGGAAAATTTACACATGGAACTGGTTGACGAATGAAGATTTCAAAAAGCGGTCCGGAGCACGTGAGTTCATAGAGGAAGTTGTCAAGAAAGTCACCAAGAAGTACAAGTGATCACGTGGTGCTCCATACCGAACGCCTACCTTACATTCTATTGCCGAGGAATGTAAGTTACTACCTGAAAGTGCTAGTATCGACTAGAGGGGGATGAATAGGTGATTTTTATGGAAGTCTTCAAAACTTGGAAGTTTCAAAGACAAACAACAGAAATAACCTAATTGATATGCAACGGAAGATAAACTACACTAAACAAGCCATAGTCAAGTATGTAATGATATGAAAGTACATGACTAATAGCAGTTAGGTAGTAAGGATCGAGATGGAAGATAGTGTGAAGCCAATCAACAATAGTAGTCAAGCAATGAAGTCAAACAGATATACAGATAAGCAATGACTTCATGAAGACAAACTTAAGTAAGGTTGGAAGGGATAGAACCAGTTCCTTGTTGAAGACACATGATTTGTTCGACCAGTTCCAGTTGCTGTGACAACTGTACGTCTGGTTAGGGAGGCTGAGATTTAACTCAGAAGACCGTGTCTTCACCTTATTCCTCTTGAGCTAAGGACACCCAGTCCTCGCCCAATCACTCGTAAGTCTCCAAGGTAGACTTCAAACCTTCATGCACTTCGCTCACCGGCAATCCACAATGACTCTTGGATGCTCAGAACGCGATGCCTAACCGGCCGGAGGATTCACAGCTCTCAAGTGTAATAAGTCTTCAGTCACATGATGTAAAGACTTCAGTGATGCCTAACACTCTTTGGCTCTGGGTGTTTGGGCTTTGTCCTCGCAAGGATTTCTCTCTCTCAAATGCTTCGAGGTGGGTTGCTGTCAAATGACAAAAGTCGTGCACTAACTCTGAGCAGCCACCAATTTATGGTGTAGGGGGTTGGCTATTTATAGCTACTAGGCAACCCGACCTGATTTGTCCAAAATGACCCTGGGTCACTAAGGAACTGACATGTGTTCCAACGGTCAGATTTCAAACACACGCGGCAACTTTACTTGGGCTACAAGCAAAGCTGACTCATCCAGCTCTGGATAAGATTTGCTCTCACTATCTTCGCCAAGACATAGGATTTGAGTTGAGCATCACATCACCACTCGACTTAGTTCACTTGGACCCCACTTAACAAAGACGGTGGTTCCTATGACTCAACAAAGAAGAAAAGGAAACAACAAAACTACACAGTCTTCAAGGCCCAAAGTCTTCACACAATGTCTTCTCATGTCATAGTCTTCAATATGAATATCTTCTCATACCACCATTGTCTTCAATGTCTTCATACATTTTTAGGGTCATCTCCGGTAGTTAAACCGAATCAATGAGGGACACTACTGCAAGTATCCCTGCAATTCTCACAAACGATTAGTCCTCAACCAACTTTGTCATCATTACTCCAAAACCAACTAGGGGTGGCACTAGATGCACTTACAGTCTCCCCCTTTTTGGTGATTGATGACAAACTGGTTGAAGTTTTCAACGGGGATAAAGTATGTGAAATTGTAGGGATAGGGAATTGTCTTCATAAGTTGCAAGGGCTCCCCCTGAAGATGTGCATATAGGTAATTTGCTTTTGGAATGCAAACGCACATGGCAGGTTGTACTTGTGGAGATCCACTTCAACTTATGAAGATAATTCATCATGCATGAAAAGATATAGCAAGTAGAATGACATGCATAATGAAAAATGGACGTCTGCAGAATGATCTAAGTGCGGAAGTTATCATCGCACATGCGGAATTTATCATCGCATCACAGTAGAGCAAATAAGTAGCAGAAGTAGCAGACGACCATCAAGTTTAGGTGTTACAACTCAAAGAACCAAATGTTTCAAAACGCAAGAGTTGTAAGCACGCAAGAGTTGTAAGCACGCAAAATATAATGCAACCGCCCATATGAACCCGCTTGAAGACTATCAACTCATACGCTTCTCCCCCTTTTGTCAGTAAGGACCAAAAAGGTTTGAAGACATAGAGCATCTACTCGTCATCATGAGTAGGTGAAGCAGCAGGGTTGTCGTCGTTGGTTGGTGGTGCGCATTTAACTTGGTGCAAAGGTCGGCGCGCCGCAGAGCAAGAGGTGGTGAAGTAGCGTCATCTTCATGATCGATCACTCTGGCATTAACTGTTGTCGCGGAAGAAGAATATTCAGAGTCTTCAAGAGATGGGGTGCGACGTAAGACAGCAGTCCATGGAGGAGTGGAGTCAAACCGAATCTTTCATTGAAGCCATCGCCTTGAAGATCAGCTTCAAAGATTGAGCAAAGGTCAAACTCTTCCATGATCGCCGACAAGTTTCATGAGCAACAAAGGCATTCTTGGTGGCAAGGTTATAATGCGATTGACATCCACCAAGAGGCTTTGCATCCGCCGCTTGAGCCGTAAATGATGCTTATCCTGTTTCGATGAACGCCACAAGAAGTTCTCGGTCATTGAGAACGCGAGAACGCCCGAGGCCTTTGTGCAATGGTGCTTTCAAAGTGGCTTCGTGGGTGCTCTATGAGGCGTACGAGTGTTACCAGCCAAAGGATAGATTCTTGTCGCTGCTTGAACACCTTCAATAGGCTGAGTGAAGCTTTGGTGCTCAATATTCAAGACAAAGAGGCATCTTGGGTGGTCGAGTATATAGCATCACCGACATATCAACCTCTCGCGTAAAGATTATATGATTGCAGCAGAGGGCTGATAATTGATGATGAGTGTCGCTGATGAGGCGATGACCCATGGAGCATAAAACTTCGCACCAAATAGGTCGAGTCGGAAGCGTAAAGTTGCTCGATGAAGAATTCACGAGTGTTGAAGCCGATGCTATTGAGAATATAGAAGACCAAAGTCTTCATAGCTCCTTCAAGCTTGGCCGCTGATGAGTGTCCGTTGACTGGCCATAGAGTTCGCCGGATGATATGATATATGGTGCGAGGCAGATACTCAAGGTCTTCAATAAAGAAATGTGTGGGATACTCAGCGTCAGATGGCAAAGGATTCATCATGCTCAACATCCGCCTCATATTGGGTTCTCGCTTATGAAAGATGCTTTCCACAAAGATTGCGGTGTAGCCGACATCAGTTCATATAGTTCTCCAGAGTGGCTAGCCCTCAGTAAGCTCAATGATATCCATGGCTTTGGCTTCATGATGAACATTTCCGGTCATCCACTCGAGAACCCATGTCTTGATGTCCCTCGTAGTATCCGCGAATGTGCAGAGTGGCATAGAATTGAAGCAATAGCTCTTCATTCCAATGTTCTTTGTCCGTCACAAAGTGGAGCAGCACAAAGATCACGAAGCAATCAAGTGCTTCTTCTAAGCACGGCAGTCCAAAGAATAGTTTCAGTGTCAAGGCGCATGTGAGGGAAAATGCGCCTTGATCATATAGTATGCAGGAGTAATAGTCTGCTGATAGCTCCGTAACCGATCCGATGATATCCTTGGCTTGGAGTAGGGTTCTTGGCGCTGTCAAAGAAGGTATTGTGGCTTTTGAAGCCATTAGCATTGAAGGACCCCGTGAGTTGGCGAGACTGAAACCTTGGCAACCGATTTGGCTTCGGACCTGAGGCCTATGCTCAACATGATAGTCAAATTGGGGTCCTGAGGCAGAGGGCGGAGGCACCAGAATGGGCCATCGGACAGTGGTAAGCTGACCGTGATTGTATGCTTGCTCAATGGTGTGAGGCCCTTGGTGGCGGAACAGGAGCAGGGGCAACAGCAGAGGCGTCAGGCTGCACGACAGGTGCTTCGGGAGCAGTTGTCATATTAGCTTCAGGTGCATCATCCTCATTGGCTTCAGGTGCAGCATCCTCATGGGCTTCAGGTGTAGTATCCTCATTGGCTTCTGGTGCAGCATCAGTGGTTTCATGTTCAGTGGCCACATTAGCTTCAGGCACACTAGTTGGCGCAGGCTCCACATTAGCGTCAGCCATGACTACGTCACTAGCTTCATTGGCGTTGGTGGTGGCAGCCTCAACATTGTCAACCTCCTCTTGACGAACAGGAGGGTCGGGCACAGGCACGTTCACATCTGGAACAGCTTCTTCGTCAATCGCTGGGGGAGTAGGTACACATACTTCTTCTTCATTTTCCTCGGCTGATGCAGCCGGAATGTCTTCAAAGCAGCATGTGCTTCAGACTCAGAGACATTCACTGTTGGAGCAGGCTCAGAAAATACTTGACGTGCAACAGGTGAACGTTGCACTTCTCCTTCTGGAACGCTCGACAGAGGGACTTGAGGCCTTTGTCCTCTGCGAAGTGTTGGCTTCGCCTTAGGAGATGGAGTTGGCTGGGCCTGAAAGTCTTCATCCTCTTCTTGCACGTGGGGTGTAGCTTGTTGTTGTTGTTGTTGTTGTTGGGGAGTATTGGGGGAGTCTTGTTGTTGTGGGAGATCAGCCCACGATGCATCCTGAGCAATTGGCGTCAGAGGACGACCAATGCTGATGAGTTTGTTGTTCGTATGAACAGGCGTTGATACCACTTCATGTTCGATCTGAGGAAGTACTTCATCATCAGCTACATTGTCATCATGACCAATGTCTTCAGCAGAGGTGGGTTCAGCTGCTGGAATATCTTCAGCTTCATGAGCCTCTGTGGGAGCAGGCTCATGGACTACCATTCGTCGTTCTTGATGTACTGACACAGGGCGAACCACGGAAATGGGTTCAACGACTAAGGGCTCTGTGGAAGCAGCCCTAGTCTTCTTGGTCTTGCGCTTCTTCTTGGAGGGAGCGGCATCAGAGGCTTCAGTATTCTTTCCCTTTCTGGCTTCAGCCTCGGCAGCCCTCGTCTTTTTCTATTCTGAAGCCGTTGTGGTGACCTTCGGCTTCGAGCTAGTCATGCTGCTTGGGAAGATAATGCGAGGGGCTTCTTGGCTTGAAGGTTCAGGCTGTTCAGCAGGGTGCTTCTTCTTCTTCTTTGCAGCCATCCTGGGGTGAATGCCAGGACGGCCAAGGGACTTGCGCTTCTCAGCCTCATTGTAGGCAAGCACACACTTGTCAGCCAAAATCTTCATGCGCTCTCGTGAGCCCTGAGCTTCTTGACGTTTCTTGAGAAAAGCTTCTTTAAGCTCATGCAGCATGGCCTTAAAGTTTCTGACGTCTTGAACACTTAGCTTGGCCACATGCTTCTTGAATTGAGCCTTCTTATAATCAATCTTGTTTTTGAGTTCAACGATGCGCTGAGCGAGAGCTAGCTCAGAAGCAATAGCACCATTGACACTACTAGGAAAAGGGCTATAGATGGAATTGACACTAATGGCGCACCAGACATGTGGTGCGCCATTAGTATATACTAATGGCGCACCACCTTCTGATGTGCCATTAGTGTTGAAACTACTAATGGCGCACCCTGCCCATGGTGCGCCATTAGTACCAATTTTTTTTTTGAACTAGTGCGCCTGTCCAAACATACTAATGGCGATTCACCGTGGTGCGCCATTACTAGTTGTAACTAGTAATGGCGCACCAGCCGTAAGGTGCGCCACTAAAGTTATTTCTTTTATTATTGTTTTTATTCCTTTTTTGCAAAAGTACTAATGGCGCACTCGCGGTGCGCCATTACTAGTTCAAACTAGTAATGGCGCACCATGGCGAGAGTGCGCCATTAGTTTTTTTTGCAAAACTACTAATGGCGCACCATCAGGGGTGCGCCATTAGTAACCTGGATTACTAATGGCGATTTGTTGTTGGTGCGCCATTAGTATGTGGGCAGCAACAAGATATTTTGGACAGCCTCTCCTCCCGCACTCACTTTCTCCCCACTTCATTCTCTCCACCGCCTCCTCCTTGTCTCGGTGCCTCCTCTTTTCACCTCATTTCCACCATAGATTCATTCAAATTAAGTGGTTAAGTTACCTTGTTTTGCTAGGTAAGTAAGGGGGAAGCTATATTTATGTTGTTCTCCCTACAACAATGTGCACATGCACTTTTTTGGCCTAGCTAGATCTATGTATGTTCGTGGTGTTGCATATGTTTGTGGTGTTGCATATGTGTTTGTGTTTGGAGGTGTACCGGTATTTGAAATGCAATAGTTGCCAATATTTTGCCGTAATGTTGATTCATTTCGTTTCAAGCGAGAATTTTGGCATTAAGCATTCTTTTGGTCCTATTTTTAGGAAAGTCATGCCAAATTTTTTCTTGGTTCTAAAATATAGTTTTGCTCTACCTCATGAGTACCATGGTCCGCACGATGACCGAAGGCATCGTGAATAGGTTTTTGAGGTCATGAAGGCCGAGATGCTTCAAAAGAACGAGACGGAGATAAGATGTCCGTGTCGAAGATGCAAGCTGAATAGCCTTATTATGACCCAGATTCCGGCAAGTCGGGACCACCGCTCTTGCGTGGTTTCATGGATGGCTATCGGTGGCAAGGTGATGAAGATGACTACGAAGTCGCCCATGGGGGCCGGGCAAGAAATGAGGAAGGGCAGAAGACAACCACCGCGCTCGGGGGCGAGAAGACGAAGAATCCCTGTGAGATGATCATGACGGTTATGCTGTACACGTCATCATGTAGAAGATGCAGGACATGATGATGATGCGGCGGAGCGACGACGCTGACCATCGATGGGCTGGGTGAAGGACCCTCATATTCAAGAGCTGCTTCTCAAGCACGGATAACGCAAGAGCTGCCGCCCGAGAGAAAGCCAAGATGGATCAACTTGAGTTAGACGCGTTACTCCATTGTATGAAGGATGCAGCCCGAGGATACCCACTGAAAGTAACGCCATGGCTCGAGATGAAGGTAAAACACAAAATGACCGACGATGCTTCGACGAGAACATGTCATTCGCACGAACGCCTTCCCAAGGGGAACAAGTGCCCGACCAGTTTGGAGGAGGCAAAGAAAATCGTGTGTCCTCTCGGATTTACCGCACGTGAAATACCATGTGTGCATGAACAATTGCATCATTTATCGACGAGCACGCTGAGTCTACCATATGTCCGTGTGCGGTGTCACTCGATACAAGAAGAGGAAGAAAGCTCCTCGAAAAGTGGTGTGGTACTTCCCGATCACTCCTCGTCTGCAGCGGTATTTCATGACCCTAAGGTAGCAAAGCTCTTGCGCTGGCACGCGGATAGGGAGGAGAAGAAGCGAGAAGATGACGCAAATGATCCGGAGATAGATAAAAAGACAAGATGCTGAGTCACCCTAAAGATGCGAGCCGGTGGCAAGCGTTGAACTTCGAATACCCGAATTTGGGAACGATCCAAGGAACATCGTGGCCGGGCGCGAGCACCGATGGAGTCAATCCGCTTGGCAGCCAGAGAAGCACACATAGCACTGGCCTGTGTTTGTGTGGATGTACAACCTTCCCCCGGTTGTGCATGAAGAGGAAGTACATTCACATGAGTATGCTAATTGAAGGGCCAAAACAACTAGGGAACGACATCAATCAGACGGGGCTGCTGAAGAGGAGCTTGACACGCCAGGAAAACGCCACCAATACGTGGACGCCGCAGAGAAAGAATATTTCCCTATGAGAGCCGTGACCGCCACGACGGTGCACGACTATCTCGGTTACGGATATCTTGCGGGGCAGGTAGTCCACGGATTTTCTGGATGCGTAAGGTGCATGGATGACACAACGTATCGCCATCTAGATAGAGATCCCAGGTCTTCGAAAACTGTGTTCATGGGACATCAAAGGTGGCTTCGCGACGATGACCCGTGGAGGAAACGCAAGGATCTGTTCGACGGTGAAACCGAACCCCGAAAACGCCCGTGTACGAGGAGCGGCGAGGAAATAGACAAGCTGTTGAAAAATTGGAAAGACTGCCCACTGCCGGGAAAGAAGCAAAAGGCGCCAGAGCCGGGAAAGAAGCGAAAGGCACCAGGGCCGCTGCTGAAGGTATGGAAAACGAGGTCTATTTTCTGGGACTTGCCGTACTGGAAGATCCACCGTGTGCCTCACAGCCTTGATGTCATGCATATCACGAAGAACGTGCGAGAGTCTCGCTTGGTACCCCGCTCAACATGCCGAGAGGACCAAAGATGGGCCGAAAGCAAGGGTAGACTTGAAATCAATGGGCATCGTGCGGGAGCTTCACGCTATATATGATGATGATGATGATGATGATGATGATGATGATGAGGCGAAGCAGACACGTAAAGTCGTCGAAAGGCAAAAAGGCCAAGAAGACCGGAAATGACTACCTCCCGCGTGCTTCACTCTAAGTCGAGGAGATCGAGCAGTTTTCACCCGCCTCCTAGGAGTAAAACTTCCTTACGGTTACGCTGGGAAGATAAGCAGATACCTAGACCCAGTGAAGCGAAGTTCAGCGGATGAAGTCTCACGATCGTCACATGCCGATGACGCAGATACTTCCGGGCCAGTAATCCATGGGATCATGGACGCGCACGTCCGTGAAACGCTATTTGGCCTATGCAACTTCTTCGACGCCATCTCGGAAGTCGATTGGCGGAGGCAACTCGTAAGGCTACAGGAAGAGATCGTGGTGATACTATGCGAGCTTGAGATGTACTTCCGCCCGCATTCTTCGACGTTATGGTGCATCCGCTGGTCCATATAGTGGAGGATATCATCCAACTCGGGCCGACGCTCTGCACAAAGATGATGCCGCTCGAAAGGATGAATGGTGTCATCAAAGGATACGTTCGCAACATGTCACGCCCGAAGGAAGCATAGCCAAGGGCTTTTCGATCAAGAGTGCATCTCCTACTACACTAATTATCTAGGCATCGAGAACCCCGCTGGTCCGCCCGTTAACAGCACCTCGGCAGGCTCGCTGGATGGGGTCACCGTTAGGGTCGCCGCTGAAATGCATGTCGACTTCGAGGGTCGACTCACCGACTTTGAAAGAGCAAACCTAGTCGCTTACAACACATAGACGTGGTCGATCCTTGGGTGGTAGAGCACAAAACCTTTATTAAGAAGACGACAATGACCGAGGCCAACAGAGGACGGACAGAGATATACTCAAAGAGCACAACTCATGTTTCACGCGTTGGTTCAAGCGTAAGCTTCGCGTGCACTTTACATGAGGATTCTTCCGCGAAGAACAACTCATATTCGCCTTGTCACAGGCGCCGAGCACAACCTCGATGACCTATGAGGCGACGATATCAATCGCTACACATTCTACACCAAGGCCAAGGGCATGAAGAGCGATGGTTATCGTAACTCCGGGTAACGATGGAATCCTACACCGTAACGACAAGGACAGATACTACGGAAGGATCGAGGAGATTTGGGAGCTGAGCTACGCTAGAGAGAAGGTCCCGATGTTCCGCGGTCGATGGGCCAAGAACGTCATAAAAGAAGACCGTATTTCACCACCATGGTTATACCCGGCCAAATCCAAGATCATGCGCTAAACGCCACCGCGAAAAATGAGCCATGGGTACTAGCTTCCCAAGTGGGTCAATGCTTCTTCATTACCGACCCGCCAAAGCCCAGTCGTGTTGTCGTGAGGAGACTTCGATGGAGTAGCCAATGAGCAAGACTTCGACAAGTACGGCGACCCGAGGATCGAACATGACGACGATGATGAAGTAGCAGCATACACTACAAGAAGAAGCAGGACCACCCTACCTAAAGGACGTCCGTTCCACAGAAGAACTCCATTTGCGAAAAAGAAGGGCAAGAAGATTGTGAACAGATAGCTAGCTATGATCGATTGTATTTAAATCGTAGCCTTCATTTTTCGATTGTATTTGATGGGTACTTTTTGAACTATCATGAATATTTTTAAATTTCATGGACACTCGATCTCGATCCCCCTCCATCTCGATCGCTATCCCACCTCGCCAGATCCGTCCCTCAGACCTCAATTCCCTACTCAACCGCCGCTGACCCCGCACCTCACAAGACACCGCCCCGCCTCCACCGGCATTATCTGTTTGATGATATTTTTTAAAAAAATATTACTATCTTATAAAAATATATTACTGTTATGATTTAAACAAGTTTGAACATATTTAAACACAAATAAGTATCAAACAGCTTTTTAAATGCTAAAAAAAATTTGTGGAGACTGGGAGTCGAACCCAAGACCTCCTGGTGTGAGAACTGGCTGCTGACCAGTCCAACTAGTAGAGGGGACTTGATGTGGATTAGTTCTGGTGGTACATAACCTGTTGGCTCGAGTTGAAAAAAAATACTAATGGTGCACCAGGGTGAGGTGCGCCATTAGTATGGATGTACTTATGGCGCACCGAGGGGTGGTGCGCCATTAGTATTGTGCCCGATCCCCCCTTCCCTCTCCCCCTTTGCCCGATCCCCTTCCTCTCCCCGCCAGAGTTCCCTCTCCCTAGCTCGATCCACCTGCCGCCGCCGCTTCGACATCTTGCACCGCAGCCTACCACGCACCCCGCCGCCCTCTCTCTTCCTCCTCCTCGAGCTCAAGGCCATCCGCCTAAACCTAACCCGACGCCTCTGCCCGCCACTCGGCGCTGCCCGCCGCCTCGGCTGACCCGCAGCAGAGTCTTGACGCCACAGCGACGCGCCTGACGCTGCCCGCCGCCTGACGCGCCGCCCACGCCACCTCGACTCGCCCGACGCTGCCCGCCACACTCGACGCTGCCCGCCGCCGACGCGACCCGCCGCCCAGACGCCGCCCCACCCACCACCGCCGAGCACCACCACCACCCGACTCTGCCCCGACATCCTCCCCCGCCCCACTCCAAGCATCCTCCCGCGCCCCTCCCGCCCCCGTGAGCTCCCCTCCTCCTCTCCCCCTCTCCCTCTCTCCCTCGCACAAGGTCTTGGCTTTTGGGTTAATACACCGCTGCTCTAGTACATTTTATTGGTAGTTCATTTCACTGCATTTTGTATCGGAACAAGGTCTCAGTTCTGGAGTTACATTGTAACTGGACTACTACTATGTAATACTAGCAGATAAGAAGCTCACGTTTCTATCCTCTTCTTGTAGTGTCACAGTGAACTGGCAGTATGTTTTTCACAGGGTAGTGTGCTGGTGAACTATGCAGTGCGGCATGCTTACTTAATCTACTCCTAGTGCAACAGAAGCCTGTACAAATCATTAGCTATTTCCCAGCTAGTGTTGGTTGAATTATTCAACGCATGCTGATCCCATCTACACAAGGTCTCAGCTGGTCACATTGTTGCTGATGCATTTTAGTGGCGGTGCAGTTCATCGCATTTTTGTAAACAAGGCCTCAGATTTGGAGTTGTATTCCAACTTGGGAAGTAGTAATGATATAAAGCTCATGTTTCCGCCTCCGCTTGTAGTGTCACAAAGTTGAACTAGTAAGTTTTTCACAGAATAATTAAGTAGTAACTTCGCTTCTAGTGTCACATACTAATCCTAGTGCAACATAAACTGCGGCAAGGCAGGCCTTAGCTATTGTCGCTATCTTCAATCACTGCATTTTATATCTATAAGCAAGGTATCGATTCGAGTCATTGCAACCGGAGTACTAGTATGTAAATGATAAAAAGCTCATGTTTCGTCCTCTCGCTTGTAGTGTCATAGTGAACTACTACTAAGTTTTTCACGGGGTAGTGTGCTAATGAACTACACAAAGGTCAAGATACTTAACTTAACCCTAGTGCGGAGAATGTCAGTAGTGCATTAGCTATTTCCCACTGGGGTGTTGGTTGAATTCTTCATCGTGCATCCCGATCCTATCTACATAAGGTCTTCACTTTTTGGTTATAGTGTGTTGTATGCATTTTAGTAGTAGTGCGCCCAATCGCATTTTGTCCAAAGAAGGCCTCGCTTTTGGAGTAGCATTGCAAGCTGCAGTAGTATGTCGAGATGTAAGGCTCATGTTCTTGTCCTCCTGCTTCTCGTGTAAACATACTAATCCTAGTGCAACAGAAACCTGCGGCAGGCCTTAGCTATTGTCTCTTATCTTTGATTGCTAGCTCCTAATCGATGGCGCCTGTATATCTAGAATCCATGAAACCTTATCAAGTTGTTGCTGCTAGTTGTGATTTTGTCAAGTGATGCTGCTGCTACTTGTGATCTTCTAAAATAACCCCTTTCTCCTGAAACGTTGATTAATTTCGTTTGGTTGAGAATGGGCACTCCTAGGTCAAGAAAATTAGGAAAGGTCATGCCCAATTTTCTTGGCCTAGAAGGTGCCCGATTCTCAACCGAAATAAAAATTAATTTGCTTTAGTGATTGGATTAGTTTAGTATTTTATTCACACACTCAGACACCCTTGCTTGCCATGTGTGATAGAGAGATAGTGAGAGGAGACAATAAGCTATCTGCAGCTTAATTTGCATTGCATACTAGCTAGATAGCTTTTGTTTTTCAGACCAACTCTGAACAATACATACATATACCGTAGGCACCAGCTTAATTTCCAAGGCGGGACAATTACTTGCTTCATTATATTCATCCATCCATCCATTTTTCATCATGTACGTAACCAAAAATAATCGGAGTTTCGTCTGCTTCAAGTCATAACACATGCATTTGGGTAACCCTAAATGTCAAAATTGCACAAGTCTAGACCCCTTTATGCCATATACTTTCTATTTTTCTTCATCGGAGTTCGATTGCAGATTAACCCAACGTGTGCATGACTCGGTGGTCCAGAAGGAAATCGCTTCTTTCATCACTAGAAAACCGCCAACGCTTTCAAAACTGCAACTTGATGAAGATTGGAGTATATCTTGATAAGTTTACCCTGTTGGGGCACATCACATACACACATTTGCTCAAGTCCACCACGGCCCATGTAGAGCTGAAACCCAGTTTAGTTCCTTGTATCACTTGTCGCTGAAAACCGTTTGATTGTTTTCACGGAAATGATTTACAAGTTCAGCAAGTGATGAGCTGTGAGAATAACATATTCATTAGGGTAGGCGCCTCCCGCCCTATCTTTGAATGTGGTGCAATTTTCGACGCAGATTCATAATTTGCAGCTTAGCTTATCTCTTGGCCCTCCAATTAAAATATAGGGGTTGACCTTCACCACGACCGAAGCTTCTCTGCATCTATATATAATGGACATTCCCTAGCTTCTGAACAATCAACACAAAGCAGCAGGCCTGAGTGTCTCCAATAGTCATCCTTGTGTTTGTGTAGGTTTTCTTTCCTTGGTCCATTGAGCCTTCATTCATGGTTATGAATGATATGCAATGATCAGCCTGCTAGCGTTTATCCTCTCCGCGTGTTTGAACACCCTGCGGTGTAGTAAAAAGTAATTATAGATACACTCACCCACATAAGTATTCAACACAATGAAAAAATAGTACAAATTAAGGAAAGGCAATACCATTTCAGACGCTTGTCTTCTAAAAAGAAGAGTGAACTTTCTAGACACACCCCTCAAGAACTAGGTGACCCTGAGAACATGGACTTGGACCTTAGCAACAACACACTAACAGGTTCTATCCCAAAACACCTAGGCAATATCACAAACATCTCTCAATTGTTCCTTGACAATAACCAACTTTTTGGCGACATTCCTCGAGAATTAGGTTATTTGGTCAACTTAGAGATCTTGTTCCTTGACAATAACCAACTTTTTGACCAAACTTTGTTTCTATTTAGAGAGAAATATGGCCCACAACAATGAGGCCGGGGGTTCGGGCGGCAAGGCATTCTGGGAGCTGTCCCAGGAGATGGAGGAACAACCTCACTTGTATGAGGCCGCCGCCTTCCCCACCGATCATGAGACCACTGATGGTGCCGCCGAGGATGACCACACTGATGCCACCACTGATGGTGCCGCCGAGGATGCCACCACTGATGATGGCGGCGCCCGCACAGATGGCAGCCAACCGAAGAGGCAACGGAAGGACCGGCGCCCGATCGTGCTCCTCACCCTCAAGGAGGAAGTTACTGAAGTGGACTCCAACGGGAATCCAACGGCGCCCGAACGAATAGTCAAGGGGTACTCGCTTCAGCTCGGGTGCATTGTCCGGAGCACCATCTCGATCAACACCGAGAACCTGAGGCATCCTGACCGAGGGAATTTGCGCCACCTCCTCTTCACGAAGCTGCACGAACGATACAAGTTCCCCGCTGAATTTGCAAACACAAGCCTCAAAGGGAATAAAGTGAACAATGCTGCCCTCACGAAGATGAGCAAGGCCCTGTCTACTTGGAAAACAATGTGAAGAAAATGATCGAGAAAGGTGAGAGTTATCCAGAAGATCAAGGAGAAAAATCCTTCGATCACCGAAGATGACTACAACGACTTCAAGATCAATTGCTCGAGCACCGCAAGCTCCCAATCAAGTGAGTGGGGGAAACAAATGCAGGAGCTGAACAGGGGAACACACACTCGGTCCCGCGGTTACAGAGTGGTGGAGCCTATATGGGACAAGGAGGAGGCGGACTGTGTCGAGCAAGGCCTACCGCCTCTTCGAGAAATACAATGTAACAAGGCATCAGAACTTTGTCGGGCCCGCACAAGAAGGACCCGAAAACAAAGGAGCTTACCACGGATCCGAAGACCAGGCAGCTTGAGCTTGTTCTGGTAAGGAATACACCCTCGCGTAATTAGCTCCATATGGTTGCATTCTAATTAATGAAGCCAAATTTCTAAATGGTTCACATTCCTTCCACAGCGCATCGAAAGCGAGCGCTGGGTCGACTAAGAGCAACCCTTGGGACACCACTCTAAATAGGGCGTTGAATGTAATGAAGAAGAAGGATAAGCTCGAGAAGTCGACGTCACTGGTCGTGGTGGCGGCAAAGGCTTGTCGACAAAATGGGGGTCATACTATACCGCTGGTGTGCGGAAGGAGAAAAAGACCAGCTCGGAAAGCCATTGTGCCTACCTTGATCTCGGGGTTGAGTGCATGGATTGCGGGCGGCCAACAGGGGCCGCCCCCGATTCCTAGCTTCACGGCCAGCAACTCGCATAATGCGATGGCGGGGCCATTGGTGCCTCCGGCGGAGGCTGCATTGGTGTCTCCGACGCCGGCACGGGAGCTTAATGCACCCGGGTGTACGCCGGCCGGCACCTCTGCAGCAAGTGGCCCCTCCGTTAATCTGCAGACGCCGCCATTGGCGGTCGCGGCCGACATTAGCCGAGCTCGACGCCATCATCACGGTAACTAACTGCCTCTCGCCGAGGACTTCATCTCCTTGCCTTTGACTGGGCATCCCTGATGCCCTACATGTTTTCGCAGGGCACCGCCGACGTTCTGTGCACTCTCCTCCACTTCGTGAACAACGAGTTGGTCGATGTCGCCAAGGGCAAAATCGTTCAACTGGGCAACCCCTTGTTCCACGGTACCGAGATGCCACCCAACTTGTTTAGGGTTCAACTAGTTCGGGTCCTGCCAGGCTGCGACGACTTGTTACCTCTGATTCGACCCGTCGGGGCCGACGATGAAGACGTGATGACCCTCGCGTTCGCTGAGCTGGCCCTCGCTTGGGCGAAGAGCCAGATTCGTTGGGGGCGGGGACACCACCCCAAAGACAACACCGCCAGTCGTGCCGGCGCCAAGTCGGCCCCATGGCAAGACCGCCGTAACGGTGCCGGACATCCCTATGCCACTGGATCCAAACATGCATATGGCATAGGATCAGAACGACGACGACGAAGACGATGATACATTTGGCAACGTCGATCAGTACTTTGCCGATCATGGGTACGATGGCGACTTCATGGGGCCTCCTTCTCAAGAACCAAACCCAACAAAAGACGTGTGCAATCTAGCTGGTACCACGGAGAAGCCAAGTTGCAACAGGCGCCGTCTGGCGTTCAGCTCTCAGGAGACGCCTCTAGCTGCCGACTTCACCGAGCCTCAGATAGGCGAGGTGCGAAATATTATCAGCCCCAACACACTCAAGAAGGCGGTCTGTGACCAGAACTCGGTCCCATTACAGAGAAGAAGAAGGCACGCAAAAGAAAGACTAAGAAGGGTGCGAGCCAGCCGGCACCGAGTACGATCCGTGCTCGGGACGGGCCACCTTCACCGCAGGATATCTCGAGGAGGTGCATGTGGCGGTAGGTCGATGCTACCGACAAATATGCTCAATGCTGCAACCGTGCTATGCGGAGTCTGCATGATGTTGTTCTTGCTTTGGAGAAGCGGCGTCTCGAGAGAAGGATGTGGCATACCGGTTTTCGCGCCAAGGTGCCGAGGGCAAGGGCTTTGTGGATAACTCCATTGGGCGCACGATCGTCCGTGTTTTGATGACATCCACGCTATGTTGAACCTTCATCCGCTGCACTAAACCTTCGCTCGCTATTTTCGCTGAGTATGGAGATGCGGATCATTTGCGATAAGACCCGGACATCGTGATAGTCGACCCCTTCTACATGCGTGCAAGATCTTGGGCAGCGGCTGGGACCGCAAGTCGCGAAGTTCTTACCTCAAGGCGTCATTCGCAAACCAAGATAAGGATAACTTCCTCGTGCCTTACTTTCCCGAGTAAGTCCTCCTCAACCGCCCATAGCATACTTAATTCTTACATTTCGATCGCTTTTTCTTTTAACATTCCATGTTTTCGCAGTGACACACGTTGCACTCTCATCCTCCTAAGCCCCAAATATTCCATGGCCACGATTTCGACCGGACCGTCAACGAACATAGACTACACAAATGTCAAGAAGGTTCTTGATGATGTTCTCCTGCCACGCCAAACTGGAGGCACCTTCACCAAGCCTAATCGTAAGCACGGCAAGCATGTGTTCTCCCACTGACGTTCGCTCGCTGCGTCAAGCATACCGCGCGGTCGAAGGGTGCCTACTACGCCATCCATCACATGCGGCGATCGTATGGGACCATCATCAACTTCGCTACCGAGTAAACTCAAAGATTGGGCAAAGAGCGTGTCGGCAATCCAGACGCGGACCTCCGACAAGAATTCTTTCGCATCCAAATGAGTTTGCGGAAATCATCCATCAAGATGTCCTTCGCACTGGGCAGTTCTACCTCAACAATCAACCGTCCAACAAGTGACATCGACACAATGCTACAAATGCAGGCGACAACGACCGTTATTTCATGACTCCCACGATAGACGGCGGCTTCATCCACGCTCCGGTCCCTTGAGTCCAGTCGAAAGCAAAGTGATGTTGTGTCTAGTTTTGAAACATCGATTGGCTCATGTTGTAATTAAACTTTAATGAACTTGTAGTATGTCTCTTTGGTTTCGAGAGTCGCTCAACTTAGATGTAATCGATGCTATTAATGTCTTGCTTTTCTCTTCCGATCGCTCATTGCATACTTATATATTGCTTATGTATTGTCGTGAATTGGTACTAACGCTTCGCTTGGCTAGTGCATAGCGATGCCGACGTATGTCGTGTACAAGGGTAAGGTTCCCGGAGTCTACGATGACTGGGAGGAGTGTCGGAGACAGGTTCACCGATTCAGCGGTAATAGTTACAAAGGGTACACCACTAGGGCCGAGGCCGAATCTAGATACGCCCGCTATCTAGCGGGAGAGGGGAGGGAGCATTGGAGGAACCGGATGAAGACGAGTTTCATCGCGATGATGCTCATCGTGATGACCGCAGCTCTCTTCTATGTGATGGTAGTTTAGATGATCGATATCGACTTGTAATGTGAAGACAAACTCGCTACTCGCGGTCTCGAGACTTGTAATATAATGTTCTATCTTTGTTCGGTCTTTTCAATTCGGAGACTAATATGATGAATTGTATTCGGAGACTAATATGATGAATTGTATTCAAAGACTAATCTTCTATTGTATTCGATGAATCGGTTGTTGATGTGTGCTGTCTATATTTTGTCAAATTATACATTTTGTAACCTATGCAAAAAACAGAAAGTAAAAAATAAAAAAAACCTAATATTCATACTAATGGCGCATCACATGACAGTGCGCCATTAGTATGACCGCATACTAATGGCGATCATCGATAGTGCGCCATTAGTATGCCGCGTTACTAATGGCGATTCGGTGGTAGTGCGCCATTAGTATGCCAAAGCACTGGTATACATGGCCTGGGAGGCATACTAATGGCGACTGCCTATACTAATGGCGATTACAGTGCGCCATTAGTATACCAGATACTAATGGCGCACCAGGTGGTGCGCCATTAGTAAAAATTACTAATGGCGTGCTATTAATGGCGCACCACAGATGCGCCATTAATGGCCATATTAGGTGCGCCGTTAGTAGGGGTTTTTCTAGTAGTGTGAAGGAGACGCTGAGGCCAATGGGAAGCTGTAAATCTTCAAAGCTGACGTTGGGGGTGTCGAACCACTCATCAATGAAATTGTGGATGATGGCCACATCAAAGAGAGGCAAGTTGCTGAAGATTTCTGCTTCTTGCTCTTTATCAGCTTCTCAAGAGCATCATCAGCAAGATCTTCATCACTTGACAGATCAATGGGTTCTTCGCGCAGAATGGTTGCAGGAGTCAAGGCTCTTTGATCAGATGGTCTGACAAGTTGCTTCTTCTTCTCCGTTCTCTTGGAGACACGGGATTGATCTTCAGACTGCACACTGGCTTCAGGAGGTGCAGTGGCTAGTGGCTTCGCACAAGAAGTCTTTGGAGGTGCAGCTGAGGTTGAAGCCTTTGACTTCTTTTTCTTCTGCGGCTTTGGAGGAGGAGCAGGGGCTTCATCGGAGTCAGCACCATTGTCAGATTGATCTACTCTGGTACCTTGGACCATGATGTAGGTGATGAGGCCGTCAAGGTTGGCGAAGGGGCCGATGACCTTGGGATTAGCATCACGGGGGCCGTCAGCAGGGGGAGCAGAGGGACCTGGGTTGAAGTCCAAACCCAAGGACTTCTTGTTCTTCTTGGCCAAAGCCACAGCAAACTGGTAGTTGCGCTTGAAGAGAGGGTCGTCACGACACCATAGTAGTGAGGTGGGATCTTCGTTCGCAGGCTGTGGCCCACGGACCATGCAAGGATAGAAGCCTTGGTCAATGGCTTCAGCTAGGCTGTTGGGTTGAAGGCCTCGATAGAGGATATCACCCCAAGGTCTCTTGATGGCATTTTTCTCTGCATATTCCTTCGTCACAAACTTGTACTTGAACCACTCCTCTGCCCAATAGCGCCGAATCCATTGGATTCGTGTCTTTCTCGATGATAATTTCTTCAGATCTGTCTTGTATAGTTTCGCTAAGTCATCGTGCGAGATCTTTGGATGTTCCTTCTCGCTACTGTCCGCCACCCTTCCTTGTTGATTTTTCGCAGCCATAAACTTCAAGCTGAAAGGCTTCAACACGCTCAAAGGCTTCAGAGATTTTCGCCTAGTCAAGGTGAACTGCTTCAAGAGAAATTATATGATGCTGTAAGTATTCTGCAAACGAAAGCAGACTATGAGAACCAAGGGATTCTCCCACAGACATGTACCTGTGACATCATTAGAGATGTGAGGGAAGGGGAAGAGGTCATATGCATTCTCAGAAGATTTTGAAGATAAATCAGTTTGAAGACATTAACCTCATGATGCGAAGACATTCACTTATATAGGTGAGTTGGTTCCAGATTTGTACCAATCCGTGAATAAGTACACGTGAGGAATCAAACTAGACAAGAAATCTAAGTGAATCGACTAAGCAGTATGAGATGCAGACGGAATAGATCTAGCTTGAATAGACAGAAACTACTTTTGATAAACAGGATGAATCTTGAAGATCAAAAAGGTGGTAAAAATAGAGTTATAATTACCGCACGAAAAACTGCTAGATGGAAGAATAGGAGACCGAGCAGTTCAGCCCACCGTGCCCTAACTTGGCGACAGAGGACACCTACGGCGACGGCGGAGAGGACGATGTCCGCGGCCGGCGTGAGGACGGCGTCGGAGAAGTCGCGGCAGCTAAGCGCTTCGTCGCCGGCGTCATCGCGAGCTAGCGGTGGCGCTAGGGTTTTGATGGAGGTGGAGAAGTGCATGAAGGATTTCTTTATCGCAGGGGACAAGTATTTATAAGTAGGTGAGAGACACAGCGCAATTACACTGGTGCCCCTGGAGGTTCATATCTGAGGGGTACGTGGCAAGCATGCAACACACTCAGGGTTGTCCCACGTTCCCACGCCCGCCAGGCATGTCGGAGAGTTGTTCCGGCTTCTCCGGATTTCAACAATAAAGATAAGCCATTTAAAACAGATTTAATGTTTGTCTCTTTGCCTTCTGCTGACTAGGACACAGAGAAGACATTTGACAATTTCAATAGAATGCATATGATTTGGACAGATAGATTTTGAGATATGCAGCATAGAGACATTAGGGTCCGATCACGTTCACTTAGTTCAAAAGATCCAATTTTGAAGACATAGCTATAAGTGAATGCTGTAGAGGACAGAACACTAGTATATATATATATATATATATCAGAAAGCAATCAAATCATCATAGTGCAGAAAGTCATGAAGACAAATTGAAACTGAAGACAAACCAAATGCTAAGTCATTGCAATATAACGCCTTGAGTGAAACACTTCAAACAAAGAAAGTTGGTGGTGGCGTTACCCACCGTATAGGAAGTATTAGACCCAGACACGGCGCACAATTATCGTGGCGCTCCGAAGTCAAATTACATGTTAATATATTCACACTCAGAGCGTAAGTCTTCATTAATTGAAGATATACATTACTTTGTGTGTTGCACATCTAAGTCATCAACATGCATAAGTGTTAGGATGTGTGCCTGATCACAGGACATTAGAGGATTCCAAGATATTTAGCTCACACCATAACTTGCAAAACCTTTTCTCATCCAAGGGCTTTGTGAAGATATCTGCCAGTTGCTCTTCAGTGTTGACGTGAATGATATCGATATCTTTCTTCATAACATGATCTATGAGAAAGTGATGACGAATTTCAATGTGCTTTGTCTTCGAGTGTTGGACTGGATTGTTGGCTATTTTGATGGCACTTTCGTTGTCGCAGGAGAGAGGTACTTGTTTCAGGTTGATGCCATAATCCTTGAGAGTTTGCTTCATCCATAGAAGCTGAGCACAACAGATCCAAAGAAGAATGTATTCAGATTCAGAATTGAGAGTGATATACGCTCGCTTCTTCAAGACCAATGACAAGTGATCGACCAAGAAAATGACATGTGCCGATGTAGACTTGCGATCCACCTTGTCACCAAGATAATTAGCATCCGAGAATCCAACCAAATCAAATTTTGAGCCCTTGGGATACCATAATCCGAGTGTTGGGGTGTAAGCCAAATATCGAAGAATTCGCTTCACAGCTAAGTGATGCGATTCCTTTGGAGCCGCTTGGAATCGAGCACACATGCAAACACTAAGCATAATATCTGGCCTAGATGCACATAAATAAAGCAAAGAACCAATCATGGAGCGGTATACCTTTTGATCGAACTCTTTACCATTGTCGTCGGGACCAAGATGGTGTTTGGCTGGCATTGGCGTCGTGTAGCCTTTGTAGTCTTCCATTCCAAACTTCTTCAGACAGTCTTTGAGGTATTTCTCTTGAGATATGAAGATGTCATTCCTTTGCTGACGGATTTGAAGACCAAGGAAGAACTTCAGCTCACCCATCATGGACATTTGATATTGCTCTTGCATCATGTACCCAAACTCATCACTATACTTCTGGTTGGTGCAGCCGAAGATTATGTCATCCACATATATTTGGCACACAAATATTTCACCATCATATGTCTTCGTGAAGAGTGTGGGATCGAGGGATCTAGGTTTGAAGCCTTTGCTCCTCAGGAAGTCTTTGATTGTATCATACCAGGCACGAGGGGCTTGTTTGAGGCCATACAGTGCCTTGTTTAGTTTGTACACCATATCAGGATGTTTTGGATCTTCAAAGCTGGTGGTTGTGTGACATATACTTCTTCTTCAATCTTGCCATCGAGAAATGCACTCTTTACATCCATTTGATATAGCAAGATATTGTGATGATTAGCGTAGGCTAGCAGTATTCGAATAGCTTCAAGCCTAGCAACAGGAGCAAATGTTTCATCAAAGTCAATTCCTTCAACTTGAGTGTATCCTTGAGCCACAAGATGTGCTTTGTTTCTAACGACTTGACCATGCTCATCTTGCTTGTTTCGATATATCCATTTTGTTCCAATAATGTTGTGCTTGTGAGGATCAGGTCGCTTGACAAGTTCCCAGACATTATTCAGTTTGAACTATTGAAGTTCTTCTTGCATGGCTTGAATCCATTCAGGTTCATAAAAGCTTCAGCAACTTCCTTGGGTTCTGATATTGACACAAATTAAAAGTGCCCACAGAAGTTTGCTAGCTGTGTTGCTCTTGATCGAGTGAGCGGACTAGGTGCATTGATGCTATCAATTATCTTCTCTATTTGAACTTCATTTGCAACACGAGGATGAACATGACGAAGGTTTTGCTCTGGCTGATCATTGTCATCATTGGGAGGATTGTCTTTGGTCTGAGCATTGTCTTCAGGTTGATTTGGTACAGAGATGATAAGTTCCTCTTCAGGCTGTGCTTCAGAGGGCATGATTTCACCAGTTCCATCAGCTTGATAGACTCGTTTGAAGGAGCTTCATCTAGTGTACTTGGCAGAATCTCTCTCTGTGAACCATTGGTTTCATCAAATTTCACATCCACGGTTTCAACGATCTTGTAGAGATAAAGGTTGAAGACTCTGTAGGAGTGTGAATCCTTTCCATAGCCAAGCATGAAACCTTTGTGAGCCTTAGGTGCAAATTTTGACTTGTGATGGGGATCCTTTATCCAGCATCTTGCTCCAAATACTCAAGTAATCGACGCTTGGCTTCTTGCCGAGAAGTAGCTCATATGATGTTTTGTTCGAAGCTTATGAATGTACACACGGTTGATGATGTGACATGATGTATCAATAGCTTCAGGCCAGAACTTTCTTGGTGTCTTGTACTCATCTAGCATTGTTCGAGCCATCTCAATGAGGGTTCTATTTTTGCGCTCAACAATGCCGTTTTGCTGAGGTGTGTACGGAGCAGAGAAGTCATGAGTAATTCCCATAGTATCCAGATACAGATCAAGTCCAATGTTCTTGAATTCAGTGCCATTGTCACTTCTGATGTGCTTGATCTTCACGCCATAATTGTTCATTGCTCGATTTGCAAAGCGCCTGAAGACATCTTGCACTTCAGTCTTGTAAAGAATTATATGAACCCATGTGTATCTTGAGTAGTCATCAACAATGACGGAAGCCATAGAGACAGCAGTTGTTGTGAGGGTGGAGAAAAGGTAGGTCCAAATAAGTCCATGTGTAACAGCTCGAAGGGTTGAGATGTTGTCATGATTGTCTTCAAGGGGTGCTTTGCCCTTGTCATCTTTCCAGCTTCACAGGCACCACACAGATGATCCTTCTTGAACTTGACATCCTCGATGCCAATGACATGCTTCTTCTTGACGAGTGAGTGTAAGTTCCTCATGCCAGCATGTTCCAGCCTTCGATGCCAGAGCCAGCATTCTGAAGCTTTTATGAGAAGACATACGACAAGTTGTGGACCTGCTAAGAAATCTACCATGTATAGATCATCTTTTCGATACCCTTCAAAGACTAGAGATTTGTCAGATTCCATTAGTACAAGGCAACAATATTTGCCAAATATCACAATCATGTTCAAGTCACAAAGCATTGAGATGGACATTGTTGAAACCAGGGATTCAACAAGCATCACTTTATCCATGTGTTGATCCTTTGAGATTGCAACTCTACCTAGACCCAATACCTTGCTTTTACCAAAGGTCAAGAAATGTAATGTGACTTTTGTCGGATGGACGTAAGGTTGAGTCCATGAGAAGACTTCGATCACCAATCATATGATTTGTGCATCCACCGTCCATAATCCATTTCAAGCTTTTGGTGATGTACCCTACAGTGCAGTTAGGAGGATAGGCTTCACAAGAGTGTTGTGAAGCATAAGCATTTGACACATATAGGGACAGTCACATCTTATATTAAGGTTAGGACATAGACTGATGAGAAATTCAGATGTGAAGCATATAGAATGATATTTTAACGTGCGTCCTCAATGAGTTTTAGGTCCCCAGCAATAGTATCGGACGCCATTCATTGCTGGCTGGAGACCGTTTTTTGCAAAAGAGAGTTAGTTCTTGTTTGCCACCCACATCTTCAGTGGGGGCTTAGAAGCAATGAGTCTAAGTGCAGCATCTGAGAATTTTGGCTTTGAAGCCCTAGCAAATAGCCTTGCAGGAGATGAATGATACTCATATGAGTAAGCAGAAAAGTTCTTAGTCCTATGAACATAGCGGTTCGAAGATACACGCTCATATTCATAAGTCTGAGCATGATTTCCCTGCAAAACATTGGCGTTAGGGTGACTCGTGTGAGTCTTGTATATGTATGAAGCCTTTGGGCCACATGAAGCTATAGGTCTGGTGTTTGTCTTCTTCCTTGGTGGTGTCATGATGAGATTCACAGGAAGATTCTCAATGTACCACTTAGGTACCCAGATCTTCTTCATAGGTGGTCCATTCCTGCAGTTAGTACCAATGTACCTGGCAAACACTTCACCATTCCGATTTTTGAACAACTTATAGTTTGCATCAAAGGATTCATCAATGATAATAGGATTAGCACAGGTAAAGCCAGATAACGTGGATGGATTCATCAAGGTTCCTTTGCAAGAACCCATGTGGTTTTGGGGTACCTTTCAGGTTTCAAAGACGAGCCATCAACATTCATTTTCCTTTCAACCCAACACCCTCTTTCCTAGGGTTTGGTTCGTAATCTTCTTTTGAGGACATCGCAGAGAGTCCGATGTCCCTTCAAACTTTTGTACATCCTGTTTCAAGCAATGTCTTCAACATAGCATTTTCATCAAGAAAAAGAAGTGGTATCCTCCGCAGAGGGGTTAGTAACCACATCAAGAGGTGAAGACAATGAAACAAGAGCGAGTGGAACATTCAAGAATAGATGTAGCGTTATCACGCCAATGCATTTTAGACATGGTGGTTCAAATCCATCCCGAGCGGAACTGATCTGCTGAGCTGAAGTGACTCATTCACCTTTTGAAGATCTTCATGAGCCGCTCTCGATTTCTCAAGCTCTTGTTTCCTTTGAAGATAATCATAGGAGAGCCTTTCATAAGTAGTTGAGAGCGATTCATGACGACCTTCAAGTTCTTGGTACTTAGCATGAAGATTTTTATGTCATCAACTATGGACTGTGAAAGTGTCATTTCAAAGATCCAATGTGTCATCGCTTTTGTCTAACAGTTTTTGAGTATGTTCCATAGCCTTTTGTTGTTCAGTTGCAATTTTAGCAAGTGTTTTGTAGCTGGGTTTGGATTCACAATCAGAGTCATCTTCACTTGAAGTTTGAAAGTAAGCATCGCGTGATTTTACCTTGGCACCACGTGCCATGAAGCAAGAGGTGGGAGTAGGATCGCCTTCGCCATTAGCTTCAACGCTGGTGTGGAAGTCATTGTCTTCAATGTTGAAGATGGACTTGGCAACATAGGTTGTGGCTAGAGCCGACTTGCAACGCCAGGTCGACTCCTCTCGGACTCCACCTCCGCCTCCTCCGAAGCAGACTCCTCCTCTGAATCCATTTCCTTGCCAACAAAAGCACGAGCCTTGCCAGATGAGCTCTTCTTGTATGATGAAGACTTGGAAGAAGACTTAGAAGACTTTGAGGATTTCTTCTTCTTCTTCTTGTCATCGGAATCATATTCCTTGCTTTTCTTGTTCTTCTTCTCATTGTCCCACTGTGGACACTCAGATATGTAGTGACCAGGTTTCTTGCACTTGTGGCAGGTTCTCTTCTTGTGATCATGTGTGGAAGCTTCATCATTCCTTGAGCTAGATCGTGAAGACTTTCTGAAGCCTTTCTTCTTTGTGAATTTCTGGAACTTCTTCACAAGCATAGCAAGTTCCCTTCCAATGTCTTCAGGATCTTCAGAACTACAGTCAAATTCTTCTTCAGATGAGGAAGCAACTTTTGCCTTCAAAGCACGAGTTCGGCCATAGTTTGGGCCATAGATATCTCTTTAATCAGATAGCTGGAACTCATGTGTGTTGAGCCTCTCTAGTATATCAGACGGATCGAGTGTCTTGAAGTCAGGACGTTCTTGTATCATGAGGGCAAGGGTGTCAAAGGAGCTGTCAAGTGATCTCAGCGGTGTTTTGACGATTTCATGCTTGGTAATCTCTGGGCCATGCGCCAAGAGCTTGAAGTTCATTTGTGATATCCGTGAGGCGATCAAACGTGAGCTGGACATTTTCATTGTCGCTTCTCTTGAAGCGTTGAAGAGGTTGCGAAGAACACCGATTCTTTGGTCTCTCCGGGTTGAAACACCTTCGCTGACCTTGGATAGCCAGTCCCTGCACTAGCTTCGACGCTTCAGAGCACTCACACGGCCATACCGTCCTTTGGTCGATGACCACAGATGATGTTCTTTGCAGAGAGTCCATTGAATGAACTTCTTGACATCGATGGGGTGACACCTTCACCAGCTTTTGGGAACGCCATTCTTGACGACATACCGAGGTCGACATTAATAGCTTCAAGATGCATTCGCATCTTATTCTTCCAAAGAGGGATATTCAATTCCATCGAACACGGGCAAGCAGCGGAGACCTTGATTATCCTCGCAATGACATAGCTGAAACCTGTGGTTAAATCGAATCACACGTAACAAGGAGTACCTTGCTCGATACCAATTGAAAGTGCAAGTATCGACTAGAGGGGGGTGAATAGGCGATTTTATGAAAGTCTTCAAAACTTGGAAGTTTCAAGACAAACAATGTAAATAACCTAATTGATATGCAATGAAGATAAACTACACTAAACAAGCCATAGTCAAGTATGTAATGATATGAAAGTACAGGACTAATAGCAGTTAGGTAGTAAGGATCAAGATGGAAGATAGTGTGAAGCCAATCAACAATAGTAGTCAAGCAATGAAGTCAAACAGATATATAGATAAGCAATGACTTCATGAAGACAAACTTAAGTAAGGTTGGAAGGGATAGAACCAGTTGCTTGTTGAAGACACAGGATTTGTTGGACCAGTTCCAGCTTTGTGACAACCGTGACGTCTGGTTAGGGAGGCCGAGATTTAACTCAAGACCGTGTCTTCACCTTATTCCCTTGAGCTAAGGACACCCAGTCCTCGCCTAATCACTCGTAAGTCTTCAAGGAGACTTCCAAACCTTCACAGACTTCGCTCACCGGCAATCCACAATGACTCTTGGATGCTCGAACGCGACGCCTAACCGGCCGGAGGATTCACAGACTCAAGTGTAATAAGTCTTCAGTCACACAAACAGTAAAGACTTCAGTGATGCCTAACACTCTTTGACTGGGTGTTTGGGCTTTGTCCTCGCAAGGATTTCTCTCTCAAATGCTTCGAGGTGGGTTGCTCTCAAACGACAAAAGCCGTGCACTAACTCCGAGCAGCCACCAATTTATGGTGTAGGGGTGGGCTATTTATAGCTACTAGGCAACCCGCCTGATTTGTCCAAAATGACCTGGTCACTAAGGAACCGACACGTGTTCCAACAAATGATTTCAAACACACGCGCAACTTTACTTGGGCTACAAGCAAAGTCGACTCATCCACTCTGGATAAGATTTGCTCTCATTGTCTTCGCTCAAGACATAGGATTTGAGTTGAGCATCACATCACCACTCGACTTAGTTCACTTGGACCCCACTTAATAGTACGGTGGTTCCTATGACTCAACAAAGAAGAAAAGGAAACAACGAAACTACACGATCTTCAAGGCCCAAAGTCTTCACACAATGTCTTCTCATGTCATAGTCTTCAATATGAATATCTTCTCATACCACCATTGTCTTCAATGTCTTCATACATTTTAGGGTCATCTCGGTAGGTAAACCAAATCAATGAGGGACACTACCCAAGTATCCTGCAATTCTCACAAACGCATTAGTCCCTCAACCAACTTTGTCGTCAATACTCCAAAACGAACTAGGGGTGGCACTAGATGCACTTACACTACCTTTGTTCTTCTTAAAACTATGTCCGTGTGCTATGTTATGACTGCAACCCCGCGTAGCCTAGTATGTAGTGGTGGTGTGTGAGCGACATTTGAATATTTTCTGTAATATATGTGTGGATGTGAACCTATTTAGGTGTGACAGCAGATACGTTTTATGTTTATCATTATTATTATGCTTTCATCGTTTGTAGTACCAGTTTGCTGTTTCGAATGCGTCTACGATGTTTTAAAACATGGCAAATCTAGATCATCAGACATGGTTAGTGAAAGTTATCATCGTTTTTCATTTTGCTGTTTGCTTCTTCTTTTTCACCGCTAACTGCACCGGCTAGCATGGTAGTTTGATAATGTAGTCGTAACCTTTTCTGCAGTTGATGCACGTTATGCTTTTTCAACTTGTTTCCCATAGATTGCACACAACACACTATGTGTGACTAAAACGTGTCGAATGAACACGGAAATATATGCGATGCAAAGTCATTACAAATAACATGGCATATTTCAGTACAACTAACATGGCAGATTCAGTACAAACAACACGTCAGATTCAACATAAACAACATGGCAGATCCAATATACTTAACATGGCAGCTCCAGTATAATTAACATGGCAGATCCAGTATACTTACCATGGCAGATCCAGTATAAAATATCATGGCAGATTTAGTATAAAATAGCATGGCAGCTTAACTACACATAACATGGCACATTAACTACACATAAGATGGCAACTACAGTTATCCATTCAACGCATTTTCCTTCAACTTCTGATGCCCCTCAAGAGTCATTCTCCCATTTTAAAAAAAATTAGAACATCTAGATTACAAAATAAAATGTCACCAAGGACCATGTCACAGTGCCCCAATGTTGATTACGGATTTCCCGTCCCTTTCTTTGTTTTCTTGTGTTTTGCTTGAATCTCCAATCCCGATTTGTATCTTATCTCTTTTGGACGCCCCTTTGTGATGGAACGGGGCGGGTTCCTGACCTGGGTTTGTGTGCTTGCTGTTCCAGATCCTATCTCTGAGTTTTCAGATGATGGCCCCATGGACGAAGGCACACTTGATGTGCGGGGGAACCTGTGTAAGGCTTCCTCAGCTTTCCTCTTCTTGATCTCACCAAGCTCTCTTTTGAGGGCCTTCCT
Organism: Aegilops speltoides; assembly: GCA_021437245.1. Lineage (NCBI taxonomy): Eukaryota > Viridiplantae > Streptophyta > Magnoliopsida > Poales > Poaceae > Aegilops > Aegilops speltoides. Next base: position 367,902,252 of record CM038142.1, read on the forward strand.
GTGTTTTTCTGCGACTCTCGCTGTCTCATCACTCTTGCACGCTTCATCAATTAGCTCAGAATAGTTCTTTGTCAACACAACGTGTCTCACGGCATCAATGGTTGACTCCGGTCTCTCGTCATGCACAGCCAAAACTGCGTTTGTTGTCTGTGGCGCCAACGCGTCATCAGCGTCCCAAGTCCATCGCCGCCTTATGAAATGGCGGGGCATCCGTGTCACCTCGTTCATGTCCATTACTTTTAGTATGTGACAGCACACAATGTCGTCCCATTCTAATTTGCAGCATTGGCAGTAGTATTCGCCTTGGCCTATCGAGGCTTTCACGAAGTAGTTCCTTCCTTTGTCCGGGTCTTCAGGTTCTAAATCTGACATGCCCAAAATATAACACACCTTGAATATATGTTCGTCCACCTGGAAAGCCGTGAACATGCTGGCACGCTTTATTTCTTCCTGGAATCTGCAAGTTTTGTGTGTTTTTTGTTAAACTATTGTGTGCTCTTTTTTGTAGCACCTTATGTTGTCGTGTCCAATAGAAGTACATTTCATTTGAACATGGAAAATATAGTACATTGAACATGGCAAATATAGTACATTAAACATGGCAACTGTAGTACATTAAAGATGGCAACTGTTGTACATTAGAGATGGCAACTGCAGTTCATTAGACATGGCAACTGCATAACATTTTCAACTGGTATTGTCATTTCCATAACAACATACCCCATGGAAGTACATTGCATTAAACATGGCAACTGCGTTTCATTAAACATGGCAACTGCAGTTGCGTAAACATGGCAATTGCATTTCAGTAAACATGGCAACTGCCTTTTGATTGAACATGGCAACTGCATAACATTTTCAATTGGCATTGGCATTTCCATACCAACATGCCAATGGAAGTACAATGCATTAAACATGGCAACTGCATTTCATTGAACATGGCAACTGTAGTTGAGCAAACATGGCAAACAGTAGTTGAGCAAACATGGCAATTGTAGTTGAGTAAACATGACAAACAGTAATTCATTAAACATGGCATCTACATATCATGGTTACTCCGTACTCAATGACTACTTTTCAAGAAATCATCATTTTCAAATAAGCTTTTTCAACTGCATTGCATTCTATATGGCACCTACTGCCTTCATGCTTGTGCAAATAAGATTGCAACACAATTGACTTACTTGCTAAATATCTTGTTGGTGTATATCTTGCTCACTTGCCTCTCCATCGGTAAATATGTTAGCAATTTTGGTTGCTTTAGCGCGGTGTTCGCTTCTTGTTGTAGCTCAAATCCCAGTATTTTTGTTGCAAAATTGTGTATTGCTTGGCAAACTATAGCAATGAGTTGCCAGGGCTCACGTACCGCTTCAAAACAGCATTGAATCCCTCGCTGTGTTGTGTAGTCTGCAGAAACGGGAAGAAGCACTGCATGAAGTAGGCCAGCACCCATTACATTCTCTTCTCCCACAAGCTACCAAGAGTCTCGTTGTCTTGGACTTGATATGTTTCAATCATGGCCATCCAGCTCCTTTCAAACTCCTCCACCGTCAAGCTGTGGTCCACGCACAGCTCGAATGCCTTGTGCAGCTCTAGACGGTCAGCAAAGAACGGTCCTAGCGTCTCCTCAGCCTTCTTGTGCCACCTGTAGTGCATGTGCACTGCCAACGGAAAGACCTCCTCTATGCCTGCACGCATGCTAAAATCCTAGTCTGTTATTATGTTCATCAGAGCAAGTCCATCCATGCACTCCCAGAAGGTCTTGAACAGCCAAACATACCCATCTGTGTCTTCGTTCTGAACGATCCCGCATCCGAACTGCAACGACGGATTGTGGTTATTTACTCCTATGAATGGAGCGCATGGCATCTTGTACATATTAGTGAGATATGTCGCGTCGAATGAAATCAATATCGGAAATGTTTGTAGGCTCTTCTTGCAGCACCATCCACCCAATACATGTTCCTGACACGGTCCTCATCGTCCAACCTTATCCTGTAGAAGAAATCTCGATCTTCCTTCGCTTTCTCATCGAAGTAGGCCATTGTGGCCTCTATGTCAGCCAACTTGCTCTCTCTATGGTACTTTGCGTTTAGGTTTGTGACGTCAGCTGGTATGTAGGGCATGCTACTCAAAGTCCCTTTTTTGCTGTGGATGAGTGATAGTATCTGGACCATTCTTGATGGATCGACGTTACAATCATGTAGCAGCTTTATGAATTTATTCTCGAGGGGGTGAATCCTCTATGGGCGGTCAGAAATTTTACCAGGTTGAACTTCTTTATGAGTTTGTTGTTGTGCTCGTCAAAATATTCAGTGACCACCAATTGTGCTCCATCTACATTTAGCTTACATTGGACAGGGCATTCCGTCTTGAGAATGATACCTCTCTTTCGTTCCGGAACGACAGGCGCAACACCTTTCCCCTTCTTGTTCCTTCGTGCCTTGTGGCACCTCATCACCTCTGCTGTACTCGTTAGTTTTCTTGATTTTCCTATGGTATTCGGTGTTGACCACAAACCCACGGAACTTTGCATATGTCTGGTAGAATTCCTTTGCTTCTGCGAACGATTCAAATCTCTGCCCAATGTACGGTGGCTAAGGTACCACGATCTCTGATTGCCCACCATCTTCATCCCCTTGTGCTTCGTCATCAGTTTCATCATTCACTTCAGTATCGGCGGCAGTATCATCTACTTGAGTGTTGCCAGTGCTTGTGTTCAAAGGGGTGCTTGTCAGCATTGCTGGAATGATTGCCATTTCCGACTCTGACTCGGCATTGTTTGCAGCATGATTGTTGGCTGGCTGGTGGAACGCGTTTTCCGTGCCTCAAAGCTCCCTGCAGTAGATGTCCCCGCACCGCTGTTCATTGTAGTTGAAGGCCCTGTAATAAAAAAACAGGTACGAGCGTAAGATTTTGCTTGAATGACATGTTTATCATAACGGAGTACATCAACTTCAAGTGATTTGGCATGACATCATTCAAACAGCAAGCCGTGAGTCTGCATGTGGACATGCATGGCAACTATAGTTCTCCAGTCATCGAAGCTACAATCCAACAAACATGGCAACTACTGTTGCCAATGCATGGAAACCAGCTCCTTTCAGTACGAAAACTTGGATTCTATATGCATGGCAGCTGCAGTCCTACATACAAGGCAAATACTACTGCCAATACATGGCAACCAGTGTATTTTAGCATCAAAACTTTGTATTCTAGGCTTGAGCTCACTAGGAAAATGCGATCAACCATTAGTGATGCACACATGCTTTTAGCAATTGGCAATTCCCAAATACAATATATGACTCATTGCACACAACCACTTGTTAGCATTTTCTGTTTGATTTTTTCCACCATCACTGCTACAAATCTTCTTTTCCTCACATGCTATTCCCACAAAAACAAATGCAGTGCTCTTTTGTGGTTCAAATTTCCTTTCCTTGTTGTGCTGCATGTGCCCATTTTGTGTGGTCTGTCACACCAAATTGACGTGCTCTATCTGCAATCTGTGAAGCTTGCCATGAGACGTTTGCTGGGGTAGCACCACTGTAATAACCTATAATCATGGTAGTAGTTGGTCAATGCATGGCAACTTCAGTTTGTCCTGGCATGGCAACTACAGTTGTCCAGGCATGGCAACTACAGTTGTCCAGGCAATGGCAACTGTAATTGTCCTGGCATGGCAACTGTAGTTGTTCAGTCATGGCAACTACAGTTGTCCAGGGATGGCAACTGCAGTTGTTTAGTCATGGCAATTATAGTTGACTAGTCATGGCAACTGCAGTTGTCAACTATGCTCCTTCTGCTAATTCATCGTTCGCAACTTCACTTTTTATGGACTCACTGTGTATGACGTCGATGGCAGGTAAATGGGTGCCGCTTGATGCCACGTGCTGCATGAAGGTTCTGCATTTTTTCCCAACATAACTCGTGAGTCTTTTGCCATCATTTGCAAGTTTATTTTTCATGTCCACACCAGTATGTTTCTTTTTCGTATGCGTTACCTTGATTTGCCACATTAGCTAGTTGAACTTGGCTGCCCGTACATTTGTCGTTGTTAGCGCCTGCGGATCGAACTTGCCATGGTGCCCCCTGAGTGTGTTTTGGTCATAAGAACCTGCGAAAAATGACAGTGTAGGACATAAGTAGAATGTCATCTTCATCGTCGCGAACATGGCAAATGTTATTTTCTTTGTTATCATGCATCGTACCAATGCCTGCGTATTGTTCTAGTAGTGGCAGCAACGGCCCTGCTGAAATGAGTTGACTGTACTCTGCTGCATCCCAAGGGGGCGTTTCTGGCCTTTGAGAAACCCAAGGATCAGCGCCATCTTCGTGATTTATTCTTTCCGTGTCTTGTTTCTGCCAATGTGTTCTCAATCACTGCATGAACAAGAACGCATCAACAATCCACAAAAAATGTATTATTCTGCTGCTTGCACGTAGAAGATAACACGTCAGGGTTATCAATTTTCATGCATAGGCAACCAACACATCATGGCAAGTAGGACATGCAGACCCACTCTGGATGCTAGCTATCCTTTCAATTCGATGGCAACAACCACTACAGTAGGATGGCAAGCAACAGGTTAACATGGTGGCAGTTAACGACAATGATAGGTGGCAACTGAGGTTAGACACAAGTGGCAATTAATTTTCCCACCCCCTTTATTCCAAATTTCTCATTTCTCTCCCTTTTTAGGGATTCCTAGGCATCCATTCATTACCAACTACTTGCACCAAGCGAACTGAGAAATTAAGCTTAACTCTAGCGTAGTACGTGGCAGATCTGGTGTATTCTGCTTGGCAAATGCGAAGACACACAAAACCATGTAGTGTTTGACCCCAAGCGTGGATCCAGTCGCCACCTTCGTCGGTAAATTTGCAATTTTCTGCCCAAAAGAAGGATGCGAAGCAGTAGGAGATCAGAGATTCACCTACTTTTAGCTGGTCGTCTTTGGAGGGCGGGGTTGGAGTAGGGGCAGGGGGTGGGGGGAGGTTTGCGGTGTGGTTAGCGGTGGGAAGGCCCTACGGATCTGCTCTGGTTGCCATGGCAACCAGAGAAGGCTGGCGATGGAGGTAGGGGTTCGAGAGGTAGGAGATGATGGCGGCAATTGGGACTGGGGATCGATCGGAGGTCGGGACGACTGGTTCGTGCGGGCAGCGGGGTCGTCTGGCCCGGACATGCATGTGGGTTTTCCACATACCGGACTTGCGGGCTGTGCCTTTGCGCGCCCGGACGCAGTTGTGCGGGCGGGTTCCTGTCCATGCCACACGAGGCGTGCGGCACAACCACCCGATACACCACACGTGTGGCAGTTATTGGGACCCTATCTCTTTTATGTATGCAGGAAGCAAGCACATATCTCATAGACAGAGGACCTCACGCTAGAATACAACTTGCAAGGGAGACAGAAGGCACACAGTGCACCAAGAAGAGCACCTCACATAGGCGCACCCGCGCCCGCGCCCCTAGTGGCAGCGTCAAGGAGATCGGAGGGCGCGCCCATGCAGCGGCGCGTGCATAAGGGAACACGACAACAACACCCTCACACGGAAGCAAAGCAGCGGCGAGTAGATGAACGCTCCCACGGAAGGATTTCCGGTAGTGCAATAATCTTCTTTTTCTATGAGTTTAGGTCATTACACACCCGGATGTGGCGGACAAAGCGACGGCCGATGTGGCGCTCTCACACATGGGTGCACACTCACCCATGGACACACATAGCAATGAGGAGGCATCGAGCCTGCTGGGAGGCCGACCGCCATCTACTTCATCAAGCCGGCGCCATAGAGGACGGAAGCATGGAGCTCATCCAGACGATGCCCTCAACTTCGTCATCAAGCCAGTGCCATGGAGGATGGTGGTGTGGAGCTCAACAAGACGACGCCCATTGCCAACATCATCAACCTGGTGCCATGGAGGATCATGGCGTGGAGCCCGAAGGCGTGAAGCTCGCGGCAATGCCGCCGCGTGTCGCGGAGAATGGCGATTCGGAGCCCCATTGTCTTCTTCATCAAACTAGTGCTATGGTGGACGGAGGCCTAGAGCTAGCGAGGATGCCGCTGCCGTGCCATGATGGATGGCGACGACGAGCTCACTAGGATGACGTCCATCGTCAACATCATCAAGCTGGTGCCGCAGTGGTCGGAAGCGTGGAGCTCATGGGACGACAGCACTGATGTCTACCTAATCAATACAGAGCCCGTGATACGAACAAGATGGTGCTACGCGATGACATGTCTTCACCGACCCTTACCACGATCCTGCGATGTGTTTCCTTTATCTTGGCGGACCACCAAATAGGGCGTCCAGCCGAGACGAGGTGCACTCTTCATGGCGTACAGGTATCGGCGTACACGCAGCATGCTCCTTGTCTTAGAAGACCACCGAATACGGCGTCTAGCTAGCACGATGCATCCACCACGCCCTTCCATGACGCCACCTTTCTTCGGCACCGTGATGGTTTTTCCCTTGTCTTGGTGGACCACCGGATACGGCGTCCAATCGAGATGAGGTGCACCCTTTGTTGCATATAGGTGTCATCGTCATACGGGCGGTGTGATCCTTGTCTTAGCAGACCACTAAATACGACGTCTAGCTGAGACGAGGCATCAACCGTGCCTCTCCATGATGTCACATTTCATTGGTACCGCGGTGTGATCCTTGTTTTGGCAGACCACCGAATACGGCGTCTAGCCAAGACGAGGCATACACCACACCCCTCAAAGATGTTACCTTTCATGGCCTCGTGAGGCGAAGTCTTTGTCTTCATAGACTGCCGTAACCCCGACGTCTAGTCGAGACGAGGCACCAACCACACTGGCCATGCCAATGCGATCGTGCATTGGTTTTACACTAACGCCGGTCTCCACAAAAGAATACTCCCGCGAGGCAACCCCTTGCATACATCGACGAAGCCGCTATATCGTCAAGAAGTCCGAGCCAAGCAGGATCCATGCTACTCAAACACCAACTACATCAACATTGTCAAGACCGACGAGGCGCGACGGCGAGGGCGGACATGGCTAGCACAAAGCCATGTTTTGAGTGGCACGTGTACCAACGAGGACACAGGCTTTGCCGCTGCCCACATCTACAGACACCATCATCATCATGCATGGAGAATGTGAAGGGAAGACGACGAAGACGACCACACAGCTTTACCGAAGGTATCTCGCGGAGCAACCAGCGGGAGTAATTAACCGGGAGTCTTCCAACGCCCTGGGAGCCAGGAGATCGCACATTACTGCAGTTAGGCTGGCCACGCTAGTAGGCCACGGAGCACATTCATTTTATGGGATCTTGTAATTTTGTTTATCCGATGAGATTAATGAAATACTTGTTTCCCGTACCCCTTTTCTTTGTGTACTATGGTACACTGGCACGTCCACATTTTCTTTTCCGACGCATGAGAGAAATCAAACAACTCCTTTTCCCTTCTCCCAGAGTGCGATAAGATTTTTTTTCTCGTGTCAAAAAGTAACAATTGTAACTAAAGTTCAGAAAGGTAGCCCAATCCTTTTTGTAGCAAAGTACAAGCCAGAACAGTCTCTTATAGCAAGTAAAGCGTTCTTGAGGACACACTGGAATTTCATCTAGTCACTTTCATCATGTTTGTTCGATTCACATTAGTTACTTTGATAATTTGATATGTGTGTGGACCGGTGCTTGGGTGATGTTCTTACTTGAACAAGCTTCCCACTTATGATTACACCCACTCGCAAGCATCCGCAACTATGAAAGAAGAATTAAGATAAATCTAACCATAGCATGAAACATATGGATCCAAATCAGCCCATTACGGAATAGTGCATAAACTAGGGTTTAAGCTTCTGTCACACTAGCAACCCATCATCTAATAACTACTCCACAATGCCTTCCCCTAGGCCCAACGATGGTGAAGTGTCATGTAGTCGACGTTCACATGACACTACTAAAGGAAGCAACAACATACATATCATCAAAATATCGAACGAATACTAAATTCACATGATTACTTATGACAAGACTTCTCCCATGCCCTCAAGAACAAAAGTAACTACTCACAAATCATATTCATGTTCAGTATCAGAGAGGTATTGAATATCATTAAGGATCTGAACATATAATCTTCCACCAAATAAACCAACTAGCATCAACTACAAGATGTAATCAACACTACTAGCAACCCACAGGTACCAACTTGAGGTTTTGATACAAAGATTGAATACAAGATATGTACTAGGTTTTGGGATGAGATGGTGCTAGTACAGATGTTGATGAAGATTGGTCCTCCCACAATGATAGAGCTGTTGGTGATGACGATGGCTTCGATTTCCCCCTCCGGGAGGGAAGTGTCCCCGGCAGAATCGCTCCGCCGGAGAGCAAAAGTGCTCCTGCCCAGGTTCTGCCTCGAGACGGGAATGTTCCGTCCTGAAAGTCCTCCCCTTATTTTTTCTAGGGAAAATGGGTATACCAGAAGATGGGCACTGGAGGATTGCCAGGGGCCCCACGAGCCACCAGGGCCCCCTCTGGTATTTCTTTCTTCTAGTATTTTTTATTTATTCCAAAACAATCTTTATGTCCGAATATAGCCGTCCAATATATCAATCTTTATGTATCAACCATTTCAAAACTTCTCGTCATGTCCGTGATCTCATCTGGGGCTCCAAACAAACTAAGGTCATCAAAACACATAACTCATAATACAAATTGTCATCGAACATTAAGCGTGCGGACCCTACGAGTTCGAGAATCATGTAGCCATGACCGAGACACATCTCCGGTGAATAAACAATAGCGGAACCTGGATACTCATATTGGCTACTACATATTATATGAAGATTGTCAGTGTCCAAACCGGCGGATCTCGGGTAGGGGGTCCCGAACTATGCGTCTAGGCGGATGGTAACAGGAGACAAGGGACACGATGTTTTTACCCAGGTTCGGGCCCTCTCGATGGAGGTAAAACCCTACTCCTGCTTGATTCATATTGATGATATGGGTAGTACAAGAGTGGATCTACCACGAGATAAAGGAGGCTAAACCCTAGAAGCTAGCCTATGGTATGATTGTTATAATAATTGTGTGTCCTACGGACTAAAACCCTCCAGTTTATATAGACACCGGAGAGGGCTAGGGTTACACAGAGTCGGTTACAATGGTAGGAGATCTACACATCCCAGATCACCAAGCTTGCCTTCCACGCCAAGGAAAGTCCCATCCGCACACGGACGAAGTCTTCAATCTTGTATCTTCATAGTCTTGGAGTCCGCCGATGATGATAGTCCGCTATCCGGACACCCCTAGTCCAGACTCCTCAAGAGCCTTTAACCAGGCTTCAACGACGACGAGTCCGGTGCATATATTGTCTTCGGCGTTGTAAGGCGGGTTCTCCTTTAAATGTTGCGCTCCTTGGCTTCCACGCCCAATAATGGCCTTCTTCCACGCATCGCACGAATGCGAAAAGCCAGGGTATCTTTTATGTTTTACCCCCTAGCTGCGCAAATAATCTGCCTATAAGAGAGGTAAGAATCCAGATCCAAATCACACCATCTTCCTTCCGCGAGTACTCATTGGAGAGCTTCTGACCAAAAATCCATTCCATCATGGACCATCGATGCAGCTCCTCCTCTCGCACTCCCAGCCCTCTGCCAGGTTATTGGAGGAGATGTTCTGTCCCGCACAACGAGCTGGTGATGCTCCAAGCGGAGGGATATCTTCCTCCGGCCTTTATGGTCCCGGTTCGAGCCGGGCTGGCCACCTACAAAGGTGGGAAGCAAGCGGAGGCCACCCCTAGTCCTAACAAAGGGGAGCGGGTATGCTTCGTCCCCTATCCGATAAGGGGCTTGGATTTCTGACATCCGTTCCTCCATGGGCTTCGGAGTTCTACGGACTCAGCCCATCACCTCACGCCCGCCTATTCTACATATTATGGTTTCAGAGCTCTTTGCAGCAATTTGGGCATCGAGCCCAGTTTGACTGTGGAAGAGGCTATTCTGCTCGCACTCGCTCTCACGAGGGGTCAATATATCAAGTGGGCGGTGCCGAAATATGGCGCATCGCCAGGACCGGATATCCATCCGGAACCCCGAAGAAGGCGTCCGAAGATTGGCCTTCGGAATAGTTTTATATAGAAGACGCTCCACTGCCGGACCCAGTTCGGATCGGCCTCCCAGAGTTCAGTGGGGCTCCTCTGAAGAAACGCCTAAGCTGGCGCCCCCGGAGCCCTCAACTAGAGGAAGATAAAGGCGTCCATTATTTGATGGGCCGGATAAGGTTGCTGGCCCATTCCGGATTGACCATGATTGGAGTCATGGCCACGTGCATAATGCGGGGGGTGCAGCCACTGCAATACAGGGGCCACCCCATGTGGGATTTCAACGGGGAAAATAATGCCACCCGTCATGGCCGCAAAGGGCCGGAATCGGCCGAAGATCTGGCAAAGATTCTGTCTGGCCTGTACAAGGGGAGAAGGAGGACTTCCTCCAGACGAGCCCATTGAATGGGTTCTACATGAACAACCCTCGGAGCTGGGTAAGCAGATGTTCATTTATCCGACCCGCGCTTTCAAAGTTAAGTACCTTGCTTTATGGTTTTGACGCAGGAACTGCGCCGAACTGTGGAGAGCATACATAGTCCGGCCCCACAACCCGAGGATCCAGAAAGATCCCTTGATCCATCCTCCGAAGAGGATTCGGACATAAAGGTGGAGCTAATCGACGGGGTGTTTCACCAACTCAGCATGGATAATGCTCTAGTCGCCATTACGGCTGACTACCCCGCCTATCTCCGGCTCCCCTGTGATTGTGACCAAGTCCCGACACCATTATTTCGCCCTTGCGCATTTCGACCACCAGATACAATGGTGTCTCTCAGAGGTACCTTCAAGGCGGAAGTCAACTCACGGGCGGCCGACCAACAGGGTCATCCGCCTCGCAGCGGAAGAGGGTGCGGTGCGAATCAAAACGCCATCGCAACGGTATAGCTCATGACCATCATTTAGGACAAAGTTCCTAGGAGGTGTTTGAATGCTCATGACTTTTGCAGGAGAAAAGTGCTCGCTGGATCATGGGCGGAGATGTTGCCAACAAGCCTCTCGCAGCCAGTGCCCAACACCTGGTCTCGAGGGGGAGGCGAGCGCAAGGCGCGAGCCGGATACTCCTCCAACAGAGGATGCCGACTGCATCGTCCGCCACCTGTGTCTCGAGGTGGAGAGCGCCATGAACCATAGGTGTCGCGGACAGTTTTTCGTGACGCGTGCTTCTCCCCGAGGCGTTGAATGCCTTTAACGCTGGGACGCGCAGACTCCGTGCTGCTCAAGATGGTTTGACCAGAGCGACGAGCAAAGATGTAAAAGACATACGGGTAAGAGATTTTAATAGTTGTATATGCCAGTAGCCCTCGAGACTTAAAGTAGTTAGAGTAACTGATTTAAGGATCATTTGATATGCAGGATCTTACAGAGAAGAATACCCAATTGTCCTGTGAGCTAAAAGAGTGCAAGGCCCAACTTGAGGCCGCTTTTCGCCGCCGCAGGAGGAAACACAGAGACCCCTCCGGTAACACATTATTTCAAAAGATAAGCGGTGTGCGGCGTGCGTGTAAGTCCGACAATGATATTGTAGATGTTGCGGACCGATCCGACAAACAACACTACTACGCCACGGTGAAGGTCGGCGAGAGGGTGCCGACGAAGGTGCAGTAGGAAAGAAACAAACTCCAGGATGCACACGCCCAGCTTGGAGAAGAGCTGAAAGGTGTCCGGGCCGAGCTGTCTGGCTCCGTGAAGGAGAATCAGCGCTTCGCCGCGGCATCTATAGTAGTGCTTGAGCGAACTCCTTTGAAAAGAAGAGTTCGGCGAGGAAGTCAATTGACAGAAATATGTCTATAGGTGTGCTCACAGGTCGCCCTGCGGAGGAGATGCCCGTATCAATGGGTGATCAACTTCCCGAGCTAGTGCAACTACTCGAACGAAGTTCGGCAGCGATGAGCGGCGCTGCCTGTGCCTTATGGCCATCCCTCTCCCTACCGAGGGCCTTGGAGAGCTTATGGAGAAGCTTCAGGAGGGCGGCAGGCTTGCTTATGGAAGATATCGGCTGCCGCCAAGGTGCCAGGGAGGCCTGGGCCATGGTGAAGACGTGGTACAAGAAGGTGGATCCCAACCACATGGCCGAGGTCGGACCTGTGGGGCCCGATGGGAAGGAGATCCATGTGAGCTTAGTGTACGGCCAAGTAGAGTTGGCCGCTAAGTACTCCCAACGGGACTGTAAATTAGACAGCCTGTTAGATGGGATTGAGGAAGAGTACAGTCAGTTGATTTGACGATGTATTTAAAATGACATGTAAAATGCCTTCTAGCCGGATTGTAGATCGTTTGTCTTTGCCGACCTTTTTGCTTCAACCTCGGGACCCTAGAGTCCGGAGTGTGTCCGAATACCTTCTCGCTAAGAAACAACCGGGCATGCATGGAGACCAGCGAGGGGTCATTAGTGCTTTATCGCATAAGTGCCCAACTAGTTATGTTATATTACATGGTTAGTAAGAAACATCTTCCAGGAGAATAGTTCCGTTAAGGGTTCCTTTCTCGGGAGGCATGCCCTAAAGTGCATGTCCGGACTGCGAAAAGAGCAGGAAAACATCCGGGGCAGATAAATAAATAGGTAAAAATCATCTTTCAAGTCACCGATCGAATATTCCCTTAAGAACGCTTAGCTTTCGGCTTCACCTACCGAGGTACACATCCGTCGACCCGGCAAGAATAATCACAGAGGTGCTCCTTTACCTCCTAGCCGAACAATCGGGAACGAGGGGTAAGCACAGAGCCGCATAACCCAGCTTGGCCAAAACTTAAGTCATATTGATGCATATAATGGTGAATAAAAGGTACATGTGGAATTTTGACATGTCTTTGGGCATGAAGCCCGTATAAGTAAGCTTCTGGTAAAGAAGCCCCCAGGTATAATGAGTGCGGATAGCACATCAAGTGTGTGCGAACAATGCGCAAGTAGGCCTTTAAGGGCGTTTATGAAAAGGGTGAGAGAAAAGAGAGAAACGAACGACAGCTGAAGAGTAAAAAATTGGACGGAGGAAGGAGACGAACTCTGTAACGCCCTCGATGTGGCTATATCTCCCACGTGTCGAAGCACGACTTAGAGGCATAACCGCATTGAAAGCAATGTCGCAAGTGAGGTAATCTTCACACAACCCAAGTAATACATAAGGGAAAGAGATACATAGTTGGCTTACAATCGCCACTTCACACAAATACATGAATAAAGCATTACATCATCCAGATACAATCAAGGTCCGACTACGGAACCAAAATAAAAGAAGAACCCCAAATGCGACAAAAGGTCCTCGATCGACCCCAACTGGGCTCCACTACTGATCAACTAGAACGAAACAACACAAAGGGCAAGATCTTCAACGAGCTCCTCCTTGAGCTTGGTTGCGCCACCGCTTGGTAACATAGGCACCGCAAACTGGTTTTGAAGTATCCGTGAGCCACGAGGACTCAAGAATCCCATTACCATGGGTATCAAGACTAGCAAAGCTTAATGGGAAAGGAAGGGGTAAAGTGGTGAGGTTGCAGCAGCGGCTAAGCATGATATGGTGGCTAACCAACGCAAATAAGAGCGAGAAGAGAACAAGCGGAACGGTCGTGAAGCTAGCAATGATCAAGAGGTGATCCCGAACACCTACTTACGCCAATCATAACACGAAACCGTGTTCACTTCCGGACTCGCCGAGAAGAGACCATCACGGCTACACACTCGGTTGATGCGCTTTAATTCGGATCAAGTGTCAAGTTGTCTACAACCGACATTAACAAATTCCCATCTGCCACATAACCGCGGCACGGCTCTCGAAAGTTTAAACCCTACAGGTGTCCCAACTTAGCCCATGACAAGCTCTCGCGATCATCGAAGGAATAGACCTTCACCCAAGACACTCCGATCGACTCGGTATCCCGCACATCAAGACATTTCGACAATGGTAAAACAAAACCAGCAAAGCCGCCCGATGCGCCGACAATCCCGATAGGAGCTGCACATATCTCGCTCGTGGCAACACCGGATAAGCGGCGCGTCAGTACCGACGTAACCCAAGTTGCAAGGGATGGTCCCAAGACGGTGCTCTAGTTTGGACCAACGCTAGACAAGCACCGCCCGGGGCTGTAATAAAGATGACCCTTGGGTTAATTACTCCCAAGGGAAAAGTAGGTGGTGGTGAGGCAAATGGTAAAAGTCAATGTTGGGCCTTGCTGGACAAGTTTTATTCAAAGCGAACTATCAGGGGGGTCCCATAAATCACCCGACCGCGTAAGGGACGCAAAATCCGGGAACATAACACCGGTATGACGGAAACTAGGGCGGCAAGAGTGGAACAAAACACCAGGCATAAGGCCGAGCCTTCCACCCTTTACCAAGTATATAGATGCATTAATAATATAAGACATATTGTGATATCCCAACCAAAATCCTGTCCACCATGGAGAAATCTTCAACTTCACCTGCAACTAGCAACGCTATAAGAGGGGCTGAGCAAAAGCGGGAACATAGCCAAACAACGGTTTGCATAGAAATGGTGTCAAAGGTTAGAGGTTCATGGCAATATGGGATGGCTTGATAAACAGGTAATAGGCGGCGCAGCATAGCGATAGAGCGAAGCAACTAGCATGGCAATGACAGTAGTGAGATCCAGGGTAGCGGTCATCTTGCCTGAAATCCCGCAAGGAAGAAGAACGAGTCCATGAAGAAGACAAACGGACGAAGTCGAACGGATCCTTGCAACTCCAGAACGAAATCGAAGCTAACGAGGGAGGCAACCCGGAAAGAAGCAAACAACATGGTAAACAACCATCACATAAGCATGGCATGATGCACAATCAAGTATGATGCATGTCCGGTTTAATGAGGCATGGCATGGCATGGCAAAGTGCAACAAACAACACTACAAATTAAGTGGAGCTCAATATGCAACGAGTTGCATATTGACGGAACACCACATTCAAGTATTTAGTTCGCTCTCGTTTAGGTACATAACAATGTTAAATGTTGTTAAACATGGCAAGAGGTGGAGCATAATGAAACTACCTAACTAGGCAAGTTTAAATGAGGCCGGAACTACAAATGACAATTCCGGAAAATCCCCATGTGCATATTTTAGATTCGGTACTGTTCTGCCCTAAACCATATTTTATTGTTGTTAAACAGGAAAATAAAGTGCACCATGTTAATCTAGGCATTTTTCCACCCCATTTACATATAAAGTTTGTTTAAAACCAAGCTACGGTTAATTAGTTATGAAATAAATCATTTTAGCATGACATTTATGCAAATTTGAACAAACATCATTTTAAACATTTTAAACATGGATGAAAGCGGCATATTATTAAACTAGATGAAAAACTAAGCATTTTACATATATAAAGTTTTTACATATGATGCACGGTTAATGAGTTATTATATGCATGATGTCTAGGGGGTTTTCTGCAAATCTGGTAAATCACAGGATAAAAGGCAAAATCGCAGAGCCTAAAAAAATAGACTCTGGGCTGAATCTGGACAGGAAGCCCAACAAAGTAAAAGGGCGGGCTGCTCACCAGCCACTTGGGCCGACCGGTGGAGAGGCCGTGGCAGTCGAAGGAGCCTGGCCCTCTGGCGCGGCTGGGGCAGGCCTGCTGGCCGGGAGGCCCACGCGGAGGCAGGGAGGCGACGAGCGGTGGACGGCGTGGCGCGGGCGGCGCGAGGCCGGGCGAGGCGGCGGCGGCGGATCCGCCGCCGGCACCGGATCCGGCGGCGCAGCGATGGGGATGGCCGGAGGCGCGGATGGGCACCCGGTGGCGAGCTTGGAACTCCGGCAGCGGTGGCGCGGCCGAGGACGGGCGGCGGCTCCGGCGAACCGGGCGAAGTCCGCGGCGGGCGGCGGACGAGGTCCGCCGGCGAAGGCGAGGAGGCGGGCGGCCTGGGCGGGTCTCCATGGCGGCGGCCGCGAGGAGATGGGCTTTGGGGGGCCCGATCCGGCCTCGCCAGCCGGGCGGCACGGTGGCAGCGGAGACACGGGCGCGACGCTGGCTGCGGGCGGCGGCGATTTCGTCCGGTGGCGGCGGACGTGTCCGGTGGCGGCGGAGGGAGTTTGCTAGGGTTTGATCCGCGAAAATGGATGGGGAGGACGTTTATATAGACATAGGGAGCTAGGAGAGTCCAAATGAGGAGCGGTTTTCGGCCATGCGATCGTGATCGAACGACCGAGAGCATGGAGGGGAGTTAGATGGGTTTTGGGCCACTTTGGAAGAGGTGTTGGGCTGCAACAAAAGAGGCTTTGCGGTTACCCGGTTAACCGTTGGAGTACCAAACGACCTCCAAATGGCACTAAACTTGACAGGCGGTCTACCGGTGCTATACCAAGGCCGCTTCGCAAACCTCGGGCCATTCGGAGAAAGTTTAATACCCGCTCACAACAGAAGACAAAAGGGGACGCCGGATGACATAGGAGTGCCGGATTGCAAAACGGACAACGGGGAAAATGCTCGGATGCATGAGACGAACATGTATGCCAATGCGATGCACATGATGACATGATATGAAATGCAGATGATGACATGGCAAAGTGCAACACGCAAGCACATGACGTGGCAACGACGGCGAATAACTGGCAGACACCTGTCGCATCGGATCCGGGGCATTACAACACTCCACCACTATGAGAGGATCTCGTCCCGAGATCTAGGATGGCACCGGAGGGAAAACGGAAGAGGAAGAGAAGAGGTAAAACTAAGTTGCTTCTTTGGCAAACGAGTGAAACCACGAACCTTGAGATGTTGAGCAAAATAAAAGAAAGAAAACAACGAAGACGAACAAAGTTGAAAACACTCCGTTAGAAAAGTGGAACATGGGATACGACGAGACCCAAGAGATTTAGTGATAAGATAGATATTGAAACCACTCCTGTTAAAACTAGATATAGGAGGAATAAGATTATTATAATTTGGGCAGCACTCCGGTAGAAAAGAGAAGAAAAACTTGATGAGATGAAAAGATATTGAAGAGATGATACAACACTTCTGTTAAATGGATAAGCAAGAAAAGAACACGATCCTCAAAAAATGAGGTGATTAGTGAAGAGAGCAACATCACCATGCCTCTGGAAGAAATAGTAGAAGATAGATCATTGGAATAAAAGAATGGAGAAGAAATGCCAACTTCTTCCACGAATGAGCTTGGAAAGCACCCTTCCAAGAAGTTTATAACGGAGTTGTTGGAAAACCAACAACGAAAAGAATAAGCTTGTGGCGGGCTTATGAAAACATCTCAAAATTATGAGGTGAGCTTCTGCCACCAACGGAAACAAATGATTGGATTGATATCAACAAGGAGACGAGAAACTTATTTCACCGGGAGGACAAATGAAGAACTTGGGTCATTTATAAGCACCATAAATAGCAACAATCCTTAGGGAAAGCTTTAGGTGAAATATAACCCAAGATAACTCCAACAAAGAAGTTGATTGGTCGAAAAGATCTCTTGAACGAAGAGAAAATGATGGATTTAAAATACCTCATTCTTGACAACAATATGAATCGTGAAACATGAATGGAAATTGTCAAGAGTGACATAACACCATCTCAAAAGATAAGCTAGAAGGAATTGCACTTTGGAATGCAAGATGAAGAATACTTGAGCTCCTCAAAACAAAACATGTGTTGAGCACCATGTTTATTTTGAAGTATGGCTTGGCTGATCTTAACTTCGAGAGAAACCTTGAAGAACAATTGAACAATGAAAGAATCCTTGACGAACCACCATGTAGAGCCTCCATTAAAAACTCCGGTAAAACAAAAGGAATGAAAAGAAAGAGAAATTGAAAACACAAGGTGAATCCTTGCAATGATTTAGATGGATCTTCGTGGTGATGAGAGCTTGGAGCTCCGGGAAAAGAAAAGATGAAACAACTGAAACCGAGAATTTATTCATCATGAACAAACTCCGAAAGAAGGAATTAATCACTTGGATGAAACCAGAATAAGAATTATGTTATGCGTATCCTTCACCAATTTAAATTGATGACAAGCAACGGATTTGGCATACTACTTATTCTCGTAGAAAGGATTAAGAGAGATATGGCGTAAACTTGAGAAGGTCTTGATGGAGCCACCAGTGGGATTTGGAAAGAACGAATATTTGATATGACAACGAAGGAAGTGAAATCTTGAACGAACCACCGTAAGAGTTGAAAATGGAAGCAGCAAAGGCACAATTCACCGGGAAGAATTGGAAAACGAATGAAGATACTTGAGGGGATTTAGATGCATGAGAACGAAGCGATCATGAACTGATTAGAGGATATTTGAATGATTCACCAGTAAGATTTGGAGAACGATAGCTACACACTGAGAATGAAGAATTATGACATGATGGCCTTCGGAGGAAAGAAATGGAAACAACTCATGAAAAGCTCCGGATGGTAAGAAAAGAATTCTCACAATCGAAAACAATTATGGGAGGATGGCATCAAGCTAGAACCATGAATATTCAAGAGAATGGACCAAGATTTGAGAGGAATCCTTCTTTGGTCTTCAAATGTTGAGAATGATGATGAGAACCACCATGAATTGTTGAGATACTCCGGGAAAATTAAAAGAGGAAAGGTTGATCCCAGGATGAAAAGAATTTGAAAATGACCTTGGAGAAGGCATGTGACTGATGAAAATTCATTCTTACGTCAAACTCTGAAAAGAATTTGGAATGGCTCCGGAATAATTAGAAGAGTCAGGTGAGATCCTGGGAAAAGACCTGTGGGTTAGGGCCCACTCAAAAGAACACCGTTGGAAATGATTTAAAAGAGATGTTGCACCGGTAGAATTAAATGACTTGAATGAGATACCAATCTCGAAAGAGCTTGAACGAATGCAGAGTGAAAACACGAATCTTGAGATATCTTGAGCACTCCGGAATAACAAATAGCGAGAAGTAGAATGATAATGAGGTGCACCGGTATGAGAAGACATTGATATGAGGAAAAAAGGTATGATCAACAAAACTTGACTTGAATCCACCGGAGAAGAGAAAGGAATGAGGAATGACGAACTAGTAGAACATCTTCTTGAGAACCACCGGGTAAGAACATTGACGGAAAAGAATGGAGAAACTTCACAAAAATAAAAGGATACTTGGTAAAGAAATCTTAGTCCTTGAAGAAAAGGGTGGGAGGGCGGAAAACAAAGGCAACTTGGGACGGATGAAACAAACACCGCTGAGAAAACTTAGATTTGATCTTATGGATGGGAAAAATGATGGGATCCACTTGAAGAGAAGCACACCGTTGGAAAGGAGTTGACATGACAAAATCAATGATCAAAAGGATTAGTATTCACATAGCAATATGAGAACACCGCTTAGGAAAGGTATGGATTCAACATTTGACTTCAAGCAACTCAATACCACAAATAAAACAAAACAAAGGATTTGGCTTGCAGAATAAACCGAACAAATACATATGATAGAGATTTACCCAATCCCATATCATGCATCCGTCGGAAAGATATTCTAGGAGCTACTTGAATTCCCACCTATAAACTCCCGAAACTTTCTCGGTTATGCAATCTGTGTTGGGGATACAGGAAGCAATATATCTCACCCAAACTAACAATACCTACATCCAAGCAGTATCCATCCGTCAACACATAACCAAGAAACCTTCGAAATCGCTCTACCTCAACCTTCAAAAGCATCCGTTATACGAAGTCATGGCAATACTCCCTGCACTCACCTCAAGATCGATAGCGGGGTTATCTCACCAACAACTGCATAAAAGAGATTTTCGATGTCGGCGTATTAAACTCGTGTATTCCAGAATCGCAACGATAAAATTATGACGACAACACCTCGGAGCTCAACTCCCTGACACCTCCACTAAAAAACCCCGCCGACGGGAGGCACCAAGACAATGTTGTCATCATAAAACCATCGAACGATTCTAAGATACCAGCGTGATCCTAAAAAAAATTTAGTGAAATTTAAGAAGAGAAGAGTCAAAACTCTACGTCAGAGACCTCACCAGAGCGATTTAAGGACCGAGGAGTAAAAGAATTCCTAACTCTCCGATATATATCATCCTAAATGACTCAAAACATTTTTCTAGACACAACTCGCCGCTAAAAATGATCAAGCGGTGGGGCTCCTAAGGTCGGGAAGGCTCGATTACCAACTTATAACGCCTCGATGCGGCTATATCTCCCACGTGTCGAAGCACGACTTAGAGGCATAACCGCATTGAAAGCAATGTCGCAAGTGAGGTAATCTTCACACAACCCAAGTAATACATAAGGAAAGAGATACATAGTTGGCTTACAATCGCCACTTCACACAAATACATGAATAAAGCATTACATCATCCAGATACAATCAAGGTCCAACTACGGAACCAAAATAAAAGAAGAACCCCAAATGCACAAAAGGTCCTCGATCGACCCCTAACCGGGCTCCACTATCGATCAACTAGAACGAAACAACACAAAGGGCAAGATCTTCAACGAGCTCCTCCTTGAGCTTGGTTGCGCCACCGCCGGTAACATAGGCACCGCAAACTGGTTTTGAAGTATCCGTGAGCCACGAGGACTCAAAGAATCCCATTACCATGGGTATCAAGACTAGCAAAGCTTAATGGGAAAGGAAGGGGTAAAGTGGTGAGGTTGCAGCAGCGGCTAAGCATGATATGGTGGCTAACCAACGCAAATAAGAGCGAGAAGAGAACAAGCGGAACGGTCGTGAAGCTAGCAATGATCAAGAGGTGATCCTGAACACCTACTTACGTCAATCATAACACAAAACCGTGTTCACTTCCTGACCACCGAGAAGAGACCATCACGGCTACACACTCTGTTGATGCGCTTTAATTCGGATCAAGTGTCAAGTTGTCTACAACCGACATTAACAAATTCCCATCTGCCACATAACCGCGGGCACGGCTCTCGAAAGTTTAAACCTCGCAGGGTGTCCCAACTTAGCCCATGACAAGCTCTCGCGATCATCGAAGGAATAGACCTTCACCCAAGACACTCCGATCAGACTCGGTATCCCAGACATCAAGACATTTCGACAATGGTAAAACAAGACCAGCAAAGCCGCCCGATCGCCGACAATCCCGATAGGAGCTGGACATATCTCGCTCTCGTGGCAACACCGGATAAGCGAAGCGACAGTACCGACGAACCCAAGTTGCTAAGGGATGGTCCCAAGACGGTGCTCTAGTTTGGACCAACGCTTAGACAAGCAATCGCCCGGGGCTGTAATAAAGATGACCCTTGGGTTAATTACTCCCAAGGAAAAGTAGGTGGTGGTGAGGCAAATGGTAAAAGTCAATGTTGGGCCTTTGGACAAGTTTTATTCAAAGCGAACCGTCAGGGGTTCCTATAAATCACCCGACCGCGTAAGGGACGCAAAATCCGGGAACATAACACCAAGATGACGGAAACTAGGGCGGCAAGTGGAACAAAACACTGCATAAGGCCGAGCCTTCCACCCTTTACCAAGTATATAGATGCATTAATAATATAAGAGATATTGTGATATCCCAACCAAAATCCTGTCCACCATGGAGAAATCTTCAACTTCACCGCAACTAGCAACGCTATAAGAGGGCTGAGCAAAAGCGGAACATAGCCAAACAACGGTTTGCATAGGAATGGTGTCAAAGGTTAGAGGTTCATGGCAATATGGGATGGCTTGATAAACAGTAATAGGTAGCGCAAAGATAGCGATAGAGCGAAGCAACTAGCATAGCAATGATAGTAGTGAGATCAGTAGTAGCGGTCATCTTGCCTCGAAATCCCGCAAGGAAGAAGAACGAGTCCATGAAGAAGACAAACGGACGAAGTCGAACGGATCCTCGCAACTCCGGAATGAAACCGAAGCTAACGAGAGAGGCAACCCGGAAAGAAGCAAACAACATGGTAAACAACCATCACATAAGCATGGCATGATGCACAATCAAGTATGATTCATGTCCGGTTTAATGAGGCATGGCATGGCATGGCAAAGTGCAACAAACAACACTACAAATTAAGTGGAGCTCAATATGCAACGAGTTGCATATTGACGGAACACCACATTCAAGTATTTAGTTCGCTCTTGTTTAGGTACACAACAATGTTAAATGTTGTTAAACATGGCAAGAGGTGGAGCATAATGAAACTACCTAACTAGGCAAGTTTAAATGAGGCCGGAACAACAAATGACAATTCCGGAAAATCCCCATGTGCATATTTTAGATTCGGTACTGTTCTGCCCTAAACCATATTTTATTGTTGTTAAACAGGAAAATAAAGTGCACCATGTTAATCTAGGCATTTTTCCACCCCATTTACATATAAAGTTTGTTTAAAACCGAGCTACGGTTAATTAGTTATGAAATAAATCATTTTAGCATGACATTTATGCAAATTTAAACAAACATCATTTTAAACATTTTAAACATGGATGAAAGTGGCATATTATTAAACTAGATGAAAAACTAAGCATTTTACATGTATAAAGTTTTTACATATGATGCATGGTTAATGAGTTATTATATGCATGATGTCTAGGGGGTTTTCTGCAAATCTCGTAAATCACAGGATAAAAGGCAAAATCGCAGAGCCTAAAAAAAATACTGGGCCGAATCTGGACAGGAAGCCCAACAAAGGAAAAGGGCCGGGGCTGCTCACCAGGCCACTTGGGCCGACCGGTGGAGAGGCAGGCTGGCAGTGGAAGGGAGCTGGCCCCCTCTGGCGCGAGCGGCAGCGGCGGCGCTGCTGCGGCCGGGAGGCCCACGGGAGGCAGCGAGGCGACGAGCGGTGGACGGCGTGGCGTGGCGGTGCGAGGCCGAAGTGGCCGGGCGAGGCGGCGGCGGCGGATCCGCCGCCGCACCGGATCCGGCGGCGGGCGATGGGGATGGCCGGAGGCGCGGATGGGCACCCGGTGGCGAAGCTTGGAGCTCGGCAGCGGTGGCGCGTGCGGAGGACGGCGGCGGCTCCGGGCGAATCGGGCGAAGTCCGGCGGCGGGCGGCGGACGAGGTCCGCCGGCGAAGCGCGAGAGCGCGGCGGCTCTCGGCGGGTCTCGGGCGGCGGCGGCGGCGAGGAGATGGGCTTGGGGCCTCGATCCGCCTCGCCGGCCGGTGGCACGGGCGGCGGCGGAGACACGCGGGCGCGACTTGATGGCTGCGGGACGGCGGCGATTTCGTCCGGTGGCGACGGACGTGTCCGGTGGCGGCGGAGGGAGTTTGCTAGGGTTTGATCCGCGAAAATGGATGGGGAGGACGTTTATATAGACATAGGGAGCTAGGAGAGTCCAAATGAGGAGAGGTTTTCGGCCACGCGATCGTGATCGAACGACCGAGAGCATGGAGGGGAGTTAGATGGGTTTTGGGCCACTTTGGAAGAGGTGTTGGGCTGCAACAAAAGAGGCTTTGCGGTTACCCGGTTAACCGTTGGAGTACCAAACGACCTCCAAATGGCACGAAACTTGACAGCGGTTCACGGTGCTATACCAAGGCCGCTGGCAAACCTCGCCATTCCGAGAAAGTTTAATACCCGCCACAACAGAAGACAAAAGGGACGCCGGATGACATAGGAGTGCCGGATTGCAAAACGGACAACGGGGAAAATGCTCGGATGCATGAGACGAACATGTATGCCAATGCGATGCACATGATGACATGATATGAAATGCAGATGATGACATGGCAAAGTGCAACACGCAAGCACATGGCGTGGCAACGACGGCGAATAACTGGCAGACACCTGTCGCATCGGATCCGGGGCGTTACAAACTCTTAATCCGGCGCTAGGCGTAGAATCTTCGGAGGCGGGCTGCGTTCCATGGGTTCGGCTCGAGTCGGTTGTCCGATGCATTTCGTAGGCGGTACGCCCCACCGGTCAGGACTTGATCGATGATGAAAGGGCCTTCCCATTTGGGCTTGAGCTTGTCCGTTTTCTTTTCCGGCAGGCGTAGAACTAGTTCGCCAACATTGTAAGTTTTAGCCCGTACTTCTCTGCTTTGATATCTTCGAGCCTGCTGCTGATAGAATGCGGAACGAGCCTTAGCGACGCCGCGTTCTTCCTCCAATGCGCCCAGCTGTCCCGCCGATCCAGCTCGGCTTTCTTTCTTCGTACATGCGCACTCGAGGTGAGTCATGAATGATGTCGCAGGCAAAACTGCCTCGCGCCAGATACCATGAAAAATGGTGTGAATCCGTAGTACGGTTGGGTGTTGTCCGCAGCTCCCCGCAGAGTACGGAGTCAAGCTCCTCTACCCAAAGGCGTGTTAAATTCGTAAGGGACCGCACTAGTCTAGGTTTGATGCCGCCATTATTAGACCATTTGCTCGCTCCACTTGACCGCTGGTTTGAGGATGATAGACTGAAGCGTAATCGAGCTTAATGCCCATATTTTTGCACCATAATTTAACCTTGTCGGCCATGAAGTTCGTGCCGTTATCGGTAATGATGCTATGGGGGACGCCATAACAGTGTACTACCCTGGATATGAAGTCTATCACTGGTCCGGACTCTACCGTTTTAACTGGCTTGGCCTCTATCCATTTGGTGAATTTGTCCACCATGACCAATAGGTACTTTTGCTTGTGGGTTCCCCCTTTAAGGGGTCCAACCATGTCAAGCCCCCAGACCGCGAACGGCCAGGTGATGGGTATAGTATTGAGGGCGGTGGGTGGCACATGGCTCTGATTAGCAAAGAGCTAACAACCGACGCATCTTTGGACTAAGTCCTGAGCATCTACCCGGCCGCCGGCCAATAAAATCTCTGACGGAATGCCTTGCCTACAAGGGCCCGAGCTGCGGTGTGGTGTCCGCTTAGTCCGCATGAATTTCATCCGAAGGTTTCGCCTTCCTCTTCGGAGATACACCTTTGAAGGACTCCGTTGTGCTTTTCTTATAGAGTTCTCCTCGTGGACCTTGTAGGCTTTAGATCGCCAAACTATGCAGCGGGCCTCATTTTGGTCTTCGGAAGTTCCCGCCTAAGTAAGTAGGCTAGAATGGCTCGCCCACGGGCGATTATCGCCATTATTTCGTAATGAAGGTGTTATTTCATCGGCCGAGTCGCCGATTATGTCGATTGTTTGTGGTTAAGCAGCGGCTGCTTCCGGTTGTTGTTTCGACCTCTTCCCATAGTACGGATGGCTTGAAGAGCCGCTCCAGAAGATGTTTGAGGGACAGCGTCGCGCTTTCGCTACCGATGCGCGCTAATACGCCGGCTGCTTGGTTATTATCCCTGGTACGTGGTGGAATTCAAGTCCTTCGAACCGAAATGACATTTTAGGACAGCGCTATGATAGGCTGCCATTTTCGGATCCTTGGGCCAAAGTCTCCATTTACTTGGGATATTGCAAGGTTTGAATCCACGCACACCTCTAGGCGCTGAATGCCCATGGAGATTGCCATCCGGAGGCCATGTAGGAGGGCCTCAGATTCGGCTGCATTGTTGGAGTCCATGTACATTATCCGGCACGATGGATCGTGTCCCCGGTTGGGGACGCTAATACGATGCCAGCCCCCAAGCCGCCAACATTTTGGAGCCGTCAAACGCATAATCTAATTGAGTATGCGCCTGCACTTTTAGGGAGTTCGGCCGTCCATTCAGCGACAAAGTCAGCCAAGACTTGCGACTTTATAGCTCGCCTAGGTTTGTAAGTTATGTCAAATGGTAAGAGCTCAATGGCCCATTTTGCAATCCTGCCCATCGCGTCGCGGTTGTTTATAATGTCGTTGAGGGGCACTTCGGAGGCCACTGTTATCGAACACTCTTGAAAGTAGTGTCGAGCTTCCGGATGCCATGAACACCGTGACACGCTATCTTTTGATAGTGCGGTAACGGACTTGCAGGAGTTAAGACAAGGGATACGTAGTACACTGGTTTTTGAAGAGGGAATTTATGCCCTTCGCTTTCGCTCGACGACGAGTACCGCGCTTACAACTTGATGTGTTGCTGCGATGTATAACAACATTGGTTCGCCAAAGTTAGGCACAGCCAGACCGGATTTGTTGCCAATATGGCTTTTGTTTCTTCGAGTCCAAAGAGTGGCAGCATCCGCCCACTGGTGTTCGTGCTACCGAGGAGGCGATAGAGGGCAATGCCTTTTCTCCCAAACGGGAGATAAAGCGGCTTAGAGCCGCTACGCATCCAGTCAATTTTTGTATTTGCTTGAGGTCTTTTGGAATATCCAGCTGTGACAGAGCTTGGATCTTGGCTGGGTTTGCTTCAATTCCTCTACCAGATACAATGAAGCCCAGCAGCTTTCTGGCTGGTAAGCCGAAAACGCATTTTTCCGGATTCAGCTTAATGTCATATGCTCGGAGGTTGTCGAATGTGAGCCTCAAATCGTCTACTAGAGTCTCGACGTGTTTTATTTTGACGACCACGCCGCTCACGATGCCTCTACTGTTTTGCCGATCTGGGTAGCCGACATGTTTGAATCATGCGCTGATATGTTGCGCCGGCGTTTTTGAGTCCGAAGGGCATCATGTTGAAGCAGAATGGTCCATATGGAGTAATGAATGCTGTAGCGGCTTGGTCCGCTTCCGCCATCTTGATTTGATGGTAGCCGGAGTATGCATCAAGGAAGCACAATGAATCGTGCCCTACAGTAGCATCAATTATTTGGTCAATGCGGGGAAGGGGGAAGGGATCCTTTGGGCGGGCCTTGTTGAGGTCTTTAAAATCGACACATAGGCGCCAGGATTTGTCCTTCTTTGGTACCATTACCAGGTTTGCTAGCCAGTCCGGATGTTTGATGTCTCTGATGAATCCGGCTTCTAGTACTTTGGCTAGCTCTTCTCCCATTGCATGTCTTTTGGGTTCAGAAAATCGCCGAAGAGCCTGTTTGACGGGCTTGAACTTTTAGGATGTTTAGGCTGTGTTCTCGCTAATCATGGGATTCTGGCATATCTCAAGGGTGCCTGCAAAGATGTCCCAATTTTCCCAAAGGAATTCTTGCAGTGCGGCATGTACATCAGGGTTCAACTGTGCCCCGATGGAGGCCGTCTTTGTTGGGTCCATTGGATGGACCTGGAATTTCACTATTTCATCCGCTAGTTTAAAGGAGGTGGACTTGGATCTCTTATCGAGTATCACATCGTCCCTATTCACCGTAGAGCGCAGCACAGTGAGTTCTTCTGCCGCTAGGGTTTCGGATAGTGCCTCGAGGGCTAATGTGGCTGTCTTGTTTTCGGCGCGGAGTGCTATGTCCGGATCACTAGCGAGAGTGATTATTTTGCCGGGCCCAGGCATCTTAAGCTTCATGTACCCGCAATGGGGTATGGCTTGAAAAATTGTGAATGCCTCTCGTCCTAATATAGCGTGATATCCGCCGCTGAACGGGCCACTTGGAACGTGACCTCTTCGACCAGAATTGTCCATGAAATAACACCACATCAAGTGTGATTTTTCCTGTGCAGCACTCTTCCCGGCTAGGGATTATTCCTCTAAAGGTTGTGCTGCTTCGCTCAATGCGTCTATTTCCATTTTTTCAAGAGTTTCCTCAGATGAGGTTTAGTCGCACGCCGCCATCCATGAGTACCTTGGTAAGACGTAAAGCCGCCCACTATTGGACCGAGGACCAATGCGGCTGGTGCTCGGGCTGTTTGGAATTTAGGTTCGTCGCCGGGCGTTGAAGGTGATGGTCGGTCGCCCATGGATTTGTTGTTGCTACTTGGTAGACTTCAACGAGGTCATGGATTGTTCGTTTTGCATATTATTTGATGCGAAGTCTCAAGACCGCTGACACCGCATCGGTATCGTTGGATTGGTTTTCCGGGCTAGAAGCTCGCCACTTTTGGCGACCCGCCGCAATATCCAACATGCTCAAGGCTATGTGTTGGGGTGGCGCCTTCAGATCGCGGAATTTTACAGGTCCGCCGAGCCATCCCTCCAAAGACGGTTCCATGCCCTTTATGGTGTTTTTGCTTTTTGGTTTTGTACCGTGCCCGAGTGTGACGCACCCTTTGTTACGGACTAGGGTTGTATTCGGGCCGGATTGTCCCAAAACTTAGTTTCGCTTACCGAAGTTTCCATCGCACAAGATTTTCGCATTATGGACGCCAAATCGGAGAAGCGTGCAATTTCGCGGCGACTGGCGGTGTTCAAGATTCCCTCGTCCGTGCAATTATTGCAGAAAATTGAAATTGCATTTTCTTCTCGGCAGTCCTTTATCATGTCCATAACTAGGAGGAATCTGGCCCAGTAATGATGTGCTATTTCATCGGGCTCTTGCCGGATTTGAGATAGATCGCATATGTCTGGGTGGGTGGGTGGAATTGAGTCCGGAACCCTACCCATCTCGAGGCTCAAGGGCCGAAAAGTTTCCGGATTTGGAAGCTTGGATTGCTGGACATTGTCCAACGAGTCCGGTCCGATGCCTGACTTTAGGTTCAGTGCTTGATCGAAGTCCGTCCCTCCGCGGGAATCCGGCATGGAGGTTCGGGAGTCCGGACATGACTAGTTTTCAATATAGGAGAAGAATCGCCGCGTTGTTCCTCTACCACCGCAACATGGTGGGTAACCTGGGGAGAGTTAATCTCTCTCAGATCAGTTTTAAGCCCAATCTGATTGTAGTCAGTAGCGGCTCCTAGGGTGGCGATGCGATCCAAGAGCTCATTTACGGACGAGAGCTCTATTGGATCCAGCTGCTCGGCGAATTCCGAAATGACGTGAAGATTGCTTTTGATGGCCCAAGAGGTCATCGTCGAAGCGGTGGCCGAACAGGCGGTCATGAGAAAACCACCCAGCCGGATAGTTTGGCCAGCGGCCAAGGCTCCTTGGGCGAAGATACCGTATTCGAAGACGGGAAGAGGCATCCTTCCAATCGGTGATGGCACAGAGGAACTCTCAATGAAAGCACCCATGTCGGTGTCAAAACCGGCGGATCTCGGGTAGGGGGTCCCGAAATGTGCGTCTAGGCGGATGGTAATAGGAGACAAGGGGCACGATGTTTTTACCCAGGTTCGGGCCCTCTCGATGGAGGTAAAACCCTACTCCTCCTTGATTGATATTGATGATATGGGTAGTACAAGAGTGGATCTACCACGAGATCAAGGAGGCTAAACCCTAGAAGCTAGCCTATGGTATGATTGTTGTAATGGTTGTGTGTCCTACGGACTAAAACCCTCCGGTTTATATAGACACCGGAGAGGGCTAGGGTTACATGTAGTCGGTTACAATGGTAGGAGATCTACACATCCAGACGCCAAGCTTGCCTTCCACGCCAAGGAAAGTCCCATCCGGACACCGGACGAAGTCTTCAATCTTGTATCTTCATAGTCTTGGAGTCCGCCTATGATGATAGTCCGCCATCCGACACCCCTAGTCCAGACTCCTCAAAGATCTTTATCGGTCAAACCGCATAACAACATACGTTTTCCCTTTGTCATCGGTATGTTACTTGCCCGAGATTCGATCGTCGGTATCATCATACCTAGTTCAATCTCGTTACTGGCAAGTCTCTTTACTCGTTCCGTAATACTTCATCCCACAACTAACTCATTAGTTACAATGCTTGCAAGGCTTATAGTGATGAGCATTACCGAGAGGGCCCAGAGATACCTCTCCGAAACACAGAGTGACAAATCCTAATCTCGATCTATGCCAACCCAACAAACACCTTCAGAGACACCTGTAGAGCACATTTATAATCACCCTTTTAGGTTGTGACGTTTGGTAGCACACAAAGTGTTCCTCCGGTATTCGGGAGTTGAATAATCTCACAGTCTGAGGAACATGTATAACTTATGAAGAAAGCAGTAGCAATGAAACTGCAACGATCATAATGCTAAGCTAACGGATGGGTCATGTCCATCAAATCATTCTCCTAATGATGTGATCCCATTCTTCAAATGACAACACATGTCCATGGTTAGGAAACATAACCATCTTTAGTTAACGAGCTAGTCAAGTAGAGGCATACTAGGGACAATATGTTTTGTCTATGTATTCACACATGTACTAAATTTCCGGTTAATACACTAGCATGAATAATAAACATTTATCATGAAATAAGGAAATAAATAATAACTTTATTATTTCCTCTAGGGCATATTTCCTTCAGTCTCCCACTTGCACTAGAGTCAATAATCTAGATTACATAGTAATGATTCTAACACCCATGGAGCTCTGGTGCTGATCATGTTTTGCTCGTGGAAGAGGCTTAGTCAACGGGTCTGCAACATTCAGACCCGTATGTATCTTGCAAGTCTCTATGTCCCCCTCCTAAAATTGATGACAGATGGAATTGAAGTGTCTCTTTATGTGCTTGGTTCTCTTGTGAAATCTGTATTCCTTTGCCAAGGCAATTGCACCAGTATTGTCACAAAGATTTTCATTGGACCCGATGCACTACGTATGACACCTAGATTGGATATGAACTCCTTCATCCGAACTCCTTCATTTGCTGCTTCCGAAGCAGCAATGTACTCCGCTTCACACGTAGATCCCGCCACGACGCTCTGCTTGGAACTGCACCAACTGACAGCTCCTCCATTGAATAAAAATACGTATCCGGTTTGCAACTTAGAGTCATCCGGATAAGTGTCAAAGCTTGCATCGACGTAACCATTTGTGGCGAGCTCTTTTTCACCTCCATAAACGAGAAACATATCCTTAGTCCTTTTCAGGTATTTCAGGATGTTCTTGACCGCTGTCCAGTGCTTCACTCCGGGATTACTTTGATACCTCCCTATTATGCTTATAGCAAGGCACACATCGGGTCTGGTACACAGCATTGCATACATGATAGAACCTATGGCTGAAGCATCTCTCTATCTTCTGCAGTAGTCGGGCATTGAGTCTGACTCAACTTCACACCTTGTAACACAGGCAAGAACCCTTTCTTTGACTAATCAATTTTGAACTTCTTCAAAACTTTATCAAGGTATGTGCTTTGTGAAAGTCCAATTAAGCATCTTGATCTATCTCTATAGATCTTGATGCCCAATATGTAAGCAGCTTCACCGAGGTCTTTGATGGAAAAACTCTTATTCAAGTATCCCTTTATGCTATCCAGAAATTCTATGTCATTTCCAATCAACAATATGCCATCCACATATAATATTTGAAATGCTACAGAGCTCCCACTCACTTTCTTGTAAATATAGGCTTCTCCAAAAGTCTGTATAAAACCATATGCTTTGATCACACTATCAAAGCGTTTCCAACGAGAGGCTGCTACGTCTCGAGCTTGCGTTGGTTTTCCCCGAAGAGGAAGGGATGATGCAGCACAAGAGCGTAGGTATTTCCCCGCTTTTGAGAACCAAGGTATCAATCCAAGAGGAGGTCACGCGCGAAGTCCTCGACCAAGACAACACGATAGCAACTTGCAACCAACGCTTAGGGGTTGTCAATCCTTCACGGTCACTTACAAGAGTGAGATCCGATAGAGATAATATTTTGGTATTTTGATAGATAGATGCAAAGTAAAAAGTAAAGGCAAAGTAAAAACAAAGAAAGTAAATAAAGTGATATAGATTGATATGATGAGAATAGACCCGGGGGCCATAGGTTTCACTAGTGGCTTCTCTCAAGAGCATAAGTATTCTACGGTGGGTGAACAAATTACTATTGAGCAATTGATAGAACTGAGCATAGTTACGAGTATATCTAGGCAATGATCATGTATATAGGCATCACGTCTGTGACAAGTAGATCAAACGATTCTCAGATCTACTACTATTACTCCACTCATCGACCGCTATCCAAAGATGCATCTAGAGTATTAAGTTAAAAATAGAGTAACGCCTTAAGCAAGATGACATGATGTAGATGGATAAATTCATGCAATATGATAAAAACCCATCTTGTTATCCTCGATGGCAACAATACAATACGTGTTTTGCAACTCTTTACATCGAGTAAGGACACCGCAAGATTGAACCCAAAGCCATGCACTTCTCCCATTGCAAGAACTACCAATCTAGTGGCCAAACCAAACGGATAATTCAAGAGACTTGCAAAGATAACTCAATCATACATAAAAGAATTCAGAGAAGAATCAAATATTTTCCATAGATAATACTCGATCATAAACCCACAATTCATCGATCTCAACAAACACACCGCAAAAGGAAGATTACATCGAATAGATCTCCACAAGAGAGGGGGAGAACATTGTATTGAGATCCAAAAAGAGAGAAGAAGCCATCTAGATACTAGCTATGGACCCGAAGGTCTGAAGTAAACTACTCACACTTCATCGGAGGGGCTATGGTGTTGATGTAGAAGCCCTCCGTGGTGGATGCCCCCTCCGGTGGAGCTCCGGAACAGGCCCCAATATGGGATCTCGTGGATACAGAAGGTTGCGGCGGTGGAATTAGGTTTTTGGCTCCTGTTCTGATCATACGGGGATACGTAGGTATATATAGGAGGAAGGAGTACATCGGTGGAGCTCCGAGGGGCCCACAAGGTAGGGGGCATGCCCAGGGGGGCGCGCCCTCCACCCTCGTGACCTCATCGGAAGCTTCTTGTAGTAGGGTCCAAGTCTCCTAGATCACGTTCGGTTGGAAAATCATGATCCCGAAGGTTTCATTTCGTTTGGACTCCGCTTGATATTCTGTTTCTTCGAAATACAGAAAAAGGCAAAAAAAAACAGCAATTCTGGGCTGGGCCTCCGGTTAATAGGTTAGTCCCAAAAATAATATAAAAGTGGAAAATAAAGCCCAACATAGTCCAAAACAGTAGATAAAGTAGCATGGAGCAATCAAAAATTATAGATACGTTGGAGACGTATCAGAGGCTTGCACCAGTCCATAAATGGATCGCTGGAGCTTGCACACTTTGTTAGCACCCTTTGGATCGACAAAACCTTCTGGTTGCATCATATACAACTCTTCTCCCATAAATCCATTCAGGAATGCAATTTTGACATCATCTGCCAAATTTCATAATCATAAAATGCGGAAATTGCTAACATGATTAGGACAGACTTAAGCATCGCTACGGGTGAGAGAGTCTCATGGTAGTCAACTCCTTGAACTTGTCGAAAACCTTTCGCAACAAGTCGAGCTTTGTAGACTGTAACATTACCGTCTGCGTCGATCTTCTTCTTGAAGATCCATTTATTTTCTATGGCTTGCTGATCATCGGGCAAGTCCACCAAAGTCCACACTTTGTTCTCATACATGGATCCCATCTCAGATTTCATGGCCTCAAGCCATTTCACGGAATCTGTGCTAATCATCGCTTCCTCATAGTTCGTAGGTTCACCATGGTCTAGTAGCAAGACTTCCAGAATAGGATTACTGTTGGGGAACGTAGTAATTTCAAAAAAAATCCTACGCACACGCAAGATCATGGTGATGCATAGCAACGAGAGGGGAGAGTGTTGTCCATGTACCCTCGTAGACCGAAAGCGGAAGCGTTAGAATAACGCGGCTGATGTAGTCGTATGTCTTCACGGCCCGACCGATCAAGCACCGAAACTATGGCACCTCCGAGTTCTAGCACACGTTCAACTCGATGACGTTCCCCGCACTCTGATCCAGCAGAATGTCGGGGAAGAGTTTCGTCAGCACGACGGCGTGGTGACGATCTTTATGTTCTACTGTCGCAGGGCTTCGCCTAAGCACCGCTACAATATTATCGAGGACTATGGTGGAGGGGGGCACTGCACACAGCTAAGAGATCAAGAGATCAATTGTTGTTGTCTATGGGGTGCCCCCCTCCCTTGTATATAAAGGAGTGGAGGAGGGGGCCGGCCAAGGGGGTGGCGCGCCCTAGGGGGGAGTCCAACCCCAACCGGGAGTAGGACTCCCCCCTTTCCTATTAGGAGAGGGAGAGGGAAGGAAGAGGTGGGAGGGAAAAAGGAAAGGGGGGGGCGGCCCCTTCCCAATTCGGATTGGGCTTGGGGGGCGCGCTCCCTCCTTTGCTTCTTGTCCCTCCTTTCCACTAAGGCCCAATAAGGCCCATATACCTCCCGGGGGTTCCGATAACCTCCCGGAGCTCCGATATTGTCCCAATCTCACCCGGAACCTTTCTGGTGTCCAAATATAGTCGTCCAATATATCAACCTTTATGTCTTGACCATTTCGAGACTCCTCGTCAAGTCCGCGATCACATCCAAGACTCCAAACAACTTTCGGTACATCAAAACTCATAAACTCATAATAAAACTGTCAACGAAACCTTAAGCGTGCGGACCCTATGGGTTCAAGAACTATGTAGACATGACCGAGACTTGTTTTCGGTCATTAACCAATAGCGGAACCTGGATGTTCATATTGGCTCCTACATATTCTACGAAGATCTTTATCGGTCAAACCGCATAACAACGTACGTTGTTCCCTTTGTCATCGGTATGTTACTTGCCCGAGATTCGACCGTCGGTATCCAATACCTAGTTCAATCTTGTTACCGGCAAGTCTCTTTACTCGTTACATAATGCATCATTCCGTAACTAACTCATTAGCTACATTGCTTGCAAGGCTAGTGGTGATGTGCATTACCGAGAGGGCCCAGAGATACCTCTCCGACAATCGCAGTGACAAAACATAATCTCGAAATACGCCAACTCAACATGTACCTTCGGAGACACCTGTAGAGCTCCTTTATAATCACCCAGCTACGTTGTGATGTTTGGTAGCACACAAAGTGTTCCTCCGGTAAACGGGAGTTGCATAATCTCATAGTTGTAGGAACATGTATAAGTCATGAAGAAAGCAATAACAACATACTAAACGATCAAGTGTTAAGCTAACAGAATGGGTCATGTCAATCACATCATTCTCCTAATGGTGTGATCTCGTTCATCAAATGACAACACATGTCTATGGTTAGGAAACATAACCATCTTTGATTAATGAGCTAGTCAAGTAGAGGCATACTAGTGACATTAAGTTTGTCTATGTATTTACACATGTATGATGTTTTCGGTTAATACAATTCTGGCATGAATAATAAACATTTATCATGATATGAGGAAATAAATAATAACTTTATTATTGCCTCTAGGCATATTTCCTTCAGTCTCCCACTTGCACTAGAGTCAATAATCTAGATTACACAGTAATGATTCTAATACCATGGAGTCTTGGTGCTGATCATGTTTTGCTCGTGGAAGAGGCTTAGTCAACGGGTCTGCAACATTCAGATCTGTATGTATCTTGCAAATCTCTATGTCTCCCACCTGGACTTGGTCTCGGATGGAATTGAAGCGTCTCTTGATGTGCTTGGTCCTCTTGTGAAATCTGGATTCCATTGCCAAGGCAATTGCACCAGTATTGTCACAGAAGATCTTCATTGGTCCCGATGCACTAGGTATGACACCTAGATCGGAAATGAACTCTTTCATCCAGACTCCTTCATTTGCTGCTTACGAAGTAGCATGTACTCTGCTTGGCATGTAGATCCCGCCACGACGCTTTGTTTAGAACTGCACCAACTGACAGCTCCACCGTTCAATATAAACACGTATCCGGTTTGTGATTTAGAATCGTCCGGATCAGTGTCAAAGCTTGCATCGACGTAACCATTTACGACTATCTCTTTGTCACCTCCATAAATGAGAAACATATCCTTAGTCCTTTTCAGGTATTTCAGGATATTCTTGACCGCTGTCCAGTGATCCACTCCTGGATTACTTTGGTACCTCCCTGTTAAACTTATTGCTAAGCATACATCAAGTCTGGTACACAACATTGCACACATGATAGAGCCTATAGCTGAAGCATAGGGAACATCTTTCATTTTCTCTCTCTTCTGCTATCGTCGGGCATTGAGTCTGACTCAACTTCACACTTGTAATACAGCAAGAACCCTTTCTTTGCTCGATCCATTTTGAACTTTTTCAAAACATTATCAAGGTATGTGCTTTGTGAAAGTCCAATTGCCGCCTTGATCTATCTCTATAGATCTTGATGCCCAATATGTAAGCAGCTTCACCGAGGTCTTTCATCGAAAAACTTTTATTCAAGTATCCCTTTATGCTATCCAGAAATTCTATATCATTTCCAACTAACAATATGTCATCTACATATAATATCAGAAATTCTACAGAGCTCCCACTCACTTTCTTGTAAATACAGGCTTCTCCAAAAGTCTATATAAAACCATATGCTTTGATCACACTATCAAAGCGTTTATTCCAACTCCGAGAGGCTTGCACCAGTCCATAAATGGATCGCTGGAGGTTGCACACTTTGTTAGCACCTTGTGGATCAACAAAACCTTCCAGTTGCATCATATACAACTCTTCTTCAAGAAATCCATTAACGAATGCAGTTTTGACATCCATTTGCCATATTTCATAATCATAAAATCTCACAATTTCTAGCATGATTCGGACAGACTTAGGCATCGCTACGGGTGAGAAAGTCTCATCGTAGTCAACCCCTTGAACATGTAAAAAACCTTTCACAACAAGACGAGCTTTGTAGACAGTTATATTACCATCAGCGTCAGTCTTCTTCTTGAAGATCCATTTATTCTCGATGGCTTGCCGATCATCGGGCAAGTCAACCAAAGTCCATACTTTGTTCTCATACATGGATCCCATCTCCGATTTCATGGCCTCAAGCCATTTTGCGGAATCTGGGCTCATCATCGCTTCCTCATAGTTCGTAGGTTTGCCATGGTCAAGTAACATGACTTCCAGAATAGGATTACCGTACCACTCTGGTGCAGATCTTACTCTGGTTGACCTACGAGGTTCGGTAGTAACTGAAGGAAATATGCCCTAGAGGCAATAATAAAGTTATTATTTATTTCCTCATATCATGATAAATGTTTGTTATTCATGCTAGAATTGTATTAACCGGAAACATGATACATGTGTGAATACATAGACAAACATATAGTCACTAATATGACTCTGCTTGACTAGCTCATTAATCAAAGATGGTTATGTTTCCTAACCATAGACATGTGTTGTCATTTGATTAGTGGGATCACATCATTATAAGAATGATGTGATTGACATGACCCATTCCGTTAGCGTAGCACTTGATCATTTAGTATAGTGCTATTGCTTTCTTCATGACTTATACATGTTCCTGTAACTATGAGAATTATGCAACTCCTGCCATCAAGGAACACTTTGGTGCTACCAAACGTCACAACGAATCGGGTGATTATAAAGGAGTACTACAGGTGTCTCCGAAGGTACATGTTGAGTTGGCGTATTTCGAGATTAGGTTTTGTCACTCCGATTGTCGGAGAGGTATCTCTGGGCCCTCTCGGTAATGCACATCACTATAAGCCTTGCAAGTAATGTGAACAATGAGTTGGTTACGGGATGATGCTACGTAACGAGTAAAGAGACTTGCTGGTAACGAGATTGAGCTAGGTATTGGATACCGACAATCAAATCTCGGGTAAGTACCATACCGATGACAAAGGGAACAACGTATGTTGTTGTCGGTGTACTAAGGTAGGGGTACCTCAAGACTTAACTTGTGCATCGGGCAATGAGCCCCCCGCGGCTGGATCTACCACATACTTGCCGGAGACCATTCCTGCTCCATATCAAGCCATTCAAGAACAAAGTGAAGAAGACAGAAGATCGAGACCCCGGCAAGCGGAGCTTGCCGGGAAGGACATTTCAGGCTCAAGATTACACCACTCAAGCAAGGCCCCGGCGAGAGGAGCTCGTCGGGAAGACTAGAAGATTACATCACAGAAGACACGCCTTGGCGCCGCATGCGTCTCGGCGAGGGCCCGGGAGCGGCAGTTACAGAGCCCAGCAAGCTCCCTGCCCGCAAGAAGATCAAGACCCGGCAAGGCGCTTGCGGGAGAATCTGCGCCAGGTGTTCGCGCTCCAGCTCATCCGCCCACGCCGCCTGGGCCTTCCAGAACGCGTGGCGGATGGTCAGGCAGCCCGGGGACACGGTGGCATTTCACTTGGTGGATCCATCGCCGCGGCGACGGAGACGCAAGGGCGGAGCTTTTGGGGTCGACGGCGACGGCATTAAATGCCCTTGTCCCCTCGTCAAAAGTAGGTAGAAACCACTGCTCATGCATCGTAGCTTCACCGTTCCGCGACTGCTCCAACTACCACCTCTTTTACCTTTTTACCCCTTTCTCCCACGCTGACACTGCCGGTGACCCTTGCACTATAAAAGGAGGCCCATGCACAACGAGAAGGGGTTCGAGGTTCGGATCTCCGGCAACTCGCGCTTTGAGGTTCGGCTAGTTCAACTCACTCAACGCCACACCACCATACGCCGCATTCTTGAGCGGATCAAATATAAACACAAATGCAGCAAGAGGGTTTTACGCGACCATCGCGTCCGGCCGGGTAAAATCCGCCCGCGTGCCTCGCCTCGATCCGCTCTCAGGCCTCCTCCGCCTGCATCAAGACTTCACGAAGGCCCCGCCCCATAGGTGCTCGCGGCGGGCGGTTTCCTAGCGCCGCCCGCCCGGCATCTTTGGCGCGCCAGTAGGGGCGCCGAGGTTGTGCGGACCTGATCCGCGCTCGCGCTGGCGCTGCTCGCCATCAACATTTCCACTTCACCAGCGACTTCGCCAACAACTACGCTTATGGCCCCAAGAAGAAGGCTTGGGGCTGCAGGCCCGTCTGCGCCCTTCCGCCGCCACCGAGCCAAAGAAGGCGGAGGAGACGCCGACGGAGGGTGGTCGCCGCAGAAGACACTCGGGCGCCACCAGATCTGTGGACGGACGGGTGACCGCGCTTCGTCTCCGCGGATCCACGCCCATCCCAAATAAGATGGCGACTCAGCAGCGCTTCTACCACGGAGGTGGTATCCGCCGGGACAAGGACACGCCGGAGGCTCGCGGGATGCTCCGACCAACGCCCGGACCGGGCAAAGCGAAGGCACCGGGAGGACCCTGCCCTTCTAACACCGTTAGAGTCCGAGCCTACCCCGCCTCGCACCGCCGCGCTCCCGCCTCCTCCACTTCGCAGAAGCGCCAGAAGAGCGCAATCGCTCGATTTCTCCAGCCGCGGACAAGGCCAAGACCGAGGGCTACCATCAAGAGCCTGGTCGCCGCCAACAACGACCTTTCGCAGAGCCGAGGCCTCGCTGCCGCGGCGAGCTGAGAAGACGGGCTAACGGCGATAAGGCCGCTGGGTGCAACCTCTCGCACTCTCGCCGCAGCAAAAGACGCCGCCCTCGAACAACGCCCGGCGACGGCTCCACGGCGTTGCCGGATCCGCTGGGCTCGCCGACTAACGCCAGTCTCGACGATCGGGCGATAAGAAGACGCCGACCACGATCGAGCCGCCGAGAAACTCGGCGATAATCGATCAGAGCTGGAACGCTATCGACGCAGACGCGCCCGGTGAACCAGCGGCTTGTCAGACGCGCAAAGCCGCCCTGCGCTCACCCGCGAAGCCGCGCAAGGCCCAAAGGGCTCCAGCATGAAGAACTTCAAGCCCGACGCATCGGAGAAGTACGACGGCAAGACGCACCCTCGGAGTTCTCGGTGTCACACCATCGCGTGCAGCTGCCGGGCGCGACGACAAGATTCGGCGAACTACTTCCCGCCAGGCTTAGGCCGAACGCTCGCTTTTGGCTTATGCACTTGCCGGAAGGCTCCATTTCTTCTGGGCCGACTTTTGCCATCAGTTTGTTGGCGCTTTCACCGCGCCACAAACCACACGGCCAGAGAGCGATTCCACATTTTGGCCCGAAGGAAGGAGAATCCGCGCTAAGTATATCCAACGCTCACCGCGGCAACACAACATTCTCGATGTCCACCGCCGCCGCGGTTATCGCGCGTTCCACCGTAACGGCGAACCGCCAGATGCGTGAAGAAATGGCGGCGACTAAGATTCGATGTCACGAGCTCTATGCTCGCCGGCAAGTGCGCACGCGCGAAGAGGGAGGAAACTTCCGGGAGGATGTCGCGCAGGAGGAAGCGATAAGAACGATAACGCCCGCAAATAAGAGCCGCGCGGAACAGCCGAGGGAAGAACAAGAAAGAGGTGCTTGCCGCCGAGAAGCCCGCAAGGAGGCTCCGCCAGCAAACACGGGTTGCTTCTCCGCAAGGAACTAACCTCAGAGCGGCAGCCGACAAGCTGTGGCGGCTCGACAAGCAATATGCAAAAATCCACCGCACTAAGGGCCACGATCTCACCAATCGCAAGCGCCGAGTACCTCGCCGAGCAGCGTAAAGCTGAGTACGAGAGGCGCGACAAGGAGAAGGCCCAAGGTGGCGGAGGAGAACCGAGTAAGAAGCGGCCGTTCAATGGCCGGGGAGGGCGTCGCGACAAGGCCAAGCAGCGGCAAGGTGATCGACCTCCCCGGGGCCGCGACAAAGACGAAGAAGACGACGATGAAGACATGGAAGATGAGGATTATAGTGAGCAGGAGTTCCAGAAGGCCACGGAGGTCCTGTGCGTCGACGGCGGCGCCTCTCTGCACACCTCCCACTGCCAGCTAAAGCAGTGGGTGCGTGAGGTGAACGCAGCTGAGCCGCCCGTGGAGTCGCGCAGCTCCTCAAATGGTCCGCACGCCCATCATTTTTGATCTTGAGGATCACCCGACCGCACCATCACGGTCGGGTGCTTGCCGATGC
The DNA here is from genome assembly GCA_021437245.1 of Aegilops speltoides. Taxonomy (NCBI): domain Eukaryota; kingdom Viridiplantae; phylum Streptophyta; class Magnoliopsida; order Poales; family Poaceae; genus Aegilops; species Aegilops speltoides. Next base: position 367,942,752 of record CM038142.1, read on the forward strand.
TGGTCTCACCCACCATCCGCAACCTCAAGGTCACCCAAAATGTTGGCCGGCGGGCCGGCCTGAACTTGATCTCCTCTGCTGGATCGAGAAACTCGAAATTCCGGATGGCGAAGCTTGAAGAGACCGGTTCTTTCCAAGGAATCAACCCGGACGGAGCAAGCCCAAGGAAAGATCACTCGCCGGTGACCTTTGGCGGGAACTCAATTTCAGGATCGAGCGCATCACTTTCGACGCCGCCGATATTCCGTTGCCATATATGGGATACTCGGCCGCCCCGCCTCGCCAAGTTTATGGCAGCTTCTCATTATGCGCATAACGATTCTCAAGATGCCGGGGCGATAAGCGCCATCACTATCCACGGCGATAGGAAGGATGCACTTATCCGCACCGACAAGATCTACCGAAGCGGCAGCCGCGCCGACAAGAATACACTTGCCGCTGAAGCTCCCGGGGAAGAAGACAAAACCAAGTCCGCAAGTGCTCGGGGCCCACTCCGCAACCGCACTCTTCGAGTGTCATGCCGCCGCCGAGGACGCACCATCGAGCTCCACCGCAAGAGTAAGAAGGAATGGCGCCCGCCGGCAACCAAGAAGGTGCCCGCCAAGGAGGACGGACGGTGGTACCTTCACCATCGTGCCACGCTGACAGACAAATAGGAAAGCGCCGTTGCTTTCCTCGCGGGCGAATGTCGATGTGTTTGCATGGCAACCGTCTGACATCCCCGGTGTTCCCAGGAAGGTGATTGAGCACAAGCTTGCCGTTTGCCCTCATGCGCGGCCCATCAAGCAAAAAGTAAGGAAGCAAGCCATGGAGCGCCAAGAATTCATCAGCGAAGAAATCAAGAAACTAGAGGCAGCAGGCCTAGTTAGAGGCGTAATCCATCCGACATGGTTAGCAAACCCAGTTGTCGTGCGTAAGGCCAATGGGAAATGGAGACTGTGTATAGACTTCACCGATGTGAATAAGGCATGTCCCAAGGATCCATTTCTTGCCGCCAGATCGACCAGATCGCTGACTCCACCGCCGGATGTGAGCTACTCGCTTTTTGATGCATATTCAGCTATCACCAGATTTTCATGGCCAAAGAGGATGAAGAGAAGATCGCATTCATCACTCCATGTGGCACATATTGCTTCATACGCATGCCATTTGGATCAAGAATGCGGATCAACGCTTGCAAGGGTAGTGTATATCGCTTTTGAGCCACAGATCCACGTAAATGTAGAAGCTACATGGATGATATCGTGGTGAAGAGCAAGAGCAAGGATACGCTGATTCGTGATTTAGAAGAGACATTTCGTAACCTCGCGAAGATCCAGCTTAAGTTGAACCCCGAGAAGTGCGTCTTTGGGGTCCCTCCGCAAGCTTCTCGGTTCTTTGTGTCGCAGAGAGGATTGAAGCCAACCCGACAAGATTAAAGCCATTGAGCAGATTGAAGCCCCGGCGAGTCAAGGATGTCAAGGCTCACTGGATGTGTGGCCGCCCTCAAGAGGTTCATTTCAAAGTCTGCAGAACGCCGCCTACCTTTCTTCAAAATCTTGAAGAAGGCGGGTCCCATGAAGTGGACTCCGAAGCGAGGCAATACTGCAAGATTTGAAACGGTACCTATCCTCCACTCCAATACTTGTCGCACCCAGACCACAGGAGAAGTTGTTGCTATATCTAGCGGCAACCAACCAGGTGGTTAGTGCTGCGCTGGTAGCGGAGAGGGAGTCCGACGAGGAGGCCACACCGCCGGTAAGCGAATCTAGCGGTAAGCAGGGGGCTGCTCCGGCAAGCTCTGGCCCCGACAAGGGCAACTCTGCGCAGGAACAAGATGAGGTGCGGAAGAAGATGGTGCAACGCCCAGTTTATTTTGTAAGCTCCCTCCTCCAAGGGGCTAGATCAAGATACTCTGGTGTGCAAAAATTGCTTTTCGGCCTCCTCATGGCCTCGAGAAAGCTGCGCCATTACTTCCAGGCACACGAGATAACAGTGGTCACTCGCTTTCCGCTGAAGAGGATATTACACAACCCAGAAGCAACAGGCAGGATCGTTGAGTGGGCACTGGAGCTGTCGAGCTTTGGCCTCAAGTTTGAAAGTACTTCGACCATACAGAGCCGAGCTTTGGCAGAATTCATAGCAGAATGGACCCCAACACCCGATGAGGAAATCCAAGAGACAAGTGCACCCATACAGGAAGCGACAAGTGAATGGGTAATGTACTTTGACGGTGCCTTCTCACTGTAAGGCGCCGGTCGGCGTGGTACTCATCGCGCCCACCGGAGAGCACCTCAAGTATGTTATCCAGATGCACTTCCCAAGGAACAAGCAACAAACAACACCGCTGAATATGAAGGTTTGCTCGCCGCCTCGTGATTGCGGCGAACTTGGGATCAAGAAGCTGATTGTGCGGGAGATTCTCGCCAGGTCCAGCAAGTTAACAAGAGCTATCGAGCCCATTAATGGAAGCTTATGTCGATGAAGTGAGGAAGCTAGAGGAGCACTTTGAAGGTTTGCGATGGAGCATGTTCCAAGAGCTCGTAATGAAATTGCAGATGGCCTTTCAAAGTGTGCTGCGATGAAGTTACTCATGGAACCGGGACCTTCTTGCTCAAGCTGACTCAACCGTCCGTGACACCATCGGTTGGGCAGTCCAAGAAAAGAAAGTTGGTCTCCGCGACTACTTGCCGGGCGGATCTCCCCGAGGCCGCCGCCAAGGTCCCCAAGACCAACGACTGTAACGCTGAGGAACAGTTTGTTCTCGCAGATCTCTGATATGTACAAGAGAAGCAAGTGTTCCCGACAAGCCTCGCCCGGCGAAGCTTGCCGGGGACTTCAGCTCCAAGCAGTGGGTCCTGCCGAGAAGCCGAGGTTCCGCAGCTGCCCTCATGCCTTTTAGTCCTGCCGCTGAGCCCCGAGCCCAAGATGGGTGCAGCAGATCGTCTGCTTCTCGCAGAACCGGAGAACTTCCCGACGATCCGAAGAAATAGAAAAGATAACCAGTAAATAAATATGTACCAACGTGGATAACGAGCTGCATGTAAGAAGACTCAATGGTGTCATTTGAAGTGCATCTCCAGGAAGATGGACAAGCTGTTGGCAGAGATACACGGAGGCATATGTGGCCACCACATTCAAGAAGGGCGCTTGCCGAAAGCTTTCCGGCAAGGGTTCTTTGGCAAGAAGCCTCCAAGATGCAATCGCACTAGTAACCAAGTGTGAAGCGGTCGGGCCCATGCAAAGCGATTCATCACCACCAAGCTCTCCAAACAATCCTCTATCCCGCCCTTCTCGGTCTGGGGCTCGATATCTCGGCCCTTCCCCTGTTGTCGGGGCTTTGAGTACTTGTACGCGGGCGTCGACAAGTTCACAAAGTGGCCGAAGTGGAGCCAGTGGAGAAAGGTGACAAAGACAATCAGCGTCAAGTTCTTCAGTCGATTGTGTGCTGCTTCGATCCCTAACAGATTATCACCGACAATGGTACGCATTCACTAGTCGCACCTTCATGCACACGCCCAGACCTTGGCGCCAAGGTTCTGCTTGCCGCTGCTCACCCGAGGAGCAACGGTCAAGCGTAAAGAGCCACGCAAGTGCTGCGCGACTCAAGACAAGAACTTTTCAAAGCTGCGCAAGTGCGGAAGAAATTGATAGAGGAGCTGCCGCGCTCTTTGGTCAATCGAACGACACCAAATCGAGCCACCGGATGCATACACCTTTTGCTCTAGTCTATGGAGCAGAGGCGTTCTCCCCACGGAACTCAGATACGGATCTCCTCGAGTGCTCTTCTTATGATGAGCTCGAGCAAGAGCAATCGCCGCAAGATGACGCTGTTGTTCCTCGAGGAGGGACGCCTCCAGGTTGCAGACGAGCTGCTCGATACCAAGAAGCCCTCGCGCCGCTACCATAGCCGCAAGGTTAAAGCCAGAGTCTCGAGGAAGGCGACTTTTGTTCTTCGGGCGTGTTCAGTCCGCCAAGAATTCCAAAAGTTGACGCCGAATGGGAAGGCCCTTATCGGGTGAGACAAGTCACGAGGCCCCGCTGTCCGGCCGAGACCAAAGAAGGCTTACCAAAGGAGCAACTCGAACATAGAGCATCTTCGCAAGTTTCATCCATAAGGCGCGGTTGCCGTGATCCGCTCCGGCAACCACCTTTTGTACAGGCTTTGCCGCTGTTGCATGTAACCCCTTGTACAAAGCCGGGCGCAGACCCCGTGCACTAGCAAAGCGCGGTTGCCGTGATCCGCTCCGGCAACCACAGTTGGTACAGGCTTTGCCGCTGTTGCATGTAACCCCTTGTACAAAGCCGCGCAGACTTCTGCACTAGTAAAAGCTCCTGTGTTTCTGCTTATTTGCCTTTTGCATGCTTTTCTCTGCAATTTGCATGTGTTATTTGGCATCTTTTGTGCGACACACATATCCGGCAAGCAATAGCACGCCGAAAGGCCATATGCTCGTTTTTCCTCCTTCTTCCTTGTCTCTAAGGTAAGAAACGCTCTCGTGCACAAGTTTGCCGGGGAAGGAAATGGAGGATAAACCAAGCCTGCTCAAGAAAGAGAAGCTTGCCGGAGAGTGCATAGATCACTTAAAGCTAAGTTATCGATTTGAGCAGCTCAAAATTTTAAATTTTAAGTTGCCTTCCGTGAACAACCACACTTTGTATGGAAAACTTGTGCTCGGAGGAACCTACCCGTGGATAACCGCACTTATCTTGTCGCCGAGCACGCCAACGATTTAAGTGAGCCGCGACAAAGTGTTGCGCCTTTGTTTCGCTTTTCGAGTCCGGCCAGCAAGCTAAGTGCGTCGGCGACGAGCCACGGCAAGGTTGCTTGCCGGTAAGACCTTGGCCAGCAGGCTGCTTCGAAGTTCGACACTCAGCGCCACGGCAAGGGCCCTTGCCGCAAAACTCCTAGAAGCATAAAGTTGAAGCACGCGGTTGAGGATCAAAACAAGGAGATAGCATCAGATCCGCTAATCAAAATAAAGGTAATATCATACAAGGAATAACTTGTCGCGATGACTAATGAGTTCATAGTGATATGTGCAGCAACAAAAAAGAGATAAAGATAAAGGAGGCCTAGTCCACGCGGGTCGCCTTCCATCCCGAGATCTTGTTCACTTTGGCGATGATGTGGGCGACCGCTCTTTCAGAGCCTCCATGTTCAAGGGCCGGCAAGCCGCGAAGAACGCTGGCGCAGGTTTATGCCGGGTTATGTATACGATCTTCACAAGACGCGCCCATGGTTCCCCAAGACAGCCGGCGAGTCTCCTCGGCAAGTTGCGCGGGGATCTTCTCCCGCAGATTTGCAAGGGCCGGCGCGATCCCCCTGAAGAAGAGGCTGAGTTTGGCACTGTGGGCGAGGTTTGGATCCGGGAGTAGATGAGATGCTCCAGCTTCCAGCGCCAAAGAGCTCCTGGTCAATGGCGACGCAGAAGATACCAAGTCCTCGGTCCATATCTCGACGACACGACGGAAATCCTCGGCTGCTTTGTTGGCGCGGCCACAAGGTTCGCTCCTCGCGGAGCTCCTCCTTCAACCTGGTTTCCGATCCCGGCAGCGCAAGCGAGTCCTCAAAAGCAGAGACTTGTGACTCAAGACCTCGACGGAGTCCTTGGCGGCCTTCAACTCGCCGCCCTTCTTGAAAGGCACGCCTGAGTTCCGAGTTGGTGGGCGCCCTTCTCGGCCTCCGCGGTTGAGCGCGGGCGACCTCTCCTCGCCGCCTCAAGAATCTCCTCCACTGCGCTGACCTTGGCGGCAAGCTCCTCCCTGGCGGATTCCGCAGCAGCCGGCGCGTCTTCGCCTCTTCAGCCTTCGCCAAGGGCCTGTTCCCGAGCGGCAAGGTCTTCCTCATGAGCATCGAGGTCGACCTTCCGCTGAATGAGTTCTCCTTCTCGCCGACAGCTCCACCTCGGGCGAGCCGTTGCTGCTCTTCGCCTCGGCCTTCCATCAACCACTTTCAGATTTCTCCGGCGAAGTCGCCGCTTCTCCGCCACCGCGGAGAGCAGCTCGATTGGCGGCGCTGAGCTCCGCCGCTTCTCCATCTCCTCATGCCTTGGCGGCGAGGGCCTCCCGAAGCGAAGCTGCTTGTCCGCCCCAGAAGGGCCAGGAGCTGGTGAAGCAGCCTCATCGGGCCTGCTGCCCGCCGGCCCGCTGACGACCTTCAAACTCGCATGGAGGCGAGGATCTCCCCATCAAAGGCCTCGCCCGCTGGAGCTCGCGACGAGGAACCCCACAAGCACTGGATGAAGACACCGCTGGGGGCTTCTGTAGTAGCCGGACCGCCTTCCGCGGAGGGGTCGATGACCGCGCAAGCACTTGATGCTCCCCGCCGCCCGGCCGGTGGTGCGGTCGCCATCCCTCTTCGCCGCAAGGCCCGCTGCCGGAGCGTCTTCGCATATAGGGTCGGCGGCTCCCGCCGCTGTCCTCGACGGGCAGGCGTCGCCGCCGCCACTCTGCACGCCCTCCTCCTCCTCAATGACGATTTCCATCTCCGCTCGCTCCGGGGAGGAGGAGGATCTAGAGGAAGAAGAAAAGCAAAAGAAGTTCAAGCAAATATCCAAAAGAGACAACGCCAAGAAGACAAAGTTGCAGTAACTTACCTTGGCGGACGCCGCCGCCGGGCGGGCTCTTGCCGGGAACTATCCTTGGCGGAGTGGTCGCCCCGCCGGGCTGCTCGCCTTGGCGGAGTACTCCGCCTTGGCGGGACGCCTCCTTGCCGGGAGCCCAACCTTGGCGGGGATGGAGGGATCGCCGGCCTCGAGGGCGACCTCCGGATGCTCCCGCGCTGCGGCTCCATCTCTCGCACAAGTCAAGACAAGCACGCCAAGATATTGGGACAAGACCAAACCTTCAAGCACGCCGGTGAGCGAGGTGCGAACCCAGACTTATTACTGGGCTGCGCTGGGGCTGCCCTCGGGACAGCGCTGGTCCGCAAGCTTGAATCAAGACGCCCCTGGGCCCCGCGGGCGAAGTCATCCGCGACTCGACCACGGCACCTTTGGCTTTCGCCGCCCCGCCGGTCAAGGTCCTGAAATCAACACACAAAACAAGATTAGCCTCAAACAATGGTCAAGGCGAAATTTAAGAAGATGAAGATCCCGGCATTACCCCTGTCCCTCCTCGCCGTCTTCGCCAAGGCGGAGAAATCATATCGCACTGGTCGCGTCGGGCGCGAGGAGCAGGAGGCGGCGGCCCTCTCGGCGCTTGGCGGTCCTCGAGGCTGGGGCTGCGAAGACCCAGCCTCGTGGGCGGCGGGACCCGAGAAGCGGGCGAGCCGCCGCTCCGCCCGAGAAGACCCTGTCGCCGGGCGCCGACCTGTGAGGCGCTTTTGCTGTGGCTCTCATGACGGGTCGCCTCGCCATGTCTGTGCGCTGGCCGCCTGGCGCTGCTCGACTTTCGGAAGTTATGCGCTGCCGGGCGAGCCGGTAGTTGCCGGGGCCTGCAGACTGCCTGGCCGCAGCCTTTGCGGAGGCGCTTCAGCCGAGAACGCTGGGGCTCGCCTGGGCGGAGGTTTCCGACGACGAGGAGAGGTCGCCGTCAGAAGGTCCGTGGACCCGCCGGCATCCTCGGCGACGGCGGGCATCCTCCTCCTCCGCCGGCCGGGCTGCATGGACTCCCGCCAAGGCCAGACCCCTTTTCCTCGGGCGTCTCCGCCTCCCTCCGGCGCCCCGCCTCAAGGCGCTCGGCCTCCGCAGCACCGCTTTTGCATGCCTCGCCACGATTCCGGGATCCTGAGTGCCTCAGGAGGGACCCCATGAGCGTGCCGGAGGAAGTCGCAGCAGTCATAGATTCCGCCGCCTCCGCTTGGCAGGATTCCTCTCAGAGCCTCTGCCTCGGCGCGACAGCCGACGCCTCGCCGCTGCAGCTGTAGCGGCCTCTTCGCCCGAGAAGCTATGCACGCGAAGCTCTGGTCCGTGGTGTCCCGTGGTCAGCCTCGGTCTCGCGTCCTTGTTCTTTGCCACCTCAAGGGTGTCAAGAAGTTGAGGACGCCTATTGGTTCGGCGGAATCCATGTGCGTTTCCACGCTGCGCGAAGTCGACGCGGGCATCATGGCGAGGAGGCGATCCCGAGCCGCTGTTGCAGAGGGACACCACCTTCGGGAGGCTCGAACCACTCGGATGGTCCGGTCATATCTCAAGAGTTCCTGACCATCCCCCTCAGCTCAGCTGCCTTGAAGTTAAAGTTCAGCCCGGGCGCAGCCTCATTATATCCTCTCGCGCCACAGATCCCAGTGCCGGCCTTTTTCTGCCTTGGAGAGGGGCACGCGGCGGCGGAGGAAGTCGGCGCCTACTCGCGAACGGACAGCCCCGCTTCTCAAGACGAAGAACTGGATGAGGGCAACGCCGAGCTTGATGTCGTCCAATCCAGCTCGCCTAGCTTCCGCCAAGCACAATGGGCGCTAGCGCGACGGTGAAGGGCTGCGTTTCGCCTTCGACGATCCAGCACCAGACTCTGCACGCCACTCTTCCCACTTGACGCTGAGCTCCCTGCAAGCACGACCCCTTCAAGTTCGGGACGAAAACCCAAGAAAATCTCTCCGGAGAGGGGGGGGAGCTGGCTCGCTCTAGGAGTGAAGAAGTGCCCGAACAGAGCTACATTTGGTGTATTCTTATGAAGTTTTCGCATATATAGCGAAACCGCCATTGTGAGGATGGCATTGGGGTGAAATCAAGAAGGTGGAAGCCGATGTGTTCATGATGTCGCAGAAGAATTCGTAAAAGGAGGACAAAGACCGCAGTGGAAGAAGGCTCTAAGAAATAGTACCGCCAGATAGTCGCCCATGGTGGCGCCGGATGAGCTCTCGTCCGAGGATGCGCCTGTGGTCTTCTTGGCCCGTAACAAGAAATACTTGCCCCAGAGTTTTGACGCCGAGCCGCAAGGAAGACGATGTTCTCCTCCGCATCTGGCGAGCTTTTCCGCCGCCGATTTCTCCTCTTGGTCTTTCCGCTTCCCCTTCCCTTCCCGGTTTTCGGGCCATGGCGGGGCGGCGAGGGAAGGAGGACGAAGAATCGCAGCGCCGCAAACGCGAGAAACAGCGGAGGAGATGCGAGGGCGAGCGCAGAGAGGATTTCTGGAGGAGGAAGAAGAAGCAATGAAAGCGAAGGAGGGAACCGCTACCGCTTCCTCTCGCTTTTTATGGGAAAGTGGGGCGTTCCTGGCCCTTCTCATTAAAGAACGTGGGCACGCCCCATCCCACGACGCCAAGAATCGACGCGGCGGTTGCCAGACGGGAGGCGGCAGAGGCGGAAGTGGATTCGACGCTACGTGGGTCTCGTGGTGCCTGCAATCGCTTTTGGGCCTGGCCCAACAGCGCTGCACTGCAGGTGGCCCAGGCCCGGGCTCCTCACAGGTGTACTAAGGTAGGGGTACCTCAAGACTTCAACTTGTGCACGGCAACGCAGCCCCCCTACTGGATCTACCACATACTTGCCGGAGACAATTCCTCGCCCATATCAAGCCATTCAAGAACAAAGTGAACAAGACAGAAGATTGAGACCCTGCAAGCGGAGCTTGCCGGAAGGCCATTTCTGTGCTCAAGATTACACCACTAGCAAGGCCCCGCATGAGAGGAGCCTGTCGGGAAGACTAGAAGATTACATCACGTAAGACACGCCTTGGCGCCGCATGCCTCTCGGCGAGGGCCCGGGAGCGGTAAGTTACAGAGCCCAGCAAGCTCCCGGCCCGCAAGATCAAGACCCGGCAAGGCGCTTGCCGGAGAATCTGCACAGGTGCTCAAGGCTTCCAGCTCATCCGCCCACGCCGCCTCGGGCCTTTCCAGAACGCTGCGGGCGGATGGTCAGGCCTGGGGACACGGTGGCATTTCACGGTGGATCCATCGCCGCAAGGACGGAGACGCAAGGGCGGAGCTTTTGGGGTCGACGGCGACGGCATTAAATGCCCTTGTCCCCTCTCGTCAAAAGTAGGTAGAAACCACTGCTCATGCATCGTAGCTTCACCGCTCCCGCACTGCTCCAACTACCACCTCTTTACCTTTTTACCCCTTTCTCCCACGCTGACACCGTCGGTGACCCCTTGCACTATAAAAGGAGGCCCATGCACAACGAGAAGGGGTTCGGAGGTTCGGATCCCGGCAACTCTCGCGCTTTGAGGTTCGCTAGTTCAACTCACTCAACGCCACACCACCATACGCCGATTCTTGAGCGGGATCAAATATAAACACAAATGCAGCAAGAGGGTTTGACGCGACCATCGCGTCCGGCTGGGTAAAAATCCGCCTCAGCGGCCTCGCCTCGATCGCTCTCTGTGCCTCCTCCGCCATCAAGACTCACGAAGGGCCCTGCCCCATAGGTGCGTGGCGGCTCCTCCTAGCGCCGCCCCGCCCCGACAGTTGTTATGCGGTTTGACCGATAAAGATCTTCGTAGAATATGTAGGAACCAATATGGGCATCTAGGTTCTGCTATTGGTTATTGATCGAGAATAGTTCTAGGTCATGTCTAAATAGTTCTCGAACCCGTAGGGTCCGCACGCTTAACGTTACGATGACAGTTTTATTATGAGTTTATATGTTTTGATGTACCTAAGTTTGTTCGGAGTCCCAGATGTGATCACGGACATGACGAGGAGTCTCGAAATGGTCGAGACATAAAGATCATAATATTGGAAGCCTATATTTGGACATCGGAATCGCTCCGTGAAATCGGCATTTTACCGAGTACCGGAGGTTACCTGGAACCCCGGGGGTTATTGGGCCTACATGGGCCTCGAGGAGAAGAGGAAGGAGGCAGGAGGGGGCGCGTGCCTCCCTTCCTAGTCCGAATAGGACAAGGAAAGGGCGGCGCCCCCTTTCCTTCCCTCTTCCTCCTCCTTCCCCTTCTCCTACTCCAACTTGGAAAGAAGGAGTCCTACTCGGTGGGAGGACTCCCCTTAGCGCCCTCCTTGGCGGCCGCCTCCTCCCCCGGCTCCTTTATATACGGGGGGGGCACCCCAAAGACACACAACTTGATCTACGGATCGTTCCTTAGCCGTGTGCGTGCCCCCTCCACCATATTCCACCTCGGTCAGATCGTCATGAGTTTAGTCAAGCCCGCGCCGGTAGAACATCATCATCGCTACCACGCCGTCGGTCGACGGAACTCATCTCCGGAGCTTTGCTGGATCGGAGCCGGAGATCGCCATCGAGTTGAACGTGTGCTGAACTCGGAGGTGTCGACGCTTGGTGCTTGATCGGTCGGGTCGTGAAGACGTCGACTACATCAACCGCGTTGCAGCTAACGCCTCGCTTACGGTCTACGAGGGTACGTGGACAACACTCTCCCCTCTCATTGCTATACCATCACAATGATCTTGCGTGTGCGTAGGAATTTTTTTGAAATTACTACTTTCCCCAACAGTGGCATCCGAGCCTAGGTTTTATGCGTTGATGTTATATGCATGAGTAGAACACAAGTGAGTTGTGGGCGATACAAGTCATACTCGCTTACCAAGCATGTTATACTTTGGTTGGCGGTATTGTGAGATGAAGCGGCCGGACCGACATTACCCATACGCTTACGCGAGACTGGTTTCACTGCTACGAGCACTCGTGCTTAAAGGTGGCTGGCGGTGTCCGTCTCTCTCACTTTAGCTGAATCGAGTGGCTACGCCCGGTCCTTGCGAAGGTTAAAACAGCACTAACTTGACGAACTATCGTTGTGGTTTTTGATGCGTAGGTAAGAACGATTCTTGCTAAGCCCGTAGCAGCCACGTAAAATTTGCAACAACAAAGTAGAGGACGCCTAACTTGTTTTTGCAGGGCATGTTGTGATGTGATATGGTCAAGACGTGATGCTATATTTTATTGTATGAGATGATCATGTTTTGTAATCGGGTTATCGGCAATCGGCAGGAACCATATGGTTGTCGCTTTATTGTATGAAATGCAAACATTCTGTAATTGCTTTACTTTATCACTAAGCAAGAGCGATAGTCGAGAAGCAATAGATGGCGTAACGACAACGATGCTACGATGGAGATCAAGGTGTCGCGCCAGTGATGATGGTGATCACGATGGTGCTTCGGAGATGGAGATCACAAGCACAAGATGATGATGGCCATATCATATCACTTGTATTTATTGCATGTGATGTTTATCCTTTATGCATCTTATCTTGCTTTGATTGACGGTAGCATTTTAAGATGATCTCTCACTAAATAATCAAGAAGTGTTCTCCCTGATTATGCACCGTTGCGAAAGTTCTTCGTGCTGAGACACCATGTGATGATCGGTTGTGATAGGCTCTACGTTTGAAATACAACGGGTGTAAAACAGTTGCACACGCGGAATACTCAGGTCATACTTGACGAGCCTAGCATATACAGATATGGCCTCGGAACACGGAGACCGAAAGGTCGAATGTGAATCATATAGTAGATATGATCAACATAGTGATGTTCACCATGAAACTACTCCATCTCACGTGATGATCGGACATGGTTTAGTTGATTTGGATCACGTGATCACTTAGATGACTAGAGAGATGTTTGTCTAAGTGGGAGTTCTTAAGTAATATGATTAATTGAACTTAAATTTATCATGAACTTAGTACCTGATAGTATTTTGCTTGTCTATGTTTGTTTGTAGATAGATGGCTCGTGTTGTTGTTCCGTTGAATTTTAATGCGTTCTTGAGAAAGCAAAGTTGAAAGATGATGTGGCAATTACATGGATCGGGTCCGTAAATCGAGGATTATCCTCATTGCTGCACGTAAAAGTTATGTCCGAAGCACCGCTGGGTGCCAGCCCGCCGCTGATGTAACCGACGACGTTAAGAACGTCTCGCGAGCAAAACCGATGACTACTCGATAGTTCAGTGTGCCATGCTTTACGGCTTAGAACCGGATCTTCAACGATGTTTTGAACGTCATGGAGCATATGAGATGTTCCAGGAGTTGAAGTTAATATTTCAAGCAAATGCCCGAATTGAGAGATATGAAGTCTCCAATAAGTTCTACAGCTGCAAGATGGAGGAGAATAGTTCTCAAGTGAACACATACTCAAAATGTCCGGGTATAATTATCACTTGATTCAACTAGGAGTTAATCTTCCCGATGATAGTGTCATTGATGTAATTCTCCAATCATCGCCACCAGCTACAAGAGCTTCGTGATGAACTATAATATGCAAGGGATGAACAAGACTATTCCCGAGCTCTTCGCAATGCCAAAAGCTGTGGAGGTAGAAATCAAGAAGGAGCATCAAGTGTTGATGGTTAACAAGACCACCAGTTTCAAGAAAAGGGCAAAGGGAAGAAGAAGGAACTTCAAAAGAACGGCAAGCAAGTTGCTGCTCAAGAGAAGAAACCCAAGTCTGGACCTAAGCCCTAAATCGAGTGCTTCTCCGCAAGCGGATCGACATCGAAGCGGAACTGCCCCAAGTATTTGGCGGATAAGAAGGATGGCAAAGTGAACAAAGGTATATGTGATATACATGTTATTGATGTGTACCTTACTAATGCTCGCAGAGCACCGGTATTTGATATTGGTTCATTGCTAATATTTGCAACTCAAACAGGGACTACAGATTAAGCAAAGATTGGCTAAGTACGAGGTGACGATGCGCGTGGGAAATGGTTCCAAAGTCGATGTGATCACGGTCGGCAAGCTACCTCTACATCTACCATCGGGATTAGTTTTAGACCTAAATAATTGTTATTTGGTGCCAGCGTTGAGCATGAACATTATATCTGGATCTTGTTTGATGCAGACGGTTATTCATTTAAATCAGAGAATAATGGTTGTTCTATTTATATGAGTAATATCTTTTATGGTCATGCACCCTTGAAGAGTGGTCTATTTTTATTGAATCTCGATAGTAGTGATACACATATTCATAGTGTTGAAACCAAAAGATGCCGAGTTGATAACAATAGTGCAACTTATTTGTGGCAATCGCTGTTTAGGTCATATCGATTGTAAAGCGCATGAAGAAACTCCATCTCGATGGGCTTTTGGAATCACTTGATTATGAATCACTTGGTACTTGTGAACCGTGCCTCATGGGCAAGATGACTAAAACGCCGTTCTCCGGAACTATGGAGCGAGCAACTGATTTGTTGGAAATCATACATACTGATGTTTGTGGTCCAATGAATGTTGAGGCTCGCGGTGGGTATCGTTATTTTCTCACCTTCACAGATGATTTGAGCAGATATGGGTATATCTACTTAATGAAACACAAGTCTGAAACATTTGAAAAGTTCAAAGAATTTCAGAGAGAAGTGGAAAATCATCGTAACAAGAAAATAAAGTTTCTACGATCTGATCGTGGAGGAGAATATTTGAGTTACGAGTTTGGTCTACACTTGAAACAATGCGGAATAGGTTCGCAACTCACGCCACCCGGAACACCACAACGAAATGGTGTGTCTGAACGTCGTAATCGCACTTTACTAGATATGGTGCGATCTATGATGTCTCTTACTGATTTACCGCTATCGTTTTGGGGTTATGCTTTAGAGACGTCCGCATTCACGTTAAATAGGGCAACATCAAAATCCGTTGAGATGACACCTTATGAACTGTGGTTTGGCAAGAAACCAAAGTTGTCGTTTCTTAAAGTTTGGGGCTGCGATGCTTATGTGAAGAAACTTCAACCAGATAAGCTCGAACCCAAATCGGAGAAATGTGTCTTCATAGGATACCCAAAAGAAACTATTGGGTACACCTTCTATCACAGATCCAAGGCAAGATTTTCATTGCTAAATCGGATCCTTTCTAGAGAAGGAGTTTCTCTCGAAAGAAGTGAGTGGGAGGAAAGTAGAACTTGATGAGATAACTGTATCTACTCCCTTATTGGAAAGTAGTTCATCACAAGAACCGGTTCCTGTGACAACTACACCAATCAGTGAGGAAGCTAATGATATTGATCATGAAACTTCAGATCAAGTTTCTATCGAACCTCGTAGGTCTACCAGAGTAAGATCCGCACTGAGTGGTGCAAGTAATCCTATTCTCGAAGTCATGTTACTTGACCATGATGAACCTCGCGAACTATGAGGAAGCGATGATGAGCCCAGATTCGCAAAATGGATAGAGGCCATGAAATCTGAGATGGGATCCATGTATGAAAACAAAGTATGGATTTTGGTTGACTTGCTCGATGATCGGCAAGCCATTGAGAATAAATGGATCTTTAAGAAGAAGACCGACGCTGATGGTAATGTAACTCGTCTATAAAGCTCGACTTGTTGCAAAAGGTTTTAGACAATTCAAGGGTTGACTACGATGAGACTTTCTCACCCGAAGCGATGCTTAAGTCTGTCCGAATCATGTTAGCTATTGCTGCATTTCATGATTATGAAATTTGGCAAATGGATGTCAAAACTGCATTCTTGAATGGATTTCTAGAAGAAGAGTTGTATATGATGCAGCCGTAAGGTTTTGTTGATCCAAAAGGTGCTAACAAAGTGTGAAAGCTCCAATGATCCATTTATGGACTGGTGCAAGCATCTCGGAGTTGGAATAAACGTTTTGATAGTGTGATCAAAGCATATGGTTTTATATGAGACTTTTGGGGAAGCCTCAGATTTACAAGAAAGTGAGTGGGAGCTCAGAGCATTTCGATATTATATGTAGATGACATATTATTAATTGGAAATGATATAGAATTTCTGGATAGCATAAAGGGATACTTGAATAAAAGTTTTCAATGAAAGACCTCGGTGAAGCTGCTTACATATTGGGCATCAAGATCTATAGAGATAGATCAAGACGCTTAATAGGACTTTCACAAAGCACATACCTTGACAAAATTTTGAAAAAGTTCAAAATGGATCGAGCAAAGAAAGGGTTCTTACTGTGCTACAAGGTGTGAAGTTGAGTCAAACTCAATGCCCGACCACGAGAGAAGATAGAGAAAATGAAAGATGTTCCTATGCTTCACCATAGGCTCTATCATGTATGCAATGCTGTGTACCAGACCGACGATGCTTAGCAATAAGCTTGGCAGGAAGGTACCAAAGTAATCCAGAGTGGATCATCGGACAGCGTCAAGAACATCCTGAAATACCGAAAAGGACTAAGGATATGTTTCTCGATATGGAGGTGACAAAGAGCTAGTCGTAAAGGGTTACGCCGATGCAAGCTTTGACACCGATCCGGACGATTCTAAATCGCAAACCGACACGTGTTTTTATTAAACGGTGGAGCTGTAAGTTGGTGCAGTTCTAAACAAAGCGCCGTGGCGGGATCTACATGTGAAGCGGAGTACATAGTCTGCTTCAGAGAAAGAAATGAAGGAGTCTCGATGAAGGAGTTCATTTCGATCTAGGTGTCATACCTAGTGCATCGGGACCAATGAAGATCTTCTGTGACAATACTGGTGCAATTGCCTTGGCAAAGGAATCCATATTTCACAAGAGGACCAAGCACATCAAGAGATACTTCAATTCCATTCGGGACCAAGTCCAAGTGGGAGACATAGAGATTTGCAAGATACATACGGATCTGAATGTTGCAGACCCGTTGACTAAGCCTCTCTCACGAGCAAAACATGATCAGCACCAAGACTCCATGTGTCGTGGATTTGTCACGGCAGATGTCCTAATGAAAGGACTTAGTCGTGAAGCCATCGCTACGGGTTAACTTGAAGGGGTTAAAGCAGACACAAAGACACGAGAGTTTATACTAGTTCGGCCCCTTCGATGAAGGTAAAAGCCTACGTCTAGTTGTGATGGAATTGATGTGGTCTCGATGGCTAGGGAGCAAACAAGCTTCGCCTAGACTCGAGTTGTTGTTGTCTGTCCTGAACCGCCGCCGGGTCGTCCCCTTATATACACGGGTGACGCCCGTCGGTCCATGGAGTCCCATACCGGTTCATATTTGTATCCCGGTCGGTCTCTCTCTATTCCTAACTTACAATACAAGCTTATACATCAGGCCGGTTTACGGCTACAGGCTCTAAACCGACTATAGGCCTTGGTCCTTCATCTGCTTACATTACTAATGAAGTTAACCCGGCCCAGGTAGGCCGGTTTACGCCCGGTGGTAATATCCCCAACATTAGGCCCCAGATTGATTTGAACTGGTTCATGTCAATCCTTCACCAAATCTTTGTCTTCGACATCTTCTGGCAATTGGTAAACCGCCATGTCGTCATCATTTCTAGTTGCTATAAACCGGCATGACGTCATCACGAAGTTAACACTTATGACGCCTTCTTTCATTAATAGATCTACGATACCCAAGTCATCAGCTCTACCTCCGAAATTTTGGCTCCTGGATTCGCTACCGACCCACGCCTCGTTGCCTTATAAATAGGACCGAAGGGTCATTTCCTTTTCTCCTCTTCGTCTCTTTCTCTTCGTCTTCCTCACGCCGCCAGCCTCGGAGCTCCGCCGCCGCCGCCGACTTCGTGATCGCCTTGGGTCATTGCAGATCGACCTGAACGCACTCAGCGAGATCGCGGTCGCCTCCCGTGTCTTCTTCGCTTCGAGAAGTCCTCTAATCTTCTTGAGATAGATCTATTCTTAGGGTTTCCTGTTCTTGCCGCTTATCGCTTGTTCATGCTCGCACCTGCACTCGGATAAATCAGGAACCCCCGCCTTGATTAGCAAAGCAGCCTTTTAGCATCCGCCGTAGTTTCACGCTTAAGTCCATAGATCTCATCTATATATCTGCCCGCTGGTTTACTTCCGCTCTGTCTTTACCCTTTTGAATATCTTCATTTTTTCTCGAACTTGCTTGAGATCCATCGCCGCAATAAGACTTTGCGTAAACCTGTTTTTGCATACTTAGCCATCCGCAACCTCGATTGCCTTCAATGTTTAGATCTGGCGGTTTAACTCAATATAGAAAAAGTAAATAAACCGGTATATACCATTAGTCCCCTGGTTGAACCGCCAAAATGCTTTAGCCATACGATGCCACTTCATAGAAATCCGGTTAAATATATCGCCTCAGGTTTAGCGTGTTTCATACCAGCGCTTTCGCTTATTCAATATGTTCTTGAACCGAATCACCTATTTCTTGTAGATCTCATCATGGCCAAACAAGTATATGAGTGCAATTGGGTTCTTTCGCCACGTAAACTCATTTGGACGATTTAGTCTTGATCGGCGCTTTAGACAGCAAAGATATGATCCACTGGAGGGCTCCTGGAAATGAATGTCCTCCCACACCTCAAGAGGGAGAGGTTGTGATCTTTGCAGATCATTTAGCCCGGGGCTTCAAGCCGCCCGGTTCTAAATTTTACCGGGATGTACTAGCCAATTTCCAGCTCCGCCGGCAAGATATTGGCCCCAACTCTGTTACCAACCTATGTCACTTCCAAATGCTCTCTGAGGTATACCTTCAAGAGGAGCCTTCAGTCGAATTGTTTAGAGACTGCTTCCACTTAAACCACCGCACTGAATTCACTGACGGTCCTAATACCGAATTGGGCGGTATGGCAATTCAGAAAAGAAAAGAGATCACTTATCCTCACGTCAAACTACACAGCCACCCCAAGGAGTGGAATGCAACATGGTTCTATTGCAAAGACACCTCCCCTGACAATGAAAATCCCTTGCCTGGCTTTCGTCCGGAGCGGCTCAGCAACACTCACCCCTTTCCACAAAGATTAAGTGCCAAGGAGAGAAGTAAATATGCTCCGCAACTGTCCAAGCTCCGGGCCTTCATGGCCAACGGTTTAACAGGAATAGACCTTGCACGCTGTTGGATATCATGGAGCATACTGCCTCTCAGTCGGCGCTCCGGTTTGATGTGCAAGTATACTGATAGCGTCGATGACCCACTCCGGCACACTAAAATCCAGCTCTCTGATGATGAAGTCACAGATTCTGTGAAGAAAATGCTGAATGAACCGGAGCACCTCTGCGCTCAAACCGGCTTGCTCCCTTTCTGCGCTACCAACAAACTGCCAGCTGTAAGATTTTGATTATTCTTTTATTGAACCTGTTTCTGCTATCTCCATCTGACATCAATTACTGCTTAACCAGGGTGATAATCCGTTTTGGAGCAAGAAGCTTCCACAAGACAAAACGGAGAAAGCAGAACGGCCAACTCGGCCAAAGACCAAGGTCATGAAGGAGCCTGCTAAAAAGAGGAAAACCACTGCTTCATCTGACCCGGCTGTTGATGATGATGTGGGTAACTCGGACCTTGAGTTAGAACTTGATTCACTAGGCTTACATTTTGCACGCCTTATTGATGATGATACTTGTCAGGACGACGCTGAAGCCAGTAATGCTGATGTCGCTGAGGTAACTATTCTCTCTTCCGATTCAGATCTTTTGCTTTTGCCAAAATTTTGCCAGGCAAACCGGAAAGTTAAATTTTCTCATCCTCTTGCTTACTTGGATCCCAAATTTATTATGAAGACTCAGCAACATGAAGCTTCGCCAAGACAAACCAAGACAAATGCCGTAGTTACCTCCGCCGGTTTAATAAACAGTCCGGTTCGAAAGCGCCGCTTCGAGGTCTCCGACCTTTTTATTAATTTATATCCAAAAGCGGGTTTCATCCGTCAACCTCTTAATCCGTCGGACTCCGATTATCAGGTTACTTCTCATTCTTCCTCTGGTGAATCATCGGCCACTCAGCTGCCGCCATTGAAAACGGTCCTTGGGTAAGCTAGGCTGAACATATGCTTCTGGTATACCGTGTTGTAACTTATGATGTTTCTTGTCTCTTTTTTCTCTTTCAGGGCTAAACCTAAACCGAGCAAGAAAGCCCGCCTGGACAAAGCGGCTGAGGAAGATGTCGCCCCTGAACAGGATAAAGCACCAGATCTTGAAGTGTTTGTTCATGAGGATATTCCCAATGATCCTCCTTTGCAAGACGATGCTATTCCTGAGGAAAGGCCTATCAATACTTCAGTACCTGCTGACCCACCTGCCAGCTCCGTCCGGATTGAAAGACCCCGCAGTCCTGCTGATAAACCGACCGCGCCAACACAAACCGGTGAGTCCAAGGATGATGATGTTGTAATTACCGGCGTAGGTCGCTTTGAACCAGGGAATCCTGTCGCTTTAACCAAGCATACAGTGAAAGAGGTTTTTCTGCCAAGAACAAAGGCAAATGGGATGTAGAACTGGAAACATATGATGCTCTGAGTGCCCAAGATCTTCATTCTCGTTATTTGAATCGGCTATATACTAGTCGCGACTGTGAAGCTAGCCTGGTAAAGATGATGAGAGACAAATTTGAGGTAACTTCCTTGTACTTCTTCTTTCTTTACTTACTGCCACTGTATTAATCCTCCTAGCCCCCAAGGGCCGCTTTGTAACCTTCTTCAAACAAGGACTTGAATATAATCCTGAGTACTTTGAAATCCGTCAATATAGCCCCCAAGGGCCGGTTCAACTTAGCAGAGTTAAACCGGGACTCCCATAAAGATTCTAACATCAGACCATAACTGAGCAAATAGACATTAGCCCCCAAGTGTCATGTTGAATACCTGTATTGAGCTTGGGACTTTGTGAAATAATAGATGAAAATTGAAGGTGAATTAGGCCCCAAGTATCAAGCGTATAACTTGTTATGTGGTTGGTACTTCAAATTCTTGTACCGTTTTTATTTAAAGCCAAGTACTGTTTGTATGCAGGTTGAAGTGAGGCTCAAAGAGGACCGGATTACTGATCTGCAAGAAACTCTGAAAACCCAACAAGCCGAAACTGACAAAGCAAGGGAGGAATTGACCAGCGCCTTGAGCATCACGGAACAGTTGAAGGAGGGCTTCAAGAAGGAGCGGGCTGATTGGGCCACTGAGAAGGCCGCTTTGATAAAAATAGCTGAAAACGCTGAGGCTGCCCTTAAACCGGTGGTAGATGAGCTGACGAACGTAAAGCGGCAAGTGCATGCCATGACCGCTGCTATCTTTGGTAAGCTCCTTTTGGTTTACTTGACAACTTCTTCCTTCTTACAATAGATCCGGTTTGTGATCGTTCCTATACTGTTGCAGGCACACGCATTGCCCACTTAGGATCAGATGTTCGGAAGAAACTGAAGGCTGCCTACACCTTAATTGAACAGCTGTATACCGGGGCGCAGCGGATCATCACCACTGCATCCCATAACAATCTGACACCCACTTTAATCTAGGATACTCTGAAGAGGTTGTCAATGCTTCCTGCCCGGATTGAAGAACTGAAGAAATCTGCTGCTCGAACCGGAGCAATTAATGCCTTGATCCGGGCAAAAGCATGGGTGCCGGAATTCGATCCTGTTGAAGCAGCTCAAGGCTATCCCAGCTTGAAGGAAGATGGCTCAGAATTCAACGAAGAGGATTTAACGGTGATAAACCGTGCAGTGCGCCCTCTGGCTTGTCAATTAGCTAAAGAGGCAGACTTGTCGCATTACCAAGCTCAATACAATGATCAGAACAAGCGCGTGGCTGCACCAGTTCTTGAAACGGAGAATCTGATTCCTCCAAACCGTAAGCATACCTACGCTCCTGATATTGAACCGTCTTCTCTTATCCATGAAGAGGTTGTCTTTCAATCTTTAATGGGAATCGACTGGACCACTGTTCATTTCCAGCCAATGGATAGAGATGAAGATTCAAGCGGCGCGCAGACGATGAGCAGGCGTGAACCGGAAGCCGGTTTAAATAGCTACTTCATTATGATCCGCGGAAGAACAATGATCTTATTTGGGCACTGCGTTGCCTTGTAATAGAATAGCCAACACTTCTGCTTTAAATATGCCTTCGTGCATAGTGATCGATGTTTTTGCTTGAAATCCTCAATTTATATTTCCTGCAATCAGAAAATCTTGAACTGCGGTGGCGGTTATACCGCAAGCCGGTTTATGATCTTGATATATATATCATCAATGTATTTAAGGCATATAACCAAATATGCGATACAAAATACCTGCCATCGCTGGGCATGAAGTTGGCTTAGCCAGGCTTGAAGCTGAGGTTTTTATAAACCATTACCGTCAAAGGGGAGAAAACAACTCCCATGTAAACCGTGCTGGGTTAGTATGAGCCCCCCTGTTACTCCATGATGTTTAACAGGAAAGGTAAACCGGGCATATTGCATCGGATTAAAAATGAACCGAATCCGTCAACTGAACCGGTGAAAAAGTGTTGTTGGTTTAAAGGAAACACAACAAAAATTAAAGAATAGTCACAAAAGAAATATCGAAGCAAAGGCAATGATAAAAACCGTTTGCAAAAACATGCTATACTGAGCTGATCAGATGGTGTTACCATGGTCGGACAGGACCAAGCCCCCAATCGGAGTGACAACGGTTCAAGTCAGCCAGGTCGCCAAATGAAACCGCGGCATATATGCCAATCAAAAGGCGTGGCAATGGTTCGGGTTCGACCAAGCCCCCAAGTGATTTTGTGGCCTTAGGCCAATCAAAAGGCGTGACTGGTTCAGACTTGACCATGTCCCCAAGTGATCTGGTGGCTTTCGCCTATCAAAAGGTGTCGCGTTGGTTCGGGCACGACCAAGGCCCCAAGTGATATAAAAAGCAAATTTCAAGGGGTAAACTGGAGGCCGCTTTAAAACAGAACCACTCCATGTAACCACGCATGATATGAAAGGACAGAGACCCCGCTTTAGCTGAGGCTCCGGTTTTATTATATCAAAGATAATATATAGACTGTCATAATATGTACATAGATAGAGCCAATGGCTCAGGTGTAGTAAGGCCGAAGATGAGCTATGTTCCACGGCATGTTGGTCTCCTCCTCTGATGTGCGTGAGTCTTTATGCTCTCGAATATCAATCAGATAGTACGACCCACAGTGCGATTCTTGTCGACCATGAAGGGTCCCTCCCAAGGTGGGGATAACTTGTGCATATACGTCTGGTCTTGGATGAGCCGAAGCACCAAATCTCCTTCTTGAAAAGTTCTGGTTCTGACCCGGCGACTGTGATAGCGACGAAGATCTTGTTGATAAATCGCCGAGCGGGCAGCCGCTATGTCGTGCTCCTCGTCCAATAGGTCCAAAGCGTCTTGCCGTGCTGTCTCATTGTCCGCTTCAACATAAGCTGCCACACGAGGCGAATCGTGCCGGATATCACTAGGGAGAACCGCCTCCGCTCCATAGACCATAAAAACGGCGTGTATCCTGTAGAT
The DNA here is from genome assembly GCA_021437245.1 of Aegilops speltoides. NCBI lineage: Eukaryota > Viridiplantae > Streptophyta > Magnoliopsida > Poales > Poaceae > Aegilops > Aegilops speltoides. The sequence continues at coordinate 367,965,765 of CM038142.1, forward strand.
CGGTTGGGTGTAGTATTGATACTCCATAGCACAGATGGTAGTTCTTCAACCCAACATCCTGGTGTTCTTTGCAATGGAACCATAAGCCGGGTTTGATGCCTCGCAAGATCTCTTGATTAGCCCGCTCGCCTCGCCCATTGACCGAGGGTGAGCCACCGATGATACGCCAAGTCGGATGTGCTCACGCTCACGTAATTCCATCATAGCACCCTTGGACAAATTGGTACCGTTGTCGGCCTCGACATGTGTGGAAAGCCAAACCGAAAATCACCTTTTTAATGAAGCGCACCGCAGTAGCTGCATCACACTTGCAGACAGGCTCCGCTTCAACCCACTTGGTAAACTTGTCAACTGCCACCAAAAGATGGGTTTTCTTATCCTTGGATCTTTTAAAAGGTCCGACCATATCCAGCCCCCATGTTGCAAACGGCCAAGTAATTGGAATCATCCTCAATTCTTGAGCCGGCACATGAGCACGTCTTGAAAATTTCTGACAGCCATCACACCGTTTAACCAAGTCCTCCGCATCAGCATGAGTTGTCAACCAATAAAACCCATGACGAAACGCCTTTGCCACCAGAGACTTTGAACCGGCGTGGTGACCACAATCTCCTTCATGGATTTCACGTAAGATTTCACAACCTTCCTCAGGAGAAACGCAGCGTTGAAACACCCCTGATACACTGCAACGATGCAATTCGCCATTGACAATAGTCATGGACTTGGATCGCCGGACTATCTGCCTGGCTAGAATCTCATCCTCTGGCAACTCTCCCCGGTTCATGTACGCAAGATAAGGAACTGTCCAATCCGGTACGACATGCAGGGCTGCCACCAACTGAGCCTCCGGATCAAGAATAGCCAAATCTGCTTCACCCGGGAGCTTGACTGACGGGTTGTGCAACACATCAAGAAAGACATTAGGCGGGACCGGTTTACGCTGAGAGCCCAACCGGCTTAAAGCGTCCGCCGCTTCATTCTTTCGGCGGTCCACGTGATCCACCTGATAACCCTTGAAGTGAGCCACAAGGTCCGAGTCACCGAAGCACTTAACCCGGCATAAGTTCATCTCCTTAGCCATCCGGAGACCATGGAGCAAGGCTTCATACTCAGCTGCATTATTAGTACAAGGGAACATTAGGCGGAGAACATAACAAAACTTATCACCTCGTGGGGAAGTTAATACGACTCCAGCCCCCGAGCCCTCCAATTGCCTGGATCCATCAAAATGGATAGTCCAATATGTGTGATCCGGCTTCTCCTCTGGTGCTTGCAACTCCGTCCAATCATTGATGAAATCAACAAGTGCTTGAGACTTCACCGCGGTTCGAGGCACATATTTCAATCCGTGCGGTCCAAGCTCTATAGCCCACTTGGCAATCCGCCGATCGCCTCCGGTTAGATGATATCGCCTAAGGAGCTGAATCGACCACCGTGATGGGGTGCCCTTGGAAATACAGCTTCAACTTCCGGCTTGCCATGAAAACTCCATATACCAGCTTCTGCCAATGCGGATACCTTTGCTTGGATTCAATAAGCACCTCGCTGATATAGTAAACCGGCCGCTGAACCGGATATTCCTTGCCTGTATCCTTGCGTTCCACCACAATAGCCATGCTAACTACACGAGCATTGGCCGCTACGTATAACAATAACGGCTCCTTGTCGACCGGAGCCGCAAGAACGGGCGGATTGGCTAATTGCCGCTTCAAGTCCTCCAACGCTTCATCAGCAGCCGGACTCCAGATGAATTGATCTGTCTTTCTCAGCATCTGGTATAAAGGGATAGCCTTCTCTCCGAGGCGGCTGATAAACCAGCTCAGTGCAGCGATCCGACCCGCCAAACGCTGAACATCGTTGATACACTTCGGTTTAGCCAGGGAGGTGATAGCCGTAATCTTCTCCGGATTGGCCTCAATTCCTCTGTTGGACACAAGGAAACCCAGTAACTTGCCTGCCGGAACACCAAAGACACACTTGGCCGAGTTAAGCATCATCTTGTAAACTCGCAAGTTGTCAAAGGTTTCCTTCAAATCATCCACCAGCGTCTCCTTCTGCATTGACTTGACTACAATATCATCCACATAGGCATGCACATTGCGACCAATCTGTTTATGCAGGCAATTCTGTACACACCGTTGATAAGTGGCTTGGGCGCTCTTGAGCCCAAAAGGCATAGATACATAGCAGAAGGCTCCAAAGGGAGTAATAAACGTCGTCTTCTCCTGGTCCTTAACCACCATTTTGATCTGATGATATCCAGAATATGCATCCAGAAAACTCAAACGCCACAACCCGCCGTGGCATCAATAATCTGGTCAATGCGGGAGGGCAAAGGATCCGCCGGACAAGCCTGTTAAGATCCGTGTAATCCACACACATACGCCAAGTGCCGTTTTCTTAAGAACCAGCACCGGATTAGCAAGCCACCGATGGAACACTCAATGATAAAGCCACCGCTAAGAGCCCGCCACTTCCTCCAATAACTGCGCCTTTCTTTGTTAAATGGCGGAGAAATTGCTTTACCGGTTTATACTTAGGATCCACATTAAGAGTGTGCTCAGCGAGTTCCCTCGGTACACCTGGCATGTCAGAAGGCTTCCATGCAAAAATGTCCCGATTCTCACGGATGAACTCGATGAGCGTGCTTTCCTATTTAGGGTCCAAGTTGGCACTGATAGTGAACTGCTTGGACGAATCGCCGGGCACGAAGTCAACAAGCTTGGTCTCAGCCGCCGATTTGAAATTCGGATCTGAATCATGCTCCGTGGTTGGCTTCTTCAAAGGGGTCATGTCCGCCGGATCAACATTGTCCTTATAATATTTCAACTCCTCCGTGGCACAAACCGACTCTGCATAGGCCGCATCACCTTACTCACATTCCAAGGCAATCTTACGGCTCCCATGAACCGTTATTGTCCCCTTGTAACCCGGCATCTTGAGCTGCAAGTAGATATAACAAGGCCGTGCCATGAATTTGGCATAAGCCGGCCGCCCAAACAAGACGTGATACGGGCTCCGGATCTTCACTACCTCAAAGGTTAGTTTTTCGGATCGGGAATCATGCTCGTCCCCAAAAGCCACGTCCAGAGCTATCTTACCAACGGGATATGCTGATTTGCCAGGCACCACACCATGGAATACCGTATTAGACGATCTGAGATCTTTGTCTGTTAGCCCCATGCGGCGGAATGTCTCATAGTATAGGATGTTAATACTGCTCCCTCCATCCATGAGCACCTTGGTGAATTTATAACCTCCCACCTGAGGGTCTACCACCAATGCCAGCTGGCCCGGATTGTCAACCCGGGATGGGTGGTCCTCCCTGCTCCATACGATAGGCTACTCTGACCAGCGTAAGTAACTTGGTACGGCCGGTTCAACAGAGTTCACTGCTCGCTTGTGGAGTTTCTGGTCGCGCTTATCCAAGCTAGTTGTGAAAACATGATACTGTCCATTGTTCAACTGTTTTGGCTGGCTCTGATGACCCGACTGCTGCTGCTGCTGCTGTTGACCGTTCTGATTATTCTGGTTGTTGTGACCATACGATTGAAACTCGAACTGAAGCTCCATCATGACCCGGTCCGTGGAAACCAGATCCTGAACCGCCACCTGACCCCCGGTCATACCGGAAGGCATTAGAATTTTTAAATTCCTGCATAATGTAACAATCCTTCCAAAGATGGTTAGCCGGCGCCTCCTTCGTCCCATGTTTTGGACAAGGCTGATTCAACAAATAGTTTAAGCGATCCGGGTTAGGATTTGGAGCCCCATTACGATTTGCCGCTTTACCTCTGCGCCGCTGACCCTTGTCCTGCGCATTAGTGTTAGCCACAAAGTCCATGCTGCTATCCGCCTTACGCATGCCTCCGTTTCCATGGCCCGCCGGTTTATACTGATGTGCCCTGGAGTTGCTATTCGTCTTTCCCTTCCCTGCTTCATCATCGTCAGTCTCGGGATCCTTGGTACTATCAGAATCAGCATACTTTACCAAAGTAGCCATGAGAGTTCCCATGTCATTACAGAACCGCTTCATACGTCCTAATTTCAGCTTTAAAGGCATAAACCGGCAGTTGCCCTCCAAGGTTAAGATCGTAGAATCAGCATTGATCCTATCAGACGAGTGCAAGACTTCAGAAATGCGGCGTACCCAATGGGTTGTTGATTCTCCATCCTCCTGGACACAAGCTGCCAAGTCTACTATGGATTTGGGCTGCTTACACATGTCTTTGAAATTCTGGATAAACCGGGCCCGTAACTGGGCCCATGAGCTGATAGAATTAGGCGGCAGGCTCTTCAACCAAGTACGGGCCGTGCCTTCAAGCATCATGGTGAAGTACTTTGCACGCACGGTCTCATCCACATCCAGCATCTCCATGGCCATCTCATAACTCTCTACCCACGCTTCTGGAGATAAATCAGCGGTGTAATTCGGCACCTTACGCGAACCCTTGAAGTCTTTGGGCAGGCGTACATTGCGTAAAGCGGGGACTAAACAGGGTACTCCCAAGCTAGATGCGACTCCTGGTACGGCAGAGGTGGTAGGACGAACCGATGTAAGCTGACCCGCCTCGTTCTGTGCTGCTAACTCGGCCTCCCTTCGTGCCCGGGCTCGGTCCACGATGTCCTGAGCATCGCGAACACCACCTGCCGGGCTATTGCCGCGGGCCGCTTCACGGTTCCGCGCAATGCTTGATACGGCCGGTTCATCCATGCGCCTACTATAGCTCCAGCTTGGACGAGGTGTGGAATGAATCCGATCACGGCTGTATGAATATGCCTCCTGTTGAATCAAAGCGGTCCGGAGAAGTTCCTTAACCCGGCGCGTCTCTATTGCTTGTGGAGAATCTCCTTCGACCGGGATAGCTTCTAATCGCGCAGCAGCTGCAACAAGATTGTCCATAGGATTAGAGTAATGACCCGGAGGTGTCTGAACCGGTAGAGGAATCGCAATGTTCTGTTGAGGAGGTTCCATCAGGCGGGGTTGGACCGTCGCTCCTGGCCCTGGTGCCTCAACCTGGTTTGCCTCCAAGTGCCCCGGCGGATTATTGGTTCCGGCTCCCGGAGTGTGAAAGAGACTTCGAGGGTCGAAACCCAACGGCAGGCGTGATTTGTGCTTCCGCTTCAAGACCTCCTGTGATGCGTTCTGGTCGAGCATGAGCTTATAGGCCTGGGCGTCCAAAGCAACCCGCTCTGCGGCCATCCTGTCCTTCTCTGCTGCCAGGTCGGCTTTGGCTTGTACAATCTGCTCTCTCACCTTTGCAATCTCTGCATCATGGGCCTCCTGATCCGCCGGATTGGCCTCTGCCATAAGTGCGGCTAGTGCATCAAACAGGTCAGACAGAACTTGAACCGGTGGGCACACAAGGCCTCTGCCCCTGCTGCTGCTGCGCCGCTGATCTCGAGAGCATTGCTGCGGCGGTCGAAGAGTGATTCGCCGCTGTGTGCCGCCATGAATATTCCAACCCGGTTGATCGATCTCGGGTGCGGAATCTGCCGCCATCGAACAGCCCCTAATCCGGTCATCTTGCAACTGGTACAATGATTCGGTCTCTCCGGTTGAAGACTCGTCGCCGGAATAGACGAAGGTCTCGCTACCGTGTTCTGACTCGTCCTCACGCTCCCATCCGTGGATGACTCCCACGAAGGCACGCTTCATGGCCGGTTTAGCCTGGGTAGATCTCGCACGCTGAGCCGTCTCGATGAGGTCGGTGCAGATGTCCGGCTCAGGCCCAGGCTCACTGATCTTGCCGATGAAAACGTGTATGCTACCAAAGCGGACCCGGTATCCGTACTCGATCAGGCTGGCTTCGGGACCCCATCCTGAATCGTCAATGTAGAGCTTGCCGCGACGACTCTTGGTCATCCGACCCACAACATAGCCTTCGAGTCCTTTGAGCTTGCCCTCCAAGATCGTCAAACCATCGTGCGATAGCCCCACGGTGGGCGCCAACTGTCATGGATTTGTCACGGCAGATGTCCTAGTGAAAGGACATAGTCGTGAAGCCATCGCTACGGGTAACTTGAAGGGGTTAAAGCGGACACAAAGACACGAGAGTTTATACTAGTTCGGCCCCTTCGATGAAGGTAAAAGCCTACATCTAGTTGTGATGGAATTGATGTGGTCTCGATGGCTAGGGAGCAAACAAGCTTCGCCTAGACTCGAGTTGTTGTTGTCTGTCCTGAACCGCCGCCGGGTCGTCCCCTTATATACACGGGTGACGTCCGTCGGTCCATGGAGTCCCATACCGGTTCATATTCGTATCCCGGTCGGTCTCTCTCTATTCCTAACTTACAATACAAGCTTATACATCAGGCCGGTTTACGGCTACAGGATCTAAACCGACTATAGGCCTTGGGCCTTCATCTGCTTACATTACTAATGAAGTTAACCCGGCCCAGGTAGGCCGGTTTACGCCCGGTGGTAATATCCCCAACACCATGGGTGTTAGAATCATTACTATGTAATCTAGATTATTGACTCTAGTGCAAGTGGGAGACTGAAGGAAATATGCCCTAGAGGCAATAATAAAGTTATTATTTATTTCCTTATATCATGATAAATGTTTATTATTCATGCTAGAATTGTATTAACCGGAAACATGATACATGTGTGAATACATAGACAAACATATAGTCACTAGATGGTTATGTTTCCTAACCATAGACATGTGTTGTCATTTGATTAGCGGGATCACATCATTAGAAGAATGATGTGATTGACATGACCCATTCCATTAGCCTAGCACTTGATCGTTTAGTATACTGATATTGCTTTCTTCATGACTTAGACATGTTCCTGTAACTATGAGAATTATGCAACTCCGTTTACGGAGGAACACTTTGGTGCTACCAAACGTCACAACGTAATCGGGTGATTATAAAGGAGTACTACAGGTGTCTCGAAGGTACATGTTGAGTTGGCGATTTGAGATTAGGTTTTGTCCTCCGATTGCTCGGAGAGGTATGTCAGGCCCTTCGGTAATGCACATCACTATAAGCCTTGCAAGTAATGTGACCAATGAGTTGGTTACGGATGATGCATTACGTAACGAGTAAAGAGACTTGCGTAACGAGATTGAACTAGGTATTGGATACCGACGATCAAATCTCGGGCAAGTAACATACCGATGACAAAGGGAACAACGTATGTTGTTATGCGGTTTGGTGATAAAGATCTTCGTAGAATATGTAGGAACCAATATGGGCATCCAGGTTCGCTGTTGGTTATTGACCGAGATAGTTCTAGGTCATGTCTACATAGTTCTCGAACTCAGTAGGGTCCGTGACGCTTAACGTTCATTTACGCTTTATTATGAGTTTATAAGTTTTGATGTACCGAAGTTTGTTGAGTCCGGATGTGATCACGGACATGACGAGGAGTCTCAAAATGGTCGAGACATAAAGATCGATATATTGGAAGCCTATATTTGGACATCGGAATCGTTCCGGGTGAAATCGGCATTTTTTGGAGTCAGGGAGGTTACCGGAACCCCCCGGGGGGTTATTGGGCCTACATGGGCCTCGAGGGAGAAGAGGGAAGGAGGCAGGAGGGGGCCGCGCGCCTCTCCCCTTCCTAGTCCGAATAGGACAAGGGAAGGGGGGCGGCGCCCCCCCTTCCTTCCCCTCTTCCTCCTCCTTGCCCCCTTCTCCTACTCCAACTTGGAAAGAAGGGAGTCCTACTCCCGGTGGGAGTAGGACTCCCCCCTTGGTGCGCCCTCCTTGGCCGGCCGCCTCCTCCCCCCTGGCTCCTTTATATACGGGGGCGGGGGGCACCCCAAAGACACACAAGTTGATCTACGGATCGTTCCTTAGCCGTGTGCGGTGCCCCCCTCCACCATATTCCACCTCGGTCGTATCATCGCGGAGTTTAGGTGAAGCCCTGCGCCGGTAGAACATCATCACCGTCACCACGCCGTCGTGCTGACGGAACTCTTCTCCGGAGCTTTGCTGGATCGGAGCCCGGAGATCGTCATCGAGCTGAACATGTGCTGAACTCGGAGGTGCCGTACGTTCGGTGCTTGGATCGGTCGGATCGTGAAGACGTACGACTACATCAACCGCGTTGTGCTAACGCTTCCGCTTACGGTCTACGAGGGTACGTGGACAACACTCTCCCCTCTCATTGCTATACCATCACCATGATCTTGCGTGTGCGAAGGAAATTTTTTGAAATTACTACGTTCCCCAACAGTAAATTGATCCGAAGTTTCATGATCAATATCATTAGCATCCTCACTGATTGGTGTAGTTGTCATAGGAACTGGTTCTTGTGATGAACTACTTTCCAATAAGGGAGCTGGCACAGTTACCTCATCAAGTTCTACTTTCCTCCCACTCACTTCTTTCGAGAGAAACTCCTTCTCTAGAAAGGATCCGAATTTAGCAACAAAAATGTTGCCCTCAGATCTGTGATAGAAGGTGTACCCAATAGTCTCTTTTGGGTATCCTATGAAGACACATTTCTCCGATTTGGGTTCGAGCTTATCTGGTTGAAGTTTCTTCACATAAGCATCGCAGCCCCAAACTTTAAGAAACGACAACTTTGGTTTCTTGCCAAACCACAGTTCATAAGGCGTCGTCTCAACGGATTTTGATGGTTCCCTATTTAACGTGAATGCGTCCGTCTCTAAAGCATAAACCCAAAATGATAGCGGTAAATCAGTAAGAGACATCATAGATCACACCATATCTAGTAAAGTACGATTACGATGTTCGGACACACCATTTCTTTGTGGTGTTCCGGGTGGCGTGAGTTGCGGAACTATTCTGCATTGCTTCAAATGTAAACCAAACACGTAACTCAAATATTCTCCTCCACGATCAGATCGTAGAAATTTTATTTTCTTGTTACGATGATTTTCCACTTCACTCTGAAATTCTTTAAACTTTTCAAATGTTTTAGACTTGTGTTTCATCAAGTAGATATACCCATATCTGCTTAAATCATCTGTGAAGGTTAGAAAATAACGATACCCACCGCGAGCCTCAATATTCATTGGACCACATACATTAGTATGTATGATTTCGATCAAATCAGTTGCTCGCTCCATAGTTCCGGAGAAGGGCGTTTTAGTCATCTTGCCCATGAGGCACGGTTCGCAAGTATCAAGTGATTCATAATCAAGTGATTGCAGAAGTCCATCAGTATGGAGTTTCTTCATGCGCTTTCCACCAATATGACCTAAACGGCAGTGCCACAAATAAGTTGCACTATCATTATCAACTCTGCATCTTTTGGCTTCAACATTATGAATATGTGTATCACTACTATCGAGATTTAATAAAAATAGACCACTCTTCAAGGGTGCATGACCATAAAATATATTACTCATATAAATAGAACAACCATTATTCTCAGATTTAAATGAATAACCGTCTTGCATCAAACAAGATCCAGATATAATGTTCAGGCTCAACGTTGGCACCAAATAACAATTATTCAGGTTTAAAACTAATCCTGAAGGTAGATGTAGAGGTAGCGTGCCGACCGCGATCACATCGACTTTGGAACCATTTCCCACGCGCATCGTCACCTCGTCCTTAGCCAATCTTCGCTAATCCGTAGTCCCTGCTTTGAGTTGCAAATATTAGCAATGTAACCAGTATCAAATACCAGTGCTCTGTGATCATTAGTAAGGTACACATCAATAACATGTATATCACATATACCTTTGTTCACCTTGCTATCCTTCTTATCCACCAAATACTTGGGGCAGTTCCGCTTCGGTGACGATCGCTTGCAAGAGAAGCACTCGTTTGGGCTTAGGTCCAGACTTGGGTTTCTTCTCTTGAGCAGCAACTTGTTTGTCTGTTCTTCTTGAACTTCCTTCTTCTTCCCTTTACCCTTTTCTTGAAACTGGTGGTCTTATTGACCATCAACACTTGATGCTCCTTCTTGATTTCTACCTCCGCAGCTTTTAGCATTGCAAAGAGCTCAGGAATAGTCTTTTCCATCCCTTGCATATTATAGTTCATCACGAATCTCTTGTAACTTGGTGGCAGTGATTGAAGAATTCTGTCAATGACACTATCATCAGGAAGATTAACTCCCGGTTGAATCAAGTGATTATTATACCCGACATTTTGAGTATATGTTCACCGACGTAACTATTCTCCTCCATCTTACAGCTATAGAACTTATTGGAGACTTCATATCTCTCAATCAGGGCATTTGCTTGAAATATTAACTTCAACTCCTGGAACATCTCATATGCTCCATGACATTCAAAACGTCGTTGAAGTCCCGGTTCTAAGCCGTAAAGCATGGCACACTGCACTATCGAGTAGTCATCAACTTTGCTCTGCCAGATGTTCTTAACGTTGTCGATTGCATCATCAGAGCAGTTCTGGCACCCAGCGGTGCTTCCAGGACGTAATTCTTCTATGCAGCAATGAGGATAATCCTCAAGTTACGGACCCAGTCCGTGTAATTGCTACCATCATCTTTCAACTTACCTTTCTCAAGGAACGCATTAAAATTCAATGGAACAACAGCACGAGCCATCTATCTACAACAAACATAGACAAGCAAAATACTATCAGGTACTAAGTTCATGATAAAATTTAAGTTCAATTAATCATATTACTAAAGAACTCCCACTTAGACAGACATCTCTCTAGTCATCTAAGTGATCACATGATCCAAATCAACTAAACCATGTTCGATCATCACGTGAGATGGAGTAGTTTTCAATGGTGAACATCACTATGTTGATCATATCTACTATATGATTCACGTTCGAACTTTCGGTCTCCGTGTTCCGAGGCCATATCTCTATATGCTAGGCTCGTCAAGTTTAACCTGAGTATTCTGCGTGTGCAACTGTTTTGCACCCGTTGTATTTGAACGTAGAGCCTATCACACCCGATCATCACGTGGTGTCTCAAAGACGAAGAACTCTCAGAACGGCGCATACTGTGGAGAACACTTCTTGATAATTAGTGAGAGATCATCTTAAAATGCTACCGTCAATCAAAGTAACATAAGATGCATAAAGGATAAACATCACATGCAATCAATATAAGTGATATGATATGGCCATCATCATCTTGTGCTTGTGATCTCAATCTCCGAAGCACCGTCGTGATCACCATCACCACCGGCGTGACACCTTGATCTCCATCGTAGCATCGTTGTCGTTTACGCCATCTATTGCTTCTACGACTATCGCTACCGCTTAGTGATAAAGTAAAGCAATTACAGGGCGTTTGCATTTCATATAATAAAGCGACAACCATATGGCTCCTGCCAGTTGCCGATAATTTCGGTTACAAAACATGATCATTTCATGCTATAAAATATAGCATCACGTCTTGACCATATCACATCACAACATGCCCTGCAAAAACAAGTTAGACGTCCTCTACTTTGTAGTTGCAAATTTTACGTGGCTGCTACGGGCTGAGCAAGAACCGTTCTTACCTACGCATCAAAACCACAACGATAGTTCGTCAAGTTAGTGTTGTTTTAACCTTCGCAAGGACCGGGCGTAGCCACACTCGGTTCAACTAAAGTTGGAGAAACAGACACCCGCTAGTCACCTGTGTGCAAAGCACGGTGGTAAAACCAGTCTCGCGTAAGCGTACGCGTAATGTCGGTCCGGGCCGCTTCATCCAACAACACCGGTGAACCAAAGTATGACATGTTGGTAAGCAGTATGACTTGTATCGCCCACAACTCACTTGTGTTCTACTCGTGCATATAACATCTACGCATAAAACCAGGCTCAGATACCACTGTTGGGGAACATAGTAATTTCAAAAAAATTCCTACACACACGCAAGATCATGGTGATGCATAGCAACGAGAGGGGAGAGTGTTGTCCACGTACCCTCATAGACCAAAAGCGGAAGTGTTAGAACAACACGGTTGATGTAGTCGTACGTCTTCACGGCCCGACCGATCAAGCACCGAAACTACGGCACCTCCGAGTTCTAGCACACGTTTAGCTCGATGACGTTCCCCGTACTCCGATCCAGTAGAATGTTGGGGAAGAGTTTCGTCAGCATGACGGCCTGGTGATGATCTTGATGTTCTACTGTCGCAGGGCTTCGCCTAAGCACCGCTACAATATTATCGAGGACTATGGTGGAGGGGGGCACCGCACACGGCTAAGAGATCAAAAGATCAATTGTTGTTGTCTATGGGGTGCCCCCCTCCCCCGTTTATAAAGGAGTGGAGGAGGGGGTCGGCCAAGGGGGTGGCGCGCCCTAGGGGTGAGTCCAACCCCAACCGGGAGTAGGACTCCCCCCTTTCCTATTAGGATAGGGAGAGGGAAGGAAGAGGTGGGAGGGAAAAAGGAAAGGGGGCCGGCCCCCTTCCCAATTCGGATTGGGCTTGGGGGGGGCGCCCCCTCCTTTGCTTCTTCTCCCTCCTTTCCACTAAGGCCCAATCAGGCCCACATACCTCCCGGGGGGTTCCGGTAACCTCTCGGAGCTCCGATATTGTCTCAATCTCACCCGGAACCTTTCCGGTGTCCAAATATAGTCGTCTAATATATCAATCTTTATGTCTCGACCATTTCGAGACTCCTCGTCAAGTCCGTGATCACATCCGGGACTCCGAACAACTTTCGGTACATCAAAACTCATAAACTCATAATAAAACTGTCAACAAAACCTTAAGCGTGCGGACCCTACGGGTTCGAGAACTATGTAGACATGACCGAGACTCGTTTCCGGTCAATATCCAATAGCGAAACCTGGATGTTCATATTGGCTCCTACATATTCTACGAAGATCTTTATCGGTCAAACCGCATAACAACATACGTTGTTCCCTTTGTCATCGGTATGTTACTTGCCCGAGATTCGATCGTCGGTATCCAATACCTAGTTCAATCTTGTTACCGGCAAGTCTCTTTACTCGTTACGTAATGCATCATTCCGTAACTAACTCATTAGCTACATTGCTTGCAAGGCTTGTAGTGATGTGCATTACCGAGAGGGCCCAGAGATACCTCTCCGACAATCGGAGTGACAAAACCTAATCTCGAAATACGCCAACTCAACATGTACCTTTGGAGACACCCGTAGAGCTCCTTTATAATCACCCAGTTATGTTGTGACGTTTGGTAGCTGATACGTCTCCAACGTATCTATAATTTTTGATTGCTCCATGCTACTTTATCTACTGTTTTGGACTATATTGGGCTTTATTTTCCACTTTTATATTATTTTTGGGACTAACCTATTAACCGGAGGCCCAGCCCAGAATTGCTGTTTTTTGCCAATTTCAGTGTTTCAAAGAAACGGAATATCAAACGGAGTCCAAACGGAATGAAACCTTCGGGAACGCGATTTTCTCACCGAACGTGATCCAGGAGACTTGGACCCTACTCCAAGATGTAACAGAGGCGGTCACGAGGGTGGGGGGCACCCCCCCTAGGGCGCGCCCCTGCCTCGTGGCCCCCCTGTTGCTCCACCGACGTACTCCTTCCTCCTATATATACCTACGTATCCCCAAACGATCAGAACAGGAGCCAAAAACCTAATTCCACTGCCGCAACCTTCTGTACCCACGAGATCCCATCTTGGGGCCTGTTCTGGAGCTCCGCCGGAGGGGCCATCCATCACGGAGGGCTTCTACATCAACACCATAGCCCCTCCGATGAAGTGTGAGTAGTTTATTTCAGACCTTCGGGTCCATTGCTAGTAGCTAGATGGCTTCTTCTCTCTTTTTGGATCTCAATACAATGTTCTCCCCCTCTCCTGTGGAGATCTATTAGATGTAATCTTCTTATTTTTGCGGTGTGTTTGTTGAGACCGATAAATTGTGGGTTTATGATCTGAATTCTTTTTTGTATGATTGAGTTATCTTTGCAAGTCTCATCAAAATAATCCTTTTGGTTTGGCAAACTAGATTGGTAGTTCTTGCAATGTGAGAAGTGCTTAGCTTTGGGTTCAATCTTGCGGTGTCCTTTCCCAGTGACAGAAGAGGCAGCAAGGCACGTATTGTATTGTTGCCATTGAGGATAGCAAGATGGGGTTTTTATCATATTGCATGAATTTATCCCTCTACATCATGTCATCTTGCTTAAGGCGTTACTCTGTTTTTAACTTAATACTCTAGATGCATGCTGGATAGCGGTCGATGAGTGGAGTAATAGTAGTAGATGCAGAATCATTTCGATCTACTTGTCTCGGACGTGATGCCTATATACATGATCATACCTAGATATACTCATAACTATGCTCAATTTTGTCAATTGCTCAACAGTAATTTGTTTACCCATCGTAGAATATCTATGCTCTTGAGAGAAGCCACTAGTAAAACCTATGGCCCCCGGGTCTATTCTCATCATATCAATCTCTATCACTTTATTACTTGCTTTGTTTTTACTTTGCCTTTTACTTTTTACTTTGCATATTTATACCAAAAATATTATTTATCATCTCTATCAGATCTCACTCTCGTAAGTGACCGTGAAGGGATTGACAACCCCTAATCGCGTTGGTTGCGAGTAGCCATCGTTTTGTGTGGGTATGAGGGACTTGTGTGTGGTCTCCTACTGGATTGATACCTTGGTTGTCAAAAAATGAGGGAAATACTTATGCTACTTTGCTGCATCATCCTCTCCTCTTCGGGGAAATCCAACGCAGTGCTCAAGAGGTAGCTACAAGAATTTCTGGCGTCGTTGCCAGGGAGGCTCATGCAAGCAAGTCAACAATACCAAGTACCCATCACAATCCCTATCTCTCGCATTACATTATTTGCCATTTGCCTCTCGTTTTCCTCTCCCCCACTTCACCCTTTCCGTTTTATTCACCCTCTCTTTCCCAATCTCCTCCTCTTTTTCCCGCTTGCTTTTTCCCATTGCCTTTCTATTTGCTTGTGTGTTGGATTACTTGTTGCCATGGCGCAAGATAATACCAAATTGTGTGATTTCTCGAATACCAATAATAATGATTTCCTTAGTACTCCGATTGCTCCTCTTAATAATGATGAGTCTTGTGAAATCAATACCGCTTTGCTGAATCTTGTTATGAAAGATCAATTCGGCGGCCTTCCTAGTGAAGATGCCGCTACTCATCTAAACAATTTTGTTGATTTGTCACGGTCAAAAAAAAAATTTGTTGATTTGTGTGATATGCAAAAGAAGAAAGATACGGATAACAATATTGTCAAATTGAAGTTATTTCCGTTTTCACTTAGAGATCGTGCTAAAGTTTGGTTTTCGTCTTTGCCTAAAAATAGTATTGATTCTTGGAACAAGTGCAAAGATACTTTTATCTCTAAGTATTTTCCTCCCGCTAAGATTATCACTCTTAGGAACGATATTATGAATTTTAAACAACTTGATCATGAGCATGTGCCCAATCTTGGGAAAGAATGAAATTGATGCTTCGCAATTGCCCTACTCATGGTTTGAATTTAGGGACAATTGCATTTTTACCCCTAGTTGGTTCCTACCCACGGGTTTTGCCCTTACTTTTCGAGCTTGCTCAGTTTTGCCCTTACTTTTTCCGTCGAGGTCCCTCGAATGCCCTTTGATCGTTTGACCAAAACTTTGAAAATTCATAATTAATTCATATGAACTCAGAAAAATGCAAATAAGATATGAAAATGCTCAGATAAACATTACCTTTATGTGCATATCATTTGCATTCAGGACAAAAGCACCGTTTAAACTGCCTGAGGTACTTAATGTTATTAATATTATTAAAAATAAAAAGGTATAAACAATATTTTTTTCATGAATAAAAATTACATGCAAATGTAGGTGATGTTTTCTGAACATCCTAATATCTTATTGTCATTTTCTGAGTTCGTATCAACTTGTTATGAATGTTCTAACGACTTTGACCATTATTTGGAAACTTCATAACAAGTTGATATAAACTCAGAAAAATGAAAATAAGATATCAGGATGTTCAGAAAACATCACCTATATTTGCCTGTAATTTTTATTCATAAAAAAATTGTTTTACCTTTTTATTTTTAATAATGTTAATAATATTAATAACCTCGGGTAGTTTAAACGGTGCTTTTGTCCTGAATGCAAATGATATGCACATAGAGGTAATGTTTATCTGAACAGTTTTACAACTTATTTGCATTTTTCTTATTTCATATGAATTGTTTTGAATTTTCAAAGTTTTGGTCAAACGGTCAAAGGGCATTCGAGGGACCTCGACTGAAAAATTAAGGGTAAAACTGAGCAAGCTCGAAAAGTAAGGGCAAAACCCGTGGGTAGGAACCAATTAGGGATAAAAAATGCAATTGTCCCTTGAATTTATGGATGATCATACAAAATTTTTATGCCGGATTGAATTTTGCTTCTAGAAATCTTTTAGATTCGGCCGCGGGAGCCACGTTTATGGAAATTACGTCAGGAGATGCTACAAAATTGCTTGATAATATTATGGCTAATTATTCTTAATGGCACACCGAAAGATGCTACGAAATTGCTTGATAATAGCATGCTATAGAAGAAATCAATGTTTTGAGTGAAAAGATGGATGAACTTATGAAGGTGTTTGCTACTAAAAATACTTCTCTTGGTCCCAATGATATGCCTTTGTCTACTTTGATTGAGAATAATAATGAATCTATGGATGTGAATTTTGTTGGTAGGAATAGTTTTGGAAACAACGCTTATAGAGGGAATTTTAATCCTAGGTTTTATCCTAGTAATCCTTCTAATAATTATGGAAATTCCTACAACAACTCTTATGAAAATTTTAATAAGACGCCCACTGAATTTGAGAGTAGTGTTAAAGAGTTTATTAATTCACAAAAAAAATTTAATGCTTTGCTTGAAGAGAAATTGCTTAAAGTTGATGATTTGGCTAGGAACGTTGATAGAATTTCTCTTGAAATTGATTCATTAAAGCTTAGATCTATTCCTCCTAAGCATGATATCAATGAGTCTCTCAAAGCCATGAGAATTTCCATTGATGAGTGCAAAGAAAGAACCGCTAGGATGCGTGCTTCCAAAGATGCCTTTATTAAAGCATGTTCTTCCAATTCCTATGAAAATCAAGATGAAGATCTAAAAGTTATTTATGTGTCCCCCTTTAAATCTTTGTTTTGCAATATGAATCTTGATGAAACTGAAGATGATCTTCCTAGAAGGCGTTTTAAGAATTCGGAGTTTCTAGATCTTGATGATGAAATTGATGAAAGTGGGATTGAAAGAAATAAAAACCTAGATGTTGCTAAACCCACTATTTTGGATCTCAAGGAATTTAATTATGAAAATTGCTCTTTGATTGGTTGTATTTCCTTGTTGCAATCTGTGCTAGATTCTCCTCATGCTTATAGTCAAAATAAGGCCTTCACCGAAGACATTGTTGATGCCTTGATGCAATCTTATGAAGAAAAACTTGAGATGAAAGTTTCTATCCCTAGAAAACTCTATGATGAGTAGGAACCTACTATCAAAATTAAAATTAAAGATTATGAGTTTCATGCTTTGTGTGATTTGGGGGCTAGTGTCTCTACTATTCCCAAAACTTTATGTGATTTGCTAGATTTCCGTGACTTTCATGATTGCTCTCTAAACTTGCATCTTGCGGATTCCACTATTAAAAAGCCTATGGGAAGAATTAATGATGTTCTTATTGTTGCAAATAGGAATTATGTGCCCGTAGATTTTATCGTTCTTGATATAGACTGCAATCCTTCATGTCCTATTATTCTTGGTAGACCTTTCCTTAGAACGATTGGTGCAATTATTGATATGAAGGAAGGGAATATTAGATTCCAATTTTCCTTAAATAAGGGCATGGAACAATTCCAAGAAAATAAAATTACCATATGAATCTATCATGAGATCCACTTATGGATTGCCTACCAAAGATGGCAATACCTAGATCTATCCTTGCTTTTATGCCTGGCTAGGGGCGTTAAACGATAACGCTTGTTGGGAGGCAACCCAATTTTATTTTGTGTTTTTTGTTTTTGCTTCTCTTTAGGAATAAATAATCCATCTAGCCTCTGTTTGGATGTGTTTTTATCTTTTAATTAGTGTTTGTGCCAAGTAGAACCTATAGGATAACCTACGATGATAGTTGATTTGATTCTGCTGAAAAACAGATACTTTGCGCATGAATATAATTTTGTTAAATCACAAAAACATGATTTTGCGTTGATTCTTTTTTCTGCTGTTCAATAAACAAATTGTCCAGGACTTCCTATTTCGGTAGAATTTTTAGAGTTCCAGAAGTTTGCGTTAGTTACAGATTACTACAGACTGTTCTGTTTTTGACAGATTCTGTTTTGCGTGTGTTGTTTGCTTATTTTGATGAATCTATGGCTAGTAAAATAGTTCATAATCCATAGAGAAGTTGTAATACAGTAGGTTTAACACCAATATAAACAAATAATGAGTTCATTACAGTACCTTGAAGTAGTCTTTTGTTTTCTTTCTCTAACGGAGCTCACGAGATTTCTACTGAGTTTTGTGTTGTGAAGTTTTCAAGTTTTGGGTGAATTCTTTTGATGGATTATGGAACAAGGAGTGGAAAGATCCTAAGCTTGGGGATGCCCATGTAACCCCCAAGATAATCCAGAGGACACCAAAAATTCAAAGCTTGCGGATGCCCCGGAAGGCATCCCCTCTTTCGTCCACTTCCATCGGTAATTTACTTGGAGCTATATTTTTATTCACCACATGATATGTGTTTTGCTTGGAGCGTCTTGTATTATTTGCATCTTTGATTGTTAGTATACCACAATCATTCTTGCTGCACACACCTTTTTAGAGAGCCATACATGAATTGGAATTTGTTAGAATACTCTATGTGCTTCACTTATATCTTTTGAGCTTGATAGTTTTGCTCATAGTGCTTCACTTATATCTTTTGAGCGTGATAATTTTTGCTCTAGCACTTCACTTAGATCTTTTAGAGCACGGTGGTGGATTTGTTTTAAAGAAACTATTGATCTCTCATGCTTCACTTAGATTATTATGAGAGTCGTTAATAGCATGGTAATTTGCTTAATGTTAATATACTTGGTATTCAAGATATGTGAAACTTTCTTTTGAGTGCGTTGAATACTAAGATAAGTTCGATGCTTGATAATTGTTTTGAGATATGGAGGTGATAATATCAAAGTCGTGCTAGTTGGGTGATTATGAATTCAAAGAATGCTTGTGTTGAAGTTTGCAAGTCCCGTAGCATGCACGTATGGTTAAAGTTGTGTAACAAATTTGAAACATGAAGTGTACCTGGCTTGTGCATCCTTATGAGTGGCGGTCGGGGACGAGCGATGGTATTTTCCTACCAATCTATCCCCCTAGGAGCATGCATGTAGTACTTGATTTTTGATGACTTCTAAATTTTTGAAATAAGTATATGAGTTTTTTTGACTAATGTTGAGTCCATGGATTATACGCACTCTCACCTTTCCGCCTTTGCTAGCCTCTTCGGTACCGTGCATTGCCCTTTCTCACCTTGAGAGTTGGTGCAAACTTCTCCGGTGCATCCAAACCCCGTGATACGATACGCTCTATCACACATAAACCTCCTTATATCTTCCTCAAAACAGCCACCATACCTACCTATCATGGCATTTCCATAGCCATTCCGAGATATATTGCCATGCAACCTCCATCATCATCATCATGACATACATTACTTTTGTCATATTGCCATTGCATGATCATGTAGTTGACATCGTATTTGTGGCAAAGCCACCATGCATTATTTTTCATACATGTCACTCTTGATTCATTGCACCATCCGATACATCACGGAGGCATTCATAGAGTCATATCTTGTTCTAAGTTTCGAGTTGTAATCCTTATGTTGTAATCAATAGAAGTGTGATGATCATCATTATTAGAGCATTGCCCAAAAAGAAGGAGAAAGGCTAAAAAAAATAAAGGCCCAAAAAAATAAATAAAATAAAAAGGGCAATGCTACTATCTGTTTTTCCACACTGTGCTTCAAAGTAGCACCGTGTTCTTCATGTAGTGAGTCTCATATATTGTGCTTCAAAGTAGCACCTTGTTCTTCAAGTAGTGAGTCTCATAAGTTATCTTTTTATACTAGTGGGAATTTTTCATTATAGAACTTGGCTTGTATATTCCTACGATGGGCTTCCTCAAAATGCCGTAGGTCTTCATGAGCAAGCGAGTTGGATGCACACTCACTAGTTTTCTTTTGTTGAGCATTCATAGCTCTAGTGCATCCGTTCCATGGCAATCCCTACTCCTCATGTTGACATCAATTAATGGGCATCTCCATAGCCCGTTGATTATCCTCGTCAATGTGAGACTTTCTCCTTTTTTGTCTTCTCCACACAATCCCCATCATCATATTCTATTCCACCCATAGTGCTATATCCATGGCTCACGCTCATGTATTGCGTGAAGGTTGAAAAAGTTTGAGATTATTTAAGTATGAAACAATTGCTTGGCTTGTCATCGGGGGTATAGAAGTTGGGAACATCTTTGTGTGACAAAAATGAAGCATAGCCTAACTATATGATTTTGTAGGGATGACCTTTCTTTTGCCTTGCTATTTTGAGAAGACATCTTTGATTAGTATGCTTGAAGTATTATTATTTTTGTGTCAATATGAACTTTTGTCTTGAATCTTTCGGATCTGAATATTCATATCACAATTAAGAAGATTTACATTGAAATTATGCCAAAGCATCACTTCGCATCAAAAATTCTCTTTTTATCATTTACCTACTCGAGGACGAGCAGGAATTAAGCTTGGGGATGCATGATACGTCTCCAACGTATCTATAATTTTTGATTGCTCCATGCTATTTTATCTACTGTTTTGGACTATATTGGGCTTTATTTCCACTTTTATATTATTTTTGGGACTAACCTATTAACCGGAGGCCCAGCCCAGAATTGCTGTTTTTTGCCTATTTCAGTGTTTCAAAGAAACGGGATATCAAACGGAGTCCAAACGGAATGAAACCTTCGGGAACGTGATTTTCTCACCGAACGTGATCCAGGAGACTTGGACCCTACTCCAAGATGTAACAGAGGCGGTCATGAGGGTGGGGGCGCCCCCCCTAGGGCGCGCCCCCTGCCTCGTGGCCCCCTGTTGCTCCACTGACGACTCCTTCCTCCTATATATACCTACGTATCCCCAAACGATCAGAACAGGAGCGAAAAACCTAATTCCACCGCCGCAACCTTCTGTATCCACAAGATCCCATCTTGGGGCCTGTCCGGAGCTCCGCCGGAGGGGGCATCCATCACGGAGGGCTTCTACATCAACACCATAGCCCCTCCGATGAAGTGTGAGTAGTTCACTTCAGACCTTCAGGTCCACAGCTAGTAGCTAGATGGCTTCTTCTCTCTTTTTGGATCTCAATACAATGTTCTCCCCCTCTCTCGTGGAGATCTCTTCGATGTAATCTTCTTCTTTTTGCGGTGTGTTTGTTGAGACCGATGAATTGTGGGTTTATGATCCAACTTATCTATGAACAATATTTGAATCTTCTTTGAATTCTTTTATGTATGATTGAGTTATCTTTGCAGGTCTCTGCGACTTATCCTTTTGGTTTGGCCAACTAGATTGGTAGTTCTTGCAATGGGAGAAGTGCTTAGCTTTGGGTTCAATCTTGTGGTGTCCTTTCCCAGTGACAGAAGGGGCAGCAAGGCACGTATTGTATTGTTGCCATCGAGGATAACAAGATGGGTTTTTTATCATATTGCATGAATTTATCTCTCTACATCATATCATCTTGCTTAAGGCATTACTCTGCTTTTAGCTTAATACTCTAGATGCGTGCTGGATAGCGGTCGATGAGTGGAGTAATAGTAGTAGATGTAGAATCGTTTCGATCTACTTGTCTCGGACGTGTTGCCTATATACATGATCATACATAGATATACTCATAACTATGCTCAATTCTGTCAATTGCTCAACAATAATTTGTTCACCCACCATAGAATATCTATGCTCTTGAGAGAAGCCACTAGTGAAACCTATGGCCCCCGGGTCTATTCTCATCATATCAATCTCTATCACTTTATTACTTGCTTTGTTTTTACTTTGCCTTTTACTTTTTTACTTTGCATATTTATACCAAAAATACCAAAAATATTATTTATCATCTCTATCAGATCTCACTCTCGTAAGTGACTGTGAAGGGATTGACAACCCTTAATCGCGTTGGTTGCGAGTAGCTATCGTTTTTTGTAGGTACGAGGGACTTGTGCGTGGCCTCCTACTGGATTGATACCTTGGTTCTCAAAAACCGAGGGAAATACTTACGCAACTTTGCTGCATCATCCTCTCCTCTTCGGGGAAATCCAACGCAGTGCTCAAGAGGTAGCAGTAGCACACAAAGTGTTCCTCCGGTAAACGGTAGTTGCATAATCTCATAGTTGTAGGAACATGTATAAGTCATGAAGAAAGCAGTAGCAACATACTAAACAATCAAGTGCTAAGCTAACGGAATGGGTCATGTCAATCACATCATTCTCCTAATGATGTGATCCCGTTCAAATGACAACACATGTCTATGGTTAGGAAACATAACCATCTTTGATTAATGTGCTAGTCAAGTAGAGGCATACTAGTGACATTAAGTTTGTCTATGTATTCACACATGTATCATGTTTCCAGTTAATACAATTATAGCATGAATAATAAACATTTATCATGATATGAGGAAATAAATAATAACTTTATTATTGCCTATAGGGCATATTTCCTTCAATTACCGTACCACTCTGGTGCGGATCTCACTCTGGAAGACCTATGAGGTTCGGTAGTAACTTGATCTGAAGTTTCATGATCATCATTAACTTCCTCACTAATTTGTGTAGGAATCACTAGAACTGATTTCTGTGATGAACTACTTTCCAATAAGGGAGAACGTACAATTATCTCATCAAGTTCTACTTTCCTCCCACTCACTTCTTTCGAGATAAACTCCTTCTCTAGAAAGGATCCATTTTTAGCAACAAAGATCTTGCCTTCGGATCTGTGATAGAAGGTGTACCCAACAGTTTCCTTTGGGTATCCTATGGAGACACACTTCTCCGAGGGTTCGAGCTTATCAGGTTGAAGCTTTTTCACATAAGCATCGTAGCCCCAAACTTTAAGAAACGACAACTTTGGTTTCTTGCCAAACCACAGTTCATAAGGTGTCGTATCAATGGATTTTGATGGTGCCCTATTTAAAGTGAATGCAGCCGTCTCTAAAGCATAACCCCAAAATGATAGCGATAATCAGTAAGAGACATCATACATCGCACCATATCCTATAAAGTACGGTTACGACATTCGGACACACCATTTCACTGTGGTCTTCCAGGTGGCGTTAGTTGTGAAACTATCCCATGTTGTTTCAAATGAAGACCAAACTTGTAACTCAAATATTCACCTCCACGATCAGATCGTAGAAACTTTATTTTCTTGTTACGATGATTTTCCACTTCACTCTGAAATTCTTTGAACTTTTCAAAATTTTCAGACTTATGCTTCATTAAGTAGATATACCCATATCTGCTCAAATCATCTGTGAAGGTAAGAAAATAACGATACCTGCTACGAGCCTCAGCACTCATTGGACTGCATACATCTGTATGTATTATTTCCAATAAGTCAGTAGCTCATTCCATTGTTCCGGAGAATGGAGTCTTATTCATCTTGCCCATAAGGCACGGTTCGCAAGCGCCAAGTGATTCATAATCAAGTGATTCCAAAAGTCCATCAGCATGGAGTTTCTTCATGCGCTTTATACCGATATGACCCAAATGGAAGTGCCACAAATAATTTGCACTATCATTATCAACTTTACATCTTTTGGCTTCAATATTATGAATATGTGTATCATCAAAATCGAGATTCAACAAAAATAGACCACTCAGCAAGGGTGCATGACCATAAAAGATATTACTCATATAAATAGAACTACCATTATTCTCTGATTTAAATGAATAACCGTCTCACATCAAACAAGATCTAGATATAATGTTCATGCTCAACGCTGGCACCAAATAACAATTATTCAGGTCTAAAACTAATCCCGAAGGTAGATGTAGAGGTAGCGTGCCGACGGTGATCACATCGACCTTGAAACCATTTCCCACGCGCATCGTCACCTCGTCCTTAGCCAATCTTCGTTTAATCCATAGCCCCTGTTTCGAGTTGCAAAATGAGCAACAAAACCAGTATCAAATACCATGCGCTACTATGAGCATTAGTAAGGTACACATCAATAACATGTATATCAAATATACCTTTCACTTTGCCATCCTTCTTATCCTCCAAATACTTGGGGTAGTTCCGCTTCCAGTGACCAGTCCCTTTGCAGTAGAAGCATTCAGTTTCAGACTGAGGTCCAGACTTGGGGTTCTTCTCTTGAGCATCAACTTTCTTGCCATTCTTCTTGAAGTTCCCCTTCTTCCCTTTGCCCTTTTTATTGAGACTAGTGGTCTTGTTAACCATCAACACTTGATGCTCCTTGATTTCTACCTCCGTAGCCTTTAGCATCGCGAAGAGCTCGGGAATAGTCTTGTTTATCCCTTGCATATTATAGTTCATCATGAAGCCTTTATAGCTTGGTGGCAGTGATTGTAGAACTCTGTCAATGACACTATCATCAAGAAGATTAACTCCCAGCTGAGTCAAGTGGTTATGGTACCCAGACATTCTGAGTATATGTTCACTGACAGAACTATTCTCCTCCATTTTGCAGCTGTAGAACTTGTTGGAGACTTCATATCTCTCAACTCGAGCATTTGCTAGAAATATTAACTTCAACTCTTGGAACATATCATATGCTCTATGACATTCAAAACGTCTTTGAAGTCCCGATTCTAAGCCGTAAAGTATGGCACACTGAACTATCGAGTAGTCATCAGCTTTGCTCTGCCACACGTTCTTAACGTCATCAGTAGCATCTGCAGCAGGCCTGGCACCCAGCGGTGCTTCCATGACGTAATTCTTCTATGCAACAATGAGGATAATCCTCAAATTACGGACCCAGTCCGTGTAGTTGTTGCCATCATCTTTCAACTTAGCTTTCTCTAGGAACGCATTAAAATTCAAAGGAACGGTAGCATGGACCATTGATATACAATAACATAGACATGCAAAATAACTATTAGGACTAAGTTCATGATAAATTAAAGTTCAATTAATCATATTACTTAAGAACTCACACTTCGATAGACATCCCTCTAGTCATCTAAATGATCACGTGATCCAAATCAACTAAACCATGTCCGATCATCACGTGAGATGGAGTAGTTTTCAATGGTGAACATCACTATGTTGATCATATCTACTATATGATTCACGTTCGACCTTTCGGTCTCAGTGTTCCGAGGCCATATCTGCATATGCTAAGCTCGTCAAGTTTAATCCGAGTATTCTGCGTGTGCAAAGCTGACTTCCACCCGTTGTATGTGAACGTAGAGCTTATCACACCCGATCATCACGTGGTGTCTCGGCACGACGAACTGTAGCAACTGTGCATACTCAGGGAGAACACTTATACCTTGAAATTTAGTAAGGGATCATGTTATAATGTTACCACCGTACTAAGCAAAATAAAATGCATAAAAGATAAACATCACATGCAATCAAAATATGTGACATGATATGGCCATCATCATCTTGTGCTCATGATCTCCATCACCGAAGCATCGTCATGATCTCCATCGTCACCGGCGCGACACCTTGATCTCCATCGTAGCATCATTGTCATCTTGCCAACTATTGTTACTACGACTATCGCTACCGCTTAGTGATAAAGTAAAACAATTACATGGCGATTGCATTTCATACAATAAAGCGACAACCATATGGCTCCTGCCAGTTGCCGATAACTTTGTTACAAAACATGATCATCTGATACAACAATTTATATCACATCATGCCTTGACTAAATCACA
The DNA here is from genome assembly GCA_021437245.1 of Aegilops speltoides. Lineage (NCBI taxonomy): Eukaryota > Viridiplantae > Streptophyta > Magnoliopsida > Poales > Poaceae > Aegilops > Aegilops speltoides. The sequence continues at coordinate 367,991,599 of CM038142.1, forward strand.
TCGCAGCAAGCCCTGCAAAAACAAGTTAGACGTCCTCTACTTTGTTGTTGCAAGTTTTACATGGCTGCTACGGGCTTCTAGCAAGAACCGTTCTTACCTACGCATCAAAACCACAACGATTTTTCATCATGGGTGCTATTTTAACCTTCAACAAGGACCGGCCATAGTCAAACTCGATTCAACTAAAGTTGGAGAAACAGACACCCTCCAGCCACCTTTGTGCAAAAGCACGTCGGTAGAACTAGTTTCATGAACGCGGTCATGTAATGTCGGTCTGGGTCGCTTCATCCAACAATACCGAAAATAAAAGAAAGACATTGGTGGTAAGCAGTATGACTATTATCGCCCACAATTCTTTGTGTTCTACTCGTGCATATTACATCTACGCATAGACCTGGCTCGAATGCCACTGTTGGGGAACGCGGTAATTTCAAAAAATTTCCTATGATCACGCAAGATCTATCTACGTGATGCATAGCAACGAGAGGGGAGAGTTTTTCCACATACCCTCATAGACCGAAAGCGGAAGTGTTGCAATAACGTGGTTGACGTAGTCAAACGTTTCACGATCCAACCGATCCATGTACCGAACGTACGACACCTCTGCGTTCAGCACACGTTCATCTTGATGACGTCCCTCGTACTCTTGATCCAGTTGAGTCCGAGCGAGAGTTTCGTTAGCACGACGGTGTGGAGACGATGATGATGAAGTTACCAGCGCAGGGCTTTGCCTAAGCACTCCGACAATATGACCGAGGTGTGTAACTATGGAGGGGGGCACCGCACACGGCTAAAAGATCAACTTGTGTGTTCTAGGGTGCCCCCCCTACCCCGTATATAAAGGAGCAAGGGGAGGCCGGCTGACCCTCCTAGGGCACGCCCCCAAGAGGGGAATCCTACTAGGACTCCAAGTCCTAGTAGGTTTCCACCAAGAGGGAGATAGGGGGAAGGAAGGAGAGGGAGGGGGAGAAGGAAAGGGGGCCGCCACCCCCCTCCTAGTCCAATTCGGACCCAAGGGGGAGGGGGCGTGCGGCCTGCCCTGGCCGCCCCTCGCTCTCTCTCCACTAAGGCCCATGTGGCCCATTAGTTCCCGGGGGGGTCCGGTAACCCTCCAGCACTCCGGTTTTATCCGAAACTTCTCCGGAACACTTCCGGTGTCCGAATATAGCCATACAATATATCAGTACTTATGTCTCAACCATTTCGAGACTCCTCGTCATGTCCGTGGTCTGATCCGGAACTCTGAACAAACTTTGGTCATCAAAACACATAACTCATAATACAAATCGTCATTGAACGTTAAGCGTGCGGACCCTAGGGGTTCGAGAATCATGTAGACATGACCGAGACACATCTTCGGTCAATAACCAATAGCGGAACCTGGATGCTCATATTGGCTCCTACATATTATATGAAGATCTTTATTGGTCAAACTGCATAACAACATACGGTGTTCCCTTTGTCATGGGTATGTTACTTGCCCGAGATTCGATCGTCGGTATCATCATACCTAGTTCAATCTCATTACCGGCAAGTCTCTTTACTCGTTCCGTAATACTTCATCCCGCAACTAACTCATTAGTTACAATGCTTGCAAGGCTTATAGTGATGAGCATTACCGAGAGGGCCCAGAGATACCTCTCTGAAACACGGAGTGACAAATCATAATCTCGATCTATGCCAACCCAACAAACACCTTTGGAGACACCTGTAGAGCACCTTTATAATCACCCTTTTACATTGTGACATTTGGTAGCACATAAAGTGTTCCTCCGGTATTCGGGAGTTGAATAATCTCATAGTCTGAGGAACATGTATAAGTTATGAAGAAAGCAGTAGCAATGAAACTGCAACGATCATAATGCTAAGCTAACGGATGGGTCAAGTCCATCACATCATTCTCCTAATGATGTAAATCCCGTTCATCAAATGACAACACATGTCTATGGTTAGGAAACATAATCATCTTTGATTAACGAGCCAGTCAAGTAGAGGCATACTAGGGACAATATGTTTTGTCTATGTATTCACACATGTACTAAGTTTCCAGTTAATACAATTCTAGCATGAATAATAAACATTTATAATGAAATAAAGAAATAAATAATAATTTTATTATTGCCTCTAGGGCATATTTCCTACACCGCCGTCTGTAGTTGTCAACATGCTCAACAAACGAGAAGAATCTGGACAGGACTAAACTGGGAGAGGCTGACAGTCGGGACCCACCAGGTCCGTGGCTGTACACAAGCAAGTGCCTCATTGAAAAAAAAACTTCATCCTAATTTTATACTGATGTTGGGGCCCACGGGTTTGTCAACCTAGTCAATAAACAAAATAAATTTACAACGCAGACTGTCACCAGGGAGCTTTTTTAGGGGTATCGAGGATCTAGAAGGTGCCCTTTTCTTAGAGGGCAAACAAGTATCAGCTTGGTTGTGGCCTGCCAAGCCTAGGTTTTTCTTTTTAACATGCTTAGCCCACGACATACCGACACAGTGGTTTCAACTTTTTTTTGAGGTCCATCATGATCTACCAGCCTATGGGCCTCCCAGCCTAGGTATTTTTTTTAAATATTGGCTACCCAATTTATCATTTTTAACAAAACGCAAATCTCTGTTCTATTTTTCTATATATAAAAATAAGAATGCCGGGTCCAATTTATGTTTTCCCTTCTAACCACATTACATACATATATATATATAGTATCGTATATTTAATAGAAACTTATATATACATTATAAAAACATCCCATGTGTTATTAACTTGTGAAATTAAATGTTTAACAGAAGTTGGCAAGGAAAATTCTAGTTGATTTTTACTCTAATGCAACGAAAGTGCTGGTGATTTCATACAAAAGCTTGTCAATGACCAAGGTAATGATAACGCGCTCATTTTTCTTTTGAGCAATAACTCACTAATTAGCTAATTTTCTTTATATAATAAAATGCCCAGCTTTGGTTAATTTTTTGATATAAAAATTGTCCCCATCAAAGATCATATGTGAAAGTTATAGCCCAAAATTGCGCACTGCAGCACTGCATGGCCGGATCAGTAGGCCGGGGTTCAGATCATCTGGCGGGAGGCCGAATAAACTACCCAAACAACAAAAGCTAAAAGATGAAGTTGGATGATCGGGGCAAGGATCCGGACGTCCGGACAAATTTTTTCTGCTGCACATGTTAGAAAACAGCCCAAAACACAAGATGACTTCAAATAGAAAAGTGCTCAACAGAAAAGTTGTGCGTCTTGTCGAAATGGTTGTTTTTTATATAAAAATCATCTTAATTCGAATTCGTATGCAAAAGTTACAGCCCGATTAGCGACCTGCTATCAGAAAACTGGGCTTGGCCGGATCATCCGGGCCTTGAGCCGGACATCCGGACCAGAGCTCATGAATAGTCCGTATTTTATTAGGTTTTGATGATTTGGACGGCAAGGAAAGTACTTTTTGTACGAGAAGTCCAGCTGCCTCTTATATAGACAAGAGGTGAAGACCGATTGAACAACAACACACAATCGAACAAATCATCTACCACTTTTTTACTTTTACATTCTCCCTTTTTCTTCTTTTTCCTCGTTCTTCGTTCGTATTTCTCCATTGTAGGGTGGCGAACCTCGAGGCCCTAGGGGCGATCAGGTCGACCTAGGGAATCCCATAGCCCGTGCGCCCTGACGGGTCACTACCAGAATAACTGCCGACGCCGACGGCCTAATCTATGCCGACGACCCTCGTCGGCATAAATGTATCTATCCCGACGGCCTAGGTCAAGCCGTAGGCATAGACAAGCCGTCGACATATGTCCACCTATGCCGACGGGGGCCATCGGCATATCTCGGCTGTCGGCATCGCTGGCTATATGCCTACGGTGGCCGTCGGCATAGGACAGATCGTTGGCATAGCTGTCGGCCCGCCTACCTGGGCTGCGACAAAAGTTTGACGACGTGAGGCCTACACCAACGGAGTTGACGGGGGCGTCGGCATAGCTATGCCAACATCATCGATCCGCGTGCTTTGCCACGTCATCGATCCGAGCCCCTCACGGTCAGTCGGGTGGCATAGGTAGCCGTCGGCATAGACCTGGCCCATGGCCTCTGCTACATCATCGATCCGCGTACTATGCCATGTCATCAATCCACGGTTGTGCTGATCCGCGGCTGTAGTTTGCCGTCGGCATAGATTTGTGCTAATTTTCTCTACTTTATTTATTTTTCTTTTTTTTCAAAACTAATTTGATTAACTTAAATGTGCCTTATGTAAATAAACATACCTCAAATATATATCGATTGCCCCCCTCACGGGCGCCGTTGCCGCCGTTTCATGAAGGGGGGAAACGGCCATGTCGGGACGACATGGAGGGAATCTTGGGGTGGGTTGGGCCTGGACCGTGTTCGGGGGTGTAGATATGGGCTAGGCTATGACAAACCGGTGAAAAGGTCCATCGGTCAAACCCCGTCCGACGAAAGTCAAAGGGCTAGATCCGTCGGTCGACTGTGTCAGGGTTAGACGGGACGGGGTAACTGGGGGTAGCAACCACGCCAGGTCTTGCGGTGGGCCCTCCTACGCGTGTGGAAGCATGGTGGCGGGCGCAAGCATCCGGCACGCGGCTTCGAGGTGTGCCCCCTCACGGGCATCGCTGCCGCCGTGTCACGGAGGGGGGAAACGGCCACGTCGGACCGACACGGAGGGAATCTTGGGGTGCGTTGGCCAGGGACCATGTTCAGAGGTGTAGCTATGGGCTGGGCTATGACAACCCGGTGAAAAGGTCCATCGGTCAAACCCCGTCCGGTGAATGTCAAAGGGCTAGATCCGCCAGTCCACTGTGTTAGGGTTAGACGGGACGGGGTACCGGGGGGGGGGGGGGGTAGCAAGCACGCTAGGTCTTGCGATGGGCCCTCCTACGCGTGTGGAAGCGTGGTGGTAGGCGCAAGGACCCGACACGCGGCTCTAGGGTGTGCCCCCCTCACGGGCGTAGCTGCCGCCGTGTCACGGAGGGGGGAAACGGCCACGTCGGACCGACACGGAGGGAATCTTGGGGTGGGTTGGGCCGAGACCGTGTTTGGAGGAGGGGGGGCATCATCTCTTCGATAGCCTTAATGCTTCCATTAACCACGTAACCGCGACTATCGGTCTTTGGCTACGGGCCGAAGCTACAGGGCTGCTTAATTTGATTGGAGCCCCAAGCTGCCTATCCAAAAAATTGGTAGTTGAGGGTGCCTATTTGGATGGGAACCAAAAATTTGGTGCCCCAAGCCCCACCTAAGCGATTCGAGTTCACATCGACACCAATTTCTGGGCAAAGCATGGGCGGCAGAATCGTCCGCCAAATAATTGACGTGTCCACGTTTGGCAGGGCTACCTCTAGCAAAATCCAAACATCCCCTTAATTAGAATTATCACAGAGACTTAGTGTTCTGTGTGTGTTGAGGCTAAGCAACCCCTTTAGCTGTTTTGCTCGGGTGTAGCCTTCATGTCGTGCCCCGTGTGTGTGCCCTAGTGCTACACCTTATTTGTACAAGCTCTTTCTTTCCATCAGTGAATGGTACGCAAGTTTTGCGTATTCGCGAAAAAAATCTTATGATAATATATATATATCATTTGAGAAAAATGTTTATGTATATCCTAGGTGCAAAATTTCCAGACGGGATGGTGCTGGCTTGCACAAGAATGTAATTTGCACTCCAGTAAGTATGCGATGGCAAAACGTAGAGTTTCCACTTAACTTAGTGGGCGGTGTGTTAGTGATGATGTGTAACAAAACTGCTGGATGAGTTAGCTAGCTTAGGCTTTGTATCGTCAGCAAACCAAGCTTTCAGTGCTAAGATAGAACAGTACTCCCTCCGTTCACTACTATGTGATATTTTTAGCAATTTTTTGTGAATCGGATATATATAGACGCATTTTAATTTGTTTGTTCACTGATTTCAGCCCAAATGTAGCTCATATCAAAATATCCAGAACAAAGTAGTTTCAGGTTAGTCTGCATAATTTAATTATTATTTGGTTGACTGTCGTTGTTATTTACCTAGTCTGAATATGATGAAATAATGTAATGCAACGAAGGATGGTTCAGCACCCATTTGTGCGTGATTGTCACTGTTCTAGACTTGCGGTGGATAGAATTACACAAGGACTTGCAAATATTACTACTAGCATAAACCTCATACAGGAATCTTGCACAAGCATTGAGTAAGGATAATGTCGGAAAAAAGCATTTAGTACGAGTGACTGATGCCTTGGGTGAATCCACCACCATTTATGCCAAGTTGCTAGTACATTGCATTACATACTGGAGTAGGTTTTATTTCTTTGAGAAACATATACTACTATTGCATTCTTACAATAAGAGTAGAGCGCATGCGTGCACCCGCTGAATGACCTGCACTTGCCAGTCCCCCATGAGATGGTGATGGAGGGGAGTTCCTCCTAGCTAGTTGGCGGCCATGGTTGGGTAGATCGCCCGCTTGGCGATCCCGCAAAGGCCACCGTCGTTGCTGTCGACCCCGCGCTTCACAAGCACGTACCCGCCGTTCCCCCACTTTGGGCCGAAGGAATTCTTGACGATCCAGTATTAGCTTCCCCTTCTTGGATTGCCCGTATCCGACGACCGTCATGGCGTGGTTGTTCTCTTGGACGCACGGCCCCTCGTAAATTGTCCCCGCTTTGTACTTTGTGAAGAAAGGCCCGGCGAGAGCCATACTCACAGCGACGGGCTGTTTCTGCAGCGCCGCCATGAGCGCCAGCTCGGAGGCGTTGTCAGTTCGCCGGAAGCCGGTGATCTGCGCCGAGTAGTGCTTGAGCTTCGACTTGACGCACTTGCCGGCCTCGCCGGTGTAGGGGTAATCAGCATCGGAGGTGATGCCTCCGTTCTCGTGCACCCACTCAAACGCATTTCGAGGGGACCGGTGGGTTTTTGTTTCAGGCGCGCAGTCGACGAGCTGCTGGGCTGACAGCGTCACCAGCTTGCCTGTCCTGATCTGCTGCAAACCCTCGATGGCGGCAACAGCTGCGAATGCCCAGCACGATCCTGCAGCAGCGTGCGGCGTATTAGCATACCGGAATAATACTTAATTTGATCTCGGTGGATGGAATGGAACTCATGGAAGTACGCAATCAACATGGATAGATGTAGCAACATGAGTAGTCTACAATCAAGAGACTCACAACGATACCAATAGTAATTTGTTTCTGAAAACAAAAATGTCTGGTTCAGTTAATTACTAATCCGTGTCAGTAGTTAACATTTAACTCGCCGCAACATGTTTTTACAAGGCAATGCACGATGTATCTATTCGATCGGTAAACACAGATTTGTCCCACAAGTGGATTACTAGCGAAGAACACACTTACCGAGCTTTTCCTGTTGTTTGGGGATGGTTACTGCTCCCCTGGCACGCCAATCCAAAGTTGCCGGCAGCCCGGCGGCCGCGGTCAGGTCAGTGAAGTTCGCCGTCACCTGGCCGCCGACCTCGACCAGCTGGGTGAAGTTCGCCGTGGCCGGGGTGTCGCCGTGGAGACTCAGGCAGGCGTTGCCAGCGACCACCGTCAAACAAAAGACGACGGCGAAAAGACTCGCTTCCTGCCCTGCGCTAGCCATGATCGATCGACTACGCTGTTTTTTGTGCGCTTGTTTGTGAGTGCTCTAGTTCACAGTGCAAGTGTGGGTGGGTGTATCCGCATGGCGGCACAGATACTTATAGGCGGACGTGCTGAACTGAATGGTTTTACTCACGGTACAGGAGCTTGCACATTGAGAGCTTTACCTACACATGTAACTTAGAGCATCTTTAGCTGATCCCGCGAAAATTATATCCTAGGAGATGTTTTGAAGGATTAGACCTAGATACCAGACCCTAAATTGTTAGTGCGTCAAAAATTTTGACTTCCATCCTCTAACATTAATCTTCACTAAAAAAAATTAGTCCGAAATGATACCATTCTTGGTAAAAATAAGGAGGCTACTATCACCTCCCACATTCAAGACTTGGCGACCGGCGCACCGGCCGATTGGCTTGGCACTGGTTACAAAACCCACTACCACAACTCCAAAACCTTAGCTGACTCCATGCCACTTCAATTTTTCCCGCTGCCGTCCCAGAATCGGCCGTCTACTAAGCCGGATCACAAGGTAGAAGTCGCGGTTGCCGGTCGACTCCCCGCCACATCACACAGCCCCGCGTCGACACCCACAGATCCGCTTCGCCCCTCCTATGACCCCACTGCCTTGCGTCGCCGTCCCTTGCACCATCTTCCTCGACTACGTCACCGCCACCCCTGGAGCTCCGTTGCCACACACACTGTCTTTGTCGTCGATGTCTTCCTTGACTCCACCTCTGTCGTCACCATCCTCTCCAGCAGCTGACTCCAAGAGCTCTGCCGCCACCGCCATCCCTGAAGTACAGCGGCATCTAGCGCCGGTCGTGGGGCAAATTCACAGCGGAAGTCCACCACCTCGAGCTTGGCCACCATTGGTAAGGTACGCTTGACACAATGGACGAGGCCGCGCGGGCATCCGCCGCCACCACCCTTCGTTTCTTCGCGCGGTGGGCACACTTAATTTTCCGTACAGCGTGCGTACTCGGTCACACTTGCCTCTCCCGCCGCTCGGATTGTCTCCAGTTACGAGGATATCAAGAGCTGAAAGGCGTAGGAGCAACTGTATGTTGAGCGCTTGGACAAGGAGGTGATACCGAAGCTCATCGGGGAGGAGGCGGACCTCCTAGCGTTGAACCAGGATTTTTTTTTTCGTATCCGTGGTCGACGAGCGCAAGGTCCAGCATGAGTGTGCCGATCGTGGAGCCTCAAAGTCGAAGAAGATCAATTATGAGATGAGCTCGACGAGATCCTAGCCGATTCAGAGATTCCGGTATTACTCAGGGGTTTCTTCCATGTTATGATGCTACAATGGGAGACTTTGAAGACCGAGGACGATGGGTCCATCACCAACGACTAGGAGGCTTGCTCCTCCAACGCTTCGGGGGTGATCACCATCTCCTCATCTGTCCTTGGCTCGGGCTCCGATGATGACTTCGACATTTATTATCATCAGAAAGACTATATATTATGTAGTTTTGTAGGTTTTAATATCGATGCTTGGACTAGTTCAATGTCTATTTATGATGTGTATGACGCAAATGTAGTAGCATGAACTGTTTAATTATGTTATGTATGATGCTAATGTGGAAGCGTTGTCAAAATATGAAATTAACTAGTTAAGTTAGTGTTTTAAATGAATTCGTGTATAAAAAATTGTGTTTGAAAATGTTAGGAGATTAGTTTCGGGGATCTACTGCTGCGAAAAAGTTTAATACCTAAAAAAATTGACCTTTTCTAATAGAAAGAACAATTGAGTAATTAAATTTAGGTTTATAGGTACCTAAGGCTCCGCCTCCTCCTCCTCCTCCTCCAAGAAAGGAAGTTAGGGTTCGTGCCTCTCGCCGGCGCCGGCGCAGGTCCGCCTCGTCTCCGGTGGCCCCAGGGCCATGGAAGCGCGGTGGAGCATGGCAAGGGCCGGCGGGAGGGCTCCGATTTTAATCTTTTTTTCAATCTTGTTAGGGTTTGTGTCCTACTCAGGAAGGCGAGACGGCGGCGGCTCCCTGAAGATGGAATAAAGGTCTCCCCGCCTAGCCCCCATTCTGGCGGTGCATCTAGCATCGTTGGTGGGCATGTGGAGGTGTGTCTCCGGCAGATCTATCTTTGATGGATTTGCTCGGATCTCGTCGTTGTTCATCTATGTTCGTGTGTCTTCGGTTTGGATCCTTCCGATCTACGTTATTTTTCATCGGCGGCGGTTGCTGTTCTAGGGTGCTGGTCCTATGGGGCCTTAGCACGACGACTTCCCGACTGTCTACTACAACAAGTTGTGCCCGGCTCCGGTGATGGAGGGACAATGACGGCGGCGCGCCTTCGGCTCGCTTCGATGCTTGTAGTCGTCGCTAGGTGGTCTACGGATCTGGATGTAATTTTTATTTTTGGTGTTCATTGTACTGCCATGATTGAAAATGAATAGATTGGAAGTTTTTCCCGAAAAATTAAAAATAAAAATTAGGTTTACAGAGATGCTTTTAACAGCACCGGAACGCCAGTTGCAACGCGCGGCCTTTCCATGATGTGGATGTGGCGCAGATGATCCACATGTGATCTTTTCATTCCATTGCACATGCGCTGTACTTGCTAATTTGACGGAAGCAGTATTATTCGTTTCCTTGGCGACCTTATTAATGAGTGTTACTATGTATAACGAGAGCATACCAAATTCAGCCAGCTTGCAGGTACCATCTCCGCATTTCGTGCACGACCTACTTCATTTTCATTATCAATCGCCGTGACACGCATCCGTTTGAATGTTTATTGTCCAATATATAGTCCCCAAGCATCACGCTCTATTTTGTACATAACTAGTACGTATTAGCCAAATACGCTAAATCTATACTCTATAAATGCAATGTGCGTATGTATCACAGTTCACAACACATACAATTTTATCAGAAGTACTATGAATGGGTGACTTTGCAGGAGGTGAAATATTCTCGCCACGAAGAAGCCTCTCGAGGAAAAATAGCTATTACAAAGTGCCATAAAGGGCTCTTTTCCTGATGCAGTTGCACGGGATAAGCATCAGACCAGCTGTTTAGTCGAAGGAACCAGCAGGCCTTTTCGATCGGTTGCAAACGAACTATTCCTGGGTGGCACTTCCGTGCACCATAAAATAACATGGCAAGTTTACACATGGGACGTTACAGAAGCGGATTTTCCGCAGCTGGCGCCACTAGTACATACAACATAGACGCCCCGTATTTCTCACGCCGCTGTTATTTTGACAAAAGACCAATGGTGTCCGATTCAAAGCTGACACCGCTAATTATCTACACCAATGAGGTTTTCCTACGGGTGCCTGGGAAGATTCAATAGACCCAAACACGACCGGCACTCCATTTCCTTTATTACTGGAAAACCACCACGTTAGCGCCATGACAAACCTAATAAGATGATCAATAGCTATTCCACAAAATTAGCGGACGCAAGAACAAATTCCTTTTCATCACCAAGAATCGCATCATTTCTCAAGTGCCAAGCTGTCCAGAAGAAAAATAGACCCACACACGCAAAGGCCTACTCAAAGAATCCAACAAAATTAGTAAGCAGTCTGGCCCTGAATTGCGCAGCGATTGTATATATGGTACTATTAATAGTGTCTGTACGAACTTAAGATTGGTGTTATTTATTGTATATTTGAAATTTGTTTCTTTGTAAGAGGAATCTGCATATTTGAAGTGAATAGATTGGTATCCAGTGTGCCTTCCTTGCTCATTATCAAACATTTTCAAACGAAAAATTTCATACACGAATTCGTGCATCGTGGGAGGGGCAAAATTAGCATTTTAAACGAATTCGTGTATAAAAATTTGTGTTTGAAAATGTTTAGGAGATTAAGTTTAGGGGATCTGCTGCTGCAAAAAAGTTTAATCCCTAAAAAAATTGACTTTTTCTAATAGAAAGAAGAATTGAGTAACTAAATCCAGGGCATCTGCTAGAGATGCTCTTAACAGCACCGGAACGCCGGTTGCAACCGGCGACGCACGGCCTTTCAATGGGGCGTAGATGATCCACATTTAAGCAGTCTTGATATTTTTCACACCATTGCACATGCGCTATACTTGCCAATTGACGTGCTATTTTCCTTTTCGGCAATCAAGAATTCAAGATAAAAGCTTTTTCATGTAGTACAGATTTAAGCTAAGGACAAGGAATAGCAGCACAATGAGACGCGCTCAAAATGATCTCTACAACTTGATCATGCCATGAACCGCGTACATTATTACACGCTCATTTATATTTTACAAACACTACAACTGGATATCACATATACAATGGAAACTGTGGAAGGCACTAGCTCACACACCACTATAGGGTGTGTATAATGTTGGTCAATACAGGGTTCTTAGGCTCGAGTTTAAACATTGCAGGTGCTAATTAATTTTAGTCCACGGTCGTCACTTGCAAGAAGCTTAAGCCCGTCCAAAACAACCAACTGCTTCAGCCTGCGTATGAGCAAACACGAATAATATTCCCAAGTACAAAAAGCCCGACAATGTTTCATTCATATTTTGCCCCATATGTACATTTATGCTTCTGTTATTAATCCACATATGTATGCTTTTAAAAGGAATGTTTTACTTCTTCTGGCCAGTGCACCAAACCCACGCAGAGTGCCTTAATACAAGCAAGTTGGGCATAGCCTAGTCTTCCACGTGAATGCCATATATCAATAGCAAAAGTGCTCTAAAAATACAGCCTCTATGGCGCCATGTTCCCCGGAAACTCTATCTTCTGCAATGCCCCATGTGTATCACTTGCCATGCTATTTTATGGTGGACGTAAGTGCCACCCAAGAATAGTTCGTTTCCAACCGATTGAGTGCATCTCCTGGTTCCTTGTGCCCAAACAGCTGGTCTCTGATCCTTATCCCGTGCAACTGCATCAGGAAAGAGCCCCTTATGACACTTTGTAATAGCTATTTTCCTCGAGAGGCTTCTTCGTGGCGAGAATATTTGACCTCCTGCAAAGTCACCCATTCATACTGCTGCTGATCAAATTGCATGTGTTGTGAACTGTGATACATACACATATTGCATTTATAGAGTATATGAGCGTATTTGGATAATATGCGAGTTATGTACTCAAAACAGCGTGATGCTTCATTCGCAAAAAAAAAAAGTGTGATGCTTGGGAACTTCATTGGACAATAAACATTCAAATGGATGCGTATTGGCAATGAAGTAGGCCGTGCATGAAATGCGGAGATGGTACCTGCAAGCTGGCTGAATTTGGTATACTCTGGTTATACATAGTAACACTTATTAAGGTCGTCAAGGTAGGGTAGAGTGAATGTGAATATGTGATCAATGCATTAGGCCGGCATACACAAGTCAATGAAAAAGTAGGCAAGAGTTTCTTATTTACTGGTATGAGCAAGGAAGGCACACTGGATACCAATCTATTCACTTCAAATATGCAGATTCCTCTTACAAAGAAACAAATTTCAAATATACAATAAATAACACCAATCTTAAGTTCGTACAGACACTATTAATAGTACCATATATACGATCGCTGCGCAATTCAGGGCCAGACTGCTTACTAATTTTGTTGGATTCTTTGAGTAGGCCTTTGCGTGTGTGGGTCTATTTTTCTTCTGGACAGCTTGGCACTTGAGAAATGATGCGATTCTTGGTGATGAAAAGGAATTTGTTCTTGCGTCCGCTAATTTTGTGGAATAGCTATTGATCATCTTATTAGGTTTGTCATGGCGCTAACGTGGTGGCTTTCCAGTAATAAAGGAAATGGAGTGCCGGTCGTGTTTGGGTCTATTGAATCTTCCCAGGCACCCGTAGGAAAACCTCATTGGTGTAGATAATTAGCGGTGTCAGCTTTGAATCGGACACCATTGGTCTTTTGTCAAAATAACAGCGGCGTGGAGAAATACGGGGGCGTCTATGTTGTATGTACTAGTGGCGTCAGCTGCGGAAAATCCGGCTTCTGTAACGTCCCATGTGTAAACTTGCCATGCTATTTTATGGTGCACGTAAGTGCCACCCAGGAATAGTTCGTTTGCAACCGATCGAGTGCATCTGCTGGTTCCTTCTGACTAAACAGCTGGTCTGATGCTTATCCCGTGCAACTGCATCAGGAAAAGAGCCCTTTATGGCACTTTGTAATAGCTTTTTTCCTCGAGAGGCTTCTTCGTGGCGAGAATATTTCACCTCCTGCAAAGTCACCCATTCATAGTACTTCTGATCAAATTGTATGTGTTGTGAACTGTGATACATACGCACATTGCATTTATAGAGTATAGATTTAGCGTATTTGGCTAATACGTACTAGTTATGTACAAAATAGAGCGTGATGCTTGGGGACTATATATTGGACAAAAAACATTCAAACGGATGCGTGTCACGGCGATTGATAATGAAAATGAAGTAGGTCGTGCACGAAATGCGGAGATGATACCTGCAAGCTGGCTGAATTTGGTATGCTCTCGTTATACTCCCTCTGATCCTTTTTACTCTGCATATTAGGTTTGTCTGAAGTCAATCTCATCCAAGATTATAGATATTCACATAACAACACCAATATCATTAGATTCATCTTAGAATATATTTTCATATTATATTTATTAAATATTATAGATGCTAATAATTTTTAATATAAATTTGGTCAAACTTAGCAAAGTTTGACTTTCGGCAAAACCAATGTGCAAAGTAAAAAGGACCTGAGGGAGTACATAATAAGACTCATTAATAAGGTCGCCAAGGAAACGAATAATACTGCTTCCGTCAAATTAGCAAGTACAGCGCATGTGCAATGGAATGAAAAGATCACATGTGGATCATCTGCGCCACATCCACATCATGGAAAGGCCACGCGTTGCAACTGGCGTTCCGGTGCTGTTAAAAGCATCTCTGTAAACCTAATTTTTATTTTTATTTTTTTGCGGAAAAACTTTCAATCTATTCATCTTCAATAATGGCAGTACAATGAACACCAGAAATAAAAATTACATCCAGATCCGTAGACCACCTAGCGACGACTACAAGCACCGAAGCGAGCCGAAGGAGCGCCGTCGTCATTGCCCCTCCATCACCCGAGCCGGGCACAACTTATTGTATTAGACAGTCGGGAAGTCGTCGTGCTAAGGGCCCATAGGACCAGCACCCCAGAACAGCAACCGCCACCGATGAAAAATAACGTATATCGGAAGGATCCAAACCGAAGACACACGAACATAGATGAACAGCGACGAGATTCGAGCAAATCCACCAAAGATAGATCTGCCGGAGACACACCTCCACACGCCCACTAACGATGCTAGATGCACCACCGGAACGGGGGCTAGGCAGGGAGACCTTTATTCCATCTTCAGGGAGCCGCCGCCGTCTCGCCTTCCTGAGTAGGACACAAACCCTAACAAGATTGAAAAAAACGACTAAAAACAGAGCCCTCCCGCCGGCCCTTGCCATGATCCACCGCGCTCCCATGGTCCTAGAGCCACCGAAGACGAGGCGGACCTGCGCCGGCGCCGGCGAGAGGTACGAACCCTAACTTCCTTTCTTGAAGGAGGAGGAGGAGGAGGCGGAGCCTTAGGTACCTATAAACCTAAATTTAATTACTCAATTGTTCTTTCTATTAGAAAAGGTCAATTTTTTAGGTATTAAACTTTTTCACAGCAGTAGATCCCCGAAACTAATCTCCTAACATTTTCAAACACAATTTTTTATACACGAATTCATTTAAAACACTAACTTAACTAGTTAATTTCATATTTTGACAACGCTTCCACATTATCATCATACATAACATAACTAAACAGTTCATGCTACTACATTTGCGTCATACACATCATAAATAGACATTGAACTAGTCCAAGCATCGATATTAAAACCTACAAAACTACATAATATATAGTCTTTCTGATGATAATAAATGTCGAAGTTATCATCGAAGCCCGAGCCCAGGACAGATGAGGAGATGGTGATCACCCCCGAAGCGTTGGAGGAGCAAGCCTCCTAGTCGTTGGTGATGGACCCATCGTCCTTGGTCTTCAAAGTCTCCCATTGTACTACCTCCGTCCGGGTTTATTAGGCCCCTTCGTATTTTGGGTGAGACTTTGACCATCTATAGACTATTAAAATATAAAGTATATGCTATAAAAAATTATACTATTGGATTTGTATTTTAAAGAGCTTTCTGACAATATAATTTTTGTGACATATAGTTTACATTTTATTAGTTAAAATTTTAGGTCAAACTTTAGCCCAAAATAAGAGGGGGCCTAATAAACCCGGACGGAGGGAGTAGCATCATAACATGGAAGAAACCCCTGAGTAATACCGGAATCTCTGAATCGGCTAGGATCTCGTCGAGCTCATCTCATAATTGATCTTCTTCGACTTTGAGGCTCCACGATCGGCACACTCATGCTGGACCTTGCGCTCGTCGACCACGGATACGAAAAAAAAATCCTGGTTCAACGCTAGGAGGTCCGCCTCCTCCCCGATGAGCTTCGGTATCACCTCCTTGTCCAAGCGCTCAACATACAGTTGCTCCTACGCCTTTCAGCTCTTGATATCCTCGTAGCTGGAGACAATCCGAGCAGCGGGAGAGGCAAGTGTGACCGAGTAAGGACGCTGTACGGAAAATTAAGTGTGGCCCACCGCGCGAAGAAACGAAGGGTGGTGGCGGCGGATGCCCGCGCGGCCTCCTCCATTGTGTCAAGCGTACCTTTACCAATGGTGGCCAAGGTCGAGGTGGTGGACTTCCGCTGTGAATTTGCCCCACGACCGGCGCTAGATGCCGCTGTACTTCAGGGATGGCGGTGGCGGCAGAGCTCTTGGAGTCAGCTGCTGGAGAGGATGGTGACGGCGGAGGTGGAGTCGAGGAAGACATCGACGACAAAGACAGTGTGTGTGGCAACGGAGCTCCAGGGGCGGCGGTGACGTAGTCGAGGAAGATGGCGCAAGGGACGGCGACGCAAGGCAGTGGGGTCATAGGAGGGGCGATGCGGATCTGTGGGTATCGACGCGGGGCTGTGTGATGTGGCGGGGAGTCGACTGGCAACCGCGACTTCTACCTTGTGATCGGGCTTAGTAGACGGCCGATTCGGGGACGGCGGCGGGAAAAATTGAAGTGGCATGGAGTCAGCTAAGGTTTTGGAGTTGTGGTAGTGGGTTTTGTAACCAGTGCCAAGCCAATCGGCCGGTGCGCCGGTCGCCAAGTCTTGAATGTGGGAGGTGATAGTAGCCTCCTTATTTTTACCAAGAATGGTATCCTTTCGGACTAATTTTTTTAAGTGAAGATTACTGTTAGAGGATGGAAGTCAAAAATTTTGACGCACTAACAATTTAGGGTCTGATATCTAGGTCTAATCCTTCAAAACATCTCCTAGGATATAATTTTCGCGGGATCAGCTAAAGATGCTCTAAGTTACATGTGTAGGTAAAGCTCTCAATGTGCAAGCTCCTGTACCGTGAGTAAAACCATTCAGTTCAGCACGTCCGCCTATAAGTATCTGTGCCGCCATGCGGATACACCCACCCACACTTGCACTGTGAACTAGAGCACTCACAAACAAGCGCACAAAAAACAGCGTAGTCGATCGATCATGGCTAGCGCAGGGCAGGAAGCGAGTCTTTTCGCCGTCGTCTTTTGTTTGACGGTGGTCGCTGGCAACGCCTGCCTGAGTCTCCACGGCGACACCCCGGCCACGGCGAACTTCACCCAGCTGGCCGAGGTCGGCGGCCAGGTGACGGCGAACTTCACTGACCTGACCGCGGCCGCCGGGCTGCCGGCAACTTTGGATTGGCGTGCCAGGGGAGCAGTAACCATCCCCAAACAACAGGAAAAGCTCGGTAAGTGTGTTCTTCGCTAGTAATCCACTTGTGGGACAAATCTTTGTTTACCGATCGAATAGATACATCGTGCATTGCCTTGTAAAAACATGTTGCGGCGAGTTAAATGTTAACTACTGACACGGATTAGTAATTAACTGAACCAGACATTTTTGTTTTCAGAAACAAATTACTATTGGTATCGTTGTGAGTCTCTTGATTGTAGACTACTCATGTTGCTACATCTATCCATGTTGATTGCGTACTTCCATGAGTTCCATTCCATCCACCGAGATCAAATTAAGTATTATTCCGGTATGCTAATACGCCGCACGCTGCTGCAGGATCGTGCTGGGCATTCGCAGCTGTTGCCGCCATCGAGGGTTTGCAGCAGATCAGGACAGGCAAGCTGGTGACGCTGTCAGCCCAGCAGCTCGTCGACTGCGCGCCTGAAACAAAAACCCACCGGTCCCCTCGAAATGCGTTTGAGTGGGTGCACGAGAACGGAGGCATCACCTCCGATGCTGATTACCCCTACACCGGCGAGGCCGGCAAGTGCGTCAAGTCGAAGCTCAAGCACTACTCGGCGCAGATCACCGGCTTCCGGCGAACTGACAACGCCTCCGAGCTGGCGCTCATGGCGGCGCTGCAGAAACAGCCCGTCGCTGTGAGTATGGCTCTCGCCGGGCCTTTCTTCACAAAGTACAAAGCGGGGACAATTTACGAGGGGCCGTGCGTCCAAGAGAACAACCACGCCATGACGGTCGTCGGATACGGGCAATCCAAGAAGGGGAAGCTATACTGGATCGTCAAGAATTCCTTCGGCCCAAAGTGGGGGAACGGCGGGTACGTGCTTGTGAAGCGCGGGGTCGACAGCAACGACGGTGGCCTTTGCGGGATCGCCAAGCGGGCGATCTACCCAACCATGGCCGCCAACTAGCTAGGAGGAACTCCCCTCCATCACCATCTCATGGGGGACTGGCAAGTGCAAGTCATTCAGCGGGTGCACGCATGCACTCTACTCTTATTGTAAGAATGCAATAGTAGTATATGTTTCTCAAAGAAATAAAACCTACTCCAGAATGTAATGCAATGTACTAGCAACTTGGCATAAATGGTGGTGGATTCACCCAAGGCATCAGTCACTAGTACTAAATGCTTTTTTCCACATTATCCTTACTAAATGCTTGTGCAAGATTCCTGCATGAGGTTTATGCTACTAGTAGTAATATTTGCAAGTCCTTGTGTAGTAATTCTATCCACCGCAAGTCTAGAACAGTGACAATCACGCAGAAATGGGTGCTGAACCATCCTTCGTTGCATTTCATTATTTCATCATATTCAGACTGGGTAGATAGCAACGACAGTCAACCAAATAATAATTAAATTATGCAGACTAACCTGAAACTATTTTGTTCTGGATATTTTGATATGAGCTACATTTGGGCTGAAATCAGTGAACAAACAAATTAAAATGTGTCTATTTATATCCAATTCAGAAAAAATTGCTAAAGCATTTTATAACATTTGGTCGGAGGGAGTACTGTTCTATCTAGCACTTGGTTTGCTGACGATAAAAGGCCTAAGCTAGCTAAATCATTCGGCAGTTTTGGTACACATCATCACTAACAAACTGCCCGCTAGTTAAGTGGCAACTCTGTGTTTCGCCATGACGTACTTAATTACTGGAGCGCAAACTGCATTCTTGTGGAAGCCAGCACTATTCTGTCTGGAAGTTTTAAACCTAGGATATACATAAAGATTTTTCTCAAATGATATCTAGTACCATAAGTTTTTTTTTTTTGCGAATACTCAAAACTTGTGTACCATTCACAGATGGAAAGTAAGAGCTTGAACAGATAAGGTGCAACACTAGAGAACGCCCACGGAGCACGACGCGAAGGCAAAACACCTAAAGGGGTTGCTTAGCCGCCCTCAACACACACAGAACACTAAATCTCTGTGATAATTCTAATCAAGGGGATGTTTGGATTTTGCTAGAGATAGCCCTGCCAAACGTGGACACATCAATTATTTGCGTACGATTTTCTGCCGCCCATGCTTTGCCCAGAAATTGCTTGATGTGAACTTGAATCACTTGGGTGGGTGGGGTCACCAAATTATTGGTTACCATCCAAACAAGCACCCTCAACTACCATTTTTTTGGATAGGCGGCTTGGGGATTCAATCAAATTAAGTAGCTCATAGACATCCGATGGATCCCGCAACTCCCGATGGCGAGGCCGCCAACCCTAGGCCACCTGAGCCGCCGCCCTCTACGCCGCCTACGCGGGCAAAGGGGGGGGGGGCGGTGAGGCCCTCGGCTGGGGACCTAGGCGGCGCGACTGCCGTTGGCGGGGCCGCCAACCCTAGGCCGCCTGGGCCATCGCCCTCTACGCCGCCTCCGCCAAAGGGGGGGTGGTGAGGCCATCGGCGGGGGACCTAGGCGGATGCAAGACCCAAGTTGGGGCGCCCGCGGAGGGGATGAAGCCGGAGCAATGGAGAGTGCATTTCACCGACGATCGCGAGTCCGATGGTTGGATCAAGGGGCATCTTCACCGTAATCCGAGCTCCAACTGGATGATAGTGCGGGATCTGGAGAACGAGAATCTTGCCGGCGATTAACTGGCGAACGACGTCCGGATCACGGTAGGTTTTCGGTTACGTATTGATATATATGATGTGGTCGTGGATCATTGCGTGCAGGTTGCTCCTGATACTGTGGAGTCGATTGAGCTCATCGACTTGTCAACGAAGTCTAGTGACGTGAAGCCGGATCCATGGATCGGAGGCCGATTTTGGGTTCTGGTGGATAACAATGAGGATGAGGAAAACAAGGCCGGTGAGGTTGCCATGGACAGGGGCAAGACATCGGCAGAATCGGTGGCGACATCAGTGGCGGCGAACCCGTCGGGGGTCGCTTCTTCAACCGTTCATTGCCGGAGGAAGGAGGCTCTGAAGAAGCCGCTGCCAATGGTCAAGCCATGGATCGGGCCGATCCCGAAGGTAACCTCAATGCTCCCGAAGGTAACCCCAACACTGAACACTCTGTCTGGTTTTATCCGGGACGCTTGGACGATTGTTACTAGGAAGAAGGGGCGGCCGCCGGGGCCGCCGCCGCCACCGTCGAAGGCTAGGGAGGCCGACGAGATCAGAACGGCCAGACGGGCGTGTTTGAATTCCTTGTTGGGCCAAGAGGTGGGGCCGAGGTTTTCGGCAGTCGTGGGCTCTATTGATACTGGTATACAGCCCGGTTGGAGACCCAAGCCTCGAAACCGAGTACGTCGATCGCTTCGTCGGTGCATGTAGTCTCCGAGAGCGAGTCACCGCATGATCAATCGATCACTTTTGCTAGGGTTTACCGCAAACCGGGGTTCCTGTCGCTCAGCGCTCGGAGGGCCGCCCGGATCAAGTGCGGCGAAGGTGTCCTGCTGCCCATGGCGGGGCGAATTGGGCAGGCACTGGCAAAGACAGGATCGCCGCCCGCTGCGGCGCCACCGGTTAGGGTCGCTGGTGCCTAGGCCCCGCCGCCAGCTAGGGCCGCTGCCGCTGTTACCCTGGCCCCGGGTCGGGCCAACCCTATGCAGCAGGAGGCGGTGCGGAACGCTCATCCGCCAACGGCCCGCCAGAATGCATGGCGTGGCCGTGATGAAGCCCCTGCTCGAGACTTCTTTGGCGGCGGCCGAGAGAACTACGACGGCGACGAATATCGTTACCCACCACGAGGTCAGTGGGGCGACGTCGTCTATGATGCTTACGGAAGGGCCAACACCGCAGCTCGTCGTCCACTAGAGGTGGTCACGGGTATGCATGGTTTAACGGCGGAGGACCGGGATGCGTATTCCAAGGACCACCGAGAAACTTCGTTGAAGGAATAGCTGGCCCTAACAACCGGTGTAACCGGAGTGGTCACCTTGTCTTCCGCCGCGGAAGAGGAGGGGGTCGGCGCACGCCTCCACCGCCTCCTGTCGAGGCTGCTGAAGTGGCTCAAGCTGAGCCGGTTGCTGCCATAGCTGTCGTGGCGTCGTCCTCCCCTGCTTTGCCCGGGTTTGATGTAGATACGGTCCGGGCTCTTGCGGCTGTCAACATTCCAGTGGCCGGTACAGGGGCTGCTAAGCCCGGGGACGGTGTTTCTAATAAGGGGACATACAAGACAAATGGTGAAAAGTTATCTAAATGGGCTATTAAGAAGAAAAAGTTGACATGCTATAGATGTGGCGAGCCGGGACACTTCATGGCAGAATGCATTAAGGAGTTATGTGATTACTGCCTTAAGTCGCAACATGTGTCCGGTGAGTGTCCTCTTCTTTTGGCCCCTAAACCGGTGATCACAATATACGGAGTTTGCTATCCGAAGTTGATGTTTTTTGACTCACCTGATGTGGCACCATCGATGCATGTGATGGAGGGATCCTTTCCAGGAGTAGTCAGGGTGACTAATGGTTTCATGACGGAAGCACAGATTGTGCAGCAGCTGCGTGATTTAGCACCGGGCAATTTTCAGTGGAACCTTGTTAAGCTGGAGATCAGACTTACAAGGTAGATTTTCCACTAAGGAGGATCTCCTTCATATTCTTAAGTACGGGATGTGCAGAGTCCCGATTACTAGCATCATCATGGAGTTGAACGAGTGGAAGCAGAAAGAACCACATGGAACACCTTTAGCTCAGATTTGGGTACGTTTTTCGGGTGCACCACCTAAGCCGCTTAAGTCCTTGTACAATGCAAGGTGCTTAGGGGAGGTGCTTACAGAAATAAACCAGGCTTTCCTTAAGCACCGGTGCTTATTTGTTCAGGGTAGACGCTTAATTAGGTGTCTCTCCAGTAGAAATAGGCACCGGTGCTTTAGAAAACCCCGGTTTATTTTTCTAAGTACCTCCCTAAGCACCTAACATTGTACAAGGCCTAATAATTTTCTAAAGCACCGACAAATGTTAGGTATATTTTGTGCGAGAGATGATCCAGTCATAGACATGTAGATATATTTTGTGCGTGGGAGGAAGCAAGGTCAATCGATCACATAGGGTCGTCATGCGATCGAAAGAGTGAGACGGGTTGGAGAGAGTGACCTAGATAGACAATGTGCGTGAGAGAGTATACAATGTGAATAGGTCAAATTGGGCTCAAACATGGTGATATATCGTTTTTGTCCGAGAAAGAGCAAGGTCAATCTGAAGGAAATATGCCCTAGAGGCAATAATAAAGTTATTATTTATTTCCTCGTATCATGATAAATGTTTATTATTCATGCTAGAATTGTATTAACCGGAAACATAATACATGTGTGAATACATAGACAAACTTAATGTCACTAGTATGCCTCTACTAGACTAGCTCATTAACCAAAGATGGTTATGTTTCCTAACCATAGACATGTGTTGTCATTTGATTAACGGGATCACATCATTAGGAGAATGATGTGATTGACTTGACTCATTCCGTTAGTTTAGCACTTGATCGTTTAGTATATTGCTATTGCTTTCTTCATGACTTATACAAGTTCCTATAAATATGAGATTATGCAACTCCTGTTTACCGGAGGAACACTTTGTGTGCTACCAAATGTCACAACGTAACTGGGTGATTATAAAGGAGCTCTACAGGTGTCTCCAAAGGTACATGTTGAGTTGGCGTATTTCGAGATTAGGTTTTGTCACTCCGATTGTCGGAGAGGTATCTCTGGGTCCTCTCAGTAATGCACATCACTATAAGCCTTGCAAGCAATGTAGCTAATGAGTTAGTTACGGAATGATGCATTACGTAACGAATAAAGAGACTTGCCGGTAACGAGATTGAACTAAGTATTAGGACACCGACGATCGAATCTCGGGCAAGTAACATACCGATGACAAAGGGAACAATGTAGGTTGTTATGCGGTTTGACCGATAAAGATCTTTGTATAATATGTAGGAGCCAATATGAGCATCCAGGTTCCGCTATAGGTTATAGACCGGAAACGGTTCTCGGTCATGTCTACATAGTTCTCGAACCCGCAGGGTCCGCACGCTTAAGGTTTCGATGACAGTTATATTATGAGTTTATGAGTTTTGATGTACCGAAGTTTGTTCCGAGTCCCGAATGTGATTACGGACATGACAAGGAGTCTCGAAATGGTCGAGACATGAAGATCGATATATTGGAAGCTTATATTTGGATATCGGAAGTGTTCCGGGTGAAATCGGGATTTTGCCGCAGTACTGGGAGGTTACCGGACCCCCCCGGGGCTTAATGGGCCTACATGGGTCTTAGTGAAGAAGAGGAGAGGAGGCAAGGGTTGGGCCGCGCGCCCCTCCCCCTAGTCCGAATAGGACAAGGAGAGGGGGCGGCCCCTTCCTTCTCTCTCTCCTCCTCTTCCCCTTCTCCTAGTCCAAAGGAAGGAGGAGTCCTACTCGGTGGGAGTAGGACTCCCCTTGGCGCGCCCCCTCCTAGGCCGGCCGCCCCCTCCCCCCTTGCTCCTTTATATACGGGGGCAGGGGGCACCTGTAGACACAACAATTGATCTCTTGATCTCTTAGCCGTGTGCGATGCCCCCCTCCATCATAGTCCTCGATAATATTGTAGCGGTGCTTAGGCGAAGCCCTGCGACGGTAGAACATCAAGATCGTCACCACGCCGTCGTGCTGATGGAACTCTTTCCTGGCATTCTGCTGGATCAGAGTACGGGAAACGTCATCGAGCTGAACGTGTGCTAGAACTCGGAGGTGCCGTAGTTTTGGTGCTTGATCGGTCGGGCCGTGAAGACGTACGACTACATCAACCGCGTTGTTCTAACGCTTCCGCTTTCGGTCTCACGAGTACGTGGACAACACTCTCCCCTCTCGTTGCTATGCATCACCATGATCTTGCGTGTGCGTAGGAATTTTTTTGAAATTACTACGTTCCCCAACAGTGGTATCAGAGCCTGGTTTTATGCGTAGATGTTATATGCGTGAGTAGAACACAAGTGAGTTGTGGGCGATACAAGTCATACTGCTTACCAGCATGTCATACTTTGGTTCAGTGGTATTGTTGGATGAAGCGGCCCGGACCGACATTACGCGTACGCTTACGTGAGACTAGTTCTACCGACGTGCTTTGCACACAGGTGGTTGGCGGGTGTCAGTTTCTCCAATTTTAGTTGAACCGAGTGTGGCTATGCCCGATCCTTGCGAAGGTTAAAACAACCACTACTAGAGAAAACCTTATACACAGAAGTTTATCAGTAGCGCGGTTTAAAAATGGGCGCTACTGCTAATTAGTAGTAGCGAGGGGTATAAAAACCGCGCTACTACTAATTTGATAGTAGTAGCGAGGGGTATGAACCCGCGCTGCTACTAAATGGTCTTCAACAATGCCCTCGGGATAGGCCATAGTAGTAGCGAGGGGTATAAAACCGGCGCTACTACTAAGTAAGTAGTAGTAGCGCAGGTAAGACCCCACGCTACTACTAAGCGTGTCCACCCCGGCCCAATCCACCCCACCCCACCAACCGTCGTCCCACTCCACCCACCCCCGTAAAAAAAATCCACCTCCGATCCAGATCCCCTCCTCCTCCGGCAGCCGCGCTTCTTCGGCGACCTCGCCCCCGCCTGTCGTGATGCCTCCTCCCGTGACGCCACCGCCAGTGAAGGCGCCTCCTCCCGTGACTCCGCCCCCGGTCGCGGCGCCCCGCCGATGGCCGCGCCCGCCGAGGCGCCGTGTGCTCCCAGTGGCGACGCCCGCTTTGTGGCCGAGGCGCCGGCTGTCTTGCCTCGGTCGGCGCCGCCCAAGAGCAAGAACAAGCACAAGAGAAAGAGGAGCTGGAAGAAGAAGTCGCCGCCCGCCCCGCCCGAGCCGCTCAGCCCGCCGGCCCCCATCGCGCTCGAGCCCACCACCGTCGAGGATGTGTCCGGCCCCACGCCCTTCGCCAACGATCTGGTAACGCATCACTCGCGAACCAAACTCTTCTAATTTTCGTTCAACCATAGCGGCAACATCTGATGGTGAATGAACGTTCCTGAATTTGTTCTTGGTGCAGCGCGGAGCGCGCCGCAAGACGCAAGATCGGGGATCGTCATGCAGACCGCCATGGCCGCGCTACTGCTGTCACTAGCCTGGTGAACGTGAAACCCAGCAGAGAGATGCATCCGTCCATACATTTTATTCATGTACCGAGTCCATGATTTAACCATTACGCTTGCTTGTAATGTTAGGGGTCCAGCATTTGTTCGAGGCTTGTAATATACAGTTTTTTGACATATTCTTGCATGCATTTTGATTATGAAATCGGTGAGCGAGCTTGCAGGTTGGAGCGCGGGGGCTTGATTTGTGCGTGTTTTGGGGTGAAATCCGTGAGCGAGCTTGGAGCACGGCGGTTCGATTTGGTAATCTCTGACGGCGTTCTCTGCAGGTGGCGATGTTTGCTTGTTAGGCTGATGGGTTGCTTGGTGTTTGTCGTTGTAGGCCGCCTGGTGACTATGGGTTTGATCCCCTGGGGCTCCGGAAGCAGCCTAAGGACCTGAAGTGGAACGTCCAGGCCGAGCTCGTGCACTGCCGGTTCGCCATGGCAGGGGTTGCCGGCATCCTCGGAACTGATGTAAGCTGCTCACTTGACCTCTTTGTTAATGCCTGCAAAATGCCGGCATGTTCTCAGTAACCATAGCACCGAAGCTTGATTTTGCAAAAAATAGCTGCAGAGGTGCCTAAATTATGATATAAAGTAATAGACTATGAAAAACAGAGTGAGAAACCAATCATGACTTCTGAATTTTGATAGTGGAAATGGAAGGGCGGTACGATCCCCTCTTGTTAAAAAATAAGAGAAACCAAGATATAAGACATGAACTATACAATCTCAACGCCAGCAAAATCATATACAACATATCAGCTCCATAAGAGCATCTTAGGATTTTATTTTCCAAGATTGATAGCATTCTTTCCACATTGAAGCATCCTTGCTTACAGAAATCAAACATGAAATCAATGTCTTTAATGCTCCGTTGTGCTTCTATCATATCACATGGTATAATTGGTGTGTTTCTGTGTAGTTGATCTGTGTATCAGGACTCGGCAACCTACTAGTATGGTTTGAAGCAGGTGCCACAAAATTTGACTTCGCCAACACCACAACACTCTTCTTTGTCCAGCTTCTCTTGAAGGGGTAATTCGACATCCAACTGAAACATTTACTCAGAATTTGTCTAGTAACTCAGAAGTTTTAAATGGTGTATACTGTAATGACTTGAAACAGAAAAACCTTATGGCATATGACCTTTTCTATGTGTGACGTACATGTAAAGTTAGTTTTCTCTTAAAAAATCATCCGTCGATAAGCTGAATTAGAAGGAAATTCATGGAAAGTGAACCAGCATACAAACCATAGTAATAATCCCAGTGAACTAGCTCTACAGACTAGCATACATGTTATTTAGAAACAAGGGATTTGCCATGCTACAATAGATTCCTGACTAATTTTATCTATTCTACTTGGTCTTTTGATTTGAAACATCTATATATTCCTCATAAACATATTGGTTTTGCTACCAGCAGTAGGTGCTTTCTTGTTGATTGCCTCTGAACCTGAATGAACAGCCTTGCTCGTTCAGTTCTGTGTGTCCATATGATTTATGCTTTGCTGTTTTATCCTATTGTTCCTTTTGATCCCTGTGACTGTTGCAATCAACTCTCACTGTACCATGATGCTAAGCTGTAAATTAGGACAAGAGATGTTTCTATTTTGCAACGCTCATACTATACATACTATGATTCATCTGATGGGTTTCTTGCACCTGCAAATGACAGCGTCATGATGTTGTCAACGGTGTGGCTGAGGCAGAAGGTGTAAGCAAATATGATGCAGGTGAAGCTGCTGCAGATCAAAAAGGTGAACACATGTTCGCCTGTATTAAGATATTTTCAGTAATTTAATGCTGTATGATATCCTGTAGCGAACTGGGATTATGGTCTGTCTCTT
Source organism: Aegilops speltoides (assembly GCA_021437245.1). Taxonomy (NCBI): domain Eukaryota; kingdom Viridiplantae; phylum Streptophyta; class Magnoliopsida; order Poales; family Poaceae; genus Aegilops; species Aegilops speltoides. The sequence continues at coordinate 368,018,919 of CM038142.1, forward strand.
AAACTGTCTTTGATCTTGTCCATAAGACTAGCCACAATGGTGAGTAACATACACTAGTAACATACACATATCCCTAGACTATGTTACTACCTCAATAGTGGGTAGTAACATAAGTGTGGTAGCATGCAAAGCTTCATTTATTAGGTTATAGACTCATATTGCATTGGGACATGTGATGTTACAGTAACTAGCTAAGTTACTAGTACTACATCTCTCCTCATTAACTCACTGCCACATAAGCAAATTTGCTGAGTTGGACTCAATGTTACTACCGAAGTTACTCCCACTGTGGCTAGTCTAATGCTTCCGTGCAGAGCATAAAGGTTCAACAACCATGAAATCCTAGTTGAGGGCGTGCGAGACTAGGATATAGCCAGTGACCGGGGGCAAGGGCAGCGTGCGCATGTGCTTTCTTTGTTCTCAATCTAATTGTTGTGTGTTATTATCTTGAATACATTTCTCTTTTAATTTATTTTCAATCTTCCAAGCCTGGACATAGTTATTGTATTGTATCTTATTATCATCTTTGGAAGTGGACGGACCCTTCCGCGAACCCTGCGCAAGCAGGAGCTAACTAACAAGTTTTCACTTTCTCGACTGGGTGCAGGGTGATTGACGAGGGATACTGCGGCCCGATGGGAGTCGTGCTCTTCAACTACTCGGAGGCAGACTTCACCGTGAAGCCCCGTGACCGCGTCATACAGATTACCGTCCAGGTGATTGCGACACAGGAGGTCCCCGGGGTGGAGGACCTCGACGCCACCATCCGGAGTTCGTCAAGGTGGAGGACCTCGACGCTTTGTACATACATCTAGGGAAGTGGTTTGTTTAGGTTGGTGGTGAAACGCTAGGGAAGGTACCAACCTTTTGTTGATGGTTGTGTGTGTCCTCGTGATCTCTTCGAGTTGAGATGTTGAATGTTGCATCCATGAACACTGCAAGTGTTAAGATGGTTCTGTGAAATTTATTTTGCACTAGACGTGTCTCTGATCTCCATTCATGAATACTGCATCTATTTTATTTTTTTTAATTCCTAATTTGCTACTAGTAGCGTTGGGAAAAAAGTGCCCTACTAGTATTTAGGATACTAGTAGCGCTGTTATGAAACAACGCTACTACTATGTCCATATAAACATTAGCTGTAGCGCACACGCCCGCGCTACTGATAGGCCCAAAACACGCGCTGCTGCTAGCCTTTTCCCTAGTAGTGAACACTAACTTGACGAACTATCGTTGTGGTTTTGATGTGTAGGTAAGAACGGTTCTTGCTCAGCCCGTAGCAGCCATGTAAAATTTGCAACAACAAAGTAGATGACGTCTAACTTGTTTTTGCAGGGCATGTTGTGATGTGATATGGTCAAGACGTGATGCAATATTTTATTGTATGAGATGATCATGTTTTGTAACCGAGTTATCGGCAACTGGCAGGAGCCATATGGTTGTCGCTTTATTGTATGAAATACAAGCACCCTGTAATTGTTTTACTTTATCACTAAGCGGTAGCGATAGTCGTAGAAGCAATAGATGGCGAAATGATAATGATGCTACGATGGAGATCAAGGTGTCGCGCTGGTGATGATGGTGATCACGACAGTGCTTCGGAGATGGAGATCACAAGCGCAAGATGATGATGGCCATATCATATCACTTATATTGATTGCATGTGATGTTTATCTTTTATGCATCTTATCTTGCTTTGATTGACGGTAGCATTTTAAGATGATCTCTCACTAATTATCACGAAGTGTTCTCTCTGAGTATGCACCGTTGCGAAAGTTCTTCGTGCTGAGACACCACGTGATGATCGGGTGTGATAGGCTTTACGTTCAAATACAACGGGTGCAAAACAGTTGCACACGCGGAATACTCAGGTTAAACTTGACGAGCCTAGCATATACAGATATGGCCTCGGAACATGGAGACCGAAAGGTCGAACGTGAATCATATAGTAGATATGATCAACATAGTGATGTTCACCATTGAAAACTACTCCATCTCACGTGATGATCGGACATGGTTTAGTTGATTTGGATCACGTGATCACTTAGATGACTAGAGAGATGTCTGTCTAAGTGGGAGTTCTTTAGTAATATAATTAATTGAACTTAAATTTATCATGAACTTAGTACCTGATAGTATTTTGGTTGTCTAAGTTTGTTGTAGATAGATGGCTCGTGCTGTTGCTCCATTGAATTTTAATGCGTTCCTTGAGAAAGCTAAGTTGAAAGATGATGGTAGCAATTACACGGACTAGGTCCGTAACTTGAGGATTATCCTCATTTCTGCACAAAAGAATTATGTTCTGGAAGCACCGCTGGGTGCCAGGCCTGCTGCAGATGCAACTGACGATGTTAAGAATGTCTGGCAGAGCAAAGCTGATGACTACTCGATAGTTCAGTGTGCCATGCTTTACGGCTTAGAACCGGGACTTGAACGACATTTTGAACGTCATGGAGCATATGAGATGTTCCAGGAGTTGAAGTTAATATTTCAAGCAAATGCCCGGATCGAGAGATATGAAGTATCCAATAAGTTCTATAGCTGTAAGATGAGGAGAATAGTTCTGTCAGTGAACATATACTCAAAATGTATGGGTATAATAATCACTTGATTCAGCTGGGAGTTAATCTTCCTGATGATAGTGTCATTGAGAGAATTCTTCAATCACTGCCACCAAGCTACAAGAGCTTCGTGATGAACTGTAATATGCAAGGGATGGACAAGTCTATTCCCGAGCTCTTCGCAAAGGCTGAGGAGGTAGAAATCAAGAAGAAGCATCAAGTGTTGATGGTCAATAAGACTACCAATTTCAAGAAAAAGGGTAAAGGGAAGAAGAAGGGGAACTTCAAGAAGAACAGCAAGCAAGTTGCTGCTCAAGAGAAGAAACACAAATCTGGACCTAAGCTTGAGACTGAGTGCTTCTACTGCAAGCAGACTGGACATTGGAAGCGGAACTGCCCCAACACTACTAGGGAAAAGCCTAGCAGCAGCAAGCTGGTTTTGACCTATCGAAGAAGCGGGCAGGAGCGCTCTTGATAAGGCGCTATAACTAATGCTTAGCAATAGCGTCGGACCCACGCCATCGCTAAATTGACTTAGTAGCAACGCTTCTTCAGAACATCGCTACTGGTAATTAGTAGTAGCGCTTCTCCTCTCCCGCGCTACTACTATTATTTAGTATTTTATTTCTTTTCTTTTTCATGTTGTATTCATACACCTTTACACAAGTTTTCATACAACAGGAATTTAGAGATTGTTTTTACATCATAATGAGTTATTACATCATGGGATGAAAGAACCGTGGACTAGTTTCAAGTGGATGTCCATCCACTTGAAACTAATCCGTGGTTCTTTCACCCAATGATACAATAATATCATCATCATCATCATCATATCATTAACAACTTATCATCATAATACATCATTGTTGAAGGAAATATGCCCTAGAGGCAATAATAAAGTTATTATTTATTTCCTCATATCATGATAAATGTTTATTATTCATGCTAGAATTATATTAACCGGAAACATGATACATGTGTGAATACATAGACAAAACTATAGTCACTAGTATGCCTCTACTTGACTAGCTCATTAATCAAAGATGGTTATGTTTCCGACCATAGACATGTGTTGTCATTTGATTAGTGGGATCACATCATTAGAAGAATGATGTGATTGACATGACCCATCTCATTAGCCTAGCACTTGATCGTTTAGTATCCGCTATTGCTTTCTTCATGACTTATACAAAGTTTACGCAACTATGAGATTGTGCAACTCCGTTTACGGAAGAACACTTTGTGTGCTACCAAACGTCTGGCAACGAATCGGGTAATTATAAAGGTGCTCTCTGGTGTTTCCGAAGGTACATGTTGAGTTGGCATAATTCGAGATTAGGATTTGTCACTCCGATTGTCGGAGAGGTATCACTGGGCCCTCTCGGTAATACTCATCACCTAAGCCTTGCAAGCATGTAACTAATGAGTTAGTTATGAGATGATGTATTACAAAACGAGTAAAGAGACTTGCCGGTAACGAGATTGAACTAGGTATTGGATACCGACGATCAAATCTCGGGCAAGTAACATACCGATGACAAAGGGAACAACGTATGTTGTTGTGCGGTTTGACCGATAAAGATCTTCGTAGAATATGTAGGAACCAATATGGGCATCCAGGTCCCGCTATTGGTTATTGACCGGTGACATGTCTCGGTCATGTCTACATTGTTCTCGAACCGTATGGTCCGCACGCTTAAGGTTTCGATGACAGTTATATTATGAGTTTATGAGTTTTGATGTACCGAAGGATTTCGGAGTCTTGGATGAGATCGGGGACATGACGAGGAGTCTTGAAATGGTCGAGACGTAAATATCGATATATTGGACGACTATATTCGAGTTCGGAAAGGTTCCGAGTCATTCGGTATTTATCGAGTACCGGAGAGTTACGGAATTCGCCGGGAGAAGTATTGGGCCTTATTGGGCCTCGGGAAAGAGAGAGGGCTGCCTAGGGCAGGCCAAGACGCCCAAGGCCTAGTCCGAATTGGACTAGGGGGAGGGGCCGCACCCCCTCCTTCCTTCCCTTCTCTCTTCCCTTTCCTAGTCTCCTACTCCTACTATATGGAAGGATCCCTAGTTGGACTAGGAAAGGGGGAATCCTACTCCCGGTGGGAGTAGGACTCCCCTATGGCGCGCCTCCTCCTTGGGCCGGCCACCTCCTCCCTCCCTCCTTTATATACGGGGGTAGGGGGGCACCCTAGACACACAAGTTGATCATTGATCGTTCCTTAGCCGCAAAGCGGTGCCCCCATCCACGATATTACACCTCGGTCATATTGTAGCGGTGCTTAGGCGAAGCCTGCGACAGAGAACATCAAGATCATCACCACGCCGTCAGGTCGACGGAACTCCCCTCGGCGTCTCTCTGGATTGGAGAACGAGGTGCGCCATCGAGCTGTACGCGTGTCAAGAACTCGGAGGTGCCGAGTAACGGTGCTTGGATCGGCCGGACGGGAGGACGACGACTACTTCCTCTACGTTGCGTCAACGCTTCCGCTTCGGTCTACGAGGGTACGTAGACAACACTCTCCCCTCGTTGCTATATCATCACCATGATCTTGCGTGTGCGTAGGAATTTTTTTGAAATTACTACGTTCCCCAACAATTGTCATATAACACCTCCTCAAGATCATCGTTTTCATCATTGACATCACATAACACCTCCTCAAGATCACCATTATCAACTCTAACACATTACCACATAATAAACATATTGTACCTCACAGGACCTATTACATTCGATTAAGACCTACTACATTTTCTAAGGTAAAATAGCAAAAAAAAGATAGCCCCTGACTCTCCATTATGGAGAATGGAGATTAGCTTGTCTCCAATTCTTGCCTTTCGCTGAATGTTACTTTGGTCTTCTTCACGGGAGTGACAACTTGCTTGTCATTCTACTTGAAGTGGAAAAATCATCGTAACAAGAAAATAAAGTTTCTGCGATCTGATCGCGGAGACGAATATTTGAGTTAAGAGTTTGGTCTTCAATTAAAATAATGTGAAATAGTTTCACAGCTCACGCCACCTGGAACACCACAACATTATGGTGTGTCCGAACGTCGTAACCGCACTTTATTGGATATGGTGCGATCTATGATGTCTCTTACTGATTTACCAATATTGTTTTGGGGTTATGCATTAGAGACAGCTGCATTCACGTTAAAAGGGCACCATCTAAATCCGTTGAGACAACAGCATATGAACTGTGTGAAGGAAATATGCCCTAGAGGCAATAATAAAGTTATTATTTATTTCCTTATTTCATGATAAATGTTTATCATTCATGCTAGAATTGTATTAACCGGAAACATGATACATGTGTGAATGTATGAACAAACAACATGTCACTAGTATGCCTCTTCTAGACTAGCTTGTTAATCAAAGATGGTTATGTTTCCTAGCCATGAACAAAGAGTTGTTATTTGATTAACAAGGTCACATCATTAGTAGAATGATCTGATTGACATGACCCATTCCATTAGCTTAGCACTCGATCGTTTAGTATGTTACTACTGCTTTTATCCATGACTTATACATGTTCCCGTAACTATGAGATTATGCAACTCCGTTTACGGAGGAACACTTTGGTGCTACCAAACGTCACAACGAATCGGGTGATTATAAAGGAGTACTACAGGTGTCTCCAAAGGCAGATGTTGGGTTGGCGTATTTCGAGATTAGGTTTTGTCACTCCGATTGTCGGAGAGGTATCTCTGGGCCCTCTCGGTAATGCACATCACTTAAGCCTTGCAAGCATTTCAACTAATGAGTTAGTTGGGAGATGATGTATTACGGAACGAGTAAAGAGACTTGCCGGTAACGAGATTGAACTAGGTATTGGATACCGACGATCGAATCTCGGGCAAGTAACATACCGATGACAAAGGGAACAAACGTATGTTGTTATGCGGTCTGACCGATAAAGATCTTCGTAGAATATGTAGGAGCCAATATGGGCATCCAGGTCCCGCTATTGGTTATTGATCGGAGACGTGTCTCGGTCATGTCTACATAGTTCTCGAACCCGTAGGGTCCGCACGCTTAACGTTTCGTTGACGATATAGTATTATATGAGTTATACATGTTGGTAACCGAATGTTGTTCGGAGTCCCGGATGAGATCATGGACATGACGAGGAACTCCGGAATGGTCCGGAGATAAAGTTTGATATATGGGATAATAGTGTTTGATCTCCGGAAGGGTTCCGGAATTCACCGGAAGGGGTTCCGGATGTTTCCCGAAATGTTTGGGTACGAGAACACGTTATTTGGGCCTAAAGGGAAAGCCCACAAGGTTTTTGGAAAGCGCAAAAGGAAGTTTTATGAGTCTCAGGGCCGACGCCAGATCCTGGCGTCGGGTCCGTGACGCCGAACCCCGGCGTCGCCCTCGAGTCCGAGAAGGACTCTTGCCTTCGGGTGAAACCAACTTTGTGGAGGCTTTACTCCAAGTTTCACCCCAAGGCTCAACATATAAATAGAGGGTAGGGCTAGCACCAAAGACACATCAAGAAACACCAAGCCGTGTGCCGCAACCCCGCCCCTCTAGTTTATCCTCCGTCATAGTTTCCGTAGTGCTTAGGCGAAGCCTGCGGAGATTGTTCTTCACCAACACCGCTACCACGCCGTCGTGCTGCGGAACTCATCTACTACTTCGCGCTGTCTTGCTGGATCGAGAAGGCGAGGACGCCATCGAGCTGAACGTGTGCGAGAACTCGGAGGTGCCGTGCGTTCGGTACTTGGATCGGTCGGATCGTGAAGACGTCGACTACATCAACCGCGTTGATAAACGCTTCGCTTAGCGATCTTCAAGGGTATGAAGATACACTCCCTTCTCGTTGCTATACATCACCATGATCTTGCGTGTGCGTAGGAAATTTTTTGAAATTACTACGTTCCCCAACAGTGGCATCCGAGCCTAGTTTTTTTCTATGGTTTGATGTTTTGCACGAGTAGAACACAAGTGAGTTGTGGGCGATACAAGTCATACTACCTACCAGCATGTCATACTTTGGTTCAGCGGTATTGTGAGATGAAGCGGCCCGGACCGACATTACGCGTACGCTTACGCGAGACTGGTTTCACCGCCACGAGCACTCGTTGCTTAAAGGTGATGGCGGGTGTCTGTCTCTCTCACTTTAGTTGAACTGAGTGTGGCTACGCCGGTCCTTGAGAAGGTTAAAACGAGTCTATTTGACAAAGTATCGTTGTGGTTTTGATGCGAGGTAAGACTGGTTCTTGCTTAAGCCCGTAGCAGCCACGTAAAATTTGCAACAACAAAGTAGAGGACGTCTAACTTGTTTTTGCAGGCATGTTGTGATGTGATATGGTCAAAACGTGATGCTATATTTTATTGTATGAGATGATCATGTTTTGTAACCGGTTATCGGCAATGGCGAGAGCCATATGGTTGTCGCTTTATTGTATGCAATGCAATCGCTACGTAATGCTTTACTTTATCACTAAGCGGTAGCGATAGTCGAGAAGCATAAGTTTGGCGAGGCGACAACGATGCTACGATGGAGATCAAGGTGTCGCGCGGTGACGATGGTGATCATGGTGGTGCTGCTGAGATGGAGATCACGAAGCACAAGATGATGATGACCATATCATATCACTTATATTGATTTGCATGTGATGTTTATCCTTTATGCATCTTATCTTGCTTTGATTGACGGTAGCATTATAAGATGATCTCTCACTAAATTATCAAGAAGTGTTCTCCCCGAGTATGCACCGTTGCCAAAGTTCATCGTGCCCAGACACCACGTGATGATCGGGTGTGATAAGCTCTACGTCCATCTACAACGGGTGCAAGCCAGTTTTGCACACGCAGAATACTCGGGTTATACTTGACGAGCCTAGCATATGCAGATATGGCCTCGTAACACGGAGACCGAAAGGTCGAGCGTGAATCATATAGTAGATATGATCAACATAAGATGTTCACCTTTGAAAACTACTCCATTTCACGTGATGATCGGTTATGGTTTAGTTGATTTGGATCACGTGATCACTTAAGATGACTAGAGGGATGTCTATCTAAGTGGGAGTTCTTAAGTAATATGATTAATTGAACTTAAATTTATCATGAACTTAGTACCTGATAGTATCTTGCTTGTTTATGTTTGTTTGTAGATAGATAGCTCGTGCTGTTGTTCCATTGAATTTTAATGCGTTCCTTGAGAAAGCAAAGTTGAAAGATGATGGTAACAATTACACGGACTGGGTCCGTAACTTGAGGATTATCCTCATTGCTGCACAGAAGAGTTACGTCCTGGATGCACCACTAGGTGCCGTGCTCGCTTCTTTGGAGCGACACCGGATGTTGTGAACGTCTGGCAGAGCAAAGCTGATGACTACTCTATAGTTCAATGTGCCATGCTTTACGGCTTAGAACGGGACTTCAACGACGTTTTGAACGTCATGGAGCATATGAGATGTTCCAGAGTTGAAGTTAATATTCCAACAGAATGCCCGGATTGAGAGATATGAAGTCTCCAATAAGTTCTATAGCTGCAAGATGGAGGAGAATAGTTACGTCGGTGAGCACATACTGAATGTGCGGGTACTACAATCACTTGACGCAATTGGGAGTTAATCTTCCGGATGATTGTGTCATTGATGAATTCTTCAATCACCGCCACCAAGCTACAAAGGCTTCGTGATGAACTATAATATGCAAGGGTTAGTAAAGACTATACCGAGCTCTTCGCAATGCTAAAGGCTGCGGAGGTAGAAATCAAGAAGGAGCATCAAGTGTTGATGGTCAATAAGACCACTAGTTTCAAGAAGAAAGGTAAAGGAAGAAGAAGGAACTTCAAGAAGAACAGCAAGCAAGTTGCTGCTCAGAGAAGAAACCCAAGTCTGGACCTAAGCACAAACCGAGTGCTTCTACCGCAAGGGATAGTCCTTGGAAGCGGAACTGCCCCAAGTATTTGGCGGATAAGAAGGATGGCAAGGTGAACAAAGGTATATGTGATATACATGTTATTGATGTGTACCTTACTAGAGCTCGTAGTAGCACTGGGTATTTGATCTTGGTTCATTGCTAATATTTGCAACTCAAGCAGGACTACGGATAAGCGAACTCGCAAAGTACGAGGTGACGATGCTTGGCGTGGGAAATGGTTCCAAAGTCGATGTGATCATGATCGGCATGCTACCTCTACATCTACCTTCGGGATTAGTTTTAGACCTAAATAATTGTTATTTGGTGCTGCGTTGAGCATGAACATTATATCTGGATCTTGTTTGATGCGAGACGGTTATTCATTTAAATCAGAGAATAATGGTTGTTCTATTTATATGAGTAATATCTTTTATGGTCATGCACCCTTGAAGAGTGGTCTATTTTGATGAATCTCGATAGTAGTGATACACATATTCATAATGTTGAAACCAAAAGATGCAGAGTTGATAATGATAGTGCAACTTATTTGTGGCACTGCCGTTTAGGTCATATCGGTGTAAAGCGCATGAAGAAACTCCATACTGATGGACTTTTGGAGTCACTTGATTATGAATCACTTGGCACTTGCGAACCGTGCCTCATGGGCAAGATGACTAAAACCCGTTCTCGGTACTATGGAGAGAGCAACAGATTTGTTGGAGATCATACATACTGATGTATGTGGTCCGATGAATGTTGAGGCTCGTGGCGGATATCGTTATTTTCTCACCTTCACAGATGACTTAAGCAGATATGGGTATATCTACTTAATGAAACATAAGTCTGAAACATTTGAAAAGTTCAATGAATTTCAGAGTGAAGTTGAAAATCATCGTAACAAGAAAATTAAGTTTCGCGATCGATCGTGGAGGTGAATATTTGAGTTACTGAGTTTGGTCTACATTTGAAACAATGCGGAATAGTTTCGCAACTCACGCCACCGGAACACCATAGCGTAATGGTGTGTCCGAACGCCGTAATCGTACTTTACTAGATATGGTGCGATCTATGATGTCTCTTACTGATTTACCGCTATCGTTTTGGGGTTATGCTCTAGAGACGGCCGCATTCACACTTGAATAGAACACCGTCAAATCCGCTGAGGCGACACCTTATGAACTGTGGTTTGGCAAGAAACCAAAGTTGTCGTTTCTTAAAGTTTGGGGATGCGATGCTTATGTGAAAAAACTTCAACCTGATAAGCTCGAACCCAAATCGGAGAAATGTGTCTTCATAGGATACCCAAAGGAGACAGTTGGGTACACCTTCTATCACAGATCCGAAGGCAAGACATTCGTTGCTAAGAATGGATCCTTTCTAGAGAAGGAGTTTCTCTCGAAAGAAGTGAGTGGGTGGAAAGTAGAACTTGATGAGGTAATTGTACCTTCTCCCTTACTTGAAAGTAGTTAAATCGCAGAAACGGTTTCGAGACACCTACACCAAGTAGTGAGGAAGTTGATGATGTTGATCATGAAACTTCAGATCAAGTTACTACTGAGAACCACGTAGATCAACAGAGTAAGATCCGCACTGAGTGGTACGGTAATCCTGTTCGGAAATCATGCTACTAGATCATGATGAACCTCACGAACTATGAAGAAGCGATGGTGAGCCCAGATTCCACAAAATGGCTTGAGGCCATGAAATCGAGATGGGATCCATGTATGAAAACAAAGTATGGACTTTGGTTGACTTGCCCGAGGGTAGGCAAGCAATAGAAAACAAGTGGATCTTCAAGAAGAAGACTGACGCCGACGGTAATGTTACCGTCTACAAAGCTCGACTTGTCGCAAAGGGTTTTCGACAAGTTCAAGGGATTGACTACGATGAGACCTTCTCACCCGTAGCGATGCTTAAGTCTGTCCGAATCATCAATTGCCGCATTTTATGATTATGAAATTTGGCAAATGGATGTAAAAACTGCATTCTGAATGGATTTACGGAAGAAGAGTTGTATATGATGCAACCGAAGGTTTTATCGATCCAAAGGAGCTAACAAAGTATGCAAGCTACAGCGATCCATTTATGGACTGGTGCAAGCATCTCGGAGTTGGAATAAACGCTTTGATAGTGTGATCAAAGCATTTGGGTTCATCTGAGACTTTTGGAGAAGCTCTGTATTTACAAGAAAGTGAGTGGGATCTCTGTAGCATTTCGATATTATATGTAGATGACATATTACTGATCGGAAATGATATAGAATTCTGGATAGCATAAAGGGGTACTTGAATAAGAGTTTTCAATGAAAGACCTCGGTGAAGCTGCTTACATATTGGGCATTAAGATCTATAGAGATAGATCAAGACGCTTAATTGGACTTTCACAAAGCACATACCTTGACAAAATTTTGAAGAAGTTCAAAATGGATCAAGCAAAGAAAGGGTTCTTGCCTGTGTTACAAGGTGTGAAGTTGAGTAAGACTCAATGCCCGACCACCGCAGAAGATAGAGAGAAAATGAAAGATGTTCCTATGCTTCACCATAGGCTCTATCATGTATGCAATGCTGTGTACGGACTGATGTGTGCCTTGCTATAAGTTTAGCAGGAGGTACCAAAGTAATCCAGAGTGGATCATGGACAGCGGTCAAGAACATCTGAAGTACCGAAAAGGACTAAGGATATGTTTCTCGTATATGGAGGTGACAAAGAGCTCATCGTAAGCAGTTACGTTGATGCAAGCTTTGACATCGATCCGGACGATTCTAAATCGCAAACCGGATCGTGATTTACACTAAACGGAGGAGCTGTAAGTTGGTGCAGTTCTAAACAAAGCGTCGTAGCGGGATCTACATGTGAAGTGGAGTACATAGCAGCTTCGGAAGCAGCTAATGAAGGAGTCTGGATGAAGAAGTTCATATCCGATCTAGGTGTCATACCTAGTGCATCGGGTCCAATGAAAATCTTCTGTGACAATACTGGAGCAATTGCTTTAGCAAAGGAATCCAGATTTCACAAGAGGACCAAACACATCAAGAGACGCTTCAATTCCATCCGGGACTTAGTCTAGGTGGGAGACATAGAGATTTGCAAGATACATACGGATCTGAATGTTGCAGACCCGTTGACTAAGCCTCTTCCACGAGCAAAACATGATCAACACCAAGACTCCATGGGTGTGAGAATCATTACTATGTAATCTAGATTATTGACTCTAGTGCAAGTGGGAGACTGAAGGAAATATGCCCTAGAGGCAATAATAAAGTTATTATTTATTTCCTTATTTCATGATAAATGTTTATCATTCATGCTAGAATTGTATTAACCGGAAACATGATACATGTGTGAATGTATGAACAAACAACATGTCACTAGTATGCCTCTTCTAGACTAGCTTGTTAATCAAAGATGGTTATGTTTCCTAGCCATGAACAAAGAGTTGTTATTTGATTAACAAGGTCACATCATTAGTAGAATGATCGATTGACATGACCCATTCCATTAGCTTAGCACTCGATCGCTTAGTATGTTGCTATTGCTTTTATCCATGACTTATACATGTTCCGTAACTATGAGATTATGCAACTCCGTTTACGGAGGAACACTTTGGTGCTACCAAACGTCACAACGAATCGGGTGATTATAAAGGAGTACTACAGGTGTCTCCAAAGGCGATGTTGGGTTGGCGTATTTCGAGATTAGGTTTTGTCACTCCGATTGTCGGAGAGGTATCTCTGGGCCCTCTCGGTAATGCACATCACTTAAGCCTTGCAAGCATTTCAACTAATGAGTTAGTTGGGAGATGATGTATTACGAACGAGTAAAGAGACTTGCGGTAACGAGATTGAACTAGGTATTGGATACCGACGATCGAATCTCGGGCAAGTAACATACCGATGACAAAGGGAACAAACGTATGTTGTTATGCGGTCTGACCGATAAAGATCTTCGTAGAATATGTAGGCGCCAATATGGGCATCCAGGTCCCACTATTGGTTATTGATCGGAGACGTGTCTCGGTCATGTCTACATAGTTCTCGAACCCGTAGGGTCCGCACGCTTAACGTTTCGTTGACGATATAGTATTATATGAGTTATACATGTTGGTAACCGAATGTTGTTCGGAGTCCCGGATGAGATCATGGACATGACGAGGAACTCCGGAATGGTCCGGAGATAAAGTTTGATATATGGGATAATAGTGTTTGATCTCCGGAAGGGGTTCCGGATGTTTCCCGAAATGTTTGGGTACGAGAACACGTTATTTGGGCCAAAGGGGAAAGCCCACAAGGTTTTTGGAAAGCGCAAAAGGAAGTTTTATGGAGTCAGAGGCGACGCCAGGTCCTCGGCGTGCGGGTCCAGACGCCGAACCCCCTGGCGTCGCCCGGAGTCCGAGAAGGACTCTTGCCTTTCGGGTGAAACCGACTTTGTGGAGGCTTTTACTCCAAGTTTCAACCCCAAGGCTCAACATATAAATAGAGGGGTAGGGCTAGCACCAAAGACACATCAAGAAACACCAAGCCGTGTGCCGGCAACCCCGTCCCCTCTAGTTTATCCTCCGTCATAGTTTCCGTAGTGCTTAGGCGAAGCCCTGCGGAGATTGTTCTTCACCAACACCGTCACCACGCCGTCGTGTTGCCGGAACTCATCTACTACTTCGCCTGTCTTGCTGGATCGAGAAGGCGAGGACATCATCGAGCTGAACGTGTGCAGAACTCGGAGGTGCCGTGCGTTCGGTACTTGGATCGGTCGGATCATGAAGACGTACGACTACATCAACCGCGTTGATAAACGCTTCCGCTTAGCGATCTTCAAGGGTATGAAGATACACTCCCCTTCTCGTTGCTATACATCACCATGATCTTGCGTGTGCGTAGGAATTTTTTTTTGAAATTACTACGTTCCCCAACACTGTGGTTTAGCAAGAAACCCAAGTTGTCGTTTCTTAAACTTTATGGCTACGATGCTTATGTGAAAAAGTTTCATCCTGATAAGCTCAAACCCAAATCGGAGAAGTGCGTCTTCATAGCATACCCAAAGGTAACTATTGGGTACACCTTCTATCACAGATCCAAAGGCAAATCATTCGTTGCTAACAATGGATCCTTTCTAGAGAAGGAGTTTCTCTCGAAAGAAGTGAGTGGGAGGAAAGTAGAGCTTGATAAGGTAATTTGTACCTTCTCCCGAATTGGAAAGTAGTTCATCACGGAAATCAGTTCCAGTGATTCCTACACCAATTAGTGAGGAAGCTAATGATGATGATCATGAAACTTCAGATCAAGTTACTACAAAACCTCATAGGTCTTCCAAAGTACAGTCCGCACCTGAGTAGTACGGTAATACTGCTCGGAAGTCATGTTACTAGACCATGATGAACCTACGAACTATGAGGAAGCGATGATGAGCCCAGATTCCACGAAATGGCTTGAGGCCATAAAATCGAGATATGATCCATGTATGAGAACAAAGTATGGACTTTGATTGACTTGCTCGATGATCGACAAGCCATGTTAAATAAATGGATCTTCAAGAGGAAGACAGATCTTGATAGTAGTGTTACTATCTACAAAGCTAGACTTGTCGAAAAAGGTTTTTGACAAAGTTCAAGGTGTTGAATACAATGAGATTTTCCCACTTGTATCGATGCTTAAAAGTCTGTCCGAATCATGTTAGCAATTGCCACATTTTATGAAATTTGGCAAATGGATGTCAAAACTACATTCCTTAATAGATTTGTTAAAAGAAGAGTTGTATATGATACAACCAGAAGGTTTTGTCAATCCTAAAGGTGCTAACAAAGTGTGCATGCTCCAGCGATCCATCTATGGACTGGTGCAAGCATCTCGGAGTTGGAATATACGCTTTGATGAGTTGATCAAAGCATATAGTTTTGTACAGACTTACGGTGAAGCCTGTATTTACAAGAAAGTAAGTGGGAGCACTACAGCATTTCTGATAGGAATATGTGAATGACATATTGTTGATCGGAAATAATGTAGAATTATTCTGCAAAGCATAAAGGAGTGTTTGAAAAGAGTTCTTTTAATAGAGACCTCAGTAAAGCTACTTACATATTGAGCATCAAGATCTATTGAGATAGATCAAGACGCTTGATAAGTTTTTCAATGAGTACATACCTTGGCAAGATTTTGAAATAGTTCAAAATGGAGCAGTCAAAGAAAGAGTTCTTGCTGTGTTGCAAAGGTATGAAATTGAGTAAGACTCAAATCCCGACCACAGCAGAAAATAGAAAGAGAATGAAAAGTCATTCCCTATGCCTCATCATAGGTTCTATAAAGTATGCTATGCTATGTACTGGACCTATTGTATACTTTGCTCGAATTTGGCAAAGGAGTACAATAGTGATCTAGGAGTTGATCATGGACATTGGTCAAGAATATCCTTAGTAAGGACTAAGGAGATGTTTCTCGATTATGGAGGTGATAAAAGAGTTTGTTGTAAAAGTTACATCAGTGCAAACTTTTACACTGATCCAGATTACTCTAAGTCTCGACCTGGATACATATTGAAAGTGGGAGCAATTAGCTAGAGTAGCTCTGTGCAGAGCATTGTGGACATAAAATATTTGCAAAATACATACGGCTCTGAATGTGACAGACCCGTTGACTAAAGCTTCTCTCACGAGCAAAACATGATCACACCTTAGTACTCTTTGGGTGTTAATCACATAGCGATGTGAACTAGATTATTGACTCTAGTAAACCCTTTGGATGTTGGTCACATGATGATGTGAACTATGGGTGTTATTCATATACAGATATGAATATTGGTGTTAAATCACACGGCGATGTGAACTAGATTATTGACTCTAGTGCAAGTGGGAGACTGAAAGAAATATGCCCTAGAGGCAATAATAAAGTTATTATTTATTTCCTCATATCATGATAAATGTTTATTATTCATGCTAGAATTGTATTAACCGGAAACATGATACATGTGTGAATACATAGACAAAACTATAGTCACTAGTATGCCTCTACTTGACTAGCTCATTAATCAAAGATGGTTATGTTTCCTGACCATAGACATGTGTTGTCATTTGATTAGTGGGATCACATCATTAGAAGAATGATGTGATTGACATGACCCATTCTGTTAGCCTAGCACTTGATCGTTTAGTATACTGCTATTGCTTTCTTCATGACTTATACAAAGTTCCTGCAACTATGAGATTGTGCAACTCCCGTTTACCGGAAGAACACTTTGTGTGCTACCAAACGTCACAACGTAACTGGGTGATTATAAAGGTGCTCTACAGGTGTTTCCGAAGGTACATGTTGAGTTGGCATAATTCGAGGATTTGTCACTCCGATTGTCGGAGAGGTATCTCTGGGCCCTCTCGGTAATACTCATCACCTAAGCCTTGCAAGCATGTAACTAATGAGTTAGTTATGAGATGATGTATTACTGAACGAGTAAAGAGACTTGCCGGTAACGAGATTGAACTAGGTATTGGATACCGACGATCAAATCTCGAGCAAGTAACATACCGATGACAAAGGGAACAACGTATGTTGTTATGCGGTTTGACCGATAAAGATCTTCGTAGAATATGTAGGAACCAATACGGGCATCCAGGTCCCGCTATTGGTTATTGACCGGTGACATGTCTCGGTCATGTCTACATTGTTCTCGAACCGTAGGGTCCGCACGCTTAAGGTTTCGATGACAGTTATATTATGAGTTTATGAGTTTTGATGTACCGAAGGAGTTCGGAGTCTCGGATGAGATCGGGGACATGACGAGGAGTCTTGAAATGGTCGAGACGTAAAGATCGATATATTGTACGACTATATTCGGAGTTCGGAAAGGTTCCGAGTCATTCGGGTATTTATCGGAGTACCGGAGAGTTACGGGAATTCGCCGGGGAGAAGTATTGGGCCTTATTGGGCCCTGCGGGAAAGAGAGAGGGGCTGCCTAGGGCAGGCCGCGCGCCCCCCCAAGGCCTAGTCCGAATTGGACTAGGGGGAGGGGCCGCACCCCTTCCTTCCTTCCCTTCTCTCTTCCCTTTCCTAGTCTCCTACTCCTACTATATGGAAGGATCCCTAGTTGGACTAGGAAAGGGGGAATCCTACTCCCGGTAGGAGTAGGACTCCCCTATGGCGCGCCTCCTCCTTGGGCCGGCCACCTCCTCCCTCCCTCCTTTATATACGGGGGTAGGGGGGCACCCTAGACACACAAGTTGATCATTGATCGTTCCTTAGCCGTGTGCGGTGCCCCCATCCACGATATTACACCTCGGTCATATTGTAGCGGTGCTTAGGCGAAGCCCTGCGATAGGAGAACATCAAGATCGTCACCACGCCGTCGTGCTGACGGAACTCCCCCTCGGCGTCTCTACTGGATTGGAGAACGAGGGTGCGTCATCGAGCTGTACGCGTGTCAAGAACTCGGAGGTGCCGGAGTAACGGTGCTTGGATCGGTCGGACCGGGAGGACGTACGACTACTTCCTCTACGTTGCGTCAACGCTTCGCTTGGTCTCACGAGGGTGCGTAGACAACACTCTCCCCTCGTTGCTATATCATCACCATGATCTTGCGTGTGCGTAGGATTTTTTTTGAAATTACTACGTTCCCCAACAATTGTCATATAACACCTCCTCAAGATCATCGTTTTCATCATTGACATCACATAACACCTCCTCAAGATCACCATTATCAACTCTAACACATTACCACATAATAAACATATTGTACCTCATAGGACCTATTACATTCGATTAAGACCTACTACATTTTCTAAGGTAAAATAGCAAAAAAAAGATAGCCCCTGACTCTCCATTATGGAGAATGGAGATTAGCTTGTCTCCAATTCTTGCCTTTCGCTGAATGTTACTTCCAAGAACCTCCTTGTGAATGTCCATACATTTCTTCCATTCTTTGATGATCATGTGTTCACGGTTTTTAGAAATCCGATATGCACAGGTGAGCTCCGTAGATTTACCTGGCAGTATGTTCAGAACTAAGAGGCGACCATGCAGAGACATAAAATGAGGCACACAATCCATCGAGAGTTTCTGTTGAAAAACATAATAATAACTTTATAGTTAGCAATGATGTACTAGTTTTAGAAGTATGCAAAAGATGCACGGATGTCGTAATAGTAAAAAATCTTACCAGGGTATCTCCAGAGAAGTTATCGTGGTTCAACACATGCACTAGTGGCACGTATTCACCATAATTTGGAGGAGTTCGATAATAGTCATTGTAATTCTCAAGAAGAGTACAAAATGCAACGGATGATTTTTCTCCTTATCGCTAATTTGGTGCCATTGGTGTAGTGGGTTTTATCTACCATCTTCCGCATATCTTTGAAGAATCAAAATAAGTGTCAATGGAAATAAGCTATCAACTATTTTGAAATAAACAATATAAATTAGTTAATAACTATGTTTGAGAAACTCACATAGCGGTACAATCGGAAGCGTATCAACAAGGACCAAAATGTCCATATTGTCTTCCTCGCTGTCAGGATCACCAAGATCCATGGTGACAATCATACCCTCATAAAAACCATACATTTTGCAAAGTGCTTCCCAATTTTGGCAACCAAAATGGGTTACGCTCTGAGCATTGCACAGATTTACTTCAAAATCCATACCATGATGGGTCCTTAGGTGTATTTTCTTTGTTTCGAAATTTTCATGGTCTTCAAAACCCATCCTCTCCAAGACATAGCGTCTTGCATGGCATGGGATAAGCTAGTCGAATTGTAAAATATGAAAATTAGACGTTGAAATAGTTGAAGTCATGCTTAATTAAGAAAAAAACACTTGTCGTTGTTGCATACCGTTTCACAATCGAAGGTCTCCTCGAGCTTAATGCTGAAGCGCCGATCTTCGTCCAGCCGAACGAACCTGTCGCACATACCTCGATCGTCGTGGCACCAGCTTCACTCCCCCGGGAGACCGTCGTCGTCCGAGTACAACATTTCCTACAATCATAATTCAAAGATTAAACTTGTACATATTCTAGCACAAGTCATGCCAGAATTCATGACAAAATCCGGCATGACCTTTGCTAAAAAAGGACATATCGAGCGCCTGAAATTTGCCGGAACGGAAATTAATCAACACTCCGGCAATACATAGGCCACTCGGAGATGTAAACTGAACATGAACGGCCACTTGGGCAACCACATATCCTATTTGAGCAACAACACAAGATATACAAGGATATTTGGCTGGTCTCACCTCGATCTCGGAGGGGGTCGGTGATCGGGACGACAATGAGGGATGTCGGAGGATCGGTGACGGGACGACGGTGGTCACTGAAACCATATAAGTTATCACTAATACATCCCGAATAATTGCTTAAACTAAAAATAACAACAAATATGACATGTTCAACTAGTTTTATTAATTCAACTAGTTCTTACTAAATATAAACTTACTATAAATAGAAAAAAAATACTAGTTCTTTCTAAAAATAAAGTAGTGCAACTAGTTATATTAATTATCTTACTAAAAATACATTAGTTCTATTAATTCAACTAGTTCAACTAGTTTATTAATTTACTTACTAAACTAGTTCAACTACAACTAAAGTAGTTCAACTACCACTACTACTACTAAAAATCTAGTACTAACTAAGCAACATCTAGTACTAGCTAACCCTAAATTAACATCTACTACTACTAAATCTAGTACTAACTAGTGGCGGGGTGGGGCGACGGAGAGGTAGCTAGGGGCGGCGAGGTCGTGGCGGTGGGAGGAGGCTGCCTGGCGGAGGAGGAGGAGGGCGGCTGCAGCGGAGGGAGGAGGGCGGAGGAGGAGGGAGGGCGGCTGAGGCGGAGGGAGGATGTGCGAGGAGGATGGAGGAGGGACGGAAGGAGGAGTACCTCAGCAAGTGACGGACGAAGGCGGCGGCGGCGGCATACATACCATTTACGGTTTACAAGCGAGAGTGAGAGTGTGAGTGAGAGGGCCGGCCATGCGCGTGAGGATAAGGTAGGGATAGTTGTAGCGCGTTTGCCAAAACGCGCTACAGCTAATCTGAATAGCAGTTGCGCTGTTTAGTAAAGTGTGCTACTGCTATAACTAGTGGGGGGGGCGAGGTCATGGCAACTATAGCAGTAGCGCTGTATGCGGTGGACGCGCTACTGCTATTTTCCTATCAGCAGCGCGTTTTGATGACACACGCTGCTGCTAAATAGCAGTAGCGTGGTATTTTGAAGAGCGCTGCTGGTAAGATTCTGTGTATAGGCTTTTCCCTAGTAGTGCAAGTATTTGGCGGATAAGAAGGATGGCAAGGTGAGCAAAGGTATATATGATATACATGTTATTGATGTGTACCTTACTAATGCTCGCAGTAGCACCTGGGTATTTGATATTGGTTCTATTGCTAATATTTGCAACTCGAAACAGGGACTACGGATTAAGCGAAGATTAGCTGAGGACGAGGTGACGATGCGCGTGGGAAATGGTTCCAAAGTCGATGTGATCGTGGTCGGCATGCTACCTCTACATCTACCTTCGGGATTAGTTTTAGACCTGAATAATTGTTATTTGGCGCCAGCGTTGAGCATGAACATTATATCTGGATCTTGTTCGATGAGAGACGGTTATTCATTTAAATCTGAGAATAATGGTTGTTCTATTTATATGAGTAATATCTTTTATGGTCATGCACCCTTGAAGAGTGGTCTATTTTTACTAAATCTCGATAGTAGTGATACACATATTCATAATGTTGAAGCCAAAAGATGCAGAGTTGATAATGATAGTGCAACTTATTTGTGGCACTGCCGTTTGGGTCATATTGGTGTAAAGCGCATGAAGAAACTCCATACGGATGGACTTCTGGAATCACTTGATTATGAATCACTTGGTACTTGCGAACCGTGCCTCATGGGCAAGATGACTAAAACGCCGTTCTCCGGAACTATGGAGCGAGCAACTGATTTATTAGAAATCATACATACTGATGTATGTGGTCCAATGAATATTGAGGCTTGTGGTGGGTATCGTTATTTTCTCACCTTCACAGATGATTTGAGTAGATATGGGTATATCTACTTGATGAAACACATGTCTGAAACATTTGAAAAGTTCAAAGAATTTCAGAGTGAAGTGGAAAATCATCGTAACAAGAAAATAAAGTTTCTACGATCTGATCGTGGAGGAGAATATTTGAGTTACGAGTTTGGTTTACATTTGAAACAATGCGGAATAGTTTCGCAACTCACGCCACCTGGAACACCACAACGAAATGGCGTGTCCAAACATTGTAATCGTACTTTACTAGATATGATGTGATCTATGATGTCTCTTACTGATTTACTGCTACCGTTTTGGGGTTATAATTTAGAGATGGCCGCATTCATGTTAAATAGGGCACCATCAAAATCCGTTGAGATGACGCCCCAAAGTTGTTGTTTCTTAAAGTTTGGGGCTGTGATGCTTATGTGAAGAAAATTCAACCAGATAAGCTCGAACCCAAATTGGAGAAATGTGTCTTCATAGGATGCCCAAAAGAGACTATTGGGTACACCTTCTATCACAGAACCGAGGCAAGATTTTTTTTGCTAAATTCGGATCATTTCTAGAGGAGTTTCTCTCGAAAGAAGTGAGTGGGAGGAAAGTAAAACTTGATGAGGTAACTGTACCTGCTCCCAATGAAGATCTTCTGTGACAATACTGGTGCAATTGCCTTGGCAAAGGAATCCAGATTTCACAAGAGGACCAAGCACATCAAGAGACGCTTCAATTCCATCCGGGATCAAGTCCAGATGGGAGACATAGAGATTTGCAAGATACATACGGATCTGAATGTTGCAGACCCATTGACTAAGCCTCTTCCACGAGCAAAACACGATCAGCACCAAGACTCCATGTGTGTTAGAATCATTACTGTGTAATCCTGATTATTGACTCTAGTGCAAGTGGGAGACTGAAGGAAATATGCCCTAGAGGCAATAATAAAGTTATTATTTATTTCCTCATATCATGATAAATGTTTATTATTCATGCTAGAATTGTATTAACCGGAAACATAATACATGTGTGAATACATAGACAAACTAATGTCGCTAGTATGCCTCTACTAGACTATCTCCTTAATCAAGGATGGTTATGTTTCCTAACCATAGACATGTGTTGTCATTTGATTAACAGGATCACATCATTAGTAGAATGATGTGATTGACTTGACCCATTCCGTTAGCTTAGCACTTGATCGTTTAGTATATTGCTATTGCTTTCTTCATGACTTATACAAGTTCCAATAACTATGAGATTATGCAACTCCCGTTTACTGGAGGAATACTTTGTGTGCTACCAAACGTCACAACATAATTGGGTGATTATAAAGGAGCTCTACAGGTGTCTCCAAAGGTATATGTTGAGTTGGCGTATTTCGAGATTATGTTTTGTCACTCCGATTGTCGGAGAGGTATCTCTGGGCCCTCTCGGTAAAGCACATCACTATAAGCCTTGCCAGAAATGTAGCTAATGAGTTAGTTACGGAATGATGCATTATGTAACGAGTAAAGAGACTTGCCGGTAACGAGATTGAACTAAGTATTAGGATACCGATGATCGAATCTCAGGCAAGTAACATACCGATGACAAAGGGAACAATGTATGTTGTTATGAAATTTGACCGATAAAGATCTTCGTAGAATATGTAGGAGCCAATATGAGCATCCAGGTTCCGCTATTGGTTATTGAACGGAAACGGTTCTCGGTCATGTCTACATAGTTCTCGAACCTGTAGGGTCCGCGTGCTTAAGGTTTCGATGACAGTTGTATTATGAGTTTTGATGTACCGAAGTTTGTTCGGAGTCCCGAATGTGATTGCGGACATGACGAGGAGTCTCGAAATGGTCGATACATGAAGATTGATATATTGGAAGTTTATATTTGGATATCGGAAGTGTTTCGGGTGAAATCGGGATTTTACGAGAGTATCGGGAGGTTACCGGAACCCCCCGGGGGCTTAATGGGCCTACATGGGCCTTAGTGTTGGGGAACGTAGTAATTTCAAAAAATTTCCTACGCACACGCAAGATCATGGTGATGATATAGCAACGAGAGGGGAGAGTGTTCGTCCACATACCCTCGTAGACCGAAAGCGGAAGCGTTAGCACAACGTGGTTGATGTAGTCGTACGTCTTCACGATCCGACCGATCCAAGCACCAAACGTACGGAGCCTCCGAGTTCAGCACACGTTCAGCTCGATGACGTCCCTCGAACTCCGATCCAGCCGAGTGTCGAAGGAGAGTTCCGTCAGCACGACGGCGTGGTGACGAACTTGATGTTCTATCGCGCAGGCTTCGCCTAAGCCGTGACGATATGACCGAGGTGGAATATGGTGGAAGGGGCACCGCACACGGCTAAGGAACGATCCGTAGATCAACTTGTGTGTCTATGGGGCCCCCGCCCCAGATATAAAGGAGCTAGGGGAGGAGCCCGCCCGCCTAAGGGGCGCGCCAGGGGGAGTCCTACTCCCCCAGGAGTAGGACTCCCTTTTCCAAGTTGGAGTAGGAGAGAAGGAGGAAAGAGGGGGAGAGGGAAGGAAAGGGGGGCGCCGCTCCCCTTCCCTTGTCCTATTCGGACTAGGAGGGGGAGGGGCGCGCGGCCCCCTCCTTGCTCCTTCCTCTTCTCCCTCTTGGCCCATGTAGGCCCATTAACCTCCCGGGGGTTCAGTAACCTCCGGTACTCGAGAAATGCCGATTTCACCCGGAACCATTCTGAAGTCCAAATATAGGCTTCCAATATATCAATCTTTATGTCTCGATCATTCCGAGACTCCTCGTCATGTCCGTGATCACATCCGGGACTCCGAACAAACTTCGTACATCAAAACTTATAAACTCATAATAAAGCGTCATCGAAACGTTAAGCGTGCGGACCCTACGGGTTCGAGAACTATGTAGACATGACCTAAAACCATTCTCGGTCAATAACCAATAGCGGGACCTGGATGCCCATATTGGTTTCTACATATTCTACGAAGATCTTTATCGGCCAAACCGCATAACAATATACTTTGTTCCCTTTGTCATCGGTATGTTACTTGCCCGAGATTTGATCGTCGGTATCCAATATCTAGTTCAATCTCGTTACCGGCAAGTCTCTTTACTCGTTCCGTAATACGTCATCTCATAACTAACTCATTAGTTACATGCTTGCAAGGCTTAGGTGATGAGTATTACCGAGAGGGCCCAGAGATACCTCTCCGACAATCGGAGTGACAAATCCTAATCTCGAATTATGCCAACCCAACATGTACCTTCGAAACACACAGAGCACCTTTATAATCACCCGATTACGTTGTGATGTTTGGTAGCACACAAAGTGTTCTTCCGGTAAACGGGAGTTGCACAATCTCATAGTTGCAGGAACTTTGTATAAGTCATGAAGAAAGCAATAGCAGTATACTAAACGATCAAGTGCTAGGCTAACAGAATGGGTCATGTCAATCACATCATTCTTTTAATGATGTGATCCCACTAATCAAATGACAACACATGTCTATGGTCAGGAAACATAACCATCTTTGATTAGTGAGCTAGTCAAGTAGAGGCATACTAGTGACTATAGTTTTGTCTATGTATTCACACATGTATCATGTTTCTGGTTAATACAATTCTAGCATGAATAATAAACATTTATCATGATATGAGGAAATAAATAATAACTTTATTATTGCCTCTAGGGCATATTTTCTTCAGTCTCCCACTTGCACTAGAGTCAATAATCTAGATTACATAGTAATGATTCTAACACCCATGGAGTCTTGGTGCTGATCATGTTTTGCTCGTGAGAGAGGCTTAGTCAACGAGTCTGCAACATTCAGATCCGTATGTATCTTGCAAATCTCTATGTCTCCCACTTGGACTTGGTCCCGAATGGAATTGAAGCGTCTCTTGATGTGCTTGGTCCTCTTGTGAAATCTGGATTCCTTTGCCAAAGCAATTGCACCAGTATTGTCGCAGAAGATCTTCATTGGTCCCGTTGCACTAGGTATGACACCTAGATCGGAGATGAACTCCTTCATTCAGACTCCTTTATTTGCTGCTTCAGAAGCAGCTATGTACTCCGCTTCACATGTAGATCCCGCCATGACGCTTTGTTTAGAACTGCACCAACTTACAGCTCCACCGTTTAATATAAACACGTATCCGGTTTGCGATTTAGAATCGCCCGGATAAGTGTCAAAGCTTGCATCGACGTAACCATTTACGACTAGCTCTTTGTCACCTCCATATACGAGAAACATATCCTTAGTCCTTTTCAGGTATTTCAGGATGTTTTTGACCGCTGTCCAGTGATCCACTCCTGGGTTACTTTGGTACCTTCCTGCCAAGCTTATTGCTAAGCATACGTCAGGTCTGCTACACAGCATTGCATACATGATAGAGCCTATGGCTGAAGCATAGGGAACATTTTTCATTTCCTCTCTATCTTCTGCTGTGGTCGGGCATTGAGTTTGACTCAACTTCACACCTTGTAGTACAGGCAAGAATCCTTTCTTTGCCTGATCCATTTTGAACTTTTTCAAAATCTTGTCAAGGCATGTGCTTTGTGAAAGTCCTATTAAGCGTCTTGATCTATCTCTATAGATCTTGATGCCCAATATGTAAGCAGCTTCACCGAGGTCTTTCATTGAAAAACTTTTATTCAAGTATCCCTTTATGCTATCCAGAAATTCTATATCTTTTCCAATTAATAATATGTCATCAACATATAAAACTAGAAATGCTACTGAGCTCCCACTCACTTTCTTGTAAATACTGAAGCTTCTCCAAAAGTCTCGATAAAACCATATGCTTTGATCACACTATCAAAGCGTTTATTCCAACTCCGAGATGCTTGCACCAGTCCATAAATGGAACGCTGGAGCTTGCACACTTTGCCAGCACCTTTTGGATCAACAAAACCTTCTGGCTGCATCATATACAACTCTTCTTCTAGAAATCCATTCAAGAATGCAGTTTTGACATCCATTTGCCAAATTTCATAATCATGAAATGCAACAATAGCCAACATGATTCGGACAGACTTAAGCATCGCTACGGGTGAGAAAGTCTCATCGTAGTCAACCCCTTGAACTTGTCGAAAACCTTTCGCAACAAGTCGAGCTTTATAGACAGTAACATTACCATCAGCGTCAGTCTTCTTCTTAAAGATCCATTTATTCTCAATGGCTTGCCGATCATCGGGCAAGTCAACCAAAGTCCATACTTTGTTTTCATACATGGATCCCATCTCAGATTTCTTGGCCTCTAGCCATTTTGCGGAATCTGGGCTCATCATCGCTTCCTCATAGTTCATAGGTTCATCATGGTCAAGTAACATGACTTCCAGAATGGGATTACCGTACCACTCTGGTGCGGATCTTACTCTGGTAGACCTACGAGGTTCAGCAGAAACTTGATCTGAAGTTTCATGATCAATATCATTAGCTTCCTCACTAATTGGTGTAGTTGTCACGGGAACCGGTTCTCGTGATGAACTACCTTCCAATAAGGGAGTAGATACAATTATCTCATCAAGTTCTACTTTCCTCCCACTCACTTCTTTCGAGAGAAATTCCTTCTCTAGAAAGGATCCATTCTTAGCAACGAATGTCTTGTCTTCGGATCTGTGATAGAAGGTGTACCCGATAGTCTCTTTTGGGTATCCTATGAAGACACATTTCTCCGATTTGGGTTCGAGCTTATCTGGTTGAAGTTTCTTCACATAAGCATCGCAGCCCCAAACTTTAAGAAACGACAACTTTGGTTTCTTGCCAAACCACAGTTCATAAGGCGTCGTCTCAACGGATTTTGATGGTGCCCTATTTAACGTGAATGCGGCCGTCTCTGAAGCATAACCCCAAAACGATAGCGGTAAATCGGTAAGAGACATCATAGATCGCACCACATCGAGTAAAGTACGATTACGACGTTCGGACACACCATTTCGTTGTGGTGTTCCAGGTGGCGTGAGTTGCGAAACTATTCCGCATTGTTTCAAATGTAAACCAAACTCGTAACTCAAATATTCTCCTCCACGATCAGATCGTAGAAACTTTATTTTCTTGTTACGATGATTTTCTACTTCACTCTGAAATTCTTTGAACTTTTCAAATGTTTCAGACTTGTGCTTCATTAAGTAGATATACCCATATCTGCTTAAATCATCTATGAAGGTGAGAAAATAACGATATCCGCCATGAGCCTCAACATTCATCGGACCACATACATCTGTATGTATGATTTCCAACAAATCTGTTGCTCTCTCCATAGTTCCGGAGAATGGTGTTTTAGTCATCTTGCCCATAAGGCACGGTTCGCAAGTACCAAGTGATTCATAATCAAGTGATTCCAGAAGTCCATCAGTATGGAGTTTCTTCATGCGTTTTACACCGATATGACCCAAACGGCAGTGCCACAAATAAGTTGCACTATCATTATCAACTCTGCATCTTTTGGCTTCAACATTATGAATATGTGTATCACTACTATCGAGATTCAATAAAAATAGACCACTCTTCAAGGGCGCATGACCATAAAAGATATTACTCATATAAATAGAACAACCATTATTCTCTGATTTAAATGAATAACCGTCTCGCATCAAACAAGATCCAGATATAATGTTCATGCTCAACGCAGCACCAAATAACAATTATTCAGGTCTAAAACTAATCCCGATGGTAGATGTAGAGGTAGCGTGCCGACCGCGATCACATCGACTTTGGAACCGTTTTCCCGCGCGCATCGTCACCTCGTCCTTGGCCAGTGCTCGCTTATTCCGTAGTCCCTGTTTCGAGTTGCAAATATTAGCAATGAACCAGATATCAAATACCAGTGCTACTACGAGCTCTAGTTAGGTACACATCAATAACATGTATATCACATATACCTTTGTTCACTTTGCTATCCTTCTTATCCGCCAAATACTTGGGGCAGTTCCGCTTCCAAATGACCATCGCTTGCAGTAGAAGCACTCGATTTCAGGCTTAGGTCCAGACTTGGGTTTCTTCTCTTGAGCAGCAACTTGCTTGCCGTTCTTTTGAAGTTCCTTCTTCTTCCCTTTGCCCTTCTTCTTGAAACTAGTGGTCTTGTTGACCATCAACACTTGATGCTCCTTCTGATTTCTACCTCCATGCTTTCAAAGATCGCCAAGAGCTCGGGAATAGTATTGTTCATCCCTTGCATATTATAGTTCATCATGAAGCTCTTGTAGCTTGGTGGCGATGATTGAAGAATTACATCAATGACACTATCATCGGAAGATTAACTCCCGGTTGAATCAAGTGATTGTTATACCCGACATTCGAGTATATGTTCACCGATGTAACTATTCTCCTCCATCTTGCAGCTATAGAACTTATTGGAGACTTCATATCTCTCAATCCGGGCATTTGCTTGAAATATTAACTTCAACTCTGGAACATCTCATATGCTCCATGACGCTCAAAACGTCGTTGAAGACCCGGTTCTAAGCCGTAAAGCATGGCACACTGAAATATAGAGTAGTCATCGCTTTGCTCGCGGGACGTTCTTAACGTCGTCGCCAGCATCAGCAGAAGAGTTCGGCACCCAGCGGTGCTTCCAGACGTAACTCTTCAGGCAAGAATGAGGATAATCCTCGAGTTCTGAGACCCGATCCTTGTAATTGCTACCATCATCTTTCAACTTTGCTTTCTCAAGGCACGCATTAAAATTCAACGGAACAACAAAGACGAGCCATCTATCTACAAACAAACATAGACAAGCAAGATACTATCAGGTACTAAGTTCATGATAAATTTAAGTTCAATTAATCATATTACTTAAGAACTCCCACTTAGACAGACATCTCTCTAGTCATCTAAGTGATTACGTGATCCCAATCAACTAAACCATAACCGATCATCACGTGAGATGGAGTAGTTTTCAATGGTGAACATCATTATATTGATCATATCTACTATATGATTCACGCTCGACCTTTCGGTCTCCGTGTTGCGAGGCCATATCTGCCTATGCTAGGCTCGTCAAGTTTAACCTGAGTATTCTGCGTGTGCAAAACTGGCTTGCACCCGTTGTAGATGGACGTAGAGCTTATCACACCCGATCATCACGTGGTGTCTCGTCACGATTTAACTTTGGCAACGGTGCATACTCGTGGAGAACACTACTTGATAATTTTATTGAGAGATCATCTTAAAATGCTACCGTCAATCAAAGCAAGATAAGATGCATAAAGGATAAACATCACATGCAATCAATATAAGTGATATGATATGGCCATCATCATCTTGTGCTTGTGATCTCCATCTTCGAAACACCGTCATGATCACCATCGTCACCGGCGCGACACCTTGATCTCCATCGTAGCATCGTTTGTCGTTTATGCCATCTATTGCTTCTACGACTATCGCTACCGCTTAGTGATAAAGTAAAGCAATTACAGGGCGTTTGCATTTCATACAATAAAGCGACAACCATATGGCTCCAGCCAGTTGCCGATAACTTAGGTTACAAAACATGATCATCTCATACAATAAAATATAGCATCACGTCTTGACCATATCACATCACAACATGCCCTGCAAAAACAAGTTAGACGTCCTCTACTTTGTTGTTGCAAATTTTACGTGGCTGCTATGGGCTTAGCAAGAACCGTTCTTACCTACGCATCAAAACCACAACGATAGTTTGTCAAATAGACTCCGTTTTAACCTTCACAAGGACCGAGCGTAGCCACACTCGGTTCAACTAAAGTGAGAGAGACAGACACCCGCCAGCCACCTTTAAGCACGAGTGCTCGTAACGGTGAAACCAGTCTCGTGTAAGCGTACGCGTAATGTCGTTCCGGGCCGCTTCATCTCACAATACCGCTGAACCATAGTATGACATGCTGGTAGGCAGTATGACTTATATCGTCCACAACTCACTTGTGTTCTACTCGTGCATATAACATCAACGCATAAAACCTAGGCTCTAATACCACTATTGGGGAACGTAGTAATTTCAAAAAAATTCCTACGCACACGCAAGATCATGGTGATGATATAGCAACGAGAGGGGAGAGTGTTCGTCCACGTACCCTCCAAATTGAAACCAGACTAGAGGCTAGAACGAATGAATTGGAATTTTTCCTGCCGTCGATCAATATGGGAGGCGCCCATTTGGGTCGTGAGCCTGCTATAGGGCCTGCCTTCCACTTATGTTATTGGCCCATCCAAATTGAAACATGTTTCTTCATTTTTTACATTGCCTGCTCGTGCGTTGGGACGAACAAAACTAGCCTGGGTCAACATGGACGACTCAAACTAGGTGCACACTTTCCAGCCACCCGAGGCGGCCGCCCATACCAGCCCTAATGGTGGCGTCGCCACTTTTTGCGTGTATGATTGGGGTAGTGAAAAATATTCCAGTGGCGCTTTTTATTTACCCACAGAATGGTTGAATTGCTTGTTTATATGAACTGAGTTCGCCAATAATGTGAAGGATGCCAGTCTTTTCATCCTATTGTAGATTGCTTAGATCTCGATATGCCAAAAGTAATCGCATTAAATATACAGTAAAAGCCAGTGTGATGTGTGTGGCTACAACTAGTCTGACTACACGTCCTCATATAACATATCAAGGACGCACCATCTTACCAGATTAACCATTCGACTTACCAATGCAGTGTGGGAAGAAAGAAGTATTGGGACTGCGTGTCCAAGCAATTGATGCCATGGACTCCTTCGTACAACCTTGTAAGCAAAAAAGAAGTTGAAGTGTGCCTGTACAAAGAACTAGCGTAAGTTCAGTTACCTGCTTCTCGGAATTTTAGTTAGCCACTTGTTGCAAAATTGTTCAATTACCTTGCTTGGCTTAATTTAGTTTGCTACTGATTACATAATGCCATAGCCTTTTAATCCTATTATAGACTGTGCCTATCTATGTGTTTGATACTTACTGTTAAGAATGACCTGTTTGCCTGAACTTAAATAGCTACTTGTTTGTTTAACTGCTTTGCTGCTACAATAACGGGTTACAATGATGTTAATAACTACTTTTAAGCATCCAATTGAAACTCTTTAATTCCTTGTTTTTTTAACTGGTTTGCTGTTATAACTCCCAGTTGAGATGTCTTGCTAACTTCAACTTTTCTGAATCCAACCGGAACTTTAATGGAAAAACAGGTTAGCCCAAGATCACAGAGCGAGGTCCCCATGGACGTTGTATCATCCCACAGCAGTGGCACCGGCCCAATCGTGCATTATGAATTGCTAACTGCTGATGCTCTAGAGGCTAAACTAGTGGTAGAAAGAGATTATGCTTCTGCACTTAGAGATGAAGTTGACATGTTGAGGAAGCAAACAACACAATCACAAGCAGTACTCAAGACAACCATTAAATATTTGGTGGATTTCAAAATGAAGCAAGCTCAGACTGACCACATTGCTAAGGTCCTGAAAGAAAAAAGGAAATTAAATTCCCACTTGGTAAATCATAGGTGAAATGTTCTTTCCATCGTTGAATAACCTTTGTGTTGTTTGTTCATGTAATCAATCAAACCATTTGTTTTACAGATCATGTAATAATTGTTTTTTGTTTTTTGGTTTTTGGTTTGTAATTTTATTTGAGCACAAGTCTATATTAATTGATAAGACTCAAAGACATTTCATTTTTATTGTTGTGCCAGACCTACAAATAGGCCAATCGGGCTGAATGTGCATTCAGTAATAATAGTAGTATAGATGGACCATAAGTGGCACGCATCGGAAAGGGCCAAGATGATGTAGTAGCTTGGCTAAAAAAAGGATGATGTTGTAGCAAAAAAAGTACAGCAGCCTGGCTTATGTATGTTAGTTGATATTATTGATCCATATACTCTATAAGTGTTTATATGTTGTTAGTTCTATACATTCTTGGTTGATTGACTCGGTATTTGAATCTTGATACATCGCTTTTGTACATATCTAAATGGGAGTACACATTATGCTGCGTGTGACATTTGAGTTGGACATGAAGTGTTCCAAATATTTGAATTCACCTCAAACTGGATTCTAGCTTCTGAATTTGAGTATCGGCATATGTAAGCCATATTCATATATGACAGTGGAATACATCTTTGTTGTCCTTTTGAAGATATATAATAACACATTGAATGATTTATAAAGATTTGTATAAGAATACAAAATGGATTCGAATTTAGTTGCCAGGGTAAACGTGGATGCTTATTGTCCCAAAATTCGAAAGAAGCGGCAAAATGTCCACTCCCACATCGGCTGTTGATGATGATATAGACCTGGGGTAGGGTCATAGGCCTAACCTATACGCGCTACCCAAGGTCACTACCCTAGAAGAAAAGAAGGTCAAGAGACAACAAGGAGTGCCCAATAAAGGCCTCGAGTGCAATCCACTCGACTAATCAATCACTCGGATACCGTTCCTTCCTGATGTGACACGATCAGTCAATCACTCGACCATACAAGAAACCACTTGACCTACTGAAGACCAGGAGTCACTCAGAACGGCAATGGTCAAGCACTCACTCTGTAGTCTTTAAGATCATTAAAAGCACTTATGGCTGGCATTATCAGTAACGCCCCATCTTTATGTACATTGAATTCTTGGTAACGGGGGATGGCCGGGGTCATGGAGCACTCTATATAAGCCACCCCCTCCTCTGACACAAGGTTTCGCACCCCCTGTAACACAAACTTTCATAATCCAGTCGACCACCTCCGGGCACCGAGACGTAGGGCTTTTACCTCCTCCGAGAGGGGCCTGAACTCGTAAAAAATTGCATACAATCTCACAGTAGCTAAGACCTTGCCTCCTCATTCCTAACCCCTATACTTACTGTCAGACTTAGAACCACGATAATTGGCACCCACCATGGGGCAAAGCGTCTTAGCGACTTCTGGCGAGGTTGCATTTTTTCCGATCTTCATCAGCATGGTTTCCGGCGGCGGTTTGGTCATGGGACGCGAGTTCCGACTCGGTGCACTCACTTTCGTTGCCGACGACTCCGCCTGGCTCCAGGAGGCACCCCTCAACGTCGAGGTCCTCCTGGCTCGTAGCTCGTCGCACTTACGCGTGAGTTCCTACGGCGTCCTCCTTCGGCAGCCGTCTTCCCTGTACCAGCCGGTCATCGCGTCGTCATCTCACTCTGCTGGTCGCTACCGCAAGCGATCTGGGTGTTTGCTGCTCCAGCGGTGGGTGAGACACGCGGTGGCTCGGTAGGTGTTCACCCCTCAGGTCGCGGCGATCGAGCCCGACGTATTTCCCTGCGGATCGGTTGACCTGTCGACTGATCTTGCAGATATCTTTTCTGAGAGCGAGAGTTGTGACCCCGCGGCGGAGGTCCTCATGGTCGACTCCCATTGCGCTCCACCTGGTTTTCGTCGCAGTGGCGATGGCGGCAAAAGCGATGGCCCATCACTCGACCATGAAGAATATTAGCCTCAACCTCTCAGCTCGCAGCAGAGGGAGGAGCTGCATCGCCGCAACATGGAGGCTCTTTAGACCCCCATCATAGGGGAAACCTCCGAGGCCCGAGCCTTGGAGGTAGTGTGCCTGGCTACTTTGGCTGAGCGCACTCGTCAGGAGAATCTCCAACACTCCCTCGACGAGCGTGCTCGTCGACTGACCCCCGAGTCCAGTCGACGTCCATGGCAATTGTTTCCACCAGAAACTCAGGTATTCCGCACACCGATTCGGAATCTTGTAGCTGCTGCCCGTATCGCAGAGTCCATTCAGCCGTCCTGTTCGGAGGCTGAAAGAGGCTTGGAACAGATCTGAACGCTGCTTCGAGCAGCAGGAGACCAGAACTCTGTTGTGTCCGAGTCGAAGAACAGGATCCACAGCAGATCGGTAAGAGTAGGCACCGTTCAGTCGGCACACAGTCCTAGGTCGCCTTTGCGGCGTGGAGGTCGTGATCACCACTAGGATCGGTACCTGGGAAGAGCTCATGGAGAATATGATCATGAATACGCCCACGACAACTACCGTCGAGCGCCTTCACCCCTTCTGACGGACGGGTCATACACGCCCCGACGCAATGATGACAGGCATCCGTATGGGAATGACCGCAGAGTTCCAGTCGACCCCAGAGAGCCCGGCTTCGACGCAAGGTCCGTCCTTGTGCAGGGTTTTGTCGACCGGAACAATGCATACATAGAAGGGCTGGATCGATACAGACCCAGCGGAAGCAGAGTCCATGTTTCTGGCCCAGAGTGTTTCAGAAGAGCCATCAGAGCCGCTGAGATTCCTCATAACTTGAGACTGGCGACTGGCATCAGTAAGTTCATAGGAGAGTCGAAGCCCGATACTTGGCTTGAAGACTACCGAGTGGCTGTGCACATCGGTGGTGGCAGCGATGAGGTGGCCATGAAGCACCTTCCTCTGATGCTTGAAGGTTCTGCCAGAGCTTGGCTGAATCAATTGTCCCCTAGAGCATTTTGAGTTGGGATGAGTTAGCCAGAGTGTTCACCAGAAAATTTGAGGGCACATGCAAGAGACCTGCTGGTCTACCGGAGTTGCAGCATTGCGTGCGGAAACCGAATGAAACCTTGAGAGATTATATCCAGAGATGGATCACTCTGCACCACTTAGTGGAGAATGTGTCAGATCACCAAGCAGTCTGTGCCTTCAAGGAAGGCGTTCACTACAGAGAGCTCAATCTGAAGTTCGGTCAGACTGGAGATATGTCTTTGACTCGGATGATGGAGATTGCCACCAAGTACGCTAACGGCAAAGAGGAGGACCGACTCCGGAGTGGCAAGCACAAAACAGTCGCCCAGGACACCGGAGGAGGAAATTCCAATCGTAAGCAGAAGCGAAAGGCTGAGGCAGCAGGTCCTGCCGAGGCAGCAGTGTTGAATCAAGGAAATTCAAGGGGAAGCCCAAAGGACCTTGATCCCTAAGAAGGTGAAAGACCAGGAAGGAAACGATGCAATGGATTTGCTGTGTCATATTCACACCAAGAAGGATGAGGAGGGGAACCTGATTCTCCCCAAGCATACCACTCGACAATGTCGACTCCTAATCCAGAACTTCCGAGAGAGTAAACCCAGCGATAAGGACAAAGAGACTGAGAAGGAAGAAGAAGATATGGATGATGACGATGGTTACCCCAATGTCAATGCCACCTTGGTGATTTTTGCCGAAATTGAGAGCAAAAGTCGACTGGAGGTCATTAACAGAGAGGTGAATATGGTTGCTCCGGCAACACCAAAGTATTTGAAGTGGTCAAAAATCCCCACTACTTTCGACCAGTCCGAGCACCCAGCATGCGAAGCTACCGCTGGGCGGCAAGCGCTGGTGGTCGACCCAGTCATGGGAGGCACCCGACTGACCAAGGTTCTGATGGATGGTGGTAGTGGCTTGAATATTCTGTATGCTAAGGCCCTCAAAGGAATGAGCATTCTAATGTCCAAACTCAGCGAGAGCAACATGCGGTTCCATGGAATCATCCCAGGAAAGAGAGACGAATCACTCGGCCAGATCACTCTTGAAGTGGTTTTCGGCGATGAGAAGAATTTCTGCAAGGAGAAGTTGACATTTGAGGTTGTGGATTTCCAGAGTGCATATCATGCCCTGGGCAGACCTACTTATGCTAGCTTTATGGCTCGAACGTGCTATCTATATCTCAAGATGAAGATGCCTGGCCCCAGAGGCGTAATAATGGTTTCCGGTAACCGTCAAAGAGCAGAAGATTGTCTTCAAGATGGGGCAAAGATAGCAGATGAACAGATGGCAGCAGTAGAGTTTCAACAGTACCAGAAGACTTCAAATCCGAGTGATTTGCTGCGTGCTAAGAGGCCTGCTTCGGAGTCTGCATTTCAGTCGGCCAGCAAGACCAAGCTAGTCCACGTTCACCCGATCGACCCCAATGCTGCTCCGACCCATATCTCGACGACACTCGACATCAAATAGGAAGAAGCGCTCATCCAGTTCCTCCTGAGAACTGGGACATCTTTGCATGGAAGCCATCTGACATGCCAGGTGTACCCGGGGAGCTGGCTGAGCACCATTTGCGAGTCGACCCAAAAGTAAAACCCGTTAAGGAGCATCTCCGTCGGTTCACCACGGAGAAGAGAAAAGCCATTGGCGAGAAGGTGGCTCGGCTCCTGGCTGCTGAGTTCATCCACGAGATATACCACTCCGAGTGGCTCACCAATGTTGTTATGGTTCCTAAGAAAGGCAAATCACTCCGAATGTGTATTGACTTCAAGCACATTAATCGGGCCTGCCTGAGAGATCATTTCCCTCTGCCCCGCATTGACCAGATAGTCGACTCAACTGCGGGATCTGAGCGAGTGTCCTTGGATGACATAGTGGTTAAGTCACGCAAAGGTTTCGACGTGCTGACTGACCCGGCTGAAACCTTTGCCAACCTGAGAAGATATGATATCAAGCTCAATCCACCAAAGTGCACTTTCAGAGTCCCAGGCGGAAAAATTACTCAGTTTTATCATTTTTGAGCGAGGGATCAACGCAAATCCAGAGAAGATTGGCACAATCCTACGAATGAAATGCCTAGTGCGTGTGCATGACGTTCAGAATCTTACTGGTTGTTTGGCTGCATTGAGCCAATTCATCTCGCGCCTCGGTGAAAAGGCACTGCCTCTTTACCGACTGATGAAGAAATCTGACAAGTTCGAGTGGAATGACGAAGCTGAAGCAGCGTTTGAGGAGCACAAAGCTCTGCTTTCCACCCAGCCGGTGCTTGCTGCTCCGGTTAGCAAGGAGCCTCTACTGCTTTACATTGCAACCACGGGACAAGTTGTTAGCACAGTGCTCATAATCGAGCGGGAAGAAGAAGGCAAGGCCTTCAAAGTTCAGCGCTCCGTAAATTATGTTTCAGAAGTCTTAACCCCATCCAAGCAGACATATCCTCACTATCAGAAGCTTGTTTATGGGATTTACCTGACCACAAAGAAGGTTGCACATTATTTCTCTGATCACTCAATTTCAACCGTTAGCGATGCACCATTGTTAGAGATTCTGAATAACAGAGATGCAACTGGTCCAGTGGCAAAGTGGGCGATTGAAATTCTTCCTTTGGATATCAAATTTGAGGCAAAGAAGGCCATTATGTCTCAAGCAATTGCAGATTTCCTCGTAGAGTGGACAGAACAACAACAGCCGATTTAAATTCAGTCGGAACATTGGACCATGTTCTTTGATGATTCCAAGATGTTGAATGGCTCTGGTGTAGGAGTGGTCTTGGTATCCCCACGAGGATACAAGCTCAGTTATGTCCTCCAGATTCACTTTGATTCTTCGAACAATGAAGCTGAATATGAGGCACTATTGTATGGGTTGCGTATGGCCATTTCACTCAGCGTATGGCGCTTGATGGTTTATGGTGACTCAGACTTAGTGGTTAACCAAGTAATGAAGGAATGGGACGTCAGGAGTCCCGCAATGACAGGTTATTGCAACGCAGTGAGAAAGCTAGAGAAGAAGTTTGAGGGGTTAGAGCTCCACCACATACCACGAATCAAGAATCAAGCTGTTGATGATCTGGCAAAGATAGGTTGCACTCAGAAGCCTATCCCTAGCAATGTGTTCTTGGAGCATCTCCATACCCTGTCAACACAAGAAGATCCCTTCAAGGAAGAGCCCCTGCAACCGATAAGTTCAACTGAGATCGAGGTTCCAGCTGTGGTCGACCTGATCATGGAAGTCTTGGTAGTCACACCCGATTGGACAGTACCGTACATCGCATACATTTTTAGAAAGGAGCTCCCAGAGGATGAAGATGAGGCTCGTCAGATAGTCCGTCGATCGAAAGCATTCACCATGATGAAAGGGCAGCTTTACAGAGAAAGTGTCACAGGAGTGGCCCAACGCTGCATCACCCCGGAAGAAGGCCTAATGATCCTAAACGATATCCACTCGGGGACCTGTGGTCACCATGCGTCCTCTCGGACCATCATGGCCAAAGCATACCGAGCGGGATTCCATTGGCCCCGTGTGAATGAGATGGCGAAAGATATAGTTGACAAGTGCGCAGGTTGCCAGTTCTACTCCAACATGTGTCACAAACCTGCATCTGCCCTGAATAGTATTCCACTCGTCTGGCCGTTTGTAGTCTGGGGATTGGATATGGTTGGACCCTTCAAGACCGGCGTGAGTGGTTTCACCCATTTGCTCGTAGCAGTCAACAAGTTCACCAAATGGATCGAAGCCAAGCCCATCAGAAACCTTGGAGCAGGCACTGCTGTCAGTTTCATCAAGGAGTTGATATTCAGATATGGAGTTCCTCCAGCATTATCACAAATAACAGCTCCAACTTTGA
The DNA here is from genome assembly GCA_021437245.1 of Aegilops speltoides. Classification (NCBI taxonomy): domain Eukaryota; kingdom Viridiplantae; phylum Streptophyta; class Magnoliopsida; order Poales; family Poaceae; genus Aegilops; species Aegilops speltoides. Next base: position 368,057,621 of record CM038142.1, read on the forward strand.
TTCTGATGAGCTCAAAGCATTTTGCGCATCCCAAGGCACTCGGGTCAACTATGCGTCCGTCGCACACCCACAGTCAAATGGACAGGCCGAAAGGGCGAATGGTTTGATCCTTCAAGGGTTAAAGCCTCGATTGATGCACGACCTTAAACACGCTGCTGGAGCTTGGGTGACTGAATTGCCGTCAGTCCTATGGGGACTGAGAGCGACGCCCAACCGGTCGACTGATCGAACCCCTTTCTTCCTGGTGTACGGTGCTGAGGCTGTGCTTTCCGAGTGACTTGCTGCACAATGCTCCCCAAGTGGAACTATTCTCAGAAGCTGAAGTAGAGCAAGCACGCAAAGACGCATACGATTTCCTGGAGGAAGAGCGTGAGATGGCTTTGGTTCGGTCGAGCATCTATCAGCAAGACCTGCATCGATTCCACGCTCGCAATGTCAGAGGTCGAGCGTTTCAGGAAGGAGGCCTTGTGCTCCGAGTGGTTTAGAAACGACCTCACAAGCTCTCTCCGGCTTGGGAAGGTCCCTTCATCATCACCAAGGTGCTTCAAAATGGAGCGTATCACATTTACAATGTAGCCAAGAAAATGGACGAGCCACGCGCATGGAATGCAGTGCTGCTTTGTCCTTTCTATACCTAAAGTCACTTGACCTGACGAGTTGTAATAAAAGCACTTTAGTTTGTTTTCCAAAGACAAGATTTTTACAGTATCCTAATGATTGGTTCTCGTAATTACTTGTGTCCAAATCCCCTAGTGGGTGGCTTAGCCGCGGACCTGATTCGCCTAAGTTAAAAAACACTTCGAGTGGAGAGCAATCCTCCCACTCGGGGGCTTAGCTGCGACCCCAAAATCGCCTAAGTCAAAAACACCCCGAGTGGAGAGCAATCCTCCCACTCGGGGGCTTAGCTGCGACCCCGACATCGCCTAAGTTAAATACACTCCGAGTGGAGAGCGATCCTCCCACTCGGTAGCTTAGCCGTGAACCTGATTCGCCTAAGTTAAAAAACACTCCGAGTGGAGAGCGATCCTCCCACTCGGTAGCTTAGCTACGAACCTGATTCGCCTAAGTTAAAAAACACTCCGAGTGGAAAGCAATCCTCCCACTCGGGGGCTTAGTTGCGACCCCGAAATCGCCTAAGTTAAAAACACTCCGAGTGGAGAGCAATCCTCCCAGTCGGGAGCTTAGCTGCGAACCCAAAATCGCCTAAGTTAAAAACACTCCGAGTGGAGAGCAATCCTCCCACTCGGGGGCTTAGCTGCGACCCCAAAATCGCCTAAGTTAAAAACATTCTGAGTGGAGAGCTGTAACGCCCTCGATGCGGCTATATCTCCCACGTGTCGAAGCACGACTTAGAGGCATAACCGCATTGAAAGCAATGTCGCAAGTGAGGTAATCTTCGCACAATCCATGTAATACATAAGGGAAAGAGATACATAGTTGGCTTACAGTCGCCACTTCACACAATACATAAATAAACATCCATCATTCAGTTTACACTCAAGGTCCGGCTACGGAACCAAAACAAAAGAAGACTATCTCAAATGCAACACAGATCCCCGATCGCCCCAACTGGGCTCCACTACTAATCGTCTGGAAATGAAACATAGTAACGACCAAGGGCCTCATCAAATTCCCACTTCAGCTCAGTTGCGCCATCTGCGCTGGTATCATCGGTACCTGCATCTGTTTTGGTAGAATCTGTGAGCCACGGGGACTCAGCAATCTCACACCCGCGAGATCAAGACTATCTAAGCTTAAGGGAAGGCTGGTGTAAAAAGGAGGAGCTGCAGCAAGCGACTAGCATATATGGTGGCTACATCGCAAAAGAGAGCGAGAAGAGAAGCAAAGCACGGTCGTGAAGCTAGTAGCCATCAAGAAGTGATCCTGAAACTACCTACGTCAAACATAACTCCAACACCGTGTTCACTTCCCGGACTCCGCCGAGAAGAGACCATCACGGTTACATACACGGTTGATGTATTTTAATTAAGGTCAACTTCGGGTTTTCTACAACCGGACATTAACAAATTCCCATCTGCCTCATAACCGCGGGCACGGGTTTCGAAAGATAATACCCTGCAGGGGTGTCCCAACTTAGCCCATAACAAGCTCTCGCGATCAACGAAGGAATAGACCTTCACCCAAGACACTCCGATCAGGCTCGGTATCCCGGTACATCAAGACATTTCGACAATGGTAAAACTAAACCAGCAAGACCTCCCGCTGTGCCGAAAAATCCCAATAGGAGCTGCACATATCTCGCTCGTGGCACACCGGATGAGCCAGACGCCGGGTTGGCATAGACCTGGTTGCCCAAGGGCGCCGGACATCGCCAAAGTTGGACCAGACTGAAGGAGCACCGGCCGGGGGCCTAAAATAAAGATGACCCTCGGGCTCGCGAAACCCAAGGGAAAAAGGGGTATAGGTGGCAAATGGTAAAACCAAGGTTGGGCCTTCTTTGCCGGAGGAGTTTTATTCAAAGCGAACTGTCAAGGGGTCCCATAAATCACCCGACCGCAGAAGGAACGCAAAATCAAGGAACATAACACCGTAGAACGGAAACTAGGGTGGCAAGAGTGGAACAAAACACCGGGCATAAGGCCGAGCCTTCCACCCTTTACCAAGTATATAGATGCATTAATTAAAACAATAGATATTGTGATATCCCAAAATATCCGTGTTCCAACAAGGAACAAACTTCATCTTCACCGCAACTAGCAACGCTATAAGAGGGCTGAGCAAAGCGGTAACATAGCCAAACAACGGTTTGCTAGGACGTGGATGGTTAGAGGTTGACATGGCAATATGGGTGGCATGATATAGCAAGTGGTAGGTATCGCAGCATAGGCATAGCAAAAGAGCGAGCATCTAGCAAGCAAAGATAGAAGTGATATCGAAGGTATGGTCATCTTGCTCGCAAGGTTCTCGAGTTGTCGAAGGCTTGATCCTCGAGGCGTTCTCAACAGGTTCCTCGACACGCACTCGTCTCCGGCTCTACCCAAAGCAAGAACACAAGCAACGGAACCACAATCAAACAAGGATCAATGCACAAGCAATATGATGCAATACATGACATGCTATGCGAGATGTGATATGCAATGCATATGTATGCTCCGGAAGGAAAATGATGAACTGGCATCAACTTGGCAAACCAAGTATGCCGCTGGAAAGATGGGATGATTTCGGTGAAATCGATATAAAGATCACCGAATCGGATGCACGGTTTGCAAATGACAAGCAAAACAAGAATGACGCAAATCTGCGTAATAAAGACGATGCTACTTAGCACGCAACAAGAAACTATGCTACAGCACCCCAACATACAAACAAAGCATATGGAAGTGATCTACAGGAGATGCTTAACAAAAGAGGAACACCGAGCTACGGCTAAATCACATCATAACATGTTCCACTACAAGAAATCTGTTAATACGTGACAGATACAATCCGTCACCGACCTGTACAAAGTTGTCATGCAAGGGCATACGTGACGGATTTCAAATCCGTCACGTATGTCGCGTCATAATTTGACCACTGCATGCTCCATGACGGATCATCCAAAACCGTCACGAACCATGACGGTTCTTAGCCGTCATGGATGGCAGTCAACTAACATGCTCATAACGGCGTTAACTTGTCTACCACGTCATCATCTGATGTGGGATCTGACGTGGCAGCCCATGTAGTAGTCAACCCATCAAAATTTTTGGCCCACTAAATTTCAGCTCAATGCAAGTGTCGGCCCATATAGTAAACAACCCAATTATTAAAATTTAAATATTAAGATACGGCCCACTAATTTCAATCCAGTGACATTAGCCCATCTCTCATTTCTCTTGGTCCATGAAAATTTAAGGCAATAAGAATTTGATAAAAAAATATCTCATCTCATTAAAAAAGAAAATTACATAAACACAGTAGGTAATACCTATACATGAGCAAAAAAAAGACCCAAATAAGATTAATTTTACAAGCACGTCTTGAAGACCACTATGCTGCTCCACAACCAGCATCGTAGCCATCAAAGCGAGGCCTAACGCTCGTCGGACGTCAACCACAAGTCATCCAACGTTCCTAGACATTATATCCACCCCTCCACACCAAAGTCGTGAGAACAAATGTCTTCGTTGCTGAAAATGCTCCATAAACCAATATCTGCCATGTGATGAAAAATATGTCACATTATAAAATATTATAGCCAGTACGTTAAACTAGAATTAACTTAGTACTCCCTTTGTTCCTCTTTTTAGAGATTTGAATATGAATTAGTCCCTTCACTCATTTTGCTCCGAATGTAGTCTATATTAAAAATTTCTAAAAAGACTTATATTTAGGAACAAAGGGAGTACACATAATAAAGTCATATATTTTTTTCACTCCCGCAATGCAAAGTAGTGCAACAAAATCAATCATACTATGAAAACATTCTGAATTTCCTATGATGCAATCTCATGTGCTGCGAAATATAAAGTATGTGAAACTCAGAGAAAGTATAAAAAGTCAAGGGGAGAACTTTTGTACCCACTATAAGAATAAATAACATAAGTAATACTTTTATTCCGGTAACAAAGGCAAACATCAAAACAAAAAGGAAACAAACCCTTTTTCATCTTAATAAGGTTAATATGCTACAGGAGAATAATAATATCATGGGTACTTTCCAACAACAAAGAGGATACTACCTTCTCATACAACAGAGAGGATACTTGTTTCTTTTGTATTAACAAGACAACAATGGAAGCATAATTAAAGGCCACATCTATTCAAGCAAACATATAGTTACTTGAAAGGAAATTAAAATCCAAGTAACAATAATACCATAACAATATAAACAAATTATACACGTACAATTCTAAGATGCTGATGATAGAAGTACAGTTTTTAGGTTTGCTCTCAAGTACTACATATACAGATCTGTAAAATAATTCCATTCTAGCAAGATAAAGTGGCAGCTGAATTTGTATCTAACAAGCTCGACTTCCAAATTAACTCCCAAAAGATGAGTACCAACACAACATGAAGACCAGTGCATGTTAAAAAAAATAGCTACATCATATTATGTGGATTAGCATTAACGTGTAATAGTGCAAGAGAATCAGACCCGCAAAACCATCTGTAACTAATCAAACTCACATCTCAGAAACTGAATCCACCTCTAAACTGAACCAAAACATGATTTGTATTCAGGTTGCAAGTGTCATCCAGATTTGGGGGTAAAGTCGAGAGATGGGAGAAGCTCACCACGCTAGGAGGGAAGGAAGACGCAGCCATTGGTGAGCTTGTCCACGCGAGATAGGACACAGGGGCCAAGCGGGTGCTGGACTTGCTGCTCCATCTCCTCCGGCGAAGAGAGCTCGTCGGGGATGGCCGCTTCGAGGAGGGCGTCCTGTACACCGCTGGATGGGTGGAGAAGGCAATAGGCATTAGTAGCATAGAAATCAACCCTAATAAATAGTTCATATTTGACAACACAAGCAGCCTTTCCAATATGATGATTCTCAAGAAAGAGAAAAACATTAACCAAGAAATCAAGAAACAAAAGTGAAATGCTAGATAGCAGCATAACCATTCATTCAGGGAACATAAGAGGTGGCAAAAGCAGTAGCAGGTAATCCTTATAACTAGAGGCTAAGCATCCAGAGTTGGCTATAGTTAGCTACTTCATAGAAACTAACACCGGCCTACTTCATAGCAACTAACACCGGCCAATAAAAAGTAGCACAAGTACTAGATACCTATGAGGGTGTGAACTTGGTGCCAATCAGTTGGCCAACCTTGTGGATATGGAGATCTTGTTTGTACCAGTATAATTAGCAAGCAGTTGTCTATTATCAAAGCCATTTCATTTGCAACGGTATCATAATAAAAATGTAATGTAAAATCCTGGTGTTGTTCACTAGCACTATAGCAACAGTACTTACCAGAAATTACATTAGCTTCTTAAAATTGGAAAGGAGGAATTGCATCCTCAATCAAGTATGCTGGCAATCAAGGCCGGTTATGAGATATCAGGGGCCCGAGGCGAACTAGAAAACAGGGCCCCATACAAAGCATGGCACCAAAAAGAGTGATTTATATTGACCAAAGGTGATATATATTGTTTTGAGGAGCTTTATCGTGAACGATAACAAGTTGTAATCCACTTGAAAAAAAGGTGTGAAGCTTATATATGTATACAATGTGATTGAAATTCATGTAAAGAAGAACGGTGGTATTAGATCTTATGGCGTTTCTATCTTTTGTTGTTGGAAGTTAGACAGATGGAAGACAATAACTTATCTTTTGCCAAAATCATTTTCCGTTAGTTCTGGTACAAGTTTGTAGTATTTCTACAGGCACAATCCGACATTCAGACTTGGACCAATATAACAAAATGAGATTAATGTTGGAAGCTGATATAAATACAGTCAGAGGATTGACCATGGATTTTCAGCATGAATTCATCATAAAATTCGCCTAGCTAGAATTAACAAGTCCTGACCCAAATCATACCCAAAATCAGTGGAAAAGAAAGCACAGCAGAACCCCATGTTGTTAACTGGTTGTCAACCCAACAGAACCCCCAATCAGCCGATTAGCCAGATAAGTATGGCGCACCAGTTAGCTGGCTGTCGCAGAACCCTATAGGCAGATAAGCATGGCGCATCAGCAATCAGTCGTACTATTTGTTAAAAGAGTATTTTGTCCATGTGTAGAAGCAAATACAGAAACTGATCTTGATAATATTTGGCATACCCAATAACAGATTAAGGTGCATATTTGATAGCACAAGCAACAATTTTTCCCCAAAATTAAAAATAAGATTACCAAGCTACAGACTAATCACATCCAGCACAAGCAATTTGTCCCATCAAATGTTTACTAACAGCAGTATAGGCACAACAGCACAACCTTACCTAGCGCCATGGCCATTGTTCAGGGGCGGGGCATGCTTATGTTGTACTGGCGCTTCTCCTTGGAGTTTGAGGATGAGGAGCAGCACATGCACTCACCGCAACTGTCGTCGAGCAGGACAAGCCACGGTGCCCACCCTCATCCCGGACGGGCGGCTGCAGGGTGCGCCGCGTCCATGGATCCTACGGGATGAGGTCCTCCGTGCCGCCCTGCTCGAGGTGGACCATCAAGAAGCGAGGGCGCGCGTGGGGGCGCTGTAGACGACGGAGAAGAGGCGCCATAGGCGTCCGTAGAAGGGCCGACGATGAAGGCGATGCCGGATGCCGAAACCCTAGCACGGGAAGTGAGGTTTTGGGCAAGCAGTTGAGGTTGAGAGGGGGAAATCTTGCCGGAAGGAAGGATGGATCTGAGCGAGGCGAGCTCGGTGGTGTGCTCCACCCCGACAATATCCGCCGGAATCGCCCGAATTGGGAGCGGCGGCTGTGGCGGCTGAGGGAGCGGAGGAGAGAATGGGGGTTAGGGTTAGATGGGTGTGGACTTTGGATTAAATAGGCTGGCTCGAAATTTTTGCCACCGCCCGCGTCAGCGACTTAGAATTTTGCACGTCCACGCGCGCTCTCGAAACTTCTGGCGTGTCCGCCTTTTTATTTTTATATATGCATATATACTGTTGACTACATTCAACTGACATATGGGCCAACCCACCAGCCACACACTGCACATCAGTAGGAGTCATCGGTGACGGCCTGGATAATGTATAAAAAAAATCGAATGGCTTGACCGAGTAAGTTGATTTGTGACGATTTTCATGACAGTCCATCATGTCCATCATAAAAGGGCTACCTTCTTAGGTGGGCAGTCACATTCTATTGATCCACGACGGTTTCCATGACGGATAGTAGAAAACCGTCATCATCGGTGACGATTTCTGAGAACGTCATCAGAAATCCGTCACGTATTAACAGGTTTCTTGTAGTGTTCAAACAAGCATGGTGAAAGTGCAAAAAAATATCAGGTTCACAGACTTAGTGAAAATACTAACATGCCAGGAATTAACATCAGGAAGGCATGTTTAGAGCAAGCAAACAACATGCTACAGGAACTTATAATAGCAAAACAAGGCATGACATGATTCTACTCAAAGCATTGATCAATAGTCCTTTACTGACCATAAGCCAAAAAGGACTCTAAGAAATGATGGCACCCATGTAAACATAGCAAGTTTTATTACAGATTTCAGACTTAGCAGAAAAACTGGGCATGGCGAAAACAGATATCAGGTAGGCATGTTCGTGAGCTCGATGCACTCACTACAGAGCATCTCATGATAAACTAAGAATACACCCATCAAGAAGACATGGCATAGAAGCTATACATGGCAAGAACAACATCATAGCATACACGGATCAACTACAACGACCTCGTGAAAATTGAATCTCATGCAAACAATCTGCCAGGAAACATTTTCAAGCAAACGTAAAGCACGAAAATGACATGCTAGACTACTCCATAAATGCCAAAAAAGGCATGGATGGATAGAGCACATCCATATGTTCAAAAAACCCTTACTGATCATGCTCAAAAAGGGCATGGATCTCTCTGTAACAACATGAACATATGGCATAAAAATAACAGCAGGACAAGACTTAAGTGAAAACACTAAGTTCTTGAAATCAGCAACATCATCATCCCTAGTTTGCATGCTTGTTCTAGTCAACACATAACTCACAAAAATACATGGCATACACCCCTGGAAAGATGGCATGGCATAGTTTAACACACATGTAGGACTCAAGTTCATAAGGTGCACACATAAATCATGGCAAAAATGACAAAAGAGCTCGTGCTGATAAGATTCTGGAACTAACGATCTGAAGCCCTCTTCCAACAGCATTTCGGGCATCAAGATGAGCTCAAACGCAAATGATGCAATGGAATGAAATGATTTACTCTTCGAGACGAACAATTTGATATATTATATGCCCAAAACGGAGCCACGGATGCGGAGATGTGATGCGATGAAAATGCAAGAAAAACATCACAGAATTAAGACTTAGTGGAATTTCGGGTGGCGGGAAGAAGTCAACCTAGGTTTGGATCAGATCTGGCCGGCGCGGCGCTCGAGGTTCGCCGGAGTCGGGGTCGCCGGAGCGCTCGGGCCGGAGGAGAACGAGCCGGGGGCGCCGGAGGGAAGGAGGACGAGGTCGGGCGACGCTGCCGGCCGGATCTCGCCGGGAGGCGGGACCGGCGGCCTCGGCGGAGGAGGTGGCGCGGGCGCCGCCGCCGGGACGGGCGGAGCGGCGGCGTGGTGGTGGTCTCTGTGGCGCGGCAGAAAAAGCGGCGGCGGCGGGCGGTCCGGCGGCGCGACAGAGGCGAAGCGGCTTGGCGGTCCGCTGGGAATGGGAGGGAGGCGGGCTGGCGGGCGGGCGGGCGGGCGGCGCTGTGGCCGAGGCGGGCGAGAGCCGCGGCGGACGGGCTCGCGGGGCCGGGCGGCGGGCTGGCGGGCTTCGGCGGTGGCGGACGCGGCGGTGCACGTGGCAGCCCGCGAGTGGCCGGGCGGCGGCGGGCGGACGCGTCCGGACCGATCCGGACGTGTCCGGCGGCGCGGAGAGGGGATTTCGCTAGGGTTTGCCCGTGAATTCGGGGGAGGGATCTATATATAGGCATAGAGGGAGCTAGGAGAGTCCAAATGGGGTGCGGTTTTCGCCCACACGATCGTGATCGAACGACCGAGAGCATGGAAGGGAGTTAGATGGGTTATTGGGCTGTTTTGGAGGGGTGTTGGGATGCAACTTAAAAGAGGCCTTTGCGAGAGTGCGGTTAACCGTTGGAGTACTAAACGAGCTCCAAATGACCCGAAACTTGACAGGTGGTCTACCGGTGATATACCAGGGCCACTTGGCAAGGCTCGGTCCATTCCGAGAATGTTCAACACCCGCACACGGAAAAAGAACAAGAGGGGTGCGCTGGTGAATGTGGGAGTGTCGGAATGCAAAACGGACAACGGGGAAAATGCTCGGATGCATGAGACGAACACGTATGCATATGAGATGCACATGATGACATGATATGAGATGCATGACATGGACAAAATGCAAAACGAAAACAAAACCCAACCACGGAGGGAATATCATAGCACATATCCAAAAATGGCAAGAGTTGGAGTTACAAATATGGAAAGTTACATCCGGGGTGTTACAACACTCCACCACTACAAGAGGATCTCGTCTCGAGATCTAGGACTGAAAGAACTCCGGATATTCGGAATGGAGGTGATCCTCGCGCTCCCAGGTGGCTTCTCGGTCGGAATGGTGTGACCACTTCACTTTTAGGAATTTGATTGACTTGTTGCGAGTCTTGCGCTCGGTTTCTTCAAGAATAGCAATGGGGTGCTCATGATAAGAGAGATCTTCTTGGAGGTCAATTTCTTCAAAGTTGATAGTGCGTTCAGGAATCTTGAAGCACTTGCGGAGCTGTGACACATGAAACACGTCGTGCACGTTTGCAAAGTTGGATGGAAGCTCAAGTTGATAGGCGAGATCGCCTCTTTTGCCAATGATCTTGAAAGGACCCACGTATCTAGGGGCAAGCTTCCCTTTGATACCGAAGCGACGAGTGCCTTTCATTGGAGAGACGCGGAGGTAGACATGGTCTCCGATTTCAAAAGCCACATCACGGTGCTTGTCATCATAATAGCCCTTCCGCGCGATTATGCGGCTTTGAGATTCTCACGAATGACTTTGCACATTTCTTGACTTCGTGATCAAGTCGTTGCCAAGAAGTTGGCGTTCACCTGTCTCGGACCAGTTGAGAGGAGTACGGCACTTCCTGCCATAGAGAATTTCGAATGGGGCCTTGCCCGAACTCGCTTGGAAGCTGTTGTTGTAGGAGAACTCGGCATATGGAAGACAATCTTCCCACTTCATGCCAAAGGAAATGACACAAGCCCTGAGCATATCTTCAAGGATTTGATTGACTCGCTCGACTTGGCCACTTGTTTGAGGATGGAAAGTTGTGCTGAAACGAATGTTGGTGCCCATGGCCTTCTAAAAAGAATCCCAGAACTTAGAAGTGAAGATGCTTCCACGATCTGAAGAGATCAATTGCGGAATACCGTGCAAGGAGACAATTCTGGAGGTGTATAGCTCTGCCAGCTGAGCTGCTGTGATAGATTCTTTGACTGGAAGAAAATGAGCCACTTTAGTAAGCTTGTCAATGACAACGAAGATAGCATCATTTCCACGCTTGGACTTAGGAAAACCAGTCACAAAGTCCATCTCGATATGATCAAACTTCCATTCTGGAATAGCAAGAGGTTGGAGGAGACCCGCTGGTCTTTGGTGTTCTGCTTTTACCCTTCTGCAGACATCACATTCATTCACGAATTGAGCAATTTCTCGCTTCATTCGAGTCCACCAATATGACTGCTTGAGGTCATGGTACATCTTCGTACTTCCGGGATGAATGGATAGAAGAGAATTGTGTGCCTCATTCATGATGACTTTTCTCAGATCGCCTTTAGGAACCACAATACGATCCTCGAAGAAAAGAGTATCTTTGTCATCCAAGTGATAGCACTTGTATTTGGAAATGCCCTTGTCAATACCACGTTTCACCTTCTTCACCATGGCATCCAGGAGTTGTGCCTCACGAATTTGATCTTCCAAAGTAGGAGAGACTATGAGGTTGGCAAGAAAGCCTTGGGGAACAACTTGAAGATTCAGCTTGAGGAAAGCTTCACAAAGATCCGGTTGGAAGGGCTTGAGAATTAAGCTGTTGCAATAAGCCTTTCTGCTCAAAGCATCTGCAATCACATTCGCCTTGCCAGGAGTATATTCAATACTTGGATTGTACACTTGAATCATTTCGACCCATCGAGTTTGCCTGAGGTTGAGGTTTGGTTGAGTGAAGATATACTTGAGACTCTTGTGATCGGTGAAAATGTCCACTTTCCTTCCCAACAAGAGATGTCTCCATGTTATCAATGCATGGACAATCGCCGCCAACTCAAGATCGTGAGTGGGGTAGTTCTTTTCGTTGGGCTTCAACCGGCAAGAGGTATAGGCCACAACTTTCTTCTCTTGCATTAACACAAAGACCGAGACCTTGCAAGGAAGCATCACGAAAACTTCAATGGCTTGGATTCATCAGAGGAGTCAAGACAGAGCTGTAACTAGCTTCTCTTTGAGGGTATTGAAAGCGACATCACACTCAGGCGTCCAGACATACTTGACATGCTTCTGGAGGAGGTTGGAAAGAGGCTTTGCAATCTTAGAGAAATTCTCAACGAATCTTCGACAATAGCTTGCAAGACCGAGAAAACTGCGGAGCTGCTTGACATTCTGAGGAGGTTCCCAATCTAGAACCGTAGAAACCTTCGCCGGATTAACAGCAATTCCCTTGGCGGAGATCATATGACCAAGATAAAGAACTTCATCAAGCCAGAACTCACATTTGGAAAACTTCGCATAGAATTGATTCTCTCTGAGCTTGTCGAGCACCAATCGCAAATGTTTGGCATGATCCTGCTTGTTCTTGGAGAAGACCAAAATATCATCGAGATACACCAAGACGAAATCATTGGTGTAGGGGTTGAAGATAAAGTTCATCATGCGAGAGAAAGTTGGAGGAGCATTGACAAGGCGAAAGACATGACGGTATATTCATAAGAACCATAGCTTGTTCGAATCTTTGTCTTGGGAATATCTTGTTCACGAATGCGAACTGATGATAACCCATACGGAGGTCAAGCTTGGAGAATACTTTAGCACCTTTGAGTTGCTCGAATAGCTCATTGATGTTGGGAAGTGGATACTTGTTCTTGATTGTCTTCTTGTTCAATGGACGGTAATCAACACAAAGTCGGTCCGTGCCATCCTTCTTCGGACAAAAGAACTCCACATCCCCATGGAGATGAACTCGGTCCGATCAAACCAGACGCTCTTGTTCATAGAGCTGCTTCTTCAATTCTTTCAGCTCCTTGGGTCCAAGCTTGTAAGGACGCTTGCAAACGGGTTCGATGCTGTGCTCAAGATCGATAACTAATTCTCTTGGCCGATGCGGAGGCATACCCGGAAGCTCTTCGGAAAGACATCTTGGTACTCACAAACGATCGAATCGAGAGATAGCATCCAACTCGCCCTTCTCATTGAGAGAAAACAACCGAATGGTTTCATCACGAGCGGCATAGATGATAACATCCTCGTAAGGGTGTGTCAATTGAATTTCCTGGCAGCACAATCAAGTCGAGCCTTGTGCTGAGAAAGCCATCCATCCCGAGAATTAGATCAATATCGAGTCACCAAGGACAATTGGAGAAGGAAATCTATAGTCGCCCATCTTGATAGAGACATCCCGAACCATGGAGCTTATGCTCATGAATTTACCCGAGAGACAAGCGATAATGGTCTAGGCAAATCTTGAAAAAACATCTCATGCTTGGATGAAAAAGGTCTTGAGATGAAACTATGCGATGCACCAAGTATCAAATAAGACTTTTGCAGAATATCATTAAGCGAGAGATTACCCATTATCACATCAGAGATTCCTCTCGCTTGCGCTGCATTCATCATGTTCACCTTGGCAGACTTGGGATTATGCTTGACCTTTGCATTGCTTGAAGACCTCACAGGAGGAGGAGGCGAAGGCGCCTTTGGTTATGGCATTTGTTAGCATAGTGACCCTTCTGCTGGCACTTGTTGCAGTCACCTCCGAGAGCATACGGTGATAAGGAGCATTTGACCTTGGAGCTTGAGGTGAGACTTGTTCAGTAGCTTGGGTTGGGTGGGTGGGAAGATCCACGACCACGAGTTCTTCTGGCGATAAGGCCGTGGAACGGAGGAGGTGGAAGGTAGAACTTTTGCTGCTTAGCTGCACCTTGAGAGGAAGAAGACTGAACTGCATCCCTGATTCTCTTCTTTGAAGCCTCACACTTGAGCTGAGCACCTTCTTGCTTGAGGGCCATATTGTAGAATTGATCAAACTGAGTAGGCTCAATAAGAACAAGAGCTAACTGCAGATCCTCTCTAAGGCCACCTCCAAACTGATAGATCATACTTTTCTCATCAGGAACGTCTTGTTTAGCGAAGCGAGCAAGTTTTTGAAACTGTATGTTGTATTCATACACTGACATGTTTCCTTGCTTGAGATTGCGGAACTCCTCACGCTTGCTCTCAACAACACTGGTAGGAATGTGGTGAGCTTTAAAGTCCCGACAGAAATCAGTCCAAGTAATCACTCGACCACCTCTGGAATCCTTGTATTGCTGGAACCAATCAGCTGCCTGATCCTTGAGCTAAAAAGACACGAACTTGACGTAGTCCTCAAGTCTGACATTGCTGCATTCGAAATGCTTGTTGATATCCACGAGCCAATCGTCGGCGTCTGTGGCCTCGGCACGAGAGTGAAAGACTTTGGCTGATTTGCAAGGAACTGGTTGAGGGTAGGAAACTGTGGCTGATGATAGAACTGCCCTTGACCTTGATTCCCTTGGTTGCCTTGGCCTTGGTTACGCTCTTGCATCAGCTGGATCAACAACTGAGCGTTGGCGTTAGTGGTTGCCATCAAAGTTTGCCATGCCTCCGGAGGCGGAGGTGGAGTTGGAGGGTTCGTCTGATTCCCATCACTGCGTTCCGGATTCTGACGCGTTGACGGAGCCATCCTGAAGAGGGTGACATCCGTTAGCATCTTGATTGACAGATAGACAAGTTGAATCAACGGATAGAAATTGCAACATATAGTCTTCATAATAAACATTCGAACAGGGATGAACGAATGAATTCCAAAGTAAACATCACGTCCATTAAGGTGAGAAGCCACTTGATAAGAGATTGATGAATGAAAATAAAAACAAGGTATGAATGGAACAAATAAGTGGTAAGGATTACCCAATAACAAACCAAGTATCTGCGGAAGAAATGCTAGAGCTACTTGAATCCCACCTATAAACTCCCGAAACTTTCCGGTTATCCAATCAGGTGTTGGGGATACAGGGGAAGCAATATATCTCACCCAAACTAACAATCCCTACATCCAGCTGTATCCATCCTTCAACACATAACCAAGAAACCTTCGGAAATCATGTACCTCAACCTTCGAAAAGCATCCGTTATACGAGTCATGGCAATACTCCCGTACTCACCTCAGTACTGGGTTAGCGGGGTTATCTCACCAACGAACTGCATAAAAGAGACTTTCGATGTCGGCGTACTAAACTCAGGTATTCCGTAATCGCAACGATAAAATTATGACGACAACACCTCAGAGCTCAACTCCCCGGGACACCTCCACTAAACCCCTGCTGACGGGAGGCACCAAGACAATGTTGTCATCATAAAACCATCCGAACGATTCCAAGATACCCGCGTGATCCTAAAAAATTTTTTTAGTGAAATTTGAGGAGAGGAAAGTCAAAACTACTACGTCAGGAGACCTCACCAGAGCGACGAAGGGACTGAGGAGTAAAAGAATTCCTAACTCTCCGATATATATAATCCTAAATGACTCAAAACATTTTTCTAGACACAACTCGGCCGCTAAAAATGATCAAGCAGTGGGGCTCCTAAGGTCGGGGATGGCTCTGATTACCAACTTGTAATGCCCTCGATGCGGCTATATCTCCCACGTGTCGAAGCACGACTTAGAGGCATAACCGCATTGAAAGCAATGTCGCAAGTGAGGTAATCTTCGCACAATCCATGTAATACATAAGGGAATCAGATACATAGTTGGCTTACAGTCGCCACTTCACACAATACATAAATAAACATCCATCATTTAGTTTACACTCAAGGTCCGGCTACGGAACCAAAACAAAAGAAGACTATCTCAAATGCAACACAGATCCCCGATCGCCCCAACTGGGCTCCACTACTAATCGTCTGGAAATGAAACATAGTAACGACCAAGGGCCTCATCAAATTCCCACTTCAGCTCAGTTGCGCCATCTGCGCTGGTATTATCGGTACCTGCATCTGTTTTGGTAGAATCATGAGCCACGGGACTCAGCAATCTCACACCATGAGATCAAGACTATTTAAGCAAGGGAAGGCTGGTGTAAAAAGGAGGAGCTGCGACAGCGACTAGCATATATGGTGGCTACATCGCAAAAGAGAGCGAGAAGAGAAGCAAAGCACGGTCGTGAAGCTAGTAGCGATCAAGAAGTGATCCTGAAACTACCTACGTCAAACATAACTCCAACACCGTGTTCACTTCCCGGACCCCGCCAAGAAGAGACCATCACGGTTACATACACGGTTGATGTATTTTAATTAAGGTCAACTTCGGGTTTTCTACAACCGGACATTAACAAATTCCCATCTGCCTCATAACCGCGGGCACGGCTTTCGAAAGATAATACCCTGCAGGGGTGTCCCAACTTAGCCCATAACAAGCTCTCGCGATCAACGAAGGAATAGACCTTCACCCAAGACACTCCGATCAGGCTCGGTATCCCGGTACATCAAGACATTTCGACAATGGTAAAACTAAACTAGCAAGACCTCCCGCTGTGCCGACAAATCCCGATAGGAGCTGCACATATCTCGTTCTCGGGGCACACCGGATGAGCAGACGTCGGGTTGGCATAGACCCTGGTTGCCCAAAGGCGCCGGACATCGCTTAGGTTGGACCAACACTCGAAGGAGCACCGCCGGGGGGCTAAAATAAAGATGACCCTCGGGCTCGCGAAACCCAAAGGAAAAAGGGGTATAGGTGGCAAATGGTAAAACCAAGGTTGGGCCTTCTTTGGAGGAGTTTTATTCAAAGCGAACTGTCAAGGGGTCCCATAAATCACCCGACCGCGTAAGGAGCATAAAATCAAGGAACATAACACCGTATAACGGAAACTAGGGTGGCAAGTGGAACAAAACACCGTGCATAAGGCCGAGCCTTCCACCCTTTACCAAGTATATAGATGCATTAATTAAAACAATAGATATTGTGATATCCCAAAATATCCGTGTTCCAACAAGGAACAAACTTCATCTTCACCTGCAACTAGCAACGCTATAAGAGTGGCTGAGCAAAGCGGTAACATAGCCAAACAACGGTTTGCTAGGACGTGGATGGTTAGAGGTTGACATGGCAATATGGGTGGCATGATATAGCAAGTGGTAGGTATCGCAGCATAGGCATAGCAAAAGAGCGAGCATCTAGCAAGCAAAGATAGAAGTGATATCGAAGGTATGGTCATCTTGCCTGCAAGGTTCTCAGAGTTGTCGAAGGCTTGATCCTCGTAGGCGTTCTCAACAGGTTCCTCGTACACGTACTCGTCTCCCGGCTCTACCCAAAGCAAGAACACAAGCAACGGAACCACAATCAAACAAGGATCAATGCACAAGCAATATGATGCAATACATGACATGCTATGCGAGATGTGATATGCAATGCATATGTATGCTCCGGAAGGAAAATGATGAACTGGCATCAACTTGGCAAACCAAGTATGCCGCTGGAAAGATGGGATGATTTCGGTGAAATCGATATAAAGATCACGGAATCGGATGCACGGTTTGCAAATGACGAGCAAAACAAGAATGACGCAAATCTGCGTTTAATAAAGACGATGCTACTTAGCACGCAACAAGAAACTATGCTACAAGACACCCCAACATACAAACAAAGCATATGGAAGTGATCTACAGGAGATGCTTAACAAAAGAGGAACACTGAGCTACGGCTAAATCACATCATAACATGTTCAAACAAGCATGGTGAAAGTGCAAAAAAATATCAGGTTCACAGACTTAGTGAAAATACTAACATGCCAGGAATTAACATCAGGAAGGCATGTTTAGAGCAAGCAAACAACATACTACAGGAACTTATAATAGCAAAACAAGGCATGACATGATTCTACTCAAAGCATTGATCATATATTCCCTTACTGACCATAAGCCAAAAAGGACTCTAAGAAATGATGGCACCCATGTAAACATAGCAAGTTTTATTACAGATTTCAGACTTAGCAGAAAAACTGGGCATGGCGAAAACAGATATCAGGTAGGCATGTTCGTGAGCTCGATGCACTCACTACAGAGCATCTCATGATAAACTAAGCATACACCCATCAAGAAGACATGGCATAGAAGCTATACATGGCAAGAACAACATCATAGCATACACGGATCAACTACAACGACCTCGTGAAAATTGAATCTCATGCAAACAATCTTCCAGGAAACATTTTCAAGCAAAAGTAGAGCACGAAAATGACATGCTAAACTACTCCATAAATGCCAACAAAGGCATGGATGGATAGAGCACATCCATATGTTCAAAAAACCCTTACTGATCATGCTCAAAAAGGGCATGGATCGTTCTGTAACAACATGAACATATGGCATAAAAATAACAGCAGGACGAGACTTAGTTAAAACACTAAGTTCCTGAAATCAGCAACATCATCATCCCTAGTTTGCATGCTTGTTCTAGTCAATACATAACTCACAAAAATACATGGCATACACCCCTGGAAAGATAGCATGGCATAGTTTAACACACATGTAGGACTCAAGTTCATAAGGTGCACACATAAATCATGGAAAAAATAACAAAAGAGCTCGTGCTGATAAGATTCTGGAACTAACGATCTGAATCCCTCTTCCAACAGCATTTCGGGCATCAAGATGAGCTCAAATGCAAATGATGCAATGGAATGAAATGATGTACTCTTCGGGACGAACAATTTGATGTATTTTACGCCCAAAACGGAGCCACGGGTGCGGAGATGTGATGCGATGAAAATGCAAGAAAAACATCACAGAATTAAGACTTAGTGGAATTTCGGGTGGTGGGAAGAAGTCAACCTAGGTTTGGATCAGATCTGGCCGGCGCGGCGCTCGAGGTTCGCCGGAGTCGGGGTCGCCGGAGCGCTCGGGCCGGAGGAGAACGAGCCGGGGGCGCCGGAGGGAAGGAGGACGAGGCCGGGGCGACGCTGCTCCGGCCGGATCCTCGCCGAGGGCGGACCAGCAGCGTCGACCTCGAGCGGAGGTGGCAATGCGGTGCCGGCGCCGGGACGGGCGGAGCGCGGCGGTGGTGGTCCGTCAGCGCGGCAGAGGCGGCGGTCCGGCTTGCGCGACAGAGGCAAGCGGCGGCGGCGGCGGTCTGTGAGGAGCGGGCTGGGCGGGAGGCGGGACCTGGCGGGCGGCGGCCATGTGTGCGGCGTGGCCGAGGCCGAGGCAGGCTTGTGAGGCGCGACGGGTTTTGCGGGCGGGGGCGGGCTGGCGGGCTTGGGCGGCGGCGGGCACGGCGGCGCCACGTGGCAGCCCGCGAGTGGCCGGGCGGCGGCGGGCGGACGCTGTCCGGACCGATCCGGACGTGTCCGGCGCGCGAGAGGGATTTCGCTAGGGTTTGCCGTGAATTGGGAGGATCTATATATAGGCATAGAGGAGCTAGGAGAGTCCAAATGGGGTGCGGTTACGCACACGATCGTGATCGAACGACCGAGAGCATGGAAGGGAGTTAGATGGGTTATTGGGCTGTTTTGGAGGGGTGTTGGGCTGCAACTTAAAAGAGGCCTTTGCGAGAGTGCGGTTAACCGTTGGAGTACTAAACGAGCTCCAAATGACCCGAAACTTGACAGGTGGTCTACCGGTGATATACCAGGGCCACTTGGCAAGGCTCGGTCCATTCCGAGAATGTTCAACACCCGCACACGGAAAAAGAATAAGAGGGGTGCGCCGGTGCATGTGGGAGTGTCGGAATGCAAAACAGACAACGGGGAAAATGCTCGGATGCATGAGACGAACACGTATGCATATGAGATGCACATGATGACATGATATGAGATGCATGACATGGACAAAATGCAAAACGAAAACAAAACCCAACCACGGAGGGAATATCATAGCACATATCCGAAAATGGCAAGAATTGGAGTTACAAATATGGAAAGTTACATCCGGGGTGTTACAAGAGCAATCCTCCACTCGGTGGCTTGGCTGCGACCCCGAAATCGCCTAAGTTAGAAAACATTTCGAGTGGAGAGCAATCCTCCCACTCGGGGGCTTAGCTGCGACCCTGAAATCGTCTAAGTTAGAAAACATTCCGAGTGGACAGCGATCCTCCCACTCAAGGGCTTAGCTGCGACCCTGAAATCGTCTAGGTTGCAGATATCATCTGAGCTGCACCACAAATACAACGTACGCTCCATCCTTATCCGCAAGGACGACGAGGTGTCGATTGAACACCACGTCTGAGCTGCATCACAAGTACAATGTACGCTCCATCCTTATCCGCAAGGACGACGAGGTGTCGATTGAACACCACGTCTGAGCTATGTCACAAGTACAATGTACACTCCATCCTTATCCGCAAGGACGATGAGGTGTCGATTGAACACCACGCCTGAGCTACGCGACAAATGCAATGTACGCTTCATCCTTATCCGCAAGGACGACGAGGTGTTGATTGAACACCACGTCTGAGCTACGCCACAAATACAACATACGATCCATCCTTATCCGCAAGGACGACGAGGTGTCAATTGGACACCGCGTCTGAGCTCCGTCACAAGTATAATGAACATTTCACTCGGCAAAAGGTGAGAAGATCAACTTCACTCGTAGTCGAAAAACAGTTCAAAACCAGAACAAAAGCCATGATATTCAAAGAAATTTGAGTTTAGATAAATCCTGCAAAAGTTCAGGATCGGGGCAGGCAGAAGTACTCAGGCATCAATCCTGAAAGAGTTTAATGGCTACATAATCACTCGGCATTCCAAGGCAAATAAAGGTGGGGCATAATGTTTTGATCACTCGTCAGGAGAAGGACTTGCTGGATCGCAGAAACTGTCGAGGTCAATGATGTCTGCAATGCGAGTGGCGGCATCAAGGAAAGTGTCCATGAAGGACTGGAAACTGTGCTTTTTGGTGTTCGCAACCTTGAGTTCCGCCAGCTTGTCTTCTCTAACATCCTTGCAGTGCACCCGGAACAACGACAGGGCGATGTCGGCACCGCAATAAGCAGATGATTTCTTCCATTCTTGCACTCGGTCAGGTATTTGATTCAGTCGAGCCATCAGAGACTCGAGATCCTGTGAAAGTTCCGCCTGAGGCCAGAGTTTAGCATCAACCTGAGTCATCGCCGCCTTCAGTCGAGCAAGATAAGCAATAGGGTTGTCCATGCGTGATTCCAACCACAGCACATTCATTGCAACATCATCTTTGACGAGATAATTTATGGGGTCGAGACCCGTCTCGACCCGCCCGGTCTCTACTTCAAAGTCTTGACAAAGTTCTGCACAGTCAAAAAATAGTGAGTCGACAGTTTGACAAGACATGTCAGTCGACAGCAACAAATCAGTCGAACAAGAATACCTTCAAGCTTCAAGACCAGGTTTGTAGCAAGTTGTCCCAGATAAGACTCTAGCTCGCCCTTCTTGGCCTTGAGGCTTCCTACTTCGTCCGTCAAGCTGTCCTTGTCTTTCTTTTGTTGCTTGACCTCCCGATTGGCCTCACAGACAGCGGTCTTCTTGGCCTTGAGGCTTCTAACTTGCTGACTGAAGCCAACTTCTTGTCCGCAAGCACTATTTTCTCTCGCGCCTCCTTCTGGGCCGCAGCAAGATCCTGATCCTTCTTCTCTAGAGCCTGCTTCATTTTCTCTAAAGAAATAACATTCTTCAGACGACCTTGAAGTTGACGGTTTTCACTATGCACATCTGTTCGAGTGAAATCACTCGGTTTAAAGAGACTGAAAGAAAAAACTTGGGGAAGAGTGAGCCACAAAGTGGCAGTCGATGATTGGTTACCTCCCATGATAGCTACTTGGTCCTAAGCAGTCTTGAGGTTCTTCTTGGCCAGTTCCAGGTCAAGGTTGAGGCTGATTTGCTTCATGTTCAGTTCAGAAAGTTGTGCCCCAAGATCACAAGACCTCTGCAGTCAGCAAATAAGATATGTCAGTCGACAGAAACAAAAGTCAATCACAGTGAAAGTTGTTCTAAGACTACCGCCGAATCAACCATTCACCAGTAGTCTCGGGGACTACACCTAGTGGGTGCACTTAGCGTGCCCCCACTGGCTCGGTTTTACACTCAGCATGGTCTGCCCAGCATGAGTTCAAAAAAAGAGAGATTCTCAGACCCCAGCCGACTACCAACAGTCGACCGCGGTCTCGGGGACTACACCGAATGGGTGCACTCTGCGTGCCCCCACTGGTTCGGAAAAACACTCGACTCAACGTAGTCGACTCAAGTGGAAGAACTATACAGCTCTATGACAGAAACCCCCTAGTGGATGATGGGATGAGAAACATAGACCCATGATAGATGCGCATAAAAGGTTCCAAAACGCTCATCTAAGAGCACCATATGGGCAGCGAGGCAACAGCAGCAATTATCATTATTCAAGAGACTAGTCAGGAATCAACTAACCTTGACGTTGGTTTGCAGAGCGGTGCTGGCATTATAAGCTACCTGACTGGCCTCATGCACCACCTTCATCTACTCCATCACGAGATTTACCTGGAGAAGGGCCTCCCTGGTGGCACTCGGTGAGTCATCTGGAGTCTGGTATGCAGTGAAGAGTGATGATGGCAATGCAGTCGAAGTAGCTACAGGGTCAGATGCATGGAGTTGTACTGGAGCGGCAGAGGTCTGAACAGTCGACCTTGATGGACGTTCAGTCAACATTGGATTGGCGAAAGTAACGTTAGTCCGAGCTAGATCTCCGGATCGCTCGACCACTATCTCAAGCACCAATGTCGACTGAGGGACCTGACCCTCAGGCGCATTCCCGCTTAACGCTCTGCCCCTCCTCCTCCTCTCCCTCAGAGGCACTTCTTCTTCATCATCCGGAAGCACGACAATGTCCCGTGGAGCTGCAACAAAAAGCAACCTAAGAAATTCAGTCGGCCAACAATTCAATCGGCAGAATAAATTCAAGTCGAGTGGAACTTACTAGCTTTGGAGGTGGCCGCGTCATCGACTTCATCGTCACCTGGGGCCTTGTCAATGTCCATGTCAGTCGCGACGGAGGCTGGGCTGGAGAAGTTTACAATCCATTCGGTCAGAACAGAAGAATCAGTCGGTCGAAGAAAACGCGGAAAGAAAGAACACTCACACAGAGGCAACGGGAACATCCATCTTGATCTTGGGCAAAGTCTTCCGAGCCTTTGAGGGGACGACCTTGGGCTTCTTGGTGACCTTCTCCGTCGGCTCTGGAGTCGAAGTCCGAGTGCACTTCTGTGCTTGAGTGCTTGGAGCCATGGTCTTGCCATGCCCGCCCGCTAGATCATGGAATAGCTTGGATCGACGTTCCGAGCGAGGTGGAGAGTCGACTATCTCGTCGTCATCCGACTCATCACTTTCCTCCTCGCCATCGTCTTCTGGAGATTGCCAATCACTGCTTTCCACGCTGTCCTCTCCCTCCTGGTCTTGCTCTAGAGCTTTTTCACTGTTGGGCGTCGAGTACATCTCAGTGTAAACGTACAAGACAAGAAGTCAAGCAAATGTCAGTTGGATTCGAAGACAGTCTTCAAATGTATCAAAATACAGTCGACGGCAGAGACCAAATCTTATCTGGTTGGTTGCTGTCGCTGAATGTGCCGACTCTCCTGGCGCCCCTGGGGTTGTCCTTGTTTCGTATGATACCCTTCATCCACAGGGCCACTGTCTTGGCCGATAATTCCTCTAGATGAACCCGAGCGGTGTCGTTGGCTCCAGAGTACATCCACATCGAGTGATCACGGGCCTGGAGCAGTTGGATGCGTCGAGTGAGAAACACCCCCAGCAAATCCATGCCAGTGACACCCTGATTGATCAACTGGACCACCCTCTCGACCAACATGTTTGTTTCCACCCTCTACGCAGCGGTCACTTTTAGTGAAGAAGGGGTCTGGGCACGATCTAAAGAAAATAGGGGAAGTCCAGTCGACTGGACTAGAGTCACAATGTCCTGGCAGTAGAACCATGTCGACTACCAGCCCCTGACCGACTCAGGAAGTGTCATGGAAGGGAAAGAACTCCTTTTCCTCTTCTGGATACCCAAACCCCCACACATTTGGATGACGTGTGTTCTCTCGTCACTCCTATTCGCTTTCTTCACCGACGGGGAGCGAATTGTGAAGATGTGCTTGAAAAGACCCCAGTGTGGTTGACAACCCAGGAAATTCTCGCACATGGACACAAACGCAGCAAGGTATGTGATGGTGTTGAGAGAGAAGTGATGGAGTTGGGCTCCGAAAATGTTCAAGAAACCCCGGAAAAAAGGGTGCGGGGGAAGCGAGAAACCACGGTCGACATGGGTGGCGAGTAGAACGCACACACCCGGTCGCGGCTGTGGTTCCGTCTACCCCTCCGGCAACCGTGCAGCCCCGTTGGTGATCAGTACAGACTCAGCCAGCTCCTCCAAATCTTCCAGCCGGAGCGTGGATCGGATCCAATCGCCCTGGATCCAACCCGGCGGCAACGCCGACTGCGACGACAACCCCCGACTCGTCTTATTGCCTTTCGCCTCCCCCGTCGCCTTCTTCGCGCGTTCCAGCGCTGCCGTCTTGTCCTTCACCATGGTGGCGGAGCGGCGGCGTCGAGAGCGGAGGAGCCGGTGCGATGGAGAAGCAGAGGATAAAGAAGGAGAATGGACACGCATAGTTGATGTCTACTACGCAACCTTCTCCTTGTAGATGTTGTTGGGACTCCAAGTGCAGAGGTTTGTAGGACAATAGAAAATTTCCCTCAAGTGGATGACCTAAGGTTTATCAATCCGTGGGAGGCGTAGGATGAAGATGGTCTCTCTCAAGCAACCCTGCAACCAAATAACAAAGAGTCTCTTCTGTCCCCAACACACCCAATACAATGGTAAATTGTATAGGTGCACTAGTTCGGCGAAGAGATGATGATACAAGTGTAATATGGATGGTAGATATGAGTATTTGTAATCTGAAAACATAAAAACAGCAAGGTAGCAAGTGGGAAAAGTGAGCATAAATGGTATTGCAATGGTAGGAAACAAGGCCTAAGGTTCATACTTTCACTAGTGCAAGTTCTCTCAACAATAATAACATAATTGGATCATATAACTATCCCTCAACATGCAACAAAGATTCATTCCAAAGTCACAAATAGCAGAGAACAAACGAAGAGATTATTGTAGGGTGCGAAACCACCTCAAAGTTATCCTTTCTGATCGATCTATTCAAGAGTCCGTAGTAAAATAACACGAAGCTATTCTTTTCGTTCGATCTATCATAGAGTTTGTACTAGAATAACACCTTAAGATACAAATCAACCAAAAGCCTAATGTCACCTAGATACTCCAATATCACCTCAAGTATCCGTGGGTATGATTATACGATATGCATCACACAATCTCAGATTTATCTATTCAGACCAACACAAAGTACTTCAAAGAGTGCCCCAAAGTTTCTACCGGAGAATCAAGACGAAAACGTGTGCCAACCCCTATGCATAAGTTCATTGAACCCGCAATTTGATCACCAAGACATACATGAAGTAGATCACGTGAATATCCCATTGTCACCACAGATAAGAACGGCAAGACATACATCAAGTGTTCTCAAATCCTTAAAGACTCAATTCGACAGGACAACTTCAAGGGGAAGACTCAATTCATCACAAGATAGTAGAGGGGGAGAAAGATCATAAGATCTAACTATAATAGCAAAGCTCGCGATACATCAAGATCGTGCTGAACCAAGAACATGAGAGAGAGAGAGAGAGAGAGAGATCAAACACATAGCTACTGGTACATACCCTCAGCTCCGAGGGTGAACTACTCCCTCCTCATCATGGAGAGTGCCGGGATGATGAGGATGGCCACCGGTGAGGGATCCCTTCTCCGACAGGGTGCCGGAACAGGGTCCCGATTGGTTTTTGGTGGCTACAGAGGCTTGCGGCAGCGGAACTCCCGATCTATTGTGCTCCCCGATGTTTTTAGGGTATATGGACATATATAGACGAAAGAAGTCGGTCAGGGGAGCCAAGAGGGGCCTACGAGGGTGGGGGGCGCGCCCAGGGGGGTAGGTCGCGCCTCCCTGCCTTGTGGCCACCTCGAAGCTTCCCTAACGTCTACTCCAAGTCTCCTAGATTGCTTCCGTTCCAAAAATAACTCTCCCAAGGTTTCATTCCGTTTGGACTCCGTTTGATATTCCTTTTCTTCAAAACACTGAAATAGGCAAGAAAATAGCAATTTGGGTTGGGCCTCCGGTTAATAGGTTAGTCCCAAAAATGATATAAAAGTGTTTAGTAAAGCCCATAAACATCCAAAACAGGTAATATAATAGCATGGAACAATAAAAAATTATAGATACGTTGGAGACGTATCAAGCATCCCGAGCTTAATTTCTGCTCGTCCTCGAGTAGGTAAATGATAAAAACAGAATTTTCGATGTGTAATGCTACCTAGCATATTTCTCAATGTAATTTTCTTTATTGTGGCATGAATGTTCAGATCCAAATGATTCAAGACAAAATATCATATTTACATAAGAAATAGTAATACTTTAAGCATACTAACAAGGTAATCATGTCTTCTCAAAATAACATGGCCAAAGAAAGTTATCCCTACAAATTCATATAGTCTGGCTATGCTCTATCTTCATCACACAAAATATTTAAATCATGCACAACCCCGGTTTTAGCCAAGCAATTGTTTCATACTTTAGTATTTTCAAACTTTTTCAATCTTCACGCGATACATGAGCGTGAGCCATGGACATAGCACTATAGGTGCATCCAACTTGCTTGCTCACGAAGACCTAGGGCATTTTGAGGAAGCCCATCATTGGATTATACAAGCCAAGTTCTATAATGTAAAATTCCCACTAGTATATGAAGGTGACAACATAGGAGACTCTCTATCATGAAGATCATGGTGCTACTTTGAAGCACAAGTGTGGTAAAAGGATAGTAACATTGTCCCTTCTCTCTTTTTCTTTCTATTTTTGGGCCTTTCTCTCTTTTTTATGGCCTTTCTCTTTTTATGGCCTTTCTCTTTTTTATGGACTTTTTTTATAAAGTCCGGAGTCTCATCCCAACTTGTGGGGGAATCATAGTCTCCATCATCCTTTCCTCACTTGGGACAATGCTCTAATAATGAAGATCATCACACTTTTATTTATTTACAACTCAATACTTAGAACAAAATATGACTCTATGTGGATGCCTTCGGCGGTGTACCGGGATATGCAATGAATCAAGAGTGACATGTATGAAGAATTATGAAGGTGGATTTGCCACAAATACGATGTCAACTACATGATCATGCAAAAGCGATATGACAATGATGGAGCGTGTCATAATAAACGGAACGGTGGGAAGTTGCATGGTAATATATCTCGTAATGGCTATGGACATGCCATAATAGGTAGGTATGGTGGCTGTTTTGAGGAAGGTGTATGGTGGGTGTATGGTACCAGCGAAAGTTGCGTGGCACAAGAGAGGCTAGCAATGGTGGAAGGGTGAGACTGCGTATAATCCATGGACTCAACATTAGTCATGAAGAACTCATATACTCATTGCAAAAATCTACAAGTAACCAAAACAAAGTACTACACACATGCTACTAGGGGGAGGGTTGGTAGGAGTTAACCATCGCGTGATCCTGACCTCCACACATAAGGAAGACAGTCAATAAATAAATCATGCTCTAACTTCATCACATAACGGTTCACCATACGTGCATGCTACGGGAATCACAAAATTTAACACAAGTATTCCTCAAATTCACAATTACCCAACTAGCATGACTCTAATATTACCACCTTTATATCTCAAACCAATTGTCAAGCATCAAATTGATCGTAGCATCCAATTCACTTTCTATGATAGTTTTAATTATACCCAACTTGGATGTCCATCATTCTAGGACCAATTTTTTAACCATAGCAAATACCATGATGTTCTAAAAGACTCTCAAAATAATATAAGTGAAGCATGAGAGATCAATAATTTCTACAAAATAAAACCACCGCCGTGCTCTAAAAGATATAAGTGAAGCACATAGAGCAAAACTGTCTAGCTCAAAAGATAAAAGTGAAGCACATAGAGTATTCTAATAAATACCGAATCATGTGTGTCTCTCCCAAAAGGTGTGTACAGAAAGGATGAATGTGGTAAACTAAAATTCAAAGACTCATATCATACAAGACGCTCCAAGCAAAACACATATCATGTGGTGAATAAAAATATAGCTCCAAGTAAAGTTACCGATAGACAAAGACGAAAGAGGGGATGCCTTCCGGGGCATCCCCAAGCTTAGGCTCTTGGTTGTCCTTGAATATCACCTTGGGGTGCCTTGTACATCCCCAAGCTTATGATCTTTCCACTCCTTATTCCATAGTCCATCGAATCTTTACCCAAAACTTGAAAACTTCACAACACAAAACTCAACAGAAAACTTGTAAGCTCCTTTAGTATAAGAAAATAAAACCACCACTTAGGTAGTGTTGTGAACTTATTCTAAATTAATATTGGTGTCATATCTACTGTATTCCAACTTATCTATGGTTCGTACCCTCCGATACTACTCACAAATTCATCAAAATAAGCAAACAACACATAGAAAACAGAATCTGTCAAAAACAGAATAGTTTGTAGTAATCCGTATCATTCGAATACTTGTGTAACTCCAAAAATTCTGAAATAAATTTGTGGACGTGTGTAATCTGTCTATTAATCATCTGCAAAAATAATCAACCTGAAAGCACTCTCAATAAAAAAATGGAAGCTAATCTAGTGAGCGCGAAAGTTTCTGTTTTTTTACAGCAAGATCGCATAGACTCCACCCAAGTCTTCCCAAAGGTCCTACTTGGCACAAACACTAATTAAAACATAAAACCACATCTAAACAAAGGCTAGATGAATTATTTATTACTAAACAGGAGCAAAAACAAAGTACAAAGTAAAATTGGGTTGCCTCCCAACAAGCGCTTTTCTTTAATGCCTTTTAGCTAGGCATGATGATTTCAATGATGCTCGCATAAAAGATAAGAATTGAAACATAAAGAGAGCATCATGAAGCATATTACTGACACATTTAAGTCTAACCCTCTTCCTATGCATAGGGATTTTGTGAGCAAACAACTTATGGGAATAATAATCAACTAGCATAGGAAGGCAAAACAAGCATAACTTTAAAACTTTAAGCACATAGAGAGGAAACTTGATATTATTGCAATTC
The DNA here is from genome assembly GCA_021437245.1 of Aegilops speltoides. Classification (NCBI taxonomy): domain Eukaryota; kingdom Viridiplantae; phylum Streptophyta; class Magnoliopsida; order Poales; family Poaceae; genus Aegilops; species Aegilops speltoides. The sequence continues at coordinate 368,086,651 of CM038142.1, forward strand.
CTACAAGCATATATTCCTCCCTCATAATAATTTTCAGTAGCATCATGAATGTATTCAACAATATAACCAGCACCTAAAGCATTCATTTCATGATCTACTTGCATAGAAAATTGGCTACTCTCCACATAAGCAAAATTCTTCTTATTCGGAATAGTGGGAGTATCATAAGAGACTTGAATACTATAAATTGTTTCCATATTAAAAGAGTAATGTTCAGAAAAAGGGTAATCATAATCATGACAAGTTTTATAAACATAATCATGACTACTTTTTATAGCATAAGTTTCATCACAATAATCATCATAAATAGGAGGCATGGTATCATCATAAGAAATTTGCTCATCGAAACTTGGGAGGCTAAAAATATCATCTTCATCAAACGTAGCATCCCCAAGCTTGGGACAAACATTAATTTCAGCAAATATATTCTCAAACATGTCATTCTCATCACACATAGCATCCCCAAGCTTGGGCCTTTTCATATCATCAGCATAATCACTCTCATCATTAATAGTATGGATAACACCAATAGTATAGCAATTATCATCATCATAATGAGTAACAGGAGCAACATCATTTGAGAGGGATACCTTTCTACCTTTGCTTCTCCGTTTTTTCTTTTTCTTCTTCACATCATGTGTGGGTTTAACCCTCTTTTTGGAGCTCCTTATTAATGCGATTGGTTGAATAGAAGGCTCCCCCTCGTTACCTGATTCATCATAAGAAATAATAGGATGATATTGGGAAGTCTCTTCCCTTTCATTAGTATTCTCTTCATCTTCTATTTGCTTTCTTTTCTTTATGTAATTGGCAATATAAGGATTTTCAATGCAATTCACCATACAATACATATAAATTTTCTCTAGATCAATATCAAGGAATTTCTCAAGGTTACATTCTGGAATATGCTTAGTTGCATGTTTCATTTCTTCATAACCCGAAAGCAAACTAAGTTCATTATGATGTGCAAGGGAAATCAAGTCATCATAATTTTAGGACACGATTCAATCATGAAACAATTTGCACCGGAGATTTAAATGACCATGTTCATTGCAAAGTTCACAAGTACGGTAAAGAAATTTTAAATTTTCAGTACTCAATCTAGCCTTTCTTGCAACCATTTAGTTTCTAAATACTTATGCCTCTTGCCAAATCTATCCTCCCTATTTGGTGTGTACTTGCAAACTCTATGCACTCCACAAAAATTGACATGCTTATAAGAGACATTTTCATCATGACTAGTGCAATCGTCATTAGTACTATGGATATTCAAAAAATTCATACTAACAACATTGCAATCATGCTCATCATTCACATATTTCATCCCAAACATTTTATAGACTCTTCTTCTAGCACTTGAGCATAATTTTCCTTTCTATCATTCTCACGGAAGATATTAAAAAGATGAAGCATATGAGGGAAACTTAATTCCATTTTTTTGTAGTTTTCTTTTATAAACTAAACTTGTGATAAAAAAAGAAACAAAAAGATTCGATTGCAAGATCTAAAGATATGCCTTCAAGCACTCACCTCCCCGGCAACGACGCCAGAAAAGAGCTTGATGTCTACTACGCAACCTTCTCCTTGTAGACGTTGTTGGGCCTCCAAGTGTAGAGGTTTGTAGGACAGTAGCAAATTTCCCTCAGGTGGATGACCTAAGGTTTATCAATCCGTGGGAGGCGTAGGATGAAGATGGTCTCTCTCAAACAACCCTGCAACCAAATAACAAAGAGTCTCTTGTGTCCCCAACACACCCAATAAAATGGTAAATTTTATAGGTGCACTAGTTCGGCGAAGAGATGGTGATACAAGTGCAATATGGATCGTAGATATGAGTATTTGTAATCTGAAAATATAAAAACAGCAAGGTAACAAGTGGAAAAAGTGAGCATAAACGGTATTGCAATGGTAGGAAACAAGGCCTAAGGTTCATACTTTCACTAGTGCAAGTTCTCTCAACAATAATAACATAATTGGATCATATAACTATCCCTCAACATGCAACAAAGAGTCACTCCAAAGTCACTAATAGCAGAGAACAAACGAAGGGATTATTGTACGGTACGAAACCACCTCAAAGTTATCCTTTCTGATCGATCTATTCAAGAGTCCGTAGTAAAATAACACGAAGCTATTCTTTCCGTTCGATCTATCATAGAGTTCGTACTAGAATAACACCTTAAGACACAAATCAACCAAAACCCTAATGTCACCTAGATACTCCAATGTCACCTCAAGTATCCATGGGTATGATTATATGATATGCATCACACAATCTCAGATTCATCTATTCAAACCAACACAAAGTACTTCAAAGAGTGCCCCAAAGCTTCTACCAGAGAATAAAGATGAAAACGTGTGCCAACCCCATGCATAAGTTCATTGAACCCGCAAGTTGATCACCAAAACATACATCAAGTAGATCACTTGAATATCCCATTGTAACCTCAGATAAGCACGGCAAGACATACATTAAGTGTTCTCAGATCCTTAAAGACTCAATCCAATAGGACAACTTCAAGGGGAAAACTCAATTCATCACAAGAGAGTAGAAGGGGAGAAACATCATAAGATCCAACTATAATAGCAAAGCTCAGGATACATCAAGATCGTGCCGAATCAAGAACATATGAGAGAGAGAGATCAAACACATAGCTACTGGTACATACCCTCAGCCCCGAGGGTGAACTACTCCCTCCTCGTCATGGAGAGCGCCGGGATGATGAAGATGGCCACCGGTGAGGGATCCCTCCTCCCAGAGGTGCCAAACAGGTCCCGAATGGTTTTGGTGGCTCTGAGGCTTTGTGGCAGAACTCCCGATCTATTGTGCTCCCCGATGTTGTTAGGGTATATGGACATATATAGGTGAAAGAAGTCGAGCAGGGGAGCCTCAAGGGGCCCACGAGGGTGGGGGCGCGCCTAGGGGGTAGGGCCTGCCTCCCTGCCTCGTGGCCACCTTGAAGCTTCCCTAACGTCTACTCCAAGTCTCTTGGATTGCTTCCGTTCCAAAAATAACTCTCCCGAAGGTTTCATTCCGTGTGGACTCCGTTTGATATTCCTTTTCTTCGAAACACTGAAATAGGCAAGAAAACAACAATTTGGGTTGGGCCTCCAATTAATAGGTTAGTCCCAAAAATGATATAAAAGTGTTTAATAAAGCCCATAAACATCCAAAATAGGTAATATAATAGCATGGCACAATCAAAAATTATAGATACGTTGGAGATGTATTAACAGTGCAGGCGCCTCAGCCTCGTTGCCTTTTAAGGACCCACTTCCGAGTGGCCGACCCATGGACCCGGGCGATCCTGTCAAATTCCGCAACAGTGGCGCGCTGGGTACATGGCGAAAAAAGGTGGCAGGGGATCGAGGAGCTCCTGTCTATCCATCTCGCTTACCATGGCACGCTCTGCGTGTGTGCTTCCCTGAAATTTCAAATCTCGTGAAATCCAGGATACGCCGTAACCAATCGCGCCAGGATTTTGTGTCAAAAATAACACTCGACGGGTGGCGTTATGGATCCACTCGGCAACTCCTGAATCGATCAAGGCGACTAAAACGAAGCCGAAGTTCCAACATGGACCTCCCGTTCAAACATGAGGACTTGTGAAGCACAAGAGTCGAAGCAAGATCAACTTCAACCTTCTTTTTCACTCGGACCTCAATCCATTCTGGGGTAATGATGATAATATAGACCTGGGGTAGGGTCATAGGCCTGACCTATATGCCCTACCCAAGGTCACTACCCTAGAAGCAAAGAAGCTCAAGAGACAAAAAGGAGTGCCCAATAAAGGCATCGAGTGCAATCTACTTGACTAATGAATCACTCGGATACCCCTCCTTCCTGATGTCACACGACCAGTCAATCACTCGACCATACAAGAAACCAATCGACCTACTGAAGACCAGGAGTCACTCAGAACGGCAACGGTCAAGCATTCACTCTGTAGTCTTTAAGATCATTAAAAGCACTTATGGCTGGCGTTATCAGTAATGCCCCATCTTTATGTACATTGAACTCTTGGTAACGGGGGATGACTGGGGTCATGGCACACTCTATATAAGCCACCCCCTCCTCTGGCACAAGGGTTCACACCCCCCTGTAACACACTCTCATAATCCAGTCGACCGCCTCCGGGCACTGAGGCGTAGGGCTTTTACCTCCTCCGAGAGGGACATGAACTCGTAAACACTTGCGTACAATCTCACCGTAGCTAAGACCCTGTGTAACGCCCTCGATGCGGCTATATCTCCCACGTGTCGAAGCACGACTTAGAGGCATAACCGCATTGAAAGCAATGTCGCAAGTGAGGTAATCTTCACACAACCCAAGTAATACATAAGGGAAAGAGATACATAGTTGGCTTACAATCGCCACTTCACACAATTACATGAAAAAAGCATTACATCATCCAGATACAATCAAGGTCCGACTACGGAACCAAAATAAAAGAAGAACCCCAAATGCGACAAAGGTCCCCGATCGACCCCAACTGGGCTCCACTATTGATCAACTAGAACGAAACAACACAAAGGGCAAGATCTTCATCAAGCTCCTCCTTGAGCTTGGAAGCGCCACCTTTCGGTAACATAGGCACCGCAAACTGGTTTTGAAGTATCTGGTGAGCCACGAGGACTCAACAATCCCATTACCATGGGTATCAAGACTAGCAAAGCTTAATGGGTAAGGAAGGGGTAAAGTGGTGAGGTTGCAGCAGCGCCTAAGCAAGTATGGTGGCTAACCAACGCAAAAGAGAGCGAGAAGAGAACAAGCGGAACGGTCGTCAACTAGCAATGATCAAGAGGTGATCCTGAACACCTACTTACATCAAACACAACACAGAAACCGTGTTCACTTCCCGGACTCCGCCGAGAAGAGACCATCACGGCTACACACTCGGTTGATGCGTTTTAATTCGGATCAAGTGTCAAGTTGTCTACAACCGGACATTAACAAATTCCCATCTGCCACATAACCATGGCACGGCTCTCGAAAGTTTATACCTGCAGGGTGTCCCAACTTAGCCCATGACAAGCTCTCGCGATCATCGAAGGAATAGACCTTCACCCGAGACACTCCGATCAGACTCGGTATCCCGGTACATCAAGACATTTCGACAATGGTAAAACAAGACCAGCAAGACCTCCCGGCGTGCCGACATCCTGATAGTAGCCACGCGTATCTCGTCTCAGGCCACGACCGGATGAGCAGTCCGTACAACTAAAACCAGACCTCAAGTTTCCTTGAGGTGGCGCTGCAAAGCGCTCTAGTTTGGACAAACACTTAGACAAGCATTGGCCCGGGGGGGCTATAACAAAGATGACCCTTGGGTTAATTACTCCCAAGGGAAAAGTAGGTGGTGGTGAGGCAAATGGTAAAAGGCAATGTTGGGCCTTGCTGGACAAGTTTTATTCAAAGCGAACTGTCAAGGCGGTCCCATAAATCACCCGACCGCGTTAGGAACGCAAAATCCGGGAACATAACACCGGTATGACGGAAACTAGGGCGGCAAGAGTGGAACAAAACACCATGCATAAGGCCGAGCCTTCCACCCTTTACCAAGTATATAGATGCATTAATAATAAAAGAGATATTGTGATATCCCAACAAAACCCATCCACCATGGAGAAATCTTCAACTTCACCGCAACTAGCAACGCTATAAGAGGGCTGAGCAAAAGCGGGAACATAGCCAAACAACGGTTTGCATAGGAAAGGTGTCAAAGGTTAGGGGTTCATGGCAATTTGGGATGGCTGGACAAACAGTAATAGGTAGCGCAGCATAGCGATAGAACGAAGCAACTAGCATAGCAATGATAGTAGTGAGATCCGAGTAGCGGTCATCTTGCACGAAATCCCACAAGGAAGAAGAACGAGTCCATGAAGAAGACAAACGGACGAAGTCGAACGGATCCTCACAACTCCGGAACGAAACCGAAGCTAACGAGAGAAGCAAACCGGAAAGAAGCAAACAACATGGTAAACACACAAGCATAAACATGGCATGATGCACAAACAAGTATGATGCATGACCGGTTTAATGAGGCATGGCATGTCATGGCAAAGTGCAACAAACAACACTACAAATTAAGTGGAGCCCAATATGCAACGAGTTGCATATTGACGGAACACCACATTCAAGTACTTAGTTCGCTCTCGTTTAGGTACACAACAATGTTAAATGTTGTTAAACATGGCAAGAGGTGGAGCATAATGAAACTACCTAACTAGGCAAGTTTAAATGAGGCCGGAACAACAAACAACATTTCCGGAAAATCCTCATATGCAAATTATGAATTTGGTACTGTTCTGCCCTAAAACATATTTTAAAGTTGTTAAACAGGAAAATAAAGTGGACCATGTTAAACTAGGCATTTTTCCACCCCATTTACATATAAAGTTTGTTTAAAACCGAGCTACGGTTATTTATTTATGAAATAAATCATTTTAGCATGGCATTTATGCAAATTTAATCAAACTACATTTTAAACATTTTAAACATGGATGAAATTGGCATATTATTAATCTACACAAAATTCTAAGCATTTTACATGTTAAAAGTTTTTACATATGATGCACAGATTATGAGTTATTATATGCATGAAGTGCAAGGGGGTTTCTGCAAATCTGTAATTCCTCGGATAGAGCTAAATTCGTAGGACTGGAAAAAAAATGATATGGGCCGAAACTGACTGGGCCACAACAGGAGGAAAAAAAAGGGAGGGGGCGCTGGGGGTGGCCTCACCATGGGCCTTGGGCCGGTTCGGTGGAGAAGCTGGGCCGGAAGGTTCTTGGGCATGGCTTATGGGTTATGGGCCCAATCGCCCACGCAGCGAAAGCAGACGCCGGGAGGCAGGGGGCGTCGTCCTCCGCCCGACGAGACGAAGCGGCGGCGGCGCCGGTCGGCAGGCGCCAGAGGAGGAGGGCGGGCGCCCAGGCTCGGATCCAGCGGATCCGGCGGATCCGGCGGGAGGAGGCCGGGCGGCGACGTGTCGAAGCTCGGGCGGCGGCGGATCTGGGGTCGGCGGCGACAGAGCCAGCCGACGGCGTGAGGACAGGCGGACGGCGGCGGGCACTGGGCGGCGCGGCAGAGAAGGCGCGGCGACGGAGAGACGGGCGATGGCGCGGGCACGGCCCGGCGGAGGAGAGCGCCGCCGGCGAGGGAGCTGGCGGCGGGCGCGAGGCGCTGGCCGAACGAAGAGCGGGCGGCGCTGGGGAAGCGGGCGGCGGCGCGACGAACGGACATGTCCGGCCGTCGGTGGGGAAAATGTCCGGCGGCGCGAGGGGAGGAAGACTAGGGTTTGCACCGCAAATTTCGGAGGGGGAGGTGTTTATATAGGTAGAGGGAGCTAGGAGTGTCCAAATGAGGAGCGAATTTCGGCCACGCGATCGTGACCGAACGACCGAGAACATGGAAGAGACTTAGGTGGGTTTTGGGCCACTTTGGAAGGGGTGTTGGGCTGCAACTCAAAAGAGGGCTTTACGGTTACCCGGGTAACCGTTGGAGTATCAAACGACCTCCAAATGGCACGAAACTTGACAGGCGGTCTACCGGTGCTATACCAAGGCCGCTTGGCAAACCTCGGGTCATTCCGAGAAAGTTTAACACCCGCTCACAACAGGAGAGAAGAAGGGGACGCCGGAGGACATAGGAGTGCCGGATTGCAAAACGAACAACGGGGAAAATGCTCGGATGCATGAAACGAACATGTATGCAAAATGAGATGCACATGATGACATGATAAAATGCAGATGATGACATGGAAAAGTGCAACACGCAAGTAAATGACATGGCAACGATGACGAATAACTGGCGGACACCTGGCGCATCGGATCCGGGGCGTTACAACACTCCACCACTACGAGAGGATCTCGTCCCGAGATCTAGGATGGCACCGGAGGGAAAACGGAAGAGGAAGAGGAGATGTAAAACTAAGTTGGTTCTTATACGAACGAGTGAAACCACGAACCTTGAGAGGTTGAGCAAATTGAAAGAAACAAAATAACGGAGATGACCAAGATTGCAAACAATTCGTTGGACAAGAGGAACAAGGAATATGACGAGAACCAAGAGGTTGCAAAGACATGAATCAAGAGTTTCACGAACGAAAAGAATATGACCACCTCGGTATAATGAGATAGCCAAGGAACAAGAATGACAGAATTTGGACAGCACTCCGGTAGAAAAGAGAAGAAACCTTGATGAGATGAAAAAGAACTTGAAAGAAAAAGGCAGGACACTCCGGTTAAATGGATAAGCATGAAAAGAACACGATCCTAACAAAACAAGATGATGATTGAAGAGAGCAACATCACCATGCCTCCAGAAGAACAAAAATAAGATAGATCATTGAAATAAAAGAATGGAGAAGAAAAAGCCAACTTCTGCCACGAATGAGCTTGGAAAGCACCCTTACAAGAAGGTTATAACGGAGTTGTTGGAAAACCAACAACGAAAAGAATAAGCTTGTGGCGGGCTTATGAAAACATCTAAAAATTATGAGGTGAGCTTCTGCCACCAACGGAAACAAATGATTGGATTGATATCAACAAGGAGACGAGAAACTTATTTCACCGGGAGGACAAATGAAGAACTTGGGTCATCTATAAGCACCATAAATAGCAACAATCCTAAGGGAAAGCTTTAGGTGAAATATAACCCAAGATAACTCCAATGAAGAGACTGATGGATTTAAAATACCTCATTCTTGACAAGAATATGAATCATGAAACATGAAGGAAATTGTCAAGAGTGACATAACACCACCTCAAAATATAAGGTAGAAAGAATTGCACTATGGAATGCAAGACGGAGAATACTTGAGCTCCTCAAAACAAAACATGTGTTAAGAACCATGTTTATTTTAGAGTATAGCTTGGCGGGTCATGACTTCGAGCGAAATCTTGAAGAACAATTGAAGAATGAAAAGAATCCTCGATGAACCACCATGTAGAGCCTCCATGAAGAACTCCGGTAAACAAAAGGAATGAAAAGAAAGAGAAATTGAAAACACAAGGTGAATCCTTGCAATGATTTAGATGGATCTCCGAGATAATTAGAGCTTGGAACTCCGGGAAAAAGAGAAGATGAAACAAATGAAACCGAGAATTTTAAGGGCCTCCGGAATAAAGAATTAATCACTTGGATGAACAAGAATAAGAATTATGTTATGCTTATCCTTCACCAATTAAATTGATGACAATCAACGGATTTGGCATACTACTTATTCTCGTAGAAAGGAATAAAAGAGATATATCAACACTTGAGAAGGTCTTCAACGAACCACCGGTAGGATTGGAACAACAAATTTAATTGATATGATGAACAAGGAAGAGAGATCTTGAAAGAACCACCGTAAGAGTTGAAAATGAAAATAGCAAAGGCACAATTCACCGGGAAGAATTGGAAAACGAATGAAGATATTCGAGGGGATTTAGATACATGAGAACGAAGAGATCATGAACTGATTAGAGGGTATTTGAACGAATCACTGGCAAGATAGGAGAATGATAACTGACAGCTGAGAATGAATAAACCTGAATTGATGGACTCTGGATGACAAACTGAGAAGACTCTTGAATATCTCCTGATGGGTGACAAACTGAGATGATGGGCTTCAAAGAATGAAACTGAAAAGACTCCTAAAATGCTCCGGATGGGTGAAAAAGATTCTCACAATCGAAAACAATTATGAGAGGATGGCAACAAGCTAGCACCATGAATCTTGAAGAGAATAGAGCAAGATTAAAGAGAAACTCTTCTTCGGTCTTCAAATGATGAGAATGACAACGAGAAACACCACCAAGAATTATTGAGGCACACCGGAAGAATCAAAAGCGAAGAGGTTGAGCCAACTATGAAAAGAATTTAAAAGATCTTGGAGAAGGCATGTGACTGATGAAATCCATTCTTACGTCACAAATGAAAAGAATTTGGAATAGTTCTGGGAAAATAGAAGAGTCAGGTAAGATCCTGGGAAAAGACCTGTGGGTTAGGGCCCACTCAAAAGAAAACACCGTTGGAAATGATTTTAAATAGAGATGTTGCACCGGTTGAATTAAATGACTTGAATGAAATACCAATCTCGAAAGAGCTTGAACGAATGCAGAGTGGAAACAGGAATCTTCGAGATAGCTTGAGCACTCTGGAATAACAAATAGCGAGAAGTAGAATGATGATGAGGTGCAACGGTATGAGAAGACATTGAAATGAGGAGAGGAATATGATGAATATCGAAAGCTTGAATAGGATCCACCGGAGAAGAGACAACAATGAAGGATGATGAACTTGAAGCTGTTGAGCATCTTCATGGAAAATCACCGGATAAGAACATTGACGGAAATGAATGGAGAAACTTCACATGAATAAATGGATACTTGATTAAAATAAATGAGTCCTTGAAGAAAAGGGGTGGGAGGGTGGGGAAAAACAAAGACAACTTGGGATGAGCGAAACAAACACCGTTGAGAAAACTTAGAATTGATCTTGCGGATGGGGAGAATGATGGGATCATCTCGAAGAGAAGCGCACTGGTTGGAAAAGAATTAACATGACAACCTCAGTGATAAAAAAGGATTAGTATTCACATAGCTATATGAGAACACCGTTTAGGAAAGGTATGGATTCAACATTTGACATTGAAGCAACTCGAATACCACAACTCAAAACAAAAACAAAGGACTGGCTTGCAGAATAAGCCGGAACAAACATATGATAGAGATTACCCAATCCCATATCATGCATCTGTCGAAAAGATATTCTAGGAGCTACTTGAATTCCCACCTATAAACTCCCGAAACTTTCTGGTTATGCAATCTGGTGTTGGGGATACAGGGGAAGCAATATATCTCACCCAAACTAACAATCCCTACATCCAAGCTGTATCCATCCGTCAACACATAACCAAGAAACCTTCGGAAATCGTGTACCTCAACCTTCAAAAGCATCCGTTATACTGAGTCATGGCAATACTCCGTACTCACCTCGATCTTTGGGTTAGCGGGTTATCTCACCAACAACTGCATAAAAGAGATTTTCGATGTCGGCGTACTAAACTCAGGTATTCCAGAACTGCAACGATAAAATTATGACGACAACACCTCAGAGCTCAACTCCCCGGGACACCTCCACTAAAAAAAACCCCTGCTGACGGGAGGCACCAAGACAATGTTGTCATCATAAAACCATCGGAACGATTCTAAGATACCCGCGTGATCCTAAAAAAAATTTAGTGAAATTTGAGAAGAGAAGAGTCAAAACTCTACGTCAGGATACCTCACCAGAGCGACGAAGGGACTGAGGAGTAAAAAGAATTCCTAACTCTCCGATATATATAATCCTAAATGACTCAAAACATTTTTCTAGACACAACTCGGCCGCTAAAAACGATCAAGCAGTGGGGCTCCTAAGGTCGGGGAAGGCTCTGATTACCAACTTGTAACGCCCTCGATGCGGCTATATCTCCCACGTGTCGAAGCACGACTTAGAGGCATAACCGCATTGAAAGCAATGTCGCAAGTGAGGTAATCTTCACACAACCCAAGTAATACATAAGGGAAAGAGATACATAGTTGGCTTACAATCGCCACTTCACACAATTACATGAATAAAGCATTACATCATCCAGATACAATCAAGGTCCGACTACGGAACCAAAATAAAAGAAGAACCCCAAATCGATAAAGGTCCCCGATCGACCCCAACCTGGGCTCCACTCTTGATCAACTAGAACGAAACAACACAAAGGGCAAGATCTTCATCAAGCTCCTCCTTGAGCTTGGAAGCGCCACCGCCGGTAACATAGGCACCGCAAACTGGTTTTGAAGTATCCGTGAGCCACGAGGACTCAGCAATCCCATTACCATGGGTATCAAGACTAGCAAAGCTTAATGGGTAAGGAAGGGGTAAAGTGGTGAGGTTGCAGCAGCGACTAAGCAAGTATGGTGGCTAACCAACGCAAAAGAGAGCGAGAAGAGAACAAGCGGAACGGTCGTCAACTAGCAATGATCAAGAGGTGATCCTGAACACCTACCTACGTCAAACATAACACGTAAATCGTGTTCACTTCCCGGACCACGAGAAGAGACCATCACGGCTACACACTCGGTTGATGTGTTTTAATTCGGATCAAGTGTCAAGTTGTCTACAACCGACATTAACAAATTCCCATCTGCCACATAACCGCGGGCACAGCTCTCGAAAGTTTATACCTGCAGGGTGTCCCAACTTAGCCCATGACAAGCTCTCGCGATCATCGAAGGAATAGACCTTCACCCGAGACACTCGATCGACTCGGTATCCCGGTACATCAAGACATTTCGACAATGGTAAAACAAGACCAGCAAGACCTCCGGCGTGCCGACATCCCGATAGTAGCCGCAGTATCTCGCCTCGTGCCACGACCGGATGAGCAGTCCGCATACAACTAAAACCAGACCTCAAGTTTCCTTGAGGTGGCGCCAAAAGCGCTCTAGTTTGGACCAACACTTAGACAAGCATTGGCCGGGGGCTATAATAAAGATGACCCTTGGGTTAATTACTCCCAAGGAAAAGTAGGTGGTGGTGAGGCAAATGGTAAAAGGCAATGTTGGGCCTTCTTTGGACAAGTTTTATTCAAAGCAAACTGTCAAGGGGTCCCATAAATCACCCGACCGTGTTAGGAACGCAAAATCCGGGAACATAACACCGGTATGACGGAAACTAGGGCGGCAAGAGTGGAACAAAACACCAGGCATAAGGCCGAGCCTTCCACCCTTTACCAAGTATGTAGATGCATTAATAATAAAAGAGATATTGTGATATCCCAACAAAACCCTGTCCACCATGGAGAAATCTCAACTTCACCTGCAACTAGCAACGCTATAAGAGGGGCTGAGGAAAAGCGGGAACATAGCCAAACAACGGTTTGCATAGGAAAGGTGTCAAAGGTTAGGGGTTCATGGCAATTTGGGATGGCTGGACAAACAGGTAATAGGTAGCGCAGCATAGCGATAGAACGAAGCAACTAGCATAGCAATGATAGTAGTGAGATCCAGGGTAGCGGTCATCTTGCCTGAAATCCCACAAGGAAGAAGAACGTGTCCATGAAGAAGACAAACGGACGAAGTCGAACGGATCCTCACAACTCTGGAACGAAACGGAAGCTAACGAGAGAAGCAAACCGGAAAGAAGCAAACAACATGGTAAACACACAAGCATAAACATGGCATGATGCACAAACAAGTATGATGCATGACCGGTTTAATGAGGCATGGCATGTCATGGCAAAGTGCAACAAACAACACTACAAATTAAGTGGAGCTCAATATGCAACGAGTTGCATATTGACGGAACACCACATTCAAGTACTTAGTTCCCTCTCGTTTAGGTACACAACAATGTTAAATGTTGTTAAACCTGGCAAGAGGTGGAGCATAATGAAACTACCTAACTAGGCAAGTTTAAATGAGGCCGGAACAACAAACAACATTTCCGGAAAATCCTCATATGCAAATTATGAATTTGGTACTGTTCTGCCCTAAAACATATTTTAAAGTTGTTAAACAGGAAAATAAAGTGGACCATGTTAAACTAGGCATTTTTCCACCCTATTTACATATAAAGTTTGTTTAAAACCGAGCTACGGTTACTTATTTATGAAATAAATCATTTTAGCATGGAATTTATGCAAATTTAATCAAACTACATTTTAAACATTTTAAACATGGATGAAATTGGCATATTATTAATCTACACAAAATTCTAAGCATTTTACATGTTAAAAGTTTTTACATATGATGCACAGATTATGAGTTATTATATGCATGAAGTGCAAGGGGGTTTCTGCAAATCTGTAATTCCTCGGATAAAGCTAAATTCGTAGGACTGGAAAAAAATGATATGGGCCGAAACTGACTGGGCCACAACAGGAGAAAGAAAAAAAAGGGAGGGGGCGCTGGGGGTGGCCTCAGCGTGGGCCTTGGGCCGGTTCGGTGGAGAAGCTGGGCCGGAGGGTTGCTGGGTCGCGGCTTGCGGGTTGCGGGCCCAACTGGCCCACGCGGGCGAGCAGACGCGCCGGAGGAGGGGCGCGTGCCCTCCGCCCGACGAGGACGAAGCGGCGGCGGCGCCGGTCGGGTGGCGCCAGAGGAGGCCGGGCGGCGCCAGGCTCGGATCCAGCGGATCCCGGCGGATCCGGCGGAGGAGGGCGGCGGCGAGGTGCCGAAGCTCTGGGCGGCGGATCTGGGGTCGGCGGCGATGGAGCCGGCCGACGGCGTGGAGGGACGGGCGGACGCCGGCAGGGTATTCGGGCGGCGCGGCAGAGAAGGCGCCGGGCGACGGAGAGAGCGGCCTTGGGAGAGGGGCACGGCCTGGCGGAGGCGGAGAGCGCCGCCGGCGAGGGAGCGGGCGGCGGCATGAGGGCGGGCCGAACGAAAGCGGCGGCGGCGCTGGGAAGCGGGCGGCGGCGAGCAAAGACGTGGTTGCATAGGCCATAGGCGGGGGCGGCGGTGGACGGAACGGACATGTCTGGCCGTCGGTGGGGAAAATGTCCGGCGGCGCGAGGGGAGGAAGACTAGGGTTTGCACTGCAAATTTCGGAGGGGGAGGTGTTTATATAGGTAGAGGGAGCTAGGAGTGTCCAAATGAGGAGCGGTTTTCGGCCACGCGATCGTGATCGAACGACCGAGAACATGGAAGAGACTTAGGTGGGTTTTGGGCCACTTTGGAAGGGGTGTTGGGCTGCAACTCAAAAGAGGGCTTTACGGTTACCCGATTAACCGTTGGAGTATGAAAGTGCAACTAATCCCCGGGTGGTTTTGGTAATTAATAACAACATATATATCATTGAACTAATAGTTTCTTGAGAATCATTTCAGAAAGTTCAGTGATATGGGTATGGCATGATTGAAGAAGTGGACCCCTCAAAATGCTAAGGCAAACATTGGCAAAAGCTCAAGACTCCATTTTTGGTTTAGTGATCCAAGATCACATTGAGTCCATAGGAAAGCCAATACTATTAAAAGGGGATGAGGTTATGTTAATGATCTGGTTGCTCAAAGTGCTTAGTGATATATCTCCCAAACCATCAGCAATCTCTCATTCCAACATACACTCATAAGTAATCTCGGTCCCACCGATTTCCTAAACTCACCACACCGAGATGAACCACCTCACCATATAGCCAAACCCTAGATATTTCGGATTTTCCGATTCGAACTCGGTCTCACCGAAACTAGTGTTGCCAAGCTTCAGAACCTTCGTCATCAAATCGGTGTCACCGAGATGATAAAGTCGGTCCCACCGAGATTGGCAAACCCTAGTCTTTGGAAGAAACGGACTCACCGAGATTGTATTTTCGGTCCCACGAAAATCCCAACGCTCACAAGATTTGAACTTTCGGTCTCACCGAGTTGTCAACTTCGGTCCGACCGAGATTGGTCAAATGTGTGTAACAGTTGGATTTTGTGTGGAGGCTATAAATACCCTCCACCTCCTCTTCATTCGTGGAGAGAGCCATCGAAAGAACTACCACTCCTACCTTACATTTCGAGAAGAAAACTACCTACCCTTGTGTTGAGATCAAGTTGCTCCACTCCCACCATATGAAACTTGATTTCTAGCCTTCCCAAGTTGCTTTCCACTCAATCCTTTCTTCCACCACAGCCAAATCAGTGAGGAGAGTTGAGTGTTGGGGAGATTATCATTTGAAGCACAAGAGCAAGGAGTTCATCATCATCAACACCATCTATTACCTTTTGGAGGGTGGTGCCTCCTAGATTGGTTAGGTGTCGCTTGGGAGCCTCCGTCAAGATGTGGAGTTGAACCAAGAAGTTTGTAAGGGCAAGGAGATCGCCTACTTCGTGAAGATCTACCCCGAGTAAGGCTAGTCCTCCGTGGGCGTATGCCATGATGGCATAGACAAGGTTGCTTCTTCGTGGACCCTTCGTGGGTGGAGCCCTCCGTGGACTCTCGCAGACATTACCCTCCGTGGGTTGAAGTCTCCATCAACGTGGATTGACGATAGCACCACCTATCGGAACCACGAGAAAAAATCTCCGTGTCTCCAAATTGCGTTTGCTCTTCTCCACCTCTCTTTACTACATGTGCAATTTACTTTCCGCTGCCAATACTCTAGAATTGCATGTGTAGGTTGATACTTGACTTGATCTCCATTGTGAACTTGCCAAAAACTTGTCTTTATCAAAAGGCTGAATTTTTATATTGTCAAGTAGTCTAATCACCCCCCCCTCTAGACATACTTTCGATCCTACAAGTGGTATCAGAGCTTTGGTCTCCATTGTATTGGTCTCCATTGCATTGGACTCCATAAGCTTGGTTTCACAACCTAGGAGAGTATGGCGCCTAGTGAGGGTAATTTTAAAGAGAGGTCCTTACTTTGATGGTTCAAACTTTGCTAGTTGGAAGCATAAAATGAAAATGCATATTCTTGGACATAACCCTGCCGCATGGGGCATTATTTGTGTTGGCTTGCAAGGTGAATTCTTCGAGGAAGGAAAAGTTCCGGATCGTGAAGCTACGGTGATGAATTGCGGATGTTGCAAAACAATGCTCAAGCTTGTGACATTCTCTTCAATGCTTTGTGTCCCGAGGAGTTCAACAAAATCAGCCGCCTTGAGAATGCAAAAGAGATTTGGGATACTTTGGTGAAATGCACGAAGGTACCGAGTCCGTGAAGGAATCAAAGCTAGATGTTCTTCAAGGTCAACTTGACAAGTTCAAGATGAAGGAAGGTGAAGGTGTCGCTGAAATGTACTCTAGGCTTGCTCTCATCACAAATGAGATTGCCGGCTTAGGAAGCGAAGAAATGACCGACCGATTCATCATCAAGAAGATTCTCAGAGCTTTGGATGGAAAGTATGACACCGTGTGCACTTTGATCCAAATGATGCCAAACTACAAGAATCTCAAGCCTACCAAAGTCATTGGAAGAATTGTTGCTCATGAGATGACACTTAAAGATAAGGAAGAGCTTCACAACAAGTCAAGTGGTGCTTACAAAGCTACAAGTGATGCTCCCACAACCTCAAGTGACAAGCTAGTTTCCAATGAAGAGATAAGCCTAATGGTGAAGAACTTCAACAAATTCTACAAAAGTAGAAGCAAGGAAAGAAGCTCAAAGTCTAGATCATATGATGAAAAGAGATCTTCTAGTCATGATCGAAACTGCTACAATTGTGGAAGACCCGGAAACTACTCAAATGAGTGTTCGGCTCCCCACAAGAGAAGAGAAGAGTCTCCAAGAAGAAGAAGCTCAAGAGAAGAGTCACCTCGGAAAGAGAAGGAGTAGAGATGATCGTTATGAACGAAGATCCTCTCGGAGAAGCAAGGATTCGGAGAGGAAAGACAAGTCATCAAGGAGCTACACAAGAAGAAAACATCAAGCTCATGTAGGTGAATGGGTCTCCGGCTCCGACTCCGACAATCACTCCGAAAGAAGCTATCACTCCAACTCCGAATCTGATCAAGATGAAGGTGTTGCCGGTCTTGCTCTCGTGTCCTCCAACTCCAACTCCTATGACTTATTTGATTCACCAAATGAGGGAATTGGAAGATGCTTCATGGCTAAAGGCCCCAAGGTATCACACCCTGAATTCATTGACTTTGATAGTGATGAGGATGACTTGCTTGGTGAAGATGAGCTTTTACATGACAAATCTAGTGAGCCTAGTAATGATGAACATGCTAGTAGTCTTTATAGTCGAGAAGAGTCGAATGACAATGCTATGAAGGAGATTGAGCGTCTAACTAAAGAACTAAACACTCTTAAGTTAGCTCATGAAACAACTCAAGAAGATCATAGAGAGCTCCTAAGATCTCATGAGAAGCTACGCCGAGAAGCTCAATCTAGAGCAAGAACATGAGTTTCTAAAAGCAATCAATGACGATCTTCGAAAGA
Source organism: Aegilops speltoides (assembly GCA_021437245.1). Classification (NCBI taxonomy): domain Eukaryota; kingdom Viridiplantae; phylum Streptophyta; class Magnoliopsida; order Poales; family Poaceae; genus Aegilops; species Aegilops speltoides. Next base: position 368,104,544 of record CM038142.1, read on the forward strand.
AGAGTTCTTCATATCTTGCCAAACGACTTCTCTTGTCTAATTTCTTGCCACCTATTAAAACTAAGCATGACAAGCATAAGAAAAATTCTTCATCTAGTAGTAACAATAACCATGCTAAATCTAATATTGTTGCTTCTAGTAGTTCTCTTGATTCCACTAACAATGTTTCAAGCCAAGTTACACTTGAGCAAGAAAATAGTTTATTGAAAGGGATTATAGAGAAAGGGGTCTACAAGAGCCTTGCCGGAAGCAAGAACTTTGAGGAAATTTTTCGCAAGCAAGGAAGGCACCGGAAGAATCAAGGAATTGGTTTTGAGCGAAAGTTCAACGCCGAGGGTGTTGAATGGGAAGAAGGTCAATATCCCACTCCAAAGTTTGTTTCTCAAAAGGAGAAGTATGATCCTACTTCCTCCAATGTGGAACAAGCACAAGATGACCTTCCACCACAAGACCACAAGCTAAAAGGCAAGGACAAGCTTCAAGAGGAGATTGATGCATTCATTGAAGCACCTGAAGCCATGGTCAAGTGGGTTCCCAAGGAAACGTCAAGTTCTACTTCGTCAAGCTCAACTACAACCCCAAGGATTCCCATCAAGATGATGTGGATCCCGAAGAAGAAGAACTAGAGAGTTCTTGAGGGTGACTCCGCCAACATACTTCACTCACATTCATTTTGGCAGAACTTGTGCAAACAACTTCCACATCTTGCACTAGTTCATGGAGTCACAAACCCTCTTGTTGGTAAGTCAAGGGACAAGGTAATCATTGCTTTCATGGACATCATCTTTTGTGTACTTCAATCTATGTCCATGGATATCCTTGTTTGTTCCTTGTGGGACTAACCCATGTAGGTATTGAAAGTGCCCGAATCCAAAGGATTGCTCCCAACTCTTGATGATCTTCATCAACATTGAGCATCCACATCTTCAACATCTACATGAAGTCTTCTACGACAACCCAAGGTTAGTTTGACCCTTTAAAAGGGGTTCTCACATCAAGGGGGAGCTTTGCTCTAAAGAATTGAGCTAAAGCATCTTCAAATGATGTGAACACATTAATGCTTTATGTAAAAGTGGTAACCCCACTTGTGCTTAAACGATGAGTATGACCTATGATCAAATGTTCTCATTTGACTCCTAAGTCAATATACTCATATAAAGATGACCTAGTCATCGACAAATTGTGTGATAGTAGCTAGTGTTTTGTTTGTGCATGTTTGACACATATTTCATTTGCTATCTTATTGTGTGAGCATGTTGGATGCATAATTTTATCCATTCGAGGACATCCATTTGTTGCTTTGGACTTTTTGGATTTTTCTGACCAAATGGATGGACAAGAATGCCTAAGTACCTCCCCTAGCTATCTATGCTTTCTTGTCTCAAATTCTATTCATGCTTATATCACAAACTTTGAACAAGCTATTTTCGGACCCACCGAGTGAGGAGCACTCGGAGCCACCGATCCGTCAAAAGCTAAACTTCCAAAACCTTCTAAGTAATTTCGGTCAGACCAACCCACTCAAACTCGGTCAGACCGAAAGCACTTGGATTGATCTAGGTTTTCACCTCGGTGAAACCGAGTTGTACTTTTCGGCGTGACCGAAGTGTGTAACTGCCTGCAGTTATCCATCTCGGTGCCACCGAGTTTTACAACTCGGTCCCACCGACAGCAGAGGGGTATATATACTCCGTGGGTCGCGCGCATTGATTCCTACTTCAAAACACCTAGCCCCCCACACCCCTTGCTGTCGTCGCCGTGGTCTCCGGATCGTCTCCGTCGTCGCCTGTGCGCCCTCGCCACAGGACTCCGTCGCCGTCAACGGACATTCTCTCCGCGCCGTTGCCGCCGTAGAGGAACTCCACCAAGTTAGGGTGAGTTTCGATCCCTCTCGTGCTTCAACCTCCGATTCAATGCACGATTGGTTTGCCTAGCATCTTGCCATGTTTGAGATCTTCCATACACCAGATTAGTTCCTTTGAACAAAACTCGAGTAAAAGTTTTAGGGTTAGGTTTCCGCCGAACACATCTCGGTGAGACCGATTCTACATTCTCGGTATGACCGATTTGGCCTCTGGCCATTGCACTGCACCTTTCGGTCCAACCGAGTTATGCAAATCGGTGCGACCGAAATGAGGATTTAGTGAAACCCTAGTGTTTTCGGCAGGACCGAAACCCACAGCGGTCCAACCGAAAGTGGTGTAAATGCTTCTGTTAGAACACTTCGGATTCACCGAATTTTAGACTCGGCCTGACCGAAATGCATTCTGTGAAAACCTAAAACTGAAGTTTGAACTCATTTTTTTTTGCAAAATCTTCTGCAGTTTGTGATAACTCTTCTACTCTGCCTACACCTTATCTATTCACAAGTTGTCAGCCATGTCAGATGCCAGTGACAGCCAGAACAGGTCTGAATCACCAATTGCTGAAATTCCAGAGGCAGGCACTAGTCCTGAGGCCAGCAGCTTTTCAGATGATGGTGAGAGGAGCACACCAAGTGGTTTGCCTTCTGCAGCCACCAGGGCCAGAAAGAAGAAGAATTCTGATGAAGAAGATTCTGATTTCATAGCTGAGGAAGAGATCTCCTCCAAGCCAAAGAGGAAAGTGGTTGCCAAAGAGCATCAAGGGCAACAAACCAAGAAAGGCACCAGTAAAGTGAAGAAGTCCACTGTTGCCAAGAAGCTAAGTATGGAAGAGGAAACTTCAAGCAAGGTGAAGAAAACTTCCAAGAGGAAGAGGATTGTGCATGATGAAGCAGCAGATGATGATGATGATGAGGAAGCACCCCAGCCTCCTCCTCAGAAGCCTAAGTTCATGGGAGATGCCATCAGGGCAGGAGCACCTTCAAAATCCAAGCCATCTGCTCCAGCAAAGGCAGCTCAAGCCAAGCCTGCTGCCAAGCCCAAGAAAACTGTCAGGAACATCCCAGCTTCAGAGAAGAAGAAAGACAATGTGCCTCCAGCTGAGTCAGATGATGAGGCACCTGTATTGCTGAAACTTCGTCAGAAATTGCCAATTCACAATGATGCTCATCCTCGAGCTGAGAACATGAAGGAAAGAAAGGATAGAGGTCTCAGGCTATGGAGACAAGTTGATCCATATCTTTGTGAGGAGAAGAACTGCTGTTGATCCAAGATTCCACACCGAGAGCAAAGCAGGACTTCTATGAGCTCGTGCTAATGGACAAGAAGCCCATTGTTGCAGATACTAGATATGTTGATTGGGCATACATTGTGATGAAGAGCACAGAGACTTCTTTCCACATGTGCATGAGAGCTTCCTTGCATGTGGTGTTGCGATTTCGTTGGTCGAAGTTGTGATTGGAATGATGAGATGATCATGCAATTCTATGCCACGCTCATTTCTATCCGGATGGTAAGATCACATGGATGGTGAAGGCCAAAGATTCTCTTCAACTGTTGAAGAATGGGCAGCACTGCTGAATGCTCCAGTGCAGAGAGAGGATGATGTTGATGTCTATGGTATTCCCAAGAAGAACCATGAGTCTATGAAGAACATGTACAATGAGGTACCAGCTAAGGATGTGGAAATCTGGAAGCTCGGCTCAGTGTATCATCTCCAGGCAGGTCTACCTACCACAAACACTATTCTGAGGCATACCTTAATGCCCAAGTCTGGAGATCATCGCATGATCAGAGGGTATTCTATCAACATGCTGCATATACTTGATCAGAAGGCACCTTTCAAGGTGATGGACCTGATAGTTGAGACTATCAAGAGGACTGCAGGTGACCAGAAGAGGTCATGTGGATTTGCCCCGCACATTCAGATGCTTATCAATGCCAAGTTTGGCACGGGCACCTACTTGTTGGATAGACCACACTTGCCACGCAGCCTGAGCATGAGGACAATGAAGTTGTGATGGATGAGGAGGACCCAACGTCGGTTGAAGGTCAAGCAAAGAGTGAAGCTGCCAAGCAAGCCAAAGCTGAGAAGGAAGAAGCAGCAGCAGCTAAACCCAAGAGTGTTGGAGAGCAGCTCCTTGAAGCTACCGGAGGATTGAACAACGCCTGCCAGCATTGTGCATCTCGGGAGAGTCTTGAGAGGATTGTTGAAGACAAGATCCATGCTCTGGATGTCAAGTCGATGAAGTGCAAGTCACTCACAACAAGCTTGAGGCAGATATAGAGGAAGCAAAAGGAGAAGGAAGAGCTCATGCGTGAGATGCAGGATGACCTAGTCCAGATGATTATGAACAGCCTGCTCCGGTTCCCACAAGACCCAGATCGCTGCTATTCTAGTGATGACACGGGACAACAGCCTCAAGACCTCCCACAGCTCCATCGGGCCCAGCTCCAGCTCCGGTGACCACTCCTCCCGCCAAGACAGACATCAGTGAAGCCTTTGCAGATGCAGCCATCTCAACTCCATCAACCTGCACAGAGCCGCCAGCAGAGTCCCTAGTGACGTTTAGCTCTATACCTTTCGAACTTTTTGGTAACTTGTTGCCAAAGGGGGAGAAATTGTATAGATCATAGGACTTCGAGAGAGAGAGTGCTCGCTTTTGCTCTTTCATTCATTTGCGGTCTTTTTGAGATACTTTTGAGTTTTTCGAGACATTCCGTGTGTTTGATACTATGTTTGCTCTACATTGATGAGTGCTTGGTCGTACTATGCCTTAATGTGTGCTTAATGCTTATCATATGCTATTCATATCTTGTATGACCATTTACTCATGTCTTGGTGATTGGGTGCATGCTATTCATTCTTATCATTTTGTGCGCTCCATCAAGATGTATGTGACATGGAAGAGTGACCCATGATCCTAATCGATTGTGCATTTGCATTCAAAAGCAAATCTTAAATAATGCACAAATTTAGGGGGAGCTCTTGCTTATCACATACTTCTCAAAGCGACGATATTGTTCATTGATTATATCATTTGTCGAAGCTTTGATCTATATGTTGTCATCAATTACCAAAAAGGGGGAGATTGAAAGTGCAACTAATCCCCGGGTGGTTTTGGTAATTAATAACAACATATATATCATTGAACTAATAGTTTCTTGAGAATCATTTCAGAAAGTTCAGTGATATGGGTATGGCATGACTGAAGAAGTGGGCCCCTCAAAATGCTAAGGCAAACATTGGCAAAAGCTCAAGGCTCCATTTTTGGTTTAGTGATCCAAGATCACATTGAGTCCATAGGAAAGCCAATACTATTAAAAGGGGATGAGGTTATGTTAATGATCTGGTTGCTCAAAGTGCTTAGTGATATATCTCCCAAACCATCAGCAATCTCTCATTCCAACATACACTCATAAGTAATCTCGGTCCCACCGATTTCCTAAACTCAGTCACACCGAGATGAACCACCTCACCATATAGCCAAACCCTAGATATTTCGGATTTTCCGATTCGAACTCGGTCTCACGAAACTAGTGTTGCCAAGCTTCAGAACCTTCATCATCAAATCGGTGTCACCGAGATGATAAAGTAGGTCCCACCGAGATTGGCAAACCCTAGTCTTTGGAAGAATCGGACTCACCGAGATTGTATTTTCGGTCCCACGAAAATCCCAACGTTCACAAGATTTGAACTTTCGGTCTCACCGAGTTGTCAACTTCGGTCCGACCGAGATTGGTCAAATGTGTGTAACAGTTGGATTTTGTGTGGAGGATATAAATACCCTCCACCTCCTCTTCATTCGTGGAGAGAGCCATCGAAAGAACTACCACTCCTACCTTACATTTTCGAGAAGAAAACTACCTACCCTTGTGTTGAGATCAAGTTGCTCCACTCCCACCATATGAAACTTGATTTCTAGCCTTCCCAAGTTGCTTTCCACTCAATCCTTTCTTCCACCACAGCCAAATCAGTGAGGAGAGTTGAGTGTTGGGGAGATTATCATTTGAAGCACAAGAGCAAGGAGTTCATCATCATCAACACCATCTATTACCTTTTGGAGGGTGGTGCCTCCTAGATTGGTTAGGTGTCGCTTGGGAGCCTCCGTCAAGATGTGGAGTTGAACCAAGAAGTTTGTAAGGGCAAGGAGATCGCCTACTTCGTGAAGATCTACCCCGAGTAAGGCTAGTCCTCCGTGGGCGTATGCCATGATGGCATAGACAAGGTTGCTTCTTCGTGGACCCTTCGTGGGTGGAGCCCTCCGTGGACTCTCGCATCCATTACCCTCCGTGGGTTGAAGTCTCCATCAACGTGGATTGACGATAGCACCACCTATCGGAACCACGAGAAAAAATCTCCGTGTCTCCAAATTGCGTTTGCTCTTCTCCACCTCTCTTTACTACATGTGCAATTTACTTTCCGCTGCCAATACTCTAGAATTGCATGTGTAGGGTGATACTTGACTTGATCTCCATTGTGAACTTGCCAAAAACTTGTCTTTATCAAAAGGCTGAATTTTTATATTGTCAAGTAGTCTAATCACCCCCCCCCCTCTAGACATACTTTCGATCCTACAGAGTATCAAACGACCTCCAAATGGCACGAAACTTGACAGGCGGTCTACCGGTGCTATACCAAGGCCGCTTGGCAAACCTCGGGTCATTCCGAGAAAGTTTAACACCCGCTCACAACAGGAGAGAAGAAGGGGACGCCGGAGGACATAGGAGTGCCGGATTGCAAAACGGACAACGGAAAACGAACATGTATGCAAAATGAGATGCACATGATGACATGATAAAATGCAGATGATGACATGGAAAAGTGCAACACGAATGACATGGCAACGACGGCGAATAACTGGCGGACACCTGGCGCATCGGATCCGGGGCGTTACACCCTGCCTCCTCATTCGTACTCCCTATACTTACTGTCAGACTGAGAACCACGACAGCTGCCTGAAGCCAAGTGTTTGGGAGATGGAAATTACTGTCTACCCATTACACGGACAATCCATCGGCCCGTTTTCCACTGCTCTAAATAGGGGTAGGTTAGTAACTTCAATTAGACGTGTCACGACCGCCTCTGAGCCCATTCCGACACGGTGGGTGCCAAACATGGGCGGCAAAATACATTTGATTCAAGCTCGTCCGAAAGACCTCTGTTTCTCCCTCCATTTCCCCATTCATACACGGTGGGCGGGAAAAAAAACTTGACTCGGCCGAAATTGACGTAGGCACATATTTTCAATAGGGGCAGGTTTGTAACTTCACTCAAACATCACACAACCACCCTACCTATCAGCCACGTTCATACACCGTGGGCGCCAACCATGGGCGCCAACCACCCTCTCCTCGCCCGAAATAGCTCTGGGCAAATATTGGCGAGATGCGAGATTACCGCCCTATCCCCAACCGACGAGACGTCAAATTTTAAACAGGGGGTAAGTTTGTAAATTTCCCATATTTCAGAAAGGCGCATCCCAAAAACATGGTTCCCCATACCTCTCCCTCCATTTTGCCATTCATACACCGTCTGCGCTAGGACACCATCCCCACACAAGCCTTCGTCCGCCACCCCATCCATCGCCGCCGTCCTCCACCCCATCAATCGCCACTGTCCACCACATCCATCGCCACCGTTGATACGTCTCCAACGTATCTATAATTTTTGATTGTTCCATGCTATTATATTACCACTTTTGGATGTTTATGGGCTTTATTTTACATATTTATATCATTTTTGGGACTAACCTATTAACCGGAGGCCCAGCCCATATTGCTGTTTTATTGCCTGTTTCAGTATTTCGAAGAAAAGGAATATCAAACAAAGTCCAAACAGAATGAAACCTTCGGCATCGTGATTTTTTGGAAGAATATCATCCTGGAGGCTTGGAGATCAAGTCAGAAGACCCTCGAGGAGCCCAAGAGATAGGGGGTGCGCCCCCCCCCCCCTATAGGGCGCGGCCCCCTGTCTCGTGGACCCCTCGAGCACCCCCCACCGGCTTCTTTCGCCTATATAACCCTACGTACCCTAAAACCATTGACTATCAAGATAGATCGGGAGTTCCGCCGCCGCAAGACTCTGTAGACACCAAGAACCTCTCGAGAGCCCGTTCCGGCACCCTACCAGAGGGGGAACCCATCACCGGTGGCCATCTTCGTCATCCCGGCGCTCTCCATGACGAGGAGAGAGTAGTTCACCCTCGGGGTTGAGGGTATGTACCAGTAGCTATGTGTTTGATCTCTCTCTCTCTCATGTTCTCTCTATGGCACGATCTTGATGTATCGCGAGCTTTGCTATTATAGTTGGATCATATGATGTTTCTCCCCCTCTACTCTCTTGTGATGAATTGAGTTTCCCTTTTGAAGTTATCTTATCGGATTGAGTCTTTATTTGAGAACACTTGATGTATGTCTTGCCATGTTTATCTGTGGTGACAATGGGATATCACGTGCCACTTGATGTATGTTTGGTTGACCAACTTGCGGGTTCCGCCCATGAACCTATGCATAGGGGTTGGCACACGTTTTCTTGACTCTCTGGTAGCAACTTTGGGGCACTATTTGAAGTACTTTGTGTTGGTTGGATGAATCTGAGATTGTGTAATGCATATCGTATAATGATGCCCACGGATACTTGAGGTGACAATGGAGTATCTAGGTGACATTAGGGTTTTGATTGATTTGTGTCTTAAGGTGTTATTCTAGTACGAACTCTTTTATAGATCGATCCGAAAGAATAACTTTGAGGTGGTTTCGTACCCTACCATAATCTCTACGTTTGTTCTCCGCTATTAGTGGCTTTGGAGTGACTCTTTGTTGCGTGTTGAGGGCTTGTTATATGATCTATCTATGTTATTATTGTTGAGAGAACTTGCACTAGTGAAAGTATGAACCCTAGGCCTTGTTTCCTATCATTGCAATACCGTTTACGCTCATTTTTATCATTAGTTACCTTGCTGTTTTAATATTTTCAGATTACAAAAACCTATATCTACTATCTCTATTGCACTTGTATCACCATCTCTTCGCCGAACGAGTGCACCTATACAATTTACCATTGTATTGGGTGTGTTGGGGACACAAGAGACTCTTTGTTATTTGCTTGCAGGGTTGCTTGAGAGAGACCATCTTCATCCTATGCCTCCCACGGATTGATAAACCTTAGGTTATCCACTTGAGGGAAATTTGCTACTGTCCTACAAACATGTGCACTTGCAGGCCCAACAACGTCTACAAGAAGAAGGTTGTGTAGTATACATCAAGCTCTTTTCTGGCGCCGTTGCCGGGGAGGTGAGTGCTTAAGGTATATCTTTAGATCTTGCAATCGAATCTTTTTGTTTCTTGTTTTATCACTAGTTTAGTTTATAAAAGAAAACTACAAAAAAAATGGAGTTAAGTTTGTCTCTTACGCTTCGTCTTTTTAATATCTTTCGTGAGTATGATGGAAAGGAAAATTGTGCTCAAGTGCTAGAAGAAGAATGCATTAAAATGCTTGGTACTAGATATTTGTATGATGAGCATGATTGCAATGTTGTTATTATGAATTCCTTGAAAATCCACGATGCTAATGATATGCAAAGCCACAAGCTTGGGGAAGCTATGTTTGATGAATATGATATATTTTTCCCCCCAAGCTTTGATGAGCAAATTTATTTTGATGACAGCATGCCTCCTATTTATGATGATTATATTTTTGAAAATGGGTTTGGAAGAGTGTCAACTTTAGGAAGTAGTGATCCCACTATTTTGGAGGATGTTGAATCTTAGATGAATATGAAAGTGGATTTGGAAGAGTGTCAACTTTATTTAGTGATGATTCCACTATTTCGGAAGAGATTCCAATTAATTATGAGAACAAAGTTGCTATCTATGATGATTATTGTGATGACTTGTATGCTATTAGGAATAATAACCATGAAACTTGTCATCATGATTTTAGTTTTCAATTGGATTATGCCTCACATGATAATTATTTGATTGAGTTTGCTCCCACTATTATTCATGAGAAGAATTTTGCTTATGTGGAGAATAGTAAATTTTCTATGCTTGTAGATCATGAAAAGAATGCTTTAGGTGCTGGTTATATTGTTGAATTCATTCATGATGCTACTGAAATTTATTATGAGGGAGGAACATATGCTTGTAGGAATTGCAATAATGTCAAGTTTCCTCTCTATGTGCTTAAATTTTTGAAGCTATGCTTGTTTTACCTTCCTATGCTAGTTGATTATTGTTCCCATATGTTGTTTGCTCACAAAATCCCTATGCATAGGAAGTGGGTTAGACTTAAATGTGCTAGCCATATGCTTCATGATGCTCTCTTTATGTTTCAATTCTTATCTTTTATGTGGGCATCATTGTCATCATCATGCCTAGCTAGAAAGGCATTAAAGAAAAGCGCTCGTTGGGAGACAACCCAATAATTATCCTTACTGTTTTTGTGTGTTCACATGATTATTCTACTGTAGTAATCATGTTTTATAGCTTTTATTTCAATAAAGTTCCAAGTAAGACCTTTAGGATGGCTTACGGTGATAGTTGTGTTGATCCTGTTGAAAATCAGAAACTTTTGCACCCAGTAATTTAGTTTTGTTAATTCACAGGAATGTGCTATTGATCTGATTCTTTTTGCTCTAGATTGTTACACTGTCGGTGTACTAAAATAGGGGTACCTTAGTACCCCGAACTTGGGCACGGCAGCGTCCCGCGGCAAGGCTTGCCGGGCGTCCGCCAAGATCCTTCGCTATTCCTATTACTGCCATTCAAGAACAAAGTGTTTTACTGAGAAGACAAGGCCCCGGCAAGAGGAGCTTGCCAGGAAGGACAAACCCCGGCAAGAGGAGCTTGCCGGGGAGGCCAACCAAGGCATTGCAAGAGACTTGCCGCGACGCGCTGCGCGTCCCGGCAAGACCCGGCGAGCGACAAGCTTGCGGGTGCGACAAGTCAGCGACCGCAGCAAGGCGCTTGCCGCGGCGAAGCCACCACTCTGCACCCATGCTCCAGCGCATCCGATGACGTGTCACCGCAGGATCACTCCTGGTGCACGTGGCGGGTAGATGTGCAGCCAAGCGGTGCGAGGTGGCAAGTGAAGATGACTAGGAGGCCATCATGGCGATCGGTGGCGCCCCTAATGGTCGCTTCCTGCACTGTTTGGGCGACCGGACGGGCATTAAATGCCCTTGTCCCTGCCGTCAGAGTTAGGTAGGGGGCACTGTTGATAGCGGTTGTACCAACCCGCGTTTTTACTTTTTTACCCCTCTCTCTGTGTTGCCACCTGTCGGTGACCCCTTTAGACTATAAAAAGGAGGCACATGCGCACGTAGAGGGGGTTGGACTCTTTCAAGACTACAGCACACCCCCGCTCTCAAGCAAGAAAAAATACAAACACAAAGCAGCAGTAGGAGTTTTATCTCTCTGGAGAGCTCCGAAGCTGGGTAAAATCCCTCTCGTGCTCGACCTCGATCTGCTCTTCGTGCGCCCTCCGCTCCCTGCCGGACCGAAAAGGGGCCCTGCCCCATAGGTGCTCGTTTCCCACGACATCTCATCTCGTCGTCGGTGGTGTCGCGGGTGAGGAGCCTCTTCTCGTCGGCATTGACTACTACCTAAGCCATCGAAGAATTGCTACACGACGTCGTCGGCGGGCTCCATCCAAGTTGGGCTTATCCCGTGCGAGTCGCACTCTGGCATCATTGCGCAGATGCGGTCGCGCTGGGAGTTGTTGCACAATGGGATGACGCCCTGCGGCAACCTGAACCACTCTGGATGGTTGGCGTCATGCTTGAACAGCTCCTTCAGCATCCCGTCAAGGCCAACAAGCACGTCAGCATGTTGGCACAAGCGCGGTACGATCGCCTGGACGAGATGTTGCTCCTTCTAACACTGTTAGAAGTCTGAGCATATCTCGCTCCTCGCGTCATTCGCCGCCACCACCCAAGACTCCAGAGGAAGCGCTGGCCCGAGCCCGGCTGCTTCTAGATTACCCTCCAGCGCGAGACAAGATCGAAGACTGGAGGATCACCATTCAGAGCCTCATCGGCTTCGCCAACGGCGACAAGCCCCGGCAACCGAGCACATCGAAGCCCCGGCAAGACGCCCAGGCGCAAGCCGACGCCGACAAGACCGCTGGGGGTGCCACTACCGTGCACTCCCCGCCCCGAAGGCCAAGATCGCTGACTCGTCGGGCCAACCTCGACACCGACTCCACCGCATCGTCGGACCCGCGAGCTCGCCGCGATCAACGCCAAGTTCTCCAAGAACGACGACACGAAGACGCTCGCACTCGCATCGAGCGTCGGAGAGAAGCGCGACGTCAGTCTGACCAGCGTGTTGGGCCCACTGTTGATATGCATGCGCCAGGGGAACCAGGCGACTTGCCGTACGCGGTAGGTTGCCCTGCATTCACCCGTGAGCTGTGGCAGGTCCAGTGGCCCAGCACCAAGAATTTCAAGCCAGACGTGCCGAGAAGTACGATGGCAGGATACATCCGTCAGAGTTCCTCAGCATCTACACCATAGCGGTGCAGGCTGCCGGGGGGCGCGACGACAAGATCCTCGCCAACTACTTCCCGCTGGTGCTCAAGCCCAACGTCAGATCTTGGCTCATGCACTTGCCGGATAACTCCATTTCTTCGTGGGCGGACCTATGCCATTAGTTTGTCGGCGCCTTCACAGGCGGCCACAAGCCCCATGGCCAGGAAAGCGATCTTCATTTGCTTGCCCAGAAGGAAGGAGAACCCCTGCGCAAGTACATACAGAGATTCAGCCAGGTGCAGCGCAACATCCCAGACGTCCACCCTGCCGCGGTTATCAGCGCGTTCCATCAGAACGTGCGTAACCGCAGGATGAGGGAGGAGATGGCGATGTGCAAAATCAGAGATGTCAGCGAGTTATATGCTCTGGCCGACAAGTGTGCACGGGCTGAAGAGGGGAGGAAACTCCCCGGAGAGAACGTACGAGTAGAAGGATCTGACAGTGAGGATGCCCCTCCGGCAAAGAAGAACCGGGGGCGGAATAACAGAAAGAGGAAAGCTAAGGATGTGCTAGTTGTCGAGCAGTCCGGCAACGGAGGCGCCCCTGAGAAGGCCAAAGCTGGTGACTCCGGCAAGGCTGTGGTGGCCGCCGACAAGCAGGATGGCTCCGGCAAGCAGTACTGCAAGATCCATCGCACCAAGGGCCATGACCTCCAAGCCTACAAGAAAGTTGAGCAGATGGCAGAGTTACAGAAAGCTGAATACGAGCGCCGCGACAAGGAGAAGGCCCAAGAAGGTGGCGGAGGATCCGGCAAGAAGTGTCCCGCCCGGGGAGGGCGCCGCGGCAAGGCCAAACAGCGGCAAGGAGATAGACCTCCCCGTGGCCGCTACAAGGACGAAGACGAAGATGAAGATGATGAGATGGATGAGGATGAGGCCGACGAGCAAGAGTTTCAGAAGGCGACGGAGGTTTTGTGCGTCGACGGTGGTGCTTCTCTGCACACCTTGCACCGCCAACTCAAACAGTGGGTGCGAGAGGTAAATGCAGCAGAACCGTCAGTCGAGTCGCGCAAGCCCCTGAAGTGGTCCAGCACGCCCATCGTCTTTGATGTTGAGGATCACCCTGATCGCATCACTGTGGTCGGGTGCTTGCCGATGTTGGTTTCGCCAACCATCCGCAACCTCAAGGTCACAAAGATGTTGGTTGACGGCGGGGCCGGCCTAAATCTGATCTCTTCCGCGGTGCTCAACAAGCTCCAGATCCCCGACAATGAGCTCAAGAAACTGGTACCTTTCAAGGAATCAACCGGGAAGGAGCAAGCCCAAGGGAAGATCACACCGCCGATGACGTTTGGCAGCGAGCTGAATTTCAGGGCGAGAGAGTTACATTTGACGTTGCTGATTTCCCATTGCCCTACAATGGGATACTCGGTCGTCCAGCGCTTGCCAAGTTCATGGCAGCCTCTCACTATGCATACAATGCGCTCAAGATGCCCGGTCCGATAAGTGTCATTTCTGTCCCAGGCGACAAGAAGGATGCACTTATCTGTACCGACAAGATCTACCGGGAAGCAGCAGCCGCAGCAGAGCGCAAACCACTTGCCGCTGAAGCTCCCGGGGGGAAGAAGAAGAAGACCAAGTCCGGCAAGAGTAGCTCTGATGCCCACTCCGGCAAGCGCACCTCTTCGGAGTGCTCCGCTACCGTCGAGGACGCACCATCGAGCTCCACCGGCAAGTGCAAGAAGGCGAAGACAGCTGCACCAGAGACCAAGAAAGTGGCGCCAAGGAGGGCGGCACTGGTGGTACCTTCACCATCGATGCCACGCTTGACCCTAAATTGGAAGCGACTCGTTGCTTTCTCTGGGCGAATGTCGATGTGTTTGCATGGCAACCATCGACATACCCGTGTTCCTGAAAGTAATTGAGCACCACCTTGCCGTCTGTCCTCACGCGCGGCCCATCAAGCAGAGAGTCAGGAAGCAAGCGGTGGAACGCCAAGAGTTCATTGCAGAAGAGATCAAGAAGTTGGAAGCAGCAGGCCTCGTCCGAGGAGTACTCCATCCAACGTGGTTAGCCAATACAGTAGTCGTGTGCAAGGCGAATGGGAAGTGGAGGCTTTGTATTGACTTCACGGATGTTAATAAAGCTTGTCCCAAAGATCCATTTCCCTTGCCGCGCATTGACCAGATTGTCGACTCCACGGCAGGATGTGATCTGCTTTCATTTCTTGATGCATACACAGGATACCACCAGATCTTCATGGCAGAAGAGGATGAAGAGAAAACCGCATTCATTACTCCATGTGGCACGTACTGCTTTGTACGAATGCCTTTCGGACTAAAGAATGCTGGTTCAACGTTTGCAAGAGTAGTCAGTCATGCTTTTGAGCCATAGCTGCACAGGAATGTAGAAGCATACATGGATGACATAGTGGTCAAAAGCAAGGACAGAGAAACTTTGGTTCAAGATCTGGAAGAGACTTTTGCAAATCTGCGGAAGGTCAATCTCAAGTTGAACCCCGAGAAGTGCGTGTTTGGAGTTCCTTCCGGCAAGCTTCTCGGGTTCTTTGTGTCCCAGAGGGGGATCGAAGCCAACCCCGACAAGATCAAGGCCATCAAGCAGATTGAAGCCCCGAAGCGTGTCAAGCACGTGCGAAGGCTTGCCGACTGTGTTGCTGCTCTCAGTAGGTTCATCTCTAAGTCTGCTGAACGCGCCCTGCCATTTTTCAAAATTTTGAAAAAGGCAGGTCCAATGAAATGGACTTCGGAAGCGGAGGCTGCGCTACAGGACTTGAAGAGATACCTATCCTCCACTCCAGTACTTGTCGCACCTAAGCCACAAGAGAAGTTGCTGCTGTATCTAGCGGTAACCAATCAAGTGGTTAGTGCTGCGTTAGTAGCGGAGAGGGAGGCAGATGATGAGCCAGCGGCCGCGGCAAGCGAGTCCAGCGACAAGCAGGGGGCTTCTCCGTCAAGCTCTGGTCCCGACAAGGATGAGTCTGTGCAGCCGCAGGCAGAGAAACAGAAGAAGATGGTGCAGCACCCAGTTTATTTTATCAGCTCCCTTCTACAGGGGGCTAGGTCAAGGTATTCTGGTGTGCAGAAGTTGCTCTTCGGCCTTCTCATGGCCTCGAGGAAGCTGCGCCATTATTTTCAAGCACATGAGATCACAGTTGTCACTCGCTTTCCGTTGAAGAGGATATTGCAAAATCCAGAAGCAACAGGCAGGATTGTCGAGTGGGCACTGGAATTGTCAAGCTTTGGCCTCAAGTTTGAAAGTACTTCAACTATCCAGAGCCGAGCATTGGCAGAATTCATAGCGGAGTGGGCGCCAACACCGATGAAGAAACTCGAGCGAGGATCCCGTCAAGGAAGCAAACAAGGAATGGATCATGTACTTTGATGGTGCCTTCTCGCTGCAAAGGCGCCGGTCTTGGTGTGCTACTTGTCGCACCCACCGGAGAGCACCTCAAGTACGTGATCCAAATGCACTTTCCCAAGGAGCAAACAACAAACAATACTGCAGAGTATGAAGGCTTGCTTGCCGGACTCAAGATCGCGGCAGAACTTGGGATCAAGAAGCTTATTGTCAGGGGTGACTCACAGCTTGTCGTCCGCCAAGTCAACAAAGATTATCAAAGTCCGCTGATGGAAGCCTACATCAATGAAGTGAGGACGCTGGAAGAGCATTTTGACGGCCTGCAGATGGAACATGTTCCAAGAGCTCAGAACGACATTGCAGACGGCCTGTCAAAGTGCGCCGACTCAAGTTACAATGGAACCGGTATTTTGTGCTCAAGCTGACTCAGCCATCGTAACACCATCAAGCCGGACAGAGCAAGAAGAGAAAGTTAGTTCTTGGCGACTACTTTCC
Source organism: Aegilops speltoides (assembly GCA_021437245.1). Taxonomy (NCBI): domain Eukaryota; kingdom Viridiplantae; phylum Streptophyta; class Magnoliopsida; order Poales; family Poaceae; genus Aegilops; species Aegilops speltoides. The sequence continues at coordinate 368,120,753 of CM038142.1, forward strand.
GGCAGAGCTCCCGAAGCCGCCGCCAAGAAGGTCCCAGGATCAACACAAAAAGTCTTGAGAGCGATCTGCTCCGACAAGCCCTAGGGTTTGTTTCATTGAAGCGAGGCGCTCCCGACAAGTTGTGTCCCGACACGCTTGCGGGGCATCACGCTCAGCGGGATCGATTCTTGCCGAGAAGCGGATGTTCCCGCAGCAGCATTTGCGCCTTTAGTCCTTGTCGTCGAGCCACAAGCTCCGACATGGGCACAGCAGATAGTCCATTTCCTTCAGACAGGAGAACTTCCCGAAGAGCAAGAAGAAGCAGAGAAAGTAGCCCAGCAATCAACTATGTACCAGTATGTCGATGACATACTGTACAGAAGAAGATTCAACGGAGTGAAATTGAAGTGCATTTCCCGGGAAGAAGGACAGGAGCTGTTGGCAGAGATACATGGAGGCATATGTGGTCACCACATTGGCGCAAGAGCACTTGCCGGCAAAGCTTTACGGCAAGGTTTCTTTTGGCCGACAGCCCTCCAGGATGCAACTGCACAAGTAACTAAGTGTGAAGCGTGCCAGTTCCACTCCAAACAGATTCATCAACCAGCTCAAGCTCTCCAAACAATCCCTTTATCCTGGCCATTTTCGGTCTGGGGGCTCGACATCCTCGGCCCCTTTCCCCAAGCTGTCGGGGGCTTCGAGTTCTTGTACATGGCAATCGACAAGTTCACGAAGTGGCCGGAGGTGGAGGCAGTGAGGAAGGTGACAGCACAGTCAGCAGTCAAGTTCTTCAGGTCAATTGTTTGCCGTTTCGGAGTCCCTAACAGGATTATCACCGACAACGGCACACAATTCACGAGCCGCACCTTCATGCAGTACGTCCAAGATCTTGGCACCAAGATCTATTTCGCTTCTGTTGCTCACCCAAGAAGCAACGGTCAAGCGGAGAGGGCGAACACTGAAGTGCTGCGCGGACTCAAGACCAGAACTTTCGACAGGCTGCACAAGTGCGGAAGAAATTGGGTCGAGGAGCTTCCGGTGGTTCTTTGGTCGATCAGGACGACGCCAAATCGAGCCACTGGCCAGACACCTTTTGCTCTTGTCTACGGAGCAGAGGCAATTCTCCCCACGGAACTCGTATACGGATCGCCTCGAGTGCTCGCTTATGATGAGCTTGAGCAAGAGCAGCTGCAGCAAGACGACGCGCTGCTCCTCGAGGGGGATCGTCTTCAGGCTGCTGTACGAGCTGCTCGTTACCAGCAAGCCTTGCGCCGCTACCATAGCCGCAAGGTTAACGCCAGAAGCTTCGAGGAAGGCGACCTTGTTCTTCGGCGCGTTCAATCCGCCAAGAATTCCAACAAGTTGACGCCGAAGTGGGAAGGCCCTTATCGGGTAAAGCGAGTCACTAGGCCTGGCGCTGTCCGCCTTGAGAACGAAGATGGCATTCCGGTGAGCAACTCCTGGAACATAGATCATCTTCGCAAGTTTTACCCATAAGGCGCGGTTGCCGGAACCCGCTGTCCCGGCAACCACCTTTTGTACAAGCCTTGCTGCTGTTGCATGTAACCCTTTGTACAAAGCCGGGCGCAGCTCCCGTGCATAAATAAAGATCGTATGTTCAGTACATATTGTCAAATTTTATGCCCTTTTCATTTTAGCATGTATACACTGACACTTTGTGTAGAACTTGCCCCCGGTAAGCAGTAACGAGCCTTAAGGCCCCATATCTTTATTTTCTCTTCTTTCTTTTGCTCAAAAAGAAGATTCCTCCGCCCACATGTTCACCGGGGGGGAGGAGAAGATAATGGTGTGGGGGGGAGGAGAACATAATGGTGTGGACTAGGCGTCGTTCAAAGAAGAATAAGCCTTGTCGGGACACAGACGACAGAAAAGCTAAGTTGCCAAAGTTGGAACTCAGTCAGTTTTAAATTTTTAAGTTATATTCCTTGAACGACCGTGCCTTGTATGGAAAACCTGTGCGTGGAGGAACCGGCTCATGGCTAAGTTGCGCCCTTACTTTGTTTCGAGTCCGCTCAACAATGAAAGTGTGATGCGACTAGCCCCGACAAGGTTTCTTGCCGGAGGCAACACCGCCAAGAGTTCTTGATGTTCAGACTCAGCGCTTCATGACAAGTGTGCTTGCACCGGCAAGTTCCCTAAAAGCGTAGGGTAAAAACATACAAAGGATGGAATCAAGTAAAGGAGATAACATAGCAAGCAGTACCTAGAATAAAGTTATATTACAATAAATAACTTGCCGCGCTCTAATAGATTGTTCCTATGACTTATCTAGCAGCGGCAAGAAGAAGGAAGGGAGAAGAAGGGTGGCCTAATCCACGCGCTCGCCATCGACCCTCCTGACTTCATTGACCTTGTCCATGATGGGAGCAACAATGGCTTTGAATTCTTCAAGATCAGCACCTGCCGGCAGCTTCTTGAGGACGCGGGAGAGGTCGAGGCCCGGGTTGCGGAAGAGTATCTTCACCAACATCTTCTCCAAGACCTTGGCGCAGATTGCACGCGACTCGTCAGCCAGCTTCTTCGGGATCCTTTCCCGGAGCTGCTGGAGAGCCGTCACCACACCCTTGAAGAAAAGAGTAAGCTTGGCGCTGGGCTGGAGGTTCTCGTCGGAGGAGTACCCAAAGCCCGCCAAGTCCAGCTCCGCCAGCTCCTCGTCGATGGATGCAGCGATGTTGACGAGGCCCTCTGTCCAGAGCTCCACTGTAGCCCTGAAGGTGTTCTGAGTCTCGGCGGCCCTCGTCAGCAGCTCCTCGTTGCCCTTGATCTCTTTCTTCAAGTCATCCTCTCGCCTCTTGGCGGCGTCCACTATCTCCGTCAAGGTGGCCAGCTTCATCTCCAGATCAGCGCTTGAGTCCTTGCCGGTGTTTAGTTCCTTGAACTTCTCGGCAAGTTGAACTTGCAGATCGCCATGGGCGAGTGCATCCTTCTCGCGCTCGCGCTGGAGTGCGGCAAGCTCTTCATTCTTCTTTCCCATATCCGCCTCCAGCTGCGCCACTTTCACCTCTAACTCCTTGGCGGTCTCGGCAGCCGCGGCAGCGTCCTTCGCCTCCTTGAGCGCCCCGCCAAGTGATTGCTCCCGCGCGTCGAGCTCCTCCTCGTGGCTGTCTAGATTAACCTTTTTCTGAGTCAGCTCACCTTCCCGCCTGGACATCTCTTCGGCGGCGAGCCTCTGCTGCTCCTCGGCTTCAGCCTTTTCCAGGATGAACGCCTTCTTCGCCTCGTCAAGATTCACCCTCTCCTCCGCAATGGATCGGAGGGCCTCCTGGTTGCGGCTCTTGAGCTCCTCTGCATGCTTCTCTATGTCAACTCCCGCCCGCGCGACAAGCGCTTCCCGGGACTCAAGCTTCGCTTCCCGGGCGCGGTAGAGTGACACAAACTTCCGGAGCAACTGCTCCTCTTCATACTCGCCGCTGCTGCTGCTTGGCGCGTCAACCACTGCCAGCCCAGCAGAGGCGAGTACTTCCCCGTCAAACTCCTCTCCTTCGACCGGCGCCTGAGGCTCGGCGCTTGAGGAAGCTTGATGTATCGCCCTCGCTGGCCTTCAAGTATCGCTGGCTGGGGCTCCTCGGGCCGGCGCTGCATCAGCGGCGGAGGGGTCGGCGGTCGGTGCAGCGCCTCGCGCTCCTGCACCCTCCGGGTCGTCAATCGATCGCGGACCCCTCATGAGCTCTGCGCCAAAGAGCCTTGGCGGCTTCTTCGTCGGCGGGTTCGTCAGCGCCGGCCTCTTCCTCGTCAGCAGCGGCATCCCCAGTGTTGCCGCGTGCGCCTTCCTCGCCGGTGGCCTCAGTCTCCATCGGGTCTTTGAGAGGGGGATCTGAGAACAGGAAGAGGAAGGAAAAGTCAAGCAAATATCCAAAAAGAAGAAGAAAGAAGATCAGAAGAAGAACCCAAGGGAAAATTTCCGACAAGGAGGGCTACCTGTGCTGGGCTCCTTGACCATGGGCTCCACCATTGGGGGCTCGCTGGTTCCGCCCCTTGCCGGGGACCCCTCCCTTGCCAGGGAGCGCTCCCTTGTCGGGGGATCGCCCCTTGGCGGCGTAGTCGAAGCAGACAGCACCTCCGGGGCGGTTTCTGCTTGCTCTTGATGGGCCTGTTGTTCTCCTACACAAATAAATCAACAATCAAGATGTCAGCAAAAGAAAAAGCACCCATTCGCGCCCCACAACAGGAAGTGAACCAAACACTTACGCTGGGGGCTGTGGTGGGGGCTGTTGCGAGGAGAAGGAATGGGGTCCGTCAAGGTGGTCTCGGACGTGTCTTCCGCCATCACAGCAGGATCGTCCTCGATGACAACCACGGGGACCTTGGCCCTCTTCGCCGCTCTCTCGGCCAGAGTCCTGAAAAGGAAAGAGATTCAGAGAAGAAGCAGATCAGATGCAAGACAAGAAATAACAAAGATCGAAGAAATACAAATACAGCAAGGAGAAAGCCTTACTCTTCCTCCTCTTCTTCCTCCTTGTCGGAGCTCAGCGCAGAGAGGTCGAAGTCCGGTACCCTTTCTGCGCGGCGAGGCGGAGGAGTAGGCTCCCTTGGACGTTTGTCGGGGGCTGCGGCAGGATCAGGCGTGGCGGCCCGGGAAGACCCCTCCTCAATTGCCGGCACAGCCTGGGACCCTCCCGCGGCAATGGTACTTGCCGCGGTGGAGCGTGTCCCACGGCGCCGCGGCTGCTGGCCTGCCTGCCCTCCTGCCGTATCTCCAACTCGACGGAGGCGCCTTCGTGGTTGAAATTGGGGCTGCGCTGGGGGCTCCGCCTGCGGCAAGCTGCTCGAAGACGGCTGGCCACTCGCGCCCTCGGCGGGCTCGCTCGCCTCGGCTTCGGGCTCCCCCTCGCCGACAACCTCTCCGGCAAGGTCCTCCCGGTCGGCAAGGCTTGCCGCCTCGGCCTCCTCTGCCTCCTCCAACGTGAAGCCAAACTCACCCGCGGCGGCGGCTGCTGCCGCCTCTTCGGCCCTGGTGGCGATGTAGCGCATCTCGTCGTCGGTGGTGTCGCGGGTGAGGAGCCTCTTCTCGTCGGCATTGACTGCTACCTCCGTCAAGCCATCGAAGAATTGCTGCACGACGTCGTCGGCGGGCTCCATCCAAGTTGGGCTTATCCCGTGCGAGTCACACTCTGGCATCATTGCGCAGATGCGGTCGCGCTGGGAGTTGTTGCACAATGGGATGACGCCCTGCGGCAACCTGAACCACTCTGGATGGTTGGCGTCATGCTTGAACAGCTCCTTCAGCATCCCGTCAAGCTCCAGAACTGTGAAGTTGAAGTTGAGGCCTGGACGCAGCCTCATGATATCCGCCGGGCCGCCAAACAGCCAGGCGGGCCTCCCCCTCTTCTGCAGAGGGGCGATGTGACAGCGAAGGAAATCCGCGCCAACTACCCCTGCTGTGAGCCCGGCAAGCCTGAGCCGGAGGATTCGGGTGGTAGCAATCTTCAGCTTGGCGTCGTCCGGCGACAGAGCGCTCCAGTCGCCGCCGTGCACTACCCGAGTCTGGCGCAGGTTGGTGAATGGTTGCGGATTGGCATCAGCGATCCAGCACCACTCCGCCCTCCACTCATCCCACTTACTGCGGAGCTCGCCCGCCAGATACACCTCCTTCATGCAGATTCATGAGGTCCAGGCGATTCTGCAAGCCAATGGCTCTCCTTTCTCGGCTCGGGGGGTGAAATAGTGGCAAAAAAGAGCAACATTTGGGTGGATGCCAAAGAAGTTCTCGCAGAGGTGTGCTAAAACCGCCATTGTCAGAACGGCGTTGGGGGTGAAATCAAGAAGATGAAACCCGTAGGTATTCATGATGTCGCAGAAGAAATCAGAAAAAGGTGGGCAAAGCCCGCAATAGAAGAACACCGGAAACAAATAGTACCCTTTAGGGCACCGCTTCGATTTGGAAGCCTCGGCGGAGAGCACCGGCGTGCGCGGATGCGCCCGCGTCTCCGTCGACTAGAAGAGGTAGAACTCCTCCCGCAGCGCCTTCGGGGTGAGCTCGGGGGGGAAAAGCACTCGCTCCTTGCGCAGCGCCTCAAGCCGCAACGCCTCGGCCGACTTCGTGGTCTTGCCGGTCTTCGGAGCCATGGCGGAAGTGGCGGGGGAATGCAGAGCTGTTGAGGGCGACGGAGGCGACGGGCGGCAGAGCGCTGCTCTCTTTCGGCCTGGGGAGCGGAGGAGAGCGGCGGAGCTTTCGGAGGAAGGAACTGCAAGTGGCGAAGGTGGGGGAACGGCCCTGTTTCCTTTGCTTATAAACAGGGGAGGCGAACGTTACGCATTTCCTGATTTAAGAATTGCCCACAATCTCTCCCACGACGCCGCGATTGACGCGTGCCGTTACGGGAGGACGCGGTGGATACGGAGTGGATTTGGTTTGGACCCAGGCCGCGCGTGCCCGTGCCCTGTTTTGGGCCTGGCCCAACAGCGCTCGGCACCGTGTATGGCCCAGGCCCGGGGGCTCCTGTCGGTGTACTAAAATAGGGTACCTTAGTACCCGAACTTGTCTGCAAGGCGATCGCGGCGTCCGTGGCAAGGCTTGCCAGGCGTCCGCCAAGATCCTTCGCTATTCCTATTACTGCCATTCAAGAACAAGGTGTTTTACTGAGAAGACAAGGCCCCGGCAAGAGGAGCTTGCCAGGAAGGACAAGACCCCGGCAAGAGGAGCTTGCCGGGGAGGCCAACCAAGGCATTGCAAGAGACTTTCCGCGACGCGCTGCGCGTCCTGGCAAGACCCGGCGAGCGACAAGCTTGCGGGTGCGACAAGTCAGCGACCGCAGCAAGGCGCTTGCCGCGGCGAAGCCACCACTCTGCGCCCACGCTCCAGCGCATCCGACGATGTGTCGCCGCAGGATCGCTCCTGGTGCACGTGGCGGGTAGATGTGCAGCGAAGCGGTGCGAGGTGGCATGTGAAGATGACTAGGAGGCCATCGTGGAGATCGGTGGTGCCCCTAACGGTCGCTTCCTGCACTGTTTGGGCGACCGGACGGGCATTAAATGCCCTTGTCCCCTGCCGTCAGAGTTAGGTAGGGGGCACTGTTGATAGCGGTTGTACCAACCCGCGTTTTTACTTTTTTACCCCTCTCTCTGCGTTGCCACCTGTCGGTGACCCCTTTAGACTATAAAAAGGAGGCCCATGCGCACGTAGAGGGGGTTGGACTCTTTCGAGACTACAGCACACCCCCGCTCTCAAGCAAGAAAAAATACAAACACAAAGCAGCAGTAGGAGTTTTATCTCTCCGGAGAGCTCCGAAGCTGGGTAAAATCCCTCGCGTGCTCGACCTCGATCTGCTCTTCGTGCGCCCTCCGCTCCCTGCCGGACCGAAAAGGGGCCCTGCCCCATAGGTGCTCGTTTCCCACGACATACACTAATTGCTTAGGAATTCCTAATTTGGTAGAATATTTGGAGTTCCAGAGGTATACGTTTGATACAGATTACTACAGACTATTCTGTTTTTGACAGATTCTGTTTTCTATGTGTTGTTTGCTTATTTTGATGAATCTATGAGTAGTATCGAAGGGTATGAACCATAGATAAGTTGGAGTACAGTAAATATTACACCAATATGAATTTAGAATGAGTTCATTACAGTACCTAAGTGGTGGTTTTATTTTCTTATACTAACAGAGCTTACGAGTTTTCTGTTGAGTTTTGTGTTGTGGAGTTTTCAAGTTTTGGGTAAAGATTCGATGGACTATCGAATAAGGAGTGGCAAGAGCCTAAGCTTGGGGATGCCCAAGGCACCCCAAGGTAATATTCAAGGACAACCAAGAGCCTAAGCTTGGGGATGCCCCGGAAGGCATCCCCTCTTTCGTCTTCGTTCATCGGTAACTTTACTTGGAGCTATATTTTTATTCACCACATGATATGTGTTTTTCTTGGAGCATCATTTTCTTTTATTAGTATTTGCTTGCTGTTATTTAGATTTATGGTTTGCATATTTAGTTTCAATAAAAAGTCAAGGATAGCCTTTACCATGCTTATTTTGCTAGTATACATGTTGCTGTTTGAAAACACAAAGTTTACCGCTGTTGCAAAAATTCCCTAGAAAAGTCAGATAATTGTATAATGTTGAAACCTTTTTCATAATGAGCTATGATAAATTTACTACAGTGGGAATTTTATTTCATAACTTTTGGAGTTAGGGAAGTATGATGAATCTTGCATTCTTTGCAGACTATACTGTTTTGACAGATTGCTGTTATGGTTCCATTGTTTGCATATGTTTGCTTGTTTGATGATTCTATTTGAGGATATGATTATTAAATATGCAGAGGAATTTAGTATTCAATGTTGAATAATAGTTTTAGTGATTTTTTACAGTAGAAAATGATAAGGTTTTGTATTGGTTTATACTAACCTATCTCACGAGTTCTTGTTGAGTTTGGTGTGGATGAAGCTTTTGATAAAAAGAGAAACCATGATATGAGAGGAATTAAGGAGACACAAAAGTTCAAGCTTGGGGATGCCCAAGGCACCCCAAGATAATATTCCAAGAAGTCTCAAGCATCTAAGCTTGGGGATGCCCCGGTAGGCATCCCACCTTTCTTCTTCAACACCTATCGGTTAGTATCGGTTGAGCCTAAGTTTTTGCTTCTTCACATGAGTTGTGCTATCCTTGCAATGTCATTTTAGTTTGTTTTGCTTTCTGTTTGAATACAATACCAAGATATGAAATTCCTTAATGTTAGAGAGTCTTCACATAGTTTCGCAATTATTCGACTACTCATTGATCTTCACTTATATCTTTCGGAGTAGTTTGTCATTTGCTCTAGTGCATCACTTATATCTTTTAGAGCATGGCGGTGGTTATATTTTTGTAGAAATTACTAGTCTCTCATGCTTCACTTATATATTTTTGAGAGTATTTTAGAACAGCATGGTATTTGCTATGGTTATAAAATTGGTCCTAGAATGGTAGGCATCCAAGTTGGGTATAATAAAAGCTATCATAGGAAGTGAATTGGATGCTATGATCAATTTGATACTTGATAATTGTTTTGAGATAGGGAGGTAGTGATATTAAATTCATGCTAGTTGGGTGATTATGAATTTAAAGAATGCTTGTGTTGAAGTTAGCAAGTCCCGTATCATGCACGTATGGTTAAAGTTGTGTAACAAATTTGAAACATGAAGTGTACCTGGCTTGTGCATCCTTATGAGTGGTGGTCGGGGACGAGCGATGGTCTTTTCCTACCAATCTATACCCCTAGGATCATTTGCGTAGTGCTTGATTTTTGATGACTTCTAAATTTTTGCAATAAGTATATGAGTTCTTTTGACTAATGTTGAGTCCATGGATTATACGCACTTTTACCTTTCCGCCATTGCTAGCCTCTTCGGTACCGTGCATTTCCCTTTCTCACCTTGAGAGTTGGTGCAAACTTCACCGGTGCATCCAAATCCGGGGTACGATATGCTCTATCACACATAAACCTCCTTATATCTTCCTCAAAACAGCCACCAGACCTACCTATTATGGCATTTCCATAGCCATTCCGAGATATATTGCCATGCAACTTTCCACCGTTCCGTTCATCATCCTCATGACATACTTTACTTTTGTCATATTGCCATTGCATGATCATGTAGTTGACATCGTATATGTGGGAAAGCCACCATGCATTATTTTTCATACATGTCACTCTTGATTCATTGCACCATCTCGGTACTCCGCCGGAGGCATTCATATAGAGTCATATCTTGTTCTAGTTTCGAGTAGTAATTCATATGTTGTAATCAATAGAAGTGTGATGATCATCATTATTAGAGCATTGCCCAAAAAGAAAAGAAAAAAAGAAGAAGAAATGCCAAAAGAAAAAAAAAGAAAGGCCCAAAAAAAGAGAAAAAAAGAAAGAAAAAAAAGGGGAAAATAAATAAAAATGGCAATGTTACTATCTGTTTTTCCACACTTGTGCTTCAAAATAGCATCTTGTTCTTCATATAGTGAGTCTCATAAGTTGTCTCTTTCATACTAGTGGGAATTTTTCATTATAGAAATTGGCTTATATATTCCTACGATGGGCTTCCTCAAATGCCCCAGGTCTTCGTGAGCAAGCAAGTTGGATGCACACCCACTAGTTTTCTTTTGTTGAGCATTCCTTTGTAGCTCTAGTGCATCCGCTGTATGGCAATCCCTACTCCTCATGTTGACATCAATTGATGGCCATCTCCATAGCCCGTTGATTATCTTCGTCAATGTGAGACTTTCTCCTTTTTTGTCTTCTCCACACAATCCCCATCATCATATTCTATTCCACCCATAGTGCTATATCCATGGCTCACGCTCATGTATTGCATGAAGGTTGAAAAAGTTTGAGATTATTTAAGTATGAAACAATTGCTTGGCTTGTCATCGGGGGTATAGAAGTTGGGAACATCTTTGTGTGACGAAAATGAAGCATAGCCTAACTATATGATTTTGTAGGGATGTACTTTCTTTTGCCATGTTATTTTGAGAAGACATGATTACTTTGATTAGTATGCTTGAAGTGTTACTATTTCTTTTATCAATATGAACTTTTATTTTGAATCATTTGGATCTGAACATTCATGCCACAATAAAGAAAATTACATTGAGAATTATGGTAGGTAGCATTCCACATCAAAAATTCTGTTTTTATCATTTACCTACTCGAGGACAAGCAGGAATTAAGCTTGGGGATGCTTGATACGTCTCCAACGTATCTATAATTTTTGATTGTTCCATGCTATTATATTACCCCTTTTGGATGTTTATGGGCTTTATTTTACATATTTATATCATTTTTGGGACTAACCTATTAACCGGAGGCCCAGCTGCTACCTCTTGAGCACTGCGTTGGATTTCCCCGAAGAGGAGATAGCTCCTCGCAACCAACGTGATTAGGGGTTGTCAATCCCTTCACAGTCACGTACGAGAGTGAGATCTGATAGAGATGATAAATAATATTTTTGGTATTTTTGGGTATATAGATGCAAAGTGAAAAGTAAAAGGCAAAGTAAAAGCAAAGCAAGTAATAAAGTAAAGGAGATTGATATGATGAGAATAGACCCGGGGGCCATAGGTTTCACTAGTGGCTTCTCTCAAGAGCATAGATATTCTACGGTGGGTGAACAAATTACTGTTGAGCAATTGATAGAATTGAGCATAATTATGAGTATATCTAGGTATGATCATGTATATAGGCATCACGTCCGAGACAAGTAGATCAAAACGATTCTGCATCTACTACTATTACTCCACTCATCGACCGCTATCTAGCATGCATCTAGAGTATTAAGTCAAAAACAGAGTAACGCCTTAAGCAAGATGACATGATGTAGAGGGATAAATTCATGCAATATGATAAAAACCCCGTCTTGTTATCCTCGATGGCAACAATACAATACGTGCCTTGCTGCCCCTTCTGTCACTGGGAAAGGACACCGCAAGATTGAACCCAAAGCTAAGCACTTCTTCCATTGCAAGAACTACCAACCTAGTTGGCCAAACCAAAAGGATAATTCGAAGAGACTTGCAAAGATAACTCAATCATACATAAAAGAATTCAAAGAAGATTCAAATGAAACACAATAAGAGTCGCGCGAAGGGCGCACGCTGGCCTATGCCACGTCCACGATTTAACTGTCGCAGGATGGATGTACTGTTTCATGTAGACAAAAACTTACTAAGTACACGACCGTCTCCAGATAACACCTCCCTCTGGTTTTCCTTTGTCATGAAGCAAACCCCACATTGCCTCATCCGCTTCTCTCGCACGCAACCTCCACAGCCTCCGCATCTGCATCACTCTCCCGTGTCTCTGCACCGTCGCCGCCTCCGCCACTTCTCCCGCTCCTTCTTCTCCCCGTTCCTCTCTCCTAGCCAATCTCTAGCCCTGCACCATCCCCTCATTGATGCCTATATCCTCCTTTGGAGAAGGAGCACGTCACTGCGTGTGAGCCGCCACAAGGACGTCGGGTGGAGGGGACCAGTGGCCGGCTATATGAGGAGGAGCACTCGGGGGGCGGACGGCCTCCACGCGGCACAGTGGGTATGTTACCGATGGACAGCCGAGACGCCGGAGGAGGAAGAAGATGGGGTGGCGGATGAGATGGTGTGGTGGAAAAATAAGGCGTGGGCTATTCCGACGAGATGTGGCTCGGGCGGATGTCGGCTGCGACAATGTGAAGACCCTCTCTGCAAGCCATACTCTTGCACTGCAGTGAGAGGACGTCAGATCCGTCCTCATCGCCGTTCTTCCACTCAAGGTAGTCATCGTCCACGTGCTCCTCTAAAGTCCCTCCTCCACCATAGGTAGACGCCGGTGAGGCCAGCCTTCACTCCACATGCAGGTACTCCCCCGCTCCCCTCGACGCCCTCTCCCTTCCCCTCTCTCTCCTCCGTGACCCGTCTATCTGTTGTACACCGAGAGAGACGTGGTGGCAGCACAACAGTGTTTCAGTGGATAGGTTGTGCAAGAAACATACGTTGATATCACTATTGTCACAAATCGTACAAGGTTGTTGATTCCACTAGCCATATGTTTAGTCGGGGCTTGTGGTACCTACCTCTATTAAGAAGCATAGCTCAAGTGGATGGGCCTTTTTGCAGCCATGAATAATGGGACAAAGTGAGTCAATAATCAATAGAATCATCTGCACAGACTTTTTTTTGGGGGAAATCTACACAGACATGTTAACGAGAAATTCTTAATGATTGATTAGTCTGCTAAAGCTACAAGAAAAGAAAGAAAAAGTTGTTCAGAGTGAATGTTTTGATTGCTTGCTTGTATATAAAAACAAGTTGCTTTGGGTTCACGCATGTGCTAGCGCTGATCAGTGGTTGCTGGTTTCTCCATCGCTGTTGCCTTTGTCTCTATTTCCGGTGATCCGGCCTTCAGATTCTGTCTAGATATGGTGGGTCATCCTCTCTGCCTGTCCTTGTACAATATTTCTTGTATGGTGTTATTAATATTTCTGCTATGGTATTATTATTTTGGCAGCCTCTGCTTATGCTCCCCTGCAGCCTGCCTGTAATAGTGCACGGTGCCTTAGCTTTAATTGACTAGCTAAGTCAGTTCAAAATCGGAGAGATCTTCTATTGAGTATTATGTACTTGTAACTCCAGATATATCGCACACATTTTATTTCAACAAAAAATTGATTGATTAAGGAGCTGCAGACTATCTCAGTTTGTATATGCTTTCAGTGTCAAAATAATTTAGCCATGTTTATGGTTTTTTGCTTGGATGATCCCTACCATGATGATGAATTTGCATAAGAATGCATATTTCCCTTGGGAAATTCTATTGGATGGGTAGATATCGTGGTACATTTTCTTCAGATTCAGGAGCCCAAGAGCAATGTACAGTTTTCTCCAATTTGGAAATGAAGTGTGGTGTGGGGAATACAAACAGCTATAAAATAAAGAAAGAGCAATCTTTGGGTGACCATGAGATTAATGATGGAGACTTGATGCAGATTGTCTTTCCTTCCCGTTTGTTTCTTATTCTTGTCATTTAACGTAGTATATGCTTTTGTGCTGAATTACATGGAAGGTCAAGATGACCTCACCTACATAGATGCTTTCTTGTTATGCTTATTAATGTAGGGATGCCTAATAACCCTAAATATGTTTGGTTAAAATGTTTTCCTATGAAGTGTCTATGCTATATAAGAAAGTTGGTCTGAAATATATGAGGTCATATTCTATTTTACATATTACTCATATAGTTGCATAGCCGATTCAGTTGCATTATTTCAGAGCAAGTGTTTGTATCTATCTTATTTTTCAGGTTACTCGTATTGCATATTGATTGATTTCGTGCAGGGTCATAAGCTAGATTTTATTTTAAGTGTATGTTCTTTTAACAAGAGGGTTAGTATTCTGGACATATCCTCATAATAGCAAGTTCATATTCTATTTCAAGAGCGCGCCCACACTGCGCTCCGCATCACCCCACTACGGTATGGTCCCTTGACGGCGCACCCTATCTCTCTCATTGCCATTTCGGCGGTTGTAGCCTGCAAGCTAAGAGGATAAGTGGTGCATGCAGAGGCGGTGTTAAGTGGACAGTGATGGGAAGCATTTCAGGCACATCCTCAGTTGGCTAAGGGACAATGCCATCATGCCCTCTCGGACTCCATCGTCAACGTGCCCAAGAAGCTCTGGCTGGATGCGCATGCGGGCGTCGTCGCCGCCTCCGACCTCGGTTGCGTCTGCGACAGCGGCGGAGACCTCCGCCCACGTGTCTCCATCCGTCTTGCTGCTCATGCTCTTTTCTAGGTAAAGAGAGCATAGTCAAATTTCTCAATAACTTATCAGTAACTAGCCTTTCATTTTATAGTTTGCTGTTGCAGATTGTCCATATAATTATCCCCGGTTCTCTTGCTCTTCGTGTTAGGTACAATGACTCATAACGAAATTTTATGTGCTGACAATTCACCCATCTTATGGTTTTATAGAAACTACACACTATTTCCAGTTGAGATTGAAGGAAAGAGAGAGCAGTTTGCAAACTAAGAACAACTCAAACTCTGAAACTTCCGTTAGCTAATTCGGTGCAAATGAACACACATTACTCAGCTAATGCAAGTAGTGCAGCAAAGATGTAATTTGAAATTTTAGTTGGCTGCACCCATTAGAATAAACGAACACTACATGCAGCCAATCTAATTTCAGGTCCACTTGCATTGGCATAAATGAATGGACAAGCACCGGAAGAAGCTAAGGATTTTGCTGATTCCCATAGGAACAATCTATTTGTTTCCTTTGATATTCTCTGCTTTGGATTTTTTTTTTATTACCATAGGAACAAATGTAATTTTGTTGATTCCCATAGGAACAATCTGTTTGTTTGATTCCCATAGGAACAATATGTTTGTTTCTATCTTGTTGGAGGAGTATGACTTATGGAGCTGTTGAAGTTGGTGTTCATTGTAAGCGCATGTCTTAATTGGTAACTAAGCCTACAATCATACATACGTTAACAAATGTCATACTGACACGTTAACTAATATGGTAGCTAGATAAGTGTGTATAATTTCGCCTCAAGAGGCGCCACCAGGTGGCGCCCCAGCCACTAGTATTGTTCATAGATAAGTTGGATCATAAACCCACAATTCATCGGTCTCAACAAACACACCGCAAAAACAAGATTACATCGAATAGATCTCCACGAGAGAGGGGGAGAACATTGTATTGAGATCCGAAAAGAGAGAAGAACCATCTAGCTACTAGCTATGGACCCGAAGGTCTGAAGTAAACTACTCACACTTCATCAGAGGGGCTATGGTGTTGATGTAGAAGCCCTCCGTGGTGGATGCCCCCTCCGGCGGAGCTCCGGAACAGGCCCCAAGATGGGATCTCGCGGATACAGAAGGTTGCGGCGGTGGAATTAGGTTTTTGGCTTCTATTCTAGTCGTTTGGGGATACGTAGGTATATATAGGAGGAAGGAGTACGTCGGTGGAGCGACAGCGGGGCCACGAGGCAGGGGGCGCGCCCCCCACCCTCGTGACCGCCTCTTTTGTTCCTTGGAGCAGGGTCCAAGTCTCCTGGATCACGTTCGGTGAGAAAATCACATTCCGGAAGGTTTCATTCCGTTTGGACTCCGTTTGATATTCCGTTTCTTCGAAACACTGAAATAGGCAAACAAAACAACAATTCTGGGCTGGGCCTCCGGTTAATAGGTTAGTCCCAAAAATAATATAAAAGTGGAAAATAAAGCCCAATATAGTCCAAAACAGTCGATAAAGTAGCATGGAGCAATCAAAAATTATAGATACGTTGGAGACATATCAGGCATCCCCAAGCTTAATTCCTGCTCGTCCTCGAGTAGGTAAATGATAAAAAGAGAATTTTTGATGCGGAGCGATACTTTGGCATAATTTCAATGTAAATCTTCTTAATTGTGATATGAATATTCAGATCCGAAAGATTCAAGACAAAAGTTCATATTGACACAAAAATAATAATACTTCAAGCATACTAATCAAAGCAATATGTCTTCTCAAAATAGCATGGCAAAAGAAAGTTCATCCCTACAAAATCATATAGTTAGGCTATGCTTCATTTTCATCACACAAAGATGTTCCCAACTTCTATACCCCCGATGACAAGCCAAGCAATTGTTTCATACTTAAATAATCTCAAACTTTATCAACCTTCACGCAATACATGAGCGTGAGCCATGGATATAGCAGTATGGGTGGAATAGAGTATGATGATAGGGATTGTGTGGAGAAGACAAAAAAGGAGAAAGTCTCATATTGACGAGGATAATCAACGGACTATGGAGATGCCCATCAATTGATGTCAACATGAGGAGTAGGGATTGCCATGCAACGGATGCACTAGTGCTATGAATGCTCAACAAAAGAAAACTAGTGGGTGTGCATCCAACTCGCTTGTTCATGAAGACCTAGGGCATTTGAGGAAGCCCATCATAGGAATATACAAGCCAAGTTCTATAATGAAAAATTCCCACTAGTATAAAAAGACAACTTATGAGACTCACTACATGAAGAACAAGGTGCTACTTTGAAGCACAATATGTGAGACTCACTACATGAAGAACGAGGTGCTACTTTGAAGCACAAGTGTGGAAAAAGAGATAGTAGCATTGCCCTTTTTATTTATTTTATTCTTTTTTTGGGGCATTTCTTTTTTTTCTTTTGGCCTTTCTCTCTTTTTTTGTTTGGGCAATGCTCTAATAATGATGATCATCACACTTCTATTGATTACAACATAAGGATTACAACTCGAAACTTAGAACAAGATATGACTCTATACGAATGCCTCCGGCGGTGTACCGGGATGGTGCAATGAATCAAGAGTGACATGTTTGAAAAATAATGCATGGTGGCTTTTCCACAAATACGATGTCAACTACATGATCATGCAATGGCAATATGACAAAAGTAAAGTATGTCATGATGATGATGATGATGATGATGGAAGTTGCATCGCAATATATCTCGGAATGGCTATGGAAATGCCATGATAGGTAGGTATGGTGGCTGTTTTGAGGAAGATATAAGGAGGTTTATGTGTGACAGAGCGTATCGTATCACGGGGTTTGGATGCACCGGCGAAGTTTGCACCAACTCTCAAGGTGAGAAAGGGGAATGCACGGTACCGAAGAGGCTAGCAAAGGCGGAAAGGTGAGAGTGCGTATAATCCATGGACTCAACATTAGTCAAGAGAACTCATATACTTATTGCAAAAATTTATAAGTCATCAAAAATCAAGTACTACGCGCATGCTCCTAGGGGGATAGATTGGTAGGAAAAGACCATCGCTCATCCCCGACTGCCACTCATAAGGATGCACAAGCCAGGTACACTTCATGTTTCAAATTTGTTACACAACTTTAACTATACGTGCATGCTACGGGATTTGCAAACTTCAACACAAGCATTCTTTGAAATTATAATCACCCAACTAGAACGACTTTGATATTATCACCTCTATATCTCAAAACAATTATCAAGCATCAAACTTATCTTAGTATTCAATTCACTCAAAAGAAAGTTTCACATATCTTGAACACCAAGTATATTAACATTAAGCAAATTACCATGCTATTAACGACTCTCAAAATAATCTAAGTGAAGCATGAGAGATCAATAGTTTATTTAAAACAAATCCACCACCATGCTCTAAAAGATTTAAGTGAAGTACTAGAGCAAAAATTATCGTGCTCAAAAGATATAAGTGAAGCACTATGAGCAAAATCATCAAGCTCAAAAGATATAAGTGAAGCACATAGAGTACTCTAACAAATTTCAATTCATGTATGGCTATCTCAAAAGGTGTGTACAGCAAGGATGATTGTGGTAAACTAACAAGCAAAGACGCAAATAATACAAGACGCTCGAAGCAAAACACATATCATGTGGTGAATAAAAATATTGCTCCAAGTAAATTACCGATGGAAGTGGACGAAAGAGGGGATGCCTTCCGGGGCATCCCCAAGCTTTGACTTTTTGGTGTCCTTGGATTATCTTGGGGGTTCCATGGGCATCCCCAAGCTTAGGCTCTTGCCACTCTTTGTTCCATAATCCATCAAAAGAATTCACCCAAAACTTGAAAACTTCACAACACAAAACTCAATAGAAATCTCGTGAGCTCCGTTAGAGAAAGAAAACAAAAGACTACTTCAAAGTAGTGTAATGAACTCATTATTTATTTATATTGGTGTTAAACCTACTGTATTCCAACTTCTCTATGGATTATAAACTATTTTATTAGCCATAGATTCATCAAAATAAGCAAACAACACACGCAAAACAGAATCTGTCAAAAACAGAACAGTCTGTAGTAATCTGTAACTAACGCAAACTTCTGGAACTCCAAAACTCCTACCAAAATTTGAAGTCCTGGAAAATTTGTTTATCGAACAGCATCATAAAGAATCAATGCAAAAGCACGTTTCTGTGATTTAACAAAATTATATTCGTGCGCACAAAGTTTCTGTTTTTCAGCAGAATCAAATCAACTATCATCGTAGGTTATCCTATAGGTTCTACTTGGCACAAACACTAATTAAAAGATAAAACCACATCCAAACAGGGCCTAGATGGATTGTTTATTCCTAAACAGAAACAAAAACAAAAAACACAAAAATAAATTGGGTTGCCTCCCAACAAGCG
Organism: Aegilops speltoides; assembly: GCA_021437245.1. Classification (NCBI taxonomy): domain Eukaryota; kingdom Viridiplantae; phylum Streptophyta; class Magnoliopsida; order Poales; family Poaceae; genus Aegilops; species Aegilops speltoides. The sequence continues at coordinate 368,139,346 of CM038142.1, forward strand.
CTATCGTTTAACGCCCCTAGCTAGGCATAAAAGCGAGGATAGATCTAGGTATTGCCATCTTTGGTAGGCAATCCATAAGTGGCTCTCATGATAGATTCATATGGTAATTTTATTTTCTTTCTAGGGAAGTGTTCCATGCCCTTCTTTAAGGGAAATTCGAATCTAATATTCCCTTCCTTCATATCAAAAATCGCACCAATCGTTCTAAGGAAAGGTCTACCAAGAATAATAGGACATGAAGGATTGCAATCTATATCAAGAACGATAAAATCTACGGGCACATAATTCCTATTTGCAACAATAATAACATCATTAATTCTTCCCATAGGCTTTTTAATAGTGGAATCTGCAAGATGCAAGTTTAGAGGACAATCATCAAAGTCACGGAAATCTAGCAAATCACACAAAGTTTTGGGAATAGTAGAGACACTAGCACCCAAATCACACAGAGCATGAAACTCAAAAATTTTAATTTTAATTTTAATAGTAGGTTCCCACTCATCATAGATTTTTCTAGGGATAGAAACTTTCAACTCAAGTTTTTCTTCATAAGATTGCATCAAGGCATCAACAATGTGTTCGGTAAAGGCCTTATTTTGACTATAAGCATGAGGAGAATCTAGCACGGATTGCAACAAGGAAATACAGCCAATTAAAGAGCAATTTTCATAATTAAATTCCTTGAGATCCAAAATAGTGGGTTTAGCAACATCTAGGTTCTTATTTCTTTCAATCCCACTTTTATCAATTTCATCATCAAGATCTAGAAACTCGGAATTCTTAAAACGCCTTCTAGGTAAAGGAAGATCATCATCAGTTTCATCAAGATTCATATTGCAAAACAAAGATTTATTGGGGGACACATCCATAACTTTTAGATCTTCATCTTGATTTTCATAGGAATTGGAAGAACACGCTTTAATAAAGGCATCTTTGGAAGCACGCATCCTAGCGGTTCTTTATTTGCACTCATCAATGGAAATTCTCATGGCTTTGAGAGGCTTATTGATATCATGCTTAGGAGGAATAGATCTAAGCTTTAAAGAATCAATTTCAAGAGAAATTCTATCAACGTTCCTAGCCAAATCTTCAACTTTAAGCAATTTCTCTTCAAGCAAAGCATTAAAATTCTTTTGTGAATTCATGAACTCTTTAACACTACTCTCAAATTCAGAGGGCATCTTATTAAAATTTCCATAAGAGTTGTTGTAGGAATTTCCATAATTATTAGAATAATTACTAGGATAAGGCCTAGGATTAAAATTCCCTCTATACGCGTTGTTTCCAAAACTATTCCTACCAACAAAATTCACATCCATAGATTCATTATTATTCTCAATCAAAGTAGACAAAGGCATATCATTGGGATAAAGAGAAGTATTTTTAGTAGCAAACATCTTCATAAGTTCATCCATCTTTTCACTCAAAACATTGATTTCTTCTATAGAATGCACTTTTTTACTAGAAGATCTTTTGGTGTGCCATTGAGAATAATTAGCCATAATATTATCAAGCAATTTGGTAGCATCTCCTCACGTAATTTCCATAAACGTGCCTCCCACGGCCGAATCTAAAAGATTTCTAGAAGCAAAATTCAATCTGGCATAAAAATTTTGTATGATCATCCGTAAATTCAAACCATGAGTAGGGCAATTGTGAAGCATAAATTTCATTCTTTCCCAAGATTGGGCAACATGCTCATGATCAAGTTGTTTAAAGTTCATGATATCGTTCCTAGGAGTGATGATCTTAGCGGGAGGAAAATACTTAGAGATAAAAGCATCTTTGCACTCGTTCCAAGAATCAATACTATTTTTAGGCAAAGACGAAAACCAAACTTTAGCACGATATCTAAGTGAAAATGGAAATAACTTCAATTTGACAATATTTTTGTCCGTATCTGTCTTCTTCAACAAAATTGTTTAGATGAGTAGCGGCATCTTCACTAGGAAGGCCGGCGAATTGATCTTTCATAACAAGATTCAGCAAAGCAGTATTGATTTCACAAGACTCATCATTATTAAGAGGGGCAATCGGAGTACTAAGGAAATCATTATTATTGGTATTCGAGAAGTCACACAATTTGGTATTATCTTGCGCCATGGCAACAAGTAATCCAATACACAAGCAAACAGAAAGGCAACGGGAAAAAGAGGAGGAGATTGGGAAAGAGAAGGCGAATAAAATAGCAAGGGTGAAGTGGGGGAGAGAAAAACGAGAGGCAAATGGAAAATAATGTAATTCGAGAGATAGGGATTGTGATGAGTACTTGGTATGATTGACTTGCTCTTGCGTGAGCCTCCCCGGCAACGGCGCCAGAAATTATTCTTGCTACCTCTTGAGCACTGCGTTTGGTTTCCCCGAAGAGGAGAGGATGATGCAGCAAAGTAGCGTAAATATTTCCCTCTGTTTTTAAGAACCAAGGTATCAATCCAGTAGGAGACCACGCACAAGTCCCTCGTACCTACACAAAACGATAGCTCCTCGCAACCAACACGATTAGGGGTTGTCAATCCCTTCACGGTCACTTACGAGAGTGAGATCTGATAGAGATGATAAATAATATTTTTCGTATTTTTGGGTATATAGATGCAAAGTGAAAAGTAAAAGGCAAAGTGAAAGCAAAGCAAGTAATAAAGTAAAGGAGATTGATATGATGAGAATAGACCCGGGGGCCATAGGTTTCACTAGTGGCTTCTCTCAAGAGCATAGATATTCTACGGTGGGTGAACAAATTACTGTTGAGCAATTGATAGAATTTAGCATAATTATGAGTATATCTAGGTATGATCATGTATATAGGCACCACGTCCGAGACAAGTAGATCGAAACGATTCTGCATCTACTACTATTACTCCACTCATCGACCGCTATCCAGCATGCATCTAGAGTATCAAGTTAAAAACAGAGTAACGCCTTAAGCAAGATGACATGATGTAGAGGGATAAATTCATGCAATATGATAAAAACCCCATCTGTTATCCTCGATGGCAACAATACAATACGTGCCTTGCTTCCCAGTCTGTCACCGGGAAAGGACACCGCAAGATTGAACCCAAAGCTAAGCACTTCTCCCATTGCAAGAACTACCAATCTAGTTAGCCAAACCAAAAGGATAATTCAAAGAGACTTGCAGAGATAACTCAATCATACATAAAAGAATTCAGAGAAGATTCAAATATTGTTCATAGATAAGTTGGATCATAAACCCACAATTCATCGGTCTCAACAAACACACCGAAAAAGAAGATTACATCGAATAGATCTCCACGAGAGAGGGGGAGAACATTGTATTGAGATCCGAAAAGAGAGAAGAAGCCATCTAGCTACTAGCTATGGACCTGAAGGTCTGAAGTAAACTACTCACACTTCATCGGAGGGGCTATGGTGTTGATGTTGAAGCCCTCCGTGGTGGATGCCCCCTCCGGCGGAGTTCCCGAACAGGCCCCAAGATGGGATCTCGCGGATACAGAAGGTTGCGGTGGTGGAATTAGGTTTTTGGCTCCTGTTCTGATCGTTTGGGGATACGTAGGTATATATAGGAGGAAGGAGTACGTCGGTGGAGCAATAGGGGGGCACAAGGCAGGGGGCGCGCCCTAGGGGGGGCCACCCTCGTGACCGCCTCTTTTGTTCCTTGGAGCAGGGTCCAAGTCTCCTCAATCACGTTCGGTGAGAAAATCACGTTCCCGAAGGTTTCATTCCATTTGGACTCCGTTTGATATTCCATTTCTTCGAAACACTGAAATAGGCAAAAAAACAGCAATTCTGGGCTGGGCCTCCGGTTAATAGGTTAGTCCCAAAAATAATATAAAAGTGGAAAATAAAGCCCAATATAATCCAAAACAGTAGATAAAGTAGCATGGAGCAATAAAAAATTATAGATACGTTGGAGACGTATCACCAGCCCATATTGCTGTTTTATTGCCTATTTCAGTATTTCAAAGAAAAGGAATATCAAACGGAGTCCAAACGGAATGAAACCTTCGGCATCGTAATTTTTTGGAAGAATATCATCCTGGAGGCTTGGAGATCAAGTCAGAAGACCCTCGTGGAGCCCAGGAGATAGCCCCCCCCCCTACAGGGCGCGGCCCCCTGCCTCATGGACCACTCGAGCACCCCCTGACCGACTTCTTTCGCCTATATAATCCTACGTACCCTAAAACCAACGAATATCAAGATAGATCGGGAGTTCCGCCGCCGCAAGCGTCTGTAGCCACCAAAAACCTCTCGGAAGCCCGTTCCGGCACCCTGCCGGAGGGGGAACCCATCACCGGTGGCCATCTTCATCATCCCGGCGCTCTCCATGACGAGGAGGGAGTAGTTCACCATAGGGGCTGAGGGTATGTACCAGTAGCTATGTGTTTGATCTCTCTCTCTCTCTCTCTCTCTCTCGTGTTCTCTCTATGGCACGATCTTGATGTATCACGAGCTTTCCTATTATAGTTGGATCTTATGATGTTTCTCCCCCTCTACTCTCTTGTGATGAATTGAGTTTCCCTTTTGAAGTTATCTTATCGGATTGAGTCTTTATTTGAGAACACTTGATGTATGTCTTGCCGTGTTTATCTGTGGCGACAATGGGATATCACATGCCACTTGATGTATGTTTTGGTGACCAACTTGCGGGTTCCGCCCATGAACCTATGCATAGGGGTTGGCACACGGTTTCTTGACTCTCCGTTAGAAACTTTGGGGCACTCTTTGAAATACTTTGTGTTGGTTGGATGATCTAAGGTTGTGTGATGCATATTGTATAATCATGCCCACGGATACTTGAGGTGACAATGGAGTATCTAGGTGACATTAGGGTTTTTGTTGATTTGTGTCTTAAGGTGTTATTCTAGTACGAACTCTTTTATAGATCGATCCGAAAGAATAACTTTGAGGTGGTTTCGTACCCTACCATAATCTCTATGTTTGTTCTCTGCTATTAGTGGCTTTGGAGTGACTCTTTGTTGCGTGTTGAGGGCTTGCTATATGATCTATCTATGTTATTATTGTTGAGAGAACTTGCAATAGTGAAAGTATGAACCCTAGGCCTTGTTTCCTATCATTGCAATATCATTTACGCTCGCTTTTATCATTAATTACCTTGCTGTTTTTATATTTTCAGATTACAAAAACCTATATCTACTATCCCTATTGCACATGTATCACCATCTCTTCGCCAAACTAGTGCACCTATACAATTTACCATTGTATTGGGTGTGTTGGGGACACAAGAGACTCTTTGTTATTTGGTTGCAGGGTTGCTTGAGAGAGACCATCTTCATCCTACGCCTCCCACGGATTGATAAACCTTAGGTCATCCACTTGAGGGAAATTTGCTACTGTCCTACAAACATGTGCACTTGCAGGCCCAACAATGTCTACAAGAAGAAGGTTGTGTAGTAGACATCAACCGTCCTCCACCATGCCGGAGCGCCTACCAAGACCGCGTCGTCCACTGCTAGAGATGGACGTTTCTCATCCATGGCGACGGACCAATAGCCTTGCATCGCGTCCTCTCGCTTCATCCGCGTCGTCGTCCTCTTTGCTGGGGCCGCTCACACGACCTTCTCTTCCACCGCAACGGGACGTATCCCCCGATGCACCCGTCTACCATCGCAGATCTGCTTCAACGCAACCGACAGCCATCACACCCCCGATGCCTACACGGCGCCCCAAGAGAGGTGGTTCTTCATCTCTCCACAACTTTTTGATCTCAACCAGAAAATAGATCGTAACTTGGTTACTCTACTTTCTTTTCAGCTCTTAGAATTTAGTTCTTAGTTCGAAGCAAACAATGGATGCTAAATATCATTTCTCTGGTTTGCAGCTTCAAATCTGCCATGCACACCATCATATCTGGTTTAATTGATCATGCTTAGGGTTTAATTGATCTTGTTGGTTCCGTGGTGGTTTCTTTAATAGAAATCGGAGGGGAAACCCTCTTTTGCTAAAAAAAATGCTTAGAGTTTCCCGCTTTTACGATCACTATATGATCAGAATACGTGCTTCGTGTCATAATAGCACTGCTCCACCCATCAAGCTAAACAAACTTAGTTGTTCAAATGCGAATCTGATATTATTCAAACAGAGTCATTTAATTGGTCAGCTAAATGTTCCTAAATTAGTTTCAAAAATGCATGTTCGCCGCTTGGGTGTGTATCTCTACAGGGTGCCCACGGTGGGCCAGCCCACCCTGGGATTTTGGGTCGTCCCAGGCCCCGATTCCCCTCTGTTCTATTGCGCGCTTCTGATCTCTACTCTCCCCCAGCCGCCTGCCTCGCCGGCGACTTGCTGTCCCCGGACGGCATGACTCTAGGAGGAGACGCCGGACTAACAGGAGGTCAGGAGCCGCTCACCCAACAATGTCACCACTGCCCGGGCGCGCCGCCGTGCCTACCTTCCCAGTCCATTCAGGGCTCAGGCGTGCAACACCCACCAAGCCAACCCGATTTATCCTGAGATACGTCCTCAACACTCAGCAGCCACTCCTCATCACCCATTTTCTAATTGATTCATTACTCACTAGGCAGGACTATCATTAGGGTTTGTTGTGTGCTCAGTGCTACCTACACTTAATGGTTCAGATGTATTTCGGTAATCTTTAGTACATGTAAAGTTCACAGGGTTTTGAAAATTCCGTCCCTCGGAACAGACACTAGTCATTTTGGATTGTTGGTCGTAGTGACATTGACCCAGATTACTACTGCAAGCCAGGTTTGTTGACAATTTTACTTGTCTTTCTTACTCATTCGATATAATATCCAATTATTCACGTCGATTAGTTGCAAACAATAAGTGCTAGATAAACTTCTTGATTCAGATTTTGGACGGTCTCTTACTGCAGTTACAATTCTGCATACTTGTCCTAGTAAGCTCACAAGTAAATGATTGATTCACTACATCTATGCTTGTCTTGTCATATTTGTTGTCAATATTCTTAGGGTGGACCACCCTGTTTCTAAATACTGGAACCGTAGACATGAGTGAATAGTATTTCTCTATGTGATCTCTTCCATCATGTGTGGGCAACGAACACTGCATTGTATAGAAAGAAAGTGTCATTTTCAACTTTTACATAGGCTTCGATCTTTTACATGGAATACAATATGCCTACTTGCTTTGTGTCTCACTACCAACACTCCACCCTTGAAGCTAAACATTATGCCACTCATAATTCCTTAGTTTATTTGTTCAAATACGAATTTCATATGATTCTAATGTTCCTACTTCAGTTTTGAAATGTGTGTCTGCCTGTTATAGAGACATAAGGGGTTTGTATTTCTGTGTGTGGTCTAGTCAGCACGGTTGGGGGGTGAACTTTGCATATGCAGGGGTTTATAGGGAGAAACTCTTCGAGTTGAATCCGCAATGCATTCCATAGATAATATGACTACTTTTTATGTTTTCATGAATCTCAGATTCTGAATAGCATCATAATGATATGAGCTTGTGTGCATGAAAAGAATAAAGCAAAACAATGCCATGGTTGTCAAACTTGGCATTAAGGGACTGAAATCAAGTCTGGATGCAATGCAATGCAAACGCTCTCCACCTACAAGTTCATGCTCAGAGTATGATCCTAACAGTGATTCTGAGCTAGAGGGAGACCTAAGTCAATGTAGCTCCCTAGTGGAGGAGTCAGAGGAAGATGCCCTATCTTATTCACCCATCAAGGTGCTTGCTCTAACTTTCCAAGGTTACATTGGTCGCACATATCTTGCAACTGATGATTTGCATTGCTTCTACTTTGTTGAACTACCATTAGCTTAGTTTACACATCGTGTATGTGAATACGCCCTGCCTATCCATTTTCAGTACATATTCCATTTGTCATCATACCATATTTATCCATTCAAATGTTGTTCTTGTGTATCAGACGTTCAATAGGAAGAGGGAAATGCTGATCATGGAGGAGCACAAGCAAAGTATTTGGAAAAGGTAGTGACACCTGATAAATCAAATAGCCCATTAGGTGTAGTTGCAATATCACCTGGCCCACAAAACACCCCAACTCTAGCAGACTCTAACCCTACTACACTGGTCCTTTTTTATTCCCCAACTCAGCAGACCCCAACTGCAGCAAACAATATGATTATGCCAGTTGACATAGCACCTCTACGATGCAAAACCCCCATTCCAGCAAAGAGTACACCAAATCCAGTTGCCAAATCCCTTTTAGAACCAGAGAGAGCCCCAATTGCAACAAATAGGACCCATGTTCCATTTCTTCCCAGTTTAGAAGACGAAGCTTATATTGTTGTCAGGAACTTTGTGCGCATCTTTCCTTCATGGAAAGATTATACTGCAGACACAGAACAATTTCCAGTCTTCCTCCGCAACTTACGCGTAAGTAATGTACTAATGTTATTCATGTTCATTACTGCATATGTTTCTATTGATAGAAGACACAAGATTTCATTCTTTTAAATAGGCGAGGAGCAAACTGGATTGTGAAGATGAGCAAGGGTTGGTTGCACTTTTCAAGCACTCATTGATGAAGTGTCGTTCCTACCTGAGGCAAGCGCACTTCGATGGCAAGCTTCTAAAAGAAATTTCTGTAAAGTCTCCGGTGCTACATTTATCCGACGGTGACTGGAATAATCTTGTTACACATTGGTCTCGGCTACAGCGTAAGGTAATGTCTATGATATCACTACATTTCTGCATTTGCCTTAACGTCTTACTTGTACAAAAACTGTTAGTAGAAGAACATTCATTCTCAAGGGACCACAGAATCTCGCAACTATACTGCACACTTCATTGCTCTTGTGAGTACCTCTTGCCCTGTATGACCATACTTACTTCCATAGCTGTTTGATTATGTAGCATCACTGCACATGTTAGCCTCGTTATCATCCATTTGGTGGACATTATAAGATCCGTATGGAAGGACTGAACGTCGTCTATCACTGTACTTACATTAACAACTACTCCCTCTGTCCCATAATATAAGAACGTTTTGTACAGTACACCAGTGTTCAAAACACTCTTGTATTATGGGAAGAGGGATTGGTTCATTGTGTAGCATTCTACATCTTATCTCCCTCGGCCACCATTTACTAAAAAAGATCAGATCTATATTTAATCTTACCAACAAGTAGAATACATGAGACAATGCCGGTCTGAAGTGTAGCCCATTGCTCTTGTCAGTACATTTTGTCCTGTAACGCTTATACTTCCAGGGATTAGTAGTTGATTATGTAGCATCAATCTGCATCTTATCTTCATTATCCTCTATCCCTTCCTGTATTATCATATCTGTAATTACTCTATACAAAATGTAGAGTACAGGCAATGCTTATGAAGAAGATTCTGTGCTGAAATTCTTGAGTTATCCTTCCCTTGACATGGAGAAGAGCATTATAAAGCCGGTGTTAATTGTTAATGTAAGTCAGTCCTTCTAAAGCCTTTATCCTCAACTGTTGTTTAATTTGCTCATACTCCCTATCATTTACTGCTATTTAGTTTGCTGTTTCTACCAAAATGCATGTTCGCAAGAACCATAAGCTCTAAGGTTTACTTGTAAAACCAAATTCCTTATTCACGCCATGCACATTACTCAATACTCCCTATATGTATGCTTGTTTTTGTGGATCTATAATCTAGTGTGTGGTGAAGCAGCCCACATTTGCACCTTGTCATCTCCTGTTTTATCTTACTGATGTGGCTGATGATATGAACAACATGCCATGCACATTAACCAAAATAGATACAATGATTTTCTTTGCCCTTCATCTATGCTTGTTATGTTGACATGGTAATCCAGTAGTGTGGTGAAGCTCCCCGCATTATGAACAATGCCAAATTATGCTTTGATATTTCGAACTTACTCTTTATTTTCTAATTTGAAATTGGATGTAATTGACAGCACAGTTATCATGTTTGTTTATACACGTGCAAAACCTATCATCTCTCTGCTTTGTTTCAGGGTGATATGCCTGATGGCATGCTCAAGTCTGCTGAAGGATGTGAGACAAACCCAACATATATTGCAGCAAAGAAGGCAAAACATCTTGAAGATAGCGAGACAACCCCAAAGTCTTGTCTTGATGTAGTGTTCAAGTTACTTGAGACTAGCAGTCAGACAAGCTCACAGAATTTGTTGTCTAAATCAGTTCGACTTCTTTAGTCCCAAGTTCTAGAAGAAAGGCATTCTGCAACTCAACTTCGACTTGAAGTCCTATCTCTAAGAAAGATTGCGGAGAACACGAATGAGAACCTCATCGCTAAACAGCTATACCTAGAAGCTATGACCGACATGCTAGGCTGGTCTCACAGCCTTGCTCAGCAGCTTGCGCAGTAGTTCCCCCGCAAGGCTAACCTTTCTTGAACTGTCTTGGAAGTGGTCATGGTTCAGTATTATTTTGTTACGCTGCAATGGTGCCCTGTTTCTGTAATCTGCTTCTCCGTTGCGCTTTATGATCACTGGTGGAGAACTTCGATGCCCAGTGGATGTAATATACCTTAAATCCTTTATTGTATAGTGTAGGTTTATTCTTAGTTACTATGCCGTAATTTCTTTATTGTATAGAGTAGGTTTGTTCTTAACTCCTACTAGTTACTGTCATCATTCGCTATCTGAAAAAAATCAGATGTAGTCGATCGGGCTGAAACATTCGACTCCAATAGGCCTGGTTTTTAGCGGGCCACAATTGGGCCGGCCTGCATCTTTCTTGGGCAAAAATGATTGGGGCCTTCACACTTTGCGCCAGGCCCACAACTTACACCGGCCTATATTTTAGTTGGGCCTTTTGTGGACCCAGTGCTTAGTTTAGCCCAGGTAGCGTTGGGCCATTAACAGGCTGAATATTGTACTGGCGTGTTACGGCCCAGATGAAACCATGGGCCTTTAGCAGGCCGAAATGCATGTTGGGCCCCAATTTTCACTAGTCGTCGACAGGCCTTCAGCAGGCTGAAATGTAGACCGGGCCTTTTTGGGCCTAGTTAGCTCAAGGGCCGTTACCAGGCCGAAACATATCTCGGGCCTTAGTTGGCCCACTGATATAATGGTCCTTTAAGAGGTCGACAGATTAGTATAGGCATCACCGGGCCGAATTATGCGACAGGCCTTTAGCAGGCCCAAATTCACGTTGGGCTTAACTGTTGCCACCTTTATCACGGGTCGTTAGTGGGCCCGATGTCCCGTTGGACCATATATGGCCCATGGGCAGCACGGGTCATTCCTAGGCCGAAAGTCACACCGAGCTGAAATGGGCCCATGTCTCCATCGGGCCTTTAATAGGCCAAAAGTCACTGGGCTGTAATTGGGCCAAAATAGTCGGCGAACAATTAACGGGTCAGATCTGGCTTCGGGCTGTAAATGGGCCCAAATATTCAGCAAACAATTAACGGGCCAGATCTGGCTTCGGGCCGTAAATGGGCCTTTATTTAGCAGGTCGTTATTGGGCTGGCCCACTAGTACCTGAGTAAGTACTACGGGCCTTTGACTGGGCCAGCCTTTTTAACCTATATGGGCCTCTGTTGGGCCCAACCACGTGTCGACGTATCATAGGCATGTCTCCTCCAATGGACGGGCGACATCTGGCCCACTAACAAGTTGACAGGTGTTCCCTTTGGCCAATCAGAATTTTACACGTGGAAATTTCCCATTGGTCCCGGTTGTTAACGGGTTATCGGATCCAAAACCAAACCCGGTAGCTTAACGGTGTTTCGTTACGGTGGATGCCACGTGTCGGTCACTGTTGATGAAAGCACTTCTGTGACGCGTGATTTATCGTCATGGAAGTGGACACTTCCGCGATGATAATTTTGGTAATGTCATGGAACACTTCTACAACAGCATAGGATGACTATCTTGATTCTGTCATAAAATCGTCATGGATGTACATGCATGACAAAAAACACGACCTACTGTGACAAATACGTATCATCACGGAAGTGTATTTTTTTGTAGTGTGAAGACCTCGGGCATTTGAGGAAGCCCATCATCATAATATACAAGACACTTATATAATGAAAAATTCCCACTAGTACGTGAGAGCGACAACTCGGGAGACTCTCTATATATGAAGAACATGGTGCTACTTGCTACATGTGAGCTGCATTGGGATTTTCCCCCATAGAGGGAGGGTGAAACAATATAGTAGCGATCAGTATTTCCCTCAATGACAACCAAGGTTATCAAACCAATTGGAGAACACGCGTAACCTAGTAAGCAACACCTACACACACAAGAGCAAATACTTGCACCCAACGCTGGCAAGAGGGTTGTCAATCCCCTTGAACTAGTTACTTGCAAGGATTAAATCTGATACTGGTAGATATATAAAGCGAAAAGTAAAATAAAAAGAGTAAAATTGCAGCAAGGTATTTTTGGTTTTAGCAATATGATTAAAGTAGACTCGGGGGCCATAGTTTTCGCTAGAGGCTTCTCTCTCGAAACAATAGGATGCGGTGGGTAAACGAATTACAGTTGGGCAATTGATAGAAAAGCGCATGGTCATGAGGTTATCCATGGCAATGATCACATATATAGGAATCATGTCTGTGAAAAGTAGATCGACTCTTGCCTACATTTACTATGAATTTTACTCTACAAATCGACCAACTCCTGCCTGCATCTATGGTATTAAATTCATGATAAACAGAGTAACGCTTTAAACAAGATGACATGATGTAAACAGAATAAAACCAAGAAATATGATTAAACCCCGTCATTTTACCCCTTAATTGCAACAATACAAACATGTGCCTCGCTACCCCTTCTGTCACTGGGTGAGGACACCGCAAGATTGAACCCACTACAAAGCACCTCTCCCACTGAAGATAAATCAATTTAGTTGGCCAAACCAAGCGGATAGATCTGAGAGGAATACAAAGCTATAATAATCATGCATCATAAAGTTCATAAAAGAATCAATTACTTCCAATAAATAATTGGATCATAAACCCACAATTTATGGATCCCAGAAAACACACCGCAAAATAAGATTACATTGGATAGAACACCAAGGATATCGAGGAGAATATTGTATTGAAGGTCAGAGAGAGAGAGAGAAGAAGCCATCTAGCTATGGACATGTAGGTATGTGGTGAACTACTCACACACTATGGAAAGGGCGACAAGGTTGATGTAGAAGCCCTCCATGATCGATTCTCCCTTCGGCAAAGTACCGGAAAAGGCCTCTAGATGGGATCACGGAAGAACATAGGCTTGGGGCGGCAGAATTTTTTTTGGATGGCTCTCTGTTTGTTCAGGTTTTTATGGGAATTTATATAAGTCGAATTAGGTCAAACGAAGCTGTGTGGGTCCAACAAGCTCAGGTGGCGCCCCCTGGGGCACCATGTGAGCTTCTGGCCATCTTGTATCTCTTCTTGCCTCCTCTCAAAGCTTCTAGGATCCCTTCTGTTCCAGATAAAACCACCGTAAGTTTCATCGTGTTTGGACTCCGTTTGGTATTGTTGTAAGTGCATCTAGTGCCACCCCTAGTTGGTTTTGGAGTATTGATGACAAACCTGGTTGAGGGACTAATGTGTTTGTGAGAATTGCAGGATAACATAGGTAGTAGTCCCTCCTTGATTCGGTTTACCTACCGGAGATGACCCCTAATAATGTGTGAAGACATTGAAGACAATGGTGGTCTGTGAAGATATTCACATTGAAGACTATGACACAAGAAGACATTGAGTGAAGACTATGGAGCGTGAAGACTTAGTTGTTTCGTTGTTTCCTTTTCTTCTTTGTTGAGTCATAGGAACCACCGCACTGTTAAGTGGGGTCCAAGTGAACAAAGTCAGAGTGACTGAAGTGATGCTCAAACCAAATCCTATGTCTTTGAGCGAAGACAATGAGAGCAAATCTTATCCTGTGTCGGATAAGTCAGCTTTACTTGTAGCCCAAGCCAAGCTGCCGCGTGTGTTTGAAATCTGACTGTTGCGACACGTGTCAGTTCCTTAGTGACCCAGGATCATTTCGAACAAATCCGGTCGGGTTGCCCAGTGGCTATAAATAGCCCACCACCTACACCATAAATTGGTGGCTGCTCAGAGTAAGTACACGTCTTTTGTCGTTTGAGAGCAACCCATCGCCGAAGCTTTCGAGAGAGAATCCTTGCGAGGACAAAACCCAAACCACCCAGAGCCCAAAGAGTGTTTGGCATCATTGAAGTCTTTCTGTCCATGTGATCTGAAGACTTGTTACACTTGAGGACCGTGAATCCTCCAGCCGGCTAGGCGTCACGTTCTGAGCATCCAAGAGCCATTGTGGATTGCCGGTGAACGAAGTCTGTGAAGGTTCGGAAGTCTACCTTGAAGACTTACCAGAGTGATTGGGCGGGGACTAAGTGTCCTTAGCTCAAGGGGAATAAGGTGAAGACGCGGTCTTCTGAGTTGAATCTCAGCCTCCCTAACAGACGCGTCAGATTGTCACAACAAGCTGGAACTGGTCGAACAAATCCCGTCATACGAAGCCTTTGGTTCTATCTCTTACCACTCTTACTTACAGTTTGTCTTTGTGAAGTCATTGCCTGCTTGCATTATCTGTTTGACTTCACTGCGTGACTATCTGTTCTGATTGACTTCATACTATCTTCCATCCTGATCTTTACTACCTAGCTGTTGTTAGTCTTCAAGCTTTCACTCTATTGAATACTTGACAATGGCTTGTCTAGTGTAGTCTACCTTCCGCTGCATTCGAATAGTGTGGTCATAGTGTTTATCTTCAAAACTCCCATGTTTTGAAGACTTTCCTAAAAATCGCCTATTCACCCCCCCTCTAGTCGATAACTAGCCCTTTCAACTAGTATCAGAGCAAGGTACTCCCTTGTTCTGTGTGATTCGGTTTAACCACCTGGAGTTTAGCTATGTCGACTGCAGGGATAATCAAAGTCTCTGCTGCGTGCCCCATCTTTGATGGCATGGAATATCCCTATTGGAAGAATAGGATGCGCATGCATCTTGAAGCCATTGATGTCGATATATGGTATGTCGTGAAGAACGGCGTTCCCAAGACGGGTGAAGGCGTCACCCCTACTAATGTCAAGAAGTTCATTCAACTAGACTCTACTGCCAAGAACATCATCTGTGGGCACCTTACCAAAGGACAGTATGGCCGTGTGAGTGCTCCGGAAACGTCGAAGCTAGTCTGGGACTGGCTCTCCAAGGTCAATGAAGGCGTCTCAACTCAGAGAGATCAACATATTAGTACTCTCCGCAACCTCTTCAACCGCTTCAAGAGACACGAGAACGACAATGTCCAGCTCACATTTGATCGCCTCACTGATATCACAAGTGAGGTCCAAGCACTCGGCGCCACTGAGATCACGAAGCATGAGATAGTGAAGACACTACTGAGATCTCTTGACAGCTCATTTGACACCTTAGTCCCGATGATACAAGAACGCCCTGATTTCAAGACTCTTGATCCATCTGACATACTTGAAAGGATCAACACACATGATTACCAGCTATCTGAGAAACGAGATATCTATGGCCCCAACTATGGCTGAACTCAAGCTTTGAAGGCAAAGGCTGCTGCTTCCTCATCTAAAGAAGAATCATTGCAGATTACGGTGATCTGAAGACATTGGAAAGGAGCTTGCTATGCTTGTGAAGAAGTTCCAGAAATTCACCAAGAAGAAAGGCTTCAGAAAATCTTCACGATCCAGCTCAAGGAATGATGAAGCTTCTGCCCATGATCACAAGAAGAGAACCTGTCACAAGTGCAAGAAACCTGGTCACTACATCTCTGAGTGTCCACAGTGGGACAATGAGAAGAAGAAGAAGAGCAAAGAATATGATTCTGATGACAAGAAAAGAAAGAAATCCTCAAAGTCTTCTTCCAGATCTTCGTCACATAAGAAGAGCTCATCTGGCAAGGCCCGTGCTTTTGTTGGCAAGGAAATGGATTCAGAGGAGGAGTCAGCTTCAGAGGAGGCGGAGATGGGGTCTGAGGGGGAGTCTGACTCGGGTGTTGCGAGTCTGGCTCTAGCTACTGCCTACGTCGCCAAGTCCATCTTCAACACCGAAGACAATGGCTCTGTCACCAACACTAATGATAATGTCGAGGACGACTTGCCTCCCACCTACTGCTTCATGGCACGCGGTGCCAAGGTAAAATCACGTGATGCTTACTTTCTAACATCCAGTTAAGATGACTCTGATGATGAATCCAAACCTAGTTACAAAACACTTGCTAAAATTGCAACTGAACAACAGAAAGCTATGGAACATACTCAAAAACTGTTAGACAAAAGTGGTGACCTGTTGGACGCGGAAATGACCAAGTCTCAGTCCTTAATTGAAGACATAAAAAATCTTCATATTAAGTACCAGGAACTTGAAGGTCGACATGAATCGCTCACAACTTCTCATGAAAAGCTTTCCTATGATTATCTTCAAAGGAAGCAGGAACTTGAGAAATTGAGATCGGATCATGAAGATCTTCAAAAGGAAAATGAGTCACTTCGCGCCCAACAGATCAGTCCCGCTCAAGAAGGATTTGAACCACCATGCCTAAAATGCATTGAGTGCGATAACGCTGCTTCTGTTGCTAAATGTTCTACCGCTGCTACTGTTGCAATATCTTCAAGTGCTGATGTGGTAACTAACCCCTCTGCTGAGGATACCACTACTATTGCTGATGAGAATGCCAGGTTGAAGACCTTTGCTTGAGACAGGATGTACAAAAGTCTCAAAGGGCATCGACAACGTGTGATGTCCTCAAAAGCAGATTCTGAACCGAAACCCTAGGAAAGAGGGTGTTGGGTTCGAAAGGAAAATGAATGTTGATGGGTCGTACTGGAAGCCTGAGGAGTACCCCAAAACCACATGGGTTACTGCAAGGGAACCTCTAGTTGATCCATCCACCTTATCTGGTTTCACTTGTGCTAACCCCATTATCATTGATGAATCCTTTGATGCAAACTATAAACTGTTTAAGAGTCAGAATGGAGAAGTGTTTTCCAGGTATATTGGTACTAACTGCAGGAATGGGCCACCTTTGAAGAAGATATGGGTTCCCAAAAATTGTCTTGAGAATCTTCCTGTGAATGTTATCATGACATCACATGTGAAGAATACAAACCACATACCAAAGGCTTCATATGGTCCAAAAGCTTCATACAGACCGAGGACTCATCTGACTCACCCTAATGTCAATGTTTTACAGGGAAATCATACTCAGACCCATGAATATGAGCGTGTTTCTTCAAACCGCTATGTTCATAGAACAAAGAATTTTTCTGTTTATTCCTATGAGTATTATTCACCTCCTGCAAGGCTATTTACTAGGGATCCAAAGCCGAAATTCTCAGATGTTGCACTTAGACTCATTGCTTCTAAGCCACCCCTGAAAATGTGGGTGGTTAAGAAAACTTAACTCTCTTTTGCAGGGTAAGGTCTCCAGCCGGAAATCAAAGGCGTCCAAAACTCATGTTGGGGACCTTAAACATCTTGTGGGGTGCAAGATAAAATGCCCAAATGGTCTTACTATGTACTTCGTTCCAGGATTCCTTGATACTCACCCTATCTATCCTAACCAAGATCTGAATTTTCATGTTCCACTTGTTCGTCAAATGTTTATGCTTCACAACTCGCTTGGTGAAGCTTATCCCCCAAACTGCACTGTAGGCTATGACACCTCGTACTTCAGAATGGATTATGGACAGTGGATGCACTAACCACATGACGGGCAATCCAAGTCTGCTGATGGATTCAACGCTTCGTCCATC
Source organism: Aegilops speltoides (assembly GCA_021437245.1). NCBI lineage: Eukaryota > Viridiplantae > Streptophyta > Magnoliopsida > Poales > Poaceae > Aegilops > Aegilops speltoides. The sequence continues at coordinate 368,157,027 of CM038142.1, forward strand.
AGACAAAAGTCACATCACATTTGCTGATACTGGTAAAGGCAAAGTATTGGGTCTAGGCAGAGTTGCAATATCAAGGGACCAGCACATGGATAAAGTGATGGTTGTTGAATCCCTTGGTTTCAACTTAATGTATGTCTCAATGCTCTGTGACTTGAACATGATTGTGCTATTTGGAAAATATCGATGCCTTGTACTAATGGAATCTGACAAGTCTCTAGTCTTGGAAGGGTATCGGAAAGATGATCTCTATATGGTAGATTTCTCAGCAGGACCACAGATGGCCGTATGTCTTATAGCAAAGGCTTCGGAATGCTGGCTCTGGCATCGAAGGCTAGGGCATGCTGGCATGAAGAATTTGCACACTCTCGCGAAGAAGAAGCATGTCGTGGGCATCGAAGGCGTCAAGTTCAAGAAGGACCATCTATGTGGCGCCTGTTAAGCCGGAAAGATGACTAGGGCCAAGCATCCCTCGAAGACAATCATGACTACATCTCAACCCTTCGAGCTGCTTCACATGGATCTATTCGGCCCTACTCACTACTCTACTCTCAATGCTACTGCTTGCCTCTATGGCTTCGTAATTGTTGATGATTACTCTAGATATACTTGGGTGCACATAATTCTCTACAAGACTGAAGTGCAGGATGTCTTCAGACGATTTGCCAATCGTGCCATGACGAACTATGGCGTCAAGATCAAGCACATCAGAAGCGACAATGGCACTGAGTTCAAGAACACTGGTCTCGACCTCTATCTGGATACACTTGGCATCACACATGAGTTCTCTGCTCCTTATACACCTCAGCAGAATGGCATCGCCGAGCACAAGAACAGAACTCTCATTGAGATGGCCCGAACGATGCTTGATGAGTACGAAACTCCACGGAAGTTCTGGCCCGAAGCCATTGACACTGCTTGCCACATCATCAACCGAGTTTATCTTCACAAGCTTCTGAAGAAAACATCCTATGAGCTCCTAACTGGTAAGAAGCCAAATGTAAGCTACTTCAGAGTATTTGGTGCTAGGTGCTGGATCAAGGATCCACATCACACTTCAAAATTTGCAACGAAAGCACATGAAGGTTTTATGCTTGGTTATAGAAATGATTCGCACTCCTACAGAGTCTTCAACCTCTTTCACTATAAAGTAGTTGAAAATGTAGGTGTGCGGTTCGATGAAACTAACGGATCGCAAAGAGAGCACCTGCCAAATGTGCTAGATGAAGTACCTCCAAGTGAATCTTTCAAGCAGATGGGAATTGGAGATATCATACCCTCTGAGAATCAACCTGAAGAGGAACTTGTCATTTCTGCACCAAATCAACCTGAAGACAATGCTCAGCCTGAAGACAATCTCTCACCTAATGACATTGATGAGCAACAGCAAAATCTTCGTCCTGCTCATCCTCGTGTTGCAAATGAAGTTCAGATTGAGAAGTTAATTGACAGCTTGAATGCACCTGGTCCACTCACTCGTTCTAAAGCAACCCAAAGAGCAACACAGCTAACCAACTTCTATGGACATTTTGCATTTGTCTCAATCTCTCAACCCAAGAAAGTTGATGAAGCCTTCATGGAACCTGAATGGATTCAAGCTATGCAAGAAGAGCTTCAAGTTCGAGCTGAATAATGTGTGGCAATTGGTCTAGCGTCCTGATCCTCGGAAGCACAATATCATTGGCACCAAATGGATATATCGCAATAAGCAAGATGAGCATAGTCAAGTGGTCAGAAATAAGGCTCGTCTTGTTGCACAAGGTTACACTCAAGTGGAAGGAATTGACTTCGATGAAACATTTGCTCTGGTGGCAAGACTTGAAGCCATTCGCATACTACTAGCCAATGCAAATCATCACAACATTCTCCTGTATCAAATGGATGTGAAAAGTGCTTTTCTCAATGGAAAGATAGAAGAAGAAGTATATGTCGCACAACCTCCAGGTTTTGAAGATCCAAAACATCCTGACATGGTATACAAGCTCAACAAGGCACTGTATGGCCTCAAACAAGCCCCTCATGCTTGGTATGACACGCTCAAAGACTTCCTGAAGAGCAAAGGCTTCAAACCTGGTTCACTAGATCCTACTCTCTTCACGAAGACATATGATGGTGAACTGTTTGTGTGTCAAATCTATGTGGATGACATTATCTTCGGTTGCACCAATAAGAAATACAGTGATGAATTTGGTCACATGATGCAAGAGCAATATCAAATGTCCATGATGGGCGAGCTGAAGTTCTTTTTGGGTCTTCAAATCCGCCAACAACGCAACGGCATCTTCATATCACAAGAAAAATATCTCAAAGACTGCATGAAGAAGTTTGGAATGCAAGATTGCAAAGGATACACGACGCCATGCCAACCAAAAGTCATCTGGGACCCGACGACAATGGTAAAGAGTTTGATCAAAAGGTATATTGCTCTATGATTGGTTCTTTGCTTTACTTATGTGCATCTAGGCCAGATATAATGCTTAGTGTTTGCATGTGTGCCCAATTCCAAGCGGCACCAAAGGAATCGCATCACTTAGCTGTGAAGCGAATTCTTCGGTATTTGGCTTACACCCCAACACTAGGATTATGGTATCCAAAGGGATCAGAATTTGATCTAGTGGGATTCTCAGATGTTGATTATGCTAGTGACAAGGTTGATCGCAATTCCACATCAGGCACATGTCATTTTCTGGGACGATCTCTTTTCCATTGGTCTTCAAAGAAGCAGAACTATGTATCTCTCTCTATTGCTGAATCTGAATACATTGCTGCTGGATCTTGCTATGCTCAACTTCTCTGGATGAAGCAAACTCTTAAGGACTATGGAATCCATTTGAAGAATGTGCCTCTTTACTACGATAATGAGAGTGCTATCAAGATTGCAAGCAACCCAGTTCAGCACTCGAAGACAAAGCACATTGAAATTCGTCATCACTTTCTCAGAGATCATGTTATGAAGGAAGATATTGATATCATTCACGTCAAGACAGAAGAACAGTTAGCCGATATCTTCACAAAGCCCTTGGATGAGAAATGGTTTTGCAAGTTGTGGTGTGAGCTAAATATCTTGGAATCCTCAAATGTCCAGTGAATGGACACACATCCTAACACTTATGCATTTTGATGACTTAGATGTGCAACACACGAAGTAATGTATATCTTCAATCAATGAAGACATACACTCTAAGTGTGAATACATTAATGCAGAATTTGACTTCGGAGCGCCACTATAATTGTGCGTTGTGCCTGGGTCTAATACTTCGTATACGGTGGGTAACGCCACCACCAAATTTCTATTTGAAGTGTTTCTCTTGGCGTTATGCTCGCATTGTTTTCATATGTGATTCATATTCATCCTTGGCTTATGCTCAAGTTTATCTTCAATTGGTTGAATTGGACTAGTACTATATATATCTGTGCTCTGTCCTCTACAGCATTCACTTATAGCTCTGGCTTCGTGTTGAATCTTTCGAAGTAAGTGAATGTGATCGGACCCTAACCTATCTATGCTTCTACCTCAACTCTATTTGTCCAAGGCATATGCATTCTATTGAAAATTGTCGATTGTCTTCACCGAGACCTTGTCAGCTGAAGTCAATCTGACACACATTTATATCTGCTTTTAATGCTTTATCATATTTGCCTGAAACCCGGAGAATTCGGAACAACCACCCCGACAATCCAGGCGTGCGTGGGAACATGGAACAACTCCCAAGGTGTTGCATGCTTGCCACGTGTCCGTCAGAATCGTCAGGGGCACCTACGTAATTGCGTTGTGCCGTCTCTGTCCTTATAAACAACCGTCACGTCTCAGTCAAAAATTCTTCTTCCTCCTCGCCACCTCTCGCAAAACCTAGCGCCTCCGCTAGCTCTCGACGACGCCGACGACGAAGCGCTTAGCTGCCGCGACTTCCTTGATGTCATTCTCACGCCGGCCGCAGACCTCGTCTTCTCCGCCGTCGCCGTAGGTGTCTTCCATCGCCAAGTTAGGGCACGGGAGATTGAACTGCTCGGCCTCCATCTTCGCTCCGTCTAGCAATTCTTCGAGTGGTAATTAAAGTTTACTTTTTACCGTCCTTTTGATCTGATAGATTCATCTATTTCTACCAAAAATGGTTTCTAGATCTTCAAACTTGAATCTATCTCATCCTGCATCTCATATTCTGCCCAGTCTATTCACTTATGCTTCTTTACAAGTTAGATTCCTTACTTGTACTTATTCTTGGATTTGTACAATTCTGGAACCAACTCTCATCAAATAAGTGAATGTCTTCGCATTGTTAGGTCAATGTCTTCAAACTGATTTATCTTGAAAATCTTCTGAGAATGCTTATTGCCTCTTCCCCTTCCCTCGCACCTCTAATGCTATCACAGGTACATATCCGTGGGAGAATCCCTTGGTTCTCATAGTCTGCATTCGTTTGTAGAATTCTTGCAGAGTCACATCAACTCACCTGAAGCCAGTTCTTGTCTGACCAGTCGTTTGAAGCCATTGCACGTACTAAAGCCCTTCAGCTTACACTTCATGGCAACTGAAAAGTCAGCATGAAAGGGAGGCAGACAGCACCGTGGTAACACTTCCCAGGATCTACCTCCAGATTTGCACGAGTTGTACAAGCCTGATCCTGAGGAAACCTATACTGGCCGCAAGAATCGAATCCAGTGGATTCAAAGATATTGGCCAGAAGAGTGGTTCAAATACCGCTTCATCACCGAAGAATATGCAGAGAAAAATTCCATCAAGGGACCATGGGGAGATATTGTGTACAAAAATCTTCAACCCCAGTCCCTTTCTGAAGCCCTCCAACGAGAATTCTATCCGTGCATGATTCGCGGACCGCAGCCAGAGAACACTGATCCTTCCTCTCTGGTGTGGTGCCGTGAAGACCATCTGTTCAAGCGCAATTTCCAGTTTGCCAAAGACTCAGCTGCGAAGAACAAGAAGGCTCTGGGTCTCGACTTCAACCCTAGTCCTTCCTCACCTCGAGATGATGGCACCCGCGAAGCCAATCAGAACAGGATCGGCCCCTTCTACAACCTTGATGGCCTCATCACCCACATAATTGTCCAAGGTGCCAAGGTGGATCATTCTAATAATGATGCTGACACTAACGAAGCTCCAGCTCCTCCTCCAAAGCCTAAGAAGCAAAAGAAGACTAAAGCTTCAAAGTCATCTGCTGCTCCAACAGCTTCGCGTGTGAAGACATTAGCAACTGCTCCTCCTGCTCCCAGCAACACCTCTGAAGATCTCTCCCGCATCTCCAAGGGGCGTGAGAAGCCAAAGAAGAAACATGTTCAGCAACAGAGTCAAGAACTTACACCTGCTGCCGTTCTGAGTAACGAATCTGAAGCAATTGATTTGTCTTCAGATGAAGAATTTGGCAATGGTGCCCTTGAGCAGCTGATCAAGAGCAAGCAAGAGGCGGAGATCTTCAATGACCTGCCCCTCTTCGATGTGAATATCCTGCACACTTTCATTGATGAATGGTTTGACAATCAAGATCTCAGCTTTGATGATCTTCAACTCCCCATTGGCATCAGCGTCTCCTTTCAAGGCGCCATTGCTCCCGAGCTGGCTCTTGCTCAGCGAATCGTTGAACTGAAGCACAAGATTGATTTTGAAAAGGAACATTTCAAGAAGCATGTAGCCAAGCTGAGTGTGGCTGATGTCCAAAAGTTCAACGTGATGCTCAATGACCTCAAGGAGGCGTTTCGCAAGAAACGTGAGGAAGCCAAAGGCTCAAGAGAGCGCATGAAAACTCTTGCTGCTATGTGTGTTTAGGCTTACAACGAAGCCGAAAAGCGCAAGGCTCTTGGGCGTCCTGGCATTGACCCCAAGATGGCTGCCAAGCAAAATAAGAAGCACAATGTGGCCCAGACTGAAGCTCCATAGCGGGAAGAACCTCACATTGTCTTCCCAGCCAGCATGACAGGCTCGAAGCCTAAGGTCTCCACTGTGGCTTCAGATAAACAGAAAACCAAGGCAGCTGAAGCCGAAGCCAGAAAGCGCAAAACCAAGAACACCACAGATGATGCACCACCCCTCAAGAAGAGGAAGACCAATAAGAGAGATCGGGCTGCTCCCAAAGAGCCCCTTGTTGTTGAACCCATTGCTTTTGCTCCTCCTCCATCTGAAAATCAAGAGCGTCGATTGATTGTTCATGAGCCTACTTCCACAGAGGCTCCTGAAGTTCAAGAGGTTCCAGTCGTTGACCCCATCGTGAATGAAGACATTGGTCCCCAAGACAATGTAGAAGATGATGAAGTCCTTCCTCAGATCCAGCACCAAACAGTATCATCTCCTGTTCGCATGAACAGCGAAACCATCAGTATTGGTCGTCCTCTGACGCCAATCTCACAAGATGCCTCATGGGCTGATCGCCCTCAACCAGCAACCCCAGTTCAAGACTCACCAAGTACACCCCGTCCTTCACCACCGCAAGGCCCTAGTCCAATTGTCAATGACGACAATTACATGGAGACCACACCATCCCCGAAAGCGTCGCCGTGTACCAACAACCGCCAAAAGGCGAGGCCATTGGTCTCCATGACAACCATCATAGAAGAGGATTCACACCAATCCAGCTCAGTGGCACGTCAGGTGTTTCCTGAAGACAATCCTTGTGTGACGGTTCCTGCGTCTGAAGCTAATGCTTTTGAAGAGATTCCGGCTGCATCTGCCGAAGAAAGACAAGAAGAGCATGTTGTTACTCCCCCTAGCAACCAAGAAGTTGTTCTCGGGGAGAACGTATCTGTGCCCGACCCTCCATCCCTTCAAGTGGAGGTTGAGAATACTGAGGCGGCCACCAACACCGTTCCTGAAGCCAATGATGTTGTCATGACTGAAGACAATGTGACGCCTCAAGTTGACAATGTGAATGAAGCCAATGCTGCACCTGCAACGAATGTGCATCATGAAGCCTCTGCAAATGCCACTGCTCCTGTTCCGCCTCCAAGGCCCCACACAATTGAGCATGCATTCTACCAAGGCGAGCTTGTTCTGTCGGATGGCCAATTCGATTCCTCCTTTGCTCTGGACCTCGGTTTGACTATCATGTGGAGCACAGGCCTCGTGTTGAAGCCAAAACCAAGGCTGCCAAGGTTCCAGTCTTGCATCGGCACCAGGCTCATTCAATGTCAACGGCTTCATTGCACACAACAACTTTTTTGACTCTGGCAAGAACCCATATTCCTAGCCAAGAATCTCATCAGATCGGTTCTGAAGCTACCAGCAGCGCAGCTCCTACTCCTGCATTCTATACAATCAGGAGCGCATATTTCCTCATATGCGTCTCGGACACTGAAGCCATTCTTTGATGCTCGCCTTGAAGAAGCCCTAGACTGCTTTTGTGATGCTGGTCTTCTGGAGTTTTTCACTGACAAGGAACATTGGAATGAAGAGCTTCTCCTGCAATTCTATGCAACCCTCCACATTCACGGCTACAACAGGGATACAATGACATGGGTCCTTGAATGGATGACGGGCAACGTTCATCATGAAGCCAAAGCCTTTGATCTCATTGAGCTTACCGGCCTCTCCACTCCAGGCGAACTATATGAACCTGGTTGTCAGTTTCACCACGATGCATTGGAGAGTATCTTTCAGAAGCCTGAGCCCAACATGAGCCAGATGCTCAGTATGATGAAGCCACTGTCCCCGGATGCTGAGTATCCCAAGGAATTCCTTGTTGAAGACCTAGAGTATCTGCCCCGCACTATCTATCATATCATTCGGCGAACTCTATGGCCGATCAAGGGGCATTCCTCCTCAGCAAAGCTTGAAGGTGCTATGAAGACATTGGTCTTCTACTGAATGGCAAAAGCTTCAATACTCAAGATTTCTTCATTCGCCAGTTTGCTACATCTGGGTCCGACATCTTTGGTCTAAAGGTCTATGCTCCTTGATCATGCGTCTGATCAAGCTCCACTCTGCAATTGACTATCAGCCCTCTGCTCGTAACCATCTCGTACTTTTACCAGAGGTGGATATGTCCATTGAAGCTATTTATCCAGAGCCTGCCAAGGAAGCCCTATATCTTCACAATATAGATCGTCAGAGCTTTTCCCAGCATGTTGAAGGTGTTCAGGTTGCTTCTCGTGTTTATCCTTTGGCGCAACACTTTCGCAGTACGCATCTTGAAGCCACAGAAAGCACCGTTGCTCCAAGAACTCGCAAACGATCTCGTGTGCTTAATGACCACGAGCTTCTTGTGGCTTTGCATCAAAAGCAAGATAAGTATCATTACTGGCAGAAGCGGCAAATGCAAAGCCTCTTGGTGGATATCAATCGCATTTGCAATCTTGCCACCAAGAACGCCTTTGTCGCTCATGAAACCTGTCGGAGGACTTGGAAGGGATTGACACTGCTCAGTGCTGAAGCTGATCTTCAAGATGATGGCTTCAACGAAAGATTCAAGTTTGACTCCACTCCTCCCTGAAATGTTGTTTTGCGTCGAACCCCGTCTCTTGAAGATTCAGAGTACTCTTCGTCCGCAGCCGCAGTAAATGCCAGAGTTATTGATGAAGCCAATGATGCTACTTCACCATCGCCGACATCAGTGCATATCAACACTGCATCGAGTTCTTCTGCACCACCAAACCTCAACGACGACCCTGCTGCTTCACCTACTCCTCATGGGAACGAGTAGAGCCTCTGTCTTCAAACCTTTTTGGTCTTTACTGACAAAAGGGGGAGAAGCATAGGTTGATAGTCTTCAAGCGGGTTCTGATCGGTGGTTGCTATTTTGCCTAGTTCTTACAACTCTCATTTTGCTACATTTGGTTCTTTGAGTTGTAACACTTAAACTTGATGGTCGTCTGCTACTTTTTCTTCTATTCTATGTGATGCGATGATAAATTCCGCATATGCGATGATAAATCCCGCGTGAACTCATTCTGCAGACGTCCATTTTTCATTGTGCATGTCATCATTCCTGTATATCTGTTCACGCATAATGTATTGTCTTCATACGGTGAAGAGAATCTCCACAAGTACAACCTGCCATGTGCATTTGCATTCCAACGCAAAACATTTGTATGCACATCTTCAGGGGGAGCCTTTTGCCATCTATGAAGACAATATCTTAATCCTTACAATTTCAAATACTTTTATCCCCGTTGAATACTTCAACTAGTTTGTCATCAATCACCAAAAAGGGGGAGATTGTAAGTGCATCTAGTGCCACCCCTAGTTGGTTTTGGAGTATTGACGACAAACCTGGTTGAGGGACTAATATGTTTGTGAGAATTGCAGGATAACACAGGTAGTAGTCCCTCCTTGATTCGGTTTACCTACCGGAGATGACCCCTAAAAATGTGTGAAGACATTGAAGACAATGGTGGTCTGTGAAGATATTCACATTGAAGACTATGACACGAGAGGACATTGAGTGAAGACTATGGAGCGAGAAGACTTAGTTGTTTTGTTGTTTCCTTTTCTTCTTTGTTGAGTCATAGGAACCACCGCACTGTTAAGTGGGGTCCAAGTGAACAAGAGTGACTGAAGTGATGCTCAAACAAAATCCTATGTCTTCGAGCGAAGACAATGAGAGCAAATCTTATCATGTGTCGGATAAGTCAACTTTACTTGTAGCCCAAGCCAAGCTGCCGCGTGTGTTTGAAATCTGACCGTTGCGACATGTGTCAGTTCCTTTGTGACCCAGGGTCATTTCGGACAAATCCAGTTGGGTTGCCCAGTGGCTATAAATAGTCCACCCCCTACACCATAAATTGGTGGCTGCTCAGAGTTAGTACACGGCTTTTGTCGTTTGAGAGCAACCCATCGCCGAAGCTTTTGAGAGAGAATCCTTGCAAGGACAAAGCCCAAACCACCCGGAGCCCAAAGAGTGTTTGGCATCACTGAAGTCTTTCTGTCTGCATGATCTGAAGACTTGTTACACTTGAGGACTGTGAATCCTCCAGCCGGTTAGGCGTCATGTTCTGAGCATCCAAGAGCCATTGTGGATTGCTGGTGAACGTAGTCTGTGAAGGTTCGGAAGTCTACCTTGAAGACTTACCAGAGTGATTGGGTGGGGACTAAGTGTCCTTAGCTCAAGGGGAATAAGGTGAAGACGCAGTCTTCTGAGTTGAATCTCAGCCTCCCTAACCATACGTACAGTTGTCACAGCAACTAGAACTGGTCGAACAAATCCCTGTCCTTTTGAAGCCACTGGTTCTATCTCTTACCACTCTTACTTACAGTTTGTATTTGTGAAGTCATTGCTTGCTTGCATTATCTGTTTGACTTCACTGCGTGACTATCTGTTCTGATTGACTTCATACTATCTTCCATCCTGATCTTTACTACCTAGCTGTTGTTAGTCTTCAAGCTTTCACTCAATTGAATACTTGACTATGGCTTGTCTAGTGTAGACTACCTTCCGCTGCATTCGAATAGTGTGGTCAGTGTTTATCTTCGAAACTCCCATGTTTTTAAGACTTTCCTAAAAATCTCCTATTCACCCCCCCCCCTCTAGTCGATAACTAGCCCTTTCATTTCTGGAACACGAAAAACAGGCAGAAAATAGGAACTGACACTGGGCACTGAGTTAATAGATTAGTTCCCAAAAATGATGTAAAATAGTATATAAAGCATCCAAGATTGATAATATAATAGCATGAAACAATCCAAAATTATAGATGTGTTGGATACATATCATTAGTGCGGATACCCAAGGCATCGTCGGAGATGCAGAGATTCTCACGGATAGCGACAAGGTCCTCATGATCAGGAGGGTAGAAGAGGAACACATCGCCTAGATACAAAGAATCATTGGACACCGCATGGCACGAGGTCGGGCTCTTGAAGATCGTGGAGCTGGCCACATCGGAGATAAGTGAGTTCAGCATGTCCATGGCTAGCATGAACAAGATTAGCAAGAAAGGGGCGTCATGTCGGAGCCCTCTAGCATGACCCACTGATAGTCTCGACAAGCCATTGACGACCACGCAAGAGACAAGAGTCTGATGATCCGTGGATGATCAAAGACGACTTCAACATGATCTACCAAGCAAGAGACAAGAGCAATTCAAACATAAACAGGAGAATGATTGGAAAATTTCACCGAGCCATAGACCTAGCTAGGCTCAAGGAGATCAAGTGCAAAAACTGGCGTTTTACATGGAGCAATGAAAGAGAAAACCCTACCCTGTGTAGCATTGACAAAATTTTCTGCAACGTGCACTGGGAAGAGTTGCATCCTGATCGTTTGTTGGTTGCTGCCTCAATGTCCTTCTCAAACCACTGCCCACTGGTGCTCGCTGCTGCGGATACGCCAGGACGAAGAGCTAGGTTCAGATTTGAAAATTTCTCGCCTAACTTTCCACACTTCTCGGAAACAGTCCTTCGTGCCTGGCAAAGACCGATACCGCATGATTGCCCATTTGTCAGAATCAAGAAGAAGCTCGAGCGTATGACGACTGACCTGAGGATCTGGAGCAAGGCCACTTTTGGTAAAGGAAAAATGCAGCTTCATATTGCAAATGAAGTCATACGGTTGCTTGATGTGGCGCAAGAAAGTAGAATGCTCACGGGTGCAGAATTTCAACTGAGAAAACAACTCAAGATAAAGGTGTTAGGGCTGGCAGCCATTGAGAGGGCAAGGCGAAAACAAGCTTCTAGGATCACCTGGCTGCGGGCGGGGGACACAAACACAAAGCTTTTCCATGCAAAAATGAGAGATAGAAGGAGGAAAATTTTCATACACTCTCTCAGGGAGGGCGGCTCGGAGGTATTCGATCATGCTGGGAAGGAGAGGATTCTTCATGATCATTTCACCAGATTTCTGGGCAAGCAAGAAGATCGAGAAACCACCCTCAACTGGGACAGACTGGTCATTCCCACGATTGACCCGCAAGGCCTAGACTCGCCGTTCTCGATGGCTGAGGTTTGGGCCGCTATCGTTTCCTCCCCAACGGATAAAGCACCCGGACCTGACAGTTTCACGGGCCAATTCTATCGTTCTTGTTGGCACATCATCAGGATGACATTATGGCAGTGTTTCACGATGAACGCACTCTGGTTAGCCAAACCACCGCGCCAAGGCCGTGGGGCATGACAGATGGAGAGCACCTTCACAAAGAGCTCGACGAAGAAGTGAATAAGGTTGATCGTCCTAAGCCAAAGAGGGGTTCAACATCACGTTTCTTCGAAGTAAAGCGATGACGCCTCGTTTGATGATCCCCCGGAGAGCGACACAAGCGTTTTTGGGATGATTGATACTAACTTCTGCATTAAACTTAACAAAAAATTGTTCATATATTCAACACATGATACATGTGGTGAGTTCACCAATTCTTCAAGCTCCACGACTCTCGCCTTTATTGATCATTGTGTTAGCGAGTAGGTGTGTGGGGTTGTGTATCTCTTATATCTTTTATACGAAATTCTAACACATCTTCATGCACATCGGTTAGCCAGTAATGAAGTAATCAATCTGGTTCTAAATATTTGGTTTATTATTACTAGCAAAAGACCCCGTGCGTTGCAACGGGAGAGAAAACATAACACACGCTCTTAACTCAACAACCATCACTCAAGACCACAATAGGTCCATCTCCTTTATTTTTGCGAGGCATCATATTTGTGTTGCCGCTTATCCTCCTTCTCACTGTCGCCGGTGATGGCCTCAGTGTTCACACAAAACAATAAAAAACGTGTGTTGAATATGGTTATAAGGCGTCTCTCTCCCTCTCTCTCTCTCTCTCTATCTCTCTATCTCTATCTCTCTCTCTCTCTCTCTCTCTCTCTCTCGCTTTCTCTCACTCTCGCGATGAGAAATCTGTTGTTTCCCCTGCGACATTTTTCAGAGGTATGCATGTGTAGTTATCGTTGTTTTCTTTTCCCTATATGGTTATAGTGGGGTGTTTATTTGCAATCTGGATCACCGTCGGTATGAAAAAAAAGGATCTTGTGCTATAAATTATAAGTTTGCTTCGATAACAATATTTTAAAAATATTTAACAGGTAAAATTAACATCATATTTAGATTCCACACATTTTTCTAATAAAATTTCATATATAATATGTTAAAATCAAAGTTACGGTTTAAAAGATACAGATAATTTAGAAAATCATTTGGTTTGACTCAAATATATTCCAAAATAATATTTTAACAGGTAAAAATAATCTCATATTCATATTCTACATATTTTTCTAATCAAATTTCATATATCAAATTGGAGTTACGGTTTAAAAGATACGGATGATTTTAAAAAGCATTTGTTCGACTTAAATATGATCCACGGATGAATTACCTAAAACATTAGGGGGGGTTCGAAAAATGTAAAATAATGGTTCGGGTGTGAGTTAAATCTGGATGGCGGGTTGATTTCAAGAAAAGACAGGGACTTTTACGTAAAATACGAAAATAACGATTCGTTTTAACTTAAAACAGGACTGCGGGTTGAATTCTCTGAAATAGAGGAACTTTTCTGAAAAATGCCATGACGGACGAAAGAAACCCAATTTGCTTTATTATTAGGGGTAAAGACTTTGCTTTAAATATATTATATACTAACAATAATAGTATTACCTCCGTTCCAAATTATTTGTCTTAAATTTGTGTAGATATGGATGTACTTTTTCTTTTTGCGTGTAATATGTGTCTCATTTATATCATAAGGATCATAGCACAAGCCACGTACATACCAACCTGACAAAACTGAAAAGACAACAGAATTCTAGCTTTTGCCCACAAGAACACCAGCCAAGAAATAAAATTACAAACAAGACTGAGGAAGACGCCAATGCCCGTCACCTGTCTCTGCCACCACCATAGCAGCCACCAAAGGAGAAAATGACGGATCATCTCCACACCCGAGCTCGACGCAGCTCCATCGCTGATATGCAGCTTTGCGGGCCTCCAAGGTGACAATAAATACGAAACCATTGCCGCTGAACGAATCAGACCTGGGCAACACTCCGGACATGTCATCGAACTCCAGATCTGGCACCACCGCACAACTAAGATGTTGGATGAGGAAACCATACCTACCTGCCACGAACCACGAACCCAGCGCACGATGCACCATCTTCCAGATGCCGACGATGTAGACCACAATCTGCATCCGCTCCTGGACTACTTCCCAAGTTCCGCGCCAGCTCTGGAGCAAACATCGTCGCAACGGCGGAGCCCGGTGATAGAGGTTCACCACGAGGATGCCGACGCCGCATCATCCTTACTTGAACAGACTAGTGTCGTGGTAACAATTCCGACAATAAGAGAGGGGTAGGATAAAGGAGCATGATCTATCGAGATGCATATGGGTGACACGGTGGTTTTAGCAAGTTCGGGCCTCTCACGATGGAGATAACAACCCTATGTCTCGTGCTCCGGAGAGGCTTTGTTTTATCTTAGTATGTATCCAGAGATTACAATGAGAGGGGAATGGATCCCCGTAGTCCTGAGACTAATGGTGAAAAAGAGAGAGAGATGGAAGCCCAGGCCCCCTAGTCTACTGGTGGGGGTGGCTTATATAGAGTGCGCCACCCCCTCACCTCCTATGTTACAAAGTGGAGCATCAATGCCATAATGCCTGCCCATTACAAAACCGTCATGCTGACTATTGGTCTTCGCATATCCGAGTGAGTTACACGGCCGAGTGGAATGAGCTCGTCGAGTGGGGTGCCGTGCTCCGAGTGATCGTTGTCGTCTGAGTGACTTTCAAGCTGCGGTACATCTGGACGGCGATCTGGCCCAGGGGCCCAACGTAAAATGTATCGTGTCCATGGATAGGGTCTTTAGGTCAAGCATGTTACCCTACCCCTAATACATGTCCTCGTCATTAGCCCCCGAATCGGTCGAGGTTGAGCGGGTCGAGTCGAGGTGAAATCCCAGATGAGTCGAGTGCTACGGAGGCACTTATGAACTTCCTCTGGTCACCCGGCGGTCTTATCTCCGCGTGTTGCCTTGACGGATTCCAGACTGCATGGTGTCCGAGAGAAATGAGCTCAAACGGGTCCGCGGAAGAGCGTTGAACTCACCTTATAGCAATTTTTTTGGAGTGATTTGGAGTTGGTCCTGCATCGAGTAACTGATTACTCAGAATTTCTTCACACCTGGAACGTGTCTTTTTTTGTTGTTTGGCCGTCACTCGGACCGGGCGGACCATTCCAAGTGGATACCATTCCAGTGGGGGCACGCTGAGTGCACCCACTGGGTGTAGTCCCCGAGACTGCCGTCGACTGCGGGCAGTCGGCGGGACTCTTAGAGCCTATCTTTTTTTGTTCTTGTTCATCACCTGGACTGGTCAGGCCATACCGAGTGGAGATTACTCTAGTGGGTGCACGCTCAGTGCACCCACTGGGTGTAGTCACCGAGACCGCCATCGACTGCGGGCAGTCGGCGGGGGTCTGAGAGAACTAAAACTCTTTTTAGCTGGTACTGATCGAACTTGTTCTTCTCTCGCATTGGTTTTTGTTTGCTTGATTCAGCGTCTGAAGAGGAATCAGCAGTCGACCGGTTGGACGATCCTTGAGCAGCATTGATCAGCTCATCAGCAAGGCCCTCAGCAATGGTCTTGACGTTCCTGTCTCAGCTCACCAGCAAGGCACTCAACAATGGTCTTTGACGTCCAACAGTGCGCACAATCTCGTCCTTTTTCTTGATGGTGCAGCCCTGAAGTGGTGGTCGTGGCCAACCTACACTTTGCTAAGCCCCCGAGTGGGAGGATTGCTCACCACTCGGTAAGATTTTTCAAACTTAGGCGAGTACTGGACTGCAGCTAAGCCTCCGAGTGGGAGGATCGCTCACCACTCGGTAGGATTTTTCAAACTTAGGCGAGTACTGGACTGCAGCTAAGCCCTCGAGTGGGAGGATTGCTCATCACTCGGTAGGATTTTTCAAACTTAGGTGAGTACTGGACTGCAGCTAAGCCCCCGAGTGGGAGGATTGCTCACCACTCGATAGGATTTTTTATTACTTAGGCGAGTACCGGACTACAGCTAAGCCCCCGAGTGAGAGGCAGACTCACCACTCGGTAGGATTTTTTATTACTTAGGCGTAGTCTTGGACTGCAGCTAAGCCCCAGTGAGAGGCAGACTCACCACTCGGTAGGATTTTTTATTACTTAGGCAAGTACTGGACTGCAGCTAAGCCCCCGAGTGAGAGGCGGACTCACCACTCGGTAAGATTTTTTATTACTTAGGCGAGTACTGGACTGCAGTTAAGCCCCCGAGTGAGAGGCAGACTCACCACTCGGTAGGATTTTTCTTCGACTTAGGCGAAACGGATTCGCAGCTAAGACACCCACTGGGGGATTTTAGAACACGTAAAAAATGAACAAAAATCATTCGGAAGACTGTAAAATCATGTCTTTTGATAATCAAACTAAAGGGTACTTCTTTCTGAGTTCTCTTCCAGTGGGGGCACGCTGAGTGCACCAACTGGGTGTAGTCCTCGAGCCTCTGTCGGACTAGATGAGTCTGGCAGAGAGTTTAAGTCTCCCGGTAAGCCTCCATGCAGTTGGCACGGTAAATATCTTTGTCTGGGATTGAATCAATCGGATGGACGCATAGCGAGGTGGTTGTACGAACGACGTGGCGAGTAAGGCCGCCTGTAGGATTCAGTGATGGTGCTTCATTTTTACCCTTTTGCATGAAAGGGGTATTTATCCAAGTGGACGTGCTTCCCGACTGATCGGGGTATGTTAACTGCAAGGAAAAACTTGGTGGCACTTGTATGTCTCCCGGAGGAGATAGACTAGTGGTCTGACATGGACGTGCCATGAAACCCGAGTGACGAGGCTAGTGTGTGGACTGACTCTCCAGAGAGAGGCCACTCATTATCCCGGGGGAAAATCAGCACATGCCATCTCTGAGTCCAAGTTTGTGAAACTGACGCCTTGGAGCCTAGGATAGGGCCAAGTGTATCCGTAGAGGAGCGTTGTTTTCACCCTTTTGCAGTCCTGAAGATGAATTTAGGTAATGATTTGGGCGATCGTCCGAGTGGACAGTACTACCCTTATAGATTTTCGGCAGACCGAGCAAGTATGGTCAGAAAGATATTCCTGATGTGATCAATAGGTTGATTGAATGGGCGTAACCCCTGAGGGCGGCATGGCCAATGGTTGTGCGTAGCCCCCGAGTGATCCTCGAAAGAGGTAAGCTTGTTATAGAGTGTGATATGAGGTTTGATCATGTGAGTAACTTAGTCGTTCCCGTGTTGGGGGTGTAGAGGTAAAGATATGTCCAAGTGATGCTGACTTGCGAGGCGACCGAGGGGCGATGATGTGTACAACCGAGTGGCAACGCGCGGGGCGGCAGAGTTATGATGAGGAGCACAACCGAGTGGCGGCGCGTTGGTCGGCCGAGTGGTGAAGGCATGCACAACCGAGAGGCGACGCGCGAAGCGGTTGAGTGGTGAAGACATGCACAACGGAGAGGCGTCGCGCGGGGCGGTCGAGTGAGGATGCACGAGGTGGCCGAGTAAAGGACTACATGTCCAGCCAAGTGGCGACGCGCGGGGTGGCCGAGTGACGAAGCGCGGGGCAATCGAGTGAAAGATTGCATGTCCAGCCAAGTGGCTGAAATGGTCTTCGAAGGAGTTAGCTAGATGCTTTCGAAGCTAATGTAGCGACGAGGTCGGTGTAGTGTGGTTGCAATGTAACAAGACCGGCGTGACAACTGATTCTGAGTAGGAATGAAAATGGCGCGCAGAGTGTCTGTGTGATTATAAAACTTGTCAAAGTGGCGGATCGAATGCACTTGTTGAAGTGAAGGATCTGACTGGTGATGAAGTACTCGACCACTCAGGAGATTGTCATTCCAAATGAGATGCAGCCCCCGAGTGCGGCGTAGCCCCCGAGCGTACTACAGGCTTCGACAACAGACATGCCGGAATATGAGAAATATAGTTTTGAATGGATGATTTGTAATTCATCGAGTCGGACTCGGGTAAAGATGTGGAAAAGCTTCCGAGTGATGCTCGAAAGAGGTAAACTCGCAAAAAAGTGAAGTGTGAAGTTTAATTATAAAAGGGACTTATCTGTCTCATGCCTGACGAGGTCTATATCATTGATACGATGAAGAGGATTCCACAGAGGGGTTGGCTAGATGTGTTTGAAGTCAACAGAGCGACAAGGTCGATGTTGTGGTGCGCTGGGACCGGTATGATGACTGAGTCCGAGCAACGATGAATTTGGCGCATAGGGCCGTCGAGTGATCCCGTAACTTGTGTAAAAAATGGCACAAGCCAACGAAATAATTTCCCGAGGAAATTTGATGTGTGCTGAAATAAATTGTGTGAATAACACCCATAGACACCCGCTGGGAGTGCAAGGGGCTTGCTGGTTAACCAGCAAGAGTCTGAAAGAGCGAAGGATCCATTCAAACTTGTCGAAGTGCTGGCTCAAATAAAACGGAAGTGTAGTGTTTCAACTGAGTTGCAGCCCCGGAGGACCGATGCAAACTCGAAATGGAGAACAACACATGGTGTTCGTGAATGATGTATGTGAAAAAATGGAAGCTGGACTCGTGAGTCACATAACTAGTACTAAGCAAGTATGTGAAAATAAGCAGCCGAGCGTAGAGGTACACTCGGTGGCGTGGCCTCCGAGTGAACGTGATGTGTGAATTACGGGATACTCGGGAAGACGGAAATAACAGAATGTAAAATGACTTAGCTGTCTGAAGGCGCGCGGGCGGCCGAGTGGTGATGAGGCGACCAACCGAGTGGCGACGCGCGGGGCGGCCGAGTGGTTATGAGGTGACCAACCAATGACGACGCGCGGGGGCGGCCGAGTGGTTATGAGGTGACCAACCGATGACGACGCGCGGGGCGGCCGAGTGGTTATGAGGTGACCAACCGAGTGGCGACGCGCGGGGCGGCCGAGTGGTTATGAGGTGACCAACCAATGACGACGCGGGGCGGCCGAGTGGTTATGAGGTGACCAACCGAGTGGCGACGCGCGGGGCGGCCGAGTGGTTATGACGTGAAAACGAGTGACGACGCACGGGGCGGCCGAGTGGTTATGAGGTGACCAACCAATGACAACACGCGGGACGGCCGAATGTCCGGACATTTTGATTGTCTGATAAAACCTGCACATTGCCGGAAGTTTAATCGTCCGTCTATAAAATGTACGAGGTTGAAATACGAAGGAAATACTTAGCTTGTCAGGCAAGCCGATGAGGACGTGTCCTCCGAATGACCGCAAGGGGTGGCCGAATGGTGAGGACGTGTCCAACAGATGTCGGCGTGCAGGGCGACTGAGCGGAAGAGGAAGCTCGCGCGCGCACGTGGGCGTGACTGGCTCGAGTAAGGAGTCGCTTCGGGTCTGTGTTGCGTTGGGCAGTTGGTGTTGGAGGATGGCGTGGCCGCTCGCAGGGGCGCAGCCAGCCTCCGATAAATCTGTACGTTAGCCGGCCGAGTAAAAAGGTGAATCGACCAACTGGATCCAGGGACTTGACAGCCAGACGAGCGCCGTCCAAGTGAATGCCTCATCCGAGTGCACCCGCGTGTCAGAGTGAACCACATCTGGGCTGCGATCCGGTCACCGCGCCATCAGTCGAGTGGAATAAAAGATTGAGTCGGTCGGGTGACTACATGTTAGTCGTCTGTACATAGCTCAAACGGAATGTCTATCCGAGTGAACCACCGTCCGGAGACGATGACGGACGTGTGACCTGCAAGTTAGTAGGAAACATAGCTACGGATATATTTTGATGGACAAAGGGTCCCTGCACGGATGCATCTTAAGGATTAAAGGCCGTGGATGGTTACGCATGCATGCATGCACAATTATACCTTTAGAAGTTTTGACCGCGGTAATTAAGAAACTGACGCTGAAAATCCTCACCTGATGAGGCGCTTAAAAAAGCAATTATACCTTTAGAAGGAGGCCCACGCAGTCCCTAACGAGGAAAGTGCCCACGTCCAAAATCTGTACGTGCATGCAAGAGGAGTTAATTAGTCGGTAATTAAGGAAGAGTTAAAACCGCCCATGCATGTAGTGGACGTTTTCCTTTCCCACGGCCATTCATGCCCTGCATGCACGAGATAAATTGGAAGGAATTAAAGATGAGAAGGAAAGTGGAAGGCGAGGTGCAGAGCTCCCTCGACGGCCACGACAGCGGCGGTTTTTGGCGCGGATCCACCGCGAGAGGCGGCCGCGATGAATCCGAGTGCTGGGTGGCGTCTTCCTGCGAGGCCGCGCGTGGGCGGCGTTGAGTCGATCCGGCGGCTCCCGTCTTGTCGTGATCGGAGACGTGGACAGCCCCGGCGTTGGTGCCGCGTCCCGCCCGTGCATCCATCGTGGGGGTCGCCGTGCGGCGTTTCACGAGGGACGCCGCCGCAACGTGCCGTGTCAGGACGTCGCGGAGAGGCCGCTGCAGTACTAGGCCTGCGCGCACGTCACAATGACCACAGCAGAGCGCCCATGCTGCCAGACGGACTATCGAGCACCTGCGCTCGTTGCAGCCGGCTGACGGGCAGATTGAAGTCGATTGAGAAGAGGAAGCAGGAGGCGGCGCGCTGGTGGCCGTGCGTGAGGACGGATGGCCACGACTCACGCACCGTGTTGATGCCCTTTTCCCTTCCTCGTCTCTTGTCTGATTTACTAATGCATGGTGTGTCTCATCCTATAGGAGGAAAAGACAAACTCGTTGTTAGATAATGTACTGTGAAAAGACTAGATCAAATGGATACTTTCTGATCTTTTGTTTGTACGAATGGCGCAATGACCAAAGCTCTAGTGGTCAATTTCTTTAGCGATGGTAGTTGATTCGCTGTTGAAGATTGAAGAAAAAACCATTTGCATCATGGCTCGATAGACACCATGCCCCACCATAGGCGCCAACTGTCGTGGTAACGATTCCGACAATAAGAGAGGGGTAGGATAAAGGAGCATGATCTATCGAGATGCATATGGGTGACACGGTGGTTTTAGCGAGTTCGGGTCTCTCACGGTGGAGATAACAACCCTACGTCTCGTGCTCCGGAGAGGCTTTGTTTCATCTTAGTATGTATCCAGAGATTACAATGAGAGGGGAACGGATCCCCGTAGTCCTGAGACTAATGGTGAAAAAGAGAGAGATGGAAGCCCAGGCCCCTAGTCTAGTGGTGGGGGGTGGCTTATATAGAGTGCGCCACCCCCTAGCATCAATGCCATAATGCCTGCCCATTACAAAACCGTCAAGCTAATTATTGGTCTTCGCATATTCGAGTGAGTTACACGGCCGAGTGGAATGAGCTCGTCGAGTGGAGTGCCGTGCTCCGAGTGGTCGTCGTCGTCCGAGTGACTTTCAAGCTGCGGTACATCTGGACGGCGATCTGGCCCAGAGGCCCAACATAAAGTGTATGGTGTCCATGGGTAGGGTCTTTAGGTCAGGCCTGTTACCCTACCCCTAATACATGTCCTCGTCAACTGGTTTTCAAATACACCCCAAAAGCGGACCGCCTCGTTGGGGATGGATCTGAAGATTTATTAGTCGACGTCGCCGTTACCACCGCTAAAGTCAAGACGATGAACAACCCAAACCCCTAAGAAACTAATGCCTCAAAAAATCCAGACGCGTGGATCCGGTAATCCCCTCACCACCGATGAGGGGAGCCGCCGAAGGACGGTGACGGAGGAAGGCGCCCAGGTGGCTGGAGGCAAGATCGCCTTTCTTTCTTCTAGTGAAAGAAAGCGACCAGTACGGATGTATCTGACGCTAAACATGTCAACATTAAAAGTGTCTAGATACATCCGTATTTAGACAAATCTAAAACAATTAATTCGGGATGTAGAAAATACTATTTGTTCAATTGCATCCCCATATCTCGTGTGATTAATGGCTATTATTTGTGTACCTGAATAAGAAGTATTAAAGGCTATGCTCGTCCCCTGTACCCATCCACACCTCCAATCCAACCACCGGACAGCAGGAGCAAGCCATGGCAGAGCAGCAGCTCGTGGACGCCATGAAGGACCAGGCCGCCCTCTCGATGCGGCTCCTCCGTGGCCTCGGCCTCCGCGGCGAGCAAAACCTCGCCTTCTCGCCGGCGTCTTTCCACGCCACCCTCTCCTTCCTGGGCCCCGCCGGCGCTGAAGCGCATGCTGCCCTCGTGTCCCACTTTGGCCAAACACCGAGCCACCAGGAAGAGGACGAGGAAGGACACCCCATGGTCCGCTGCGCCACGGGGGTGTGGGTCGACTCCTCTCTCCGCCTCAAGCCCACCTTCGCGACCATGGCGGCATCCAGGTTCAACGCGGAGGCGCGAGCCGTCTGCTTTGGGTCAAGCCCCGAGCAGGCCAGGTCCGAGATCAACGAGTGGTTCGAGGGCGAGACAGGCGGCCGGTGGAAGGAGCTTGTACCTGAGGGCTCCATCAACGCCGCCACGGTCGTCGTCCTCGCCAACGCGCTCTATTTCAAAGGCTACTGGTACGACCCCTTCGACCCTGAGCTCACACAAGACGGCGACTTCTACGTCTCGCCCGGGCACGCCGTTCGCACGCCCTTCATGGTGGGGGGCTACCTGCACGAGAACATGTGCATCGCCTGCCACCTCGGCTTCAAAGTCCTGCGGATGCCCTACTGCGGCCGCTACCAGGACTGTCGCTCCTCCATGTGCATCTACCTTCCGGACGATCGCGGCGGCCTGCCGGAGTTGGTGCGCGCGCTCAGCTCTGACCCGTCCGTGCTATTCGCCGTACCGGAGAAACTGGTGTCCACGGGCGAGCTGAGGATCCCCAAGTTCGACGTGTCTGTACGGCTCGAGGCCTCGCAGATCCTCCGTGATCTCGGGCTGGACCTGCCGTTCCGTCTCACTCCGGCCGGTGAATCCTTCTCGGAGATGCTGGCCTTGGACGAGCAAGATTCGAAGATGCCGATGGCGGTGTCGTCCGTCGTTCACCAGTGCTCTGTCAACATCAACGAGCAAGGTACCGTGGCCGCTGCAGCCACCGACATGGAGATTCTGGGGTTTTGCCTGCCGGAGGAGAAGGTCGTAGACTTCGTGGCCGATCACCCGTTCCTTTTTTTCATCATCAAAGAGGAGGACAGCAATGGCGTAATTCTTTTCGCCGGCCAAGTTGTCAATCCTCTCTCTTAGAGCAATTAATATGATGAATTTGTTGCAATAAGCATTGTGAGGCGTTACTCGTTATGAATCTTTGTACTACTAGTACTTCAATCCAAAATTGACTGTTTAATGTCACTGTCAGCCCATACACGGGCTTGTGATATTTTCTTTCATTTTCTTGTTTACCTTATAGTACATCATTCTTCATTTCAATCCCGACTATGAAAAACACAAGTACGATCATTTTGATCTAGCCAGCTAATACTCCCTAGTTTAAAGCTGTGACACTTATTATAAATCGAAGGAAGTATTTTTTTTTTATTCTAATTTGACAACAGTCTAGATTGCGCTGGATCACCTAATCGTAGTTATTCTCTCTTAAGTACTTACTATTTTTATTTTGTAATATGCGACATATACAGGTCTATGGTCTTAATTTTGTTTAGTTTTATTTTTTATGAAACTTGTGTTCTTGGTGATGTGCATTCAACCACAAATTTTAGGAGAGTAACCAAAGTTGAGTAGTGCAAAAATCTACAAATTGACGATCAACATTCGAGCGCGTGTAAAGGAATTGTCATTTAATAGGCGAGCAATAGTGTTGCACATATGCACTCCATAAATTGATGATCAACATTGGAGAGCTTGTGAAAGAGTGGGCTTTGGCGCTGATCTCAGCCCTTCTCCCAGTCTGGATTCAGTTGAGTCCAGGAGTTTGTCTCACTCGCCGGCTCAGAGCAAGGGCAAGGCTGTGGTGGTTGAAGAGGGAGAGGGCTACAGCAGGCCTAGCTCTTCCCCCCACCGCTGGCGCTTGCTTCTATCGTGGTTGCTCCTAGTTTGGTGTCCAGTGGCGCGGCTCTTGATGCTGATAGTGACTTAGTGAGGGTCCGGAGTGGCAGATGGTGAGGAGTCATCGTCGTCGTAGGTCAGCTAGTCTTGCCTTGAAGAAACGGGGCTCGTAAGGTGCACGGCGGCCTGTTACAGCAAACCTTCATGGATTGTGCTTCAATTTCTTGAACCCTGTCTGACACATGGCTGCTACTCGCACACGACCATCGGTTTGCCTTAAGTGTCATCGCGAGGGCCACCACGCGGTGGAATGCACTAGTCCTAGGGGTCGTGACGCCATGGATGGGGCATCCTCATCATCATGTGTGCTTTCACGAGCACCTGGAGGACGCTTGTCGCTTGACTCTACGTCCTGCACCTAGCTCCCTACGTCAGCTGGATCATGTTTGAATCACGGCGCCCCGTGCTCCCACTAACTTACTACACTCTGAAGACCATGTCACTCATCCTTATCCGGCACTGGGTTGCGTGGAGCTCAGAACCCAATGCGCTTCAGGTAATTCATAATCAGGAGTTTTGGTCACTGTCTGCTGGAGATATGGTATCAAGTTCGTACAGAGATGTAGTTGCCCAGCCATTGCTTTCCTCTTCGTAGGCATGCTTGAGAGGGCAGTGAGAGTCATGCTCGCTCGTCCTAGGACTACATGCCCCCTCCCCTGTCGCGCGCCCCTAGTGTCAAAAATTCCCAGTCATAATAGTCTACATTTATAACTTACTAGTCGGCCATACACGATTTCGTACAGACAGGCAAAGCCCTGCCCTCGCGTCGCCCCTGCCCTGGGCGACTCGGGGCCTACAACCCTAGGCACAGCCGCCGCCCCCTTCTTCTCCCCTCCTCGCGCCGCCGCCGGGTGACGCCGCCGGGTGAAACCCGCGTGGCAGACGGCGGCGGCAGGGGGATCCCTCTCCCGACTCCCCTTCGTCCGCGGGCGGCGGATCTAGGCGGCAGCGGCGGCGGTGTCTGCGTCGGCGAGCCTCGGCGAAGCGGTGGTGGGCGCGAGCACTGCGGCGAGCCTCGGCGGCGGTGGCGGCTGCTGCGGGCGACTCGGCGGCGGCGCTGGCTTGATCCATCATATCGCGGATCGATCCCGTGGCGCGGTCTCGGCCTCCCCGCCGGCGGCGGGTCTCGGTGGGGCTTCTCCATGCCGAGATCGGCGGCGGGATCATCCAGATCCGGCAAGGACGGCGGCGACCGTGCACGAGATGGAGGTCTTCGATCGGATCTGGGTGAAAACACGCTATTGGCTATTGCCAAGGCCGGCGATGGTGACGCTGTTGTCTGCGTCGTTCCCTTCTGAAGGCATCGCCGTGGAGATGTTCAAGGCCACTCTGCTACCTCCGGGAAACCCTAGATCGATGAGATCGGATGACGGCGGCTCTCTGGTGTCGTTTCCCCCCCGGGGGCGTCATTCTTGGAGGAGCACACGGACTCGAGGGACTAGAGGACGACGACTTTGGTGGAGCGGTGCTTCATCTTACACATTGATGGTGGCGGATCTCGACGGCATGGTGTTGTGGAGACTCGGTGCCTGATGCGCGGAGATGGACTCGTGCAGGAGGAGAATGCTATCTGGCGTCATGGGGACGTCGATGGCTGAGTGGCCAGACAAGGTAGAAGCCTCAATTTGATCTGAAGATGGACCTGTGGAAGACGGGCGACGACACACGAGTGCGTCTGACCGGATTGTGCCCCAGACCCGGTATGTGAGGCTGGGGCTTCCGAATATGTTTCGGCTTCCGGCTTTTGATGTTAGGCTTAGGTGAGTGGTTTGGGTAATGGCCCAGCTAGCACCCCTTCATCATTTTGGTTAGGAGTAGCGGCATGTGTTGCCAAGACAGTGGATTCAGACACATTGTTGTAATACTTTGTAAGGTCCTCGAGAATAATCAATAAAGTGGCCGTATGCATCTCCCAGATGCAGAGGCCGGGGGTCATCCTCCTTTTTTAAAAAAAAATAACTTACTAGTCACACGTCCTACGAACAGAAAAATAGAAAAGTCCATATTTCAATCCCAAACTAGCCACACTCCGAACTAATCATGAAGTACGAAAATCAACCATGATCTCGGTTTTGAACCACCCAAGTGGTTTTGACTGTTGACTAGGCAGCGTCATGTCACTCTTTGACACATGTGGGTCTCTCTTTCTCTCCCTGTCACTGTATGCTGCTAGTGTGTTCTTCCCAGAGGTTGAGAACGTCATGCCAGGGGTGAGAGAGGTCATGATTACAGCTTCTTTTCTATTTTCAAAAAGTGGAGGTTTCCATCTAACTGTGGGAGAGGCCTCCCAACAAGCTTTCAATAATAGCAGTTTCCATAGTGGACTAAAACAGTAAACGAAAATAGAAAACAAGAAGCACAGTAAATATTTCCCTTACCCTTTTTTTTACTTACCAAGGGTGCTACACTCACCAGCAACGACGCCAGAAAATAATGTTGATAGTCTTTGTAGATCTTTTTGATAAATAAGACTGTCGAACTCAACAAGGAGTAGAAGGAATTGACTAATGGAAATTGGTAAGATTTCATTGTAAAAGCTACAAAGATTGCTTTGTTGTTTGTTTTAGCAAGAGAACAAGTGCAAGAATGTAAATTATAATACAAGTAAACGAGTGAAGCAAGTGTCTCAATCTTTAATTGTGCCAAGGACAAGCCGGTTTAATTCTTATATGGATAAAATCGTTCTGGAGGATAGCGGAGATTTCATCATGTTGTTTTCACCGACTTCCATTCACTATAACTTTCTGTTTTTGTAAGTTTTGTTTGATGGAGCCTATGTTTACGTAATACCCTTGGTTGGACTCATACATACTTATGATTATACCATCTTAGCAAGAATCCACAAATGTGTGCCGATGGCGTGGCGACAGAGCCATGGCAGCAAATGTGGATTGTCTTTGGACGACAATGTTAGTGGTGGGCGCTACTTCTACCCTCCACTGTCTGGTTTGTTCCTAGTGGCGGGTGAGAACAGGTACCTCTGGTGGATAGTAAAGAAGGCCCGCCACTGTAATTGATCTACCAGTGGTGGGCGTCCGCCAGCCATTGATGCCATGTTACCAGTGGCGGGAGAGCTTGAGAGCCTCGCCCGCCACTGGTAGGCATTCTTGCAGTAGTGCTTGTATCGAATCAGCAGATTTGGTTTTTGTTACTTTCCATGGAAGATGGTTGTGGTCCTCTAGGCTTGTGGGTTATCACCCTATAAGACTTCAACCAGATGCCTAAATGGGAAGACTATGGTCGAGACTTTGGAATCCCATTTCCCTTTCTCTTGCAGGAATTTAACAAGCCCCACATGACCTCGTGACTGGCAGGTCGCATGGCACTCGGGAAACTACCAATGAGGTTATGAGACGTCGTTTACTAAGGTGTCGAGTCAGGAGCTCGGGCACAGGCACCACGCCAACTTGGCAGACAAAGGAGTAGTCCGATGCGACAAAGGGACGCGAGCCCACTAATAGTCCTACTTGAGCCGGTAAGGGATGCGAGCCCACTAATAATCCGACTCGAGCCCAAACTGGACCAAGTATATAAGCTGAGCTAGGGACCCTCTGGGGCCAAGACACGACATTCTAGAGCCATCTAGCTAGTGTTTCCTCCTACCCCTCATCTTCCTCCCGGCTGACGCCATGGGCCAAAAGCTTGTAATACAAGAAGCACCTCTCTTCGGAGATCTTCCCGATTGCTGGTCAACACTCAAGCAATACAACCACCAAAGGTGTGATTAGGGTATACCTCCTCCTAGAGGACCCGAACCTGGGTAGATCATGCACGTGTGCTACCACCTTGAACAAACCTGCACTCACAGCACTGCCAGTCTCAAAACACTGACAACACACTTTCCTACAACAAATTTCATTTGCAAGTAGATCAACCCTTTGTACGTGGATTGTTTTATACACAAAAGAAAGTTAGGATCACCAGAATAGAATAGATTGTTTGCAGATTAGATAGTTAATATGCCGCGACATGGTAAGCTAGTTGATGTAGTTAACTGCTAAGTTGTTTGTGAATGATATAACAACAGGCAGAACCGAAGTATATGTCGCTATCATCCAGCCGCACAATTATACTCCCTCTGTCCCATAATATAAAAACATTTTTGACACTACAAAAACATTCTTATATTACCGGACGGAGGGAGTATATGATAAGAACCTTAATTTCGTTTGCTGATACAAAACATAACCTAGTTACATCATTCCACAGTTTTGTTTGATAGTCACTAGCTCACGCCACTCTCAACTCGCCATCACATTCTAACTAGAGTGCAAATTACATTCTTGTGTAAATCAGCATATTCTGTTTGGAAATTATGCATCTGTGATATGCATACACATTTCGTTTCAAGAAACAAAAAGCCACAAAACTAAGACTTGTTCTACACAAATTGTGCCGGACATCGTTCAGCTTTAGTAGAGTACTATAGTTTCCATAGGGACACTTTGCGCCAACTTTTGATTAGCTTTATCCACCACCGCATCTTCCATTGAAAAGCATCAACATTATAACAGAGCATCAGATTATGCATAAACATACTACATATTTGGTACTGTAGTACATAAGTGGGTAGTAAAGTGAATACATAATTCAACTTCTGCGCCCCATTTGATGTTCTGTAGCGAGAATATTATACAGAAGTTTACCATGTCAACAACTTTTCTTTCGCCTGTTGAAGTAACAGTACTAGCAAATTAAGTACCAATAAACAAAGAATAACCCTGGACGCAACGAGGATCATGACGGAGTTACCATACGCATGATGAAAGTTTTAATCCACAAAATAATTGTTGAGTACGATATTGGCATTTGGTAGCCTCCTCCCAATTCCCCACAAAAGTTCGACCAGTTGGTGATCATGGTCCTCCTCGTACACAACTTGTATGAGCTTCAACTTCGGGCACAGGAAAGTATTTTGGTCATCTCGCTGAAGAATTATGTTTTTCCTCACGAGCTGCCCCTCTTTCTCCGATTCTACTGGAAACATTTGACAGGACCACAAGATTCATGTTAGAAGCTAAACAAAACATGAGATAGACCAGGAAACACAAAAAGGTTAATTACCATGCCGCACTGCAAGGTAAGCTTCTCCAAACAAGGAGCATTCTGAACAAAGCTCCCTAAAGCATCCAGCTTGGTATCGAGTTCACATTTATCAAGCAAACATTGTTCAAGTGACAAGGTTTGCAGGTTAGCAAAGATTGGGAATTTAATCAATTCCTCAACGAGCATCGCCTGGAATATACACAAAACAAAACTGAATTAAGCATCACTCAATTCTCAAAATATTCCTCAAAGATCCATCCTTTTACTGATGTATAGTATTGTATGCCATAATTGTCAAAATATTCCTCACATGAAACAAATCTATATGGATATCAAAAGTAAATAATGAACCTTATTTAACGGTCAATTCAATTGGTTACTCATGTGCAAGATGAACAGGTAATCTGTTAGGAACACATGGGAATTTTTACTTGCAACATAAATGAGTAAACACAAGAAACATGTCTAGCAAGGCATACCATTGCGTGGAAACCCGATAGCTCCAGATTCGGCACATTGCACAGGTTACCGAGAAGCCGTTGTTGATGTTTCAAATTGAATGCTTCACCAAGACAAAGCAAATGAATCGATGCTTTGACAAGAGAAGCCGTCTCATATATTGAAACACCGTTGGAATAGCATCCATATGAAATACCCAGTTGGAGATATGCAACACAGGGTGCCACGATAACCACCGGATCACCAGAGAGATTGCCACAGGAGTCGACGACTAGCTTCTTCAATGTGCTTGACTTAATTTCTTGAAAACCATTGTCGCAGCTCCTGAGCACCAAATCTTCCAGGACAGGGCACCCGAAACAGAGCAGCTCTGCGAATTGGTTGTCCAGATAGAAACCATTAAGATGCAACCTTTTAAGGCGGCAAGAACTTGCTCCCATATGAGGAAACTGAATGCGAGGACGCAAAGAGATAATAATCTCGATCACTTGGGGGCGGTATTTGATACCACGTCGCATCCATCTATCCAAGTCCCGAAGGCGAAGTGCACAGGCACGACCAGTACCAGCATATAGCCGGAACTTATCCAAGGAGGCGACATTGTTGTGGAACAAGAGCAGGTTGGTGGTGAAGTCCTCGAACTTGCGCCATCTCTCCTGCCGCTCGTCGAGGTCACCCCCTGCCCCACTCCCAGTGGTAATCTCGAAGTCGCGCTCTTCGATGCTTATGCAGGGGGTAGAGCGCCAGAGGTCCCTCCACCGCCGCGACAGCACGCTCGTCCGCACGACCTGCGGGGCCGGGAGAAAGGACATGACGGCGTGGAGGAGGCCGTCCGGCAGGTCGCTTAGACGGTCGCCCGCGAAGGCGACGGCGTGGCCGCCGCCTGAGCTCGCTCGCTTCGCCGCTGGCTCTGGCGACATCTCCTCTTCCTGTGCAGCACCTACCCAATCAGATCTGCTCTTGATTATTCTTACGCTCTGGGACCCCCATAGCCACGCGACTCCGCTGCCCCGGGCTCACTAAGCCGAGAATCTCCGAGGAGGCCCGTATGAGGAGTAGCTCGCCACCACATCCGTTCAAGCACGAACGGCGATCGGGTCGTGGCGGCGGCCGGTGGCGCTTGAGGGGATGGTGGGGGAGGGTTTGGGGAATGGCGAATGGCCCCTAGCGGGTAATACGAGAGTGACGCCTAGAGACCAACTACCTGGGCCGGCCCATGTGAGTTCTCTTTTCGTTTTTCTTTTCTTATTTTTTTCTTTTTTCTTTTCAATTATTTTAGTTTATTTTTCCCTAAAAAGCATTTTAATTTATTTGGTTCTTATTGTTTAAATAAATCTTTTTGGCGGACCAACCTATGATTAGATGATTAGGAGGAGAGTGGTATCCCAGCCCACCAGGGTTCAAGTTATAGATTGGTGCTCACATTATTCCTGAATTTATTTCAGCCTTCCTGTGATGTTCGTTCAGTGGGAGGAGACATTCCCGTCGACCGCGAGACGCCTATGATAACTTCGTAGATTTTCAAGATGTTATATCAGCTCAGTCTCTCAAAGGTGCTCATAGCGATAGGATGTGTGTGCATGTGTTCATATGGGTGAGTGTATGTGAGTGACTTCGATTGTACTGTGTTTAAAAACATTTCTTTTGTATTTAATTTCATATAATTTACTAAATTGTCTATTATTACTATTATTATTATTGTTGTTGATGTTGCTATTATTTATGTTTTACAATACTCACTACATGTGTTTCCACATAATCACAAAAATGGTATCAACTAGCTTCCTCGTCTCCACATTTCAATCCA
Organism: Aegilops speltoides; assembly: GCA_021437245.1. Taxonomy (NCBI): domain Eukaryota; kingdom Viridiplantae; phylum Streptophyta; class Magnoliopsida; order Poales; family Poaceae; genus Aegilops; species Aegilops speltoides. Next base: position 368,188,185 of record CM038142.1, read on the forward strand.
CATATGACTTGTACACTAACAGCCTCTTTTGCCAACACTATCCACCACCAAATGTCTGCTTTACACCACCGCCATCTCGGCCCCCTCCTCTCTTCCATCCTACGGCTTCATTGGTAGTAAGAGGAGTCGAGCCTCGTACCTTTTGTTCTCTTACTTCTAGTAGGTCCTTGTGTTTCCTTGTGCTTTTGTTCCCTAGTAGCCTAGTAGGATTGATGAATAGCATTGGTGAGTTGGTGGTGGCAATGTCGCGTTGGAGTTAGGTCTTTTTGGCCTCACCCTATCTCGATGACCTCCAATTTGACGCCAGTGAAGGGTATGTGACAGTAGGTGCTGTCAAATTTGTTGCTACGTCGGGTAATGCCCTAAAAGATATTCCTTCTGAAGTTACTAGACGTAATTTAGATCATTGAGTTCCTATTGCATTCTTCAAAGCTTGGTATGACAACGGTGTTTAGATGTGTCTCTTTCTCTTTCTGTCGCTTCAGTGCAATTTTCAAGCTCTGGCAAGCAGCTTACAATCAATGAAGGAGACAAACAAATGGATTTTGATATTATTTTACTTATTGTTCACTTGTTTTGTGCCTTATTGTCTCTCTGTTTTAGTGGTTACTATTTCCCTTGATATTTATATATGGCATGCGTATCTTTTCTAAAATATCACATGATCTTATTTTTTCACACGTAAAACTAGATAGTTTTATCAAAAACTTCAACCATTGAAATATTGTTGGTTAAAATTTCATTGACAATTTGAGAGTCAGAAATTCATGGAAGGTGGTTGGAGTCAACCGAAACTGGTAAAGGAGATGTGGCCAACTCACGATAATAGTAGAAGTTTCATTTTGTTGTGAGAACATTCCATTTTTGTTGTAGTAATGGCTCTAATCCTACTTAAGGTCCCACCCCCTATACAAGTACACTACGAGTCATTGCCACAGGGACAATCAACACAACTCAAAGCAGTCAACAAAAGTTCAAGCCAACCCTCATGGGTTCAAGCAAGCCACCATGTTCAACAAAAGTCCAAATAAGATTTCATGGTCAACAAGTCAAAGGTAGAAAACCATGTAAAATAACAAGTTAAAGAGGAATGCCACAGAGAAAAAAGGCAAAAGCAAAAAAAAAGGCCAACTGGTGTAGGGATTCAACCTTAATGGGCCATAACCCACCTCCTAGCGCAACTAGAGGCACATGGGCCAAGGACAAAAAGTTACCTAGTTCTACCCTCCCACCTCCTTACTTTAAGGGTAGCCTTGGTAATTTGTCAAGGACCCCAAGGCTATACAAGGCTCCCATGGCATGTAAGTCACTAACTCCCACTTGAATAAATTTAGAGGAGGGTCACTCTCCCTTTCTAGCTATCTCGGGAGAGTTAGGAAGTCAGAGATTCGGAGTCTGAGGGATCTTGAAAGGCCCGGACTAGTTGGGACTCGTGGAACTCCAGAAGTGCAACACTCCGAGTGTTTCGTGCGCCGAGCACCACTCTCGAAGACCCTTCCGTAGGATGTAGGTTGTGCTCCCATGAGGCGACTGAAGCTATTTAGAAAAAATCACTATGTCACTTTGTTGTACAGTGACCTTTGCTATAAGGTTGTCATACACCCCCCCACCTACTAATCTTTAACCAAGTGCTAAGGATACCCCCGATTGAAAGTTGATTCTTGAACGTCTACATTGGCGCCAACCGTGGCGAATGCTCGTCATGTGAAAAGTCACCCAATGATCTCAACTAGATGGCCCGACCAAATGACCTCAAAAATGACTGAAGCATCAAAAGAGAAGGCCTTGACCACAAGGTCGAAGAACAAAGATGCGCCTCGGAGGCAAAACTCGAAGATCCTGCCCCCGCCAGGATCCGATCTGACATCGATAAAGGGTATGTGAGAGTATGTGTTTCCAAATTTGTCGCTACGTAGGGTAATGCTTCAACCGATGTCGTTCCTTCAGAAGTTACTAGATGTAGTTTATAGCGACAAGTGCCTATTACGGTCTTCAAAGTCTGGTATGACACAAGGTTTGCATGTCTCTTTCTCTTTCTACCGCTTCAGTGCAATTTTCAAACTCCGACAAGCAACATATAATTGAAGAAAAAACATGCAACATGGTTTTTGATGTTTTTTTTGCTGCTTCTTTGTGTCTTGTTGTCTATTTGTTCTAAAGACGGACAACATGGTTACTGCATTCCTTGATATATGTATCTTTTCTAAAGTATCAAAAAATGCTATTTTATCACACCTAAAACTAGAGATACTTTTATTCAATGATTGTACTTGAAATATCGACGGTTAAAAGTTAAGAGAAATTCATGAAAGTTGGTGGAAGTCAATCCAAACTGGTGAGGCGAACTCATGATAATAGTGTAAGTTTCATTTCTTGTGAGACCATTCCATATTATAATGGTTGGACGGTTGGTACTTTGTACTACATTCGTGTCCTGGTTTAGTAGAACTCATTGTATTTTGGGTTCTGAATGCATGTCATAAAAAATTATATCGTTGGATTCGTATCTGAATGTAATTTTCAGTGATATTATTTTTTGCTATGTATAATATATATTTTATTAGTTAACATCGTGGTCAAAATATGTGCCAGAATATGAAAGGGACTAGTAAACCAGGACGGAGGTAGTGCGATCGTATATCATGTACCTAGCGAGCAACCCGAGGTATGACATCACGTGTGTCTCACCAAAAGAGATTATTCTTTTGGTGCTATATTATTCTTTTCGTGATAGGCAATATACTACTCACCCTAAAATTGAACATAAGACATTTTTTTGACATTGTCATAGTGTCAAAAAAATGTTTTATATTAGTATAAGTTACCGAGGGAGAGGTTTATAGTTAAACTACTGACTCTTGTAAGTGCATCTAGTGACCCTTAGTGATTTTGGTGTATTGAAGACTTATAGGTTAAGTGACTGATGTGTTTGTGAGTGTACACAGGTCTATAAGTCTATGAGGAGTTTGATATTTAGAGAAAGTCGACCCTAAAAATGAAGCTCTTCGATGAAGACTTTGATATTCTGAAGACTTTCTGAAGACTTTGAAAGTGAAGAAATTGGTGTGACCTTGAAGACTTGGTATTCACTTGAGGAACATGAAGCGTGAAGACTTTTGTTTTTGTAGTTTCATTTTCTCTTTCTTGAGTCATAGGAAACACCATCTTTGTTAAAGGGGGTCGAGGAAATACAAAGGAAAAATTTCCATGTGATGCTCAACTCAAAATCCTCGCCTACCAATCCCTTGAGTGAAGCCATTGGAAATCTCATACTGATTCAGTCAATTTCTTGATGGATGAGATGCAGTTCTTCAGTCATGAGGACTTTGCTCTAAGCGAGGAGTTAGGAATTCGCCAGTCTTGAATTGCCTACGATGAGGAACATGATAGCCCCGAGGAATTTGAGAGTCAAATTTCCGACCGTTCTTGTCTTCTTACGGCTGTCCAAAATATCTTATCCACCTAACGGTCATATCATTGAAGGGCATTTATGTCTTATCATGTCGGGCTGCTCCTAGGCTATAAATAGCCGCCCCTACAACCACTAGTTGGTTGGCTGCTCGAGAGAACTTGACACTTGTCATCCGAGAGCAACCCATCCTCCGAGGACTTTGGCGAAAATCATCAAGTGAGGAAAATCCCAAAACCAAACCCCCACAAACCCAAAGTGATTGAGCATCATGAAGAAATTGATCTGCATGGATCCGATGCTTATTACCTTTGAAGACTGTGCTTCTTCCAGACGGTTAGGCGTCAAGGTCTAGAGCATCCAAGAGGAATTGTGGATCGCCGAGTGACCAAGTCTGTGAAGGTTTGGAAGTCACCAAGACTTACTGCGAGTGATTGGACGAGGCTGTGTGGTCTTAGTTCAAGGAGAATACGGTGAGGATGGGTGTCTGAGTTGCGGCTCGAGATCGGGTGTCCGAGCTGCGTGTCCTCGAGTTTAAATACTCGGCCGCTCCAACAGACGTATAACCGAGATAGCAGTTGGAACTGGTTTACCAAATCATTGTCTTCACCAACTAACTGGTTCTATTTCCTCAACTCTTTCATTTCCTCATTACTGTGTTGAATGTTGTTCATATCTGTGCTTGAAGACTTTGACTGAAGACTTTCACAAATTCCTCAGTTCAATTTCTTCAGTCTGTCTGTCTTCATCTTGTTATCCTGTGTTTACGCTTTATGTACTCTGTGCTAGTCTTCATTTCATCATGATGACTATGTTTGTATCCTGTTATGTTTACTTCTGAGTACTTATTCCGCTGCAAGTAGTTCTTCGCTAAGGAATTTCCTCGTGACAAATTCCTCGATGAAGAATTCATAAAATCGCCTATTCACCCCCTCTAGTCGATATAACGCACTTTCAATTGGTATCGAGTGAGGTACTCCCTTGTTCGTGTGATTTTGGTTTAACGCTTTGGAGTTTTAGTTATGTCGACCGCAGTATGATCAAGGTCTCGGCTGGGTGTCCTACCTTTGATGGAACGGACTACCCCTCTTTGGAAGAACAAGATGCAAATGCATCTTGAGGCAATTGATAACGATCTCTGGTATGTTGTGGAAAATGGTGTCCCCTCTGTCACTCCCTCACTGAACGCTACCGATGTGAAGAGATTCAAACAACTCGATTCTCAAGCGAAGAATATCATATGTGGTCATCTGAGCAAAGGACAGTATGGAAGAGTGAGTGCTTTGGAAACTGCTAAGCTTATCTGGGATAGGCTGTCCAAAGTAAATGAAGGAGTTTCAACTCAGCGTGACTCTCGAGTCGATGTTCTTCGGAATCTCTTCAACCGCTTCAAAAGACTCGACAATGAGAATGTCCAGCAAACCTTTGATCGCCTCACTGACATCTCAAATGAGCTTCAAGCCCTCGGTGCCAATGACATCACTGATCATGAAGTTGTGAAGAAACTGTTGAGATCGCTTGATTCCTCATTTGATACTCTGGGATGATGATACAAGAACGTCTTGACTACAAGTCGCTTGATCCTGCTGATATCCTCGAAGGCTAAACACTCACGAGTTCTAGCTTGCTGAAAAGAGAGATCTCTATGGTTCAAACTATGGCAAACCACGTGCCCTGAAGGCCAAGGCTGTGTCGACTCGAATATGAGGATTACGGTAGTAGCCTTGGTGATCTCAAGAATCGAGCCAGATCTAGCACTGCTTGTGAAGAAATTCCAGAAGTTCACAAGACGTGGTCGCTTTGGAAAATCCTCAAGAGGCAATGATTCCTCATCCAGTGACTATAAGAGAAGGCTTTGCCACAAATGCAAGAAGCCTGGTCACTATATTCAAGATTGCCCTCAGTGGGAAAAGGAAATGAAGAAGAAGAAATACAAGGATTACAGTTCTGATGATGCGAAGAAGAAGAAGAAATCGTCAAAATCTTCGTCATCAAAATCCTCGAAGTCCTCATCTCACAAGAAGAGCAGCTCCAAGAAGGCTCGGGCATTCATTGGCAAGGAGATGGACTCTGAAGCTGAATCTGAGGAAAATGATGAAGAGGAGGCGTCTGAAGAATCTGAGTCTGGTGTGGCGAGTCTGGCCGTTGCTACTGCCTTCGTCAGCAAGTCCATCTTCAACACTAAAGAAACTGACTCCACTGACAAGCCTGATGAAGATAATGATGGCTACGCTCCCACCTATTGCTTCATGGCGAAAGGTGCTAAGGTACTCAAATACAACTCCTCTGAATCTAGTGAAAATGAATCTGATGAGGATCTCAAGGCCAGCTACTCTAAACTTGCTAAGATTGCTGTGAAACAACAACGGGCTCTTGAAAAGGTTCAATACATGCTAGATAAAAGTGACGATATGTTGGGTGAAGAAATGGATCGCACTAAAGCCTTGACTGAAAATCTTGAGACTTCAGTCTAGGTTTGATAACCTTCAAGGTCATCATAACGCTCTCTTATCTGATCATGAGAAACTTTCTTATGAATTTCTTCAAGAAAAGCAAGATCACGAGAAGCTTTCTCTTGAATCCCTTCAAAGGAAGGAAGATCTTGAAAAGCTAAGAGTGTGTTATGAAGATCTTCAGAAGGAGCACGATTCATTACTAGCTCAACAAATCAGTGCTTCTTAGGAAGAATTTGTTCCCCCATGCTTAAAGTGCATTGAACGTGAATCTGCTAATTCTTCACCTGAATGTTCAAATGCTTCAACTGTTACAAATTCTTCATCTGCCTCTGCCATCACTAATTCCTCATCTGAGGACATTGCTAGCATCACTGACAATGCAGGGCTGAAGGAACTGTACATGACGAGCATGTACAAAAGCCTCAAAGGGCATCGACACTTTGTGATGTGCTCAAAAGCAGATCCTCAACGAAACCCTAGGAAAGAGGGTATTGCCTTTGAGAGGAAACTCAATCTTGATGGAACATATTGGAAGCTTTGAGCAATACCCCAAAACCTCATGGGTTGCTGCAAAGGGACCTCCAGTTGATACATCTAACTTGTCTGGCTTTACATGTGAATCTCCTCATTCTTCTGATGAGTCATTTGACTCCAACTATAAACTGTTCAAAAATCAGAATGGTGAAGTATTTGCTAGATATGTTGGCACTAACTGCAGGAACGGTTCCCCTATGAAGAAAATCTGGGTTCCCAAAAGTTGTGTTGAAAGTCTTCAGGTGAATGTCCTCATGACACCACCTGTGAAGAACAGGAACCTCAGATCAAATTCTTCGTATGGACCAAATTCTTCATATGGATCCAAGTCCTCATATGGACCAAATTCTTCACATGGATCAAATTCCTCAACTGGATCAAAGTCCTCCTATGATTATCATCGTGCTAACACTCTGTGTCGCAGGGTAGAGCTAAGGGCTATGACTATGTGCATTATTCTTCAAACCATTATGTTCATAAGTCCTCGAAGAATTACTCTGCTTATTCATATGCTTACCCTAACCCCTCTTATGTGAAACGAAATGGTTTAGCATCTTTGCCACCTCTCTCATATGGTGCTCGCAGAATGATGAACTCTTTGCCACCCCTCCAGATGTGGGTGGTGAAGAAAAAGAACTAATCTCTTCTGCAGGGTCAGGTCTCCAGACGTGCTTTAACATCTGAAGAATTTCTTTGGGGACTGACGAAAATGCTCGAAAGGACGCAGCAAATCATGATGAAATGAACTTTCATTTCACATGTCCTAATCTTGCTATATCATTTATTGCTTGATGAAATTCATCGATGAACTTGATATCATATTCTTCATCGATGAAGCATATGAGATTGTAAGCTACACTAATTCATCTGCAGGATGATCAACCCAAAACCATCGAATGGGTCCACGATAGTGGATGTACAAATCACATGATTGGTGACAAGAATCTATTGATGGATGCTCCTTATCACCGTCACCTCTGAAGCATATCATCTTTCTTGACAAAGGCAAAAGTCGTATTGGGTCTTGGTAAGGTTGCTATCTCTAAGGATAAGCACATGGACAAAGTCATGCTTGTTGAGTCCTTAGGATACAATCTCATGTCAGTCTCAATGCTTTGTGATCTTGATATGGTTGTTGTCTTTGGCAAATATCGCTGTGTTGTGATTATGGAAGCTAACAATTCCAAAGTATTCGAAGGCTTTAGGAGAGGAGATCTTATATTGTTGATTTCTCTACAGGACCACAACCAGCCGTGTGTCTACTTGCAAAAGCTTCAGAAGGCTGGCTATGGCATCGATGTCTTGGTCACGCAGGCATGAGGAATTTGAACACGCTTGCGAAGAAGAAGCATGTCATTGGCATTGAGAATGTCAAATTCCTCAAGGATCACTTATGCGGAGCCTGTGAAGCTGGAAAAATGACCAAAGCCAAGCATCCAGCGAAGACTATCATGACCACTACCCGTCCATTCGAATTGCTTCACATGGACCTCTTCGGACCTAATCATTATTCAGCAGTCACTAATGATGCATCTCTATATGGTTTTGTCATTGTTGATGATTATTCTCGATATACATGGGTACACATTGTTACTTACAAACATGAAGTGCGGAAGTCTTCAAACGATTTTCCTCGAGGGCTTCAACCAACTTTGGTGTGAAGATCAAGCATATCGAAGTGACAATGGAACCGAGTTCAAGAATTCGGTCTTGATGCCTATCTTGATGAACTTGGTATTACTCATGAGTTATCTGCTCCCTATACTCCTCGGCAAAATGGCGTCGTGGGCGCAAGAACAGAACTCTTGTTGAGATGGCTCGCACTATGCTTGATGAATACAAAACGCCTCAACGTTTTTGGATTGATGCAATTGATCTTGCTTGCCACATCATCAACAGAGTATATCTTCACAAATTCTTCAAGAAGACGCCTATGAACTCCTCAACGACAAGAAACCCAATGTGAGTTATTTCAAAGTCTTGATTGCTAAATGTTGGATTAGAGATCCTCACCACAACTCTAAATTTGCACCGAAAGCACATGAAGGTTTTATGCTTGGTTGCGGAAAGGACTCGCACACCTACAGAGTCTTCAACATTGTTCTTCACAAGATTGTTTACACTGTAGATGTGCGGTTCGATGAAACTAATGGCTCGCAAAGAGAGCACCTACCTTCTGTGTTAGATGAACCAGCACCTAAAGATGCTATCAAGCTCAAGGCAACTAAGGATGTCATTCCGACTGAAGAATCTGCTGAAGAATTCATTCCTGTTCATGAAGAACGTCGAGCTGATGCACCTGAAGAACATGATGAGGAAAATGGTGCTAAAGAAAATGCTGATCAAAATCCACAGCGACAACTAACTCATCCACGCGTTGCAAAAGAAGTGTAAGTGGAGAAGATCATCGATGACATTAGCGCACCAGGTCCTCTCACACGCTCAAAAGCATCACATTTATCTAACTTTTGTGGGCACTATGCTTTTGTCTCTATCACAGAGCCCACTAAGGTAGATGAAGCATTTACGAGCCGGAGTGGATTCAGGCTATGCAAGAAGAATTACATCGATTCGAGCTGAACAATGTCCGAATTGGTCAATCGCCTGGATCCTCGCAAGCATAATATCATTGGCACAAAGTGGATCTACCACAACAAGCAAGATGAAAATGGCCTTGTGGTGAGGAATAAGGCACGACTAGTAGCTCAAGGCTACACACAGGTTGAAGGAATTGATTTCGATGAAACTTTTGCACTGTTGCTAGACTTGAGGCTATTCAGATATTACTTGCTTACGCTAACCATCACGACATCATCTTATATCAAATGGATGTGAAAAGTGCATTCCTCAATGGTAAGCTTGAGGAAGAAGTATATGTTGCTCAACCCCGTGTTTTGAAGATCCCAAGAATCGACAAAGTCTTGAGACTCAATAAGGCTCTCTATGGCTCAAGCAAGCCCCTCGGGCGTGGTATGATACATTGAAGGAATTCTTCGTGAAGAATGGCTTCACACCGGTTCACTCGACCCTACTCTTTTTACTAAATCATATGATGGTGAACTGTTTGTGTGCCAAATATATGTTGATGATATTATCTTTGGCTGTCTTGACCAACGTTATAGTGATGAATTTGCCTATATGATGAGTGAAGAATATCAAATGTCTATGATGGGAGAGTTGAAATTCTTCTTAGGTCTTCAAATTAAATCAGAACGCAAGAATGGCATATTCATATCTCGGAGAAATACCTCAAAGATGTACTGAGGAAATTCGGCATGCAAGATTGCAAAGGAGTCAAAATTCCTATGCCCACAAATGGCCATCTATGCATTGATGAAAATGGTTTTGACTTCGATCACAAGGTATACCGCTCCATGATTGGTTCCTTATTGTACTTATGTGCATCTAGGCCAGATATAATGCTTAGTGTTTGCATGTGTGCCCGATTTCAAGCTGCACCGAAGGAATCACACCATAAGGCTGTGAAACATATTCTTCGATATCTAGCTCACACACCAACACTAGGATTATGGTACCCCAAGGGCTCTGCTTTTGATCTCATTGGATATTTCGACTCGACTATCTTTGGTGATCGTGTGGACCGCAAGTCAACATCCGCACGTGTCATTTCCTCGGACGGTCTTTGGTGCATTGGTCCTCAAAGAAACAGAGCTGCGTATCACCATCTCATCGCTGAAGCTGAATACATTGCTCTTTGGCTCATCTTGTGCTCAAGCTGCTTTGGATGAAGCAAACCCTCAATGACTATGGCGTCAACGTGAAGAATGTGCCTCTCCTCTGCGACAATGAGCGTGCCATCAAGATTGCTCACAACCCAGTTCAGCACTCGAAGACTAAGCACATCCAGATTCGTCATCATTTTCTTCGTGATCATGTGTTGAAGGGCGACATCTCCATCGAGCATGTGAAGACTGAAGAATAGCTAGCTGATATCTTCACTAAGCCCTTGGACGAGAAGAGATTTAGCAAGTTGCGATGTCAGCTAAATATCTTAGAATCTTCGAATGTTCTTTGAAAAGGACACACATCCTAACCCTTATGCAGAATTGATGACTTAGATGTGCAACACATGAAGAAACGTTTTCTTCAATCAATGAAGAATAACACTCTAAGTGTGAAGAAATTAATGAAGAATTTGATTCTCGAACCCTCGACAATTGTACGCGTGTCTGAAATCATCATTCTTATACGGTGGGTCACGCCACCACAAAAGTTGAAAATCTTCAATTTGAGTTTTCCTCATTTTGAAATTCTTGATTTTTCAAATTCTTCAACTTTGCAAAATCTTCACTGTTTCGTCATTGGCTATATATATATATATATATATATATATATATATATATATATATATATATATATATATATATATATATATATATATATATATATATATATATATATGAGTTTATGTCCTCTCAAAGATTCACTTATTGCTATTTCTTCAAGTTGTGATTTACGCTAAGTGAATGTGATCGGACCCTTCCCTCTATGCTACACTCAACCCAATCTATTCACAAATTCTTCATGTGCGTTCTGATTGAAACTCGTTCAAAGTCTTCACTGTGTCCTTGTCAGTTGAAGAAATTGCGAACGAAACTTTAAAACAAATCTTATTCAGATTTTCGGTTTTACCGCTCAAACCATTCCGCATCCCACGATGCATTATTATAATCACCCACGATCTTACACGATCTCATCTGCACAGTACATGGGTGACACATGTCGCGTGAAGAAGAAAGGGCAGGGGCATGTTCGTCCCAAAATCTTCGGGCGAACAGTTTTTACTGTGGCTATAAATACCCCTCTCCCTTCCTTACTTCATTTACTCCTTTCGATCGCTGTCTCTCGCTCGAGCTCTCCTCAAACCCTAGCGCGCCGCTACTCCATCGCCGCCGGTGAGGAAGAGCTTCCTTGCCTCGACCTCGTCGCCGTCGTACTTCGCGCCCGGCATGAAATCTTCACTCCGCCGCCAGAAGTTGTCTCTCCTCTGCCAAGTTAGGCGTGGGAGATCTAACTTAGCGAACTTCATCGATGTTCATCTCTGTTCGTCGTGTTCTTGATTCGGGTAATTAAAAGTCACCTTTATTACTCACTTTGATTCTCAAACTTTTACGAAAATCTTCAAAGGTGTTTTATTCTTCAAATCTTCACATATGAACACCTCACACATTGTATGCTCTTGATCCATCTCTAAGCACTTATTTCTTCAAGATTCCTCAATTGTGCGGATTTTTGATCTGTATAACTCGAACCTAAGACAAGAACGCTTAGTGAAATTCCTCAAGGCTCAACTGGTCAAATTCCTCAAAACTTGTCTTTTGAAAAATCTTACGAGAACGATATGACCTCTCCAAATTCCTCGCACCTACACTCTATTCACAGGTACTCATGTCCGCTGCTGAATCACTAGGTTCTCATCAACTTAACTCATTTGCAGTGTTCCTCGAAGAAAAACTGCATACTTCTTCAGAGTGTTCAATTGTTCAAATTCCTCATCTCAAGAAAATGGTGAAGGAAAGAGACCGCAGAAAGGAGGAAAGAAACCGGAGGTCATGATCGCTTCGAGATCACGATGAAATATACAAGGATTATTGCACACCTGATGAAGCCAAGTTTGGCAAAGAAAACAAGAATCAGCACAAAGTGCTCATTCAGAGGATTGAACGAAGATGGGCACGAGAATGGAGGGAATATCGATATGTTACTCCTAAGTACATGAAGAAATTAAGCCTTAAATCGCTCCATGCCCAAGAGCTCCATTGGCACTGGCCAAGTCGCTGATCCCACTAGCATCAAAAGTGGTGAAGACTTTCTCAAGAATGGGCTAGGCGCCAAGCAAAATTGGCAAGACAAGCCAAGGAGGCGGTGAGGAAATTTAATGAGGATTCTGCTGCTGCTGCTCACATCGAGACCTCGGTCAAGCCGAGGAAATCAATGCCAAGAAGCCTGCCGCAAGCCAAGTGCTTCACCATCAGCGCCCTCACGACCAAGTTCCTCAGCCGCGCCCTCACGGCAAATTCCTCAGACTACTGCTGCTCCACCAAAGTCCTCGCAGCTCCCTCCAAGTCCTCAACTCCTGTGCATCGGCTACATGTCAAAGGACTCGGGGTTTCTTAATTGCTTCGTGTCTCGTGAGTTCCTCACCTGCACCAATGTCCTCATCAGCCCCACTCTGCTGAAGACAAAAGCAACAATGGACACGGTCCTCGGCCAAGTCCAAGAAAGAAACAGGTTGCTTTCAAGTGCCCTCGATGACGAGGCTTCGATGAAGAACTTGCGAAATCATCGAGACAGACAAGCAAAGGCCGCTAGAGCCAAAGGAACACACTGCCCGCTTCGGATCCAAGAAGATCCTCGACTATATTGACTTATGGCAAAAGGATCCAAACACTCCAATGCTCGATCCGCCTCGACTCTGGTCAAAGTCATATCTTGACCCATTTCATCTCTCAAGAGAAATGGAAGTTTGAAAAGGCTCGTGAGATAAAGAGAGCACAAGCTAGAAAGGAGAAGCTTCAAGAAGAACGTTGTCGACCGACACCAAGAACTTCTCAAGGCTCAATCTGAGATCAAGCCCTCGGCAAGGACTTGATGCATACAATGCTGATTGGCAAGGAGCCAAAGTGAGATTAAATCAATTTGACAAAGAAAATGACAACCTATTGCAGCCCCACGCAACAAGAAAATCCTCGAGCTGCAGACTCGCTCAGCTCATTGAAGAACATGCCAAGACCTCGCTGATGACTTTCAACCTGCCGATGAGAATACAAGTTCGTGGCTGATGACTCCATCCCACCATTGAAGAAATTCCTGTGGCATCCACTAGTGGTGCGCTCAAGAAATCAAGAGATCAGGCAATCGCACTGCTATGCGCTGAAGAAAATGAACCACAGTCCTCAGCTCCTCCCGCGCCAACACCAACTCCAATTCTTCCTTCTGCTTATGAAGTGAAGAAGACCAAGGCTGCAGAGCGAGCTGCAGTGAAGAAAAGGAAGGCATCAGCTGCGTCAAATTCTTCGGCCGCGAAGAAAATGAAGCCAATGACCAGCTCGCTTGAAAATCCTATTGATGCCATTCCGATTTCCTCCATGTCATCCAAGGAAATTGTTCCTTATGGAGAAGACTACAAGATCCCAAGTGGATCGATGAAGAAAATCATTCATTGCTACCTCGAGCAGTTTGATGAAGAAATTGAAGTGGAAACATTCCTTCAACGCCAGTTGTTTCTCACCTATGCCTCGGTTCATAGTCAAGAGGCTGGTGTTGAGGAAATTGAAAAGAAGATGAAGATGTGGATATTGGATGCACTACACGGTGATGAGCGATGACTTTTGGGAAAGTCGGCATCCCAATACTCCTCTCTTCACTCCTATTCAACAAATTCCTCACCCCCGGCTACAACTGCTCAAATGGGCTCAAGAAACTCATCCCACATCGTCTGCTCATGAAGAAATTCCAGCCGCTAGTTTGAAGAACTCTTCTTCTTGATCCCCAAACTGCACAAGAAGAGGAACCAGAAATTCCTCAGCCTGAAGCACCTGAGATCGTCATTCGTGAGGTTGTGCTGCAAATCACTAACACTCCTCTGCCCAAACCGAAGAATCCGTTCTCTAGCAAGCAAAAATTCAAGGCTGAAGACTTCTTTTCTGAGCATGTGTTCTTCACTGATTACAATCCATATGACTCTGCTCGCATAAGGAAGAGACGTTTCTGGACTGCTACTCAAGCCAACTTCTATTCCTCAGTGCTCTTTGACAAGGACAAAATCTTCGATCATGAACATATTCCTCATGTGGATATGGAATCTCTGCCGTGCTTCGAGCCGGTCCTCCGAGTTATTCACGATGCAGGACTACTGAACTTCTGCACTGATATCTGTGATTGGAATGAAGAACTCATTCTTCAGTTCTATGCCACTTTGCATATCACCGGAGATGCTGAAGATGCCAATTCATGGGTGCTGGATTGGATGACCGAAAACACTCACTATAAGGCACCAGCAACTGAATTGCTTCGTGTCCTTCCTCTTAATCCTCCCCATGCCAGTGCACGTTGCATCTACAATGACCGCAAACTGACAGATCATTATATGCAAGTACTCATGAAGCCTTTGAAGCCAGGACAGGCCCCACAAACCAAATTCCTCGTCAAGGAATTGTTATATGTGCCTCGGACTGTCTATCGCATCCTGACGAAGACAATGTCCTATCAAAGGCCACGACTCAAATGATGAAGATGTCGTTGGCATCATGAAGAATATGATTTGTAACATCATTCATGGCGTTCCCGTCAACTTCCATGATTTCTTCATGAGGACTCTGGCTAATGTTGCTATGTCACCTTTTGAGCTGAAGCCCTATGCGCCTTGGATTATGAGATTCATAAGGGCAAGATCTTCACTGAATTACAAGGCTGGCACTCTGAACCATGGTAGCTACTTGCCGCCCATTGAAGTCCTCAAGCGACCTGTTTCATCATCTGATGATAAGGGCAAGGCAGCTGCTGTGATCGATGAAGGCACTCGTCCATTGGATGGTCAATTCCGTCTAGCTACATCTTACTCCACCAATGACGATTCTGCAACACATGACACTGCCGCAAATACATCAGCCAAGCAACAGCACCCAGGGTGATGACTGACCGTGAGTTACTCCTCAGTCTTCATCAGAAGGTTGATCGCAATCACAAATGGGTGAAACGTCAGTTTGCTGCAATTCTTCACAACATGACCTCAACCCATAATGCAGTGAAGAAAATCAGTATCACCTTCATGAAACCCTCAACCGCACTGGGCTGTTCTCACTCATGTATATTCAGCGGAAGAATCAAGACTATGGGTCTCCGGAAGCATTTGGTCGGTCGGACCACCTCTCAAGAAATTCAACAGAGTCAAAGTTTCGATCTAGTGGCGATTCTTATTCTTCATCGTGTGAAACCGATGAGCATGAAGATTTGGACGACGCTGCGGCAGCCCTACTTCAACGAACAACCCGATAACGCGGCGCTCCTCCATCGACTTGAAATTCTTGAGGCGTTAGTCCTCGCCGATCCTTTTGGTCATTTGATGACAAAGGGGGAGAAATCTGAGTTAGTCTTCAAGCGGGTTTATATTATGGGCGTTTTGTTAAGTTACAACTCTCGTTCTTTCGAAACATTTTATTGGATCGAGTTGTAATCTTAAATCCGATGGTGCCCTGATACTTTTGAACGGTGCATTGTGCTCTAACTTTGATGCACTGTGCTCTGATACTTTTGATGTGTTATTCTACATGCTTATTCCTCGTTAATATTATTGCACGCATGCTGAATCTCATCAGGCACCATATTTCATCATGCATTTCAAATTCTTCATATTATATATCAAATGCGTGTATGAATTACAAGATATAGGGGAGATCTCCATGATTCAATTCTTCAAATGTGCATTGCCTCAAAAGCAAATTCCTCACTATGCACATATTCAGGGGGAGTTCTTCTATATCTTGCAATCAAATTCCTCAATATCAGTATTTACACTTCATATGTTTATCCCCGTTGAAAACTTAACCTATGTTGTCATCAATCACCAAAAAGGGGAGATTGTAAGTGCATCTAGTGCCCCTTAGTGGTTTTGGTGTATTGAAGACTTATAGGTTAAGTGACTGATGCGTTTTTGAGTGTACACAGGTCTATAAGTCTATGAGGAGTTTGATATTTACAGAGAAAGTCGACCCCTAAAAATGAAGCTCTTCGACTGAAGACTTTGATATTCTGAAGACTTTCTGAAGACTTTGAAAGTGAAGAAATTGGTGTGACCTTGAAGACTTGGTATTCACTTGAGGAACATGAAGCGTGAAGACTTTTGTTTTCGTAGTTTTATTTTCTCTTTCTTGAGTCATAGGAAACACCGTACTGTTAAAGGGGGTCGAGGAAATACAAAGGAAAAATTTCCATGTGATGCTCAACTCAAAATCCTACGCCTACCAATCCCTTGAGTGAAGCAATTGGAAATCTCATACTGATTCAGATTAATTTCTTCAAGCGATGTGAGACGCAGTTCATCGCCCTCGAGGACTTTGCTCGATCGAGGAGTTAGGAATTCGCCGGTCTGAATTGCCTACACGATGAGGAACATGATAGCCCTTAGGAATTTGAGAGTCAAATTTCCGACCGTTCTTTGTCTTCTTGGCACGGCTGTCCAAAATATCTTATCCACCTAACGGTCATATCATTGAAGGGCATTTATGTCTTATCATGTCGGGCTGCTCCCTAGGCTATAAATAGCCGCCCCCCTACAACCACTAGTTGGTTGGCTGCTCCGAGAGAACTTGACACTTGTCATCTGAGAGCAACCCATCCTCCGAGGACTTTGAGAGAAAATCATCAAGTGAGGAAAATCCCAAAACCAAACCCCCACAAACCCAAAGTGATTGAGCATCACTGAAGAAATTAATCCTGCGTGGATCCGACGCTTGTTACCTTTGAAGACTATGCTTCTTTCAAACGGTTAGGCGTCAAGGTCTAGAGCATCCAAGAGGAATTGTGGATCGCCGAGTGACCAAGTCTGTGAAGGTTTGAAAGTCACCTGAAGACTTACCGCGAGTGATTGGACGAGGCCTGTGTGGTCTTAGTTCAAGGAGAATACGGTGAGGACCGGGTGTCCTGAGTTGCGGCTCGAGAGGCGGGTGTCCGGACTGCGTGTCCTCGAGTTTAAATACTCGGCCGCTCCAACCAGACGATAACCGAGACAGCAGTTGGAACTGATTACCAAATCATTGTCTTCACCAACTAACTGGTTCTATTTCCTCAACTCTTTCATTTCCTCATTCTTGTGTTGTATGTTGTTCATATCGTGCTTGAAGACTTTGATGAAGACTTTCACAAATTCCTCATTTCAATTTCTTCACCGTCTGTCTTCATCTTGTTATCCTGTGTTTACGCTTTCTGTACTCTGTGCTAGTCTTCATTTCATCATGATGACTATGTTTGTATCCTGTTATGTTTACTTCTGAGTACTTATTCCGCTGCAAGTAGTTCTTCGCTAAGGAATTTCCTCAGCAGCAAATTCCTCAGTGAAGAATTCATAAAAATCGCCTATTCACCCCCCTCTAGTCGATATAACGCACTTTCAACTCTGTCAATGAGTTTCTTCTATTTATGTGTGGCACCTAGGGCTACAATGGGAGGTTGTTTCTTTTTCTTTCATGTTGGGTTTGGTGGCCAGCACCGACTGATATGGAGGCTCCAGTTCCGGCCAAGCTATTGCACGGTCAGGTCCGACAAGCGCACGTGGGCAGCGGCCAGTCGAGCTAGGGTGGGATGAGATGTGGTTGGTTGGAACCTTGGTGAGAATGGACGACAGGCGGAGATCGGGGCCACGACCGTGGTCACTCGTCTAGGTGGAGGCCAGACAGAGATGCAACAAGATCCAGGCAGCTGGAGGAGTAGGAGCATTCAACATGGGAAAGCTTCAACTCAAGCTTGAGTTCAGACAGAAGAAGGGGAAAGATGTGGATTGGAGATGTGGATTGGAGCGTATCGATACAACGCATCAATATTATGATCTGCATTTGTGTTTTTTTCACACAAAGTCTGGAGCGGGAGTGCGTGGGCTGGCGTGGACACACATCCATGCGATGGAAGGGTCGCACGGATGATCGCTTGCAGCGGCCGCAGGCAAGCCACGTTCGGAGGAACAGTTACATGCATTGGCATGTTTCCATTCGATCTTTGCATACGTTGGTTTTCTTTTTGCGAGAAAAACTTCCAATCTATTTATCTTCAATCATGGTAGTACAACGAACATTAGAAATAATAAAAAATTACATCCAGATCCGTAGACTACCTAGCGACGACTACAAGCACTGAAGCGAGTCGAAGGCGTCGCTGTCATCGCCCCTCCCTCGCCGGAGCCGGGCAAAACTTATTGTAGTAGACAGTCGGGAAGTCGTACTAAGGCCTCATAGGACCAACGCACCAGAACAACAAACCGCCGCCGAAGAGTGTAGATCGGAAGGATCCAACCTGAAGACATAAAAACGAAGACGAACGACAAACAGATCCGAGCAAATCCACGAAAGACAGATCCGCCGAAGACACATTTCCACACGCCCATCGAGGATGCTAGACGCATCACTGGAACAAGGTCTAGGTGGGGAGACCTTTATTCCATCTTCAGGGAACCGCCACCGTCTCGCCTCCCTAAGTAGGACACAAACCCTAACAAAGCTCGAAAAAAAAACTAAAAATGGAGCCCTCCGACCGGCAAGGCCGAGACCCACTCCGCCTCCATGGCCCTAAGGCCACTAGAGACAGGGCGGACCGGCGACAGCGCGGGTGGGAGACAGAGAACCCTAACTTTTTGGGAGGCAACGGCTCCCATGTCTCCCTTTTTGATCAATTGAGTTTGGTAACACATACTCCCTCCGTCCCGGTGTATAAGTCATTCGCGTAGTTTTAGGTCGACAATTTAACTATCTAAATATGTATTATATGTGACAAAAAATATATATTTAGAAACTACATCCGTGTAGAAATCTAGTGATATACTTTTCATGACATATAGCACATGTTTAATTCTTCAAATCGATGATCTAGAACTACGCGAATGACTTATACACCGAGACGGAGGTAGTACATTGGTTTTTATGTGCCTTGAAATCTTAACAAATGATATAGGGAAGTCAAAAGGGGACTAGTTTTTTTTAAAAATTAAAAGATTTGAGATATACCCTTCAAATCAGAGGAAAAGAAGTACTAAATAAACCAAATAAAATCCTTTTTTACACCATCATTTTAATATGGACGGGTAAGAATTTTTATGTTTGTTTAGTGTGATTCTAAAAAGTCTCTTATTTTGTGGAGGCTATGGGTGCGGCTGGACCCTCAAAATTAAATTCTACCCTCCAAATCCGCAAAATAAAATATAAATTCTACCCTCCAACAGGAAAAGAATCTAGTATTAGTGGAAGATGAAGCGCAAGTGACATACCAAAGGGAAGAAGGTCTCCTCCTGACCTTCGTTTCTTTCCCCCGGTGCCGCTTGGGATTCTTCTCACGTTTATCCGCCTTCCGAGGCACTAAACACCTTCCCGCCCCCCTCCTATTTATGTGCTCCACTCCGTCCACTACTTGCACCGTCTCAGGAGTCAGTGCTCAACTCCTCTCTCTGTTCCGGTGGAGGTAAATGTTTCCGCAGAGCGATTCTCTTATTTCCGTTGGTCCTTGGATTTTGGATAGATATTCCTTTTCTCGTTACCAATGCTAATGCCTACAGTATTTTTTCTCGGTTAGATTCTCGATCGGTTTGTTGAGCGGTAATCTAGCAACGGATCACGATTTCTTCATTTGTCGCGATTGCTAAACTAATCTAAATTCATTCTTGTTGCCGACACGGTGCCGTTTTCCTCGGCAGCTCCTCGGCAGTTGGACATTCATCGCGCAGCTAGATTTCATCATGGACGGTGACGGCCGACACGTCGACGACGACTGGGTGCTGCCCTGCGCTGCGCTCGCCGACGTTACTCTGGCCCTCGTCGGAAAGATCGGTTCCGGGAAGAGCGCCACCGCGAACAGCATCCTTGGAAAGGAAGCATTTCCCTCGGACTTATCGTACAGCGGGGTTACTTTAACTTGCCAGAAGAGAAGCAGGACGCTTCACGATGGCTGTGCGACCCGCACCCTCAATGTCATCGACACTCCGGGTAACTTAGAAATCTCAACTTAAGACGGTCATAATTCAGTTCAAGCAAGCCAGTCGATCTATGGGTTATAAGTTTGCTACTAGCTCTTTTTGATACTATTTCAGTGATGTCTGGTGGCAATTGCTGCAGAACTTTCTATGTTCTGATTATGCTAGTATACCGATTTTTTTTTTGCGGGGTATGCTAGTACACCGATTTAGAAACCTGTAGGAAAGTTTCAGGTGGTTGTCGCTGTTTATATGCCTTGATTTGTGCTGAATCTGTAATGCATTTGGTCTAGTTATGGAGCATTTCAGTTTTCAAGATGGACGTAATTCCGTCAGTTTGGCACAGTTATGTGAGCAAAAAAAATTGAAACAAAAGAATTGGTAATCATAACTCATAACCCAGAAGTTCACTGCAACTGAATCGATGTCCAATCCAATGGCTGGAAATATTCTCCTCTAACACATAAAGATCTATAAATAGTCATGTATTTTCTACTGAACTGTTTCTTTACATTGTTCTACCAATTTATTTCATATATATCATGGTGGAAAATATTTTTCTTTTGCTGTGTCTCGTTTGCACGGTATCATCCTGCTTTATGAACATATATATACTTTACAGCAAATATAAAATGTAACTCAATTTCATCGCAATTTTCCTTTCTCTTCTTGTTGTTGGTACTTTTAAGGATTTGTAAAACCTAAAGGCCTCAGTATAAGGCCGGACATAGGCCCTTTATTGGAAAACAAATATACTCCATATATCGTTCATCGCAATTATCCATTTTCCTTTGTGCTGATAATGAAACACGAACTCCATATACCTCTAACAAAGTAGTTTTGTGTGACTACTGTTTGATGTTACATATTTGCAAAGTTCGCGTGCATTACTTAAATACCAAAGAACTATAATGTTCTCCCTTTTCTGTAGGATTATTTGAGGTGGACACTACACCTGAAAACGTTCACACAGAGATTGCCAGGTGTTTGGACATGACAAAAGATGGAATACATGTAATACTGATGGTTTTTTCAGCTACATGTCGGTTTTCTCGTGAAGATGAGAAAACAGTAGAGTCGATTAAACTGCTTCTTGGGGATAAAGTCCTTGACCATATGATTTTAGTTTTCACGCATGGAGATCTAGTGGGAGAGGAGATAAGTTGGAAGAAAAAGTTAAGTGACAGTGCCCCAGCATATCTGCAGGTCGAGTTCATATTTTCCCAACTTTACAATTTTCATATAACGATAGCCCAGTTTTAGTGTTTACAATTGCATCTGATGTGCCAGATCCAGTGTCTTGCTATTACATCTCTTGCGATCTCTTTGCATGTGCCTTACATTTGTGTGCCATGTTTTCAGGACATGCTAAACCTATGTAAAAACAGGGTTGTTCTCTTTAACAATAAGACAAGCAATAAGAAGCGCCATTTGGCACAACTGAAAAAATTGCTTGATGCAGTGGACTCCGTTATATCCAGCAATGATGGATACCCATTTTCCAACCAGATCAGTCGAATTCAGGTGCTTTAACATTTGGTCATATTCCATACCCTGCACCAGTCGCATTCATGTGCTTGGTCATATTCCATCCCCTGCACTAAGTTTTCACATTGTATTTTTTTTATCTTGTTGCAGCAACCACAGAGCGGGGAAGAATTAAGTGTTGATGTATGCTCAGGAGAACAGATGTCAAGAATGAAGAAAGAGATACACGATGACTGCCTTGCGCAGCTTGCAAAGATGGTAATAGGTTGATAATGCATTAATTCAATTAATAAACAAGTGAATGTGTAGTGTTGTCCACTGAACTATGGTAACATACTTCTTCAGTTGCAATTCAAATATGCTTAGATCTATAGATAACGCATACGAAAAAACCATCAAATGATTCTTGGATGAACTGTTGATTGCTTTGACTTTGTCGGATGTGTTAGTATTTACTCCAACGCAAAGGATATTCACATGATTGATATTGTGAAGAATTTTTAGCTTGGTACTGATAATGTAGTTGTTTCTCTTCTTTGAATAAGCAATCAGTAATATTTATAATGCATCAGCTACTGTTGTTTCTTTCAGTTAAATAACTGACTTTACTCATAATTACCAGGTGGAGGAAAATCTAAATAGTACAATCACTAGGCTTGAAAAGCTACTGTTGGAAGAGCAAAAAGCCAGGCTGGAGTCGGAGAATGAGGTGGCAGAAGCATTATTACGATCAGAAAAGGAGATCAAGAAGCTCAGTGAGATGCTAGAGAAGGCTAGGCAGGAGAGTGAAAACGGTCAAAAAGAAATGGAGAAACTCAAAAAGAGAGTGAAAACTCTTGAAAAGAAAAACTAGAAGTGAGTGACAATAGCATATTTCTCAATTGGGTAAGATGCATATATGTAAACTTTTAGGTTGGAGAATGCCCTGTGTGTTGCTTAGTGAAAGCATGTTCTTCACCTGATTTTTATTGTACTACATTGTTGTGCCTGGAGGTACCATATGTGATTAATGCATGTTGCAAGCTTTGCATGGCCTGAAAACTTGAGCTGAAGTTTTGATAGACAGAGTAAATGGAAGATGTCAACTTGACACTTAGTCTTAGCAGCAGCAATAACCATACCAAATTTATTCCCTTATTCTTCTTGTTGCTACTTCTCATTGGTATCTTCATATATATTTACGATCTTCAAGTTCAGGGGTTCTACTTTTGGTCCAAACTAAGTTCTGGGGTTCTTAGGATAATTTTGTTGAAGTCTACATATATATTTAACGCAAATACCTGAGCAGAGGCATTACGCATTAATTCATGAGGGTCGTATCTCTACACTGTGCCAGCTTACACCAGCACGTTCAAATTATTGACCTACACAATTTTACTAGAATTATTATACACGCCCAAAATCTTTTACCTCCGTTTGAAAAAAAAAACATCGGCGCCCAGCTGTAAACAAGTGAATCTGTAGTTGTGATAGTCAGTTCAGAACCGGACCCCAAACTTGGCAAGCCATAACGATCGTGCCTCTAGAAACAGATCTACACCACCTTGGGGCAGCCCTTCATGACCGTATCCATCGGCCCACAAACTTAAACTCATGACACTAGTGCAGAATAATGCTATTAAACCTCACCTATCGACATCCTATTGTCGAACTATGTCTGAGAGCATCGCACAAGTTAAAAAATTAAATCTGTGTGCCTGAAAGTGAAATGTGTGCGATGGCTAAGCCATCAGGCATGTTTAAAAAAAGAGAGAGACGCGTGTGATGGAAGGCCCATAGTTCGGTCATTGTCGTGGAATTGTCACGTCAGATGTCCTTGTGAAAGGACTTAGTTGTGGAGCCATCGCAACTAGGAAGCTTGAAGGGGTTAAATCGTGACAAAGGAGACGAGAGAGTTTATACTAGTTCGGCCCCTTACGGTGAAGGTAAGGCCTACGTGTAGTTGGGTTTAGTATTGATGTTTCGATGACCAGGGAGCGAGATACGCTATGCCCGGCTCTTGATGAGTTGTTTCTTGCCCTAAGCCGCCAGCAGGTCGTCCCCTTATATACACGGGTTGACGCCCTGTGGCCTATAGAGTCCCGGCCGGCTTATAAACAGTGTCCGGCTCGGTGACTAGTTAAATCTACCTTATGATACAAATCATGCCATATGGTGGTTTACTACAACGGGCCTTAAGTCGCCTGTGGGCCTTAAGCCCTTTATTGAATCGCTATCTTCATGCTTGGTCTTGGACTTCTCTCTGATGAGTCTTCTTTGTGTAACCCGGCCCCTCCTAGACGGCTTACATAAATAGTTATATCCCCAACATTAGGCCCTAGATTGATTTGAACCTGTTCATGTCAATCTTAAAAATATTTTTAAAGAATAAATCTTCAGTCTTCTGACTATACAGAGGGTTTTCTTTAACCCGCCATGACGTCATCTTCTGGATCCGTCTTAACCCGGCGTGACGTCATCCTTTCTTTATTTCATTTTTCTATTCCATCGTATCCTTCAACGGATCTCTGCTTTTATTGATTGTTCCGAAAATCGAGGCGTCGGGGCCACTGGATAATAATTCTTATCTCCTCGTTTCCCGTGCCATCTCAGTTATCCTCTCCTTATAAATAGGCGCGACTTAGGTCTTCCATTCTTCCCTCTTTCAGTCGTCCTCTTCCTCTGGCCTCCTCTCGAGCTCCGCCGCCACCACCGTCGAACCCCTCGTCTTCATCGACTCAGGCCGCTGCATCAACCTGACTCTGACCAGAAATCGACGGCGAACCTCCGCATCTCGTCCACATCCGTGAGTTCCTCTCCTTCCCTTTCTTTAGATCTGCATTGGAACCCTGTCGAGTTCATCGACGTTCATCACCGCCCGACGCAAACCCTCGCTAATTTGCACCTCCAATGCCCTGTTTAGATCATAAAAACTATGTACAACTGCTGCGGTAAGTGTTTGTGTTGATCTTGCATAGAAACAGATCTCATTTCCCTTGTTTGGAAACCCTCTTCAAGTGCATGAAATGAGATTGTCTTTTCCCTTATGCTGAGCTGCCGAGTCATCCGAAAGATTAGAACCAGACGTGGTTCTACTGTCAAGACACGTCACCGGCTGATGAGAGGCCTCTGCCCGGCTTCCGCGCCCTGCGCCTTGAATCTAACCATCCGCTGGCGGATAAGTTATCCATTGTTGGCCTTTGCCTCTCAACCCCACCATCGGGAAGATCAAAGCTCTTCTAGGAAGCGGGTTAAACAAAGATCGATCGGTTCGAGTGCGGGTCACTGGCGGATACTACCATTAAGCCGCCGCTCGACTTAATGTGTACTTACACAAAGCGAGAAGGCTGATCCAATGCGTCATAGTCCCGACGACTTACCGGATGATGTGGTAGATGCTACAACCCGATCCTTTGTTGAAGGAGGGCATCAGAACTAGTAATGCCTTCGCTTACTTCCCTTCTGCAAGAAGAACCCGGCCCCTGCGGTAAGTTACCAACCTTCATAAATACTCTTTAACATGTTATACCTTCTTGTACTTATGATTCCTTATCTTTTTCCACAGGCCGGTGATAATTTCTGGAAGGTCAAGTATGACCATGAGGCTGCCAAACAGGCCAGGGCAGCTAAGAAAACTGAAAGGAAAGCCGCCAAGACGGGCACCTCAAAGAAGAAGAAACCCAGCGCCTCCAATATGCTTAAATTGGATGACTCTTCTTCGGACGATGAAGAGGTAATCTTTTGATTTTCTTAACTCCTTTGTTGTTACTCTACTGACATTCTATCCTTTCAGGAGGATACAGGGAGCAGTCAAGCAATTGACAAAGAGGTAACTATAATCTCCTCCGACTCAGAGCCTTTGCGAAAGCAAAAAATCCGAAGGGCGACCCGGAAAGTAAGATTTTCACATCCTCTAGCTTACCAAGATCCTAAATTTCTTTTGAAGCAACAACAACTTGAGAACCGGAGGCAGACTCGGGCCAATCAAGACGCAGAACTCTCCTCCGGCTTACCCGATGTAACCAGGAAGCGTCGGACCGAGGTTATCTCTGATTTACGTTCTGCTTTACCTTTGGCGGGTTTGATTCGCCAACCTCTCAATTCATCTGACTCCAACAATCAGGATACCTCTCCTTCCTCTGACGAGTCGCTGCAATCAAACATGCCGGCTTTCAAAACGGCTCCCGGGTAATGTAACCTTTCTTACTTTGTGTTTTTTTCATACTTATACTTTAATACTCATCCTTCTACCTTGATTTACAGCCTGCAAGTGAAGCCCAGCAAGAGGGCGAAGAAGAATAAGCCGTCCCAAGACCCGGTGGTTACTAAACCGGTGCGTGACTCATCCGCTCCTGACAGCTCCACTCATCAGCCACCGCCTGAACCGGCTTGTGATATTCCGGTGCCAACCTCTGAACCGGCTGCAGAAGATGTTATCCACAACTCTGATAACCCGGAAATTCCTAGCCCGGTCAAGACGACTGATTCGGAAGTTGAATTTCTGAAAAGTCAATATGTTGAACCGGGCCGGCCTACTGTTCTTGCCCAATGCACTGCCAAGGAGGAGTTTGCCCAACGTCGGAAAGCCAAACAGGACATCATTGATTATACTCACCTAAGCATTGGTGATATAGTCTCGGGCTATCTGAACCAAGTGCACAATAGTCGTGACCTGGAAATTGACATGGTGAAGCAAATACAGCACAAATCTGAGGTATAACTTATGCTTTTTTTCCTAAACTTTACTTACTGTACCAGCCCCCAAGTCTATTGCTTATGAATGAATACGCTGTAGACTTAGAAATCTACTTACTGTCAGGTTGTCCGGTTTAAAGTGAATACATTTAACTCGGTGATAACATGAGACTTTGAATTTGTGTTACACATTAGCCCCCAAGTGTCAAGTATCTTTACTTGTAAAGTGCTTGAGACTTAATATGTATGACTCGGTAGGATAGGTTAAAAAGATTCTTTAAGCATACATTAGCCCCCAAGTGCCAAGTATCTTTACTTGTAAAGTGTTTGGGACTTGAATGTTACCTTACCATGATTCTTATCATAACCTGATGTCAATACAGGCCACCATAAGTCAATTTGAGTCGGAGCTTGCTGACCTGAAGAGCCAGCTGAAAACTCAAGAGCTTGAAACTCAGAAAGCCAACTCCAAGTTTGAATTTAGTGTCTCTGAACAAGAGAAGTTGAGGCAAACTTTTGAGGCAGAAAAGAAAATTTGGGCTGATGAGAGGGCTTCATTGGTGACTCGGGCCAAGGCGGCAGAAGCATCTCTTGCAGAGGCAACAACCGAACTATCCGACTTAAAACGACAGATATCCCAAATGGTCTCAGCCATCTTCGGTAAGTCACTCCGAAAAACCTTAAACATTGTAATCTTCCAAGGATTATTGTAATAAATATCTCCGGCTTATTGTTATGCTTGTGAACATACAGGCCCCAGGAGTACCAACCTCAAGCAAAACATGCTGATCAAGCTTAAGGCGGTTTACAGCTTAGTGGAACAACTATACTCCGGGTCACAACGTGCCTTGGCCGTTGTGGCCTTATCAAATACCACTCCTCGCCTCCTACAAGATGTGCTGAAGCATCTCGCAGTGCTACCTCAACGAATTCAGGATTTAAGGCAGGCATCTGCAAGAGCCGGAGCCGTGGCCGCATTAAGCCCGACGAAGGCATGGGTGCCAGAACTTGACTTGGCTGATCTCTCTCTTGGATATCCAAGCCTGAAGGAGGATGGCGTTGTATTTGATGATCAAGACTTCACCGCCTGTGTCAGAGTCGTACGTCCCTTGGCGACTCTCATTGGGAATGATACTGATCTTACTAAGTATTCGCCGGGCTATGATAGCGAGAACTGAAGAATCCCAAACGTCCCATACGACCAAGTCAGCCTGATCCCTCCAACGCGTAAGCATACCTTTGCCCCTGAAGTGGACCCGACCGGTTTAATAGATGATGAGGCTGAATTTCAAGCCTTGAGCGGCATTGACTGGGCCTCGTCCACCTTCCAGGACAAAACAACCGACGGAGAGGCGGAGAAGGATAACCCGGAGTCGTCAAGCCCGCCGAAGGAATGAGTCGCCAGGCGTTTTATAACTTTTGCCAAAACAATGCTTCACTTATTCAGACTCGGGGAGTCTTGTAATAGGATAGAAAAAACTTCTTAATGCTTGTCATGCCCTCGCGCATGTTTATGGTGCTTATTACTTTTGTAAGCCACCATCACTATATTTCTCTGGCTTATGTTAACCATGTATTTCCTTGATGTTTAACTTGCTTTGCCTTATCCTGCACATAAAACAAGCAAAATTTTCTGGGCGGTTTACTGCACCAGGGGTTTATAGAGTATTGATAACCCGGAACATGACCCGAAGACATCATATATAGGCAGGTTCATGATTATTTAAAATATAATCACAACAACATACATGTGACCCTTTTGATAGTCTTCCCGGCTCATTTGATGCTTTACCTGTCACTTACGATCCTGGGGTGATCAATATTAAACCGGAAGAATCAAGGACCATCTCCTTAAGAAGGTTTCAAGATAGTTAAAGTAATTATATGTATAAGCAATGTTCACAGGCTCCTGATTCGAATACGATCAGAAAACCGTCCCAAAGGGGTTAAGCTAAGATTCGGATACGATCATATAGCCCCCAGTGGCTTTGGCGATGCCGATCAAGTGGGTATCGACAGCTATGTTCTCTTTGGTTCGAATACGACCTATGTTTGAACAGGAAGCCCCCAAGTGAACATAAGAGTTGTTTAATGACGCTGATTCGAATACGATCCACGTCAGACCCAAAGGGGTTAAGCTGTGATTCAAATATGATCAAGAAGCCCCCAAGTGGGTTTGGCAGTATGCCGATCAAGTGGGTATCGACAGCTATGTTCTCTTCGGTTCGAATACGACCTATGTTTGAACAAGAAGCCCCCAAGTGACCATGGCTAGATTCAGATATGATCATAAGCCATTCCAAAGGGAAAGCCGGATTCAGATGTGATCCGCTCCCTTTTGGTTGTCTCCACTACCTAAGAAAAAAGACACATAGAGTTTTGAGGGTAGAAAGGACGGAGGTCCTGCTTTATTTCTTTATATAATATATACATCGTCCAAAAATATATACATCTTGAAAGCCGGTGGCTTAAGTATAATAAGGCCGGAGATGAGCAATATTCCACGGCCGGCGGGTCTCCTCCTCCGACTTAAGTGAGTCTTTGTGTTCTCGAACATCGATGAGGTAGTATGACCCGTTGTGCAGATTCTTGCTGACCACAAAGGGCCCTTCCCAAGGCGGGGATAGCCTGTGCATGTTGGACTGATCCTGGATGAGCCGGAGCACCAAGTCGCCTTCCTGAAAGGTTCTGCTCCTAACCCGGCGGTTGTGATAGCGGCGCAGGTCTTGTTGATAAATTGCCGAGCGGGCTATTGCCAAGTCTCGCTCCTCATCTAATAAATCAAGTGCATTTTGACGAGCTTCTTCGTTGTCAGCCTCAATGTAAGCCGCCACGCGGGGTGAATCGTGCCGGATGTAACTCGGCAGGACCGCCTCTGCACCATACACCATAAAGAAAGGCGTGTAACCCGTAGATCTGTTAGGCGTAGTGTTGATGCTCCATAACACAGAAGGTAACTCCTCCACCCAACAACCCGGAGTCCGCTGTAAGGGGACTAAGAGCCGGGGCTTGATACCTTTCAGGATCTCTTGATTAGCTCTTTCTGCTTGACCATTGGATTGAGGATGAGCAACAGCCGAAACATCAAGCCGGATATGTTCTCTTTGACATAACTCTTCCATGGCACCTTTGGAGAGATTAGTGCCATTATCAGTTATGATGCTATGTGGGAAACCAAAACGAAAGATCACCTTTTTCATGAATTGAACCGTTGTGGCTGCATCACACTTACTGACCGGCTCTGCCTCAACCCACTTTGTAAACTTATCCACTGCCACCAGGAGATGTGTCTTTTTATCCTTAGATCTCTTGAAAGGCCCAACCATGTCAAGCCCCCAGACTGCGAATGGCCAAGTGATTGGGATCATCCTCAATTCTCGAGCCGGCACATGAGCTCGTCGTGAGAACTTTTGACAACAGTCACATTTACTGACTAGATCCTCCGCGTCAGCATGAGCCGTCAGCCAATAGAAACCATGACGAAAAGCTTTGGCTACAAGAGATTTTGACCCGGCATGATGGCCACAATCCCCTTCATGGATCTCACGGAGTATTTCTTGGCCTTCTGCAGGGGACACACAGCGTTGAAATGCCCCAGTGACACTTAGGTGATGTAACTCGCCATTAACAATCGTCATAGATTTGGAGCGCCTGACGATTTGTCTTGCCAAGGTCTCATCCTCAGGTAACTCACCCCGGGTCATATAAGCCAAATAGGGCACTGTCCAATCCGGGATAACATGAAGAGCTGCCACCAGCTGTGCCTCCGGGTCTGGCACTGCTAGCTCTTCCTCGGTAGGCACCTTGACAGAAGGGTTATGTAAAACATCAAGAAAGGTGTTAGGCGGCACCGGCTTACGTTGGGATCCCAGCTGGCTTAAAGCATCAGCCGCCTCATTCTTCCTTCGGTCAATGTGCTCCACTTGATAACCCTTGAAGTGACCAGCCATGGCATCTACTTCACGACGATAAGCCGCCATAAGGGGATCCTTGGAATCCCACTTGCCTAACACTTGTTGAGACAAGAGATCTGAGTCGCCCAAGCATCTTACCCGGCTTAAGTTCATCTCCTTAGCCATCCGGAGACCATGGACTAAGGCCTCGTACTCAGCTGCGTTGTTAGTACATGGAAACATAAGCCGGAGTACATAACGAAATTTGTCACCTCGAGGGGAAGTTAACACCACTCCAGCCCCCGAGCCTTCTAGCTGCCTGGACCCGTCAAAGTGAATCGTCCAATATGTGTTATCCGGCTTCTCCTCAGGGGCCTGTAACTCTGTCCAATCATTGATAAAGTCCACCAAGGCCTGAGACTTAATAGCAGTACGTGGCATATACTTCAAATCGTGAGGCCCAAGTTCAATGGCCCACTTGGTGACTCGTCCTATGGCCTCCCTGTTCTGAATGATGTCTCCCAAAGGGGCAGAACTTACCACAGTTATAGGGTGGCTTTGAAAGTACTGCTTCAACTTCCGGTTGGCCATAAACACTCCATAAACAAGTTTCTGCCAATGTGGATACCTTTGCTTGGATTCAATGAGTACCTCACTGATGTAGTAAACCGGTCGTTGAACTGGATGCTCCTTGCCAGCTTCCTTACGCTCCACCATGATAGCAACACTGACGGCTCGCGAATTGGCAGCCACATATAACAGCAACGACTCTTTATCAATGGGAGCCGCAAGAACCGGCGGTTCAGACAACTGTCTCTTCAAATCTTTAAAGGCAGCATTAGCAGCATCACTCCAGACAAAAGTGTCTGTTTTCTTCATCATCTGATATAGCGGTAGGGCCTTCTCACCTAACCGGCTTATGAACCGGCTTAAGGCGGCAACACGACCCGCCAATCGCTGAACATCATTGATGCACGCTGGTTTAGCCAGAGAGGTAATCGCCTTAATCTTCTCCGGATTAGCTTCAATGCCTCTGTTTGATACCAGAAAACCCAAAAGCTTGCCTGCAGGTACACCAAATACACACTTGGTCGGGTTAAGCATCATCTTATAAACTCGGAGATTATCAAAGGTCTCTTTTAAATCGGATATTAAGGTTTCCTTCTCTCTGGACTTCACCATAATGTCATCTACATAAGCATGAACATTACGCCCGATTTGATCGTGTAGACAGTTCTGCACACATCTCTGATAAGTCGCCTGAGCACTCTTGAGTCCAAACGGCATAGATACATAACAGAAGGCCCCAAACGGAGTGATGAAAGCTGTCTTCTCCTGGTCCTTAACTGCCATTTTGGTCTGATGATAACCAGAGTAAGCATCCAAAAAACTCAAACGTTCACAACCCGCCGTAGCATCAATGATTTGATCAATACGGGGGAGAGCAAAGGGATCAGCCGGACAAGCTTTGTTTAAGTCCGTGTAGTCCACACACATCCGCCAGGTGCCGTTCTTCTTGAGGACAAGCACCGGGTTAGCCAACCACTCTGGGTGAAAAACTTCAATGATAAACCCGGCTGCTAAGAGCCGGGCGACCTCCTATCCAATAGCTTTCCGTCTTTCCTCGTTAAAACGCCGAAGAAACTGCCTGACCAGCTTATACTTCAGATCAATATTGAGAGTGTGCTCAGCGAGTTCCCTCGGTACACCCGGCATGTCAGAAGGTTTCCATGCGAAGATGTCCCGGTTCTCACGGATGAACTTGATGAGCGCGCTTTCTTATTTGGGATCAAATTGCTGCTGACGCTGAACTGCTTAGAAGGGTCACCCAGGGTAAAGTCAACAAGCTTTGTCTCGGCGGCCGATTTAAACTTCAACACTGGGTCGTGCTCTGTAGTTGGTTTCTTCAGGGAGGTCATATCCGCTGGGTCAACATTATCTTGATAAAATTTGAGCTCTTCCGCTGCACAGGCCGACTCAGCATAAGCTGTGTCGCCTTCTTCACATTCCAGCGCCACCTTCCGACTTCCATGCACAGTGATGGTGCCCTTGTGACCCGGCATCTTGAGCTGCAAGTAAACATAACACGGCCGGGCCATGAACTTAGCATAAGCTGGCCGCTCGAACAGAGCATGATATGGGCTCCTGATTTTGACCACCTCAAACGTCAACTTCTCAGCTCTGGAGTCATATTCATCTCCGAAGGCCACCTCCAGCTCAATCTTGCCAACTGGGTAAGCCGACCTACCAGGGACCGCCCGTGGAAAACAGTGTTGGACGTCCTTAGATTTTTATCAGTTAACCCCATGCGTCGAAAGGTCTCATAATAAAGGATATTGATGCTACTACCCCCGTCCATGAGTACCTTAGTGAATTTATATCCACCAACCTGAGGTGCCACCACCAAGGCCAACTGACCCGGATTATTGACTCGTGGAGGGTGATCTTCTCTGCTCCATATGATGGGCTGTTCTGACCACCTTAAATAACGAGGGATTGCCGGCTCGATAGAATTGACGGCCCTCTTATGAACCTTCTGGTCACGTTTGCATAGGCTAGTGGTAAACACATGATAATACCCACCATTCAACTGCTTAGGGTTGCTCTAATAGCTCGACTGCTGCTGCTGCTGCTCTCCTTGACCAGACTGCTGTTGATTATAGCCTCCTTGACGTCCCTGAAAACCGGAGCCTGAGCCGCCACCCGGGCCATGAAAACCGCCAGCCCCTGAACCGCCGCCAGACCCATTATGACCATCATAGGTGTTGGAATTTTTAAACGCCTTCATGATCGCGCAATCTTTCCACAGGTGTGTGGCGTGCCGCTCCCTGTTGCCGTGTCTCGGGCAGGGCTCATTGAGTAGCTGTTCAAGAGATGGGCCTGACCCGCCGGATCGAGGCGGTTTACCCTTACGTCTCTGATTGTTACCTTGCGCATTGGCGTTGGCCACAAAATCCGGGTTACCGTCTGCCTTACGCTTATTACCGCCTTGATTCCCCGGGTTATGCTGCTGACCCTTTCCATTGCCGTTCTTCTTTCCCTTCCCGGTCTTCTCATCGTCAGACGCGGGATCCTTGGTACTATCAGAATTGGCATACTTAACTAAAGCTGCCATCAGCGTACCCATATCCTTGCAGTCACGTTTAAGGCGCCCGGTTTACGCCTCAATGCTCAAAGCTGCAATTCTTCTCCAACATAAGGACTGCAGAGCCGGCATCCATCTTGCCAGATGAATGAATTATCTCCTTGACCCGGCGTACCCAATGGGTGGTGGATTCACCCTCCCCCTTCTTACAATTCGTCAAGTCCACAATCGACATAGATTGCTTATAGGTGTCCTCGAAGTTCTGGATGAACCGGGCCTTTAACTCTTCCCATGAACCAATGGAATTGGGTGGCAAGCCCTTTAACCAAGACCGGGCCGTTCCATCTAGCATCATGGTGAAATATTTAGCCATTGCCGCATCACTGACTTCCAACAGCTCCATGGCCATCTCATAACTCTCGATCCATGCTCCGGGCTGTAAGTCGGCCGTGTAATTTGGCACCTTTCGAGGTCCCTTGAAGTCCTTGGGCAGACGTACGTTGCGCAAAGCCTGTACCAAACAAGGAACACCACCGGTTCTAGTGGCTACTCCCGCCTCAACAGAAATCGTTGGATACTCCGGGATATCCTAATGAGCCGCCTGTTGAGCCGCTAGCTAAGCCGCCAGCTGAGCTGTCCGCTCATTCTCCTGACGTATTCGGTCCTGCACTGGATTATAACCACCGGGCTGGTTACGGCGTTGGGCGTTGCTTGACAAAGCTTCAGACTCCATGTGCCTGCTGTAACTCGGGCTCCGGTTCTGGCAAGGCGGCACTAACTAAGGCGGGGGAGTTGAATGAATTCTGTCCCGGCTGTAAGAATAGGTCTCTTGCTGAGCTAAGGCCGTCTGGAGAAGTTCTCTGACCCTTCGGGTTTCCACTGCCGCCGGGTCATCACCGTCCATGGGAAGAGTCGCCAAACGTGTTGAAGCTGCGATTAAGTTCTCCATGGGGTTGGAAAAGTGACCCGGTGGAATCGGCATATAACGTGGCGGTGGCATGCTCACGGGAGGTGGTGCCATCTCCCGAGGCTGAGTCGGCCCTCCTATTCCAACTATCATAAGTTGATTGGCCTCTGGCGGGTTACTTGGGCCGGCTCCAGGAGTAGCAAAAAGAACTCGAGGGTCGTAATTCGGAGGTAAACGGGACTGAGTTTTCTGATATCTCCTCCTCATTACCTCATTGGATGCGTTTAAGCTCATCGTGAGCTGGTAAGCTTCTGACTGCAAGCGCTGTGCCCGGGCGTCGAGAGCCGCCCGCTCTGTAGCTAGTCTAGTATCCTCAGCTACCAAGGCCTCCTTGGCCTGAGCTATCTCCTCACGCACCTGTGCTACCGCTGCGTCATGCTCATCTTTGTCTGCAAGAATAACTGTGGCGGTTAACAGGGCCGTAAGCTTGTCCATGAGATCTATCAGCACCTGAGCCGGTGGGCGTACGGGGCCGCCTGCCCCGGCTGCTCCTAACCTGGACGTTACCGCTGCAGCAGCTGTAGAGTTTGAGCTGGGCTGAGTCCCAGCCATGAAGACTCCGACCCATCTTGGCGGCTCACAGGGGTCCGGAATACTGATGCCATTGGAACAGCCCCCGAGCACACCGTCTTGCACTTGGTACAACGAATTTGTTGAACCGGCGGACGAATCACCGTCTGAGAGGACGGCCATCTCACCCCTATCTTCAGATCCTTCAGAAAGTTCCTCTCCGTGGATACAGCCCACGAAGGCACGCCTCATGACAGGTTGAGTCCGGGTCTTCCTAGCACGCTGAGCTGTCTCGATGAGGTCGGTGCAGTTGTCCGGCTCAGGGCCCGGCTCACCGATCCGGCCGATGAAGACGTGGATTTCGCTGAAGGGGGCCCGGTATCCGTACTCAATTGAGCCGGCGTCGGGACCCCAGCCTTCATCGTCGATGTAGATCTTGCCCGATGACTCTTGGTCATCCGGCCCACTATGTATCCCTTGAGCCCTTCGAAGTTGCCCTTCAAGAACTCAAATCCACCGTGCGCTGGCCCCACGGTGGGCGCCAACTGTCATGGAATTGTCACGTCATATGTCCTTGTGAAAGGACATAGTTGTGGAGCCATCGCAACTAGGAAGCTTGAAGGGGTTAAATTGGGACAAAGGACACGAGAGAGTTTATACTAGTTCAGCCCCTTACGGTGAAGGTAAGGCCTACGTCTAGTTGGGTTTGGTATTGATGTTTCGATGAGCAGGGAGCGAGATACGCTATGCCCGGCTCTCGATGAGTTGTTTCTTGCCCTAAGCCACTAGCAGGTCGTCCCCTTATATACACGGGTTGACGCCCTGTGGCCTACAGAGTCCCGGCCGGCTTATAAATAGTGTCCGGCTCGGTGACTAGTTAAATCTACCTTATGATACAAATCATGCCATATGGCGGTTTACTACAACGAGCCTTAAGTCGCCTGTGGGCCTTAAGCCCTTTATTGAATCGCTATCTTCATGCTTGGTCTTGGGCTTCTCTCTGATGAGTCTTCTTTGTGTAACCCGGCCCCTCCTGGGCGGCTTACATAAATAGTTATATCCCCAACAGTCATCCAATGCGTGGGGATAACTCATGATAACACACACGACTGTCTAACACGAATCGTATGTGATGATTAACAAACTGTATGTGATGATTAATGAATTGTATGCGATAATAGGTAGGGTCACACACTACATAGTAAGTTCATTGCATACAATTTCTACAAATAACTTGCATAGGAGAGTCGTGTGCTCTACTGGGCACATGATTGAATTAAAGGAATTGTGTGGTATGATGAGAAACATCATACATACCTCCTTAACATGCATCACGTATGTAGTTCGACACACGTTTTGCTATGACCAAATGTGTGCTATACTTGAATGTCACACACGTTTTGCTACCTAGTCTGCTATAAGATTTGTCTGTAGTCAAGCAGGGTTGAAGCGGGCTCCATGTTGCGCGACGGTCGGAGCCGCCCCACTGCTACCATCCCAGGGTGCAGCGTCACTTCGTTGGCAGTGATGCCGCGGGGGCGACCGAGGAGGTAGCTACTGGCGACAGCTAGGGTTCCCCGCGTCGCCAGAGGCGGACGGCGTGGGGAACGAGGCAAAAACCCGCAGTTAGTTACTAGTTTCCATGTCGCCACGAGACTTCTTTCAATGCAAACAGTTTTTGAGAATGTGCTAAGTGCATTAAATGACCAATACATAGATGTTTAGGTTGCTGCCAATGCATCGTTGCTTGAATGAGGTGCTAAGCATATTAAATAGTTTAGCAACTATACTCCACAATGCATAGGTGCTTAGCTTATTGTAGCTAAGCTTGCTTTATTTAATGATTTAGCAACTAAAGCGCTTCATGCATTGGTGTGCTTCTTTCATTTAAATGTTTTGCCTAGCCTCACGCGCTTGGCATTGTTTTTTCCTGAGGTCATCACACTCATCTCTCTTCTCTTAATTAACTTGCTACATCCGATTTTTTGCCTACATGGCAGGCTTAGCACCTGTACAAGGTGGAGCATTGAGAGGGGCCTTAGTCTTCTGTTGCTAAAGCTTCATTTATTTAATTATTTTTTTTTGAAAAGGAGGATATACCCCCGGCCTCTGCATCTGGACGATGCATGCATCCATTTTATTAATTATTCACAAAAACCTTACAAAGTAGTACATCAGCAAGCCTGAAGTCACCATCTAGTCCTACTCCTATCCCCTTGATGAAGGGGTGCCAACTGTCTGAGCCGAATACCAAACAGACATCACACCAAAGCCTAACATCTAAAGACGGATGCCCTGGCCCAGCCACATACCGGGACTGGGTCACACACCAGTCTAGCGTACTCTGAGTGGTCGCCGCCGCCGCCTTCCACCGATCCATCTTCAGAACAGGTATTGACGCATCGACCTTGCCAGGCCTGCCGTCGACGCCAGACAATGCCACCTCCCTATGCGTGTCCAGTCACGCATCTGTCGCCGAGACTCCGTTGCGCCACGCCGCCGAGACCCGCCGTCGTTGATGCGGTATATGCCATGCCGCACCACCTCATAGCCCCTCCAGCCAGCACCTGCTCCCTCGGGAGGGAGAGCGTCACCAAAGACTTCGTCATTGTCAGATCGGGAGACCTAGATCTAGGGTTTCCCCTGAAGCAACCCGAGTGATGTGGCACAGACCACAACGATGATGCCAACGACGCCGCCATCGTCCACCAAGACCGAAGGTGGCGCGATTTTCATCGGCAGTTGTACCCAACCCGACCCGTAGCTGACTGGAACCGGTCGGTGTCACGCCGAGAAGACGTAAGGACCCGTCGGATCTCCGAGGATCTCTAGTGAGCCGTCTTCACGGCCCAAGTTCAGTCCCCGGCCACTTTCGCCGCCGGCCACCACCGCCCAAAGGACGGCACCAGCCGCCGGACCATGTCGTGCGCAACCCTCGTCGCACGTTGCCAGCAAACGGCAGATCTGGGCCAGGTCACCGCCGCCGCGAACAAAAGACACGCGCCACCTGCAGAGATTCACCGCACAACCTGCCACCAGAAGGATCTGCCAGGGATCGAGACGCACCGCCGCGAGACTCCAGATCACGACACCCCGGCCCATCAACTCCGGCCCGCATCAGATCCAATGCGCAAAGGGGCAACGATCCCTGCCGCCGCCGGCGCTGGCTGGGCTTTGCCCGGTCACGCCCTCTGGTGGCGGTAGGGGAGAGGAGGCGAAGGGGAGGGGTGGCACTCGGCGTCGGCTAGGTTCCTCCTCATCGCCTGCGAGGGCTACACGGGAGGTGCCTTGAAGACTCAAAATTATGTTCCACCTAGTTACACGCACTTAAGCACTCCTTCCGGTCTTTTTTACTCCGTATATAAGGTTCGTCTAAAGTCAACATTTACAATACAAAATCAATACAATATCATTAGATGCGTAATGAATTTAATTTTCATACCGTATAATTTTATTATTATAGATGTTGCTATTTTCATACAAATATGGTCAAACTTTATGAAATTTATGAAATTTGACTACCTAGCTGAAACACAAAATTCGGACGGAACACGAAGCGGCATCTCAAAGCAGAGACTCACGGCTTCCATTTTCGCTGGCGCCGCTTGGGTTTATCGAAAAAGGCTTTCGCCCCGCTTTATAAATAAAGCAAACCACCACAGCCAACGAGTACAACAAGGTTCACACACACATAAACAGAGTGACAGAGACGAGAAGTACTAGGTTCTGCTGAGGGCACAACTCAACAAGCCCAAAACATAAAAACAAGGACATGCCAGCCAACAACTACAAGATCTAATCCGGCTTAGGGGGGAGGAGGCGGGAGCGGTGGCGCCAAGCGGATGGCCAACGCACGGAGAGTCGCGATGATGTTGTTGACGGCGACGAGGTCCTGGGGGCGGCTAAGCGGCCGACAAAGCTGCAAGTAACCACACAATTTGAAGATTGCGTCAGTCGATCGGCGAAGGGGAACATGTTGAATCACTAGTTTGTTGTGAATCATCCACAGGGTCCACGCGAGGACCCCATGAAGGAAGTATGCCCTAGATGCAATAATAAAGTTGTTATTTATATTTCCTTATATCATGATAAATGTTTATTATTCATGCTAGAATTGTATTAACCGAAAACTTAGTACATGTGTGAATACATAGGCAAAACATAGTGTCCCTAGTATGCCTCTACTTGACTAGCTCGTTAATCGAAGATGGTTATGTTTCCTAACCATAGACATGTGTTGTCATTCGATAAACGGGATCACATCATTAGGAGAATGATGTGATGGACAAGACCCATCCATTATCTTAGCATTATGATCATTTCAGTTTATTGCTACTGCTTTCTTCATGACTTATACAAGTTCCTCAGACTATGAGATTATGCAACTTTCGAATACCGGAGGAACACTTTGTGTGCTACCAAACATCACAACATAAATGGGTGATTATAAAGGTGCTCCATAGGTGTTTCCGAAGGTGTTTGTTGGGTTGGCATAGATCGAGATTAGGATTTGTCACTCCGCGTTTCAGAGAGGTATCTCTGGGCCCTCTCGGTAATACTCATCACTATAAGCCTTGCAATCATTGTAACTAATGAGTTAGTTGCGGGATGATGTATTACAAAATGAGTAAAGAGACTTGCCGGTAACGAGATTGAACTAGGTATTGAGATGCCGACGATCGAATCTCGGGCAAGTAACATACCGATGACAAAGGGAACAACGTATGTTGTTATGCGGTTTGACCGATAAAGATCTTCGTAGTATATGTAGGAACCAATATGAGCATCCAGGTTCCGCTATTGGTTATTAACCGGAGACGTGTCTCGGCCATGTCTACATAGTTCTCGAACCATAGGGTCCGCACGCTTAATGTTCGATGACAATTTGTATCATGAGTTTATGTGATATGATGTACCGAAGGTTGTTCGGAGTCCCGGATTTGATCACGAACATGATGAGGAGTCTCAAAATGGTTGAGACATAAAGATTGATATATTGGACGACTATATTCGGACACCAGAAGTGTTCCGGAGAAGTTTCGGATAAAACCGGAGTACCGGGGGCTTACCGGAACCCCCGAGGGGTTATTGGGCCTCATGGGCCAAGTGGTGGAAGAGAGGAGGCATGCCAAGGTAGGGCGCACGCCCCCTAGCCCAAACAGAATTGGACTAGGGGGGCGGGCCCCCCTTTCCTTCTCTCCTTCCCCTCCTTCCTTCCCCTCCTAGTTGGACTAGGAAAGGGGGAACCTACTTCTACTTGGAGTAGGATTCCCCCCCTTGGGGCGCACCCCTTGAGGCCGGCCGGCCCCCTCCTCCACTCCTTTATATATGGGGAAGGGGGGCACCCCATAGACACAGAAGTTGACACAAGTTGATTGTTTAGCCGTGTGCGGTGCCCCCCCCACAGATTTCCACCTCGGTCATATTGTCATAGTGCTTAGGCGAAGCCCTGCGCCGGTAACTTCATCATCACCGTCACCACGTTGTCATGCTGACGAAACTCTTCCTCGACCTTAGCTGGATCTAGAGTTCATGGGACATCACCGAGCTGAACGTGTGCAGATCGCGGAGGTGCCGTATCTTTGGTGCTAGGATCGGTCGGATCGTAAGACGTACGACTACATCAACCGTGTTATCATAACACTTCCGCTTTCGGTCTACGAGGGTACATAGACACACTCTCCCCTCTCATTGCTATGCATCCCCTAGATAGATCTTGCATGATCGTAGGAATTTTTTTGAAATTACCGCGTTCCCTATCAGTGGCATCCGATCCAAGTCTATGCGTAGATGTTATATGCACGAGTAGAACACAAAATCATACTGCTTACCAGCATGTCATACTTTGATTCGGTGGTATTGTTGGATGAAGCGGCCCAGACCGACATTACATGACCGCGTTCATGAGACTGGTTCTACCGACGTGCTTCGCACATAGGTGGCTAGTGGGTGTCTGTTTCTCCAGCTTTAGTTGAATCGAGTGTGGCTACGTACGGTCCTTGTTGAAGGTTAAAACAACACACTTGACGAAAAATACATATGGTTTTGATGCGTAGGTAAGAACAGTTCTTGCTAAAAGCCTATAGCAACCACGTAAAACTTGCAACAACAAAGTAGAGGACGTCTAACTTGTTTTTGCACGGCATGTTGTGATGTGATATGGTCAAGACATGATGTGGTATAATTTGTTGTATGAGATGGTCATGTTTTGTTAAAGTTATCAGCAACTGGCAAGAGCCTTATGGTTGTCTGTTTATTGCATAAGATGCAAGCACAATATAATTGCTTTACTTTATTGCTATGCGATAGCAATAGTTGCAAAAGCAATAGTTGGCGAGACGACCATGTGATGACACGTTGATAAATATCAAGATGATGGAGATCATGGTGTCATGCCGGTGACGATGGAGATCATCACTACTAGGGAAAACCCTAGCAGTAGCGCTGGTTTTGTGCTCACTAGTAGCGCGGGTAGGCGCACTACTAATAAGGCGCTACAACTATTGCTTAGTAGTAACGCGTGCCCGCACGCACTACTGCAAGGACAAATAGTTGCAGCGTTTGTTCACTCTCACGCTACTGCTAAGGTAGCTACTTGCAGCGTATTTTCTGTCCATCGCTACTAGTATTCTTTTTTTATTTTTTTATTTTTAGTGTATTTATGCGCCGTCGTACAAATATTGGTACAATACCAGTTATGAGGTTTACATCATTATGTCCATAACAGTGTGTCAAATGAAGGTGGATTAGGTTCAAGTGGAGGCAATATGTGGTGCATGTCAAAAGTATACTACTAATCCAAACTTGATCTAGTTTGGACTAGTAGTACTTTCGATGTGCACCACATGTTGCCTCCACTTGAATCTAATCCGCCAGCACAAGCTATTTAATCATCATCATAGTCATTACCACCAATAGTATTTATTTAATCACCACTAACACTAGCTAATAATAATCATCATAGTCATTACCACCAACACTAGCTATTTTATCATCATAGTAATAGTGTAGCACATCATCATCCTCAAACTCATTTCTAGCTAGCTAATCACTCCTGCTGCTCTCTCTTAGGTAAAATAACATAAAACATGTATAGCTCTCCTCCTTGATCAAGTTGGAGCATGCAGATGAACCTGTCTCCTAATCGTGGGTACCGCATCTGTTTGCTGCCCCCTAGTACTTCTCTGTGCTCCCCCATCACATATTTGGTCCAGTCTTGCACTATTAAGCATCCGTCGCTAATCTTGAATGCACTAAAGTAATCTGTAGGATATCTTGGCCGAAGTGATAATACTCATGGTACCTTTAGTCTCGATCCCATAAGGCACAACATTCATCGGGAGTCCCTGTTGAAGAACATCGTATGGTAACATACTTAGCAATGAAGTTTAGCTTCAAAAATAATGTATGGAAAAGATGCACTGAGGACAAATAGTAAAAATCTTACCATCCTTCCTAAATAGATGTGACCGTAGTTCATTACGAACACTATTGGTCGCACATTTTTAGTACTAACATTTCTAAATGCAGGAAGAAAATTTGTCTTGACAGTATCAAGATCCTCAAGCCATGAAACATAATAACTGAGCCCCTCACAGTTGAGTTCAGCCCCAGGATAGTATACGGTCATGTCTACCAAGCGCTGGACATGTTTGCTTGCACCGAAATAAGCTGACAATACAAATTAGTTGTCAACTATTTTTGAATAAACAATATCAAAGACATAAATATGGTTGAGAAACTTACATAATGATATAACTGGAGGCGTCTACACATCGACCCAGATGTTGGTATTACCTTCAATATCATCTTCCGGACGAATATCAAAGGTGATAACCATATCAGGCTCAAATGCATAAGTCTTGCATAGTGCTCGCCATGTTTTGCATCCAAAATAGGTGTAGTCGTCTGAATTGTATAATTTTGCATGGAAAATATAACCATGCTCGGTCTTCAAGTAAACTTTCTTTTCCTCCGTAGTATGACTGAAACCTATCTTATCCAATACAAAAACTCTTGCATGGCAGGGGATACGCCAGTAGAATAGTAAAAAAATATAAGTTGAAGCAAATGAAGCAGATGTCATGCTTAATTACGAAAAAAGACTTGTCGTTGTGACTTAATGTATCCACTTCGAAGTTCTCGTCCAGCTCGATGCTGAAGCGCCTATCATCATCTAGGAAGATTCCGTCGCACAGGCCGTGCTCGTCTTCGCACTATTTGCAAATACCGAAATCCTTTTCGTCGTCAGACATTTCCTATGTTCATAGTTAAAACAT
The DNA here is from genome assembly GCA_021437245.1 of Aegilops speltoides. NCBI lineage: Eukaryota > Viridiplantae > Streptophyta > Magnoliopsida > Poales > Poaceae > Aegilops > Aegilops speltoides. The sequence continues at coordinate 368,231,170 of CM038142.1, forward strand.
TAATTGAAAATCGATCGAAGACAACTACCGGGATACTCAACATACAAATCCGGGGCACTCGATATTTCCTACATATTCTGGCACAAGTCATGCCAAAATTCACGGAAAAATCCGGCATGACCTTTGCTAAAATAGGACATATCGAGCGCCTAAAATTTGCCGGAACGGAAATGAATCAACACTCCGGCAAAACATAGGCCACTCGGAGGTGTAACTTGCAAATATGACCGGCCACTTGGATATTGAGCAACAGAAGATATACATTTCAAAATATCTTATAGGACTCAAATTAGCATGCATTCAATAAGCAAAAGTAAATCATCTCATGCGTCCGTACATCATCGAATGTTATCACTAATACATCACGAATAGTGTCATACATATAACATCACTAATACAACTAAAACCCTAGCACAAGACGGGTATCGGCGCGGGCGGTGGACACCCACAGAGAAGGAACCATCACGGGATCATAGCTGCAGTGAGATCCCCGGAGAACCTGCCAGGTATTGGAGAACGACCTGTGCTCCAATGCAAACAAGTAGCGACGGACGTACGCGTCCTCCTCACTGACACGGTGACGTACCACCTCCGCGGAGTCCTCGAGCCTCTGGATCATCACTGGCGCATGCGACCGCCACCAAAGAAAGTTCGGGTCAACGACAGGCTGGCTCCTCACCAACCTGCGCCCCCCGGTAGGTAGCGCCTCCCAGTACCACCCCGGCGGAGCCCAGTCCCGGACATGGCCGATCTAGTCAAGCAGGTGTCGTCCTCCGCCGACTCGACGACGAGGATGCGGGATAGGCACCGTCCACGTCGAGGCGGGAAAAATTGCTTTAACTAAAAAATAGCAACAAGTTCTTACTAACTAGTTCTATTAATTCAACTAGTTCTTACTAAAAATAAACTTACTATAAATAAAAATAGCAACAAGTTCTTACTAACTCGTTTGATGATTCATCTTAGAAATTTGATTCGTTTTCACCCTTACATGAACCCTAACTCATTTGAGCCGCATCCGCATCTGATTTGTTTCCACTCTTACATGAACCCTAACTAATTTGATGCAACTAAAATATAAAGAAACCCTAGGCAGAGGTAGGGAGAGGGAGGAGCGGGCGTGCTCACCTCGGGTGCCTGCGACGAGGGAGGGGCAGGGCGGCGTCAAGGTCAGGGTCGGGGCTTGGGCGCGCGGCGGATGGCGGCGTCGAGGTCGGGGTCGGGGGCAGCGTTCGGGGCGGCGTTGAGGTAGGGGGTGGGGCGGCGTTGAATCTGGGGTCGGGGCAGCGTAGAGGGTGCGGAGAGCGCCGGCGGCCGACGGAGCGGCGGCGGCGGCGGCCGACGAGCGACGGCGGCGGCGAGAGTGGAGAGAGTTGGATCTGGGGGAAGTGGCCGCGTGGGGAAGGATGAACCCCGTGGTTAAGTCAGAAGTAGCAGTAGCGCGTTCCAGGAAAAGCGCTGCTGCTACCTTAGCTACAGCGCGTTCTGGGATACACACTACTGCTACTCCTTTATCTTTTCCCCCTTTTTCATTTAGTTTTCTTCACATTTTATTTTTTTCCTTTCACCTTATTCTATTTCTTTCATTTTCAATTACCTTTCTATTTTATTTCCATTTAATTTTATAACATTTAGCAGTAGCGAGTTTATATTAGAACGCGCTGCTACAAATAAAGTAGCGGTAGAGCGGTTCGTCATAGGTCGATACTACTATGTGTAGCCTATCGGCTAAGCCGTGGGAATTTTAGTAGTAACATGTTTACAGCCAGACGCGCTACTGCTAGAACTTTATCTGCGCAGCTGTTTCCTCAAAGCGCTCTTCGCTACTTAGCACCAGCGTGCTTTTTTGACCCTCGCTACTGCTAAAGTTCTGTGTATAAGGTTTTCCCTAGTAGTGCATGATGGTACTTTGGAGATGGAGATCAAAGGCACAAGATGATGATGGCCATATCATGTCACATATTTTGATTGCATGTGATGTTTATCTTTTATATTCTTATTTTGCTTAGTTCGGCGGTAGCATTATAAGATGATCCCTTACTAAAATTTCAAGGTATAAGTGTTCTCCCTGAGTATGCACCATTGCGACAATTCTTCGTGTTGAGACACCACATGATGATCGGGTGTGATAATCTCTACGTTCACATACAACAGGTGCAAGCCAGTTTTGCACACGCGGAATACTCGGGTTAAACTTGATGAGCCTAGCATATGCAGATATGGCCTCGGAACACTGGAGACCGAAAGGTCGAGCATGAACCATATAGTAGATATGATCAACATAGAGATGTTCACCATTGAAAACTACTCCATCTCACATGATGATCGGACATGGTTTAGTTGATATGGATCATGTGATCATTTAGATGACTAGAGGGATGTCTATCTAAGTGGGAGTTCTTAAATAATATGACTAATTTAACTTTAATTTATCATGAAATTAGTCCTGGTAGTATTTTGCAAATTATGTTGTAGATCAATAGCTCGCGTTATAGCTTCCCTATGTTTTTGTATGTTCCTAGAGAAAACTAAGTTGAAAGATGATAGTAGCAATGATGCGGACTCAGTCCGTGATCTGAGGTGTATCCTCATTGATGCACGTAAGAATTATGTCCTTGATGCACCGCTAGGTGGCAGACCTATTGTAGGAGCAGATGCAGACGTTATGAACGTTTGGCTAGCTCAATATGATGACTACTTGATAGTTTAGTGCACCATGCATTACGACTTAGAACCGGGACTTCAAAAATGTTTTTGAAACGTCACGGAGCATATGAGATGTTCCAAGAGCTGAAATTGGTATTTCAGACTCATGCCCATGTCAAGAGGTATGAGACCTCTGACAAGTACTTTGCCTAAAAGATGGAGGAGAATTGCTCAACTAGTGCGCATGTGCTTAGAATGTCTCGGTACTACAATCATTTGAATTAAGTGAGAGTTAATCTTCCAGATAAGATAGTGATTGACAGAGTTCTCTAGTCACCATCACCAAGTTACTGGAACTTCGTGAACTATAGTATGCAAGGGATGATGAAAACGATTCCCGAGCTCATCGTGATGCTGAGATCGACGAAGGTAGATATCAAGAAAAAGCATCAAGTGTTGATGATTAAACAAGATCACAAGTTTCAAGAAAAGGTCAAAGGGAAAGAAAGGGAACTTCAAGAAGAATGGCAAGCAAGATGTCACTCCCGTGAAGAAGCCCAAATCTGGACCTAAGCCTGAAACTGAGTGCTTCTAATGCAAAGGAAGTGGTCACTGGAAGTGGAACTGCCCCAAATATTTGGCGGATAAGAAGGATGGCAGAGTGAACAAAGGTATATTTGATATACATATTATTGATGTGTACCTTATAGTGCTCGTAGTAATCCCTGAGTATTTGATACTTGTTCGGTTGCTAAGATTAGTAACTCGAAACAGGAGTTGCAGAATAAATAGAGAGTACTTAAGGATGAGTGACGATGTATGTTGGAAGTGATTCCAGGATTGATATGATCATCATGGTACACTCCCTATACTTTCGGGATTAGTCTTGAACCTAAATAAATATTATTTGGTGTTTGCGTTGAGCATGAATATGATTAGATCATGTTTATTGCAATACTGTTATTCATTTAAGACAAAGAATAATTGTTATTCTGTTTACATGAGTAAAACCTTCTATGGTCATACACCCAATGTTGATGGTTTATTGAATCTCGATCATGGTAATACACATATTCATATTATTGATGCCAAAAGATGCAAAGTTGATATTGATAGTGCAACTTATTTGTGGCACTGCCATTTGGGTCATATCGGTGTAAAGCGCATGAAGAAACTCCATGCTGACGGACTTTTGGAATCACTTGATTATGAATCATTTGATGCTTGCGAACCGTGCCTTATGGGCAAGATGACTGAAACTCCATTCTCCGAAACAATGGAACGAGCTAGTGACTTATTGGAAATAATACATACCGATGTGTGCGGTTCAATGAGTGTCGATGCTCGTGGCGGGTATCGTTATTTTCTGACCTTCACAAATGATTTGAGCAGATATGGTTATATCTACTTAATGAAACACAAGTCTGAAACATTTGAAAAGTTCAAAGAATTTCAGACTGAAGTGGAGAATCATCGTAACAAGAAAATAAAGTTTCTACGATCTGATCGTGGAGGAGAATATTTGAGTTACGAGTTTGGCCTTCATTTAAAACAATGTGGAATAGTTTCACAGCTCACGCCACCTGGAACACCACAGCATAATGGTGTGTCTGAACATCGTAACCACACTTTATTGGATATGGTGTGATCTATGATGTCTCTTACCGATTTACCACTATTGTGGGGTTATGCATTAGAGACAGCTACATTCACGTTAAACAGGGCACCATCAAAATCCATTGAAATGACGCCTTACAAACTTTGGTTTGGCAAGAAACCAAAGTTGTCATTTCTTAAAGTTTGGGGCTGCGATGCTTATGTGAAAAAGCTTCAACCTGATAAGCTCGAACCCAAATCAAAGAAGTGCATCTTCATAGGAAACCCAAAGGAAACTGTTGGGTGCACCTTCTATCACAGATCCGAAGGCAAGATATTGGTTGCTAAGAATGGATCCTTCCTAGAGAAGGAGTTTCTCTCGAAAGAGGTGAGTGTGAGCAAAGTAGAGCTTGATGAGGTAGTTGTACCTTCTCCCGAATTGGAAAGTAGTTCATCACAGAAATCAGTTCCAGTGATTTCATGAAACTTCAGATCAAGTTACTACAGAACCTCGTAGGTCTTCCAGAGTACCGTCCGCAACAAAGTGGTACGGTAGTCCTATTCTGGAAGTCATGTTACTAGACCATGATGAACCTACGAACTATGAGGAAGCGATGATGAGCCCAAATTCCACGAAATGGCTTGAGGCCATGAAATCTGAGATGGGATCCATGTATGAGAACAAAGTGTGGACTTTGATGGACTTGCCCGATGATCGGCAAGCCATATTAAATAAATGGATCTTCAAGAGGAAGACGACACTGATAGTAGTGTTACTATCTACAAAGCTTGACTTGACGCAAAAAAGTTTTTGACAAGTTCAAGGTGCTGACTACAATGAGATTTTCTGAATTGTAGCGATGCTTAATCCATCCGAATCATGTTAGCAGTTGCCATATTTTATGAAATCTGGCAAATGGATGTCAAAACTGAATTCCTTAAATATTTCTTAAAGAAGAGTTGTATATGATGCAACCAGAAGGTTTTGTCGATCCAAAGGGTGCTAACAAAGTGTGCAAGATCCAGCGATCCATTTATGGACTGGTGCAAGCCTCTCAGAATTGGAATAAACACTTTGATAGTGTGATCAAAGCATATGGTTTTATACAGACTTTTGGAGAAGCCTCTATTTACAAGAAAGTGAGTGGGAGCTCTGTAGCATTTCTAATATTATATGTGGATGACATATTGTTGATTGGAAATGATATAGAATTTCCGGATAGCATAAAGGGATACTTGAATAAGAGTTTTTTCAACGAAAGACCTCACTGAAGCTGCTTACATATTGGGCATCAAGATCTATAGATATAGATCAAGATGCTTGATAAGATTTTTCAATGAGTATATACCTTGACAAGTTTTTGAAAGAGTTCAAAATGGATTAGTCAAAGAAGGAGTTCGTGTCTGTATTACAAGGTGTAAAGTTGAGTAAGACTCAAAGCCCGACCACGGCAGAAGATAGGAAGAGAATGAAAGTCATTCCCTATGCCTCAGTCATAGATTCTATAAAGTATGTTATGCTTTGTACCAGACCTATTGTGTACCTTGCCATGAGTTTGGAAAGGGGGTACAATAGTGATCTTGGAGTAGATCACTGAACAACGGTCAAAATTATCCTTAGTAAGGACTAAGGAAATGTTTCTCGGTTATGGGGGTGATAAAGAGTTTTTCATAAAGAGTTGCGTTGATGCAAGATTTTATACCGATCCAGATGACTCTAAGTCTCAATCTAGATAGATATTCAAAGTGGGAGCAATAAGCTAGAGTATCTCTATGCAGAGCACTATAAACATAGAATATTTGCAAAATACATGCGGCTCAGAATGTGACAAACCCGTTGACTAAACTTCTCTCACGAGCAAAACATGATCACACATTAGTACTCTTTGGGTGTTAATCACATAGCAATGTGAACTAGATTATTGATGCTAGTAAACCCTTTGGGTGTTGGTCACATGGCGATGTGAACTATGGGTGTTAATCACATACAGATGCGAACTATTGGTGTTAAATCACATGGCGATGTGAACTAGATTATTGACTCTAGTGCAAGTGGGAGACTAAAGGAAATATGCCCTGGAGGAAATAATAAAGTTGTTATTAATATTTCCTTATATCATGATAAATGTTTATTATTCATGCTAGAATTGTATTAATCGGAAACTTAGTACATGTGTGAATACATAGACAAAACATAGTGATGCGGAGCATCCCACGATCATCCCCATGGACGCATATACATCCCCTACAAAACCACTTGGACCTATGACTCGAGCACGTGCAAGAGCTCTTGAAACCGAGGTAACATCACTCCTCTCACAACTCCCTTTCGATTCACATGAGACATGGTTACTACCTCAAACGGAGACACTATGCATACTCAGGTACCAAGGAGTTCACCATGGAGAAGCTAGGAAGCAAGGAGAACCGGAAGCGGAAGATGGGCATGAAGACGGAGAGGAAAAGCGCCAAGTGCCAGACTGGCCGGACGATTCGGACGGCGGCCCAGACGATCCGGACAGAGCCCGGACGATCTGGTCCCCGGTCCGGACGATGCGGCTAATGCGCACCGAAGACACCTGAAGCTCCCACTTGAAGCCAGATCATCTGGACGACGTCCCGGATCATCCGGACCCTGCTCGGACGTCCGGACCCCCATCCGGACATCCGGACCTGCACCACCACCAGCCGCGTCTCCAGCTCATCTGGGCCTCTACCCGAATCATCCGGACCAGCCCGGATCATCCGGCTCCACCCCTGAATCATCCGGCCAACGCCTGCGCGCGCGTGTTGGGCTGAGCCCACGTACCCCTTCGCTCCCTAGCCTATATATAGGACTCCTCCTCATCACTTCGAGACTTAGCACTGTGATAGCTCATTTTGAGATAGAGCATTGCTCATCCGTACCAGATCTACTCCACGTGAGGGACTGTGCCTCCTCGGAGAAGATCCATTCGGATTCAAGGCCTCCATCCGGAGAAGACAATCAAGACCTCCTCACGGAGAATTATGGTTACTCGTGTGTCGTCCGTTGTTGACTTTGGATCTCGTGTTGCTCGTGCCTCGATGATCTAGACCTTGTGTGATCGATCTCTTGTCGGTTGAGTGTTTCTCTCGTTCTTCCCCGTGATTTCCTCGTGTTCTTCCGCGCGTTCTTCGTGTTTCCCCGTAGGATCCACTCCAAACGTGAAAGATCGGCCCCTAGGGTTCCGCCCTACATCATCTTGGTATCACGAGCCACGTTGATCACGTTTTTGGAGCCCCTACCCTTCGTTTTCTAGCTTGATTTTGTTGATTTCATCCTAAATCCAAAAATCCCCACCAAAAATAGCCCCCAAATGTTTTTGTGATTTGTTGGTTTTGATGATGTTTTGTTGATTTTGATCCCTGGATTTGGTGTGTAACTCGTGGATCTTGCTTTTCCCCAAATTCTCCCCCTCGAAATCCTTCCAAAATCCATGAAATCGTCGAAATTCTCGCCGTTTTCGAGTTCATCCCGAGCAGTTCCCGATCGTGTTTGACCTGCCCGGATCATCCGGACCCTGACCCGGATCATCCGGACGCGCGCAGATCATCCGGCTCCTGGCCCGGATCATCCGGCTTCCTCTGCCGAAACTGCATTTTTGCAGTTCTCCACCTCCACCACCTACGCCTACGCACTTCCCCACTTATACCACCACCACCTTCACCTGCCAAAACCCCACGACGCAACCTCTGTACCACCATTCGACTTTGAGTTCAAGAATTTGAGTTGTGCTTTCCCGTGTCCTATTGTGTTTCGGCTATTTAGGTACGGTGCGACATCAACATCACCACCGCTCATCTGCGTCGACTACTCATCATCGCTACGGACGGTAACTTCGACGACATCCTTTTCATACCTTGCAATTGCATTGATAACCATCATATCCCATCCTTTGCGCAGCTTACCCATCGAGACTAGCCATTGAGTATTGCTGGCAACGTGACTTGTGCACATTAGTGATCATACCATACCATACATACCATATCATCTCTTGTGTCACAAAGTTGTCATCGCATACACAATTGCTATCTTGGTTCGTGAACTATTGCATAAGAAAAGAGCTCAAAACTGAAAGAGCCAACCAAGCTTTTAAGCAAACGAGAAAGATAAGCAAAGAGCTTATAAGCAAGAACCATAGCATCATACTACATTAAGATTTTCATACCCGATCATCTTGGATCATATCACCGAAATACCATACATATAGTATACTTGGGATAGAGATCGTTGCATTTTTGCCTAGTAGGTTGTGCACAAGCTCCATATCCGCCTATTGTGCAATCATGCTAGCGTCTCTCGAGTATTGTGCAACAAGAGCATTTTCGTGGATTCCACATTTTGGCTCATTTTTGGTTTGCACAATCCCATTATTCTATTTGCGTGTGTGTTCCCGTGTTCCACTACTTGCTTGGTCTACTTGTTGCATTTGCAAATTTGCGATTCTTTTCCAACATCTTTGAGTCAAACTAACAATTTCAATCAATTTTGTGTCACCATCCTAACCAAGCTCCACCATAAGCTTTTACTTGTGTAGGTGTGAGAACCGACAAGGATTGGTACCATAATGCTATTTCATTGTCTGCATTTGAGTGAACTTGATTCATCCTCAACATCGGTCAAGGTACATTGGTATAAGTTCTTCTCTTTCTACCACTCACATCTTGCTTGGAATGATGGATAGGCCGAGTACTTATACCAACCCACTCTTCATCGAGCAAGGCGACGACATGTCATCATACGTCATAAAGAGCCACCTCTTTGGTGCACAACGAGCGTTGCATCAAGAGCAACAAGCTATGAACGAGCGCATCGACAACCTCGCCACCGACTTGCGACTTTCCGAGCAACGTACCAAGGACTACTTCAACAACAAGCTCGACGCGCACAAGCAAGAGAATGATCCAAGAATGGACGAGATCCGCGCCTTGTTGGTGAACCGTCCTCCTTCAACTTCTTTATACTCAAGACGGAGCCATTCAAGCCGACACTCTGGCGACTCCTTCTCCGGCTCAAGTACACCATCGTCCAACACTCTTCGCCGAGCCGCGCGTCAAGACCGTCATGCATCTCGCAACCCGCTACACGACAAGCATTCACAAGACCAAGTCGATGAGCAAGTCCCTCGTCCTCACTCAAACCAAGTTGCTTTTGCACAAGCTCAAGAACGACAACAAATACGGCGCCAAGAGGAAGAACAAGCGCGTCTACATCAAGAGGAACAAGACGCCGAGGCTCAACGTCTTCAAAAACAACAACGTGAAGCGCAAGATCTTGAGGCGCAACGTGCCCTTCAAGAATCAAGTCGAGCCATCACCAACCGCAATCGCGAGCGGCGCAATCAAGAGGAAGCCCTTTGAGAAGAAATCCAAGAGAGGAACTATCAACCACGTGTGCAACGTCAAGTTCCTGAAGCTTCTCCACAAGCTCGTCAAGCTCCACCTCAACCTCAAGTTCAACAAGAGCAAGTTGATCATGGACTTCCTCTACACCAAGAGCAACATTGGGATGATTACCCTCCACGTCAAGGGCGTCATCATCACCATCGCCAACAACACAATGAAGAGCAACGCTATGGAAAGCTAAAATTCACCATGCCCAAGTTCAATGGAAGCAATGACCCCGAAGAGTACCTTTCATGGGCATTGAAGGTCGACAAAATCTTTTGTTTGCACAACTATCAGGAAGAGAAGAAGATCGCTATGGCATCACTTGAGTTCCAAGACTATGTGCTCATATGGTGGGAACAAATCCTTGAGCGCCAACAAGCAAGAGGTGAACCTCCAATCACCACTTGGGCTCAAATGAAGGATGTCATGCGAGCACGTTTTGTGCCCACCTACTACAACCGTGACCTCTTCAAGAAGCTCCAACTCCTCAAGCAAGGAACAAAGAGTGTTGAAGAATACTACAAGGAAATGGAGATAGCCATGATTCGAGCCAATGTCAAGGAAGATGATGAGCAAACAATGGCACGTTTCTTGAATGGACTCAATAATCCCATCAAGAAGATCGCCGAATTCCAACCCTATTCCAACCTCATTGAGCTCGTGCATCAAGCGACCAAGGCGGAACGTCAAGTGCAAGATGACTTCAAGTACGCAAAGTACTCATCCAAGACCTACGACTTCTCCAACAACCAAGCTTCAACAACTCCTCCAACCTCTACATCAAGCAAGCCTTCTCCAAGCAACGACGACAATTCAAGTTACAAGAAAACGTCGGCAAGTTCAAGTCGTCCTCCTCCTACTACAAACAACATCAAGCCACGTGGTTCATCATCTACTCCGACCGATGAGACCGTCAAGACAAGCTCCTTCAAGTGTTTCACTTGCGACGGCCGAGGCCACAAGTCTTATGAATGCACAAACAAGCGCACCATGATCCTCAACGACGATGGTACCTACGACTCAATGGGTGAAGATGAAATGGAAGTGCTTGAGCAAGTGGCCATGCACCGGCACGTGAATGAGGATGAAAATGATCAAGTCTTTTGTGATGAGGATTCGAGCCCCGCTCTCGTTGTTTCCAAAGTCTTGACTCTTCAACATCAATAAGAAGAAGACCAACGATGCCACATCTTCCACACAAAGGCCAGCATCAATGGAAGTTGCCACAACTTGGCAAGTGAAGAACTATGCTCCAAGCTTCAATTGGTCAAGATGAAGCATATGCACCCCTACAAGGTCCAATGGCTAAGTGACTCCGGCACTATACTAGTTGAGCATATGGTCCAAGTCTCCTTCAAAATTGGTGCATATGAAGACACTTTGGAGTATGATGTCGTCCCAATGTCTGTTTGCCACCTCCTTCTTGGTCGGCCATGGCAATTCGATCGTGGTGTCATCCACAACGGGCATACCAATCACTATTGCTTCAAGATGAAAGGGAAGGAGTATGTGCTACAACATATGTCTCCTAGTCAAGTGATAGCCGATAAGCAGGCCACCCATCGTGGAGAGATGGGTGAGAAAGTGATCCACCAAAAAGTGAGTGAGAGCCACAAGCCAAACTTGAGCGCCTCTTCGCCTAGAGAGAAAAACCTAGTGCTATTTGCCACAAAAAGTGAGATGAGAGAAGTGTGTGAGAACCCATCGAGTGTGATGCACTTTGTCCTTGTGTTCAAGGATGGGGAACCAAAAGCTAACACCTCTCATGAGCTACCTTTAGTGTTTCAATCTCTTTTGCAGGAATTTCAAGATGTTTTCCCCGATGAGCCACCTCCGGGTCTACCTCCTCTATGAGGCATTGAACATCGAATCGACCTCATCCCCGGAGAGCCACTTCCAAACAAAGCTCCATACCGTGTCAATCCCGAAGAAACTAAGGAGATCCAACGGCAAGTACAACAACTAATCGACAACGGTCATGTACGTGAAAGCCTAAGCCCTTGTGCCGATCCCGTTATACTCGCGCCTAAGCAAGATGGAAGTTTCCGCATGTGTTCCGATTGTAGACCTATAAATGCCATTACCGTTTGCTATAGGCATCCCATTCCTCGCTTAGATGATATGCTTGATGAACTTAGTGGAGCCGCCTTTTTCTCAAAAAATGATCTTAAAAGTGGCAATTATCAAATCCGCATACAAGAGGGTGATGAATGGAAAACTGCTTTCAAAACCAAATTTGGCTTATATGAGTGGTTAGTTATGGCAATGGGTTTATCGGAGGCTCCCGGTACTTTCATGCGTCTTATGCATTTTGTGTTTCGACCTTATATTCGAGTCTTTGTTGTGGTTTATTTTGATGATATTCTTGTGTTTAGCAAAACCATGAAAGAGCATCTTAATCATGTTAGGGCTGTTTTGCAAACTCTACACAAGGAACGTCTTTATGCCAACTTGAAAAAATGCACGTTTGGTGTTGCAAAACTGGTTTTCTTGGGTTTTGTTGTCTCTTCCAAGGGTGTCCATGTTGATGAATCTAAAATTGAAGCAATTAAAACTTGGCCCCAACCCACCAATTTGCAACAAGTGTGTAGTTTTCTTGGCCTTGCGGGTTTTTATCGTCGCTTTGTGAAATACTTTAGCACAATTGCCGCTCCTTTGCATGCTTTGAGTAAGAAGAATGCTCCTTTTGTTTGGGGATCTTTGCAATCCACCACTTTTGATGAGCTCAAGTCTTTGCTTACTCATGCACCGACTCTTGCTTTGCCCAACTTTGAGAAAACTTTTGAGGTTCATTGTGATGCTAGTTGTACCGGAATTGGCGGAGTCTTGATGCAAGAAAAACGAGCCATTGCTTATTTTAGTGAAAAACTCTCCGGTGCACAACTTAACTATCCCATATATGACAAAGAATTGTATGCTTTAGTGCGTGTGCTACATGTTTGGGAACATTATCTTAGACCTCATGAGTTTGTCATACATACCGACCATGAAACGCTTAAGTACTTAAAAGGTCAAACTAAGTTGAACAAGCGTCATGCCAAATGGAGTGAATTTATTGAATCTTTCCCCTACGTGCTCAAGTACATTAAGGGTAAGGAAAATGTAGTTGCGGATGCACTTTCACGCATATGCACGCTTGTTACTAAACTTGAGTTGAATGTTATTGGCTTTGAGCACATAAAAGACTTGTATGCTAATGATCCATCTTTTGCTAATCCTTATACTAAATGTTTGACGGATACATCTTGGGAACAATATTACATCAAGGATGGTTATCTTATGAGAGCTAACAAACTATGCATTCTCGAGTCTTCTCTTCGTTTGCTCCTTTTGCAAGAGGCTCATGGAGGCGGACTAATGGGACATTTTGGACGCGACAAGACTTTCGCCACGCTCTCCAAGAACTACTTTTGGCACAAGATGTTCCGCGTTGTCTCACGCTTCACCAACCGATGCTCTACATGTCGCAAAGCTAAGTCTAAAGCTCAATCCCATGGTCTTTACATGCCTCTTCCTATTCCTTACCAACCTTGGGAAGACATTAGCATGGATTTTGTACTTGGTTTGCCTAGAACGCAAAATGGAAAAGATTCCATGTTTGTTGTTGTGGACTGATTTTCTAAGATGGCACATTTCATTCCTTGCAACAAGATAGACGATGCTTCACACGTTGCAAATCTCTTTTGTAGGGAAATATTGCGCCTCCATGGAGTACCAAAGACGATCATCTCCGACCGTGACGTCAAGTTCTTGAGTTACTTTTGGAAGACGCAATGCGCCAAGCTCGGAATCAAGCTCTTGTTCTCATCCGCATACCATCCTCAAACCGATGGCCAAACGAAGGTGACGAACCGGATGCTCTCCACTCTACTTCGCGTGTTGATCAAGAAGAACATCAAGGAGTGGGAGGCGTGTCTACCCATTGCCGAGTATGCCTACAACCGTGCAAGACATTCGACGACCGGCAAGTCCCCCTTCGTGGTCGTCTACGGCGTCAACCCGTTGTCCCCATTGGACATTCTACCTCTTCCTCTACAAGAGCGCACCAACATGGATGCGAGTGCATGGGCAAGCTACATCAAGAAGATGCATGAGGATACAAGGAACACCATCGAGCGCCAAGTACAACGACTAGCGACCAAGCTCAACGTCAACAAGCAACCCATGATCTTCAACATAGGCGATCTCATGTGGCTACACCTTCGCAAGGACAACTTCCCCAACGAACGCAAGTCCAAACTTCTCCCTCGAGCCGATGACCCTTCAAGGTGCTAGCACGCTACAACAACAACGCTTACAAGATCGACCTACCAAGCGACAAGTACAACGTGAGCGACATCTTCAATGTCAAAGACCTCTCACCTTACCATGGTGATGAAGATTTTGATCCGAGGTCGGATCTTTCCCAAGGGGGGGGGGAGATGATGCGGAGAATCCCACGATCATCCCCATGGATGCATCTACATCCCCTACAACACCACTTGGACCTATGACTCGAGCACGCGCAAGAGCTCTTGAAACCGAGGTGACATCACTCCTCTCACAACTCCCTTTCGATTCACATGAGACAAGGATACTACCTTAAACGGAGACACTATGCATACTCAGGTACCAAGGAGTTCACCATGGAGAAGCTAGGAAGCAAGGAGAAACGGAAGCGGAAGACGTGCGTGAAGACGGGAGGAAAAGCGCCAAGTGCCAGACTGGCCGGACGATCCGAACGGCGGCCCGGACGATCCGGACAGAGCCCGGACGATCCGGACCCCGGTCCGGACGATCTGTCTAATGCACACCGAAGACACCCAAAGCTCCCACCTGAAGCCGGATCATCCGGACGATGTCCCGGACCATCCGGACCCTGCCCGGACGTCCGGACCCCCAGCCGGACATCCGGACCTGCACCGCCATCAGCCGCATCTCCAGCTCATCCTGGCCTCCACCTAAATCATCCAGACCAGCCCGGATCATCCGGCTCCAACCCCGGATCATCCGGCCAGCGCCTACGCACACGTGTTGGGCTGAGCCCATGTACCCCTTCGCCCCCCTAGCCTATATATAGGACTCCTCCTCCTCACTTCGAGACTCAGCACTGTGATAACTCATTTTGAGATAGAGCACTGCTCATCCGTACCAGATCTACTCCACGTGAGGGACCGTGCCTCCTCGGAGAAGATCCATTCGGATTCAAGGCCTCCATCCGGAGAAGAAAATCAAGACCTCCTCACGGAGAAGAACGGTTACTCGTGTATCGTCCGTTGTTGACTTTGGATCTCTTGTTACTCGTGCCTCGATGATCTAGACCTTGTGTGATCGATCTCTTGTCGGTTGAGTGTTTCTCTCATTCTTCCCTGTGATTTCCTCGTGTTATTCCATGCGTTCTTCGTGTTTCCCCGTAGGATCCATTCCAAACGTGAAAGATCGACCCTAGGGTTCCGCCCTACATCACATAGTGTCCCTAGTATGCCTCTACTTGACTAGCTCGTTAATCAAATATGGTTATGTTTCCTAACCATAGACACGTGTTGTCATTTGATGAACAGGATCACATCATTAGGAGAATGATGTGATGGACAAGACCCATTTGTTAGCTTAGCATTATGATCGTTTCAATTTCATTGCTACTACTTTCTTCATGACTTATACAAGTTCATGAGACTATGAGATTATGAAACTCCCGAATACCGAACGAACACTTTGTGTGCTACCACAACATAAATGGGTGATTATAAAGGTGCTCTATAGGTGTTTCTGAAGGTGTTTGTTGGGTTGGCATAGATCGAGATTAGGATTTGTCACTCCGCACTTCGGAAAGATATCTCTGGGCCCTCTCGGTAATACGCATCACTATAAGGCTTGCAAGCATTGTAACTAATGAGTTAGTTGCGGGATGAAGTATTTCGGAACGAGTAAAGAGACTTGCCGATAATGAGATTGAACTAGGTATTGAGATACCAACGATCAAATCTCGGGCAAGTAACATACCGATGACAAAGGGAACAAGTATGTTGTTATGCGGTTTGACCGATAAAGATCTTCGTAGAATATGTAGGAACCAATATGAGCATCCAGGTTCTGCTATTGGTTATTGACCGGAGACGTGTCTCGGTTATGTCTACATAGTTCTCGAACCCGTAGGGTCCGCACGCTTAACGTTCGATGACGATTGGTATTATGAGTTTATGTGATATGATGTACCGAAGGTTGTTCGGAGTCCCAGATGTGATCATGGACATGATGAGGAGTCTCAAAATGGTCGAGACATAAAGATTAATATATTGGACGGCTAAGTCCAGACACTGGAAGTGTTCTGGAGAAGTTTCTGATAAAACCGGAGTACCGGGGGGGTTACCGGAACCCCCGGGGGGTTATTGGGCCTCATGGGCCAAATGGTGGAAGAGAGGAGACAGGCCAAGGTAGGGCATGCGCCCCCCTAGCCAAAACAGAATTATACTAGGGGGTGGCCCCCTTTCCTTCTCTCCTTCCCCTCCTTCCTTCCCCTCCTAGTTGGACTTGGAAAGGGGGAACCTACTCCTACTTGGAGTAGGATTCCCCCCCTTGGGGCGCACACCTTGAGGCCGGCCGACCCCCTCCTCCACTCCTTTATATACGGGGGAGGGGGCACCCCATAGACATAGAAGTTGACACAAGTTGATTGTTTAGCCGTGTGCGGTGCCCCCCTCCACAGATTTCCACCTCGGTCATATTGTCATAGTGCTTAGGTGAAGCCCTACGCCAGTAACTTCATCATCACCGTCAGCATGCCGTCGTGCTGACAAAACTCTCCCTCGACCTCGGCTGGATCTAGAGTTCATGGGACGTCGCCGAGCTGAACGTGTGCAGATCACAGAGGTGCCGTATCTTCGGTGCTAGGATCGGTCGGATTGTGAAGACGTACAACTACATCAACCGCGTTGTCATAACGCTTCCGCTTTCGTTCTACGAGGGTACGTAGACACACTATCCCCTCTCGTTGCTATGCATCACCTAGATAGATCTTGCATGATCGTAGGAATTTTTTTGAAATTACCGCGTTCCCCAACACCCCGACCACTAGCCACCTAATGTGGCAACCAGGTTGGGGCGAAGCCTGAACCTCGGCAAAGAGATCCGGGAAATTGGTGTTGCACCAACGACCACCTACTGCTTCATGGAAGCAACTCCACAAGAGTTGGGCAGAGACGCATGAGAAGAAGATATGATTGGAATCCTCGAGCGTCCCGCGCAGGGGGCACATCCCATCACCGGGTCCATTACACTTCAGCACCTCGACTCCAGACGGAACCCGCCCACGGATCCACTGCCAGAGGAAGATCATGATCTTAAGGGGAAGTTTGATTTCCCAGATCAGTGTGAGAGGTTCCGACGCGGGGGAGGGAGCGATAGCCCTGTAAAGGGATTTGGTGGAGAAGTTGCCCGAGGGCTCAAGACGCCAGGAAACAAGGTCCTGGGGAAGCATGAGGTCATGCTCATGAAGAGCAACAATGTCCAGGAGCTCATGCCAAGTGTTAACATCCAGGGGGCCGAAGGGCCGCCTGAAGGCGAGGCACCCTAAGTCAACAAGGTCCGCCTCGACGGAGACCCGAGGGTCCACAGCTATGGCGAATAGGTCCGGGAAGCGAGCGGCAAAGGGGACATCGTCTATCCATCTATCGAACCAGAAGAGGGTACTAGCGCCCGAGCTAACCGTAATGGAGGTCCAGTCCGGAGTACGGGTAGCAGCTGAATCACGAACTGCCAGAACTAGGAGCCACCAGACCTTTGGCAGAAAGCAAGGGGTTGGCCGCGAAGGTATTTATTTCGGATAAGCTGCAGCCAGAGACCACCCTCCCCATTCGAGATTTGCCAAAGCCATCGAGCAAGGAGGGCGACATTCATGCGTTTGGAGGAAATAATCCCGAGGCCACCTTGGTCACGATGCTTGCAAATCTCAGACCATCGAACCATGTGGTATTTTTGCTTGTCACCCTCGCCAGTCCAGAAAAAGCGGGCTTGGATCGTGCCAATCTCGTGGTGCAGAGTCTCATGCAGGCTGTAGAAGCTCATAATGAACAATAGGAGGCTGGACAGGTTGGAGTTTATGAGAATAGTCTGTGCCGCCTTTGAGAGCCATCTCCCCTGCCAGGGCTCAATGCGGTGTTCCAATTTGAGGACCGAGGGCCTCAAATTAGCAACAGTAAGGCGGGAGTCACTAACGGGGATCCCCAAGTAGGTGGTGGGGAAAGAACCCAAAGGACAATTAAGCCGGTTAGCAATGCTTTGGCTCTCCTCAGGGGAGTGGCCTAAGACCATGACTTGGCTCTTGTCGAAGTTAATCTCGAGGCCTGACAGTTGCTGGAAGCAATGGAGGAGGAACTTGAGGCTCGAGATGTCACTCGCGGCGCCTTCGACCATAATAATGGTGTCGTCGGCGTATTGGAGCAGTGAGACTCCAATGTCGTCGGTAAGGTGGGGGACAACGCCCCGAAGGTGACCCGCCGCCTTTGCCTTGTCAAAAATGGCCGCAAGAGCGTCGACAACCATGTTTTTTACAGCAAGATCACAAAGACTTCACCCAAGTCTTCCCAAAGGTTCTACTTGGCACAAACACTAATTAAAACATAAAACCACATCTAAACAGAAGCTAGATGAATTATTTATTACTAAACAGGAGCAAAAAGTAAAGAACAAAATAAAATTGGGTTGCCTCCCAACAAGCGCTATCGTTTAACGCCCCTAGCTAGGCATAAAAACAAGAATAGATCTAGGTATTGCCATCTTTGGTATGCAATCCATAAGTGCTCTCATAATAGATTCATAAGGCAATTTAATTTTCTTCCTAGGAAAGTGTTCCATGCGCTTCCTTAACGGAAATTGGAATCTAATATTTCCTTCTTTCATATCAATAATTGCACCAATCGTTCTAAGGAAAGGTCTGCCAAGAATAATAGGACATGTAGGATTCCAATCTATATTGTCAGTGTACTAAGGTAGGGGTACCTCAGTACCCCAACTTGTGCACGGGCGGTTGCAGCTTCCCGCGGCAGGGTTTACCACGTGCTCGCCGAAGACCTTCCTGCTCCATGTCAAACCATTCAAAAACAAAGTATACAAGAGGAAGATCGAGACCCGGCAAGCGGAGTTTGCGGGAAGGCCGTTCTAGGCTCAAGGTTACATCACTCACGCAAGGCCCCGCAAGAGGAGCTCGCCAGAAGACTAGAAGATTACATCATAGAAGACACGCCTCGGCGCTATATGCGTCGGCGAGGGCCCGGGAGCGACAAGTTCTGAGCCCGGCAAGCTCCGGGTCCGCAAAGTCAAGACCCCGCAAGGTGCTTGCCGGGAGAATTCTGTTGTGTGCCGCGCTCCAGCTCATCAGCCCACGCGTACGCCTGGGCCTTTCGAGGACGCGTGGCGGATGGCTGTGCAACTGGGGACACGGTGGCACTCCACGGTGGTGGATCCATCGCCGTGGTGACGGAGACACAAGGCGGGAGCTTTTGGGGTCGACGGCGACGGGCATTAAATGCCCTTGTCCCCATCACAAAGTAGGTAGCGACCACTATTCACGCCTTGTAGCTCCACTTTGTTCCCGACTGCTCCAACTACCATCTTTTTACGTTTTACCCTTTTCTCCTCGTTGACACCTGTCGGTGACCCTTGCACTATAAAAGGAGGCCCATGCACAACGTGGAGGGGGTTCAAACCTTGACAACTCTCGCGTCGTAGCCGACATCTTGTAGATCTTCAAGCTCCCGAGCTCAATACAAACCAAGGCGGGAGTAGGGTTTACGCGTCCATCGCGGCTGAACTCGGGTAAAACTGCCCGCGTGCTCGCCACGATCTGCTCTTCGTGCTCCCTCCGCCTCGCGCCGCATGCACAAGGGCTCCGGTCCCATAGGTGTTCGTGGCGGACAGTTTTCGACATCTTTGGCGCGCCCGGTAGGGGAGGTCGAGGCCAGCGGACCTGATCCGGCGTTCACGCTGGCGCGTTCTTCGTCAACCTCTCCGGTTTCATCAAGCAACTTCATCAACAATTGCGCCATGGCCCCAAGAAGAAGGCTTCGGAGGTTGCAGTCCGTCTGCGTCTCATCCGCCGCCACCGAGCCAACGGTGGGCGGAGGAGACGCTGTCGGAAGGGTGGTCGCGGCGAGGACACTCGCGGCGCCACGAATCAAGGACAAGACGGATGACCGCGCCTCGGTCTCCGTGGACACGCCGCGTCCATCTCAAGACACGACAACCCAACAGCGCCATACCACGGAGGTGGTATCCGCGGCCGGGCAGAGACACCGGAGGCTCGCGGGATGCTCCGACCACCGTCCGGGCACAAGCAAAGCGAAAGGCGGGCAGACCTCGCTCCTTCTAACGCTGTTAGAGTCCGAGCATATCCGCTCCTCGCACCGCCGCCCCGCTCCCCTCCACTCCGCGAAGCGCTCGCAAGGGCACAATCGCTGCTCTCGACTTCCCTCGGCGGCGGACAAGGCCAAGACCGGAGGGCTACCATCGAGCCTGATCGCCGCCAACAATGACTCTTCACAAGAGCCGGCGACTCGCGGCGCTGCAAGCCGAGAAGACGAAGGCCGACGGCGATAAGACCGCCGGGTGCAACCACCGTGCACTCCCCGCCGCGAAGCAAAAAGCGCCGCTTCGCCGGAACAACGCCGACGACGGCTCCACGGCATCGCCGGATCCGCGGCTCAGCGGGATCAATGCCAGTCCTCGACGACCGGCGACAAGAAGACGCCGGACCATTATCGGCGCCGCCGAGAAGCTTCGGCGACAATCAGACCAGAGCTGGGAACGCTGTCGACGCGCGCGCCCGTGAACAGGCGACTTGCCGACGCGGCGAGCTGCCCTGCGTTCACCCGCGAGCGGCGCGTCAAAGGGCTCCAGCATGAAGAATTTCAAGCCCGACGTGCGGAGAAATACGACGGCAAGACGCACCCTCGAATTCCTCGGTGTCACACCATCGCGGTGCAGCTGCCGGGGCACGACGAGAAGATTCGGCGAACTACTTCCGCTTTCGTGCTTAAGCCGAACGCTCGTTCTTGGCTTATGCACTTGCCGGAAGGCTCCATTTCTTCTTGGGCAGACCTTTGCCATCAGTTTGTTGGCGCCTTCACCGGGCGGCCACAAACCCCACGGCCAGAGAGCGATCTCCACATTTTGGCCCGTATGAAGGAGAATCCTGCGCAAGTATATCCAACGCTTCAGCCGTGTGCGGCACAACATCCTCGATGTCCACCCGCGCGGTTATCGCTGCGTTCCACCGAACGTCGCGTAACCGCCGCATGCGTGAAGAGATGGCGATGACCAAGATTCGGGATGTCGCGAGCTCTATGCTCGGTTGGTGATAAGACGCCTAGAAGAGGGGAGGAGACTCCGGGGAGGATCTTGGCGCAGGAGGAAGCGACAATGACGACGCCGCCCGACAAAGAAGAGCCGCGGCGGAACAACCAAAGAAGAACAAGAAAGAGGTGCTTGCCGTCGAGAAGTCCGGCAAGGAGGCTCCGCCAAGCAAACACAGGCTGGCGGCTCCGCAAGGAGCCTGCCCTCATGCGGCAGCCGACAAGCGGGGCGGCTCCGACAAGCAATCTTGCAAAATCCACCGCACCAAGGGCCACGATCTCTCCAACTGCAAGCGTGTCGAGTATCTCGTCGAGCAGCAAAAAGCTGAGTACGAGAGGCGCGACAAGGAGAAGGCCCAAGGTGGCGAAGGAGAACCGAGCAAGCGGCCGTTCAATGGCGGGGAGGACGCCTTGGCGAGGGCAAGCAGCGGCAAGGTGATCGACCTCCCCGGGGCCGCGACAAGGATGAAGAAGACGACGACGAAGACATGGAGGATGAGGATAATAGCGAGCAGGAGTTCCAGAAGGCCACGGAGGTCCTGTGCGTCGACGGTGGCGCCTCTCTACACACCTCCCACCGCCAGCTAAAGCAGTGGGTGCGTGAGGTGAATGCAGCAGAGCCGCCCGTGGAGTCGCGCAAGCTCCTCAAATGGTCCAGACGCCCATCATTTTTGATCTTGAGGATCACCCTGACCGCACCACCGCGGTCGGGTGCTTGCCGATGCTGGTCTCGCCCACCATCCGCAACCTCAAGGTCACCAAAATGTTGGTTGACGGCGGGGCCGGGCTGAACTTGATCTCCTCTGCTGTGATCAAGAAACTCCAAATTCCGGATGGCGAGCTCGAAGAGACCGGTTCTTTCCAAGGAATCAACCCGGGACGGAGCAGGCCCAAGGGAAAGATCACTCTGCCGGTGACCTTTGGCGGGGAGCTCAATTTCAGGATCGAGCACATCACTTTCGGCGTCGCCGATATTCGTTGCCATACAATGGAATACTCGCCGTCTGCCCTCGCCAAGTTCATGGCAGCTTCCCATTATGCTTAGCGTACTCAAGATGCCGGGCCGATAAGCGTCATCACCGCCCACGGCGACAAGAAGGATGCGCTTATCTGCGCCGACAAGATCTACGGGATGCGGCATTGCGGCCGATAAGAATACACTTGCGCTGAAGCTCCCGGGAAGAAGACGAAGACCAAGTCCGGCAAGTGCTCGGGGCCCACTCGGCAACCGCACCTCTTCGATTGCTGCGCTGCCATCGAGGGCGCCCCGTCGAGCTCCACCGGCAAGAGTAAAAGGAATGGCGCCCGCGGCAACCAAGAAGGTGTCCGCCAAGGAGGACGGCCACCGGTGGTACCTTCACCATCGTGCCACACTTGACGACAAATAGGAAGCGCGCTCGTTGCCTTCTGCGGGCGAATGTCGATGTGTTTGCATGGCAACCATCGACATCCCGGTGTTCCTGTGAAGGTGATTGAGCACAAGCTTGCTGTTTGCCCTCATGCGCGACCCATCAAGCAAAAAGTGAGGAAGCAAGTCGTGGGCGCCAAGAATTCATCAACGAAGAAATCAAGAAGCTAGAGGCAGCAGGCCTAGTTAGAGTGTGATCCATCCGGCGTGGTTAGCAAACCCGATTCGTCGTGCGCAAAGCCCAGCGGAAATGGAGGCTGTGTATAGACTTCACCGATGTGAATAAAGCATGTCCCAGGATCCATTCCTTGCGGCGCATTGACCAGTTGTTGACTCCATTTGCCGGATGTGAGCTACTCGCTTTCTTGATGCATACTCAGGCTATCACCGGATCTTTATGGCCAAAGAGGATGAAGAGAAGACTGCATTTATCACTCCATGTGGCACTTATTGCTTCATCGCATGCCATTTGGATTGAAGAATGCAGGATCAACATTTGCAAGGGTAGTGTATCTCTGCTTTTGAGCCACGAGATCCACGTAAATGTAGAGGCTTACATGGATGATATCGTGGTGAAGAGCAAGAGCAAGGATACGCTGATTCAAGATTTGGAAGAGACATTTCAGAACCTCGCAAGATCTGATTTTAAGTTGAACCCCGAGAAGTGCGTCTTTGGAGTTCCCTCGGCAAACTTCTCGGGTTCTTTGTGTCAGAGAGGGGATTGAAGCCAACCCGACAAGATTAAAGCCATTGAGCAGATCGAAGCCCCGGCGAGTCAAGGATGTCGGAAGGCTTGCGGGTTGTGTGGCTGCCCTCGGAGGTTCATTTCAAAGTCTGCAGAACGCGCCCTACCTTTCTTCAAAATCTTGAAGAAGGCAGGTCCCATGAAGTGGACTCCGGAAATGGAGGCAGCGCTGCAGGATTTGAAACGGTACCTATCCTCCACCCCAATACTCGTCGCATCTAGACCACAGGAGAAGTTGCTGCTGTACCTAGCGGCAACCAACCAGGTGGTTAGTGCTGCGTTAGTAGCGGAGAGGGAGTCCGACGAGGAGGCTACACCACCGGCAAGCGAGTCCAGCAACAAGCAGGGGGCTGCTCCGACAAGCTCTGGCCCCGACAAGGACAACTCTGCGCAGGAACAGGATGAGGTGCGGAAGAAGATGGTGCAGCGCCCAGTGTATTTTGTAAGTTTCCTTCTCCAGGGGGCTAGATCAAGATACTCTGGTGTGCAAAAGTTGCTTTTCGGCCTCCTCATGGCCTCGAGAAAGCTGCGCCATTACTTCTAGGCACACGAGATAACAGTGGTCACTCACTTTCCGCTGAAGAGGATATTGCACAACCCAGAAGCAACAGGCAGGATCGTTGAGTGGGCACTTCAACCATACAGAGCCGAGCTTTGGCAGAATTTATAGCAGAGTGGACCCCAACGCCCGATGAAGAAGTCCAAGAAACAAGTACACCCGTACAAGAAGCGACAAGTGAATGGGTAATGTACTTTGATGGTGCCTTCTCGCTGCAAGGCGCCGGTGCCGGCGTGGTACTCATCGCGCCCACCGGAGAGCACCTCAAGTATGTTATCCAGATGCACTTCCCAAAGGAGCAAGCGACAAACAACACTGCTGAATATGAAGGTTTGCTCGCCGGCCTCAGGATTGCGGCCGAACTTGGGATCAGGAAGTTGATTGTGCGGGGAGATTCTCAGTTGGTGGTCCGGCAAGTTAACAAGAGCTATCAGAGCCCTTTGATGGAAGCTTATGTCGATGAAGTGAGGAAGCTTGAGGCGCTTTGAAGGTTTGCAGATGGAGCACGCGTCCGAGAGCTCGTAATGAAATCGCAGATGGCCTTTCAAAGTATGCTTGATGAAGTTACTGTGGAACCGGGACCTTCTTGCTCAAGCTGACTCAACCATCCGTCACGCCATCAATTGGGCAGTCAAGAAGAGAAAGTTGGTCTCCGGCGACTACTTGCGGCGGGTCTCCCCGAGGCCGCCGCCAAGGTCCCCAAGATCAACGACTGAGCGCCGAGGAACAGTTTGCTCCTGCAGATCCTCGGATCTGCGGTTGAAGCAAGTGTTCCCGACAAGCCTCGCCCGGCAAGCTTGCGGGGACCTTCAGCTCCGGCAGAGCAGAGGTTCTTGCCGTAGAAGCTGAGGTTCCCCATGCCCTCATGCCTTTAGTCCTTGCCGTTGAGCCCCAAGCTCGGCATGGGCGCAGCAGATCGTCCGTTTTTGCAAAGCGGAGAACTTCCGGACGACCGGAAGAAATAGAGAAGATAACCAGACGGTCAAGTATGTACCAGTTCGTGGATAACGAGCTGTGCATGTAAGAAAACTCAATGGTGTCGGTCAAGTGCATCTCCGGGGAAGATGGGCGAAGCTGTTGGCGAAATACACGGAGGCATATGCGGCCACCACATTGGCGCAAAGGCGCTTGCCGAAAGCTTTCGGCAAGGGTTCTTTGGCAAGAAGCCCTCAAGATGCAATCGCACTAGTAACCAAGTGTGAAGCGTGCGATTCCATGCAAAGCGATTCATCACCAGCTCAAGCTCTCCAAACAATCCCTTTGTCTGGCCCTTCTCGATGCTGGGGCTCGATATCCTCGGCCCTTCCCCGTGTTGTCGGGGCTTTGAGTACTTGTACGTAGCAATCGACAAGTTCACAAAGTGGCGTAAGTGGAGCCAGCGAGAAAGGTGACAAGACAATCAGCGGTCAAGTTCTTCAGATCGATTGTGTGCCGTTTGGGATCCCTAACAGGATTATCACCGACAACGGTACACAATTCACTAATCGCACCTTCATGCAAGACGTCCAAGACCTTGGCGCCAAGGTCTGCTTTAAGCTCATTGCTCACCCGAGGAGCAACGGTCAAGCGGAGAGGGCCAATCTTGAAGTGCTGCGCGGACTCAAGACAAGAACTTTCGGCAAAGTTGCGAGTGCGGAAGAAATTGGATAGAGGAGCTACCGCGGCTCTTTGGTCAATCGAGCGACACCAAATCGAGCCACGGACGAGACACCTTTGCTCTAGTCTATGGAGCAGAGGCAGTTCTCCCCACGGAACTCGTATACGGATCTCCTCGAGTGCTCGCTTATGATGAGCTCGAGCAAGAGCAACTGCGGCAAGATGATGCATTGCTCCTTGAGGAGGGGCGTCTCGTGCTGTCTGACGAGCTGCTCGATACCAGCAAGCCTTGCGCCGCTACCATAGCCGCAAGGTCAAAGCCAGAGTCTCGAGGAAGGCGACCTTGTTCTTGGCGTGTTCATCCGCCAAGAATTCCAACAAGTTGGCCTTGAAGTGGGAAGGCCCTTATCGGGTGAGACAAGTCACGAGGCCCGGCTGCCGCCTCGAGACCGAAGAAGGCTTACCGTGAGCAACTCTGGAACATAGAGCATCTTCGCAAGTTTCACCCATAAAGTGCGGTTGCCGTGATCCGCTCCGGCAACCACCTTTTGTACAAGCTTTGCCGCTGTTGCATGTAACCCTTTGTACAAAGCCGGGCGCGAGACCCGTGCATCGATAAAGTTTACGTGTTTTGCGCTAGTTGCCTTTCCCATGCTTTTCTTTGCTATTTGCATGTGTTATTTGGCATCTCTTGTGCGACACACATATCCGTAAGCAATAGCACGCGAAAGGCCATATACTTGTTTCCCTCTTCTCTTTCCTTGCCTCTTAAGCGGAAGAGCGTTCCCAGCGCACAAGTTTGCGGGGAAGGAAATGGAGGATGAACCAAGTGCTGTTCAAGAAAGAGAAGCTTGCGGAGAACGCATGAGATCACGTAAAGCTAAGTTATTAGAATTTGAGCAGTTCAAAATTTTAAATTTTAAGTTGCCTTCCTTGAACAACCACACTTTGTATGGAAAACCTGCGCGGAGGAACCTACCCGTGGATAGCCGCACCCTTATCTTGTTTTCGAGCACGCTCAGCGATTTAAGTGAGCTGCGACAAGTGTCGCGCCCTTGTTTCGCTTTTCGAGTCCGCTCAGCAAGCTAAGTGCGTTGCGACTAGTCAGCTGCAAGGTTGCTTGCCGGTAAGACCTTGGCTGGCGGGCTGCTTCGAGCTCAAGACTCAAGACTTTCGCGGCAAGGGCCCCTTGCCGCAAGTTCCCTAGAAGCGAGGGTTGAAGCATACAAAGTTGAGGATCGAACAAGGAGATAACACTGCATCTATTGATCAAAATAAAGATAATATCTTACAAGGAATAACCTGTCGCGATGACTAATGAGTTCATAACACCCTATGCAGCAACAAAAAGAGATAAAGATAAAGGAGGCCTAGTCTACGCGGTCGCCCTCCACTCTGGAGATCTTGTTCACTTTAGCAATGATGTGGGCGACCTGCTCCTTCAGAGTCTCCATGTTCGCGTCGGCCGGCAAGCTGCGAAGAACGTTGGTGAGGTTTATGCCGGGATTGCGGTATACAATCTTCGTCGAGAAGCGCTCCATGGTTCCCGTGCACAGCCGCCGAGTCTCCTCGGCGAGTTCTTGCGGGATCTTCTTCCGCAGATTTGCAAGGGCGGCGCGATCCCCTGAAGAAGAGGTTGAGCTTGGCGGCTGGGAGGAGATTTGGATCCGGGAGTAGATGAGATGCTCCGGCTTTCCGCCAAAGAGCTCTGGTCAATGTCGGACGACAAGATACCAAGTCCTCGGTCCATACCTCGACGATGCGGCGGAAGTGCTCGGCTGCTTTATTGGCGCTTGTCCACCAAAGTTCGCTTCTTGCGGAGCTCCTCCTTCAACTTGGTCTCCCGATCCCGGGCGGCGTCAAGCGAGTCCCGCAGCGTAGAGACTTTCAGCTCAAGATCCTCGATGGAGTCCTTGGCGGCCTTCAACTCGTCGCCCTTCTTGGAAAGACACACAGAGTTCGAGTTGGTGTGGGCATCCTTCTCGCTCCGTGTTGAGCGCGGGCGACCTTCTCCACGCTGCGCCTCAAGAACTCCTCCAGCTGCGCGACCTTGGCGGCAAGCTCCTCCTTGGCGGTCTCCGCGGCAGCCGCGGCGGCTTTCGCCTCCTTCATTTCCCCGCCAAGGGCCTGCTCCCTAGCGGTAAGTTCTTCCTCGTGGGAGTCGAGGTTGACCTTCCGCTGGGCGAGTTCTCCTTCTCGCCGGGACAGCTCCACCCCGGCGAGCCGCTGCTGCTCTTCGGCCTCGGCCTTCTCCAGCAACCACTCTTGATACTCCCCGGAGAGTCGCTTGCGCTCCTCCGCCACCTCGCGGAGAGCAGCCTGGTTGGCGGGCTGAGCTCCGCCAAGACGCTTCTCCATCTCCTCGGCGGCCTTGGCGAGGGCCTCCCGAAGCGAGCCGCTGCTGCCCGGTAAGGGCCAGAGCTGGTGAAGCAGCTTCTCCTCCTCGGGCCCGTCTGCCCGCCGGTCCCTCGACGATCTTCAAGCCCGCTGGAGGCGAGGACCTCCCCATCAAAGGCCTCGCCCCGCTGGAGCTCATGACGAAGAGCCCCACGGCACTGGATGAAGACGCCGTTGGGGGCTTTCAAGTAGTAGCCGGACTGCTCTTCTCCGGCGGAGGGGTCGGCCGGCGAAGACTTGATGCTCCCGCCGCCTCCGGGCGGCAGTGCGGTCGCCGTCCTCCTCCCGGCCTGCGTCCGCAGTGGAGCGGTCTCTTGCGCAGCTGGCTCGGCAGCTCCGCGCATCTCGGCGACAGGCGTCGCCGTCGCCGCCTGCGCCGCCTCCTCCTCAATGAGCGATGACCCATCTCCATCTCGCCGGGGAGGGGGATCTAGAAGAAGAAGAAAAGCAAAGAATTTCAAGCAAATATCCAAAAGAGACAACGCCAAGAAGACAAGTTGCAGAACCTACCTTGGCGGACGTCGTCAACGGTGAGCTCCCTCGCCGGGAGCTCTGCCTTGGCGGAGTGGCCGCCCTCGCGGGCTGCTCGCCTCGGCGGAGTACCCGCCTTGGCGGAGTGCTCTCCTTGCCGGGAGTTCGGCCTTGGCGGACGGCAGGGCTCTGCGGCTCCTCGGGGCGACCTCCGGACGCTCCCGCCGCTGTGGCTCCACCTCTGCACAAGTCAAGACAAAAACATCAAGGCATTAGTACAAGACCAAAATCTTCAAACACGCCCGGCGAGCGAAGTGCGTAACCCGGACTTCTTACTGGGGGCTGCGTTGAGGGCTGCTCCTCGAACACAGCTCGGGTCCGCAAGCTTGGCTCAAGACGCCCGATCGCCGCTGGGCGGCGAAGTCGTCCGCGATTGACCACGGGCACCTTGGCCTTTCGCCGCTGGCCAAGGTCCCAAATCAAGCAAGAAACAAGATTAGCTTCAACAATAATCAAGGCGAAATTTGAGAAGATGTAAGATCTCGAATACTTACTCCTGTTCCTCCTCGTCGTTTTCGCCAAGGCGGAGAAGTACATACTCCACTGGGCGCGCGTCTGCGCGAGGAGCGGAGGCGGACTCCTCGGGCGCTTGGCGGTCCTCAGGACTGGGGCTGCAAGACCCAGCCTCGTGGCAGCCGGGCCCGGGAGCGGGCGGAGCCGCCGCTCCGCTCGAGAAGACTCTGTCCGCCTGATGTCGACTTGCGGGCGCCTCTGCGTGGCTCGCGACGGGCTTCTCCGCCGTGGCTGGTGCGCCGGTCGCCCGGTGCAGCTTGGCTCCCGAGGAGCTCACGCTGCCGGCGAAGTTGGTTGTTGCCGGGCGCTGCGCCCTCGCTCCCGCCGCCGCCTTCGGAGACGCCTTGGGGAACGCCTAGGGCTTGCTGGGCGGGAGGTCTCCGACGACGAGGAGAGGTCGTCGGCAGAAGCTCCGTGGACCCGCCGGAGTCCTCGGCGGCCTCGGCGTCCTCCTCCTCCTCCCGGCTGGCTTGCGGACCCAGCGCCCTGCGCTGCGGCCTCTTTCCTCTGGCGCCTCCGCTCCCTCCCGGCGCCTTCACTTCGCTGGCGCCTCTGTTCCCTCGGCAGCGCCTTGCCCTTGCCGCTGCCTCGCCACGATTCCGGGATCCCGGAGTGCCTCAACGAGGGACCCGGCGAGCGCTGGGAGGAAGCTGCGATAGGTCCGCGGATCTCCGCCTCCTCCGCTTGGCGGGACGCTTCGCAGCCTCTGCCTCCTTGGGCGTAGTCGAACTCTCCTGCCCGCTGCGGCTGCAGCGCCTCTTCGCCCGAGAAGCGATGTACGCTATCTCTGGTCCGTGGTGTCCCGTGTCAGCCCGGGTCTCGTTCTTGTTCTTCGCCACCTCCACAAGGTTGTCGAAGAAGCTGAGGACGTCTATTGGCTTGGGCGGAATCCATGTGCGGTCCACGCCGTGCGAGTCGCACGCGGGCATCATGGCGCGGAGGTTGTCCCTGGCTGTGCTGTTGCAGAGGGGCACCACTCCCCGGGGACTCCTGAACCATTCCGGGTGGGCCGGGTCGTGCTTAAACAGTTCTCGGACCATCCCCTTCAGCTCCAGCGACGTGAAGTTGAAGTTTAGCCCGGGGCGCAGCCTCATTATATCCGCTGCGTTGCCATACTCCCATGGCGGCCTTTTCTGTCTTGGAGAGGGAAGCGTCGGCGGCGAGGAAGTCTGCACCTACTTGCGGATGCACAACTTTGCTACTCAAGACGAAGAATCCGGATGAGGGCGATGTTGAGCTTGACGTCGTCGAATCCAGCTCGCTCCAGTCCCGCGCGACGATAGGAGTTGTGCTTGGCGCGGTGAAGTGCTGCGGCTCGTCTTCAACGATCCAGCACCAGTCAGCACGCCACTCTTCCCACTTGCCGCGGAGCTCCCCCGGCAAGTAAGACTCCTTCTTGTTCAGACGAAAAACCCAAGATATCCCTCCGGAGAGGGGGGCGCCAGCCTCTACTCTAGGAGTGAAGAAATGCCTAAACAGCGCTACGTTGGGATGAACTCCTATGTAGTTTTCGCACATATGTGCGAAAACCGCCATGGTGAGGATGGCGTTGGGGGTGAAGTCAAGAAGATGGAGGCCGTAGGTGTGCATGACGTCACAGAAGAATTCAGAAAAAGGAGGGCAAAGACCGCAGTGGAAGAAGGCTGCGAAGAAATAGTACCCGCCGGGGTAGTTGTCCTTGGCGGCGGCCGGATAAGCTCGAGTGCGGGGGAGCGCCTTGGTTCCCTTGGACCAGAACAAGTAATACTTGTTCCAGAGCTCCCGCGCGCTGAGCCTCGGCGGGAAGACGAGGTTCCGCTTCCGGTACTCGGTGAGCCTCGCCGCTTGCTCCGACTTCTCCTTCTTGGCCTTCTCCGCCCGCCTTCTCGGTCTTCGGGCCATGGCGGAGGCGGCGGAGGAAGGGGATTTAAGAGCCGGCGGCGCTGGAGATGCAAAGGCGGCGGAGGTTTGGGCGGAGCACAAAGGGGATCTCTGGAAGAGGAAGAGGATGCAATGAAAGCGAAAGGAGGGGAACCGCTCTCGCTTCCTCTGCTTTATGGGGAAGTGGGGCGCCGCTCTTTCCATTAAAGAACGTGGGCACGTCCATCCCACGACGCCGTGATCGACGCGTGCGTTCTGAGGGGATGCGGCGATGCGGAAGTGGATTCGCGCGCCAGGTGGGCTGCGTGTGCCCGTGCCTTGTTTTGGGCTGGCCCAATGGCGCTCGGCACCGTGTGGCCGGGCCCGGGCTCTGTCGGTGTACTAAGGTAGGGTACCTCGGTACCCCACTTGTGTACGGGCGGTTGCAGCTTCCCGCGGCAGGGTTTACCACGTGCTCGCCGAAGACCTTCCTGCTCCATGTCAAACCATTCAAAAACAAAGTATACAAGACAGAAGATCGAGACCCCGGCAAGCGGAGTTTGCCGGGAAGGCCGTTCTAGGCTCAAGGTTACATCACTCACGCAAGGCCCGGCAAGAGGAGCTCGCCAGAAGACTAGAAGATTACATCATAGAAGACACGCCGGCGCGCTATATGCGTCGGCGAGGGCCCGGGAGCGACAAGTTACTGAGCCGGCAAGCTCCCGGGTCCGGCAAAGTAAGACCCCGCAAGGTGCTTGCGGGAGAATTGCGCTGGTGTGTGCCGCGCTCAGACTCATCAGCCCACGCGTGCCGCCAGGGCCTTCCAGGGGGCTGCGTGGCGGATGGTTGTGCAGCCTGGGGACACGGTGGCACTCCACGTGGTGGATCCATCGCCGCGGCGACGGAGACACAAAGGCGGGAGCTTTTGGGTCGACGGCGGGCATTAAATGCCCTTGTCCCCCATGTCCAAAGTAGGTAGCGACCATCGTTCACGCCTGCTGTAGCTCCTTTGCTCCAAAGACTGCTCCAACTACCATCTTTTTACGTTTTACCCTTTTCTCCTCGTTGACACATCGGTGACCCTTGCACTATAAAAGGAGGCCCATGCTGCGTGGAGGGGTTGAAACCTTGACAACTCTCGCGCGGTGTAGGCGTCATGTAGATCTTCAAGCTCCCGAGCTCAATACAAACCAAGGCAGGAGTAGGGTTTTACGCGTCCATCGCGGCCCGAACCTAGGTAAAAACTGCCCGCGTGCTCGCTACGATCTGCTCTTCGTGCTCCCTCCGCCCTCGTACCGCACAGACAAGGGGCTCCGGTCCCATAGGTGTTCGTGGCGGACAGTTTCCCCCGACATATATCAAGAACAATGAAATCTACGGAAACATAATTCCTATTTGCAACAATAAGAACATCATTAATTATTCCCATAGGTTTCTTAATAGTGGAATCTGCGAGATGCAAATTTAAAGAACAATCATCAAATTCACGGAAACCTAACACATCACATAAAGTTTTTGGAATCGTGGAGACGCTAGCACCCAAATCACACAAAGCATAGCATTCATAATCTTTAATCTTAATTTTAATAGTAGGTTCCCACTCATCATAAAGTTTTCTAGGGATAAAAACTTCTAGTTCAAGCTTTTCTTCATAAGATTGCATTAAAGCATCAACGATATGTTTAGTAAAAGCTTTATTTTGATTATAAGCATGAGGAGAATTTAACATGGATTGCAACAAGGAAATACAATCTATTAAAGACCAATTATCATAATTAAATCCCTTGAAATCTAAAATAGTGGGTTCATTGCTATGTAAAGTTTTGACCTCTTCAATCCCACTTTTATCAATTTTTGCATCAAGATCTAAAAACTCCGAATAATTGGGATGCCTTTTAACTAAAGTTGACTCATATCTAGTCCCATCTTTATCAAGATTCATATTGGAAAACAAAGATTTAATAGGAGTCACATCAATCACTTTTAGATCTTCATCATTATTATCATCTAGATCTGCCGGTTTAGCAGCCATATTATTAACTAAGGTGGCTTGCTTATCCGAAATTTGGCCCACTAAATTTTCAAGATGAGCAAAATGAGGTTTCAAACCACAAAGTTCCTTAGACATATCATCGAGCTCTTTATTCATGTATTCCATAATTTTTTTTGTTCTTTAAGCTCGTTTCTAAAGAAATTATTATGCTCAAATTGTAAAGACATAAAGCTTCTAACGTTGTTTTCAATTTATTCCAACCTCTTATGGTGAGGATCAATGCTCTTTGGCAGAGCCATCAAAGCAAATAGGCACACTAACACTCAAGAACACAAGAAGCAAGCGAAAAGAGACAAACGGAAGAGGGGCGAAGAAAAGGCAAAGGTTTCCGAAAATCATTTTAGAAGTAGGGGCGAGAGGAAAATGAGAGGTGAATTGCAAATAATGTAATGTGAGGGAGAAGAGTTTATGATGAGTACTTGGTATGTCTTGACTTGGCGTAGATCTCCCCAGCAACGGCGCCAGAAATCCTTCTTGATACCTCTTGAGCATGCATTGGTTTTCCCTAGAAGAGGAAAGGGTGATGCAGCAAAGTAGCGTAAGTATTTCCCTTAGTTTTGAGAACAAAGGTATCAATCTAGTATGATACGACACACAAGTCACCTAGTACCTGCACAAATAATCAAGAACCTTGCAACCAACACGATAAAGGGGTTGTCAATCTGAGGGAGTCCTGGACTAGGGGGTGTCCGGACAGCCGGACTATCATCGTCCGCCGGACTCCAAGACTACGAAGATACAAGATTGAAGACTCCGTCCCGTGTCCGGATGGGACTTTCCTTGGCGTGGAAGGCAAGCTTGGCGATACAGATATGTAGATCTCCTACCATTGTAACCGACTCTGTGTAACCCTAGCCCTCTCCGGTGTCTATATAAACCGGAGGGCTTTAGTCCGTAGGACACAACATCCATTACAACAATCATACCATGGGCTAGCTTCTAGGGTTTAGCCTCCTTGATCTCGTGGTAGATCCACTCTTGTAATACACATCATCAATATTAATCAAGCAGGACATAGGGTTTTACCTCCATCAAGAGGGCCCAACTCGGTAAAACATCGTGTCCTCGTCTCTGTTACCATCCACCTAGACGCTTGCGCATTCGGGACCCCTACCGAGATCCGCCGGTTTTGACACCGACATTGGTGCTTTCATTGAGAGTTCCTCTATGCCGTCACCGATAGGAAGGATGCCTCCTCCCGTTTTCAAGGACGGTATTTTCGCCAAAGGAGCCTTGGCTACTGGCCAAACTATACGGCTAGGTGGTTTTCTTATGACCGCCTGTCCGGCACCGCTTCGACAATGACTTCTCAAGTCGTCAAAAGCAATCTTCACGTCATCTCGGAATTTGCCGAGCGGCTGGATCCAGTAGAGCTCTTGTCTGTCAACGAGCTCTTGGATCGCATCGCCGCCCTGGGAGTCGCTACAGACTACAATCAGATTGGGCTTAAAACCGATCTGAGAGAGATTAACCCTCCCCAGGTCACCCACCACGTTGTAGTGGTAGAGGAACAATGCGGCGACTCTTCTCCTATATTGAAAACTAGTCATGTACGGGCTCCCGAACCCTCCATGCCGGATTCCCGCGGAGGGACGGACTCCGATCGAGCACTGAACTTAAAGTCAGACATCATTCCGGACTCGTTGGACAACTTCCAGCAATCCAAGCTTCCAAATTTGGAAACTTCCCGGCCTTCGAGCGTTGAGACGGGTAGGGTTTCGGACTTAATTCCACCCACCCGCCCAGACATATGCGATCTATCTCTAATCCGGCAAGAGCCCGCTGAAACAGTACACCACTACTAGGCCAGATTTCTACTGGTTATGGACAGGATAAAGGACTGCCGAGAGGAAAATGCAATCTCAATTTTTTGCAATAATTGCACGGACGAGGGAATCTTGAACGCTGTCAGCCGTCGTGAAATTACACGCTTCGCCGACCTGGCGTCCATAGTACGAAAGTACTGTGCGATGGAGAGTTTCCGAAAAACCGAAAATAAGTTTTGGGACAATCCGGCCCCGAATACAACCCTAGTCTGCAACAAAAGGGTGCATTACACTCAGGCACCAGACACAAAAACCAAAAAGCAAAAACCCCATAGAGGGCATGGAACCGTACTGGAGGGATGGCTTAGCGGACCCTGTAAAATTCACAGTACAGAAGGCGTCGTCCCAACACATAGCCTTTGAGCATGTTGGATATTACGGCAGGTGGCCAAAAGTGGTGAGGAGCTTCTAGCCCCGGAAAACCACTCCAACAATACCGGTACGGTATCAACAGTCTTCAAGACTTTCGCATCAAATAATATGCGGAAACGAACAATCCGCAGCCTTGCCGAAGTCTACCAAGTAGCAACAACAAATCCATGGGGCGACACAGCCATCACCTTCAATGCCAGCGATGAACCTAAATTCCGAACAGCCCGAGCACCAGCCGCACTGGTACTTAGTCCAATAGTGGATGGCTTTCGACTTACAAAGGTCCTCATGGACGACGGCAGCGGACTAAACCTCATCTACGAGGAAACTCTTCAAAAAATGGAAATAGACTGGAGCCGCATTGAGCGAAGCAGCACAACCTTCAGAGGAATAATCCCTAGCCGGGAAGCGCGCTGCACCGGAAAAATCACACTCGATGTGGTGTTCGGCTCGCCGTTCAATTACAGATCCGAAGAAGTCACGTTCCAAGTGGCCCCGTTCAATAGCGGATATCACGCTATATTAGGACGAGAGGCATTCACAATTTTTCAAGCCGTACCCCAATACGGGTACATGAAGCTCAAAATGCCTGGGCTCGGCGGAATAACCACTCTCGTTAGTGATCCGGACATAGCACTCCACGCTGAAAACAAGACAGCCGCATTAGCCCTGGAGGCACTATCCGAAGCCCTAGCGGCAGAAGAACTCCGCGCTGCGCTCTCATCGTGAATAGGGACGATGTGATACTCGATAAGAGATCCAAGTCTACCTCCTTTAAACCAGCGAGCGAAATAGTAAAATTCCAGGTCCATCCAACGGACCCGACAAAGACGGCTTCCATCGGGCACAGTTGAACCTCGACGTTGACGCCAAGATGCGAAATTCGCCGGGAAAATTGGGACATTTTGCGGCACCTTCGGATATGCCCGAATCCCACGCAGATTGGCGAACACAGCCTAAACATCCTAAAGGATTCAAGCCACCAAACAGGCTCTTCGACGATTTTCGAACCCAAAAGACAGGCAATGGGAGAAGAGCTAGCCAAACTATTGGAAGCCGGATTCATCGAGATATTAAACATCCGGATTGGCTAGCAAACCTTGTAATGGTACCAAAGAAGGACAAATCCTGGCGCCTATGTGTCGATTTTAAAGACCTCAACAAGGCCTGCCTAAAGGATCCTTCCCCTCCCCGCATCGACCAGATAATCGATGCTACTGCAGGACACGATTCATTGTGCTTCCTTGACGCATACTCCGGCTACCATCAAATCAAGATGGCGGAAGCGGACCAAGCCGCAACAGCATTCATCACTCCATATGGACCATTCTGCTTCAACACGATGCCCTTTGGACTTAAAAACGCCGGCGCAACATATCAGCGCATGATTCAAACATGTCTGGCAACCCAGATCGGCAAAATAGTAGAGGCATACGTAGACGACGTAGTCGTCAAAACCAAACACGTCAAAACTCTAGTAGACGATTTGAGGCTCACATTCGACAACCTCAGAGCATATGACATCAAGCTGAATCCGGAAAATGCGTTTTCGGCGTACCGGCCGGAAAGCTACTGGGCTTCATTGTATCCGGTAGAGGAATTGAAGCAAACCCAGCCAAGATCCGAGCTCTGTCACAGCTAGATATCCCAAAAGACCTCAAACAAATACAAAAATTGACGGGATGCATGGCGGCTCTAAGCCGCTTTATCTCCCGTCTAGGAGAAAAAGCATTGCCCCTCTATCGCCTCCTTAGGCGCCGAACACCGAGTGGACGGATGCTGCCACCGGACTCGAAGAAATAAAAGCCATATTGGCAACAAAATCCGGTCTGGCTGCGCCCAACCGGGCGAACCAATGTTGTTATACATCGCGGCAACACATCAAGTTGTAAGCGGCGGTACTCGTCGTCGAACGAGAGAGAAGGGCATAAATTCCCTCTTCAAAAACCAGTGTACTACGTATCCACTGTGTTAACCCCCTGCAAGTCCCGTTACCCGCACTATCAAAAGATAGCGTACGCGGTGTTCATGGCATCCCGGAAGCTCCGACACTACTTTCAAGAGTGTTCGATAATAGTGGCCTCCGAAGTACCACTCAACGACATTATAAACAACCGCGACGCGACGGGCAGGATTGCAAAATGGGCCATTGAGCTCTTACCATTCGATATAACTTACAAACCTCGGCGATCTATAAAGTCACAAGTTTTGGCTGACTTTGTCGCTGAATGGACCGAAGCCGAACTCCCTAAAGAGTATGGCGCATACTCCAATTGGATTATGCACTTCGACGGCTCTAAAATGTTGGCCGGATTGGGGGCTGGCATCGTATTGACGTCCCCAACCGGAGACACAGTCCAATACGTACTTCAGATAATGTACACGGACTCCAACAACGCAGCCGAATACGAGGCCCTTTTACATGGCCTCCGGATGGCAATCTCCATGGGCATTCAACGCCTAGAGGTGCGCGGGGATTCAAACCTTGCAATATACCAAATAAATGGAGACTTTGACGCCAAGGATCCGAAAATGGCAGCATATCGCAACGCTGTCCTAAAAATGTCAGCTCGGTTTGAAGGACTTGAATTCCATCACGTAGCCCGAGATAATAACCAAGCAGCCAACGTACTGGCACGCATCGGCGCAAAACGTGACGCTGTCCCTCCAAACATCTTCCTGGAACGGCTCTTCAAGCCATCCGTACTATGGGAAGAGGAGTCCGGAAATAACAAACCGGAAAAAGCCGCACCAACCGGCGATTCAGCCGATGACATAACAACTTCAGCCCACGACATAATGGCAGTAATCGCCCCGTGGACAGAACCATTCCTAGCCTACTTGCTTAGGCAGGAACTTCCCGAAGACCAAAATGAGGCCCGCTGTATTGTCCGGCGATCTAAAGCCTACAAGGTCCATGAGGGAGAACTTTATAAGAAAAGCACAACCGGAGTCCTTCAAAGGTGTATCTCCAAAGAGGAAGGGCGAAACCTTCTGGCTGAAATTCATGCCGGACTAGGCGGACACCACGCCGCAGCTCGGGCCCTTGTAGGAAAGGCATTCCGTACAGGATTTTATTGGCCGACGGCCCGGGTAGATGCTCAGGACTTAGTCCAAAGATGCGTCGGTTGTCAGCTCTTTGCTAATCAGAGCCATATGCCACCCACCGCCCTCAAAACTATACCCATTACCTGGCCGTTCGCGGTCTGGGGGCTTGACATGGTTGGACCGCTTAAAGGAGGAACCCACAAGCAAAGGTACTTATTGGTCATGGTGGACAAATTCACCAAATGGATAGAGGCCAAGCCAGTAAAAACGGCAGAGTCCGGACCAGTGATAGACTTTATCTCCGGGGTAGTACACTGTTTTGGTGTCCCCCACAGCATCATCACCGATAACGGCACGAATTTCACGGCCGATGAGGTTAAATCATGGTGCAAAAACATGGGCATTAAGCTCGATTACGCTTCAGACTATCATCCTCAAACCAACGGTCAAGTGGAACGAGCAAATGGTCTAATAATGAGCGGCATCAAACCCAGACTAGTGCGGTCACTTACGAAATCGACACGCCTTTGGGTAGAGGAGCTCGACTCCGTACTACGGGGCTGCGGACAACGCCCAACCGTACTACGGATTCACACCATTTTTATGGTATACGGCGCAGAGGCAGTTCTGCCCTGCGACATCATTCATGACTCACCTCGAGTGCGCATGTACGAAGAAAGAGAAGCCGAGCTGGATCGGCAGGACAGCTTGGACGCATTGGAGGAAGAACGCGACGTCGCCAAGGCTCGTTCCGCATTCTATCAGCAGCAGGCTCGAAGATATCAAAGCAGAGAAGTACGGGCCAAGACCTACAATGTTGGCGAACTAGTTCTACGCCTGCCGGACAAGAAAAAGGACAAGCTCAAGCCCAAATGGGAG
The DNA here is from genome assembly GCA_021437245.1 of Aegilops speltoides. NCBI lineage: Eukaryota > Viridiplantae > Streptophyta > Magnoliopsida > Poales > Poaceae > Aegilops > Aegilops speltoides. The sequence continues at coordinate 368,269,917 of CM038142.1, forward strand.
GGCCCCTTCATTATCGATCAAGTCCTGACCGGCGGAGCGTACCGTCTACAAAATGCGTCGGACAACCGACTCGAGCCGAACCCATGGAACGCAGCCCGCCTCCGAAGATTCTATGCCTAGCACCGGACTAAGAGTTCGTCCCCTTCCCCGCGTTCAAATTTTTACACTCCAGCTGTCTTTTGTTTCTCTTTCTTCTCTTAACCCTTTTACTAAAAAGCTCTTAAGGGCCTACTTGCGCATTGTTCGCATACACTTGATGTGCCATCCGCACTCATTATACATGGGGGCTTCTTTACCAGAAGCTTAATTATAAGGGCTTCATGCCCAGCACATGTGTCAAGCTTCCACATGTACCTTTTATTCACCATTATATGCGTCGATATGACTTAAGTTTTGGCCAAGCTGGGTTGCCTGGCTCCTGTGCTTACCCCTACGTTCCCGATTGTTCGGCTAGGAGGTAAAGGGAGCACCTCTGCGATTATTCTTGCTGGTCACCGGATGTGTACCTCAGACTGGGTGAAGCCGAAAGCTAGCGTTCTTAAGGGAATATTCGGTCGGTGACTTGAAAGATGATTTTTCACCCACTTATTTATCTGCCCCCAGATGTTTTTCTGCTCTTTTCGCAGTCCAGACATGCACTTTAGGGCATGCCTCCCAAGGAAAGGAACCCTTAACGGAACTATTCTCCCTGGAAGATGTTTCTTACTAACCATGTAATATAACATAACTAGTTGGGTACTTGTATGATAAAGCACTAATGACCCCTACGCCTGGTCTCCATGCATGCCCCGGTTGTTTTCTAACCGAGAAGGTATTCGGACACACTCCGGACTCTAGGGTCCCGAGGTTGAAGCGAAAAGGTCGGCAAAGACAAACGATCTACAATCTGGCTAGAAGGCATTTTACATGTCATTTTAAAATACATTGTCACATTGACTGACTGTATTCCTCCTCAATCCCATCTAACAGGCTGTCCAATTTACAGTCCCGTTGGGAAAATTTAGTGGCCAACTCTACTTGGCCGTATACTAAACTCACAGGGATCTCCTTCCCGTCGGGCCCCATAGGTCCGACCTCGGCCATATGGTTGGGATCCGCCTTCTTGTACCGCGTCTTCACCATGGCCCAGGCCTCCCTGGCACCTTGGCGGCAGGCCGAAATCTTCCATAAACAAAAGCGCTGCCACACTCCCTGAAGCTTCTCCGCAAGCTCCCCAAGACCTTCGGGTAGGGAGAGGGCTGGCCATAAAGCCTGGACGACGCCGCTCATTGCCTGCCGAACTCGTTCGAGCAGCTGCAACAGCTAGGGAAGTTGATCACCCGTCGATACGGGCATCTCCTCCGCAGGACGACCTGTGAGTATACCTACAGACATATCTTGTCAATTGATTTCCTCGCCGAACTCTTCTTTTCAAAGGAGTTCGCTCAAGCACTTACTATAAATGCCGCGACGAAGCCGCTGATTCTCCTTAACGGAGCCGGACAGCTTGGCCCGAACGCCTTTCAGCTCTTCTCCAAGCTGGGTGTGGGCATCTTGGAGCTTGTTCCTTTCTTGCTGCACTCTATTCAGCACCCTCTCGCCGGCCTTCAGCTGACGCAGTAGTTCTTGCCTGTCCGGATCTTGTCCGGCAGCACCTGCAATGTCATTATTAGACTTGCACGCATGCCGCACAGCGCTTATATTTTTAACATAATGCGTTACCAGGAGGGGTCTCTATGTTTCCTCCTGCGGCAGCAAGTGCGGCCTCAAGTTGGGCATTGCACTCTTGCAGCTCCTGAGACAGTTGGGTCTTCTTCTCGGTAAGATCCTGCGTTTCAAATGATCCTTAAATCAGTTAATATAACTACTTTAAGTCTCGGGGGCTACTGGCATATATAACTATTAAATTCTCTTACCCGTATGTCTTTTACATACTGCTCCGTGCCTCTGGTAAAACCATCTTGAGCAGCACGGAGGTGCGCGTCCCCCGTGTTAAAGGCATTCAACGCCTCAGGGGAGAAGCACGCGTCACGAAATACCGTCCGGCGGCGCCTATGGTTCATGGCGCTCTCCACCGCAGACTTGGTGGCGGACAGTCTGTCGGCATCCTCCATTGGAGGAGTGTCCGGCTCGCGCCTTGCGCTCGCCTCCCCCTCCAGACCAGGTGCTGGAACCTGGCTGGTAGAGGTTGGATTGGCAACCTCCACGCCCGTAGTCCGGCGGGCACTTTTCCTCCTACAAAAGCCATGATCACTCAAACGCTTCCTAGGAACGTTGCTCCAAACAATGAACTGTGAGCTATACCTTTGCGGCGACGTTTCAATCCGCGCCGCGCTCCTCTTCCGCCTACTGGTCCGGACTGGCCTTTGTTGGTCGGCGCCATGGCTCGGCTTCCGCCTCAAGGTACTTCCTGCAAAACACCATCGTATGAGAGGGTCAGAAATGAGCGAGGAAGAAATAATGGTGTCGGGACTTTGGTCACAATCACCTGGGAAGCCGGATATAGTCCGGGGTAGTCAGCCGTAATGGCGACTAAAGCATTATCCATGCTGAGCTGGTGGAACACCCCGTCGATTAGCTCCACCTTTATGTCCGGATCCTCTTCGGAGGCCGGATCCTGGGATCTCTCTGGATCCTCGGGTTGCGGAGCTGGACTTAGCATGTCCCCCACAACCCGACGCAGCTCCTGCGTCAAAAAACACAATATAAGAAACTTAAGCTTCGAAAGCATGGGTCGGACACGCAGGGTGTTCGCTTACCCAAGGTCGGGGATTGTTCATGGAGAACCCATTCAACGGGTTCGTCCAGAGGAAATCCTCCTTCTCCCCCTTGTACAGGCCGGACAGGATCTACACTAGGTCTTCGGCTGAGCCCGGCCCTTTACGACCATGACGGGTGGCATCGTCCTCCCCGTTGAAATCCCACATGGGGTGGCCCCTGTATTGCAGTGGCTGCACCCCCCGCATAATGCATGTTGCCATGACTCAATCATGGTCAACCGGAATGGGCCGATAACCTTATCCGCCCATCAAATAATGGACGCTCTTGTCTTCCTCCGGTTGGGGGCTCATGGCGCCAACTAAGGCGTTTCTGCAAAGGAGCATTACTGAACTCCGGGAGGCCGATCCGAACAGGGTCCGGCAGCGGAGCGTCTTCTATGTAAAACCATTCCGAAGGCCAGTCTTCGGACGCCTTCTTAGGGGTTCCGAATGGATATCCGGTCCTGGCAATGCGCCAAATTTCGGCGCCGCCCACTTGATATATGGACCCCTCGTGAGAGCAGGGTACGAGGCAGAACAACCTCTTCCACAGCGCGAAATGGGGCTCGACGCCCAGAAATAGCTCGTAAAGAGCTACGTAACCCGCAATATGCAGGATAGAAGCAGGCGTGAGGTCATGGAGCTGGAGACCATAGAACTCCAGGAGCCCGCGGAGGAACGGATGTACAGGAAATCCAAGCCCCCTTATCAGATAGGGGACGAAGCATACCCGCTCCCCTTTGTTGGGACTTGGGGTAGCCTCCGCTTGCTTCCCATGTTTGTAGGTGGCCAGCCCGGCTCGAACCGGAACCATGAAGGCCGGAGGGAGATATCCCTCCGCTTGGAGCTTCACCAGCTCGTTGTGCGGAACAGAGCATCTCCTCCAATCTCCTGGCAGAGGGCTGGGAGCGCGAGAAGAGGAGCCGCGTCGACGGTCCATGATGGAATGGATTCTGGGTCAGAAGCGCTCCGATGAGTATTCGCGAAAGGAAGATGGTGTGATTTGCATCTGGGTTCTTGCCTCTCTTATAGGCAGATTATTTGCACAGCTAGGGGGTAAAACATAAAAGATACCCTGGCTTTTCGCATTCGTGCGACACGTGGAAGAAGGCCATTATTGGGCGTGGAAGCCAAGAAGCGCAACATTGATAAGGAAGCCGGACACTGTTCGGCAGGTACATGGAACTTAGAGGAGAACCCTCCTTGCAACGCCGAAGACTACATACGCGCTGGACTTATCGTCATTGAAGCCTGGTTCGGGGGCTACTGAGGGAGTCCTGGACTAGGGGGTGTCCAGACAGCCGGACTATCATCGTCTGCCGGACTCCAAGACTACGAAGATACAAGATTGAAGACTCTGTCCCGTGTCCGGATGGGACTTTCCTTGGCGTGGAAGGCAAGCTTGGCGATACGGATATGTAGATCTCCTACCATTGTAACCGACTCTGTGTAACCCTAGCCCTCTCGGGTGTCTATATAAACCGGAGGGCTTTAGTCCGTAGGACACAACATCCATTACAACAATCATACCATAGGCTACCTTCTAGGGTTTAGCCTCCTTGATCTCGTGGTAGATCCACTCTTGTAATACACATCATCAATATTAATCAAGCAGGACGTAGGGTTTTACCTCCATCAAGAGGGCCCGAACCTGGGTAAAACATCGTGTCCCTCGTCTCCTGTTACCATCCGCTTAGACGCACAGTTCGGGACCCCCTACCCGAGATCCGCCGGTTTTGACACCGACACAATCCCTTCACGGTCACTCACAAAAGTGAGATCTGGTACAGATAATAAAGTAAATATTTTTGGTATTTTGTTTGTATAGATTGGAAAGTAAAGATTGCGAAATAGTAAATGGGATGCCATGTAAATAAAACAGATGTAATATAATAAGAAAGAGACCCAGGGGCCATAGGTTTCACTAGTGGCTTCTCTCAAGATAACATGTATTATGGTGGGTGAACAAATTAGTACCGAGCAATTGATAGAAGAGCACATAATTATGAAGACATCTAAGGCAATGATCATGAACATAGGCATCACGTCCGTGTCAAGTAGACCAAAACGATTCTGCATCTACTACTATTACTCCACACATCGACCGCTATCCAGCAAGCATCTAGAGTATTAAGTTCATAAGAACGGAGTAATGCATTAAGCAAGATGACATGGTGTAGAGGGATAAACTCAAGCAATATGATATAAACCCCATCTTTTTATCCTCGATGGCAACAATACAACACATGCCTTGCTTCCCCTACTGTCACTGGGAAAGGTGTTGGGGAACGTAGTAATTTCAAAAAATTTCCTACGCACACGCAAGATCATGGTGATGCATAGCAACGAGAGGGGAGAGTGTTGTCTACGTACCCTCGTAGACCGGGCGAAGCGATCTGGCGTAGAGGAAGTAGTCGACGTTCTCCTCGCGATCCGACCGATCTCCGGCGCGTTACTCGGCGCCCGAAGTTCTTGACACACGTACAGCTCGATGACGTCCCTCGTACTCCGATCCAGCCGAGTGTCGAGGGAGAGTTCCGTCAGCACGACGGCGTGGTGACGATCTTGATGTTCTACCGGCGCAGAGCTTCGCGATGATATGACCGAGGTGGAATATGGTGGAAGGGGGCACCACACACGGCTAAGGAACGATCCGTAGATCAAACTTGTGTGTTCTAGGGTGCCCCCCTGCCCCCGTATATAAAGGAGGGAGGGGGGAGGTGCGGCCGGCCTAGAGGGGGCGCGCCGGAGGAGTCCTACTCCCACCGGGAGTAGGACTCCCCCCCTTTCCTAGTTGGAGTAGGATTGGGGGAGGGGGAAGAGGAAAGGGGGGCGCCGCCCCCCCTCCTTGTCCTATTCGGACTGGGGGGGAGGGGGCGCGCGGCCACCCCTGGCCGGCCCCTCCTCTTCTCCCTCGAGGCCCACTAAGGCCCATGTAGTACCCGGGGGGTTCCGGTAACCTCCGGTACTCGTAAATTCTGTTTTCACCGGAACCATTCGAACTCCAAATATAGGCTTCCAATATATCAATCTTTATGTCTCGACCATTTGAGACTCCTCGTCATGTCCGTGATCACATCCGGGACTCGAACTTCTTGGTACATCAAAATACATAAACTCATAATAACCGCCATCGAAACCTTAAGCGTGCGGACCCTACGGTTCGAGAACAATGTAGACATGACCGAGACACGCCTCCGGTCAATAACCAACAGCGGGACCTGGATGCCCATATTGGTTCCTACATATTCTCTGAAGATCTTTATCGGTCGACCGCATAACAACATCGTTGTTCCTTTGTCATCGGTATGTTACTTGCCCGAGATTCGATCGTCGGTATCAATACCTAGTTCAATCTCGTTACCGCAAGTCTCTTTACTCGTTCCGTAATACATCATCTCACAACTAACTTATTAGTTGTAGTGCTTGCAAGGCTTCAAGTGATGTGTATTACCGAGAGGGCCCAGAGATACCTCTCCGACTATCGGAGTGACAAAACCTAATCTCAAATACGCCAACCCAACATCCGCCTTTGGAGACACCTGTAGTACTCCTTTATAATCACCCGATTCGTTGTGACGTTTGGTAGCACCAAAGTGTTCCTCCGTAAACGGAGTTGCATAATCTCATAGTTATAGGAACATGTATAAGTCATGAAGGAAGCAATAGCAACATACTAAGCGATCGTGTGCTAAGCTAACGGAATGGGTCATGTCAATCGATCATTCAACTAATGATGTGACCTTGTTAATCAAATAACAACTCCTTGTTCATGGTTAGGAAACATAACCATCTTTGATTAACAAGCTAGTCAAGTAGAGGCATACTAGTGACACTCTGTTTGTCTATATATTCACACATGTATTATGTTTCCGGTTAATACAATTCTAGCATGAATAATAAACATTTATCATGATATGAGGAAATATATAATAACTTTATTATTGCCTCTAGGGCATATTTCCTTCATCTCCCACTTGCACTAGAGTCAATAATCTAGATCACATCACCATGTGATTAACATCGATAGTTCACATCATCATGTGATTAACACCCATAGTTCACATCGCCATGTGACCAACACCCAAATGGTTTACTAGATTCATAATCTAGTTCACATCGCTATGTGAGTAACACCCAAAGAGTACTAAGGTGTGATCATGTTTTGCTTGTGAGAGAGTCTTAGTCAACGGGTCTTTCACATTCAGATCCGTTATGTATTTTGCAATTTTCTATGTCTACAATGCTCGCTTGCGAAGCTACTCTAGCTAATTGCTCCCACTTTCAATATGTGTCTAGATCGAGACTTAGAGTCATCGGATCGGTGTCAAAACTTACATCGGCGTAACCCTTTACTTACGAACCTTTTGTCACTTCCATAATCGAGAAACATATCCTTATTCCACTAAGGATAATTTTGACCGCTGTCGATGATCTACTCCTAGATCACTATTGTACTCCTTGCCAAAATCGGTGCAGGGTATACAATAGATCTGGTACACAACATGGCATACTTTATAGAACCTATGGCCAAGGCATAGAGAATGACTTTCATTCTCTTTCTATCTTCTGCCGTGGTCGGGTTTTGAGTCTTACTCAATTTCACACCTTGTAACACATGCAAGAACTCTTTCTTTGACTGTTCCATTTTGAACTACTTCAAAATCTTGTCAAGGTATGTACTCATTGAAAAAACTTATCAAGCATCTTGATCTATCTCTATAGATCTTGATGCTCAATATGTAAGCAGCTTCACCGAGGTCTTTCTTTGAAAAACTTCTTTCAAACACTCCTTTATGCTTTGCGAATAATTCTACATTATTTCCGATCTACAATATGTCATTCACATATACTTATCGAAATGTCAGAGTGCTCCCACTCACTTTCTAGTAAATACAGGCTTCACCATAAGTCTCAGATAAAACTATATGCTTTGATCAGCTCATCAAAGCGTATATTCCAACTCCGAGATGCTTGCACCAGTCCATAGATGGATCATTGGAGCTTGCACACTTTGTTAGCTCCTTTGGATCGAAAAAACCTTCGGTTGCATCATATACAACTCTTCCTCCGTAAAACCATTCAGAATGCAGTTTTACATCCATTTGCCAAATTTCATAAATTGTGGCAATTGCTAACATGATTCGGACAGACTTAAGCATCGCTACTGAGTTGAGAAAATCTCATTGTAGTCAACATCTTGAACTTTGTCGAAAACCTTTTGCAACAAGTCGAGCTTTGTAGATAGTAACACTACTATCAACGTCCGTCTTCCTCTTGAAGATCCATTTATTTTCTATGGTTTGCCGATCATCGGGCAAATCCATCAAAGTCCATACTTTGTTCTCATACATGGATCATATCTCGATTTCATGGCCTCAAACCATTTTGCGGAATCTGGGCTCATCATCGCTTCCTCATAGTTCGTAGGTTTGTCATGGTCAAGTAACACGACCTCCGAACAGGATTGCCATACCACTCAGTGCGAATCTCACTCTGTTTTACCTACGAGGTTCGGTAGTAACTTGATCGAAGTTACATGATCATCATCATTAACTTCCTCACTAATTGGTATAGTAGTCACAAGAACAGATTTTCGTGATGAACTACTTTCAATAAGGAACAGTACGATTACCTCATCAAGTTCTACTTTCCTCCCACTTACTTCTTTCGAGAGAAACTCCTTCTCTAGAAAGGATCCATCTTAAGCAACGAATATCTTGCCTTCGGATCTGTGATAGAAGGTGTACCCAACAATTTCCTTTGGGTATTCTATGAAGACGCACTTCTCGATTTGGGTTTGAGCTTATCAGATGAAACTTTTCACATAAGCATCGCAACTCCAAACTTTAAGAAGCGACAACTTGGGTTTCTTGCTAAACCACAGATTCATATAGTGTCGTCTCAACGGATTTAGATGGTGCCCAATTTAACGTGAATGCAGCTGTCTCTAATGCATGATCCCAAAACGATATTGGTAAATCGGTAAGAAACATCATAGATTGCACTTTATCCAATAAAGTGCGGTTATGATGTTTGGACACACCATAACATTGTGGTGTTCGGTGGCGTGAGCTGTGAAACTATTCCACATTGTTTTAGTTGAAGACCAAACTCGTAACTCAAATATTCGTCTCTCGCGATCAAATCGTAAAAACCTTATTTTCTTGTCACGATGATTTTTCCACTTCACTCAGAAATTCTTTGAACCTTTCAACTATTTCAGACTTATGTTTCATCAAGTAGATATACCCATATCTGCTCAAATCATCTGTGAAGGTCAGAAAATAACGATACCCGCCGCGAGCCTTAACACTCATTGGATCGCATACATCAATATGTATTATTTCCAATAAGTCAGTTGCTCGCTCCACTGTTCCGGAGAACGGAGTCTTAGTCATCTTGCCCATGAGGCATGGTTCACAAGCATCAAGTGATTCATAATCAAGTGATTCCAAAATCCCATCAGCATGGAGTTTCTTCATGCGCTTTACACCAATATGACCTAAACGGCAGTGCCACAAATAAGTTGCACTATCATTATTAACTTTGCATCTTTTGGTTTCAATATTATGAATATGTGTATCACTACGATCGAGATCCAATGAACCATTTTCATTGGGTGTGTAACCATATAAGGTTTTATTCATGTAAAGAACAACAGTTTATTCTCTTACTTAAATGAATAACCGTATTGCAATAAACACGATCAAATCATATTCATGCTCAACGCAAACACCAAATAACATTTATTTAGGTTCAACACTAATCCCGAAAGTATAGGAGTGTGCGATGATGATCATATCAATCTTGAAACTCCTTTCAACACACATCGTCACTTCACCCTTAACTAGTTTACGCTTTTATACGCAACTCCTGTTTGAGTTACTACTCTTAGCAACCGAACCAGTACCAAATACCGAGGGGTTGCTATAAACACTAGTAAAGTACACATCAATAACATGTATATCAAATATACCTTTGTTTATTTTGCCATCCTTCTTATCCGCCAAATACTTGGGGTAGTTCGCTTCGATGACCAGTCCTTTGCGGTAGAAGCACTTAGTCTCGTGCTTAGGTCCAGACTTGGGCTTCTTCACTTGAGCAACAACTTGCTTGCCGTTCTTCTTGAAGTTCCCTTCTATCCCTTTGCCCTTTTCTTGAAACTAGTGGTCTTGTTAATCATCAACACTTGATGTTCTTTCTTGAATTCTACCTTCATCGATTTCATCATCATAAAAACTCGGGAATCATTTTCATCATCCCTTGCATACTATAGTTCATCACGAAGTTCTACTAACTTGGTGATGGTGACTAGAGAATTTGTCAATCACTATCTTATCGGAAGATTAACTCCCACTTGATTCAAGCGATTGAAGTACCCGCACAATCGAGCACATGCTCACTAGTTGAGCGATTCTCCTCCATATTTTAGCTATAGAACTTGTTGAAGATTTCATATCTCTCAACTCGGTATTTGCTTGAAATATTAACTTCAATTCTGGAACATCTCATATGGTCCATGATGTTCAAAACATCTTTGAAGTCCCGATTCTAAGCTGTTAAGCATGGTGCACTTTAAACTATCTAGTAGTCATCATATTGAGCTAGCCAAACGTTCATAACGTTTGCATCCGCTCTCGCAATAGGTCTGTCACCTAGCGGTGCATTAAGGACATAATTCTTACGTGCAGCAATGAGGATAAACCTCCGATCACGGATCGAATCCGCATCATTGCTACTAACATTTTTCAACACAATTTTCTCTAGGAACATATCAAAAACAAACATATGAAAGCAACAACGCGAGCTATTGATCTACAACATAATTTGCAAAATACTACCGGGACTAAGTTCATGATAAATTTAAGTTCAATTAATCATATTACTTAAGAACTCCCACTTAGACAGACATCTCTCTAGTCATCTAAGTGATCACGCGATCCAAATCAACTAAACCATAACCGATCATCACGTGAGATGGAGTAGTTTTCAATGGTGAACATCTTATGTTGATCATATCTACTATATGATTCACGCTCGACCTTTCGGTCTCCGTGTTCGAGGCCATATCTGCATATGCTAGGCTCGTCAAGTTTAACCCGAGTATTCTGCGTGTGCAAAACTGGCTTGCACCCGTTGTAGATGGACGAGAGCTTATCACACCCGATCATCACGTGGTGTGCAGGCACGACGAACTTTGGCAGCGGTGCATACTCGGGAGAACACTTCTTGATAATTTAGTGAGAGATCATCTTATAATGCTACCGTCAATCAAAGCAAGATAAGATGCATAAAGGATAAACATCACATGCAAATCAATATAAGTGATATGATATGGTCATCATCATCTTGTGCTTCGTGATCTTCATCTCCGAGCACCACCATGATCACCATCGCCACCGCGCGACACCTTGATCTCCATCGTAGCATTGTTGTTGTCTCGCCAAACTTATGCTTCTACGACTATCGCTACCGCTTAGTGATAAAGTAAAGCATTACGTAGCGATTGCATTGCATACAATAAAGCGACAACCATATGGCTCCTGCCGATTGCCGATAACCGGTTACAAAACATGATCATCTCATACAAAAATATAGCATCACGTCTTGACCATATCACATCACAACATGCCTGCAAAAACAAGTTAGGCGTCCTCTACTTTGTTGTTGCAAATTTTACGTGGCTGCTACGGGCTTAAGCAAGAACCAGTCTCACCACGCATCAAAACCACAACGATACTTCGTCAAATAGACTCCGTTTTAACCTTCTCAAGGACCGGCGTAGCCACACTCAGTTCAACTAAAGTGAGAGAGCAGACACCCGCCGGTCACCTTTAAGCAACGAGTGCTCGTGGCGGTGAAACCAGTCTCGCGTAAGCGTCACGCGTAATGTCGGTCCGGGCGCTTCATCTCACAATACCGCTGAACCAAAGTATGACATGCTGGTAGGTAGTATGACTTGTATCGCCCACAACTCACTTGTGTTCTACTCGTGCAAAACATCAAACCATAGAAAAACCTAGGCTCGGATGCCCTTTGTTGGGGAACGTAGTAATTTCAAAATTTTCCCACGCACACGCAAGATCATGGTGATGCATAGCAACGAGAGGGAGAGTGTTGTCTCGTACCCTCGTGAGACCCGGCGAAGCGATCACAACGTAGAGGAAGTAGTCGTACGTTCTCCTCGCGATCCGACCGATCCCGGCGCCCCCGAGTTCTTGACACACGTACAGCTCGATGACGTCCCTCGTACTCCGATCCAGCCGAGTGTTGAGGGAGAGTTCCGTCAGCACGACGGCGTGGTGACGATCTTGATGTTCTACCGGCGCAGAGCTTCGCGACGATATGACCGAGGTGGAATATGGTGGAAGGGGCACCGACACGGCTAAGGAACGATCCGTAGATCAAACTTGTGTGTTCTAGGGTGCCCCCTGCCCCGTATATAAAGGAGGGGGGGAGGTGCGGCGGCCTAGAGGGGCGCTGGGAGGAGTCCTACTCCCAGGGAGTAGGACTCCCCTTCCTAGTTGGAGTAGGATTGGGGGAGGGGGAAGAGGAAAGGGCGCCCCCTCCTTGTCCTATTCGGACTGGGGGGGAGGCGTGTGACCACCCCTGGCCGGCCCTCCTCTTCTCCTCGAGGCCCACTAAGGCCCATGTAGTACCCGGGGTTCGGTAACCTCCGGTACTCGATCTAAATTCTGTTTTCACCGGAACCATTCGAACTCCAAATATAGGCTTCCAATATATCAATCTTTATGTCTCGACCATTTCGAGACTCCTCATCATGTCCGTGATCACATCCGGGACTCCGAACTTCTTCGGTACATCAAAATACATAAACTCATAATAACTGTCATCGAAACCTTAAGTGTGCGGACCCTACGGTTCGAGAACAATGTAGACATGACCGAGACACGTCTCCGGTCAATAACCAACAGCGGGACCTGGATGCCCATATTGGTTCCTACATATTCTCGAAGATCTTTATCGGTCGGACCGCATAACAACATCGTTGTTCCTTTGTCATCGGTATGTTACTTGCCCGAGATTCGATCGTCGGTATCCAATACCTAGTTCAATCTCGTTATCGCAAGTCTCTTTACTCGTTCCGTAATACATCATCTCACAACTAACTTATTAGTTGTAGTGCTTGCAAGGCTTAAGTGATGTGTATTACCGAGAGGGCCAGAGATACCTCTCCGACTATCGGAGTGACAAAACCTAATCTCAAATATGCCAACCCAACATCGCCTTTGGAGACACTGTAGTACTCCTTTATAATCACCCGATTCGTTGTGACGTTTGGTAGCACCAAAGTGTTCCTCCGTAAACGGAGTTGCATAATCTCATAGTTATAGGAACATGTATAAGTCATGAAGGAAGCAATAGCAACATACTAAGCGATCGTGTGCTAAGCTAACGGAATGGGTCATGTCAATCGATCATTCAACTAATGATGTGACCTTGTTAATCAAATAACAACTCCTTGTTCATGGTTAGGAAACATAACCATCTTTGATTAACAAGCTAGTCAAGTAGAGGCATACTAGTGACACTCTGTTTGTCTATATATTCACACATGTATTATGTTTCCGGTTAATACAATTCTAGCATGAATAATAAACATTTATCATGATATGAGGAAATATATAATAACTTTATTATTGCCTCTAGGGCATATTTCCTTCAAAAGGACACCGCAACATTGAACCCAAAGCTAAGCACTTCTCCCATTGCAAGAAAGATCAATCTAGTAGGCCAAACTAAACCGATAATTCGAAGAGACTTGCAAAGATGTCAAATCATGCATATAAGAATTCATAGAAGAACCAAATAATATTCATAAATAATCTTGTTCATAAATCGACAATTCATCGGATCTCGGCAAACACACCAAAAAAGAATATTACATCGAATTGATCTCCAAGAACATCGAGGAAAACTTTGTATTGAGAATCAAAGAGAGAGAAGAAGCCATCTAGCTAATAACTATGGACCCAAAGGTCTGCGGTAAACTACTCACGCTTCATCGGAGAGGCAATGGTGTTTATGTAGAAGCCCTTCGTGATTGATTCCCCCTCCGGTAGATCGCCGGAAAAGGCCCCAAGATGGGATCTCACGGGTACAGAAGGTTGCAGCGGTGGAAAAGTGGTTTCATGGCTCCCCCTGATGTTTCTAGGGTATAAGAGTATATATAGGCAAAAGAAGTACGTCGGTGGAGCTACAAGGGGCCCATGAGGGTGGGGGCGCGCCTACCCCCTCTTGGCATGCCCTCCTACCGCGTGGCCTCCTCGTAGAGTCCCAGACTTCAACTCCAAGTCTTCTGGATTGCTTTTGGTCCAAGAAAGATCCTCATGAAGGTTTCATTCCGTTTGGACTCAGTTTGGTATTACTTTTCTGTACAACTCTAAAATAGGCAAAAAAAACAGAAACTGGCACTGGGCCTCCGGTTAATAGGTTAGTCCCAAAAATAATATAAAGATCATATTAAAGCCCATTTAACATCCAAAACAGATAATATAATAGCATGGAACAATAAAAAATTATAGATACTTTGGAGACGTATCAGGCCACCTACCCCGGGGGACCAAGTGGGCTGAATATGGGTGGGAACCAGCCCCCTAGTGGGCTGGTGCGCCCCCTAAGGGCCCAAGGCACCTAGGGTTGAAAACCCTAGGGGGTGGGGCGCCTCCCACCTTGCTTGGGTGGCAAGCCCCCCTAGGCCGCCCCCCCCCCTCTAGATGCATCTAGGGGGCCGGCTGTCAGGACCCCGACTCAATGCCACATCGATCTAGCATGTAACACCTGATATCACTTTGCAGCCTCACGCACGGTATCCCCACGGGTGTCGCCTTACCTTTTCCCGGGACCGTTTGCGCCTTTTGGCACACGTATATGATAGTGTCGCTAGCATCCATATGATAAGGAGCCCGGGCTGACATGGCTAGTCGTAAACCCAAAGTGGCACAAACTTACGAGGACAGCATCCATGACCCAAAGATCGAATGTGTCGGTCATCGGTGAGTGAATCCAGGCTGTAGCACTGGGCTAGCAGACTCGGTGAACTGGCTGTAGCGAGCTAACAGACTCCGGTATTCATCGCGTGACATTTCCGCGAGGGGACAGACACAGGAACGAAGAAGGACACATGCCGGCCAGCCTAAGTGTTCCGGAGCAGTGGCAAGCTACCATGGCTCAGTGGAAACACTAGGAGACATTTCCCGGTAAGAGAGGCTACTTAGGATAAACAACTAGATAGTCAGATCCCACACATAGCAAGCATTTCAATAACATACACACAATATGCTCGATATGTGCAAATACAACATGGCATCACAACATGACTCTACAACTCAAGTATTTATTCATTAGGCTCCGAGGAGCGAGATATTACAAACATGGGTCTCATGACCCAACATTCAGTGCATACAAGTCAAAGCACAAGCGGAAGCTTAACTTGTCTGAGTACAGACAACTATAAATGAAAAAGGCTGAAAAGCCTGACTATCTACCAGATCCTGCCGAGGGCACAAGATCGTAGCTGAGGTAACAAGCTAAATATTGAAGTCCAAGCGGAACTACTAATGCGACTGAAGTCGCTCTGCAAAAACATAAAATAGGCAAACGTGAGTACAAATGTACCCAACAAGACTTACATCAGAACTATCTACATATGCATCATTATCAACAAAGGGATGGTGGGGTTTAACTGCAGCAAGCCAGCTTTGACTCAGTGGCTATCCTGAACTACGACTGCAATGTAACTCTTTGAGGTGGCGCACACGAGTCCACATATTCACCATATCAATACACCACTATGGATCCACTCCCGTCTCCCTACGAGAACGCCATCCATAGCACTCACGCTTATCTTGCGTATTTTAGAGTATCCACTTTCACTTGTCTATGAACTGCACAGCAACCCGTAAGTCCTTTACCACGGACACGGCTATTCGAATAGATAATGTTAACCCTGCAGGGGTGTACTTCTTCACACACGCTCTCACCACTTATCGCCGTTTACACGACATGTACTCGGCAACCTTCAAGCGGAAGCCCAGCGAGGGTGTCGGCCACGACCTGACTAACCACACAAGTCTCTCGTCCAGGTTTATCGCCTATTCGGGTTCCATCCGCAAGGAGATCCGGCCGGGGTGTCGCTCACGGCCCCAAACGATGTGTGCAGGGTTCCCAAGCCCACCATCCGGGTACCACTTGGTACACCGGGCCACCGTGCGTAGTCTGTCCCAAGCCCACCTGTACCAGGTGCCACTTGGTAGACTACTAACACTACCTATAAACACCAGAAACTAGTTGCAACTCCTGGACAGAGATCAAGTTGATTAATAAGCCGAGAGGGGCCGAGTTACCGGAACCCAATGTGTGGTAGTAGTTGTTCATGGATCACAAACACATAACTCAGTTCCTAAGGACAGTTTCAATGAGACAACCCACCATGTACTCCTACATGGCCTCTCACTGCTACCTTTACCAAATCGTGTTCACACACTTAGTTCACACACAGTAGGACATGTTCATCACTGTTCCAATTCATTCCCGATGAATCAGACCTGACTCAACTCTAAGCAGTAGCAGGCATGACAAACAAGCATGAATGAGTAGGCACATCAGGGCTCAAACAACTCCTACTCATGCTAGTGGGTTTCATCTAATTACTGTGGCAATGACAGGTCATGCAGAGGATAAAGGGGTTCAACTACCGCAGCAAGTAATAGTTGTATCGTTGTTGTCCTAATGCAGTAAAATAGAGCAGGAGCGAGAGAGTGGGATTGTATCGGAATGAACAAGGGGGGTTTGCTTGCCTGGCACTTCTAAAGATAATATAGTTCTTCATCGGTGTCATCGAACTCATCGTCAGTACGTTGTCTACTGAGAGGGGAAAAACACCGGCAACAGAGAAAGAACACAATCAATGCAATGCACAATATGATGCATGATCATGACATGGCAATATGCTGTGTTTTGAGCTAATGGAACTAGCAACAGGTTAAATGAAGTTGGTTTGAATCAAAGATTCAAATTCAAACTCCATATGTGAAAGTTTAAATGACATTATATGATTTGGCCTAAACAGCAACCATAAGTTATTCTAACATGCATGAAAATGGTACAGATGGATAGATTGGATTTTTCTGATAATTTTTCATATATAAATTATTTCATTTGGAGTTACGGTTGATTTTCTATGATTTTTAGAACTTTTGACAATTTTCTGGAATTTCCTGTATAAGAATAATTCCAGTAATTGAATTAATGCGTCAGCATTGCGTCAGGGTGACATCAGCAGGTCAAAGGTGCCAGCCCAGGTCAAACCTGACGGCTCGGACCCACATGTCAGTGTAACAACTAACTAACAAAGTTAGTTAGCGTTAGGTTAGCACTAACCTAGGTTAATTTGAGCGTGGGCCCACTTGTCAGTGATTCAACTAATTAACTAAGTTAATTAGTGCTAATTAAACTCACACCTAAACTAAATAGGGGCATGGCCCACGCGTCAGTGACCCTGGGGGGTCAAACCCCAGGTCAAACGGGTCAACCTCACCGGACTTGGTCCACGGCTCGTCGCCGGCGACGCCAGAGACGGCGGAGGTGCTCGGGAAACGCCCACAGGGCTCGGTTTTGGACGCGGTTTGCGGCTATGGAAAGCTGGGAGTCTTGCGCATCCAAGGGCGGCAACAGCTCACGCCAGAGTGGACTAAATCGATGGTGGAGGCAACTTTTGCGGCGGCCGGAGTTCGGGCTCGAGCGGGTGCGGCGCTAGAGCAAGCAGGGGAGCGACCAAAGGGGCTAGGCGGCCTCCTGGAGACACTAGGAGCACGCTGGTGCCACTGGACCGAGCGGAGGTGCTCAGGAGCAAGGACCTCATCGGCCATGGCGGACGGCGGCGCTCGGAACTCGCGCGGTGGCTAGCTAGAGGGCATGCGCGGACAGGGGGAGGAGGGTGAAACGATGTGGGGCTCACAGAGATCTCGTAGAGACGCTCAGAGTGGTCGGGGAGGTCCTATAGGCGGTGAATCGACATCGGCGGTGGTCGGATGCAGAGGATGAGGACGATGGCGTAGTCGTCGTCGTAGCGCGTCCGGTGAAGCATGGCTCGGCGGAGAGCCTCGGTGCGAGAATACGAAGCTCGAGGACGGGATGGGTAGGCGAGGCGGTGGCTGTGGTTTCACGGCGGTGAGCGATTGGCGATTGCGGCCATGGTGAGGAGGGGGCAAGAGAGAGGGCAGAGGGGGAGAGTGAAACGTCCAGAGGGTCGGGGCGGCGCCGAAGAGAAGGCCCGAGGCGTCGTGGTGGCCTCAGTGACACATGCGAGTAGGGAGGTGCGTGGCGCCGCGGGCGCGCGTCTTGTTGTCTCCTCCTCGCCTCTTGCAGAGGTAGGTGATGATCGCACGGGCCGGTGGTGGGCTGGGCGGCTCTGAGGGTTTGACTAGGTAAGTGGGCTGCCAGGTAAACTCTCTCTCCTTTTATTTATGTTTTGCTATTTTTCTGTAAGTTTGTGGCTTTATTAAAAATAGTTAGACACCTTCAAAAATCCTGAAAATAATCATAGGATCTGTTTAGATTAATTCCAACAGCCCACACTTATTTCCAGAATTATTTGAGCATTTAAAATATTTACTAGCATTTAAATGCCCAAATGCAAAGTACATATGATTTAATTCAGTGACCAAATATGTCATGGAGAAATGTGCAACACCTCTGGTTATGGTTTCTAGCATTTTCCAGAATGATGAACATTTTTGAAAGGCATTTGGATTCACTGAAAATATTTTTAGGTTGAACCTATTTGAATTCCATTTGGTACTAGGGTTTGGACATCCCCATTTCAAGTTTCTTTCAAAGTTTAAACATGATGCACACATGAAGTTAGCCTAGTGCAATGCCAGAAGCTAGGGATGTGACACCGACCCCCTCTCCCCTTCACCCTATAAATAGAGGGGGGTGGGAGGGCAGCCGCACCCTTGCCCCTAGCGCAGCCCTCCCCCTCCTACACCTCCTCCTCCTCCTCTGTAGTGCTTGGCGAAGCCCTGTCAGAGAACCACGAGCTCCACCACCACCATGTCGTCGTGCTGTCAGAGTTCTCCCTCAACTTCTCCTCTCCCCTTGCTGGATCAAGAAGGAGGAGACGTCCTCGGGATGTACGTGTGTTGAATGCGGAGGCGCGTTCATTCGGCGCTTGGATCGGATCTTCCGCGATTTGAATCGCCATGAGTACGACTCCATCATCCGCGTTCTTGTAACGCTTCCGCTTAGCGATCTTCAAGGGTATGAAGATGCACTCCCTCTCTCTCGTTGCTAGCATCTCCTAGATTGATCTTGATGGCACGTAGGAATTTTTTTGTATTATTACTACGTACCCCAACAAAACGTTCATTGATTTGAAAGAAAAATTCACAAATCTGACAAAAAAGTTCACAAAATTGGAAAAGGTTCATTAATTTGAAAACAAGTTCACGAATTTGGAAAAAAATCATAAATTGAATACATTATTCACAGGAGGCCGCCCGACTGAGCCGATTCACTTCGTGCGCGAAAATGGGAAATAAAATAAAATAACAGTTTTAAGTGCCTACCAAAATTGTTATTTAATATTTTTTTCAAAACAGACATGGATGTCTACCATGGGGATGCCACCTGGCATAAGTTGAGTTCATTTAATGCATGTCCAAAAATACACCATGTTCAATGGAGGGTGTTCTGCGAGAAAGCTCCTCCATCTAAGAGCATGTTGTTTCCCAACATCCTTGAAATGTCCTCATTTTTCTCCATGGTCTTGTATGACCAATTCAAGGCACCATGTCAATTTGTTTTGGTTTTTGATAAATTTTGTACTTTCTGTAGATTTCTCGGTTAAAAAAGACTGATAAATGGCCGAACATGTCGCAACTTGCATATGGTGTCAAAGATTGTTCAAATCTGTCAGGGGTGCCTATCATGGGCATGTCCACCTATTTGCAAAATTTGGTGTCATTTGAAGATGTTCAAAAATAGATCGTGTTCAACGAAGGGTTTTCAGCCAGAGGCCTAAAGCCTAGAAGGCTCCGCTGAAAGAACATTTGTTTTGACATCCTTGCAATGGCACAAATTATTTTCATGGCCTTGTACAACCAATTCAAGGCACATTGCCAAGCTATTTTGGTTCTCGAATATTTTTGAATTTTTTTGGAGTTTTATCGGTAAAAAAGACTGATAAATGAACGAACGTGTCGCAACTTGCATAGGGTGTCAGAAATCATTTAAACCTAACATGGATGTCTACCATGGACATGACCACATGCTTACAAAAGTTGGGGTGATTTGTAGTATATCCAACCATAGGCCGTGATCAATGGAGGATATTCAGGTGAGAGTACATTGTTTCCCGACATCCTTGAAATGACACCAATTTTTTCATGACCTTGTATGACCAATTCAAGGCGACATGCCAAATTGTTTTGCTTTTTGACATTTTTTCATTTTTCAGAGTTTTCTCGGTCAAAAAAGGCCTACAAATGGGCGGACGTGTCGCAACTTTCATACGGTGTCAGAAATCGTTCGAACCTGGTATGAATAACTACCATGGTCATGCCCACCTACTTGAAAACGTTGGGGTCATTTCAAGGATATTGGGAAGCATCGTGCTCAGTCTTCTGGCCTATCCGAACACCCTCGTTAAACATGGTCTATGTTTGGAAATCCTTCAGTTGACCCAAAATTCTGCAAGCAGGTAGGCATGCGCATGGTAGGAAACCATGTCAGGTTTGATCGATTTTCGACACCATACGCAAGTTGCGACACGTCGGCCATTTATCGGTATTTTTTGACTGAGAAAACTCCAGAAAATGGAAAAAATTATCGAAAACTAAAACAAATTGGCATGGTACCAAAAAGCTCATGGAAAAATTTTGGTGTCATTTGACAATGCCAAAAAACGTGCTCTCAAACGGAGACTTCTGTCCTACCCGAAAACATTCCATTGAACATGGTTTTTTTGAACTTTTTCGTCCTTAGAGCTGGTGGTAGGCATAAAAACAGACAAACCATACACCAAACTGAAAAAGAAAATTAAAATTTCGCTCTTTTGTGTTGTTGTTGGAAAGTTTCTGCCAAATGAAGCAACGAAAGAGCGAACGATACAGAATAATATACGAGCGGACCCAAATTTCTAGATCTAGATAGATAAAAAATTCTAACCATAATGGAAGCAAAATGTACAATTAGAGACCCAATTGTTCTGTGATTGGAAACAAGAATATTCTAGTACATTGGACTCATGTATATCTACCTCATGGAAGCAAATTCTCTAACTGAGCTACGATGGACAAAATAATAATTTTATGGATACAATTTTTGTTAAGTCAATGCATATTTTAGTTCCTCGCAAAAAAAAACATAAGCATATTTTAGTTGCACCATAAGCAAATTCTCGAATTCATTGAAACGTCATTTCATTGTGTTGAAAACGCGTGTTGCATAAAAGAAATTGGTATACATTGGAAGAAAGCAAATTCAATGTTCGAGATTTGATGAGATAAATAAGTTTATCCAACATAAAACAATTTTTGTAAAGTCAGATCATATTTTAAATTCGAAGCAAATTGATTAACTAAAGGAAGCACATTTTTGTTATGGTGGAAGCAAATTTAATATGCGTCTGATTTTAGTAACATGTATGGTGTACATAATTTCATTGAACTTAATTTCCTAGAGAGAGAGAGAGAAACAAATAGACCCTTCATTTATACTCGCGTGATTTTAGGAGGGCACGTAATTTCCGCTGGACAGGTTTAGGAAACAAATCGAAATCAATTCTGTTGGTTACGTGCAAACTACCTATGGAAGCCACGTTCTCAAGTCAAATCCAACCAGCCAAAGCTTTCTCATCCAATGATAGTGGGCTGGCCTAGCGCTTCCCGAAGGAAAATTAGGCTGAGAAAATTCGCAACAATAATAAGCGTAAAAGAAATAACCAACACAAGAAGTCAGCTGTCCCAGTTGGTTACCGTGGGTGGAAGTAAAATCGAGAGGTTTGGAGTTCAAACCCTACCTCATGTATATGTTTTATGACGGGTTAAAAAGTAAAAAAAAATGGGCCAAGCCCAGGAGGGAGGGATTTGGATTGGTTGTGTAAGTCTACGCTCGTACGTGTCACATACCGAGGTTGGTATACCTTATGGTCAAATGACCATGTCGTCCTTATACGATTTGTGAGTGGGGGTCTACCGAAGCAAGCCTCTAACTTTTAAATACATCCGTTATAATTAGGATCCATCACTGATCAGCTGAGAAGTACTATCTTTCTTATTGTTTTGATACTTTAGTGGATTATTAGCTACCATTTGGAACCTGTCTTCATGAGTTAATTGCGGGGAAGTACCACACTTGGGGCAGTTGTAACGGATCAGTACCACTATTCAGTTTTTTTACAAGTCAGTACCACGTTTGAGGCTGGTCGTTGCAATACGGGCTAAACTGCGTATAACTCTGTATTGACGTTGTATCTGACAACCCGGCCCCACCAGTCGCTCGGGTGGCTAGGACGGACCCGACTCGGTTGGTCTTGGCTCGGTCTAACCCTAGCAGTTCTCTCCTCTCCCTCTCCCTCTCCTCGCGATGGCTAGTCCGGGCAGCGGCGGCGGTCGCGGTGGCGTTGTGGGCGGGTACGGAGACCTCCCCGGACTCGGGAGCGATGCGCACAGAGGAATCGAAGTCGACGACGAGGATTCCAGTTCGTCTGCTTACTACAGCGACGACGACGAGGGTATGGAGGCACCGCTATCCATGGAGCGGCGGCTGCGGCTGGCTGAGATCTGTGTGGCCAACCCTACCACGAGCCATCACTGGAGCCATGGATTGGGTGGCGTACTGTAAGTGCTCTGTCCTCTCCCTCTCTACTCTCTCATTTGTGCCATGATTCGGGCTAGGGTTAGGTTTACTGAACTGAGAATGTGCAATTTTGCTGTCCATTGTAGTTTGGATGATGCTGTTTGGGATGTTAGGATTCATTTCGATGCTCAGCATAATTTGGATAGGAAGATATGCAACTCAGATGTCACATATTTGAATTTGTATGCACTGACGCGAACACAAGGATTTAACTTCAGTGATGAATTGTACCACATGGCGAATACAGGCATAGGAGTGCAGAGAGAGCATGCCCTAGATTTGATAGACACAAACATCAAGTTGCAGCAAATTAAGAAGCAGAATGAGGACAGTTTAGTTCGAACTTGTTAGTCGAGGCCACAACATTTGTCGATCTTGCATCTCATATTCTTGAGGAAAAATTAGCCACAGTTTTGTATGAAGAACCTGTTGTGTATGATCTGAGAGATACTCCTGTGCTTGTTGTTAATGATCGTGGTGTTGTTTTTGAGAGTCAAAGCAGCTTGAGAGTGCACTAGTACAACTTCTTTGGTATGTGTAGACAAGAGAGCAGAAATGTCAGCAAGAGGAAGCTCAAATCTGTGATGGAAGAAGAGGAAGTGGAGGGATATATGAGTAATGATGACTCTCAAGGGGCATATGACAGTGACAACAACCCTTTCTGCATGAAGAAGTACAGGATTGCTGAAGACACAGAGATAATAGAGGGAAAGAGGCTAGCATATGCAGAACTAGAAGAGGATGCAGATTCAGATGAAGATTCAGATGAGGAACAGCTACACTATGAGGGTGACACTGAGGTTGAGGAGTTGTTTGATATTGAGGAGGATGAGGAGGAAGATTCTGAGAAGGAGAAGGAACCACCCATGAAAGCAGCTGGTAAAAAGAGGCAAAAGCTGCCAGTTAGGAGAGGGCCCACCACTAGGACACATTCTAATGTGTTAGAGGACTTGAAACCAGATTTCAGGCCATCATCAGATGAAGAAGATACTGGGCTGCTATTGGATAGTGAAGATGATCAATTTGAGCCACTAGCATTTGTCCTAGCAAGAAGAAGGAAGAGTAGGGCCATGAAAGGGCCAGCAAGGATATGGTACAATGAAAAACTGGAGCAACCACATCAACAGCTATGTATGCACATGTGTTTCACAAACCAGCAGCAATTCAGAGATGCTCTGTTGAGCTTGCACATTACACAGGCCAGAAATTTTAGGTATCATAGAAACTCAGACAAAAGGATAATTGTTGAATGCAAATAGGAGCATTGTCAGTTCTTCATAGTTGCAGCAGTTATCAAAGGGGAGAAGACATTTACAATAAAAAAATGAGGCTGCAGCACACTTGCCCTAGCACTACAGAGACATCAAGGGTTAGTGCAAAGTGGCTTGCACAGACATATGAGTCCCTGTTCAGGTCTGATCCAAACACAAGTATTTTGACTCTGATTGACAACTGCAATGAGAAGTATGGTGTTGATGTGCCCAAGCACATGGCCTATAGGGCCAAAAACCTTGCTGTAGAGGCTGTTTTAGGAGAGCACAAGAAACAGTATCCCAGGCTGAGGGACTATGCTCAAACAATCATGGATACAAACCCTGGGAGTAGAGTTATAGTTACAACTGTAACCCCAAAACCTACTACAAAAATACCACATCCAGGACCAAGGTTTCATGCTATGTTCTTCTGCATCAATGGAGCAAGGGAGGGCTTTCTCAGTGCATGCAAACCATTCATAGGTTAGTGACCTGTTTTATATGTTGTATATGCTTTATTTTAGTGCTTTATTCAGCAGGTTATTTTAGTGCTTTATTTAGTAGGTTAGTGTTATATGTTGTATATGCTTTATTTTGGTGCTTTATTTAGTGCTTTATTTAGTAGGTTAGTAGTGTTATATAGTAGTGTTAGTGACCTGTTTTATATTTTAGTGCTTTATTTTAGTGCTTTATTTAGTAGGTTAGTAGTGTTGTATATGCTTTATTTTAGTGATTTATTTAGTAGGTTAGTAGTGCTTTATTTAGTAGGTTAGTAGTGTTATATAGATGACATATATAGAATAGTTTGATAGTTTCATACAAGTACTAAATTTGGTCTTACAAATGCAATATAGGTGTTGATGGCTGCTTTATTAAGCTCACCACTGGAGCTCAAATACTTGCTGCCACTGGCAGAGATGGCAACAACAACATTTTCCCACTGGCATTTGGTATTGTTGGACAAGAGGATACAGCAAATTGGTGTTGGTTTCTGCACCAACTGAAGATATGTCTAGGAGGAGAAGTTGGAAAATTTGGTACTTATACTATCATGTCTGATAGACAGAAGGTATGAATGCATCCTCTTGTTTATCTTAATGCAAATTTGGTCCTTATACTATGATGTCAGTAGCTTAGTATGATATGCTATGTCAACAGGGCCTACTAAATGCAATTAATCAAGTATTTCCCAACTGCCACCAAAGATTTTGCCTTAGACACTTGTATGCAAACTTCCAGAATGCTGGGTTTAGGGGAGAAGATCTTAAGAAATGCATGGATAATGCTAGTTATGCTTATAACCAATACAAGTTTGACATTGCAATGAATGATCTAAAAAATGAGAGTGAGGAAGCATGGAAGTGGCTGAGTGGAATACCTGCAAGATTCTGGGCTAGGCATGCTTTTGACACAAACTGTAAGACAGACTTGGTTGTTAACAACCTATCTGAGGTGTTCAACAAGTACATTCTTGATTTAAGGAACAAACCTATTAGGACTATGATTGATGGTATTAAGAATAAGCAGATGGTGAGGTGGCGTAGGAATAGAGAGAGTGGAAGGGAAGCTCTGTGGGAGGTCACACCCCATTATGCTGAGAAGTTAGAGGTGGAAAAGGAAAGGGCCAGATTCTGTAAACCCATTCAAGCTGGTGTTAATCTATGGCAAGTAACGGTGGGCAAGCAAACACATGCTGTCAACTTGGCACTTCATACATGTGGTTGCAGAAAGTGGGACTGAGTGGGACACCATGCAACCATGCAATATCAGCAATTAACAAGGCAAAAAGGTTTCCAGAGGACTATGTCTCCAAATTCTTCAAAAAACCATTTTACCTAGCAGCTTATGAACCAATGATATATCCTGTTCTTGGTGAACATGATTGGACAAAGACAACAGGACCAGACATAGAGCCACCTAAATTTCATGTGAAGAAGGGAAGAAAAAGAGAAAAGAGGATAAATGGCAGATTTGAGGTTCCAAAGCCAAAGGAGAGTTCAAGAATGTCCACTATAACATGCAGCAACTGTGGGCTGCAAGGCCATAGATACACCAATTGCAGCAAACAATTGAAACCAGAGTTGGCTTTGAGAAAAAATAAGCATGTGGTAAGCACCTTGTTAACTAGTACTATGTTTTGTATTTATTTTATGTTTCCTTCTCTTCATGTTTCCTTCATTTTTGCAAGGCATCTAGAAGATCAAGGAATGTTGATGAAGCACAGACTGCAGCAGCAAGAGGAGAGGCTGCACCAGCAAGGGCACAGGCTGCACCAGCAAGGGCACAGGCTGCACCAAGAGCACAGGCTGCACCAAGAGCTGGTGCAAGGCATGGTGCTGCAAGGCATTCAAGGCCTTTCTCTGCACCAAGAGCTGCTGCTGGGGCTTCCACTTCTGGTGGCCCTACAACTCATACTGGATGGATGTCCTTTTTTACTGCAAGTGGAAATACCTGAGTGTCAGGTGTCATGTTTCTAAACTATGGCAATTATGCCCAAGAGATGAGGGGGCAAGTTATGTATGTTTCAAACCAGTTATCATTTTGGGTGGAGTAATCTTGCTACTATGTATGAGTCCTGTTTCTAAACTATGTCACTGATGCCCCAAGAGATGAGGGGCAAGTTAAGTCTGTTTCAAAACAATTATTATTTTGGTTTGACATGCTATCTGTTAGAGTACTCTTTCTGTTATTAGTCATGAATCTAAACTATGTCAATTATGCCCCAAGAGATGAGAGGGTTATGTGTGTACTCTTTCTGTTATTAGGGGTTGTCGACGTCGACAGAACCCAAAATAGCCAAAGTTTTAGTCTTTTGGGGTTGTCGACATCGACGGAACCCAAAGCCAAAGTTTTAGTCTTTAGGGGTTGTCGACGTCGACGGAACCCAAAATAGCCAAAGTTTTAGTCTTTAGGGGTTGTCGACGTCGACGGAACCCAAAGCCAAAGTTTTAGTCTTTAGGGGTTGTCGACGTCGACAGAACCCAAAATAGCCAAAGTTTTAGTCTTTAGGGGTTGTCGGCGTCGACGGAACCCAAAGCCAAAGTTTTAGTCTTTAGGGGTTGTCGACGTCGACGGAACCCAAAGCCAAAGTTTTAGTCTTTAGGGGTTGTCGACGTCGACGGAACCCAAAATAGCCAAAGTTTTAGTCTTTAGGGGTTGTCGACATCGACGAAACCCAAAATAGCCAAAGTTTTAGTCTTTAGGGGTTGTCGACGTCGACGGAACCCAAAATAGAGAGAGTTTTAGTCTTTAGGGGTTGTCGACGCCGACGGAACCCAAAATAGCCTAGATGATAAAACTTCATAACTTTACCATTCTATGAAGCATCTATGCAAGCAAGATAATTCCAACTAAAAGATCCATACATAACATAGCCATAATAGATTCTTACATCAACATACTGGAGTTCAACATAGTTCATAACTTAAAGCAACATACTTAATAGATTCTTACAGAACCATAATTCAAACTAACAGATCCATACGGACATACGTAAGCAGATCCATTGATACTACTTCCCAAAAGGTCACTTAGCAGCCTCTTCATCTTGTTCATTCATCCAAGATGGCCTAGATCCCCTTCATCTTCTGCTTGTTCTTCTCCTCCGCCTTCAACAGATCATCAATGTGAAGCTTGAGCTGAGCCCTGTCTTTAGTGAGCTTGTCATGTCCCTTTTTCAGATCACCCATGTGATCCTTCAACTGCAGATTCTCTTGGGTGAGCTTATCATGTCCCTTTTCAGATCACCCATGTGATCCTTCAACTGCAGATTCTCTTGGGTGAGCTTTTCCTGAGACTTAGTGAGTTCACAACCTGCTTCAGCTTGAGATTCTCTTGGGCGAGCTTTTCCTGAGACTTAGTGAGTTCATCAACCTTGAACTGCAAGTTCCTCCTGTCTGCACTAAGCACTTCCTTCTCTTTCAAATGGTTAAACTTCAGGTTCTTGATGACAGTGCCTTGCGCTTTTGTCAGGTTCATAAGGACTTCAGACTTCCCTTGCAGCTAGAAGATCTCTGCCTCTTTCTTCTCCATCTCTGTCTTCATATCTGACACAACTGAGTTGGTCACCTCAACATTCCTCTCCTCTGCACTCTTAGACTGCAAATATCTGAAATCCAGCACCCTATCCTCTTGGGCATTCAAAAGTTCATGAACATCTTCAACTAATTTGTCATAGTTGGCCTCCAGTTTATTTTTTTCTTCTGTCAAATGGTGAATAGTGAGCGAACTCTCTAGGTTATCCTTCCTCCTATCACTCTTGCTGTCTTGATACATTTCCCATAGCTTCAATAAAGTGCATTTTGCATTGTAGGAGGCCACTGGTCAACCCATTGAACAGAACCACGATTCGACCTTCACGCAATATATACAGCACCTATGTTTGTTAAAGAATAGAGTAATATGATCTTAAATAAAGAACTAAAGAACTAAAGAACAACAGAGCAAACTAACTGTATTTCAATAATATACTACAATAATCAATGGCCTAAAGAACAACACAACATGAGCACTGCAACCCAATCAAATATCCAATTTATTTAATCATTACAAAAAGTACAACAACTATAAAGCACTCATAAAGCACTAAACTAACAGGATCAAACCTTAAACAATGTTGTGCACTGGAAACTAAGCTCCTGGCCACATATAAAATTAACAGATGCCTACTCCAATGATCAGCATCAGTGCATAAGTACTACTAATTGGATAAAGAATGGCAATCACAAGAACATAATCTTACTTGGGGGGCTACTACTAACTGTGGGGCTACTACTAACTCATTTTAATACAAAGACATAGGAAATGCAGAATCTTACTTTAAGAGGACAGGCTAAGAACCTCCTGCCCGACTCATATCCCTCAAAGGCTACATGCCTCTCACATGGCAGCCCATGCTGCTCGCAGGGAACAACGGTTCCAGTCTCAATGCCCATGTAGTCTTGGTCTTCAATGCTGGCAGGGATCTGCGGGAGCAAAATGAACCAAAACACCCCAGATCAAAGTCAAATCCCCAAAGCAGGAACCCTAACACTAACCCTAGCTACACCACTCACCCGGTACAACATGTTGTCGTCGTCGGAGGAGTTCATGTACTGCAGGCTGGAGAAGTCGTCGCTGCTCTCATCCTCGTGACCCATGACGCGATGGCGGCGGGGGAATGCGCGGCGGTCGGCGGGCGAGAGCTCGAGCGGGGCGAGGGCTAGGGTTCATGGGGAGTGAGTGAGTTGGGTTCGAGGGAGTTGGGTTCGACCAGGTAGACCGGCCGAGCCCGGTTCGGCGGCTTGTGAACTGACTGGTGGGGCCGGGTTGTCAGATACAGCGTCAATACAGAGTTATACGCAGTTTAGCCCGTATTGCAACGACCAGCCTCAAACATGGTACTGAGTTGTAAAAAAACTGAATAGTGGTACTGATCCGTTACAACTGCCTCAAGTGTGGTACTTCCCTACAATTAACTCTGTCTTCATAGATGGAGGAAAAGTTAAACAGTACAATTGGAAGGCTAGAAAAGAGTAAATAGTATAAAACTACTACTTTACAGGCTAGGGTTCCAAAAAACTACCGGATCTAAATTTTTCTTAGATAACTACCAAATGGGTGGTCGACTGTTTCAAAAAACCCAAAATCTTCGTTGTTAAAAAATTAAACAGGTTTATGACAGGTCGGGCCCGCGCCTAAACGATCCGTCTATTTGACCGTGTGTTTGACCGTTAACTGACATGTGGGTCCCACATGTCAGTGTCTGTAAACTTTTCAAAAATGCCATCAGGTCCCTACAAACTTTTCAAAACGCAATCGGGCCCCTGCAAACTTTTGAAAAAAGCAATCGGGTCCCTCCCTGTGGTCGTGCGCCAGCAGCCGGCGTGAGGGCCGCCGGCCAGCAGCCATGGCACCGCCGTGGAGCTCCCTTCTATGCCGGGCGACGCGTGGAGCTCCCTTCCATCGCGACAGGAACAACACCGGCGACTAGGTTGCGGGCCAGGCGGAAGGAGGTGGCTCGACGGGCTGGGTGCAGGCGGAGCTCCTTGCCGGCCGCTGCCGCTTCTCCCGAGCACGGCAAGTGCAACTGTGCTCTGGCGCTTGGGGCTCATGGCGGCCGCCCTTGCTCTGGGCGCGGGCGTGGTGGGGGTGGCGTGGTCGGACCTTTCTTGGGAGGAGACGGGAAAGAAAGAGACAAGGAGAGAAGAAATGGTAGGAGGAAGAAGAGACATCTTACACGTGGGTCCCACAATAAGTTAACGGTCAAACAAAACGGTCAACTAACGGATTGTTTAGGAGTGGGTCCGATCTGTCATAAATCGGTTTAAAACGTTAGCAACACGGAATTTGGGTTTTTTGAAACAGCCGACCACCCACTTGGTAGTTATCTGAGAAAAATTTAAAACCGGTAGTTTTTTAAAACCCTAGCCTGTAAAGTAGTAGTTTTATGCTATTTACTCGCTGGAAAACCAGCTTCACGAAGAGCAGAAAGAAAGGCATGCCGTGGAGAATAACTTGAGAGAAGAGATTCGTGCACTGAAGGATAGCCTGAAGAAGGCTGAAGAAGAGGCCAAATCTGGCAGCAGTTGCATCATTCTGTAAGATGGTGTCCTTGGACAAAATTTGCAGCATGTATGAATTCTGTATGCTTTGCTACCTGGAAACTTCGTAACTGCTCGTGGTACTTATCCAGCATAGTGAAAGACCTGAACAAGATTTCGTTTTGAATATGTACATCTTGCATGCATTATGTGTTCTGAAATTTGGTTTTCCCTTGTATCATGCCAAGGGAGGTTTGTGCTCGGCCATTATATTATCAACATCCTATCTGTTGCTTAATTCACTATTCCATTGCATATTTCCATGTTGACCACCGGTGTCTGAAATAAGTTTACTTTTTTTTGAACGGAGGCAAAAAATTTGCCTCATATATTAAATAAGGAGGAGAAAGAGTTTGTTACAACACACACCCAAGTTACGGCATGACAATTATTCTCGCAATAAAAAAGACCCTAGTTTCTTTGCCCCAGCTTTGACCAAAGGTTTGCCTAATTGATGCCTTTGCTTTTCTGTCGGTGGTGCCCGTGGTGCATGTGCTCGCCCACCAGGCATGGACGGAGTCAAACAGGTGCCATGTGGATGTGTCCATGTCGTGGATGCGAAATTTCCGAATAGCCTTGTTCCAAAGCCTGAGAGTGAAGCTATGAAGAAAAGATGATGGCCACATTCCTGCACCCGTCGGCACAAGGGGCAGGGGGCACAGTTAGGCCATCCTCGCTACTCCAATCTGTCAGCAGTCCAGATCCTATCCTCAAGCTCGAGGCAAGCAAATAATTTTACTTTTGGTGGGGCCCAAGCCTTCCAGACCATTTGGTCCATGGAGGAGAGGACCAAGCCCAAAAATTGTGCCCTGTAAGCGGAGGCCGCGGAGTAGTGCCCAGATTCCGTGTGCTTCCATAGGATGTCATCCTCAGTGAGCTCATCCAGGTGCACCTCGTGCAGTAGCATCCAAAGGATGAAGAATTGCGCAACATGCTCGATGGAAACCGATGCGAGCGGTCTGATTTTGAGGATCCACGCATTGTCCTTGAGGGCCTCCTGTACCTTCCAGTGCTTCCGAGAGGAAGTCACGTAAATGAGCGGAGCAATGTCTTTGGGCTTGCGACCAAGGAGCCAAGGGGAGTCCCAAAATGGAGTCTTCGCGCCGTTCCCAACCGTGATGGTGGTACAGACGTAGAAAAAGTTGAGGTCCTCCTCATCGCACGGGTTCCCACTCCTGACACACAACTTTGTGGGCTCCTTCCACTCGTACCAAGGCCACCGCAAATGCAAAGCCCGCGCGAACTTGTTGGTGTTGAGGACCCTGAGTCCACCATAGGCGAGCGGCCGGCTGACAACATCCCAATTGACCTTGCACTTTGCCACGGATCCGACCTCGACCATAGGAAGGCCCGCTCAAGCTTCTCGATGTTTTGCAGAATGGTGGGTTGTATGACAAGTGGCGTGATGAAGTAGATCACTTGGGAAGCGAGGACCGACTTAACAAGGGCCGCGCGACCAATGGTGGTGATGTTTTGGCCGTCATATGTGGTCAGTCTACTTGCCACTTTATCGACAAGAAATTGTAGGTCGGCGAGCTTCAGCTTCCACACAGATAGCGGGAGTCCCAGGTAGCGGAGCGAAAAGGAAGCCCTGACAGCCAGTAGCCCTTGCGTGATGTGGCTCAAGTCAAGGTTGCTGCACCGAATGGGGACCATTGAGCTCTTATGGAAGTTGGTGCAAAGGCCGGTGACTTCACCAAAACCTCGCAGAATGGCTGCGAGGTTGTCCACATCTCTTTTGATCGGCGCTACAAACACAGCCGCATCATCTGCATAAAGAGAGGTTCGCACCATGACCCCTCTCCCTTGGACCTTGTGAATAAGGCCCTTCCTTGTCGCCACATCAAGGATTTGCTTCAATGGGTCAATAGCTATCATAAAAAGGAGGGGAGAGACGGGTTCCCCTTGCCATAGTCCCTGGCCATGCTTGATGGCGGTACCAGCTACCCCATTCAAGAGGATCCTCGAAGATGAGGAGCATAGCAGAGCCGCAATCTACTCTCAAAATTTGCTTTGGAAACCTCGCCTCCGTAGGAGGTCAAGCAAGTACTCCCATTTGACAGAGTCAAATGCCTTGCGGATGTCCAGCTTGAATAGGAGAGAGCGAGTCTTGCTCGTGTGCAAGCGTCGCGCAAGGTTTCTAACATACATGAAGTTGTCATGGATGCTCCGCGTTTTGATGAACGCACTTTGAGCGTTGGAGACGAGGGCGGACATGTGCGGGCCAAGCCGGATAGCGAGCACCTTCACGATGATCTTGGCGATTGCATGGATGAGGCTAATGGGCCTAAAGTCGACGATGCTCTTGGCGATTGTACCACCTTCGCGATGATCTTGGCGAAATAAGTTTACTGAAGACTATGCTTTGTGGTAGAACTAGCATACATATGCTAATGTACTTCCTTAGCCATGCTAATGTACTTTCTATTCCTTATCAAAGGAAAGCTTCTTCTTAACCTAGCACTTCTTTCCCCATCACTACTTTTCAAGTTTTCATGCATTTCTACATATATCTATACGCATATACAGGTTCAGTCCATAGTTTTCACTTTCGACGAAATTTCCGAAATTTCTCGAAATTTCGCTCATTTCGAGGGTCCTCGAAACATTTACGTTTCGTTCAAATTATTTCGGTATTTTAAAATTAAACATATAAGAGAGAGCTGGAATCTAACATAGTTGTATTCATATGCTTAGCAGGGTGGTAGGCTGGTGTTATTACACGCTCTAGGGCCTCAGTTCGAATCCAAGGGGCGCACATTTTTTTTACTACTTCATTATTCCTGCTATAGGAAAATTTGACCAAAAAAATTATGTGACCGGGATTCGAACCCGGATCTACAAAGACTGATGTAGTGATCGCACCATTCGGATAGACAAGTTCTGGTGAAAATTTAGTGCTAAAAAGTTACTTATTCAATACTTTGTGTTCGAATTTATTCAAATTTAACTAAAAATTTCGTTAATTTGCTCGAAATGGTTTTCGAAATTTACGAATTTTCCGAAATTTCGGTGCTTTCGAGGGTGAGCGAAAAAAAGTTGGTTTCGAAAGTGAAAACTATGGTTCAGTCTCCATGTAGTAGGTCTTCAGCTGATCTCCTTGGCATCACCCTCTGCTGCAATCTGAGCCGAGGCAGCATCAGAGCCATCGGCACCAGAGTTGTACCACCTTGCGCAGATCAGGTAGCAGAAGAAGTTGAGCACGCTGAGCGCAGCGAGCATCCAGTAGAAGAGGTCCAGCCTGTCCTTGTTGAGGTCGTTGTCGCCGAGCCAGCCGGCGCCGCCGTGCCTCGCCGTCACCCTGTTCACCGTCGTCACCAGCACGGAGCTGAGGTAGAAGCCGAAGGCGTAGGAGCAGTAGGTGAGCGCCGTGAGGAAGGACTGCATGCCGGCGCAGGCCTGCTTGTAGAAGAACTCGATGAGCCCCACGGCGGTGAACATCTCCGACACGCCGAACACGAGGAACTGCGGCACGATCCACAGCACGGACATCTGCGCCCCGGACGCCGCCAGGTCGCGGCGCCGGCGCTCGACGGTGGCGGCGGCGACCATGGAGAAGGCGACGGTGCCGAGGCCGACCCCGATGCGCTGCAGCGGGGTGATCCCGGAGCGCGTCCCCGTGAGCCGCTTCATGAAGGGCACGAGCAGGAGCTCGTACGCCGGGACGAGCAGGAGGAGCATGGCGTAGGGGATGGCCTGCAGCGACGCCGGCGGGACGCGGAAGGCGCCCCCGAGGACGGTGTCCATGGCGCTGCCCTGCTGCACCGAGAAGGTCTGCAGCTGCGCGAGCACGGTGTTGAACACGATGGTGCAGGCGAAGATGGGCGTCACGGCGAGGAGGGTCTTGGCCTGCTGCACCTCCGACACCGTGCACAGCCGCCACGGGCTCTCCGGCTTCGTGTTGCCCCCCTGCTCCGCGTCCCTGACGCACGCCTTGTCCAAGAACCTGCGTGCATGGTTTCACAGCATGTCAGTCAGGCCACAGAACAACTAACTCCGAGCAATCTGGTCACCAGAACGATGGATGCGGCGCTCTACCTGAACTTGTTGCCGTGGCGGAAGCTGCCGGCGAGGCGTGCCGGCTCGCCAATTCCGACGTTGCCCGGATTGGTAGGGCAGACCTGCTTCCTCTTGGTGAAGGCGGCGACAAACACCTGCAGAATTTAGCATGTTACAACTTACAGTTCAGTCAGGATCAGCAGCAAATAGGAAAATCTGATGTAAATGCTACTGACACGACAGCTACTACCAGTTGTACATTTCTGTGTCAAAATGGTCTTAACCCCATTTGACAAAAACAGCATAAAGCACGGCCCAATATTTTATCATTGTTTGCACAGAGAGAGCTTGTCATCTCGAACCAATGCTGAATAGCGCAAGTGCGCACATTGCACATCAGCACACGTGATTCATCAGCATACATAATCCGCAGTCAGTTCTGTCGTTATCAGCAGGACCAAAACCATAGCTGCACACAGAACTGACATCCTAACAGTCAATAAGTCATAAACCTTTAAGAACTGCACCGCAGACACAACTTGCAGAGAGCACATCGTTTCTACTAGCTTCCCTAGGTGTATCTGACTAGATCTGATCGGCAAGCAAATATGTAAACTACTTGTACCTATCATATGGCCCCAAATTCCAGAACTGTTGAATGTGACAAGGTGAGCATAATGCAAGAACAGCTGACTGACTGAATGATGACGAAACTAAATGTACCTACTATTTCCAGAATAGCTAATCTAATCATAGAGTACTAGCTAGAGGGGGGATATAGTAATGTGATCAGATCATTGGTCTTGGCAAAAGTTCTTGCATATACTGCAGTGTCTTGGAAATTTCTTTCTGAAAAGGATTTTTGTAGCAGAAAGGAGATGTTTGACATACTGTCATACAGCAACCTGCCACTAACCTAACGGTCCAAACTTCTTCCAATTTTTGAATGCGCAAAGTTTGTCAGAACACAATTTTTTTGTAGGGAAAAAATACAATCAACATGTCCGTCTTTACAATCATTGAGTTATTACTGACTTAATTACTATAGTGAAGTGAAGATTATTGTTACCCTTGCGATCGGAGTGAAGATGCTGCCCTGAGGAGGTTTGTTCCGGTAGAAGGCCGCGCCGGACACGAGGCTGATGAGCCCGGCGGCCATGGCGGCGGCGGAGATGCCGAAGCCGACGTCCATCCCGGAGTGCGTCTGCACCCAGACGAGCGCCGTGAGCGCGACCAGCTCGCCGAGGCAGAAGCTGAAGTAGGCGGAGTTGAAGTAGGTGGAGAGGCTCTTGGCATTGTCGGCCCCGCCGGAGCCGGAGAACTGGTCGCCGCCGTGCGCGATCATGTTGGGCTTGAGGCAGCCGCTGCCGAGCGCCACCAGGTAGAGCGCGACGAAGAAGATGCTGGACTTGAAGCCCCTGGCCTGCTCGCAGCTGCCGTCCATGGACGCCATGTTGCACGGCGGCGGCTTCAGCTGCGGGAGGTGTGCTTGCACGGACAGTAGTATGAAGCCCTGAGGACAAAACATACTAATAAAAAGGGAATCGTTTGCCAACGGCGCACCGGCCGAAGCTTCGGCCGGTCGCGTCCACGCGCAAACGCGCCCAGCGACCCACCTAACGACACGTAGGACGAGGGGGGCCCGCCCACGTGCGTCTTCTCCTTCCTGCCCTTTCTCTTCTTCCTCTCGTTCATCTCTCTCCTCTCTCTCCCCGGTGCCATGGTCAACCCGTCGCCCACGCCGGAGGCTTCCCAGGGACGCCGCCGTCATGGGAATCACCGATCCGCCACCTCGACCAGATCCGTGCGGATCCGCATGCATCGAGCTCGCCTACCTCGCCCGACCCGCCACGCCGAGCCGCACCGACCATGGCGGACTACAATCATCGGTGGAACCAATTGTAGCAAATTCAATCATCGGTGGTAGCGAAAATCTACTACGGTTGCAAAGAAAGCGGCGATGGCCATGGGCGAGCATGGGAGCTCGGTGGAGCAGCACAAGTAGTTGTGATAATGGTTGTAGCAAATTTCAACGCCGTTTGTAGCAAAACCAAACTATGGTTGCAGCAAAAGCGGCGCATCGTCATCGCGGGTTCACAGCTAAGACAATAAGTTGAAGCTTTTTCATTGCCCGTTGTAGCTTTTGTAACCGCCGTTTGCAGCTTTTTCGTTTTTCGTCCATGGGTGCGGCTCCACATTGAAGCTTTTTCATCGTCGGATGAAGCTTTTTTCGTTGCGAGATGAAGCTTTTTTGTCACCGGTTGTAACTTTTCTTTTGGTCGCTCATAGTTCCGTTGTACCAGTTGAAACTTTTTTCATAGCTAGTTGAAGCTTTTTAAATCGGCGATTGTAGCTTTTTCCGTCGTCGGTTTAAAGATTGGGCATATCCCCGGCTTAATTTTTGTTGCAAGCGGGGATGAGCACCAATGAGCAGACCGGCGAAAGCACGCCGGTGAATGGCCGTCGCGCATCGAGCTACAACGGTTGCCACAGGCTTACAACCGCGAGGGCGGGCTGTTGCATGGGCGAAGCCGGCGACGAGGACGGCCGCCAGGCTGGGACCGGCGACCATGGCGGCCGGCGAAGACGGCGGCGAGAGCGGGCGAGGGTGTCGACGAGCTCGAGACGGCGAGGAGGCGGCGGGCGGACGACGAGGGAGAACGCAGCGGCGAGATGGGGTTCCTTTTTCGTCTTGGCCTCGAGGAAGACGCTGCCCAGAGATAAGGATCCAACGGCTCGGGACGGGTCGATCTGACGGCTAGGGTGCGACCGGCCGAAACGTTCGGCCGGCGCACCGGCGCAGATCGTTGCCCTAATAAAAATCCATGGCAAAACATACTATTTCCGATTATATAATATTCTGAATGAAAATAGTTTTTTCTTTACTGTTTGGATTCTTCGATTCCATATTTCTATTTCTGTTAAATCCAGGGTTTTAGGGTAAATTACAAACGTTGTCTGCTACTAGTAAAAGCAAGAAGTGCCTAGGATAGTTGAAAGTAGGCAAGTAACACTAGCACAACTTTCTTGGGACATGTTGTTTTCAGGCAAGCCCCAAAAACAACAACAAACAAATTTCCGTTGGCGTGTGTAGTTCTACTCGCTTTTCTTTCAGAGAAAAACAAATGATTATCATATCGTTAGTCCCCGGCCATGCTGCGTGCGTTGAATTCAACCTGGTCCCAAAACCGGGTCCATGCATGGTGATTGGGGCCTTTTTAATCTGGCCCATCCAAGTTCATCTCCCTTTTCGTGAAAACAACAGTCAATCGGTCGGTCACAAAGGAAAAACACTCACACGTTCCATCTTCCTCATCTTCGTGTCTCGGATGAAACACGCGCAGGCCACCCATTGGTGAGCATGGATGGATAGAGAGATTACGCATATGCGGTAGTGAAGCAGGAGCAGTACCGAGAGCTCGACGAAGCCGAAGGTGAGCATGGTCCAGAAGCAGCCGAGGTAGGAGTCGGACAGGAAGCCGCCGAGGAGGGAGAGGAGGAAGATGGTGCCCACGAAGTTGGTCACCACGTTGGCCGCCTCCGACAGCGGGAAGTGCATCTCCCCGAACACGTACGTGATGAGGTTGTTCCCCACCGCCGCGATCGCCATGATCTCGAACGCCTGGATCCCTGCACATCAGCCTCACCGATCAGCACTAAGCACGCGCGCCATGGATTGGATGGACATTGCTCCATCGCTCCTCCGTATAACTGACTAACTTGATGTAGGCAGGAGTACGACGTACCTAGGACGAAGACGGCGGCGCGCATGCCGCCGTGCCGGCCCGGCTCGCAGGGGCGGCCCCGCCAGTCGACGGAGACCTCATGCGCCGCGGAGCTCTCAACGTCCATGCTTTCTGGGGGTCAACCGGGTTAGGTAGGTAGCAGCACTCGTGCTCGTAGCCAGTCAGTCACCGCTAGGCGCTAGCTGAATGGCGAGCTCTGCTCTGCTGTGCTGTGCTGCGTAGGTAAATGCCATGTTGGTGGTCGGGCCATTATTTATAGGCGGCGGAGCACAGCACGGCGATGACTCTGCCTGCCCTCTCTTGTGGACGGACGAATGCCGAAAGGGGCGTTGAGCTTAGTGGCCTTCCCTTTCACGTCGGAATTCCGGGGTCGGTATCGGTCCATAGTGGCAGCGCAGTGCAGGTGTGCAGTGCCGCCCGTGATCGTGTGCGTGTGAGGAGCTGCTGAGTTGGGAGGGCCAAAAGGCGCGTGCAGACACATGCATCATATGGCGTATGGATATGGATATGGATTGACTTGCTCGAATTGTTGGGCAGGTCCATGTGTGTTCTTGGTCTGCTTTGCTGGAAATCGCAACTAGCGGTCAGCTTCCAGGTCAACAATATATTGTTGTTTTTGTGTTGTGGATTGACTGAAACAGAACACGTTCAGATAGAGAGAAGTTGTTTCCTATCCCAAGTTTTGACTGAGATATACTGCTTTGTCTATATTGGTGAGTTCTTTTTCGTTTTTCTGGAAGACTTATCAATGAGGAGCTTGTTTGGACAGCTAAAACCACAGCCACACGACAGGATAACTACTTGATGACCCCTAAAAATATATAGTGGAATTGATGTGTTTACCTGTCCTCGTTTCTGGCGCAGACAGTGACACGGTGCGCCCGACACCCGTGCAAAGTATTGGTTCTTTCTCAACACAATATTGTTCTCGGGAGAGCTAAGGCAGGTACCCTAGCTACGTAGTACTCTGTACTCCCAGCACGTACCAGGAATGTCGATGGATGGAGGACCATCTAGATCGTGCAATGGGACAATACATTCGTACAAGCAATAGATCAGATGCCTGGTACTATGAAGGATGCGATCAATGATTCGGAGTGCAAGTATATTTAACAGATTTTGCACCACAAGTTGCATGCTAATCGGCAAGCCACAATATAGATGGCTTATGTAGGAATACTAGCTCTCCATATGCAAGATAGATAGATAGATATATATGCCTCCTGATTCTTGGCGTGCTGTTCAAAAAGACGGCAGCGCCAAATCTGATGTTCAAAAGCTCCCCTGCTTTTGCATACCCTAGCTGGCAGAGCAGAGATCACAAGGCATAGATTCGACCGTCACATGCTTTGCTCTAGTGACTCCCTTCAAAAACACAACACAGATACGTACAGTTAAGAGGTGCCAAATCTAAGCTTGTTAAGAAAATGATGATCCTCAACTAGTACTGCAAAGAACCGAACCGTGTGGTAATAAGTGGTAGTAACTCGCCTTCTGAAATTGATCGTACGTTCGTACGTACTGTACTCCTAATAAACAAACAGTATAGAGAAGTGTGGGTGGGCTGTGGGCACCTAACGCGCACGACATGAAATATTCAGGCATTATCCCACGGACGGAAGCACACACACGCGCTTCTTGGTACGCGGAACGGAACGGACCGGCCGCTGTGCTGTGCTAGCTGTACGCGACGGGACCGGAACGGACGATGGACAGGCCAAAAGAGCTCATCGCGGCGATCCGCGGACTTGTCTCCATCCGGCCAAAAAGAAACGGACCAAATCTCCGGAAAAGAACGCCCGCCGCGACGCTATCCGGTGATGGGGCGCATGAATGAATCATCATCGTCGCCGGGGAGAGGGGATCGGCCGGAGACGGAATTCTTTTATCTGATGATGCTGCAAAGTGCGATGCCTTTGTGCAGCTCATGGGTGAGTTGAGTTGAGGTCGTCCAACCTTTGGGTCTCGGCCATTGGAGCAGGGGCACTGTGGCTTGTTTATGGGCACAGTGCTTTTTTGGGCTGCATGGCATGGCAGCAGGATTCCCACTGCTGGATATGTACCCTGAGCATATGGGGACTCTGTTCATATGCTTGAGTTGTTGAGCAGCCATTGGTGTGCCGCTACAGTTCCTGCCCCAGCTGCTTGATTTACGTTTCGAATCAAAGGGCACCTTGGTGAAACGTGGCCCCAAGTACTGGGCTAGGTTTTACAGGTAGAATCGACTTTTACCTCCGAATAGTTGTACAGTGTTGGGTGATTTACCCGAGCAACGTTAAGTTATAGAGCTTTGCTTTAGCTAAAAAAAAATGGAAAATTTATCCTCTTAACCCTGTACTTCTGTTGTATTACACGATTTACCCTTTTTACCAAAAAAAATATCCAGGCCACATGTTAGGCTAACGTGGCAGCTGACTCAGACGCCAGGTCATAATCTATTATAAAACAATTCTATGATCTATCTCAAATGTTAATAAGTAAATTATATCTCATTTGTTTTAGCACCAAGTTACGTAATACTTCTATATTTCTTTTTTTTTGAATTATAGTCTTAATTGTGATCCAAAACATTTTATTTCCAAGTTTTCTGAAATTCAATTTAACTATTTTTGCATTACAATTTATACCATAGTTGCATGTACATTGTTTGGAAGGAGTAGATGGGATCACAACCAGCATGACAACATGATGGTGATGGTGGTGGTGGAGTACCGGCAGCGCTTCGCTAAACAAAATCAGGACGAGGAGAAGGGAGAGACGGGAAGGGCAGCGGCTAGGCAAAAGGTGTGAGCTCCTCCCCTGCGCCTTCTCTTCTTATATAGGGGTGAGGAAGGGACCAGACAACCCTAACCCCTCCTCCAAGGAGAGGGTGGCTGCCAAGGGAGGGAGGAGTGCCCTCCAAGCCAAGTGGACGGCCCTCCCCTCTAGGGTTTCCACCCCTCAGGCGCATGGGCCTTGTAGGGGTCGGTGCACCTAGCCCAATAAGGCCAAGGCGCCCCCCTACAACCCATGCTAGTCCAAGGGACGTGGTGGAACCCTCTGTGGACTTCCGCATTCCTTCGGAACCATCTGGAACCTTCTGGTGACTTCGCGGTATACAATACCGAAAAAACGGACTTTTTCCCAGAACCCCGACAACAACTTTCCATATATAAATCTTTACCCCCGGACCATTTCGGAGCTCATCGTAATGTCCGAGATCTCATCTGGGACCCCGAACAACATTCGGCCACCAATACAAAATATCCCAGTACTACTCTATCGTCATCAAACGTTAAGCGTGCGACCCTGCGGGTTCGAGAATCATGCAGACATGACCGAGACACCTCTCCGGT
Source organism: Aegilops speltoides (assembly GCA_021437245.1). Taxonomy (NCBI): domain Eukaryota; kingdom Viridiplantae; phylum Streptophyta; class Magnoliopsida; order Poales; family Poaceae; genus Aegilops; species Aegilops speltoides. The sequence goes on from CM038142.1 coordinate 368,311,456, forward strand.
CAATAACCAATAGCAGGACCCGGATGCCCATACCGGTTCCTACATATTCCACAAAGATCTTTGTCGGTTGAACCATGATGTCGCGGATTCAGTTAATCCCGTATGCAATTCCCTTTGTCCGGCGATATGTTACTTCCCTAAGATTCGATTGTCGGTATCTCCATACCTAGTTCAATATCGTTACCGGCAAGTCTCTTTACTCGTTTTGTAATACAAGATCCCATGACTAAACTCATTAGTCACATGAAACTTCTTGTGATGTTGTATTACCGAGAGGGCCCAGAGATACCTCTCCGTCACACGGAGCGACAAATCCCAGTCTCGATCCATGCAACTCAACAGACACCTTTGGAGACACATGTAGAGCACCTTTATGATCACCCAGTTACAAAGTGATGTTTGATAGCACACAAGTAATTCCTCCGGTATTCGGGAGTGGCATTTTCTCATGGTCTGAGGAACTAGTACTTGACACAAAGAAAGCTATATCAAATAACTAAGTGGTACGATCTGATGCTAAGCTTACAGCTGGGTTTGTCCATCACATCATTCTCCTAATGATGTGATCTCATTATCAAATGACAACTCATGTCTATGATTAGGAAACCTTAACCATCTTTGATCAACGAGCTAGTTTAGTAGAGGCCTACTAGGGCCACATTATTGCTTATGTATTCACACATGTATATAAGTTTCCAGTCAATACAATTCATGAATAATAAACATTTATTATGAACGAGGAAATATGGTAATAACCATTTTATTATTGCCTCTGGGGCATATTTCCAACGGTCTCCCGCTTGCACTAGAGTCAGTAATCTACTTTACATTGTAATGAATCTAACACCCATAGAGTTCTGGTGTTTATCATGTTTTGCCCGTGGAAGAGGTTTAGTCATCGGGTCTGCTACATTCAGATCTGTATGTACTTTGCAAATCTCTATGTCTCCTTAATGTAATTACATATGGAGATGAATCGGCGCTTAATGTGTTTGGTCCTCTTGTGAAACCTTGGCTCCTTGCACTAAAAAACCCCACATCCGTGATGATACATGTTTGTCACAGTAGGTCACATTTCTCTGTCATGCATGTACATCCATGACGATTTTATAACAGAATCAAGATAGTCATACATGTGATGTTGTAGAAGTGTTCCATGACAATACTGAAATTATCATCACGGAACTTTCCACTTCCATGACGATAAATGCCGCGTCATGGAAGTGTTATCGTCAAGGGTAACCGACATGTGGCTTCCAACGTAACGGGTCATCGTTAAGCTATCGTGTTCCGGTTTGCATCCGATAACCCGTTAACAACCCAGACCATGGGGATTTTCCACGTGTAAAATTCTCATTAGCCACAGGAACCACGTGCCAGCTCACCATTTGGATAGATAGGCGCCTATGATATGTCGACACGTGGCATGGCCCAATAGTGGCCCATTTAGCTTACAAAGGCCGGCCCATTTGACTTGGTCAAAAGCTACCGGGCCGGCCCATGAAAAGTTTGTTCGCATATAGCCCATTTTACGGCCCGGTTGTTGGGGAACGTAGTAATTTCAAAAATTTCCTACGATCACGCAAGATCTATCTAGGTGATGCATAGCAACGAGGGGAGAGTGTGTCCATGTACCCTTGTAGACCTAAAGCGAAAGCGTTATGTAACGCTGTTGATTTAGTCGAACGTCTTCGCGACCCAACCGATCAAGTACCGAACGCACGACACCTCTGTGATCTGCACACGTTCAGCTCGGTGACGTCCCTCGAACTCCAGATGCGTGGTGACGGCGATGATGATGTTACCGGCGCAGGGCTTCGCCTAAGCACTACAACGATATGACCGAGGTGTGTAACTGTGGAGGAGGCACCGCACGTGGCTAAAAGATCAACTTGTCTGTCTATGGGGTGCCCCCCTCCCCCGTATATAAAGGAGGAGAGGGGAGGTCGGCCGACCCTCCTTGGCGTGCCCCCAAGAGGGGAATCCTACTAGGACTCCAAGTCCTAGTAGGTTTCCACCTAAAGGGAGAGAGGGGGAAGGAAGGAGAGGGAGAGGGAGAAGGAAAGGGGGCGCCCCCTTCCTTGTCCTATTCGGACTCAAGGGGGAGGGGCACGCGGCCTGCCCTGGCCGCCCCTCTCTCTCTCCACTAAGGCCCATCGAGGCCCATTAGTTCCCCTGGGGGTTCCGATAACCCTCCCGCACTCCAGTTTTATCCGAAACTTCTTCGGAACACTTCCGGCGTTTGAATATACTCGTCCTATATATCATCTTTATGTTTCGACCATTTCGAGACTCCTCGTCATGTCCGTGATCATATCCAGGACTCTGAACAACCATCGGTACATCAAATCACATAAACTCATAATACCAATCGTCATCGAACGTTAAGCGTGTGGACCCTACGGGTTCGAGAACTATGTAGACATGACCGAGACTCGTCTCCAGCCAATAACCAATAGCGGAACCTGGATGCTCATATTGCTTCCTACATATTCTACGAAGATCTTTATCGGTCAAACCGCATAACAACATACGTTGTTCCCTTTGTCATCGGTATGTTACTTGCCCGAGATTCGATCGTCGGTATCATCATACCTAGTTCAATCTCGTTACCAGGAAGTTTCTTTACTCATTCCGTAATACTCATACCTCAACTAACTCATTAGTTACAATTCTTGCAAAGCTTATAGTGATGAGTATTACCGAGAGGGCCCAGAGTTACATCTCCGAAACACAGAGTGACAAATCCTAATCTCGATCTATGCCAACCCAACAAACACCTTCGGAGACACCTGTAGAGCACCTTTATAATCATCCTTTTACGTTGTGACGTTTGGTAGCACACAAAGTGTTCCTCCGGTATTCGGGAGTTGCATAATCTCATAGTCTGAGGAACTTGTATAAGTCATGTAGAAAGCAGTAGCAATGAAACTATAACGATCATAATGCTTAGCAAACGGATGGGTCATGTCCATCACATCATTCTCCTAATGATGTGATCCCATTGTTCAAATGACTAAACATTTCTATGGTAAGGAAGCATAACCATCTTTGATTAACAAGCTTGTCAAGTAGAGGCATACTAGGGACTATATGTTTTGTCTATGTATTCACACATGTACTAAGTTTACGGTTAATACAATTCTAGCATGAATAATAAACATTTATCATGAATTAAGGAAATAAATAATAACTTCATTATTGCCTCTAGGGCATATTTCCTTCAGTCTCCCACTTGCACTAGAGTCAATAATCTAGATTACATAGTAATGATTCTAACACCCATGGAGCTTTGGTGCTGATCATGTTTTGCTCGTGGAAGAGGCTTAGTCAACGGGTCTGCAACATTCATATCCGTGTGTATCTTGCAAATCTCTATCTCCCCCTCCGACACTTGATGACAGATGGAATTGAAGCGTCTCTTGATGTGTTTGGTGAAATCTAGATTCCTTTCCCAAGGCAAGTGCACCAGTATTGTCGCAAAAGATTTTCATTGGACCCGATGCACTAGGTATAACACCTAGATCGGATATGAACTCCTTCATCCAAACTCTTTCATTTGCTACTTCCAAAGCAGCATTGTACTCCGCTTCACACGTAGATCCCGCCACGACGCTCTGCTTGGAACTGCACCAACTGATAGCTCCTCCATTCACTAAAAATACGTATCCGGTTTGCGACTTAAGAGTCATCCGGATCAGTGTCAAATCTTGCATCAACGTAACCGTTTACGACGAGCTCTTTTTCACCTCCATAAACGAGAAACATATCCTTAGTCCTTTTCAGGTATTTCAGGATTTTCTTGACCGCCGTCCAGTGCTCCACTCCGGGATTACTTTGGTACCTCCCTACTATGCTTATAGCAAGGCACACATCAGGTTTGGTACACAACATTGCATACATGATAGAACCTATGGCTGAAGCATAGGGAATGACTTTCATTTTCTCTCTATCTTCTGCAGTGGTCGGGAATTGAGTCTGACTCAACTTCACACCTTGTAACACAGGCAAGAACCCTTTCTTTGACTGATCGATTTTGAACTTCTTCAAAACTTTATCTAGGTATGTGCTTTGTGAAAGTCAAGCGTCTTGATCTATCTCTATAGATCATGATGCCCAATATGTAAGCAGCTTCTCCAAGGTCTTTCATAAAAAAACTCTTATTCAGGTATCCCTTTATGCTATCCAGAAATTCTATATCATTTCCAATCAACAATATGTCATCCACATATAATATCAGAAATGCTACAGAGCTCCCACTCACTTTCTTGTAAATACAGGCTTCTCCAAAAGTCTGTATAAAACCATATGCCTTGATTACACTATCAAAACGTTTGTTCCAACTCCGAGAGGCTTGCACCTATCCATAAATGGATCGCTGGAGCTTGCACACTTTGTTAGCACCCTTTGGATCGACAAAACCTTCTGGTTGCATCATATACAACTCTTCCTCCAGAAATCCATTCAGGAATGCAGTTTTGACATCCATTTGCCAAATTTCATAATCATAAAATGCAGCAATTCCTAACATGATTCGGACAGACTTAAGCATCGCTACGGGTGAGAAAGTCTCATCGTAGTCAACTCCTTGAACTTGTCGAAAACCTTTCGCAACAAGTTGAGATTTGTAAACAGTAACATTACCGTCTGCGTCGGTCTTGTTCTTAAAGATCCATTTATTTTCTATGGCTTGCCAATCATCGGGCAAGTCCACCAAAGTCCACACTTTGTTCTCATACATGAATCCCATCTCAGATTTCATGGCCTCAAGCTATTTCGCGGAATCTGGGATCATCATCGCTTCCTCATAGTTCGTAGGTTCATCATGGTCTAGTAACATGACTTCCAGAATAGGATTACCGTACCACTCTGGTGCGGATCTTACTCTGGAAGACCTACGAGGTTTGGTAGTAACTTGATCTGAAGCTTCATGATCATCATCATTAGCTTCCTCACTAATTGGTGTAGGAATCACGGGAATTGATTTTTGTGATGAACTACTTTCCAATAAGGGAGAAGGTACAATTACCTCATCAAGTTCTACTTTCCTCACACTCACTTCTTTTGAGAGAAACTCCTTCTCTAGAAAGGATCCATTCTTAGCAATAAAGATTTTGCCTTCGGATCTGTGATAGAAGGTGTACCCAACAGTTTTCTTTGGGTATCCTATGAAGACGCACTTCTCCGATTTGGCTTCGAGCTTATCAGGTTGAAGCTTTTTCACATAAGCATTGCAACCCCAAACTTTAAGAAACGACAACTTTGGTTTCTTGCCAAACCACAGTTCATAAGGCGTCGTCTCAATGGATTTTGATGGTGCCCTATTTAAAGTGAATGCAGCCATCTCTAAAGCATAACCCCAAAACGGTAGCGGTAAATCAGTAAGAGACATCATAGATCGCACCATTATCTAATAAAGTATGGTTACGATGTCCGGACACACCATTTTGTTGTGGTGTTCCAGGTGGCGTTAATTGTGAAACTATCCCATGTTCTTTCAAATGAAGACCAAACTCGTAACTCAAATATTCTCCTCCATGATCAGATCATAGAAACGTTATTTTCTTGTTACGATGATTTTCCACGTCACTATGAAATTCTTTGAACTTTTCAAATGTTTCAGACTTATGTTTCATCAAGTAGATATAACCATATCTGCTCAAATCATCTGTGAAGGTAAGAAAATAACGATACCCGTCATGAGCCTCAACACTCATTGGACCGCATACTGTATTATTTCCAATAAGTCAGTGGCTCGTTCCATTGTTCCGGAGAACGGAGTTTTAGTTATCTTGCCCATAAGTCACGGTTCGCAAGCACCAAGTGATTCATAATAAAGTGATTCCAAAAGTCCATCAGCATGGAGTTTCTTCATGCGCTTTACACCGATATGACCCAAACGGTAGTGCCACAAATAAGTTGCACTATCATTATTAACTTTGCATCTTTTGGCTTCAGTATTATGAATATGTGTATCATGACTATCGAGATTGAACAAAAATAGACCACTCATCAAGGGTGCATGACCATAAAAGATATTACTCTTATAAATAGAACAACCATTATTCTCTGATTTAAATGAATATCTGTCTCGCATTAAACAAGATCCAGATATAATGTTCATGCTCAACGCTGGCACCAAATAACAATTATTCAGGTCTAAAACTAATCTCGATGGTAGATGTAGAGGTAGCGTGCCGACGGCGATCACATCGACCTTGGAACCATTTCCCACGCGCATTGTCACCTCATCCTTAGCCAATCTTCATTTAATCTGTAGCCCCTGTTTTGAGTTGCAAATATGAGCAACAGAACCATTATCAAATACCCAGGCACTACTACGAGCATTAGTAAGGTACACGTCAATAACATGTATATCAAATATACCTTTCACTTTGCCATCCTTCTTATCCGCCAAATACTTGGGGCAGTTCCGCTTCCAGTGACCAGTCCCTTTGCAATAGAAGCACTTAGTTTCAGGCTTAGGTCTAGACTTGGGTTTCTTCCCTTGAGCAACAACTTTTTTGCCGTTCTTCTTGAAGTTCCCCTTCTGCCCTTTGCCCTTTTTCTTGAAACTAGTGGTCTTATTGACCATCAACACTTGATGCTCCTTTTTGATTTCTACCTCCGCAGCCTTTAGCATTGCGAAGAGCTCGGGAATAGTCTTGTTCATCCCTTGCATTTTGTAGTTCGGTGGCAGTGATTGAAGAAATCTGTCAATGACACTATCATCAGGAAGATTAACTCCCAGCTGAGTCAAGTGGTTATGGTACCCAGACATTCTGAGTATGTGTTCACTGATAGAACTATTCTCCTCCATCTTGCAGCTATAGAACTTGTTGGAGACTTCATATCTCTCAACTCGTGCATTTGCTTGAAATATTAACTTCAACTCTTGGAACATCTCATATGCTCCATGACGTTCAAAACGTCTTTGAAGTCCTGATTCTAAGCCGTAAAGCATGGCACACTGAACTATCGAGTAGTCATCAGCTTTGCTCTGCCAGACGTTCTTAACGTCATCAGTAGCATCTGCAGCAGGCCTGGCACCCAACGGTGCTTCTAGGATGTAATTCTTCTGTGCAGCAATGAGGATAATCCTCAAGTTACAGACACAGTCTGTGTAGTTGCTGCCATCATCTCTCAACTTAGCTTTCTCTAGGAATGCATTAAAATTCAAAGGAACAGTAGCACGAGCCATTGATCTACAATAACATAGACATGCAAAAGAACTATCAGGACTAAGTTCATGGTAAATTAAAGTTCAATTAATCATATTACTTAAGAACTCCCACTTAGATAGACATCCCTCTCGTCATCTAAGTGATCACGTGATCCAAATCAACTAAACCATGTCCGATCATCACGTGAGATGGAGTAGTTTTCAGTGGTGAACATCACTATGTTGATCATATCTACTATATGATTCACGTTTGACCTTTCGGTCTCAGTGTTCCGAGGCCATATTTGCATATGCTAGGCTCGTCAAGTTTAACCCAAGTATTCTGCGTGTGCAAAACTGGCTTGCACCCGTCGTATGTGAACGTAGAGCTTATCACACCCGATCATCACGTGGTGTCTTGGCACGACGAACTTTAGCAACGGTGCATACTCAGGGAGAACACTTATACCTTGAAATTTAGTAAGGGATCATCTTATAATTCTACCGCCGTGCTAAGCAAAATAAGATGCATAAAAGATAAACATCACATGCAATCAAAATATGTGACATGATATGGCAATCATCATCTTGTGCTCATGATCTCCATCACCGAAGCATCGTCATGATCTCCATCATCACCATCGTGACACCTTGATCTCCATCGTAGCATCGTTGTCATCTCGCCAACTATTGTTACGACGACTATCACTACTGCTTAGTGATAAAGTAAAACAATTACATGGCGATTGCATTGCATACAATAAAGCAACAACCCTATGGCTCCTGCCAGTTGCCGATAACTTTGTTACAAAACATGATCATCTCATACAACAATTTATATCACATCATGCCTTGACCATATCACATCACAACAAGCCCTGCAAAAACAAGTTAGACGTCCTCTACTTTGTTGTTGCAAGTTTTACGTGGATGCTACGAGCTTCTAGCAAGAACCGTTCTTACCTACGCATCAAAACCACAACGATTTTTCGTCAAGTGTGCTATTTTAACCTTGACAAGGACCGGCGTATACACTCGATTCAACTAAAGTTGGAGAAACAGACACCCGCCAGCCACCTATGTGCATAAGCACGTCGGTAGAACAAGTCTCATGAACACGGTCATGTAATGTCGCTCCGGGCCGATTCATCCAACAATACTGCCATATCAAAGTATGACATGCTGGTAAACAGTATGACTATTATCGCCCACAACTCTTTGTGTTCTACTCGTGCATATAACATCTACGCATAGACCTGGCTCGGATGCCACTGTTGGGGAACGCAGTAATTTCAAAAAACTCCTACGATCACGCAAGATCTATCTAGGTGATGCATAGCAACGGGGGGAGAGTGTGTCCATGTACCCTCGTAGACCGAAAGCGGAAGTGTTATGTAACGCGGTTGATGTAGTCGAACGTCTTCGCGATCCAACTGATCAAGTACCGAACGCACGACACCTCCGCGATCTGCACACGTTCAGCTCGGTGACGTCCCTCGAATTCTAGATCTAGCTAAGGCCGAGGGAGAGTTCCATCAGCACGACAACGTGGTGACGGTGATGATGAAGTTACCGGCGCAGGGCTTCGCCTAAGCACTACAATGATATGACCGAGGTGTGTAACTATGGAGGGGGGCACCGCACATGGCTAAAAGATCAACTTGTGTGTCTATGGGGTGCCCCCTCCCCCGTATATAAATGAGGAGAGGGGAGGCTGGCCGACCCTCCTTGGAGCGCCCCCAAGAGGGGAATCATACTAGGACTCCAAGTCCTAGTAGGTTTCCACCTAAAGGGAGAGAGGGGGAAGGAAGGAGAGGGAGAGGGAGAAGGAAAGGGGGCGCTCCCCCTTCCTTGTCCTATTCGGACTCAAGGAGGAGGGGGCGCACGGCCTACCCTGGCCGCCCCTCTCTCTCCACTAAGGCCCATCGAGGCCCATTAGTTCCCCGGGGGTTACGATAACCCTCCGGCACTCCGGTTTTATCCGAAACTTCTCCGGAATACTTACGGTGTCCGAATATAGTCGTCCTATATATCAATCTTTATGTCTCGACCATTTTGAAACTCCTCGTCATGTCTGTGGTCATATCCGGGACTTTGAACAACCTTCGGTACATCAAATCACATAAACTCATAATACCAATCATCATCGAACGTTAAGCGTGCGGGCCCTACGGGTTCGAGAACTATGTAGACATGACCGAGATTCATCTCCGTTCAATAACCAATAGCAGAACCTGGATGCCCATATTGGTTCCTACATATTCTACGAAGATCTTTATCGGTCAAACCGCATAACAACATACGTTGTTCCCTTTGTCATCAGTATGTTACTTGCCCGAGATTCGATCGTCGATATCATCATACCTAGTTCAATCTCATTACGGGCAAGTCTCTTTACTCGTTCCATAATACTTCCTCCCACAACTAACTCATTAGTTACAATGCTTGCAAGGCTTATAGTGATGAGTATTACCGAGAGGGCCCAGAGTTACCTCTCCTCAATACGGAGTGACAAATCCTAATCTCGATCTATGCCAACCCAACAAACACCTTCGGAGACACCTATAGAGCACCTTTATAATCACCCTTTTACGTTGTGACGTTTGGTAGCACACAAAGTGTTCCTCCGGTATTCGGGAGTTGCATAATCTCATAGTCTGAGGAACTTGTATAAGTCATGAAGAAAGTAGTAGCAATGAAACTGTAACGATCATAATGCTAAGCTAACGGATGGGTCATGTCCATCACATCATTCTCCTAATGATGTGATCCCGTTGATCAAAACAACTACACATGTATATGGTTAGGAAACATAACCATCTTTGATTTACGAGCTAGTCAAGTAGAGGCATACTAGGGACTATATGTTTTGTCTATGTATTCACACATGTACTAAGTTTCCGGTTAATACAATTCTAGCATGAATAATAAACATTTATCATGAATGAAGGAAATAAATAATAACTTTATTATTGCCTCTAGGGCATATTTCCTTCACCGGTAACTCATGATCCGTTACGGCCTTTCCAAATTCGGCCCAACAGCGTCATGTGGGCCTTCCAGTATAATACCAGCCCGTTTCACTTTCGGCCCATGTACAACCCATGGTAGCTTTCGGCCCATATGCGGCCTTTCATCCCTTTGGGCCCATTAGTGGCCCATGGTTACTCTGGCACATAATAAACAGTAAATTTCTTTATACCCATTAACGGCCCATGATTCACATGGGCCATTTTAGGAAATATGCCCTAGAGGCAATAATCAAGTTTTTATTTATATTTCCTTATATCATGATAAATGTTTATTATTCATGCTAGAATTGTATTAACCGGAAACTTAGTACATGTGTGAACAGAGTGTCCCTAGTATGCCTCTACTTGACTATCTCGTTAATCAAAATATGGTTATGTTTCCTGACCATAGACATGTGTTGTCCTTTGATGAATGTGATCACATCATTAGAGAATGATGTGATGGACAACACCCATCCGTTAGCTTAGCATAATGATCGTTAAGTTTTATTGCTATTGCTTTCTTCATGACTTATACATGTTCCTCTAACTATGAGATTATCCAACTCCCGAATACCAGAGGAACACCTTGTGTGCTATCAAACATCACAACGTAACTGGGTGATTATAAAGATGCTCTATAGGTGTCTCCAAGGGTGTTTGTTGGGTTGGCATATATCGAGATTAGTATTTGTCACTCTGTGTATCGGAGAGGTACATCTGGGCCCTCTCAGTAATGCTCATCACTATAAGCCTTGCAAGCAATGTGACTAATGAGTTAGTTACGGGATGATGCATTACAGAATGAGTAAAGAGACTTGCCAGTAACAAGATTGAACTAGGTATAAGGATACCGACGAACGAATATCGGGCAAGTAGCGTACCGATGACAAAGGGAACAACGTATGTTGTTATGCGGTTTGACCGATAAAGATCTTTGTAGAATATGTAGGAACCAATATGAGCATCCTGGTTCTGCTATTGGTTATTGACCGGAGATGTGTCTCGGTCATGTCTACATAGTTCTCGAACCTGTAGGGTCCGCACGCTTAACGTTCGATGATGATTTGTATTATGAATTTATGTGTTTTGGTGATCGAAGTTTGTTCATAGTCCCGGATGAGATCACGGACATGATGAGGAGTCTCGAAATGGTCGAGAGGTAAAGATTCATATATTGGAAGGTAGTATTTGGACATCGGAATGGTTTCGAGTGGTTCGGGTATTTTACCGGAGTACCGAGGGGTTACCGGAGCCCCCCGGGGAAGTATTGGGCCTACATGGGCTTTAGTGGAGAGAGAGAAGGTGGCAGCGCCCCCCCATGGCAGTCCAAATTGAACTAGGGGAGGGGCGGCGCCCTCCTTTCCCTTTCCCTCTCCCTCTCCCTCTCATTCCTTTTCCCTCCGATGGAAGAAAGGAAAAGGGGGGGGGCGAATCCTACTAGGAGGGGAGTCCTAGTAGGACTCCCCCCTTGGCACGTCCCTCCTGGCCGTCGACCTCCTTCTCCCCTCCTTTATATACGGGGGCGGGGGTACCCAAAGGTAGATCAATTGTTCTTTTAGCCAAGTCCGGTGCCTCCTGTTGGTGTCAAAACCGGCGGATCTCAGGTAGGGGGTCCCAAACTGTGTGTCTAAGACTAATGGTAATAGGAGGCGGGGGACACGATGTTTACCCAGGTTCGGGCCCTCTCGATGGAGGTAATACCCTACTTCCTACTTGATTGGTCTTGATGATATGAGTATTACAAGAGTTGATCTACCACGAGATCATAGAGGCTAAACCCTAGAAGCTAGCCTATGATTATGATTGTTTTTTTGTCCTACGGCCTAAACCCTTCGGTTTATATAGACACCTGAGGGGGCTAGGGTTACACAGAGTCGGTTACAGAGAAGGAGATCTACATATCCGAATTGCCAAGCTTGCCTTCCACGCAAAGGAGAGTCCCATCGGGACACGAGATGAAGTCTTCAATCTTGTATCTTCATAGTCCAATAGTCCGACCAAAGTATATAGTCCGGCTGTCCGAGGCTTCAATGATGATAAGTCCGGCGCGCAGATTGTCTTCGGCATTGCAAGGCGGGTTCCTTCTCCGAATACTCCATAGAAGATTTTGAACACAAGGATCATGTCCGGCTCTGTAAAACAAATTCCAGATACCACCGTATAGAGCACAATATTCCACAAATCTAATCTGCTGACAACTTTTCATAGCGGGACATCACGCCACGACCCGGTCATTATTTGAACCGTTTCTCTCCACCAGCCACTACACGTGCTGCCAGGCGGTTTTATCGGCACGTCTTGTCAAAGCAGAGATCGTGTTCCCCTTATCACGGGATTCTCATCCATCAATAGAGGTGTGGGTAACCCAACCGCGCTTGTTTAATATGACTCCTCGATTTTAGGCAAGTCCCAAACGGTCACGCGGGGGACGCTTGATATTCGTCCTCTTTATAAGGGGGCCAAGGCCTGTCCTTTTCTTCCCACGCTCGATCCTTCCCCTCCCGCACCTCGAGTTCCAACACCCAAGGCTCAAGCTAAGCACTTCGGACCTTCAACCATGTCCGGATCCAACCTTCAAGGCCAGTGGATGGCCTCCTCTGTCACAGAGGAGGACATCAAGAAGCTTAGGGAGGCCAGCTATCTCACCGCTGAAATCCCGCACAGGCTGCCTGCTCAAGGGCAGGTCATCCCCACTCCCGTACCCACCGGGAGTGTCGTATTTATTTCCCACTTCCTCTGAGGGCTAGGTTTTAGTCTTGATCCCTTCATGAGAGGGCTCATGTTCTATTACGGGCTAGATTTCCATGATCTAGCTCCAGATTCCATCCTTCACATATCGTCGTTTATCGTCGTGTGTGAAGCCTTCCTCCGCATCACCCCCCACTTTAGCCTATGGCTCAAGACCTTCGATGTGAGGCCGAAAGTGATCGACGGGCGTCACGCGGAGTGCGGAGGCGCTATAATAAGCAAAGGCGCCGATGCCCCATGGCCAAAGGGTTCCTTCACAAAAACTTCTGACTTATGGCCACTCCAGCGTTCCGCTCGGGCCCTCCGCTGCAACTGGCGTCATGGGTCAACAAGGGGCTGGACTAGGGGCCAATTAACAACGTGCTGACACTGCAAATCCGCATCCGAGACCTCCTTAAGAAGGACGTCAGTCTTGTCAAGATAATGCAAGTAATGCTAGTTCGTGTTGGGGAACGTTGCAGAAAATTAAAAAATTTCCTACGGTTTCACCAAGATCCATCTATGAGTTCATCTAAGCAACGAGTGATAGGAGTGCATCTACATACCCTTGTAGATCGCGAGCGTAAGTGTTCAAGAGAACGGGGATGATGGAGTCGTACTCGCCGTGATCCAAATCACCGATGACCAAGTGCTGAACGGACAGCACCTCCGCGTTCAACACTGCGACGGAGGCGGATGAAGTCTGCTCCTTCTTGATCCAGCAAGGGGGAAGGAGAGGTTGAGGAAGAAGGCTCCAGCAGCAGCACGACAAAGTGGTGGTGGTGGAGATCAAGATACTCGGCAGGCTTCGCCAAGCAACCGCGGGAGGAGGAAGAGGTGTAGCAGGGGAGGAGGCGCCAAGACTCAGGGTGCGGCTGCCCTCCTCCCCCTCCTTTATATAGGCCCCAGGGGGGGGGCGCCGGCCCTGGAGATGGGAATCTCCCAAGGGGGCGGCGGCCAGGGGGTGGAGTGCCCCCCAAGGCAAGTGGTGCGCCCCCCACCCTAGGGTTTCCAACCCTAGGCGCAGGGGGGGGGGGCAAGGCGGGCGCACCAGCCCACTAGGGGCTGGTTCCCCTCCCACTTCAGCCCACGGGGCCCTCCAGGATAGGTGGACCCCCAGGACCCTTCCGGTGGTCCTGGTACAATACCGGGTGACCCCGAAACTTTCCCGATGGCCGAAACAGCACTTCCTATATATAAATCTTCACCTTCGGACTATTCCGGAACTCCTCGTGACATCCGGGATCTCATCCGGGACTCCTAACATCATTCGGTAATCACATACAAGTCTTCCTAATAACCCTAGCGTCACCGAACCTTAAGTGTGTAGACCCTACGGGTTCGGGAATCATGCAGACATGACCGAGACAGCTCTCCGGCCAATAACCAACAGCGGGATCTAGATACCCATGTTGGCTCCCACATGTTCCACGATGATTTCATTGGATGAACCACGATGTCGAGGATTCAATCAACCCCGTATACAATTCCCTTTGTCAGTCGGTACGTTACTTGCCCGAGACTCGATCGTCGGTATCCCAATACCTCGTTCAGTCTTGTTACCGGCAAGTCACTTTACTCGTACCATAATGCATGATCCCGTGACCAAACACTTGGTCACTTAGAGATCATTATGATGATGCATTACCGAGTGGGCCCAGAGATACCTCTCCGTCATACGGAGTGACAAATCGATCTCGATCCGTGTCAACCCAATGCAGACACTTTCGGAGATACCGTAGTGCACCTTTATAGTCACCCGATTACGTTGTGACGTTTGGTACACCCAAAGCACTCCTACGGTATCCGGGAGTTACACGATCTCATGGTCTAAGGAAAAGATACTTGACATTGGAAAAGCTCTAGCAAAACGAACTACACGATCTTGTGCTATGCTTAGGATTGGGTCTTGTCCATCACATCATTCTCCTAATGATGTGATCCCGTTATCAACGACATCTAATGTCCATAGTCAGGAAACCATGACTATTTGTTGATCGACGAGCTAGTCAACTAGAGGCTTACTAGGGACATATTATGGTCTATGTATTCACACGTGTATTACGATTTCCGGATAATACAGTTATAGCATGAATAAAGACAATTACCATGAACAAGGAAATATAATAATAATCTTTTATTATTGCCTCTAGGGCATATTTCCAACAGTCTCCCACTTGCACTAGAGTCAATAATCTAGTTACATTGTGATGAATCGAACACCCATAGAGTTCTATTGTTGATCATGTTTTGCTCGCAAAAGAGGTTTAGTCAACGGATCTGCGACATTCAGATCTGTATGTACTTTGCAAATATCTATGTCTCCATCTTGAACATTTTCACGGATGGAGTTGAAACGACGCTTGATGTGCCTGGTCTTCTTGTGAAACCTGGGCTCCTTGGCAAGGGCAATAGCTTCAGTGTTGTCACAGAAGAGTTTGATCGGCCCCGACACATTGGGTATGACTCCTAGGTCGGTGATGAACTCCTTCACCCAAATTGCTTCATGCGCTACCTCTGAGGCTGCCATGTACTTCCCTTCACATGTAGATCCCGCCACGATGCTCGCTTTACTGCACCACATCTTGCTCCACCATTCAACATATACACGTATCCGGTTTGTGACTTAGGTCATCGGATCGTGTCGAAGCTAAGCGTCGGCGTAACCCTTCTGACGAGCTCTTCGTCACCTCCTTAAACGAGAAACATGTCCTTTGTCCTTTCGTGTGCTTCGGGATATTCTTGACCGCTGTCCGGTGTTCCTTGCCGAGATTACTTTGGTACCTTCCTACCAAACTTACGGCAAGGTTTACATCAGTCGGTACACAGCATGGCATACATAATAGATCCTATGGATGAAGCATAGGGATGACACTCATCTCTTCTTTATCTTTTGCCGTGGTCGGGCATTGAGCCGAGCTCAATCTCACACCTTGCAATACAGGCAAGAACCCTTCTTGGACTGATCCATTTTGAACTTCTTCAAAATATTATCAAGGTATGTGCTTTGTGAAAGACCTATGAGGCGTCTCGATCTATCCCTATAGATCTTGATGCCTAATATGTAAGCAGCTTCTCCAAGGTCCTTCATTGAAAAACACTTATTCAAGCAGGCCTTAATGCTGTCCAGAAGTTCTATTGTTGGGGAACGTTGCAGAAAATTAAAATTTTTCCTACGGTTTCACCAAGATCCATCTATGAGTTCATCTAAGCAACGAGTAACGGGAGAGAGTTTGCATCTACATACCACTTGTAGATCGCGTGCGGAAGCTTGCTTGGTGATGATGGAGTCGTACTCGAACGTGATTCAGATCACCGATGCCAAGTCTTGAGCGGACAGCACCTCCGCGTTCAACACACGTGCGGGACGAGTGGCGTCTCCTCCTTCTTGATCCAGCAAGGGGAAGGAGAGGTTGAGGAAGACAGCACCACCGGCAAAGACGACGGCGTGGTGATGGTGGTGAAGCGATATCTCGGCTGTGGCTTCGCCGAGCTCACGGAGGAGGAGATGTGTTGGGAGGGAGGGCTGCGCCTTGGGAGATGTGTACAGCAGCCCCCCCCCCCTTTATATAGGCCCCAGGTGGCGGCCCCTAGAGATCCAATCTCAAGGGGCGGCGGCCAAGGGGTGGAGTGCCCCCAAGCCGGTGGGCGCCCCCCCCTAGGGTTTCAACCCTAGGCGCAGGGTGGGCCTAGGAGGCGCACCAGCCCCTGTGGGCTGGTTCCTTCCCCTATGGCCCATGGGGCCCTCGGGATGGGTGGCCCCACCGGTGGACCCCGGGACCCTTCCGGTGGTCCGTGATTTTGCCAGTAACCCGAAACTTTCCGATGGCGAAACACCACTTCCTATATATTATTCTTTACCTCCGGACCCTTAGGAACTCCTCGTGACGTCGGGATCTCATCCGGACTCGAACAACATTCGGTATTCACATACTAGTCTTCCTACTAACCCTAGCGTCACCGAACCTTAAGTGTGTAGACCCTACGGGTTCGGGAGACACGCAGACATGACCGAGGCGACTCTCGGGCAATAACCAACAGCGGGATCTGGATACCCATGTTGGCTCCACATGCTCCTCGATGATTTCATCGGTTGAACCACGATGTCGAGGATTCTATCAAACCACGTATGCAATTCCTTTGTCAATCGATGCGTTACTTGCCCGAGACTCGATCGTCGGTATCCCAATACCTCGTTCGGTCTCGTTACGCAAGTCACTTTACTCGCATCAGTAATGCATGATCCCGGCCAACACCTTGGTCACATTGAGCTCATTATGATGATGCATTACCGAGTGGGCCCAGAGATACCTCTCCGTCATACGGAGTGACAAATCGATCTCGATCCATGTCAACCCATGAGATACTTTCGGAGATACCGTAATGCACCTTTATAGTCACCCGATTCGTTGTGACGTTTGATACACCCAAGGCACTCCTACGGCAACCGGAGTTACACGATCTCATGGTCGAAGGAATAGATACTTGACATTGGCAAAGCTTCTAGCAAACGAACTATACGATCTTTTATGCTATGCTTATGATTGGGTCTTGTCCATCACATCATTCTCCTAATGATGTGATCCCGTTATCAACGACATCCAATGTCCATAGTCAGGAAACCATGACCATCTATTGATCACAACGGGCTAGTCAACTAGAGGCTCACTAGGGACATATTGGGGTCTAAGTGTTCACGTGTATTATGATTTCCGGATAACACAGTTATAGCATGAACAAAAGACAATTATCATGAACATTGAAATATAATAATACTTTTATTATTGCCTCTAGGGCATATTTCCAACAGTCTCCCACTTGCACTAGAGTCACTAATCTAGTTACATTGTGATGAATCGAACACCCATAGAGTTCTGGTGTTGATCATGTTTTGCACGCGAGAGAGGTTTAGTCAACGGATCTGCGACATTCAGATCCGTGTGCACTTTGGAAATCTCTATGTCTCCATCTTGAACATTTTCACGGATGGAGTTGAAGCGACGCTTGATGTGCTCGGTCTTCTTGTGAAACCAGGCTCCTTTGCAAGGGCAATAGCTCCGGTGTTGTCACAGAAGAGTTTGATCGGCCCCGACGCATTGGGTATGACTCCTAGGTCGGTGATGAACTCCTTCACCCAAATTGCTTCATCGCTGCCTCCGAGGCTGCCATGTACTCCGCTTCACACGTAGATCCCGCCACGACGCTCGCTTGCGGCTGCACCAGCTTCTCGCTCCACCATTCAACATATACACGTATCCGGTTTGTGACTTAGAGTCATCAGATCCGAGTCGAAGCTAAGCGTCGACGTAACCCTTCTGACGAGCTCTTCGTCTCCTCCATAAGCGAAACATGTCCTTTGTCCTTTTCGGTACTTCAGATATTCTTGACCGCTGTCCGATGTTCCTTGCGGGATTACTTTGGTATCTTGCAACCAAACTTACGGCAAGGTTTACATCAGTCAGTACACAGCATGGCATACATAATAGATCCTATGGCTGAAGCATAGGGATGACACTCATCTCTTCTTTATCTTTTGCGTGGTGGGTGGTCGAGCTGAGCTCAATTTCACACCTTGTAACATAGGCAAGAACCCTTCTTGGACTGATCCATTTTGAACCTCTTCAAAATCTTATCAAGGTATGTGCTTTGTGAAAGACCTATGAGGCGTCTCGATCTATCCCTATAGATCTTGATGCCTAATATATAAGCAGCTTCTCCAAGGTCCTTCATTGAAAAACACTTGTTCAAGTAGGCCTTAATGCTGTCGAAGTTTTGTATCATTTCCCATCAAGAGTATGTCATCTACATATAATAGGAGAAATGCTCTGAGCTCCCACTCACTTTCTTGTAAACGCAGCTTCTCCATAAGTCTGCATAAACCAAACGCTTTGATCATCTCATCAAAGCGAATGTTCCAACTCCGAGATGCTTGCACCAGCCCATAAATGGATCATTTGGAGCTTGCATACTTTGTTAGCATTCGAGGATCGACAAAACCTTCCGCTGCATCATATATAGCTCTTCCTTAAGATGTCCGTTAAGGAATGCCGTTTTGACGTCCATCGCCATATCTCATAATCATAGTATGCGGCAATTGCTAACATGATTGGACGGACTTAAGCTTCGCTACGGAGAGAATGTCTCGTCGTAGTCAATCCCTTGAACTTGTCGATAACCCTTAGCGACAAGTCGAGCTTTATAGATGGTAACATTTCCATCGCGTCCGTCTTCTTCTTAAAAATCCATTTATTTTCTATCGCTCGCCGATCATCGGGCAAGTCTGTCAAAGTCCATACTTTGTTTTCATACATGGATTCTATCTCGGATTTCATGGCCTCAAGCCATTTGTTGGAATCGGGTCCGCCATTGCTTCTTCATAGTTCAAGGTTCATTGTTGTCTAACAACATGATTTCCATGACAGGTTGCCGTACCACTCAGTGCGGAACGTGTCCTCGTGGACCTTGAAGTTCAAGAGTAACTTGATCCAAGTATCTTGATCATCATCAATGATTTCCTCTCAGTTGGTGTGGGCATCACAGAACGGTTTCTGCGCTGCACCACTTTCCCGTTCGAGAGGTAGTACTTCATCGAAGTTCTACTTTCCTCCCACTTACTTCTTTCGAGAGAAACTCTTTCTAGAAAGCATCCGTTCTTGGCAACAAAGACTTTGCCTTGGATCTTAAGTAGAAGGTATACCCGACGGTTTCCTTAGGGTATCCTATGAATACGCATTTTCCGACTTGGGTTCGAGCTTTTCAGGTTGAAGTTTCTTGACATAAGCATCGCATCCCCAAACTTTAGAAGCGATACTTAGGTTTCTTCCCAAACCATAATTCATACGGTGTCGTCTCAACGGATTTAGACGGTGCCCTATTTAAAGTGAATGTAGCTGTCTCTAGGCGTATCCCCAAAATGATAGTGGTAAATCGGTAAGAGACATCATAGACCGCACCATATCCAATAGAGTGCGACATGACGTTCGGACACACCATTTATTTGAGGTGTTCCGGCGGCGTGAGTTGTGAAACGATTCCACATTTCTTTAAGTGTGTGCCAAATTCGTGACTTAAGTATTCTCCTCCACGATCGATCGTAGGAACTTTATCTTTCGGTCACGTTGATTCTCCACCTCATTCTGAAATTCCTTGAACTTTTCAAAGGTCTCAGACTTGTGTTTCATTAAGTAGACATACCCATATCTACTTAAGTCATCGGAGAGTGAGAACATAACGATATCCTCCATGAGCCTCAACGCTCATTGGACCGCACACATCGGTATGTATGATTTCCAACAAGTTGGTTGCTCGCTCCATTGTTCGGAGAACGGAGTCTTGGTCATTTGCCTAAGAGGCATGGTTCGCATGTGTCAAACGATTCATAATCAAGAGACTCTAAAGTCCATCAGCATGGAGCTTCTTCATGCGCTTGACACCAATGTGACCAAGGCGGCGAGTGCCACAAGTATGTGGGACTATCGTTATCAACTTTACATCTTTTGCATCCACACTATGAACATGTGTAATATTACGCTCGAGATTCATTAAGAATAAACCATTGACCATCGGAGCATGACCATAAAACATATCTCTCATATAAATCGAACAACCATTATTCTCGGACTTAAATGAGTAGCCATCTCGTATCAAAGCGAGATCCGGATACAATGTTCATGCTCAAACTTGGCACTAAATAACAATTATTGAGGTTTAAAACTAATCCGTAGGTAAATGTAGAGGCAGCGTGCGACGGCGATCACATCGACCACGGAACCATTCCCGACGCGCATCGTCACCTCGTCCTTCGCCAGTCTCCGTTTATTCCGCAGCTCCTGCTGTGAGTTACAAATATGAGCAACGGCACCGGTATCAAATACCCAGGAGTTACTACGGGTACTGGTAAGGTACACATCAATTACATGTATATCAAATATACCTTTGGTGTTGCCGGCCTTCTTATCCGCTAAGTATTTGGGGCAGTTCCGCTTCCAGTGACCCTTCCCCTTGCAATAAAAGCACTCAGTCTCAGGCTTGGGTCCATTCTTTGACTTCTTCCCAGCAACAGACTTACCGGGCGCGGCAACATCTTTGCCGTCCTTCTTGAAGTTCTTCTTACCCTTGCCCTTCTTGAACTTAGTGGTCTTATTGACCATCAACACTTGATGTTCCTTTTTGATTTCAGCCTCTGCTGACTTCAGCATCGAGAACACTTCAGAATGGTCTTTACCATCCTCGCATGTTGTAGTTCATCACAAAGCTCTTGTAGCTTGGTGGGAGCGATCGAGGATTCTGTCAATGACCGCCTCATCCGGGAGGTTTATGTTCATTTGGGTCATACGGTTGTGCAACCTGACATCTTGAGGATGTGCTCACCGTGTAACTATTTTCCTCCATCTTACAACTGTAGAACTTGTCGAGACATCATATCTCTCAACCGGGCATGAGCTTGGAAAACTAGTTTCAGCTCTTGAACATCTCATATGCTCCGTGATGCTCAAAACGCTTTTGGAGCCCGGTTCTAAGCTGTAGAGCATGCCGCACCGAGCGAGGGAGTAATCATCGAGCGAGTCCGCCAGACGTTCAAATCGTCTTGCAAAGTCTTTGGGAGAACAGGTGGGTCACCTAACGGTGCTTCTAGGACATATTGTTTCTTGGCAGCTATGAGGATGATCCTCGGGTTAGGACCCGATCCGTATAGTTGCTGCCATCATCTTTCAGCTTGGTTTCTCTAGGAGCAGCGTTGAAGTTCATGTTGACATTAGCGTTGGCCATTGATCTACAAGACATATTTGCAAAGGTTTTAGACTAAGTTCATGATAATAAAGTTCTAATCAAAATTATGAACTCCCACTTAGATTAGACATCCTCTAGTCATCTAAGTGTTACACGATCCGAGTCGACTAGCCGTGTCCGATCATCACGTGAGACGGACTAGTCATCATCGGTGAACATCTTCATGTTGATCGTATCTTCCATACGACTCGTGTTCGACCTTTCGGTCTCCGTGTTCGAGGCCATGTCTCGCACATGCTAGGCTCGTCAAGTTAACCCTAAGTGTTTTCATGTGTAAAACTGTCTTACACCGTTGTATGTGAGCGTAAGGATCCATCACACCCGATCATCACGTGGTGCTTAGAAGCGACGAACTGTAGCAACGGTGCACGTTAGGGAGAACACTTCTTGAAATTTTATAAGGATCATCTTATTTACTACCGTCGTCCTAAGTAAACAAGATGTAAAACATAATAAACATCACATGCAATTATATAGTTGTGACATGATATGGCCAATATCATCAAGCTCCATTGATCTCCATCTTGGGGCTCCATGATCATCTTGTCACCGGCTTGACACCATGATCTCCATCATCATGATCTCCATCATCGTGTCTTCATGAAGTTGTCACGCCAACGACTACTTCTACTTCTATGACTAACGCGTTTAGTAATGAAGTAAAGTAGTTTACATGGCGTTCTTCAATGACACGCAGGTCATACAAAAAATAAAGACAACTCCTATGGCTCCTGCGGTTGTCATACTCATCGACATGCAAGTCGTGAATCCTATTACAAGAACATGATCTCATACATCACAATTCATCATTCATCACAACTTCGGCCATATCACATCACATGATCAATCGCTGCAAAAACAAGTTAGGCGTCCTCTAGTTGTTGTTGCATCTTTTACGTGGCTGCGATTGGGTTCTAGCAAGAACGTTTTCTTACCTACGAATCACCTGGCGTGATTTTGTCAACTTCTATTTACCCTTCATAAGGGCCCTGTTCATCGAATCCGCTCCAACTAAAGTGGGAGAGCAGACACCCGCCAGCCACCTTATGCAACTAGTGCATGTCATCGGTGGAACCGGTCTCACGTAAGCGCACGTGTAAGGTTGGTCGGCCGCTTCATCCCACAATACCGTTGAGCAAGAAAAGACTAGTAGAGGCAAGTAAGATGACAAGATCAACGCCCACAACAAATTGTGTTCTACTCGTGCATTAGAGAACTACGCATAGACCTAGCTCATGATGCCTTTGTTGGGGAGCGTTGCGAGAAAATTAAAATTTTCCTACGGTTTCACCAAGATCCATCTATGAGTTCATCTAAGCAACGAGTAACGGAGAGAGTTTGCATCTACATACCACTTGTAGATCGCGTGCGGAAGCTTGCTTGGTGATGATGGAGTCGTACTCGAGCGTGATTCAGATCACCGATGCCAAGTCTTTGAGCGGACAACACCTCCGCGTTCAACACACGTGACGGGACGACGGCGTCTCCTCCTTCTTGATCCAGCAAGGGGAAGGAGAGGTTGAGGAAGACAGCACCACCGGCAAGACGACAGGCGTGGTGATGGTGGTGAAGCAATACTCGGCGAGGCTTCGCCGAGCTCTCACGGAGGAGGAGATGTGTTGGGAGGGAGGGCTGCGCCTTGGGAGATGTGTACAGCAGCCCCCCCCCCTTTATATAGGCCCCGGTGGCGGCCCCTAGAGATCCAATCTCAAGGGGCGGTGGCCAAGGGGTGGAGTGCCCCCAAGCCGGTGGGCGCCCCCCCCTAGGGTTTCAACCCTAGGCGGGGTGGGCCTGGGGCGCACCAGCCCCTGTGGGCTGGTTCCTTCCCCTATGGCCCATGGGGCCCTCCGGATGGGTGGCCCCACCGGTGGACCCAGGACCCTTCCGGTGGTCCCAGACTTTGCTTGAGTAACCCGAAACTTTCCGATGGCGAAACACCACTTCCTATATATTATTCTTTACCTCCGGACCCTTCCGAACTCCTCGTGACGTCCGGGATCTCATCAGGGACTCGAACAACATTCGTATTCACATACTAGTCTTCCTACTAACCCTAGCGTCACCGAACCTTAAGTGTGTAGACCCTACGGGTTGGGAGACACGCAGACATGACCGAGGCGACTCTCGGGCAATAACCAACAGCGGGATCTGGATACCCATGTTGGCTCCCACATGCTCCTCGATGATTTCATCGGTTGAACCACGATGTCGAGGATTCTATCAAACCCCAGTATGCAATTCCCTTTGTCAATCGATGCGTTACTTGCCCGAGACTCGATCGTCGGTATCCCAATACCTCGTTCAGTCTCGTTATCGCAAGTCACTTTACTCGCATCAGTAATGCATGATCCGTGGCCAACACCTTGGTCACATTGAGCTCATTATGATGATGCATTACCGAGTGGGCCCAGAGATACCTCTCCGTCATACGGAGTGACAAATCGATCTCGATCCATGTCAACCCAATGATACTTTCGGAGATACCTGTAATGCACCTTTATAGTCACCCGATTACGTTGTGACGTTTGATACACCCAAGGCACTCCTACGGCAACCGGAGTTACACGATCTCATGGTCGAAGGAATAGATACTTGACATTGGCAAAGCTTCTAGCAAGCGAACTATACGATCTTTTATGCTATGCTTATGATTGGGTCTTGTCCATCACATCATTCTCCTAATGATGTGATCCCGTTATCAACGACATCCAATGTCCATAGTCAGAAACCATGACCATCTATTGATCACAACGGGCTAGTCAACTAGAGGCTCACTAGGGACATATTGGGGTCTAAGTGTTCACACGTGTATTATGATTTCCGGATAACACAGTTATAGCATGAACAAAAGACAATTATCATGAACATTGAAATATAATAATACTTTTATTATTGCCTCTAGGGCATATTTCCAACATCTATATCTTTTCCCATCAAGAGTATGTCATCTACATATAATATGAGAAATGCTACAGAGCTCCCACTCACTTTCTTGTAAACGCAGCTTCTCCATAAGTCTCAAGATAAACCAAACGCTTTGATCATCTCATCAAAGCGAATGTTCCAACTCCGAGATGCTTGCACCAGCCCATAAATGGATCATTTGGAGCTGGCATACTTTGTTAGCATTCTTAGGATCGACAAAACCTTCCGGCTGCATCATATACAGTTCTTCCTTAAGATGTCCGTTAAGGAATGCCGTTTTGACGTCCATCTGCCATATCTCATAATCATAGTATGCGGCAATTGCTAACATGATTCGGACAGACTTCAGCTTCGCTACGGGAGAGAATGTCTCATCGTAGTCAACCCCTTGAACTTGTCGATAACCTTTAGCAACAAGTCGAGCTTTATAGATGGTAACATTACCATCCGCGTCCGTCTTCTTCTTAAAGATCCATTTGTTTTCTATCGCTCGCCGATCATCGGGCAAGTCTGTCAAAGTCCATACTTTGTTTTCATACATGGATTCTATCTCGGATTTCATGGCTTCAAGCCATTTGTAGGAATCTGGGCCCGCCATCGCTTCTTCATAGTTCGAAGGTTCACCGTTGTCTAACAACATGATTTCCAAGACAGGGTTGCCATACCACTCTGGTGCGGAACGTGTCCTTTTGGACCTACGAAGTTCAGTAGCAACTTGATCCAAAGTACCTTGATCATCACCATTATTTTCCTCTCCAGTTGGTGTAGGCATCAGAGGAACGTTTTCCTGAGCTGCACTACTTTCCTGTGCAAGAGGTAGTACTTCATCGAGTTCTACTTTCCTCCCACTTACTTCTTTTGAGAGAAACTCTTTTTCCAGAAAGGATCCGTTCTTGGCAACAAAGATCTTGCCCTCGAATCTTAAGTAGAAGGTGTACCCAATGGTTTCCTTAGGGTATCCTATGAAGACGCATTTTTCCGACTTGGGTTCGAGCTTTTCAGGTTGAAGTTTCTTGACATAAGCATCGCATCCCAAACTTTTAGAAATGACAGCTTAGGTTTCTTCCCAAACCATAATTCATACGGTGTCGTCTCAACGGATTTAGACGGTGCCCTATTTAAAGTGAATGTAGCTGTCTCTAGAGCATATCCCCAAAATGATAGCGGTGAGACATCATAGACCGCACCATATCCAATAGAGTGCGATTACGACGTTCGGACACACCGTTACACTGAGGTGTTCCAGGCGGCGTGAGTTGTGAAACAATTCCACATTTCCTTAAGTGCATACCAAATTCGTGACTTAAATATTCTCCTCCACGATCTAATCGTAGAAACTTTATCTTTCGGTCACGATGATTCTCTACCTCATTATGAAATTCCTTGAACTTTTCAAAGGTCTCAGACTTGTGTTTCATTAAGTAGACATACCCATATCTACTCAAGTCATCAGTGAGAGTGAGAACATAACGATATCCTCCGCGAGCCTCAACGCTCATTGGACCGCACACATTGGTATGTATGATTTCCAATAAGTTGGTTGCTCGCTCCATTGTTCCGGAGAACGGAGTCTTGGTCATTTTGCCCATGAGGCATGGTTCGCATGTGTCAAATGATTCATAATCAAGAGACTCTAAAAGTCCATCAAGATGGAGCTTCTTCATGCGCTTGACACCAATGTGACCAAGGCGGCGAAGCCACAAGTATGTGGGACTATCGTTACCAACTTTACATCTTTTGGTATTCACACTATGAATATGTGTAACATTACGCTCGAGATTCATTAAGAATAAACCATTGACCATCGGGGCATGACCATAAAACATATCTCTCATATAAATAGAACAACCATTATTCTCGGATTTAAATGAGTAGCCATCTCGTATCAAATGAGATCCAGATACAATGTTCATGCTCAAACTTGGCACTAAATAACAATTATTGAGGTTTAAAACTAATCCCGTAGGTAAATGTAGAGGTAGCGTGTCGACGGCGATCACATCTACCTTGGAACCATTCCCGACGCCAAGATCGTCACCTCGCCCTTCGCCGGTCTCCGCTTATTCCGCAGCTCTGCTGTGAGTTACAAATAGAGCAACGGCACCGTATCAAATACCTGGAGTTACTACGAGTCTTGGTAAGGTACACATCAATTACATATATATCAAATATACCTTTAGTGTTGCCAGCCTTCTTGTCCGCTAAGTATTTGGGGCAGTTCCGCTTCCAGTGACCCTTCCCCTTGCAATAAAAGCACTCAGTCTCAGGCTTGGGTCCATTCTTTGACTTCTTCCCGGCAACTGGTTTACCGGGCGTGGCAACATCCTTGCCGTCCTTCTTGAAGTTCTTATTACCCTTGCCCTTCTTGAACTTGGTGGTTTTATTGACCATCAACACTTGATGTTCTTTCTTGATTTCTACCTCTGCCGACTTTAGCATTGAAAATACTTCAGGAATAGTTTTCACCATCCCCTACATATTGTAGTTCATCACAAAGCTCTTGTAGCTCGGTGGGAGCGATTGAAGGATTCTGTCAATGACCGCCTCGTCTGGGAGGTTAATGTCCAGCTGGGATAGGCGGTTGTGCAACCCAGACATTTTGGGTATGTGCTCACTGACAGAACTATTTTCCTCCATCTTGCAACTATAGAACTTGTCGGAGACTTCATATCTCTCGACCCGGGCATGAGCTTGGAAAACCATTTTCAGCTCCTCAAACATCTCATATGCTCCGTGTTGCTCAAAACGCTTTTGGAGCCCCGGTTCTAGGTGTAAAGCATGCCGCACTGAACGAGGGAGTAATCATCAAGACGTGACGCCAAGCGCTCATAACATCTTGGTTCTCTGGGATGGGTGCTTCACCTAGCGGTCCATCTAGGACATATGCTTTCTTGGCAGCTATGAGGATGATCCTCGTGTTAGGACCCAATCCGTATAGTTGCTGCCATCATCTTTCACTTTGGTTTTCTCTAGGAATGCGTTGAAGTTCATGTTGACATGAGCGTTGGCCATTTGATCTACAAGACATATTTGCAAAGGTTTTTAGACTAAAGTTCATGATAATTAAGTTCATCTAATTAAATTATTTAATGAACTCCCACTCACATTAGACATCCCTCTAATCATCTAAGTGTTACATGATCCGAGTCGACTAGGCCGTGTCCGATCATCACGTGAGACGGACTAGTCATCATCGGTGAACATCTCCATGTTGATCGTATCTTCCATACGACTCATGTTCGACCTTTCGGTCTCTGTGTTCCGAGGCCATGTCTGTACATGCTAGGCTCGTCAAGTTAACCCTAAGTGTTTTTGCATGTGTAAAACTGTCTTACACTCGTTGTATGTGAACGTAAGAATCTATCACACTCGATCATCACGTGGTGCTTCGAAATGACGAACTTTAGCAACGACGCACAGTTAGGGGAGAACACTTTCTTGAAATTGTTATAAGGGATCATCTTATTTACTACCGTCGTTCTAAGTAAACAAGATGCATAAACATAATAAACATCACATGCAATTATATAGTAGTGACATGATATGTCCAATATCATATAGCTCCTTTGATATCCATCTTCGGGGCTCCATGATCATCTTCGTCACCGGCATGACACCATGATCTCCATCATCATGATCTCCATCATCGTGTCTTAATGAAGTTGTCACGCCAACGACTACTTCTACTTCTATGGCTAACACGTTTAGCAA
Organism: Aegilops speltoides; assembly: GCA_021437245.1. Lineage (NCBI taxonomy): Eukaryota > Viridiplantae > Streptophyta > Magnoliopsida > Poales > Poaceae > Aegilops > Aegilops speltoides. Next base: position 368,339,785 of record CM038142.1, read on the forward strand.
TAAAGTAAAGTAATTTACATGGCGTTCTTCAATGACACGCAGGTCATACAAAAAATAAAGACAACTCCTATGGCTCCTGCCGGTTGTCATATCATCGACATGCAAGTCGTGATTCCTATTATAAGAACATGATCTCATACATCACAATATATCATTCATCATTCATCACAACTTTTGGCCATATCACATCACAAGACACTTCTTGCAAAAACAAGTTAGACGTCCTCTAATTGTTGTTGCAAGTTTTACGTGGCTTCTATAGGTGATCTAGCAAGAACGTTTTCTTACCTACGTTAAAGCCACAACGTGATTTGTCAACTTCTATTTACCCTTCATAAGGACCCTTTTCGTCGAATCCGCTCCAACTAAAGTGGGAGACAGACACCGCTAGCCACCTTATGCAACTAGTGCATGTCATCGGTGGAACCCGTCTCACGTAAGCGCACGTAAGGTCGGTCCGGCCGCTTCATCCCACAATACCGCTGAAGCAATATAAGACTAGTAGCGGCAAGAAAGTTGACAACATCTACGCCCACAACAAAATTGTGTTCTACTCGTGCAATAGAGAACTACGCATAGACCTAGCTCATGATGCCACTGTTGGGGAACGTTGCAGAAAATTCAAATTTTTCCTACAGTTTCACCAAGATCCATCTATGAGTTCATCTAAGCAACGAGTGATAGGAGTGCATCTACATACCCTTGTAGATCGCGAGTGGAAGCGTTCAAGAGAACGGGGATGATGGAGTCGTACTCGCCGTGATCCAAATCACCGATGACCAAGTGCTGAACGGACAGCACCTCCGCGTTCAACACACGTACGGAGCGGATGACGTCTCCTCCTTCTTGATCCAGCAAGGGGGAAGGAGAGGTTGAGGAAGAAGGCTCCAGCAGCAGCATGACAAAGTGGTGGTGGTGGAGATGCAGTACTCCGGCAGGGCTTCGCCAAGCAACCGCGGGAGGAGGAAGAGGTGTAGCAGGGGGAGGGAGGCGCCAAGACTCAGGGTGCGGCTTCCCTCCCTCCCCCCTAATTTATATAGGCCCCCAGGGGGGGGGGGGGCGCCGGCCCTGGAGATGGGAATCTCCCGAGGGGGCGGCGGCCAGGGGGGGTGGAGTGCTCCCCAAGGCAAGTGGTGCACCCCCCACCCTAGGGTTTCCAACCCTAGGCGCAGGGGGGGCAAGGGGGGCGCACAAGCCCACTAGGGGCTGGTTCCCCTCCCACTTCAGCCCACGGGGCCCTCCGGGATAGGTGGACCCCCGGGACCCTTCCGGTGGTCCCGGTACAATACCGGGTGACCCCGAAACTTTCCCGATGGCCGAAACAGCACTTCCTATATATAAATCTTCACCTCCGGACTATTCCGGAACTCCTCGTGACGTCCGGGATATCATCCGGGACTCCGAACAACATTCATTAATCACATACAAGTCTTCCTAATAACCCTAGCATCACCGAACCTTAAGTGTGTAGACCCTACGGGTTCGGGAATCATGTAGACATGACCGAGACAGCTCTCCGGCCAATAACCAACAGCGCGATCTGGATACCCATGTTGGCTCCCACATGTTCCATGATGATTTCATCGGATGAACCACGATGTCGAGGATTCAATCAACCCCGTATACAATTCCCTTTGTCAGTCGGTACGTTACTTGCCCGAGACTCGATCGTCGGTATCCCAATACCTCGTTCAGTCTCGTTACCGGCAAGTCACTTTACTCGTACCGTAATGCATGATCCCGTGACCAAACACTTGGTCACTTAGAGCTCATTATGATGATGCATTACCGAGTGGGCCCAGAGATACCTCTCCGTCATACGGATTGACAAATTCCAGTCTCGATCCGTGTCAACCCAACAGACACTTTCAGAGATACCTGTAGTGCACCTTTATAGTCACCCAGTTACGTTGTGACGTTTGGTACACCCAAAGCACTCCTACGGTATCCGGGAGTTACACGATCTCATGGTCTAAGGAAAATATACTTGACATTGGAAAATCTCTAGCAAAACGAACTACACGATCTTGTGCTATGCTTAGGATTGGGTCTTGTCCATCACATCATTCTCCTAATGATGTGATCCCGTTATCAACGACATCTAATGTTCATAGTCAGGAAACCATGACTATCTGTTGATCGACGAGCTAGTCAACTAGAGGCTTACTAGGGACATATTATGGTCTATGTATTCACACGTGTATTACGATTTCCGGATAATACAGTTATAGCATGAATAAAGACAATTACCATGAACAAGGAAATATAATAATAATCTTTTATTATTGCCTCTAGGGCATATTTCCAACAGTTCGTCGGGTCCTGCCATGCCAACGTCGACCTCTCCGTATGTGGGAGTTCAACCCGGAAGGACCGCGAACCATTCAACAATTCTTCGGTGTGGCGCTCAAAGAGATGTATGGGTCATTCTTCGGGTCATGAATAAAGTGTCCGGACACCACCGAGGACGTGGGTTTCAACTGCAACCGTCCGGATACCCAAGTAAGTAATTCCGCTACCGAACACGCTGTCCTTTATGTTTGTTATAACATCATTCTGAAAAATTGCTCTCTGCTAGGACTGGATAAGGAAGGTGGAGAGGATTAGGTGTTCGGCCCCCCTTCCCGAAGGCTCACCGAATCCTCTATTGATCAGGATGCTTGAGCATGCACCGTATCAGGTGCCATCAGGAGAAGATGAGGGGAGGAATAGAGAAGCCACCGGTGGGCCTCATACTTTACACATCCAAATCGGGGGAGTAAGTTCCTCCGCGAAGGAGGATAATCGGGGAGGTGAATCTAAAATCCCCTCTCCTCACGGTAAGAAAAGGGCCACCTCTGAAGACTTGGAAACGGAGGTTTCCAGACGAGGGAAGAAACCCTCGCCAGGGGGCCTGCCCCAGAGGGCGTCCTTACCGCACAACACCCGCAAGGGGGCTAGCCCTCAACCGTGCTGTAAGTGAAAAAAGGTACATTGGTAAATATATCCTGTCTTGTCTCTAAGAATAATAACCGAGACATATTTGTTGTAGTCCGGCTCGTAGCCCTTCTCCACAGAGTTCGTCTTCGGGGGATCTTCTTCCGGAGATGATGGAGAGCGAAACGCCTCCTCCTGCCTCCCCGCCACATGGGGCGGACGACCCCGAGGTGTCGTCATAGAGGATTTATCCTGATCCGCTGAGGCCAGAAGTTGACACTTCGGCCGCCCGAAGTCCAGAATATTTGGCTCCCAAGAAGAGCTTCAGAAAGAGTCCGGTATTGTCCAGCACACGGCCGGACACACTGATGGGTCTTCTGGAGCGAGTGGCCATCTCAGAGACACATCGTGCCTTAATGGGTACGGTGGTTGAGAGGATTTCATCCGCCAAAAGCGGTTTGAATGAAGCTTTTACGAGTCAGCTGAGAGGCTTTGAGGTACGCAAAAAATAATATATGTATTTTTGATGATACCGCACATGCTAGGTGTGCTCCGTATAGATAGTAGCCCTTGAGACTCTGGTTGCCATCCAAAGGTGGCAAACAGAGGATCATAATCCCAGGTAATAATCGCGCTGCTTTTATGTGCATGCGGCTGAGGGTCCGGCGGCTGACCGGACTGCTGATTTTGCCGAACTGAAGCGGCAGCTTGACGTGGCCAATGCCGACATCACGCTTGTTAACAAGCGGCTTGACGAGGCCCAGGGTATGTATGTTCAACTTGTTAGCAAATGTTAAGAGGAGCATGATGCTAGTATCTATAATATGCCATGACTACAGATGGAGCTGATGCCGTAGAGACCCTTCGGGCGGAGCTTGCCCGAGCCAAGGAACAAGCCTGAATAAGTGATGCAGCCGCTCTAAAGGCAGTCGAGGAGTTAAGAGCCGAACAGGCTGCTCATCGCCAGAGCGAAGAAAGGATAGCCAAGATGGCTGTTGAGCTGAAAGATGCCAACCGCTATGAGCTCCTTGAAAAGGAAAACCAAGCGAAAGTGGCTGACCTGAAGAAGGCCTTGGAGGCAGCCAAGGAAACCCGCTCTGAAATGAGAGGGATAAGGGAGGAGCTTCGTGAAGCCGGAGATATCACGTCTGGGAGGCCCTATTTGTTGCGGATGAAGTTCGAAGATCCGAAGTATGCCCCTCTGGATCAGTTGTGGAGCGCTGCAGATGCGTATGCGGACCTGGCAAAGAGTGCTGCTGATGCGACTGAGTTTTACAAAGATCGGAAAGACCATGGGGTAGAAAGGTTGTTCTGGTCGCAATTCAGTGCCCCGACGCGTCCGCTGCCATTGAATGAGAGGATGGCCCCATGGGCCGAACTCCATAGGCTGTTCGGGCTTGCTATGAGGTCTGTCGTGGATCATCTTTGGCTGAAGGGACCAAGGTCGGACAGTTATTTTGGCTTGGTGCAACAATTCCTTGGTGCTGTGTCGCATATCGACGCTGTGAAGAGGTCGGCGTGCATGGAGGGTGCGCGGATGGCTCTTGCCCGTGTTAAGACATACTGGGCAGGGATGGAGGCCACCGCTATTGCAACCCGGGGTCCGGCGGGAGGCCAGGACCCGGCCGAGCACTATTTTGAAGAAGTCCTAGAAGGTGCCCGTTTAATAGAGGCTCAGTGCTCGAAGAGTACCATGTTCGAGTGACATGTATGCGATTTGTAAAAAAAATGTTGTTTTGATTATAGAGGCTGTGTTTATACTTTTGCCTAAAAGTATTATAGTGCCTCCTGTGTGGCCGTTTATGTATGTATGTATATAACCTGAAAGTTTGCAGTCGTCGGCTTCAGCCCCCACGAATGCGGGGGTGTTCGGAAAAGCGCGTAATCACACTTGATCCAACGTCTTGGTCCATTAAGGAGGTGATAGAGCGGCGAACCAGGCAATCGGACTATATAGCTTTAACACTTTCACTTAGCCATAGGAGTTTGATGGTGGGGCTACTATATAGCCCGTGGTACTTCCGCGTTCATCCGAATGTGGTGCGCATACGTACATGACCAGGAAACTAGTCCTTCGTTAATGTAGAGGAATCGCGAAGATTCCGCTGAGTGATCGAGTGGTTGACCAGTCTCGCGCTATATCATGACAGTCAGTTTTCGGCTTTCTCTACTGAGGTGCTCACCCAGATGAACCAGGGCACAATCGCAGTAGTTCTCCCGGTGCCCCCTTAGCCGATAGAACGGAACGTAAGGTAGCAAAACACAGGAGCCGGGCAAACCCAACATTCGACCAAAGACATGATTCGGAGATGATGCATATAAGGCCAAACTCGCGACGCCGAACACTCCCTAAGGTATTCAGACTTTACAACACATACTGAGCTGAGTAACGCCCTCGATAATGAGCCCTGTGTTTCCAGGTACATGCATTAGTCTGGCATGACGAAGTGTCAAGAACGCCAGTATCCCTCCCAGTTGTGTTAAGTGTCCGGAAGGTATGGAGCAACAAGATACATTAAAAAAGGTTTACGTAGGGTCTTAATCTAAAAAGGAACCTTTGAGAGGGGCCCTGCTGCACGTCTGCGCCTTTATCTTCGTTGTGCCGTATCCTGGAAGGGTGTAGCACGATGATCATCTGTAAAAAGGGAAAACCCCAGGTGAAAGACTTCGTGCGAAGAGTTGGTTAATCTGAGTGAACCATGAAAATGCAATATGTTATTGTATTAATAGGGTCGAGCCAAACTATGGGCTTCTTTTTTGGTGAGCAGCCCCTAGCACCACTTATGGGGGTATATCTATCAACCCCAGCTTAGGTTTATCTGGGCTGTTACATCTGGTGAAGCGTCGGACTCGTCTAACCGTGTCCGTGGTCTTGATGACCGATCGCTTATTCTGGTTGGATGGGCTGCTCAGTGTTCGGCTGCTAGAGCTGCCACATATTCTTCCGCATGTAAGGGATGCTCTGTATTTCCGCTAACTGTGATGACGCCACATGGACCGGGCATCTTAAGTTTAAGATAGGCGTAGTGTGGTACTGCATTAAAATGAGCGAAGGCCGTTCTCCCGAGTAGTGCGTGATAGCCGCTTCGGAATGGAGCGATGTCGAAGATTAGTTCTTTGCTTATGAAGTTGTCGGGAGAACAGAATACAACCTCTAGTACTAGAGAGCCCGTGCAGCGGGCCTCGACGCCTGGTATCACTCCTTTAATGGTAGTATTGCTTTGGCTGATTCTTGACGGGTCGATCCCCATTTTGTGGACAGTGTCCTGATATATCAGGTTAAGACTACTTCCGCCGTCCATAAGGACTCGAGTGATATGGTATCCAACAATTATTGGGTCGAGCACCAAGGCAGCCGATCATCCGTGCCGGATACTAGTCGGATGATACCTGTGATCAAAAGTGATAGGGTAGGCCGACCAGGGATTGGATTTGGGGGCGACGGGCTCTACCGCTTATACGCCTCGGAGTGCGTGTTTGCACCTTCTCTTTGGAATGTGAGTTGCGTAAATCATATTCACTATTTTGACTTCTGGTGGGAATTTTTCTGTCCCCCAGTGTTTGGCCGGCGAGGCTCATCCTCGTCTTCACTTGGCGTCTCCCTCCCCTTGTGTTCGGCATTTAGCTTGCCGACCTGGTTGAAAACCCAGCACTCTCTGTGGGTGTGATTTGCAGGTTTTTCAGGGGTGCCATGAATCTGACATAACTTGTCTAGAATCTTATTTAGGCTGGTCGGTCCATCTCTGCTGCCTTTAAATGGCTTCTTTCGTTGACCGGGTCGAGAGCCCCTGAATCCGGCGTTGACCGTCGTGTCATCTGGGCTGTCTTCATTGTTTCGACGCTTGTTTTTATTGCGTCGTGGCTTTCCGTTGCCATCCCTGACTTCAGATGTGCCTGAGTCGCTGGTGCCGCTATAGGCCAGCCAACTATCCTCGCCCATGCAAAAGCAGGTCATAAGGCTTGTTAAGGCTGCCATTGTCCTCGGCTTTTCCTGGCCGAGGTGTCTGGCGAGCCATTCATCCCAGATACTGTGCTTGAAGGCCTCTAAGGCTTCGGCATCTAGGCAGTCGACGATTTGATTTTTCTTAGTAAGAAATATGTTCCAAAGTTTTCGGGATGACTCTCCGGGATGTTGAATTATGTGACTTAAGCCGTCTGCGTCCGGAGGTCGGACATAGGTCCCTTGAAAGTTGGCCCTAAAAGCATCCTCAAGTTCTTCCCAACTTCCAATTGAGTTTTCGGGGAGGCTTTTCAGCCAGTCTCGAGCTGGTCCTTTCAACTTGAGGGGTAGGTATTTAATGGCGTGGAGATCATCTCCACGGGCCATATGGATGTGAAGGATAAAGTCCTCAATCCAGACTCCAGGGTCTGTCGTTCCGTCGTATGCCTCTATATTCACGGGTTTAAATCCTTCCGGAAATTCATGGTCCAGCACCTCATCAGTGAAGCATAGGGGGTGTGCGGCACCCCTGTATTTGAACGTGTCGTGGTATGCTGTCGACGGTTGTTGTGTTTGGTGCTGATTCCTAGCTGGTATTCGATCAATGTGATCGTTTTGGTAGCTCTGATCTTGTGCCGAAGCGCGCTTCCTAGATCCATAGATGGACCTGGCCATACCAGATTTTTTGTCCAGGAGCTCATGTAAATCGTGTGCTGACTTGTGTGCGGCATCATTAGCCGTCCTGTCGCGGCCACGGGGTGGTCGGTCCGGCTGATCGGCCGTTTTCGGCTGAATGGACTCTATGGCCTCGTCGTCGAATTTGGACAGCAACTTGCGCTTTGGATAGCTCTTTGTGTGGCGATCGCCATCGTATTTCTCTTCAGTGTCAAGCAGCTTGTTCCATCTGCGATTGGCGTATCGCGTGCCTTAAGCCTTTGCTTCTTTAAGCTCCTCGCGGTGGCAATAAGCCTTCTGTGGAGGTTCTCTTGTTCCAAGTGTTTTTCTGGGATGATGAGTGCATCATCGCCCGGACTGTTCTCCTCTCCGGAGACAGGTTGATGAATTTTACCCTCGGGATCGGCGTCATCTGATGTCAGCTCTGGACTATGTTCAGCGTCCCCTAGCTCATCCTGCTCCATCACTGGGTCCATGGGGTCGTCGTTTCCTTTGGAGTCGACTGGGGTATTATTCTTTCTTGCGCTGTTGTCGCTGTTTTTACTGTGGCGGGATTTAGAGCAGCGCCTACGGCGTCACTTTAGTGGCTTATCGAGGGGATTATCCTTCATTGCATCATCGCCATCGCCTTCTTTTGGCGTGTGCACCATGTATATGTCATACGATGAGGTGGTAGTCTAGCGCCCAGTGGGTTGTGGTTCCTGTTCTTCTCCTGCATCATCGTAAATACCGTCGATGTCTTTGGAGTCGAAATCAAGCGTGTTGGTCAAGTCATCGACAGTGGCTATGAAGTGGGTGGTGGGTGGGAAACGAATTTCTTCATCATCCGCTTCCCACTCAAGCCAGACATAGTTCGGCCAAGAGTCCCCTGACAGAGAGAGACAGACTTTAATGAATTTAGCACGTCTTCCCGGGGCGAGTGTTGAAAGATATCCGCGGAGGTGAACTCCATGATCGGTGCCCAATCAGATTCGATAGGCACGGATCTACGCGGTTCGGAACCTATAGCCGGAGACGAGTCCGAGGGTCCGAGGACACCGGTCTCATAGGAGATGGGGTCAGTGTTCGGCTCCAACGCCGATGAGTGTGCGGCCTCTGTGGCGGGGTCCATCCACCCATCCTCGGATGGAGCGATGTGCTCCGAATCGATTCCCGGGGCTGCCGCAGGCGCGATCTCCCGAACACTGTCCGATGGTAGATCTAAGTCATGCTCGTCGTGACTGTTTGGCGTACCTTACATGGGCTCGAATCCGTCAAAGATCAAGTCTCCACGGATGTCGGCAGTATAGTTCAAGCTTCCAAAGCTGACCTGATGGCCAGGGGCGTAGCTATCGATCTGCTCCAAGCGAGTTGGCCCGCAGTACAAAGCCGCCGAATACGAAGATCTGTCTGGGAAGGAAAACCTCCCCCTGGACCGCATTGTTGAAGATGATTGAAGGAGCCATCAAGCCTTATCGCGACGGCACAGTGGAACTCTCAATGAAAGCACCAATCTCGGTGTCAAAACCGGCGGGTCTCGGGTATGGGGTCCCGAACTGTGCGTCTAAGGCTAATGCTAACAGGAGGTGGGGGAAACGATGTTTACCCAGGTTCGGGCCCTCTCGATGGAGGTAATACCCTACTTCCTGCTTGATTGGTCTTGATGATATGAGTATTACAAGAGTTGATCTACCACGAGATCGTAGAGGCTAAACCCTAGAAGCTAGCCTATGATTATGATTGTTTTTTTGTCCTACGGACTAAACCCTCCGGTTTATATAGACACGAAGGGGGCTAGGGTTACACAGAGTCGGTTACAGAGAAGGAGATCTACATATATGAATTGCCAAGCTTGCCTTCCATGCAAAGGAGAGTCCCATCCGGACACGGGATGAAGTCTTCAATCTTGCATCTTCATAGTCCAACAGTCCAGCCAAAGTATATAGTCCGGCTGTCCGAGGACCCCTTAATCCCGGACTCCCTCACCCCCCTCCACAGTTTACACCTCCGGTCATAGCGTCGTAGTGCTTAGGCAAAGCCCTGCACGGATCACATCACCATCATTGTCATCACGCCGTCGTGCTGGCGAAACTCTCCCACCACCCTCTGCTAGATCAAGAGTTCGAGGTACTTCATCAAGCTAAACGTGTGCTGAACTTGGAGGTGCCGTGCGTTTGGTACTAGATCGGTTGGATCATGAAGACATTCGACTACATTAACCACGTTTACTTAACGCTTCCGCTTTCGGTCTACGAGGGTACATGGACACACTCTCCCCCTCTCGTTGCTATGCATCTCCTAGATAGATCTTGCGTGATCGTAGGAAATTTTTTCAAATTGCATGCTACATTCCCTAACAATGGCATCCGAGCCAGGTCTATGCGTCGATGATATGCACGAGTAGAACACAAAGAGTTCTGGGCGATAATAGTCATACTGCTTACCACCAACGTCTTACTTTGATTCGGCGGTATTGTTGGATGAAGGGGCCTGGACCAACATTACATGACCACGTTCATGAGACCGGTTCTACCGACGTGCTTTGCACACAGGTGGCTTGCGGGTGTCTATTTCTCCAACTTTAGTTGAATCGACACTACTAGGAAAAGGGCTATAGATGATACGGACACTAATGGCGCACCAGACATGTGGTGCGCCACTACTATATACTAATGGCGCACCATGTGTTGGTGCATCATTAGTGTCCAAATACTAATGGCGCACCATATCCACGGTGCGCCGTTAGTAACAATTTTTTTTAATTTTTTTTTCAAAACTAGTAATGGCGCACCAGGGATAGTGCGCCATTACTAGTTAAACTAGTAATGGCGCACCACATCCACGGTGCGCCACTAGTAGTTTTTGTTCAATTTTTTTTATTTTTTTTTTCAAAACTGGTAATGGCGCACCAGGGGATAGTGCGCCATTACTAGTTAAAACTAGTAATGGCGCACCACATCCACGGTGCGCCACTAGTAATTTTTTTTTCATTTTTTTCAAAACTAGTGATGGCGCACCGTGGGAGTGGTGCGCCATTACTAATTGAACTAGTAATGGCGCACCACTCCCACGGTGCGCCATTACTAACTTGGCCAAAAAAAATCCACCAAATGCACCCCCTTGTGGACCGCCTTTTTAGTTTTAAAAAAAATAAAAAAATGATGGAAATGTCAAAAAATAAATAAAAGAAAATAAGTTTCCCATGTGATATGTGGTCTAGTTGTTGGGAAAATTTACAAATATGAATTTCGACTTTATTTGCAAAATCTCTCTAGAATTTGTAAAATGGGCATAACTTTTGCATACGAACTCGGATTAAAAAGTTTTTATATGAAAAATCATCTACTCGAAAAGCTACATCCAAATTTAACTGGGGGAACCTCGTTAAACATTTTCAAAATCCTCAAAAACCTAACAGAAAAAAAGTTACGGGGCTTTCAAGATCTAGAGGCAAAAATATTCAAAAAATTTCAAACTTATTGGTGCCGCACCGTTTGATAGGTGCGCCACTAGTAACAGAAAAAAAATTGGTTTCGAATTTTTTTTTGGATTTTTTTTCAAAAAATGATACGTAATATGACCGGGAAGTTTGAAATATTTTTCAAAATTTCATCATAGTCATGAACATGGATAAAGTCCTAGACATCAACAAGGTATAATAGGATTGATATGATATATATATATATATATATCAACAAGTGCTTGTTAAGTGAGGTGGTGCTGGGGTTGGATAGAACTGCGAAGTTAAGCGTGCTCGGGCTGGAGTAGTGTGAGGATGGGTGACCTTCCAGGAAGTTTGACCACTTAGTGCGATTTGACTTGAGATTAAGCATATTGACCCGAGATTAAGGAAAAAAATGGGAAAAAAATTTGAAAAAAAATTTCTGAATTTTTTTTTGAAAAAAATTGTTACTAATGGCGCACTTCTATGTGGTGCGCCATTAGTATCTAATACTAGTGGTGTGGTGCTAGTGGCGCACCAGTAGTGTGCCATTAGTAGGCAAAACTGGTCCGCCACTAGTAGGCTTTTTCCTAGTAGTGCGAGTTTGACTACGGTCGGTCCTTGTTGAAGGTTGAAACAACACACTTGACGAAAAATTGTTGTGGTTTTGATGCGTAGATAAGAACGATTCTTGCTAGAAGCCCGTAGCAGCCACAAAGTAGAGGATGTCTAACTTGTTTTTGCAGGGCATGTTGTGATGTGATATTGTCAAGACATGATGTTATGTAAGTTATTGTATGAGATGATCATGTTTTGTAAAAGTTATTAGCAACTGGCAGGAGCCTTATGGTTGTCGCTTTATTGTATGAAATGCAATCGCCATGTAATTGTTTTACTTTATCACTAAGCAGTAGCGATAGTCATAGAAGCAATAGTTGGCGAGATGACAACGATGCTACCATGGAGATCAAGGTGTCAAGCCGGTGACAATGGAGTCATGACGGTGCTTTAGAGATGGAGATCAAAGGCACAAGATGATGATGGCCATCTCATATCACATATTTTGATTGCATGTGATGTTTATCTTTTATGCATCTTATTTTGCTTAGTACGGCGGTAGCATTATAAGATGATCCCTCACTAAATTTCAAGGTATAAGTGTTCTCCATGAGTATGCACCGTTCCTCCAGTTTGTCGTGCCGAGACACCACGTGATGATCGGGCGAGATAAGCTCTACGTTCACATACAACAGGTGCAAGCCAGTTTTGCACGTGCAGAATACTTGGGTTAAACTTGACAAGCCTAGCATATGCAGATATGGCCTCGGAACACTGAGACCGGAAGGTCGAACGTGAATCATATAGTAGATATGATCAACATAGAGATGTTCACCATTGAAAACTACTCCATCTCATGTGATGACCGGACAGGGTTTAGTTGATATGGATCACGTGATCATTTAGATGACTAGAGGGATGTCTATCTAAGTGGGAGTTCTTAAGTAATATGATTAATTGAACTTTAATTTATCATGAACACAGTCCTGATATTTTTTGCATATCTATGTTGTAGTAGATCAATGGCCCGTGCTACCATTCTCTTTAATTTTAGTGTGTTCCTAGAGAAAGCTAAGTTGAAAGATGATGGTAGAAACTGCACAGACTGGGTCCATAACTTGACAATTATCCTCATTGCTGCACAGAAGAATTACGTCCTTGAAGCACCGCTTGGTGCAAGGCCTGCTGCAGGAGCAGATGCTGATGTTATGAATGTCTGGCAAGCTCGATCTGATGACTACTCGATAGTTCAGTGTGCCATGCTTTACGGTTTAGAATCGGGACTTCAAAGATGTTTTGAACGTCATGGAGCATATGAGATGTTCCAAGAGTTGAAGTTAATATTTCAAGCAAATGCACGAGTTGAGAGATATCAAGTCTCCAACAAGTTCTATAGCTGCAAGATGGAGGAGAATAGTTATGTCAGTGAACACATACTCAGAATGTCTGGGTACCATAACCACTTGACTCAGTTGGGAGTTAATCTTCCTGATGATAGTGTCATTGATAGAGTTCTTCAATCACTGCCACCAAGCAATAAAGGCTTCGTGATGAACTATAATATGCAAGGGATGGAAAAGACAATTCTCGAGCTCTTCGCAATGCTAAAGGCTGTGGAGGTAGAAATCAAGAAGGAGCATCAAGTGTTGATGGTTAACAAGACCACTAGTTTCCAGAAAAAGGGCAAAGAGAAGAAGGGGAACTTCAAGAAGATAGAAGGCAAGTTGCTACTCCCGGGAAGAAACCCAAGTCTGGACCTAAGCCTGAAACCGAGTGCTTCTACTGCAAAGGGACTGGTCACTGGAAGTGGAGCTGCCCCAAGTATTTGGCGGATAAGAAGGATGGCAAAGTGAAAGGTATATTTGATATACGTGTTATTGATGTCTACCTTACTAATGCTCGTAGTAGTGCCTGGTTATTTCAGACTGGTTCTGTTGCTCATATTTGCAACTTGAAATAGGGCTACGGATTAAACGAAGATTGGCTAAGGACGAGGTGATGATGCACATCGGAAATGGTTCTAAGGTCGACGTGATCGCTGTCGGCACTCTACCTCGGCATCTACCTTCGGGATTAGTTTTAGACCTGAATAATTTTTATTTGGTGCCAGCATTGAGCATGAACATTATATCTGGATCTTGTTTGATGCGTGACGGTTATTCATTTGAATCAGAGAATAATGGTTGTATACGAGTAATATCTTTTATGGTCATGCACCCTTGATGAGTGGTGTATTTTGTTGAATCTGGATCGTAGTGATACACATATTCATAATATTGAAGCCAAAAATGCAAAGTTAGTAATGGCAGTGCAACTTATTTGTGGCACTACCGTTTAGGTCATATCGGTGTAAAGGGCATGAAGAAGCTCCATGCTGATGGGCTTTTGGAATCACTTGATGCTTACGAGGCTTTTGGAATCACTTGATGCTTGCGAACCATGCCTCATGGGAAAGATGACTAAGACTCCATTCTCCGGAACAATGGAGCGAGCCACTGACTTATTGGAAATAACACATATCGATGTATGCGGTCCAATGAGTGTTGAGGCTCGCGGCGGGTATCGTTATTTTCTGACCTTCACAGATGATTTGAGCAGATATGGGTATATCTACTTAATGAAACATAAGTCTGAAACATTTGAAAAGTTCAAAGAATTTTAGAGTGAATTGGAAAATCATCGTAACAAGAAAATAAAGTTTCTATGATCTGAACGCGAAGGCGAATATTTGAGTTACGAGTTTGGTCTTCATTTTGAAACAATATGGAATAGTTTCGCAACTCACGCCACCTGGAACACCATAGTGTAACGGTGTGTCCGATCGTCGTAACCGTACTTTATTAGATATGGTGCGATCTATGATGTCTCTTACTGATTTACCGCTATCATTTTGGGGTTATGCTTTAGAGACGGATACATTCACATTAAATAGGGCACCATCTAAATCCGTTGAGACGACACCATATGAACTGTGGTTTGGCAAGAAACCTAAAGATATCGTTTCTTAAAGTTTGGGGCTGTGATGCTTATGTGAAAAAGCTTCAACCTGATTAGCTCGAACCCAAATCGAAGAAATGGGTCTTCGTAGGATACCCAAAAGAAACTGTTTGGTACACCTTCTATCACAGATCCGAAGGCAAGATATTCATTGCTAACAATGGATCCTTTCTAGAGAAGGAGTTTCTCTCGAAAGAAGTGAGTGGTAGGAAAGTAGAACTTGATGAGGTAATTGTACCTTCTCCCGAATTGGAAAGTAGTTCATCACAGAATTCAGCTCTAGAGATTCCTACACCAATTAGTGAAGAAGCTAATGATGATGATCATGAAACTTCAGATCAAGTTACTACCAGACCTTGTAGGTCAATCAGAGTACAAATCGCACCAGAGTGATATGGTAATCCTATTCTGGAAGTCATGTTACTAGACCATGATGAACCTACGAACTATGAGGAAGTGATGATGAGCCCAGATTCCATAAATGGCTTGAAGCCATGAAATCTGAGATGGGATCCATGTATGAGAACAAGGTGTGGACTTTGGTGGACTTGCCCGATAATCAGCAAGCCATAGGAAATAAATGGATCTTCAAGAAGAAGACTGACGCCGCCGGTAATGTTAGTGTCTACAAAGCTCGACTTGTTGGAAAAGGTTTTCGACAAGTTCAAGGAGTTGACTACGATGAGACCTTCTCACCCGTAGCGATGCTTAAGTCTGTCCGAATCATGTTAGCAATTGCCGCATTTTATGATTATGAAATTCGGGAAATGGATGTCAAAACTGCATTCCTTAATGGATTTCTTAAAGAAGAGTTGTATATGATGCAACCAGAAGGTTTTGTCGATCCTAAAGGTGCTAACAAAGTGTGAAAGCTCTAGTGATCCATTTATGGACTGGTCCAACCCTCTCGGAGTTGGAATATACACTTTGATAATGTGATCAAAGCATATGGTTTCATAAAGACTTTTGGAGAAGCTTGTATTTACAAGAAAGTGAGTGGGAGCTCTGTACCATTTCTAATATTATATGTGGATGACATATTGTTGATTGGAAATAATACAGAATTTCTGGATAGCATAAAAGGATACTTGAATAAGAATTTTTCAATGAAAGACCTCGGTGAAGCTGCTTAGATATTAGGCATCAAGATCTATAGAGATAGATCAAGATGCTTAATTGGACTTTCACAAAGCACATACCTTGATAAAGTTTTGAAGAAGTTCAAAATGGATCAGTCAAATAAAGGGTTCTTGCCTGTGTTACAAGGTGTGAAGTTGAGTCAGACTCAATGCCCGACCACTGCAAAAGATAAAGAGAAAATGAAAGTCATTCCCTATGCCTCAGCCATAGGTTTTATCGTGTATGCAATGCTGTGTACCAGACCTGATGTGTGACTTGCTATAAGTTTAGCAGGGAGGTATCAAAGTAATCCGGGAGTGGATCACTGGACAATGGTCAAGAAAATCCTGAAATACCTGAAAAGGACTAAGGATATGCTCCGCGTTTATGGAGGTGACAAAGAGCTTATCATAAATGGTTACGTCAGTGAAAGCTGCGACACTGATCCGGATGACTCTAAGTCGCAAACCGGATATATATTTATATTGAAAGGTGGAGCTGTCAGTTGGTGCAATTCCAAGAAGAGCGTCGTGTCGGGATCTACGTGTGAAGCAGAGTACATAGCTGCTTCGGAAGTAGCAATTGAAGGAGTCTGGATGAAGGAGTTCATATCCGATCTAGGTGTAATACCTAGTGCAACGGGTCCAATGAAAATCTTTTGTGACAACACTAGAACAATTTCCTTGGCAAAGGAATCCAGATTTCAGAAGAGAACCAAACACATCAAGGGATTCTTCAACTCCATCCGCGATCAAGTCAAGGAAGGATACATAGAGATTTGCAAGATACATACGGATCTTAATGTTGCAGACCCGTTGACTAAGCCTCTTCCACGAGCAAAAGATGATCAGCACCAAGACTCCATGGGTGTTAGAAACATTACTATGTAATCTAGATTATTGACTCTAGTCACTACATCCGTGACATTTTGGGCCGAACGAATTTTTTTTCCTGTCATACATATGACACTTCTATGACAATAATTGTGACAAAACCCGGTATCATCATAGATGTGGTGGGCTCCTACTTCTATGACAAAAAATCATGACAGAAAATGGGCTTTTCGTCCTGGGCGGGCCGGAGATGCAACTGCATGACATTCTTTGGGCCGTCCATGACGGAAAAAACTGTGGTAGAAGCGAGGGGGAGGAAAATTTCGGGGAGTTGCCGGTTACGGTGGGAGAGCGATCGCGTTGCTTTCTCATACTGATGCACGCGTGTGTGTGCAAGGCATTGGTCAGTAATTAAACTCGAAAGCGTAGGCGTTGGGATCTAATCAACCCGAAGCGATTGCCTTTGCGCAGCTACGCGTTCTTGAACCCGAGCAATCGATCGATGGTGTTAATCGAACCCGATGGAGCGATTCTTCGCCATCGCCGCTAATCAAGCCGATCGATTGGATGAACAGTGAGCGTTGCGGGGGATGAACAGTGAGCGGTGGCATTGCCTCTGGATGAACAGGAACCCGTGGTGTGGAGGGCTGGATGAACAATAGACGGTGGAGGGGTGGCCGTGGAGGGGTGGTTGAACAGGACCCCATGGTGTGGAGGGCTGGATGAACAGTAGACGGTGGAGGGGTGCCCGTGGAGGGGTGGTTGAACAGTAGCCGGTGGAGTAGCGCACGGTGGAGGCTGGATGAACAGGAGCCCGTGGAGGCTGGAGGAGGTCGACGGTAGCCCGTGGAGGCTGGAGGAGGTCGACGGTGGAGATGAACAATATCCCGTGGAGTACTGTTTTGCGCACGCCACACCCTCCCCGCTTCGATCAGGCGCCCAACACAAGTTCGTTGGCCTGCATTTTGCGTGACGCCACACCCTCCGACATCAGGACCCCCGAGGAGTCTGGACTAGGGGTGTCCAGACAGCCGAACTATCAATATCCGCCGGACTCCAAGACTACGAAGATAGAAGATTGAAGACTCGGCCGTGTCCAGGAAGGTACTTTCCTTGGCGTGGAAGGCAAGCTTGGCAATACGGATATGTAGATCTCCTACCATTGTAACCGACTCTGTGTAACCCTAGCCTCTCCGGTGTCTATATAAACGGAGGGCCTTGGTCCGTGGGGCTAATATACATCTCAACAATCATACCATAGGCTAGCTTCTAGGGTTTAGCCTCCTTGATCTCGTGGTAGATCTACTCTTGTACTACCCATATCATCAATATTAATCAAGCGGGACGAGGGTTTTACCTCCATCGAGAGGGCCCGAACACGGGTAAAAACATTGTGTCCTCGTCTCTTGTTACCATCCGCCTAGACGCACAGATTGGGACCCCTACCCGAGATCCGCCGGTTTTGACACCGACATTGGTGCTTTCATTGAGAGTTCCTCTGTGTCGTCAACGATAGGCTCGATGGCATCTTCAACCAACAACGCTGTCCTGGGTGAGACTTTTCTCCCCGGACAGATCTTCAGATTCGGCGGTTTTGCATGCGGGCAATTCCCTTGGCCATCTGGAGCAGATCGAATGCTACGCCGACTGGGCGTCGATTCGAAGCTTAAACTTCACGGCCAATGTCCGCGGAGACTTGATCTTGACGGACTCGAGCCTGACCAAGCGCGCAAGACCGTGATGATGGGCACGATTTAGCTCTGCCGCCGGACAGAGCATTAATGGCCGCACTCGGATCCGCTTCGGCCATCAGCCCGGAGCCGATCGCCCATCTCGAGGGCCGGTGGTTAGACGCCGCCCTAGGGGCTTCAACATCCACGGCGATGGAGCCGAACACTGATCTTGTCCCCGGCGAAACTCGTGATTCCGAGGCGCCGGACTCCTCGCCGGACTCCGAGCCTCCCGCGCCCCCGCCAATCAATTCGGATTGGGCGCCGGTTATGGAATTCACCACCGCGGACGTCTTCCAGCACTCGCCTTTCGGCGATATCCTGAATTCACTGAAACATCTCTCGTTATCAAGAGAGCCCTGGCCGGACTACGGCCAAGATGGTTGGGGTTCGGATGACGAAGAAATTCAGATCCCACCCACCACCCACTTTGTAGCCACCGCCGATTTATCTAACCGACATGCTAGATTATGATTCAAGACATCGACGGAATAGACGGCGATGCCGAGACGAACAAAAAGCAGAACTTATACAAAGACAACAGACCACCTTGTCGATGACATATATATGGTGGATACCCAAAGGGGAGCGATAACGAGGACCAACGGGCCACGGCAGAAGATAACACCGCCGATAAGCGATTAAAGCGACGGCAAGAACGCGCGCTTAAGTCCGCCCGACGACAACAACGCTCCCAACGAGCCCGCTATATGGCGCAGGCTCACAATCGAACGATGAACATGCACATAAGCAACCGTCCGAACACGACGAGTCAGATAGTCAATCAAAGCCCGGCGAAGACAACAGTCCGGACGACCATACTTCGGACACATCGCCGGAGAATAAGAACCTCCGGAAAAGACTCAGCAGCACTACAAGAAGCCTGAAGAAGGAAAAACGGAAGCTCAAAACAGTGGAAGACACACTCAGAATGAGATGGGGCAAAGTGCTCAACACCGCAGATAAGTACGGCAATGGCCATCAATCAAAGAGCTACCCTAAGCGCAAGCTGCTACCAGAATTCGACAAGGAGGCCATAGAACCCCCACCGTCCAAAAATAAAAGGGCTGCTGGTTGGATAGCGGCAGATTTACGTGCCAAATTCAAAGCGGCGCCACACACAACTCCACCAATGAACTCGGAAGGATAGATGGCCCAGCCAGTCCATTTATGGGCCAAAGGAGAAGGCCCCAAGAAGCAAGGCAACCGCCAAGTGTCCGATGATAACGGCACACACAAATCTGGCGCCAGACACCCACTATGTTTCACCGATGAGGTATTGGACCATGAATTTCCAGCAGGGTTTAAACCCATAAACATAGAGGCCTACGACGGAACAACAGACCCTGGAGTCTGGATAGAAGATTATATACTGCATATACACATGGCCAGAGGAGACGATCTCCACGCCATAAAATATCTACCCCTCAAGCTCAAAGGGCCAGCCCGTCATTGGCTCAAAAGCCTCCCAGAAAACACTGTTGGAAGTTGGGAAGAGCTCGAGGAAGCATTTAGAACAAATTTTCAAGGGACTTATGTCCGTCCTCGAGACGCAGATGATTTAAGTCATATAACTCAACAGCCCGGAGAGTCACAGCGAAATTGCGAACAGGTTTCCTACCGTAAAGAACCAAATAGTCGATCGTCCGGACGCCAAAGCCTTAGCAGCTTTCAAGCACAATGTCCGAGACGAATGGCTCGCCAGGCACCTCGGACAAGAGAAACCGAGGACAATGTCCGCACTAACAAGCCTCATGACCGCTTTTGTGCGGAGAGGATAGCTGGCTAGCAAGAAGCAAAGACCAGCGACCCAAGTACATCCGAGATAAGAGATGGAACGGAAAATCACGGCGAGAAAAGAACAGCGCGGAATAAAGAGAAAAGCCCAAAGAGCACGGCGATCAACGCGGATTCAAAAGCTCGCGGTCCAATAACAAAACTCAGCCCCTCAAGGATGACAAAGGATTTAACCGTCCAACCTACACAAAATTCGGTCGGATATGTCAAATCCATAGCACCCCCGGAAGGCCTGCAAATCACACCCACAGGGATTGTTGGGTTTTTAAACAGTCTGGCCGATTAAATGCCGAACACAAGGGGCTCGACGTGTCAAGCAAAGAAGAGAAACCCCGCCAGCAGGGCACCGGAAAACAAAAGACTTTCCCACAAGGGGTCAAAGCAGTAAACTCACTTCATGTGATAACACGGAAAAATAGTGCGGCACTTTCTAAAAAGAGCTTCGCACGGTCCAGCCCAGCAGACCGTAGAGATTGGATATCCAAACCAATCATTTTCGACCACCAGGACTATTCCAGAAGCGTTCGAAACGCGGGACGGACTCCCCTGATATTGAATCCTTTAATAGACGGATTACAATTTACTAACGTCCTCATGGACGGAGGCAGTGATTTAAACCTGCTATATTCAAACACAATCCGTAGGATGGGGATAGACCCTACCAAAATTCGACACAGCCGCACTTCCTTCAAAGGAGTGAAGCCAGGCCCTTACGCCAAGTGCACATGCACGATACTACTAGAAGTCGTGTTCGGATCGCCGAACAATTTTCGACGTGAAAAACTAATTTTTCACACTGTCCCATTTGAAAGTGAATATCAAGCACTCTTGGGACGAAAGGCTTTTGTCCGCTTCAACGCCATACCGCATTACGCGTCTCTTACACTCAAGATGCCCGGTCCACATGGCACCATTTCAATGCGAGGGTCACTTAAAGACCCCGGACTCGGATAGACGAATCCGGACTCAAGAAAGTTAGGGCTCCCTAGCCGCATACCCTTTCCCAGGGGGCTGCGCGCACAAATCACCGTGGTTTCATATAAACCTTGCTTTAATTATTTATATTTCCTCTTTTGCATATTTTTCGCACGAACTATTTCTAAGGCTAAACGTTCCTCTCTTTCTCCAGATGAACAACGTGCGTACCCGTCCAGGATAACGGCGCAACGGAGACACAGGCGCAGACGTGCAGTAGGGACCCGTTGCCAGGATTCTTTTCAGATTAAGACCTGCAGACCTTTTATCACTTTGTCTCTTGTTGTTACTTTCCTTGGCTTCTTCCTATAGCCAAAGCAGAGCCTGACGCTTTGGCATCGGCCGCGTCAGAAGACCATGCCCGTACCTGGACACTAGGGGCTTAGGGCATAATACTGCCCATTATTATAAAGTCCGAACACCTTCGGGAGTGTTGGCGTCTCGAAAGTTAGGCATTATATGCATCAGCTCGAATCATGTCTTTGGTCAAATGTTGGGTTTGCGGCTCCTGTGTTTTGCTGCCTTACGTTCGTATCACCCGCTAACGCGGCACCGGAGAACTATGCGATTGTGCCCCGCCGCTGGGTGAGCACCTCAAGAGAGAAAGCCGAAAAACCAGCGCCATGATATAGCGAGAGTCTAGTCAGCCACTCGATCGACTATTGGAATGTTTAGAATTCCCCGCTTTGACGAAGGACCGTTTCCTGGTCAGGCACATACGCACACCCGAATCCGGAGATGTGCGGTGCCACCAGGGGCTATATCGTAGCCCCACCCTCGAGCTCCATTGGCTAAGTGGAAGAGATAAAGCATTATAGTCCGGATTGCCTCGTTCGCTACGCTACCACCTCTTTATAACAGGACCGAGACATCGGATTAAGTGTGAAAACGCGCTATTTTGCAAACACCCCAGCACCTTGTGCGAGGGGGCTGAAGCCGAAGACTTCATCTTTCATGTTATACACAAGTATACGTAAACGGGCGCACAGGAGAAGTTTTACTACTTGGACGCACAAGTATAAAAAGCAGTTATACCATAATCATTGATTTACAAGGTACTGCGTTCATTTGAACGTTACATTCTTTGAGCACTGCGCCTCTACTTTACGAGCACCACGCATGACTTTTCCGAAGTAGTGCTCGGCAGGGAGCCGGCTTTCATCCGGACCCTGGGTGGCAACGGCGGTGGCATCCATCTCCGGATAATGCACCTTCACACGGGCAAGAGCCATCCATGGCGCCTTCGATGCAGCCGACCGCTTCATCTCTTTATATGCGGCACCGCCCAAGGAATTGCTGCAGTAAGCCAAAGTAGCTCGTCGCCTTGGACCTCTCTGGCCAGACATGGGCCACGATGTCAGTCATGGCTAGTCCGGACAACCTATTCAGTTCGGCCCATTCGGCCAACCGGTCCGTCAGCGGAAGTGGGCGATCCGGACTGTGGAATTGAGACCAATATAACTCTTCCGTCTCGTGATCCCCCTGGCTCCGGAAGTGCTTAACGACATCAGCCGCACTCGTAGCCAAGTCCATATACGGATCCTCCGAACTCCACAGCCGCTCAAATTGAGCATACTTGGAATCCATAAACCGGCGACGCATCAGAAAAGGCTTGCCAGCCATGATTTCTCCGGCCTGGCGCAGCTCCTCCTTCATAGCCCGCATTGCGGAGCGAGCATCCTTGGCTTCGGCGGTGGCCTTGTTCAGGTCTTCCCGCTCCGATAAGCGCTCCTTCTCAAGAGCCTCATTGCGGTCGGTAGCATCCTTTAATTTCCTGGCCAATTCAGCCACCTCCGCCCTGCTTAGGCAGTGCGCAGCCTTTTCGGCTTTCAACTCCTCGGTTGCCTTCGAGGCAGCCGCGTCACTCCTTCGAGCTTGCTCCTTAGCTAGAGCAAGTTCAGCCCGAAGACTCTCCACCGCAGCAGCACCATCTGTATACACAGCATATAATTTATCAGAGGTGGGCTTCGACCCCCATTAAATAAAGCAACTGCAGAGAATTTATTTACCTTGCGACTCGTCAAGTCGCCGGTTGACAAGTGCGATGTCAGCATCTGCCACGTCAAGTTGCCGACTTAATTCGGCAAACTCATCAGTCCGGCTGGCCCCGGACTATCGCCACCGCACAAGGACGGCGGTATTCATTAATTGAGATTTTGAGATTTTGATCCTCGACGCGCTGTCTTTTCCGACAACCTACCGAGTCTCGGGGCTACTATCATGCAGGCGCATTTTTATATGCAAAACTGTTAAAAGACAAAGGGGTGTGCTATTTTCGCATACCTCAAATCCCGCCAGCAAGCTCAGGGCGGCATTAGGCAATCCGCTTTCAGCGGACGAAATCCTTCCAATCACCATACGCATTAACGCGCGATGATCTTCTCAAATGGACGCCCTCTCAAGCAGACTCTTCAGTCCTCCCGGCTGGACACTGGCAGGCGCCGAACCCTCTGGCCCCTCCGGACTCGGGGATACCCTCCGTGATGACACTTCGGGCTCGCCTGCTTCATTTGGCGGCGCTGCGGATGGAGGCGTATCGCTTTCCATCATCTCCGGAAGAAGATCCCCCGAAGATGAACTCATCTGAGAAGGCTGCAGATCCGAACTGCAATATAAATATTTCGGTTACCCACAGAAGCACAAATGAAGGTACTCCCTTACTACTTAATTTCCTCTTTCATACTCACGACTCGTTGGAGGGCTGGTCCTTCGGCGATGATTGCGCGTCCGGACTCTTTCCGGACGCCGGACCCCCCGGTGAGGATTTCATCACACGCTTAGGGGCTTCGGCCTCCGGATCTTCGGAGGCGGTCCTCTTCTCCCGCTGAAGGGAGGGGTTCTTGTCTCCCACCTCTTCAGTCGCCCCTTTGGGCGAAATATTAGCTCCTTTATTTCCCCCATCGCCCCCTTCTGTGGGCGCGACCTCCAACATTCTGACCAGCACGGGCTCCAGTGTGGTCTCTGGGAGGGGGGCCGGACACCTTATCAGCCTGGATCGCGCCACCCATTCCTGTAAAGAACGAAGGGTTAGGAGACGAACTTTTGAAAGGCATATAAATAGAATGTCCGAACTCTGAGCTATCTACCTGAGTATCCGGGCGATCGCGGCTTAGGCCTGCGTCCTCGGTCGAATCCGGACACGCCACCTGCGGTCCGAAGAACAGCTTGTACATCTCTGTGGGTGTCGCACCCATAAAATGCTGGAGAATACGAGGTCCCTCCGGATTGAACTCCCATAGACGGAGAGGGCGGCGTTTGGCAGCAGGAGGTGCCCGATTAGCATGACCTGCATCACCTTGACCAGGTCGATCTCCCTTGCTTGGAGGTCTCGAATCCGGCCCTGCAGTGAGGGCACGTCCCTGGACGGCCCCCAATTGAGCCCTTGGTTGACCCACGACATTAGTTGGCGTGGAGGTCCCGGGCGGAAGGAGGGCGGTGGTTTTTGCTTGCTGCCCCTTGGAGCGGTGATATAGAACCACTCCTGCTGCCATAATCCAAGTTCCTCTTGGAAGGAACCCTCGAGCCACGGGGCATCGACCTTCTTGCTTATGGTCGCCCCGCCGCACTCCGCTTGACGCCCCCAGATCATCTTCGGTTCCACCTTGAAGGTCTTCAGCCATAGGCCGAAGTGGGGGATGACGCGGAGGAAGGCTTCGCAGACGATGATGAATGCGGAGATATGGAGGATAGACTCCGGAGCCAAGTCGTGGAAGTCTAGCCCATAGTAGAACAGGAGCCCTCTCACGGGGATCCGCGGGAAGCCTAAACCCGGCGGAGGTGGGATACGAAAACGACGTATTCTCCGGGCTCGGGGGCTGGCACGGCCTGCCCTTGGTCAGGCAACCTGTGCGAAACCTCGTAGGCCAGGTACTTGGCCTCACGCAACTTCAATATGTCCTCCTCCGTGACGGAGGAGGGCATCCACCGGCCCTGGAGGTCGGAGCCGGACATGGTTGAGGATCCGAAGCGCTCGAATCTGATGCTCTGGGTGTTGGAACTGGGAGCGGAGGAAAGATTCGATGCGAGATTAAAGAACAAGGACAGGCCTTGGTCCCCTTATAAGGGGGAAGAAATACCAAGGGCCGTCTCCGTGACCGTTTGAGATTCCCCTTCGATAGAGGAGGCGTGGTGACGGGAACGGTTGGGTTACCCACACACGTATTGATGAGGATCCGGAATAAGGGAACACGATCCGCTTCGACAAGACGTGCCAAAACCGCCGCTAAACTAAGCGTCTGCGGTGGAGTAGTAAAAATGATTGGACGAGGACTTGGCTGCGATGTGATGTCATGCCGCGAATACGCCGCCAGATTGAGCTAAGTGTATATTTTATTCTCTCTACGGTGGAATGTGGAATTTATTTTGCAGAGTCGGACACTATCCTGGTGTTCATTATCTTCTCCGGATTATTCAAAGGGGGAACCCGCCTTGCAATGCCGAACATTATGCACGCCGGACTTATCGTCATTGAAGACCTGGTTCAGGGCTCTTGAGGAGTCTGGACTAGGGGTGTCCGGACAGCGGACTATCAATATCCGCCGGACTCCAAGACTATGAAGATAGAAGATTGAAGACTCGGCTCGTGTCAGGAAGGTACTTTCCTTGGCGTGGAAGGCAAGCTTGGCAATACGGATATGTAGATCTCCTACCATTGTAACCGATCACAGAAACCCTAGCCTCTCCGGTGTCTATATAAACCGGAGGGCCTTGGTCCGTAGGGCTAATATACATCTCAACAATCATACCATAGGGTAGCTTCTAGGGTTTAGCCTCCTTGATCTCGTGGTAGATCTACTCTTGTACTACCCATATCATCAATATTAATCAAGCAGACGTAGGGTTTTACCTCCATCGAGAGGGCCCGAACACAGGTAAAAACATTGTGTCCTCGTCTCTTGTTACCATCCGCCTAGACGCACAGATTCGGGACCCCTACCCGAGATCCACCGGTTTTGACACCGACAACCCCGTTTGACCGTAGCGCCCAACACAAGTCCGCTTTTGTCTGCTTTTTTGCGACGCCACACCCTTCCCGATCAACAGACCCCGTTTCGACCGTAGGAGGTCATTTCCTCCGCTTTGGCGGTACACCACACCCTCCTAATCAACAGACCCGCTCGAGCGTAGGAGGTCCGTTTTCTCCATTGTGCGATGCACGCCAGCCTCATTTCCATTGCCGCCTGGCCCAAACCCTCCCGATGAACATGACCATGCTTCCGTTCGGACCCAGCCGGTTGACTCCCACGCGTTCCGTTGCCTCCCGATGAACACAACGCATTCCGTTGCCTCCCCATGAACACGACGACGACGCTGTTTCTCCGTTCCGACCCAGCCATGTACGTATGCGCGAGTAGGCGTTCGAGACTCTGCCCGTATGTATGTACGTGGCCGTATTTTCTTTCTTGCACCTCGCACATGACGTGCGTTATGCGTGCGCCGCCTACTACGATCCGGTATGTGCGTACGTTCGCGACCAGAATGACAATGCTACGTACGCTTCGACTAGGTGGGTCCCGACTGTCAGGCAGTTCCTTGCGTGCGAAAAAGTAGCTGGTGGGTCCCAGCAGTCAGAGGGGCGAATCGTTT
Source organism: Aegilops speltoides (assembly GCA_021437245.1). NCBI lineage: Eukaryota > Viridiplantae > Streptophyta > Magnoliopsida > Poales > Poaceae > Aegilops > Aegilops speltoides. The sequence goes on from CM038142.1 coordinate 368,366,332, forward strand.
TGCCCGGACGCACTTCCTTTGTGTGTGAAGATGTAGCTGGTGGGTCCCAGCAGTCAGGGGGGCGAATCGTTTTTTTGCCCGGACGCACTTCCTTGTGTGCGAAGATGTAGCTGGTGGGTCCCCGCAGTCAGGCGAATTGTTTTTTTGCCCGGATGCACTTCCTTGTGTGCGAAGGTGTAGCTGGTGGGTCCCAGCAGTCAGGGGGGAAACGTTTTTTTTGCGAAATATGGTGGCCCGTCCGGTGGGTCCCCGCCGTCAGGTGGAGGAATAATTATTTTGCGCGTAATAAGGAGGCACTTCCTTGCTGCGGCCATGGACCCAGCTGTCAGCCTCTCCACATACAGTCCATGTCCGATGGAAGCCGTTCTTTGACCACGTTGACCACGCCGCGCCGAGAGCACTAGGGCGGTGGACGACGTCGAGGCCTAGGAAGGGGACGACGCGGAGCCGGGGAAGACGCAACAGTGGATGCCCACGCGTAGAGGAGTACGAGGGTTCACTTGTTCGCTGCGGTGTGAGGCTGCCGTCGGCGCAGAATAACAGGGGGTGTGGGTGAGTAGAGGGATGGCCTGGCCAGCGATGGGAGTAGTAGGGGGCGGTGAGGCCTCCGCCGCATCACAGCCGGCCACGGGAGGCAGGAGCACGAGGCACGACCGGCGCTGGTTTGGGCGACTGGAGCAAGAATACCAGAGGTTGAACCAGCACTATGGCCGTTGGATGGACATCGTACGGTCACTGGAGCTAGAATCGTGCATATTGACTAAGTTGACAAAGCCCTCCGTCCCCTCAACTTAGGCCCACAAGTCAGCCTGCCACAATACTGGGTCCCAGCTAATAGGGGAAGTATTCATTTTTTTGTGCGTAATAAGGAGGCACTTCCTTGCGTGCGAAGATATAGCTGGTGGGTCCGAGCTGTCAGCGGCGGTAACATTTTTTTCGCGAAATGCTGAGTCCCTTTTGTTGGGTCCCTGATGTCAGGTGGACGAATCATTATTTTGCGTGTAATAAGGAGGCAGTTCCTTGCGTGCGGCCGTGGACCCAGCTATCGGCCTCTCCACGTACAATCCACTTCAGATGCATGTCGGTCGTTGACCACGTTGACCAGGCCGCGCTGAGAGCACCAGGGCGGTGGACGACAGTGAGGCCTAGGAAAGGAACGACGCGGAGGCAGGGAAGACTCAACAGTTGTTTCCCACGCGGAGGGGAGTACGACTAGACGAGGGTTTACTGGTTCGTCTGTCATCGCCGGAGAATAACAGCAGGTGTGGGTGAGTAGAGGGATGCCTACGCCAGCGATGGGAGTACAGTGGGGTGGTGAGGCTCTGGCAAAGAAGACCGATCATGAGGAGGAGGGAGCAGCAGTCCCATCGGCGCTTGTTTGAGCGTTTGCCGAGCAGAAGAGCAGAGATTGAAGAAGACGACGGCGGTTGGATGGCCATCCAACAATCACTTTGCTAAAGGCCAACCTTTTTTAGGAAAGCCTCAAATCTGTGGAAAAAAAGATACAACCCATCTGCCATTATTTCTAATAATTTACAGCCCATTTGCTAATTCTTAAGGTTTTTTGGAGCCCATATTTTTTGTTAGCATTACAGTCCATATTGTGGCCACAGTTAAAAATTATACTGAAATGTTGCATATTTGGTGCGGTCCGAACTGTTTTAATCCCAAATTTCGACTCACATTGAACTGATTTTAAAACTAAATGTATATCAATATAAAATCCAACAAATTCTCCACGATAAAAATTAATGTAATTTAAAATCTCGGAATGAAAAAAGATATTTGAAACTAATTGCGCTCGATGTGTTTTAAAATGTACAACCCATTTCTCATTATCGATGGGCCATTTTTTCGCCAAATTAATGAAAGCTCTCCTCGTCTTGAAAGATTTGCAGCCCAACAGCCTCGACAAAGCGATTTACTTGGCAAATCACAAAAAAAACTGGGTTGTGGCCGTGGACCTAGCTGTCAGCCTCTCCACGTACAGTGCTCTTCCGATGGAAGTCGTTCCTTGACCACGTTGATCACGCCGCGTGGAGAGCACCACGGCAGTGGATGACGGCGAGGCCTAGGAAGGGGACAATGCGGAGCCGGGGAAGACGCGGCAGTGGAAGCCCGCACGGAGAGGAGTACGAGGGTTCACTGGTTCGGCTACGGTGTGAGGCTGCCATCGCTGCAGGGCCTGTCCAGCGGTGGGAATAGTAGGGGGCGGTGAGTCCTCCGCGGCAGCACAGCCGGCCACGGGAGGCAGGAGCATGAGGCACGACCGACGCTGCTTTGGGTAATTTGGAGCAAGAAGACCAGAGGTTGAAGAAGCACTACGCCCATTGGATGGACATCGACGGTCCTTTGGAGCTAGAATCGTTCATATTGACTAAGTTGACAAAGCCCTTCGCCCCCCGTCAACTTAGGAGGCCCTAAGTCAGCCTCCCACCAAGGTGGGTCCCAGCTAGCGGGGAGTATTCATTTTTTTGTGCGTAATAAGGAGGCACTTCTGTGGGTCCGAGTGACAATGGGGGACATTTTTTATGAAATACGGTGGCCCGTCGGTGGGTCCCAGCAATCGGGGCAAACATTTTTTCGCAAAATACGGTGGCCCGGCCGATTGGGTCCCCATTGTCGCTTGGAGGAATCATTATTTTCCGTGTAATAAGGAGGCACTTACTTGTCTGCGCCGTGGACCCGGTGAGACTCTCCACGTCAAAGATATACTTCCGATGGAAGTCGTTCCTCGACCATGTCGACCTCGCTGCGTTCCGTGGCATGCATGCGCCCATGGGCATGGTGCGCCCCCACCGTCGACCTCTCACGCATAATCATCTTCCGATGACTCTCGGTTGTTGACCACGCTGACCACACCGTGCGAAGCGTGCCAGACCGAACGACCGGAGATGGGGAAGACAGGCGGTGGAGTCGAGATGGAGAGGAGTGGGAAACTTCACTGGTTTGGGTGCGCGACAGCACATCCGCGGTGCCGCCCACGGGAGACAGGAGCAAGAACAGAGGTTGAAGAAAGAGCACGGCTGTTGGATTAACATACAACGGTCCAGCTGCTAGAATCATTTGTTGATTAAGTTGACAAAGCCGTGCGTACACGTCCGCTTAGCAGGCCCACAAGTCACCACCGTCGACGGGTCCCGGTGCCAACGGATGAATAATTTTTTCGCAAAACAAGGAGGCACTTCCTTCCGTGCGAAGATACAGCCGGTGGGTCCCAGCTGTCAGGTGGAGGAAACAATTTTTTCAGCTTAATAAGGAGGAACTTTTCTTGCGTGCGACCATGGACCTCGTGGGTCCCAGCTGTCAGGCTCTCCACGTACAGTCCTATTCCGATGACTCTCGTTTATTGACCATGCCGCACCGAACACTGCAAGGCGGTGGACGACAGCGAGGCCTCGGACGGGAACGACTCGGAGATGGGAAAACGCAGCAGTGGAGTCACAGATTGAGAGGAGAAGAAGGGTTATAACTGGTTTTGTTGCAATTCACATCAAACTCAGGTTCACAGGACACGTTCATATTCATAGCCAACATTCACTATCAACAACTCAAAAGATTCATATATACACAAGCTCAGCATATCTATGCATCCAAATGATTGATAGATCACACGACAATATTCATACATAATTCACAAAAAGATTCAGATATACAGATGTTCAGTATGTTTATGCATCCAAATGATTGAGATCATAGCCAATATGATCCATGGACGAACTTTAATTACCTAGGGTACAGACTGGTAAATGGTGTTCAATCAGAGGTACTTCTTGCTAAAATTAGTTCTTGTACGAGTAAACTTTCGAGTACATAAGAGGCAGCATAGACAAACTGAACTTTGCTTGTAGGTTTATCCTCAAATAGTGGTCTTGTGCCGACGGAGGTTTGAGAAACTTGGCCACTACTTTCATCCAACTAGTTTACTGGCTCATCTTGGTCCTGTATCTCGCCAAAATTCTACATTGCAGACGAGAAAGGAGGCGGTTGAGAAAGTGAACCACCCAAATTTTTGTGCAGTTCAACTGAAATGGAGCATCCTTGGCGTCTGATCGATTAAGTCCCGAGATGAATATCTGCGTCAACCAACTTGTCCGGAATCTTTAGACTCCATGCCATATAGTTCGCTACCATATGTGCCGATAACCAAAAGGCACAAGTTGGGACCAAAGATCGGATCTGCGTTTTTCGGGCTATGCACGAAGAAATATTTTTGGCGCTCACTCTCCTAATACTTGGAGTTTGACAGTTGGTTGACGCCGGTTGATACTCGAATGAATATAGGCACTTCTTGTCAACATCGATGCTTGTCTGAGTGAACTTTGGAGTACATAGCAGCAGCATAAGTACCTGTCCATCTGATCATTTTGTGCAGTTCTACTGAAATCGCCCGATGTAATGATTTGCCTGCGAGTTCAGGCTCCAAATTACTCCTTTATGAAATCGGCAAACCTTAGCACAATACCAAATTATCAATACATATGACAGGCACAATAATCAGGATAAAGACCATTACCAACCTGTGTGAGGTAGCATATCAATTACTATTTCCTTTGACTGGAAGCCGAGATAAGCCAAGCGACTGACAACAAAGGAAGAAAGCAAGCGGAGATTAGCGACTGACAGGAAAGGACGGAAGTTGTCGAGGCAATGAAGCACCCAAAGTTTTTGTGCAGTTCCACCAAAATCGAGCATCCCTGTTGGCCCATATATTGAGAGAGTGAAATTACTGTAATAGTGGACTAGTTGATGAAACATACACTAACAAATAGAAGCACCCTCATTATCTTAATGGGTAAAGTTAGCAACATGGTAGTCTTGCTTAAAGAGAGGTATTAGTTTATTTAATCAGTGCAAATTAGCTCAACTCAACACTCAAAGCATTGCCATTTATCATAGGTTGCAAAACTTAAAAGTGCAAAGATAAAGGAGTTTCTCATGACAGTAGCACGATACAAATAGAGATGACAACAAACTAATATCGATGAAGGCCTTAGGCCCGTACCAACCTGAGAAAAAAGCTTATTCATGTAGTCCCATAAGAGATGATAAAGCACTCACTAGAATCACACAATAGTATATATTTTTGTGCACTTCAAATGTATGGTTGAAATCACTCTTGTTTACCAGTCTTTGAGATTATATCGAAGATTATCAAGAACTTCCAGCAGAGTTAAAGACTTGGCTGGGATACAGATTCATTGTATTGTCTTGTGTAGTTCCACTAAAATGTATGATTGGCACAACATGATCCTTGTTTGCACAACTAGGAACAAGGTGAAACCTTCATTAGCTTAGTGAGAAAGGATAGGAAGACATTAGCATATTACTCAAACAAGAGCATCAAATTCATGATGGACAAGACGCAAAACATTGCCTCATTGAAGCAATGGCAATAAATTGACATGCAAAACAATATCACTATTATGTCATGACATTAATAATATTCCCTCCCTGCTCCACCACATGATTCACCTCCATAGACAAACATTCACACGCATATGATTCAGCATAGGGTCCTACTAAAGATTTGTTTAACTCCAACAGAAAATTAGGCAAGAATAAATTAGTGGTACTTAAGTGCTCCTAATTAATTAAGTGAGATAGCGTAGTGGAAGGGCTCCTCGAGTCTCGTCTCACATGTAAGGTAGTCGTTGCGGAGCCCTTGAATAGCCTCGACCGAGGCCTCAGCTTCAAAGAAGATCGCCTTTGGCATCTGTTTATTCTTCTTCTTCTTCCTCTTCATGCTATGTTTCTCTTTCTCCTCACCAGTTGGTGAAACCAAGTACATGATTGGCCTTCAAATTCAGAATAGGTTTTGTCAGTGAGGGAGTACAAGTGTACTAGTAAAAAACAGCATTATTTTCTCATGGTAGTCGGAAAATAGAGATGAACACATGCATTAAATATCATTCTTACCTAAAGGAAGATTATGGCGCCAATATGGATGATGAGGATTGGAACACAGATCTCCCTTTGTGCAGTTCCACCAAAATGAACCAATTGTTCCATCTGACATTCCAGTTAAACAACACAAAAGTCACTTCTTTTAAGAAGAGTTTTGTGCAGTGCACCAAAAGGTTACAACAGCAACCAGGTGAATTGTATATCCCTGTTTGCGCAAAAAGGCACAGAGGAAACAGTTAGAGTCTCAAACAATTACAGGCAAAAACATTTGGCTAAACTTGTGAGAGTCTCAAACAATTACAGGCAAAAACAGTGGCATGGCTTCATTTTTACCACGGACATTATATTAAGAACAACTAAGGCTGCGTTCGGTTCACAGGTTTGGTGCAGGATTTTTGTAGGAACACAATTCCTACTGTATTCTTTCCCTTCCAACCTTCCGGAACACGGGAAAGGTGAATAGTGTTTCATAGGAAAGCTGATCTAGTAGTACTGGTCCCATCGGATTAGAAACATCCACGTGCTACTCATTTTTTGGGCGGAAGCCCGAGGCAGGCGCTCGCTGCCATGCATTAGACAGGTTGCTGTGCTATGTTTGCCGGAATAAAAAAATCAACCTATGTGTGGTACGTGAGGTGAGGACAAGAGTAGTCACTGTGTAGTTGAATAAACAAATAGCATCTCATACTGCCAAGCATGCTACTCTGAAAAAACAAATCTGTACATTTCGTAGTCCATCCGAATACATTCTCTTGAGAGTTTCCTCCGATTCGTTGTTCCATAGTTTTATACCTACATTCCTTTCCTATTCCTCTATTTTCATAAGACCTATGATTTCTGCTCCTTTATTCCGAGAGGAGCTTAAATATTTGGTATAAGGGCATGGGATAGTGGGTGTACCAGCAGTATAGCACCATGTACGTAAATAGGGGCATAAAGTGGTGATTCATAGTTTGTTTCCCCGAGAAACAAACATCCAAGAAACATATCTGGGTTGGTCCCATTTTTGTTCACTCTAGCCACCTACTACTATGTGTGGATAGCAAATCTAGTCCTGGTCATACCACTGTGTACAACGTTACCCCTATATTTCCCTTTTTGACCAAGAGACCGGTTGGATGACCAAATTGCATTACTTTCATCCCTTTCCTTCCTGTTTGTACCAAGTCCGATGTACATACTAAATTCCCCCACCCCCACTTTATTTCAGTGACAAGTATTTTCGGACGGAGGGAGTACAAGATTTGACTCCATGAAGTAGCTTTACCTCTAACAATAGAAGAAAAAAATAGGTGACGTTGGACCATCCGATCGAGAGGGGCTGAGAGGTAGAAAATGATGCACATGCAGCGACGTAGCGAGCTGGGGAAGTAGAGCTAAGGCGGTTTCGAACGAAGATATACCTGAAGGTCGTCGGGATGTGGATAGGTGGGCGGCGGAGGCGGATCCGCCACGAGCAACGCAGCGAAGGATCGGAGGACCTCCAGCGCCCGGCGCTCCGCCGAGATAAGCTCAGGCGGCCGACGGTGGGTCTCCTCCTTGCTGTCGACAACGGTTTAAACGCTGCCCTCCTCCCTTCACCGGCGGAGGGGATACGTCCCGATCTCTAACCGGTGGTGAGGATAGAAAGCCGGTGTTTTTGAAGGGAGAAAGACAGGTTACTACCCCTATCTTGTTTAGATCCGAGAGGATGAGAGTGTGTGAATAGAGCAGCCCTAGCAAGCAAGCGCGGAGGCTCCGCCTATATATAAGTAGTGCGGTAGTTTTCCTTTTCACTCCATCAAAACAATCGCTTAAAATTGTGTACTATACTACATGCCAGTCGCGGTTTTTTAGTTGTTGATTGTTTTTGAGATAGCTACCGCTTGTTCCAAGTGGTGTTACGGTGCTGTGTCGCACTTCAGTATCTTTCAAGTCCGTAGTACTACAAGTCCCTCCATTAAATGAACAACCACCCCTCGTAAAATTGTGAACAAGCCCACGGCTAAAATTAGCGGAAACGTGGGTTGCCCCAACATGCATTATTATTTATATTTTCTACTCCCTCCGTTCCTAAATATAAGTCTTTTTTATTAGCCACATCTAAGACAAGAATTTTTTTTATTAGCAGTGAACCCCACATGTCATATACACAATTTTTTGGCAAGATTCCCTTAGGCAAGCCAAAGTGTGTCTAACAATGGCCCTGTTTGGATACTCTAACACAGTTAGAGTTAGAGTTATTTTCTAACCCACTCTAACCCAAATAAGTGTTGGGGAACGTAGTAATTTCAAAAATTTTCCTACGCACACGCAAGATCATGGTGATGAATAGCAACGAGAGGGGAGAGTGTTGTCCACATACCCTTGTAGACCCGGCGGAAGCGATCACAACGTAGAGGAAGTAGTCGACGTTCTCCTCGCGATCCGACCGATCCCGCGCCAGCACTCGACGCCCGAGTTCTTGACACACATACAGCTCGATGACGCCCTCAGATCCGATCCAGCCGAGTGTCGAGGAGAGTTCTCACAAGACGACGGCGTGGGACGATCTTGATGTTTCACGGCGCAGGCTTCGCCTAAGCTTCATGACAGTATGACCGAGGTGGAATATGGTGGAGGGGGCACCGACACGGCTAAGGAACGATCCGTAGATCAAACTTGTGTGTTCTAGGGTGCCCCCTGCCCCGTGATATAAAGGAGGGAGGGGAGGCCGGCCTGCCCTAGAGGAGGCGCTACAGAGGAGTCCTACTCCCACCGGAGTAGGACTCCCCCTTCCTTGTTGGAATAGGATTGGGGAGGGGGAAGAGGAAAGGGGGCGCCGCCTCCTTGTCCTATTCGGACTGGGGGGGGGGGCGCGCGGCCACCCCTGGCCGGCCCTTCCTCTTCTCCCTCGAGGCCCACCGAGGCCCATTTACCCCCCGGGGGGTTCCGGTAACCTCCCAGATTCGCAAATTCTGTTTTCACCCGAACCATTCGAACTCCAAACATAGGCTTCCAATATATCAATCTTTATGTCTCGACCATTTCGAGACTCCTCGTCATGTCCGTGATCACATCCGGACTCAACTTCTTCGGTACATCAAAATACATAAACTCATAATAACCGTCATCGAAACCTTAAGCGTGCGGACCCTACGGTTCGAGAACAATGTAGACATGACCTAGAACTATTCTCGGTCAATAACCAATAGCGGGACCTGGATGCCCATATTGGTTCCTACATATTCTACGAAGATCTTTGTCGGTCAGACCGCATAACAACATACGTTGTTCCTTTGTCATCGGTATGTTACTTGCCCGAGATTCGATTGTCGGTATCCAATACCTAGTTCAATCTCGTTACGCAAGTCTCTTTACTCGCTTCGTAATACATCATCTCATAACTAACTCATTAGTTGTAGTGCTTGCAAGGCTTGATGATGTGTATTACCGAGAGGGCCCAGAGATACCTCTCCGACAATCGGAGTGACAAAACCTAATCTCGAAATACGCCAACCCAACATCGCCTTTGGAGACACCTGTAGTACTCCTTTATAATCACCCGTTATGTTGTGACGCTTGGTAGCACCCAAAGTGTTCCTCCGTAAACGGAGTTGCATAATCTCATAGTTACAGGAACATGTATATGTCATGGATAAAAGCAGAGCAACATACTAAACGATCGTGTGCTAAGCTAATGGAATGGGTCATGTCAATCAGATCATTCTACTAATGATGTGACCTTGTTAATCAAATAACAACTCTTTGTTCATGGTGGGAAACATAACCATCTTTGATTAACAAGCTAGTCTAGTAGAGGCACACTAGTGACATATTGTTTTGTCTATGCATTCACACATGTATCATGTTTCCGGTTAATACAATTCTAGCATGAATGATAAACATTTATCATGAAATAAGGAAATAAATAATAACTTTATTATTGCCTCTAGGGCATATTTCCTTGATCTCCCACTTGCACTAGAGTCAATAATCTAGATTACATAGTAATGATTCTAACACCCATGGAGTCTTGGTGCTGATCATGTTTTGCTCGTGGAAGAGGCTTAGTCAACGGTCTGCAACATTCAGATCCGTATGTATCTTGCAAATCTCTATGTCTCCCACCGACTAAGTCCCGGATGGAATTGAAGCGTCTCTTGATGTGCTTGGTCCTCTTGTGAAATCTGGATTCCTTTGCTAAGGCAATTGCTCCGAGATTGTCACGAAGATTTTCATTGGACCCGATGCACTAGGTATGACACCTAGATCGGATATGAACTCCTTCATCCGCACTCCTTCATTAGCTGCTTCAAGCTGCTATGTATTCCGCTTCACATGTAGATCCCGCCACGACGCTTTGTTTAGAACCGCACCAACCGACAGCTCCTCCGTTTAGTGTAAATACGATCCGGTCTGCGATTTAGAATCGTCCGGATCGGTGTCAAAGCTTGCATCAACGTAACTGTTTACGATGAGCTCTTTGTCACCTCCATATACGAGAAACATATCCTTAGTCCTTTTCGGTATTTCAGATGTTCTTGACCGCTGTCGATGATCCACTCTCGATTACTTTGGTACCTCCCGCTAGGCTTATAGCAAGGCACACATCAGGTCAGGTACACAAGATTGCATACATGATAGAGCCTATGGCTGAAGCATAGGAACATCTTTCATTTTCTCTCTATCTTCTGCGGTGGTCGGGCATTGAGTCTTACTCAACTTCACACCTTGTAACACGGCAAGAACCCTTTCTTTGCTTGATCCATTGTGAACTTCTTCAAAATTTTGTCAAGGTATGTGCTTTGTGAAAGTCCAATCAAGCGCCTTGATCTATCTCTATAGATCTTAATGCCTAATATATAAGCAGCTTCACCGAGGTCTTTCATTGAAAAACTCTTATTCAAGTATCCCTTTATGCTATCCAGAATTCTATATCATTTCCGATCAGCAATATGTCATCTACATATAATATCGAAATGCTACTGAGCTCCCACTCACTTTCTTGTAAATACAAAGCTTCTCCAAAAGTCTCAGACAAACCCAAATGCTTTGATCACACTATCAAAGCGCTTATTCCAACTCCGAGATGCTTGCACCAGTCCATAGATGGATCATTGGAGCTTGCACACTTTGTTAGCTCCTTTGGATCGATAAAACCTTCTCGTTGCATCATATACAACTCTTCTTCCGTAAATCCATTCAGAATGCGTCTTTACATCCATTTGCCAAATTTCATAATCATAAAATGCGCAATTGCTAACATGATTCGGACGGACTTAAGCATCGCCACTGGTGAGAAGGTCTCATCGTAGTCAATCCCTTGAACTTGTCGAAAACCTTTTGCATAAGTCAAGCTTTATAGACGAGAATATTACCGTCGCCGGTCTTCTTCTTGAAGATCCACTTGTTTTCTATTGCTTGCCTACCTCGGCAAGTCAACCAAAGTCCATACTTTGTTTTCATACATGGATCCCATCTCGATTTCATGGCCTCAAGCCATTTTATGGAATCTGGGCTCACCATCGCTTCTTCATAGTTCGTGAGGTTCATCATGATCTAGTAGCATGATTTCGAACAGGATTACCGTATCACTCAGTGCGGATCTTACTCTGGTTGATCTACGAGGTTCTCAGAGTAACTTGATCCAAGTTTCATGATCAACATCATCAACTTCCTCACTACTTGGTGTAGATGTCTCGTAAACCGGTTTCGCGATTTAACTACTTTCAAGTAAGGGAGAAGGTACTATTACCTCATCAAGTTCCACTTTCCTCCCACTCACTTCTTTCGAGAGAAACTCCTTCTCTAGAAAGGATCCATTCTTAGCAACGAATGTCTTGCCTTCGGATCTGTGATAGAAGGTGTACCCAACTGTCTCCTTTGGGTATCCTATGAAGACACATTTCTCGATTTGGGTTCGAGCTTATCAGTTGAAGCTTTTTCACATAAGCATCGCATCCCCAAACTTTAAGAAACGACAACTTTGGTTTCTTGCCAAACCACAGTTCATAAGGTGTCGTCTCAACGGATTTCGACGGTGTTCTATTCAGTGTGAATGCGGCCGTCTCTAGAGCATAACCCCAAAACGATAGCGGTAAATCAGTAAGAGACATCATAGATCGCACCATATCTAGTAAAGTACGATTATGACGCTCGGACACACCATTACGTTGTGGTGTTCCGGGTGGCGGAGTTGAGAAACTATTCCGCATTGTTTCAAATGTAGACCAAACTCGTAACTCAAATATTCACCTCCACGATCGATCGTAGAAATTTAATTTTCTTATTACGATGATTTTCAACTTCACTCAAATTCTTTGAACTTTTCAAATGTTTCAGACTTATGTTTCATTAAGTAGATATACCCATATCCGCTTAAGTCATCTGTGAAGGTGAGAAAATAACGATATCCGCCACGAGCCTCAACATTCATCGGACCACATACATCAGTATGTATGATTTCCAACAAATTTGTTGCTCTCTCCATAGTACCGAGAACGGGTTCTGGTCATCTTGCCCATAAGGCACGGTTCGCAAGTGCCAAGTGATTCATAATCAAGTGACTCCAAAAGTCCATCAAGATGGAGTTTCTTCATGCGCTTTACACCGATATGACCTAAAAAAGAAGTGCCACAAATAAGTTGCACTATCATTATCAACTCTGCATCTTTTGGTTTCAACATTATGAATATGTGTATCACTACTATCGAGATTCATCAAAATAGACCACTCCTCAAGGGTGCATGACCATAAAAGATATTACTCATATAAATAGAACAACCATTATTCTCGATTTAAATGAATAACCATCTCGCATCAAACAAGATCCAGATATAATGTTCATGCTTAACGCAGCACCAAATAACAATTATTTAGGTCTAAAACTAATCCCGAAGGTAGATGTAGAGGTAGCGTGCCGACCGCGATCACATCGACTTTGGAACCATTTCCCACGCGCATCGTCACCTCGTCCTTTGCCGGTGTTCGCTAATCCGTAGTCCTTGTTTCGAGTTGCAAATATTAGCAATGTAACCAAGATCAAATACCCAGTGCTATCTGCGAGCTCTAGTAAGGTACACATCAATAACATGTATATCACATATACCTTTGTTCACCTTGCCATCCTTCTTATCCGCCAAATACTTGGGGCAGTTCCGCTTCAAAGGACTACCGCTTGCAAGAGAAGCACTCGATTTCAGGCTTAGGTCCAGACTTGGGTTTTTCTCTGAGCAAAGCAACTTGCTTGTCTGTTCTTCTTGAAGTTCCTTCTTCTTCCCTTTGCCTTTCTTCTTGAAACTAGTGGTCTTATTGACCATCAACACTTGATGCTCCTTCTGATTTCTACCTCCGCAGCCTTTAGCATTGCGTAAGAGCTCTGTATAGTCTTTACTAACCCTTGCATATTATAGTTCATCACGAAGCCTTTGTAGCTTGGTGGCGGTGATTGAAGAATTTCATCAATGACACAATCATCCGGAAGATTAACTCCCAATTGTGTCAAGTGATTGTAGTACCCGGACATTACGAGTATGTGCTCACTAATGTAACTATTCTCCTCCATCTTGCAGCTATAGAACTTATTGGAGACTTCATATCTCTCAATCCGGGCATTCTGTTGGAATATCAACTTCAACTCTGGAACATCTCATATGCTCCATGACGCTCAAAACGTCGTTGAAGTCCCGGTTCTAAGCCGTAAAGCATGGCACATCGAACTATAGAGTAGTCATCAGCTTTGCTCGCCAGACGTTCTTAACGCTGTCGGTTGCATCGCAGAAGAAGTCTGGCACCTAGCGGTGCATCCAGACGTAACTCTTCGGCAAAGCAATGAGGATAATCCTCGAGTTACGGACCCAAATCCGTGTAATTGCTACCATCATCTTTCAACTTTGCTTTCTCAAGGAACGCATTAAAATTCAACGGAACAACAAAGACGAGCCATCTATCTACAATCAAACATAAACAAGCAAGATACTATCGGTACTAAGTTCATGATAAATTTAAGTTCAATTAATCATAGTACTTAAGAACTCCCACCGTAAAGACATCTCTAGTCATCCAAGTGATCACGTGATCCAAATCAACTAAACCATAACCGATCATCACGTGAAATGGAGTAGTTTTCAATGGTGAACATCTTATGTTGATCATATCTACTATATGATTCACGCCGACCTTTCGGTCTCCGTGTTCCGAGGCCATATCTCGCATATGCTAGGCTCGTCAAGTATAACCCGAGTATTCTGCGTGTGCAAAACTGGCTTGCACCCGTTGTAGATGGACGAGAGCTTATCACATGTAACGCCTCGATGCGGCTATATCTCCCACGTGTCGAAGCACGACTTAGAGGCATAACCGCATTGAAAGCAATGTCGCAAGTGAGGTAATCTTCACACAACCCAAGTAATACATAAGGAAAGAGATACATAGTTGGCTTACAATCGCCACTTCACACAATTACATGAATAAAGCATTACATCATCCAGATACAATCAAGGTCCGACTACGGAACCAAAATAAAAGAAGAACCCCAAATGCATAAAGGTCCCCAATCGACCCCAACTGGGCTCCACTCTTGATCAACTAGAACGAAACAACACAAAGGGCAAGATCTTCATCGAGCTCCTCCTTGAGCTTGGTTGCGCCACCGCTTCGATAACATAGGCACCGCAAACTGGTTTTGAAGTATCCGTGAGCCACGAGGACTCAGCAATCCCATTACCATGGGTATCAAGACTAGCAAAGCTTAATGGGAAAGGAAGGGGTAAAGTGGTGAGGTTGCAGCAGCGACTAAGCAATGTAAGGTGGCTAACCAACGCAAATAAGAGCGAGAAGAGAACAAGCGGAACGGTCGTGAAGCTAGCAATGATCAAGAGGTGATCACGAACACCTACTTACGCCAAACATAACCCGAAACCGTGTTCACTTCCGGACTCCGCCGAGAAGAGACCATCACGGCTACACACGGTTGATGCGTTTTAATTCGGATCAAGTGTCAAGTTATCTACAACCGACATTAACAAATTCCCATCTCGCCACATATCCGCGGCACGGCTCTCGAAAGTTTATACCTGCGCAGGGTGTCCCAACTTAGCCCATGACAAGCTCTCGCGATCATCGAAGGAATAGACCTTCACCCGAGACACTCCGATCGACTCGGTATCCCAGACATCAAGACATTTCAACAATGGTAAAACAAGACCAGAAGACCTCCCGGCGTGCCGACATCCCGATAGTAGCCGCGGCAGATCTCGCCTCGAGCCACAACCGGATGAGCAATCCGCATAACTAAAACCAGACCTCAAGTTTCGAGGGGCGCCGCAAAGGGTTTCTAGTTTGGACCAACACTTAGACAAGCATTGGCCCGGGGCTGAATAAAAGATGACCCTTGGGTTAATTACTCCCAAGGGAAAAGTAGGTGGTGGTGAGGCAAATGGTAAAAGGCAATGTTGGGCCTTCTTTGGACAAGTTTTATTCAAAGCGAATCGTCAAGGGGTCCCATAAATCACCCGACAGCGTAAGGGACGCAAAATCCGGGAACATAACACCGGTATGACGGAAACTAGGGCGGCAAGAGTGGAACAAAACACTGTGCATAAGGCCGAGCCTTCCACCCTTTACCAAGTATATAGATGCATTAATATTATAAGAGATATTGTGATATCCCAACATAAACCTTGTCCACCATGGAGAAATCTTCAACTTCACCGCAACTAGCAACGCTATAAGAGGGCTGAGCAAAGCGGTAACATAGCCAAACAACGGTTTGCTAGGAATGGTGTCAAAGGTTAGAGGTTCATGGCAATATGGGATGGCTTGACAAACAGGTAATAGGTAGCGCAGACATAGCGAAAGAACGAGGCAACTAGCATAGCAATGATAGTAGTGAGATCCGTAGGTAGCGGTCATCTTGCCCGAAATCCCGCAAGGAAGAAGAACGAGTCCATGAAGAAGACAAACGGACGAAGTCGAACGGATCCTCGCAACTCCGAACGAAACCGAAACTAACGAGAGAGGCAACCCGGAAAGAAGCAAACAACATAGTAAACAACCATCGCATAATCATGGCATGATGCACAACCAAGTATGATGCATGTCCGGTTTAATGAGGCATGGCATGGCATGGCAAAGTGCAACAAACAACACTACAAATTAAGTGGAGCTCAATATGCAACGAGTTGCATATTGACGGAACACCACATCAATTATTTAGTTCTCTCTTGTTTAAGCTACCCAACAATATTAAATGTTGTTAAACATGGCAAGGGGTGAAACATAAGAACACTACCTAACTAGGCAAGTTTAAATGAGTAGGAAGAACAAACAACAATTCCGAAAATCCCCATGTGCATATTTTAAGGTTTGGTACTGTTCTGCCCTAAACACAATTTTAGAGTTCTTAAACATGCAAGATGAGTGCACCATGTTAAACTAGGCAAAATTCTACCCCATTTACATATAAAGTTTATTAAAATCAGAGTTACGGTTAATTAGTTATGAAATAAATCATTTTAACATGGCATTTAAGCAAATTTAAACAAACATCATTTTAATCATTTCAAACATGGATGAAAGTGACATATTATGAAACTAGATGAAAAACTAAGCATTTTTCATATATAAATTATTTACATCCGATGCACGGTTAATTAGTTATTAAATGCATGAGTACTAGGGGGTTTTCTGCAAAACAGTAATTCACCGGATAAATGGAAAAATCGCAATAGGGAAAAAAACACGGCATGGGCCGAATCTATCTGGCCCAAAGTGCACAGGAGAGAGGGAGGGGTCTGCTCACCCAGCGGGCCTGGCCCGGTTCGGTGGGGAGGAGGCCGGCTGGCCGGTGCTGGGCCTGGGAGGCCGAGGAGGCTGGGCGGGAGGCACGGCCGCGGGCTCACACGGCGGATCGGGCGCTCGGTCGTCCTCTTTCTCGATCCCGACCGGATCGAGGGAGGCAGGAGCACATGGCGGCCTGGGCGGAAGAACTCGCCGTGGGTCTGGGAAACCTGGGGCGGGCGGCGACAATGGGAAGCTGGGCGGCGCGCGAGCGAGGGCATGGCGCGGGGAAGACGAGGCGGCGGACGGCGCGGGGGTTGCGGGGTGGCGCGAGGTCGGCGGCAGGAGCGCGGCTGGCGCGAGGCGACGGCGGCGGGCCGGAGCGCGCGGCGGCGGCGCGGCGCGGCGGCGAAGCGGCTCAGCGGCGGTGAAGTTCGCCAATGGCGAGGGCGCTGGGCTGCGCCAAGGGGCGGAGGCGCTGGCGTATGTGGCGGCACGCGGGTTGGGCCTGGCTGGCCAGATCTGGGCTCATGGTCCGCTGCGGTGGAAGCGGCAATGAGCGACGACGGCGGGAGCAGATTGGCTGCGGGCGGCGGCGATGATGACGTGGCATGCTCTGATTGGTCGGAGTGATGTGGCGGCGGTGAGCGGACATGTCCGGCGCGGCGTGGACGTGTCCGGATGCGCGGGGGAGCGGGGCTAGGGTTTCGGGGAGAAATGATCCGAAATTTGGAAGGGGAGGGCCTATTTATAGGTAGAGGGAGCTAGGGGAGTCCAAATGAGGTGCGGTTTTCGGCCACGCGATCGTGATCGAACGACCGAGAGCATGGAGAGGAGTTTGGTGGGTTTTGGGCCACTTTGGAAGGGGAGTTGGGCTGCAACAAAAGAGGGCTTTACGGTTACCCGATTAACCGTTGGAGTACCAGACGAACTCCAAATGGCACGAAACTTGACAGGCGGTCTACCGGTGCTATACCAAGGCCGCTTGACAAACCTCGGTCCATTCCGAGAAAGTTTAATACCCGCTCACAACGAGAGAGAAGAAGGGGACGCCGGATGAGATAGGAGCACCGGATTGCAAAACGGACAACGGGGAAAAAAACTCGGAAGCATGAGACGAACACGTATGCAAAATGAAATGCACATGATGACATGATATGAAATGCATATGATGACATGATAAATACAACACGCAAGCAAATGACACGGCAACGAAGGCGAAAAACTGACGGACACCTGGCGCATCGGATCCAGGGTGTTACAACACTCCACCACTACGAGAGGATCTCGTCCCGAGATCTAGGATGGCACCGGAGGGAAAAGGAAGAGGAAGAGGAGAGGTAAAACTAAGTTGCTTCTTTGACGAACGAGTGAAGCCACGAACCTTGAGAGGTTGAGCAATTTGAAAGAAAGAAAACAACGAAGATGAACATAGTTGAAAACACTCTGTTAGAAAAGAGGAACAAGGGATACAACGAGAACCAAGAGGTTTAGTGATAAGATAGATATTGAAACCACTCCGGTTAAAATTAGATAGAGGAGGAATAAGATTGATATAATTTGGGCAGCACTCCGACTGAAAGAAAAAGGAAAACTTGATGAGATGAAAAGATATTGAAGAGATGATACAACACTTCGGTTAAATGGATAAGCAAGAAAAAGAACACGATCCTCACAAAACGAGGTGATGGGTGAAGAGCACAACATCACAATGCCTCCGTAATGAAAGAATAGAAGATAGATCATTGGAATAAAAGAATGGACAAGAAAACAACATGTACTACCTCAAATGAATTTGAGAGAGCCTCTTTAAAAAGAAGGATTGAACGGAGTTGTTGGAAAACCAACAACGAAACGAAAAGAATAAGTTTGTAGTGGGCTTATGGAAAACATCTCAAGACTATGAGGTGACAAACGGCCACTAACGGAAACAATTGCTTGAGATTAACGAAGAGATGAAAGCTTGTTCCATCAAGATGGAAAAAAGATAACTTGGGTCATTAATAAGCACCAAAACAGCAACATCCCTTAAGGAAAGGCTTTAGGTGAAATATATACGAAGATAACTCCAATGAAGAGATTGACGGTTGAAAAGATCTCTTGACCAAGAGAAAATGATGGATTTAAATATACCTCATTCTTGACAACATATGAATCATGAAACATGAAGGAAATTGTCAAGAGTGACATAACACCATCTCAAAAGATAAGATAGAAGGAATCGCACTTTGGAATGCAAGATGAAGAATGCTTGAACTCCTCAAAACAAAACGTGTGTTGAGCACCATGTTTATTTTAGAGTATAGCTTGGCGGATCATAACTTCGAGAGAAATCTTGAAGAACAATTGAAGAATGAAAAGAATCCTTAATGAACCACCATTTAGAACCTCCATGAAGAACTCCGGAAAGAAGAAATTAATCACTTGGATGAAAGAAGAATAAGAATTATGTTATGCCTATCCTTCACCAATTAAATTGATGACCCACAATGGATTTGGCATGCCACTTATTCTCGTAGAAAGGATTAAGATAGATATGGCGCAAGCTTGAGAGGGTATTGATGGAACCACCGGTGGGATTTGGAAACAACAAATATTGATATGACGAACAAGGAAGAGAGATCTTGAAAGAACCACCGTAAGAATTGAAAATGAACGAAGAAAAGATAAAGGAACACCGGGAAGAATTGGAAAACGAATGAAGATATTTGAGGGTATTTAGATACATGAGAACGAAGAGAACATGAACTGATTAGAGGCTATTTGAACGAATCACCAGTAAGATTTAGAGAACGATAGCTGAAAGCTGAGAATGAGTAATTATGACATGATGGCCTTCGGAGGAAAGAAATGGAAACAACTCATAAAATGCTCCGGATGGGTGAAAAGGATTCTCACAATCGAAAACAATTATCAGAGGATGGCTACAAGCTAGCACGATGAATCTTGAAAAGAATATAGCAAGATTAAAGAGAAACTCTTCTTCGGTCTTCAAATGATGAGAATGACAACGAGAAACACCACCAAGAATTATTGAGGCACACCGGAAGAATCAAAAGCGAAGAGGTTGAGTCAACTATGAAAAGAATTTGAAAGATCTTGGAGAAAAGCATTTGACTGATGGTAACTCATTCTTACGTCAAACTTGGAGAAGAATTTAGGAAATCTCGGGAAAATAGAAGAGTCGTAAGATCCAGGAAAAGACACGTGGGTTAGGGCCCACTCAAAAGAACACCGTTGAAAAGATTTAAAGAGATGTTGCACGGTTGAATTAAATGACTTGAATGAGATACCAATCTCGAAAGAGCTTGAACGAATGCAGAGTGGAAACACGAATCTTCGAGATATCTTGAGCACTCCGGAATAACAAATAGCGAGAAGTGAAAGATTAAGAGGTGCACCGGT
Organism: Aegilops speltoides; assembly: GCA_021437245.1. NCBI lineage: Eukaryota > Viridiplantae > Streptophyta > Magnoliopsida > Poales > Poaceae > Aegilops > Aegilops speltoides. The sequence goes on from CM038142.1 coordinate 368,386,384, forward strand.
ATTAAAAGGCATTTGAAACAAAGAAAGGGATATGATGAATATCAAATCTTGATATGGATCCACCGAAGAAGAAACAACAATGAAGGGTGATGAACTTGAAACTGTTGAGCATCTTCATGGGAAATCACCGGATAAGAACATTTATGAAAAAGAATGGAAAGACTTCACATGAATAAATGGATACTTGATTAAGAAATCTGTGTCCTTGAAGAAAAAGGGTGGAGGGTGGGTAAAAACAAAGGCAACTTGGAGACGGAAGAAACAAACACCGTTAAAAAGAAATGATAATTGGTCTTGCTGATGTTGAGTGATCGGATCCACTTGAAGAGAAACACGCCGGTTGAAAAGGATTGACATGACAATCTCAATTGTCGAGAAGGATTGGTATTCACATTGGAGTATGAGAACACCATTTCGGAAAGGTATGGAATCCACACTTGACATTGAAGCAACTCGAATACCACAAATAAAACAAAACAAAGGATTGGCTTTCAGAATAAGCCAGAACAAACATATGATAGAGATTTCGTCCGAAGTTTTCGTGGTGGGGCCTACACGGGCTCAATCGTACAGCACCATCATGTACAAGGCAGTGCACATGACATACTGAAGCGCCCCCAGTCGGCATAGCCAAGGACTCTTTAAGACACAACGAGACCATGTAGAAACCAACCGTGAATAGGCGGACCACTAGACGCCGAACCCCAATTTCATATCATACATCCGTCGGAAAGATATCCTAAGAGCTACTTGAATTCCCACCTATGAAACTCCCGAAACTTTCTCGGTTATGCAATCTGGTGTTGGGGATACAGGGAGCAATAATATCTCACACAAACTAACAATCCCTACATCCAATTGTGTATCCATCCGTCAACACATAACCAAGAAACCTTCGAAATCGTGTACCTCAACCTTCAAAAGCATCCGTTATACGAAGTCATGGCAATACTCCGTACTCACCTCAAGATTGGGTTAGCGGGTTATCTCACCAACAACTGCATAAAAGAGATTTTCGATGTCGGCGTATTAAACTCGGTATTCCGAATCGCAACGATAAAATTATGACGACAACACCTCGGAGCTCAACTCCCGGGACACCGCCACAACCCCTAAATGACAGGAGGCACCAAGACAATGTTGTCATCATAAAACCATCGAACGATTCCAAGATACCAGCGTGATCCTAAAAATTTTTTAGTGAAATTTGAGAAGAGAAGAGTCAAAACTCTACGTCCAGATACCTCACCGTAAGGTCGAAGGACCGAGGAGTAAAAAGAATTCCTAAACTCTCCGATATATATAATCCTAAATGACTCAAAACATTTTTCTAGACACAACTCGCCACTAAAAACGATCAAGCGGGGGGGCTCCTAAGGTCGGGAAGGCTCTGATTACCAACTTGTAACGCCCTCGATGCGGCTATATCTCCCACGTGTCGAAGCACGACTTAGAGGCATAACCGCATTGAAAGCAATGTCGCAAGTGAGGTAATCTTCACACAACCCAAGTAATACATAAGGAAAGAGATACATAGTTGGCTTACAATCGCCACTTCACACAATTACATGAATAAAGCATTACATCATCCAGATACAATCAAGGTCCGACTACGGAACCAAAATAAAAGAAGAACCCCAAATGCATAAAGGTCCCCAATCGACCCCAACCGGGCTCCACTCATCGATCAACTAGAACGAAACAACAAAAGGGCAAGATCTTCATCGAGCTCCTCCTTGAGCTTGGTTGCGCCACCTTTCGGTAACATAGGCACCGCAAACTGGTTTTGAAGTATCCGTGAGCCACGAGGACTCAAGCAATCCCATTACCATGGGTATCAAGACTAGCAAAGCTTAATGGGAAAGGAAGGGGTAAAGTGGTGAGGTTGCAGCAGCGACTAAGCAATGTAAGGTGGCTAACCAACGCAAATAAGAGCGAGAAGAGAACAAGCGGAACGGTCGTGAAGCTAGCAATGATCAAGAGGTGATCCTGAACACCTACTTACGTCAAACATAACCCAGAAACCGTGTTCACTTCCGGACTCCACGAGAAGAGACCATCACTACACACGCCGTTGATGCGTTTTAATTCGGATCAAGTGTCAAGTTATCTACAACCGACATTAACAAATTCCCATCTCGCCACATATCCGCGGGCACGGCTCTCGAAAGTTTATACCTGCAGGGTGTCCCAACTTAGCCCATGACAAGCTCTCGCGATCATCGAAGGAATAGACCTTCACCCGAGACACTCCGATCGACTCGGTATCCGGTACATCAAGACATTTCAACAATGGTAAAACAAGACCAGCAAGACCTCCGGCGTGCCGACATCCCGATAGTAGCCGCACAGTATCTCGTCTCGAGCCACGACCGGATGAGCAATCCGCATAACTAAAACCAGACCTCAAGTTTCCGAGGGGCGCAGAAGGGTTTCTAGTTTGGACCAACACTTAGACAAGCATTGGCCGGGGGGCTGAATAAAGATGACCCTTGGGTTAATTACTCCCAAGGAAAAGTAGGTGGTGGTGAGGCAAATGGTAAAAGGCAATGTTGGGCCTTCTGGACAAGTTTTATTCAAAGCGAACTGTCAAGGGGGTCCCATAAATCACCCGACCGCGTAAGGGACGCAAAATCCGGGAACATAACACCGTATGACGGAAACTAGGGCGGCAAAGTGGAACAAAACACTGTGCATAAGGCCGAGCCTTCCACCCTTTACCAAGTATATAGATGCATTAATATTATAAGAGATATTGTGATATCCCAACATAAACCCTGTCCACCATGGAGAAATCTTCAACTTCACCGCAACTAGCAACGCTATAAGAGGGCTGAGCAAAGCGGTAACATAGCCAAACAACGGTTTGCTAGGAATGGTGTCAAAGGTTAGAGGTTCATGGCAATATGGGATGGCTTGACAAACAGTAATAGGTAGCGCAAAGATAGCGAAAGAACGAGGCAACTAGCATAGCAATGATAGTAGTGAGATCCAGTAGCGGTCATCTTGCACGAAATCCCGCAAGGAAGAAGAACGAGTCCATGAAGAAGACAAATGGACGAAGTCGAACGGATCCTCGCAACTCCGAACGAAACCAAAACTAACGAGAGGCAACCGGAAAGAAGCAAACAACATAGTAAACAACCATCGATAATCATGGCATGATGCACAACCAAGTATGATGCATGTCCGGTTTAATGAGGCATGGCATGGCATGGCAAAGTGCAACAAACAACACTACAAATTAGTGGAGCTCAATATGCAACGAGTTGCATATTGATGAACACCACATCAATTATTTAGTTCTCTCTTGTTTAAGCTACCCAACAATATTAAATGTTGTTAAACATGGCAAGGGGTGAAACATAAGAACACTACCTAACTAGGCAAGTTTAAATGAGGCCGGAAGAACAAACAACAATTTCGGAAAATCCCCATGTGCATATTTTAAGGTTTGGTACTGTTCTGCCCTAAACACAATTTTAGAGTTCTTAAACATGCAAGATGAGTGCACCATGTTAAACTAGGCAAAATTCTACCCCATTTACATATAAAGTTTATTAAAATCAGAGTTACGGTTAATTAGTTATGAAATAAATCATTTTAACATGGCATTTAAGCAAATTTAAACAAACATCATTTTAATCATTTCAAACATGGATGAAAGTGACATATTATGAAACTAGATGAAAAACTAAGCATTTTTCATATATAAATTATTTACATCCGATGCACGGTTAATTAGTTATTAAATGCATGAGTACTAGGGGGTTTTCTGCAAAACAGTAATTCACCGGATAAATGGAAAAATCGCAATAGGGAAAAAAAAAACACGGCATGGGTCAATCTATCCGCCCAAAGTGCACAGGAGAGAGGGAGGGGTCTGCTCACCCAGCGGGCCTGGCCCGGTTCGGTGGGGAGGAGGCCGGCTGGCCGGTGCTGGGCCTGGGAGGCCGAGGAGGCTGGGCCGGGGAGGCACGGGCCGTGGCCCACACGGCGGATCGGGCGCTCGGTCGTCCCTCTCCTCGATCCCGACCGGATCGAGGGAGGCAGGAGCATGTGGCGCCGGGCGGAAGAACTTCGCCGGCGGGTTTGGGAAACCTGGCGGCGGGCGGCGATAAACCGGGAAGGCGGGCGGCGCTGGGCGCGAAGCCGAGGCGCGGGCGGGAAGACGAGGTGGCGACGGCGCTGGGGTTGCGGGGTGGCGCGAGGTCGGCGGCAGGGAGCGCTACTGGCGCGGAGGCGAGACGGGCGGCTGGCCGAGCGGGCGGCGGCGGCGGCATGGCGCGGCGGCGAAGCGGCTCAGCGGCGGCGGTTCGCCGGCGGCGAGGGCGCTGGGCTGCGCTGCGGGCGGAGGCGCTTCAGCGGGCGGCGGCGGCGGGTTGGGCCCATGGCCGATCTGGCTCATGGTCCATGCGGTGGAAGCGGCGGGGAGCGACGTGGCAGGAGCAGATTAGGCTGCGGGCGGCGGCGATGATGGCGTGGCATGCTCGATTGGTCGGAGTGATGTGGCGGCGGTGAGCGGACATGTCCGTATGGCGTGGACGTGTCCGGATCTTGTGAGAGCGGGGCTAGGGTTTCGGGGAGAAATGATCCGAAATTTGGAAGGGGAGGGCCTATTTATAGGTAGAGGGAGCTAGGGGAGTCCAAATGAGGTGCGGTTTTCGGCCACGCGATCGTGATCGAACGACCGAGAGCATGGAGAGGAGTTTGGTGGGTTTTGGGCCACTTTGGAAGGGGAGTTGGGCTGCAACAAAATAGGGCTTTACGGTTACCCGATTAACCGTTGGAGTACCAGACGAACTCCAAATGGCACGAAACTTGACAGGCGGTCTACCGGTGCTATACCAAGGCCGCTTGACAAACCTCGGTCCATTCCGAGAAAGTTTAATACCCGCTCACAACGAGAGAGAAGAAGGGGACGCCGGATGAGATAGGAGCGCCGGATTGCAAAACGGACAACGGGGAAAAAAACTCGGAAGCATGAGACGAACACGTATGCAAAATGAAATGCACATGATGACATGATATGAAATGCATATGATGACATGATAAATGCAACACGCAAGCAAATGACACGGCAACGAAGGCGAAAAACTGACGGACACCTGGCGCATCGGGTCCGGGGTGTTACATCACACCCGATCATCACGTGGTGTCTGGGCACGACGAAGTTTGGCAACGGTGCATACTCGGGGAGAACACTTCTTGATAATTTAGTGAGAGATCATCTTATAATGCTACCGTCAATCAAAGCAAGATAAGATGCATAAAAGGATAAACATCACATGCAAATCAATATAAGTGATATGATATGGTCATCATCATCTTGTGCTTCATGATCTCCATCTTGCAGCACCACCATGATCACCATCGTCACCGGCGCGACACCTTGATCTCCATCGTAGCATCGTTGTCGTCTCGCCAATCTTATGCTTCTACGACTATCTCTACCGCTTAGTGATAAAGTAAAGCATTACGTATTATTGCATTGCATACAATAAAGCGACAACCATATGGCTCCTGCCATTGCCGATAACCGGTTACAAAACATGATCATCTCATACAATAAAATATAGCATCACGTCTTGACCATATCACATCACAACATGCCCTGCAAAAACAAGTTAGACGTCCTCTACTTTGTTGTTGCAAATTTTACGTGGCTGCTACGGGCTTAAGCAAGAACCAGTCTCACCCACGCATCAAAACCACAACGATACTTCGTCAAATAGACTCCGTTTTAACCTTCTCAAGGACCGGGCGTAGCCACACTCGGTTCAACTAAAGTGAGAGAGACAGCACCCACCAGTCACCTTTAAGCAACGAAAGTGCTCGTGGCGGTGAAACCAGTCTCGCGTAAGCGCACGCGTAATGTCGGTGCAGGACGCTTCATCTCACAATACCGCTGAACCAAAGTATGACATGCTGGTAGGTAGTATGACTTGTATCGCCCACAACTCACTTGTGTTCTACTCGTGCAAAACATCAAACCATAAAAACCTAGGCTCGGATGCCTTTGTTGGGGAACGAGTAATTTCAAAAATTTCCACGCACACGCAAGATCATGGTGATGAATAGCAATGAGAGGGAGAGTGTTGTCCACATACCCTTGTAGACCCGGCGGAAGCGATCACAACGTAGAGGAAGTAGTCAGACGTTCTCCTCGCGATCCGACCGATCCGCGCGCCGTTACTCTGACGCCCGAAGTTCTTGACACACGTACAGCTCGATGACGCCCTCAGACTCCGATCCAGCCGAGTGTCGAGGGAGAGTTCTGTCAAGACGACGGCGTGGTGACGATCTTGATGTTTCACGGCGCAGGGCTTCGCTTAAGCTTCAAGCTGACAGTATGACCGAGGTGGAATATGGTGGAGGGGGCACGCTGACACGGCTAAGGAACGATCCGTAGATCAAACTTGTGTGTTCTAGGGTGCCCCCTGCCCCGTGATATAAAGGAGGAGGGGGAGGCCGGCCGCCTAGAGGAGGCGCGCCAGAGGAGTCCTACTCCCACCGAGTAGGACTCCCCTTCCTAGTTGGAATAGGATTGGGGAGGGAAAGAGGAGGGCGCCGCCTCCTTGTCCTATTCGGACTGGGGGGAGGGGCGTGGCCACCCTGGCCGGCCCTTCCTCTTCTCCTCGAGGCCCACCGAGGCCCATTTACCCGGGGTTCCGTAACCTCCGGTACTCAGGTAAATTCCTGTTTTCACCGGAACCATTCAACTCCAAACATAGGCTTCCAATATATCAATCTTTATGTCTCGACCATTTCGAGACTCCTCGTCATGTCCGTGATCACATCAGGGACTCGAACTTCTTCGTACATCAAAATACATAAACTCATAATAAGCCATCGAAACCTTAAGCGTGCGGACCCTACGGTTCGAGAACAATGTAGACATGACCTAGAACTATTCTCGGTCAATAACCAATAGCGGACCTGGATGCCCATATTGGTTCCTACATATTCTACTGAAGATCTTTGTCGGTCAGACCGCATAACAACATACGTTGTTCCCTTTGTCATCGGTATGTTACTTGCCCGAGATTCGATCGTCGGTATCCAATACCTAGTTCAATCTCGTTATCGCAAGTCTCTTTACTCGCTTCAGAATACATCATCTCATAACTAACTCATTAGTTGTAGTGCTTGCAAGGCTTCAAATGATGTGTATTACCGAGAGGGCCCAGAGATACCTCTCCGACAATCGGAGTGACAAAACCTAATCTCAAATACGCCAACCCAACATACGCCTTTGGAGACACTGTAGTACTCCTTTATAATCACCCGATTACGTTGTGACGTTTGGTAGCACCAAAGTGTTCCTCCGTAAACGGAGTTGCATAATCTCATAGTTACAGGAACATGTATATGTCATGGATAAAAGCGGTAGCAACATACTAAACGATCGTGTGCTAAGCTAATGGAATGGGTCATGTCAATCAGATCATTCTACTAATGATGTGACCTTGTTAATCAAATAACAACTCTTTGTTCATGGTCAGGAAACATAACCATCTTTGATTAACAAGCTAGTCTAGTAGAGGCACACTAGTGACATATTGTTTTGTCTATGCATTCACACATGTATCATGTTTCCGGTTAATACAATTCTAGCATGAATGATAAACATTTATCATGAAATAAGGAAATAAATAATAACTTTATTATTGTCTCTAGGGCATATTTCCTTCAATAAGCACCTCTCCACTGGGATAGTTGGGTTAGACGGAACTAACCCACTCTAACCCTCCCTGTTTGGATACTTTTGGGTTATTTGAGCCCCCAACTAACCCAAACTAGCTCTAACCCCATGATCCAAACATGGCCAATTTGAGCAACTCAGGTTAGGCAAGTGTGGCAAGTGTGGGAAAAATAATGTGGCAACATAAGACAAACATAGTCACAATCCAAACAACCCCGTGATTTTTTGTGACATGCATGAAAATTTGGTTAGTTAAATTTATAGTCAAAATTTGGCAAGGTGCATCAAATCAACACATGCAAGTATCAAAAGGAAAGTCACGGCATGCATGCATGTGTTGTACTCCCTCCGTTTCCAAATATAAGTCTTTTTAGAGATTGCAACAAGTGACTACTCCCTCCGTTCCTAAATGTAAGTCTTTTTAGGGATTCCACTACAAACTACATACATATGTATATAGACATATTTTAGAGTGTAGATTCACTCATTTTGTTTCGTATGTACTGTTCATCGTGAAATCTCTAAAAAGACTTATATTTTGGAACGGAGGGAGTACATACAAAGCAGAATATGTCTACTCCTACATACGAAGTAGCCCATTTGAACTGTGTAAAAAGAGTTTTATCGAATGTAGTGCTTTGATGTGTCACGTCAACTCGTACAAGCCCAAGAAATTTGATTACTACGACGCCCTCTCCCTCGCGGACTGAGCTCCGGTGCCTTAACTGCACCTGCCTTTGGCTGCATGACAGGTGGGCCAACCACCTGTTGGGCTCACCTGTCATGGACGCAAAGGCAAGAGCAGTAAGTAGAAGCTTTCGCTACACGCTATCCCTCCCGCACGAGGTGGACGGACATGCAATATTGGATTCGATACTGTAGAAGTAGGAGTAACATCATTGTTCGTCTTCTCGAAGAGGTGAAGAGCCAAGTGCAAACCGAACGTGGCAGTTGCGAACGCTCGCGTGGTGCGGTTCCTTGGAGTACTAGCCAGGCTCTTGCATGAGACAAAATTGCTATTGTTTAACAATTAAACTCCATTATCCATTGGTTGATACTCATTCTGCATAGGTCCACACGCTTAGCACCGTTTCCTCCTGGGGTCACCAATGTTTATTTGCTAATTAATAGCATTCCATGCAATGAACTAGCCATTGCAAGTCATTAAAAGCATGCACACCTCTCATCTCTTATTGGTTGATACGTATGTCAAGAAACAAGAAATAAGGTAGAAGTTAATGCACCGCGCCTAAGTGTTTTGGGACTATTTGGTTTTCGTAAGATGACTTACACACCTAGACGGAGGGAGTAGTATAGACCTGTAAACCGGAAAGGAGTATTTGTCTTTCTAGATATTTCAACAAGTGACTAGACTTCGGCTCAAAAAAAAACAAGTGTCTAGACTACACCGTGTGTAGTACCCCTCCCCTCCGGTTTATAGGGCTCAAATCTCAAATCTCATGAACCAAGGCATTTTGCGATTGGAGGAATGTATCTCGTACTTTACAAAACTACCCTAATTAAACTCATGCATTAATTACGTAGTTCTCTCATTTTCCTCTCCGCCTTTGTCGCGGTGCACAATATTGAGAGAGTGCTTTGATACGTTTTAGTCTCATGATAAAAGTAGTGGGACTAAAACTTGTTAGCCTCATCCATGCTTGGATCCAAATACTAAAGAGACTAAAATCAAGTTAATGACATTTCAAAGCATCCGGGCCCGCGTGCCCTCCACCAAATCACAACGAGGTGCTACAGTCGAGGCTCACCTGTCACCCCGGTGTGGCCGTCATGACCCGTCATATTACAAAACCCACACATTTACCAGCAGTGGTAAGGTGGCCTCCAAGTTGGACTGGACGAAGCAACCATCATTTCATTGGAACGCTCGTTCAAGCCCTTTCTTCCCTTTCTTGAAGAAAACCTCACTCTAGGCTACTCACTTCTGCCATTTTTCTTCTCTACCGACGAAGGAAAGGTGGGCGAATCAGTTATGCTGCTATATTTTCATTCCAATAATCTTCTTTTTGCGAAGCACCGACCGATTCTCACATCCTATTCTTTTCCCATTTTCATTGCGATTGTGGTTTCCTTTTGATTGCTTTTTGTTTGTCAGTTCATTGATGGATCCTGGAGCACTAGGCGAAGAGTTGCCGGCGGACAACCCACTAGAGACAGCGATCTCCAGGAAGCGAGCACCGACCAACGAGTTAACCATGTTGGCGGGCCAACCCATGGAGATGAAGAACTCCAAGAAACAAGCAATGGCCAAAGAGTCGAGGACGCTGGCGGACGAACTCCTCAAAGAAAGTTGGAAGAACAGCAAGGGCCCCACCGTGCCTACCCCACGAGCTCTGATTGCCACCTATGTGAGGCTCAAGACCGAGTTTGAGGAGATAGTCGCCGTTGAGAAGCAGTATTCCCCTGGCAAGGTGATGGCCCCCATCGAGGACGAGGAGATGGCCCCCGGAGGGATGAGATCCCCCGGTGAGCTGCACAAGGTAAAAAATAATGGCTTATTACCATAGTTGTGGTTTTTGATTATTTGCAATGTGCTTGCTTTTTGATTATTTGCAATGTGCTTGCTAATATGTTAGTGTTGTGCAGGTGCCGGTGGTTGTCCTTGATGATTCCGATGTCGTGGCCCGTCCTGTTGGCATCGCCCCGGAGATCGATTCCGATGCCGCTGTCCATCCTGTGGACATCGCCCCAGAGATCGATTTCGATGTTGCGGTAAGTCCTGTGGACATCGCCCCAGAAATCGATTCCCATGCCGCTGTCCGTGCTGTGGTCATTGCCCGAGAGATCGATGACAAGAAATATTTGGTCGCGCTAATTCTTCAGGGTAGTTTGCATTGCCCTGTGTTTAATTACCAGAACGATGCGTGTTATCAAACTATCTTAGGGCTAGTGCACTATCTTGTGTGGGCGGATCTTGCTACTTTTGTTTGATAGTGAATCATGTGATGAATCATGAAAACCCTCTCCGAGTTATGGACACAGATGTATCCTCACCAGCTTTTGATGTAATATATGGCATGCTTAGATGTAAGTTTGAACTGTTTATCATATCAGCAGGGCTTGTTTGATGATTCTTGGTGTTAGTAGGCTAGCTACTGTGCGAGCTATAGTACTTGCAAAACACTCACCGAAGAGAAACGTTGGGGCTGATGAGCTCGTGGTACGCTTATACTTATCCCTCGTCGATCGACCAATAGCCCTAGCTCCTAAAATTGTAGGCTTAGCGATCGATCAGACAATAGTCGACATACATTCAGGCCTCATTTGGTTCATAGGGTAGGAAAATCATAGCAAAAGTACAGAGAACATGCAAAACAAAATCATAGCAGTGCAGAGATGTACTCCCTCCGTTCCAAAATAGATGACCTAGGCGGGCTAGTTTGGCCAAGTGGGTTTCAGTGATATGACGTGGTACAGTGCCGTCCAGTCTTCGCGTGTGGTAGCAGTATTGCGGGTATAGTAAGTTTTCTTGAAGAAGCGGAATTCAACGAAGTCATGATGGTTCCTTCGTCCGAACAACTTACGGTGGGAAAGGTTGGGCCTGCGATACGACCGGGGTAGACCAGGATAATTTTGTGCATGGCAGGTGGACCAGAATGGTCGACATCCCACATGTCGGTGAATGAAAGTATTCTTTCCGATATAGAGGACGAGCAACGAGTATTCATTGTTTATTTTTGATGAAAGCTATTGTCTCCACTATTACTCCTTGACTTTGTCAATGCCTCTCTTTCCTCCACATAAGCGGGGACTACTTGCTATGCATGCAGCGGTCTGTTGGCGCCTTGAGGGGCAGGCGGTGAGACCGGCTCGAAGCGGTCCGACTCAAAGATGGCCCACCTCACATTATCACCATATATTTCTTTGAGTCCATGTGCGGTGGGCAGGCGATCTCTTCTCCCTCCCCCATTTCTCTCTTCTCAGGCGACGCCTGCCGAGCGATTAGATTTCGGCTATCGACGGTTTATTCAATTACGGTCCCACATGTCAGTGAAATTGCAAGACAACACGTGTCCCCTTCGGTGAGCGGCGTGCGAGCCGGACTGTCGGGGTTGCGATGCGTACGAGTCGTAAATGTACCGCCTTTTCCTTTAGAACTTGCGAAGCGTAACATTTTCGCGCGATCGATCGATAGAAATCTAGAACAAAATGACGAGGGTGGTGCTTTCCCGCTCGTTAGGCAGGCTAGTTCGAGTGATATGACGTGCTACAGTGCCGTCCACTTACCCCATTTTTATGTAAGCAAGAGTTTACACTCGTACGCGGGAGGAGTACGAAACACCGCGGATCTGATTTTGATCGAGGGATAACTGTTCCCTGCCAAATAATGGAAGATTGCTAGCGATTATAGCATGATAGTTAGGGCATCTCCAGCGCTGGCCCACAAATTTACACCGGCATCTGTCCGAGGACACTGATGGATGCCATTCGATGCTGCCCGCATACCTTTCAACAACTATATGAACTAACCGGACGAAATTCGTGCAAACAAAGCAAATTTCAAATTAACCGGATGAAATTCATTACATTTCGAAAACTTTTCTTACAAACTGGACGAAATTCATTACATATTTCCCACAAACCGTACTAAACCTACTGTAAACCTAATCTAAACGATCGCCGGTGCCCGACCACCAAGTCCGGCCATGAACCCGAGAAAGCCGGCCATTGCCTTTGCCTCCTCCTCATCCGCCTCGATAACCTCCTCCTCCGTCCGGAGCACAAGGTTATGAAGATTTCCGCCTCCAAGTCACCGTCAAGCGGCTAATCGTCCGCCGATGTTTACCCCACCAAGCTTGGCGTCGACTGAGTGGAGTAGCGGTGGCCTTCCCGGGACCAGAGCGGCGGCGACCTACCGTGTACTACTCTTCCTCGCTGCCAGCTACGCCCACGCACGTGCGCCGGCTTCGTGGTCGTGGCGGCGGAGGGTGGCCCTAGGGGTGCCGGCGATCTCCTTTGTTTGCTCCTGCGACAGTACGTCGAAGAGAGCTTTGGAGCGCGCCCGGAGCGGAGCCGCCGATGTCCCTCATCTGCTCCTGCGACAGTATGTCCAAGAGAGCTTCGGAGCGCCACGAGGCCATGGTTGAGGTGGTGCCGACAGAAGGAAGGGACCGGAGGAGAATAAGTGTGGGTCTTTGGCTATGGCTGGGAGCTGGGGCTCAAGTTAATATAGCGGGCGAATGGCAATGAGCCGCGGCGCACGGATGGACAATCTGGCGCCGAGTAGGTTCGTCGGCGTGAATGCGACGCCTGCTTGATGACTTAACTGCAGATGCGTTTGGGTGTCTGACATGTGGGCCCAACGGGCATCTGGCCCGCATGTCAGTGACACACCAATTGCACCTGCAGTTAAGTCCAGTGAATGCGGCATTGACATTCTGGAGAGACGGTGATCATTTCAGGCGCATGCGGACTGTTTGACTGGTCAACCATACAAATACGGAGCTATACGCTGAGCCAGCGACCGTATAATCACCATATCTCGTATACAATGACCAAAGTGAGCTATCAAGACAAGTTCGATGACCGCCAATGCATTTACTCGGTAATAAATGACCAGGATTGAAGGGGAATCCTAATTTGCTTCTTCTTCTGTCCTTGAGCTCTTGACAAACCAATGCACTATACGGTTGTCCGGCCACTCCACCCCAGAGCTCTCACCAAGCATCGTTCATGCCACCGTGCCGCACACTAACCGGTAAGGCAGCGATGGCATCCCGCCGCGCCGAGTTCCTCGCCGCCCACGAACGCACACAAAATGATAGGGAAGCGATGGCATCCCGCCGTGCCGAGTTCATCGCCGCTCGCGAACTCACAACTATGTGGGAGGAATTTGAAGATGCCAAGGCCGAATGGGCAGTAGAGCAAGAGGCGGCCAAAGCCGCACAGAGGGAGTGGAAAAGTCAGGAGCACTCAAGAAAAGAGTGGCCCGCCGCCGCAAGAAAGAAAAGGACGCACGCGCTGCTGTGGAGAGGTCGGCGGAGATCCAAGCACGGTGGGGTGTCGCCGACAAAGCCGGGAAGGAGAACGACGGCGTCTGTCCAGCATGTGATAAGTAGTAGTACTAGTAGTTAGTGTGTGTGTCTGTGTCTGAGTACGAGCATGTACCAGTAATACTAGTTACTACTGTAGTTTTTAGAGCAAATTACCAGTACATTAGCCTAGACTAAGTGGAAAAATTCGTATCCTATGCATCAAATGGCATCTCTTTCTCTATAGGAATTGAGATGCATGTCATCTCACTTCCTATGATTTTCATATTCCTATCCTATGAACAAAAGGAGGCCTCTGTTGGAGTAAATACTGTAGCTAGCAGTACTGCTGGTACAGTAGTTTTCTTCAAGAAGCAGAATTTAACGAAGTCATGATGGTTCCTTCGTCCGAGCAACTTCAACGTGGGAAGTGGGCCTATGATTTGATGGCTCATTAGTCATTGTTACTGCGGCGCGACGACCTGGGTGACTCTCCCTTGGAGTTCTGCATGCATGGCAAGTGGACCAGGATGGTCGACGTCCCACATGTTGGTGAACGGAAGTATTCTTTCCGATATCGAGGAGCAAGGAAACCGCCTGGTATAGTATCGCTGCTGATTGGTTCGCAAAAAAATAGTATCACTGCCGATTTATAATTATTTTTTATTTCTAATGAATGCTAGCGTTTCAACTCTTACGACGAAGGGTGCCAAACACGGCACGTGCTGGATGCCCCACACGTTAGCGAAAGGAGTGGGACATGAACAGCGTGGTAGAGCCCGGCGTAAAAAAACAACGTGGTAGAGCGTCTCCACTTCTTCCACTTCTGGGTCAGAGACCACACGTAGTAGTACTTAGCTGTATGAACGATACAATGTGCGACCTGGAGAGAAAGACATGTCTAGTTGGAAGGTCTCGGGGCATACACGTAAACAAATATAAAAGTTAATACGTGCCTCCAACTAATATAGTAGTAGTAGAGTACTTAGACACGTACTCCATAATATCACCGTGCATTGCACGTACAACATTTAGTGGTAGTACGTAGTAAGAGACAAATGCCACCCAAGAGTTCCCTTCTTGACCTACTTTTGGGTGTTTGGTAGAGTGTATGGAGGGTGCATGAGTCCACACTAGTTTAGCACAAATACACTAGAAGCATGCATGAAGAGAGCATGCATGAAGAGGGGTGTTGAGTTGAGCATGCATGAAGAGGGAACAACTATGCTGAGACGAGAACGCAACCAAACACACCCTGTATGCCATGCATGTTCATACCATTTGTGCCTTTCTACTTCACTTACTGCGCTACATTACTCAGGTTCGTACGTCCACTCCTGGGTACATGTCCGTCTCGTAGTTCCAGTGCCACGTGTTCTTCATATAGATGGAACGATCGTTGCATAACACGTGCGCCTTGATGCTAGATGTCTCGCGTGTTGGCAAAAGGATGAACAAAGCTCACGTAAAAAAATAGAGTGGAAGAACATAGATTCCGGATGACCGAGAAGGAGCAAGGAACCTTGTGGTGGAGCGTTTGCACTCATAATATTTAATATTATTCAACGATATAAAATCAACCAATCATCTCCATAGTGGACTGGAAGAGTACGAAACACGGCAGCCCAGTGTAGTTACATCATACTAGTACATGGCTAACCCGCGCTATCACCATATTTCTTGACTTCCGTCGACACCTATCTCTAGTAATCCAGCAGCTCAGACGCTTCTCCCTCCTCGTCTCTATCAAAGTGCGGCAGTGGCGTTTCGCCGTCTATTGAGGTCGGTTAACTATCACATGTTAGCGACATGCCAAGAGCATTCTAAAAAATTCCTTTCACGTTCCGCTTTCAAAAAGAAAAAATCCTTTCACGCATTTAATTTGCTGTATGCTTTGAGCAACTTGCATGTCCTATCTGCTCTGCTTGATACTCTAACTTAGCTAGAGGTTAGACTAACTCATGACTAACCCTGAACTAATTGTAGCCAAAGAGGTGTTTGGGTGACTGGGTTAGATTGACAATAAATGCACTTCATGGAGAGATAAAAGTGATTTTTCAGTGGTCCCAATGAGAACTATCTCCAATTAGCACCTCTTGGGTGGGATAGTTTTTTTTGGTGGGTTCGGTGCAACTTGCTCCAATTTAAACCCTCATGCTTGGATACTTTAGGGCTATTTGAGCCCCAACTAGCTCAAACTAACTCTAACCCATGGATCCAAACAGGCCTATGGCCGATCTCGACGAGCGATCGCGTGCACCGGGAAGCGGCGCTCTCTCGGCCGTCGCGCCACTTCAAAGCCGGCGCCAGTGAGAGGTCGCCTCCGCTCTTGACGGGCATTAATGCGGCACTGACGCTCCAGGCGATGCCGACCATTTCACGCGGGAAGCGCGCGCTGGCAAGGGAGTATATGTTTTGAACCGTTTCAGGTGTAGTAGTAATGGTAGTTTGCAAAACTACTCAATTATTGCACTGAGTTTCCTAAGAAATTGTGGTAAAAAATGTTACTCCACAGCCGCTTCCCTTCTCCTTCCTGCTCGTGATTTACGTGGCCATGTTAACGTGGTTGTGTCAAAAAAATGTCACTTCCTGCTCGTGATTTGGGTTATATAATTACAAGCAAGATTCTCGTGCATTGCACGGAACATCAATATGCATTTTTTTACAAAACACCTATTGTGATTGACCCATGCAGGAGTAATCCCATGTGTAAAAACTAATGATATCTCGAGAATTTTATCGGAAAACTGGTATCTCGAGAATGTCATCGAAAAAATGAAAGATGAGAGATAAGGCGAGGAGGAGTGGAGTGTGGTGGTGACTGGTGGTCAGAATGGGCGGAGGCATGGGGATGGACGGCGCCGGCAGGCAGCAGCGGCCACCATGCATGCTAGATTGTTCCAGAGACTTATTCCTTTTTTAATTGCTGAGCAATGAGGTTGCGGGAGATAATGATGTGGAGAGAGGTGCAGATATCTTTTGTAGAATTATCATAGTTTGCTTCCTACCCATCAGATATAGATCATACGGTCTGTATTACAAGATGGCAGGCACACCATCATCGCCAACTCGTTTTTAAATAAGGGTATACAGATGATAAGTTTGCTAACTACTAAAGTAAAGTGAATCTGTCCATGTTATGCAAGTAAATAAAGGTGATTGTTT
This sequence comes from Aegilops speltoides, assembly GCA_021437245.1. NCBI lineage: Eukaryota > Viridiplantae > Streptophyta > Magnoliopsida > Poales > Poaceae > Aegilops > Aegilops speltoides. The sequence continues at coordinate 368,403,247 of CM038142.1, forward strand.
AGCATACGGGTAAGGTTGGATGAAGGGTGGTAGGAACAAATGCTCCGCCTAGAGCATGTGTGTGTGAGATGGAGTCTTAGTGTGTGTGGTGTGTGTGTGTGAGAGAGAGAGAGTGAGAGAGAGAGAGGAGAGAGAGATGGAGTCTTAGTTTGTGTGTGTGTGAGAGAGAGAGAGAGATGGAGTCTAAGTGTGTGTGTGTGTGGGGGGGGTGTGTGTGTGTGTGTGTGTGTGTGTGTGTGTGTGTGTGTGAGAGAGAGAGATGGAGTCTTAGTGTGTGTGTGTGGGGGGGTGCGTGCGTGCGTGCGTGCGTGCGTGTGTGTGTGTGTGTGTGCGCGCGCACTCGTGTGTGTGTCCCGGGGTCCTCTGTGGCGGGTGTAATTTAAGTGTGCATGGCTTCATCATAGAGAGGTGATGTGTATGGCAGAGGCTACCAACGATGGGGTGCGAGAGAGAAAATGCCCGTAGGAGGGAAGAGAAGGTGCGTGTGCGTGAGAGGAGTCGACATCGAGAGAATGTGTTTGTTCAAGAGACACCACGGAAGACTACTATATATCGATGGTGCATGTAGGCGGGAATTAAACAAAGGGATGGTCTTATTAGTTTCGGGGATATAGGGGAAGAGTGAGAGGTGCACGGGGCGGGGGGGGGGGGGGTAGCCAGAAGGAGATTGTTAAGTGTGAGTGTGTGTTTTGCCCATCCAGGCGGAAGTTATGTGCACAAAAGAGGAGAACGATTCGATGTGGCGTTAGGATTGAGGGTAATTAACAACGTATGGAGACATAGAGACCTTGAACGTGCATGTGTGAGAGGTATACATGTATACGTGGGATGTGTGTGTGTGTGCGCGCGCATGATCGAGATAAAAGAAAGAAGACATAAGTCCTAAGATCAACGACATGGGAGAGACGAATCGGTATGACAATATGCATGCATGTGAGAATGCAGGGAAGAAGGCCCGACAATTGAGCATGTGTTTTTGTCTTTAAGAGATAGTGGCGTGGGCTGGAGCATGCATCTATGGCGAGCAGAGGGGGTGAGGCGCAACGATTGTGCAAAAGAGATCAACCTATAAATGCATATGTATGGATAGACTTATATAGTGTGGGTGATAGGAAGCAAGACTCCATGCGAGAAAGAAATGTTGACGGAGAAACTACAGATAGATACAGAGATGGAGATGCTAGCTAGAGAGACATCCCTTAGTTTGGGTGTCAGAGATGGCCGTCGGGTGGTTCAAAGGATGAAGTTATATATGTGTGTGAGAGGGCACTTGACTGCATGCATGTAGAGAGAAACATATGTAGTGTGCATGATAGGAATCAAGAGTGAGGGTGAGAAAGAAGGTTGATGGAGAAACAGATAAATAGAAAGATAAAGATGCTAGCTAGTGTGCGCTAGAGATAGGAGTCGAGTGGATCAGAACGTTGGGTTATGCATGTGGGTGTGAGAGAGATAGAGAGAGGGTGCATGTGAGTCGCATACAAACAAATATCAGAGAGAAATGAGATCCAGAGAGACGGAGTTTTGTGTCTGCGAGAGAGAAAGATATTTCAAACGAGAGTGATAGTTAGAGAGACATATGAGGGAACGCAAGATATCTCTAGGGAGAGAGGGTGTGTTTGAGCGACATACAAGAGAACAATGGAGAAATATGAGACCCTGGGAGACAGAGTTTGTGTTTGTGTGTGAGAAAGAGATATTGAAGAGGAAGAGTCGTAGGTTCTCATATCTAAGGAGCGAAAGACATCTCTGATGAGGGGTGTGCGAGTGGCACACATGGGAATAGTTGAGAGAAATGAGACCCCGGGAGACAAAGTTTTGTGTTTGTCTGAGAGATAGAGATTCCACATGGAGAATCATAGCTAGAGACACATAGCAGGGAGCGAGATATACTTAGAGAGAGAGATGGAGTGATGAAGGTCGATGGAGAGAGTACCGTCAGTGTGTTACGAAGATAAAAGATCATTGTCGACATACAGGTAGCACGAGAGATTCCTGAGAGACGATGAACGCGTATAGGTCAAGAGAGATAGTCCTATATAAGCATGAGTGATAGCTATATGAGACGAATATCTGGATTAAAGGGGATTCAAATATTTAAACTGGAGATCACGACATCGATAATATCATAACGCAAATTGGTTTATCAAACATGCATATTCATTTGAATTTGGGCACACGTGTAATGTTATATAGTTTATCAATATTGGTGATCCATAGATTCTTCAATTACAAACGATGCATGGTTTATATGCAATTGGTGTGTAAACGGGATTACACTATATATTGCGTGTGTGAAACACATTATACATGTTTGAGAAGTTAAAAAAAACCCCGCATGAAACACACATTAATTGGAGACAGTTAGTGAGGAATGCATACATTGGATTTCAACATAAAGTGGTTTCAAATATTTGAAATTCCAAATTGATGGATACAACCTTATGAATCTGAGATCATGCCATTTGTAAACCATATTTATGTATAAATGGTGTTGTGCTTTTGAAAGTATATATGTAAAAATGATGTATATAGAATGTAATTCCAATTGAAAATGGATCCCTTGAAAAAAATAGTAGAATACAAAGCGGGATTGAATTGAGTTGGCACGGTAAACATGCCTTTGTGCAAAATTTGAACGAAGCGGGAAAGTCGCAGAATCACCAAACCAAAATCTGCGAGATGGAAATCACTATCGCCTATCCTCGCCGCGCAAAGCCTATCTCGCTGGATTTCTATAGGTTTCGATAGGGGTAGGTTTGTAATTTCACCCAAACGTGACGTAACGCCTCTCACCCGGATTCATACGGTGGGCGCCAAAACACAATGTGCCCTCGGCGAAATCAACTCCTCCCCGATTCATATTCATACATGGTGGGTGCCAAAACAAACTCTCGTCGGCAAATATTCGTGTATGCGGGATTACCGTCCTATCCCCAACCGATTAATGTTTTTTGTGATGTAGTAGAAATTTGAAACGGGGGCTAAGTTTGTAAATTTCCTCGCATTTGAGACAAGCACGCCCTGACTACATGGTTCCCCCTTCCTCTCTACCTCCCTTTTCCCCATTCGTACTCTGTGGGCGCCAAAACACCCTCTCCACCCCACCCTCCTCCGTCTGCCGCCGTCCGCCACCCCATCCACCGCCGTCCTCCTCCACCATGCCGGAGCTGATACCCCGACGCCGCCGCCCATTACAAGAGATTGACCTCTCTCATCCACGCCTTTGGACCGGGATCCTTGCATCCCGTCATCTCGCTTCATCCCCGCCGTCGTCCACCTTGCCGGCGCCGCTCCTACGACCGTCTCGTCCACCGTGCCCCGCCGCCACCGTCTACCCTCCTAGATCTTCTTCCACGCCGCCGACAGCCATTGCTACGCAGCACCGTCAAATTCTCACCGAGATCGACACAGCGCCGCACTGAGGCGGTACTCTTTCAGTATCTTCTCAACTTATTTATCGCAGCAAGAAAATAGATCGCCTTTGCTTTACTCGATTTCTTGTCTTGGTTGCGAAGTTGCCTTTGTCCGGTTTGCACCTTCAGATCCGCCATGGCACGCTCAACACTATACTCCCAATGCTTATGGTTTTCCCCTTTTATCTTCCACACTAGTTAAATCACAGTAGACTAAATTTCAAAATTGGGTCAGTCGATTTTTTAGAGCTCGCCGGAGTTCGCCGGTGCGATCCAAGGGGCTTGGGTGGTTGTGGGTCCTCGCCGAACGAAGAAAACTCGACGTGGGTGGGGGGTGGGGGTGGCGGAGGAACACAGGCGGTGGGGGCCGGTGGTCCGGCCGGCGGCCCGTGCGGTGTTCTGTATGGGAAGAGTCATAGACGAGGAAGAAGAAGGGTTAGGAGACGTAGGATCTTCATCCAACCGCCTGAAATGGTCGAGAGACATCTGGGAGTTGTATTCTTAATGCGCTCTGGTTCATCATGTGTGGGCACTGCGCAACCAACATTTTATTATCCAAAATCTGCTTGCTCTTCTTTACCATGTTCGATAGTCTTGACCAGACGTGATCGATAGGCTTTCAATTACTAGCGGCAATACAACACCGTATTTTCAAGCCGTTCCACTTTCCCGATTTATATATCGTGGTTATGGTGTACCCCGTTATGTACACTATGATCTGCCTAGTTGTTGTGTGCTCTTGTTATCATGGTTTGGCAATAAACTATCTATACAAGATATTATGAACCTATCATCCGCCACTATCCTTACTTCGGAGCCTATTTTTGTGTACTTGTGCAGATTAGATAAATGCACGCACGATATTACAGCACACATGAGCTCTCTCATTAGAATCCAAAGTGATAGCACATAAGTGTTTACTGAGGGCGCCCTATATTAGAATATCATCGCATTACAAAGATAATCTCACAACTATTTATGTTTTCATGGTTCTCAGATATTATACGCAATTACAGTGAATATCAGAATCCGCGCATCAGAAGAATATTGTGGAACACTGCAATGACTTACAAAATTGGTACCAAGGCATTGAGTGCCATTTTGGAAGCAATGAAACTCGTACGCTTCCCACCTGTTGATTCTTGTTCAGAATATCATTCTAATGACTATTCTGACCTCGAGGAGTGAAATGCAGATGGCCTGTCCTGTTCACCCATCAAGTGCTTGTTCTAATTTGGCAAGGTTTTATTGATTGCACGTATCTTGCATATGTTGTCTTGCATTTCTTCTACTTTGTTGCACCACCATCTGCTTAGTTTACTCATCATATAACTCGAGATGCTATGCCCATCCATTATCAATACATATTCCATCTGTCGTCATACCATGTTTTTCCACTCAAATGTTGTTCTTGTGCATCAGACATCAAAAAGGAAGAGGGTGATTGCCAAACCTGAAGGAGCACTAGCAAAGTCCCTGAAAAACGTGGTGGTGCCGGAGAAATCAGACAGCGCCCCCACTTATATTGGCTGTACAACCAGTGACACAAAACATAGGACCGACTCCAGCAGACTGTACCCATACTTCACAGGCCACACCTCTAGCCCCACCACACAGGACCTACACTCCAACAAAAGGTATACCGATTTCATTTGCCGTAGCACCAGCCGTACCACAGAAAAATCCCACTCCAGCAAAAAGTACAGCAAGTCCACCGGCCGAAGACCTGTCCCAACTACAGAGACGGCCAATTCCTGCAGATTGGAACCCCATTCCATTTATTCCCAGTTTAAAAGACAATGCTTTCAATGTTGTAAGGGACTACGTGCATATATTCCCATCATGGAAAGATTATAGTGAAGACAAACACCATTTTCACATCTTCCTGTCCAACTTACGTGTAAGTGCTATTATTCATGGTTATTATTTTCCTGTTTTCTGTAGATCGAACACATCAATGATTTATATTACATTGTTGTAACTACATGAGGGTCAATCTGGATAGTCATGATGAGCAAAGCTTGCTTGTGCTTTTCAAGGAAGCATTGCAGCAGTATCGATGTTACTTGAGGAAATCACACTTTGATGGCAAGCCTATAAACGAATTTCCGGTGAAGTCTTCTGTGCTAAATTTAGAAGACATTGAATGGAAAAACCTTGTTATGCACTGGTCTCGTTCCCAGGATGAGGTACTGTCTATGAAATCACATGACAATTTGAACTTCTACTTTTCCGCATGTGCCTTACGGATCTTTTTTGCAGGAAATCAGCTCGAAGAAGAATTCCGGTTTGAAAAGAACAACAGGATATCGCAAATATGCTGCCCGCTGCTTTGCTCTTGTTAGTACCTGTTGTCCTGTATCACTGTACTTGCATACATATCTGGTTCATTATGTGACAGCAGTATGCATGATAGTTTGCTTATCAATTGTTCGCTCCAAATTATCTGATCTATATGAATGGTTACATTAGTGTAGAATATATCCAATGCCAATGAACTTTTTAGCTCTGCATTGTTCTTGTAAGTACATGCTGTCCTTTATCAGTGTACTTATATTGACAGGTAGTTGTTCATGTACCATCACTCTGCAGCTTATTTTCCTTTGCCCTCCATTTTCTACACATCAGATCTATATTTACTCTTACCATAAGGTTGGTACTGAAGAAGTTTAGTTGTGCATTGCTCTTGGCTGTGCCTTTTGCCTGTATCGCTGCACATACATTTATAGCTACTTGGTTATGTAGCATCACTCTTCATCTTATCTTAAATATTCTCCATTTTTTCATATATTATCACATCTATATTTACTCTTAACAAAATGTAGAATAAAAGCAATGCTTATGAAGAACATTTTGTGCTAAACTTCTTGAATTGCCCCCCCCATAAGCATGGACAAGGGCTTTATAGAGCCTGTCTTCACCAGTAATGTAAGTTTGTCCTTCTCAAGCCTTCAAACTTTGTTGTGTATATTTGGTTAGGCATGACTGCAACAGCTGTTTATTTTTGGTGTTTGCATCAAATTGCATGTTTAAAGTTTATTATGTAGTTCATAAACAAAAGTTTGTCCTTCTCAATTTAAGTTTTCAGTTGTACAACCAAGTTCCTTCTTCATACCATGTAAATTAAACTATCTGAGCAAGTGATCTTCTTTTGCCTTTGCATGTATGCTTCATTCTTCATCCGTAATCCGGTGGTGTGGTGAACCTACCCACTACAAAGACAATGTCATATTCTGCAATGTCTTATCTATGAACAATGTCATATCATTCTACTATTATTTAAACCGCCTCTTTATTTGCCAATCTGAAATGGGATAAATTGACAGCACACTAACCATTGATACTTATGAGTTCTTGATCTGTAATCCAGTGGTGTCGTGAAGTTGCCAACTCCTTCACAATGTCAATTCCTGCCATGTCTTGACCTGAACAATACCATTCGTCAGTAAGAAATGTGATGAATTGTCAGCACTGATACTTTTATGTGCAAAACCTGTCATCTGTCTGCTTGTTTATCTTTCAGAGTGAGGAAGATATAAGTGTTGAACAAGCGCGATCTCATCATCTTGCTCACCGCTATGCTGAGCTCCCAGCAGGCTAACCTTTCTTGAACTCTATTGAAGTGCTGTCGGTTTTGTATATTATTTTGTCGGCGTGTTTATTTGCACTGGTGGCGATCTTTGATGCCCAGTGTATGTAATCTGCTGTTTGCTTGTGCTTTATTATCGTAGTGGCGAACTTTGATGCCCAATGGATGTAATATGTCGTAATTTCTTTATTGTATAGCCTAGGTTTTTTCTTATTCACGATGCTGCAATTATTTTACTGTATATATATCTTGTCTTCGCAGTAAACCGGCCAAAAAGTAAAATTACGGTACATAATCGGGCCGTCATGCAATCACGATGTATGATCCGCATCATGGGCCCCGTCAAAATGGCCCACTAGTAGATTCGGGCCTTTAATAGGCCGAGTAACCCCCGACCCTCTTTTCGCAAGAAAACTCAATGGGGTTTTAGGAGGCTGAGAAGTAGGCTGGGCACAAACGCGTGCGAATAGCTCACGGGCCGGCGGCAGCCCGAAATGGACCCCGGCCCATGATTGTGCGAATCAATTCACAGGCTTTTAACAGGCAAAAGTTGTCTCGGTCCTTGTTTGGCCCAATCGGATATCGGTGCGAAAGCGGGCGGATGCAAACCGGCCGCATTTTAGGCCCAACTATATGACGGGCTTTTAACAGGCCGAAATTAATATAGGGCCGAAATGTTAAATGGTCCCTTAACAGGCCGAAACTAATATCAGGACGAATTACTAAATGGGCCTTTAGCAAGTGGGCCCAAAAGCATAGCGTCCAGTCAACGGGCCGAATCTGATATGGGCCATAATTGAGCCCAAAGCCTCTTAAAGGGCCGGACCTGATCTGGGCCGTGATTTGGCCCAGAAAGTGGGAGGCTTTTAACGGGCCGGATCTTATATGGGCCATTACTAGGCCCGGAACGTGGCAGGCCATTAATGGACCGGATCAATTATGGGCCGACATTTGGCCCAAAACATGGCAGCCAGTTAATGGGCCGGCCTACTAGGGTCCTCAAAATCTTGTGGGCCTATAGCTGGGCCGGCCCATTAATGTCGGCGAAATCTCGTTGGCCTTTAGCTAGGCCGGCCCATTATGATCGGCAAGAATTTTGTGGGCCTTTACCTGGGCCGGCCCATTATGGCACACAAAAATCTTGTGGGCCTTTACCTGGGTCGGCCTATTATGGCCCGCGAAATCTTGTGGGCCTTTATCTGGGCCAGCCCATTATAGACCACAAAATCTCATGGGCCTTTAACTGGGCCGGCCCATTATGGGCCGCCAAATCTTGTGGGCCTTTAGTTGGGCCGGCCCATTTAAACTTGATTGGCCGTGCCACGTGTCGACGTATCATAGGCGCCTCCGTCCAATGAGTGGATGACATCTATCCCAACGATGAGCCGACATGTGTTTCCTCCAGCCAATGATGATTTTACACGTGGAAAATCCCCATTGGTCGGGGCTGTTAACAGGTTATCGGATCCAAAACCCGACCCGATAGCTTAACAACGTTCCGTTACGGTGGATGCCACGTGTCGGTCACCCTTGACGAAAGCACTTCTGTGATGCGCGATTTATCGTCATGGAAGTGGACACTTCCGTGATGATAATTTTGGTAATGTCATGGAACACTTCTACGACAGCACATGTATGACTATCTTGATTCTGTCATAAATTTGTCATGGATGTACATGCATGACAAAAAACACGACCTACTGTCACAAACACGTATCATCACAGAACTGTATTTTTTTTGTAGTGAGTGCAAGTGGGATACTGAAGGAAATATTCCCTAGAGGCAATAATAAAATTGTTATTTATATTTCCTTATATCATGATAAATGTTTATTATTCATGCTAGAATTCTATTAACCGGAAACTTAGTACATGTGTGAATACATAGACAAAACAGAGTGTCCCTAGTATGCCTCTACTTGACTAGCTCGTTAATCAAAAGATGGTTATGTTTCCTGACCATAGACATGTGTTGTCATTTGATGAATGTAATCACATCATTAGAGAATGATGTGATGGACAACACCCATATGTTAGCTTAGCATAATGATCGTTATGTTTTATTGCTATTGCTTTCTTCATGACTTATACATGTTCCTCTGACTATGAGATTACGCAACTCCCGAATACCGGAGGAACACCTTGTGTGCTATAAAACATGACAACTTAACCGGGTGATTATAAAGATGCCCTACAGGTGTCTTCGAAGGTGTTTGTTGGGTTGGCATAGATCGAGATTAGGATTTGTCACTCCGTGTATCGGAGAGGTATCTCTGGGCCATCTCGGTAATGCTCATAACAATAAGCCTTGCAGGCAATGTGACAAATGATTTAGTTACGGGATGATGCATTACGGAACGAGTAAAGAGACTTGCCGGTAACGAGATTGAACTAGGTATAAGGATACCGATGATCGAATATCGGGCAAGTAACATACCGATGACAAAGGGAACAACGTATGTTGTTATGCGGTTTGAGCGATAAAGATCTTCATAGAATATGTAGGAACAAATATGAGCATCCAAGTTCCGCTATTGGTTATTGACCGAAGATGTGTCTCAGTCACGTCTACATAGTTCTCGAACCCGTAGGTTCTGCACGCTTAACGTTCGATGATGATTTGTATTATGAGTTATGTGTTTTGGTGACCGAAGTTTGTTCGGAGTCCCGGTTGAGATCACTGACATGACGAGGAGTCTCGAAATGGTTGAGAGGTAAAGATTCATATATTGGAAGGTAGTATTCGGACATCGGAATGGTTTCAAGTGGTTTTAGTATTTTACCGGAGTACCGAGGGGTTACCGGAACCCCCTGGGGAACTATTGGGCCTACATGGGCCTTAGTGGATAGAGACGAGGGCCGCAAGGGGTGGCGCCCCCCCCCCATGGCATTCCGAATTGGACTAGGGGAGGGGGTGGCGCCCCCCTTTCCCTCTCCCTCTCCCTCTCCCACTCCTTCCTTTTCCCTCCAGTGGAAGAAAGGAAAGGGGGGGGGGGGAATCCTACTAGCGCGCCCCTCCTGGCCGCCGACCTCCTCCTCCCCTCCTTTATATACTGGGGCGGGGGCAGCCAAAGGTAGATCAATTGTTCTTTTAGCCAGGTGCGGTGCCCCCCCTCCACAATTTACACCTCCGGTCATAGCGTCACGGTGCTTAGGCAAAGCCCTGTGCGGATCACATCACCATCACCGTCATCACACCGGCGTGCTGACGAAACTCTCCCTCGACCCTTTGCTGGATCAAGAGTTCGAGGGACGTCATCGAGATGAACGTGTGCTAAACTTGGAGGTGTCGTATGTTTGGTACTAGATCTGTTGGATCGTGAAGACGTTCGACTACATCAATCGCGTTAGCCTAACGCTTCCGCTTTCGGTCTACGAGGGTATGTGGACACACTCTCCCCCTCTCGTTGCTATGAATCGTAGATAGATCTTGCGTGATCGTAGGAATTTCTCTAAAATTGCATGCTACGTTCCCTAACAGCCGCTTCCAGCCCGTGTTAGCTTTCGGCCTAGTGAGGGCCCATACAATCTTGGGCTCCTTTCTGGCCCTCGATTACTTCTAGCCTATTACTCGCTTGTTCTCCTAATGGGCCAAATTCAGCCCGTGGTTAGAATCGGCCCATTTGTGGCCTGTCAACACGTTGTGCCGTTTCCAGCACGTCATATATTCGGGCCCATTAACGACCCGTTAATCCTGTGACAGAATTAAGCCTTTGCCATCTTCCGGCCTTTTAACGGCCCATGACCGTGCTGGCCCGATACCGATTACACCCATTTATGGCCAATTTCATGGTCTAGTTTTGTTACACGAATTTTCTGACCCATGTGTGGCTGATACGTCTCCAATGTATCTATAATTTTTGATTGCTCCATGCTATTATATTACTCGTTTCAGATGTTTATGGGCTTTACTTTACACTTTTATATCATATTTGGGACTAACCTACTAACCGGAGGCCCAACCCGAATTGCTCTTTTTTTGCCTATTTCAGTGTTACGAAGAAAAGGAATATCAAACGGAGTCCAAACGGAATGAAACCTTCGGGAGCGATCTTTTTGGAACAAACGCAATCCAGGAGACTTGGAGTGGACGTCAAGAAGCAGCCGAGGCGGCCACGAGGGTGCAAGGCGCGCCCTAGGTGGGTGGGCGCGCCCCCACCCTCGTGGGCCCCTCGTGGCTCCCCTGACCGACCTCCTTCGCCTATATATACCTCCATACCCTGAAAACATCCAGGAGCACCACGAAAACCTATTTTTACCGCTGCAACCTTCTGTACCCGTGAGATCGCATCTTGGAGCCTTTTCCGGCGCTCTACCGGAGGGGGAATCGATCACAGAGGGCTTTTACATCATTGCCAAGGCCTCTCCGATGAGTTGTGAGTAGTTTACCACAGACCTTCGGGTCCATAGTTATTAGCTAGATGGCTTCTTCTCTCTCTTTGAATCTCAATACAAAGTTCTCCTCTATCTTCTTGGAGATCTATTCGATGTAACTCTTTTTGCGGTGTTTGTGCCAAGTAGAACCTGTAGGACAACCTACGGTGATAGTTAATTTGATTCTGCTGAAAAACAGAAACTTTTGCGCGCACGAGAATAATTTTAATAAATCACAGAAACATGATTTTTAGTTGATTATTTTTTCGGTAGACCAATAGACAAATTTCCCAGGATTTCCTATTTTTTTACGAGTTTTAGAGTTCCATAATTATTCAAAAGTTACAGATTGCTACAGATTGTTCTGTTTTTGACAGATTCTGTTTTTCGTGTGTTGTTTGCTTATTTTGATGAATCTATGGCTAGTATCGGGGGGTATGAACCATAGAGAAGTTGGAATGCAGTAGGTTTAACACCAATATAAATAAATAATGAGTTCATTACAGTATCTTAAGTGTTGGTTTTTCTTTCTTGCACTAATGGAGCTTATGAGATTTCCTGTTGAGTTTTGTGTTGTGAAGTTTTCAAGTTTTGGGTAAAGATTTGATGGACTATGGAATAAGGAGTGGCAAGAGCCTAAGCTTGGGGATGCCCATGGCACCGAAGATAATTCAAGTACAACCAAAGCCTAAGCTTGGGATGCCCAGAAGGCATCCTTCTTTAAATCTTAAATCTATCGGTAACTTTACTTGGAGCTATATTTTTATTCGCAACATCATATGTGTTCTGCTTTGAGAGTCTTGTATGATGAGTCTTTGCTTTTTAGTTTACCACAATCATACTTGCTGTACACACCTTTTGGGAGAGACACAACATGATTCGGAATTTATTAGAATACTCTATGTGCTTCACTTATATCTTTTGAGCCAGATAATTTTGCTCTAGTGCTTCACTTATATCTTTTAGAGCACGGCGGTGGTTTTATTTTGTAGAAATTATTGATCTCTCATGCTTCAGTTATATTATTTTGAAAGTCTTTTAGAACAGCATGGTATTTGCTATGGTTATAAAATTGGTCCTAGAATGATGGGCATCCAAGTTGGGTATAAAAAAATATAATAGGAAGTGAATTGGATGCTATGATCAATTTGATGCTTGATAATAGTTTTGAGATATAGAGGTGGTGATATTAGAGTCATGCTAGTTGGGTAATTATGAAATTGAGAAATACTTGTGTTAAAGTTGGCAAGTCCCGTAGCATGCACGTATGGTAAAAGTTGTGTAACAAATTTGTAGCATGGGGTGCTATTTTGATTGCCTTCCTTATGAGTGGAGGTCGGGATCGCGCAATGGTTAACTCCTACCAACCCTTCCCCTAGGATCATGCATAGTATTACTTTGCTTCGAGGGCTAATAAACTTTTGCAATAAGTATATGAGTTCTTTATGACTAATGTGAGTCCATGGATTATACACACTCTTACTCTTCCATCATTGCTAGCCTCTTCGGTACTGTGCATTGCCCTTTCTCACCTTGAGAGTTGGTGCAAACTTCGCCGATGCATCCAAACCCCGTGATATGATACGCTCTATCACACATAAACCTCCTTATATCTTCCTCAGAACAGCCACCATACCTACCTATTATGGCATTTCCATAGCCATTCCGAGATATATTGCCATGCAACTTTCCACCGTTCCGTTCATCATGACACGTTTCATCATTGTCATATTGCTTTTGCATGATCATGTAGTTGACATCGTATTTGTGGCAAAGCCACCTTCATAATTTTTCATACATGTCGCTCTTGATTCATTGCATATCCCGGTACACCGCCGAAGGCATTCATATAGAGTCATATTTTGTTATAGTATCGAGTTTTAGTTCATGAAGTGTAAATAAATAGAAGTGTGATGATCATCATTATTAGAGCATTGTACCCTAAAAAAAAGAAAGGCCAAATAAAAAAAGGGGAGAAAGGCCAAATAAAAAAAGGAAAGGCCCAAAAAAAGGAGGATAATGTTACTATCTTTTTCCACACTTGTGCTTCAAAGTAGCACCATGTTCTTCATATAGAGAGTCTCCTATGTTGTCACTTTCATATACTAGTGGGAATTTTTCATTATAGAACTTGGCTTGTATATTCCAATGATGGGCTTCCTCAAAATGCCCTAGGTCTTCGTGAGCAAGCAAATTGGATGCACACCCACTTAGTTTATTTTGTTGAGCTTTCATACATTTATAGCTCTAGTGCATCCGTTACATGGCAATCCCTACTCCTCATGTTGACATCAATTGATGGGCACCTCCATAGCCCGTTGATTAGCCTCGTCAACGTGAGACTTTCTCTTTTTTGTCTTCTCCACACAACCTCCATCATCATATTCTATTCCACCCATAGTGCTATATCTATGGCTTACACTCATGTATTGCGTGAGAGTGAAAAAAGCTAAAGTGCGTTAAAAAGTATGAACCAATTGCTTGGATGAAACCGAGGTTGTGCATGATGGGAGTATTTTGTGTGACACAAATGAAACATAGCCTAACTATATGATTTTGTAGCGATAAACTTTCTTTAGCCATGTTATTTTGAGAAGACATGATTGCTTTATTAGTATGCTTGAAGTATTATTACTTTTATGTCAATATGAACTTTTATCTTGAATCATTTTGATCTGAACATTCATGCCACGATAAAGAAAATTACATTGAGAAATATGCTAGGTAGCATTCCACATCAAAAATTCTCTTTTTATCATTTACCTACTTAAGGACGAGCAGGAATTAAGCTTGGGGATGCTTGATATGTCTCCAACGTATCTATAATTTTTGATTGCTCCATGCTATTATATTACCCGTTTCGGATGTTTATGGGCTTTACTTTACACTTTTATATCATTTTTGGGCCTAACCAACTAACCGGAGGCTCTGCCGGAGGGGGAAAAGATCATGGAGGGCTTCTACATCATCGCCAAGGCCTCTCCGATGAGTTGTGAGTAGTTTACCACAGACCTTTGGGTCCATTGTTATTAGCTAGATGGATTCTTCTCTCTCTTTGAATCTCAATACAAAGTTCTCCTCTATCTTCTTGGAGATCTATTTGATGTAACTCTTTTTGCGGTGTGTTTGTCGAGATCGATGAATCGTGGGTTTATCATCAAGTTTATCTATGAGAAATATTTGAATCTCCTTTGAATTGTTTTATGTATGATTTGTTATCTTTGCAAGTCTCTTCGAATTATCATTTTGGTTTGGCCTACTAGATTGATCTTTCTTGCAATGGGAGAAGTGCTTAGCTTTGGGTTCAATCTTGCGGTGTCCTTTCCGGTGTGGCGAGGGCAGCAAAGGCACGTATTGTATTGTTGCCATCGAGGATAAAAAGATGGGGTTTATATCATATTGCTTGAGTTTATCCCTCTACATCATGTCATCTTGCCTAATGCATTACTATGTTCTTATGAACTTAATACTCTAGATGCATGCTGGATAGCGGTCGATGTGTGGAGTAATAGTAGTAGATGCAGGCAGGAGTCGGTCTACTTGTCGCGGACGTGATGCCTATATACATGATCATGCCTAGATAATCTCATAATTATGCACTTTTCTATCAATTGCTCGACAGTTTTTTGTTCACCCACTGTAATACTTATGCTATATTGAGAGAAGCCACTAGTGAAACCTATGGCCCCCTGGTCTATCTTTTATCATATAAGTTTCTGATCTAATTTATTTTGCAATCTTTACTTTCCAATCTATATCATAAAAATACCAAAAATATTTATCTTATCTTATTATCTCTATCAGGTCTCACTTTCGCAAGTGGTCGTGAAGGGATTGACAAACCCTTTATCGCGTTGGTTGCGAGGTTCTTGTTTGTTTGTGTAGGTACGAGGGACTTGTGAGGAGCCTCCTGCTGGATTGATACCTTGGTTATCAAAAACTAAGGGAAATTCTTACGCTACTTTGCTGCATCACCCTTTCCTCTTCAAGGGAAAAACAACGCAATGCTCAAGAGGTAGCAGTGGCCAATGGATCCTATGGCCCATTGGAGTCCCATTTATCCGACGGCCCGTAGGAGGCCCATTGATCCTACGGCCCATAGCAGGCTCAAGGTTACCACGGTCCGTATCTGGCCTACGGTTGTTGTGGCCACTGCTACGTCTTGAGCTTGCGTTGGTTTTCCTTGAAGAGGAAAGGGTGATGCAGCAAAGTAGCATATGTATTTCCCTCAGTTTTTGAGAACCAAGGTATCAATCCAGTAGGAGGCTCCTCAAAAGTCCCACGCACCTACACAAACAAACAAGAACCTCGCAACCAACGCAATAAAGCGGTTGTCAATCCCTTCACGGCCACTTGCGAAAGTGAGATCTGGTAGAGATAATATGATAAGATAAATATTTTTTGTATTTTTATGATATAGAGTGGAAAGTAAAAAATGCAAATAAAATTAGATGGTAAACTTATATTATAAAAGATAGACCCGGGGGCCATAGGTTTCACTAGTGGCTTCTCTCAAGATAGCATAAGTATTAAGGTGGGTGAACAAATTACTGTCGAGCAATTGATAGAAAAGAGCATAGTTATGAGATTATCTAGGCATGATCATGTATATAGGCATCACATCTGTGACAAGTAGACCGACTCCTTCCTGCATCTACTACTATTACTCCACACATCGACTGACTCATGCCTGCATCTAGAGTATTAAGTTCATGAAGAACAGAGTAACGCATTAAGAAAGATGACATGATATAGAGGGATAAACTCATGGAATATGATATAAACCCCATCTTTTTATCGCCGATGACAACAATACAATACGTGTTTTGCTGCCCTCACACATCGGGAAAGGACACCGCAAGATTGAACCCAAAGCTAAGCACTTCTCCCGTTGCAAGAAAGATCAATCTAGTAGGCCAAACCAAACTGATAATTCGAAGAGACTTTCAAAGATAACTTAATCACACATAAAAGAATTCAGAGGAGATTCAAATATTTCTCATAGATAAACTTGATCATAAACCCGCAATTCATCGGATCTCGACAAGCACACCGCAAAAAGAGTTACATCGAATAGATCTCCAAGAAGATCGAGGAGAACTTTGTATTGAGAATAAAAGAGAGAGAAGAAGCCATCTAGATAATAACTATGGACCCGAAGGTCTATGGTAAACTACTCACAACTCATCGGAGAGGCCTTGGAGATGATGTAGAGGCCCTCCATGGTCGATTCCCCCTCCGGCGAAGCACCGACGAAGGCTCCAAGATGGGATCTCGCGGACACAGAAGGTTGCGGTGGTGGGATTAGGTTCTCGTGGTGCTCCTGGATGTTTTCGGGGTACATGGGTATATATAGGAGGAAGAAGTAGGTCAGTGGATGGTTGAGGGGCCCACGAGGGTGGGGGGCACGCCCACCCCCCTAGGGGGCGTGCCGGGCACCCTCATGGCCGCCTCCTCTGTTGCTTGACGTCCACTCCAAGTCCCCTGGATCACGTTTGTTCCAAAAAGATCGCCCCCGAAGGTTTCATTCCATTTGGACGTTTGATATTCCTTTTCTTCGAAACACTGAAATAGGCAAAAAAAACAACAATTTGGGTTGGGCCTCCAGTTAGTAGGTTAGTCCCAGAAATGATATAAATGTGTAAAGTAAAGCCCATAAACATCCAAAACGGGTAATATAATAGCATGGAACAATCAAAAATTATAGATACGTTGGAGACGTATCAAGCATCCCCAAGCTTAATTTCTGCTCGTCCTTGAGTAGGTAAATGATAAAAACAGAATTTTTGATGTGGAATGCTACCTAGCATAATTCACAATGTAATTTTCTTTATTGTGACAAGAATGTTCAGATCCAAATGATTCAAAATAAATGTTCATATTGACATAAGAAATAGTAATACTTCAAGCATACTAACTAAGCAATCATGTCTTCTCAAAATATCATGGCATTAGAAGGTTCATCCCTTCAAAATCATATAGTTAGGCTATGTTTCATTTTCATCACACAAAACACTCCCATCAAGAACAACCCCGGTTTCACCCAAGCAATTGGTTCATACTTTTAACGCGCTTTAGCTTTTTCAACTCTCACGCAATACATGAGCATGAGCCATGGATATAGCACTACGGGTGGAATAGAATATGATGATGGAGGTTGTGTGCAGAAGAAAAAAGGAGGAAGTCTCACATTGACGAGGCTAATCAACGGGCTATGGAGATGCCCATCAATTGATGTCAACATGAGGAGTAGGGATTGCCATGCAACAGATACACGAGAGCTATAAATGTATGAAAGCTCAACAAAAGAAACTAACTGGGTGTGCATCTAACTTGCTTGCTCACGAAGACCTAGGGCATTTTGAGGAAGCCCATCGTTGGAATATACAAGCCAAGTTCTATAATGAAAAATTCCCACCAGTATATGAAAGTGGCAACATATGAGACTCTCTATATGAAGAACATGGTGCTACTTTGAAGCACAAGTGTGAAAAAATATAGTAGCATTGTCCCCCTTCTTTTTTTGGGCCTTTCCTTTTTTTATTTGGCTTTTTTTTATTTGGGACAATTCTCTAATAATGATGATCATCACACTTCTATTTATTTACAACTCATGAGGTACAACTCAAAACTAGAACAAGATACGACTCTATATGAATGCCTCCGGCGGAGTACCGGGATGGGCAATGAATCAAGAGTGACATGTATGAAAAATTATGCATGGTGGATTTGCCACAAATACGATGTCAACTACATGATCGTGCAAGGCAATATGACAATGATGATGCGTGTCATGATAAACGGAACGGGGGAAAGTTGCATGGCAATATATCTCGGAATGGCTATGGAAATGCCATAATAGGTAGGTATGGTGGCTGATTTGAGGAAGATATAAGGAGGTTTATTTGTGATAGAGCGAACCGTATCACGGGGTTTGGATGCACCGGCGAAGTTTGCACCAACTCTCGAGGTGAGAAAGGGCAATGCACGGTACCAAAGAGGCTAGCAATGATGGAAAGGTAAAAGTGTGTATAATCCATGGACTCACATTAGTCATAACGAACTCATATACTTATTGCAAAAGTTTTATTAGCCCTCGAAGCAAAGTACTACTACACATGCTCCTAGGGGGGAGGTTGGTAGGAGTTAACCATCGCGCGCCCCCGACCTCCACACAAGGGAAGGCAATCAAAAGAGCACCCATGCAATAAATTTGTTACACAACTTTTACCATACGTGCATGCTACGGGACTTGCCAACTTCAACACAAGTATTCTTTAAATTCACAATCACCCAACTAGCATGACTCTAATATCACCACCTCTATATCTCAAAACAATTATCAAGCATCAAATTGATCATAGCATCCAATTCACTTCCTATGATAGTTTTTATTATACCCAACTTGGATGCCCATCATTCTATGACCAATTTTATAACCATAGCAAATACCATGCTGTTCTAAAAGACTCTCAAAATAATATAGGTGAAGCATGAGAGATCAACAATTTCTACAAAATAAAACCACCGCCGTGCTCTAAAAAGTATAAGTGAAGCACTAGAGCAAAACTACCTAGCTCAAAAGATATAAGTGAAGCACATAGAGTATTCTAATAAATTCCAAATCAAGTGGGTTTCTCCCAAAAGGTGTGTACAGCAAGGATGATTGTGGTAAACTAAAAAGCAAAGACTCATATCATACAAGACGCTCCTAGCAAAACACGTATCATGTGGTGTATATACCTCCAAGTAAAGTTACCGATGAACGAAGACGAAAGAGGGGATGCCTTCCGAGGCATCCCAAAGCTTAGGCTTTTGGTTATCCTTGAATATCTTGGGGTGCCATGGGCATACCCAATCTTAGGCTCTTTCCACTCCTTATTCCATAATCCATCAAATCTTTACCCAAAACTTGAAAACTTCACAACACAAAACTCAACAGGAAATCTCATAAGCTCCGTTAGTGCAAGAAAGAAAAACCACCACATAAGGTACTGTAATGAACTCATTCTTTATTTATATTGGTGTTAAACCTACTATATTCCAACTTCTCTATGGTTCATACCCACTGTTACTAGCCATAGATGCATCAAAATAAGCAAACAACACACGAAAAATAGAATCTGTCAAAAACAGAACAATCTGCAGAAATCTGTAACTCTCGAATACTTCTGGAACTCTAAAAATCCTAAAAAAATTGGAAGTCCTGGTAAATTTGTCTATTGATCTACTGCAAAAGGAATCAACGCAGAAGCATGTTTCTGCGAATTACTAAAATTAGTTTCGTGCTCGCAAAGTTTCTGTTGTTCAGCAGAATCAAATTAACTATCACCATAGGTTATCCTATACGTTCTACTTGGCACAAACACTAATTAAACATGAAAACACATCTAGACAGAAGCTAGATGAAATATTTATTACTAAACAGAAGCAAAAAGCAAAAAATAAAATAAAATTGGGTTGCCTCCCAACTAGCGCTATTTTTTAACGCCCCTAGCTAGGCATAAAAGCGAGGATAGATCTAGGTAATGCCATCTTTGGCATTCAATTCATAAGTAGCTCGCATGATAGATTCATAAGGTAATTTAACTTTATTTCTTGGAAAGTGCCCCTTGCCTTTCCTTAATGGAAATTGGAATATAATATTCCCTTCCTTCATATCAATAGTTGCACCAATCATTCTAAGGAAAGGTCTATCAAGAATAATGGGACATGAAAGATTGCAATCTATGTTAAGAACGATAAAATCTACGGGCACATAATTCCTATTTGCAACAATAAGAACATCATTGATCCTTCCCATAGGTTTCTTAATGGTGGAATCCGCAAGGTGCAAATTTAAAGAGCAATCATAAAAATCATGGAAACCTAGAATATCACATAAAGTTTTCGGAATCATGGAAACACTAGCACCCAAATCACACAAAGCATAGCACTCATGATCTTTAATTCTAATCTTTATAGAAGGTTCCCACTCATCATGAAGTTTTCTACGTATATAAACTTCCAAATTAAGTTTTTCATCATAAGATTGCATCAAGGCATCAACAATATGTTTGGTAAAAGCTTTATTTTGACTATAAGCATGAGGAGAATTCAACATGGATTGCAACAAGGAAATACAATCTATTAAAGAACAATTATCATAATTAAATTCCTTGAAATCCATAATAGTGGGTTCAATGCTATTTAAAGTCTTGACCTCTCCAATCCCACTTTTACCAAATTTAGCATCAAGATCTAAAAACTCCGAATCATTGGGACGCATTTTAACTAAAGTTGAGTCATCTCCAGTCGCATCATTATTAAGATTCATATGGCAAAACAAAGATTTAATAGGGGACACATCAATAAATTTTAGATCTTCATCATTATTTTCATGGAAACTAGAAGAACACGATTTTACAAAGCAATCTTTCTTAGCATGCAATCTAGCGATTCTTTCTTTGCATTCATCAATGGAAATTCTCATGGCTTTGAGAGACTTATTGATATCATGCTTAGTAGGAGTATAACTAAGTTTCAAAGAATCAACATCAGGCGAAAGTCTATCAACGTTCCTAGCCAAATCATCAACTTTAAGCATTTTTTCTTCAAGCAAAGCATTAAAATTCTTTTGAGAGATCATAAATTCTCTTACACTATTCTCAAAATCAGAGGGGATCTTATTAAAATTACCATAAAAATTATTGTAGGAATTTCCATAATTATTAGAGGAATTACTAGGGAACGGTCTATGATTAAAGTTTCCTCTATAAGCATTGTTACCAAAATTATTCCTACCAATAAAATTCACATCCATAATTCATTATTATTCTCAATCAAAGTAGACAAAGGCATATCATTGGAATCAATAGGAGCACTCTTAGTAGCAAACAATCTCATAAGTTCATCCATCTTTCCACTCAAAACATTAATTTCTTCTATAGCATGCACTTTTTTACTAGTAGATCTTTCGTTGTGCCATTGAGAATAATTAGCCATAATGGTATCAAGGAGTTTAGTAGCTTCTCCTAAGGTGATTTCCATAAAAGTGCCTCCCGTGGACGAATCTAAAAGATTTCTAGAAGCAAAATTCAATCCGGCATAAAAGTTCTGTATAATCATCCATAAATTCAAATCATGAGTAGGGCAATTGCGAATCATCAATTTCATTCTTTCCCAAGATTGGGCAACATGCTCATGTTCAAGTTGTTTAAAATTCATAATATCATTCCTAAGAGAGATTATCTTAGCGGGAGGAAAATACTTAGAGATAAAAGCATGTTTGCACTTATTCCATGAATCAATACTATTTTTAAGCAAAGACGAAAACCAAATTTTAGCACGATCTCTAAGTGAAAATGAAAATAGCTTCAATTTAACAATATCATTATCCGTATCTTTCTTCTTTTGCATCTCAAACAAATCAACAAAGTTTTTTAGATGGGTAGCGGCATCTTCACTAGGAAGGCCGGAGAATTGATCTTTCATAACAAGATTCAACAAAGCATCATTGATTTCACAAGACTCAACATCATTAAGATGAGCAATCGGAGTGCTAAGGAAATCATTATTATTGGTATTGGAAAAGTCACACAATTTGGTACTATCTTGCGCCATCGTGACAAGCGATCCAACACACAAGCAAACAAAAAGGCAAGTGAAAGAGAGAGGAGATTGGGAAAGAGAGGGCAAATAAAACGGCAAGGGTGAAGTGGGGGAGAGGAAAACGAGAGGCAAATGACAAATAATGTAATGCAAGGAAAATGAGTTTGTGATGGGTACTTGGTATGTCTTGACTTAAGCGAAGACCTCCCCGGCAACGGCGCCAGATATCCTTCTTGCTATGTCTTGAGCTTGCGTTCGTTTTCCTTGAAGAGGAAAGGGTGATGCAGCAAAGGAGCGTAAGTATTTCCCTTAGTTTTTGAGAACCAAGGTATCAATCCAGTAGGAGGCTCCTCAAAAGTCCCACGCACCTACACAAACAAACAAGAACCTTGCAACCAACGCAATAAAGGGGTTGTCAATCCCTTCACGACCACTGCGAAAGTGAGATCTGATAGAGATAATATGATAAGATAAATATTTTTGGTATTTTTATGATATAGGTAAGTAAAAATGCAAATAAAACTTGATGGTAAACTTATATTATAAAAGACAGACCCGGGGGCCATAGGTTTCACTAGTGGCTTCTCTCAAGATAACATAAGTATTATGGTGGGTGAACAAATTACTGTCGAGCAATTGATAGAAATCGAATAGTTATGAGATTATCTAGGCATGATCATGTATATAGGCATCACGTCCGTGACAAGTAGACCGACTCCTGTCTGCATCTACTACTATTACTCCACACATCGACCGACTCCTGCCTGCATCTAGAGTATTAAGTTTATGAAGAACAGAGTAACGCATTAAGAAAGGTGACATGATGTAGAGGGATAACCTCATGCAATATAATATAAACCTCATCTTTTTATACTCGATGGCAACAATACAATACATGCCTTGCAGCCTCTGCTGTCACAGGGAAAGGACACCACAAGATTGAACCCAAAGCTAAGCACTTCTCTCATTGCAAGAAAGATCAATCTAGTAGGCCAAACAAAACTTATAATTCGAAGAGACTTGCAAAGGTAACTTAATCACACATAAAAGAATTCGGAAGAGATTCAAATATTTCTCATAGATAAACTTGATCATAAACGCACAATTCATCGGATCTCGACAAACACACCACAAAAAGAGTTACATCGAAAAGATCTCCAAGAAGATCAAGGAGAACTTTGTATTGAGAATCAAAGAGAGAGAAGAAGCCATCTAGCTAATAACTATGGACCCGAAGGTCTGTGGTAAACTACTCACAACTCATCGGAGAGGCCTTGTACATGATGTAGAGGCCCTCCGTGGTTCATTCCCCCTCCGGCGGAGCACCGGCGGAGGCTCCAAGATGGGATCTTGCGGATACAGAAGGTTGCGGCGGTGGAATTAGGTTTTCGTGGTGCTCCTGGATGTTTTCGGGGTCCATGGGTATATATAGGAGGAAGAAGTAGGTCGGTGGACACTCGAGGGGCCCATGAGGGTGGGGGCGCGCCCACCCCTAGGGGGCGCGCCGGGCACCCTCGTGGCCGCCTCCTCTATTGCTTGACGTCCACTCCAAGTCCCCTGGATCACGTTTGTTCCAAAAAGATCGCTCCCGAAGGTTTCATTCCATTTGGACTCCGTTTGATATTCCTTTTCTTCGAAACACTGAAATAGGCAAAAAAACAGCAATTCGGGTTGGGCCTCCAGTTAGTAGGTTAGTCCCAAAAATGATATAAATGTGTAAAGTAAAGCCCATAAACATCCAAAACGGGTAATATAATAGCATGGAACAATCAAAAATTATAGATACGTTGGAGACGTATCAGCCACTAGCAAACCAAGGAAAAAGGATACTAAGGAAATAAATGCTAGGCTCTTAAGGCGGTTGCACGAACTACATCCACTAGACATCAAAGTTTGCCACCAGTGCAAATATAGGGAACACCCTACACTATAAAAAATGGCTTGCTGTTTTCTTCAGCCGGTCGTTGCCTGGTAAGAAGAAATTTTATATTGTAACAAAAGAAATTACATCCATATAACAAAAGGAAGGTTGGCATAAAAGTTAACAGTCCGACCGATAAATGTACCCTTAGAAGTTCAGAAGCTCACTTCATTTGACCCGACTATTATGTTTTCATGTTGTTCTGTCCGATGGAGTACCATAACCTTCACCTTCATTTCTCCTGGGCTCCTGAACAACATAGCAAATGTCTGATAGTCTGGTTTCAAAACCATGCATATCTTGACGACATCGAACAATGGCTGTCCTTATTTCACAAAGGGTCTCTGTTAGGGATTGGACTTGTGTCTGGAGCGTAGATATAACATTGTTTTGAGCTTGCATATCTTGATCATGAGGCAGTTTGGACGAGATTGCCTTAACAACCAACCCAGTATTACGCAGGAAGGTGCTTTTGGCACTGTTAGTGGATAGGTACTGACCCACTGTAGCAAGAGGTGACATTGAGGTTATGGTTGCCTCATCACCTTCAGAAGGTGGCGGTTCCACCATTTGTTCCATAGGTTGATGAAAAATTGTGTTTGTACATTAGTAGTACTAGCACAAATGCCCGTGCGTTGCAACGGGAAAAGAATCCGCTTCACGACACGTCATGGGAAAGCTTTTGATCTATTCATAATGGGACAATAGTTGCTTATGAAAAAATGTATCATTTGAGGATCACGAGTTCACGACGGAGCTTAGGACATGTGGTATGATTCATAGTAAATTGATCTGATTGAAAATGTTTTCTTATGAAAAGATTTTGATCTATTCATAACAACATAAAAATATAAAGAACATTGAAAGTAGTGGAATTGAATAATTAAATAAAATTACATTTTGTGCTTCAATGGAAAATAAAATTGATGCAAATTTAGCAAGGAATATTAATGGCTATGGCAACATTCGGGAGAAATATTTCTAGTTCATGTTGGCTGGGTTCAGGAATTCTTTCACGGGACAACGGACGCTTATATAAAAAAGGTCTGTCTAGGACACATCTAGATGTAACGTAGTTATGTCACATCTAACCTAATTTCCACTCTGTTTTTGGTCTATTTTTTCCCCTAGTTTTCTTTTTTGTTTCTTGTTGCTGCATTATATATTTGTTGGAGCTTAGATATGACATCCTTAATAAACATTTAGATGTGATTTAGACAAACTGATATAAAAAGATGCATCATTTGAAGATCGCGAAAGAGAGCTTAGATCATGGGGTACGATTTGAAGTAAGTTGATCTTATTGACAACATTTTGTTATGGATTTTTTTTTTGTTTCATTCATAACATCATGACAATATAGAAACACTAAAAGTATTAAAATTTAGTAAGTAATAAAAATTACATCGTCTATTTCAGCGGAAAATAATATTGACATAAATTTAGTAAGGAATATTAATGCCAATTTCTACGTTCTACCAATCATTAAATCATTGTGGATCCTCTCCTTTGATTACGGGGACTCCTTCCTATAAATTCTTTCTTTTTGTTTAATGCAATTCCTAATCATTGTGCAATGTCCTCCTTTTATTCTTTTTTCTTTAGAGAAAACCTTCATGGCGCATTTTATTGATGCCTTTACATCGTTTATTACATTGAAATAATAAAGCAAGGAGAATTGTCATCCCAAAAAACATAAGAGTTTGTAGTAACAACATGTCTAGCTAAATTATGTGCCACATAATTCTTTAGATGTTACACGTGTGCTTATCCATAAATGGTACTACTTTTTTTCTTTTACCTGTCAAGCCTCATAATTACCCCCACAATCCTGGGATTTAATACCTACCCCACGTGACGGTGCAACTTCCTTCTTTTAGATGCATGTCAAGCTGCACTTAATCCTTCGAATTTATATTTATAATTCCTTCATATCAGCAATATGGACCGGCCGTCGCGGTTTCCTTTCACGTACGTCCTTATAAAGCGCTTAGTTTTCTTTTTCCCGTGCACGTGGGCCGGACGTCCCGGTTTCTGTTGCACGTACGTTCTCAGTGCTTTATTTCTTGTTTTTTTTCTTGCACGTACGTCATACTTTCGTTAATATGGACCAAATCAAAAGCGTACATCAAGGACGAAACAAAGCAGAACCAGACCAAGAATATCACCTCCCTTTAATAGTCGGTATAGACTAGAACAGAAGTTATTAAGGAGGCAGCAAAACCAAACATAATAGCTCTGGTATATATAACTTATTTTGCTGAACCTGTATAAAATATTAGTTGTATTTTACTGCAAAGTAAATAATAAAACCAGGTTCCAAACATATGACCATGTACCATGGCTAATGTATTGTCTATTTCTTCACATTATTGACAACTAAGGAAAAAGAGACAAAGTTTATAATATGGTAAGCATAGTATGACATCATTCATATCACAAAACAACTGAGAACAGACAAACAGACAATTGTAATGTTGTGTGGGCAAGTCCAGCACGGAACTAGATTATAGATCAAGATAAAAGAAACATCACTCCTCTCTTTTAAACCTTGTAAGGTGGAATGATACTATAAGACAATTGTGTATAAAATTAAAAAGAATAATAGACATAGGCTGCAAACCATGCAGTTCAATACACAAGTCAGAGTAACCAGTAGTTAAAAGGCATGAGGATTAAGGACTTACAACAACTGCTTTGACTGGTGTAGTCATGCCCTTCGTCTTGCTGGTCTGACAATCCTTGAAGATTTCCACATCATTTGGTTCAATTACTTTTTGGTCCTTGCGCGCTTTCCTCTGCATTTGGAACATGTCAATATAGATCTAATAATATGGCACAGCGAAAAGAGTGAAAATGCAGCTAGTTACAAGAGCTTTGCAGTGTGCAATATAGCTACAAGATCCTGTCGTCTGTTGGAATTTCACTCTCGTACGGTTGGTTGTGTGTGTGTGTGTGTGTGTGTGTGTGTCTGTGAACAGTTCACTTAGAAGAAGATAGATCTGTGAGGCACATGCATAAATTGGAGTTTAACATGTGATCTGATCTCTCTCTCTCTCTCACACACACACACACACACAGAGAGAGAGAGAGAGAGAGAGAGAGAGAGAATTTCTTGAAATTTTTACTAACTCACAAATAAATCTAAGTGAAGCATGAGAGCATTTCTTCAAAAGTAACAAAGCACACCGTCCTCAAAAAGATATAAGTGAAGCACTAGAGCAATTCCATGGCTCTAAAAATTTAAGTGAAGCATAGGAGAAAGCCTGGCATAATTGTTGGCTCTCTCAAAAAGGTGTGTCCAGCAAGGATTCAAGACTTAAAACACAAAGCAAAACAAGCAAAGACTCATATCATACAAGACGCTCCAAGCAAAACTCATAATATGTGACGAATAAAAATATAGCTCCAAGTAAAATACCGATGGTCGTTAGAAGAAAGAGGGGATGCCACTCGGGGGCATCACCAAGCTTAGTTGTTTGATACTTCTTGAATATTACCTTGGGGTGCCTCGGGCATCCCCAAGCTTAGCCTTTTGCTAATCCTTATTCCTTCATCCATCGTAATATCACCCAAAACTTGAAAACTTCAATCACACAAAACTCAAAAAAACCTTCATGAGATCTGTTAGTATAAGAAAGCAAACCACTGCTATAAGTACTGTTGCAGCCCATTCATATTTTATTTTTGCATTATATCTAATGTATTCAAACTTTTCTATGGCAAAAACTCTTCAAAGAAAACCATAGAATCATCTAAACAAGCACACAACGCAAAGAAAACAGAATCTGTCAAAAACAGAACAGTCTGTATCAATCTGGATATTTTGAATACTTCTGTAACTCCAAAAATTCTAAAAAATTAGGAAAACGTGAGAAATTTGTTTATTAATCTTCTTAAAAAATAATCAAATCAAAATAACTCTTCTGTTAAAAATGGGAATTTTTTCGTGAGCGCAAAAGTTTCTGTTTTTCAGCAAGATCAAATCAACTCTCACCCAAATCATCCCAAAGGCTTTGCTTGGCACAAACACTAATTTAAACCACAAAAACACATATAATCAGAGGTATAATTGGGTATTTTATTGACAACAGCAAGAAAACCAAAAACAAAAAGATACAAGGTGGGTTGCCTCCCAACGAGCGCTATCGTTTTACGCCCCTAGCTAGGCATAAAATTTTAACGATGCTCACACGAAAGATAATAATTGAAATACAAAGAGAGAATCATAAAACATGTGATAACACATTTAAGTCTAACATACTTCCTATGCATAGTCATTTTATAAGCAAACAAATTACCAAGACAATAAATATGTAGCATATGCAAAGGAGAAGAAAGAAACAATAGCAATCTCAACATAACGAGAGGAAATTTAGTAACATGAAAATTTCTACAACCATATTTTCCTCTCTCGTAATAATTACATGTAGGATCATAATCAAATTCAATAATATAACTATCACATAAAATTTTCTCTTCATGATCCACATGCATAAAAGTTTCACAATCTTTAAAGATAGTGGGATTGACATCAACTAAAGTCATGACCTCTGCAAACCCACTTTTCTCAAAAATTTCATAAGATTAAACACTCTCCAAATATGTGGGGTTACTATTACCTAAAAGCTGACGCTCTTCCAAACCCTCTTTCAATATTATCGCAAACATATTCATCATGAGGCTTAAATAAATTTTCAAGATCATAAGAATCATCACCCCAATCATGATCATTGCAACAGGTAGTGGGCATAGCAAAAGTAGCATCCCCATGCTTGGGGTTTTGCATAGTATTAACACAATTGACATTAATAGAATTTACAATAACATCATTGCAATCATGCTTTTCATTCCAGGAGCTATCATGAGTCACTTCATAAATTTCTTCATCACAATTTTTAGATTCACGAATCTCAAGCAAAACTTCATAAAGATAATCTAGTGCACTTAACTCACTAGCAATTGGTTCGTCATGATTGGATCTTTTTAAAAGATTAGCAAGTGGATGCGGATCCATATCAAGAGATTTTTAGCAAGCAAAGGTGCAAGCAAATAGAAGACACATGGTACACAAGCAAAGAAGAGATCTGACAAGAAAACGGCGAAAGAAAAATAGGGCGGATAAAACGACAATTTTTTGTGAAGTGGGGGAGAGGAAAATGAGAGGCAAATGGCAAATAATGTAAATTGCAAGGAGATGAGATTTGTGATTAGGAACCTGGTTGATGTTGATGATGTCTCCCTGGCAACGGCGCCAAAAATTCCTTTTGATGTTTGCTTGAACTACGTCGGCATTTCCCCAAAGAGGAAGGGATGATGCATCACAGCAATGGTAGGTATTTCCATCAGTGATGAGACCAAGGTTATCGAACCAGTAGGATAACCATGCAACACCACATAAACAGCTCCTGCATGCAAAGAACAAATACTTGCAACCCAACGTAAGAGAGGGGTTGTCAATCCCTCACGAGTAAAAATATAGATAAAATTGTAGTAGATTGGATAAATAAATCTCGCGAGAACGCGAGATAAAATAAACTACTAGAAATTGCAGCAAGGTATTTTTTGTATTTTTGGTTTAATAAAACTGAAAATAAAAGCAAATAAAAATAGATCTCGAAGGCAAATATATAAAGAAGAGACCCGGGGCCGTAGGTTTCACTAGTGGCTTCTCTCGAGAAAAATAGAAAACGGTGGGGAAACAATTACTGTTCGGCAATTGATAGAACTTCGAATGATCATGACTATATCTAGGCAATGATCATTATATAGGCATCACGACCAAGATTAGTAGACCGACTCCTTCCCGCATCTACTTCTATTACTCCACACATCGACCACTATCCAGCCTGCATCTAGTGTATTAAGTTCATGGAAAAATGGAGTAATGCAATAAGAACTATGACATGATGTAGACAAGATCTATTTATGTTGAAATAGACCCCATCTTGTTATCCTTAATAGCAATGATACATACGTGTCGTTTCCCCTTCTATCACTGGGATCAAGCACCGTAAGATCGAACCCATCACAAGGCACCTCTTCGGATTGCAAGATAAATAGATCAAGTCGGCCAAACAAAACCCAAATATCGGAGAAGAAATATGAGGCTATAAGCAATCATGCATATAAGAGGTCAAAGAAGACTCAAATAGCTTTCATGGATAAAAACATAGATCTGATCATAAACTCAAAGTTCATCGGATCCCAACAAACACACCGCAAAAAGAGTTACATCATATGGATCTCCAAGAGACCATTGTATTGAGAATCAAACGAGAGAGAGGAAACCATCTAGGTACTAATTACAGACCCGTAGATCTACAATGAACTACGCACACATCATCGGAGAGGCACCAATGGAAATGATGAACCCCTCCGTGATGGTGTCTAGATTGGATCCGGTGTTTCTGGAACTTGCGGCGGCTGGAATTGATTTTCAGCAACTCCCCTAGGGTTTCTAGAATATTGGGGTATTTGTAGAGTAAAGAGGCAGTGCAGGAGGCCACCAACGTGGGCATAACCCACCTGGGCATGCCTGGGCCCCCAGGCGTGCTCTGGTGGGTTGTGACCCCTCGGGGCACCCCTCTGATACTTCTTCGGCCCATCTTGTGTCTTCTGGTCCAGAAAAATCCACAAAAAGTTTCACTGTGTTTGTACTCCGTTTGGTATTGATTTCCTGCGATGTAAAAAACAAGCAGAAACTAACAACTCGCACTGGGCGCTATGTTAATCGGTTAGTACCAAAAATGGCACAAAATAATTATAAAATGATTTTAAAACATCCAAGAATGATAATATAACAACAAGGAACAATAAAAAATTATAGATACGTTGGAGACGTATAAGTGCACCACCCTCGGAACAGATTAACCCAGCCAATGCTCCGAACGGAGCCACTGGCCTGCATGCGCCACGACCTCATCTCCACACCATTCAAGCGGCTGGCTCCCAATGACGAGAGCCCAGCGCAGCCACTGCCGGCATCGTCAGGAGTCGGGCGACGCTGCGGTCTACGTCGTCAGCACCCATGCCAAGCACAGCTCGAAGGCCATGGCGCGGGCCCAGTTGCTGCTGAGATTTCTGCCGGCAATCGATCAGATGGATGAGTAGAGAGTCACCATTCAAAGCTTGATCGGTTTCGCCGAGGCGGGATGATCACGGTGATCTGGCCCGCCACGACCTCCCCAGGCGACTGTGACGGCCCACGCCGCTAGCCGCACGGGAGGGGCCGCCCTTATGGTGCAGTCCCCTCCGCGGCCCCAGTGCGAGAGCCATGGCCGGAGCCACGCGACCAGGAACCTGACGGCGTCTCGATGGCTTCGTCCGACCCTCAAGCACGTCAAGGCCAACTGCGAGCCCTGGAGGACTGATAGAGGAAGGTCATGCACGTCGCTTCTGAACGACGCCGCAACAACCACCGTCAGTCGGACAGACGTGATGGCATTGGCGTCGACGAGCCCATGCTCGGTGAGGGTGGGTCCCTACCTTTCGAGGCCGGGTGTCCTGTCTTCACTCGCGAGCTACGGCAAGTCCGCTGGCCATCTGCTCGCACATTCAAGCCGGAGATACCAGAGAAGTATGAAGGAAGACTGAACCCGACAGAATTCTTGAGCATCTACACCATCGCTATTCAAGCTGCCGAGGGAAGGGATGAGAAGGTGTTTGCCAACTACTTCCCTTTGGCTCAAGCCAAATGTGAGGTCTTGGCTGATGCACCTGCTGGAGAACTCATTTTAACCTGGGCTGACCTGTGCCATGAGTTCGTTGGCGCCTTCACGGGCGGCCATCAAGAACCAGGGTGGCCCAGTGACTTGCAACTTCTCCCACAGAAGGAAGGAGAGACTTTGCGGAAGTACATGCAGAGAGTCAGCCGAGTCCACAGGAATGTTCTAGATATCCACCCGGCAGCCGTGATAGCTACGTTCCAGTCCAATGTGCGGAATCGTCGGATATGTTCCAAGATGAACGTCCGATTACCCAAGACTGTGAAAGAGCTATACACCCTGGTGGACAAGTGTGCTTGAGTGGAAGAGGGGAGAAGACTCCCCGGAGAAAAGGATGTCATCGACGTAGATTCATAGGACGACGACAAGAGCAACAGCCAGAATAAGAAGAACAAGAGGCGCAGTAAAAGATGCAAGGACAAGACACTGATGACAATTGAAGGGTCAAGCACACCTAGTACCGGAAAGAAGGCCAAGCTGAAGCACCCGGCAAGGACGTTGCCACGTGCACAGATTGCTAGGATGCTGTGGTTGCCGAGAAGGCTGGGAAAGATGATGGGCCGTACTGCAAACACCAAGGGCCACGATCTCTAGGAGTGTCATTAGGTTGAGCGGCTCGTCATGAAGCAGAGGGCTGAGTATGAGAAGCGAGGTAAGGAAAAAGGTCAGAATGGCGCTGGCGGAAAGGGCCGAGCCAAGGGAGCAAATCGCCCCGGCAAAGCTCCTCGGAACCAAGGAAAACCCGCCAGGGGCTATGAGAAGGAAGATTGCAATGATGAGAGTGATGGAAGGGATGAAGAGAAAACCAGCGAGCAGGAATTCTAGAAAGCCACTGATGCCCTATGCATTGATGGGGGTGCATCTCTGCACTCCTCTCACCGCCAACTTAAATAGTGGGTGCGTGAGGTCAATGTCGTGGAGCCAGCGGCAGATTCTCGGAAGCCACTCAATTGGTCACGCACACCCATCATCTTTGACAGAGAGGACCACCCTGACTGCATCACCACAGTAGGGTGCTTGCCATTGTTGGTCTAGCCAACAATCTGCAATCTCAAAGTCACAAAGATGTTGGTTGACAGTGGGATCGGGTTGAATCTAATTTCTCCAAAGGTCATCCGCAAACTTCAGATAGTAGAGAAAGAGCTCGAGGTCACGGGCATGTTTCAAGGAATCAACCGCAGAAGGAGTCGTCCTAAGGGGAAGATCACGTTGCCAGTAACATTTAGGGGAGAGTTGAATTACCGGACTGAGAATGTTGTGTTTGATGTGGTCGACCTCCCACTGCCGTACAACAGAATCCTTGGATGCCTAGCTCTGGGCAAATTCATGGCGGCATCTCACTATGCCTACAACACCTTGAAGATGCCAGGGCCGATGGGCGTCATTTCCATTCCATCAGACAAGAAGGATGCAATGATTTGCGTGGATAAGATGTACCGGGACTCAGTCGCAGCAGAGGCCACTGAAGCTGCGGTCTCCGCCAAGGAAAGCAAGGAAAAGAAGAAGGTTAGCAGGGACCGGAGAAAGAAATCTGGGAAGCGTACCTCTTCGGCGTATGTTGTGCATGTTAATGACTTGCCGGAGAGTTCCAATAGCAAGAGACCCAAGGCTGCTGCACCCTCTGTGAAAAAGATCCCGGCAGGGCTGGCTGGCGCTGATGGTACTTTCACAATACAGAAGGAGGCCCAACGGTGTGAAAATGAAGTGCATTTGCCAGGAAGAAGGAAAGGAACTGCTGGCAGAAATACACAAAGGCATGTGTGGCTCCCACATTGGATCAAGGGCTTTGGTTGGGAAAGCATTCCGGCAAGGATTCTATTGGCCCACAGCCCTCTAAGACGCGGTCGTGCTAGTCACCAAATGTGAAGCCTGCGAGTTCCATTCCAAGAATATCGATGTGCCTGCCCAAGCTCTTTAGACAATCCCTTTGTCATGTCCGTTTTTGGTCTGGGGGCTTGATATCCTCGGCCCTTTCCCCATGCTGCCAGGGGATTTGAATTCTTGTTCATTGCAATAGACAAATTTACAAAGTGGACAGGAGTAGAAGCCATGAGAAAGGTGACTGCTCTGTCAACTATCAAGTTCTTGAAAGGATTGGTGTACCGCTTCGGGGTCCCTGCCCAGATCATCATTGACAACGGCGCCCAATTCACG
Source organism: Aegilops speltoides (assembly GCA_021437245.1). Taxonomy (NCBI): domain Eukaryota; kingdom Viridiplantae; phylum Streptophyta; class Magnoliopsida; order Poales; family Poaceae; genus Aegilops; species Aegilops speltoides. The sequence continues at coordinate 368,437,018 of CM038142.1, forward strand.
AGCCGTGCCTTCATGCAATATGTCCATGCCCTCGGAAGCAAGGTCTCATTTGCCTATGTTGCACACCCCAGAAGCAATGGGCAAGCTGAGAGAGTGAACACTAAAGTGTTGCGTGGGCTCAAGACAAGAACATTTGACAAGCTGCAGAAATGCGACAAGCGATGGATCGACGAGCTGCCGGTGGTTCTTTGGTCCCTCAGAACGACACCAAATTGAGCTACCGGGCAGACTCCCTTCTCCCTAGCCTATGGGGTAGAAGCAGTTATCCCCACGAAACTCATTTATAGGTCACCTCGAGTATTTGCCTACGATGAAGTAGTGCAGGAATCGCATCGGTGTAACGATGTTGTGCTACTCGAGGAGAATCGTCTCCGGGCTGCTACGCGTGCTGCACGCTACCAGCAAGCCCTGGCATCGCTATCACGGTCGCAGGATTCATGCCCGGTGTTTTAAGGAAGACGACCTTGTCCTTAGGCGCGTTCAGTCCGCCAAGGGTACAAACAAGTTGACGCCAAAGTGGGAAGGCCCTTACCGGGTAATACGAGTTACCAGACTGGGTGCAGTCCGTCTGGAGACCGGAGATGGCATTCAATTGCAAAACTCATGGAATATTGAGCATCTCTGCAAGTCCTACCCGTAAGGCACGGCTGTCGGGCCCTGCCCGCCAGTCACCCTTTTGTACAGGCCTTGCCTCAGTTGCATGTAACCCCTTTTACAAAGCCAGGCACAGACCCTCAGCAACAGAGAAATAAATGAAGCGTTGGGGGGCCCCCGACAAGTTGCATGCATGCATAAGCATATCATGAGCATTTAATGTTCATGTAGATAAGTCCGCATTTAGCATCATCTTCATCTGCATAAACCGCAGGCTCCTGCCGCGGACTTGGTTCCCCAAGAGGAGATGAGAAGACGAGCCCATATTGCGATCTCCGGCAAGCCAAACAGATAAGTTCCTTCTCTGATCCATACGTGTTTTGTAAGAAAGGACTTGTGCATAAGGAAACCTTGTTGCCTTTTGAAACTTATGTGCTCCCATCCCTTGACTCGAATGCTGCTTTGGTCAGGATGGTCGCAATGGCCTTTGTCGAAAAAGGATTGGTGAGGGGCTGGTCCCTCGTCATGATTTGTGCCTGGTAGGCCTAACTCCGCAGCAACAAAACTGAGGGTACCGACAGGATAGCCTGCCGGGGAAAACTTATTATTTAAAAGTATAGAGGCGTCCCACCTCTGCATGGACATAGTACATGCACGAGTCGTCGGCAAGGTTTATCTTTTACATTAATATGCTGAACAAACAAGTATAAGCCTTACAGGACACAAACATGGATTAAAGAGATTACATAATTTCAACTAAAATTTGGCAAGTGCCTAGAGGTTTTAGATTGAAAAAAGATAAGTGCCCCGTGATGCCCTTTCTTGTCCCTCTCCTCCTAGGCACTACGACAGGAGGTGAAGAAGGCAAAACAGGCGCCTAGGTAGAAGCCCAGCCTGACCCTGTTGGGCTCCAGGAGAGGTAGCCCGATAGAGACAGGAGGGCGGACGAAGGCGATGGTGAAGAGATCGGCGGGGATGACCCATTGACCGCCACCACCAGGGCCAGCAGGACACGGCAGGGCGAACGGGGCTGCAGCGCGCGAGGAAGCCTGCCGGGGTCAGTTGGAGGGCTGCTGGAGGAGCAAGAAGGGTCACCACACCCGCCCTTGCATCCAACTCCTCGGCAAATCACCCTCCCGAGAAAAGGGTGCAGGTGCAGATTATGTTGTCCGCCTGAAAGTGATGGTTCGGCTGGTGTTCAGTCGGATTCGGAGTTGTTGCCCTCCCAGTCGACACTGGCGTCATCGCCGTCACTGCCCTCCTCGTCGCTGTTGCTCGAGGAGGAGCTTTCATCATCAGTTGAGCTCTCCGCGCAGCACCCTAACACTAGTGCAGGATGCTGCTAACGCGATACTACGATCAGAGACCCTTTGACGAAACTGTGTGTGATGCATTAATCGCAAACGGTGGTGTAAAAAACCGTCAAAAAAGGTGCAAAACATTTGCGATGACGGATGCATGAAACACGGTTCAGATTTTTGTTGCGTGTGCGATGCAAGGCATATGGTTAAGTTAAATTAACTGTTTGCGATGAGGAGGAACAAAAGAAGCGGGTAGCCAGATGAAGTCGTGTGCAATACACATCATACAGTTCACTCAGATGAAGTATTTGTGATTAGGCAACACAAAAGAAACGGTCAGCCAGATCAATGTGTGTGCGACATACGGCTGAGTTCACGATTGCTGCTAATAAGACGTGTGTGTTGTGCGATGGGATTGCATACAGAACAACAACATATGCCCTACATGATTAACACAAACGATTGCTGCTAATAAGACATGATTAACCAAATTAAACAACCAATTACATAGGTGGCTACTACAACCCCATGGCATTTGCACACACCAAAGTAAACTATTACATGCATAATTTCATAGGTGGCGACTACACACTTGACACTGCGACACACCAATAAAGTAAACTATATATTACATGCATGATTAACTAGCATAAACGATCATCTGATCATCATCTACTTCTTGTGATGCTTGCTCTGCTTGTGGCTTGATCCGGGAACGTCGATTTGGGTAACGAGGCACTTCCTCATGTCAACGATCCGCTTGTGCATCTCGTAGCATGTGTACAAGCTCTTGGTCGCGAACCTGAGGTGAGGTTCATCCAGTCGCCGCATCCAGGCCATGTGCCAGGATACGGGACTTGTTCTCTGGGCATCCCGCTTCATCTTTTCATAGTAGGGGTCGATGATGGCCAAGGCGAGTTCGACCAGGGAGTCCTTCTTCGTGCTGCTCCAGACCCTGTAGTGGTCACGGATTTCGACAAGGTTCTGGCAGGCGAAGCCCGTAACACTGAGCGCTTTTACATCGTCGGTGATTTCCACCGTGGCAAACTTGTAGTCGGTGCTGTTGACAAACCTGTTGAAACGGTCGCAAGGCTCTCTGGCCATGCAGTAGTGGTAGATGAGGACATGATGGCGCATGCACAACTGGGCGACGGCAACCTTCTGATCTATGCCAGGACAACCGGCGGTGTACTGGAGGTCGATGCCGACCACCTTGTACTTGTCTCCAGCAAGCAACTACTCAACAGTGTTTATGTAGTCGTCCACCATGGCCAGGTCGATGGTGTACACCACTGAGAGATCCGTCTCCCTCGCGTGGGTCTCCACTTTATGCTCGCCGAACTCCATTGGAGCGCCGCTAGACATCCCCTCTCTATGTGTCGTCGTGGGTGTGCTTGTTGTGTTGTGGGGCACGATCGAAAGGTTGAAGAGACTAAGGTTCTAATAGCCGGGAGAATTAAAGGGGAGGCCGGATGGCACGTCCTGATGGCAATTCTAATTAGCAGCGCGTAACTCCATCGTGCCGCACGTAACTGCATCGTGTGGCAATGCGTGCGGCACAACCGCATGCATATGGGGCCCCCGATGTGATCGTGCGCAGGCCCAACCGCTGGCAGAGCGTGCTCGGAGGGACGCGAGCAGAGCGCTCCGTGGTCGCCTCAACGGCGAGCAACCATATATATGCATGTAGTAGTTGAACACGCAAGGAAAATATGTCCACAGCCTGAGCACACCGATGGACGCGAGCAGAGCGCGCCGCGGCGCCTAACGGCGAGCAGAGCTTGCCGTGGGATGCGAGCAGAGGTCGGCGCTGTGTGTGTTTTGGGAAAACATTAATGGTATAACCTCAAATTTAACCAACAAAATGTTAATGCATGTTGCAAAAATTATATATCTGAAAACTATGTTCAAATACGAATCCGACCATATAATCTTTGGTGACATGCATTCATATTTTATTAATTAAGTCCTACTTATGACGGGCATATAGTAGTTAATTAAAGGGCCATTTGCATTTCTGTCCCTAACTCGAACCACCTAATCAGATATACCCCTAATTCGAAAGCCTGCTCAAATTTGCCCCTCCGCCGTTAGGTGCCCTTACAGAAATGCCCTTCTGCGCCATTACCGTCCAGTCAAAGAACTTTGACCGTCCTGAAAAAATAGAAAAAAAATCTAAAAAATCTAAAATTTTGTGAGTTTGAAGATACTCATGTGCGCAAGGTGCGTGCAAATTTTCGTGCTATTTGGACATTCCAGGAGCTCGTGGCTAGGAAAAACATTTAATATGCACACTTGTGAACAATAAATTTGAAATAAAATAGCAAGAAAATTCAAAAAAATATGAAAAAATTTGGCATCAAAGAGGCTTGGGTGCACAAGGTGCTTGCAAGTTTTTGTGATCAAATGACATGTGAGGAGCTCTAGCAAGAAAAAACAAAATAGTCATTTTTTCCCAAGTTTTTTCTCGAGCCAAATTTTGTTTTTTTCTCCACAAGCCCCTCCAATGTCCAAACACAACAAAAATTTGCACGCAGCTTGTAGACTATAGCCTCTTTGATGCAAAAAAATTCATAATTTTTTGAATTTTTTTGCTATTTTTTTTAATTTACTGTTCACAGGCTTACATATTTATTGTTTTTCCTTTGACACGAGCTCCTGGAATGCCTAAACAGCACGAAAATTTGCACGCACCTTGCGAACCTGAGTATCTTTGATCTCACAAATTTTCAGATTTTTTAGAACTGTTTTGCTATTTTTTTCAGGATGGTCAATGCCCTTTGACCAGCTTTGACCGGACGGTAACGGCACAGAAGGGCATTTTTGTAAGTGCACCTAACGGCGGAGGGGCAAATTTGAGCAGGCTTTGAAATTCGGGGTAAATCTGAGAGTGGGCGCAAATTAGGGGCATAGATGTAAATGTCCCTTAATTAAATCACAAATTTTTTTATTAAACATATGTGTTCCTGTCCTTTCATCCTTCTCTCGCACATCTTGTCACCCCACTGCTGCAGATGGTTCGAGCGCAAGCTTAAGCAGCGCGCGGGGGCATTAGTTTGGCCAACCGGTGCTCAACTCATTCCCGCGCAACCGCTCAGGTTCCTGCGCAAGCTTCCCACCCGACTTAGTGAAATCCCCCAAATTCCCAATGCTTGTCAGCCTACTATATAAACCCTTATGACCGGCGAGTCCTGTGTCGCATTTTCCCTTCCCTCCCTATAGCTTATCTCGTCTGCTTCTCCCAAAATCGGCAATGGCATCGGACCGTCTCGTCGCTCAGCTACTCCGCCATCATCAGAGCACAGCGCCAGCAGGGAGGCTACACCGCGGTGGCGGCACAGTCCCCGATGTAGTGTAGTGCGCGCGGCGTCCTAGTTGGGTGTGCGTGGAACACGCACCACATGCTCGGCAGCCAGTGCCCGTCGGCTGCTGTTGCCGCCACAGCTCCGTCGAAAGCCAGGGCCATCGCCTGCTCTGCCGCCGCGGCCCGAAGGCGGGAGGTGGCCGTCGTGGCCGCCACCCCACTGCCGACCACCGTGGCCATCACACGCTCTGCCACCGCGGCCCAAAGGCGGAGGGAGGCGATGGTGGAGGCCCGCACGTGCAGCAGCGACCTTGCACACTACATCGAGTTCCTGCTGGAGGAGGAGGAGCACCTCGTCGAGCACGCAAAAATCCTTACTGCCGTCGTGGCCGTGGCACACGCCAACACAGAGGCGAGGAATCAAGAGATCTATGAGCAGTCCGACCGCTTCGAGAGGGGTCGTCTGGAGCGGCAGAAGGTGTTCGAGGTGAGTGTCGCTGAAGGTGCAGCAGCGGTAGGCGCCGTATTGTAGTTGTCCAGCTCGGCGGTAGGCTACTCCTCCTCTTCCTCTTACTAAGCGCGCTCGGCAGAGGAGAGGCCGCCAGAAGTAGTACAAAGCCCCTCCGTAGTAGTAGTACTATTTAGGGGCTATTTTGTTCAGTTCATCTGACTATAGATGTGGTGGAACTATACAACATACTTAAAATTAGCTAGTATATATAGTTGAACTAGCTATTTCAGTACGTGGTTGGAAACAATTGGGGAAAAGTTTGGTCGGTTCAGCTGTAAAGTTGAACTGTTTGTATAAATTAAGCATGACTGCTTAATCTATGAATGAAATCTATGCTTAATTACTGAATTTTAGTTGCAAAAATTAGATAATGCTAGTGATTTTTAGATGCATATTTTGACAAATCGCAGTGTTACAAGGATTGACAAATGGCAAAGTTACTAGATCAACAAATGTCAATCTTTCCAGTTTGATAAATGATAATATACCCAATATGACAGATGCAAATCTTACCAAAATCCCTGTACGTGGTTGCACACGGGTCATCCGAAAAAACCGTTTGCGTTGAAGGGAGGTAGAAGTCCTGCTTGCCAGATTTTTCTCTTGGCTTAGCGCCAAGTCTTGCTTTGCATACCTTATTCAATCTGAATCGTTTGCGTTGAAGAGATGCACAAATCCTGTGCGGCTAATTTTCCCTTGGCTTACTGTGGAAGACTATAGCTCTCACTTTTCATACCAGTGTTCTATCTAAATCGTTTGCGATGAAGAGCTGCACAAATCCAGCTCGGCACGTTTTCCCTTGGCTTACTGGGGAAGCTGTCAGTGTACATACGGGGGTTCTATCTAAAACATTTGCGATGTTAGAGTGGTAGCTAGTTGTTTCAAAATGCTTTTGTTGACTGTTATTCGAGTGCGCCTTCTCTCAAAATGGACACGAAAATTACCACAGCATGTTGGGTGCCACTCCATGATAGCATGCAAAGTTTCATGAATTTCAGACGAGTTTTGGATTTACTAGAATACAAAAACAAAGTATCTCAACGTTTTGCCGGCAGTCAATAGTGCCCTGGTGTTTGAAATTCATTCCCCTTTCTTGCATGGGACCTAAGCATGCACCCAAGGACACGAATTTGATTTTTAAACCAATTTATATGCACTAGAGCATGTGCATGTAGTTCAAATTTGAATTATGCACATAAAATGCCTAGAAAACCCAGTTAATATATAAAAATGTCCAAACGAACCCCGAAAAATTCCATAATTTAACACAACACTCCTGTTGTTCTATGTTGACACTAGAATTGTTTTGAAAGCAATAATAGGCAACGGGTATCGTTTCGTCCCCAAAGGTGGCATGTTCCCTACCAAAACCATCAATCTTGTTGTGAGAAGTTCCGGTTTGTGAGAAGCTTATACCCAAACCTGCCCCAAATGGGACAAAAAAATTACCACGGCATGTCGGGTGCCATTCCATGATAGCATGCCATGTTTCATGATTTTCAGACGAGTTTTGGATTTACTAGAATTTAAAAACCAGGTATCTCAATGTTTGTGGCCGAGTGACGGTGGCAGGGTGTTTGACATTCATTCCCATTTCTTGCATGTGACCTAAGCATGCAACCAAGGACACAGATTTGAATTTTCAACCAATTTATATGCATTAGAGCATGTGCATGTAGTTCAAATTTGAATTATGCACATAAATGCATTGAAAACTCAATTGATGCATAAGAAATAATGTGCTAACGAACCCCAAAAAATTCCAAAATTTAACACAACACTCATGTTGTTCTATGTTGACACTAGAGAAAAAATTGAAATCAAGAAGAGGCAACGGCTATCGTTTCGTCCAGAAAGGTGAAACATTCCCTACCGAAAACCATCAGGCTTGTTGTGAGAAGCTCTGGTTTGTGAGAAGCTTATACCCAAACCTGCCCCAAATGGGCAAAAAATTTACCACGACATGTTGGGTGTCGTTCCATGATAGCATGACAGGTTTCATGAATTTCGGACGAGTTTCGTATTTACTAGAATTTAAAAACTAGGTATCTCAATGTTTGTGGGCGAGTGACGATGGCAGGTTGTTTGACATTCATCCTATTTCTTGCATGGGACGTAAGCATGCAACCAAGGACACATATTTGAATTTTCAACCAATTTATATGCATTAGAGCATGTGCATGTAGTTCAAATTTGAATTATGCACATAAATGCATTGAAAACTCAATTAATGAATAAGAATGTGCTAACTAACCCCGAAGAATTCCAAAATTTAACACAACACTCATGTTGTTCTATGTTGACACTAGAGAAAAAATTGAAATCAAGAAGAGGCAACGGCTATCGTTTCGTCCAGAAAGGTGAAATGTTCCCTACGAAACCATTAGGCTTGTTGTGAGAAGCTCTGGTTCGTGAGAAGCTTATACCCAAACCTGCCCCAAATGGGACAAAAATTTTACAACGGCATGTTGATGCCGCTCCATGATAGCATGCCATGTTTCATGAATTACAGACGAGTTTGGGATTTACTAGAATTTAAAAATCAGATATCTCAATGTTTGTGGCCGAGTGACGGTGGCAAGGTGTTTGACATTCATTCCCATTTCTTGCATGGGACCTAAGCAGGCAACCAAGGAGACAGATTTGAATTTTCAACCAATTTATATGCATTAGAGCATGTGCATGTAGTTCAAATTTGAATTATGCAGATAAATGCATTGAAATGTCAACTAATGCATAAAAATGTCCAAACGAACCCCAAAAAATTCCATAATTTAACACAACACTCCTGTTATTCTATGTTGACACTAGAGCAAAATTTGAAATCAAGAAGAGGCAACGGATATCGTTTCGTCCAGAAAGGTGAAACATTCCCTACCGTAACCATGAGGCTTGTTGCGAGAAGCTCTGGTTTGTGAGAAACTTATACCCCAACCTACAGCAAATGGGACAATATTTTTACCATTGCATGTTGCTATCGTTCCATGATAGCATGTCAAGTTTCATGAATTTCAAATGAGATTTCGATTTACTAGAATTTTAAAACCATGTATCTCAATGTTAGTGGCTGAGCGACGGTGGCAAATGTGTTTAGCATTCATTCCCATTTCTTGCATGGGACCTAAGGTTGCAACCAAGGACACACATTTGATTTTCCAACCCGTTTATATGCACTGGAGCATGTGCATGTAGTTCAAATTTGAATTATGCACATGAATGCATAGAAAACTCAGTTAATGTATAAACGTGTCCACGTGAACCCCGAGATATCCCAAAAAATTGCACAACACTCCTGTTGTTCTAGACACGAGAATTTTTTGAAAGTAAGAAGATGCAAAAAATATCATTTCGTCCCCCAAGGTGGTATGTTCCCTACCGAAACCATCTTGCTTGTTGTGAGAGAAGCTCTGGTTTGCGAGAAGCTTATACCATAACCTGGCCCAAATGGGACAATATTTTTTACCCCAGCATTTTGATGCCATTCCAGGATAGCATGCCAAGGTTCATGAATTTCAGACGAGTTTTATATTTACTAGAATTACAAAAGCAAGCACCTCAACGTTTGCCGGAGAGCCACGGTGCCATGATGTTTGAAATTCATCCCCATTTCTTGACTGGGACGTAAGCATCAACCCATGGACACATATATCATTTTACAACCCATTTTGGTGCACCGGAGCATGTGCATGTGGTTTAATTTTGAATTGTGTACCTGAAATGCCTAGAAAACCACGTTACTGTTTAAAAATGTCCAAACGAACCCTAAATAATTCCAAAATTTTTTACGACACACATATAGTTGCATGTTCACTACAGATAGAAGTTCTAGCAATTCAAACACCATCCGTTGTAGTTGTGACCCCATTATGTAATTCAAATCAGGATGAAAAATCAAGTAGATCCCACACAGTTTATTATCACCAACCGTGTGAGATGCAGTACAAAATATCCTGGAGCACCGTCAATGTATAATACGCCTATGGCTTACGCGAGAAGGTTCGCCGGCTATAATCCACAGCCGGCGTGTCAAGCACACTAGCTCGCTCCCCAAATATCATTTCACTGTTCAATCGTCGCCGGTGATGGGGACATGGACCCATGTCTTGAGGGCAACTTCGGCGGCCCACTCCGGCGAGAGCGCGGCCGCAGCCGCCAGGCACGTAATAACAAGCTTCGTGAGGGCGACCACAATTTGCGACTAGGCGGCCAAGGCAGCCCAAACGGCCGTTGTTGCTTCTCAGGCGGTGACAACAATATCTGCCTCGGGGATAACAACTGGCGAGAGCGGCACAACAGCTGTCCGTTCTGCAGCGGCGGCCTTAGCCCTGATGGAGGCCACCCACGACCATGTCAAGGCCGCCCACGCCCAGCTCGTGGCGGTCACCGCACAAATCGAACGAAGCTTCTCCGACAACAGTCGGCAACCCATGCCCGAAGAGTTGGCAATCGTCGAGAGCATTCGAGCAGCCGCCCATTCCTTCGCTGCATACCTTGCAACGACGAAGCCCGTCCAAGCCCAGATCATGGCCGCTCACGCCCAGCTCGTGGCGGCCTATTCCAAAGAGATGGCGGACGCGGATGGCGAGATGCTTGCCGAATATGGTGTGATGGATGCCATGGAACTCATTCCCCAGGAGACCTTCGGGCGCGAGCTGGACATGGAGGAGGCGGCGGAGATCGACGAGCACCAGTCGTCGTAGTACTCTTTGTTTTGTTTAATTAAGAGCGTCGGTCTTTAATTTGTTAGAGTAATGTGTAGGCCAGCTAGTTCTGTTTAATTGCTGAACTTGCTCGATTAAGAAGTGTGGGTGTGCTGTAGTCTCCTTTGTGTACCCAAATTATGCAATGACGTGGATGAGCCCTGTAACCAGGGAAATTGTAACAAAAAATTTTAACGTTCAAACTCATCACACATGGGTTAAGCTATCTGAATCGTTTGTGATGTTCACATATCGTACACAGTTCTGAATAAGGGACCGTGTCTGATGACACTTTGCGAGCCATTTTTTTCGCTGAAGCGATTCCAAATTTTCGGCTTCTGCGGAAATAACTACCTTCCCGCCCCCTCCCACTTACCAAAAGCCACATTTCCCCTGTTTCCACCTTCCTTTCCAAGTTGAAACCTTCACTCCTTGCTTGCAGCGCCGCCCCCCTCACCGGCGACCCTCCTTCATGCTGCTCGGCCTCGCCTATCCAGGCAGGTAATCCATGCCTGACCCTCATCCTCCTCCTCCTTCCACATCCCACTTGCCTTGACCCAGCATGACACCTTCCACCCAAATCACCGACCCCTCCACCAAATAAGCGCCGCCCTAAGCCATGGTGCACGCAGTATAGCTAGGATCTCAAGGAGCATTTGGCAACGGAGAAGCAAATCGCGGCCACACGCGTGGATGAGGTCGCGATGGCTGCCATTCATGCCGACCCCTAGATCTTGGAGGAGCACCTTCCCATTTGGTAGCTACGCCAGTTAAGAATGCTCTGTATACCCGTTGCGTGTGCTGCTCCTGCATTTCCTTAACAAATTCTAGTGAATTGTTTTACCATGAAATCTGTTGCTCTAGTGTATATGTTCGATATGTCGTGGAATGTGGTGCTCACTTATTAACTGTTTGGTTAATTAGTTGTCGTGTTCAGTTAACTGTTTGGTTCAATTCTACAAATGTGATGTTCAACTCTCCAGGGTGCAATTTTTTATTGTCTTCCATGTGAGAAATAAATCGAATTTTTCTTTACAAAATACTTGAGAAACAAATCCAATTGCTATATTTCCAAGTTGTCAAGCATGCTTGGTTTGGTTAACTATTTGATCTTCTAGTATGTTATACATTGTGCAATGTGGTGCTCAGTTAACGTTTGGTTCATTTGTTGTGGTGTTTAGTTAACTATTTGGTTCCATTCTGCAATGCGATGTTCAATTGTTGTGGGTGCATTCTGTTATTGTATACCATGTGAGAAATAAATCGAATTTGGTTGTACTAAATACATGAGAAGCAAATACAATTGCTATATTTCCAAGTTGTTAAGCATGCTTTGTTTGGTTAACTGTCTGATCTTCTATTAGAGTATGTTATATTGTGCAATGTGGTGCTCAGTTAATGTTTGGTTCATTTGTTGTTGTGTTTAGTTAACTGCGTGGTTCAATTCTGCAATGCAATGTCCAATTGTTGTGGGCAGAATTTTGTAGTGTTGTGCATGTGAGGAATAATCGAATTTGGCTGCACTTAGTAAACTGCCCGTGTGATCTCTGTCGTACTATGTTGCGCTTCTCCGCTCTTTGTGCAACGTACCCATCCCCCTGCCGAACCAAAAGGGGCTCATGGCCCCATAGGTGGCTGTGGTTTCCCCTGACACCCAGTTACGAAGTGACGTTTGATTGCACACAAGGCAATCCTTCGGTATCCGGGAGTGGCATGATCTCATGGTATGAGAAACTGATACTTGACACGAAGAAAGTTGTAGCAAATAACTAAGTGATACAATCTGATGCTAAGCTTACGGTTGGGTCTGTCCATCACATCATTCTCCTAATGATGTGATCCCATTATCAAATGACAACTCATGTCTATGGTTAGGAAACCTTAACCATATTTGATCAACGAGCTAGTCTAGTACAGGCCTACTAGGGGCACGTTGTTATTTATGTATTCACACATGTATATAAGTTTCTAGTGAATACAATTCATGAATAACAAACATTTATCATGAATGAGGAAAGATGAAAATAACCATTTTATTATTGCCTCTAGGGCATATTTCCAACAACAACAAATGTAGACCAGGAGATCAAAGTCACCCCTGAAAACTCAAACCTACATGTCTGAGAGCTGAAGTATTCTCTTGTCTACCAAACTTTTTATTACAAACTCAAGTGAGAGAAACGAAAACTATCCAACATCATGAAGAAGGATGGATGTAGCAGCTCTACTAGGTAATCAACTCACAGGGGTAGACATTCATCTCCAAGCAATCTGCAACTGCTCCCCACACCATTTGTCTAGCAATAGGATGCATCACTAAAGTAGTTCTGCCTGTGTGTCAGCGCAGAGAACTTTCCATTGATGAAGATGAGAACTTAGCTTGGCAAGAACGCAATTCACAGTTTTCCAAGTGCGTCCCTGAAAACAAAATTCATTTCTCAGCTTCCAAATGCTCCATAAGGAAGTAGCCACCACTAGATTAACCAGAGGTTTCTTCTTATGTAAACGCCAGAAAGAAAAAAATTCTTCAAAACTTGAAATCATGTTCATCTCAAAAAAATCAGAGACAAACGCCCACACATGTTGAGTGACCACACGATCGAAAAACAGATGTTGCGTAGACTCTTTTTCCCCATAGAATAAACAGGAGAGGTCATCTAAATGCCTTCTCTTGGCTAAGATATCTCTAGTGAGGATTTTATTATAAACACACAACCACATAAACACATGTATCTTCTATGGGCGTAGGACTTTCCACATCTTATCACCAATGACAGAAACCACACCCCAAAATTAATGTCTTTATGAAACGATTTCACCAAGTATATCCCATTTGACTCGAAGGTCCAAATTGGGGAATTAGCACAGTCCAGAAGTGGGAACTGTCTGACATGATCAACTAGCTAATTCCAAAGTGCAAAGCCAGCTTGATCAACACATCATCTAAACACGATTTTAAGTCGACGCTATCCCAAACATGAGCCATAGAGCATTCAGATTATTTGCAAATATAAAATAAGTCCCATAACTGAGTCTTTAGGGAACATTCCCCAGCCCAAGCTATCATGTCAAAATCTTACATTTTCCCCCATTCCCAATTTTCTATCTATAGAAAGTTCTAGTAGCCGACAAGGCCCAGGTAGATTTCATCCAAAAGGGAGAACCACACCCATTGTTTCCCCGCAAGATGTTTGGGGAATTCACATTATACTTATATGCAATGATTTTTTTCAATCACTATTGTTGTTACAAAGAAATGTTTCCCCAAAGAAGCAAACAAGGCCATATTTGAATTCTTTCAAATTGGGAACACCCAATCCCCAAAATTCTTTCTTTCTAGAGGCCATCCCTCAATTGGCCAGATGATATCTATGCTGATCACCCAGATTTCCCTAAAAGAAGTGTGCCATCTTGGAATTGATAGGAGTAATTGCCCATTTAGGGAATTTGATCATGGGCGTTAAGTATGGAGGGATACTAACAATACAAGCACAAAGCAGAAGTACTTCCCCCTATAAGGGAGGTATGTCCACTACCAGCCACAAAATATTTTTAATGATCCTATCAATGATTGGTTGGAGATCTTCTTTTCTAAGTTTATCATATTGCAAAGGCACTCCCAGATATTTGATGGGAAAAGCACCAAGTTTGCAGCAAAAGATTTGAGCAAATTCTCTGGCCTCTTCTTCCCCCATGTTAATAGTCATCACTTTTATGAAATTGATCTTCATGCCCGAAAGCTTTTCAAAACATGACACAAGCGATTTAAAACTTATTGCCTTATTAACAGATTTTTTCAAAAATAGAATGGTGTCATTAACATATTCCAAGCTGACGACCGCCCATGGGATTATTTGAGGGAAACCCCAAAGATTAGATCTGGCGTGGTAGCCTTACTAAGCACTTTAGTAAAAGCATCCGCCACTAAATTAATGTAAAGGAGACACTGGGTCCCCTTGTTTTAGTCGTTTGCCTCCCAAAAAATGAGGTCTTATGACATCATTAATCCTCATGCTAAAAGTGTTGCGAACTAATGTGGTTTTAATCCAAGAGATCCATTTGGGGTAGAAACCCCTAGACTGTAGCATGTCAAAAAGAAATTCCCAACTAACCCTATCGTAGGCCTTCTCATAATCCAATTTGACCTCGGGAATCCGTTTTTACTTCATGTATGACCTTATGGGCCATCTCCACGCTCTTATTATATATCTACCTTTAATAAAGTCAGTCTGGTTAGAAGAAATCAATCTATGGCTAATAGGAGAAAATCTATTAGTCATAGCCTTAGAGAGAAAACTCTCACCACGGTTACTCAGGCTAATAGGCCTAAATTTCTTCATTTGTTTAGCATTAACTTCTTTTGGAATGAGCACAATCAAAGCAAAGTTAAGTCTATGTAAGTCCAGATTCCCCTCTTCAAAATCTCTGACCAAGGCCATAAAGTCAGCTTTAATCACATCTCAATAAGTTTCATAGAAAAGGAAACATAGCCCATCTGGGCCAAGGGCACCATGGGCATAAGAGCCAAAAAGTGCCTCCTTAATTTCCTCTTCAGGAAAGTTCCGCTGTAAGAGATCATTTTCTTCTTGAGTAACTAGCTCCTCGTCCTTCGAGAAGGAAGGCCACGGTTGTCGTGGTTCTAAGTCCGACAAGAGAATGGGGGTAGGTATGGAGAGGCAAGATCCTAGCTATGGAGCAGTTATGCAGCATAAGGATTTACGAGTTCAGGCCCTTCTCGGAGGAAGTAACAGCCCTACGTCTCGGAACCCGGAGGCGGTCGACTGGATTATGTGTGCGTAGATTACAAGGGTGCGAACCCTTTACACTGAGGAGGGGAGTGGCTTATATAGTGTCCGCTGCACCCCTCCGCCCTCGCTATGCAGGTTTAAAGTACATAAAGGTTTGGCGTTACTGGAAACGCCCTATATAAAGTGTCATCAAAGCCATAAAGACTACTTAATTATGGACCGTTTGGATGCGGAGTGGCTCTTGATCTCTTGGTGGTCGAGTGAGTCTTCATGGTCGAGTCCTTCGAGTCCGTCGAGTGAAGTCTCTCTTGGTCGACTGGAAGGCAACTTCTTCTGAGGATGTCCTTGGGAAGGGTACTTAGGACAGGTCCGTGACCCTACCCTAGGTACATGACTTCATCATTAGCCCCCGAATGGATCGAGGTTTGAGTGGGGAAGGAGTTGATAATCTTTCCGACCTATTTTTCTGAACATGTCTTATCTTGGACCAATAATCTTTTTTAACGATGGCAGCAACTTTTCTTTCAGTCGCCTTGATCCATTCCTTTCTTCTATCGAGTGAACTTTTGAACTTGGTAAACTTCCGAGCGGCGGATCGCAGGAAATCCACCGTCGATGATTGATCTGCTTTGTTAGCGGATTTTGTGGGATCCGATTTTGGGAAGCGCTGGCAGGCGGACATGCGGTGCTCGGATGGGATAAGGCGTAGACGGCTCGATTTCTGCGCCGCCTTTTTCGCCACGTATCACGCGTGCGCGACTGTTTCGGGATGTGACAGGACCGCCCGGGCCCACTTGTCATCCACTCGGAAGCGTCCTTATATAAGGTGCCGGGCGAGGGTTTTTGAACAGTGCCTCCCCATTTCCCCCTCTGCTCTCTTCACCTTCGCCCGCAATGCCTTCTCTCACCTCCGCCCACCCACCCCTCGCGTGCTTCACCGGCGACAATGGTGAAGGAGAAGACAGCGGCCTTGGAGCACGCGAAGAAGGCGACGGCGACGTGGAAAGCAAAGGGAAGAGCGTCCAGTCGGGGCGGATCTTCGTCGAGGTCTCGCCTGCCGCACGGTTGTGTCAAGGGGATTGGATCCGCGTGACCATCACCGAGGCGGATCTCAACGACCTGGCCAACGAGGGTCTGATCTCCCACGGGTCAGCAAGGCTTCCGGGGTCCGAGTGGCAACCGCAGCCGCAGGAGGGTGAGTGCGTTCTCCTAGCCACTCATGTAGATCATGGATTATAACGCCCTCGATGCGGCTATATCTCCCACGTGTCGAAGCACGACTTAGAGGCATAACCGCATTGAAAGCAATGTCGCAAGTGAGGTAATCTTCACACAACCCATGTAATACATAAGGGAAAGAGATACATAGTTGGCTTACAATCGCCACTTCACACAATTACATGAATAAAGCATTACATCATCCAGATACAATCAAGGTCCGACTACGGAACCAAAATAAAAGAAGAACCCCAAATGCGATAAAGGTCCCCGATCGACCCCAACTGGGCTCCACTATCGATCAACTAGAACGAAACAACACAAAGGGCAAGATCTTCATCGAGCTCCTCCTTGAGCTTGATTGCGCCACCGCCGGTAACATAGGCACCGCAAACTGGTTTTGAAGTATCCGTGAGCCACGAGGACTCAGCAATCCCATTACCATGGGTATCAAGACTAGCAAAGCTTAATGGGAAAGGAAGGGGTAAAGTGGTGAGGTTGCAGCAGCGGCTAAGCATCTATGGTGGCTAACGAACGCAAATGAGAGCGAGAAGAGAACAAGCGGAATAGACGTGAAGCTAGCAATGATCAAGAGGTGATCCTGAACACCTACTTACGTCAAACATAACACAGAAACCGTGTTCACTTCCCGGACTCCGCCGAGAAGAGACCATCACGGCTACACACACGGTTGATGCGTTTTACTTCGGATCAAGTGCCAAGTTATCTACAACCGGACATTAACAAATTCCCATCTGCCACATAACCGCGGGCACGGCTCTCGAAAGTTTATACCCTGCAGGGGTGTCCCAACTTAGCCCATGACAAGCTCTCGCGATCATCGAAGGAATAGACCTTCACCCGAGACACTCCGATCGACTCAAGATCCGGTACATCAAGACATTTCGACAATGGTAAAACAAGACCAGCAAAGCCGCCCGATCGCCGACAATCCCGATAGGAGCTGCACATATCTCGTTCTCGTGGCAACACGGATGAGACTAGCTACGAGTAAAACCAGCCCTCAAGTTGCCCCGAGGTGGCCCCGCTGGCAGCTCAATTCGGACCAACACTTAGACAAGCACTGGCCGGGGGCTAAAATAAAGATGACCCTCGAGAGAGCGACTCCCAAGGGAAAAGTAGGTGGTGGTGAGGCAAATGGTAAAAGTCAATGTTGGGCCTTGCTGGACAAGTTTTATTCAAAGCGAACTGTCAGGGGGGTCCCATAAATCACCCGACCGCGTAAGGAACGCAAAATCTAGGAACATAACACCGGTATGAAGGAAACTAGGGCAGAAAGAGTGGAACAAAACACCAGGCATAAGGCCGAGCCTTACACCCTTTACCAAATATATAGATGCATTAATAATATAAGAGATATTGTGATATCCAAACCAAAATCATGTCCACCATGGAGAAATCTTCAACTTCACCTGCAACTAGCAACGCTATAAGAGGGGCTGAGCAAAGCGGTAACATAGCCAAACAACGGTTTGCATAGGAAAGGTGTCAAAGGTTAGGGGTTCATGGCAATATGGGATGGCTGGACAAACAGGTAATAGGTAGCGCAGCATAGCGAAAGAACGAGGCAACTAGCATAGCAATGGTAGTAGTGAGATCCAGGGTAGCGGTCATCTTGCCTGAAATTCCGCAAGGAAGAAGAACGAGTCCATGAAGAAGATGAAACCACGAAGATTTAACCACACGCAGATTTAACGAATCCTCACGATCGCAACGAAACAGGAACTAACAAGAAGAAGCACACAACATAGCTAAACACACCACACATGAACAAGACATGATGCGCAACAAGCATGTGCATGACCAAGCTACATGAAGCTATTCATGGCAAGAGAAGATGCAAACAAGAACAACACATCAAGGCTAGTTTAAATGAGGCCAGAAACAACATATAACAATTCCGGTAAGTCCTCATATGCATATTTCGAAATTGGCCCAGAACTGAATAAACATTATGTTCAAGTTGTTAAACAGCAAGTTAAGATGCACCATGATGATCTACACGAAATTCTAGTCAAGTTACATATAAAGTTCATTAGATTTGGAGCTACGGCCTAGAAGATATGAGCAAAACAAGTTAAACATGGCATTGATGCAAAATGCATACAAACATCAAGCAAACACACCAAAACAAGGATGCAACATGATAATATGAAGCTACATGCAAAATCAAGCAAGTTTCATACAGAGCACACTCAAAACGGAGCAACGGGGCAACACATGCACACTATACAAGTTATAACAACAATCTGTCCATAACAGCAACTAGGCATCTTACAAGCATCAAAACATCATGCTACAGCACCCCAACATAATAACAGAAGGCATGGGCATGAAGTACTGGTAAAGCATAACAAAACATGAGCACTGAGCTATCTCCAGAAACAACTAGAACATGCTCAAAATGACCTGGAGATATTGCAAGTAATAACAATTCCAGACTTTAGCAGAAATAACATTAGGTTGCAATGTTTAGAGCATTCAAACAACATGTTACAGAAACTTATCATGGCAAACAAAGGCATGGCATGAATCTACTAATAGCATATATCAAAAGACCATTACTGACCATGAGCCAAAAAGGCACGGAAAATATGATGGCACCCATGTAAACATGGCAAGTTATATTACAGATTTGAACATGGCAGAAACAACGATAAGTAGGCATGTTCGTGAGCTTGAACCACTCACCACAGAGCAATACATGGCATGGCAAGGCAACCAACAGTAAGAAGGCATGTTTATGAAGCTAATCATGGCAAGATCAAGGTCATAGGGTGCATGGATCACTAGGAAAACACATGGGAACAAGTGAACTTAATGTTAACAGGCTGACAAACAACATTTTCAAGCAACTTTGGAGCAAGAAATGAACATGTTCCAGCAGGCTGTAATTGCAATCAAGGGCATGAATGGATAGAGCAAGACATGTAGTTCAAAACATGTTTATAGAGCATCTCCAGATTATGCATAGAATGATTAGTGGAAGCATGTTAACATAGCAACAAATTATAACAGAATCTGTCAGAAAACAAAGAATAAAGAACTACCCTACTTAGCAAGCTTGATACACTCAGCACACAACTCACAAAAATACAAGGTCAACACCTCTGGAAAGATGGCATGGCATAGTTCAACATTCATGTAGAGCTCAACCTCATAGGATGCACACATAAATCATGGCAAAAATGATAATACAGCAAGTTATAACAGTTTCAGCAGATTAACATCAATATGCACTCTTCCAACAGCATTTCGGGCATCAAGATGAGCTCAAATGAAAATGATGCAATGGAATGAAATGAATTACTCGTCGAGACGAACAATTTGACATATTATACGCACGAAACGGAGCTACGGGTGCGAAGATGTGATGGCATGAACATGGCATCAAAATGACAAAATCTGGGGACTTAGGCAATCTCGGGGACAACCTAAGGGTAGCACGGATTTCGATGCGAGGCGGATCTCGCCGGACATTCGGCCGGAGTTGACGGGATCGCCGGAGACGGGGCTGGAGGGGTCGGGGACGGCCGGGGAGGTAGCCCCGGACCGGATCCGGCCGGATCCGCCGCGGCAGCGCGGAGGCGGCGGAGGCGCCGGGCGATGCAGCCCGGCGAGTTCGGCCTGTGGCGGAGAGAGCGGCAGGTGGCGCGGGCGGCGGTGGCGGGCTGGGTGCTGGGCGGGGCGAGGGTGAGGGCGAGGCGCGCGGCGGCGGCGAAGCGCGTTGGCCGGCCGCGGCGGCGCGGGCGGGAGGTGCTAGGGACGGCAGGCGGCGGCGGCACCGGCGGCGCGGGCGGGGCGGCCGGGAGACGACCGGCGGCAGCGGGCGCTGCGGTGGATGGGTTGGCGGGCCGCCTGCTCGGGCGGGCCGGGCGCGGTGGAGGGCGGGCGCAGGCGACGTGGCGCGCGCGAGTGGAGGAGGGAGGTGGCGGCGCTGATGTGGTGGCCCGTGATTGGCCGGAGTGAGGTGGCCGGCGGACGTGTCCGGCTCCGTCCGGACATGTCCGGTGGCGCGCAGGGGAAGAGGCTAGGGTTTGATCTGCGCGAAAAATCGGGGGGAGGTCTAGTTTTATAGGTAGAGGGAGCTAGGGGAGTCCAAATGAGGTGCGGGTTTCGGCCACGCGATCGTGATCGAACGACTGAGAGCATGGAGGGGAGTTAGATGGGTTTTGGGCCACTTTGGAAGGGGTGTTGGCCTGCAACTCAAAGAGGGCTTTACGGTTACTTGTTAACTGCTGAGTACCAAACGAACTCCAAATGGCACGAAACTTGACAGGCGGTCTACGGGTGGTATACCAAGGCCGCTTGGCAAACCTCGGTCCATTCCGAGAATGTTTAATACCCGCTCACAACAGAAGACAAAAGGGGAACGCCGAAGGACATAGGAGTGCCGGATTGCAAAACGGACAACGGGGAAAATGCTCGGATGCATGAGACGAACATGTATGCAAAATGAAATGCACATGATGACATGATAAGATGCAGATGATGACATGACAAAGTGCAACACGCAAGCAAATGACATGGCAACGACGGCGAATAACTGGCGGACACTTGGTGCATCGGAACCGGGGCGTTACAACACTCCACCACTACGAGAGGATCTCGTCCCGAGATCTAGGATGGCACCGGAGGGAAATGGAAAAGAAAGAGAAGAGGTAAAACTAAGTTGCTTCTTTGACGAACGAGTGAAACCACGAACCTTGAGAGGTTGAGCAATTTAAAAGAAAGAGTATAACAGAGATGAACGAGATTGCAAAACAATCCGTTAGAAAAAAGGAACAAGGAGTATTACGAGAACTTGAAGGTTGCAAAGACATGGAAATAAGAGCTTCACGAACGAAAAGAATATGACCACATAGGTATAATGAGATAGCCAAGGAACAAGAATGACAGAATTTGGACAGCTCTCCTGTAGAAAAGAGAAGAAAACTTGATGAGATGAAAAGATATGGAAGAGATGATACAACACTCCGGTTAAAAGGATAAGCAATAAGAACACGATCCTAAAAAAACACGAGGTGATGGGTGAAGAGCACAATATCACAATGCCTCCGTAACGAAAGAATAGAAGTTAGACCGTTGGTATAAAGTGATGGAGAAGAAAATGACAACTTGTGCCACAAATGAGCTTGGAAAGCACCCTTCCAAGATGGTTACAACGAGGTTGTTGGAAAACCAACAGCGAAAAGAATAAGCTTGTAGTGGGCTTATGGAAACATCGCAAGACTATGAGATGACATTCTGCCACTAACGAAAAACAATTGCTTGTTTGAGATCAACGAAGAGATGAAAAACTTCTTTCACCAAGAAGGATATGGAGAAAGCTTGGATCAATGATAAGCACCACAAATAGCAACATTCCCAATGGAAGGCTTTAGGTGAAATATAACCCAAGATAACTCCAATAAAGAGGTTGATGGATTTAAAATACCTCATTCTTGATAACATGTGAATCATGGAACATGAACTCAAATTATCAAGAATGACATAATACCACCTCCAAAATATGGTAGAAAGAATTGCACTCCGGATTGCAAGACGGAGAATACTTGAGCTTCTCAAAACAAAACAAGTGTTCAGCACCCTGTTTATTTTAGAGTATAGCTTGGCGGGTCACAACTTCAAGAGAAATCTTGAAGAACAAATTGAGAATGAAAGGAATCCTTGACGAACCACCATGTAGAGCCTCCATGAAGAACTCCGGTAAACAAAAGGGTGATACAAAGAAAGAGAAGTTGAAAACACAAGGTGAAGCCTTGCAATGATTTAGATGGATCCTCACGACGAGATAATTAGAGCTTGGAACTCCGAAAAGAAATGATGAAGCATCTCGAACCAAGAATGTGATATGATGACCAACTCCGGAAAGAAAGATGAATCACTTATAAACAAGAATAAGAATTATGTTATGCTTATCCCTCATCAATTAAATTGATGACAAGCAACGGATTTGGCATACTACTTATTCTTTTACAAGGATTGAAGAGGGATATTGCTCAACTTGGGAAGGTCTTGATGGAACCACCGGTGGGATTTGGAAATGACGAATATTTGATATGATAACAAAGGAAGTGAAATCTTGAACGAACCACCGTAAGAATTGAAAATGAACGTAGCAAAGGCACAATTCACCGGGAAGAATTGGAAAACGAATAAAGATACTAGAAGGGATTTAAATGCATGAGAACGAAGAGATCATGAACTGATTAGAGGATATTTGAATGATGCACCGGCAAGATTTGGAGAACGAGAGCTGAAAGCTTGAATGAAGAATTAAGACATGATGGCCTTCGGAAGAAAGAAATGGAAACAACTCAAGAAATACTCCGGATGGTAAGAAAAGAATTCTCACAATCGAAAACAATTATGAGGATAGCATGAAGCTAGAACCATGAATATTGAAGAGAATAGAGCAAGATTAAAGAGAAACTCTTCTTCGGTCTTCACATGTTGAGAATGATGATGAGAAAGACCATCAAGAATTATTGAGGCACACCGGAAGAATCAAAAGCGAAGAGGTTGAGCCAACTATGAAAAGAATTTGAAAGATCTTGGAGAAAAGCATTTGACTGATGATAGCTCATTCTTACGTCAAACTTGGAGAAGAAATTAGGATAGCTCTGGGAAAATAGAAGATTTAGGTAAGATCCTGGGAAAAGACCTGTGGGTTAGGGCCCACTCAAAAGAAAACACCGTTGTAAATGATTTTAAAGAGAAATTGCACCGGCTGAATTAAATGACTTGAATGAGATACCAATCTCGAAAGAGCTTGAACGAATGCAGAGTGGAAACACGAATCTTCAAGATATCTTGAGCACTCCGAAATAACAAATAGCGAGAAGTAGAATGATAATGAGGTGCACCGGTATGAGAAGACATTGAAATGAGGAAAAAGGTATGATCAATAAAGCTTGAATTGAAACCGACGGAGAAGAAAAGAATGACGAATGATGAACTTGAAGCTGTTGAGCATCTTCATGGGAAATCACCGGATAAGAACATTGAAAGAAAAAGAATGAAGATACTTCACATGAATAAATGGATACTTGATTAAGAAATCTGTGTCCTTGAAGAAAAAGGGTGGGAGAGTGGGGAAAAACAAAGACAACTTGGGACGGATGAAACAAACACCATTGAGAAAACTTAGATTTGATCTTGCGGATGGGAAAATGATGGGATCATCTCAAAGAGAAACGCACCGGTTGGAAAAGAATTAACATGACAACCTCAATGATCAAAAGGATTAGTATTCACATAGCAATATGAGAACGCCGTTTAGGAAAGGTATGGATTCAACATTTGACTTCGAAGCAACTCGAATACCACAATTAAAACAAAACAAAGGATTTGGCTTGCAGAATAAGCCGGAAACAAACATATGATAGAGATTTACCCAATCCCATATCATGCATCTGTCGAAAAGATATTCTAGGAGCTACTTGAATTCCCACCTATAAAACTCCCAAAACTTTCTGGTTATGCAATCTAGTGTTGGGGATACAGGGGAAGCAATATATCTCACCCAAACTAACAATCCCTACATCCAGCTGTATCCATCCGTCAACACATAACCAAGAAACCTTCGGAAATCGTGTACCTCAACCTTCGAAAAGCATCCATTATACGAGTCATGGCAATACTCCCGTACTCACCTCAAGATCTTGGGTTAGCGGGTTATCTCACCAACAACCGCATAAAAGAGATTTTCGATGTCGGCGTATTAAACTCGGTATTCCGAACTGCAACGATAAAATTATGACGACAACACCTCGAGCTCAACTCCGGGACACCTCCACTAAAAAACCCCGCTGACGGGAGGCACCAAGACAATGTTGTCATCATAAAACCATCGGAACGATTCCAAGATACCCGCGTGATCCTAAAAAAAATAGTGAAATTTCAGAAGAGAAGAGTCAAAACTCTATGTCAGGGTACCTCACCAGAGCGACGAAGGGACTGAGGAGTAAAAAGAATTCCTAACTCTCCGATATATATAATCCTAAATGACTCAAAACATTTTTCTAGACACAACTCGGCCGCTAAAAACGATCAAACAGTGGGGCTCCTAAGGTCGGGGAAGGCTCTGATTACCAACTTATAACGCCCTCGATGCGGCTATATCTCCCACGTGTCGAAGCACGACTTAGAGGTATAACCGCATTGAAAGCAATGTCGCAAGTGAGGTAATCTTCACACAACCCATGTAATACATAAGGGAAAGAGATACATAGTTGGCTTACAATCGCCACTTCACACAATTACATGAATAAAGCATTACATCATCCAGATACAATCAAGGTCCGACTACGGAACCAAAATAAAAGAAGAACCCCAAATGCATAAAGGTCCCCGATCGACCCCAACTGGGCTCCACTCATCGATCAACTAGAACGAAACAACACAAAGGGCAAGATATTCATCGAGCTCCTCCTTGAGCTTGATTGCGCCACCTTTCGTAACATAGGCACCGCAAACTGGTTTTGAAGTATCCGTGAGCCACGAGGACTCAAAGAATCCCATTACCATGGGTATCAAGACTAGCAAAGCTTAATGGGAAAGGAAGGGGTAAAGTGGTGAGGTTGCAGCAGCGGCTAAGCATATATGGTGGCTAACCAACGCAAATGAGAGCGAGAAGAGAACAAGCGGAACGGACGTGAAGCTAGCAATGATCAAGAGGTGATCCTGAACACCTACTTACGTCAAACATAACACAGAAACCGTGTTCAATTCCCGGACTCCGCTGAGAAGAGACCATCACGGCTACACACATGGTTGATGCGTTTTACTTCAGATCAAGTGTCAAGTTATCTACAACCGAACATTAACAAATTCCCATCTGCCACATAACCGCGGGCACGGCTCTCGAAAGTTTATACCCTGCAGGGGTGTCCCAACTTAGCCCATGACAAGCTCTCGCGATCATCGAAGGAATAGACCTTCACCCGAGACACTCCGATCAGACTCGGTATCCCGGTACATCAAGACATTTCGACAATGGTAAAACAAGACCAGCAAAGCCGCCCGATGCACCGACAATCCCGATAGGAGCTGCACATATCTCGTTCTCAGGGCAACACCGGATGAGAATAGCTACGAGTAAAACCAGCCCTCAAGTTGCCCCGAGGTGGCCCCGCAGGCAGCTCAGTTCGGACCAACACTTAGACAAGAACCGCCCGGGGGCTAAATAAAGATGACCCTCGAGAGAGCGACTCCCAAGGGCAAAGTAGGTGGTGGTGAGGCAAATTGTAAAAGTCAATGTTGGGCCTTGCTGGACAAGTTTTATTCAAAGCGAACTGTCAGGGGGGGTCCCATAAATCACCCGACCGCGTAAGGAACGCAAAATCCGGGAACATAACACCGGTATGACGGAAACTTGGGCGGCAAGAGTGGAACAAAACACCAGGCATAAGGCCGAGCCTTCCACCCTTTACCAAATATATAGATGCATTAATAATATAAGAGATATTGTGATATCCCAACCAAAATCCTGTCCACCATG
Source organism: Aegilops speltoides (assembly GCA_021437245.1). Classification (NCBI taxonomy): domain Eukaryota; kingdom Viridiplantae; phylum Streptophyta; class Magnoliopsida; order Poales; family Poaceae; genus Aegilops; species Aegilops speltoides. The sequence goes on from CM038142.1 coordinate 368,462,920, forward strand.
GAGAAATCTTCAACTTCACCGCAACTAGCAACGCTATAAGAGGGCTGAGCAAAGCGGTAACATAGCCAAACAACGGTTTGCATAGGAAAGGTGTCAAAGGTTAGGGGTTCATGGCAATATGGGATGGCTGGACAAATAGGTAATAGGTAGCGCAAAGCATAGCGAAAGAACGAGGCAACTAGCATAGCAATGGTAGTAGTGAGATCCAGTGGTAGCGGTCATCTTGCCTAAAATCCCGCAAGGAAGAAGAACGAGTCCATGAAGAAGATGAAACCACGAAGGCGAACCACACGCAGATTTAACGAATCCTCACGATCGCAACGAAACAGGAACTAACAAGAAGAAGCACACAACATAGGTAAACACACCACACATGAACAAGACATGATGCGCAACAAGCATGATGCATGACCAAGCTACATGAAGCTATTCATGGCAAGAGAATATGCAAACAAGAACAACACATCAAGGCAAGTTTAAATGAGGCCGGAAACAACATATAACAATTCCGGTAAGTCCTCATATGCATATTTCGAAATTGGTCCAGAACTGAATAAACCTTATGTTCAAGTTGTTAAACAGCAAGTTAAGATGCACCATGATGATCTACACGAAATTCTAGTCAAGTTACATATAAAGTTCATTAGATTCGGAGCTACGGCCTAGAAGATATGAGCAAAACAAGTTAAACATGGCATTGATGCAAAATGCATACAAACATCAATCAAACACACCAAAACAAGGATGCAACATGATAATATGAAGCTACATGCAAAATCAAGCAAGTTTCATATAGAGCACACTCAAAACGGAGCAACGGGGCAACACATGCACACTATACAAGTTATAGCAACAATCTGTCCATAACAGCAACTAGGCATCTTACAAGCATCAAGACATCATGCTACAGCACCCCAACATAATAATAAAAGGCATGGGCATGAAGTACTGGTAAAGCATAACAAAACATGAACACTGAGCTATCTCCAGAAACAACTAGAACATGCTCAAAATGACCTGGAGATATTGCAAGTAATAACAATTCCAGACTTTAGCAGAAATAACATCAGGTTGCAATGTTTAGAGCATTCAAACAACATGTTACAGAAACTTATCATGGCAAACAAAGGCATGGCATGAATCTACTAATAGCATATACAAAAGACCATTACTGACCATGAGCCAAAAAGGCACGGAAAATATGATGGCACCCATGTAAACATGGCAAGTTATATTACAGATTTGAACATGGCAGAAACAACGATAAGTAGGCATGTTCGTGAGCTTGAACCACTCACCACAGAGAAATACATGGCATGGCAAGGCAACCAACAGTAAGAAGGCATGTTTATGAAGCTAAGCATGGCAAGAGCAAGGTCATAGGGTGCATGGATCACTAGGAAAACACATGGGAACAAGTGAACTTAATGTTAACAGGCTGACAAACAACATTTTCAAGCAACTTTGAAGCAAGAAATGAACATGTTCCAGCAGGCTATAATTGCAATCAAGGGCATGAATGGATAGAGCAAGACATGTAGTTCAAAACATGTTTATAGAGCATCTCCAGATTATGCATAGAATGATTAGTGGAAGCATGTTAACATAGCAACAAATTATAACAGAATCTGTCAGGAAAACAGCAATAGCAACTACCCTACTTAGCAAGCTTGATACACTCAGCACACAACTCACAAAAATACAAGGTCAACACCTCTGGAAAGATGGCATGGCATAGTTCAACATTCATGTAGAGCTCAACCTCATAGGATGCACACATAAATCATGGCAAAAATGATAAAACATCAAGTTATAACAGTTTCAGCAGATTAACATCAACATGCACTCTTCCAACAGCATTTCGGGCATCAAGATGAGCTCAAATGAAAATGATGCAATGGAATGAAATGAAGTACTCGCCGAGACGAACAATTTGACATATTATACGCACGAAACGGAGCTACGGGTGCGAAGATGTGATGGCATGAACATGGCATCAAAATGACAAAATCTGGGGACTTAGGCAATCTCGGGGACAACCTTCGTGTAGCACGGATTTCGATGCGATGCGGATCTCGCCGGAGATTCGGCCGGAGTTGACGGGATCGCCGGAGACGAGGCCGGAGGGGTCGGGGACGGCCGGGGAGGTAGCCCCGGACCGGATCCGGCCGGATCCGCCGGCGGCGGGCGCGGAGGCGGCGGAGGCGCTGGCGACGCAGCCCGGCGGAGTTTCGGCCTGCAAGGCGGCGGAGATGGTGGCGCAGGCGCGGCGTGGTGGGCTGGGCGCTGGCGGCGCGCGGGGTGAGGGCGAGGCGGCGCGGCGGCGGCGAAGCGCGTTCGACCGACGGCGATGGGTGGGCGAAGGTGCCAGGCGGCGGCGGCGGCGGCACCGACGCGCGGGGCGGGCGGCCGGCGAGACGCGACCGGCGGTAGCGGGCGGCGCGGCGGGCGGCCGGGAGCCGAGAGCGCGGCGGCGCGCGGATGGATGGCGGGCGGGTTCGCCCGGCCCGGCGGGCCGACGCGTGGAGGGCGGGCGCAGGCGACGGGCGGGCGGCGTGAGTGGAGGAGGGAGGTGGCGGCGCTGATGTGGCGGCCCGTGATTGGCCGGAGTGAGGTGGCCGGCGGACGTGTCCGGCTCCGTCCGGACATGTCCGGCGGCGCGCACGGGAAGAGGCTAGGGTTTGATCTGCGCGAAAAATCGGGGGGAGGTCTAGTTTTATAGGTAGAGGGAGCTAGGCGAGTCCAAATGAGGTGCGGTTTTTGGCCACGCGATCGTGATCGAACGACCGAGAGCATGGAGGGGAGTTAGATGGGTTTTGGGCCACTTTGGAAGGGGTGTTGGGCTGTAACTCAAAGAGGGCTTTACGGTTACCCGGTTAACCGTTGGAGTACCAAACGAACTCCAAATGGCACGAAACTTGACAGGCGGTCTACCGGTGGTATACCAAGGCCGCTTGGCAAACCTCGGTCCATTCCGAGAACGATTAATACCCGCTTACAACAGAAGACAAAAGGGGAACGCCGGAGGACATAGGAGTGCCGGATTGCAAAACGGACAACGGGGAAAATGCTCGGATGCATGAGACGAACATGTATGCAAAATGAAATGCACATGATGACATGATAAAATGCAGATGATGACATGACAAAGTGCAACACGCAAGCAAATGACATGGCAACGACGGCGAATAACTGGCGGACACCTGGCGCATCAGAACCGGGGCGTTACATGGATTCTCTCTGCCGCCGAGTGTTTTCTTTTGAGGGTTTCTGAACTTCTTTGGGGTGCAACTCCATCATTTCACTCCCAATTCCATTGCCTACCTTGCTGCTTTCGTGTCTATGTGCGAGAACTTCCTGGGTTGTCAACCGCACTGGGGTCTGTTTAAGCACATATTCACCTGTCGCTCACAAACGGTGAAAAAGGCGAGTCCGGATGATGAGAGGACTAAGGTTATCCAAAAAGGGGGCCTTGGGATTCAGATGAGGAGTAAGAGTACTTTTCCGCCATGACCCTTCCCGAAGTCGGTTAGAGGGTGGCAATCGACTTGGTTCTATCGCCAAGACGAAGTCGACGCCAAGGCCGACATTGGTCTCCTCCATTCTCCATGGACCGAGTGAACAAACCCGCTTCTCGAAAGTGCTTCCCGAGGAGAAAGCTCTGTAAAAATGTTGATGGAGCGTAGTCCAGCTTGTTCGAGACGGAGGACGGTATGGATCTTTCGAGGTCTTCCTCGGACGACGATCCAACCACTTCAAGATCGAGGCCACCCGATGTGGCTGTCTTGCGGTATCAAGACACCACTGGTCCATCCGAAGCGGTCAGCAACGCCAGACTGGAGAGGTGGATGGCCGCCATCACAGGAAATAAGGACAACCCTCGAGGAGCTAGGAGGATCCCACCACTCGACCATTCCTACACACCGGACACGGTATGATCGCTTATCTTGCTTTATTCATTCCGCTTCTTTGCAAATTGGTCGATTGACCTTTGTCTTGTTTTGTTGTGTGTCAGGCCACCACCGAGCTGTACTCGATGCCCAATGGAGCGCAAGCGCCGACTGAGGAGGAGGAAGGAAGTGGGGGCGAAAGCCCGGAGGAGTGGGATTCGGATGCGGATGACGATGATGAGGGTGATGACTCTGGTGAGGAGGAAGAGGAGGAGGAGGAGGAAGTTGCGTCTCCTCGCTCGGAAAGACGCTCGAAGCTTGTCCATGATCCTTCAACCGAGCGCGGTAAGGGGTCGCGATCGTCGCAAGAATCGACTAAGCGCCCTCGAACAACTTCTCCGGTGCCGACCGAGAAAGCCGAAGCAATCTCGAGTGGCGCCGCCGGCCGGGCGAAGGTCTTGCCAAGATGAAGATGGTGATCCCCACTATCTCGTGGTAATTGTGCTACTTGAGTTTTCCTGCTCCACATGAACTTATTCTTGGTCGACTCATGAGTCAACCGACTGATTCTGGAATTGCAGCGATGCTACTTCGATACTCGCCGGGTCAAGACCATGAGATGGAAGACGACGCCACTTCTAAACCTGGTATGACCTTTATAGTTCTGTCTTCAGTCGATTGGCTCCTTGTCTCTAATTTTGATTCTTTTCTGCAGCTCCATCTAACGTCGTTATTGACCTTCCTGACGACGACGATGAGGAACCACTGAGGCAGAGGAGGAACATGAAAACGTCTGCTGGCAAGGCAACTCAGGACGTGCCAGCACCCGAGACACTGGTCGCGGAGGGAGAGACCGTCACTCGGCCTACCGTATCTTTTGCGGTGCCGTTGATGAGTGCTCGCCCCTCATCGTCGAGTGCTGCACAGCCTTCACTTTTCTCGACCCACCACGTCCCAGAGGACCAAGCCAGTGCTGCGAAAGAAGCAATACGCCATGTAGGAGTCATGATGGAGCAAGTGAAGGCACTTCGAGATGCCAGCCAGGCAGCATATGACGCCAGTTCAGCTCTTCAGAGTAACGTTCAGGTCAGTCGGTCACCGCCTGTTCTGTTAGGATATGATATTTGAAAATCTTTCTCGCTGAAAATTGTAGTATCTGTCCTACACCCATTGGGTGTGTTGTTTGAAATTCTGGGTTAGTGGGGGCACGCTGAGTGCACCCACTGGGTGTAGTCCCCAAGGCTATGGTGGACTGCTGGCAGTCGACCATAGTCTTTATGTCTTAAGCTCTTTCTTTACTCGATCAGGTCGAATGGATTGAGAAACCGGTGGGGGCACGCTGAGTGCACCCACTGGTGTAGTCCCCGAGACGGTGGTCGCTGGCAGTCAACTGTAGTCTCAAGAACATCTTCTATTTTTTTTGTTGGTCGACTGGTCGACTCTAACTGATAAAACTAGTGGGGGCACGCTGAGTGCACCCACTGGGTGTAGTCCCCGAGACTATGGTCGAATGTTTGTATTCGGTCGTAGTCTTAGAAACGTTATGATTTTTCTTTAGTCACTCGGAAGTGAATTGTTTTTGACATCTGTCGATTGGTTCTTCGCAGAAATCATGTGAGCTTGCAGCTCATTACACTGAGTTGGAGAACAAGCACATCCAGCTCGAGCTTGATCTAAAACTGGTCTAGGAGAACTTAACGAAGGCGAAGGAGGAAGCAAAAGGTATGTTTGGTGAGACCTTCGACGACTGCTCTTGCCTCTCGTCCGCTTCAGAGTCTGATCTCACTGTGACTTTGCAGACAAAGTGAGGGATGCCCAGAGGAAGAAAGACCTTGACTTGGCTGAGATGCAAAAAGCGGCTTTAGAGAAGACCAAGCTCGCAGATGAGAAGCTGGCTTCAGTCACCAAGCTTGAAGAAGAAAACACCAATCTGAAAGCTACTCTTGATGCGCCAACAAAGAGGTCACCGATCAAGAGTGACAAGATTGCCCTGAGTGACAAGGCCAGTGAGTTGGTGGGAAAGAAGAACGATCTGGAGGCTTATCTGGGAGGACTCGCCAATAAGCTATTCCTCATGCTTGAAGGTAACCTTTTCATATCAAACAGACATTTTAACTGTGATCCTTCCATCCGACTATTGTCTTGACTCGGTGGTTGTGCTTACAGAGTTTTGCCAGAACTTTGAAGAGGAGACTGGTCGATTGGAACTAAACCTGGATCCCATCAACTCTCTTGTGAAAGATGAAGTCGCCATGAATGTGCTCCGGCTCAAATCTCGCGTTGCTGCTGTCGTCGACTATCTCGCAAGGCTGAAGGTCGCAACTTCCCGCATCGACACAACACTCTGGCCAAGAGAGACGCTCGTAATCCACTCGAAGTCTCGATGACTCGACCGAACCAGGTCCCCAGTCGAGTGCAGGAGTGGAAGAAGTCTTCTGCCAGGTGTGGTGCGGATGTTGCTCTGTCTCTGGCCCGCGTTCATTGCAAGGAAGCATGAGAGGACAAACTGGCGGCCCTTAGGGTGGCTAATACCAAGAAGCACAACTTCTGGTCTTTCATGGAGACCTTCATCGCCGCTGCCACTCGGATTGCAGATGGAATCGACCTGGATGAGTTTGTTGCACCTCCCAGCCCTCCACAGGAGGGGTAAAAAACTTCTGAGCTTGATACCTTAAATTTGCCTCGGTATGCCGAGTGATTTTTGTAACCGACAAACCTTAACAGGCTTAGCGCCTGGGCACTTTTGGTTCCGTTAAGCGTTATCCGAACTTGGATTCGACGTTAAATATGTTTGCATTTGTTTTGAGGCGTCTTTGGCAGGCTAAGGCGAAGCGCTTATTTCAATCGACTTGTTCCTCAACACGCTTAGGTGAGCACTGGGCTGCAGCTAAGCCTCCGAGTGTGAGGTTTGCTCTCCACTCGGTAGGATTTTCAAAAACTTAGGCGAGCGCTGGGCTGCAGCTAAGCCTCCGAGTGGGAGGTTTTCTCTCCACTCAGTAGGATTTTCAAAAACTTAGGCGAGCGCTGGGCTGCAGCTAAGCCCCCGAGTGGGAGGTTTGCTCTCCACTCGGTAGGATTTTCAAAAACTTAGGCGAGCCCTGGGCTGCAGCTAAGCCCCCGAGTGGGAGGTTTGCTCTCCACTCGGTAGGAATTTCAAAAACTTAGGCGAGCACTGGGCTGCAGCTAAGCCTCCGAGTGGGAGGTTTGCTCTCCACTTGGTAGGATTTTCAAAAACTTAGGCGAGCACTGGGCTGCAGCTAAGCCCCCGAGTGGGAGGTTTGCTCTCCACTCGGTAGGATTTTCAAAAACTTAGGCGAGCACTGGGCTGCAGCTAAGCCCCTGAGTGGGAGGTTTGCTCTCCACTCGGTAGGATTTTCAAAAACTTAGGCGAGCACTGGGCTGTAGCTAAGCCCCCGAGTGGGAGGTCTGCTCTCCACTCGGTAGGATTTTTTACGGTGTCTCTCTGAGGGATAAGGCATTAATCGACCTCGTCTTCCTTACGGAGAGCACATTATACTTGTGGCGTAGCTTGGAAGGAGAGGGTAGCAGTCGACCTGCACCTCGTCCCCCTTGCGGAGCGCACGTTGTACTTGTGGCGTAGCTCGGAAGGAGAGGGTAGCAGTCGACCTGCACCTCGTCCCCCTTGCGGAGCGCATGTTGTACTTGTGGCGCAGCTCGGAAGGAAAGGGTGGCAGTCGACCTGCACCTCGTCCCCCTTGCGGAGCGCACGTTGTACTTGTGGCGCAGCATGGAAGGAAAGGGTGGCAGTCGATCTGCACCTCGTCTTCCTTGCGGAGCACACATTGTACTTGTGGCGCAGCTCGGAAAGAGAGGGTGGCAGTCGACCTGCACCTCGTCCTCCTTGCGGAACGCACATTGTATTTGAACTTAGGCGAGTACTTGGACTGCAGCTAAGCCCCCGACTGGGAGGCTGGCTCACCACTCGGTAGGATTTTGACTAACTTAGGCGAGTACTTGGACTGCAGCTAAGCCCCCGAGTGGGAGGCTGGCTCACCACTCGGTAGGATTTTATTTAACTTAGGCGAGTACTTGGACTGCAGCTAAGCCCCCGAGTGGGAGGCTGGCTCACCACTCGGTAGGATTTTACCGAAACTTAGGTGAAACGGATTCGCAGCTAAGCCCCTGAGTGGGAGGCAGGCTCACCACTCGCTAAGGATATTTTTACAAACTTGGGCGAGACGGATTCGCAGCTAAGCCACCCACTGAGGGGAAATTTTATTGAACAAATAAAAGTGACGACAATCATTGGGGAAATTATGACGCTATTATCTTTTTTGAAAAATGAACTACAGAAGTATTTTTATTACAACTCATCCGAGTAAATACTTAAGTGTATAAGGGGCGGAGCAACTCCGTGTTCCAAGCTCGAGGCTCGTCGATGTTGTGCTCGACGTTGTAAACATGGTACGCTCCCTTGTGGAGGACCTTGGTGACGATGAAGGGACCTTCCCAAGAAGGAGCAAGCTTGTGTGGTTTCTGCTGATCCACTCGGAGAACCAAATCTCCTTCCTGGAAGGCTCGACTCTTCACGTTTCGGCGTGGAAGCAACGCAAGTCTTCTTTGGTAAATTGTCGATCGGATCGAGCCATCTCCCTTTCTTCCTCTAGATGATCGTTCGCATCCCGCCGTGCTTGTTCGCTTCAGCTTCGTGTAGAGCTCGACTCGAGGAGCATTGTGAAGGTGTCACTCGGCAAGACCGCTTCAGCTCAGAGACCAAGAAGAACGGAGTTCTCCCAATGACCGTTAGGTGTAGTCCTAAACCCCAAAAGCACCGAGGGAAGTTCGTCGACCCATGCTCCACCGCATGCTTGAGATCACGATCACCGGGTTTCAACCCTTTGAGAATCAAGCCATTGGCTCGCTCCGCTTGTCCGCTCGACCGAGGATGGGCGACTGAAGCATAGTCGACTCGAGTGCCTTCAGATGTGCAGAACGCTCTGAATTCCTCCGAATCGAAGTTTGACCCGTTGTCAGTGATGATGTTGTGCGGGACTCCATATCTATATATCAATTCTTCCGACGGTCGACAGAAGATCGACATCAAGGTTCTTGATGGGTTTAGCCTCGATCCACTTGGTGAACTTGTCGACTACTACCAGCACATGTGTGAAGGCGCTTCTGCCTGTTCTTAAGGGTCCAACCATATCCAACCCCCATACTGCGAAGGGCCAGACGAGTGGTATGGTCTTTAAAGCTGACGCGGGCTTGTGTGACATATTGGAGTAGAATTTGCATCCCTCACACTTGTCGACTATCTCCTTTGCCATTTCATTCACTCTTGGCCAGTAAAATCCGGCTCGGTATGCTTTGGCCACGATGGTCCGAGAAGACGCATGATGGCCACAGGTCCCCGAGTGGATGTCGTCAAGGATTATTCGGCCTTCTTCTGGCGTTATGCATTTCTGACCAATTCCAGTCGCGCTTTCTCTTTACAGCTGCCCTCTTATCACGGTAAAGGCTTTAGATCGGCGGACGATCTGTCGAGCCTCTTCTTTGTCCTCCGGGAGCTCTTTCCTCAAGATATACACAATATATGGTACTGTCCAATCGGGAGTGATCACTAAAGCTTCCATGATCAGGTTGACCACTGCTGGAACTTCAACCTCAGTCGTATCTGTAATACTCTTGGGCTGCGGAGCTTCTTCGGTAAAAGGATCTTCTTTGATCGATGGAGTATGGATATGCTCCAAGAACACATCACGGAATGGCTTTCTCTTGGATCCTATCTTTGCCAAATCATCACCGCTTGATTTTTCATCGGGGTATATGATGGAGCTCTAACCTTCGAATTTCTTTTCAAGCTTCCTCTTTGCATTGCAAGATCCAAATATGGTCGGGCTTCTAACGCCCCACTCCTTCATCACCTGATTGACCACCAAATCTGAGTCGCCATAAACCATAAGGCGACGGACGCCGAGTGAAATGGCCATGTGCAACCCATATAAAAGTGCCTCGTATTCTACTTCATTGTTGGAGGAATCAAAGTGAATCTGGAGCACATATCTGAGCTTATCTCCTCTGGGGGAAACCAAAACTACCCCAGCACCAGAACCACTTAACATCTTAGAGCCATCAAAGAACATGGTCCAATGCTCCGAGTGAACTTGAGTCGGCTGCTACTGTTCAATCCACTCGGCAAGGAAATCTGCTATTGCTTGGGACTTAATGGCTTTCTTTGCCTCAAACTTGATATCAAGGGGAAGGAGTTCAATCGCCCATTTCGCCACTCGACCAGTTGCATCTCTCACAGTGTAATCTCTAAAAGTGGGGCGTCATTGACGACTATAATGGAATGATCAGAGAAATAATGAGAAACCTTGTTCGTGGTCATGTAGATCCCATACACAAGCTTCTGATAATGAGGATATCTTTGCTTCGATGGAGTCAAAACTTTAGAAAGATAATACACTGGGCGCTGAACTTTGAAGGCTTTCCCTTCTTCTTCCCGCTCGACCGTAAGCACTGTACTGACGACTTGTCCTGTGGCTGCAATATAAAGAAACAAAAGCTCTTTGCTGATTGGAGCAGCAAGCACCGGCTGGGTGGAGAGCAGAGCTTTTAGCTCGGCAAACGCTGCATCAGCTTCTGGAGTCCACTCGAACTTGTCTGCCTTCTTCATCAGTTGGTAAAGAGGTAATGCCTTTTCACCGAGACGAGAGATGAATCGACTTAACGCGGCCAAGCATCTAGTAAGCTTCGACATCGCACTCGCATGTATGCGTTTCATTCGGAGTATAGTGCCAATTTTTTCTGGGTTAGCGTCGATTCCTCGTTGGGAAATGAGAAAACCGAGTAACTTTCCACCAGGAACTCCGAATGTGCACTTTGATGGATTGAGCTTGATATCATACCTCCTGAGACTGGCAAATGTTTCAGTGAGGTCCGTCAACAGGTCGGAACCCTTTCGCGATTTGACCACAATATCATCCATGTACGCTTCCACGTTCCGACTGATTTGAGTGAGTAAACACTTCAATCATCCTCGAACGTGGCTTCGCATTCTTGAGGCCGAATGGCATGGTGACATAGCAGAAGCAACCGAATGGAGTGATGAAAGCTGTTTTGATCTCATCGGGTCCATACAAACGGATCTGATGGTATCCGGAATAAGCATCTAAAAAAGACAATCTCTCACATCCCGTTGTCGAGTCGACAATTTGGTCTTTGCGAGGGAGAGGAAAATGATCTTTCGGGCAGGCCCGATTGATATGCTTGAAATCAATGCGATTGTGAAGTGACTTGTCCTTCTTGGGGACCATGATGACATTGGCGATCCACTCGAAGTGATATATCTCTCGGATAAACTCTGCTGCAAAACAGTCGAGCCACCTCCTCGCCAATGGCCTTTCTCTTCTGGACGGCGGACTGTCGAAGATGTTCTTTGACAGGTTTTGCTTTTGAGTCGACTCTAAAGCGATGCTCAGCCAGCCCCTCAGGAACACCCGCATGTCGCCAGAGCTTCCATGCAAAGATGTCCCAGTTCTCACGGAGGAACTGGATGAGCGCTTCTTCCTATTTAGGGTCGAATGTTGTGGAAATATGAGTCGGAGCTGCGTTGGGGGTCGGTCGGGTGAATGTGAACGGGCTTCATCTCGCCAGACGACTGAAACGCTGATTCTATGGCAGGCTTCTTGGCCCGCAACAAATCACTCGGATCTGCATTCTTCTTGTATTCTTCTAGCTCTACCACTGTTATCTGGGAATCGGCAATCTTCGAGCCTTTCTAAAAACACTCTTCCGCCTTCTTCCGATTGCCAGTGATAGTGATCATGCCCTTGGGGCCGGGCATCTTCAGTTTGAGGTACACGTAACATGGTCGAGCCATGAACCGTGCGTAAGCTGGTCTCCCCAAAATAGCGTGGTAAGCGCTCTGAAAATCCACGACTTCAAATGTCAGCCTCTCTTTGCGGAAATGCTTCGAGTCACCGAACACCACGTCCAGAGCTATTTGGCCGAGTGACTCAGCCTTCTTTCCAGGTATAACTCCATGAAAACTCATGTTGCTGGCGCTTAGTCTGGACATCGGAATGCCCATTCCTTTTAGCATCTCCGCATATAATATGTTCAGTCCGCTACCACCATCCATTAGCACCTTCGTCAGTCGAATGCCTTCAATGACCGGGTCGACCACCAAAGCTTGCCTCCCAGGGGTGGCTATATGAGTCGGGTGATCGGACTGGTCGAATGTAATGGGAGTTTGAGACCATCTCAGATAACTTGGTGTCGCCGAGGCGACCATGTTTACCTCACGGTTGATAAACTTCAATCGGCTTTTGCTTTCCACATCAGCAAAGATCATCAGAGTGGAGTTAACATGAGGATATCCTCCATCACTGTCTTCCTTGTCCTCAGCTTTGTCCGACTCCTTTTCCTAGTCCTTGGGCTGTTTTCCTTGGAATTGCTGGATCAAGAGCCGGCACTGGCGAGTGGTATGCTTCGGCTAGATGAAATTACCCTCTTCGTCTTTCTTTGTGTGGATGTGACACGGCAGATCCATCACGTCATTTCCTTCCTTATCTTTCACCTTCTTGGGGTTCCAAGATCCTTTGGGCTTTCCTTTGAATTTGCCCTGAGTCACGGCCAGAGCCTCTCCAGGAGCCGCTGGCTCGGCCTTCCGCTTCTGCTTCCGACTGGAGTTTCCTTTCTCTGACTGACTCGGCTTGTACTTGCCACTCCGGAGTCGGTCCTCTTCTTCACCATTGGCGTACTTGGTGGCGATTTCCATCATTCGACTCAGGGTCATATCTCCGGTCCAACCAAACTTCAAACTTAACTCTCTGTTCTTAACACCATCCTTGAAGGCGCAGACTGCCTGATGATCAGACACGTTCTCCACCGTATGATGCAAAGTAATCCATCTCTGAATGTAATCTCTCAAGGTTTCATTCGACTTCTGCACGCAGACTTGCAGCTCTGTCAATCCAGCTGGTCGCTTGCAAGTTCCCTCGAATGTCCTGACGAACACTCGGGAAAGATCTTCCCAAGTGTAAATGCTGCTAGGAGCTAACTGATTCAACCACGCCCTGGCCGAACCTTCCAACATGAGTGGTAAATGCTTCATAGCCACCTCATCATTCCCGCCGCCAATCTGTACCGCCACTCGGTAGTCTTCAAGCCGTGTTTCAGCCCGACTCACCGTGAACTTATTTACTCCGACCGCCAACCTGAAGTTGGGGGAATCACTACAGCTCGATAGCCTGCTGAAACATTCGACTGAAACATGGACTCGACTGCTAGTGGGCGCATCTCAGTCATGGCCACCTCGATGAGCTCTGTTCCGATCGACCAAACCTTGCACGATGATGGACCGTGCGTCAAAGCCTGGTTCCCTGGGGTCGACCGGAGCTCTTCGCCCAACACTGAGCTGGCGCCTGTCATCTTGCTGTCGATGGGCGTAAGACCCACCTCTTGACGAAAACTATCCAACATCATGAAGAAGGATGGATGTAGCAGCTCTACTAGGTAATCAACTCACAGGGTAGATGTTCATCTCCAAGCAATCCGCAACTGCTCCCCACACCGTTTGTCTAGCAATAGGATGCATCACTGAAGCAGTTCTGCCTGTGTGTCACCGCAGAGAACTTTCCATTGATGAAGATGAGAACTTAGCTTGGCAAGAACGCAATTCATAGTTTTCTAAGTGCGTACCTGAAAACAAAATTCATTTCTCAGCTTCCAAATGCTCCATAAGGAAGCAACCACCACTAGATTAACCAGAGGTTTCTTCTTATGTAAACGCCAGAAAGAAAAAAATTCTTCAAAACTTGAAATCATGTTCATCTCAAAAAAATCAGAGACAAACGCCCACACATGTTGAGTGACCACACGATCGAAAAACAGATGCTGCGTAGACTCTTTTTCCCCATAGAATAAACAAGAGAGGTCATCTAAATGCCTTCTCTTGGCTAAGATATCTCTAGTGAGGATTTTATTATAAACACACAACCACATAAACACATGTATCTTCTGTGGGCATAGGACTTTCCACATCTTATCACCAATGACAGAAACCACACCCCAAAATTAATGTCTTTATGAAACGATTTCACCAAGTATATCCCATTTGACTCCAAGGTCCAAATTGGGGAATTAGCACAGTCCAGAAGTGGGAACTGTCTGACATGATCAACTAGCTAATTCCAAAGTGCAAAGCTAGCTTGATCAACACATCATCTAAACACGATTTTAAGTCGACGCTATCCCAAACATGAGCCATAGAGCATTCAGATTATTTGCAAATATAAAATAAGTCCCATAACTGAGTCTTTAGGGAACATTCCCCAGCCCAAGATATCATGTCAAAATATTACATTTTCCCCATTCCCAATTTTCTATCTATAGAAAGTTCTAGTAGCTGACAAGGCCCAGGTAGCACTCTTCCAAAAGGGAGAACCACACCCATTGTTTCCCCACAAGATGTTTGGGGAATTCACATTATACTTATATGCAATGATTTTTTTCAATCACTATTGTTGTTACAAAGAAATGTTTCCCCAAAGAAGCCAGCAAGGCCATATTTGAATTCTTTCAAATTGGGAACACCCAATCCCCAAAATTCTTTCTTTCTAGAGGCCATCCCTCAATTGGCCAGATGATATCTATGCTGATCACCCAGATTTCCCTAAAAGAAGTGTGCCATCTTGGAATTGATAGGAGTAATTGCCCATTTAGGGAATTTGATCACGGGCGTTAAGTATGGAGGGATAGTAACAGTACAAGCACAAAGCAGAAGTACATCCCCCTATAAGGGAGGTATATCCACTACCAGCCACAAAATATTTTTAATGATCCTATCAATGATAGGTTGGAGATCTTCTTTTCTAAGTTTATCATATTGCAAAGGCACTCCCAGATATTTGATGGGAAAAGCACCAAGTTTGCAGCAAAAGATTTGAGCAAATTCTCTGGCCTCTTCTTCCCCCATGTTAATAGTCATCACTTTTATGAAAATTGATCTTCATGCCCGAAAGCTTTTCAAAACATGACACAAGCCATTTAAAACTTATTGCCTTATTAACAGATTTTTCCAAAAAGAGAATGGTGTCATCAACATATTCCAAGCTGACGACCGCCCATGGGATAATTTGAGAGAAACCCCAAAGATTAGATCCGGTGTGGTAGCCTTACTAAGCACTTTAGTAAAAGCATCCGCCACTAAATTAATGTAAAGGAGACACTGGGTCCCCTTGTTTTAGCCCTTTGCCTCCCAAAAAATGAGGTCTTTGAAGGAAATATGCCCTAGAGGCAATAATAAAGTTATTATTTATTTCCTCATATCATGATAAATGTTTATTATTCATGCTAGAATTGTATTAACCGGAAACATGATACATGTGTGAATACATAGACAAACATATAATCACTAGTATGCCTCTACTTCACTAGCTCATTAATCAAAGATGGTCATGTTTCCTGACCATAGACATGTGTTGTCATTTGATTAGTGGGATCACATCATTAGAAGAATGATGCGATTGACATGACCCATTTTGTTAGCCTAGCACTTGATCGCTTAGTATCTTGCTATTGCTTTCTTCATGACTTATACAAAGTTCCTGCAACTATGAGATTGTGCAACTCCGTGTATTGGAAGAACACTTTGTGTGCTACCAAACGTCACAACGAATCGGGTGATTATAAAGGTGCTCTCTGGTGTTTCCAAAGGTTCATGTTGAGTTGGCATAATTCGAGATTAGGATTTGTCACTCCGATTGTCGGAGAGGTATCTCTGGGCCCTCTCGGTAATACTCATCACTTAAACCATGCAAGCATATAACTAATGAGTTAGTTATGAGATGACGACATGTAAGCGAGTAAAGAGACTTGCGTAACGACATTGAACTAGGTATTGGATACCGACGATCAAATCTCGGGCAAGTAACGCACCGATGACAAAGGAACAAAGTATGTTGTTATGCGGTTTGACCGATAAAGATCTTCAGAGAATATGTAGGAACCAATATGTGCATCCAGGTCCCGCTATTGGTTATTGACCGAGACATGTCTCGGTCATGTTCGCATTGTTCTCGAACCGTAGGGTCCGCACGCTTAAGGTTTCGATGATGCTTATATTATGAGTTTGTGTATTTTGATGTACCAAGATTGTTGAGTCCGGATATGATCACGGACATGACGAGGAGTCTCGAAATGGTCGAGACATAAAGATTGATATATTGGACGGATATATTTGGACACCGGAAAGGTTCCGGAAGAGTTTGGGAATATACCGGAGCTCCGTGAGGTTACCGGAACCCCCCGGGAAGTATATGGGCCTTATTGGGCCCATGTAGGAGGAAGAGAGAAGGAGCAAGGGAGGGGCGCGCGCCCACAAGTCCAATCCGACTGGGGAGGGGGCCGCCCCTTCCTTTCTCCTTCCTCTCTTCCTTCCTACTACTAGTACTACTTCCTAATACTAGTACTCCTTCCTTCCCTCCAAATAAGATAAGGAAAGAGAGGGAAACCTACTTGGAGTAGGTTTCCTCCCTATGCGCGCCCCCTTGGGCCGGCCACCTCCTCCCTCCCTCCTTTATATACGGGGTAGGGGGCACCCTAGAACACACAAGTTGATCATTGATCATTCCTTAGCGTGTGCGGTGCCCCCTCCACGATATTACACCTCGATCATATTGTAGCGGTGCTTAGGCGAAGCCTGCCGCGACAGAGAACATCAAGATCGCCACCACGCCGTCGTCTTGTCGACGGAACTCCCCTCGGAGCCTCTCTTGGATTGGAGATCGAGGGTGCGCCATCGAGCTATACGCGTGTCAAGAACTCGGAGGTGCCGGAGTAATGGTGCTTGGATCGGTTGGACCGGGAGGACGTACGACTACTTCCTCTACGTTGCGTCAACGCTTCCGCTTCGGTCTACAAGGGTACATAGACAACACTCTCCCTCGTTGCTATATCATCACCATGATCTTGCGTGTGCGAGGAAATTTTTGAAATTACTACGTCCCCCCAAAGTGGTATCGAGCCTAGGTTTTATGCGTTGATGTTATATGCACAAGTAGAACACAAGTGAGTTGTGGACGATATAAGTCATACCGCCTACCAGCATGTCATACTTTGGTTCAGCGGTATTGTTGGATGAAGCGGCCGGACCGACATTACGCCAGACGCTTACGCGAGACTAGTTTTACCGCCGTGCTTTGCACACGGTGACTAGCGCGTGTCTGCTTTCTCCAACTTTAGTTGAACCGAGTGTGGCTACGCCCGGTCCTTGTGAAGGTTAAAACGGAGTCTATTTGACAAACTATCGTTGTGGTTTTGATGCGAGGTAAGAACGGTTCTTGCTAAGCCCGTAGCAGCCACGTAAAATTTGCAACAACAAAGTAGAGGACGCCTAACTTGTTTTTGCAGGCATGTTGTGATGTGATATGGCCAAGACGTGATGCTATATTTTATTGTATGAGATGATCATGTTTTGTAACCGGTTATCGGCAATGGCAGGAGCCATATGGTTGTCGCTTATTGTATGAAATGAACGCATACTGTAATTGCTTTACTTTATCACTAAGCGGTAGCGATAGTCGAGAAGCAATAGATGGCGAAACGACAACGATGCTACGATGGAGATCAAGGTGTCGCGCCGGTGACGATGGTGATCACGACGGTGCTTCGGAGATGGAGATCACAAGCACAAGATGATGATGGCCATATCATATCACTTATATTGATTGCATGTGATGTTTATCCTTTATGCATCTTATCTTGCTTTGATTGACGGTAGCATTTTAAGATGATCTCTCACTAAAATTATCAAGTAGTGTTCTCCCGAGTATGCACCGCTGCCAAAGTTCGTCGTGCCGAGACACCACGTGATGATCGGTGTGATAAGCTCACGTCCATCTACAACGGTGCAAGCCAGTTTTGCACACGCAGAATACTCAAAGTTAAACTTGACGAGCCTAGCATATGCAGATATGGCCTCGAACACGAGACCGAAAGGTCGAGCGTGAATCATATAGTAGATATGATCAACATAATGATGTTCACCATTGAAAACTACTCCATCTCACGTGATGATCGGTTATGGTTTAGTTGATTTGGATCACGTGATCACTTAGATGACTAGAGAGATGTCCGTCTAAGTAGGAGTTCTTAAGTAATATGATTAATTGAACTTAAATTTATCATGAACTTAGTACCGATAGTATCTTGCTTGTCTATGTTTGTTTGTAGATAGATGGCTCGTGTTGTTGTTCCGCTGAATTTTAATGCGTTCCTTGAGAAAGCAAAGTTGAAAGATGATGGTAGCAATTACACTAATCGGGTCCGTAACTCGAGGATTATCCTCATTGCTGCCTGTAAGAGTTACGCCCCGAAGCACCGCTGGGTGCCAGCTCGCTGCTGATGCAACCGACGATGTTAAGAACGTCTCGCGCAGACCAAAGCTGATGACTACTCTATAGTTCAGTGTGCCATGCTTTACGGCTTAGAACCGGGACTTCAACGACGTTTTGAACGTCAAGGAGCATATGAGATGTTCCAGGAGTTGAAGTTAATATTTCAAGCAAATGCCCGGATTGAGAGATATGAAGTCTCCAATAAGTTCTATAGCTGCAAGATGGAGGAGAATAGTTCACGTCGGTGAACATATACTCGGAATGTCTGGGTATAAAAATCACTTGATTGAACGGGAGTTAATCTTCCGATGATAGTGTCATTGATGAATTCTTCAATCATCGCCACCAAGCTACAAGAGCTTTGTGATGAACTATAATATGCAAGGGATGAACAAGACTATTTCGAGCTCTTCGCGATCTTTGAAAGCCGGAGGTAGAAATCAAGAAGGAGCATCAAGTGTTGATGGTCAACAAGACCACTAGTTTCAAGAAGAAGGGCAAAGGGAAGAAGAAGGAAACTTCAAAAGAACAACAAGCAAGTTGTTGCTCAAGAGAAGAAACCCAAGTCCGGACCTAAGCCTGAAATCGAGTGCTTCTCCGCAAGCGGATGGTCCTTTGAAGCGGAACTGCCCCAAGTATTTGGCGGATAAGAAGGATGGCAAAGTGAACAAAGGTATATGTGATATACATGTTATTGATGTGTACCTAACTAGAGCTCGTAGTAGCACTGGTATTTGATATTGGTTCATTGCTAATATTTGCAACTCAAACAGGACTACGGAATAAGCGAGCATCGCCAAGGACGAGGTGACGATGCGTGTGGGAACGGTTCCAAAGTCGATGTGATCGCCGTCGCACGCTACCTCTACATCTACCATCGGGATTAGTTTTAGAACTAAATAATTGTTATTTGGTACCTGCGTTGAGCATGAACATTATATCGGATCTTGTTTGATGCGAGACGGTTATTCATTTAAATCGAGAGAATAATGGTTGTTCTATTTATATGAGTAATATCTTTTATGGTCATGCACCCTTGAAGAGTGGTCTATTTTTATTGAATCTCGATAGTAGTGATACACATATTCATAATGTTGAAGCCAAAAGATGCAGAGTTGATAATGATAGTGCAACTTATTTGTGGCACTGCCGTTTAGGTCATATCGGTGTAAAACGCATGAAGAAACTCCATACTGATGGACTTCTGGAATCACTTGATTATGAATCACTTGGTACTTGCGAACCGTGCCATGGGCAAGATGACTAAAACGCCATTCTCCGGTACTATGGAGAGAGCAACAGATTTGTTGGAAATCATACATACAGATGTATGTGGCCCAATGAATGTTGAGGCTCGTGGCGGATATCATTATTTTCTCACCTTCACAGATGATTTGAGCAGATATGGGTATATCTACTTAATGAAGCACAAGTCTGAAACATTTGAAAAGTTCAAAGAATTTCAGAGTGAAGTAGAAAATCATCGTAACAAGAAAATAAAGTTTCTACGATCTGATCGTGGAGGAGAATATTTGAGTTACGAGTTTGGTTTACATTTGAAACAATGCGGAATAGTTTCGCAACTCACGCCACCTATAACACCACAACGAAATGGTGTGTCCGAATGTCGTAATCGTACTTTACTTGATATGGTGCGATCTATGATGTCTCTTACCGATTTACCGCTATCGTTTTGGGGTTATGCTTTAGAGACGGCCGATTCACGCTAAATAGGGCACCATCAAAACCGCTGAGACGACGCCTTATGAACTATGGTTTGGCAAGAAACCAAAGTTGTCATTTCTTAAAGTTTGGGGCTGCGATGCTTATGTGAAGAAACTTCAACCAGATAAGCTCGAACCCAAATCGGAGAAATGTGTCTTCATAGGATACCCAAAGGAAACTGTTGGGTACACCTTCTATCACAGATCCGGAGGCAAAACAATCGTTGCTAAGAATGGATCCTTTCTAGAGAAAGAATTTCTCTCGAAAGAAGTGAGTGGGAGGAAAGTAGAACTTGATGAGATAACTGTATCTACTCCCTTATTGGAAGGTAGTTCATCACGAGAACCGGTTCCCGTGACAACTACACCAACTAGTGAGGAAGCTAATGATATTGATCATGAAACTTCAGATCAAGTTTTGCTGAACCTCGAGGTCTACCAGAGTAAGATCCGCACTGAGTGGTACGGTAATCCTGTTACGGAAGTCATGTTACTTGACCATGATGAACCTACGAACTATGAGGAAGCGATGATGAGCCCAGATTCGCAAAATGGCTGGAGGCCATGAAATCGAGATAGGATCCATGTATGAAAACAAAGTATGGACTTTGGTTGACATGCCCGATGATCGGCAAGCCATTGAGAATAAATGGATCTTTAAAAAGAAGACCGACGCTAATGGTAATGTTATCGTCTATAAAGCTCGACTTGTTGCGAAAGGTTTTGACAAGTTCAAGGGGTTGACTACGATGAGACTTTCTCACCCAGAAGCGATGCTTAAGTCTGTCCGAATCATGTTGGCTATTGCTGCATTTCATGATTATGAAATTTGGCAAATGGATGTCAAGACTGCATTCTTGAATGGATTTCTAGAAGAAGAGTTGTATATGATGCAGCGGAAGGTTTTGTTGATCCAAAAGTCTTGACAAAGTGTGCAAGCTCCAACGCTCCATTTATGGACTGGTGCAAGCATCTCGGAGTTGGAATAAACATTTTGATAGTGTGATCAAAGATATGGTTTTATCTGACTTTTGGAGAAGCCTGTATTTACAAGAAAGTGAGTGGGAGCTCTGTAGCATTTCTAGTTTTATATGTTGATGACATATTATTAATTGGAAATGATATAGAATTTCTGGATAGCATAAAGGGATACTTGAATAAAAGTTTTTCGATGAAAGACCTCGGTGAAGCTGCTTACATATTAGGCATCAAGATCTATAGAGATAGATCAAGACGCTTAATAGGACTTTCACAAAGCACATACCTTGACAAAATATTGAAAAAGTTCAATATGGATCAGCGAAGAAAGGATTCTTGCTGTGCTACAAGGTGTGAAGTTGAGTCGAACTCAATGCCCGACCACAGCAGAAGATAGAGAGAAAATGAAAATGTTCCTATGCTTCAGCCATAGGCTCTATCATGTATGCAATGTCAGATACCAGACCGACGATGCTTAGCAATAAGCTTAGCAGAAGGTACCAAAGTAATCCAGAGTGGATCATGGACAGCGGTCAAGAACATCTGAAATACCGAAAAGGACTAAGGATATGTTTCTCGTATATGGAGGTGACAAAGAGCTAGTCGTAAATGGTTACGCCGATGTAAGCTTTGACACCGATCCGGACGATTCCAAATCGCAAACCGGATACGTGTTTATATTAAACGGTGGAGCTGTAAGTTGGTGCAGTTCTAAACAAAGCGTCGTGGCGGGATCTACATGTGAAGCGGAGTACATAGCTGCTTCAAGCAGCAAATGAAGGAGTCTCGATGAAGGAGTTCATTTCCGATCTAGGTGTCATACCTAGTGCCGGGACCAATGAAGATCTTCTGTGACAATCTTGGTGCAATTGCCTTGGCAAAGGAATCTAGATTTCACAAGAGGACCAAGCACATCAAGAGACGCTTCAATTCCATTCGGGACCAAGTCCAAGTGGGAGACATAGAGATTTGCAAGATACATACGGATCTGAATATTGCGCAGACCGTTGACTAAGCCTCTCTCACGAGCAAAACATGATCAGCACCAAGACTCCATGGGTGTTAGAATCATTACTATGTAATCTAGATTATTGACTCTAGTGCAAGTGGGAGATCAAGGAAATATGCCCTAGAGGCAATAATAAAGTTATTATTTATTTCCTCATATCATGATAAATGTTTATTATTCATGCTAGAATTGTATTAACCGGAAACATGATACATGTGTGAATCATAGACAAACATATAGTCACTAGTATGCCTCTACTTGACTAGCTCATTAATCAAAGATGGTCATGTTTCCGACCATAGACATGTGTTGTCATTTGATTAGTGGGATCACATCATTAGAAGAATGATGTGATTGACATGACCCATTTTGCTAGCCTAGCACTTGATCGCTTAGTATCTTGCTATTGCTTTCTTCATGACTTATACAAAGTTCTCGCAACTATGAGATTGTGCAACTCCGTACCGGAAGAACACTTTGTGTGCTACCAAACGTCACAACGAATCGGGTGATTATAAAGGTGCTCTACAGGTGTTTCCGAAGGTTCATGTTGAGTTGGCATAATTCGAGATTAGGATTTGTCACTCCGATTGTCGGAGAGGTATCTCTGGCCCTCTCGGTAATACTCATCACCTAAGCCTTGCAAGCATATAACTAATGAGTTAGTTATGAGATGACGACATGAGCGAGTAAAGAGACTTGCGATAACGAGATTGAACTAGGTATTGGATACCGACGATCAAATCTCGGGCAAATAACGTACCGATGACAAAGGGAACAAAGTATGTTGTTATGCGGTTTGACCGATAAAGATCTTCGTAGAATATGTAGGAACCAATATGGGCATCCAGGTCCCGCTATTGGTTATTGACCAGAGACGTGTCTCGGTCATGTCTGCATTGTTCTCGAACCGTAGGGTCCGCATGCTTAAGGTTTCGATGACAGTTATATTATGAGTTTGTGTATTTTGATGTACCGAAGATTGTTCGGAGTCCCGGATTTGATCACGGACATGACGAGAAGTCTCGAAATGGTCGAGACATAAAGATTGATATATTGGACGGATATATTTGGACACCGGAAAGGTTCCGGAAGAGTTTGGGAATATACCGAGCTCCGGGAGGTTACCGGAACCCCCCGGGAAGTATATGGGCCTTATTGGGCCCATGTAGGAGGAAGAGAGAAGGAGCAAGGGAGGGGGGCGCGCCCCCACAAGCCCAATCCGAATTGGGGAGGGGGGTCGGCCCCCCTTTCCTTTCTCCTTCCCCCTCTCTTCCTTCCTACTACTAGTACTACTTCCTAATACTAGTACTCCTTCCTCCCCCCTCCAAATAAGATAAGGAAAGAGAGGAAACCTACTTGGAGTAGGTTTCCTCCCTATGGCGCCCCTCTGGGGCGGCCACCTCCTCCCTCCCTCCTTTATATACGGGGTAGGGGGCACCCTAGAACACACAAGTTGATCATTGATCGTTCCTTAGCCGTGTGCGGTGCCCCTCCACGATATTACACCTCGATCATATTGTAGCGGTGCTTAGGCGAAGCCTGCGACAGAGAACATCAAGATCGTCACCACGCCGTCGTCTTGACGGAACTCCCCTGAGCCTCTCTTTGGATTGGAGATCAAGGGTGCGCCATCGAGCTGACGCGTGTCAAGAACTCGGAGGTGCCGGAGTAACGGTGCTTGGATCGGTTGGACCGGGAGGACGACGACTACTTCCTCTACGTTGCGTCAACGCTTCGCTTGGTCTACAAGGGTACGTAGACAACACTCTCCCCTCGTTGCTATATCATCACCATGATCTTGCGTGTGCGTAGGAAATTTTTTGAAATTACTACGTTCCCCAACAGTCTTATGACATCATTAATCCTCATGCTAAAAGTGTTGCGAACTAATGTGGTTTTAATCCAAGAGATCCATTTGGGGTAGAAACCCCTAGACTGTAGCATGTCAAAAAGAAATTCCCAACTAACCCTATCGTAGGCCTTCTCATAATCCAATTTGACCTCGGGAATCCGTTTTTACTTCATGTATGACCTCATGGGCCATCTCCACGCTCTTATTATATATCTACCTTTAATAAAGTCAGTCTGGTTAGAAGAAATCAATCTATGGCTAATAGGAGAAAATCTATTAGTCATAGCCTTAGAGAAAAAAACTCTCATCACAGTTACTCAGGCTAATAGGCCTAAATTTCTTCATTTGTTTAGCATTAACTTCTTTTGGAATGAGCACAATCAAAGCATAGTTAAGTCTATGTAACTCCAGATTCCCCTCTTCAAAATCTCTGACCAAGGCCATAAAGTCAGCTTTAATCACATCTCAATAAGTTTGATAGAAAAGGAAACATAGCCCATCTGGGCCAAGGGCACCATGGGCATAAGAGCCAAAAAGTGCTTCCTTAATTTCCTCTTCAGGAAAGTTCCGCTGTAAGAGATCATTTTCTTCTTGAGTAACTAGCTCCTCGTCCTTCGAGAAGGAAGGCCACGGTTGTCGTGGTTCTAAGTCTGATAGTAGAATGGGGGGTAGGTATGGAGAGGCAAGATCCTAGCTATGGAGCAGTTGTACAGACAAGGGATTTACGAGTTCAGGCCCTTCTCGGAGGAAGTAACAGCCCTACGTCTCGGAGCCCGGAGGCGGTCGACTGGATTATGTGTGCATAGGTTACAAGGGTGCGAACCCTTTACACTGAGGAGGGGGTGGCTTATATAGTGTCTGCCAGACCCCTCCGGCCCTCAGTTATGCAGGGTTTAAAGTACATAAAGGTTTGGCGTTACTAGAAACGCCCTATATAAAGTGTCATCAAAGCCATAAAGACTACTTAATTATGGACCATTTGGATGCGGAGTGGCTCTTGATCTCCTGGTGGTCGAGTGAGTCTTCCTGGTCGAGTCCTTCGAGTCCGTCGAGTGAAGTCTCTCTTGGTCGACTGGAAGGCAACTTCTTCTGAGGATGTCCTTGGGAAGGGTACTTAGGACAGGTCCGTGACCCTGCCCTAGGTACATGACTTCATCAACGGTTTTTATAGAAGGAAGTAGCCACCTCTAACATTTCCTCGGTAGTATATATAGGGCCATTATTACCAATCAATTCAAAAGATGATTTTTCTTGTGTTTGTGATTGGCCAAAGCATGAAAATAGTCTATGAGAAAGTCTTACTTATGCCAAATTCCTGACAGCTCACTTTTATTCTCATTCACCCGACCTCTGTCACTATCATTCAGTTGATTTTTCTCAGAAATAGACATCTACTATATCAAATTCCATCATTAGTTCTTTTTTCTTCTTCTTAATCCTAGCCTCAACATTGATGCTCCACCCCTTAACTTTCTTCCTAAATAGTCTAGATTTATTCATCCAATGTCTAAAGCACACTCCCCTGGAACTACAAAGTTCCAAATGTCATGAACAAATTTTCTTAAGGGTGTTCCAGCCACCATTTCTCAAAACGAAATGGTTTTGGGAAGGTAACCCTCCTCGCACTAGTGTCAAGTAATAAAGGTGTATGATCACTCCCTAATCTAGGGAGAGCAGTCTGACAGGGGAGGGGTGAGGTGATTTACCTTGCCGCATGGAATGTATGGCTCATCAAGAATGAAAGATTTTTCAAAAATGAAAGGCTGACTTTTGTTGCTTGGAGGAGTAAATTTATCCATAATATCACCCTACTGCCACATAGGTTTAAGGCATCTATTAGACTCCTACTCCTTTCATGGATAAATTCCCTGCCTTAGCTCCTCACAGTAGCTTGATACATAGGTAAGAGGTGTACATAGGTGAGTTGTTGTTGTAACTTATTAGTCCCCCTTTGTATAAAAAACATAAGATGTTTTCTGATACTATGATAATGTCAAAAAACGTCTTATATTTTAATAAGAGGGAGTAGTATAGTATAGTGCTTTCTTTCTTTTGTACTTTGGGACCTCACTCAAAAAAGAAAAAAAAATTGTTTATTTTTCGTGACAAGGCGAAGACGATGAGTTTATACGTGAACTCTGTTTTGTCAGAGCATGATGTCTGAGTAGGTAAACGGAGAAGGTCATCACTGAATTCTTCACAACTCTTGGATGGAGACTTTGTATTGAGCTTTAATCTGCTTCAGGCTGGTCATAGTGGAAGTAACATAGGTAGTAACATAGATGCCACATAAGCAAAAATGGTGAGATGACAAGCAGTTAATGAGGAGAAAGTCAAATAGAGTAACATAATATGTTACCATCACATAGCGGTTTTCAATGCAAAATGGGTCTATAAGGTAATAAATGAAGACTTCTATGTTACCACATATATGACACACTACCCACTATGAATGTAGTAAGATAGACTAGTAACATATGCATGTTACTAATCTAAGGTACTCTCCACTATGACTAGCCGCAACAATATTTCCTCTGTTGAAGCACGGTTGTTCCGTCTTCAGATTGGCTAACCTGAAAATCAAACCACCATCCTAACACAATGTAACATAAACCTGTATGTCGATGAAGCAACACGTTGGAATCGTGTCAGCTGCAGCAGAGAATTATCTAACCCACACCGCCAGGGATTGCGGCTTTCCGACAGTTTTTTTTAATCAACCGAATGGAGGCGACGACCGATGGATCAAACTCCACACAAAAGTCGTGTCATTTTCGGCCCACGCATGCCGGGGCCTCACCAAGTCGCCATCCCCTCGACAAGTGGAAGCCAGACACGGGCTCCCGGGGCAAGGCACCGCTGGCCTCCACTCCCGCGGTTCCACTCCCACCCACACCCACACCCAGTACGTGCTCCGTCCATGCTCGATCGCTTCTTGCGCGGAGCTGCATCGATCTGAGTCGGAGGTGGGAAAGGCTACCACGGAGTACCCCCTACGTGCTAGGTTAGGTCATGGAAGATGCGCAGGCTGCGCGCACCGCGAGTGATTACCGTGGACCGATCATCCATCCCTTCTTCTCCTTCCGTCCGTCGCTCGGCTCGGTCGTGGTAATAATGGAAGCACCGCGAGCGGCAGGTCAAACGGACATGAGAGCGAGCGGCCAACAGTGTCGTGCACCCAGAGCCGAGCTGGGAGCTCGATCGGTGCCCGGGCCCCGGAATGCGTACGTCGCCGGGATTGAGTCAAGCTCAAGCATCAGGATGCGGTCAGTGGTAATCATGCCCCGGGCTTGAAGAACAGTGTGTGCCACTGCAGATGATTACGGCAGAAAACACAGGGAACAGTACCCCGTCGTTGTTCGGCACGAGCGCTGTTTCTTATACATAAGCATCTTGTGGGTTTCAGTGCAGCATCGTAATCGCGTTCTTGCAGTATATGCTCATTGGTTGGTGCTGATCTTGCTCCAACTTCTCATTTCCTTTCAAGTAAAGAGTTACAGGTAGAAAAAATAAATCATCTGCACATCTAGTGCAGTAGCTGTTGTGTTGCTATCACACATTTACTGCATGATTTCTCCATTTGCTTTCGTGATTACCACCGATCAGGAGGTGAATTACCCTGCAAAGCCTTTCTAGACGGTGGCAAAAGGCAAAGGCTAATCGGCAAGCAACTCACACTTAGGTATGGGGGTCGCATGCTTTTGGGAGCCGCACGCACGAGCACTCCCGTTTGACTGAGATGTCAAGCAAAAGCAGAGACAAAAACCACCACATTTGGGGGGGTGCAAGAAGTTGACTCCTCCAGGAAAGGGGTAGAAAACATTGTGCACGAACAAGGTGAAAAAGTCTTCAATTTTGCATTGCAGAGTCATCGCTGCACTTGCCGACAATGTTTACTTTTGTCAAAAGAAGCTGTGGTCTCTTGAAAAAGAGATGGCTTACCACGTCAAAATAGCTCACTTCAAATAGGTCACTTCAAAAGGATGTGCTTATTGGGGGTATTTGCCTGATAATGCTCGTTTTTTTGTGTGTGTGAAGATAATGATGCTCTGGTTATTAGTACAACAGACAGCATCCACCTTTACCTTTCAGAATGTACAAAACTAGAGCAACATTTTTGACCTCTTGATCAGTTCAGTGCTGCTGGTTTGCCACCAAGGGGTTACTTAGTGATACATTTGCACGCCCTAAAAATTATTACTTTATTGGGAATTTTAAGGTTTGTTATCATCGGTGGTTCTACCATGTCCACATAAAAGAGAACAAAAAGGCAAAAGGAGAGAGAGAGAGAGATAAAAGCAACAAAAAAAGCAGACGGAGAGAGAGAGAGAGAGAGAGAGAGAGAGAGAGAGAGAGGTGATTCAATTGGATGTAATCCAACACAATGAGTACCTTAAAAGAACACTTTGCTTAGTGCTAAGTTGCTAGGGCTGTAGGGCAGAATCAACAATGGTCCCTTATTGTGAACTGTAAGTTTTAGACTTGGCATTGGTGCTCATATTCTTCTGGATTTATTTTAGCCTTTTTGGCAATGTCGTGGGAGTTGACGTTCTTGTTGACTATGAGGCGTCTGTGATGACTTTGTCAATCTCAAGATGTTGTGTCGGCTCAATATTTCGGAGATGCTCATAGCAGTAAGGTGTGCGTGCGCTTCATGGAGGTGAGTGTGCGTGCATCCATGTTTATTTCTATAAATGTAATTTATTCATGGTTGTTGCATGTAGTACTAAAAGTCTAAAGCTTAGGGACTATTCTACAAAAAAAGATTCAACATTGGGAATTTAGACTGCTCGCACCACAAAGCCGTATGATAAAAATGAGCATGCTACACACACGGAAAGAAAAGGGCCACTGCTAGGCGCCAGTTCACCGGTTGCACGGCGCATTGTCCGATTGGCGCGATTATAGCAGCTCTTTACAACACCTTATCCTTTCCCCAACCACTTCGTTCTAAAGAACGGGGAAGCCATGGCGCATGTCCCTTGCGTGCAACACGCGTTCCTCCATATGCTAGTGAGCTCATCGGCTGCCCTCACTCGCTTGCCTCAATGTCACCGCTCGCCTCGCCGTCGGTAACAATTTCCCTCTCAATCGCAGCAAAATTCAGCAAAAGCATTCATCGATTCCAACAAAAACAACGCCAAATAGCACAAAAATCCATCTATGTCGGTGACAACAAAAGAATTATCGCTTAGTCCCAGCACCACAAAACTGTCTATTCCAGCAAAAACATTCATCAGTTCCAGCTAAAAATGGCACCGATCGCATAAAAATCCACCAGTGGAGCTTATAGCAAACAAATCCCTGCCCAGTCCCAGCAACAAAAATGCCGGACCTAGCAAAACAAATCGATCGCAACAAAACGCCACTACGAGTGGCCCATCACAGCTCTACGCATTTGCTGGTTCCAGCATCTCCCTTAGCGGTTCCAACATGTGGCAACGCTGGCCGTAGTGTTAAGAAACATAGTAGAAAACAAAAAATCGCCCGACGATTAAGAATACCGAATCACTGTGAAGATGCATTGGAGGTTTAATCGGATCATTACCGACTTTGAGTTGTAGCGGATGAAGAGTTGATGTACATCACCGGTAAAGTCGCTCGAACCAAAGAACGAAAGCATGGCCTCTCTACGGATTGCACACGTTCGGGCTTCACGATCCGGCGGCACTTCACCATCTAGAGCTTGACGTCGCCAGAGGACTAGAGGAGGGAGAAGAGAACCTCACGGGGCTTCTCTATTACGTGGATGAGAGAAAACTAGAACTATATCTAATCTAGAAAAAAACCAGACAAGACTTGAAATATATAGAGAGAGCGGGGACGGGGGGCGCCTGAGGCAAAGGGACTTGTGTGTCTCTTGCGGACTCCCACTCTCTCATATAATGTATATAGATGAAGGGAGGGGGCTTGGCCGACTTCTGGAGCAGGACTACCACCCCCTTGGTGTGCCAACCAGGGAGGAGGAGTCCTCCTTCAACTCGTTCGTCACCCTAGCTTGTCCAATAAGCTATAGGGGGTGTCATCTCTATATGGGTCTTAGGGCACATTATCTCTCCACTACTAGGGCTTTTTTATTTTTCTTTAACCCATTGACTCTAAATAAATCCCAGGGGCCTCCCATTTACTATTAGATCCCTTTATTATTTATATTAGGCCCTCAAAATTTCTTCTGCCTATATATCAATTTCTGGTATTCCCCAAAGCACTTCCGATAACCCTGAAACGCTTCCAGTTTCTCTTGAAACTATTTATTCTTGAAACACTTCCACTAATACAACAAAACATTGCTTACTCCTATAGGAGTTGTTGGGATTACCTAGAGAGGAATGGTGAAGTACAACAACAACAAAGTATTTCCCTTAGTTAAGAATGAAGGTTATCGATACAGTAGGAGTCTACCAATGTAGCAATGTGAGTATCACCTGCGCACAAATAGCTACAAACTTGCATGCAACACTTCAAGAGGGTTGTGAAGCCCCTTGTCTTGCCAGTTACTAGATTAAACGCAAATGATACAGATACATAGTAGCAAAGTAGCACGACAAATAAAGGGAGAATTTGTTTAGAAGAATTATATTATGCAGAATAGACAGAGGGGGCATAGTTTCACTAGTGGCATCTCTCTCAAAAACAACAAGTAGCATGGTAAAAAAATATAGTTGGGCAATTGACTGAATTGCAATATTCCTGACTATGATCATTCATGGCATAATCTCATATAGACATTACGTCCAAAATAAATAGAACGTTAATCCAACTGTGTCTACTACTAATACTCCACCTCAAAACCACTATCCAGCATGCATCTCAAGGTATTAAGTTTGTAAGAAACAGAGTGTCGCAATAAGCAAGATGACATAATGTAGACAAGAAGAAATCAATCAATATGACAAAAACCCAACATTTTATCCTTAGTGGCAACAATACAATTCTTGTCTTGTCCCTTATTGTCACTGGGTTAAAGCACCGCAAGATTGAACCCACCACAAAGAACTACTCCCTCTAAAGAAAAATCCATCAAACTTGGTCAAAGAAGATAGATAGATCAAAGAGCATGCAAAGCTATTTAATTATACAGGAAATAAATGTTGACGGGTGGAGACCCAAAATGGTGATCTCTCATGAATTGGAGGGGATACCATGAAGAATATGAAGAACACGGGGAAATCACAAGAGGAACACTCAAGAACAAGTCCAATCACACATCCACTATACCCAAGTCCACACAAGATCCACAATGGTACATGAACAACATAGGGAACAAAGATACAAGGTAGATTTCATCCCAAATCCAAGAGGAGATGAGGTCTTGATGATCTAGATAGATCCTTCCCTAGATGGGGTCTTGATATCCACTAGGGGATTTTCTCCTAGGAGGTCTTGATCTCCATGAGGAGGGGTTGATGAGCAAATCTCTCTCTAGATCATATAAATACTTTGCTAACCATAATTTTGAGCTGGGGATGGGGTACTTATAATATAGGAAGATTAGGGAAAGAGAGGAGGGTACAAGGGTCATTTAACCCCACTTGCACAAAGGCATGTCTCGGTATGTCCAGGTAGCCGGGGTAAAGTGTCCGGCCACCCGGGGTCGTCGGGGCGTGGAAGGTGGGGCACCCGTGGTGGCGCCTGCTGGGAGGAGTGCCGGGCACCCAAGGGCAAGTCATGTAGAGGGGCCAGGCACCCGGGTTGGACAGAGGGGTGATACGTCTCCGACGTATCTATAATTTATGAAGCATTCATGCTATATTATTATGTGTTTTGAATGTTTACGGGCTTTATTATACACTTTTATATTACTTTTGGGACTAACGTATTAACCGGAGGCCCAGCCCATATTGCTGTTTTATTGCTTGTTTCACTATATCGAAGAAAAGGAATATCAAACGGAGTCCAAACGGAATGAAATATTTGGGAGCGTGATTTTTAGGAAGAATATGATCCGGGAGACTTGGAGTTCACACCAGAAGATCATCGAGGAGGCCACGAGAGGGGGGCGCGCCCACCCCCCCTGGGCGCGCCCTACCCTCTCATGGGCCCCTCGAGGCTCCCTCGACTGACTTGTTTCTCCTATATAAGCCTACATACCCTAAAAACATCGATAACGAAGATAGATCGGGAGTTCCGCAGCCGCAAGCCTCTGTAGCGACCAAAAACCTCTCGGGAGCCCGTTCCGGCACCCTGCCAGAGGGGCAACCCATCACCGATGGCCATCTTCATCATCCCGGCGCTATCCATAACGAGGAGGGAGTAGTTCACCCTCGGGGCTAAGGGTATGTACCAGTAGCTATGTGTTTGATCTCTCTCTCTCTCTCTCGTGTTATCTCTATGGCACGATCTTGATGTATCGCGAGCTTTGCTATTATAGTTGGATATTATGATGTTTCTCCCCCCTCTACTCTCTTGTGATGAATTGAGTTTTCCTCTTGAAGTTATCTTATCGGACTGAGTTTTTATTTGAGAACACTTGATGTATGTCTTGCCGTGTTTATCTGTGGTGACAATGGGATATCACGTGCCACTTGATGTATGTTTTGGTGACCAACTTGCAGGTTCCGCCCATGAACCTATGCATAGGGGTTGGCATACATTTTCTTGACTCTCCGGTAGAAACTTTGGGGCACTCTTTGAAGTACTTTGTGTTGGTTGGATGAATCTGAGATTGTGTGATGCATATCATATAATCATACCCACGGATACTTGAGGTGACAATGGATTATCTAGGTGACATTAGGGTTTTGGTTGATTTGTGTCTTAAGGTGTTATTCTAGTACGAACTCTTGAATATATTAATCCAAAAGAATAACTTTGAGGTGGTTTCGTACCCTACCATAATCTCTTCGTTTGTTCTCTGCTATTAGTGGCTTTGGAGTGACTCTTTGTTGCATGTTGAGGGATTGTTATATGATCTATCTATGTTATTATTGTTGAGAGAACTTGCACTAGTGAAAGTATGAACCCTATGCCTTGTTTCCTATCATTGCAATACCGTTTACGCTCACTTTTATCATTAGTTACCTTGTTGTTTTTATTATTTCAGATTACAAAAACCTATATCTATCATCTATATTGCACTTGTATCACCATCTCTTCGCCGAACTAGTGCACCTATACAATTTACCATTGTATTGGGTGTTTTGGGGACACAAGAGACTCTTTGTTATTTGGTCGTAGTGTTGTTTGAGAGAGACCATCTTCATCCTACGCCTCCCACGGATTGGTAAACCTTAGGTCATCCACTTGAGGGAAATTTGCTACTGTCCTACAAACCTGTGCACTTGCAGGCCCAACAACGTCTACAAGAAGAAGGTTGTGTAGTAGACATCAAGCTCTTTTCTGGTGTCATTGCCGGGGAGTCTAGGTAAGCGGCACTCACACCCCGTCAACTAAGCTCTTTTCTGGCGCCGTTGTCGGGGAGGTGAGTGCTTGAAGGTATATCTTTAGATCTTGCAATCGAATCTTTTTGTTTCTTGTTTTATCACTAGTTTAGTTTATAAAAGAAAACTACAAAAAATGGAATTGAGTTTGTCTCATACGCTTCATCTTTTTAATATCTTTCGTGAGTATGATGGAAAGGAAAATTGTGCTCAAGTGCTAGAAGAAGAATACATTAAAATGCTTGGTACTAAATCTTTGAATGATGAGCATGATTGCAATGTTGTTAGTATGAATTCCTTGAATATCCATGATGATAATGATATGCAAAGCCACAAGCTTGGGGAAGCTATGTTTGATGAAGATGATATTTTTTGTCCCCCAAGTTTTTATGAGCAAATTTATTATGATGAAAGCATGCCTCCTATTTATGATGATTATTGTGATGACACGTATGCCATAAAGAAGAAGTTTGCTTATGTGGAGAGTAGTAAAATTTCTATGCAAGTAGATCATGAAAAGAATGCTTTATGTGCTGGTTTTATTGTTGAATTCATTCATGATGCTACTGAAAATTATTATGAGGGGGAATATATGCTTGTAGGAATTGCAATAATATCAAGTTTCCTCTCTATGTGCTTAAAATCTTGAAGCTATGCTTGTTTTACCTTCCTATGCTAGTTGATTATTGTTCTCATAAGTTGTTTGCTCACAAAATCCCTATGCATAGGAAGTGGGTTAGACTTAAATGTGCTAGTCTTATGCTTCATGATGCTCCCGTTATGTTTCAATTCTTATCTTTTATGTGAGCATCATTGTCATCATCATGCCTAGCTAGAAAGGCATTAAAGAAAAGCGCTTGTTGGGAGACAACCTAATATTTATTCTTACTTTTTTGTGTGTCCACATGATTATGATACTGTAGTAATCATGTTTTATAGCTTTTGTTTCAATAAAGTGCCAAGTAAGACCTTTAGGATAGCTTACGGTGATAGTTGTGTTGATCCTGCTGAGAATCAGAAACTTTTGCATCAAGTAAATTAGTTTTGTTAATTCACAGAAACGTGCTTCTGATATTATTCCTTTTCCTCTGGATTGGTACACAAATTTCTTAGAATTTTCTAATTAGTTAGAATTTTTGGTGTTCCATAAGTATACGTCTGATACAGATTACTACAGACTGTTCTGTTTTTGACAGATTCTGTTTTCTATGTGTTGTTTGCTTATTTTGATGAATCTATGAGTAGTATTAAGTGGTATGAACCATAGATAAGTTGGAATACAGTAGATATTACACCAATATGAATTTATAATGAGTTCATTACAGTACCTAAGTGGTGGTTTTATTTTCTTATACTAACGGAGCTTACGAGTTTTCTGTTGAGTTTTGTGTTGTGGAGTTTTCAAGTTTTGGGCAAAGATTCGATGGACTATGGAATAAGGAGTGGCAAGAGCCTAAGCTTGGGGATGCCCAAGTCACCCCAAGGTAATATCCAAGGACAACCAAGAGCCTAAGCTTGGGGGTGCCCCGGAAGGCATCCCCTCTTTCGTCTTTGTTCATCGGTAACTTTACTTGGAGCTATATTTTTATTCACCACATGATATGTGTTTTGCTTGGAGCGTCATTTTCTTTTGTTAGTATTTGCTTTATGTTATTTAGATTTATGTTTTGCATCTTTATTTTCAACAAAAATGTCAAGGATAGCCTTTACCATGCTTATTTTGCTAGTATACATGTTGATGTTTGAAAACAGAAAGTTTACCGCTGTTGCAAAAATTCCCTAGAAAAGTCAGAGCATGATATAATGTTGAAACTTTTTGCATATAAAGCACTGGTATATTTACTACAGTGGAATTTTCTTTCATAGTTTTTGGAGTTAGGGAAGTATTTATACTCTTGCATTCTTTACAGACTGTACTGTTTTGACAGATTGCTGTTATGTTTGCATTGTTTGCGTATGTTTGCTTGTTTAATGATTCTATTTGAGGATAGGAGTGTTAAATATGCAGAGACATTTAGTATGCAATGTTGAATAATAAT
The DNA here is from genome assembly GCA_021437245.1 of Aegilops speltoides. Lineage (NCBI taxonomy): Eukaryota > Viridiplantae > Streptophyta > Magnoliopsida > Poales > Poaceae > Aegilops > Aegilops speltoides. Next base: position 368,498,161 of record CM038142.1, read on the forward strand.
TTTAGTGATTTGTTACAGTAGAAAATGATAAGGTTTTGCATTGGTTTATAGTAACCTATCTCACGAGTTCTTGTTGAGTTTGGTGTGGATGAAGCTTTTGATAAAAAGAGAAACGATGATATGAGAGGAATTAAGGAGACACAAAAGTTCAAGATTGGGGATGCCCAAGGCACCCCAAGATAATATTTCAAGAAGTCTCAAGCATCTAAGCTTGGGGATGCCCCGGTAGGCATCCCACCTTTCTTCTTCAACAACTATCGGTTAGTATCGGTTGAGCCTAAGTTTTTGCTTCTTCACATGAGTTCTGCTATCCTTGCAATGCCATTTTATTTTGTTTTGCTTGCTGTTTGAATACAATACCAAGATCTGAAATTCTTTAATGAGAGGGAGTCTTCACATAGTTGCATAATTATTTAGCTACTCATTGTTCTTCACTTATATCTTATTGGAATAGTTTGTCATTTACTCGTGTGCTTCACTTATATCCTATGAGTAAATGGTTGAATGAGTTGATTGTCATAAATCTGAAATTATATATGCCTCATCCTGTTATCCAATGGGGAGTTATGACTTCACATCTAAGAAGTAGAGGTTGTAAATTTATTGAAGGTTAGCAAACATTGTATTGGTCATTGATAAACCTTAGGTCATCCACTTGAGGGAAATTTGCTATTGTCCTACAAACCTGTGCACTTGCAGGCCCAACAACGTCTACAAGAAGAAGGTGTTGGAAATATGCCCTAGAGGCAATAATAAAAGTATTATTATATTTCAATGTTCATGATAATTGTCTTTTGTTCATGCTATAACTGTGTTATCCGGAAATCATAATACACGTGTGAACACTTAGACCCCAATATGTCCCTAGTGAGCCTCTAGTTGACTAGCCCGTTGTGATCAATAGATGGTCATGGTTTCCTGACTATGGACATTGGATGTCGTTGATAACGGGATCACATCATTAGGGGAATGATGTGATGGACAAGACCCAATCATAAGCTTAGCATAAAAGATCGTATAGTTCGTTTGCTAGAAGCTTTGCCAATGTCAAGTATCTATTCCTTCGACCATGAGATCGTGTAACTCCCGGTTGCCGTAGGAGTGCCTTGGGTGTATCAAACGTCACAACGAATCGGGTGACTATAAAGGTGCATTACGGTATCTCCGAAAGTATCTGTTGGGTTGACATGGATCGAGGCGGGATTTGTCACTCCGTATGACGGAGAGGTATCTCTGGGCCCACTCGGTAATGCATCATCATAATGAGCTCAATGTGACCAAGGTGTTGGCCACGGATCATGCATTACTGATGCGAGTAAAGTGACTTGCGTAACGAGACTGAACGAGGTATTGGGATACCGACGATCGAAGTCGGGCAAGTAACGCATCGATTGACAAAGGAATTGCATATGGGGTTTGATAGAATCCTCGACATCGTGGTTCAACCGATGAAATCATCGAGGAGCATGTGGGAGCCAACATGGGTATCCAGATCCGCTGTTGGTTATTGCCCGAGAGTCGTCTCGGTCATGTCTGCGTGTCTCCCGAACCCGTAGGGTCTACACATAAGGTTCGGTGGCGCTAGGGTTAGTAGGAAGACTAGTATGTGAATACCGAATGTTGTTCGAGTCCGGATGAGATCCCGGACGTCACGAGGAGTTCGGAAGGGTCCGGAGGTAAAGAATAATATATAGGAAGTGGTGTTTCGCCATCGGAAAGTTTGGGGTTACGGCAAAAGCTGGGACCACGGAAGGGTCCGGGGTCCACCGGTGGGGCCACCCATCCCGAAGGGCCCCATGGGCCATAAGGGAAGGAACCAGCCCACAGGGGGCTGGTGCGCCTCAGGCCCACCCCGCGCCTAGGGTTGAAACCCTAGGGGTGGGGCGCCCACCGGCTTGGGGGCACTCCACCCCTTGGCCGCCGCCCCTTGAGATTGGATCTCTAGGGGCCGCCACTGGGGCCTATATAAAGGGGGAGGGGGCTGCTGTACACATCTCCCAAGGCGCAGCCCTCCTCCCCAACACATCTCCTCCTCCGTAGAGCTCGTGAAGCCCGCCGAGTATCTTGCTTCACCACCATCACCACGCCGTCGTCTTGCCGGTGGTGCTGTCTTCCTCAACCTCTCCTTCCCCTTGCTGGATCAAGAAGGAGGAGACGTCGCTCGTCCGTCGCGTGTGTTGAACGCGGAGGTGCTGTCCGTTCAGCACTTGGCATCGGTGATCTGAATCACGTCGAGTACGACTCCATCATCACCAAGCAAGCTTCGCACGCGATCTACAAGTGGTATGTAGATGCAAACTCTCTCCGTTACTCGTTGCTTGGATGAACTCATAGATGGATCTTGGTGAAACCGTAGGAAAAATTTTAATTTTTCGCAACGTTCCCCAACAAGTGGCATCATGAGCTAGGTCTATGCGTAGTTCTCTAATGCACGAGTAGAACACAATTTGTTGTGGGCGTTGATCTTGTCATCTTACTTGCCTCTACTAGTCTTTTCTTGCTCAACGGTATTGTGGGATGAAGCGGCCGGACCAACCTTACACGTGACGCTTACGTGAGACCGGTTCCACCGATCGACATGCACTAGTTGCATAAGGTGGCTGGCGGGTGTCTGTCTCTCCCACTTTAGTTGCAGCGGATTCGATGAACAGGGCCCTTATGAAGGGTAAATAGAAGTTGACAAAATCACGTTGTGGTGATTCGTAGGTAAGAAAACGTTCTTGCTAGAACCCAATCGCAGCTACGTAAAAGATGCAACAACAACTAGAGGACGTCTAACTTGTTTTTGCAGCGATTGATCATGTGATGTGATATGGCCAGAAGTTGTGATGAATGATGAATTGTGATGTATGAGATCATGTTCTTGTAATAGGATTCACGACTTGCATGTCGATGAGTATGACAACCGGCAGGAGCCATAGGAGTTGTCTTTATTATTTTGTATGACCTGCGTGTCATTGAAGAACGCCATGTAAACTACTTTACTTCATTACTAAACGCGTTAGTCATAGAAGTAGAAGTAGTCGTTGGCGTGACAACTTCATGAAGACACGATGATGGAGATCATGATGATAGAGATCATGGTGTCAAGCCGGTGACAAGATGATCATGGAGCCCCGAAGATGGAGATCAATGGAGCTTGATGATATTGGCCATATCATGTCACAACTATATAATTGCATGTGATGTTTATTATGCTTTTACATCTTGTTTACTTAGGACGACGGTAGTAAATAAGATGATCCCTTATAAAATTTCAAGAAGTGTTCTCCCCTAACTGTGCACCGTTGCTACAGTTCGTCGTTTCTAAGCACCACGTGATGATCGGGTGTGATGGATCCTTACGTTCACATACAACGGGTGTAAGACAGTTTTACACAGCGAAAACACTTAGGGTTAACTTGACGAGCCTAGCATGTGCAGACATGGCCTCGAACACGGAGACCGAAAGGTCGAACACGAGTCGTATGGAAGATACGATCAACATGAAGATGTTCACCGATGATGACTAGTCCGTCTCACGTGATGATCGGACACGGGCTAGTCGACTCGGATCGTGTAACACTTAGATGACTAGAGGATGTCTAATCTAAGTGGGAGTTCAAAATTTTGATTAGAACTTTATTATCATGAACTTAGTCTAAAACCTTTGCAAATATGTCTTGTAGATCAATGGCCAACGCTAATGTCAACATGAACTTCAACGCGCTCCTAGAAAACCAAGCTGAAAGATGATGGCAGCAACTATACGGATCGGGTCCGGAACACGAGGATCATCCTCATAGCTGCCAAGAAACAAGATGTCCTAGAAGCACCGTTAGGTGACCCACTGTTCTCCCAAAGACTGCAAGACGATTTGACCGTCTGGCGGACTCGTTCGATGATTACTCCCTCGTTCGGGCGGCATGCTCTACAGCTTAGAACCGGGCTCCAAAAGCGTTTTGAGCATCACGGAGCATATGAGATGTTCAAGAGCTGAAACTAGTTTTCCAAGCTCATGCCGGGTTGAGAGATATGATGTCTCGACAAGTTCTACAGCTTGTAAGATGGAGGAAAATAGTTTCGTCGGTGAGCACATCCACGAAGATGCAGGTTGCACAACCGTATGACCCGGTGAACATAAACCTCCCAGATGAGGCGGTCATTGACAGAATCCTCGATCGCTCCCACCAAGCTACAAGAGCTTTGTGATGAACTACAACATGCAGGGGATGGTAAAGACCATTCCTGAAGTGTTCTCGATGCTGAAGTCAGCAGAGGCTGAAATCAAAAAGGAACATCAAGTGTTGATGGTCAATAAGACCACTAAGTTCAAAAAGGGCAAGGGTAAGAAGAACTTCAAGAAGGACGGCAAAGATGTTGCCGCGCCCGGTAAGTCTGTTGCCGGGAAGAAGTCAAAGAATGGACCCAAGCACGAGATCGAGTGCTTTTATTGCAAGGGAAGGGTCCTTCGAAGCGGAACTGCCCCAAATACTTAGCGGATAAGAAGGCCGCAATACCAAAGGTATATTTGATATACATGTAATTGATGTGTACCTTACCAAGACTCGTAGTAACTCCCGGTATTTGATACGGTGCCGTTGCTCATATTTGTAACTCACAGCAGAGCTGCGGAATAAACGGAGGCTGGCGAAGCGACGAGGTGACGATCGCGTCGGGAATGGTTCGAGTGGTCGATGTGATCGCCGTCGACACGCTGCCTCTACATTTACCTACGGGATTAGTTTTAAACCTCAATAATTGTTATTTAGTGCCAAGTTTGAGCATGAACATTGTATCTGGATCTCGTTTGATACGAGATGGCTACTCATTTAAGTCTCGAGAATAATGGTTGTTCGATTTATATGAGAGATATGTTTTATGGTCATGCTCCGATGGTCAATGGTTTATTCTTAATGAATCTCGGCGTAATATTACACATGTTCATAGTGTGGATGCAAAAGATGTAAAGTTGATAACGATAGTCCCACATACTTGTGGCATCGCCGCCTTGGTCACATTGGTGTCAAGCGCATGAAGAAGCTCCATCTTGATGGACTTTAGAGTCTCTTGATTATGAATCGTTTGACACATGCGAACCTTGCCTCTTAGGCAAAATGACCAAGACTCCGTTCTCCGGAACAATGGAGCGAGCAATCAATTTGTTGGAAATCATACATACCGATGTGTGCGGTCCAATGAGCGTTGAGGCTCATGGAGGATATCGTTATGTTCTCACTCTCCGATGACTTAAGTAGATATGGGTATGTCTACTTAATGAAACACAAGTCTGAGACCTTTGAAAAGTTCAAGGAATTTCAGAATGAGGTGGAGAATCAACGTGACCGAAAGATAAAGTTCCTACGATCGATCGTGGAGGAGAATACTTAAGTCACGAATTTGGCACACACTTAAAGAAATGTGGAATCGTTTCACAACTCACGCTACTGGAACACCTCAGTGAAATGGTGTGTCCGAAGCGTCGAATCGCACTCTATTGGATATGGTGCGGTCTATGATGTCTCTTACCGATTTACCACTATCATTTTGGGGATCGCTCTAGAGACAGCTACATTCACTTTAAATAGGGCACCGTCTAAATCCGTTGAGACGACACCGTATGAATTATGGTTTGGGAAGAAACCTAAGCTGTCGTTTCGAAAGTTTGGGGATGCGATGCTTATGTCAAGAAACTTCAACTGAAAAGCTCGAACCCAAGTCGGAAAAATGCGTATTCATAGGATACCCTAAGGAAACTGTCGGTATACCTTCTACTTAAGATCCGAAGGCAAAGTCTTTGTTGCCAAGAACGGATGCTTTCTAGAGAAAGAGTTTCTCTCGAAAGAAGTAAGTGGGAGGAAAGTAGAACTTGATGAAGTACTACCTCTCGAGCGGGAAAGTGGTGCGGCAGCAGAAACCGTTCTGTAATGCCCACACCAATCAAGAGGAAATCATTGATGATGATCAAGATACTTGGATCAAGTTACTCTTGAACTTCGAAGGTCCACGAGGACACGTTCCGCACTGAGTGGTACGGCAACCTGTCATGGAAATCATGTTGCTAGACAACAATGAACCTTCGAACTATGAAGAAGCAATGGCGGACCCGATTCCAACAAATGGCTTGAGGCCATGAAACCGAGATAGAATCCATGTATGAAAACAAAGTATGGACTTTGACAGACTTGCCCGATGATCGGCGAGCGATAGAAAATAAATGGATTTTTAAGAAGAAGACGGACGCGGATGGAAATGTCACCATTTATAAAGCTCGACTTGTCGCTAAGGGTTATCGACAAGTTCAAGGGATTGACTCTGACGAGACATTCTCTCCGTAGCGAAGCTTAAGTCCGTCCGAATCATGTTAGCAATTGCCGCATACTATGATTATGAGATATGGCGATGGACGTCAAAACGGCATTCCTTAACGGACATCTTAAGGAAGAGCTGTATATGATGCAGCGGAAGGTTTTGTCGATCCTCGAATGCTAGCAAAGTATGCAAGCTCCAGCGATCCATTTATGGGCTGGTGCAAGCATCTCGGAGTTGGAACATTCGCTTTGATGAGATGATCAAAGCGTTTGGGTTTGTGAGACTTATGGAGAAGCCTGCGTTTACAAGAAAGTGAGTGGGAGCTCAGTAGCATTTCTCCTATTATATGTAGATGACATACTCTTGATGGGAAATGATACAAAACTTCGACAGCATTAAGGCCTACTTGAACAAGTGTTTTTCAATGAAGGACCTTGGAGAAGCTGCTTATATATTAGGCATCAAGATCTATAGGGATAGATCGAGGCGCCTCATAGGTCTTTCACAAAGCACATACCTTGATAAAATTTTGAAGAGGTTCAAAATGGATCAGTCCAAGAAGGGTTCTTGCCTATGTTACAAGGTGTGAAACTGAGCTCAGCTCGATCACCGACCACTGCAAAAGATAAAGAAGAGATGAGTGTCATCCCTATGCTTCAGCCATAGGATCTATTATGTATGCCATCTGTGTACTGGACCGATGTAAACCTTGCCGTAAGTTTGGTTGCAAGATACCAAAGTAATCCGGCAAGGATCACTGGACAGCGGTCAAGAATATCTGAAGTACCGAAAAGGACAAAGGACATGTTTTCGTTTATGGAGGAGACGAAGAGCTCGTCAGAAGGGTTACGTCGACGCTTAGCCGACTCGGATCTGGATGACTCTAAGTCACAAACCGGATCGTGTATATGTTGAATGGTGGAGCGAGAAGCTGGTGCGGTTGCAAGCGAAGCGTCGTGGCGGGATCTACGTGTGAAGCGGAGTACATGGCAGCCTCGGAGGCAGCGCATGAAGCAATTTGGGTGAAGGAGTTCATCACCGACCTAGGAGTCATACCCAATGCGTCGGGGCCGATCAAACTCTTCTGTGACAACACTGGAGCTATTGCCCTTGCAAAGGAGCCTGTGTTTCACAAGAAGACCAGCACATCAAGCGTCGTTTCAACTCCATCCGTGAAAATGTTCAAGATGGAGACATAGAGATTTGCAAAGTGCACACGGATCTGAATGTCGCAGATCCGTTGACTAAACCTCTCTCGCGTGCAAAACATGATCAACACCAGAACTCTATGGGTGTTCGATTCATCACAATGTAACTAGATTAGTGACTCTAGTGCAAGTGGGAGACTGTTGGAAATATGCCCTAGAGGCAATAATAAAAGTATTATTATATTTCAATGTTCATGATAATTGTCTTTTGTTCATGCTATAAGCGTGTTATCCGGAAATCATAATACACGTGTGAACACTTAGACCCCAATATGTCCCTAGTGAGCCTCTAGTTGACTAGCCGTTGTGATCAATAGATGGTCATGGTTTCGACTATGGACATTGGATGTCGTTGATAACGGGATCACATCATTAGGGAATGATGTGATGGACAAGACCCAATCATAAGCTTAGCATAAAAGATCGTATAGTTCGTTTGCTAGAAGCTTTGCCAATGTCAAGTATCTATTCCTTCGACCATGAGATCGTGTAACTCCGGTTGCCGAGGAGTGCCTTGGGTGTATCAAACGTCACAACGAATCGGGTGACTATAAAGGTGCATTACAGGTATCTCCGAAAGTATCTGTTGGGTTGACATGGATCGAGCGGGATTTGTCACTCCGTATGACGGAGAGGTATCTCTGGGCCCACTCGGTAATGCATCATCATAATGAGCTCAATGTGACCAAGGTGTTGCCACGGGATCATGCATTACTGTGCGAGTAAAGTGACTTGCGTAACGAGACTGAACGAGGTATTGGGATACCGACGATCGAGTCTCGGGCAAGTAACGCATCGATTGACAAAGGGAATTGCATACGAGGTTTGATAGAATCCTCGACATCGTGGTTCAACCGATGAAATCATCGAGGAGCATGTGGGAGCCAACATGGGTATCCAGATCCCGCTGTTGGTTATTGCCCGAGAGTCGTCTCGGTCATGTCACAGGTGTCTCCGAACCCGTAGGGTCTACACATAAGGTTCGGTGGACGCTAGGGTTAGTAGGAAGACTAGTATGTGAATACCGAATGTTGTTGAGTCCGGATGAGATCCCGGACGTCACGAGGAGTTCGGAAGGGTCCGGAGGTAAAGAATAATATATAGGAAGTGGTGTTTCGCCATCGGGAAAGTTTGGGGTTCTGGCAAAGCACGGACCACGGAAGGGTCCGAGGTCCACCGGTGGGGCCACCCATCCGGAGGGCCCCATGGGCCATAAGGGAAGGAACCAGCCCACAGGGGCTGGTGCGCCCCTAGGCCCACCCCTGCGCCTAGGGTTGAAACCCTAGGGGGGGGGCGCCCACCGGCTTGGGGGCACTCCACCCCTTGCCGCCGCCCCCTTGAGATTGGATCTCTAGGGGCCGCCACCTGGGGCCTATATAAAGGGGGGAGGGGGCTGCTGTACACATCTCCCAAGGCGCAGCCCTCCCTCCCAACACATCTCCTCCTCCGTAGAGCTCGGCGAAGCCCTGCCGAGTATCTTGCTTCACCACCATCACCACGCCGTCGTCTTTGCCGGTGGTCTGTCTTCCTCAACCTCTCCTTCCCCTTGCTGGATCAAGAAGGAGGAGACGCCGCTCGTCCCGTGCACGTGTGTTGAACGCGGAGGTGCTGTCCGTTCAGCACTTGGCATCGGTGATCTGAATCACGTTCGAGTACGACTCCATCATCACCAAGCAAGCTTCCGCACGCGATCTACAAGTGGTATGTAGATGCAAACTCTCTCCCGTTACTCGTTGCTTGGATGAACTCATAGATGGATCTTGGTGAAACCGTAGGAAAAATTTTAATTTTCTGCAACGTTCCCCAACAGAAGGTTGTGTAGTAGACATCAAGGGGTCGCACCCTTTGGTGGCCACCGGACCGGGCACCCGGGATGGTCGGGGACCGTACAGGCTTGGTGGCTGGGGGTCCGGGCACCCGGGGCGTAGGAGCCGAGCACCCAGGGTGGTCCGAGGCCTCAGGTGCTTCGCCTTTTGGGGTCCTTCTTCCTCCTCCTTCTCCTAGGAGCTCCATGCATTCTTGGATCTCCCTCCTTGCTTCTTCTTGGCCATCTCCTTGGTACCTAAGAATGCATAATGTTTTTCTTTGAGGTACAAGCCAATTGTCATGTGAATCCGAAGGGAGTTCAAAGAGGAAATAGGTAACCTCGGCTTCGATGGTATGTGCATGGCTTGTCGTCATCGGCCCACTTGGTGTTCGTGGTGGTGATGGAATGTCCATGCAGATGATCGTGGGATGCTCTGGATCATCTCCCCCCTTCCCAGGGAAGATCCGCTCTCAGGTCGTAAACCTCATCACCATGGAAACTGTAGACATGGACGGGCTTGTACGCGAACATAGTGTTTGTCATGGCCAAGATGTCTCTAGGATATGATACATGCAAAAAGAGAAAACACAAAGGACACTTGGAAATACAATTGTTAGTGCACACAGGGGGTCCATCATTTAAGCATGAAGCTTAGCAAAATGATATAGCATGACATATAAAGCATTCATGTGATAAAGGTCATTGTGCACCAAGTGACAAATGCTACCATTGTGTAGGATGATGTCACGGTGAGAAGGTTTATCAAGAGCATGAACATGGCAATTGTTGCTCAAACCGATGGTGTTATCATGCAAATTTAAGTGGGAAATGTGATTGTTATGTAGAAATAGGTTATCAAGATATATCACAACAAATTTCTAAGGAAGTGTTCAAACTCATATATCATGGAGGATATGGAAAGACAAGATGCATTCGCATGATAAAGATGTCTCATGACGGTACCGCCTTGTGAATCCTTCAAAATGAAAGAACATGACAAACACTTGGAAAGACAAATGAGATTAGCGGGAGTGCGAAACCTAGCTAGTATTCGTGCAGTGAGATACCCAACAACTATAATCATCATGTGTATTATAAGTAAGGACAAGGGGGTATGGTGTGTTACGTAAACATATGTGTTGAAATATGCCCTAGAGGCAATAATAAATTGGTTATTATCATTTTTTTCTTGTTCATGATAAATGTTTATTATTCATGCTAGAATTCTATTGTCCGGAAACAAATACATAGACAACACAGTGTCCCTAGTGATCCTCTACTAGACTAGCTCGTTGATCAGAGATAGTTAAGGTTTCCTAACCATGGACATGAGTGATAATGGGATCACATCATTAGGAGAATGATGTGATGAAAAAGACCCAACCATAAGCTTAGCATAATATTGTTCAGTTTATTTGCTATAGCTTTCTTAATGTCAAGTATCTGTTCCTTAAACCATGAGATCGTGTAAATCCCTGACACCAGAGGAATACTTATTGTGTATCCACACGTCACTTTGTAATTGGGCGATCATAAAGGTGCTCTATAGGTATCTCTGAAGGTATCTATTGGGTTGGCATGGATCAAGACTGAGATTTGTCACTCCGTAAGACAAAAAGATATCTCTGGGCCCTATCAGTAATACAACATCTTAAAGAGCTTCCAAGAAATGTAACTAACGAGTTAGTCACAGGATCTTTTATTACGAAGTGAGTAAAGAGACTTGCCGGTAATGATATTGAACTAGGTATGGAAGATACAGACGATCGAATCTCGGGCAAGTAACATATCGCCAAACAAAGGGAATTGCATACGGGAGTAACCGAATCCTTGACACTGTGGTTCAACCAATAAAAGATCTTTGTGGAGTATGTAGGAATCAATATGGGCATCCATGTCCCGCTATTGGTTATTAACGGGAGAGCTGTCTCGGTCATGATTACATGATTCCCGAACCCGCAAGGTCGCACGCTTAACGTTCGTTGACGCTAGAGTAGTATTGGGATATTTGATGATTGGTAACTGAATGTTGTTAGGAGTTCCGGATGAGATCCCGCACATCATGAGGAGTCTCGGAATGGTCTATAGGTAAAGATTTATACATGGGAAGTCGTATTTTGGGTTCCGAAAAAGGTGTAGTTTTTTCGGTATTGTATCGTGAATTTTCTAGAAGGTGTCCCCAAGGATTCCGGAGGGGTCCAAAAGTCCACAAGTGGTTCACCATGACCCAAGGTCTGGCATGAGCTGAGGGGAGGCGCCCTGGCCTTATTGGGCTAGGCGCACTAAGCCCTCCAAAGCCCATGTGGCTAGGGAAGGAAAAAAAGAGGAGTCCTAGTAGGAATAGGATTGGACTTGGACTCCAAGTCCTCTCCCCCTTGGCTGCACCCTAGGGCTTGGAGGGGCTATTCCCCATGCCCCTACACCTATATATAGAGGGGAGGGGTGCCCAAAGAGCACACACCAAGCCCTTGGCTCCCCTCTCTCTCTCCCGTTACTCCATAGTTCCTCCGTCCTCGTTCTAGTAGCACTTGGCCAAGCCCTGCTGAACTAGCTCCGCCAACACTATCACCACCAAGCCGTCGTGCTGGTTGTGATCCCATGTACTTTTTCACCTTCTCTTGCTGGATCAAGGAGGAAGAGACGTCATCGGGCCGCACGCGTGCTAAACTCGGAGGTGCCGTCCGTTCGGCACTAGATCGGTTGGATCATGAACGGATCACGAAGAGTACAACTACATCAACCGCGTTATATATGCTTCCGCTTTTGGTCTATGAGGTACGTAGACACACTCTCCCCTCTCATTGATATGCTTCTCCTAGATAGATCTGGGGTGTTTGTAGGAATTTTTTGATTTTCATGCTTCGTTCCCCATCAGTGGTATCAAAGCTAGGTCTATGCGTAGATGTATATGCACGAGTAGAACACAAAGAGTTGTGAGCCTTGATGCTCAAATTGCTTACCTCTCTTCTCTTATTTGGATTCGGCGGTATTGTGGGATGAAGCGGCTCGGACCAACCTTACATGTCCTCGCACATGAGACCGATCCCACCGACTAACATGCAACTTGTTTTGAATAAGGTGGCTAGCGGGTGTCTATCTCTCCTACTTTAGTTGAATCTAATTTGACGAAGGCGGTCCTTATAGAAGTTTAAAAGGCAACTTAGTTATCACTATTGTGGCTTTGCGTTGGTAAGAACGGTTCTTGCTAGTTGCCCATAGCAACCACGTAAAATTTGTAACAACAAAGTACAGGACGTCTAACTTGTTTTTGCAGGGCATGTTGTGATGTGGTATGACCAATACATGATGTGATATATGTTGATGTATGAGACGATCATGTTTTGTAATAGGTTCATGACTTGCATGTCGACGAGTACGACAACTGGCAGGAGCCATAGAGTTGTCTTTAATTTATTAATCGCCATGTAATTGCTTTACTTTATCGCTATGCGTTAGCAATAGATGTTGAAGCAATAGTTGGCGGACAAGACCACATGACGACACGATGATGGAGATCATGGTGTCATGCCGGTGACGATGGAGATCATGTCGGTACTTTGGAGATGGAGATCAAAGGCACGCGATGATAATGGCCATATCATGTTACATATTGATTGCATGTGATGTTTCTCTTTTTTATGCATCTTATTTTGCTTAGAACGACAGTAGAATCATAATATGATCCCTTCACTTAATTTCGAGAAATTGTGTTCTTCGTGAGTATGCACCATTGCAAAAGTTCGTCGTTTCAAAGCACCTCGTGATGATCGGGTGTGATAGACTCTACATTCGCATACAACGGGTGTAAGCGTGTTTGTACACATGTAGAATACTTGGGTTAAACATGACGCGCCTAGCATGTATAGATATGGCCTCGAAACACAGGAGACCGAAAGGTCGAACATGAGTAATATAGTAGATATGATCAACAAGAAGATGTTCACCATTGATGACTACCCCATCTCACGTGATGATTGGACATGGGTTAGTTGATTTGGATCATGTGTCACTTAAACAACTTGAGGGATGTTGATTTAAGTGGGAGTTCATTAGTAATTTGATTAACTAAATTAAATTATCATGAACTTATTCTTAATTGCCTTTGCAAAATTTGTGTTGTAGAACAATGGCCCGTGTTGTAGTTCCCCTAAATTTTAATGTGTTCCTAGAGAAAGCTAAGTTGAAAGATGATGGAAGCAACTATGCGGACCAGATCCGTAACTTGAGGATTATCCTCATTACTACATAGAAGGCTTATGTCCTTGATGCACCGCTAGGTGACGCACCCCCTCCAGCGTCATCTGTGGATGTTGTGAACATCTAGTAGGCGCGTTCTGATGACTACTCAATAGTTCAGTGTGCCATGCTTTACGGCTCAGACCTGGGGCTCCAAAGACATTTTGCACACCACGGAACATATGAGATGTTCCAGGAGCTAAACTGGTATTTCAAGCTCATGCCCAAGTCGAGAGGTATGCCATATCCAACAAGTTATTTAGCTGTAAAATGGAGGAGAACAGTTCTATTAGTGAGCATATACTCAAAATGTCTGGGTTGCACAACCGCTTGACTCAGTTGGGAGTTAATCTTCCAGATGACTCAGTTATTGAAAGAATTCTCCAATCACTGCCACCAAGCTATAAGGGCTTTGTGATGAACTATAATATGCAAGGGATGGAGAAAAAACTTCCTGAGCTCTTCACGATGTTTAAGGCCGCGGAGGTAGAAATCAAGAAGGAGCATCAAGTGTTGATGATTAAAAATACCACTAGTTTCAAGAAAGGCAAGGGAAAGAACGGGAACTTCAAGAAGAACCATAAAGCATTTGCCTCTCCTGTGAAGAAACCCAAGGCTGGACCCAAACCTGAGACTAAGTGCTTCTACTGCAAGGGGAGTGGTCACTGGAAGCGGAACTGCCCCAAGTACTTGGCAAATAAGAAGGCTGGCAATGTTAACAAAGGTATATTTGATATACATGTTATTGATGTGTACCTTACTAGTGCTCATAGTAGCGCCTGGGTATTTGATAGTGGTTCGGTTTCTCATATTTGTAACTCGAAATAGGAGCTGCGGAATAAACAAAGACTGGCTAAGGACGAGGTGACGATGCTCTTGGAAATGGTTCCAAGGTTGATGTGAGCGCCGTCGGCACTCTACCTCTACATCTACCTTCGGGATTAATTTTAGACCTAAATAATTTTTATTTGGTGCATGCTTGAGCATGAAAATTATATCTGGATCTTATTTATCGCAAGACGGTCATTCATTTAATTCGGAGAATAATGGTTGTTCTATTTATATGAGTAATTTCTTTTATGGTCATGCACCCCATGTGAATGGTTTATTCTTGCTGAATCTCGATCGCAGTGATACAGATATTCATAATATTGATGCCAAAAGATGCAAAGTTAATAATACCACATATTTGTGGCATTGCCGCTTAGGTCATATTGGTGTAAAGCGCATGAAGAAACTCCATGTTGATGGAATTTTGGAATCTCTTGATAATGAATCATTTGGGACATGTGAACCATGCCTCATATATAGGCAAGATGACTGAAACTCCGTTCTCCAGAATAATGAAGCGAGTTAGTGACTTATTGGAAATAATACATACTGATGTGTGCAGTGCGATGAGTGTTGAAGCACGCGGTGGATATATTTATTTTCTTACCTTCACAGACGATTTGAGTAGATATGGGTATATTTACTTAATGAAAACAAGTCTGAAACATTTGAAATGTTCAAGGAATTTCAGAGTGAAGTGGAAAATCCTCGTAACAAGAAAATAAAGTTTCTACAATCTGATCGTGGAGGTGAATATTTCAGTTATGAGTTTGGTATGCAATTAAGACAATGTGGAATTGTTTCATAGCTCACGCCACTGGGAACATCACAACGTAATGGTGTGTCCGAACGTTGTAATCGTACTCTATTGGATATGATGTGTTCTATGATTTCTCTTACAGATTTGCCACTTTCATTTTGGGGTTATGCATTAGAGACAACCGCACCACTTTAAATAGGGAACCATCTAAATCTGTTGAGATGACACCGTATGAGTTGTAGTTCGGCAAGAAACCTAAGCTGCCGTTTCTTAAAGTTTGGGGATGCGATGCTTATGTCCAGAGGCTTTAGCCTGATAAGCTCGAACCCAAAGCGGAGAAGTGCATCTTCATTGGATGCCCTAAAGAGACCATTGGGTATACCTTCTACCACAGATCCAAGGGCAAGATCTTTGTTGCCAAGAATGGGTCCTTTCTAGAGAAGGAGTTTCTATCGAAAGAAGTGAGTGGGAGGAAAGTAGATTTGATGAGGTAATTGTACCTTATCTCGAATTGGGAAGTAGCACATCACAGAAAGCAGTTCCCATGATGCCTACACCAACTGAAGAGGAAGCTAATGATGATGATCATGGAACTTCAAATCAAGTTACTACTGAACTTCGTAGCTCGACAAGGGTACATTCCGCACCATAGTGGTATGGTAATCCAGTGTTGGAAGTCATGTTGTTAGAAAACGGCCAACATACAAACTATGAAGAAGCTATGATGAGCCCGGATTCCAACAAATGGCTTGAGGCCATGAAATCCAAGATAGGATCCATGTATGAGAACAAAGTATGGACTTTGGTGAAGTTGCCCGATGGTCAACAAGCCATTGAGAATAAATGGATCTTTAAGAAGAAGATATACGCTGATGGTAATGTCACTGTCTATAAAGGTTGACTTGTGGCAAAAGGTTTTCGACAAGTTCAAGGGGTTGACTATGATGAGACTTTCTCACCCATAGCGATGCTTAAGTCAGTTAGAATTATGTTAGCTATTGCTGCATTTTATGATTATGAGATCTAGCAAATGGACGTCAAAATGGCATTCCTTAACAGGTTTCATAAGGAAGAGTTTTATATGATGCAACCAGAAGGTTTGGTTGATCCTAAGGATGCTAACAAAGTGCAAGCTCTAGTGATCCATCTATGGGCTGGTGCCAGCATCTCGGAGTTGGAATATTCGCTTTGATAAAGTGATCAAAGCTTTTGGTTTTATACAAACTTACGGAGAAGCTTGTATTTACAAGAAAGTGAGTGGGAGCTCTGTAGCATTTCTGATATTATATGTGGATGACATATCGTTGATTGGAAATGATATAGAATTTATGGAAAGCATAAAAGGATATTTGAATAAGAGTTTTTCAATGAAAGACCTCAGTGAAGCTGCTTACATATTCGGCATCAAAATCTATAGAGATAGATCAAGATGCCTAATAGGACTTTCACAAAGTACATACCTTGACAAAGTTTTGAAGAAGTTCAAAATGGATCAGTCAAAGAAAGGGTTCTTGCCCGTATTCCAAGGTGTGAAGTTGAGTAAGACTCAAAGGTCGACCACAACAGAAGAAAGAGAAAGGATGAGATTCATTCCCTATGCCTCAGCCATAAGCTCTATAACGTATGCCATGTTGTGTACCAAACCTAATGTGTGCCTTACCATAAGTCTGGCAAGGAGGTACCAAAGTGATCCAGGAGTAGATTACTAGACAGCGGTCAAGAATATTCTGAAGTACCTGAAAAGGACTAAGGACATGTTTCTCGTTTATGGAGGTGATGAAGAGCTCGCCATAAAGGGTTACGTCGATGCTAGTTTCGACACAGATCCGAATGACTCTAAGTCTGAAATCAGATACCTATTTATATTAAATTGTGGAGCGGTCAATTGGTGCAGTTCCAAGCAGAGCGTCGTGGTGGGATCTACATGTTAAGTGGAGTATATAGCTACTTTGGAAGCAGCGCAAGAAGGAGTCTGGATGAGGGAGTTCATATCAGATCTGGATGTAATACCTAGTGCATCGGATCCAATGACTATATTTTGTGACAAATGTGACATCCACGATTTAATCGTACACAGTTATGCACACAAACGTGTACGATCAAGATCAGGGACTCACGGGAAGATATCACAACACAACTATAAAAGTAAAAATAAGTCATGCAAGCATCATATTACAATCCAGGGGCCTCGGGGGCTCGAATACAGGTGATCGAACATAAACGAGTTAGCGGAAGCAACAATATCTGAGTACACACATAAGTTAAACAAGTTGCCATAAGATGGCTAGCACAAACTGGGATACAGATCAAAAGAGGCGCAGGCCTCCTGCATGGGATCCTCCTAAACTACTCCTGGTCATCGGCGGCCTGCACATAGAAGTAGGCACCCACTATGTAGTAGGATTCGTCGTCGATGGTGGCGTCTGGCTCTTGGGCTCTAGCATCTGGTTGCTACATTCGAGGAGAAGAGGAAAGGGGGAAAAGAGGGAGCAAAGCAACCATGAGAACTCATCCAAAGTACTCGCAAGCAAGGATCTGCACTACATATGCATGGGTATATGTGTAAAGAGGCAATATCGGTGGACTGAACTGCAGAATGCCAGAATAAGAGGGGGATAGCTAGTCCTATCAAAGACTATGCTTCTGGCAGTCTCCATCTTGCAGCATGTAGAAGAAAGTAGATGGTAAGTTCACCAAGTATCATCGCATAGCATAATCCTACACGGCGATCCTCCCCTCGTCGCCCTGTGGGAAAGCGATCACCGGGATGTCTCTGGAACTTGTCTGGGTGTGTTTTATTAAGTATCTGGTTCTAGTTGTCATAAGATCAAGGTACAACTTTGGGTCGTCCTTTTACCGAGGGACACGACTATTCGAATAGATAAACTTCCCTGCAGGGTGCACCACATAACCCAACACGCTCGATCCTCTGGCCGGACACACTTTCCTGGGTCATGCCCGGCCGCGGAAGATCAACACGTCGCAGCCTACCTAGGCACAAGAGAGAGGTCAGCATGCCGACCTAAATCCTATGCGCACAGGGGTCTGGGCCCATCGCCCATTGCACACATACACATTGCGAGGGCGGCCAGAAGTAGAACTAGCCTCCCTAATACAAGAGCAGGTGTTCCTGTCCAATTCGGTGCACTCCGCTAAGTCTCTAATGTCAAGACAGCTTCAGCTGATACCACGACGTCGAGTGCCCATAATTGTTCCCGCGTAGTTGGTTAGTGTGTATAGGCCAGTGGCTAGACTTAGATCAAATACCAAGATCTTGTTAAGCATGTTATTATGAAGTTACCATGGACACTGACCAGGGCCAGGCCCACCTATCTCCTAGGTGGTCACAACCTGCCCTGTCGCTCCGCCACAAAGTAACACTCGGGGGCCATCAGGAACCCAGGTCCACCACTACCTGGATGGAACCACCTATCCTTTCAGCCCCCCGTATCTGAATCACTTGCGGGTACTCTACGAGCCGACCCGACTTTAGGCACCACCTGTATAGTATGTATATATATACCCGTGATCACCTCCCGAGTGATCATGGCCCGATAGTATAGCATGGCAGACGGACAAGAATGTAGGGCCACTGATGAAGTACTACGTCCACGATTCAATCGTACACTAATCATGCACGCAAACGTGTACGATCAAGATCAGGGACATCACAACAACACGAGAGCTATTGCCATTGCCAAGGAGAACAAGTTTCACAAGAGAACCAAGCACATCAAGCGCCGCTTCAACTCCATTCGTAATTATGTAAGGATGGAGACATAGAACTTTGCAAAGTACATACGGATCTGAATGTGGCAGACACGTTGACTAAACCTCTTCCATGGGCAAAACATGATCAGCACCAAGACTCCATGGGTGTTAGATTCATAACTATGTAAACTAGAATATTGACTCTAGTGCAAGTGGGAGACTGTTGGAAATATGCCCTAGAGGCAATAATCAATTAGTTATTATCATATTTCCTAATTCATGATAAATGTTTATTATTCATGCTAGAATTGTATTGATCGGAAACTTAAATACATGTGTGAATACATAGACAACACAGTGTCCCTAGTGAGCCTCTACTAGACTAGCTCATTGATCAAAGATAGTTAAGGTTTCCTAACCATAGACATGCATTGTCATTTGATAACGGGATCACATAATTAGGAGAATGATGTGATGGACAAGACCCAATCATAAGCTTAGCATCAGATCATTTAGTTTATTTGTTGTAGCTTTGTTCATGTCAAGTATATGTTCCTTCAACCATGAGATTGTGTAACTCCATGACACCGGAGGAATACTTAGTGTGTATCCAAACATCACTTTGTAACTGGGTGATCATAAATGTGCTCCATAGGTATCTCCAAAGGTATCTGTTGGGTTGGCATGGATCAAGACTAAGATTTGCCACTCCGTATGATGGAGAGATATCTCTGGGCCCTCTCAGTAAGACAACATCTTAAAGAGCTTGCAAGCAATGTAACTAATGAGTTAGTCACGGGATCTTGTATTACGGAACAAGTAAAAAGAGACTTGTCGGTAACAAGATTGAACTATGTATGGAGATACCGACGATCGAATCTCGGGCAAGTAACATATCACCGAACAAAGGGAATTGCATATGGAATTAACCGAATCCTTGACATCTTTGTTCAACCGATAAAAGATCTTCGTGGAGTATGTAGGAATCAATATGGGCATCCAGGTTCTGCTTTATTGACCGGAGAGGTGTCCCGGTCATGACTACATGATTCCCGAACCCGTAGGGTCGCACGCTTAACAGTCGTTAACGCTAGAGTAGTATTGGGATATTAGATGATTGTTAATCGAATGTTGTTTGGAGTCCGGAATGAGATCTGGGACGTCACGAGGAGTCTCAGAATGGCCTAGAGGTAAAGAGTTATATATGGGAAGTCATATTTTGGGTTCCGAAAAAGGTGCAGCTTTTTATATGTACCGTGAAGCTTCTAGAAGGTTCCAAAGGATTAGGAGGGGTTTGGAAGTCCATAAGTGGGTCCACCATGACCCAAGGGCTGGCATAGGCTGAGGGGAGGCACCCTAGCCTTATTGGTCTAGGCGCACCAAGTCCTTAGAAGCCCATGTGGCTAGGGAAGGAAAAAAAGGGGAGTCCTAGTAGGAATAGGATTGGACTTGGAGTCCAAGTCCTCTCCCCCTTGGCAGCGTCCTGGGGCTTGGAGGGGTTGTTTCCCACATCCTTCCACCTATATATAGATGGGATGTGGCACCCCAAGAGCACACACCAAGCCCTTGGTGAAGCTTTGCTGAACTAGCTCCACAAACACCATCACCACTGTCGGTGTCAAAACCGGCGGATCTCGGGTAGGGGGTCCCGAACTGTGCGTCTAGGCGGATGGTAACAGGAGACAAGGGACACGATGTTTTACCTGTGTTGGGCCCTCTCGATGGAGGTAAAACCCTACTCCTTCTTGATTGATATTGATGATATGGGTAGTACAAGAGTAGATCTACCACGAGATCAAGGAGGCTAAACCCTAGAAGCTAGCCTATGGTATGATTGTTGTCATGGTTGTTCGTCCTACGGACTAAAACCCTCCGGTTTATATAGACACCGAAGAGGGCTAGGGTTACACAGAGTCGGTTACAATGGTAGGAGATCTACATATCCGTATTGCCAAGCTTGCCTTCCACGCCAAGGAAAGTCCCATCCGGACACGGGACGAAGTCTTCAATCTTGTATCTTCATAGTCTTGGAGTCCGGCCGAAGATGATAGTTCGGCTATCCGGACACCCCCTAGTCCAGGACTCCCTCAGTAGCCCCTGAACCAGGCTTCAATGACGACGAGTCCGGCGCGCATATTGTCTTCGGCATTGCGAGGCGGGTTCTTCCTCCGAATAATTCATAGAAGATTGTGAACACGGGATAGTGTCCGCTCGTAAAATAAATTCCACATACCACAAGAGAGAGAATAATGTGTACACAAGTTCAATCTGCCGGCGTATCTTGTGGTGTGACGTCACACCACTACCAAGCCCTTACTTGAATTGTTTTATTATACCACCTCGGCGATTTAGCGGCGGTTTCTTGGCACGTCTTATCGAGCAGAGATCATGTTCCCTTATTTCGGATTCTCATCAATGCGGACGTGGGTAACCCAACCGTGCCGCTGCCGCCTCCTCTATCGAAGGTGAGTCCCAAGCGGTCACAGGGACGGCTCTTGGTATTCTCCTCTTTATAATGGGACCAAGGCTCGTTTTTTTTTCAATCCTCAATCGAATCTGCCCTCATACGAGTTCCAACACCCGAGCCCCAGATTCGAGCGCCTCGAACCTTCAACGATGTCCGGCTTCGACCTCTGAGGGCGGTGGATGCCCTCCTCCGTCACGGAAGAGGACGTGCAAAAGCTGAGAGAAGCAGTGCACCGACCCACGAGATTTCGCATAGGTTGCGCACCAAAGGGCAAGTCATTCCTACCCCGAGCCCAATAAAGCGTCGTGTTTGTGTCCCACCTCCGTCGGGTTTAGGCTTCCCGATGGATCCTTTTGTGAGAGGGCTCATGTTTTACTATGGGTTGGAATTCCACGACTTGGCTCCGAGTCCATCCTCCACATCTCATCATTCATTGTCGTCATGAAGCATTCCTCCAAGACTACCCTCACTTGCTTGTGGCTGAAAACCTTCAACGTGGAGCCGAAGATGATCGAGGGGCGTCAAGTAGAGTGCGGCGGGGCGGTTGTAAGCAAGAGGGCCGATGCTCCATGGCCCGAGGGCTCTTTCCAGGAGGAGCTCGGCTTGTGGCAACAGGTGGTTTTATATTACCGCCCTGTGGGCAGCAGCGAAGCCACCGCCCATCTTCCGCTCAGGCCCTCCACGACGGCTGATGTCATGGGTCAACCAAGGGCTCAACTGGGGGCCGTCAAAGTACGTACCCCTATTGTAGGGCCGGATTCGAGACCTCCAAGAGAGGGAGATCAATCTGGTCGTGGTGATGCAGGTTATGCTGATTAGGCGTCTTCTGCCCTGCAAACGTCGCCCTCTCCGGCTGTGGGAATTCAATCCAGAGGGGCCACGAGTTCTCCAACACTTAATGGGTACGACACCCGTGGAGATGTACAAATTGTTCTTCGGATCACAAGAGGTGTGTCCGGAATTGACCGAGGATGCCGGCCTAAGCTGCAATCGCCCGGATACACAAGTAAGTAGCTCTATGTCCGGACATACCGTTCGTTTGCATATCTTGGATTTGCCTTTTAACCAATTGTCCTCTGAACAGGAGTGGATAGCGCAAGCAAAAGCGTCGGTTTCGGCGCCCTCCCGGAGACCACGCCGGATCCCGTGTTGGTCAAGATGCTGGAGGTTGCACCTTCGGAGGAAGGCGAAGGGGAAAACAGAGAAACTACCGCCTCTACCAAGGAGGCTTTCGAGAAAGGGGGGATTGAGAATCCCTCCTTCCAAGGGGAGAAGAGGACCGCTTCCGAAAACCCGGAGGCCAAGGTCTCAAAGCGGGGGAAGAGATCTTCACCGGAGGGTCCTGCGCCTGGGGAAGCCCCGGCCGCACCCTCTCCCCCAAGGGATCAGCCCTCCAGCGAGCCGTAAGTAAAAAAGGGGAGTTTTGTAATAAGGGACATCCCTATTTTTGCTTCTGAGGATAACCGAAGTTTTTACCTTGTAGTTCGGATCTCCGTCCTTCTCAACTGAGCTCGTCTTCGGGGGACCTTCGTCCGGAGATGATGGAAAGCAAAACGCCTCCATCTCCCGCACCGTCAGGCGGGGTGGACGACCCTGAGGTGTCGTCACGGAGGGTATCCTCGAGTCGGGCAGGGCCGAAGAGTTCGGCGCCAACTGGTGTACGACCGGGGGAGGTGAAGGATCTGCTTGAGAAGGCGTCTATCTCAGAAGGTCACCGTACATTGATGAGTACGGTGATTGAAAGAATTTCATCCGCCGAGGGTGGGTTGCATGATGCCGTCAGAAGTTTGCTGGCGGGGTTTGAGGTACGTAAAAATGACATACCTTTTGACAGTTTTACACATAAAGCGCGCCCTGTATGGATAGTAGCCCCTGGGACTTGTTATGTTGTCGAAAGCGACAGCGTGCCGAGGATCATAATCTTAGGTATTAATTCTCGACTTTCCAACACAGGTGGCGGATAGTCCGGTGGCCAGCCGGACTGATGGAGTTGCTGAACTAAAGCGGAAACTCGACGTTGCCGATGCGAACATCGCGCTGGTCAATAAACGACTTGACGAGTCACAAGGTAGGTTGTCTCTCCGTGGTCACCTAGTTAGGGAGCTGATGCTCACTCCTTACAACATGTATGCTTAATGCAGATGGTGCCGCTGCTGTGGAGGGCCTTCGAGCAGAGCTTGCTCAAGCCAAGGAGCAGGCCCGAAGGAGTGATGCGGCTGCCTCTAAGGCGGCCGAAGAGCTAGAAGCCGAAAGGGCTGCTCACTGCCGAAGCAGGGGGGAGATGGCCGAAATGGCCATGAAGCTGAAAGATGTAACCGACCGCTATGAAGTTCTTGAAAACGAACACCGAGTGGAGCACGAAGACCTGAAGAAGGCCACCGCCGAAGCCAAGGATGCCCGTTCTGCAATGAGGGCTATAAAGGAGGAGCTGCGTCAGGCCGGAGACATTGTGGCTGGCAAGCCCTTTCTGCTGCGCAGGAAGTTCACAGATCCGAAGTATGCTCAGCTTGGCCAGCTATGGGGTCCGGAGGATCCTTATATGGATTTAGCGGCGAGTGCAGCAGATGCTGTTGTGCACTTCCGAAGTCAAAAGGATCACGAGACGGAAGATCTTTTTTGGTCTCAATTCCAAAGTCCGGAGCGTTCACTTCCGTTGACCGATCGGCTGGCTGAGTGGGCTGAGTTGAATAGATTGTCCGGACTTGCCATGACGGATGTAGTGGCTCATATCTGGCCGGATAGGCCCAAGCCGAAGAGTTATTTTGGCTTATTGCAGCAATTCCTTGGGGCGGTGCCGCATATCAGGTCGATGAAGTGGTCGGCCTGCATAGAGGGTGCACGGATGGCCCTCGCCCGTGTGAAGACATACTGGACGGAGATGGATGCCACCGATGTTGCAACCCGGGGTTCGAGAGCCGGTTACCCGCCGAGCACTATTTTGGGGAAGTTCTGCGGGGTGCTCGTGCAATAGAGTCGTAGTACTCAAAGAATGTCATGTTCAAATGATCTTTATGATATGTAAAGCTATATTCATAATATAAGTGCTTTTTATACTTGTGCATTCAAGTATAAAAATATCTCCTGTCTTGACGTTAATGTATATTTGTGTATAACACGAAAGATGGCAGTCTTGACATTACGCACATGGTGCGGGGTGTTTGCAAAATAGCGCATTTTCACACTTAATCCAACGTCTTGGTCCTGTGAAGGAGGTGGTAGCGTAGCAAACGAGGCAACCGGACTATGATGCTTTATCACTTTCACTTAGCCATAGGAGTTCGAAGGTGGGGCTACGATATAGCCCCTAGGGGCACCACGCTCCCCGAATTCGGGTCGCGCATGTGCCTCACCGGGAAACTGTCCTTCGTCAAAGCGGAGGAATTCTAAACATTCCGGTAGTCGATCGAGTGGTTGACCAGTCTCTCATTGTATCATGACGATCGGTTTTCGGCTTTCATCGAGGTGCTCGCCGGCTGAACCGGGCACAATCGCGATAGTTCTCCGGTGCCGCGTTAGCCGATGATACGGAACGTAAGGCAGCAAAACACAGGAGCCGGGCAAACCCAACATTTGACCAAAGACATGATTCGGAGATGATGCATATAAGGCCTTACTCGAGACGCCGAACACTCCCTAAGGTATTCGGTCTTTATGATAATGGGCAGAACAATGCCCTAAGCCCCTAGTGTCCAGGTACAGGTGAGAATTTCTGACGCGGCCGATGCCAAAACGGCAGCCTCCTCGTTGGTTATGGTGAAAAACCATGGGATGTGAATCAACAAGAGACAGTAAGAAAGGTTTACGCAGGGTCTTAATCTAAAAAGAATCCTTGCCACGGGTCCCTGCTACACGTCTGCGCATGTGTCTCCGTTGTGCCGTATCCTGGACGGGTGTACACGCTGTTCATCTGTAAAAGAGAGGAACTTAGCTTGAAAAGAAATCGTGCAAAAAATGTATTGAAAACAAAGTATGAATGAATGAATAAAGTTGAGCTTTTATTGGCTCTTTATTGTTTGTACGCGCAACCCCTTGTGAAGGGGTGTGCGGCTAGGGAGCCCCTAGTTTATTTATGCTGGACTCGCCTAGCCGTGTCCGGGGTCTTGAACGACCTTTTAATGAGATGATACCGCGTGGATTGGGCATTTTAAGTGTAAGAGACGCGTAGTGCGGTATTGCGTTAAAGCGGGCGAAAGCTTCACGTCTCAATAGTGCTTGATGGCTACTTTTGAGTGGGGCGACATGGAAGATTAGCTTTTCGCGACGGAAGTTGTCGGGTGATCCAAACACGACTTCTAGCAGTAAGGAGCCCGTGCACTTGGCGTAAGGGCCTGGCGTCATTCCTTTGAAGGAAGTGCGGCTATGTCGAATTTTAGTAGGGTCTGTCCCCAACTTGCGGATTGTGTCCAGATATAGCATGTTTAAATTGCTGCCGCCATCCATTAGGACTTGTGTAAATTGTAGTCCGTCGATTATAGGATCCAATATCAGAGCAGTCCATCCTGCGTTTCGAATACTTCTAGAATAATCCAGGTGGTCGAAAGTAATTGGTTTTGACATCCAATCTCGGGATTCCGCTGGGGTGGACCGTGCGACGCAGATCAGAAGCGGTGCCGCACTATTGTTCCGTATAATCACATGAAGTGAGTTTACAGTTTTGACTTCTTGTGGGAAAGTCTTTTGTTTTTCGGCGCTCTGCTGGTGGGGTTCGTCGTCGTCCTCGCTTGGTGTGTCAAGCCCCTTGTGTTCGGCGTTGAGTCGGCCGGACTGTTTGAAGACCCAACAATTTTGGTGGGTGTGGTTTGCAGGCTTCCCAGGGGTACTGTGGATTTGACATATCCGATCCAAAATTTTGTTGAGGTCGGATAGCTCATCACTGTTGTCCTTACGAGGCAGTGTTTTGTTGTTCGGCCGCGAGCTTTTGAATCCGGCGTTGACCGCCGTGTTCTTTGGGCCATTTTCTTTGTTTCGGCGCTGATCCTTTAGGCGCCATGATTTTCCATTTCCATCTCCGATCTCGGATGTACTCGGGTCGCTGGTGCTGCATCTTGCCATCCAGCTATCTTCCCCCGCGCAAAAGCGGGTCATGAGGCTCGTTAGCGCGGCCATTGTTCTTGGCATTTCCTGGCCGAGGTGTGTGGCGAGCCATTCGTCTCGGACGTTATGTTTAAAAGCTCCTAGGGCTTCGGTGTCCGGACAGTCGACTATTTGGTTCTTTTTGGTGAGGAACCTGTTCTGAATTTCTTGTGACGACTCTCGGGCTGTTGGGTTATGTGACTTAAATCGCTCAGATCTGGAGGGAGGACATAAGTCCCCGAAAATTTGCTCTAAACGTCCTCGAGCTCTTCCCAACTTCCAATGGTATTTTCTGGGAGGCTTTTGAGCCAATGCCGAGCTGGCCCTTTGAGCTTGAGGGGTAGATATTTTATGGCGTGGAGATCGTCTCCTATAGCCATATGTATGTGTAGGATGTAATCCTCAATCTAGACTCCGGGGTCTGTTGTTCCGTCGTATGCCTCTATGTTTACGGGCTTGAATCCCGCTGGAAATTCATGATCCAGCACCTCATCGGTGAAACATAGTGGGTGTCGGCGCCCAGATTTAGGTGGGCCGTTATCTTGAGCAGTCGGCGGTTGTGTTGCTTCTGAGGCCCTCTTTTTGGCCCATAAATGGACCTGACCGGGCCATCTGGTTTGCGAGGATCTTTATGTGCGTCATGTGCCGGCTTGTGTGCGGCACCGCTTGCCGCTCCTGGCATGTCATCTGGTCATCTATCCGGCCAGGCGGCCTATTTACTTTTTGATTTTGGGGGCTCTACGGCCTCCTCGTCGAATTCGGGCAGCAGCTTGCGCTTCGGGTAGCTCTTTGCTTGATGGCTATTGCCGTATTTGTCCGCGGTCTTGAGTACTTTGCTCCACCTCATTCTGAGTATGTCTTCCGCTGTTTTGAGCTTCTCTTTCTGCTTCTTCAAACTTCTTGCAGTGGCGGAAAGCCTTTTGTGCAGGTTCTTGTGCTCCGGTGGTGTGTCCGGCGTGAGATCGTCTGGGCTGTTGTTTTCGCCGAGGATGGGTTGATTGTCCGATTCATCCTGTTTGGATGGTTGCCTGGTAGCATGTTTGCCGTCCACTGGTTTGCCCTGCTCTACGGCTGGGTCATTATGGGTGCTGTTGTTATCGAGGCGGGACTTGGGGCGGCGCTTGCGTCGCCGTTTTGGTTGTTTTTCGGGGGAATTATCCTTCGCCGCGTCCCGTTGTTCCTCATTATTGCTCCCTTTTGGGGTGTCCACCATATATATATCATGGGTTGAGGTGGCTTTCCAGTGCCCAGTAGGCACTGGTTCTTGGTCGTCTCCGGCATCGTCGTCCATACCGTCGATGTCTTCGGAGTCGTAGTCTAGCATGTCTTTTAAATCGTCGACAGTGGCTACAAAGTGGGTGGTGGGTGGGCTTTGAATTTCTTCGTCGTCCGTATCCCAACCGTCTTGGCCGCAGTCCGGCCAGGACTCTCCTGATAACGAGAGATACTTTAGCGAATTCAGGATGTCGCCAAAGGATGAGTGCTGAAAGATGTCCGCGGCTGTGAACTCCATGATCGGCGCCCGATCGGATTCGATTGGTAAGGGCGCAGGAGGTTCGGAGTCCGGCGAGGAGTCCGGCACCTCGAAGTTACGGGCTTTACAAGTGACAAGGTCAGTATCCGGCTCCATCACCGTAAAGGTTGCAGCCCCCGAGGCAGTGTCTAGCCATCCGTCCTCGATCTGCGCAGTCGGCTCCGAATTAGGGGTCGGAGTGGACTTATGTGCGGCCTCTAGGGCACTGTCCGGCAGCAGAGCTAAATCATGCCCATTGTGACAGTGCGGCGCGCTCGGCTGTGGCTCGACTCCGTTGGAGACTGGCTCGACTTCGTTGAAGATCAAGTCTCCGCGGATGTCAGCCGTGAAGTTTAGGCTTCGAATCGACTCGATGGCCGGGGCATAGCTTCGATCTACTCCGGATGGCTGCTTAATTGGCCCGCATGCAAAGCCGCCGAACACGAAGATCTGTCCGGGAGAAAAGTCTCACCCGGACTGCGTTGTTGTTGATGATTGAAGGAGCCATCAAGTTTATCGGTGGCGATACGAGGAACTCTCAACGAAAGCACCAATGTCGGTGTCAAAACCAGCGGATCTCGAGTAGGGGTCCGAGCGTGCGTCTAGGCGGATGGTAACAGGAGACAAGGGACACGATGTTTTTACCTGTGTTCGGGCCCTCTCGATGGAGGTAAAACCCTACTCCTTCTTGATTGATATTGATGATATGGGTAGTACAAGAGTAGATCTACCACGAGATCAAGGAGGCTAAACCCTAGAAGCTAGCCTATGGTATGATTGTTGTAATGGTTGTTCGTCCTACGGACTAAAACCCTCCGGTTTATATAGACACCAAGAGGGCTAGGGTTACAGTCGGTTACAATGGTAGGAGATCTACATATCCGTATTTCCAAGCTTGCCTTCCACGCCAAGGAAAGTCCCATCCGGACACGGGACGAAGTCTTCAATCTTGTATCTTCATAGTCTTGGAGTCCAGCCGATGATGATAGTTCGGCTATCCGGACACCCCCTAGTCCAGGACTCCCTCAGTAGCCCCTGAACCAGGCTTCAATGACGATGAGTCCGGCCCGCATATTGTCTTCGACATTGCAAGGCGGGTTCTTCCTCCGAATAATTCATAGAAGATTGTGAACACCAGGATAGTGTCCGCCTCTGTAAAATAAATTCCACATACCACCGTAGAGAGAATAATGTGTACACAAGTTCAATCTGCTGACGTATCTTGTGGTGTGACGTCACACCACTACCAAGCCCTTACTTGAATTGTTTTTATTATACCACCTCAGCGCATTTAGCGAAGCGGTTTCCTTGGCACGTCTTATCGAAGCAGAGATCGTGTTCCCCTTATTTCGGATTCTCATCAATGCGGACGTGGGTAACCCAACCGTGCCCGCTGCCACGCCTCCTCTATCGAAGGTGAGTCCCAAACGGTCACGAGGACGGCTCTTGGTATTCTCCCTCTTTATAATGGGAACAAGGCTCGTTTCTTTTTTTCAATCCTCAATCGAATCTGCCCTCATACGAGTTCCAACACCCAGAGCCCCAGATTCGAAAGTGCCTCGACCTACAACAATGTCCGGCTCCGACCTATAGGGCCGGTGGATGCCCTCCTCCGTCACGGAAGAGGACATGCAAAAGCTGAGAGAAGCGTGCACCGACCCACGAGATTTCGAATAGGTTGCGCGCCAAAGGGCAAGTCATTCCTACTCCCGAGCCCAATAAAGCGCCGTGTTTGTGTCCCACCTCCGTCGGGGTTTAGGCTTCCCGATGGATCCTTTTGTGAGAGGGCTCATGTTTTACTATGGGTTGGAATTCCACGACTTGGCTCCGGAGTCCATCCTCCACATCTCATCATTCATTGTCGTCTGCGAAGCCCTCCGCACTACCCCTCACTTCGGCTTGTGGCTGAAAACCTTCAACGTGGAGCCGAAGATGATCGAGGGGCGTCAAGTAGAGTGTGGCGGGGCGGTTGTAAGCAAGAGGGCCGATGCTCCATGGCCCGAGGGCTCTTTCTAGGAGGAGCTCGGCTTGTGGCAACAGGAGTGGTTTTATATTACCGCTCCCAGGGGCAGCAGGCAGAAGCCACCGCCCATCTTCCGCTCAGGCCCTCCACGACGGCTGATGTCATGGGTCAACCAAGGGCTCAACTGGAGGCCGTCAAAGGACGTACCCCTATTGTAGGGCCGGATTCGAGACCTCCAAGAGAGGGAGATCAATCTGGTCGTGGTGATGCAGGTTATGCTGATTAGGCGTCTTCTGCCCTGCAAACGTCGCCCTCTCCGGCTGTGGGAATTCAATCCGGAGGGGCCATGAGTTCTCCAACACTTAATGGGTACGACACCCGTGGAGATGTACAAATTGTTCTTCGGATCACAAGAGGTGTGTCCGGAATAGACCGAGGACGCCGGCCTAAGCTGCAATCGCCCGGATACACAAGTAAGTAGCTCTATGTCCGGACATACCGTTCGTTTGCATATCTTGGATTTGCCTTTTAACCAATTGTCCTCTGAACAGGAGTGGATAGCGCAAGCAAAACTGATACGGTTTCCGGCCCCCCTCCCGGAGACCACGCCGGATCCCGTGTTGGTCAAGATGCTGGAGGTTGCACCTTCGGAGGAAGGCGAAGGGGAAAACAGAGAAACTACCGCCTCTACCAAGGAGGCTTTCGAGAAAGGGGGGATTGAGAATCCCTCCTTCCAAGGGGAGAAGAGGACCGCTTCCGAAAACCCGGAGGCCAAGGCCTCAAAGCGGGGGAAGAGATCTTCACCGGAGGGTCTTGCGCCTGGGGAAGCCCCGGCCGCACCCTCTCCCCCAAGGGATCAGCCCTCCAGCGAGCCGTAGTAAAAAAAGGGGAGTTTTGTAATAAGGGACATCCCTATTTTTGCTTCTGAGGATAACCGAAGTTTTTACCTTGTAGTTCCGATCTCCGTCCTTCTCAACTGAGCTCGTCTTCGGGGGACCTTCGTCCGGAGATGATGGAAAGCAAAACGCCTCCATCTCCCGCACCGACAGGCGGGGTGGACGACCCTGAGGTGTCGTCACGAAGGGTATCCCCGAGTCCGGCAGGGCCGAAGAGTTCGACGCCAACTGGTGTACGGCCGTGGGAGCTGAAGGATCTGCTTGAGAAGGCGTCTATCTCAGAAGGTCACCGTACATTGATGAGTACGGTAATTGAAAGAATTTCATCCGCCGAGGGCGGGTTGCATGATGCCGTCAGAAGTTTGCTGGCGGGGTTTGAGGTACGTAAAAATGGCATACCTTTTGACAGTTTTACACATAAAGCGCGCCCTGTATGGATAGTAGCCCCTGGGACTCGTTATGTTGTCGAAAGCGACAGCGTGCCGAGGATCATAATCTTAGGTATTAATTCTCGCCTTTCCTACACAGGTGGCGGATAGTCCGGTGGCCAGCCGGACTGATGGAGTTGCTGAACTAAAGCGGAAACTCGACGTTGCCGATGCGGACATCGCGCTGGTCAATAAACGACTTGACGAGTCACAAGGTAGGTTGTCTCTCCGTGGTCACCTAGTTAGGGAGCTGATGCTCACTCCTTACAACATGTATGCTTAATGCAGATGGTGCCGCTGCTGTGGAGGGCCTTCGAGCAGAGCTTGCTCAAGCCAAGGAGCAGGCCCGAAGGAGTGATGCGGCTGCCTCTAAGGCGGCCGAAGAGCTAGAAGCCGAAAGGGCTGCTCACTGCCGAAGCAGGGGGGAGATGGCCGAAATGGCCGTGAAGCTGAAAGATGTAACCAACCGCTATGAAGTTCTTGAAAACGAACACCGAGCAGAGCACGAAGACCTGAAGAAGGCCACCGCCGAAGCCAAGGATGCCTGTTCTGCAATGAGGGCTATAAAGGAGGAGCTGTGTCAGGCCGGAGACATTGCGGCTGGCAAGCCCTTTCTGCTGCGCAGGAAGTTCACAGATCCGAAGTATGCTCAGCTTGGCCAGCTGTGGGGTCCGGAGGATCCTTATATGGATTTAGCAGCGAGTGCGGCAGATGCTGTTGTGCACTTCCGAAGTCAAAAGGATCACGAGACGGAAGATCTTTTTTGGTCTCAATTCCAAAGTCCGGAGCGTTCACTTCCGTTGACCGATCGGCTGGCTGAGTGGGCTGAGTTGAATAGATTGTCCGGACTTGCCATGACGGATGTAGTGGCTCATATCTGGCCGGATAGGCCCAAGCCGAAGAGTTATTTTGGCTTATTGCAGCAATTCCTTGGGGCGGTGCCGCATATCAAGGCGATGAAGTGGTCGGCCTGCATAGAGGGCGCATGGATGGCCCTCGCCCGTGTGAAGACATACTGGACGGAGATGGATGCCACCGATGTTGCAACCCGGGGTTCGGACGAGAGCCGGTTACCCGCCGAGCACTATTTTGGGGAAGTTCTGCGGGGTGCTCGTGCAATAGAGTCGTAGTGCTCAAAGAATGTCATGTTCAAATGATCTTTATGATATGTAAAGCTATATTCATAATATAAGTGCTTTTTATACTTGTGCATTCAAGTATTAAAATATCTCCTGTGCGGCCGTTAATGTATATTTGTGTATAACCTGAAAGATGGCAGTCTTGCTTTATTACGCACATGGTGCGGGGGTGTTTGCAAAATAGCGCATTTTCACACTTAATCCAACATCTTGGTCCTGTGAAGGAGGTGGTAGCGTAGCAAACGAGGCAACCGGACTATGATGCTTGATTAATATTGATGATATGGGTAGTACAAGAGTAGATCTACCACGAGATCAAGGAGGCTAAACCCTAGAAGCTAGCCTATGGTATGATTGTTGTAATGGTTGTTCGTCCTAAGGACTAAAACCCTCCGGTTTATATAGACACCGAAGAGGGCTAGGGTTACACAGAGTCGGTTACAATGGTAGGAGATCTACATATCCGTATTGCCAAGCTTGCCTTCCACGCCAAGGAAAGTCCCATCCGGACACGGGATGAAGTCTTCAATCTTGTATCTTCATAGTCTTGGAGTCCAGCCGATGATGATAGTCTGGCTATCCGGACACCCCCTAGTCCAGGACTCCCTCAACCACCATGCTATCATGGTTGTTGTGATCCCATCTACTTCTCCACCTTCTCTTGCTGGATCAAGGAATAGGAGGAGACATCATCGAGCCGCACATGTGTTAAACTTGGAGGTGCCGTCCGTTCGGCACTAGATTGGTTGGATCATGATCGGATCGCGAAGAGTACAACTACATCAACTATGTTATATACGCTTCCGCTTTCGGTCTATAAGGGTATGTAGACACACTCTCCCCTCTTGTTGCTATACTTCTCCTAGATAGATCTTGGGTGTTCATAGGAATTTTTTTGATTTTCATGCTTCGTTCCCCATCAATATGGTGCGAGCACAACCAAGGACATTAAGCACATTCAAACAAGCATGCATCACAGGTAAGAAGTCCAAGTATCCAACAAGGCAAATAATCATAATAGTCATAGCATGCAAGCTAGTAGTGCGAAGATGCAACATACTAGAGGTAAACATGGCAATCATGTCATGTGTGTGAATAGTAGGCGTAGGCCATGCACATGACATATCGCAAGCAAGAAAA
Organism: Aegilops speltoides; assembly: GCA_021437245.1. Taxonomy (NCBI): domain Eukaryota; kingdom Viridiplantae; phylum Streptophyta; class Magnoliopsida; order Poales; family Poaceae; genus Aegilops; species Aegilops speltoides. The sequence continues at coordinate 368,531,624 of CM038142.1, forward strand.
CAAAACATGATCAAGGGATCATCATAGGCATGGGGCACAAAGAAAACATGGCGATGACAAGTGATATCTCCACCAAGCTTGCAAATACACATACTACTACGAGAATCAAGGATCATGAATAATGCAAAGCATGGGTCACAATGCATGACAAAGGCATAGGAATGAGCATATCATGCAAAGTGAACATGGCAATGATACGTCTCCATCGTATCTACTTTTCCAAACACTTTTGCCCTTGTTTTGGACTCTAACTTGCATGATTTGAATAGAACTAACCCGGACTGACGCTGTTTTCAGCTGAACTGCCATGGTGTTATTTTTGTGCAGAAATAAAAGTTCTCAGAATGACCTGATCCATGGAGCAACTTTTCAGAATTAATAAAAAATACTGGCGAAAGAATTAGCGTTAGGGGGCCCACACCATGTCCACGAGGGTGGGGGCGCCCCCCTACCCCTGGGCACGTCCCCCTGCCTCAAGGGCCCCCTGGATGTCCACCAACCTCAACTCCAACTCCATATATTTGCTTTCGCGGAGAGAAAAAAACAGAGAGAAAGTTTCATCGCGTTTTACGATACGAAGCCGCCGCCAAGCCCTAATCTCTCTCGGGAGGGCTGATCTGGAGTCCGTTTGGGGCTCCGGAGAGGGGGATTCATCACCGTCGTCATCATCAACCATCCTCCATCACCAATTTCATGATGCTCACCGCCGTGCGTGAGTAATTCCATCGCAGGCTTGCTGGACGGTGATGGGTTGGATGAGATTTACCATGTAATCAAGTTAGTTTTGTTAGGGTTTGATCCCTAGTATCCACTATGTTCTGAGATTGATGTTGCTATGACTTTGCTATGCTTAATGCTTATTCACTAGGGCCCGAGTGCCATGATTTTAGATCTGAACCTATTATGTTTTCATGAATATATGTGAGTTCTTGATCCTATCTTGCAAGTATATAGTTACCTATTATGTGTTATGATCCGACAACCCCGAAGTGACAATAATCGGGATACTTCTCGGTGATGACCGTAGTTTGAGGAGTTCATGTATTCACTATGTGTTAATGCTTTAGCCTGGTACTGTATTAAAAGGAGGCCTTAATATCCCTTAGTTTCCAGTAGGACCCCGCTGCCACGGGAGGGTAGAACAAAAGATGTCATGCAAGTTCTTTTCCATAAGCACGTGTGACTATATTATAACTATTACATGAGGAATCGCCTCAAACATAATTATCCATCACTGATCCAATGCCTACGAGCTTTTCGCATATTGCTCGTTGCTTATTTACTTTACCGTTGCTAATGTTACAATTACTACAAAACTGCTACTGTTACTTTTGCTACCGTTACCGTTACTTCCATAGTACTTTGCTACTAAATACTTTGTTGTAGATACTAAGTTATCCAGGTATGGTTGAATTGACAACTCAACTGCTAATACTTGAGAATATTCTTTGGCTCCCCTTGTGTCGAATTAATACATTTGGGTTGAATACTCTACCCTCGAAAACTGTTGCGATCCCCTATACTTGTGGGTTATCAAGACTATTTTCTGGCGCCGTTGCCGGGGAGCATAGCTTTATTCTTTGAGTCACTTGGGATTTATATCTGCTGATCACTATGAGGGACTTGAAAGACGAAAGAACTAAGATTTTTCCCTCAACTACAAGGGGAGGTAAGGAACTGCCATCTAGCTCTGCACTAGATTCTCCTTCTGTTTTGAGTAAGCATGCGACACCTAAACTTATTACTGCTATGAATTCTGATATGTCGCATGTTATTGATGATGCCACTTCTGCTATGCATGATACTTATGATGAAACTACTTCTGTGCTTGATACTACTGTGCCATTAGGTGAATTTCTTGATGAACAACTTGCTAGGGCTAGAGAGAATGAAATTATTGAAACTGATATTATTGAAGATAGTGATGATGAAGGTTCTCCCCCTAAATATGAATTGCCTGTTGTTCCAGAGGGTTATGTTATGGATGAAGAAACTGCTAGAGATTTTCTTGCTTGCAATGATAGATCCGATCTTAAGATGTTACTAGCTAATATTAAACAGAAATCTCTAAATGCTAGAATGAAATATGAAGCTGCTTTTGCTACTTCACCTATCTTTCTTACTGATAAGGATTATGAATTCTTTGTCGATCCTGAGATAATTACTTTGGTTGAATCTGATCCTTTTTATGGCTATGAATCTAAAACTGTTGTGGCACATCTTACTAAGTTGAATGATATAGCCACCCTGTTCACTAATGATGAGAAATCTCACTACTACTATATCCTTAAGATATTTCCGTTCTTATTAAAGGGTGATGCTAAAACTTGGTTTAATTCTCTTGATCCTGGTTGTGTGCGTAGTCCCCAGGATATGATTTATTACTTCTTTGCTAAATATTTTCCTGCTCATAAGAAACAAGCTGGTTTGAGGGAAATATATAATTTTGTGCAAATTGAAGAAGTGAGTCTCCCACAAGCTTGGGGGAGGCTTCTCTACTTACTTAATGCTTTGCCTGATCATCCTCTTAAGAAAAATGAAATACCTGATATCTTTTATAATGGACTAACTGATGCTTTCAAGGACCACTTGGATAGTTGTGCTGGTTGTGTTTTCAGGGAAAGAACAGTCGACCAAGCTGGGTTGCTATTGAATAATATGTTGACTAATGAAATTAATTGGACACTTCCTGAGCCAATTCCTGAGCCAATTCCTGAACCAACTCCTGAGCCAACTCCTAAACCAACTCCGAAGAAGAGGGGTATTCTATTTCTCTGTCCTGAAGATATCCAAGAGGCAAAGAAATCAATGAAAGAGAAAGGTATTAAAGCTAAAGATGTTAAGAATTTACCTCCTGTTGAAGAAATACATGGTCTTAATTTACCACCTATTGAAGAAACACATGGTCTTGATAACACGACACAGGTAGTAAAGGTAAATTCTCTCTATAGATATGATAAGGTTGAAATCCCGTCTACTAAGTTTCATAGCCAATATTGAGATGAATTTGATGACTTTATGGCTAGATAAGAAAACTTCAGTGCTTATGTTGGTAGAGAATTAAAGCGTAATGCTTACATAATTGGACGCTTGAGTGATTATATGGCTAGAGTTAAAGGTGAACTTAAACTCATTAGCAAATATGCTTCTATGGTTACCACTCAAGCAGAATAAGTACTTAAAGCTCAAAGTGATTTGCTCGATGAATTAAATTATAAACATGAGTTTGCCGTTAGAGTGGCTACTAGAACTGGTAGAATGACTCAGGAACCTTTGTATCCTAAAGGCCACCCTAAAAGAATTGAGCAAGATTCTCAGAGAAATAATTTAGATGCGCCTAGTTCTTCTAAAAATAAGAAAAAGAAAAATGATTGGACTTTGCGTGCTTCTAGTGAACCTGTTGTAGAAACACATGAGAATCCCAATGATATTTTTATTTCTGATGCTGAAACACAATCTGGTGATGAACATGAACCTAGTGGTAATGTTAATGATAATGTTCATGTTGATGCTCAACCTAGCAATAATGATGTAGAGATTGAACCTGCTGTTGATCTTGATAACCCACAATCAAAGAATTAACGTTATGATAAGAGAGACTTTGTTGCTAGGAAGCACGGTAAAGAAAGAGAACCATGGGTTCAGAAACCCATGCCTTTTCCTCCTAAGCCATCCAAGAAAAAGGATGATGAGGATTTTGAGCGCTTTGCTAAAATGATTAGACCTATCTTCTTATGTATGCGCTTAACTGATATGCTTAAAGTAAATCCTTATGATAAATATATGAAAGATATTATTACAAATAAAAGAAAGATACCGGAAGCTGAAATTTCCACCATGCTTGCTAATTACACTTTTAAAGGTGGAATACCAAAGAAACTAGGAGATCCATGGGTACAAACTATACCATGCTCCATTAAAAGAAACTATGTTAAAACTGCTTTATGATATTGGAGCCGGTGTTAGTGTTATGCCTCTCTGTTTGTATCGTAGACTTGAATTGAATAAGTTGACACCTACTGAAATATCTTTGCAAATGGCTGACAAATCAACTTCTATACCTCTCGATATTTGTGAGGGCGTGCCTGTTGTGGTTGCAAACGTCACTATTTTAATGGACTTTGTTATTCTTGATATTCCCGAGGACGATAGTATGTCAATTATCCTTGGTAGACCCTTTTTGAATACTGCAGGGGCTGTTATTGATTGCAACAAAGGCAATGTCACTTTTCATGCTAATGGTAGTGAGCATACGGTACACTTTCCGAGGAATCAACCTCAAGTTCATTGCATCAACTCTATTGGAAAAATTCCAACTATCATTATTGGAGGTTTTGAATTTCCTTTTCCTACTGTCAAGAAGAAATATGATATTCTTATTATTGGGGATGTGCATATCCCCGTTGAGGTAACCTAGTGTGATTCGAAATTTCTCTGGTTCCATGTTATTCGGAATGAGTTTGTTAACAAGACTTGATCAACCTTGTTAGTGGATTCCTTTTGATGATCATGAGATGGATGAAGTTAGAAGGCACAACCTTCTGTACCCTCTTTTTACTTTCTGTTATTTAGAATAAATAAAGCAAAAATAGTATTTTTTGTCTGTTTTCTAAATTATCCATGCAATAAAAAATATCATGAAAATAAAAGTTCTCCAAATGCCCTGCCAATTTAGTATGATTTTGTTCTATAATATGTAATAATATTTGGCACTGAGAACAAAGCAGGGGGAGCTGGCACCTGGCCACGAGGGTCCAGGGCGCGCCCACCCCTACAGGGCGCGCCCCTGCCTCGTGGTCCCATGGTGGCCCCTCTCCACTTATTCCTGCACCCACACACTTCATCTTCCTCCCAAAAAATCACCAACCAGCTCAAGCACGAGTTCTAGCTCACTTTGCTGCCATTTTTGATCTCCTTGCTCAAAGCTCCATTCACAAAACTGCTTTGGGGGATTGTTCTTTGGTATGTGACTCCTCCAATGGTACAATTAGTTTTTGTTCTAGTGCTTTATTCATTGCAAATTTTTGCTGCCTAGGTGACCCTGTTCTTGAGCTTGCATGTCAAATTTATGAGGTCCCAAGTAATTCTAATGCATGATATAGGCTCTAGGCACTTGTGGCAGTAGTTGCTATCAGTTTTGTTGAGTTTGATTCACTTTTATTTTGAATCACTAAAAATTTCAGATTTTTTTAGAAAAAGATGAAGAGATTGTTCTTGAGGGGCTCTTCTAGCCAAGGCTCTAAGGATAAGCAAACTAAGGAGAAAGAAAAGGCCAAGTACAATATTCCTCGTGTAGCGGAACTACGGCCATGTGAATGGCCTTGTGACGATTTCTTGAGAGCAGTCAGGATTTATGATGACTTTTATTCACTGGCTCATAATGCGGGCCTCACCGACTTCCTCCACGACCGGATCGAACAGTATCTCTTACTCACCAATACTTTCGTGCAAAACTTCTACTATTATCCTAAGAATTCACCTCCTTCGGTAGCTTTTCATTTATATGATGTGGATAGGGAGATGGCATTACGTGATTTTTGCGCGGTTTGCAGAATACCCTTCGAGGGCACCTTAGAGGAACCACACCGTAAAGATGTGGATGGTTTTATCGATACTATTACTGTAGGAGAATCGAGGAAGGTTTTCGATGCAAGAATAACTAGCATACATTTTCCTGTTTTACGCTACTTTGCCATATTTGCTAGTCGATGCTTTATTGGTCGCGGAAACTGTGGAAACCTCGGTGTTCCTGATATTATTATTTTGTTCCATGCTTTATTTCATGATAACTCTGGTAGTATGGGTGGTATTGTCGCTAAACGGTTAATCCTGAACCGTACAAAAGGCCCCATCTTTGGAGGTATCTATGTTGCACGCCTTGCTAAACATTTCGGGATACCCATTAGGTATTTTGAGAAAGAGGAAAAGCCGCTGCCTCCTACTTTCTTAGACTATAAGAGCATGGTAGCACATGAGTTTATTGTTAACAATGATGATAAGACGCTTCTATATAATTTGAGATTTGATAAGAAACACAATGAGATTATTGTCTTGCCTGCGTCCTCTTTGTTTGATTTAACTGCATGCCCTTATCTCGTCTTACCGAAGGCCATATACGCACTCCGTGGCCAGACATCCGCTCCAGAGCCTGAGCCGGAACCACCACTTGACCGTTATCGACCATCATCTTATTAGTGGGATCCGGAGGAGATCGCCAGTCAGTGGCAGTACAATGACACTCCTCAGTACACCGAGGAGAGTAGCCGTGATCCATGGGCATAGACCAACTTACGCCAAAAGCCTAAGATTGGGGGAGTACGTATTTCTCACTGACATTACATTCATGTTCACACACTCACTCTAGTTGTCGGTGCTTATACTTTTTCATTGTACTATCCATGCTAGTTTAATTCATTTTTCTAGTTTTCTTCATGTGTGTTTGATAAACCTTAAGAAAATCCAAAAAAAATTAGTTAGTTTAATTTCCTTGCTTCTAGTAGTAATTAAAAGAAAACCGAAAAAGATTTTTCGTTCTTCTTTTTACTTGTTGGGAGCTTTCCCGTGTAAATAGTTTTATTTCTTTTCTTTCCTTTGGGGGTCGATAGGAGAAGACCATAGTGAAAATGTTTAGTGGCTCCAATATGCATGATTGTTGATTTAACCAAGAGCCCGTATTACCTTGCCTTCTCCCTTGAATTGAATGCTTGCAGATTCCAGCTTAGTCCAATGCACGTGCACTATTATTATTATACACATCGCTCGGTCGTGCAAGTGAAAGGCAATAATGACGATATATGATGGACTGATTGAGATGAGAGAAGCTGGTATGAACTCGACCTCTTTTTTTGTAAATATGATTAGTTCATCGTTCCTGATTCAGCCTATTATGAATAAACATGTTTGCAATGACAATTAGAGATTATAGTTGTTTATGCCATGTTTAATTAGCTAGGAGCTTATAATGGTTTACCTTGCATGCCAACATGCTATTAAAATGGTTGTGATGTGGTATGATAGAGTGGTATCCTCCTTTGAATGATTCGAGTGACTCGACTTGGCACATGTTCATGCATGTAGTTGAAACAAAATCAACATAGCCTTCACGATATTTATGTTCATAGTGGATTATATCCTATTCATGCTTGCACCCGGTGTTGATTAATTTTAATGCATGTTCATGACTGTTGTCGCTCTCTCAGTTGGTCGCTTCCCAGTCTTTTGCTAGCCTTCACATGTACTAAGTGGGAATACTGTTTGCGCATCCAAACTCCATAAACTCCAAAGTTATTCCATATGAGTCCACCAAACCTTCCTATATGCGGTATTTACCTGCCGTTCCAAGTAAATTTGTATGTGCCAAACTCCAAACCTTCAAATGAAATTCTGTTTTGTATGCTCGAGCAACTCATGTATCAACTGGGGATGTCTGTATCTTCCATGCTAGGTGGGTTATTCTCAAGATGAGTGGACTCCGCTCCTCATTCACGAGAAAATGGCTGGTAACCGGGATGCCCAGTCCTATGCTCAAATCAAATAAAAATAATTAAACAAAACTCCCCCGGGATTGTTGCTAGTTGGAGGCACCGATTGTTTCGGGCAAGCCATGGATTGATGTTTGTTGGTGGTGGGGGAGTATAAACTTTACCATTCTGTTTGGGAACCACGTATAATGTGTGTAGCATGGAAGATATCGATATCTCATAGTTGCTATGTTGACAATGAAAGTATACAGCTCAAAATGTTATTCCTCTCTATTTCAAAATTGAGCTCTGGCACCTCTACAAATCCCTGCTTCCCTCTGCGAAGGGCCTACCTATTTACTTTTATGTTGAGTCATCACCAACTTATTAAAAAGCACCCGCTGGAGAGCACCACTGTCATTTGCATCCATTACTATTAGTTTATATTGGGTATGACTTGACTGGATCTCTTTTACCATGAATTACAATGTTTAGTCAGTCCTCGATCTTTAAAGGTGCTCTGCATTTATGTTTTGCGGTCTCAGAAAGGGCTAGCGAGATACCATCTTGTTATATCATATTATGATTGTTTTGAGAAAGTGTTGTCATCGGAGTTTTATTATTATTGCTCGCTAGTTGATTATGCCATTGATAAGAGTAAACATGAGACCTAAGTGTTATTGTGAATATGTTTAGTTCATGATCTTTGCTGAAAACTTGAATGTTGGCTTTACATATTTACAAGAACAAGAGCAAACAAAGTTTTTAAAAGTTTTTCTTTATGACTTTTAGTTTGTCAACTGAATTGCTTGAGGACAAGCAAAGGTTTAAGCTTGGGGGAGTTGATACGTCTCCATCGTATCTACTTTTCCAAACACTTTTGCCCTTGTTTTGGACTCTAACTTCCATGATTTGAATGGAACTAACCCGGACTGACGTTGTTTTCAGCAGAACTGCCATGGTGTTATTTTTGTGCAGAAATAGAAGTTCTCGGAATGACCTGAAAATCCACGGAGCAACTTTTCATAATTAATAAAAAAATACTGGCGAAAGAATTAGCATCAGGGGGCCCACACCCTGTCCACGAGGGTGGGGGTGCGCCCCCTCCCCCTAGGCGCGTCCCCCTACCTCATGGGCCCCCTGTATGTCCACCGACCTCAACTCCAACTCCATATATTTGCTTTCATGGAGAAACAAATCAGAGAGAAAGTTTCATCACGTTTTACGATATAGAGCCGCCGCCAAGCCCTAATCTCTCTCGGGAGGGCTGATCTGGAGTCCGTTCGGGGCTCCGGAGAGGGGGATTCGTCGCCGTCGTCATCATCAACCATCCTCCATCACCAATTTCATGATGCTCACCGCCGTGCGTGTGTAATTCCATCATAGGCTTGCTGGACGGTGATAGGTTGGAAGATATTTACCATGTAATCAAGTTAGTTTTTTTAGGGTTTGATCCCTAGTATCCACTATGTTCTAAGATTGATGTTCCTATGACTTTGCTATGCTTAATGCTTGTCACTAGGGCCCGAGTGCCATGATTTCAGATCTGAACCTATTATGTTTTCATGAAGATATGTGAGTTCTTGATCCTATCTTGCAAGTCTATAGTCACCTATTATGTGTTATGATCCGACAACGCCGAAGTGACAATAATTAGGATACTTCTCGGTGATGACCGTAGTTTGAGGAGTTCATGATTCACTATGTGTTAATGCTTTGGTCCAGTTCTCTATTAGAAGGAGTCCTTAATATCCCTTAGTTTCCATTAGGACCCCGCTGACGGGAGGGTAGGACAAAAGATGTCATGCAAGTTCTTTTCCATAAGCACGTGTGACTATATTCGGAATACATGCCTACATTACATTAATGAACTAGAGCTAGTTCTGTGTCACCCTATGTTATAACTATTACATGAGGAATCACATCTGACATAATTATCCATCACTGATCCAATGCCTACGAGCTTTTCACGTATTGCTCTTTGCTTATTTACTTTACCGTTGCTACTGTTACAATTACTACAAAACTGCTACTGTTACTTTTGCTACCGTTACCGTTACTTCCATACTACTTTGCTACTAAATACTTTGTTGCAGATACTAAGTTATCCAGGTGTGGGTGAATTGACAACTCAACTGCTAATACTTGAGAATATTCTTTGGCTCCCCTTGTGTCGAATCAATAAATTTGGGTTGAATACTCTACCCTCGAAAACTGTTGCGACCCCCTATACTTGTGGGTTATAAGGCGCCAATAACCATGTCAGGCCATGTATAAGAAATGCACGAAGTGGGCGGGTGGAGGGTAAGTACTCCATGGTAGCGCACGTTTTCATTGCTCTCTAGAGCTCGTTTCATCAAGTCGTGCGCTTGTGAGGTTGACGAGTAAGTGTGATCACCTACACAACATAGACACAAACGAAACAATGTATGTGTGTAGTAAATGTACACATCACCTATCGTGATGTGTATGAGCACATGAGAATTAGCACAAGATAAGAAATGCTCAAAGAAATTTTAGGCACAATATAGAAATATGCCATACATCATGAAAGCATAATTATTATATATAACGTGATGGGGACATAAATTGGCCATGCAAGTGTATGGCACATCAATAACATTTTTATTCATGGGGAGAATATTGTGCACATAATTATTAGGATCATGCAACGGATGTGGTTGATCAAATTCTCCTAAAATGTATGAGGAAACTATGGGCGTCTCCTCGTGAGCAATAGTGAAAGCATAATATGGAGAAAATTGACAACATGGCAAAAAATGCATGTCCAAAGATAGGTGTTCATGGCGTGGCATATGAGATAAATGATGTAAAGGAAGCATATCAATATTATCACAAGAAAAGAAAATGCCAATAACCATGGGCTTGTCATCTATGCCATACATGCAAATTGGGTTTATTTTAATGGCATGGCATAGTTACTATGATGAGATTGCAAATATGACATATGGTTGATCTCATGCAGAACATATGACAAGTCAAGAGAATTGTCAAACATGATGTGATCGAGAGAACTATCACAAGAAATCCTACACAACATGTACAACTAATAGAGTCCACATGGAAATCATCAAACCATCATAAATGGGTAATAAATCATCACATGTGGTAGTCACACTAGTGTGAAGCGTGTTAATAGGTGGATCGACATCTTGCAAGAATTCATGTCAAGATACTCCACTAGTGAGACAAGAACATCACCTTCACCTATGTTACCTTTTTTTCATTCCACTCATGTGGTGTAGGTGAGGTGGCAAGGACCAAATCATGGTCAATGCCATCATCATGGTGGAACCATGTGGGTTGTGCATAACATTCCACCATGGCCATCGTCTTGTCCAAAGGAGGGATGAAGTCGTCGAGGATCGGGGCGTCATCATATATGGGACCTAGCACCAAATGAGAAGACATAATAGAAGAGCTAAAGTTCTTAGAAGTGTAAATGGCCTCACATGCCCTATCGACTACCTCACTCTATCTATGGGGTGGTGGCTCACTCACTCCCTCAAGGTAGATGCACTCAGAGTCACATATGGTGGAGTCACTCAAATCACTAAAGTGGTGGTGGTGGTGGCTCTCCTCACATGAGAATTGTGGCATCTCATCGTATATGGGGCTAGTGGTGAAGTCACTCTTACTCTCAATATGGATGCACAAGTCTCTCAACTCATCACACATACGCCTCCTTGGTCGAAGGGAAAATCATATATTCAACCGTCTCGTCACCGTCGTTGTGGATGAAGGCCTAAGATGGCACATCATCACTCGCCTCCATGACCGAAGGAAAATCCCATGCTCGATCATCTCACTCTCGCCTCCAAAGATGAAAGCATCACCCTTGCTCGCCACCTTGTCACTCATCTCCAAATCATGTTCCTTGAGAGGCTCTGTAGTCGTAGTCGTTGTCGCGCCGTCTACAAAAAGAGTCATGGTAGACTCGGCATTGTGAATGCCAAAAAGAGGGATGGCAGTGAAGTTGTCGGGGCGTCTCTCTGTGGCCACGAGCACCTATGGGGCAGGGGGCCCCTTCTAGTCCGGCAAGGGAGCGGAGGGCGTGCGCAGAGCAGATCGAGGTCGAGCTGGGAGACGGGCGATTTTACCCAGCTTCGAGCTCTCCGAGAGATAAAACTCCTATCGCTGCTTTGTGGATCAGATTTGTTCTTGCTCAAGAGCGCGAGCGATGGTGGTGTTGGATCTACGAACCGCGGAACCCCGGTGTGGAGAAGTTCGAACGCCGAACCCCTTCTACGCGCGCATGGGCCTCCCTTTATAGTCTAAGGGGTCACCGGCGGTGGCTTGATGTAGGAAGGGGGTAGAAAGGTAAAACGCAGGTTGGTACAACAATGACCAACAAGTGTCCCCTACCTAACTCGACGGCGGGGGACAAGGGCATTTAATGCCCGTCCGGTCGCTTCCAACAAAGGTAACGAAACGACCATTAGGTGCGCCACCGATCGCCACGATGGCCTCCTTGTCGGGCCTTGCCACCCGCCCGCATGGCTGTGTAGCGCCGCCACGTGCTCCTGGGATGGCCCTAGGGTGACACGTTGCTAGATGCGCTGGAGTTTGGGTGCAGGGTGGCAGCCTTGCCGTGGCAAGCGCCTTGCCGCGGTCATTCTCTTGTTGCGCCGGCAAGCTTGCCTGTCGCCGGGCCTTGCCGGGACGCACGGGGCGTCGCGGCAAGTTCCTCTAGAGCGCCTTGGTTGGCATTCCCGGAAAGCTCCTCTTGCCGGGGCCTTTGTCTTCTTAGTTGATACTTTGTTCTTGAATGGCAGTAATAGGAAATGACGGAGGGTCTTGGCGGGCGCCCGGCAAGCCTTGCCGCTGGGCGCCGCGATTGTTCGCAGACAAGTTCGGGTACTAAGGTACCCCTACTTTAGTACACCGACAGAGCCCCGGCCCGAGCCATACACGGTGCCGGCGTTGTTGGGCCAGGCCCAAAACAAAGGCTGCGGCACGCGGCCTGGGTCCACACAAAACCTACTCCGCTTCACGCGTCCTCCCCCGAACGGCACGCGCTGATTGCGGCCATGGGAGGCGTGGGTAGTGTGCACGATTTTCAAAAGGCCCACCCCGTGATCACGGGCAGGTGAGGTCACTTCATCTGCCGCCCGGCCGCCTCCCCGCCACACGGCTCCCATGCGCGTGGGGTCGTGGGCGGTGAAGGTGGGAAACCGAGCCGTCACGGGCGGAGGTGGTGGGTCGGCCCCGTTCCTCTGCTCTCCCCGTGCTCCGATTGGCTGAGCGGGACGGCCGAGCCCCCACCTCGCTCCTTAAAAAGGGGCGGAAGGGGAGCGCAAAAATCCCGCACTTCCTCCTCTTCTCCTTTCTTCAACCTCTGCTTCTCTTCCTCTCACCCGCCATGGAGGAAGGGAACCCTGGTCCTTCATCGGTGGAGGCAAGGGTCGCCACCAGGCAGCGCGCCTCTCCCTATCCCGCGCCAGTGGTGGCGGAGCCAGCCACGAGGGGAAGAGGGAGGGGGCGAGGTCATGGGCGAGGTCAAGGGCGTGGTCGGAGCGCTCGGGGAAGAGGCGGCCGGGGCGGTGCGCCACCCCCGCCTCCGCCGGCAGCTCCTCTCCTCGAGGCGGTCTACACCGGGGACGATCCCTGGGAGTTCTTCGTCAAGCTGCGCCGGGCACCTCGTCGTCACCTCCGTCTTCCGGCTTCGTTTGCGAGCGCGATGGAGCCGGACCCGCCCGAGATGTTGGAATTGCGCATGAGGGGCTGTGGGATCAGCGGCACGCAAGTTAGTGTCGTATCCCCAGCCCCCGGCATGATGTATTTCGATCGAGGGTGGAAGATGTTCGCCCAAGATCCACAGCTTGACGGCGGGTTCACCTCCATTTTGTTAATGGAGGCGACCTTTCGCCGTCAAGGTCTTCGGGACTCCGCACCGGGCGAGATGTTGCGTGGACAGCTCCTCCGATAGCGAAGACTCCCCCTCGAGCGAGAGTGACGAGGAGGAGAGCGACAGCGACGACGAGGACGGCGGTGGATCCGACTAGGCGTCGGTCGTCGCCTCGCGCGCCACCGGCGACCCCATCATCCGGGTCGCCGGCCTTCTGAACTCCCCGGGGTCGTCTCCTTGGGCGGCTGGTGTAGGGAGGCTGCGGAAGAGGAAGAGGGGTGGCGGCAAGGCCGTCAAGTCGGAGTACGAGGGCGTGGTGCCCTCGACAGCAGGCCGACGCCCCGCCGCCTGTCTTCGAGCTCGCTTCGGCGCCTCCGCCTCCGCCAAGCCCCGGCCGCCCCGGATGTTCTCTTGGTGTCTTCGCACCCGTAGCTCACCTAGGCGCCCTTTGCCCTTCCCGCAAACTTCTCTTGCCGGGCCTCCTTGACCTACCTCAAGAGAGAAACAGAGAGGGATACGGCATCTTATCTTTTTTAACTTGTAAGCCTTCGGCCTTAGCTGCATTTAAAACTTGTAATCCTCTCTTTCATATTTTTCATCCTCTATGGACTTGTAATCGAATGGGATGTTTTTAATGAAAAGAGGGAATGCTTGCCGGTTATATCCTTTACTTGATTCCGTGCCTTGTATGTTTCCACCCCACGCTATGAGGGAACTTGCGGCGCAAGCACACTTGTCGAGTGCGGAACATCAGCAGCCATTGGCGGTGTTGTCTCCGCAAGAAACCTTGTCGGGTCAGCTTGCGCAAGACTTGTATTGTTGAGCGGACTCGAAAACAAATCAAGGGCGAACTTGACCGCGAAGTCGATTCCTCTCGCGATAGGTTTTCCATACAAGGCACGCTCGTTCGAGGACGCGGCCTCACATTCCCCAGTCCATAAGAGGATGCATGATGAGCGATGAAAAGCTTATCTGATATCACAGCCCCCGGCGACTCTGGCTTGCCGGGGGTGAATCTTGGTATTTGCAGCCCCCGGCAACTCTGGCTCGCCGAGACCCAGGTGCCGGTGCGCCTTTCTTTGTCCTTGTCGCCGACGTCGCAGCCCCCGGGGACCCTGGCTTGCCGCGAAGGAATCTTGGTACTCGCAGCCCCCAGCAACGCCGGTTTGCCGGGGCCCAGGTGCCAGTGCGCCCTTCTGTTCTTTCCTTGTCGCTGTTATTTTAGTCATGAGAATAACTTAGACAGCGCCGCAATAAGTTACTTTTTGCAACGCAACTTCATGTTGGGCAATGCAATGCTATGTTTCGCCCTTTGTATGTTTATACTCTACGCTTTTAGGGGACTTGCCGGTGCATACACGCTTGCTGAGTGCGGAACATCAGCAGCCCGCTGGCGGTGTTGCCTCCGGCAAGAAACCTCGTCGGGCTAGTTGCAGCGCGCTTTCATCATTGAGCGGACTCGGAAACAAATCAACAGCGCAACTTACCCACGAGTCGGCTCCTCCGCGCACAAGTTTCTCATACAAAGGACGTCCCACGGCAAGGCTTGCTACGTTACATCCTTTACTTCATCACATCCCTTGTATGTTTTTACCGTACGCTTTCAGGAAACTTGCCGGTGCTAACACACTTGCTGAGTGCGGCACATCAGCAGCCCGCTAGCGGTGTTGCCTCCGGCAAGAAACCTTGTCGGGCTAGTCGCAGCGCACTTTCATTGTTGAGCGGACTCGAAACAAAGCAAGGGCGCAACTTAGCCACGAGTTGGCCCCTTTGCGCACAGGTTTTCCATACAAAGGACGGATGTTCAAGGAATATAACATGGAATTTTAAAACTGAAAGTGTTCTGTACTCAAACTTGGGCAACTCAGCTTTTCCGTCTTCTGCGCTTCGGCAGGGCCGCACTTCTCCCTTGATTCCCTCCCTTTTACGTTTTCACCCTCACGCTTTCAGGGATCCCGCCGGTGCAAACACACTTGCTGAGTGCGGAACATCAGCAGCCCGCTGGCGGTGTTGCCTCCGGCAGGAAGAACTCGTCGGGCTAGTTGCAGCGCGCTTTCATCGTTAAGCGGACTCGAAACAAAGCAAGGGCGCAACTTAGCCACGATTCGACCCCCTTTGCGCACAGGCTTTTCATACAAGGTACGGTCCTTCAAGGAATGTGACTCAACAGTTTGGAGCTGAGTGCTCTCTTTGCTCTACTGGCCGGTGGAGCTCGATGGCGCGTCCTCGACGGCGGCGCAGCACTCCGGAGAGGTGCGCTTGCCGGAGTAGGCACCAGAGCTGTTCTTGCCGGGCTTAGTCTTTGGTAGAACTGCCTTTGCCTTCTTGCGCTTGCCGGTGGAGCTCGATGGTGCGTCCTCGACGGCAGCGCAGCACTCCAGAGAGGTGCGCTTGCCGGAGTGGGCATCAGAGCTACTCTTGCCGGACTTGGCATTCTTCTTCCCCCGGGGAGCTTCAGCGGCAAGTGGCTCGCGCTCTGCTGCAGCTGCTGCTTCCCGATAGATCTTGTCGGTACAGATAAGTGCATCCTTCTTGTCACCTTGGACAGAAATGACACTTATCGGACCAGGCATCTTGAGCACATTGTAGGCGTAGTGAGAGGCTGCCATGAACTTGGCGAAGGCCGACGGCCTAGTATCCCATTGTAGGGCAATGGGAAATCAGCAACATCAAACGTGACCCTCTCTGTCCTGAAATTCAGCTCGCTGCCAAATGTCACTGGCAGTGTGATCTTCCCCTTCGGCTTGCTCCTTCCCAGATTTATCCCTTGAAAGGTACCAGTTTCTTCGAGCTCGATGTCAGGGATCTGGAGCTTCTTGAGCATTGCGGAGGAGATCAGGTTCAGGCCGGCCCCGCCGTCAACCAACATCTTCGTGACCTTGAGGTTGCGGATTGTTGGGGAAACCAACATTGGCAAGCACCCGACCGCAGTGATGTGATCAGGGTGATCCTCAACATCGAAGATGATGGGCGTGCTGGACCACTTCAGAGGCTTGCGTGACTCGACGGACGGCTCTGCTGCGTTTACTTTTCGCACCCACTGCTTGAGTTGGCGGTGCGAGGTGTGCAGAGAGGCACCGCCGTCGATGCACAACACCTCCGTTGCCTTCTGAAACTCTTGGTCATCAGTCTCATCTTCCTCCATCTCATCATCTTCATCTTCCTCTTCGTCCTTGTCGCGCCACGGGAGGCTCTGTCTCCTTGCCGCTGCTTGGCCTTGCTGCAGTGCCCTCCCGGCAGAAGCTTCTTGCCGGATCCTCCGCCACCTCCTCGGCTTTTCCTTGTCGCGGTGCTCGACTCAGCCTTCAGAGCTCGCCATCCGCTCAACTTTCTTGCAGGTTTGAGGTCATGGCCCTTGGTGCGGTGAATCTTGCAATACCGCTTGCCGGAGCTATCTCGCTTGTCGGCGGCTACCACAGCCTCGCCGAGTCATCGGCTTTGGCCTTGTCGGAGCCGCCTCCGTTCGGAATGCTCAACAGCTAGCACATCCTTAGCCTTTTCTTCCTGTTGTTCCGCCCGGTTCTTCCTTTCCGGGCGGCATCCTCACTGCCGATCCTTCGCTCCCGCATCTCTCCGGGATTTTCCACCCTCCTCAGCCCGTGCACACTTGTCGGCCAGAGCGCATAGCTCGCCGACATCTTCGATCTTGCACATCGCCATCTCCTCCTCATCCTCGCGGTTACGCGACGTTTCGTGGAACGCGCCGATAACCGCGGGGTGGACGCTCGATGTTACGCTGCACTGGCTGAATCTCAGATGTATTTGCGCAGGGCTCTCCTCCTTTCGACGAGCAGATGCAGATCGCTCTCCGCCATGGGGTTTGTGGCCACCGTGAAAGCGCCGACAAACCGATGACACAGTCCGCCCATGAAGAGATGGAGCCGTCCGCAAGTGCATGAGCCAAGATCCGACGTTGGGCTTGAGCACCAGCGGAAGTAGTTGGCGAGATCTTTCGTCGCGCCCTCCGCAGCCTCGCACCGCGATGGTGTAGATGATGAGGAACTCCGACGGATGTATCCTGCCATCATACTTTCGCACGCCGGGCTTGAAGTTCTTGGTATCGGCCACCGACTTGCCGCAGCTCACGGGTGAACGCAGGGCAACCCGCCGCGATATGGCAAGTCGCCGTTCTTCGGGCGCATGCATATCGACAGTGGGCCCAGCGCTGGTCGATTGACGCGCGCTTCCCTTCGCACTCGGCGCGAAAAGGCGTCTTCGTGCCGCCGTTTTGGAGAACGTGGCGTTGATCGCGGCGGGTTCGCGGGTCCGACGACGCGGTGGAGTCGGCGCAAAGTTGGCCCGACGAGCCGGCGACCTCGCCTTCGGGCTGGGAGTGCACGGAGGTGGCACCCCCAGCGGTCTTGTCGGCGTCGGCTTGCGCTGGGTGCCTTGCCGGGCTTCGGCGCGCCGGTTGCCGGGCTTGTTGCCGTTGGCGGCCGATGAGGCTGTAAATGGTCATCCTCCGCCGCCAATCTTGTGTGGCGCCGAGGGTAATCCAGAAGCACTGGGCTCGGCCAGCGCTTCCTCCGCAGATCTTGGGTGGTGGTGGCGACAAGTGGCGCGAGGAGCGGATGTGCTCGGACTCCCAACTGGATTGAAGGAGCAACACCCGTCCGGCGATCAAGACCTCACTCGCGCCAAAGATGTCGCGCGCATGCTGGTCTCGAACGCCCCGCGACCCACCAGCTTGGCCTTGCTCCATCGCGAGCACGGTGCTAGGAGCACCGGGCGTTGTCGACCTTGCACCTCCCGGGAAGGGTGTGGCGTCTCGCACGGCCGCCGACGCTATGGGCCTTGTTTTTGGACCTGGTGACGACGTGAGTCCCACCGTCGGCGCCCGCTCCTCCGCTGGCGTCCACTCCACCGCCCGCTTGTTCGGGCGGTGGTGGTAGAATCGATGTAGACGGAGCGCCACCGAAGGGTTCTTCTTTGGTGGCATGTTGATGAAGGCGTTGATGTAGCGCGGAGAGACCGGATCGATGCTCACGACCGACGCGCCTCTACCCGGGCGCGCCAAAGATGTCGGGCGTCTCTCTGGCCACGAGCACCTATGGGGCAGGGGGCCCTTCTAGTCCGCAAGGAGCGGAGGGCGGCGCAGAGCAGATCGAGGTCGAGCGCTGGGAGACGGGCGATTTTACCCAGCTTCGAGCTCTCCGGAGAGATAAAACTCCTATCGCTGCTTTGTGATCAGATTTGTTCTTGCTCAAGAGCGCGAGCGATGGTGGTGTTGATCTACGAACCGCGGAACCCGGTGTGGAGAAGTTCGAACCGCCAACCCCTTCTACGCGCGCATGGGCCTCCTTTTATAGTCTAAGGGGTCACCGCAGTGTGGTGTAGGAAGGGGGTAGAAAGGTAAAACGCAGGTTGGTACAACAAGGACAACAAAGTGTCCCCTACCTAACTCGACGGCAGGGACAAGGGCATTTAATGCCCGTCCGGTCGCTTCCAACAATGTAACGAACGACCGTTAGGTGCGCCACCGATCGCCACGATGGCCTCCTTGTCGCCCGCTGCCACCCGCTCCGCATGGATGTGCGGCGCCTACCGCCACGTGCTCTCGGATGGCCCCTGGGTGACACGTTCTTTGGATGCGCTGGAGTTTGGGTGCAGGGTGGCAGCCTTGCCGCGGTCCTTCTCTTGTTGCGCCGGCAAGCTTGCCGGTCGCCGGGCCTTGCCGGGACGCACGGGGCGTCGCGGCAAGTTCCTCTAGAGCGCCTTGGTTGGCCTTCCCGGCAAGCTCCTCTTGCCAGGGCCTTTGTCTTCTTAGTTGATACTTTGTTCTTGAATGGCAGTAATAGGAAATGACGGAGGGTCTTGGCGGGCGCCTGCAAGCCTTTGCTGGGCGCCGCGATCGCCTTATGCACAAGTTCGGGGTACTAAGGTACCCCTACTTTAGTACACCGACAGAAGTCGAACTTGGGACCGTCATTGTGAAGCTCGTCGGTCTTGGACATCGTGGTGGTACTATCCTCATGCTCGCCGTCGTGGATCTTGGTCGTCGCAATGTGTGCTCGAGGTGGAGAAGCCTTGGCCTTCTTGAGTTCTTGCACCTCCTTGAGAGCACCATTGTAGAGGTCATCAAGAGTCTCGTATTTGTTTGTGAAGATAGTCTTGGCGATGTTGTTGTCCAATCCCATCGTGAAGTGGAACTTCATCCAAATGGGATCATCCACACCGACTCGTCACAAGGCTTCCTTCATCTCCATTAAGTACTCATCGATGGACTTGGATCCTTGGATGGTGTTCTCCAATTGGCATAGAAGATGTTCCGCGTAGGTGGAAGGCACGAACTCTCACCGCATAGCTCTCTTCGTCTTGGGAAAACTCATGTGGAAGTTCTTCGAAGGTGTGTGAAGCCACCGTGTTTACTCGTGGTCGCGGAAGTTACTTGTGGCGCACTTCACTTGATCTTCGGAGGGGGCATGATGTAGCTCGTGGTAGTCGTCCATCTTGCGCACCCACTCGAGATTCTCCTCGGGGTCTTGAGTCCCATAGAAATAAATCTCGTGGTCGGTGTCTAGGTCACTGTAGCTCGTGGAAGACGCGGACTTGAGCTTGGGGAGCTTCTCTTGAGGTGCTTGTCGGCGAAGATGCCAAAGGGAAACCTTGTACGTTGATCGTTTCGCTACATCCAAAGGTGGAGATGCCTTAAAGTCGCTTGGCAAAGATGCAAAAGTAGATGGTGAAGTCACAGAGCAGTCGTTGGTGTTGAGCTCTTGACATTCACGTTCTTGTCGGTGATGGTGTCGATGCCGATGTGACCTTGCTGGAGATGGTAGCTCGAAAGCATGTGCACTTGAGTGCCTTCTCGAATATGAGGAAGACCTCTTGTTGGTGTTGATGAGGGCTTTGCGCTCCTCCATTTGAGCATCCATCTTGGTGTTGATGAAGTTTTTCATGGCATCAAACTCGTCGCCGTGGTTGCAGACCAAACTAGATGTGCTTTGCCTATCCATCACAAGACTCAAGCAAATATGAGTGGAGATAAACAATACCAAGATACATTTTCCCAAAGTTGCGGATATATATCGTTTCACTCAATGTAAATTGAGAGCATAGTGGAATTGGTACCGGTTCACTCACACCCACAAAGTAAAGCTTATCGAGTGGCTTGGTTAGGACAAGTGGCACAAAATTCAAGCAAATTGAAGTCCAAGATATTGTAAATGTTGAAATAGACCCAAACGACTCAAAATGCTAAGCAAGTGATCAAAAATATAGATGAGGCAATAAAGAAACACACGATGGGATAATGGGGCTTGTGCAACTCTAGGGATGAGCAATACAAAATTGCCTAATGAGGATAAGCTCGTGTTGCACAAACACTAGGAGAGCACTAGGTGGACTGCACACTTGGGCACAATTCACCGCTTGGCACCAACCTATATGCATCCAAGAAAATATTTCCTATTCCATGTATCCACATGCACAAGTATCTCTTTTCATGCTCCGCTCTTTGCTTATAAGCTTTGGATCTTTTTCTTGCTTAGAAGCTCTCTATTTTTTTGATATTTTTTTGATCTTCTCTTCCTTTCCACTAGGCTTATTGATCCTCAACCCAATACATGACACAAGTATCACAAGATATGCATGAGAGCAAGCAATTGAACTATATAATATATCAAATTATGCAACAACATGATATTTATCACTAAGGTGCTCATGTTTCTGCTAAGCCCGGCAATACCCAGAATGCTATTCTCAATAGGTATGAAGGTATTTGAAAAGATGGTGGGGCTATCAAAGTGTAATGGCAAGGAAGGAAAAGTTTATGACGGAATGGATACCTTCATCACACTTAACATTTCACGAAGTCAGTGGTAACCGGCCTTGGTTCTGGTTGAAGATGGTCTCAAAAGATGGATGATCATCGTCGGTTGCGGAAGCTCGTGGTGGATGTAGTCCATGTAACAATACAAGTCGTCGGTGCTTGATGAAGAAGTAACCGTCCCTAAGTAGCCGAAACACCTTAGGAGACTCAAATCACAACTCAAGCAACCACAAATGTAATGCAAAATAAAATGGGTTACATTGCGGAAGTTGATGGTGGTATTGCGGATGATATGGTGGAGGGCATAGGAAAAGGTGCCAAAATTCCGAAAATTTGATGGAGTTAAATGATGGAGGAAGTATTTTTGTGGGATTGTGGATGTCAATAGCTACAAAACAAGCTAAAGAACACGAAAATGGGACTCTGGATGAATTACTTATGACCGAAACAAGTTTCGGAGGTGGGCTGAAACTGGGGGCTGCGGGGGCCCAGTGTGGTCAGGGAGGGTTGTGCGGAAAGTTGCCTAGGGGTCCGGGTGCCCGCGGAAAAGGGGTCCGGGAGCCCGGAGTGGGTAGAGGCTTGCACAGAAATGTCCCGGGGTCCGGGAACCAGGAGTAAAGGGGTCCGGGCACCCGGGGTAGGCCGAGAAGACTCGATTTTGGATGAAAATTTCAGATCTCAAACTAGGGGGCGAAAGAACTTGATTTCAAGCTCGAAATTGGATGGTTAAAAAGAAAAATTGGGCCTAGGGAACGCCAAGAGAGGTGGATCCACTTGCAAAACTCTAGATTCACAAATCAAAATCAACAAAAACGGACAAGAACCAAGAAAATGCAAAAAAATAGTATGGCTATTTTTTGGTGGGGATTTTCAAATTGGGACAAAAAGCAACATAATTAGTCTAGAAAACGAGGGGGAGGACTCCAAATTCGTGTTAACCATGGCTCTGGTCCAAGATGTTGTAGGGTGGAGACCCTAAATGGCGATCTTTCACGAATTGGATGGGAGTTCCACGAAGAACATGGGGAAATCAAAAGAGGAACACTCAAGAACAAGTCCAATCACACATCCACTAGACCCAAATCCACACAAGATCCACAATGGTACATGAAAAACAAAGGGAACACAGATACATGGTAGAGTTCATCCCAAATCCAAGAGGATATGATCTCTTGATGATCTAGATAGATCCTTCCCAAGATGGAGTCTTGATTTCCATTAGGGGATCTTCTCCTAGGAGGTCTTGATCTCCATGAGGAGGGGTAGATGAGCAAAGCTCTCTCTAGACCATATGAAATACTTTGCTAACCCTAGTTTTGAGCTGGGGATGGAGTACTTACAGTCTAAGAAGATTAGGGGAAGAGAGGAGGGTACAAGGGTCATTTAACCATACTTACACACAGGCATGTCTCGGTATGTCCGGGCACCCGGGGTCATCAGGGAGTAGAAGGCAGGGCACCCGGGGTGGCACCTGGGAGAGGGGCCAGGCACCTGGGGGAGCGCCATGTGAAGGGGTCACGCACCTGGCGGATGAAAGACCGGGCACTCGGGGTGGACAGAGGGGCCACTCCCTTTGGTGGTCGCCCACCCAGGCACACCCGAGGGTTGAGGGCCATGATACATCCCCAACATATGTATAATTTTTTATTGTTCCATGCTATTATATTATCAATCTTGGATGTTCTATATAAATTTACTAGCAACTTTATATCACTATTTAGGACTAACCTATTGACATAGTGCCCACTTCCAGTTGCTATTTTTTGCTTGTTTCTTACTTTGCAGAATATCAATACCAAACAAATTCCAAGTGCCACGAAACTATTTGGAGATTTTTTTCTGGCCAGAAGACACCCTGGGAGCCAACGGAGCCCACAGAGGAGGCATGTGGGGCCCACTAGGGACCAGGGCGCCCAGGGGCCCTAGGCACGCCCTGGTGGGTAGTGGAGCCCATGGGCACCCACTTGACCTACCTCCGCCTCTATAAATACTCTAAAATCCCAAAGACCCTAGGGGAGTCGACAAAATACTTTTTTTGTCGCCGCAAGTTCTAGAACCACGAGATCTAATCTAGAGGCCTTTTCTGGCACTTTGCCAGTGGGGGCAACGATCACGGAGGGGTTCTTCATCATCCTTGTTTCCCCTCCGATGATGCATGAGTGGTTTACCACAGACCTACGGGTCCATAGTTAGTAGATAGATTGCTTATTCTCTCTTTTTGATCTTCAATACAATGTTCTCCTCAATGTTCTTGGAGACCTATTTGATGCAACTCTTTTTTGCGGTGTGTTTGTTGGGCTCTGATGAATTGTGAGTTTATGATCAGCTCTATCCATGAATATTATTGGAGTCTTTGTTGAACTCTTTTATGCATGATTGCTTCTCCGATTTATTGGTTTGGTTTGGCCAACTAGATTGATTTATATTTCCATGGGAACATGTGCTTTGTGATGGGTTTGATCTTGCGGTGCTCAATCTCAGTGACAGAAAGAGACATGACATGCATGTATCATTGTTATTAAGGGTAACAAGATGGGGTTTATTCATATGTGAGTTTATCTTGTATACATCATGTCATCATTCTTATTGCATTACTCCACTTTTTCATGAACTTAATACACTAGATGCATGCTGGATAGCGGTCAATGTGTGGGGTAATAGTAGTAGATGCAGAATCGTTTCGGTCTACTAATCTAGCTTGGACGTTATGCCTATATACATGATCATTGCCTTGGATATCGTCATGATTATTCACTTTTCTATCAATTGCCCAACAGTAATTTGTTAACCCACCGCATGCTATTTTCTTGAGAGAAGCCTCTAGTGAAAATTATGGCCGCGGGTCTACTTTCCTATCATACATTAAATCCAAAAATACCTTGCTGCAATGTTTATCTATTTATTTTATTTTTTGTTTTAGTTAGATCTATTTATCAAAACCTATACAATTTAATCTTTCTCAATACCGTTGAGGGACTGACAACACCTCTTATGCTTTGGGTTGCATTTTGTTGTTGTTTGTGTGTAGGTGATGTTTACATAGTGTTGTTTTGTTCCCCTACTATATTGATAACCTTGGTTTTATAACTGAGCGAAATACTTACCTTTGTTGTGATGCATCGTCCTCTCCTCTTCAGGGAAATACCAACGTAGATTACGAGCAATCAGGAAGAATTTCTAGCATCGTTGCGGGGAGACATCATCAACATCTATCAAGTACCTACGCATAATCTCGCATCTCCTTGCAATTATATTTATTTTCCATTTGCCTCTCGTTTTCATCTCCCCTACTTCTTAAAAGATTTTGCAAAAATACAAAAATATTTTCGTTTGCCTTTTTCTTTTTCGCCTCTTTGCTTGCTTTGAACCTATCATAATGAGTGATTTTGGTATGGTAGAAATACATGATGGTAAAATTCCGAAAATTGGACGTTCTACTAATCTGGATGCTAAAAGTTTTGTTTCGGGACAAGGGAATGTTATAGGAAAAGGCGTCATCCAAGAATTCATTAATTGTGCTGGAACTTTGACTTGTGATAATGCTCCTATACTTAAAAGAACTAAAAATTATGCAAAAGCTATTTCGGCACTTGTTCTTAAACTTGAGAAAAGATTTATTCGTACCCATCCTACCTTGCAAAGATTGTTTTATGAGCTACCTGTTATAAAGAGGCATATAAATAAGTCCCATTAAATTGATGACCTTGGGTATATGAGTAGGAGACTTAGGACAGTAGCATCGATAGGCAGTAGGGCAAGTTGCCGGATTGACAGACAGTTATTAGGACAGTGGGTAAGCTACTTAGGATCCTAGAGCTAAGAAGATAGCTACCCTTGTCCTTATGAATGAGTTTGATTACATAGTGCGGGAAGCTAGGGAGATCTTTGATTTTTATTGTATGAACCATGAAAAACCGGTAGTAGATGATATCCTTTACAATAATGATTATTTATTAAGACATTTCCTTAGCAATGATCACATCTTTGATGAGAATCTTAAAAAGGAAGTCCCCGTTTTGGATATGATCCAACAAGTTTTCAATGATGTTAATCAACAATATTCTTGGATTGTAGCCGGAAATCAAAGAGGATATGCAGATGTACAACTTAATGATGCCAAAACTACTATGGATGACGTGTTTCATGTTATATTTGAAAAACCTTCTAACAAAAACACATCAATGGAAAATAAGAAGAAAGAAGACAATACTTGAATCTATGCATTAAGCCTAGCTAGGGGCATAAAACAATAGCGCTTGTTGGGAGGCAACCCAATGAATAAAATAATTTTTTTTCAATTTTTATTTCTGTTCTTGTCTATTTGTATAATTATGCTTCTTTTATGATTATGTTTTTACGTTAATTTAGTGTTTGTGCCAAGTAATGCCTTTAGGATAGTTTGGGTGATAGTTGATTTGATCTTGTTGGAAAACAAAAACTTTTACGTCCAGTAGGAGAATTTTTAAAAATCAGTGAAGCGACGAAAAATTGTTATTTTTTTACACAAGATTGTATACAAATTGCCTACATGTTCCTAGTTGTTCAGAAATTTTGGAGTCACAAAAGTATGGTTAAAGTACAGATTACTACGGACTATTGTATTTTTGACATATTCTTTTTTCATTGCATTGTGTGCTTATTTTGATGAATCTATGGGTTGTATCGGGGGGTATAAGCCATGGTAAAGTAAGAATACATTAGGTGTAAGGCAATAATAAAATATGAATTGGTTTGTGATGTTTGCTTGAACTATGTTGGTATTTCCCCAAAGAGGAAGGGATGATGCATCACAACAACGATAGGTATTTGCCTCAGTGATGAGATCAAGGTTATCTAACCAGTAGAAGAACCATGCAATACCACCTAAACAGCTCATGCACACAAAAAACAAATACTTGCAACCCGACATAAGAGAGAGGGGTTGCCAATCCCTCTCATGGGTAAAAAGATACATAAAATTGTAGTAGATTGGATAAATAGATCTCGCGGGAACGCGAGATAAAATAAATTACTAAAATTGCAGCAAGGTATTTTTGTATTTTTGTATTAATAGACCTGAAAATAAAAGCAAATGAAAATAGATTGTGAAGGCAAATATATTAAAGAAGAGACCCGAGGGTCATAGGTTTCAGTAGTGGCTTCTCTCCAGAGAAATAGCAAACGCTGGAAAAACAATTATTATTGGGCAATTGATAGAACTTCAAATACTCATGACGATATCCAGGCGATGATAATTATATAGGCATCATGTCCAAGATTAGTAGGGCGACTCCTGCCTGCATCTACTACTATTACTCCACACATCGACCGCTATCCAGCATGCATCTAGTGTATTAAGTTCATGGAAAAACGGAGTAATGCAATAAGAATGATGACATGCTGTAGACAAGATCTATTTATGTAGAAATAGACCCCATCTTTTTATCCTTAATAGCAACGATACATACATGTCGGTTCCCCTTCTGTCACTAGGATCAAGCACCGTAAGATGGAACCCATCATAAAGCACCTCTTCCCATTGCAAGATAAATAGATCAAGTTGGCCAAGCAAAACCCAAATATCGGAGAAGAAATACGAGGCTATAAGCAATAATTCATATAAGAGATCAAAGAAGACTCAAATAACTTTCATGGACAAAAACATAGATCTGATCATAAACTCAAAGTTCATCGGATCCCAACAAACACACCGCAAAAAGATTTACATCATATGGATCTCCAAGAGACCATTGTATTGAGAATCAAACGAGAGAGAGGAAGCCATCTAGCTACTAACTACAGACCCGTAGGTCTACAATGAACTACTCACGCATCATCGGATAGGCACCAATGAGGATGATGAACCCCTGTGTGATGGTGTCTAGATTGGATCTGGTCATTTTGGAACTTGCGGCTGATGGAATTGTTTTTTGTCGACTCCTCTAGGGTTTCTGGAATATTGGGGTATTTATAGAGCAAAGAGGCGGTGCGAGAGGACACCGAGGTGGGCATAACCCATCTGGGCACGCTTGGGCCCCCAGGCATGCCCTGGTGGGCTGTGCCCCCCCAAGGGCACCCCTCTGGTACTTCTTCAGCCCATCTTGTGTCTTCTGGTCCAGAAAAAATCCACAAAAAGTTTCGCTATGTTTGGACCCCGTTTGGTATTGATTTCCTGCGATGTAAAAAACAAGCAAAAAACAGCAACTGGCACTTGGCACTATGTCAATAGGTTAGTACCAAAAATTATTATAAAATGATTGTGAAACATCCAAGAGTGATAATGTAACTACATGGAACAATAAAAAAATTATAGATACATTGGAGACGTATCAGTTTGCAATAGTACTTAAAGTGGTGGTTTTCTTTATTATACTGACGGATCTCACAATGATTTTGTTAGGTTTTGTGTGATTGAAGTTTTCAAGTTTTGGGTGAGATCACGATGGATGAAGGAATAAGGAATGAAAAGAGCCTAAGCTTGGAGATGCCCATGGCACCCCAAGGTAATATTTAAGGAGTACCAAGCAACTAAGCTTGGGGATGCCTAGGAAGGCATCCCCTCTTTCTTCTAACGACCATCAATAATTTTACCTGGAGCTACATTTTTATTTGTCACACATCATGAGTTTTGCTTGGAGCATCTTGTACTATATGTGTCTTTGCTTTGTTTTGCTTTTTAGTTTGTCACAATCATCCTTGCTGGACACAACTATCTGAGAGAACAATAATGATGCTATGATTTTCTACAATTGCTCTAGGTGCTTCACTTAAGTTTTTTGAGCTATGGAATTGCTCTAGTACTTCACTTATATCTTTTTGAGCACGGCGGTGGTTTAATTTTTGAAGAAATGCTCTCATGCTTCACTTAGATTATTTTGAGAGTTAGTAAAATTTTGAATAAGTATGCTCTCATGCTTCACTTAGATTATTTTGAGAGTTAGTAAATTTTTGAAGAAATATGCTCTCATGCTTCACTTAGATTATTTTGAGAGTTAGTATTTTTTTTTTGAAGAAATGTGTTCTCATGCTTCACTTAGATGATTTTGAGAGTTGAAAAAGGAAATTATTTTGAAGAAATATGTGTTCTCGTGCTTGAGTTAAATTTATTTTAAGAGCTGCTAGAAGCGATGGTAATATATGAATTAGTCCCAAAGTGATAGATATTCAAGGGGGACATAATAAAAACTTTCAAGAATATCATTGGATATTATAAACTTGATTCCTTGTAATAGTTTTGAAGTATGGAGATAGTAATATGTGAGTCATGTTGGTGACTAATTATGCTTTAGTAAGAATATTGGTGTTAAGGTTTGTGATTCCCTATGCAAGCACGAAAGTCAATAGTTATGCAATGAAGTTACATCCTACTTGTGGTGCATTATTCGGTGTTAGTTCTGTTTAATGCTCATTTATGATCGTTTTTATTTCTTGGTTGGTCGCTTCTCAATCTATTTGCTAGCCTTCATTTGTACTAAGCGGATACTGCTTGTGCATCCAACTCCTTAAACCCAAAGTTGTGCCAAATGAGTCCGCCATACCTACCTATATACGGTATTTCCATGCCGCCCCAAGTAAATTTGTATGTGCCAACTCTAGTTTTTAGAATGATTTTTTGTGTGTTCGTGTACCGCTCATGAAGCGGCAGGGGTGGCCAATATTTTGCATGCTAGGTAAGTTATTCTCAAGATGAGTGTTTATTCACTTGTCATTGCGCGAGAGTGTGGTAGGTAATAGGGATGCCTTTCCCGAAATATTTTTTACTGATGTTGTTCATAATAAATTCCTTGGAAAGTGTTGGTATGGAAGGCACCCGTGGATACGGCTAGCCGTGGATTGTGAAAGAATGGTGGAAAAGGAAATAAGCTATATTTTATATTGGGGAACCGCTTATGATTTAACTAGCATGGAAGATATTTGGAATTCTCGGTCGTTTTCGTTGACTAGAAAAGCATGCCTCTCAAAATAACTTTATCTCTCAATTTAAGCTTTGAGCTCTGGTACCTCTATAAATCGCTGCTTCCCTCTGCGAAGGGCCTATCTATTTACTTTTATGCAATTTTTATTTTTATTGAGTCTCCATCTTCTCTTATAAATCACCAACTAGGGAACACTATTATCATACTTGTGCATTGGATATAGCTAATATTTGTGTGTGTTTCATGAATGGATCAATGATTGAGCATAATGGGCTAGGGATAACTTTCTTTAGTGTTGATATTTTTAAAGACATGGTTGCTTGTTGATATGATTGAGTATTGATGTCCTCATGTCAATTATATACTATTGCTTTGAATCATCTAAAGTCCAAATATCCATGCTACAAAAGAATAGAATATGTGATGAACATGTTAGGAAGCACTCCACATAAAAAATTCTGTTTTTATCATTTACCTACTCGATGACGAGCAGGAATTTACCTACTCGTTGTTTTTTGCTTGTTTTTTAGTTTGTAGAATATCAATAACAAACAAAGTCCAAATGCCACGAAACTTTTTGGAGATCTTTTTTTGGCCAGAAGACACCCTTGGAGCCTAAGGAACCCACGAGAGGAGGCCCGTGGGGCCCACTGGGCACCAGGGTGCGCCAGGGGCCCCAGGCGCGCCCTAGTGGGTAGTGAGCCCACGGGCACCCCCTTGACCTACCTCCACCTCAATAAATAATCTAAAATCTCCAAAACCCTAGGGATTCAACGAAATACTTTTTTCGCCGCTGCAAGTTCCAGAACCATGAAATCCAATCTAGAGGCCTTTTTCGGCACTCTGCCGGAGGAGGCAACGATCACAAAGGGGTTATTCATCATCCTTATTGCCCCTTCGATGATGTGTGAGTAGTTTATCACAGACCTACGGGTTCGTAGTTAGTAGCTAGATGGCTTCTTCTCCCTTTTTGATCTTCAATACAATGTTCTCCTTAATGTTCTGGAGAACTATTTGATGTAACTCTTTTTTGCGGTGTGTTTAGTGGGATCCGATGAATTGTGAGTTTATAATCAGTTCTATACATGAATATTATTTGAGTCTTTGTTGAACTCTTTTATACATGATTGTTATAGACTCGTATTTCTTCTCTATTTATTGGTTTGGTTTGGTCAACTAGATTGATTTATCTTTCCATGGGGAGAGGTGCTTTGTGATGGGTTCGATCTTGCGGTGCTGAGTCTCAGTGACAGAAAGAGACATGACACGCATGTATCATTGCTATTAAGGGTAACAAGATTGGGTTTATTAATACAAGGGTGTATCTTGTCTACATCATGTATCGTTCTTATTGCATTATTCCCTTTTTCCATGATCTTAATACACTAGATGCATGCTGGATAGCGGTCGATGTGTGGAATAATAGTAGTAGATGCAGGCAGGAGTCGGTCTACTAATCTTGGATGTGACGCCTATATACATGATCATTGCCTTGGATATCATCATGATTATTCACTTTTCTTTTAGTTGCCTAATAGTAATTTGTTTACCCACCGTATGCTATTTTCTTGAGAGAAGCCTCTAGTGAAAACTATGGCCCCTGGGTCTATTTCCTATCATATATTAAATCCAAAAATACCTTGCTGCAATTTTTCTTTCTTTATTTTATTTTGTGTTTTAGTTAGACCTATTTATCAAAACCTATACAATTTAATCTATCTCAATACCATTGAGGAACTGACAACCCCTCTTACGCGTTTGGTTGCAAGTTTTTGTTGTTTGTGTGCAGGTGTTGTTTACATAGTGTTGCATTGGTTCAGCTACTAGATTGATAACCTTGGTTTCATAACTGAGGGAAATACTTACCTTTGCTATGCTTCATCATCCCCTCCCCTTCGGGGAAATACCAACAGAGATTACAAGCAATCAGGCCCGGGCACTCGGGGTGGTCAGGGGCTGCTGTCAGCGTGGAAGCATGATCACCTATGAGGCAGGGGTGCCCCTTTGTGGTTAGGAAAGGGGACGGTCATATTGCACAAAGAGCAGAAATAGTAGGGGGCAGCGCGGCTACGACAACTCTCTTTTACCCAGGTTTGTGCCGCTTTGTAGCATAAAACCCTACTCCTGCTATGGTGGATTGATCTGGAGGAACACGAAGGCACAACGTGATCAAGCACGGCAAGGTTGCGTCAGGGAGAGTAGCGTGCACGTACAGGTGTTGAGGGATCAAATGTTTGTACCCTTTGCTAGGTAGCCTCGGGCGTCCTTTTATAGGTTAGGGGGCGACCATAGTGGCAAAACAGTCATAATGGGGTGATTAGATAGCTAACACTGCTATCATACCTAACTCTGGGAGTTAGGACAAAGTGCATTAAATGCACTGCTAGGTGTCAATTTGGCATTGAAGCTAGGCAAGCCTGTCGCGCCACTTGTCTGCCTCTTCTTATTAGCGTGATACGTCCTCTAGACATGTGTGAATAAAGCTAATCCCTTCTTTATCATGCTGTCGTGTGCTTGATAGGATCCATCTGGTTTCTTGATACCTTGATCCTACACTGGTTAATGACTTGGGTGCGATGAGATGGAGTGGTGGGGTCTTGGTGAAAGCCTACCAGCCATGAGCCTGGCGGGTTCTGGTCTTGGCGGCCCCTGGTAAGCCTTGCCGGGGAAAACTGGTCTTGTTTCTCAGGTGCTACTTTGACCCGGCCGGGCTCTCCTGCCTGGCAATGGAGGTTTCCTTGAGGCGATCTCTTGCTTACTTAGTCCTTTTAATGCTCTCCTTGATCTCATGAAGAGCGGTTTCTCTGGCTTATCTTCATGCCATGCATTGCTACTGGATGTACGGTCGCCAGTATGCCTGTGCATGAGTTTGGGTGGTAAACGTGAATGTTTGCCGCACCGACAGGAGCCCCCTGGGCATGGTCTATACGGGTCGCCTGATAACCCACAAGTATAGGGGATCGCAACAGTTTTCAAGGGTAGAGTATTCAACCCAAATTTATTGATTCGACACAAGGGGAGCCAAAGAATATTCTCAAGTATTAGCAGCTGAGTTGTCAATTCAACCACACCTGAAACTTACTATCTGCAGCAAAGTGTTTAGTAGCAAAGTAATATGATAGTAGTGGTAACGGTAACAAATGTAAAGACAAGAAAAGTAATATTTTTGGTAATTTGTAGTGATTGTAATAGTAGCAACGGAAAAGTAATTAAGCGAGAACCAGTATATGGAAAACTCGTAGGCACCGGATTAGTGATGGATAATTATGCCGGATGTAGTTCGTCATGTAACAGTCATAACACAGGGTGACACAGAACTAGCTCCAGTTCATCAATGTAATGTAGGCATGTATTCCGTATATAGTCATACGTGCTTATGGAAAAGAACTTGCATGCCATATTTTGTCCTACCCTCCCATGGCAATGGGGTCCTATTGGAAACTAAGGGATATTAAGGCCTTCTTTTAATAGAGAACTGGAACAAAGCATTAGCACATAGTGAATACATGACCTCCTCAAACTATGGTCATCACCGGGAGTGGTCCCGATTATTGTCACTTCGGGGTTGCCGGATCATAACACGTAGTAGGTGACTACAGACTTGCAAGATAGGATCAAGAACACACATATATTCATGAAAACATAATAGGTTCAGACCTGAAATCATGACACTCGGGCCCTAGTGACAAGCATTAAGCATAGCAAAGTCATAGCAACATCAATCTCAGAACATAGTGGATACTAGGGATCAAACCCTAACAAAACTAACTCAATACATGATAAATCTCATCCAACCCATCACCATCCAGCAAGCCTACGATGCAATTACTCATGCACGGCGGTGAGCATCATGAAATTGGTGATGGAGGATGGTTGATGATGACGACGGCGACGAATCTCCCTCTACGGAGCCCCGAACGGACTCCAGATCATCCCTCTCGAGAGAGATTAGGGCTTGGCGGCGGCTCCGTATCGTAAAACGCGATGATTTCTTCTCTCTGCTCCCCGAAAGCCAATATATGGAGTTGGAGTTGGCGTCGGAGGGCCACCAGGGGGCCCACGAGGTAGGGGGCGCGCCCCCACCCTCGTGGATAGGGTGTGGGCCCCCTGGTTGTCTTCATCTTTGGCAAGGATTTTTTTTCTAAGGTGCTCTGTGGAGTTTCAGGTCATTCCGAGAACTTTTATTTTCTGCACATAAAACAACATCTTGGCAATTCTGCTGAAAACAGCGTCAGTCCGGGTTAGTTCCATTCAAATCATACAAGTTAGAGTCCAAAACAAGGGCAAAAGAGTTTGGAAAAGTACATACGACGGAGACGTATCAACTCCCCCAAGCTTAAACCCTTGCTTGTCCTCAAGCAATTCAGTTGACAAACTGAAAGAGAAAAAGAAAAACTTTTACAAACTCTGTTTGCTCTTGTTGTTGTAAACATGAAAAGCCAGCATTCAAGTTTTAGGAAATATTATGAACTAACCATATTAACAATAACACATAGGTCTCTCAATTACTCATATCAATAGCATAATCAGCTAGCGAGCTATAATAACAAAACTCGGATGACAACACTTTCTCAAAATAATCATAACATGATATAACAAAGTGGTATCTAGCTAGCCCTTTCTGAGACCGCAAAACATAAATGCAGAGCACCTTTAAAGATCAAGGACTGACTAAACATTGTAATTCATGGTAAAAGAGATCCAGTCAAGTCATACCCAATATAAATCAATTATAATGAATGCAAATGACAGTGTGCTCTCTAGCGGGTGCTTTTAATAAGAAGGATGATGACTCAACATAAAAGTCAATGGATAGGCCCTTCGCAGAGGGAAGCAGGGATTTGTAGAGGTGCGAGAGCTCGGTTTTGAAATAGAGATAAATTATATTTTGAGCGACATACTTTCATTGTCAACATAACAACTAAAAGACGACGATATCTTCCATGCTAAACAGATTATAGGCGGTTCCCAAACAGAATGGTAAAGTTTATACTCCCCCTCCTCCACAAGCATCAATCTCTGGCTTGCTCAAAACAACGAGTGCCTCCAACATTCAACGAGTCCCAGGGGGAGTTTTGTTTGCAGTTATTTTGATTTAGTTTGCATAAAGCATGGGATCGGGCATCCGGCTACCAGCCATTTTTCGTGAATGAGGAGCGGAGTCCACTCCTCTTGAGAATAACCCGCCTAACACGGAAGATAAGGGCAGCTCTAGTTGACATATGAGCTATTCGAGCATGCAAAACAGAATGTTTATTTGAAGGTTTAGACTTTGGCACATACAAATTTACTTGGAACGGTAGGTAAATACCGCATATAGGTAGGTGTAGTCGACTCATATGTAACAACTTTGGGGTTTAAGGAGTTTGGATGCACAAGCAGTATTCCCACTTAGTACAGGTGAAGGCTAGCAAAAGACTGGGAAAGGACCAACTGAGAGAGCGACAACAGTCGTAAACATGCATTAGAATTAATTCACACCGAGTACAAGCATGAGTAGGATATAATCTACCATGAACATAAATATCATGAAGGCTATGTTGATTTGATTCAACTACATGCGTGAACATGTGCCAAGTCTAGTCACTCCATTCATTTGAAGGAGGATACATCCCATCATACCACATCATAATCATTCTAATAGCATGTTGGAATGCAAGGTAAACCTTTATAACTCATAGCTAATCAAACATGGCACAAGCAACTATAATCTCTAAGTGTCATTGCAAATATGTTTATTTCATAATAGCTGACACGGGAACGATGAATCATCATATTTACAAAAACAAGAGAGGTCGAGTTCATACCAGCTTTTCTCTTCCCAATAAGTCCATCATAAATCATCATTATTGCCTTTCACTTGCACGACCGAACGATGTGTATAATAATAAGAGTGCACGTGCATTGGACTAAGCTGGAATCTGCAGGCATTCAACTCAAGAGAGAAGACAAGTAATATGGGCTCTAAGTTAAATAAACAATCATGCATATAAGAGCCACTAAGCATTTTCAATATAGTCTTCTCGACCCCCAAAAGAAAGAAAAGAAAAGAAAAACTATTTACACGGGAAAGCTCCCAGCAAGCAAAAGAAGAACGTGAAATATTTTTGGGTTTTCTTTTTAATTACACTACAAGCATGGAAAGTAAACTTAACTAATTTTTTTGGGGTTTTTCTTAAAGTTTATTAAACAAGAAGAAAACAGGAAAAATAAAATAAACTAGCATGGATAATACAATGAAAGAGTATGAGCACCGACGACTAGTGTGTGAACATGAATGTAATGTCGGTGAGAAATACGTACTCCCCCAAGCTTAGGCTTTTGGCCTAAGTTGGTCTATTGCCAGGGATAGCCTGGCGGATACCCATAGGTGTAGCTGGGGTCATACTGTGACGAAGAAGGCTCCGGCTGCCACTGGCTGGCAACCTCCTCTGGATCCCAAGAATAAACAGATAGTCGTGGAGGCTCATCTTGTGGCTCCTGTTCCGGGGCTGGTGCAGGGTTCCGATAGGCTTGAACAGCCGACCACAGAACGATGTGAGGACCTGCGGATAAGTTAAACAAAGAAGGAGCAGGCAAAGTAATAGTCTCAGGGTGATGTTTATCAAAGTATAATTTGTATTTGAGCTCCCCTTTGTGACTCTTAACAAGAAAGTCATGCGCTATCATACTCTTATAATCTAAATAAACACGAGGCAACAATGTTTCTTCTTTCTCCTCATGCCTAATAGGTATTTCAAAATATTCAGCTAAGCGCGAAGCGTAAATGCCTCCAAAGATAGGGCCCTTAGTACGGTTCAGACTTAACCGTCTAGCAACAATTCCACCCATACTAACAGAGTTATTGCGGTATAAACCATGGAACAAAATAATAATATCAGGAATACTAAGGTTCCCACAGTTCCCGCGTCCAATAAAGCAACGACTAGCAAATAAGGCAAAGTAGCGTAAAACAGGAAAGTGTATGCTAGTGATCCTTGCATCAGAAACCTTCCTGGTTTCTCCCATAGTGATAGTGTTAATAAAAGCTTCTACTTCGTTACGGTGTGGTTCATCCAAGGTGCCCTCAAAGGGTATTTTGCAAACCTCGCAAAATTCAGCTAATGTCATCTCTCTAACAACGTCATATAAATGAAACTCTACTGTTGGAGGTGATTTCGTAGGGAAAAAGTATAAGTTTTGCACAAAAGTATTTGTGAGTAAGAGATACTGATGACGTTGGTCGCAGAGGAAGTCGATGAGGCCAGCATTCTCAATCAATAAATAGAAATCCTCATAAATCCCGTCTCTCCTCAAAAAGTCATCGGAAGGCCATTCACAGGCCGGACCTCCGTGGTGCGAGGCAAATTAAATTTGGGCTTCTGCTCTTCTTCCTTTTGTTTTTCCTTCGAGCTTCGGCTCGACGAGCCCCTCAAAAGTCTCTTCATTATTTCTGAAACAATCTGAAATTTTTAGTAACTTCAAATAAAAGTGAACCAACTTCAATAAAATTGATAGCAACAACTCCCACAAGTGCCTAGAGCCTATATCAAGCATTAGAACTACTTGGAACCATATAAATTTGACATGCAAGCTCAAGAACATGGTCACCTATGCAGCACAAATTTGCAACGAATAAAGCACTAGAACAAAAACTAATTGGACCAATGGAGAACTCACATACCATGTAACAATCTCCCCAAGCAGTTTTGCAAGAGGTGCTTTGAGCAAGGAGATCGAAAATCACAGCAACGGGGGCTGGAACTTGTGCTTGAGTTGGTTTTTCGTGTTTGTGTGAGGCAGAGGAAGAAGATGGGTGCAGGAATAAGTGGAGGAGGGCCACCATGGGCCCACGAGGTAGGGGGCGCGCCCAGGGGGGTAGGGCGCGCCCTCCACCTCGTGACTAGGTGGCAGCTCCCCCCGCGGTAATTTTTGCATAGTAAATCCTCAAATATTCCCGAAAAATCATATTAAATTGGCATGGCATTCTGAGGACTTTTATTTTCGGGATATTTTTATTTTGCATGGATAAGTCAGGAAATAGACAGAAAAATACTATTTTACTTTATTTCTACTAAATAACAAAAAATATAAAGAGGGTACAGAAGGTTGTGCTTCTAGTTTCATCCATCTCGTGATCATCAAAATTAAACCACTAACAAGGTTGATCAAGTCTTGTTAACGAACTCATTCCGAATAGCACGGAACCGGAGAAATTTCGAATAACACTATGTTACCTCAATGGGGATATGAAAATCCCCAACAATAAGAATATCATACTTTTTCTTGACAGTAGGAAGAGGAAATTCAAAACCTCCAAATATAATCGATGGAATTTTTCCAATAGAGTTGATACTATAAACTTGAGGTTGTTTCCTCGGAAACTGTACCGTGTGCTCATTACCATTAACATGAAAAGTGACATTGCCTTTGTTGCAATCAATAACAACCCCTGCAGTATTAAGGAAAGGTCTTCCAAGAATAATAGACATACTATCATCCTCGGGAATATCAAGAATAACAAAGTCCATTAAAATAGTAACGTTCGCAACCACAACAGGCACATCCTCGCAAATACTGACAGGTATACTAGTTGATTTATCAGCCATTTGCAAAGATATTTCAGTAGGTGTCAACCTATTCAAGTCAAGTCTACGATATAAAGAGAGAGGCATAACACTGACGCCGGCTCCAAGATCACATAAAGCTGTTTTAATATAATT
Organism: Aegilops speltoides; assembly: GCA_021437245.1. NCBI lineage: Eukaryota > Viridiplantae > Streptophyta > Magnoliopsida > Poales > Poaceae > Aegilops > Aegilops speltoides. Next base: position 368,569,321 of record CM038142.1, read on the forward strand.
TCTCTTAATGGAGCATGGCATAGTAGGTACTCCTGGATCTCCAAGTTTCTTTGGTATTCCACCCTTAAAAGTATAATTAGCAAGCATGGTGGAAATTTCAGCTTCAGGTATCTTTCTTTTATTAGTAATGATATCCTTCATATACTTAGCATAAGGATTTGTTTTTAGCACATCAGTCAATCACATACGCAAAAATATGGGTCTAATCATTTCAGCAAAGCGCTCAAAATCCTCATCATCCCTTTTCCGGGATGGTTTCGGAGGAAAAGGCATGGGTTTCTGAACCCATGGTTCCCTCTCTTTACCATGTTTCCTAGCAACGAAGTCTCTTTTATCATAACGTTGATTCTTTGATTGTGGGTTATCAAGATCAACAGCAGGTTCAACTTCTACATCATTATCATTACTAGGTTGAGCATCAATATGAACATTATCATTAACATTATCATTAGGTTCATGTTCATCACCTGATTGTGTTTATCAGAAATAGAGATATCATTTGGATTCTCAGGTGGTTCAGTAATAGGTTCACTAGAAGTTTGCAAAGTCCTATCATTTTTCTTTTTCTTCCTTTTAGAAGAACTAGGTACATCAGTATTATTTCTCTGAGAATCTTGCTCGATTCTCTTAGGGTGGCCTTCAGGATACAAAGGTTCCTGAGTCATTTTACTAGTTCTAGTAGCCACTCTAACAGCATAATCATTTTTCTTACTATTCATTTCATCAAGCACTTCTTTCTAAGCTTTAAGTACTTGTTCTACTTGAGTAGTAACTATAGAAGCATGTTTTCTAACAAGTTTAAGTTCACCTCTAATATCAGCCATATAATCACCCAAGAGTTTAATCATAAAGGTATTCTGTTTTAATTGTCTACCAAAATAAGCATTAAAGTCATCTTGCTTAAACATAAAGTCATCAAACTCATCCAAGCACTGACTAGCAATTTTAGTAGGAGGGACTTCAGCTTTATCATATCTATAGAGAGAATTTACCTTTACTACCTGTGTCGGGATATCGGGAGGTTCTTCAGTGAAGTAATGGAGATCATATACTTCTTCAACAGGCGGTAAATTAAGACCGTGTATTTCTTCAATAGGAGGTAAATTCTTAACATCTTCAGCTTTAATACCTTTTTCTTTCATAGATTTCTTTGCCTCTTGCATATCTTCAGGACTGAGAAATAGAACACCTCACTTCTTCGGAGTTGGTTTAGGAATAGGCTCAGTAATTGGCTCTGGAGCTTGCTCAGGAGGTGGCTCGGGAGGTGCCCAATTATTTTCATTTGTCAACATATTATTCAATAGAATTTCAGCTTCATCCGTTGTTCTTTCCCTGAAAAGAGAACCAGCACAACTATCCAGGTAATCTCTGGAAGCATCGGTTAGTCCATTATAAAAGATATCAAGTATTTCAGGTTTCTTAAGAGGATGATCAGGCAAAGCATTAAGTAACTTGAGAAGCCTCCCCCAAGCTTGTGGGAGACTCTCTTCTTCAATTTGCACAAAGTTGTATATTTCCCTCAAAGCAGCTTGTTTCTTATGAGCAGGGAAATATTTAGCAAAGAAGTAATAAATCATATCCTGGGGACTTTACACACAACCAGGATCAAGAGAATTAAACCATATCTTAGCATCACCATTTAATGAGTACGGAAATATTTTGAGTAAATAAAGGTAGCGCGATCTCTCATCATTAGTAAACAGGGCGGCTATGTCATTTAGCTTAGTAAGATGTGCCACAACAGTTTCAGATTCATAGCCATAGAAAGGATCAGATTCAACCAAAGTAATTATATCTGGATCAACAGAAAAATCATAATATTCCTTATCGGGAACACAAATAGGTGAAGTAGCAGAAGCAGGGTTGGGTCTCATTCTATCTCTAAGAGATTCTTTACTCCATTTAACTAGCAACCTCTTAAGTTCATATCTATCCTGGCAAGCAAAAATAGATGCAGAAGATTCAGCATCAAAAAGATAACCCTTAGGAATAGCAGGCATATTTTCATCATCACTATCCTCATCATATTCAGATTCAACAATTTCTCTTTCTCTAGACCTAGCAATTTGCTCATCAAGACATTCACCAAGGGGCACAGTATTATCAAGCATAGAAGTAGTTTCATCATAAGTATCATGCATAGCAGAAGTGGCATCATCAATAACATGCGACATATCAGAATTCATAGCAGTAGTAGGTTTAGGTGTCGCTAGCTTACTCATAACAGAAGGAGAATCTAGTGCAAGGCTAGATGGCAGTTCCTTACCTCCCCTCGTAGTTGAGGGCAAAATAGTAGTTCGATCATCTTTCAAGTTCTTCATAGTGTCCAGCAGATATAAATCCCAAGTGACTCAAAGAATAGAGCTATGCTCCCCGGCAACAGCGCCAGAAAAAGGTCTTGATAACCCACAAGTATAGGGGATAGCAACAGTTTTTGAGGGTAGAGTATTCAACCCAAATTTATTGATTCGACACAAGGGGAGCCAAAGAATATTCTCCAGTATTAGCAGTTGAGTTGTCAATTCAACCACACCTGAAACTTAGTATCTGCAGCAAAGTGTTTAGTAGCAAAGTAATATGATAGTAGTGGTAATGGTAACAAAAGTAAAGACGGCAAAAGTAATGTTTTTGGTAATTTGTAGTGATTGTAACAGTAGCAACGGAAAAGTAAATAAGCGAGAACCAGTATATGGAAAACTCGTAGGCACCAGATTAGTGATGGATAATTATGCTGGATGTGGTTCGGCATGTAACAGTCATAACATAGGGTGACACGGAACTAGCTCCAGTTCATCAATGTAATGTAGGCATGTATTCCATATATAGTCATACATGCTTATGGAAAAGAACTTGCATGACATCTTTTGTCCTACCCTCCCGTGGCAGCGGGGTCCTATTGGAAACTAAGGGATATTAAGGCCTCCTTTTAATAGAGAACCGGAACAAAGCATTAGCACATAGTGAATACATGAACTCCTCAAACTATGGTCATCACCGGGAGTGGTCCCGATTATTGTACTTCGGGGTTGCCGGATCATAACGCATAGTAGGTGACTATAGACTTGCAAGATAGGATCAAGAACACACATATATTCATGAAAACATAATTGGTTCAGATCTGAAATCATGGCACTCGGGCCCTAGTGACAAGCATTAAGCATAGCAAAGTCATAGCAACATCAATCTCAAAACATAGTGGATACTAGGGATAAACCCTAACAAAACTAACTCGATTACATGATAAATCTCATCCAACCCATCACCGTCCAGCAAGCCTATGATGCAATTACTCATGCACGGCGGTGATCATCATGAAATTGGTGATGGAGGATGGTTGATGATGACGACGGCGACGAATCCCCCTCTGCGGAGCCCCGAACGGACTCCAGATCAGCCCTCCCGAGAGAGATTAGGGCTTGGCGGCGGCTCCGTATCGTAAAACGCGATGATTTCTTCTCTCTGATTTTTTTCTCCCCGAAAACCAATATATGGAGTTGGAGTTGGCGTCGGAGGGCCACCAGGGGGGCCACGAGGTAGGGGGTGGGCCCAGGGGGCGCCCCCCACCCTTGTGGATAGGGTGTGGGCCCCATGGTCTTCATCTTCTGCGAGGCTTTTTATTGTTTTTTCTAAGGTGTTCCGTGGAGTTTCAGGTCATTCCGAGAACTTTTATTTTCTGCACATAAAACAACATCATGGCAATTTTGCTGAAAACAGCGTCAGTCCGGGTTAGTTCCATTCAAATCATACAAGTTAGAGTCCAAAACAAGGGCAGAAGTGTTTGGAAAAGTAGATACGACGGAGATGTATCATCGCCGCACATCGTTGGGGTAGGCCCAAACAATGCACAGGCTTGCGCTCTGACCCTGCCGCGGTGGGGACCATGTTCCTTGAGATCTTCTTTGCCTCTTCACTAACCTAGGATTGAGTTAACCCTCCGCCCCCTCCCCCCCCCCACGAGACATGCGACTTCCAAATGACGTGGGTCACATCTGTGGGGGTTAAATAGGGGTTGGTGGTGGACGCATGGGGCAGAAGGCGTGGTGCCTCGGATTGGCGCAGAGAGGGCAGCCAACAAATCTGGATGCTGTTAGTGGCGCAAACAGGCCGGATTGGAGAAGTGGGGCGGTTGCCTCAAGGTAGTGGAGAGTCAGCCTCTGATGTCGCTTGAAACTGCACGAGATTTCCCAAAGAGGAAGGGATGATGCAGTACAGCTAATGTAGGTATTTCCCTCCGTTATGAAACCAAGGTATCAATCCAGTAGGAGAATCAAGCAACACTATGTAAATGGTACCTGCACACAAAGAACAAATACTTGCCACCCGACGCTTATGAGGGGTTGTCAATCCTCTTCGGGTAACGGCACCATAAATTGTCAAGTTGACGGGATGAGATTTGTGTAGATTGGATAAATAGATCTCGATAAAACACAAAATAAAATAAGTAATAAAAAAGTGTAGCAAGATATTTTTGGGTTTTGGGAATAATAGATCTGAAAACAAAGGCAAATAAAAATAGATCTCACAGCAAATATGATACATAATAGACCCTGGGGCCATAGATTTCACTAGTGGCTTCTCTCAAGAATTAGCACACGGTGGGTAAACAAATTACTATTGGGCAACTGATATAAAATCGAAGAGTTATGATGATATCCAAGGCAATGATCAATATATAGGCATCACATCCAAGATTAGTAGACCGACTCCTGCTTGCATCTACTACTATTACTCCACACACCGGTCGCTATCCCACATGTATCTAGTGTATTAAGTTCATGGGAAAATGGAGTAATGCAATAAGAACGATGACATGATGTAGACGAGATATATTCATGTAGGAATAGCCCCCATCTTGTTATCCTTAATAGCAACGGTACATGTGTGTCTTGCTGCCCCTTCTGTCACTGGGAAAGAACACCGTAAGATTGAACCCATTACAAAGCACCTCTTCCCATGGCAAGAAAAAATGATCTAGTTGGCCTAACTGCACCAAAGATTCGAAGAAGAAATACGAGGCTATAAATAATCATGCATATAAGAGATCAAAATAAGACTCAAATAATATTCATGGATATATATTTGATCATAAACTCAAAGTTCATCGGATCCCAACAAACACACCATAAAAAGAGTTACATCAAATAGATATCCAAGAGACCATTTTATTGAGAATCAAAAGAGAGAGAGGAAGCCATCTAGCTATTGACTACGGCCCCGTAGGTCTATGATGAACTACTCACGCATCATCGGAGAGGCACCAATGAGGATGATGATCCCCTTCGTGATGGTGTCTGGATTGGATCTCATGGTTCTGGAACTTGCGGCGGCTGGAATTGTGATTCCTCAACTCCCCTATGGTTTCTTGAATATTTGGGTATTTATAGGGTGAAGAGGCGGTGCGAGAGGCCACCGAGGTGGCAAAACCCATCTGGGCACGCTTGGGCCTCCATGCACGCTCCGGTGGGTTGTGCCCTCCTCGTGACTCACCTCTGGTACTTGTTTGGCCCACTGGATGTCTTATGGTCCAAAAATAAACTCCAAAAAGTTTTGCTGTGTTTGGACTCCATTTGGTATTGATTTTTTGCGAAGTAAAAAAAAAGCAAAACAGCAACTGGCAATGGGTACTATGTCAATAGGTTAGTCCCAAAAGATGCTATAAAGTTGCTATAAAATGATTGTAAACATCCAACAATGATATATAACAACATGGAACAATAAAAAATTATAGATACGTTGGATCTGTATCATCATCCCCAAGCTTAATTCATGCTCGTCCTCGAGTAGGTAAAGGATAAAAATAGAAGTTTTGATGTGGAATGCTACCTAACATGTTCATCACATATTCTTCTCTTTTTTAGCATCGACATTTGGACTTTTATATGGTTCAAAGCAATAGTCTACTTTTGACATGAAGATTTCAATACTCAAGCATATCAACAAGCAACCATGTCTTTCAAAATATCAACACTCAAGAAAGTTATCCCTTGCCCATCATGCTCAATCCTTGATCCATTCATGAAACACACTCGCATATTAGCTACATCCAATGCTCAAGTATGATCATAGTGCTCCCTAGTTGGTGCTTTATAAGAGAAGATGGAGACTCAAATAAAAATAAAAAATGCATAAAGTAAATAGAAAGGCCCTTCGCAGAGGGAAGTAGGGATTTGTAGACATACCAGAGCTCAAAGCAAAAATTGAGAGATAATTTTTTTGAGAGGCATACTTTACACGTCAACGAAAATGACCAAGTAATTCCCAACACTTTCCATACTAGATATATCATAGGCGGTTCCCAAACAGAAAATAAAGTTATTTCCTTTTTCCACCATTCTTTGATAGTCCATGGCGAGCTGTATCCATGGGTGCCTTCCATACCAACACTTTCCAAGGAATTTATTATTTGACAACATAAAGTAAATTTCTTTTTCATTTTGGGACTGGGCATCCCTATTACTAACGTACTCTCGTGCAATGACAAGTGAATAAACACTCATCTTGAGAACAACACATCTAGCATGGAAAATATTGGCCACCCCATACCGCTTCATGAGCGATACGAGCACACAAAAAGGAAATTCATTTTGAAAATTAGAGATGGCACATACAAATTTGCTTAGAACGAAACGGAAATACCGCATATAGGTAGGTATGGTGGACTCATATGGCAAAACTGGGTTTAAAGATTTTGGATGCACAAGTAGTATTTCTACTTAGTACAAGTGGAGGCTAGCAAATAAATTGAGAAGTAACCAACCAAGAAACAAAAATCACATACACGAGCATTAATCATAACTAACACCGAATGATGCACCATAAGTAGGATGTAATTTCATTGCATAACTATTGACTTTCGTGCTTGCATAGTGAACCACAAACCTTAACACCAATATTCTTAGTAAAGCATAATTACTCACCAACATGACGCACATATCACTATCATCATATCTCTAAACTATTACATAGAATCAAGTTTATTTTGTCCAATGATATTCATGAAAGTTTTTACTATATCCCTCTTGAATATCTATCACTTTGGAACTAGTTTCATATGTTGCTTTTGATAAGCTCAAACAAATTTCAGTGAAGAACATGAGCATAAATTTTCTTCTCTCAAAATAATTTAAGTGAAGCATGAGAGAATTTCTTCAAAAACTTACTAACTCTCAAATAAATCTAATTGAAGCATGAGAGCATTCCTCAAAAAAAATTAAAGCACATCATGCTAAAAAAGATATAAGTGAAGCAGTAGATCAATTCCATAGCTCAAAAAATTATGTGAAGCACACAGAGCAATTCTATTAGATCATAGCATAATTTTGGCTCTGTCAAATAGGTATGTCCATCAGGGACAGATGACATAAACTAAAAATCCAAACAAGCAAAGATTCATATAATACAAGACGCTCCAAGCAAAACTCATGATATGCGACGAATAAAAATATAGCTCCAAGTAAAATACCGATGGTCGTTAGAAGAAAGAGGGGATGCCTTGTGGGGCATCCCCAAGCTTAGTTCTTTGTTATCCTTGAATAATAACTTGGAGTGCCATGGGGCATCCCCAAGCTTAGGCTCTTTTCACTCCTTATTCCTTCATCCATCGTGATCTCACCCAAAACTTGAAAACTTCAATCACACAAAACTCAACAAAACCTTCGTGAGATCCAATAGTATAACAAAGCAAATTAGCACTCTAAGTAATGTTGCAAACCCATTAATATTTAATTTTTGCGTTACATCTACTGTATTCCAACTTTACCATGGCTTATACCCTCCAATACAATCCATATATCCATAAAAATAAGCACACGATGCAAAGAAAACAGAATCTGTCAAAAACAGAATAGTCTGTAGTAATCTGACAAGTGTGTATACTTATGTAACTCCAAAAATTAGGACAACATAGGAAATTTGTATATCAATCTTGTGTAAAAAATTCAGAATTTTATCATGCTTATGGGATTTTAAACAATTCTTCTACTGGCACACAAAGTTTCTGTTTTTCAACAAGATAAAATCAACTATCACCCAACATGATCCCAAAGGCTTTACTTGGCACAAACACTAATTAAAACATAAAAAAACAACCATTAAAGTAGCTTAATTGTGCAAACATTCAAGAACAGAAAGAAAAGGGCAAAATTAAAATGTATTCATTTGGTTGCCTTCCAACAAGCGCTATCGTTTTATGCCCCTAGCTAGGCATAATGCATAGATTCAAGTATTGTCATCTCTGGTTTTTGCCACTTAGTGAGGGCTTTTTCAAACTCAGGAGGCTCTTTATGCTTCCCCAAATTTTCAAGAAAAGAGACCATCTTGAGATCTAAAATATCCAACCTCTTATTTCAAATAGTAATCAAAGTATTCATGCGATTGAGATTTCCACCAATATGTTTGGGAGGTTCATTATATATTTGCAACTCAACCATATGTTTATGCAAATCACCTAGTTTTTCTAAAATTTGAACCCCTTCTTGAGAAAAAGAAAACCCATTTTTTAGAGGTGGAACTCCCAAGATTCCCTCTAAAATTTCATAAGCAGCATTAGCATCAAGCTTGATAAAATTCCCTTTTGCGGCAAAATCCAAGAGTTGTCTATGATGCAAAGCTAATCCTATGTAAAAATTACGAAGCAAACTCTTTGCATCCCCTTTTAGATTACAAATGCGATAGGATTCTAGTAACCTATACCAATCATCTTTCAAATTTTCTCCTTGTTTTTGTTCGAATATAGAACTTCAAAATCCGGTGACAAAGGAGGAGGAGTCGTGCTAGCCATAGCAACAAGATTGAAAGAAAAAAGATAGATCTGACAAGAAAAAGTGAACGAAAAATAGGGCGAATAAAACGGCAATTTTTTGTGAAGTTGGGGAGATGAAAACGAGAGGCAAATGGAAAATAATGTAAATTGCAAGGAGATGATATTTGTGATTAGCAACCTGATAGATGTTGATGATGTCTCCCCGACAACGGCGCCAGAAATTTCTTTTCATGTCGCTTGAAACTGCATCGGTATTTCCCCAAAGAGGAAGGGATGATGCAGTACAACTATGGTAGGTATTTCCTCAGTTATGAAACCAAGGTATCAATCCAGTAGGAGAACCAAGGAACACTATGTAAACGGTACCTGCACACAAAGAACACATACTTGCAACCGGACTTATGAGGGGTTGTCAATTCCTCTTCAGGTAACGACGCCAGAAATTGTCAAGTTGACGGGATAAAATTTGTGTAGATTGGATAAATAGATCTCGATAAAACGCAAAATAAAATAAGTAATAAAAAAGTGTAGCAAGGTATTTTTGGGTTTTTTGAATAATAGATCTGAAAACAAAGGCAAATAAAAATAGATCTCAAAGCAAATACGATAAAGAATAGACCCGGGGGCCATAGATTTTACTAGTGGCTTCTCTCAAGAAATAGCACACGATGGATAAACAAATTAACTATTGGGCAATTGATAGAAAATCAAATAGTTATGACGTTATCCAAGGCAATGATCAATATATAGGCATCACACCCAAGATTAGTAGATCGACTCCTCCTACATCTACTACTATTACTCCACACATCGACCGCTATCCAGCATGCATCTAGTGTATTAAGTTCGTGGAATAACAGAGTAATGCAATAAGAATGATGACCTGATGTAGACGAGATCTATTCATGTAGGAATAGCCCCCATCTTGTTATCCTTAATAGCAACAATACATGCGTGTCTTGCTGCCCATTCTGTCACTGGGAAAGAACACCGCAAGATCGAACCCATCACAAAGCACCTCTTCCCATGGCAAGAAAAATTGATCTTGTTGGCCTAACTAAACCAAAGATTCAAAGAATAAATATGATGCTACAAATAATCATGCATACAAGTGATCAAATAAGACTCAAAGAATATTCATGGATATAGATCTGATCATAAACTCAAAGTTCATTGGATCCCAACAAACACACCGCAAAAGGAGTTACATCAAATAGATCTCCAAGAGACCATTGTATTGAGAATCAAAAGAGAGATAGGAAGCCATCTAGCTACTGAATATGGACCCGTAGGTCTATGATGAACCATTCACGCATCATCGGAGAGGCACCAATGAGGATGAGGAACCCCTCTGTGATGGTGTCTAGATTGGATCTCGTGGTTCTGGAACTTGCGGTGGCTTGAATTGTGTTTCACCGACTCCCCTAGGGTTTTTGGAATATTTGGGTATTTATAGGCCGAAGAGGCGGTGTAGCAGGCCACCAAGGTGGGCACAATCCATCTGGGTGCGCCTGGGCCAGTAGTCTTGCCCTGGTGGGTTGTGCCCCCTTGGACTCCGTTTGGTATTGATTTTCTGCCAAGTAAAAAACAAGCAAAAAATCAGCAACTTGCACTAGACACTATGTCAATAGGTTAGTTCCATAAATTATTATAAAGTTGTTATAAAATGATTTTAAAACATCCAAGAATGATAATATAACAGCATGGAACAAACAAAAATTATAGATACGTTGGAGACGTATCATCCACCCGCCACGCTCGGCTATAAAAGGGAGCGTGGGGGGGATGGAGACATTCATCCATGCATCTTCTCCTCTTTATCCTTGCTTTTTTCTCCACCATGACGAGGGAAAGGGGGTGTGCTCAGCCTCCAGCGGCGGTGATGAGGGCTTCCTCTCGGCACCGTGTTCCCGCCCCCTTTGCATATGCAGGGGCTGGATCTATAGCTCCAAGTAAGGTTACCGATGGACAAAGACGAAAGAGGGGATGCCTTCCGGGGCCTCCCCAAGCTTAGTCTCTTGGTTGTCCTTGAATATTACCTTGGGGTGCCTTGGGCATCCCCAAGCTTAGGCTCTTGCCACTCCTTATTCCATAGTCCATCGAATCTTTACCCAAAACTTGAAAACTTCACAACACAAAACTCAACAGAAAACTCATAAGCTCCGTTAGTATAAGAAAATAAAACCACCACTTAGGTACTGTAATGAACTCATTCTAAATTCATATTGGTGTAATATCTACTGTATTCTAACTTCTCTATGGTTCATTGATGTCTACTACACAATCTTCTTCTTATAGACGTTGTTGGGCCTGCAAGTGCACAGGCTTGTAGGACAGTAGCAAATTTCCCTCAAGTGGATGACCTAAGGTTTATCAATCTGTAGGAGGCGTAGGATGAAGATGGTCTCTCTCAAACAACCCTGCAACCAAATAACAAAGAGTCTCTTGTGTCCCCAACACACCAAATACAATGGTAAATTGTATAGGTGCACTAGTTCGGCGAAGAGATGGCGATACAAGTACAATATGGATGGTAGATATAGGTTTTTGTAATCTGAAATAATAAAAACAGCAAGGTAACTAATGATAAAAGTGAGCGTAATTGGTATTGCAATGATAGGAAACAAGGCATAGGGTTCATACTTTCACTAGTGCAAGTTGTCTCAACAATAATAACATAGATAGATCATATAACAATCCCTCAACATGCAACAAAAGAGTCACTCCAAAGCCACAATAGCAGAGAACAAACGAAGAGATTATGGTAGAGTACGAAACCACCTCAAAGTTATTCTTTTGGATCGATCTATTAAAGACTTTGTACTAGAATAACACCTTAAGACACAAATCAACCAAAACCCTAATGTCACCTAGATACACCAATGTCACCTCAAGTATCCGTGGGTATGATTATACGATATGCATCACACAATCTCAGATTCATCAATCCAACCAACACAAAGTACTTCAAAGAGTGCCCCAAAGTTTCTACCGGAGAGTCAAGACGAAAATGTGTGCCAACCCCTATGCATAAGTTCATGGGCGGAACCCGCAAGTTTATCACCAAAACATACATCAAGTGGATCACGTGATATCCCATTGTCACCACAGATAAGCATGGGAAGACATACATCAAGTGTTCTCAAATCATTAAAGACTCAACCCGATAAGATAACTTCAAAGGGAAAACTCAATTCATCACAAGAGAGTAGAGGGGGAGAAACATCATAAGATCCAACTATAATAGCAAAGCTCGCGATACATCAAGATCGTGCCATAGAGAGAACACGAGAGAGAGAGATCAAACACATAGCTCTCTGGTACATACCCTCAGCCCGAGGGTGAACTACTCCTCCTCGTCATGGAGAGCGCCGGGATGATGAAGATGGCCACCGGTGAGGGATCCCCCCTCCGGCAGGGTGCCGGAACGGGCTCCCGAGAGGTTTTTGGTGGCTACATAGGCTTGCGACGGTGGAACTCCCAACCTATTGTGTTCTTTGTTGTTTTTAGGGTATATGGGAATATATATAGGCGAAAGAAGTCGGTCGGGGGAGCCTCGAGGGGCCCACGAGGGTGGAGGGCACACCCAGGGGGGTGGGCGCGCCCCCTATCTCGTGGCCTCCTCAACTCTTCCCTGGCTTGCTTCTATTCTAAAAATAACTTTTCCGAAGGTTTCATTCCATTTGGACTCCGTTTGATATTCCTTTTCTTCGAAACACTGAAACAGGCAAGAAAACAACAATATGGGTTGGGCCTCCGGTTAGTAGGTTAGTCCCAAAAAATGATATAAATGTGTAAAGTAAAGCCCATAAACATCCAAAACGGGTAATATAATAGCATGGAATAATCAAAAATTATAGATACGTTGGAGATGTATCAAGCATCCCCAAGCTTAATTCCTGCTCGTCCTCGAATAGGTAAATGATAAAAACAGAATTTTTGATGTGGAATGCTACCTAGCATAATTCTCAATGTAATTTTCTTTATTGTGGCATGAATGTTCAGATCCAAATGATTCAAAATAAAAGTTCATATTGACATAAGAAATAGTAATACTTCAAGCATACTTAATCAAGCAATCATGTCTTCTCAAAATAACATGGCCAAAGAAAGTTATACCTACAAAATCATATAGTCTGGCTGTTGCTCTATCTTCATCACACAAAGTATTTAATCATGCACAACCCCGATGACAAGCCAAGCAATTGTTTCATACTTTAGTAATCTCAAACTTCTTCAACTTTCACGTAATACATGAGCGTGAGCCATGGACATAGCACTATATGTGGAATAGAATGGTGGTTGTGGAGAAGACAAAAAGGGAGAAGATAGTCTCACATCAACTAGGCGTATCAACGAGCTATGGAGATGCCCATTAATAGATATCAATGTGAGTGAGTAGGGATTGCCATGCAACGGAGGCACTAGAGCTATAAATGTATGAAAGCTCAACAAAAGAAACTAAGTGAGTGTGCATCCAACTCGCTTGCTCACGAAGACCTAGAGCATTTTGAGGAAGCCCATCATTGGAATATACAAGCGAAGTTCTATAATGAAGATTCCTACTAGTATATGAAAGTGACAACATAAGAGACTCTCTATCATGAAGATCATGGTGCTACCTTGAAGCACAAGTGTGGTAAAAAGGATAGTAGCATTGTCCCTTCTCTCTTTTTCTCTCATTTTTTCTTTCCTTTTTTTCTTTTTCTCTTTTTTTGGGCCTTTCTTTTTTTTTGTCCTTTTTTCTCTTTTTTTTCATAAAGTCCGAAGTCTCATCCCGACTTGTGGGGGAGTCATAGTCTCCATCATCCTTCCCTCACTGGGACAATGCTCTAATAATGAAGATCATCACACTTTTATTTACTTACAACTCAAGATTACAACTCAATACTTAGAACAAGATATGACTCTATATGAATGCCTCCGGCGGTGTACCGGGATATGCAATGAATCAAGAGCGACATGTATGAAAATTATGAAGGTGACCTTGCCACAAATACGATGTCAACTACATGATCATGCAAAGAGCAATATGACAATAATGACGTGTGTCATATAAACAGAACGGTGGAAAGTTGCATGGCAATATATCTCGGAATGGCTATGGAAATGCCATAATAGGTAGGTATGGTGGCTGTTTTGAGGAAGGTATATGGTAGGTGTATGGTACCGGCGAAAGTTACGCGGCACAAGAGAGGCTAGCAATGGTGGAAGGATGAGAGTGTGTATAATCCATGGACTCAACATTAGTCAAAAGAACTCATATACTTATTGCAAAAATCTAAAAGTCATCAAAAACAAAGTACTATGCGCATGCTCCTAGAGGGATAGATTGGTAGGAAAAGACCATCGCTCGTCCCCGACCGCCACTCATAAGGAAGACAATCAATAAATAAAATTGTGCTCCAACTTCATCACAAAGCGGTTCACCATACGTGCATGCAACGGGAATCACAAACTTCAACACAAGCATTCTTTAAATTCATAATCGCCCAACTAGCATGACTTTTAATATCACTACCTCCATATCTCAAAACAATTATCAAGTATCAAATTGATCATAGCATCCAATTCACTTTCTATGATAGTTTTTATTATACCCAACTTGGATGCCCATCATTCTAGGACCAATTTTATAACCATAGCAAATACCATGCTGTTCTAAAAGACTTTCAAAATAATATAAGTGCAGCATGAGAGATTAACAATTTATACAAAATAAAGCCACCGCCGTGCTCTAAAAGTTATAAGTGAAGCACTAGAGCAAACGACAAACTACTCCGAAAGATATAAGTGAAGATCAATGAGTAGCTAAATAATTGTGTAACTATGTGAAGACTCTCTCTCATTTAAGAATTTAAAATCTTGGTATTGCATTCAAATAGCAAGCAAAGCAAAATAAAATGACATTGCAAGGATAGCACAACTCATGTGAAGAAGCAAAAACTTAGGTTCAACCGATACTAACCGATAATTGTTGAAGAAGAAAGGTGGGATGCCTACCGGGGCATCCCCAAGATTAGATGCTTGAGACTTCTTCAAATATTATATTGGGGTGCCTTGTGAGGGAGTTCTGGATTGGGGGTATCCGGACAGTCGGACTATATACTTTGGCCGGAATGTTGGACCGTGAAGATACAAGACTCAAGACTTCGTCCCGTGTCCGGATGGGACTCTCCTTTGCGTGGAAGACAAGCTTGGAGATCCGGATGATAGACTTCCTTCTTTGTAACTGACTCTGTGTAAACCCTAGCCCTCTCCGGTGTCTATATAAACCGTAGGGTTTAGTCCTTAGAAGGACAATCATAATCATCATAGGCTAGCTTCTAGGGTTTAGCCTTTACGATCTCGTGGTAGATCAACTCTTGTAATACTCATATCATCAATATCAATCAAGCAGGAAGCAGGGTTTTACCTCCATCAAGAGGGCCCGAACCTGGGTAAAACATCGTGTCTCTTGCCTCCTGTTACCATTAGCCTTAGACGCACAGATCGGGACCCCCTACCCGAGATCCGCCGGTTTTGACACCGACATTGGTGCTTTCATTGAGAGTTCCTCTGTGTCGTCGCTGCAAGGCTCGATGGCCCGTCTCGTTGTCAAGGACAACATCACCTCTAGGGGAGCGCTGGCTGTAGCCCAAACTCTCCGACTAGGCGGCTTCGTCATGGTCCCCAATCGGCTGCCGCACCGACAATGACCTCTCGGGTCATCACGAATAGCCTCCACGTCAATTCGGAACTCGCCGAACAGATGGATCCAATGGAGCTCTCCTCCCTTAATGAGCTCTTGGATCGCATCGCCGCTTTGGGAGTTGCTACGGACTATGATCGGATTGGGCTTAAGCCCGACCAAAGGGATATTAAATCCCCACCGGCCACCCATGAGATAGCGGTAGTGGAAGAGCCTCATATGGATTATCCCTCTATTCTGAGGACTAACTATGTCCGGATCACCGAGCTCTCTGAGCCGGATACCCATTCGCGGGAGGACACGGCCCAGATCCTGAATTTAGAATCAGGCAATGGGCCGGAGAAATCGGGCAACATCCCGGAGCCCGAGCCGTCGAGCCCGGAAGCTCCTCTTCTCGTGGGCGCTAGATCGGAAAAGAATCCAGATTTAACTATGCCCACCCACCCGGACTTAAGCCATCTCTCCCATATCAGACAAGAGCCACATGAGATAGTACATCACTACTGGGCCATATTCCTCCTTGTGATAAACAAGGTCAAGGACTGTCGCAAGGAGGACGCAATCTCACTTTTTTTGCAAAAATTGCACGAGCAAAGCGATCCTTAATGCTATAAGTCGCCATGACATAGTACACTTTGCCGACTTAGCAGCCATAGTATAGAAGTACTGTGCAATGGAAAGTACCTGGAAAACCCAAACAAACTTTTAGGATAATCCGTCTCTCACTAAACCCTCCCTCCGAGCTAAAAGGGCAAACTCTCCTAAGTTACCTGATCCAATTCCCAAAAAGCCAAAGCCCACTCCAGGACGCGGAACCGTATTGGAAGAATGGCTCAATGGGCCATGCAAAATTCATAGCACGCCGGATACTAAGCCAACGCATAGCCTTAGAGCATGTTGGATACTTCGGCACGTAGCAAAAAGTGGCGAGGATCTTCTTGTAAATAAAGTAGAGCAACGTCCCGCCGAATACCACAATACGGTATTGACAGTCTTTGAGACATTCGCCTTGAATAAGAGGCGCAAGCGAGCTCATCGAAATCTCGCTAAAATCTGCCACGTGGCAAAAATAAATCCGTGGAACGACATGACTATAACTTTCAGTGCCAGTGACGAACCCCAATTCCAGACAGTCTGAGCACCTGCCGCTTTGGTCCTTAGCCCAATCATGGACGGCTTTCAGCTCACTAAAGTACTCATGGACGGCAGAAGTGGATTAAACTTGATGTATGAAGAAACACTCAACAAGATGTAAATCGATAAAAGTCGCATTGAGCAGAGCGGCACAACCTTCAGGGGAATCATCCCTAGTCGGGAGGCACGGTGTGCGGGAAAAATCACACTCGATGTGGTATTCGGCACCTCGGAGAATTATAGGTCCGAAGAAATCACCTTCCAAGTGGCTCCTTTCAGCAGCGGATACCACGCCCTTTTAGGGTGGGACGCATTCACAAGCTTTCAGGCTATACCCCACTACGGGTACATGAAGCTTAAAATGCCCGGGCCCAATAGAATCATCACTCTAGCCAGTGATCCGGACGTCGCACTTCGCGCCGAAAATAAAACTGCAGCACTAGCCCTGGAAGCATTATCCGAAGCCCTAGCGGCCGAAGAACTAACAATGCTGCGCGCAATAGTGGACAGGGATGACGTGATACTTGACAAACGACCCAAGTCCACATCATTTAAACCCGCAGACGAGATAGTCAAATTCGAGGTCCATCCAATGGACCCCACGAAGATAGCTTCCATCGGGACACAGTTGAGCCCCACAATGGACGCTACACTACGAGAATTCCTACGCCAGAATTAGGACATCTTCGCCTGGCATCCTTCAGACATGCCAGGCATCCCACGCAGGTTGGCCGAACACAGCCTCAATATACTGAAAGGATACAAGCCAGTCAAACAGACTCTTAGGCGCTTCTCAGAGCCTAAATGGCAAGCCATGGGAGAAGAGCTAGCCAAGCTACTTGAGGCCAGATTCATCAGAGATATCAAGCATCCGGATTGGCTAGCTAACCTGGTAATGGTACCAAAGAAGGACAAATCCTGGCGCCTATGTGTGGATTTTAAAGACCTCAACAAGGCTTGCCCCAAGGATCCTTCCCCCTCCCTCACATCGACCAAATCATAGATGCCAGCGCAGGACACGATTCACTATGTTTCCTCGACGGATACTCCGGATACCATCAAATAAAGATGGCAGAGTCCAACCAAGCCGCAACGGCCTTCATAACGCCATATGGCCCTTTCTGCTTCAACACTATGCCTTTCGGGCTTAAAAATGCCGGCGCAACCTATCAACGCATGATTCAAACATGCGTGGAGAAGCAAATCGGCAAAACAGTGGAGGCATATGGACGATGTGGTCATAAAAACAAGACACGTTGAAACCCTAATAGACGACTTGCGGCTTATGTTCGATAACCTCCGAACATACGACATCAAGCTAAACCGGGAAAAATGTGTTTTCGGTGTACCTTGCGGGAAGTTGCTCAGCTTCAATGTTTCCAATAGAGGAATTGAAGCAAATCCGGCAAAAATCCGAGCTTTGTCGTAGTTGGCTATCCCAATAGACCTCAAACATATCCAAAAACTAGCTGGATGTGTGGCTGCCTTAAGCCCCTTTATCTCCCGATTAGGATGAAAGGCATTACCCCTTTACCGCCTTCTTCGACGCACCAAACACTTCGTGTGGACGGACGCAGCCGCGGCCGGACTAGATGAAATAAAGACTTTATTGGCCAGTAATCCAGTCCTGACAGCACCAAATATTGGCGAACCTATACTACTATACATAGCTGCGACACATCAGGTTGTCAGTGCAGTGCTCGTCTTTGAACGAGAAACGGACGGATACAAGTTCCCGCTTCAAATGCCAGTATATTATGCGTCCACTGTCCTCATACCATGCAAATCCCGATACCCACACTATCAAAAGATAGCGTACGCGGTCTTCATTGCATCCCGGAAGCTACGACACTACTTTCAAGAGTGTTCGATTACGGTGGACTCCGAAGTACCACTCAACGACATAATAAACAACCGCGATGCCACGGGAAGGATTGCAAAATGGGCCATCGAGCTCCTTCCATTCGACATATCATACAAACCACGGCGGGCCATTAAGTCGCAAGTACTGGCTGACTTTGTCGCCGAAAGGATAGAAGCCGAACTCCCTAAAGAGTACGACG
This sequence comes from Aegilops speltoides, assembly GCA_021437245.1. NCBI lineage: Eukaryota > Viridiplantae > Streptophyta > Magnoliopsida > Poales > Poaceae > Aegilops > Aegilops speltoides. The sequence continues at coordinate 368,587,970 of CM038142.1, forward strand.
CATACTCTAATTGGATCATGCACTTCGATGGCTCCAAAATGCTGGCCGGATTGGGAGCAGGCGTAGTCCTGACGTCCCCCACCGGAGACACGGTCCAATACATACTCCAAATATTATACACAGATGTAACGCCCCGGATCCGATGCGCCAGGTGTCCGCCAGTTATTCGCCGTCCTTGCCATGTCATGTGCTTGCGTGTTGCACTTTGCCATGTCATCATTTGCATTTTATCATGTCATCATGTGCATTTCATTTTACATACATGTTCGTCTCATGCATCCGAGCTTTTTCTCCGTTGTCCGTTTTGCAATCCGGCACTCCTATGTCCCCCGGCGTCCCCCTTTTGCCTCTTCTCTTGTGCGGGTATTAAACTTTCTCGGAATGGCCCCAGGTTTGTCAAGCGGCCTTGGTATAGCACCGGTAGACCGCCTGTCAAGTTTCGTGCCATTTGGAGGTCGTTTGATACTCCAACGGTTAACCGGGTAACCGTAAAAGCCTCTTTGAGTTGCAGCCCAACACCCCTTCCAAAGTGGCCCAAAACCCAGCAAACTCCCCTCCGTGCTCTCGCTCGTTCGATCACGATCGCTTGGCCGAAAACTGCTCCTCATTTGGACTCTCCTAGCTCCCTCTACCTATAAATATAAGCCCTCCCCTCCATTTTTCGCGGATGATTCCCCCCGAAACCCTAAAAATTCCCCTCTCCGCCGTCGGACGTGTCCGCCCGCGCCAGACACGTCCGCCGGACGCGTCACCCCGGCCAATCGCGGCCTGCCACGTTGCCTCGCCGCCGCTCTCCTCCAACCCCAGCGCGTCGCCGCGCTGCTGCCGCAGCCAGCGTCGCCGGTCCCACGCCCGTCCTCTCGCACCCGTTGCCGCCTCTGCCGTCGTGCCCGCCGCCTCCCAGCGCCGCCCGCAGCTCGCCTCGCCCGAAGCCGCGCGTCTTGCCTCCTCCGGTCGCCGGCGCCCCAGATCCGGCCTCCCCGGCACCGGATCCGGCCGGCCCGACCTCGCCGACGACTTCCTCCGGCCTTCCCCGAGCTCCGCACACCTCCTCCCGCACCTCCGGCACCAACTCCGGCCGTAGCTCCGGCGAGATCCGCCGCCGCATCAATATCCGTGCAAATCCAGAGGTTGCCCCCGTTTCACTAAGTCCCCAGATTTCTGTAATTTTCATGCCATGTTCATGCCATCACATCTCTGCATCCGTAGCTCCGTTTCGTGCGTATAATATGTCAAATTATTCGCCTCGACGAGTACTTCATTTCATTCCATTGCATCATTTTCATTTGAGCTCATCTTGATGCCCAAAATGCTGTTGGAAGAGTGCATGTTGATGTTAATCTCTTTGGCTGTTATAACTTGTCGTTTTATCATTTTGCCATGATTGATGTGTGCATCCTATGAGGTTGATGTCTACATGAATGTTGAACTATGCCATGCCATCTTTCCAGGGGTGTTAACCATGTATTTTTGTGAGTTGTGTGTTGAGTGTGTCAAGGTTGTTAAGTAGGGTAGTTGTTGTTGCTGTTTTCCTGACAGATTCTGTAATATTTTGTTGCTATGTTAACATGCCTCAACTAATCATTCTATGCATAATCTGGAGATGCTCTATAAACATGTTTTGAACTACATGTCATGCTCTATCCATTAATGCCCTTGGTTGCATTTATAGCCTGCCGGAACATGTTCACTTCTTGCTCCAAAGTTGCTTGAAAATGTTGCTGGTAGCCTGTTAACATCAAGTTCACTTGTTCCCATGTGTTTTCCTATTGATCCATGTACCCTATGACCTTGCTCTTGCCATGCTTAGCTTCATAAACATGCCTTCTTACTGTTGGTTGCCTTGCCATGCCATGTATTGCTCTGTGGTGAGTGGTTCAAGCTCACGAACATGCCTACTTATTGTTGTTTTCTGCCATGTATGAATCTGTAATATAACTTGCCATGTTTACATGGGTGCCATCATATTTTCTATGCCTTTTTGGCTTATGGTCAGTAAGGGACTTTTGATATATGCAATTAGTAGATTCATGCCATGCCTTTGTTTGCCATGATAAGTTCCTGTAACATGTTGTTTGATAGCTCTAAACATTGCAACCTGATGTTATTTCTGCTAAAGTCTGAAACTGTTATTATTTGCAATATCTCCATGTGTTTTTGAGCATGTTCTAGTTGTTTCTTGGGATAGCTCAGTGTTCATGTTTTGTGATGCTTTACGTGTACTTCATGCCCATGCCTTTTGTTATTATGTTGGGGTGCTCTAGCTTGTTGTTTTGATGCTTTTAAGATGCCTAGTTGCTGTTTTGGACAGATTGTTTGCTATGACTTGTATAGTGTGCATGTGTTGCACCGTTGCTCCGTTTTGAGTGTGCTCTATATGAAACTTGCTTGATTTTGCATGTAGTTTCATATTACCATGTTGCATCCTTGTTTTGGTGTGTTTGCTTGATGTTTGAGTGCATTTTGCATCAATGCCATGCTTAACTTGTTTTGCTCATATCTTCTAGACCGTAGCTCCGAACCTAATGAACTTTATATGTAACTTGACTAGAATTTCGTGTAGATCATCTTGGTGCATCTTAACTTGCTGTTTAACAACTTGAACATAAGGTTTATTCAGTTCTGGACCAATTTCGAAATATGCATATGAGGACTTACCGGAATTGTTATATGTTGTTCCCGGCCTCATTTAAACTTGCCTTGATGTGTTGTTCTTGTTTGCATCTTCTCTTGTCATGAGTAGCTTCATGTAGCTTGGTCATGCATCATGCTTGTTGTGCATCATGCCTTGTTCATGTGTGGTGTGTTTACCTATGTTGTGTGCTTCTTATCGATAGTTCCCGTTTCGTTGCGATCGTGAGGATTCGTTCATCTCCGTGTGGTTCGTCTTCGTGGTTTCATCTTCTTCATGGACTCGTTCTTCTTCCTTGCGGGATTTCAGGCAAGATGACCACTACCCTGGATCTCACTACTATCATTGCTATGCTAGTTGCTTCGTTCTATCGCTATGCTGCGCTACCTATTACCTGTTTATCAAGCCATCCCATATTGCCATGAACCCCTAACCTTTGACACCTTTCCTATGCAAACCATTGTTTGGCTATGTTACTGCTTTGCTCAGCCCCTCTTATAGCATTGCTAGTTGCAGGTGAAGTTGAAGATTTCTCCATGGTGGACAGGGTTTTGGTTGGGATATCACAATATCTCTTATATTATTAATGCATCTATATATTTGGTAAATGGTAGAAGGCTCGGCCTTATGCCTGGTGTTTTGTTCCACTCTTGCCGCCCTAGTTTCCGTCATACCGGTGTTATGTTCCCGGATTTTGCGTTCCTTACGTGGTCGGGTGATTTATGGGACCCCCCTGACAGTTCGCTTTGAATAAAACTTGTCCAGCAAGGCCCAACATTGACTTTTACCATTTGCCTCACCACCACCTACCTTTCCCTTGGGAGTAATTAACCCAAGGGTCATCTTTATTTTAGCCCCCCCGGGCCAATGCTTGTCTAAGTGTTGGTCCAAACTAGAGCCACTTGCAGCGCCACCTCGGGGAAACTTGAGGGTTGGTTCTAGTTGTACGTAGTGCTCATCCGGTCGTGGCTCGAGGCGAGATCTGTGCGGCTACTATCGGGATGTCGGCGCGCGGGAGGTCTTGCTGGTCTTGTTTTACCATTGTCGAAATGTCTTGATGTACGGGATACCGAGTCCGATCGGAGTGTCTCGGGTGAAGGTCTATTCTTCGATGATCGCGAGAGCTTGTCATGGGCTAAGTTGGGACACCCTGCAGGTATAAACTTTCGAGAGCCGTGCCCGCGGTTATGTGGCAGATGGGAATTTGTTAATGTCCGGTTGTAGATAACTTGACACCTTATCCGAAATAAAACGCATCAACCGAGTGTGTAGCCGTGATGGTCTCTTCTCGGTGGAGTCCGGGAAGTGAACACGGTTTCTGTGTTATGATTGACGTAAGTAGGTGTTCAGGATCACCTCTTGATCATTTCTAGATGACGACCATTCCGCTTGTTTCTCTTCTCGCTCTCATTTGCGTATGTTAGCCACCATATATGCTTAGTCGCTGCTGCAACCTCACCACTTTACCCCTTGCTTACCCATTAAGTTTGCTAGTCTTGATACCCATGGTAATGGGATTGCTGAGTCCTCATGGCTCACCAGATACTTCCAAAACCAGTTTGCAGGTGCCTATGTTACCGAGCCGGTGACACAACCAAGCTCAAGGAGGAGCTCGTTGAAGATCTTGCCCTTTGTGTTGTTTCGTTCTAATTGTTCAGTAGTGGAGCCCAGTTGGGGTCGATCGGGGACCTTTGTCGCATTTGGGGTTCTTCTTTTATTTTGGTTCCGTAGTCGGACCTTGATTGTATCTGGATGATGTAATGCTTTATTCATGTAATTGTGTGAAGTGGCGATTGTAAGCCAACTATGTATCTCTTTCCCTTATGTATAACATGGGTTGTGTGAAGATTACCTCACTTGCGATATTGCTTTCAATGCGGTTATGCCTCTAAGTCGTGCTTCGACACGTGGGAGATATAGCCGCATCGAGGGCGTTACAAGTTGGTATCAGAGCCTTCCCCGACCTTAGGAGCCCCATTGCTTCATCGTTTTTAGCGGCCGAGTTGTGTCTAGAAAAATGTTTTGAGTCATTTAGGATTATATATATCAGAGAGTTAGGAATTCTTTTTACTCCTCAGTCCCTTCGTCGCTCTGGTGAGGTCTCCTGACGTAGAGTTTTGACTCTTCTCTTCTCAAATTTCACTAAAAAATTTAGGATCACGCTGGTATCTTGGAATCGTTCGATGGTTTTATGATGAGAACATTGTCTTGGTGCCTCCTGTCGGGGTTTAGTGGAGGTGTCCCGGGAGTTGAGCTCGAGGTGTTGTCGTCATAATTTTATCATTGCAGTTCTGGAATACCGAGTTTAATCGCCGACATCGAAAATCTCTTTTATGCAGTTGTTGGTGAGATAACCCGATAACCCAAAGATCGAGGTGAGTACGGGAGTATTGCCATGACTCGTATAACGGATGCTTTTCAAGGTTGAGGTACACGATTTCGAAGGTTTCTTGGTTATCGTTGACGGATGGATACATTTGGATGTAGGGATTGTTAGTTTGAGTGAGATATATTGCTTCCTGTATCCCCAACACCAGATTGCATAACCAGAAAGTTTCGGGAGTTTTATAGGTGCGAATTCAAGTAGCTCCTAGAATATCTTTCCGACAGATGCATGATATGGGATTGGGTAAATCTCTATCATATGTATTTGTTCCGGCTTATTCTGCAAGCCAAATCCTTTGTTTTGTTTTATTTGTGGTATTCGAGTTGCTTCGAAGTCAAATGTTGAATCCATACCTTTCCTAAACGGTGTTCTCATATTGCTATGTGAATACTAATCCTTTTTTGATCATTGAGGTTCTCATGTTAATTCTTTTTCCAACCGGTGCACTTCTCTTCGAGATGATCCCATCATTCTCCCCATCCGCAAGATCATTTCTAAGTTTTCTCAACGGTGTTTGTTTCATCCGCTCCAAGTTGCTTTTGTTTTCCCGCCCTCCCACCCTTTTTCTTCAAGGACACATATTTCTTAAGCAAGTATCCATTTATTCATGTGAAGTCTCTTCATTCTTTTCAATCAATGTTCTTATCCGGTGATTTCCCATGAAGATGCTCAACAGTTTCAAGCTCATCATCCTTCATTGTTGTTTCTTCTTCGGTGGATCCTATTCAAGCTTTCGATATTCATCATATTCCTTTCCTCGTTTCTAATGCTTTCTCATATCGATGCACCTCTTAATCATTCACTTCTTCCTATCCATTTGTTCTGGAGTGCTGAAGATATCTCAGAAGGCTCATCTTTTCATTCAAGACCCGTTCAAGCTATTTGGAGATTATTATCCCATTCAAGTCATTTAATTCAACCGGTGCAATCCCCTCTTTCAATCAATTGTTCAACGGTGTTTTCTTTTGAGTGGGCCCTAACCCACAGGTCTTTTCCCAGGATCTTACCTGACTCTTCTAATTATTCCGAAGCTATCCCAAATTCTTCTCCAAGTTTGACGTAAGAATGAGTTATCATCAGTCACATGCCTTCTGCAAGATCTTTCAAATTATTTTTCATCTTTGGCTCAACCTTTCCTCTTTTAATTCTCCCGGAGTATCTCAGTAATTTTGGTGGTGTTTCCCATCGTCTTTTGAAGACCGAAGAAGGATTTCTCTTAAATCTTGGTCCATTCTCGTAAAGATTCATGGTTCTAGCTTCATGCCATCCTCATAATTGTTTTTGATTGTGACAATTCTTTTCTTACCATCCGGAGCATTTCATGAGTTGTTTCCATTTCTTTCCTTCGAAGGCCATCATGTCAAAATTCTTCATTCTCAGCGTGTAGCTATCATTCTCCAAATCTTACCGGTGAATCGTTCAAATATCCTCTAATCAGTTCTTGATCTCTTTGTTCTCATGTATCTAGTTTGTCTCAAGCACCTTCGTTCATTTGCTAATTCTTACCGGTGATGCACTCCTACTTCGATCATTTTCAATTCTTACGGTGGTTCTTTCAAGATCTCTCTTCATTGTTCTTCATATCAATTCATTTGTTGTTCCAATCCTACCGGTGGTTCATTGAAGACCTTCTCAAGTTTTGTTATATCTCTTTTAATCCTTTCTACGAGAATAAGTAGTATGCCAAATCCGTTGATTGTCATCAATTTAATTGGTGAAGGATAAGCATAACATAATTCTTATTCTTGTTCTTCCAAGTGATTAATTCTTTATTCCGGAGGCCCTTAAAATTCTCGGTTTCATTTGTTTCATCTTTTCTTTCCGGAGTTCCAAGTTTTCTTGGATGTCTCGTCACGAAGCTCCATCTATATCATTGCAAGGCTTCAATCTTGTTTACTTCAACCTTCAATTCTTTTATGTTATCATTTCCTATCCGAAGTTCTTCATGGAGGCAACATGGTGATTCGTCAAGGATTCTTTTCATTCTTCAATTGTTCTTCAAGATTTCTCTTGAAGTTATGACCCGCCAAGCTATACTCAAAATTAAACATGGTGCTCAACACATGTTTTGTTTTGAGGCGTTCAAGTTTTCTTCTTCTTGCATTTCGAAGTGCAATTCTTCTACCTTAGCTTTTGAGGTGGTATTATATCATTCTTGACAATTTCCATTCATGTTTCGTGATTCACATGTTGTCAAGAATGAGATATTTTAAATCCACCAATCTCTTCTTTGGAGTTATCTTGGTATAGATTTCACCTAAAGCCTTCCCTAAGGAATATTGCTATTTGTGGTGCTTATCAATGATCCAAGTTATATCTCTATCATCTTGGTGAAGCAGTTTTCATTTATTCATTGATCTCAAGCAAGCAATTGATTTTGATAGTGGCAGAATTTCACCTCAAGTTTTGAGATGTTTACATAAGCCCACAACAAGCTTGTGCTTCTCGTTGTTGAATTTTCCAACAACTCCATTCGATTCTTCTTTGCAAGGATGCTTTCCAAGTTCACTTGTGGCAAAAGTTGTCATTTTCTTCTCCATTCTGTTATTCCAATGATCTATCTTCTATTCTTTCTTACGGAGGCATTGTGACGTTGCTCTTTTCACTCATCATCCCGATTGTGAGGATCGTGTTCTTTTCTTGCTTATCCATTTAACCGGAGTGTTGTGTCATCTCATCAAGTTTTCTTCTCTTTTGTACCGGAGTGCTGTCCAAATTCTGCCATTCTTGTTCCTTGGCTATCTCATTATACCGATGTGGTCATATTCTTTTCGTTCGTGAAGCTCTTATTTCCATGTCTTTGCAACCTTCAAGTTCTCGTAATACTCCTTGTTTATCTTTTTCTAACGGATTGTTTGCAATCTCGTTCATCTCTGTTATACTCTTTCTTTTAAATTGCTCAACCTCTCAAGGTTCGTGGTTTCACTCGTTCGTCAAAGAAGCAACTTAGTTTTACCTCTCCTCTTCCTCTTCCTTCTCCCTCCGGTGACATCCTAGATCTCGGGACGAGATCCTCTCGTAGTGGTGGAGTGTTGTAACGCCCCGGATCCGATGCGCCAGGTGTCCGCCAGTTATTCGCCGTCCTTGCCATGTCATGTGCTTGCGTGTTGCACTTTGCCATGTCATCATTTGCAGTTTATCATGTCATCATGTGCATTTCATTTTGAATACATGTTCGTCTCATACATCCGAGCTTTTTCTCCATTGTCCGTTTTGCAATCCGGCACTCCTATGTCCCCCGGCGTCCCCCTTTTGCCTCTTCTCTTGTGCGGGTATTAAACTTTCTCGAAATGGCCCGAGGTTTGTCAAGCGGCCTTGGTATAGCACCGGTAGACCGCCTGTCAAGTTTCGTGCCATTTGGAGGTCGTTTGATACTCAACAGATTAACCGGTAACCGTAAAAGCCTCTTTGAGTTGCAGCCCAACACCCTTCCAAAGTGGCCCAAAACCCAGCAAACTCCCTCCATGCTCTCGATCGTTCGATCACGATCGCGCAAAAGCTGCTCCTCATTTGGACTCTCCTAGCTCCCTCTACCTATAAATATAAGCCCTCCCTCCATTTTCGCGGATGATTCCCCGAAACCCTAAAATTCCCTCTCCGCCGTCGGGACGTGTCCGCCCATGCCGGACACGTCCGGACAACGTCACCAGCCAATCGCGGCTGCCACGTCGCCGCCGCTGCTCTCCTCCAACCCCAGCGTGTCGCCGCATGCTGTTGCTGCAGCCAGCGCCGCCGGTCCCGTCGCCCGTTGCCGCCTCTGCCGTCGTGCCCGCCGCCTCCTTGCGCCCGCCCGCCAGCTCTGCCTCACCGAGCCGCCGCGTCTTGCCTCCTCCGGTCGCCGGCGCCCCAGATCCGGCCTACCCGGCACCGGATCCGGTCGGCCCGACCTCGCCGGCAACTTCCTCCGGCCTTCCCCGAGCTCCGGCCACCTCCTCCCGCACCTCCGGCGCCAACTCCGGCCGTAGCTCCGGCGAGATCCGCCGCCGCATCAATATCCGTGCAAATCCAGAGGTTGCCCCCGTTTCACTAAGTCCCCAGATTTCTGTAATTTTCATGCCATGTTCATGCCATCACATCTCTGCATCCGTAGCTCCGTTTCGTGCGTATAATATGTCAAATTGTTCGTATCGATGAGTACTTCATTTCATTCCATTGCATCATTTTCATTTGAGCTCATCTTGATGCCCTAAATGCTGTTGGAAGAGTGCATGTTGATGTTAATCTGCTAAAACTGTTATAACTTGATGTTTTATCATTTTTGCCATGATTGATGTGTACATCCTATGAGGTTGATGTCTACATGAATGTTGAACTATGCCATGCCATCTTTCCAGGGGTGTTAACCATGTATTTTTGTGAGTTGTGTGTTGAGTGTGTCAAGCTTGTTAAGTAGGGTAGTTGTTGTTGCTGTTTTCCTGACAGATTCTGTAATATTTTGTTGCTATGTTAACATGCCTCTACTAATCATTCTATGCATAATCTGGAGATGCTCTATAAACATGTTTTGAACTACATGTCATGCTCTATCCATTCATGCCCTTGGTTGCAATTATAGCCTGCTGGAACATGTTCATTTCTTGCTCCAAAGTTGCTTGAAAATGTTGCTGTCAGCCTGTTAACATCAAGTTCACTTGTTCCCATGTGTTTTCCTATTGATCCATGTACCCTATGACCTTGCTCTTGCCATGCTTAGCATCATAAACATGCCTTCTTACTGTTGGTTGCCTTGCCATGCCATGTATTGCTCTGTGGTGAGTGGTTCAAGCTCACGAACATGCCTACTTATTGTTGTTTTCTGCCATGTATGAATCTGTAATATAACTTGCCATGTTTACATGGGTGCCATCATATTTTCTATGCCTTTTTGGCTTATGGTCAGTAAGGGACTTTTGATATATGCAATTAGTAGATTCATGTCATGCCTTTGTTTGCCATGATAAGTTCCTGTAACATGTTGTTTGATAGCTCTAAACATTGCAACCTGATGTTAGTTCTGCTAAAGTCTGAAACTGTTATTATTTGCAATATCTCCATGTGTTTTTGAGCATGTTCTAGTTGTTTCTGGGGATAGCTCAGTGTTCATGTTTTGTTATGCTTTACGTGTACTTCATGCCCATGCCTTTTGTTATTATGTTGGGGTGCTCTAGCTTGTTGTTTTGATGCTTGTAAGATGCCTAGTTGCTGTTTTGGACAGATTGTTTGCTATGACTTGTATAGTGTGCATGTGTTGCACCGTTGCTCCGTTTTGAGTGTGCTCTATATGAAACTTGCTTGATTTTGCATGTAGTTTCATATTACCATGTTGCATCCTTGTTTTGGTGTGTTTGCTTGATGTTTGAGTGCATTTTGCATCAATGCCATGCTTAACTTGTTTTGCTCATATCTTCTAGACCGTAGCTCCGAACCTAATGAACTTTATATGTAACTTGACTAGAATTTCGTGTAGATCATCTTGGTGCATCTTAACTTGCTGTTTAACAACTTGAACATAAGGTTTATTCAGTTCTGGACCAATTTCGAAATATGCATATGAGGACTTACCGGAATTGTTATATGTTGTTCCCGGCCTCATTTAAACTTGCCTTGATGTGTTGTTCTTGTTTGCATCTTCTCTTGTCATGAGTAGCTTCATGTAGCTTGGTCATGCATCATGCTTGTTGTGCATCATGCCTTGTTTATGTGTGGTGTGTTTACCTATGTTGTGTGCTTCTTATCGATAGTTCCCGTTTCGTTGCGATCGTGAGGATTCGTTCGTCTCCGTGTGGTTCGTCTTCGTGGTTTCATCTTCTTCATGGACTCGTTCTTCTTCCTTGCGGGATTTCAGGCAAGATGACCGCTACCCTGGATCTCACTACTATCATTGCTATGCTAGTTGCTTCGTTCTATCGCTATCTTTGCGCTACCTATTACTGTTTATCAAGCCATCCCATATTGCCATGAACCCCTAACCTTTGACACCTTTCCTATGCAAACCATTGTTTGGCTATGTTACCGCTTTGCTCAGCCCCTCTTATAGCGTTGCTAGTTGCAGGTGAAGTTGAAGATTTCTCCATGGTGGACAGGGTTTTGGTTGGGATATCACAATATCTCTTATATTATTAATGCATCTATATATTTGGTAAAGGGTGGAAGGCTCGGCCTTATGCACAGTGTTTTGTTCCACTCTTGCCGTCCTAGTTTCCGTCATACGGTGTTATGTTCCCGGATTTTGCGTTCCTTACGTGGTCGGGTGATTTATGGGACCCCCGACAGTTCGCTTTGAATAAAACTTGTCCAAGAAGGCCCAACATTGACTTTTACCATTTGCCTCACCACCACCTACCTTTCCTTGGGAGTAATTAACCCAAGGGTCATCTTTATTTAGCCCCGGGCCAATGCTTGTCTAAGTGTTGGTCCAAACTAGAGCCACTTGCAGCGCCACCTCGGGAAACTTGAGGGCTGGTTCTAGTTATACGTAGTGCTCATCCGGTCGTGGCTCGAGGCGAGATCTGTGCGGCTACTATCGGGATGTCGGCATGCGGGAGGTCTTGCTGGTCTTGTTTTACCATTGTCGAAATGTCTTGATGTACGGGATACCGAGTCTGATCGGAGTGTCTCGGGTGAAGGTCTATTCCTTCGATGATCGCGAGAGCTTGTCATGGGCTAAGTTGGGACACCCCTGCAGGGTATAAACTTTCGAGAGCCGTGCCCGCGGTTATGTGGCAGATGGGAATTTGTTAATGTCCGGTTGTAGATAACTTGACACCTTATCCGAAATAAAACGCATCAACCGAGTGTGTAGCCGTGATGGTCTCTTCTCGGCGGAGTCCGGGAAGTGAACACGGTTTCTGTGTTATGATTGACGTAAGTAGGTGTTTAGGATCACCTCTTGATCATTGCTAGATGACGACCGTTCCGCTTGTTTCTCTTCTCGCTCTCATTTGCGTATGTTAGCCACCATATATGCTTAGTCGCTGCTGCAACCTCACCACTTTACCCCTTCCTTACCCATTAAGCTTTGCTAGTCTTGATACCCATGGTAATGGGATTCTTTGAGTCCTCGTGGCTCACGGATACTTCAAAACCAGTTTGCGGTGCCTATGTTACTGAAGCGGTGACACAACCAAGCTCAAGGAGGAGCTCGTTGAAGATCTTGCCCTTTGTGTTGTTTCGTTCTAATTGTTTGAGAGTGGAGCCCGGTTGGGGTCGATCGGGGACCTTTATGCATTTGGGGTTCTTCTTTTATTTTGGTTCCGTAGTCGGACCTTGATTGTATCTGGATGATGTAATGCTTTATTCATGTAATTGTGTGAAGTGGCGATTGTAAGCCAACTATGTATCTCTTTCCTTATGTATAACATGGGTTGTGTGAAGATTACCTCACTTGCGACATTGCTTTCAATGCGGTTATGCCTCTAAGTCGTGCTTCGACACGTGGGAGATATAGCCGCATCGAGGGCGCTAAGTTGGTATCGAGCCTTCCCGACCTTAGAGCCCCATTGCTTCATCGTTTTTAGCGGCGAGTTGTGTCTAGAAAAATGTTTTGAGTCATTTAGGATTATATATATCGAGAGTTAGAATTCTTTTTACTCCTCGGTCCCTTAAATCGCTCTGGTGAGGTCTCCGACGTAGAGTTTTGACTCTTCTCTTCTCAAATTTCACTAAAAAATTTTAGGATCACGCGGGTATCTTGGAATCGTTCGATGGTTTTATGATGAGAACATTGTCTTGGTGCCTCCTGTCGGGGTTTAGTGGAGGTGTCGGGGAGTTGAGCTACGAGGTGTTGTCGTCATAATTTTATCGTTGCATTCTGGAATACCGAGTTTAATCGCCGACATCGAAAATCTCTTTTATGCGGTTGTTGGTGAGATAACCCGATAACCCGATCTTGAGGTGAGTGCGGGAGTATTGCCATGACTTCGTATAACGGATGCTTTTGAAGGTTGAGGTACCACGATTTCCGAAGGTTTCTTGGTTATGCATTGACGGATGGATACAGCTGGATGTAGGGATTGTTAGTTTGAGTGAGATATATTGCTTCCCCTGTATCCCCAACAACAGATTGCATAACCAGAAAGTTTCGGGAGTTTTATAGGTGGGAATTCAAGTAGCTCCTAGAATATCTTTTCGACAGATGCATGATATGGGATTGGGTAAATCTCTATCATATGTATTTGTTCCGGCTTATTCTACAAGCCAAATCCTTTGTTTTGTTTTATTTGTGGTATTCGAGTTGCTTCGAAGTCAAATGTTGAATCCATACCTTTCCTAAACGGTGTTCTCATATTGCTATGTGAATACTAATCCTTTTTTGATCATTGAGGTTCTCATGTTAATTCTTTTTCCAACCGGTGCGCTTCTCTTCGAGATGATCCCATCATTCTCCCCATCCGCAAGATCATTTCTAAGTTTTCTCAACGGTGTTTGTTTCATTCGCTCCAAGTTGCTTTTGTTTTCCCGCCCTCCCACCCTTTTTCTTCAAGGACACATATTTCTTAAGCAAGTATCCATTTATTCATGTGAAGTCTCTTCATTCTTTTCAATCAATGTTCTTATCCGGTGATTTCCCATGAAGATGCTCAACAGTTTCAAGCTCATCATCCTTCATTGTTGTTTCTTCTTCGGTGGATCCTATTCAAGCTTTCGATATTCATCATATTCCTTTCCTCGTTTCTAATGCTTTCTCATATCGATGCACCTCTTAATCATTCACTTCTTCCTATCCATTTGTTACGAGTTTGAAGATATCTCGGAAGGCTCATCTTTTCATTCAAGACCCGTTCAAGCTATTTGGAGATTATTATCCCATTCAAGTCATTTAATTCAACCGGTGCAATCCCCTCTTTCAATCAATTGTTCAACGGTGTTTTCTTTTGAGTGGGCCCTAACCCACAGGTCTTTTCCCAGGATCTTACCTGCGGCTCGGGCACTCGTCAGCAAGGCCTTCCGTACATGCTTTTATTGGCCGACAGCCCGAGCAGACGCACAGGACCTTGTCCAACACTGCGTCGGTTGCCAGCTCTTTGCTAATCAGAGCCACATGCCCCCTACCGCTCTCCAAACAATCCCCATTACTTGGCCCTTCGCGGTCTGGGGGCTGGATATGGTCGGACCCCTTAAGGGGGGAAGCCATAAGAAAAAATACTTATTGGTCATGGTGGACATGTTCACCAAATGGATAGAAGCCAAACCAGTTAAAACGACCGAATCCGGACCAGCGATAGACTTCATATCCGGGGTTGTGCACCATTACGGCGTCCCCCACATCATCATCACTGACAATGGCTCCAACTTCACAGTCGATGAAGTGAAAACTTGGTGGGGCAACATGGGCATTAAGCTCGATTACGCCTTTGTCTACCATCCCCAAACAAACGGCCAGGTCGAACGCGCAAACGGTCTCATCATGAGCGGCATCAAACCCAGACTAGTGCGGTCCTTGACAGAATTGGACACGCACTGGGTTGAGGAGCTCGACTCCATACTGTGGGGAATTCGGACCACGCCGAATCGCACCACCGGATACACACCATTTTTTATGGTGTACAGCGCAGAAGCAGTACTACCCTGCGACATAATCCATGACTCACCTTGCGTGCGCATGTACGAAGAGAAGGAAGCCGAGTTAGATCGGCAGGACAACTTAGATGCCCTGGAGGAGGAGCGCGGCATCGCAAAATCCCGTTTCGCATTCTATCAACAGCAGGCTCGACGGTATCAAAGTAGAGAAGTGCGGGCCAAAACTTATAATATTGGCGAACTTGTTCTACGCCTACCGGAGAAGAAGAAGGACAAGCTCAAATCTAAGTGGGAGGGTCCCTTCATTATTGATAAAGTTCTCACCGGAGGAGCGTACCGCCTGCGTAATGCATCCGACAGCAGACTCGAGCCGAACCCATTGAACGCGGCCAGACTCCGGAGATTCTACGCCTAGCGCCGAACTCAATGTTCGTCTCCTTAACCCCCCCCCCTTCTTTTCAATTATGTTCCTCCCCTTTTTCCTTTTCTCCCTTTTTTTACTCCTTCACACAAAGTACTATGCGGATGCTCGGATCACTCCAGCCGCACTATGTGTGTAAAGCATACCTGGGGGCTTCCTATACGGAAGCTAAATAGAATTACTTTCATGGCTTCTTGCCTATCACATATGTGTTCCTTTTTCATATGTGACTTTTCTTCACCATTATATGCATCGATATGACTTAAGATGTGGCCATGCTGGGTTGCCTGGCTCTTGTGTTTATGCCCTGCGTTCCCGTTAATTCGGCTAGGGCATAAGGGGAGCACCTCTCGATTGTTACTGCCGGTTCAGCCGGATGTGTACCTCAGACTGGGTGAAGCGAAAAGCTAGCGTTCTTAAGGGAATATTTGATCGGTGAACAAAAGATGTTTCTTTCGTTTATTACAACATGAATCCCCAGAAGTTTTGTATCCTGCGTTTCTGATTCACAGTCTGGACATGTACATCGATGCATGCGAACCCAGGGAAAGGAACCCCTAACGGAACTATTCTCCCTGGAAGATGTTTCTTACTACCCATGTAATATAACATAACTAGTTGGGTACTTGTCTGTTCAAGCACTAATGACCCCTACACCTGGTTTCCACGCATACCCCGGTTTTGCATAACTGAGCGGGTATTCAGATACACCCCGAACTATCGGATCCGGGGCCTAAAGCGAGAAGGTCCGCCATGACAAATGATTTTTAATCCGGCTAGGGACTACATATGTCCATTAAATTACATAGTCACTTGGACTGACTGTATTCTTCCTCTATACCGCCAAACAGGCTATCTAGCTTGCAATCCTATTGGGAATACTTCGCGTCTAATGCTACCTAGTCATACACCAGACTCACGGGAATTTCTTGCCCATCTGCCCCTTGATCGACTTGACCATATGGTTGGGTCAAGCTTGGTGTAGCGTCTTCACCATGGCCTGTGCTTCTCTTGCACCTTGTTGGCGGTGACATCTTCCACAATCGGAAATGCCGCCGTGCTCCTTGGAGCATATCCATGAGCTCCCCCATGCCTTTTGGCAGGGAGGTGGGTGGCCACAAGGCCTGGGCAATACCCTGCATCACCTGTCGAGCTCGCTCGTGCAGCTGTGAGAGGTCTTGTAGTAAATCACCTGCGGACGCGGGCATCTCCTCTTCAGGACGGCCCGTCAACATACCTACAGATATAAACTCTTTCAATATGCTTCCTCGCCGAGCTGTACCACAGTTCGTCTAGGCACTTACCATAAATGCCGTGACGAGCCTTCTGTTCTCCTTCATGGAGTCCGCCAGCTGAGCGCGAACATCTCCTAACCGGACATTGGCATCTTGAAGATCGTTCTTCTCCCGCCTAACTTGTGTAAGAACACGCTCGCCAGCTTTTAGCTGCCTTTGGAGATGCGACTCGCTATCTCTTACTATCTCTGGATTCTCCCCGGGATTTTCTGCAGAATTTTCTGTTAGACCTATCAAATAGGCCAATTACTAACTGGTACATTTCCATAAAATTTCGTTATTGAAGGCGAATGTTACCAGGGGAGGCCTTTTGGGATTCCTCTAGTTTGGCAATCGCAGCCCTTAACTGGGTCTTGCACTCCTCCAGCGCTTGAGACAATTGGGTATTCTTATCTACAAGAACCTGTGCATACATTGATCCTTAAAACAGTTGTTCCAACTGTTTCAAGTCTCAGGGGCTACTACTATATATGTTTATCAAATTTTCTTACCCGTATATCTTTGACATACTGGTCCGTCGCTCGGGCGAGCCCGCCTTGAGCAGCTCGAATGTATGCGTCTCCTGAATTGAAAGCATTAAATGCCTCTTCGGAAAAGATGTTATTGCGAAGTACGGCCCGTCGGCGCCAGTGATTCATGGCACTCTCTACTTCGGAATTCGTGGTGGAGAGCATATCTGCATCCTCTGTCGGAGGACAATTCGGCATCGGCCCCGCATTGGCCTCCTCTCTCGAAGCCGGTTCCGGGATCCGGCTGGTAGAGGCGTGATCGGCAGGATCTCCGGATATAGTCTGGCAACTCCTCTTTCTGCCAGGACACAAAGGACGCCATTACATTTCAAACACAATGACCACAGAGCAGGTTTTTACCATACCTCTGTAATGGCATTTCGGTAGGTATGTTGACGGGCATATAAACTCTTCCGGGGTCCTGACAGGCATATAAACTCTTCCGCCTTCCTCTTAAGCCTGCCCGATCCGGACGCCCTTTGGCGACGAGCCCCCAGGGGCTCGGCGCTGCGTTCCGATGGTCGTCTCTACAAAAATACAATATTTTAAGCATAAGGCATGGTATCAGGAAGGAGTCCTCTTCAGAGGACAAACTTTCGGCTTTGCTCACAGGCGATGCAGGTAGCAGTCCGGGATAGTCGGCGACAATAGCCACCAAGGAGCCATCACAGCTGGCCTGATAAAATGTCCTGTTGACAAGCTCCATAGTAATATCCAGATCTTCTTCGAGTCCTGGATTGAAGGCCCTTCCGGGGTCCTCTAGCTGTGGGGAAGGGCTGTTGAATCCTTCTACAGCCCTCCTCAGTTCCTGCTCAGAAATATTGAGATAAATAATCGTGACAAAGGACACCAGGATGAATGGAGCGGGGGAAAAGTGATGACTTACCCATCTTGGGGGGTTGTACATAGAAAACCCATCCCGTGGTTTAATATGAAGGAATTCTTCTTCTTCTCCTTTATACAAATCGGACAATATCCTCGCCAGAGCGGTGGCGGAGTCCGGACCTTTACGGCCACAGCGGGTGGCATCATCTTCCCCGTTGTAATGCCACATGTGCTTCCCCCGGTATTGAAGCGGCTGCACTCCCCGCATTATGCATATTGCTATAACTTCGACTATTGTCAGCCCTGATTTGGCCAGTATCTTTATCCTGCTCATGAGGAATTGTACTTCTCTGGTATCCTCCTCTTGGGGGCCCTGAGGGTGCCAACTTTGACGTGCCTTCGGCGGAGTGCTACTGAACTCAGGGAGACCCGTCCGGACTGGATCCGGAAGGGGAACGTCATCAACATAAACCCACTCTGAGGGCCAGTTTTCAGGTGCCTTCTTGGGGGGTACCGAACAGGTATCCGGTCTCGGCGACGCGCCATACTTCGGCTCAGCCCACTTGACATATGGATTCCCCTTGGTTGCGAGGGATGAGGCAGAACAACTTCTTCCATAACCCGAAGTGAGCCTCGCAGCCCAGATATAGTTTGCAAAGGGCAACGTATCCTGCTATGTGCAGCACGGAGGCGGGGGTGAAGTTGTGCAGCTGGAGGCCATAGAACTCCAGGAGCCCGCGAAGGAATGGGTGGATTGGAAACCCGATGCCTCTTAACAGATGCGGGATAAGGCATACTCGCTCCCCTGGAGAGGGATTAGGAGATCTCTCTGCTTGCTCCCCGCCATTATAGGTGGCTAGTCCAGCTCGGAAGGGAACCATGAACGCCGGTGGAAGAAACCCTTGGGTCTGTAACTCTATCAGATGGCTTTCAGGAACTGAACACACTTCCCAGTCGCTTGGCTTGGAGCGAAGGGAATGAGAAGAAGCGCTGCGGCGACCGGCCATGTTGGAATGGTTTTTTCCAGAGCGCTTTGTTGGATGCTTGCTCAAAGGAAGAAGGTGAGGTTTGGATCTGAGGATCCTCGTCCCTTCAAATAGACGGTCTACTTGCAGGGCCGGCATGGCAAATGCAAAAATACCCCGGCTCCTCGTATTCGCTCGACATGTGGAGATGGTCATTATTGAAGCACAGAAGCCGAGGAGTACAACATTGATGGGAAGCCGGACACTTTTTGTTGCAATAGGTACTTTGGAGTATTCGGAGATGGAACCCGCCTTGCAATGCCGAAGACAAACTGCACGCCGGACTCATCGTCATTGAAGCCTGGTTAGAGACTCTTGAGGAGTCTGGATTAGGGGGTATCCGGACAGCCGGACTATATACTTTGGCCGGACTGTTGGACCGTGAAGATACAAGACTCAAGACTTTGTCGTGTGTCCGGATGGGACTCTCCTTTGCGTGGAAGACAAGCTTGGTGATCTGGATAATAGACTTCCTTCTTTGTAACCGACTCTGTGTAAACCTTAGCCCTCTCCGGTGTCTATACAAACCGGAGGGTTTAGTCCTTAGAAGGACAATCATAATCATCATAGGCTAGCTTCTACAGTTTAGCCTCTATGATCTCGTGGTAGATCAACTCTTGTAATACTGATATCATCAATATCAATCAAGCACGAAGTAGGGTTTTACCTCCATCAGGAGGGCCCGAACCTGGGTAAAACATCGTGTCCCTTGCCTTTTGTTACCATTAGCCTTAGACACACAGATCGGGACCCTCTACCCGAGATCCGCCGTTTTTGACACCGACACCTTGGGCATCCCCAAGCTTGAGCTTTTGTGTCTCCTTAATTCCTCTCGTATCATGGTTTCTCTATTTCTCAAAAGCTTCATCCACACCAAACTCAACAAGAACTCATGAGATAAGTTAGTATAAACCAATGCAAAACCTTATCATTTTCTACTGTGACAAATCACTAAAATTATTATTCAACATTGCATACTAAATGCCTCTGCATATTTAATACTCCTATCCTCAAATATAATCATTAAACAGGCAAACGTATGCAAACAATGCAAACATAACAGCAATCTGCCAAAACAGTATAGTCTGTAAAGAATGCAAGATTCATCATACTTCCCTAACTCCAAAAATTATGAGAAAAATACTACGCTGTAGAAGAATTATCAGAGCTCAATATGCAAGTTTCAACATTATATCATGCTCCGACTTTTCTAGGGAATTTTTGCAACAGCGGTAAGCTTTCTGTTTTCAAATAGCAACATGTATACTAGCAAAATAAGCATGGTAAAGGCTATCCTTGACATTTTTATTGAAACTAAAGATGCAAAATATTATTCTAAAAAACAGCAAGCAAATACTAACAAAAGAAAATGATGCTCCAAGCAAAACACATATCATGTGGTGAATAAAAATATAGCTCCAAGTAAGGTTACCGATGGACGAAGACGAAAGAGGGGATGCCTTCCGGGGCCTCCCCAAGCTTAGGCTCTTGGTTGTCCTTGAATATTACCTTGGGGTGCCTTGGGCATCCCCAAGCTTAGGCTCTAGCCACTCCTTATTCCATAGTCCATCGAATCTTTACCCAAAACATGAAAACTTCACAACACAAAACTCAACAGAAAACTCGTAAGCTCCGTTAGTATAAGAAAATAAAACCACCACTTAGGTACTGTAATGAACTCATTCTAAATTCATATTGGTGTAATATCTACTGTATTCTAACTTCTCTATGGTTCATTGATGTCTACTACACAAACTTCTTCTTATAGACGTTGTTGGGCCTGCAAGTGCATAGGTTTGTAGGACAATAGCAAATTTCCCTCAAGTGGATGACCTAAGGTTTATCAATCCGTAGGAGGCGTAGGATGAAGATGGTCTCTCTCAAACAACCCTGCAACCAAATAACAAAGAGTCTCTTGTGTCCCCAACACACCCAATACAATGGTAAATTGTATAGGTGCACTAGTTCGGCGAAGAGATGGTGATACAAGTACAATATGGATGGTAGATATAGGTTTTTGTAATCTGAAATAATAAAAACAGCAAGGTAACTAATGACAAAAGTGAGCGTAAATGGTATTGAAATGATAGGAAAGAATGCATAGGGTTCATACTTTCACTAGTGCAAGTTCTCTCAACAATAATAACATAGATAGATCATATAACAATCCCTCAACATGCAACAAAGAGTCACTCCAAAGCCACTAATAGCAGAGAACAAATGAAGAGATTATGGTAGGGTACGAAACCACCTCAAAGTTATTCTTTCGGATCGATCTATTAAAGAGTTCGTACTAGAATAACACCTTAAGACACAAATCAACCAAAACCCTAATGTCACCTAGATACTCCATTGTCACCTCAAGTATCCGTGGGCATGATTATACGATATGCATCACACAATCTCAAATTCATCTATTCAACCAACACAAAGTACTTCAAAGAGTGCCCCAAAGTTTCTACTGGAGAGTCAAGAAAATGTGTGCCAACCCCTATGCATAGGTTCATGGGCGGAACCCGCAAGTTGGTTACCAAAACATACATCAAGTGGCACGTGATATCCCATTGTCACCACAGATAAACACGGCAAGACATACATCAAGTGTTCTCAAATCAAAGACTCAGTCCGATAAGATAACTTCAAGAGGGAAACTCAGTTCGTCACAAGAGAGTAGAGGGGGGATAAACATCATAATATCCAACTGTAACAGCAAAGCTCGCGATACAACAAGATCGTGCCATAGAGAGAACACGAGAGAGAGAGAGAGAGAGAGAGAGAGATCAAACACATAGCTACTCGTACATACCCTCAGCCCCGAGGGTGAACTACTCCCTCCTCGTCATGGATAGCACCGGGATGATGAAGATGGCCACCGGTGATGGGTTCCCTCTCTGGCAGGGTGCCGGAACGGGCTCCGAGAGGTTTTTGGTGGCTATAGAGGCTTGCGGCGGTGGAACTCCCGATCTACTGTGATATTCGATGGTTTTAGGGTACGTAGGCTTATATATCCAAAAGAAGTCAGTCGGGAGGTGCTCGAGGGGCCCACGAGACAGGGGGACACGCCCAGTAGGGGGGCGTCCCCCTATCTCCTGGCCTCCTCGTGGGTCTTCTGACGTGAACTCCAAGTCTCCAGGATGATATTCTTCCAAAAAATCACGATGCAGAAGGTTTCATTCCGTTTGGACTCCGTTTGATATTCCTTTTCCTCGAAATACTGAAACGGGCAATAAAACAGCAATATGAGCTGGGCCTCCGGTTAATAGGTTAGTCCCAAAAGTAATATAAAAGTATATAATAAAGCATGTAATCATTCAAAACAGATAATAAAATAGCATGAATGCTTAATAAATTATAGATACGTTGGAGACGTATCAGCATCCCCAAGCTTAATTCCTACTCGTCCTCGAGTAGGTAAATGATAAAAGAAAGAATTTATGAAGTGTGAATGCTAGAAGGTGCACAAGTTTTATCAATGATAATTTCAGTCACCTTTTCTAGCATGATAAGAAGTCATAATAGTAGTTCATCTCATAAAATTCTCACGATAAAGTAACAAGCAATTCACATGTTAAAGAATAGACCATAAACTTTCTTGAAAACTAGCAAACTTCATTCTCAGTCATCAAACAATTGCAATTCATCATATTTTCAGGAATAGCAAACTCCACATACTCAACTATCATATAGTCTTCTACAATTGCTAACACTCACGCAATACTAATGGTTAGGAGTTTCAATCGTACACTGAGAAAGATAGGGGCTTATAGTATTGCCTCCCAACGTATTCACCTTTGGGTGATGTCAACAATAATAATTCATGCTAACTTACATCCAATTGGATATATATATATCAGGATCACCCCAACACAAAGTTCTTGCCAAATGATAAAATGAAAAAGGGAAAGGTGAAGATCACCTTGACTCTTGCATAAAGTAAAAGACATAAAGTAAAAGATAGGCCCTTCGCAGAGGGAAGCAGAGGTTGTCATGCGCTTTTAGGGTTGGATGCACAAAATCTTAATGCGAATGAACGTCACTTTATATTGCCACTTGTATATGGATCTTTATTATGCAGTCCGTCGCTTTTATTGCTTCCATAACAAGATCGTATAAAGCTATTTCCTTCACACCAAAAGATCATACATATTTAGAGAGCAATTTTTATTGCTTGCACCGATGACAACTTACTTGAAGGATCTTACTCAATCCATAGGTAGGTATGGTGGACTCTCATGGAAAAACTAGGTTTAAGGATATTTGGAAGCACAAGTAGTATCTCTACTTGGTGCAAGGAATTTTGGCTAGCATGAGGGGGAAAGGCAAGCTCAACATGTTTGAATGATCCATGACAATATACTTTAACTGAGATGTCGGAAAACATAAACCATTATGTTATCTCCCTTGTCCAACATCAACTCTTTAGCATGTCATACTTAATGAGTGCTCACAATTATAAAAAATGTCTAGGATAGTATATTTATATGTGAAATCTCTCTTCCTTCAATATTCCTTCATGAATTGTTCAAATGACCAATACCATGCTTGCTAACCTTCAATAAATTTACAACCACTACTTCTTAGATGTGAAGTCATTACTCCCCATGGGATAAGCAAATGAGGCACATATAATTTCAGATTTTTGACAATAAACTCATTCAACAATTTACTCATAGGATATAAGTGAAGCACACGAGTAAATGACAAACTACTCCAAAAAGATATAAGTGAAGATCAAAGAGTAGCCAAATTATGTAACTATGTGAAGACTCTCTCTCTCATTAAAGAATTTCAGTTCTTGGTATTCTAATCAAGCAGCAAGCAAAACAAAATAAATTGACATTGCAAGGATAGCACAACTCATGTGAAGAAGCAAAAACTTAGGCTCAAGCGATACTAACTGATAGTTGTTGGAGAAGAAAGGTGGGATGCCTAACGGGGCATCCCCAAACTTAGATGCTTGAGACTTCTTGAAATATTATCTTGTGGTGCCTTGGGCATCCCCAAGCTTGAACTTTTGTGTCTCCTTAATTCCTCTCATGTCATGGTTTCTTCTTTTTATCAAAAGCTTCATCCACACCAAACTCAACAAGAACTCGTGAGATAGATTAGTATAAACCAATGCAAAACCTTATCATTTTCTACTGTAACAAATTAATAAAATTATTCTTCAACATTTCATACTAAATGTCTCTGCTTATTTAATACTCCTATCCTCAAATAGAATCATTAAACAAGCAAACATATGCAAACAATGCAAACATAACAGCAATCTGTCAAAACAGTACAGTCTGTAAAGAATGCAAGAGTATCAATACTTCCCTAACTCCAAAAATTATGAAATTAAATTCCCACTGTAATAAATTTATCAGAGCTCAAGATGCAAAAGGTTTCAACATTAAATCATCCTCTGACTTTTCTAGGGAATTTTTGCAACAGCAGTAAACTTTCTGTTTTCAAACAGCAACATGTATACTAGCAAAATAAGCATGGCAAAGGCTATCCTTGACTTTTTTATTGAAAATAAAGATGCAAACCATTATTCTAAATAACAGAAAGCAAATACTAACAAAATAAAATGATGCTCCAAGCAAAACACATATCATGTGGTGAATAAAAATATAGCTCCAAGTAAGGTTACCGATGGACGAAGATGAAAGAGGGGATGCCTTCCGGGGCCTCCCCAAGCTTAGGCTCTTGGTTGTCCTTGAATATTACCTTGGGGTGCCTTGAGAATCCTCAAGCTTAGGCTCTTGCCACTCCTTATTCCATGGTCCGTCGAATCTTTACCCAAAACTTGAAAACTCCACCACACAAAACTCAACAGAAAACTCGTAAGCTCCGTTAGTATAAGAAAATAAAATAACCACTTAGGTACTGTAATGAACTCATTCTAAATTCATATTGGTGTAATATCTACTGTACTCCAACTTATCTATGGTTCATACCCTCCGATACTACTCATAGATTCATCAAAATAAGCAAACAACACATAGAAAACAGAATCTGTCAAAAACAGAATAGTCTGTAGTAATCTGTATCAAACGTATACTTCTGGAACTCCAAATCTTCTACCAAATTTGGAAGTCCTAATAAATTTGTGTAAAAATCTAGAGAAAAAAGAATCAGATCAGAAACTCGTTTCTGTGAATTAACAAAACTAATTTACTGGGTGCAAAAGTTTCTGATTCTCAGCAGGATCAACACAACTATCACCGTAAGCTATCCTAAAGGTCTTACTTGGCACTTTATTGAAGCAAAACCTATAAAACATGATTACTACAGTAGCATAATCATGTGTACACACAAAAACAGTAAGTATAAATATTGGGTTGTCTCCCAACAAGCGCTTTTCTTTAATGCCTTTTAGCTAGGCATGATGATGACAATGATGCTCACATAAAAGATAAGAATTGAAACATAACGGGAGCATCATGAAGCATATGACTAGAACATTTAAGTCTAACCCACTTCCTATGCCTAGTGATTTTTTGAGCAAACAACTCATGGGAACAATAATCAACTAGCATAGGAAGGTAACACAAGCATAGCTTCAAGATTTGAAGCACATAAAGAGGAAACTTGACATTATTGCAATTCCTACAAGCATAAGTTCCTCCCTCATAATAATTTTCAGTAGAATCATGAATGAATTCAACAATATAACCAGCACCTAAAGAATTCTTTTCATGATCTACAAGCATAGAAAATTTACTACTCTCCACATAAGCAAATTTCTTCTCATTCGGAATAGTGGGAGTATCATAAAAGACTTGAACACTAAAAATTGTTTCCACATTAAAAGAGTAATGTTCAGAAAAAGGGTAATCATAATCATGACAAGATTTATAAATATAATCATCACTACTTTTTATAGCATAAGTTTCATCACAATAATCATCATAAGTAGCAACTTCGTTCTCATCATAATCGATTGAAACCTCTCCCAAGATAGTGGAATCACTAAATAAAGTTGACACTCTTCCAAATCCACTTTAGTATTCATCACAATAAAATTCAACATCCACCAAAATAGTGGGATCACTAATTCCTAAAGTTGACACTCTTCCAAACCCACTTTCATCAAAATAATCATCATAGGTAGGAGGCATGCTATCATCATAACAACTTTGCATATCAAAACTTGGGATGCTAAAAATATCATCTTCATTAAACATAGCATACCCAAGCTTGGGACAAACATTAATTCCAGTAAATATATTCTCAAATATTTCATCCTCATCAAACATAGCTTCCCCAAGCTTGGGCCCTTTCATATCATAAGCATAATCACTCTCATCATTAAAAATATGGATAGCACCAATAGTATAGCAATTATCATCATCACAATGAGTAGTGGGAGCAACATCATTTGGGAGGGATACCTTTCTACCTTTGTTGCTCCTTCTTTTCTTTTTCGTCTTCCCATTATGTGTGGGTTCAACCTTCCTCTTTGAGCTCCTTATTGACGAGATTGGTTGAATAGAAAGCTCCTCCTCGTTACCTGATTCATCATAAGAAATAATAGGAGGATATTGGGAGGTCTCTTCCCTTTCATTAGTATTCTCATTATCTTCTATTTGCTTTCTTTTCTTTAGGTAATTGGCAATATAAGGATTTTCAATCCAACTCTCCGCGCAAAACATATAAATCTTTTCTAGATCAATATCAAGGAAATGCTCAAGATTAAATTCTGTAATATGCTTAGTTAAACGTTTCAACTCTTCATAACCCAAAAGCAAACTAAGTTCATTATAATGTGCAAGGGAAATCAAATCATCACAATTTTTGGACACGATTCGATCATGAAACAATTTGCATTGGAGATGTAAATGACCACGTTCATTGCAAAGTTCCAAGTACGGCAAAGGAAATTTAAATTTTCAGCACTCACATCTAGCCTTTCTTGCAACAATTTAATTTCCAAATGCTTATGCCTCTTGCAATATATATCTTCTCTATTTGGTGTGTTCATGCAAACATGCACTCCACAAAAGTTGACATGCTCATAAGAGATATTTTCATCATGACTAGAGCAATCATCATTAATACTATGGGTATTCAAGGAGTTTATACTAACAACATTGCAATCATGCTCATCATTCAAAGATTTAGTATCAAGAATTTTAATGCATTCTTCTTCTAGCACTTGAGCACAATTTTCCTTTCCATCATACTCATGAAAGATATTAAAAAGACGAAGCGTATGAGACAAACTTAACTCCATTTTTTTGTAGTTTTCTTTTATAAACTAAACTAGTGATAAAACAAGAAACAAAAAGATTCAATTGCAAGATCTAAAGATATACCTTCAAGCACTCACCTCCCCGGCAACGGCGCCAGAAAAGAGCTTGATGTCTACTACACAAACTTCTTCTTGTAGACGTTGTTGGGCCTCCAAGTGCAGAGGTTTGTAGGACAGTTGGATGACCTAAGGTTTATCAATCCGTGGGAGGCATAGGATGAAGATGGTCTCTCTCAAACAACCCTGCAACCAAATAACAAAGAGTTTCTTGTGTCCCCAACACACCCAATACAATGGTAAATTGTATAGGTGCACTAGTTTGGCGAAGAGATGGTGATACAAGTGCAATATGGATAGTAGATATAGGTTTTTGTAATCTGAAAATATAAAAACAGCAAGGTAACTAATGATAAAAATGAGCGTAAACGGTATTGCAATGGTAGGAAACAAGGCATTGGGTTCATACTTTCACTAGTGCAAGTTCTCTCAACAATAATAACATAGATAGATCATATAACAATCCCTCATCATGCAACAAAGAGTCACTCCAAAGACACTAATAGCGGAGAACAAACGAAGAGATTATGGTAGGGTACGAAACCACCTCAAAGTTATTCTTTCGGATCAATCTATTCAAAAGTTCGTACTAGAATAACACCTTAAGACACAAATCAACCAAAACCCTAATGTCACCTAGATACTCCATTGTAACCTCAAGTATCCGTGGGCATGATTATACGATATGCGTCACACAATCTCAAATTCATCCAACCGACACAAAGTACTTCAAAGAGTGCCCCAAAGTTTCTACCGGAGAGTCAAGAAAACGTGTGCCAACCCCTATGCATAGGTTCATGGGCGGAACCCGCAAGTTGATCACCAAAACATACATCAAGTGCCACGTGATATCCCATTGTCACCATAGATAAACACGGCAAGACATACATCAAGTGTTCTCAAATAAAGACTCAATCCGATAAGACAACTTCAAGAGGAAAACTCAATTCATCACAAGAGAGTAGAGGGGGAAGAAACATCATAAGATCCAACTATAATAGCAAAGCTTGCGATACATCAAGATCATGCCATAGAGAGAACACGAGAGAGAGAGAGATCAAACACATAGCTACTGGTACATACCCTCAGCCCCGAGGGTGAACTACTCCCTCCTCGTCATGGAGAGCGCCAAGATGATGAAGATAGCCACCGGTGATGGGTTCCCCCTCCGGCAGGGTGCCGGAACGGGCTCCCAAAACGTTTTTGGTGGCTACAGAGGCTTGCGGCAGCGGAACTCCCGTCTATCTTGATCCTGGATTTTTTAGGGTACGTGGGACTATATAGGCGAAAGAAGTCGGTTGGGAGGTGCTCAAGGGGCCCACGAAACAGGGGGGCGCGCCCAGTAGGGGGGGCGCCCCCTATCTCCTGGCCTCCTCGAGGGTCTTTTGACGTGAACTACAAGTCTCCAGGATGATAATCTTCCAAAAAATCACGATGCCGAAGGTTTCACTCCGTTTGGACTCCATTTGATATTCCTTTTCTTCGAAATACTAAAATAGGCAATAAAACAGCAATATGGGCTGGGCCTCCGGTTAATAGGTTAGTCCCAGAAGTAATATAAAGTGTATAATAAAGCCCATAATCATTCAAAACAGATAATAAAATAGCATGAATGCTTCATAAATTATAGATACATTGGAGACGTATCAACCCTCACGTAGAGGGTCGCATCGCTGTCGTACTTGAAGTGGAGGGTGCATCGCCTGCCCAGACCGTGCGCGGGGGCAAATGTCTACCAGCCCCGGGCCAGGGCCATGTTGCCGGCGACGGAGATCTCCACCGCGACCCAGGAGGCCCTGCTGCAGCAGCAGCGTGCCCGCTCGCAGCCGAGCCCGTCGAAGCGCGGCGGCGGTCGCCGGCAAAGAAGCGAGGGAGCTGGAGCCAGTTGCCGGCCGGGTTCTCCAACCACACAACAAACTCTGACAGCACCTCTGCCGAGTGGAAGCGCGGCCGGAGAGGCTGCGCAGCCACGGCACGCCTTCCTCCACCGACTGGGCTGCCTCGACATGGGCGTCCATCACCGCGTGAAGGGCCACCACCGCGACCATGAGAAGCCGCGACAGGAGTCGCGGGATGCTTGCAGGGACGGCCGCGGCTATGCTTGGGTGGAGGAGAGCCAGGCCCTTCCTGGCGAGCCTTCCCCTTCTCGGCGACTGAGAACCTCTTCACGGGCACCATGGGACGTTGCAAGCAACCGGAGCAAGGAGGAAGAAGAAGCAGGCGGGGAGAGGGGAGATGTGCAATGGGGGCTTTCACCCCTCCCCATTTATAGCCCAAGGGAGGCCAATCGTCGGCCTCCACGATCACAGGTAATCATGACTCTTTTTGCATGCAGCAGGGACTCGTCAAATTGGGCAGTTGCCGAGGCAGCGTGGGGAAGCGGAGACACCCACGTCCAATCAATCGCCACGCAGCGACCAAGGCCGCAGGCTGTTGGGGCCCGCGGTGCTCCGCACTTGCCCTTTGGCTTTGCTGCTAAGACAAGTCCGAGCACGCCTTGGGCCCAGCGGCAACTGTCGGCGTTCTGGGAATGGGGGTCCCCAGACTAGCCTGCCTGCGGCCTGCAGCGTGGCTTAGCAGTGGCCCAGTACGGTCCGTCTTCATCAACCCAAGTTCAAGACCCTCGCGAGGGGCCAAGCCTCGCGGGGCAGACGACACAAGGCCTCCACACGGGCGGCCTCACCAGGCAGGCTCGCGAGGAGGCGGAGAGATCATGGCGAGGGGTACCTCGTGAGGTGCTCATGATGTAAGCCATGACAATCAAGACCAGGCGGGCGCCAGCCTGCTAGTGTCCTTGTTTCCTCTTTGGTGCAAAGGGGGCAAGCGCAGGCGCGGAGTACCGAGGCATCAAGCAAAGGTTTCCATATGGTGCAACGAGACCAAGACCAGCAGGACGGCAGGACGGAGGTCACCGTGGAGCCCAAGACGGCGTCATCGCTAGCACCTTTGGCAGTCGAAGACCACCTTTAGTCAGGATAGCCTGTACTGGCTGTCCCCTTTCGAAATGGCCGTTGTTGGCTCCCTTCCCGCTCAATATTTGGGAAGAGGACCAGGGCCTCTATAAATAGAGATAGCCACCACAGTAGAAGGATGGAGAACCTCATCCAGGGAGAGAACCTCATCTAGAGCCAAGAGAGACGGGTCGATTCCGCCTCAAGCACACCACCACAAGAACACCTCTCGCGAGGTTGTTCTTCCTCTGTACTGTTCATCCTCAGCCCAAGAGGCAATCCACCACACCACACACTGGATTAGGGTATTACACCACAATGGTGGCCCGAACCAGTATAAACCTCGTGTCTCTTGTGTTGTGTATCAGTCTAGCTTAGAATTGCAGCGAGGTTGTGGGCATGTTTCGGTATGGAGAAGATCTTTGTGCGCACCCTAGAGTTTGAACCTTAAGGGTTTTGCCGGAACCCGATATCCGACAGAATTGTCGGAGATATGGATGACGATTGGCTCCTTGGACATGGAAGAAGGCGAGGCCTCCACATCGTGGGTGCCCTCGTCGTAGTGGTGAGTTGCCTGAGCTGCTTCGAGCACCAACCTGCTGGCTCTCGAGATGAGGTAAGCACGTGCACGCTGAGAAAACACCTCGTAGTCTTCGTCGAAGGCACCGAAGGTGGCCCCGAGAAAATGCCACAAACTGTCGTTTAAAGTAGCCAACCGCGCCATGGCGTCGGCGCGCGAGGCGTCGATGGTGGACTCAACGGCGAGGTTCTCCTCCAACATCTAGGGGTCGGCACGAATGGCAGCCATCGCGACCTCATCCGCGCGTGCGGCCGCGATTTGCTTCTCCACTGCCAAATGCTCCTTGAGATCCTGGTTATACTGCATGCACCATGGATTAGGATGGCGCTTATTTGGTGGAGGGGTCAGTGATTTGGGTGGAAGTTGTCATGCTCGCGCAGGCGCTCGGGGCATGTGAAATGTGGAAGGAGGATGAGGACGGGGTTCGGGTGTGGATTACCTGCCTAGATAGGCGAGGCCGAGCAGCGTGAAGGAGGGTCACCAGAGAGGAGGCGGCGCTGCAAGCAAGGAGTGAAGGTTTTAACTTGGAAAGGAAGGCAGAAACAGGGGAAATGTGGCTTTTGTTAAGGGGGGCGGCGGGAAGGTAGATATTTCTGCGGAAGCCGAAAATTTGGAATTGCTTCAGCGGAAAACTGGCGCGCAAAGTGTCATCAGACACAGTCCCTTATTCAGAGCGGGTTGTGGACTGTAGCCAACGAACCTTCTCGAGTAAGCCATAAGCGTACTATACATCGACGGTGCTCTAGGATATTTTGTACTGCATCTCACACGGTTGGTGATAATAAATTGTGTGGGATCTTCTTGATTTGAATTACATAATGGGGTCACAGCTGCAAAGGATGGTGTTTGAATTGCTAGAACTTCTATCTGTAGTGAACATGCAACTATTGGTGTGTCGTCAAAAAATTTGGAATTATTCAAGGTTTGTTTGGACATTTTTATACGGTGGTTTTCTAGGAATTTCATGTGCACAATTCAAAATTGAACCACATGCACATGCTCTGGTGCACCAAAATAGGTTGTAAAATGATATATGTGTCCATGGATTGATTCTTACGTCCCATTCAAGAAATGGGGATGAATTTCAAACACCACGGCATCGTGGCTCTCAGGCAAATGTTGAGGTGCTTGCTTTTGTAATTCTAGTAAATACAAAACTCGTCTGAAATTCATGAACCTTGGCATGCTATCATGGAACGGCATTAAGATGCTGGGGTAAAAAATGTTGTCCCATTTGGGCCAGGTTATGGTATAAGCTTCTCGCAAACCAGAGCTTCTCTCACAACAAGCATGATGTTTTCAGTAGGGAACGTTTCACCTTTCTGGACGAAACGATATCCGTTGCATTATCTAGATTTCAAATTTTTTTCCTAGTGTCAACATAGAACAACAGGGGTGTTGTGTCAATTTTTGGGATTTTTCGGGGTTCGCTTGGACATTTGTATACATTAACTGAGTTTTCTATGCATTCATGTGCATAATTGAAATTTGAACTACATGCACATGCTCTAATGCATATAAATTAGTTGAAAATTCAAATCTGTGTCCTTGGTTGCATGCTTAATTAGGTCACATGCAAGAAATGAGAATGAATGTCAAACACCCTGCCACCGTGACTCGGCCGCCAACATTGAGATATATACCGTTTTTAAATTCTAGTAAATCCAAAGCTCGTCTAAAATTCATGAAACTTGCCATGGTAAAAAAACTAATGCGTTAGCAGCATCCTGCTATCATGGAGCGGCATTAACATGCCATGGTAAAAAAATTGTCCCATTTGGGGCAGGTTTGGGTATAAGCTTCTCACAAACCAGAGCTTATCACAACAAGCATGATGGTTTTGATAGGGAACGTCCCACCTTTGGGGACGAAACAATATCCATTGCCTCTTATTGCTTTCAAATTTTTTTCTCGTGTCAACACAGAACAACAGGAGTGTTGTGTCAATTTTTGTGATTTTTCGGGGTTCATTTGGACATTTTATGCATTAACTCAGTTTTCAATGCATTTATGTGCATAATTCAAATTTGAACTACATGCACATGCTCCAGTGCATATAGATTGGTTGAAAAATCAAATATGTGTCCATGGGTGCATGCTTAGGTCCCATGCAAGAAATGGGAATGAACTTCAAACACCAGGCACCGTTGATTCCAGGCAAAACATTGAGATACTTTGTTTTTAAATTCTAGTAAATCCAAAACTCGTCTGAAATTCATGAAACTTGGCATGGTATCATGGAATGGCACCCGACATGATGTGGTATTTTTCGTGTCCAATTTGAGAGAAGGCACACTCGAATAATGACAGCCAACAAAGGCATTCTGAAAAAATAGCTGCCACTTTAATATCTCAAACGTTTGTATAATTCAAACCGTGTGCGTTCTGTTAACTATTCACGTGACGCCACATGTCTTGGTTTTAATGGCTATAGGAGGTGCCGTGTGGACAACTGCTTGACTGAACGGAAGGCGTGCGAGCATTGTTCGGTGCGCAGGCTCACCGGGAAGCGTACAAGCTATTCAACGCAGGATCTGTGCATCTCTTCAACGCAAATGGTTCTGATTACGGTATGCAAATTAAAGCTAGACTTCGGCGCTAAGCCAAGAGACACTGCGATTTATCAAAATATGCAGCTCAAAATCAATAGCACTATCTATTTTTTGCAACTAAAATTCAGTAGTTAACCATAGATTTCATTCATACTAGAGATTAAGAAGTCGTTCTCACCGGGAAGTGAGACAGCCTTGGACCGCCGCCCGCCTCGCTCCCACTGGTCTATATTAATGGCGCCGCCGAGCGGCAGCACCCCTCCCATCCTCGCCACACACACAATTCCTCTCTCTCTCCACCTGCATCCTTGACGCCACTCTGAGTCCTCAAAGCTGCCAGTGTACGAGGATGCCGCCGAAGCGCCCCATCAGAGGGAGTGGTGACGCCGGGGCTGCTGAAGCACCGGAGCACGGCGTGAATATGGAGATAGAGGTTTCCGTCACCACCGAGGTGGAGAACGAGGCTGCCAACAAGCGGGGGCGGGTCGAGAAAGAACCGCAAGTGACTCTAGCAGGCCTAGACTTCATTAACAACCTCCCCGATGATATGTTGATAGTCATCATATCCCTCCTCCCAATCAGATATTAGGCGAGGACAACCTCCCTTTCCCGGCGGTGGCGCCCCCTATGGCTCCTCACCCCTGTCGACCTCCTCAACGCCCACAAGCTCTGCCATGGCTATCGCCAAAGCTTGGATGCGTTCTCCTAGATCCTCAGCAGTCACCATGGCCCAATCAAAGGCGTTATCGCGGGCAAGTTCCGTTCCAATGGCAAGGACCAAGCCAAGCTTGACGAGTGGTTCCGATCCCCCGCCATAGATCAGCTCGAGAAGCTCAGTTTTAATGATGGGCATATGCACTTGCTGCCAACGTCCATGCTCCGCTTCACACCCACTTTGCGCCTCGCCAAGTTCATGAACTTCCATCCCCATTAATGACGCGCCTGCTCTTTTTCTACCAGGACTGAAGCACCTCGAGCTCGTCGCCATCCGCATCCCAAAGGATGACATGGAGCGCCTGCTCCGCAGCTGTACTGCACTCGAGTTCCTTCGTCTTCATGCGATGAATTGGTCGAGTACCTTGCACATCACCTCCAGGACTCTCTGGACTATTTATGTGTGTTGCCGGTGCTGCAACAAGAGACCACAAAAGGTGGACCGCAATATGGTCATCCAAGACACACCTTCACTTGAGAGATTACTTGTAGTTGATCAACAAGGTCCAACAAGAATCAATGTTATTTCTGCGCCAAAATTGAAAGTGGTGGGCTACTCGTCTATCAAATACTACAACTTTCAGGTACAACAGTCGCCTTATACCTCTCCTTGATATCAATGTTATTTCTAGTTTTGAAGATGTATGTTCGTCTGTCATCCAGCGAAGCTTCACCTAGACTCTGGGCACGGTGAAGGTCTTGGCACTAGAATCTGTCGGCCCCAACCTGGATCAAGTTGTCAGTTGCCTGAGATGCTTTCTGTACCTGAAGAAGCTATATATCGAGGTGATGTTCCTTTCCTGTTAAATGTTAACCATAAGGGAGTTCAATTTTTTGCACGTTTTCCCAAGTTTACAATGACAATGTACTATGATTTCTGAAGGAATTTTGGAGGATTTTAGGACATACACCCCCACCCCATACTGGTTGCTTCATTCATATGGTTACAATCGTCCATAAGCATTTCTCCTTTGGATTCATCTGTACTAGTTTTCTTAGGGAATTTTTCATCCAATCCAACCTCTTGTGAAGAAGGCTACATGTTTCTAGATTGTAATGAAATGCCCATGTTAATCATGCCAGATCAAAGATGGCACGTTGGTGCATTTTACAAATCCTGCAAACCAAATGGGAGTGTAGAAGTGTTCAAAACTGCATGTAGGCACTAACACATTCTCTTCTTTTGCAGATAATAATAGGCCCGGAGGTGGATAATGTTTATAACGACAATCACATCGAATGCCTGGATCTGCATCTCTCAAATATTACTTTGAACTCCTACCGAGGGACCTTACCGGAGATTACACTCACCAGGTTCTTTCTTGCCAGAGCAAAGGTGCTTAGGGTACTGAGGTTGAACACGCATTTAATTAGGAAAGATGAATGGTATGATTATCAGAGCTGATAGGTACTGCGAAATGGAAGTGCCTCCAAAAATGCCAAACTTCATATTGGAAGAGCATATGGCAAAGCAATTGATAGTCATTGTGTCAAACCCATACATGACTTGTCAGCGGCTGATCCCTTTTTAGAAATGACGCGGTCCATAATGTTTGAATTTGGGTGTTGTAATCTTTGAATTTGAACCTTGCAATATTTATGGTATTTGTTATATTGAACCGTTTCTTTTCTCTTGTTTCAACGCAAACAGTTCATCCGAGTGAACTGCATGTCGTAAATCACACACACCTTGATCTGGCTGACCATTTCTTTTCTGTTGCCTAATCACAAACAGTTCATCCAAGTGAACTGTATGTTGTACATCACACACACCTTGATCTAGCTGACCGTTTCTTTTGTGTTGCCTAATCACAAACAGTTCATCCGAGTGAGCCGTATGTTGTACATCGCACACACCTTCATCTGGCTGCCCGTTTCTTTTGTTCCTCCTCATTGAAAACGGTTAATTGAACTGAACCGTATGCCCTGCATCGCACACGCAACTAAAACCTAAACCGTGTTTGATGCATCCTCCATCGCAAACGTGTTGCACCTTTTTTGATGGGTTTTTTTACACCACCATTTGCGATTATTGCATCGCACACAGTTTCATTGAAGGGTCTGTGATCGTAGTGTCGTGTTAGCAGCATCCTGCAGTAGTGTCTGTTATGCATCTTATTTTGCTTAGAACGACGGTAGCATTATAAGATGATCCCTTCACTAAATTTGAAGATAAAAGTGTTCTCCCCAAGTATGCACCGTTGCTATAGTTCTTCGTTTCGAGACACCACGTGATGATCGGGTGTGATAGACTCTACGTTCACATACAACTGGTGTAAGATAGTTTTACACGCGCGGAATACTTGGGTTAAACTTGACGAGCCTAGCATGTACAGACATGGCCTCGGAACACTGGAGACTGATAGGTCAAACGAGAATCATATAGTAGATATGATCAACATAGAGATGTTCACCATTGATAACTACCCCATCTTACTTGATGATCGGACATGGGTTAATTGATTTGGATCACATATCACTTAAATAACTTGAGGGATATTAATTTAAGTGGGAGTTCATTAGTAATTTGATTAATTGAACTTAATTTATCATGAACTTAGTCTTATAGTTTTTGCATATCTATGTTGTAGATCAATAGCTCGCGATTTAGCTCCCCTATTTTTGATATGTTCCTAGAGAAAACTAAATTGAAAGATGATAGTAGCAATGATGCGGACTGGGTCCGTGATCTAAGGATTATCCTCATTGTTGCATAGAAGAATTATGTCCTTGATGCACCGCTAGGTGACAGACCTATTGCAAAAGTAGATGCGGACGTTATGAATGTTTGGCTAGCTCAATATGATGACTACTTAATAGTTTAGTGTGCCATGCTTTACGGCTTAGAACCAGCACTTTAAAAATGTTTTGAATGCCACAGAGCATATGAGATGTTCCAAGAGCTAAAATTGGTATTTCAGACTCATGACCGTGTTGGGAGGTATGAGACCTCTAACAAGTACTTTGTCTACAAGAAGGAGGAGAATAGCTCAGCCAGTGAGCATGTGCTCAGAATGTCTGGGTACTACAATCGCTTGAATCAAGTGGGAGTTAATCTTCCAGATAAGATAGTGATTGATAGAGTTCTCTAGTCACTATCACCAAGCTACTGGAACTTCGTGATGAACTATAATATGCAAGGGATTACGAAAACGATTCCCGAGCTTTTCACGATGCTGAAATCGGCAAAGATAGAAATCAAGAAAGAGCATCAAGTGTTGATGGTTAACAAGACCACTAGTTTCAAGAAAAAGGCCAAGGGAAAGAAAGGGAACTTCAAGAAGAATGGCAAGCAAGTTGTCACTCCCGGGAAGAAGCCCAAAGCTGGACCCAAGCCTGAAACTGAGTGCTTCTACTACAAAGGGACTGGTCACTGGAAGCGGAACTGCCCCAAGTATTTGGCGGATAAGAAGGATGGCAAAGTGAACAAAGATATATTTGATATACTTGTTATGTATGTGTACCTTACTAGTTCTCATAGTATCCCCTGGGTATTTGATACCTGTTCGGTTGCTAAGATTAGTAACTCGAAACAGGAGTTGCAGAATAAATGGAGACTAGTTGAGGGTGAAGTGATGATGTGTGTTGGAAGTGGTTCCAAGATTGATATGATCATCATCGCACACTCCCTATACTTTCGGGATTAGTGTTGAACCTAAATAAATGTTATTTGGTGTTTGCGTTGAGCATGAAAATGATAGGATCGTGTTTATTGCAATACGGTTATTCATTTAAGACAGAGAATAATTGTTATTTTGTTTACATGAATAAAACCTTCTATGGTCATACACCCAGTGTTAATGGTTTATTGAATCTCGATCATAGTGATACACATATTCATAATATTGATGCCAAAAGATGCAAAGTTGATAATCATAGTGCAACATACTTGTAGCACTGTCGTTTAGGTCATATTGGTGTAAAGCACATGAAGAAACTCCATGCTGATGGGCTTTTGGAATCACTTGATTATGAATCATTTGATACTTGTGAACCATGCCTCATGGGCAAGATGACTAAAACTCCGTTCGCCGGAACAAAGGAGCGAGCCAATGACTTATTGGAAATAATACATACTGATGTATGCGGTCTGATGAGTGTGGAGGCACGTGGCGGGTATCATTATTTTCTGACCTTCACAGATGATTTGAGCATATATATGGGTATATCTACTTAATCAAACACAAGTCTGAAACATTTGAAAAGTTCAAAGAATTTCAGAATGAAGTGGAGATTCATCGTAACAAGAAAACAAAGTTTCTACGATCTGATCATGGAGGGAAATATTTGCATTACGTGTTTCGCTTTCATTTAAAACAATGTGTAATTGTTTCACAACTCACGCCACCCGGAACACCACAGCATAATGGTGTGTCCGAATGTTGTAACCGCACTTTATTAGATATGGTGCGATATTGATGTCCCTTATCGATTTACCACTATCATTTTGGGGTTATGCATTAGAGACAGTCGCATTCACATTAAATAGGGCACCGTATAAATCTGTTGAGACGACACCGTAAGAACTGTGGCTTAGCAAGAAATATAAGCTGTCTTTGTTCAAATTTGGGGTTGCGACACTTCAGCCTGATAAGATCGAACCCAAATCGGAGAAGTGTGTCTTCATAGGATACCCTAAGGAAACAATTGGGTACACCTTCTGTTGGGGATATTACCACTAGGTGTAAACCGGCCAGCTTGGGCCGGGTTACCTCCGTTAGTGGTGTAATCAGAGAAAGGCCCAAGGCCTATAGTCGGTTTCGAACTTGTAGCCGTAAACCGGCCTGATGTATGACTTGTATTGTAAGTTAGGAATAGAGAGATACCAACCGGGATACGAGTATGAACGGTTGGGACTCTCTGAACCGACAGGCGCCACTCGTGTATATAAGGGGCGACCCGCGCAGTTCAAGGACGACAACCACAACTCGAGCCTAAGCGGCTTGTTTGCTCCTAGCCATCGAGACTACATCAATTCCATCACAACTAGACGTAGGCTTTTACCTTCATCGGGGCGAACTAGTATAAACCCTTGTGTCTTTGCGTCCGCTTAACCCCGCAAGTAAACTCAGAGCGATGGCTCCACGACTAAGTCCTTACGCTAGGACATCCGCCGTGACAAATCCACGACGGTTGGCGCCCACCGTGGGGCTATCGCACGATGGTTTGACGACCTTGGAGGGCAAGCTCAAAGGACTCGAAGGCTACGTCGTGGGCGGATGACCAAGAGTCGCCGCGGCGGATCTACATCGGCGATGCCGGATGGGGTCCCGAGGCCGATTCAATCGAGTATGGATACCAGGTCCCCTTCGGCGGCATACACGTCTTCATCGGCAAGATCGGAGGGCCTGGGCCTGAGCCGGACATCTGCACCGACCTCATCGAGACGGCTCAGCGTGCGCGACCTGCCCAGGTTAAACCGGCCGTGAAGCATGTCTTCGTTGGAGTCACCCATGGAGGGGAGTATGACGCCGGTTCAGAACACGGTAGCGAGACCGTCGTTTATTCTGGCGATGAATCTTCAACAGGAGAGACCGAGTCATTGTACCAGTTGCAGGATGATATGATCAGGGGCTGTTCCGACGGTGACAGTATTCCGGACCCCCCAAGCCAGCTAAACCGGGTTGGAGTATTCATGGCCGGTACGCAGGCAGCGAATCACTCTGCAACCGCGGCAGCAATGCTTTCCGGCTCAGCAGGGGCAGGAGGCCCGGTGCGCCCGCCGGTTCAAGTTCTGTCAGATCTATTTGATGCACTAGCAGCGCTCATGGCGGAGGACAATCCAGCAGATCAGGAGGCTCATAACGCGGAAATTGCAAAGGTGAAAGAGCAGATCACGCAAGCCAAAGCGGATCTAGCGGCAGAGAAGGAGCGCATGGCTGCAGAGCGGGCGCTTTAGATGCACAAGCTTACAAACTCATGCTTGACGAGTGCGTCGCGCAGAGGTGTTAAAGCGGAAATACAGATCGCGCCGCCATCGATTTGATCCTAGAAATCTCTTTCAGACCCGAGCGGACCCAAGAACTCCGCCCAAAGACAGGAGGTAAACCGGATCGAGGCACCAGAGCGGGAGCGACGGTCCAACCGCGCCTGATGGAGCCTCCGCAGCAGAACACGGTGGTTCCTCCGCCGGTACAGACACCCCCAGGCCATTATTCTAACCCTATGGACAACCTTGTTGCGGCTGCTGCACGATTGAGGCGATCGATCGAAGGAGATTCCCACAAGCGTTGAGACACGCCGGGTTAAGGCTTCTCCGGACTGCACCGATCCAAAGAGAAGCGTATTCATACAGCCACGATCGGATTCACTCTACGCCCCGTCCAAGCCGGAGCTACAGCAGGCGCATGGATGAACCGGCCCTGTCAAGTAACGCACGGGACCGTGAAGCGGCCCGAGGCAATCACCAGATAGGCGGCATTCGTGATGCTCAGGAGGTGGTGGATCGGGCCCGGGCACGCAGGGAGGCTGAGTTAGCAGCGCAGGATGATGCGGATCAACACACACCGGTTCGCCCTACCACCTTCGCCGGACCAGGAGTCGCATCCGCTTTGGGGGTGCCCTGTTTAGTCCCCGCTTTACGCAATGTGCGTCTGCCCAAGGATTTTAAGGGCCCACGCAAGGTGCCAAATTACACCGCGAATCTGTCCCCTGAAGCGTGGGTTGAAAGTTATGAGATGGCCATGGAGATGCTAGATGTGGATGAGACTGCATGTGCAAAGTATTTCACCATGATGATGGAAGGCACAGCCGTGCTTGGTTGAAGAGCTTACCGCCCAATTCCATCAGTTCATGGGCCCGATTCACGGGCCCGGTTTATCCGTAACTTCAAGGATGCGTGTAAGCAGCCAAAATCCATCGAGACTTGGCGGCTTGCGCCCGTGAAGAAGGAGTCAACAACCCGCTGGGTACGCCGTGTGTCTGAGATTTTGCACTCTTCTGACCGGATTAACGCTGACTCGGCGATCTTAACATTAGAAGGCAACTGCCGGTTTGAACCTTTGAAATTAAAATTGGGACGCATGAAGCGGTTCTGTAATGATATGGGAACCCTCATGGCGCTTTGGTAAAGTATGCCGATTCGAGACAAGTACCAAGGATCCTGGTCGATGATGATGAAGCTGGGAAGGGAAAGAAGAACGGCAACTCAAGGGCAGCGGTACAAACCGGCGGGTCATGGAAACGGGGCAAGCGCAAGGCCGATGGCAACCCGGATTTCATAGCCAACACTAATGCGCAGGATGAGGGCTCATGCGCAGAGGCAAGGCGAATCGGGTCCAAATCCTAATACAAGCCGCTTGAATTACTTGTTGAATCAGCCTTGTCCCAAGCACGGACGAAGGAGTCCCCATCGAACCATCTCTGGAAAGACTGTTATATTATGCAGGAATTCAAAAACTCCAATGCTTTCCGCACGACCAGGGTCGGTGGCGGTTCAGATCCGTTTCCATGGGCCGGGTCAGGACGGAGCTTCGTTCAGGGCCTAATCAAGGCAATCACAATAATCGAATAATCGGGGTGGCCAAAGAAGAGCAACAATCAAAGCTATCGAGCCAACCAAAGTAGTTGAATAGTGGGCAGTATCATGTTTTCACCACCAGTTTGGACAAGCGGGATCGGAAACTTCACAAACGGGCAAGAACTCGTTGAACCGGCCTTACAGCGGTATTTACGCTGGTCCGAGCAGCCTATCGTGTGGAGCAGAGAGGACCATCCCCCCCGGGTTGATAATCCGGCTCAGCTGGCATTGGTGGTAGACCCTCAGGTGGGGGGCTATAAGTTCACTAAGGTGCTTATGGATGGAGGAAGCAGTATTAATATATTGTACTATGAAACTTTCCGTCGCATGGGTCTCACAGACAAGGATCTCAGACCGTCCAATACGGTGTTCCATGGCGTAGTACCAGGCAAATCTGCTTATCCTATTGGGAAGATAGCCTTGGATGTGGCTTTTGGAGACGAGCACGATTCCCGGTCTGAAAAGCTAACTTTTGAAGTGGTGAAAATACGGAGTCCGTATCATGCCTTGTTTGGCGGCGGCTTATGCTAAGTTCATGGCACTGCCTTGTTATATCTACTTGCAGCTCAAAATGCCGGGTTACAAAGGAACTATAACGGTGCATGGAAGCCGCCGAGTTGCTTTGGAATGTGAGGAAGGCGATGCAGCGTATGCAGAGGCGGTCTGTGCCACGGAGGAGTTGAAGTTCTATAAGGACAATGTTGATCCGCAGATATGACACCTTTGAAGAAACCCACTCTGAGCATGAATCGGATCTGAAGTTTAAATCGGCAATGAGACCAAGCTTGTTGACTTCGTGCAAAGTAGTCGTCCAAGCAGTTTACTATCGATGCTAACACGGATCCCAAATAGGAAAGCGCTCATCGAGTTCATCCGTGAGAACCGGATATCTTTGCATGGAAGCCATCCGACATGCCGGGTGTACCAAGGAACTCGCTGAGCACACACTTAATGTGGATCCTAAGTATAAACCGTGAAACAGTTCCTCCGCGGTTTAATGAAGAGAGGCGCAAGGCCATTGGAGAAGAAGTAGCGAAGCTTCGGCGGCTGGCTTTATCATTGAAGTGTTTCATCCGAGTGGCTTGCTAATCCGGTGCTAGTCCTTAAGAAAATGGCACCTGGCGTATGTGTGTGGATTACAGATCTTAACAAGGCTTGTCCAATAGATCCTTTGCCCTCCCGCATTGATCGATTATTGATGCCACGGCGGGATGTGGCGTTTAAGTTTTTGGGACGATACTGGATATCATCGATCAAAATGGCGGTTAAGGACCAGAGAAGACAGCGTTTATAACTCCCTTTGGAGCCTTCGCTATGTATCTATGCCTTTTGGGCTCAAGAGTGCCTGAGCTACTTATCGGCGGTGTATGAATTGCTTGCACACGCAGATCGGCCGCAATGTGCATGCTTATGTAGATGATATTGTGGTGAAATCAAGACAAAAGGAGACACGGTGGAAGATTTGAAGGAAACCTTCGACAACTTGCGATTTATAAGATGATGCTTAATCCGCCAAGTGTGTTTTTGGTGTTCCGGTGGCAAGTTATTGGGGTTCTGGTGTCTAATAGAGGAATTGAGGCTAATCCGAGAAAATTAAAGCCATCACTTCCTTGGCTAAACGAAGTGTATCAACGATGTTCAGCGTCTGGCGGGCGGATTGCGGCGTTGAGCGGTTTATCACCGCCTTGAGAGAAGGCTATTCCTTATACGAGATGCCGAGGAAGAGATAATTTTGTCTGGAGTCCGGCTGCTGACGAAGCATTTGAGGATCTAAAGCGGCAATTAGCCAATCCGCCTGTTCTTGCGGCTCCGGTTGACAAGGAACCGTTGTTATTATATGTAGCAGCCAATGCTCGAGCGGTAAGCGTGGCCATTGTGGTAGAGCGCAAGGAGGCAAGCAAGGAGTATCCGGTTCAACGGCGGTTTATTATATCGATGAGGTGCTTATTGAGTCCAAGCAGAGATATCCGCATTGGCGAAGCTAGTCTATGGTGTTTTATGGCGATCGGAAACTAAAGCGGTATTTCCAAGGGCACCCTATTACGATGGTTAGTTCAGCCCTTTGGGTGATATCATCTGTAACCGAGAGGCAATCGGCGGATTGCAAAATGGGCCATCGAGCTTGGGCCACATGGACTAAAGTATATACCACGCACAGCAGTGAAGTCACAAGCACTTGGTTGATTTCATTAATGACCGGACGGAGTTACAAGCACCGGAGGAAGCCGGATCACACATCTTGGACTATCCACTTTGACGGATCCAGCAATTGAAGGCTCGGGCTGGAGTCGTTTTAACTTCCCCACGAGGTGATAAGTTTTGTTACGTTCTCCGTTTAATGTTCCCTTGTACTAAAAATGCAGCTGAGTACAAAGCCTTGCTCCATGGTCTCCGGATGGCTAAGGAGATGAACTTAAGCCGGGTTAAGTGCTTTGGTGACTAGGACACAGTGGCTCGGCAAGTATCCGCACTTGGGATTCTAAGGACCCCTCATGGCCGCATATCGTCGAGAAGTGGATAATATCGCAGGTTGCTTCAAGGGCTATCAAGTGGATCATGTGGATCGCCGGAAGAACGAAGTGGCAGACGCTTTAAGCCGTTTGGGTTCTCAGCGTAAACCGGTCCCGCCTAATATCTTTCTGGACGTCTTGCACAACCCGTCGGTCCAGCTCCCTGGTGAAGCGGATTTGGCTATTCCTGATCCGGAGGCTCAGTTGGTGGCAGCATTGCATGTTATTCGGATTGACGATCCTTATCTTGCGATATGACTCGAGGAGTTGCCGAAGATGAGGTTACGGCGCATGATAATCCGCGCTCCAAATCTATGACGATTCTTAATGGTGAGTTGCATCATTGCAGTGTTTCAGGGGCGTTTCAACGTTGTGTTTCCCCTGAGGAAGGCTGTGAAATTTTAAGAGAAATCCATGAAGGTGATTGCGGGCATCACGCGGTTCAAAGTCCCAGTGGCGAAGGCATTCCGTCATGGATTTTCTTGGTTAATTGCTCATGCTGATGCGGAGGACTTGGTCAAACGGTGCGATGGATGTCAGAAATTCTCCAGGCGTGCTCATGTACCGGCACAAGAATTAAGGATGATCCCAATAATGTGGCCGTTTGCGACCTGGGGGCTGGATATGGTTGGGGCCTTTAAACGATCCAGAGATAAGAAGACCCACCTGTTGGTGGCAGTGGACAAGTTCACCAAGTGGGTCGAAGCGGAACACGCCGACAAGTGTGATGCGGCAACGGTGCAGTTCATCAAAAGGTGATTTTCGGTTTGGCTTCCCACACGGTATCATTATCGACAATGGCACTAATCTGTCCAAGGGGCTATGAAAGAGTTACGTGAACGTGAGCATATCCGCTTGACGTGTCATCGATAGCACATCCCGATCCAACGGGCAGCGAGCGTGCTAATCAAGAAATCTTACGAGGCATCAAACCCCGACTTCGGTTCCGTTCTGAGAGAACACCGGGATCTTTGGGTTGAAGAGCTCCCATCGGTGCTATGGAGTATCAATACTACGCCAAATCGATCTCATGGATATACACCTTTCTTCATGGTTTATGGAGCGAGGCGGTTCTCCCCGTGATATCGACACGATTCG
This sequence comes from Aegilops speltoides, assembly GCA_021437245.1. Classification (NCBI taxonomy): domain Eukaryota; kingdom Viridiplantae; phylum Streptophyta; class Magnoliopsida; order Poales; family Poaceae; genus Aegilops; species Aegilops speltoides. The sequence continues at coordinate 368,632,784 of CM038142.1, forward strand.
CCTCGTGTAGCGGCTTATGTTGAAGCGGACAACGAGGTGGCGCGACAGACGCTTTGGACCTATTAGATGAGGCGTGATCGGCAGCCGCCGCTCGGCGATTTACCAACAAGATCTTCGTCGTTATCACAGCCGCGGGTTAAGACCGAGCCTTTCAGAAGGAGATTTGGTGCCGTCTCATCCAAGACCGCATGATATGCACAAGTTATCCCGCCTTGGGAAGGACCCTTTGTGGTCGAGAAGAATCTACACAACGGTTCCTACTATCTGGTTGATATTCGAGAGCGTAAAGACTCACGTACATCAGAGGAGGAGACCAATAGGCCGTGGAATATAGCTCATCTTCGACCTTACTGCACTTGAGTCATCAGCTCAGTTTATGTACATAGCATGACAATGTATATATTATCTTCGATATAATAAAAATCGGAGCCTCACCTAAAGCGGGTCTCTATCTTTCTTCTCATGTGTGGTTACATGGAGTGTTTCTTTTTAAAGCGGCCTCGGTTTACCCCTTGCGATTATATTTATCACTTGGGGCTTGGTGGTGTCGAACCAATGCAACACCTCTTGATAGGCGAAAGCCACCAGATCATTTGGGGACACGGTCACGTCTGAACCGGTCACGCCTCTTGGTCGGCCAATAGGGCCAGCGTCATTTGGGGGCTTGGTCGAACCCGAACGAATGTCATGCCACTTGGCCGGCGTACTCGCCAAGAGTCTTTTGGGGACCTGGCCGACTAGCACCATTGCTACGCCTTCGGGGGGCTTGGTTGCGTCTGACCATGGTAATGACATCTGACCAGCTCCATGAAGCTTTACTTTTGCAAAGAGTTATTGCCTTTGTTGCCATATTTTCACATAGTTGGTATTCGATTTTTGTTGCGTTTTTCAACCCGACGAATATTTTTATCCGATTTAGCTATCAAGAATAAACCGGACAGACACGGTTTGGTATTACACAAGTTTTTATCTGCGGTTTACCTTCTTCGGTTCATCCTCATGGAGTAACACGGGCTTGTGCTGATTCAAAGACGACTATATGGGAATTCTTGTCTCCCCAGACGGTCATGGTTTTTAAGGCCTCCGCTTCAAGATTGGCTACGCCAGCTTCATGCCCAGATACAGCAGGTATTTGTATCGCATACTAATTGATTTTCGATACGCATATATATTGGATGCCATAAACCGGCTGGCGGTGTCACCGCCGCCGAAGTTCAATTTTTCGGTTGCAGGGAGTATGAATCAAACAAAAGTTTCATCTATGCACGAAGGCATATCCAGGCAGCAAGTTTTAACTAAGGCTATTACAAGGCAACACAGTGCCCAAATGAGATCATTGTTTTTTGGGTAAACAGCCCACACGCTTATTTAAACCGCTCTTGGTTCAAGATCGTTCTTCATCTTCCGCCGCTTCAAACATCTTCATCTCTACCCATCGGTTGAAATCCTGAGAGTCGATCGATTCCCATTAGCGCTTGGAAAACAGCCTCTTCGTGAATCAAAGACGACGGTTCAATGTCGGGTGCGTAAGTATGCTTACAATTGGAGGGATCAGGTTTTCGGTTCAAAGGTTAGGCGGACACACGTTTGTTCTCGCTCATTATATTGGGCTTGGTAGTGCTCCAAATCGGCTTCTTCGCCAATTGACAAGCCAGCGGGCGTATCGCCACGGTTTATCGCCTGCAAGTCCTCTTCGCTGAAGTCCGAGCCATCTTCTTTCATGCTGGGGTAGCCTTGAGCTGCTTCCACGGGATCAAAATCCGGTACCCATGCCTTGGCTCGGATCAAGGCGTTGATGGCTCCGGTTAAGGCAAAGCAGATTTCTTCACCTCTTCAATCCGGGAAGGAAGGATGGATAGCGGTTCAGAGTATCTTGAATCGGGACGGCGCTGGATTGTTATGTGACATTGTGGTGATAACTTGGCTGGGCTCCGGTATATAATCGCTCAACTAAAGTGTAGGCAGCCTTGATTTCTTCCGCACGTCATTTCCCAAGTGCCCAACGCTGCGTGCTCGCATACAATAACGGGACAGTTTTAAACCGGATTAAAGATGCAGCAAGAATAACATATCACACTAATTCACGAGGAGCTTACGAAGATGTCTGCGGTCATGGAATGTACTTGCCGCTTCACGGTGTCGGATAAATCCACCACGGTTTAAGGGCAGCTTCAGCATTTTCGCCCGTTTGAGCAAATTGGCCTTTTCATCGCCCTGATCGCTGTTCTTTCTTCATATTTTCCTTCACTGTTCAAAGAACGGTCAAGGCCTTTGGTCAATTCTTTCTTGGCCTTCTCTGTTTCGACCTCTTTGGGTTTGTAACGCCACCAGAATCGGCAATCCGATCGTCTTTGATCTTCACCTCGGCTGTGCATTGAGAGTATGTTCATTTGGCAATTCAAGTCAAAGTCCCAACCACACAACGCAGCTTATATGCTTGACACTTGGGGGCTAATGTACCTTCAATTTTTCTCTTTGCTACTACATGGCAAAGTCCCAAGCTTAATACAAGTATTCAACTTGGCACTTGGGGGCTAATGGCTATTTGATTTTACCAATGTTTCATTGAGTAGTTATATTCAAGTACCGGTTTAAAGTATGAGTTAGACCGCCCTTGTGGTTATAATGGATACATGTCAAAATGGATAAAAAAGTAATCAAGTCCCGGTTTGATCAAGATTACAAACCGCCCTTGGGGGCTACAAGGACTAATATCTGGTGATAAGAAAAGGAGTGAGTTACCTCAAACTTGTCCCTCATTAATTTGACCAGCCAGCTTCATAGTCACGGCTCTTTGTAAAGCGGTTCGAGATATCCGAATGAAGATCTTGGGCGCTTAAAGCGCATATGTTTCCATCTCGACAGCCCACTTTCCTTTGTTCAAAGTGAAGAATCCTCTTTCACAAGATGCCGGGTTAAGGTTGCAGATTCCCGGTTCAGAGCGCCCATGCCAAGATCACAACGTCATCGTCTTTCGACTCGACGGATCGGGTGGGCACGGCTGTTTCAAAGAGGGCTGCGAGGCTTTTCAAATCGGACGATCTTGGCAGGTGGATCAGAGAGATTGAAGGTTTGAGCCTTTCTTCAGGAATAACCTCCTCTTGAATCGGAGGGTCATTTGGAATATCTTCAGAGGCAACGTTTTCGAGATCCGGCGCCCGCTCATGATCTGAAGCGGCAGCCTCTTCAACTGTTTTGTCCAAGCGAGCCTTCTTGCTGGGTTTCGGTTTGGTTCTGAAGAAACAAAGATTCAGGAACAAGGCATATGCATTACAGAAGAAATCGAAAAAGCATATGGCTGTTTTGACTTACCCGGCGGCTATCTTCAACGGTGGTAGCTGAGTGGCTGACGATTCGCCAGAGGATGAATGGGAAGTGACACGATAATGAGTCGGACGGATTAAGAGGTTGTGGAACAAGCCCGCTTTGGAATTTAAGGCAATAAAAGGTTGAAACCTCGGTGCGGGGCGCTTCGAGCCGGGCTGTTTGGTAAACGGCAGAGGTAACTACCGTCCATTGTCTTGGGGTTGTGCGGCGAGCTTCATGTTCTTTGTGTCTTCATAAGAAGTTTGGGATCCAAGTAAGCAAGAGGGTGAGAAAAGTTAACTTTCCGGTTTGCGGCGAAATTTTGGTGAAGGCAAGTTTGTTGAGTCGAAGAAAGAATGGTTACCTCAAAAATCCGGCGTTCTTTGGCTTCAAAGGCCATCATCGACAAGCATCATCATCAATAAGGCGTGTAAAAAGCAAGCCAAGAGAATCAAGTTCCGGATTACCCACATCATCGTCAATGGCCGGATCAGATGAAGCAGTGGTCTTTCTCTTGTGGGCGGACTTCTTGACAACTTTTGTTTTGGGCCGATTTGGCCGCCCAGCTTTGTCCGCTTTGTCTTGAGAGAGTTTCTTGCTCCAAAACGGATTATCGCCTGGATCGTAAATAATTGAGAGTTGGACATATGAAAGTAACAACGGGTTTTATGATGACACGATCGAGACTTACCGCAGGTGGTGCGTTGATAGTGCGAAGGAGCTAAGCGGTTTGAGCACGTAGATGCTCCGGTTCATTCAGCATTTTCCTTCATCAATCCGTAACTTCATCTTCGCAGTTCCAGTTTGGTGTGTCGGAGTGGGTCATCGACGCTGCGGTATCTTGGCACATCAAACCGAACGCCGGCTCAAAGGCAAGTATGCCCCAAGATAACCAGCAGCGTGCAAGATCAATCCGATCAAACCGTTGGCCATAAAGGCTCGGAGCTTGGGCAGTTGTGGGGCATATTTGCTTCTCTCTTTGGCGATCAATCTTTGAGGAAAGGGATGAGTATTGCTTAGCCGCCCGGACGAAAGCCGGTAAAGGATTTTCACCTTCAGAGAAGTATCTTTTTGAGAGAACCAAGTCGCATTCCATTCTTTGGGGTGAGTGTGGAGTTTGACGTGGGGATAGGTGATCTCCTTCCTCTTACGGATAGCCATACCGCCTAATTACGTATTGGGGCGTCGGTGAATTCAAAGTCTGACGGTTTAGGTGGAAGAGATCTCGAACAGTTCAATGAAGGTTCCTCTTGCAGATATGCTTGACAAGACTTGAAAGTGGCACAAGTTGGTAACGGAGTTGGGGCCAATATCTTGGGGACGGAGCTGAAAATTGGCCATCACGTCCGGTAAAATTTTGACCCGGGCGGTTTGAAACCCCGGGCCAGATGATCCGCGAAAACTACGACTTCCCCTTCCTGAGGTGTGGGAGGACATTCCTCTCCAGGAACCCTCCAATGGATTGTGTTTTGATCATCTAAAGCGCCGATCGATACCAGTTCATTCAACTGTGTCTCGGAGACGCGGGAAGGAACCCAGTTGCATTCGTACACCTGTTTGGCCATGATAAGATCTACAAGGAGAAGGATCCGGTTTAAGAAAAGTGCTTATTACAGAGTGATTGATTCAAGTTATGATAAACCGGAGGCGATTTCTATAAATCAGTTCACTATGATAAGATATCAGATACGTTCTGGCGGTTCAACAAGGGGACTAATGGTGTACCTATGCCGGTTTGGCAGGTTTTATTATGATGAGTTAAACCGCCTAATCTAGGCCTTGAAGATAATTGAAGTCATGGACAGTTTACAGAAACAAGTTTCACAAGATCTCATGATTACTACGAATCAAACGCGGGTTTTCAGGAAACAGGAAATATTTCGCGGAGGTGACAAAAGAAACGGAAGAGGAATACGTGACAGATGTATATGCAGAAGATCCACGGGACTAAGATGAGAAAGTGCAGTGGACGCGTCGCCACTAACGCAGCACAGATCCACAGCGTGGTTCAAAAGCTAAAAGGTTAAATGAAGACGCGCGAAGAACACAGTACGAAGCTGAAACCCTAGAAACCAGATCTAAGTCGAGAAGGAAAAGAAGCTCACCGGGAACGGAGAAGACGCGGAAGCAAGCCGCGAGACTGCACGTTCAGTTGATGCAGCAGCACAGGATGAAGCAGAGGTTGCGGCGATGGCGGAGCTCCAAGGAAGCGCGGCGAGGAAGAAGAAGAAGAGGAAGCGAAGGGAGGAAAAGAAGACCCTTCGGTCCTATTTATAAAGCCAAGAAAGCTAGGTCAAGCGCGTGGATCTAGGAACTGCTATTAAAGAAGGCGTTATAAAGGATAAAATTTTAAGATGACGTCATGCGGTTTACTGATGACTGTAAGCAACGACATCATGCGGTTTCTGATGATCGAAGCAACGATGACGTGGCGGTTTATTAAACAAAAGAAGATGTCCAAGATACAGGCTTTGTGAAGGATTGACATGAACCAGTTCAAATCAATTTGGGGCCTAATGTTGGGGATATTACCACTAGGTGTAAACCGGCCAGCTTGGGCCGGGTTACCTCCGTTAGTGGTGTAATCAGAGAAAGGCCCAAGGCCTATAGTCGGTTTAGAACTTGTAGCCGTAAACCGGCCTGATGAATGACTTGTATTGTAAGTTAGGAATAGAGAGATACCAACCGGGATACGAGTATGAACCGGTTGGGACTCTACGAACCGACGGGCGTCACTCGTGTATATAAGGGGACGACCCGGCGGCGGTTCAAGGACAGACAACCACAACTCGAGCCTAGGCGAAGCTTGTTTGCTCCCTAGCCATCGAGACTACATCAATTCCATCACAACTAGACGTAGGCTTTTACCTTCATCGAAGGGGCCGAACTAGTATAAACCCTTGTGTCTTTGCGTCCGCTTTAACCCCTGCAAGTAAACCCGTAGCGATGGCTCCACGACTAAGTCCTTACGCTAGGACATCTGCCGTGACAAATCCACGACACCTTCCATCACAGATCCGAAGGCAACATCTTTGTTGCTGAGAATGGGTCCTTTCTAGAGAAGGAGTTTCTCTCGACAGAATTGAGTGGGAGGAAAGTAGAACTTGATGAGGTAAATGTACCTTCTCTCGAATTGAAAGTAGTACACCAGAGAAAACTGTTCCCGTGATGCCTACACCAACTAGAGAGGAAGCTAAAGATGATGATCATGAAACTTCAGATCAAGTTACTACTGAATTTTGTAGGTCAACCAGAGCAGGACCCGCGCTAGAGTGGTACGGTAATCTTGTCCTGGAAGTCATGTTACTAGACCAAGGCGAACCTACGAACTATGAAGAAGATATGACGAGCCTAGATTCTGACAGATGGCTTGAGGCCATGAAATCTAAGCTAGGAGCCATATATGAGAACAAAGTGTGGACTTTGGTGGACTTGCCCAATGATCGGCAATCCATAGAGATTAAATGGATTTCCAAGAAGAAGACTGACGCTGATCGTAATGTTACTGTCTACAAAGCTCGACTTGTCACAAAAGGTTTTTGACAGGTTCAAGGGGTTGACTACGATGAGGCTTTCTCAATCATAGCGATGCTTAAGTTTGTCCGAATCATGTTAGCAATTCCCACATTTATGAAATCTGGTAAATGGATATCAAAAACTGCATTCCTTAAATGGATATCTCTAAGAAGAGTTATATATGATGCAACCAGAAGGTTTTGTTGATCCTGAAGGTGCTAACAAGGTGTACAAGCTCTAGCGATCCATCTATGGACTGGTGCAAGCATCTCGGAGTTGGAATATACGCTTTGATGAGGTGATCCAATCATATGGTTTTACACAGACTTATGATAAAGCATGTATTTACAAGAAAGTGAGTGGGAGCTCTATAGCATTTCTGATATTATATGTGGATGACATATTACTGATTGGAAATAATATAGAATTTCTGGATAGCATAAAAGGATACTTGAATAAGAATTTTCCAATGAAAGACATCAGTGAAGCTGCTTATAGATTAGGCATCAAGATCTGTAGAGATAGGTCAAGACGCTTGATAAGATTTTCAATGAGTACATACCTTGACAAGATTTTGAAGGAGTTCAAAATGGATCAGTCAAAGAAGGAGTTCTAGCCTGTATTGTAAGGTGTAAAGTTGAGTAAGACTCAAAACCCGACCACGGCAGAAGATAGAGAGATAATGAAAGTCATTCCCTATGCATCAGTCATAGGCTCTATAAAGTATGCCATGTTGTGTACTAGACCTATTGTATACCTTGCCAATGAGTTTGGCAAGGGGGTACAATGGTGACCCAGGAGCAGATCACTATACAACGGTCAAAATTATCCTTAGTTACCTAAGAGGACTAAGGAAATATTTCTCGGTTATGGAGGTGATACAGAGTTCGTCGTAAAGAGTTACATCGATGCAAGCTTTGACACCGATTCAGATGATTCTAAGTCTCAATCTTGATACGTATCGAAAGTGGGAGCAATTAGCTAGAGTAGCTCCATGCAAAGCATTGTGGACATATAAATTTGCAAAATACTTACGGATCTGAATTTGATAGACCTGTTGACTAAACGTCTCTCACAAGCAAAACATGATACCTTAGTACTCTTTGGGTGTTAATCACATGACGATGTGAACTAGATTGTTGACTCTAGTAAACTCTTTGGGTGTTGGTCACATGGCGATGTGAACTATGGGTGTTAATCACATGGCGATGTGAACTAGATTATTGACTCTGGTGCAAGTGGGGACTGAGGGAACTATGCCCTAGAGGCAATAATAAAATGGTTATTATTATATTTCCTAAATCATGATAAAGGTTTATTATTCATGCTAGAATTGTATTGACCAGAAACTTAAATACATGTGTGGATACATAAACAAATATTGTGTCCCTAGTGAGCCTCTACTAGACTAGCTTGTTGACCAAAGATGGTTAAGGTTTCCTAACGATAGATATGTGTTGTCATTTGATAACGGGATCACATCATTAGGAGAAATTATGTGATGGACAAGATCCACCCGTTAGCTTAGCATAATGATCGTTCAGTTTATTGTTATTGCTTTCTTCATGTCAAATACATATTCCTTCGACTATGAGATTATGCAACTCCCTAATACCGGAGGAATGCCTTGTGTGCTATCAAACATCAACAATGTAACTGGGTGATCATAAAGATGCTCTACAGGTATCTCCGAAGGTGTTTGTTGAGTTGGCATAGATCGAGATTAGGATTTGTCACTCCGAGTATCGAAGAGGTATCTCTAGGCCCTCTCGGCAATACACATCATTAGCTTGCAAGCAAATTACTAAGGAGTTAGTGACAAGATGAGTATTATAGAACGAGTAAAGAGACTTGCCGGTAACGAGGTTGAACTAGGTATGAAGATACCTACGATCAAATCTCGGGCTAGTAACATACCGATGGACAAAGGGAATTAGGTATGTTGTCATAATGGTTCAACAGATAAAGATCTTCGTAGAATATGTAGGAGCTAATATGGCCATCTAGGTTCGGCTATTGGTTATTGACCAGAGACGTGTCTCGGTCATGTCTACATACTTCTCAAACCCGTAGGGACTGCACGCTTAACATTCGTTGACGATATAGTGTTATATGAGTTATATCTTTTGGTGACCGAATGTTGTTCGGAGTCTCGGATGAGACCACGAACATTACGAGGAGTCTCGAAATGGTCAAGAGGTAAAGATCGATATATAGAACGATGGTATTTGGGCGCCTCCTTTGGCTGCTTCTCCCTCCCTCCCACCTATATATAATGGGAGGGGAGCGCCTAGCACAGACCAGACAATTGCCTAGCCGTGTGCGGCGCCCCCCTCCCCCGTTTACACCCCCGGTCATATTTTCGTAGTGCTTAGGCGAAGCCCTGCGAAGATCACTTCACCATCACCATCACCACACCATCGTGCTGCCGGAACTCATCTACTACTTCTCCATCTTGCTGGATTAAGAAGGCGGAGGACGTCACCGAGCTGAACGTGTGCAGAACGCGGAGGTGTCATACATTCAGTATTTGATCGGTTGGAGCGCGAAGAAGTTCGACTACATCAACTGCGTTGTTAAACGCTTCCGCATACGGTCTACAAGGGTACGTAGACACACTCTCCCCATCGTTGTTATGCATCTCCATGGATAGATCATTGTGTGTGCGTAATTTTTTTTCCATACAACGTTTCCCAACACCTCGGCCTCACCGTCATCCACCGCCTTGGTGCTCTCAGCGCATCATGGTCAATGTGGTCAATGGACGACATCCATCGAAAGAGGACTACACGTGGAGACGCTGGCAGCTGGGTCCACGGCCGCACGCAAGGAAGTGCCTCCTTATTAAGCGCAAAATAATGATTCCTCCACATACTAGCAGGGACCCACCTGAAGGGCCTCTATATTTCACGAAAAAATGTTTACCCTGACAGCTGGGACCCACTAGCTACATCTTCGCATGGAAGGAAGTGGCTCCTTACCCCTGATAGCTGGGACCCACCATGTCGAAGCGTACGTAGTGTTATCCTAGTTGCGAACGTGTATGTACATAGCGGTCGATCGGTCTCTCTGTAGCGATGAACTGTGGACTTGGAACGTGTCGTAGTAGAATCGCCATCACTCAGTCCCATCTATATCATGTACACGTACATACAACCACGCTGCAAGAAAGTAAATACGGCTATGTACGTACATATGGGTGGGGTCTTGGACGCGTACAGCGACGGCGTCCTGTTCATCGGCAGCCAATCGGCTGGGTCGAAATGGAGAAACTGTGTCGTGTTCATCGGGAGGCAACGGAATGCGTCGTCTTCATCGGGAGCCAACCGGCTTGGACGGAACAGCCGAGACACAGCCTGGCGTACCGCGGAACGGAGGAAACGGCCTTCTGTTCGACCATATACAGTCGAAACGGGATCCTGTTCATCGGGAGGGGTCTGGTGTACCACAAAACGGAGGAAACAGACTTCTGTTCGAGCGACTACGATTGAAACGGGGTCCTGTTGATTGGGAGCGGTGTGGAGTACCACAAAATGGAGGAAACGGACTCTATTGGAGCGTCAATGGTCAAAACAGGGTATTGTTCATCGGGAGGAGTGTGGCGTACCGCAAAACAGGACTCCATGGGCTACTCTTCATCCATCGTCTACTGCCTCTCTCTCCAGCCTCCACAGGCTATTGTTCATCCACCGTCGACTTCCTCCAGTCTCCACTGGCTATTGTTCATCCAGCCTCCATGGGGTGCTGTTCATCCACCCCCAACTCAAACCGGCAGTCGGGTTAGGTTTGACCGGGTAGAGCTCAATGAAACCCATGCCCGAATAGCAAATGGGCAAAGGAGCAGTCCCACGACCCTACCCATGGGTCTTGAGTCAGACCCATGCCCGAACCCATCGGACAACCCGACCCATTAGGGCACCCATCGAGTTTGAAATAAATATTTATTTTTACTGTCACATGACACAGATGACTGCCCAACCTTGCTCAAACCCACAAGTTTCTGTGCTGGCAAGTTACAGTTAAACAAGTGGCCAACAACTGCCTTTTATAGACTCCACGACGTCTCTATTCCCATGGCTAGCCGAGGTGGTACTAAACTTTACTGGGTGCCTAAACCAGCGATGTGTGTGCTGTATGGGCCGAACATTGTTGGGCCTTCATTCTTGAAATGCGAAAGAACCAAAGGCCTAGAGATAAATAGTAATATAGTTGTGCGTTGTTAGGCTTCCTACGTTTTTGCCTTGTGGCCTTTAAAGACCTGTACGTTACGTACATGACTGGGTCATTTGTTTATGAGTTTTGGGGCTCTGTACAACTTATAGATCTGATTATGTGCATCTTATGGAACATATGAATATGAAATTTAAAGGTATTTTAATTAATAATTTTTATTGGGTAGTCCATCGGGTAACCCATGGGTACAAACTTATACCCATGCCCTGCCCATCACTAATCAGGTTACCCATCGGGCTTACCCATGATTGAAGATGATGACCCATACCCTACCCATTCGGGTCGGTTGCACATGGGCACGGACACCCATGGGTCGGATTGCCGGGTCGACCCCCAACCGGCTGGGGTGTGGCAGCCTCCTAGGGGTCATGTTCATCCATTGGCAATGGCCTACTACCACGGGGTCATGTTCATCCAACCCCCACCGGGTACTGTTCATCCATAGCCAACCAACCGGCTCAACTCACCACGTCTTGACTCGTTCTACGTATTGCACGCGCGATGTAGCAACGGTCACTATTCTCGAGAGGCAACCCAACACCGGTTGGCTATGTCTCGCACGGGGGCTCGATCGGCTTCAGTAAGCAGCAGCAGTGATCGATCACTCGGGTTCAGTTAGCAGAAGCAGTGAAGGAATCGCTCGGGTTTAGTCAGCAGCGAAGGAATCACTCGGGTTCAGTTCATAGCCAAGGGATCAATCGCTCGGGTTCAGTAACGTAGCTCGTGCGATCGCTCAGGTTCAGTTAGCCAACGCCTCGCACACACGCGTGTACATGAGAGAAACACGCAAACTATAGTGCATCGCTCGGCCCTGACCACCCCACCATAACCGGGAACTCCCCAGTATTTTCCTCGCCCTCGCTTCTACCATGATTTTTTTCGTCATGGATGGACCAAAGAATGTCATGCAAGTGCGTTTCAGGCCCGCCCAGGACTAAAAGCCCATTTTCGGTCATGATTTTTTGTCATAGAAGTAGAAGCCCACCACATCTATGATGATACATGTTTTTGTCACAATTGTCATTATATAAGTGTCATAAGCATGATAGGAAAAAAATTCTTGTAGTGGTAGTCGCTGCTTGAACTTTTGGAGGTGCTCTGCATTCATGTTTTGTGGTCCCAAAAAGGGCTACTGAGATGTCATTATTGTCATATTATATCATGATTGTTTTGACAAAGTGTTGGCATTTGAGATATTTTATTATTGCTTGCTAGTTGATTATGCCATTGATATGAGTGAATATAATCTCTAAGAGTTATCATTTGCATGGTTAGTCATGATCTTTGCTGAAAACCTAGGTATTATTTAAGCATATATGTGGACACAAGAACAAAGAGTTCGTAAAAGTTTTTCTTTATCACTTTTAGTTTGTCAACTAAATTGCTTGAGGACAAGCAATGAGTTAAGCTTGGGGGAGTTGATACGTCTTCGTCGTATCTACTTTTACAAACACTTTTGCTCTTGTTTTGGACTCTAATTTGCATGATTTGAATGAAAATAACCAGGACTGGCGTTATTTTCAGCAGAACTACCATGGGGTTTTTGTGCAGAAATAAAAGTTCTCATAATTGGAAGAAACATTTTGGAGAATTATTTTGGAATAAAATAAAAATACTGGAGCAAAGACCCACTAGAGGGGGGTGGCCTACTGCCCACTAGGCACCAGGGTGCGCCACCCTCCTCTGGCGCGCCCTAGTGGGTAGTGGGGCCCATGAGGCTCTGCTGACCCTAATTCTAACTATATAAATTCCTCTTTCCTGAGAAAAAAAATAGAAGAGGAAGTTTCATCATGTTTTACGATACAGAGCCGCCGCCGCTTCCTATTCTTCATCGGGAGGCCAGATCTGGAGTCTGTTCGAGGCTCCGGAGAGGGGGGTCTTCTGTCTTCGTCACCATCAAGGCATCGACCATCCTCCATCACCAATTCCATGATGCTCACCGTCGGAGTGAGTAATCTCTTTGTAGGCTTGCTAGACGGTGACGGGTTGGATGAGATTCATCATGTAATCGAGTTAGTTTTGTTAGGGCTTGAGCCCTAGTATCCACTATGTTATGAGATTAATGTTGTTATGACTTTGTTATGCTTAATGCTTGTCACTAGGGCCCGAGTGCCATGATTTTAGATCTAAACCGTTTATGTTTTCACCAATATATTTGTGTTCTTGATCCTACCATGCAAGTTATATGCACCTATTACGTGTTATGATCCGCATACCCCAAGGTGACAATAATTGAGATTCTTTCTAGTGATTACTGTAATTTGAGGAGTTCATGTATTCACTGCGTGTTAATGCTTTGTTCCAGTTCTCAATTAGAAGGAGGCCTTAATATCCCTTAGCTTCCTTATGGACCCCACTGCCACGGGAGGGTAGGACAAATGATGTCATGCAAGTTCTTTTCCATAAGCATGTATGACTATTTACGAATACATGCCTACATTACATTGATGAATTGAAGCTAATTCTGTGTCGCCCTAGGTTATGACTATTATATGATGAATATTATCCAACGTTATCACCAATCCAATGCCTACAAGCTTTTCACATATTGTTCTTGCTAAGTTACTACTGTTGTTACTACTATTACAACTGCTACTATTGTTACTATTACCGTCACTATCATTGCCACTGCTATCAAATTATTACACTACTGTGCTACTGATCACTTTGCTGCAGATATTTAGTCTCCATGTGTGGTTGAATTGACAACTCAACTGCTAATACTTGCAAGTATTCTTTGGCTCCCCTTGTGTCAAATCAATAAATTTGGGTTGAATACTCTACCCTCGAAAATTGTTGTGATCCCCTATACTCATAGGTTATCATTTACCATAGACCTATGGGTCCATAGTTAGTAGCTAGATGGCTTCTTCTCTCTTTTTGATCTTCAATACAATGTTCTCCTCGGTGTTCTTGGAGATCTATTTGATGTAATGACTTTTTGCGGTGTGTTTGTTGGGATCCGATGAATTGCGAGTTTATGATTAGATCTATCCATGAATATCATTTGAGTTTTCTCTGAACTCTTTTATGCATGATTAATATAGCTTCATATTTCTTCCCTGGTTTATTGGTTTGGTTTTGCCAACTAGATTGATTTATCTTGCCATGGGAAGAGGTGCTTTGTAATGGGTTTGATCTTACGATGCTCAATCCAGTGACAGAATGGGACATGACCCGTATATATCGTTACTATTAAGGGTAAAAGGATGGGGTTTATTCATACGTGGGTTTATCTTGTCTACATCATGTCATCTTGCTTAAGGTGTTACTCCGTTTTTCCATGAACTTAATACACTAGATGCATGCTGGATAGCGGTCCATGTGTGGAGTAATAGTAGTAGATGCAGAATCGTTTCGGTCTACTTGTCTGGAACGTGATCCTATGTATGATCATTGCCTTGGATATCATCATAATTATTTTCTTTTTCTATCAATTGCCCATTAGTAATTTGTTTACCCACTGTATGATATTTTCTTGAGAGAGGCCTCTAGTGAAAACTATGGCCCCCCGGGTCTATCTTTTATCATATATTTAAACTAAAAGTACATTGCTGCAATTTTCTTTTATTTATTTTTTGTTGTATTTTTGTTCAATCTATCTATCAAAAACTATACAATTTAATCTTGCTCATAACCGTTGAGGGATTGACAACCCCTCTATGGTTTGGATTGCAAGTATTTGTTGTTTGTGTGCAGGTGCTGCTAATGAGTTGTTGCTTGGTTCTCCTACTGGATTGATAATCTTGGTTCATAACTGAGGGAAATACTTATCTCTACTATACTGCATCATCCTCTTCTTTTTGAGGAAATCCCAACGCAGCTCACAAGTAGCAAGGTACACCATAGATTCGTCGATGTGGGATACGTGGCTCCACTACGAGCACGACTTGTTGTGGCAATCCGTTTTTGCCAGTCGTCCTCCGAGCCCGCGGCTACCGTGTCCTGTGTGTGCTCTGAGCCTGCCCCAACGCGCAGGCGTACGCGTGTGCGCGGCCTCGCGCCAACGCCATGTTCGTCAAGGTAAAAAACGCCATGTCCGTCCCAGTCCCCGCCGCCACCACCGCCAATGACTGAGGAGGAGGAGGCCGAGCTCATGAGGTGGGTCATGGAGAACTCCACGAACGCCAATGGGAGGGCCTCGAAACCCAGTTGTCCCCCTCGGCGGCCGATGACGTCGCCCTCACGGAGCTAGACATGGTCGTCAAGGAGGAGGTGCATGAGAAGGTGGTGGAGGAGCCGTCTGTCACCGGGTAAAACCCGCGCTTGGTGGGCCAGAGGTTGAGCTGGTCGTCCACAGCGCCGGAGATGGCCAACGCGGTGGGTGTCGGGCTGTGGTCACCCACGCCGCTTCGGTCACCAGAGCAGGAGTCATCGCCATGGGAGGAGGTGGTGCATGCTCCTCTAGCCTGGAAACCACCACAGGGGCCACCGGCCCACCTCTTGCAACCTCCATCGTACGTCGACTTCACCATGGATGACGACGAGGATAGCGGTGTGTGAGGACGACAGTGGCATCCAAGGCGACAACGGCGGCGGCGGCTATTTTTTTTTAAGTTTTCTTATTTTAGTTATGTTTGAATGTGCGCCAAGGACTAGTTTGAACAATTTTAAATTTATGTTAATGTTTAATTGTGTTTTATGTGCGTGTTTTAAAATGTGTGGCCGTGTTTTTTAAATGTTTGTTTGCGACACCGACAAGTTGCGATGCGGCTGCGCGTTGAGGGCACCTACAGTCAGACAGACAAAAATGGACACGGGTTGTGTCGTGGAATTGTCACGTCAGATGTCCTCGTGAAAGGACTTAGTTGTGGGGCCATCGCAACTAGGAAGCTTGAAGGGGTTAATCGGGACAAGGGACACGAGAGGTTTTTATACTAGTTCGGCTCCTTACGGTGAAGGTAAGGCCTACGTCTAGTTGGGTTGATATTGATGTTTCGATGACCAGGGAGCGAGATACGCTATGCCCGGATCTCGATGAGTTGTTTCTTGCCCTAAGCCCGCCCAGTCGCCCCTTATATACACGGGTTGACGCATACAGGCTTCTGAGTCGGCCGGCTTATAAGCAAATGTCCGCTCGGTGACTAGTTAAATCTACCTTATGATACAAGTCAAGCTATTATGGCGATTTACTACAACGGGCCTTAAGTCGCCTGTGGGCCTTAAGCCCTTTATTGAACCGCCATCTTCATGCTTGGTCTTGGGCTTCTTCTTGGTGAATCCTCTTTGCGTAACCCGGCTCCTCCTGGGCGGCTTACACAAATAGTTACATCCCCAACATTAGGCCCCAGATTGATTTGAACTTCGTCATGTCAATCTTAAAATACCTTAAGAAATAAATCTTCAGTCTTCTGACTGTGCAAAAGGTTTTCTTTAACCCGCCATGACGTCATCTTTTGGATCCGTATTAACCCGCCGTGATGTCATCCTTTCTTAAATTCCTTTTTTTATTCCACTGTATCCTCCAACGGATCTCCGCCTTTATTGACTGTTCCGAAAACCGAGGCATCAGGGCCGCTGGATAATAACTTTATCTCCTTGTTTCCTGTGCCATCTCAGTTATCCTCTCCTTATAAATAGGCGTGACCTAGGTCTTCCCATTCTCCTCCTTCCAGTCATCTTCTTCCTCTCGCTGCTTCTCTGTCGCCCGAGCTCCGCCACCACCGCCATCGCAGATCTCGTCTTCACCAACTCTGGCCGCTGCATCAACCTGTTTTGACCAGAGAAACGCGATGACCCTCCGCTGCAACCCTGCATCTGTAAGCCTCCTCTTTCCTGCTTCTTAGATCCACATTAGGACCTTCGAGTTCTTCGCGTTCTTCACTGTTTAGTAGTTCCCTTTCATAGATTCCATCACCCCTACTTTCCTTGATCTTGGAGATGGTAAAAACCAATGCAATAGATGTTCCACACCTACTTTGAACGCAGATAGATCCCTTTCTGTTACACAGAGGCCCCATTCGAGCTCTTGAGCTTCATCTGCGTCAATCTTAGGTCTAGAAAATTTTCTTGTCAGAACAGCTTTTGATCTCAAATAATAGTAGCAGATTATGAAACCTGTTTGTATCACCCGGAGAACTTCTTCTGTCAAATACCCTTAAACACAACTGTCCATGTAGCCGGTTTAAATAAGTGACACTGATCTGTAAGCCTTGCTTGCTTCTCATGACCTTAAGAAATTTGAACTGCTTTTGATACATGTAGTGGCTTAAATACTGTTGCAATGTTATCCTTATACCATTAGGCCCCTTATTAAGCCGACTCCTTGAATAATTAAGATGTTTTCTCCTGGGTTAAAATTGAACCGGAACTTCTTATTTTGTCGTAGGCCAACTGTTGTCATGGCACCCAAGGCAACCAAGGCCCCTGTGACCTGCAATTGGGTCCCATCCATAGTTACTAAGAGTAAACTATCTGAATTCGTGAAGTCTGGCCATCTGCCAAAAAAGGAGGTTATGTCTTATCGTGCCCCTGACCCGTCTGAAGAGAGGCCTCAACCCAAAGAAGGAGAGGTAATAATTTTCACGGATCACATGAACCGGGGATTTGCCCCTCCCGGCTCAAAATTCTTCAGGGAGGTTTTGAATTTCTTTGGTCTTAGACCTCAAGACATTGAACACAATTCCGTGTCAAATATTTGCAATTTCCAAGTCTTCTGCGAGGTGTACCTGGGAGAGGATCCAAGTCTGCTTTTGTTCAGAGGGCTTTTCTACTTGAACTGGCAGAATGAACATGCCAACGGGCCTAGTCTTGAGCTTGGCGGCATCTCAATTCAGCGGCGGAGAGATTGCCTTTTTCCTTACGCTGAACTGCCGAATCATCCAAAAGATTGGAATCAGACGTGGTTCTATTGTCAGGACACTTCACCGGCTGATGAGAGCCCTCTGCCCGGCTTCCACGCCCTGCACCTTGAGTCCAACCATCCGCTGGCGAATAAATTGACTGATGACGAGCGTCTGCCTCTCAATCCCACCATCAAGAAGATAAAAGCTCTTTTGGGAAATGGGTTAAACGGCATCGATTTGGTCCGAGTCTGGGTCACTTGGCGAGTACTTCCATTAAGCCGCCGTTCTGGCTTAATGTGTACTTACACAGGCGAGAAGGACGATCCACTACGTCATAGCCCTGATGACTTACCAGATGATGTGGTAGATGCTACAACCCGATCCATCTTTGAAGGAGGGCCTCAGAACTAGTAATGCCTTCGGCTTACTTCCCTTCTGCAAGAAGAACCCGGCCCCTGCAGTGAGTTATCAATCTTAATAAATACTCTTTATCATGTTATACCTTATTTGTACTCATAGTTCCTTATCTTTTTCCACAGGCCGATGACAACTTCTGGAAGGTCAAGTATGACCATGAGGCTGCCAAACAAGCCAGGACAGCCAAGAAAACTGAAAGGAAAGCCGCCAAGACTGGAACCTCAAAGAAGAAGAAACCCAGCGCCTTCGACTTATTCAAATTGGATGATACTTCTTAGGATGATGAAGAGGTAATCCTATAATTTTCTTAACTCCTTTATCATTATTTTACTAACATTTTATCCTTTCAGGAGGATACGGGGAACAGTCAAGCAGTTGACGAAGAGGTAACTATAATCTCCTCCGACTCAGAGCCTTTGCCAAAGCACAAAATCCGAAGGGTGACCCGAAAAGTAAGATTTTCACATCCTCTAGCTTATCAAGATCCTCAATTTCTTTTGAAGCAACAACAGCTTGAAAACCGGAGGCAGACCCGAACCAACAAGGATGCAGAACTCTCCTCCGGCTTACTTGATGTAACTAGAAAGCGTTGGGCCGAGGTTATCTCCGACTTACGTTCTGTTTTACCTTTGGCGGGTTTAATTAGCCAACCTCTCAATTCATCTGACTCCAATTATCAGGATACCTCTCCTTCCTCCGACGAGTCTATGCACTCAAACATGCCGGCTTTCAAAACGGCTCCCGGGTAATGTAACCTTATTTACTTAGGATTTACCTTACTTATGCTTTAGTATTCATCCATCTACCTTTATTGACAGCATGCAAGTGAAGCCCAGCAAGAGGGCAAGAAAAATAAGCCCGTCAAAGACCCGATATTCATTGAACAGGCACTTGACATATACGCTCTCGACAGCTCCACCCATCACCGCCGCTGAACAAGCTTCGGCATTCGGTGCCAACCTCGACCCTTTGCCAAGATGCTATCAACAGCTTTGATAACCCGGAAGCTCCTAGCCCGGTCAAGTCGACTGACCCGGAAGTTGAATTTCTGAAGAGTCAATTTGTTGAATCGGGGAGGCCTACTGTCCTTGCCAAGGAAGAACTTGTCGAACGCCGAAAGGCCAAGCAGGACATTACTGATTATACTCACTTAAGCATTGGTGATATAGTCTCGGGCTATCTGAATCAAGTGCTGTGATCGTGACACTGAAATTGACATGGTGAAACAAATACAGCACAAATCTGAGGTATAACTTATGCTATTTTCCTGAATCTTACTTACTGTACCAGCCCCCAAGTCTATTGCTTATGAATGAATATGCTGTAGACTTAAAATCTGCTTACTGTTGGTTTGTCCAGTTTAAAAAATATATTTAACCCGACGATAGCATGATACTTTGAACTTGCGATATACATTAGCCCCCAAGTGCCAAGTATCCTTACTTGTAAAATGCTTGGGACTTAATATGCATGACCCGGATTTGTAGGTTAAAAAATTCTTTAACATACATTAGCCCCCAAGTGCCAAGTATCTTTACTTGTAAAATACTTGGGACTTGAATGTTACCTTACCATGATCCTTACCATAACCTGGTATCAATGCAGGCCACCATAAGTCAATTTGAGTCGGAGCTTGCTGATCTGAAGAGCCGGCTGAAAACTCAAGAGCTTGAAACTCAAAAGGCCAACTCCAAATTTGAATTCAGCGTCTCTGAACAAGAGAAGTTGAAGAAAAATTTTGAATCAGAGAAGAAAATCTGGGCTGATGAGAAGGCTTCACTGGTGACCCGGGCCGAGATGGCAGAAGCAGCTCTTGCAGAGGCAACAACTGAGTTGTCTGACTTGAAACGGCAGATATCCCAAATGGTCTCAGCCATCTTCGGTAAGTTACTATACAAAACCTCGCACATTGTAATCTTCCAGTGACTATTGTAATAGTTACCTCCGGTTCACTGTTATGCTTGTGAACACACAGGCCCCAGGAGTACCAACCTCAAGCAAAACATGCTGATCAAGCTTAAGGCGGTTTACACTTTAGTGGAACAGCTATACTCCGGGTCACAACGTGCCTTGGCCGTTGTAGCCTTATCAAATACCACTCCCTGCCTCCTGCAAGATGTGCTGAAACATCTCGCAGTGCTACCTTAACGAATTCAGGATTTAAGGCAGGCATCTTCAAGAGCCGGAGCCGTGGCCGCATTAAGCCGGGCAAAGGCATGGATGCCAGAGCTTGACCTGGCTGATCTCTCTCTTGGATATCCGAGCCAGAAGGAGGACGGCACTGTATTTGATGATCATGATTTCACCGCCTGTGTCAAAGTCGTACGTCCCTTGGCTACCCTTATTGTCAATGATACTTATCTTACCAAGTATTCGCCAGGCTATGATAGCGAGAACCGGAGAATTCCAAACATTCCATATGACCAAGTCAGCCTGATTCCTCTAACGCGTAAGCATACTTTTGCCCCTGAAGTGGACCCAGCCGGCTTAATAGATGATGAGGCTGAGTTTGAAGCCTTGAGTGGCATTGACTGGGCCTCGTCAACCTTCCAGGACAAAGCCACCGATGGAGAGGCGGGGAAGGATAACCCGAAGTCGTCGAGCCCGCCGAAGAAATGAACCGCCAAGCGTTCTATAACTTTGCAAAAAACAATGCTTCATTTATTCAGACTTGGGAAGTCTTGTAATAGGGTAGTAAAAACTTCTCAATGTTTGTCATGCCTTTGTGCATGTTCTTGGTGCTTAATACTTCCGTAAGCCGCCATCGATATATGTATCTGGCTTAGGTTGACCATTTATTTCCTTGACGTTTAACTTTGCTTTGTCTTATCCAGCACAAGCAAAATTTCCTTGGCGGTTTATCGCGTCGGGGGTTACATAAAGTATTGATAACCCAAAACACGACCCAGCGACATCATATACAGGTCGGGTTATGACTATATTTGTTAAATATAATCACAATAGCATACCTGCGATCCCTTTGATAATCTTCCCTGCTCATATGATGTTTACCTGGCAATTAAGAACCTAGGGTAATCAATATTAAAGCGGAAGAAAAAACCATCTCATAATATTTTCAAGAAGGTCTCAAGATAGTCAAAATAATTCATCCTTTTGTTGGATGATAAACAATATTTACAGGCTTCTGATTCGAATACGATGAGTAAACCGTTCCAAAGGGGTTAAGCTAAGATTCGGATACAATCATATAGCCCCCAATGGCTTTGGCGATGCCGATCAAGTGGGTATTGACAGCTATGTTCTCTTTGGTTCGAATACGACCTATGTTTGAACAGGAAGCCCCCAAGTGACCATAAGAGTTGTTTAATGACGCTGATTCAAATACGATCCACGTCAGACCCAAAGGGGTTAAGCTGTGATTCAAATATGATCAAGAAGCCCCCAAGTAGGCTTGGCAATATGCCGATCAAGTGGGTATCGACAGCTATGTTCTCTTTGGTTCGAATACGACCTATGTTTGAATAGGAAGCCCCCAAGTGACCATGGCTAGATTCAGACATGATCATAAGCCAGACCAAAGGGAAAGCCGGATTCAAATGTGATCCGCTCCCTGTTGGTTGTGTTCACCACCTGATAAAGAAGACACATAAACCTTTGAGTGTAAAAAGGACAGAGGTCCTGCTTTATTTCTTTATATAATATATACATTTTCAAAATATATATACATTATGAGAGCCGGTGGCTTAAGTATAGTAAGGCCGGAGATGAGCAATATTCCACGGCCGGCGGGTTTCCTCCTCCGATCTACGTGAGTCTTTGTGCTCTCAAACATCGATGAGGTAATATGATCCGTTGTGCAAATTCTTGCTGACCACAAAGGGTCCTTCCCAAGGTGGGGATAGCTTGTGCATGTCAGACTGATCCTGGATGAGCCGGAGCACCAAGTCGCCTTCCTGAAAGGTCCTGCTCCTAACCCGGCGGCTATGATAGCGGTGCATGTCTTGTTGATAAATCGCTGAGCGGGCTATTGCCAAGTCTCGCTCCTCATCCAACAAGTCAAGCGCATCCTGATGAGCTTTTTCGTTGTCCGCCTCAACATAAGCCGCCACGCGGGGTGAATCGTGTCGTATGTCACTTGGCAGGACCGCCTCTGCACCATACACCATAAAGAAAGGTGTGTAGCATGTAGATCTGTTAGGCGTAGTGTTGATACTCCATAACACAGAAGGTAACTCCTCCACCCAACAACCCGGAGTCCGCTGTAAGGGGACAAAGAGCCGGGGCTTGATACCCTTTAGGATCTCTTGGTTAGCTCTTTCTGCTTGACCATTGGATTGAGGATGAACAACAGCCGAAACATCAAGCCGGATATGGTCTCGTTGACAGAACTCTTCCATGGCACCCTCAGAGAGATTAGTGCCATTATCAATTATAATGCTGTGTGGGAAACCAAAACGAAAGATCACCTTTTTCATGAATTGGACCACCGTGGTTGCATCACACTTACTGACTGGCTCTGCCTCAACCCACTTTGTAAACTTATCCACTGCCACCAGGAGATGTGTCTTTTTATCCTTAGACCTCTTGAAAGGTCCAACCATGTCAAGCCCCCAGACCGCAAACGGCCAAGTGATTGGGATCATCCTCAACTCTTGAGCCGGCACATGAGCTCGTCGTGAGAACTTTTGACAACCGTCACATTTACTGACCAGATCCTCCGCACCAGCATGAGCCGTCAGCCAGTGGAAACCATGACGGAAAGCTTTGGCTACAAGAGATTTTGACCCGACATGATGGCCACAATCCCCTTCATGGATCTCACGAAGTATTTCTTTGCCTTCTGCAGGTGACACACAGTGTTGAAACGCCCAAGTGACGCTGAGGTGATGCAACTCGCCGTTAACAATCGTCACAGATTTGGAACGCCTGACGATTTGTCTTGCCAAGGTCTCATCCTCAAGTAATTCTTCCCGGGTCATATAAGCCAAATATGGCACTGTCCAATCCGGGATAACGTGAAGAGCTGCCACCAGCTGTGCCTCCGGGTCTGGCACCGCTAGTTCTTCCTTAGTAGGCACCTTGACAGAAGGGTTATGTAAAATATCAAGAAAGGTGTTAGGCGGCACCGGCTTACGTTGAGATCCCAGCCGGCTTAAAGCGTCAGCCGCCTCATTCTTCCTTCGATCAATGTGCTCCACTTGATAACCCTTGAAGTGACCAGCCACAGCATCTACTTCAAACGATAAGCCGCCATAAGGGGATCCTTGGAATCCCACTTGCCTGACACCTGTTGAGCCACGAGATCTGAGTCGCCCAAGCACCTTACCCGGCTTAAGTTCATCTCCTTGGCCATCCGAAGGCCATGGAGTAAGGCCTCGTACTCAGCTGCATTGTTTGTACACGGAAACATAAGCCGGAGTACATAACAAAATTTGTCACCTCGAGGGGAAGTTAAAACAACTCCAGCCCCCGAGCCTTCTAGCTGTCTTGACCCGTCAAAGTGAATAATCCAATATGTGTTATCTCGCTTCTCCTCAGGTGCCTGCAACTCTGTCCAATCATTGATAAAGTCCACCAAGGCCTGAGACTTAATAGCAGTACGTGGCATGTAGTTCAAACCATGAGGCCCAAGCTTGATAGCCCACTTGGCGACTCGTCCGGTGGCCTCCCTATTCTGTATGATGTCTCCCAAAGGGGCGGAACTTACCACAGTTATAGGATGACTTTGAAAGTATTGCTTCAACTTCCGGTTGGCCATAAACACTCCGTAAATGAGTTTCTGCCAATGTGGATATCTTTGTTTAGACTCAAGGAGCACCTCACTGATGTAGTAAACCGGCCGTTGAACCGGATGCTCCTTGCCAGGTTCCTTACGCTCCACCACGATGGCAACACTGACGGCTCGTGAATTGGCAGCCACGTATAACAGCAATGGCTCTTTATCAATGGGAGCTGCAAGAACCGGTGGTTCAGACAACTGTCTCTTCAAGTCTTCAAAGGCAGCATCAGCAGCATCACTCCAGACAAAAGTGCCTGTTTTCTTCATCATCTGTTACAGTGGTAGGGCCTTCTCACCTAACCGTCTTATGAACCGGCTTAAAGCGACAACACAACCCGCCAATCACTAAACATCATTGATGCACGTCGGTTTAGCCAGAGAGGTAATTGCATTAATCTTCTTCGGATTAGCTTCAATGCCTCTGTTTGATACCAGAAAACACAAAAGCTTGCCTGCAGGTACACCAAAGACACACTTGGCCGGGTTAAGCATCATTTTATAAACCCGGAGATTATCAAAGGTTTCTTTCAAGTCGGATATTAAGGTTTCCTTCTCTCTGGACTTCACCACGATGTCATCTACATAAGCATGAACATTACGCCCGATTTGATCGTGTAGACAGTTCTGCACACATCGCTGATAAGTTGCCTGAGCACTCTTGAGTCCAAACCGCATAGATACATAACAGAAGGCTCCAAACGGAGTGATGAAAGCCGTCTTCTCCTGGTCCTTAACTGCCATTTTGATCTGATGATAACCAGAGTAAGCATCCAAAAAGCTCAAGCGTTCACAACCCGCCGTAGCATCAATGATTTGATCAATACGGGGGAGAGCAAAGGGATCAGCCGGACAAGCCTTGTTTAAGTCCGTGTAGTCCACACACATCCGCCAGGTGCCGTTCTTCTTGAGGACAAGCACCGGGTTAGCCAACCACTCCGGGTGAAAAACTTCAATAATAAACCCGGCCACTAAGAGCCAGGCGACTTCCTCTCCAATAGCTTTCCGTCTTTCTTCGTTAAAACGCCGAAGAAACTGCCTGACCGGCTTATACTTCGGATCAATATTGAGAGTGTGCTCAGCGAGTTCCCTCGGTACACCCGGCATGTCAGAAGGTTTCCATGCAAAGATGTCCTGGTTCTCATAGATGAACTCGATGAGCGCGCTTTCCTATTTGGGATCCAAATTGATGCTGATGCTGAACTGCTTAGAAGGGTCACCTGGGGTAAAGTCAACAAGCTTCGTCTCGGCGGCCGATTTAAACTTCAATGCCGGGTCGTGCTCTGTAGTTGGTTTCTTCAGAGAGGTCATCCGCTGGGTCAACATTATCTTGATAAAATTTGAGCTCTTCCGCCGCACAGGCAGACTCAGCATAAGCCGCATCGCCTTCTTCACATTCCAACGCCACCTTCTGACTTCCATGCACAGTGATGGTGCCCTTGTGACCCGGCATCTTGAGCTGCAAATAAACATAACATGGTCGTGCCATGAACTTAGCATAAGCCGGCCGCCCAAACAAAGCATGATATGGGCTTCTGATTTTGACCACCTCAAACGTCAATTTATCAGCCCTGGAGTCATATTCATCTCCAAAGGCCACCTCCAGCTCAATCTTGCCAACTGGGTAAGCCGACTTACCAGGAACCACTCCATGGAAAACGGTGTTGGATGTCCTCAGATTCTTATCAGTTAACCACATGTGTCGAAAGGTCTCATAATAGAGGATATTGATGCTACTACCTCCGTCCATGAGTACCTTAGTGAACTTATATCCACCAACCTGAGGTGCTACCACCAAGGCCAACTGACCCGGATTATCGACCCGTGGAGGGTGATCTTCTCTGCTCCATACAATGGGCTGTTCCGACCACCTCAAGTAACGAGGAACTGCCGGCTCAACAGAATTCACGGCCCTCTTATGAACCTTCTAGTCGCGTTTGCATAAGCTAGTGGTAAACACGTGGTACTGCCCACTATTCAACTGCTTCGGATTGCTTTGATAACCCGACTTTTGCTGCTGCTGGTCTCCTTGACCAGAATGTTGTTGATTATAGCCACCTTGACGTCCCTGAAAGCCGGAACCTGAGCCGCCACCCGGGCCATGAAAACCGCCAGCCCCTGAGCTGCCACCAGACCCATTATTGCCATCAAAGGTGTTGGAATTCTTAAACGCTTTCATGATCGCGCAATCTTTCCACAGGTGTGTGGCGGGCCGCTCCCTGGTGCCGTGTCTCGGGCAAGGCTCATTGAGTAGCTGCTCAAGAGATGGGCCTGACCCGCCGGATCGAGGCGGCTTACCCTTACGTCCCTGATTGTTACCTTGCGCATTGGCATTGGCCACAAATTCTGGGTTACCATCCGCCTTACACTTATTGCCTCCTTGATTCATCGGGTTATGCTGCTGACCCTTTCCATTACCGTTCTTCTTTCCCTTCCCGGTCTTTTCCTCATCAGACGCAGGATCCTTGGTACTATAAGAATCGACATATTTGACTAAAGCCACCATCAGCGTACCCATATCATTGCAATCACACTTAAGGCGCCCCAGTTTCTGCCTCAGCGGCTCAAAACGGCAATTTTTCTCCAACATGAGGACTGCAGAGCCGATATCCATCTTGTCAGATGAATGTATTATCTCCTTGACCCGGCGTACCCAATGATTTGTAGATTCACCTTCCTCCTGTTTACAATATTTCAAGTCCGCAATTGACATAGATTGCTTACAGGTGTCCTTAAAGTTTTGGATGAAACGGGCTTTCAGTTCTGCCCATGAACCAATGGAATTGGGTGGCAAACCCTTCAACCAGGACCGGGCTGTTCCATCTAACATCATGGTGAAGTACTTAGCCATTGCCGCGTCGCTGACTTCCAATAACTCCATGGCCATCTCATAACTTTCGATCCAAGCTCCGGGCTGCAGGTCGGCCGTGTAATTCGGCACCTTTTGAGGTCCCTTGAAGTCCTTGGGCAGCCGCACGTTACGCAGAGCTGGTACCATACAAGGAACACCGCCGGTTCTAGTGGCTACTCCCGCCTCAACAGAAGTCGTTGGATACTCTGGGAAATCTTGATGTGCCGTCTGTTGAGCCGCTAGCTGAGCCACCCGCTCGTTCTCCTGACGTATTCGGTCTTGCACCGGATTATAGCCACCCGGCTGGTTACGGCGTTGAGCGTTGCTTGACAAAGCTTCAGACTCCATGTGCCTGGTGTAACTCGGGCTCCGGTTCTGACGAGGCAGCGCTAACCAAGGCGGAGGAGTTGAATGAATCCTGTCCCGGCTGTAAGAATAGGTCTCTTGCTGAGCTAAGGCCGTCTGGAGAAGTTCTCTGACCCTTCGGGTCTCCACAGCCGTCGGGTCATCACCGTCCATGGGAAGAGCCGCCAAACGCGCTGAAGCTGCGATTAAGTTCTGCATGGGGTTCGAAAAGTGACCCGGCGGTATCGGCACATAACGCGGCGGTGCCATTCTCACATGAGGTGGTGCCATCTCCCGAGGCTGAGCCGGCCCTCCTGTTTCGGCTGTCATAAGCTGATTGGCCTCCAGCGGGTTACTTGGGACGGCCCCGGGTGTAGCAAACAGAACCCGAGGGTCGTAATTCGGAGGTTAACGGGACTGGGTTTTCTGATGTCTCCTCCTCATCACCTCATTGGACGCGTTTAAGCTCATCGTGAGCTGGTAAGCTTCTGACAGTAGCCGCTGCGCCCGGGCGTCTAGAGCCGTCCGCTCTGTGGCTAATCTAGTGTCCTCAGCTGCCAAGGCCTCCTTGGCCTAAACTATTTCCTCACGCACCCGTGCCACCTCCACGTCATGCTCATCTTTATCTGCGGGAATAACCGTTGTGGTTAACAGGGTCGTAAGCTTGTCCATGTGATCTATCAGCACCTGAGCCGGTGGGCGCACAGGGCCGCCTGCCCCGGCTGCTCCTAACCCGGACGTTATTGCTGCAGCAGCTGTAGAGTTTGAGCCGGGCTGAGTCCCAGCCATAAAGACTCCTGCCCATCTTGGCGGCTCACAGGGGTCCGGAATATTGGGTCCAATGGAACAGCTCCCGAGCATGCCGTCTTGCACTTGGTACAACGAATCTGTTGAGCCGGCGGACGAATCACCATCTGAGAGGACGGCCGTCTCACCACCATCTCCAGATTCTTCAGAGAGTTCCTCTCCGTGGATGCAGCCCACGAAGGCACGCTTCATAACAGGTTGAATTCGGGTCTTCCTCGCACGCTGAGCCGACTCGACGAGGTCGGTGCAGTTGTCCGGCTCAGGGCCCGGCTCACCGATCCGGCCGATGAAGACGTGGATTCCGCCGAAGGGGACCCGGTACCCGTACTCAATTGAGCCGGCGTCGGGACCCCAGCCTTCGTCGTCGATGTAGATCTTGCCGCGACGACTCTTGGTCATCCGGCCCACTACGTATCCCTTGAGCCCTTCGAAGTTGACCTTCAAGAACTCAAATCCACCGTGCGCTGGCCCCATGGTGGGCGCCAACTGTCGTGGAATTGTCACGTCAGATGTCCTCGTGAAAGGACTTAGTTGTGGAGCCATCGCAACTAGGAAGCTTGAAGGGGTTAATCGGGACAAGGGACACGAGAGGTTTTTATACTAGTTCGGCCCCTTACGGTGAAGGTAAGGCCTACGTCTAGTTGGGTTGATATTGATGTTTCGATGACCAGGGAGCGAGATATGCTATGCCTGACTCTCGATGAGTTGTTTCTTGCCCTAAGCCGCCAAAGAGGTCGCCCCTTTATATACGGGTTGACGCATACTGGCTTACAGAGTCCCGGCCGGCTTATAAACAGTATCCGGCTCGGTGACTAGTTAAATCTACCTTATGATACAAGTCAAGCTATTATGGCGATTTACTACAACGGGCATTAAGTCGCCTGTGGGCCTTAAGCCCTTTATTGAACCGTCATCTTCATGCTTGGTCTTGGGCTTCTTCTTGGTGAATCCTCCTTGCGTAACCCGGCCCCTCCTGGGCGGCTTACATAAATAGTTACATCCCCAACAGGTTGCCATTTTGTCGCCCCAAACGAACGAAATTCGGACAAAATGGATGTCCGTTTGGGTCGACGGTTGAAGTTGGCCTTACCTCCCGTGTGAAATAATAATAATAATGCACACACGCTTAGAAGCACGTACGCACTTGGCCACTTGCATGTATCGAGGGCATGTACAATTGTTAATAAGACAGTCTTATCTTAATTCTTGCATTAATTTAGAAATGACAAAAGGTATGTCTACAATGGGTTATATCTTAGTTTTATCTTCAATAACAAGTTATTCCTTAAAATATGATGAGACAAATTGTGCACGGCGCCTTCCCTCTTCAGCAACACCGCCGCCCCCGTCGGCTCGCAGTTTGCGCCCCTTCACTCCTCCGCTCCCACCGCGCCCCCGCCCCCTTCTCCTCGCCTCTCCATCTACAACGATCATATCTCCAACCACATCAAGTTTCTCCTCAACCCCGTGGATCACAACTACCACGAGTGGAAATCCTTCTTTCTCATGGTCCTTATTCGCCACGGTGTCAAATTCCTCATCGACCACCCTCCTCCTCCCAATGCTGATGTTGCCTACCTCGAGCTCGATGCTCACGTCGTCCTCTGGATCTACGCCACGCTCGCCGACTCCATCGTGGATCACGTCGTCGGCGCCACCAACACCTACGCGCTCTGGCACAAGATCAAGGACTTCTTCCTTGCCAACCGCGCTGCCCGGTTCATGATCCTCAACCGCGAGATCGCAACCTCAAGCGAGGCGATCTTTCCATGGCGAATACGCGGCGCATGAAGCTCCTCACCGGCGGCCTCGCCGACATCGAGCACGCCGTCACCGAGGTGGATCTTCGCTTTCAGTTTCTCCACGGCCTCGACAAGCGCCTCGACACCATCCGGGTCGTTCTCGGCGACCGAGAGCTGCCGTTCGACACCGTCCTCTCTCGGGTCATCTGCCGAGAATCGGCGCAGCAGCGCTTCTTGAGAGAGCGCCTCGGCGTCAAGCGCTCTCTGGTGGCGATCGCGGCGGCGTCCACGGCGGCGATTCGAGGCGGCGCTTCGGCGATCTTGACGCGCCAAGGCAGCGGTTCCTCCGATCGCGCCAGGGCCCCGCATCCCCAACAACAGCCCCTCGAACGTGGCGCGGTGATCGATCGCCGATGGTGACGCGGCGTGGGCGTGGCGCGGACGTGGTCGCGGGCGTGGCGACTCCTCCGCTCGCGGCCAGCACTCTCACCGGCGTTCTCCCCTTCATAGGCTGCCGCTCCATATGGCATGGCCTTGCCATCGCCCGCGCTCGGTTGGGTCCTCCCAACGCCGCTGGTGTCTTGGGCCCTCGCCTAACGCCCATGCTCAGCGTACAACATGTACCGCTGCGCCGACGCCTCCTTACTACCCACCCACGCCGCCGTCGTGGGAGCATCAACCATGCTCAGCGCCGCCTACAAACAACTCCGGCTTCCCCAACCAACCTGCCCCAGTGGTTCTTGGGCGGTGGCGCCTCTTCAAGACGCGTGACCGGCAGCCAAGGTATCTTAACCTCGTCTAGTCATTCATTACAGCATGTTCCTTCAAGCATACTTGTTGGCAATGGACAGCACCTCCCCGTCACGGCCACTGGCTCCACCACACTCCACCCTCACAATTTTCGCCTAACGGACATTCTTGTTTCTCCACATGTTGTTACTAGCCTTATTTCCGTACGAAAATTTACCAAAGATAACTCATGTTCCGTTGAATTTTTTCCGTGTGGTTTTCTTGTGAAGGATCTTCGCACTCGACAAGTTCTCATGATCTCCGCTAGCACCGGCGACCTCTACCCCTTCATTGGAAATAAACCAGCACGGGCGTCCGCACTCCTCACCACCACCTCGGATTTGTGGCATCGTCGTCTCGGGCACCCCGGCGCTCACACCCTTTCTACTCTTTCTCGTGATTTTCTTAGTGATTGTAATAAGGCACCCCATCTCCCATGTAGCGCTTGCCAATTAGGGCGCCAACCACGCCTCCCTTTTCCTTCTTCACATAGCAAAACATTTGCCCCCTTTGATTTAATTCATTGCGATTTGTGGACATCCCCGGTTGTAAGTTTTTCCGGCTTTCAATACTATCTTGTTATCTTGGATGATTACACACATTACTCTTGGACATTCCCCTTGCGTCAAAAATCCGAGACCTCTACCGTCCTCCAGCGTTTCTTCACCTTTGTTCACACTCAATTCCATGTGATCACCAAATGTATGCAATGTGACAATGGTGGTGAATTCATTAATAACTCTCTTCGCTCCTTTTTTTCTTCGAACGGTATAGCCTATCGGTTTTCTTGCCCACACACTTCCCCTCAAAACGGCAAAGCGGAACGTCTCATTCGCACCACCAATGATATTGTGCGCACTCTCCTTCTCCAAGCTCACTTGACGCCTCCCTTTTGGGTGGAAGCCCTTCATACCGCTACCTACCTTCTCAACAGGCGCCCCTCATGAACCATCACACCATATACACCATACTATCTCCTCCACGGCATGCAACCCGAGTACTCTCATCTTCGTGTATTCGGCTGCCTATGTTTCCCTAACCTCTATGCCACCATGGACAACAAACTCTCCCCTCGCTCCTCTCCTTGTGTTTTCCTTGGTTACCCCCTAGAACACAAAGGGTACAGGTGCTACGACCTCACGACTCGACGCGTTATCGTTTCCCGTCACGTCGTTTTCGACGAAACCATATTTCCATATCACCAACACACACCGGACCACACAACCCCCACGTCCACATCTGATCGCCATGCAGATCCCCCCACCGGCCGAATCTCTCGGATCCGGCGCCTTCCTCGTACGGGCCCCCACCTCCAGATCCGCCTCGTGCTCCACCCACCCCCGCCTCTGACGATGCCGCGTGCCGCTCCCCCGCCGGCCACACCGATTCCTCCGCACGCTCCTCCTCGTTCCGCACGCCCAGTCCCGCTGGTCCCACCCGCTCGCCTGCCTCGCAGCCCACGCCCGATTCCCCTACCGCGCCAGATTCGCCTGCCTCGCCTACCTCATCTGACTCCTCCTCGGATCTATCGCCAGATCCTCCTGCCAGCGGACCAGCCGACCCCGCCGGATCCTCCTCGCTTTCCGCTCCATCCACTCCGCCTGCGCCACCTCTCCCTCGCCATGCAGTGCCCATTCAGCCACCCCACAACGCACACAGGATGTCCACCAGGGCCAAAACTGGTTTTATAATGCCCAAGCGCTTATTTCTTGCCGATGCCACGTCCAACACTATCTCTCCCATACCACCCACCTACAAATCAGCTCTTAAAGACCCCCATTGGCACAATGCTATGTTAGAAGAATATCATGCTTTAATGGATAACTTTACTTGGTCTTTGGTGCCTAAGCCTGCAGGTGTTAACATTGTCACGGGCAAGTGGATATTTTGTCACAAGTTCAACAACGACGGCTCCTTGGCACGTTACAAAGCTCGGTGGGTTGTTCGTGGGTTCACTCAACAAGAAGGTGTGGACTATGGTGACACATTCGATCTGTGGTGAAGCGGCTACCATTAGCGTGGTGCTCGGTCTTGCTACATCTCAGTCATGGCCAATCCATCAACTTGATGTCAAGAATGCATTCCTTCATGGCGATCTAAATGAGACAGTGTATTGCTCCCAACCAGCGGGCTTTGTGGATCCCTCTCGGCCCGATCACGTCTGTCTTCTTCGCAAGTCCTTATATGGCCTGAAGCAAGCTCCACGCACATGGTTTCTTCGGTTCCAAGCATTCTTACTGTCATTGGGTTTTCGGGCTTCAAAGAGTGATTCCTCCTTGTTCATCAAGCATCATGGCTCCTCCATTGCATATTTGTTAGTCTATGTGGATGACATCATTCTCACGGCTAACTCCCCGGCCGTTCTCTCCTCCGTCATCACCTCCCTCAAGTCTGAGTTCTCTATGACGGATCTTGGCCCCCTCCATCATTTCTTGGGCATCAATGTCACTACCAACACCTCCGGCCTTTTTCTATGTCAACAACAATACACACTAGAGATCCTCGCGCGTGCCAAGATGCTACACTGCAAGCCCGTCTCCACACCTATCGACACCAGCTCCAAGTCCTCCTCCCAAGACGGCCAACTCCTCTCCAACCCCACGCACTATCGCAGCCTGGGCGGCGCCCTCCAATACCTTACTCTCACCCGGCCTGACATCGCTTATGCCGTTCAACAAGTTTGCTTATTCATGCATGCCCCACGAGACACGCACATGAAACTTGTCAAACGGATCCTTCGGTACTTACAGGGCACCTCTCACTATGGTCTCCAACTCTATAAGTCCTCCTCCATGGATCTTATTGCTTACGGATGCGGATTAGGCGGGTTGTCCGGATACGTCGGTCTACTTACGGCTTTTGTGTGTTCCTCGGCTCCAATCTTGTCTCTTGGTCATCCAAGAGGCAGCCCACTATCTCTCGATCAAGTGCAGGCGAGTGCGGGCGTGGCGAACGTGTGGCGAATCATCTTTGGTTCGTCAACTCCTCCATGAGCTTTATCTCCTTCCCACCCGGGCCACCATTGTGTATTGTGACAACATCAGTGCTTCTTATCTTGCTTGCAATCCGGTGCAACACCAACGCACAAAGCATATTGAGATCGACTTACACTTCGTCCGTGATCGCGTGGCTCTTGGCGAAGTTCGTGTTCTTCATGTTCCTTCGAGCTCTCAATTTGCTGATGTTTTCACCAAGGGGTTGCCGTCTCAAGTGTTTCACGATTTTCGGTCCAGCCTGAACATCCTTCCACATGGAGTTTCGGCTGAGGGGGGGGTGTTAGACTAAGTCATATACTCATGTAACGTTGCCGCAATACTAGGATCGGGAGACCACGTCGGGCCCGAGTGCCACTTGTATAGGACGTGCAGTTCTCCCTCATATAATGATGTACTGTGATCTGTAAATCAATCAAGGAAATATCTTTCCAACTATCATCTCTTAAATAAGAGAAGACAAACATATTCTTATGATTTCTCTCTCCTACATCTCAGCATTTATTCTACATGGCGCTCTTAAAATAGGATCATTGTACATGCCCTGGCAAAATAGAGCCAAGGAAAAAAATAAGGTAGGAGAGCTACATGGACGCAAGGGCTCGAGGACAAAGCACTCCCACCCTTTCCGTCCTGAGGCGCAGGAAACTCTCGTACCTCGGCATGACAATTTGGACTCCCACAACCGGTGGGCTCACTGTTGAGAGACTTGGGAGCCCACCCAACCCTGGTGTTGCATCAATCTGCTTCTTCTCCCACCATCTTTCCTTGCAAGCAACGGAAAAACCAGCAGGTGAGGTGAAATGTTGCCATGCTGGTCGTGGCGAGGGAATCCGAACGTTTGACAAGTGAACAGCGAGGTGACTCGAGATTGATTTGATGCCTGCCCGGTGGGGCGCAGGCATTGGTGAGCCCACTCACGCCTCAAGCTTCCTTTGGCTGTTTAGGTAGAATCTCAAGGACGGTTTCATCTCAAGCTAGCTGCAGAGAAAGCAGGGGCGAGAATTACTAGAGCGGCCAGCTGAAACCGCGGTTGTTCAATCCCCGAAGAGTAATCCTGGCTACACCAACTGATGCAAATGATTGAAACCACGCCCTATTTTGTACTAGTACACGATTGATAGCAATATGATGCTCATTTTTCATCAGTAATGAAAACCGGCATCTTGTGTCACACTCACACGATTTTGCTTGCTGGTTTGATCTGCACCTCACGCGGCCGGCGGAACAGATCCAGGCCTTTTTAGCCGCAAAATTCTGCTGGTTTTATCCGCCATCTCATCTCCCATGCCATGCTACAGAATATATACACATCGGTGTCCTCATGGTGGCGTATTGACATTCCTCGGCAAGTGGGCGCAAAGCCAGCATCGGCATTGCATGGCCAGAAACGAAATACGACGATGATTTCCGCTCCTCGCCATCGCATCGCGTGTGGACAACCTCCCGTCCCATTGAGGAATTAAGGTGCCGACAAAGCATCTACAGAAATCGCATGGAACAGATCGGGGAGAGCGACCTCTGAGACGCGGCTGATTAACCTCATTTTGGTCATTTGCCATTCCATGACTCCCTGTTTAGCCATGAAGACCAGCTGCACCAGCAGCAGTCCTGGCCACTTGATCTATCTATCGCATAACTAAACCACTAGACACATGATTTTCCGTGTGGATTTGACGAGAGAGAGACAAGAGAATGGTATATCTGCTAGTAGCCGAGAAACGTCGAGGTCGTCCGTCAATCTGTCCCTTCGTACGAAACCGGCCAGGCAAAGTGATTCTGCATTGTGTGGCGACAGCGTGCATTAGCTTTCCGTTTAGGTTGACATGCAACATGCTCTCCCATTTAGCCTTGCACCGGAGGCGGAGGGGACACCATAATCATCTGGCGATGCATGCATGATACGGAGTAGTAGTAGTAATAATAACTTAGAGATGTTGCTAATGACAAAAACCTCGGAGCACCATGCACGTACAATACAATGCACATGGCCGGTTAAATTTGCAGACGAGACGGCGATCGATGCAAACTTGGCAGGGACGGGAGAGCACTTGCTTAAGTGAAACCAGCCGGCCTTGCGTTGCGTCGCATCGTCCGCACCGATGGGTTTGTCCAGGAACGGTGCAGCAACGCGGCATGGGCGCTAGCATCCGTCCGTCGATCGACAGGAACGTCACCGCGCATGAATCCTGTGGCCAAAAACATCTTAATTTCCTTGTGGAGAAGACAATCATGAGAGTTTTGAAACATGCGGCCAGCACGAGATGGGTCATCCAAGTACTGGAAGAGTTGATCGTGTCTTGTACTATTGTCGACCTTGCATTATTAGGGCCTTTTGATTCGCAGAAATCTCAAACACAGGAACAAGAAAAATACAAAATTGAAGTGGCATGACCACTTGAATTCTATTCTTATGGAATAGCAAACCATAGGAATTTAAACCAGAGAGCGTTTGATTGAACCATACAGTGTTTGGTGGCACAGAAAAATAAAAGAAATTATTAAAAGAGGTTGGAATGGATACTAGATTCCCTACGAACTACTAATATTGATTCCTTAGGAGGATATAAGATCCAATCCTACGAATCAAATGACCAATGTAGAAAAATAATCTTACGAATTTTAATCCTTCAGAAAATCCTATAAAATTCCTTTGAATAAAAGTAAACCTCATGCGGAAAATCTTCATTCGTCTGTGCTCGCCTCGTCTGCCTCCGCTTTGATGTGCTCTTCGTTTATCTATGTCGGTGTATCTACAGGTTGGATCCTTCTGACGCTTCTCTTCAGCAACGACTTTTGTTATTCTAATGTCTACAACAAGATTTGCCCGGCTTCTATGGGAAAGAGATTTCTGGTGTTCGTTGTACTGTAAACTGACTTGAGAGTTGATGAATAGATCGTAAGTCTGAGGATGGGAGTGAGGTGGTACCTGTACGTGGGAGGAACGTATCTTTTTCTTTACCTTAAGTGGTTGGTGGCGCCCCAGCTAACAATCCAGATAAAATAGAAGCAAACTACGGGCTGGATCCGTCGGCCGTCGAACCAAGTATGCATGCCATGAGAGATCGGCATTGGACGAGTAGAGGGCACTACAAGGAAGGAAGCCGAGGTCGGCCACCCTTGCTACACGAGGCGACCTCCGCCACGCAATCCGTCTCCACTCTCCACCCACCTTAGCAACCTCATCCACTCGGATCCATCAGCTCGCCCTGTTCAGGAGTGCCAGTCCCTCCCGTCTGCTGATCAATCCACGCCGGCTTGTCCTCTGCTGCAGTCAACCCCCCGTCGTGTCACTTGTCACTCGCCCTCACCACTGCACGTCCAGGGACATTCCCTCGGCTTCCTGTGCAGATACCAAATCTGAATAATGCCGACCGCATTACGGCCAAAATGCACGTCACTGGTGTGAATGATTTTTTTTCCAGCAGGCAAAACTTATACATCAACAAGCATCCTGAAGATCCATCTAGAAATTGCTGTTGCTAAGCATATAAAAAAACAAACCAAAATAAAATAAACGGTAATGGCAACAAGACTATGTGTATTGTGTCCACGCGCCCAATCTGAACCTGTTACATATCCTTCTTTTAATGGTCAGCAACGCGTGAAGCTGAGTTCAGCGTCGAATTTGGCACACAGAAAATTTGTGCCCGGTGGCCAAAACGGCCAGTGCTGCCGAGATGTGTCTGTGTCGATTCAAGCTTGCGGAGGCTCACTTTGTCTTCTTGTCCTCCGTGCTCGTCTCAGCCTTGGCCTCGATCTGTTGGGCAGCCGCTGCTCCTTCCAAAGTTTGGGGTGCTGCTGGTTCGTCTTCCCCTCCAAAGCCAAACTCGTTGACACGCTTCTTGTCAACTGGGTATACCCACCTCTGATAGAGGTATATCAAGAAGATAACATCTGCGCAGCAACAGGAAATGGTCAGTTAGCAGCCTAAACACTGGATGAAATGTCCACTGCTATCAGCAACAATACTAGTTCATCTTACCATCTCTGAAAACCGAGAGACGATGCAACCACGGCATCTTAATCACAAATGCAAACAGATCATCAATTATAGTGTTGAGGAACTTGTAGGTCATTTGTCTCCATGGCATATGAGCAACGGACTTCAGCTTGTAGTTGATAAATAATTGTGGGCACATCATAATGAAACCTGAAAAATGTAACGATGTATACATAAGTTCCATTTGCTAATCATAAATACCTACGAGAGTGATCCCCGCCACTTCTATTTATCTTAAAATGCAGCTATGCCACCTCAACATGCAACCATGCATTGAAATAGGACCATCTCGACATGCTACCATGCATGTGAAAACCATTTACACTACTTACATTCCATCAATGTTTTACATCTATAACAATAATCAAATATTTGTGTTCCAACTTCAACAGAATATATAGCAACCAATTTCCGCAACATGTGGGGTATCATCTAGTTTGCCTAGTGAATCGTGCAAAATACGTGAAACGGTGTTGAAGGAATTACTTACCAAACATGTAAACACAACTTGTGAGGGAAGAGAGTATCCACGAGTACCAGCTCTTGTGTTTATCATACTTGAGTGAATAGATAGCAAAACCAGCCATAAGGACTAGAAGGACATACGTTAGATACTTCATTGCAAGCGCATCATACTCCTTGGTCTTATTCTGTGCATATGACTCACGATCCCGGAATCTCAACATGGGAATCTTTCCACTTCTGTCAATCTGGACTCGAGTGAAGAGAAATTGTTCCAAGTAAGAGAGAAAAACTAGTGAGAAAATGCAACAGATTTGTAATATCATCAAGCTTTATGAGGAAAGAATAACTCATAAGTAAGACCTCACAGTAGAGAATACACTGCTTTGGTAATATCTGTATACCATCAAAGTCAAGGAACAGTGATGGCTTAGTCCTGACTTAGCTGACACAAGGTCATGATTCTGGATCATCAACACATGGGTTTTAATAAATGCACCTAAGCAAATGCACAAAACAAGCGCTAACCCAGTATTGCAAATTTGCCACTGAATGATGAGAAAGAAATTCCAAGTGAATAGGTAGTGCTCCCTCTGTCTCAAAATATCAAAAAGTGTCTTATATTTTGAGACAGGGGGGGGGTGCATAATCGGTTTCTTCATACATTGACCCATGAGCTTGATTATTTCAACCCAGTGTTTAAAGTATTTACTTTTCAGGTGAAGACAACTAGGATCAAGTAGTTCCATTTAGTGCATATTGCATGTCAAGCATACCGGCTCTGTTTGTATGCTTTTGTATAAGATACTAACAGAACCAAAGAATACAATCATCATAATAGGCTTACCTCAACATGCATCGCTTTTCCTATCTTCCAGAATTCAATGCACACACCAACTCCAGAGCTAGCAAGAATCATCCATGATGTATCATTGTCAAGCAGGTACAGAAATATAATCAGCTGACAAATGAAGTTCAGAACAACAGATTTCGCTGAAAGACCTTCCATGGACTTGTTTTTATTCCAGAACTGGATATCTGATCAATGTGAAACATGAGTTATTGTTGGATTATACTCATTTTTATGGTATTAAATAAACCATGCTGTGCACGTACCATTCTTGAAAGCCAGGAAATCGAACAGAGAGTGGAACAGAGATACAATCATGGTCAATCCCAGTAGATATGGATTTCCTTCAAGGAAAACCCTCTGCAAAAGCAGTCCAAGGTCAGTGAAAACCTGTAACAACCAAATCTGACTAACACAGCAGGCATATAACAGAAGCAACCATTTCCAAGGAACTTGAATTAAAAGTGCATATACTTGGCATCTCACAAAAGAAAGGGTGTAAGGGACATCACTACCACACAGAACAAAATAGAGCATGTCATATCTCAAAAAGGGCAGGAGTCTGAATGGGCACAGTTGAAAACTTCCATATACCTTGAGCTCATCAGCCTCGCCTTCAAGCATACTTCCGTAACTACGATGAACTTGGAAAGACTGCTCAATCTGTAGAAATAATTGCCACTTGGTCATGCTGATAGGACTAACTTCAAGGTTCAAGGTCAGTTCCTTCACAGTCTCGTTGAGTGCTGTCAATTTGTCCCTCAACAGCCAAAATTCATTGAAGAATACAGTTGGATAGTAGCTGTTTGTAGTTGGATCCACATTCAAATCTGTATATATATGGTCAAGGAAACACCAATCCTTCCCTCACTGTGAGAAAATGCTAATCTTAAGATATATTTTAAACAATAAATTAGGTTCATCAGAAGTTGGCTACGTGCAACGTCATCTTCAAGTCTAAAAATTGATTCAAGTATAAGAATAACATAGCAGTATGCAACACGTGTGTGTTGGTAGAAAATTCATAGGAAAAAGAAGATAAAAAAGTATCACACTATAATTGTTACAGTTGAAGGATACATGGAGCAACATTTGGAGGAATGTTGTTTTGGGGATACCTGTGAAATAAAAATGGTCAAATATCAATTGAAAATTTTGTAGGACAGATGAATAACAACGAAGAACTAAAAGCCATGAAACTAGAAAGAAACAATTGAGCAGTTGTTACATGGTTAATATGAAGCTGAGATGAGAGAATCCACATATATCAAAATTAACAAAAAGGATCTAAAATCATAAAAAAGGGCAGCCCGGTGCATGTAGCTCCCGCTTGCGCCGGGTCATGAGAAGGGTCCGACCACTTTGGGTCTATAGTACGCAGCCTTTCCCTACATTTCTGCAAGAGGCTGTTTCCAGGACTTGAACCCGTGACCTCATGGTCACAAGGCGACAGCTTTACCGCTGCACCAAGGCTCTATCGGCAGTTTCAGAAGAATCTTAAACACAAACGATCGCATGGTATAGCAGTGCCGGTTTGTGATTAGCATCCACTGGAAAATAGTTTTCAGCATGCAGATTGCGAGTATATGCCCTTACAGTTAAAAGAAGTCTCCAAAGTCAAACTTCTTTATAACTGACCAAGTCTATAGAAAAATGTGCTAAGGGCATGTACAATGGTCGATAAGATAGTCTTATCTTAAATCTTGCATGTTATTTAGAGATGACAAAAAAATGTGTATACAATGGGTCATCTCTTAGCCTTATCTTCAATAACTAGTTATTCCTAAAAACATGGTGAGACATATTGTGCTAAGAGATCATCTCTTGTCTTCTCTTAAATAAGAGAAGACAAGCCTTTTCTTATGATTTCTCTCTCCTCCACCTCATCATTTATCCTACGTGGCATTGCTAAGATAGAACCATTGTACATGCCCTAATATGCACAACCACGACATCGACTATATATAGTATGATAATATGTTTTATGACGAATATAATTAAACTAACTTTATGTTGTCGATGTTGATAATATTTTTTCTATAGGTAGACTTGGTTAAACCTGCTGCTGCCTTGGCGCAGTGGTAAAGCTGCTGCCTTGTGACCAAGAGGTCACGGGTTCAAGTCCTGGAAACAGCCTCTTGCAGAAATGTAGGGAAAGGCTGCGTACAATAGACCCAAAGTGGTCGGACCCTTCCCCGGACCCTGCGCAAGCGGGAGCTACATGCACCGGGGCTGCCCTTTTTTAGACTTGGTTAAACCTAAAGAAGTTTGACTTTGGACAAAGCTAGAACTTCAAATAATTTGGAACGGAGGGGGTACTTCATGATATTTTGAAAGGAAAGTAAAAGATATTAATCACGCCAATGCGATTACAATTCAAAATGAATAAATAATAGTTCCAGGCATGTACAAGTGGAAATGTGAAATATAGTTTGATCTTGTGCATACCGTGTGAAGTCATCAACAAGATTTATTGTCACATTTGGTTTCCAATAAGAAATATATTCAACTGGGCCCTCCTCTTTGTCTTCGGACTCTTTGTTCTCCTGCAGAAATCAAATGCTGTCTTCTGTTAATTGCTTTTTCATGGGAGATATTCTGTGTTTGCTGGAGATAATCTATACTAGAAATTTCTAGTGCATACTGTCCCAGCAATAAAGAATCAAGTAAATGACCTTAGGGGGTAGCTTTTCCTCGGACTCATCCGAATCTCCAAGCAAGCTCTTCTTATGACCAGCTTTTGATTTCCGCAAGTATGCCACAATAGCTAAATAGGTATAATGCAGTGAGCATTTCATAAAAACATGCAATCAATAAAAGGGACGGTTGAGATGAACAGGAAACTTACGATGTGTCCTTCCAAATGCAGATTTTTGCTCATATTCAGGATCGGTAGGGTCCACAGGGTAACCCGAACGGGAAAAATAAACATGAGCATACAAAGAGCCATTGTGCTTGAGAGCCTATGGCAAGATCCATCGACACA
Source organism: Aegilops speltoides (assembly GCA_021437245.1). Taxonomy (NCBI): domain Eukaryota; kingdom Viridiplantae; phylum Streptophyta; class Magnoliopsida; order Poales; family Poaceae; genus Aegilops; species Aegilops speltoides. The sequence continues at coordinate 368,674,606 of CM038142.1, forward strand.
AAATTAGGCAATCCAACAAAATATAACCACAACATAATTTGTAAATTGCAGCAAATATTATTCTACCTCCGTTGGATAGTATGTCAGTGTGTGTGTTCTGGTACTGGTAGGTGTCCAGACTGCATATGGTATGTTTGTTTCATGCCAGATGAGTGCATCCTCATTACCAAAGTCGCTAAATTTATCATTCTCCGATAAATACATCCACATATCCTGCAGCAACATAATCATCATTCAATTTGTGTTCCAGGAAAACGCAAAATGGGCAAGACTTCAAGACTAGTGCTTCATGCATGCACCGTGCTACCTCCAAACTGTCATAAAATTTGGGTGGCACTACTGAGGAATTTAATAAATCCAGTAACGTCTTTCTGCTTGATTGGTCCCATAATTTCCTAAAAATGCCAAACACGTAAATTTGGCAAGATAACAAATCGGGCCAAATTTACGGCGGGGGGGTTGACTTCAACTTATAATTTAGTGAAAACAGGTACTACATAGAAACATTTGTAATATTCAATTATCTTAATATGTAGACCTGTATAAGACATTACCACAGGACACTGAATCGTCGATTTGACAAAAAAAATGGATTTACACCTCCTCGATCAAATATTTGGAGCAATATGATACACCAAGTTATAAGGTCGGTGTGCACCGCATAAACACCGAAAAATAACTTCCCACCCAAAATAAAAAAAAGTGACAATGTACCAAATAAATTGTACAGTTGGCTTTATCTCGAGGAATACCTAGTTTAGACAACCTCACCAAAGTCTACATGAAAAACCCATAAAGAAACGGTATCCATGCATAATGTGATGTTTTCAGCTTCATTACGGACACACGGTATATTGCATACTATGACATCCTAAGCTTCATCGTGGACAAACATTTCAAAGAGCAACAGATAAAGTGTTTAAACATCAATCATCTTCACAACTCACTAAACGGTGAACCAGCTACCGCATAATCCAAAATTGTTGAGATCCTTGGCGTATCTTCTCTTTTTCCTTGTATACTACTCCCTCCATCCCATAATGTAAGACGTTTTTTGACACTACACGGACGGAGGGAGTAGTTCCCAACAACCAAGAACGCCCTTGGCCTCCTGAGAGGAGATCATAAAACATCCAACTAACATACGTGCCTTTCTTTTCACAGTACATCAAACCGCGATGCTGTGGAGCACCACTATCTCCGTGATCTGCTTGTTTTAGAACAAACGTGGCCTACTTGTTCGACAGCCTCCAACAGGCACACAAACAACAGGTGTCTTCGCATAAAACAAACTAAATCAGCTCCCCCAATTATAATAATCAGCACAAATGCACCCTCTGATATATTAAGAAAAAGAAAAGTTCGAGATCACAGTAAAAAAAACTGCTGAGATCGCCGCACAATTTTCACCCCGGAGCAAGCAGAACCCAACAGCACTGCATGAGCGCGGAGGCCCCCCGCCCTTACTGACCCCAATAATAAACCGCTCTAAAACCGCCATAGAAACCTAACACGCCTCCTCTAACCAAAATCGACGTTCCTGGGCTTGGGAGGGCGTTCTCACCATTGGCTCTCCCTTCTGAAAGAGGTTGGACATGAGCAACCCCGGCTCCGTGGGGGCGCGCTTGGGGCCGAAGAACTTGGACGCGAAGTACCAGAACACCGCCATCCGCACGATGCCGGCGAGGCTCTGGCCCAGGCCGCCTCCCTGCCGCCCAGCCGCGGCCTGCCCCTGCGGCTGCGCCGCAACGGCGGCGGCAGCCGGCTGCGACATGGCCGCCGGCGAGTTAGATCGGGGCGAGGAGGGGGGAGGGAGCCGCCGAGATGCGTGCGATGGGAACAAGAGTTCTTTTTGGAGGAGCTCCGTGTGATTGATTCTCCGGGGATTTAAGCGGGGGGTGCGGTTTTACGATAAATTTATAGGTTTCTTTTGCAGATACGTATGTAAGTTGTTGAAAAATTGAGCCTGGAGTCCCTGCTCGTGGGGACGCCGGACTGCTTTGGTTTCGCTGCTTTCAGATACGTAATTTCTGGGAACTTCGGGGGTGTAGGCGGTGGAAAGGTGGATGATGCTGGGATTTGCGCAACGAGGCTAGTTGCCGTCTTTAAAGGAGGCAAATTGTTAGGTGCACCCGAGGCAAGGAATCAGCAGGGTTTTTCCTGTTTTGATGATTGATGAAGTGCGTCTAGATAGATCCGTTTGAACGATAACAGAGGGAGTACAACTTAGACATAACGCACACGCACGCACTCACTGCATGAACAAAAGAGACTCGATATTGCTGGATTCACCGCAGGTACATCGCTATCGACGTGAATGTCATCTCCACCAAAACATTAATCTGCAGTAACGGGGTATGCATGATTGAACCTAGAGCTTGATCTAGTTTTATCCTCCAACAATTTCAGAAGAATCACACGTTTTAGATGATCGGAGATTATGTGCATATGGTCATGCTTTTTACTAAAACTAACGAAATGAGCCTGCATACTTCGCTTATGATTGCAAATACAAAAGGTCGGTCAGGGACTCGTTCTCGTTGTATTTACTATTCAACTCAAGGTCGGTCAAAAGGCCCAAATTTTCGTAAAGCCACAATAAAAGAGCACATCTGTTATATTCTTGCTCATTATCGTCTCTAGATCTTAAAAAAACACTAAAAATGTAACCCACCTCATAAAACAAGGCAATTATACGAAATAAAACTTACCCCAACCATGACCAGTGATGTCGCGGCTCAATCCCGCCACTGCCTCTGATTTCTCCTCTAATCCAGTTGATCCCTATGTGGCTAGGAAGAGGTACCTGGGAGGTGATCCATGTCTAGCCATCATTGCCCTCACACGATTCGTATGTTGTCATTGTCATCGGTGCTGCTACAATGTCGACGGGCCGTCAATCTCGACAGTGCGGCTCCCTCCCAACAATGTTGTGCCTTCCGTGTCCCGATGGTGCAGTGAGATTGATAGAGGAGACGCCACCTCCAATGACTTCCTCCGTCATGGTGGTTGGCGGTGGATGGGCCTGGCACGGTTGCGGCCGAATTATCGGGCAAAGATAAAGTCACTCCCTAGATGGGTTTGAGAGAAGGTCGTCGGCTAAGCTTTGACGTGATGTCAATGGATGAAGGTGTAGACTGTGCTTGGTTTTATTATCTAACCAACCAATGGTGTTTCTTCTTTTTCTTACGGTCGATCGTGGGTAATCAACAAGATGGTAGCCTCAGATGGTGGTGTGCCAACCCAAGCGGTGGAGGCAATAGCCTTCACACTTATGACGATTTCTCCTTCAGCGCGAGCAGTGCATGGGCTCGTTCAACGTGGGAGGTTGGCTTATGATGCACTATGGGAGCAAGTGTTCACCGGCAACAAAGTTGGATGGCAACATCGTCATCAACAAAAGAGTGTGCAAGTTATTCGGGGCGAAACTTGTGGTAGCCATTTCAACTGGATCAAGCAACGTGAGCGCATGTTTGTATCCTTGCTGAAGATGTTGGTTCGGATTTCTACTTCAAGGGTAATAATCCCACATTTAACCTTTTGGTTACACCGGGCACATGATGTACGATTAACTATTTCCTTCTTCAAGATTTTTTTCTTTGAGTATCACGTACTTTATTAGGTTATAGTAGTACTTTTCCCTTTTGCGAACAAGTATGTGGAGATGTGAGTTGTCTGTGATAATGTTTGAATACGTGAGTTGTTGTTAGACTATACATTCGTCTTGCCGCTTAACGCTATTATAATAAATGATGTGGTTGTATGCATCCAAGAAAAAATGATGATAATTTTTTTAAGGACAAAATCAATCCGAACAAACATGAATACGCATATTAAAGGAGAGGACGCGGGTAAAGTGCCCCTCCACGTTGGTGATTACAAATACAATCCCAACTCCACGTGGAAACTAAGCTCTAACTCGCGTCTGCCCACATTGCGAGAGCCCCAAGAAAGGCTTTGGCCTCTCCCTTTAGGATGCCCGTTCGCTTCCACATTTCAACGACAAGGTCAATCGTATTGAGCCACAACTGCCCAAAAATGATAATACCATATACTTTTTTTAGGGGAAGGCCGTCATGGCTAGCTTTATTAATATCAAACAATGCTTACATTATCCGCTAAATGTCCAGAAATAAAAGCAGGAAGTGAGTCCAACCAACAGTTTTGTGGATCAACACGACCATTTCGCGCTAGCACATGAGCTACCATATTAGGATCACGATTACAATGCTCTAAAACGACCTTCCCTAAACCAACTAAAAATAACCGGCATTCCTCGAGAATTGGTCCTACCACCATCGACACTGGAGTGCCCCACGTTGTGTTGCACAACTTCCATTAGAACCATGCAGTCTGATTGCACTGGATTGAATTATAGCCAATTGTATTTGCGAGCTTCAGGCCCTTCACTAGAGCTGCAAAAATTGGTTAAGTGATCAAGGTTAGCCGTCGTTGCTGCAATTTCTTTTTTTTTAGAAAAGGAGACCCCCGGCCTCTGCATCTGGACCATGCATGCGGCCACTTTATTAATAATTCACACGAGACCTTACAAAGTCATGCAACGGTAAGACTAAAGCCACCGTCTAGGCAACATCTGTCGCTACTCCTATCCAATTGATTAAGGGATGATGATAGTCTGGGTCTAATACCAAACAGACCTCCCAGTCAAACCTATCCTCTAAGACCATAGGTCCCAACCAGAACGTCTGTCGGGTATGGGGCACCCACCAATCCGGCGCACTTCTCAAACAGGACGCCTGCCGGGTATGAGGCCGCCGCAGCCACATGCCATCAATCCAGCTTCAGTGCTGTATTGCTGCATCAACCTTGTTCGGTCTAGCTGTCATCGACCCCACCACGACGCCAGACAGTGCCACCTCCCTGCGCGAGTCCATCTCCGCGCATCGGACGTCGATTCTCCACGGCGCCATGCCGCCGAGATCCGCCGCCAACAATGTGTAAGCTGAAGCACCGCTCCATCAAAAAAGCCTTCCACTGGTCCCTCGGTCCGTGTACACCTCCACGAATGACCCCCCCCCCAAGAGGGATACGACATCATAGTGTCTCCGTCATCTGATCTACTGATTTAGGGTTTCCCCCGGAGGTAGCATAGAGTGGCCTTGAACTTCTCCACGGCGATGCCCTCAAGAAGGGAACAACGCAGACAGTGTCGCCACCGTCGGCCTTGGCAACTAGCCGAAAGCAGGTTTTCACCCAGAACTGTTCGAAGATCCTCCCTCCAGCATCTCGTGCACGGACTGCCGCCGACTCTACCGGGGACTCGACGAAAGGATCCAGGGCACCGCCGCCTGACGGGCCATGGCACCACCACGGTGCCTACAGCCGGCGCCGTCAGGCCCACCACGCTCGCCTATAGATGCACAACTAAACCGTCGGCCGCCCAAGCCCATCTGGGCAAGACCAGATCGGCGATCTCGGCCGCCGCCACAGGGGTGACTCCGCCGCGGGAGGTTGCGCCTCCGCTGACGCCGCAGTCATGCATGTCGTAGGGACCCCGCCGATCCTTGCCGCCGGATTTCCGCCGAACGATGCACCGCCGCCGCCTGAAAAAGTCGCCACCACTGCGCGAAGGCCCGCCGCCGCCATCATAGGCCAGGCATCGCCGGTGAGGCCTCAGGCGGCGGTGTTTGTCTGAGGAGGCGAGGGAGGGCCTAGGGCGGCAGCGAATCACCCCGTGTCGCCTAGGGTTGGCGGCGAAGTCTTGATGATCAATTGGCCACGGATCCTGGTGCCCCCGTTGCTGCTGCAATGAACATGCCAGTACTATCTCGCATAATTGCTCCACAGGCCCTCATGTTTTCCGTCCATATTTAGAGCAACTTGGTTTTGTAGTGGCTTCTTCCAACAGTTCAGTCGGGTTGTGTAGCACGGGATGTGCAGCACGATGGAGGGTCCGATCATCTTTTTTGGTGTATAAATATTTCCTTTGCCATTTAATCACATAATTGCTTTATGATCTCTTGTCACCTGAATTTCACGTGTACTCTGTTGTGGCTCATCTGCATGGTAGATACTCAGATTAGATGCAAGCTTGGTGTGTGTGTGTGGGGGGGGGGGGGGGGGTTCTGCTAGCAATTTCAACTCAAAAGGCGAAGCCGTGGACAGAGAGATATTTTGCGGGGCTCTCAGGCCATGGACCCGAACCTACTCTATGACGTGGAGAATGAAAGGGACCCATCAATTTGTCTTCGTCCCGAAGTTTATTTCGTCATTGTTTTTTGAGACTTTATTTTATCTCGCGTCATCGTCCGCCAAGATTTCAACATTTTCGCACAAGGAGAAAAGCTTTTTTTTTTCTGACGCAGTACATAAGCAGACGCTCATATATACGTGCATGTACTCATCCATATGAATACACACGCATATTCTATCCCTGTGAGCACCTCAAGAGACTGAACTAGCATATCATCTTGGGATTGACGAAGTCACCAAAGACGTATTGTAGTCGACGGGAACGTCTTCTCCCACTGAACGCGCACCGCCGGAAATCCTGACGAACATTATGACTTGAACCCTGTGGGCTGAAGATACCACTGTCGTCCTAACCATGCAAAGTTCCTTCGCTGCACGGACAAAAAATTAAACGGATAGAGTTGGGCCTTTGGGATATGTCACGTCAGTTTTCTTTTTCTTTTAGTAGTCTAACGTTAGGCCATGGAGGTCTTCTGGCAAAAGAAACTTGGAGATGTACTTTGTAGAAAAATAAATCAAAATTGTTTTTAAAAATTCAGCACTTATTGGTAGAGGGTAGTTTTTTTTGCAAGAAAGGAACTTTAATAATCAACCGTGATGATTTACATTCAAAATTGCTATTCTTATCAATTGTTCAACTGTAATTTGTTACCATGACAATTGCGTGCTTTCGGGAGAGATACCTCTAGTGAACTTATGGACCACGGGTCCATTCTCCGTCAATACTTTCTTCTACAAAAATGCCTTTTTATTTGCCTTTACTATTTTTCGTTTTAATATACAACTATCTATTTATTTATTTGCTTTTAGTCTTGCAACTAGCAAGACAAGGGGCTTAACAACCCCCTTACCGGGTTGGTGCAATTATTTTATTTTGTTTGTGTGCAGGTGCTGCTTATCTTGATAGCCTAGGAGCTCCAACTGGTTCGATAAACCTTGCTTATTAACTAAGAGAAAACTTTGCGAAAACCCAATTCAGTGTCCAGGCTCATCTGCACCCGGTCAGAAAAAAATTCAAAACAAATACTAAAAATTTTCAAAAAAAAAACAATTTTTTGTGTGATAGACAATTTTATGCGTGAGGTTCGCTCCAAATTTCAATTTATTTGGATATCTGAGCAGCTCTCAGCAAGGAAAAACAAAATCGGGTCAGAACAGTGTGTGAACAGTGAACTTTTTTACAGACCATGAATTTATCTTTTTTGGTGAGAGTTGCTCAGATGTCCAAATGAGTTGAAACTTGGAGCGCACCTCACGCATAAACTTATCTACCACATAATTTTTTTGGATTTTTGAATTTTTTTTACTATTTATTTTGATTTTTTTTGGGGGGGGGGGGTGTGTGTGTGCAGATGAGCTCAGGAGCAGAAACGCCGCACTCAAAACTTTGTTGCTATCTACATCACCCTTCCTCTTTGATAAAACCCAACTACTCTTGCAGGAGTAGCGACTGCCAAATGGGGTAGGTGTTACTTCTTATACATTCACTGGCATACTTCTTAAGAAGTTGATCACCTCCTTCCCATAGTTTAAAAACCGATCCAGCAATAGAACCGGTGAGGTTGTAAGATTTGGTTTTTATTGGTCTGCCCGCCAGTTCATTGGTTCATTTAACCAAAATATTAAAGATAATTTTTTCAAATTTTTGACCTCACATCAAACGAATACACTAATATTGGATGCAAGCCATTAACAAATCACAAACTTTTATTAGCCTAGTTGGTTATTGGGCTTTTAGCATGTGTTGCGTGAAGGTTAGCTATTTGTTGTCGTTCGCAGAACAAAGTTAGTAATGAGCTCGCCAAGTATGGTAGGAGCACTCCCCGCACCGCTGTTTGGTTGCACTCAGGATTAGACCTCATTGTAAGTTTGGCTCTGGCTGAGAAGCCTCCGTGAGTAATGAGAAATCTCTTTTCACCCGGAAAAAAAGGTTAGCTATTTGATTCCTTGTTGATGCACCTTTTAAAACATTTTCTAGATTTTGTTAGGTTGATCTCTCCACCAATGGGCCCAACGGCTCATTGGGCCCTTGACCCATGCCCTGATCGGGGGTGTCCAGCCCAAGCAAGGCTGTTGGGCCCCTGTCGTGCAGTGCTATAAAGAGGAGGTGGGGACCAGGGGCACGGAGTACGAGGTTTGTCACCGCCACTGTTCCCCACTCCTAACCCTATCCGATCCAGAGGGAGGCACTGAAGCGATGGGAAGCTCCACCGCCGCCACTCATGCACTTCACCGTCGACCTCTACACCGACCGTCGCTGCCCATGCACATACCTTCAACGACGAACCAGCGATGGCCGGAACGCTAAGGTATACACACAAACAGATCATAGATAGTTCAATCTACTCCGAAACTCTAGCCTAGTCGATCACATGGTCCTATCAATGGTATCAGATGCAATCTAGGATTAGATTTTTGGGTAGAAACAAAAGAGATCCACCCTCCCCTTACCATGTTTGGATTGGATCCGGTGCAAAAAGTTCTTGATTACAGACCCTGTGGGGGCAAATGGCACCGCCACCGAGACACTTGACGGCGGCGCGCTCTCCTTCAAGAGCTCGCGCATGCCGGCAAGGGGGTCGAGAGGGGCGCCGCCGCTCCATCTAGGTCGCATCGTCGGGCACAAGGGGAGCTGGGGAGGCAGAGCTGTGTCTCTCTCTACCTTAGATGGAGACTAGAAAGGAAGCAGTGAAGAGGGGAAAAAGGGGGGGAAGGAGGCGCTGGCACGGCGAGGTGGCTCTTCAACGCCGCCGCCGCCGGCTGGGCCGGGCAGCCGGGGCGCAGCCCCGAGCTCTCCCCGATTCTGGCCGGGGCACGTCACGGAGACGAAGAGGGAGAGCAGAGATGAAAGAAGAGAGGGGGAAGGGCGACGCGACGCGGTGACCTAGTGCCGTTGCCGGCGGCCGGCCGAAGCCCATTTTCCCCATGCGGCGGCGGTCGACGCGGTGGGACAGAACGGTGTTGGGGAACATAGTAATTTCAAAAAAATTCCTACGCACACGCAAGATCATGGTGATGCATAGCAACGAGAGGGGAGAGTGTTGTCCACGTACCCTCGTATACCGAAAGCGGAAGCGTTAGCACAACGCGGTTGATGTAGTCATACATCTTCATGATCCGACCGACCAAGTACCGAACGTACGGCACCTCCGAGTTCAGCACACGTTCAGCTTGATGACGTCCCACGAACTCCGATCCAGCAGAGCTTTGCGGGAGAGTTCCGTCAGCACGACGACGTGATGACGGTGTTGATGATGCTACCGATGCAGGGCTTCACCTAAGCACCGCTATGATATTACCGAAGTGGAATATGGAGGAGGGGGGCACCGCACACGGCTAAGAGATCAAGAGATCAATTGTCGTGTCTAGAGATGCCCCCCTGCCCCCATATATAAAGGAGCAAGGGGGAAGGCGGCCGCCCAAGAGGAGGGCGCGCCAAGGGGGGGGGGGTCCTACTCCCACCGGGAGTAGGACTACTCCTTTCCTTGTAGGAGTAGGAGAAGGGAAGGAAAAAGGAGAAGGAAGGAAGGGGGCGCTCCCCTTCCTAGTCCAATTCGTACCAGTCCATGGGGAGGGGTGCGGCCACCCTTTGAGGCCTTTCTCTCATTTCCCGTATGGCCCATTAAGGCCCAATACGAATTCCCATAACTCTCCGGTACTCCAAAAAAAATACCCGAATCACTCGGAACCTTTCCAATGTCCGAATATAGTCGTCCAATATATCGATCTTTACGTCTCAACCATTTCGAGACTCCTCGTCATGTCCCCGATCTCATCTAGGGCTTCGAACTACCTTCGGTACATCAAAACACATAACTCATAATATAAATCGTCACCGAACGTTAAGCGTGCGGACCCTACGGGTTCGAGAACTATGTAGACATGACCGAGACACGTCTCCGGTCAATAACCAATAGCGGAACCTGGATGCTCATATTGGCTCCTACATATTCTACGAAGATCTTTATCGGTCAAACTGCATAACAACATACGTTGTTCTCTTTGTCATCGGTATGTTACTTGCCCGATATTCGATCGTCGGTATCTCAATACCTAGTTCAATCTCGTTACCGGCAAGTCTCTTTACTCGTTACATAATGCATCATCCCGCAACTAACTCATTAGCTACATTGCTTGCAAGGCTTATAGTGATGTGCATTACCGAGAGGGCCCAGAGATACCTCTCCGACAATCGGAGTGACAAATCCTAATATCGAAATACGCCAAATCAACAAGTACCTTCGGAGACACCTGTAGAGCACCTTTGTAATCACCCAGTTACATTGTGACGTTTGGTAGCACACAAAATGTTCCTCCGTAAACGGGAGTTGCATAATCTCATAGTCATAGGAACATGTATAAGTCATGAAGAAAGCAATAGCAACATACTAAACGATCAAGTGCTAAGCTAACGGAATGGGCCAAGTCAAACACATCATTCTCCTAATGATGTGATCCCATTAATCAAATGACAACTCATGTCTATGGTTAGGAAACTTAACCATCTTTGATTAACGAGCTAGTCAAGTAGAGGCATACTAGTGACAATCTGTTTGTCTATGTATTCACACATGTATCAAGTTTTCGGTTAATACAATTCTAGCATGAATAATAAACATTTATCATGAAATAAGGAAATAAAAAATAACTTTATTATTGCCTCTAGGGCATATTTCCTTCAGTCTCCCACTTGCACTAGAGTCAATAATCTAGTTCACATCACCATGTGATTTAACACCAATATTCACATCTGTATGTGATTAACACCCATAGTTCACATCGTCATGTGACCAACACCCGAAGGGTTTACTGGAGTCAGTAATCTAGTTCACATCGCTATGTGATTAACACCCAAAGAGTACTAAAGTATGATCATGTTTTGGTCGTGAGAGAAGTTTAGTCAATGGGTCTGCCAAATTCAGATCCGTATGTATTTTTGCAAATTTCTATGTCAACAATGCTCTGCACGGAGCTACTCTAGCTAATTGGTCCCACTTCCAATATGTATCCAGATTGAGACTTAGAGTCATCGATCAGTGTCAAAACTTGCATCGACATAACCCTTTACGACGAACCTCTTCTCACCTACATAATCGAGAAACATATCCTTATTCCACTAAGGATAATTTTGACCAATGTCCAGTGATCTACTCCTAGATCACTATTGTACTCCCTTGCCAAACCAATGCAGAGTATACAATAGGTCTGGTCCATAGCATGACATACTTTTATAGAACCTATGACTGAGGCATAGGGAATGACTTTCATTCTCTTTCTATTTTCTGTCGTGGTCGGGATTTGAGTCTTACTCAATTTCACACCTTTGCAACACAGGCAAGAACTCTTTCTTTGACTGTTCCATTTTGAACTACTTCAAAATCTTGTCAAGGTATGTACTCATTGAAAATCTTATCAAGCGTCTTGATCTATCTCAATAGATCTTGATGCTCAATATGTAAGTAGCTTTACTGAGGTCTTTCTTTTAAAGAACTCCTTTCAAACACTCATTTATGCTTTCCAGAAAAAATTCTACATCATTTCTGATCAACAATATGTCACTCACATATTCTTATCAGAAAGGTTGTAGTGCTCCCACTCACTTTATTGTAAATACAGGCTTCACTGCAAGTCCGTATAAAACTATATGCTTTGATCAACTTATCAAAGCGTATATTCCAACTCCGAGATGCTTGCACCAGTCCATAGATGGATCGCTGGAGCTTGCACATTTTGTTAGCACCTTTAGGATTGACAAAACCTTCTGGTTGCATCATATACAACTCTTCTTTAAGAAAACCATTAAGTAATGCAGTCTTGACATCCATTTGCCAGATTTCATAAAATGTGGCAATTGCTAACATGATTCGGACAAACTTAAGCATCGCTACAGTTGAGAAAATATCATTGTAGTCAACACCTTGAACTTGTCGAAAACCTTTTTGCAACAAGTCGAGCTTTGTAGATAGTAACACTACTATCAACGTCCGTCTTCCTCTTGAAGATCCATTTATTTTCTATGGCTTGCCGATCATCGGGCAAGTCCACCAAAGTCCACACTTTGTTCTCATACATGGATCCTATCTCAGATTTCATGGCCTCCAGCCATTTCGCGGAATCTGGGCTCATCATCGCTTCCTCATAGTTCGTAGGTTTATCATGGTCTAGTAACATGACTTCTAGAACAGGATTACCGTACCACTCTAGTGTGGTCCGTACTCTGGAAGACCTAGGAGGTTCTGTAGTAACTTGACCTGAAGTTTCATGATCATCATCATTAGCTTCCTCACTAATTGGTGTAGGAATCACAGGAACTAATTTCTGTGATGAACTACTTTCCAGTTCGGGAGAAGGTACAATTATCTCATCAAGTTCTACTTCCCTCCCACTCACTTCTTTCGAGAGAAACTCCTTCTCTAGAAAGGATCCATCTTAGCAACAAATATCTTGCCTTCGGATCTGTGATAGAAGGTGTACCCAACAGTTTCCTTTGGGTATTCTATGAAGACGCACTTCTCCGATTTGGGTTCGAGCTTATCAGGTTGAAATTTTTCACATAAGCATCGCAACTCCAAACTTTAAGAAACGACAACTTTGGTTTCTTGCCAAACCACAGTTCATAAGGCGTCGTCTCAACGGATTTTGATGGTGCCCTATTTAAAGTGAATGCAGCTGTCTCTAATGCATAACCCCAAAATGGTAGTGGTAAATCGGTAAGATACATCATAGATCGCACCATATCCAATAAAGTGTGGTTATGACGTTCGGACACACCAGTACGCTGTGGTGTTCCATGTGGCGTGAGCTATGAAACTATTCCACATTGTTTTTAAATGAAGGCCAAACTCGTAACTCAAATATTCTCCTCTACGATCAGATCATAGAAACTTTATTTTCTTGTTACGATGATTCTCCACTTTACTCTAAAATTCTTTGAACTTTTCAAATGTTTCAGACTTGTGCTTCATTAAGTAGATATACTCATATTTGCTCAAATCATCTGTGAAGGTCAGAAAATAACGATACCCACCACGAACATCAACACTCATTGGACCGCATACATCGATATGTATTATTTCCAACAAGTCAGTAACTCGTTCCATTGTTCCGGAGAACGGAGTTTTAGTCATCTTGCCCAAAAGGCACGGTTCGCAAGCATCAAATGATTCATAACCAAGTGATTCCAAAAATCCATCTTTATGGAGTTTCTTCATGCGCTTTACACCGATATGACCCAAACGGCAGTGCCACAAATAACTTGCACTATCATTATCAACTTTGCATCTTTTGGCATCAATATTATGAATATGTGTATCACTACAATCGAGATCCAACAAACTATTTTCATTGGGTGTATGACCATCGAAGGTTTTATTCATTTAAACAGAACAACAATTATTCTCTAACTTTAAATGAATAACCGTATTGCAATAAACATGATCAAATCATATTCATGCTCAACACAAATGCCAAATAACATTTATTTAGGTTTAACACTAATCCCAAAAGTACAGGGAGTGTGCGATGATGATCATATCAATCTTGGAACCACTTCCAACACACATCGTCACTTCACCCTCAACTAGTCTCTGTTTATTCTGTAACTCCTGTTTCGATTTACTAATCTTAGCAACCGAACAAGTATCAAATACTCAGGGGCTTCCTACAAACACTAGTAACGTACACATATAAATAACCTCTATATCAAATATACCCTTGTTCACTTTGCCATCCTTCTTATCTACCAAATATTCAGGGCATTTCCGCTTCAAGTGACCATTTCCTTTGCAGTAGAAGCACTCAGTTTCAGGCTTTGGTCCAGCTTTGGGCTTCTTCGCGGGAGTGACAACTTGCTTGTCATTCTACTTGAAGTTCCCTTTCTTTCCCTTTGCCCTTTTCTTGAAACTAGTGGCCTTGTCAATCATCAACACTTGATGCTCTTTCTTGATTTCTACCTTCGTCTATTTTCAACATCACAAAGAGCTCGGGAATCGTTTTCGTCAGCCCTTGCATACTATAGTTCATCACGAAGTTCTAGTAACTTGGTGATGGTGACTAGAGAACTCTGTCAGACACTATCTTATCTGGAAGATTAACTCCCACTTGATTCAAGTGATTGTAGTACCCAGACAATTTGAGCACATGCTCACTAGTTGAGCAATTCTCCTCCATCTTTTAGCTATAGAACTTGTTGGAGACTTCATATCTCTCAACTCAGGTATTTGCTTGAAATATTAACTTCAACTCCTGGAACATCTCATATGGTCCATGACGTTCAAAACGTCTTTGAAGTCCCGATTCTAAGCCGTTAAGCATGGTGCACTAAACTATCAAGTAGTCATCATATTGAGCTAGCCAAACATTCACAACGTCTGCATCTGCTCCTGCAATAGGTTTGTCACCTAGCGGTGCATCAAGGACATAATTCTTCTGTGCAACAATGAGGATAAACCTCAGATCACAGACCCAGTCCGCATCATTGCTACTATCATCTTTCAACTTAGTTTTCTCTAGGAACATATCAAAATAAACATAGGGAAGCAACAACGCGAGCTATTGATCTACAACATAATTTGCAAAACACTACCAGGACTAAGTTCATGATAAATTAAAGTTCAATTAATCATATTACTTAAGAACTCCCACTTAGATAGACATCTCTCTAATCATCTAAGTGATCACGTGATCCAAATCAACTAAACCATGTCCGATCATCACGTGAGATGGAGTAGTTTTCAATGGTGAACATCACTATGTTGATCATATCTACTCTATGATTCACGCTCGACCTTTCGGTCTCAGTGTTCCGAGGCCATATTTGTATATGCTAGGCTCATCAAGTTTAACATGAGTATTCCGCGTGTGCAACTATTTTGCACCCGTTGTATTTGAACGTAGAGCCTATCACACCCGATCATCACATGGTGTCTCAGCACGAAGAACTTTCGCAACGGTGCATACTCAGGGAGAACACTTATACCTTTAATTTTAGTGAGAGATCATCTTATAATGCTACCGTCAATCAAAGCAAAATAAGATGCATAAAGGATAAACATCACATGCAATCAATATAAGTGATATGATATGGCCATCATCATCTTGAGCTTGTGATCACCATCTCCGAAGCACCATCATGATCACCATTGTCACCGGCGCGGCACCTTGATCTTTATCGTAGCATCGTTGTCGTTTCGCCACCTATTGCTTCTACGACTATCGCTACCGATTAGTGATAAAGTAAAGCAATTACAGGGCGATTGCATTGCATACAATAAAGCGACAACCATATGGCTCCTGCCGGTTGCCGATAACTTTGTTACAAAACATGATTGTCTCATACAATAAAATTTAGCATCATGTCTTGACCATATCACATCACAACATGCCCTGCAAATACAAGTTAGACGTCCTCTACTTTGTTGTTGCAAGTTTTACGTGGCTGCTACGGGCTGAGCAAGAACCATTCTTACCTATGCATCAAAACCACAACGATAGTTCGTCAAGTTAGTGCTGTTTTAACCTTCTTAAGGACCTGGCGTAGCCACACTTGGTTCAACTAAAGTTGGAGAAACTGACACCCGCCAGCCACCTATGTGCAAAGCACGTGTCAATCACATCATTCTCCTAATGATGTGATCCCGTTAATCAAATGACAACTCATATCTATGGTCAGGAAACACAACCATCTTTGATCAATGAGCTAGTCAAGTAGAGGCATACTAGTGACACTATGTTTGTCTATGTATTCACACATGTATTATGTTTCCGGTTAATACAATTCTAGCATGAATAATAAACATTTATCATGATATAAGGAAATAAATAATAACTTTATTATTTCCTCTATGGCATATTTCCTTCAGTCTCCCACTTGCATTAGAGTCAATAATCTAGACTACACAGTAATGATTCTAGCGGAAACTAAGAGATATTAAGGCCTCCTTTTAATAGAGAACCGGAACAAAGCATTAGCACATAGTGAATACATGAACTCCTCAAACTACGGTCATCACCAAGAAGTATCCCGATTATTGTCACTTCGGGGTTGTCGGATCATAACACATAATAGGTGACCGTAGACTTGCAAGATAGGATCAAGAACACACATATATTCATGAAAACATAATAGGTTCAGATCTGAAATCATGGCACTCGGCCCTAGTGACAAGCATTAAGCATAGCAAAGTCATAGCAACATCAATCTCGAACATAGTGGATACTAGGGATCAAACCCTAACAAAACTAACTTGATTACATGGTAAATCTCATCCAACCCATCACCGTCCAGCAAGCCTACGATGGAATTACTCACGCACAGCCGTGAGCATCATGAAATTGGTGATGGAGGATGGTTGATGATGACGACGGCGATGAATCCCCCTCTCCGGAGCCCCGAACAGACTCCAGTTCAGCCCTCCCGAGAGAGATTAGGGCTTGCCGGCGGCTCCGTGTCGTAAAACGCGATGAAACTTTTTCTCTAATTTTTTCTCCCCGAACGTGAATATATGGAGTTGGAGTTGAGGTTGATGGAGGTCCAGGGGGTCCACGAGATAGGAGGGCGCGCCCTAGGGGGGGTGCCCCCTGTCTCGTGGATAGCTTGTGGGCCCCCTGGTGTATATCTTTCGTCCAGAAATTCTTATTAATTCCAAAAAGTGCCTCCATGGATTTTCAGGACATTCCGAGAACTTTTATTTTCTACACATAAAACAACATCATGGCAGTTCTGCTGAAAACAACGCCAGTCCGGGTTAGTTTCATTCAAATCATGCAAGTTAGAGTCCAAAACAAGGGCAAGAGTGTTTGGAAAAGTAGATACGTTGGAGACGTATCAACTCCCCCAAGCTTAAACCTTTGCTTGTCCTCAAGCAATTCAGTTGATAAACTGACAGTGATAAAGAAAAACTTTTACAAACTTTGTTTGCTCTTGTTGTTGTAAACATGAAAAGCCAGCATTGAAGTTTCAGCAAATATTATGAACTAACCATACTCAAAATAACACTTAGCTCTCACAATTACTCATATCAATAACATAATCAGCTAGCGAGCCATAATAATAAAACTCGGATGACAACACTTTCTCAAAATAATTATAACATGATATAGCAAAATGGTATCTTGCTAGCCCTTTCTGAGACCGGAAAACATAAATGCAGAGCACCTTTAAAGATCAAGGACTGACTAAACATTGTAATTCATGGTAAAAGAGATCCAATCAAGTCATACCCAATATAAACCAATAATAATGAATGCAAATTATAGTGTGCTCTCCAACGGGTGCTTTTTAATAAGAAGGGTGATGACTCAACGTATAAGTAAATAGATAGCCCCTTCGCAGAGGGAAGCAGGGATTTGTAGAGGTGCCAGAGCTCGATTTTAAAATAGAGATTGAATAACATTTTGAGCGGCATAATTTTGCTATCAACGCAACAACTATGAGATGGCTGTATCTTCCATACTACATGCATTATAGGCAGTTCCCAAACAGAATGGTAAAGGTTTATACTCCCCCAACCACCAACAAGCATCAATCCATGGCTTGCTCGAAACAATGAGTGCCTCCAACATACAACAACCCTGGGGGAGTTTTGTTTAATTATTTTGATTTGCTTTGATCTTTTTGGATCATGGGACTGGGCATCCCCGTTACCGGCCCTTTCTCATGAATGAGGAGTGGAGTCCACTCCTCTTGAGAATAACCCACCTGGCATGGAAGATATAGGCAGCCCTAGTTGTAACATGAGCTGCTCGAGCATACAAAATAGAATTTCATTTGAAGGTTTGGAGTTTGTGATACGTCTCCAACGTATCTATAATTTTTGATTGCTCCATGCTATATTATCTACTATTTTAGGCAATATTGGGCTTTATTATCCATTTTTATATTATTTTTGGGACTAACCTATTAACCGGAGGCCCAGCCAGATTCTTTGTTTTATGCCTATTTCGAGTGTTTTGAGGAAAAGGAATATCGATGAGTCAAAGCGCGAACGAAATCAACTAGAGAAGTTATTTTTGGAAGGAAAGCAACCCAGGGAACTTGGAGTGCACGTCAGGGGAGATACGGGCTGCCCACGAGGGTGGGGGTGAAGGAAATATGCCCTAGAGGCAATAATAAAGTTATTATTTATTTCCTCATATCATGATAAATGTTTATTATTCATGCTAGAATTGTATTAACCGGAAACATAATACATGTGTGAATATATAGACAAACAGTATGTCACTAGTATGCCTCTGCTTGACTAGCTTGTTAATCAAAGATGGTTATGTTTCCTAACCATGAACAAGGAGTTGTTATTTGATTAACAAGGTCACATCATTAGTTGAATGATCTGATTGACATGACCCATTCCGTTAGCTTAGCACACGATCGTTTAGTATGTTGCTATTGCTTCCTTCATGACTTATACATGTTCCTATGACTATGAGATTATGCAACTCCGTTTACGGAGGAGCACTTTGTGTGCTACCAAAGCGTCACAACGTAACGGGTGATTATAAAGGTGCTCTCTGGTGTCTCGAAGGTACTTGTTGAGTTGGCGTATTTCGAGATTAGGATTTGTCACTCCGAATGTCGGAGAGGTATCTCTGGGCCCTCTCGGTAATACACATCACTTAAGCCTTGCAAGCATTTCAACTAATGAGTTAGTTGTGAGATGATGTATTACGGAACGAGTAAAGAGACTTGCCGTAACGAGATTGAACTAGGTATTGGATACCGACGATCGAATCTCGGGCAAGTAACATACCGATGACAAAGGAACAACGTATGTTGTTGTGCGGTTTGACCGATAAAGATCTTCGTAGAATATGTAGGAACCAATATGGGCATCGAGGTCCCGCTATTGGTTATTGACCGGAGACATATCTCGGTCATGTCTACATTGTTCTCGAACCGTAAGTCCATGCACGCTTAAGGTTTCGATGATGAGTTATATTATGAGTTTATGTATTTTGATGTACGAAGGTTGTTGAGTCCGGATATGATCACGGACATGACGAGGAGTCTCGAAATGGTCGAGACATGAAGATTGATATATTGGACGGATATATTTGGACACGGAAAGGTTAGGAGAAGTTTGGAGCTCGGGAGGTTACGGAACCCCGGGAGGTATATGGGCCTTATTGGGCCCATGTAGGAGGAAGGGAGAAGGAACAAGGGAGGGGGGCGCGCCCCCCAAGCCCAAACCGAATTGGGGAAGGGGGCCGGTCCCCCCTTTCCTTTCTCCTTCCCCCTCTTCCTAATACTACTAGTACTACTTCCTAATACTAGTACTCTTTCCTTCCCCCTCCAAATAAGATAAGGAAAAGGGAGGGAAACCTACTTGGAGTAGGTTTCCCCCTCCTCTATGGCGCGCCCCCCTTGGGCCAGCCTCCTCCTCCCTCCCTCCTTTATATACGGGGGTAGGGGGGCACCCTAGACACACAAGTTGATCATTGATCGTTCCTCAGCCGTGTGCGGTGCCCCCCTCCACGATATTACACCTCGATCATATTGTAGCGATGCTTAGGCGAAGCCTGCGCGAGAGAACATCAAGATCGTCACCACACCGTCGTCTTGTGGAACTCCCCTCGGAGCCTCTCTGGATTGGAGATCGAGGTGCGTCATCGAGCTGTCTGCGTGTCAAGAACTCGAAGGTGCGAGTATGCGGTGCTTGGATCGGTTGGACCGGGAGGACGTCGACTACTTCCTCTACGTTGCGTCAACGCTTCCGCTTCGGTCTACGAGGGTACGTAGACAACACTCTCCCCTCGTTGCTATGCATCACCAAGATCTTGCGTGCGCGTAGGAAAATTTTGAAATTATTACGTTCCCCAACAGTGGCATCCGAGCACATGTTTTTATGGTTTGATGTTATATGCACGAGTAGAACACAAGTGAGTTGTGGGCAATATAAGTCATACTGCTTACCAGCATGTCATACTTTGGTTTGGCGGTATTGTTGGATGAAGCGGCCCGGACCGACATTACGCGTACGCTTACGCGAGACTGGTTTTACCGCCGTGCTTTGCACACAGGTGACTAGCGGTGTCGGTTTCTCAACTTTAGTTGAACCGAGTGTGGCTATGCCGGTCCTTGCGAAGGTTAAAACAGCATCAACTTGACAAACTATCGTTGTGGTTTTGATGCGTAGGTGAGATTGGTTCTTGCTTAAGCCCGTAGCAGCCACGTAAAATTTGCAACAACAAAGTAGAGGACGTCTAACTTGTTTTTTTGGGCATGTTGTGATGTGATATGGCCAAGACATGATGCTATATTTTATTGTATGAGATGATCATGTTTTGTAACGAAGTTATCGGCAAGCTGGCAGGAGCCATATGGTTGTCGCTTTATTGTATGAAATGCAAGCATACTGTAATTGCTTTACTTTATCACTAAGCGGTAGCGATAGTCGTAGAAGCAATAGATGGCGAAACGACAACGATGCTACGATGGAGATCAAGGTGTCGCGCGGTGGCGATGGTGATCATGATGGTGCTTGGAGATGGAATCACAAGCACAAGAAGATGATGGCCATATCATATCACTTATATTGATTGCATGTGATGTTTATCTTTTATGCATCTTATCTTGCTTTGATTGACGGTAGCATTTTAAGATGATGTCTCACTAAAATTATCAAGTAGTGTTCTCCCGAGTATGCACCATTGCCAAAGTTCGTCGTGCCCGGACACCACGTGATGATCGGGTGTGATAAGCTCTCGTCCATCTACAACGGGTGCAAGCCAGTTTTGCACGCAGAATACTCAAGTTGTACTTGACGAGCCTAGCATATGCGAGATATGGCCTCGAACACGGAGACCGAAAGGTCGGCGTGAATCATATAGTAGATATGATCAACATAAGATGTTCACCATTGAAAACTACTCCATCTCACGTGATGATCGGTTATGGTTTAGTTGATTTGGATCACGTGATCACTTAGATGACTAGAGATGTCATCTAAGTGGGAGTTCTTAAGTAATATGATTAATTGAACTAAAATTTATCATGAACTTAGTACTGATAGTATCTTGCTTGTCTATGTTGTTTGTAGATAGATGGCCCGTCTTTGTTGTTCCGTTGAATTTTAATGCGTTCCTTGAGAAAGCTAAGTTGAAAGATGATGGTAGCAACTACGCGGATTGGGTCCGTAATTTGAGGATTATCCTCATTCTTTGCCTGAAAAATTACGTCCTGGAAGCACCGCTGGGTGCGAACTGCTTCTTGATAACCGGCGGCGTTAGAACGTCTGGCGAGCAAAGCTAATGACTACTCGATAGTTCAATGTGCCATGCTTTACGGCTTAGAACCGGGACTTCAACGACATTTTGAGCGTCATGGAGCATATGAGATGTTTCAGAGTTGAAGTTGATATTCCGAAGAATGCCGGATTGAGAGATATGAAGTCTCCAATAAGTTCCATAGTTGCAAGATGGAGGAGAATAGTTCGTCGGTGAGCACATACTCAAGATGTGCGGGTATTGTAATCACTTGATTCAACTGGGAGTTACTCTTAGGATGATAGCGTCATTGATGAAATTCTCCAATCACTTCCACCAAGCTACAAGAGCTTCGTGATGAACTATAATATGCAAGGGATGGATAAGGCGATTTCGAGCTCTTCGCAATGCTAAAGGCAGCGGAGGTAGAAATCAAGAAGGAGCATCAAGTGTTGATGGTTAACAAAACCACTAGTTTCAAGAAAAGGGCAAAGGGAAGAAGAAGGGAACTTCAAGAAGAACAGCAAGCAAGTTGCTGCTCAAGAGAAGAAACCCAAGTCGGACCTAAGCACTGGCCGAGTGCTTCTCGCAAGCGATGGTCCTTTGAAGCGGAACTGCCCCAAGTATTTGGCGGATAAGAAGGATGGCAAGGTGAACAAAGGTATATGTGATATACATGTTATTGATGTGTACCTTACTAGAGCTCGCAGAGCTTTGGGTATTTGATCTTGGTTACATTGCTAATATTTGCAACTCGAAGCAGGACTACGGATTGCGAACAACGGCAAGGGCGAGGTGACGATGCGGCGTGGGAAATGGTTCCAAAGTCGATGTGATCGCGGTCGGCACGCTACCTCTACATCTACCTTCGTGATTAGTATTAGACCTAAATAATTGTTATTTGGTGCGGCGTTGAGCATGAACATTATATCTGGATCTTGTTTGATGCGAGAAGGTTATTCATTTAAATCGAGAGAATAATGGTTGTTCTATTTATATGAGTAATATCTTTTATGGTCATGCACCCTTGAAGAGTGGTCTATTTTGATGAATCTCGATAGTAGTGATACACATATTCATAGTGTTGAAACCAAAAGATGCAGAGTTGATAATGATAGTGCAACTTATTTGTGGTACTTGCCGTTTGGGTCATATCGATTGTAAAGCGCATGAAGAAACTCCATCTTGATGGACTTTTGGAGTCACTTGATTATGAATCACTTGGTACTTTGCGAACCGTGCCTCATGGGCAAGATGACTAAAACGCCGTTCTTCGGTACTATGGAGAGAGCAACAGATTTGTTGGAAATCATACATACAGATGTATGTGGTCCGATGAATGTTGAGGCTCATGGCGGATATCGTTATTTTCTCACCTTCACAGATGATTTAAGCAGATATGGGTATATCTACTTAATGAAACATAAGTCTGAAACATTTGAAAAGTTCAAAGAATTTTAGAGTGAAGTTGAAAATCATCGTAACAAGAAAATAAAGTTTCTACGATCTGATCATGGAGGAGAATATTTGAGTTACGAGTTTGGTCTACACTTAAAACAATGTGGAATAGTTTCGCAACTCACGCCACCCGGAACACCACAACGTAATGGTGTGTCCGAACGTCGTAATCGTACTTTACTTGATATGGTGCGGTCTATGATGTCTCTTCAGATTTACCGCTATCGTTTTGGGGTTATGCTCTAGAGACAGCCACATTCATGTTAAATAGGGCACCGTCGAAATCCGTTGAGGCGACACCTTATGAACTATGGTTTGGCAAGAAACCAAAGTTGTCGTTTCTTAAAGTTTGGGGTTGCGATGCTTATGTGAAAAAGCTTCAACTGATAAGCTCGAACCCAAATCGAGAAATGTGTCATCATAGGATACCCAAAGGAGACAGTTGGGTACACCTTCTATCACAGATCCGAAGGCAAGACATTCATTGCTAAGAATGGATCCTTTCTAGAGAAGGAGTTTCTCTCGAAAGAAGTGAGTGGGAGGAAAGTAGAACTTGATGAGGTAAGCTGTACCTACTCCTTGTTGGAAAATAATACATCACAGGAACCGGTTTACGTGGCGTCAAAACCAACTAGTGAGGAAGTTGATGATGATGATCATGGAACTTGAGATCAAGTTATCTGAGAACCACATAGGTCGAGCAGAGTAAGATCCGCACTGAGTGGTACGGTAATCCTATTCGGAAGTCATGCTACTAGATCATGATGAACCTCACGAACTATGAAGAAGCGATGGTGAGCCCAGATTCGCAAAATGGCTTGAAGCCATGAAATCGAGATGGGATCCATGTATGATAACAAAGTATGGACTTTGGTTGACTTGCCCGATGGTCGGCAAGCAATAGAGAATAAATGGATCTTCAAGAAGAAGACCGACGACGACGGAAATGTTATCGTCTACAAAGCTCGACTTGTTGCAAAAGGTTTCGACAAGTTCAAGGGGTTGACTACGATGAGACCTTCTCACCCGTAGTGATGCTTAAGTCTGTCCGAATCATGTTAGCAATTGCCGCATTTTATGATTATGAAATTTGGCAAATGGATGTAAAACTGCATTCTGAATGGATTTACGGAAGAAGAGTTGTATATGATGCAACCGAAGGTTTTATCGATCCAAAGGAGCTAACAAAGTGTGCAAGCTCCAACGTTCCATTTATGGACTGGTGCAAGCCTCTCGGAGTTGGAATAAACGTTTTGATAGTGTGATCAAAGCATTTGGTTTTATCTGAGACTTTTGGAGAAGCTTTGTATTTACAAGAAAGTGAGTGGGAGCTCTGTAGCATTTCTAATATTATATGTGGATGACATATTGTTGATTGGAAATGATATAGAATTTCTGGATAGCATAAAGGGATACTTGAATAAAAGTTTTTCAATGAAAGACCTCGGTGAAGCTGCTTACATATTGGGCATTAAGATCTATAGAGATAGATCAAAACGCTTAATTGGACTTTCACAAAGCACATACCTTGACAAAGTTTTGAAGAAGTTCAAAATGGATCAAGCAAAGAAAGGGTTCTTGCCTGTATTGCAAGGTGTGAAGTTGAGTAAGACTCAAAGCCCGACCACTGCAGAAGATAGAGAGAAAATGAAAAGTGTTCCTATGCTTCCGCCATAGGCTCTATCATGTATGCAATCTTGTGTACCAGACTGATGTGTGCCTTGCTATAAGTCTAGCAGGAGGTACCAAAGTAATCCAGAGTGGATCATCGACAATGGTCAAGAACATCTGAAATACGAAAAGGACTAAGGATATGTTTCTCGTATATGGAGGTGACAAAGAGCTCATCGTAAATGGTTACGTTGATGCAAGCTTTGACACCGATCCGACGATTCAAATCACAAACCGGATCGTGTTTACATTAAGCGGTGGAGCTGTCGGTTAGTGCAGTTCAAAGCAAAGCGTCGTGGCGGGATCTACATGTGAAGCGGAATACATAGCTGCTTGAAGCAGCCAATGAAGGAGTGCGGATGAAGGAGTTCATATCGATCTAGGTGTCATACCTAGTGCATCGGGTCCATTGAAAATCTTACGTGACAATCTTCGAGCGATTGCCTTAGCGAAGGAATCCAGATTTCACAAGAGGACCAAGCACATCAAGAGACGCTTCAATTCCATCCGGGATCTAGTCGGTGGGAGACATAGAGATTTGCAAGATACATACGGATCTGAATGTTGCGAGACCGTTGACTAAGCCTCTTCCACGAGCAAAACATGATCAACACCAAGACTCCATGGGTGTTAGAATCATTCTTGTGTAATCTAGATTATTGACTCTAGTGCAAGTGGGAGGCGGAAGGAAATATGCCCTAGAGGCAATAATAAAGTTATTATTGATTTCCTCATATCATGATAAATGTTTATTATTCATGCTAGAATTGTATTAACCGGAAACATAATACATGTGTGAATATATAGACAAACAGTATGTCACTAGTATGCCTCTACTTGACTAGCTTGTTAATCAAAGATGGTTATGTTTCCTAACCATGAACAAGGAGTTGTTATTTGATTAACAAGGTCACATCATTAGTTGAATGATTTGATTGACATGACCCATTCCGTTAGCTTAGCACACGATCGTTTAGTATGTTGCTATTGCTTCCTTCATGACTTATACATGTTCCTATGACTATGAGATTATGCAACTCCCGTTTACCGGAGGAACACTTTGTGTGCTACCAAACGTCCAACATAAGCTGGGTGATTATAAAGGTGCTCTCTGGTGTCTCCGAAGGTACTTGTTGAGTTGGCGTATTTCGAGATTAGGATTTGTCACTCCGGATGTCGGAGAGGTATCTCTGGGCCCTCTCGGTAATACACATCACTTAAGCCTTGCAAGCATTTCAACTAATGAGTTAGTTGTGAGATGATGTATTACGGAGCGAGTAAAGAGACTTGCCGTAGCGAGATTGAACTAGGTATTGGATACCGACGATCGAATCTCGGGCAAGTAACATACCGATGACAAAGGGAACAACGTATGTTGTTGTGCGGTTTGACCGATAAAGATCTTCGTAGAATATGTAGGAACCAATATGGGCATCCAGGTCCCGCTATTGGTTATTGACCGGAGACATATCTCGGTCATGTCTACATTGTTCTCGAACCGTAGGGTCCGCACGCTTAAGGTTTCGATGATGGTTATATTATGAGTTTATGTATTTTGATGTACCGAAGGTTGTTCGAAGTCCCGGATATGATCACGGACATGACGAGGAGTCTCGAAATGGTCGAGACATGAAGATTGATATATTGGACGGATATATTTGGACACGGAAAGGTTAGGAGAAGTTTGGAGCTCCGGAGGTTCTGGAACCCCGGAGGTATATGGGCCTTATTGGGCCCATGTAGGAGGAAGGGAGAAGGAACAAGGGAGGGGGCCGGCCCCCCCTTTCCTTTCTCCTTCCCCCTCTTCCTAATACTACTACTAGTACTACTTCCTAATAATAGTACTCTTTCCTTCCCCCTCCAAATAAGATAAGGAAAAGGGAGGGAAACCTACTTGGAGTAGGTTTCCCCCTCCTCTATGGCGCGCCCCCCTTTGGCCGGCCTCCTCCTCCCTCCCTCCTTTATATACGGGGGTAGGGGGGCACCCTAGACACACAAGTTGATCATTGATCGTTCCTCAGCCGTGTGCGGTGCCCCCCTCCACGATATTACACCTCGATCATATTGTAGCGGTGCTTAGGCGAAGCCCTGCGATAGGAGAACATCAAGATCGTCACCACGCCGTCGTCTTGTGGAACTCCCCTCGGAGCCTCTCTTGGATTGGAGATCGAGGTGCGTCATCGAGCTGTACGCGTGTCAAGAACTCGGAGGTGCCGAGTAACGGTGCTTGGATCGGTTGGACCGGGAGGACGTCGACTACTTCCTCTACGTTGCGTCAGCGCTTCGCTTCGGATCACGAGTGTACGAGACAACACTCTCCCCTCGTTGCTATGCATCACCATGATCTTGCGTGTGCGTAGGAAAATTTTGAAATTACTACGTTCCCCAACAGGGGAGCGCGCCCACCCCCTGGGCGCGCCCCCTGCCTCGTGGCCCCCCCGTAGCTCCTCCGATGTACCCCATGCACCCATATATACTCTCGTACCCTAAAACTTCCAAAACAGAAGATAGATCGGGAGTTCCGCCGCCGCAAGCCTCTGTAGCCACCAAAAACCTCTCGGGAGCCTTTCCCGGCACCCTGGGGGGGATCCCATCACCGGTGGCCATCTTCATCATCCGGCGCTATCCATGACGAGGAGGAGTAGTTCACCCTCGGGGCTGAGGGTATGTACCCGATAGCTATGTGTTTGATCTCTCTCTCTCGTGTTCCTCTATGGCACGATCTTGATGTATCCCGAGCTTTGCTATTGTAGTTGGATCTTATGATGTTTCTCCCCCTCTACTCTCTTGTGATGAATTGAGTTTCCCCTTTGAAGTTATCTTATCGGATTGAGTCTTTTATGAGAACACTTGATGTATGTCTTGTCGTGATTATCTGTGGTGACAATGGGATATCATGTGCCACTTGATGTATGTTTTGGTGATCAACTTGCGGGTTTCGTGACATTGGGAACCTATGCATAGGGGTTGGCACACGTTCTTGACTCTCCGGTAGAAACTTTGGGGCACTCTTTGAAGTACTTTGTGTTGGTTGGATGAATCTGAGATTGTCTGATGCATATCGTGTAATCATGCCCACGGATACTTGAGGTGACAATGGAGTATCTGGGTGACATTAGGGTTTTGGTTGATTTGTGTCTTAAGGTGTTATTCTAGTACGAACTCTTTTATAGATCGATCCGAAAGAATAACTTTGAGGTGGTTTTGTACCCTACCATAATCTCTACGTTTGTTCTCCGCTATTAGTGGCTTTGGATTGACTCTTTGTTGCATGTTGAGGGCTTGTTATATTAACTATCTATGTTATTATTGTTGAGAGAACTTGCACTAGTGAAAGTATGAACCCTAGACCTTGTTTCCTATCATTGCAATACCGTTTACGCTCACTTTTATCATTAGTTATGTTGCCGTTTTATTATTTCAGATTACAAATACCTTTATCTACCATCCATATTGCACTTGTATCACCATCTCTTCGCCGAACTAGTGCACCTATACAATTTACCATTGTATTGGGTGTGTTGGGGACACAAGAGACTCTTTGTTATTTGGTTGAGGGTTGCTTGAGAGAGACCATCTTCATCCTACGCCTCCCACGGATTGATAAACCTTAGGTCATCCACTTGAGGGAAATTTGCTACTGTCCTACAAACCTGTGCACTTGCAGTCCCAACAACGTCTACAAGAAGAAGGTTGTGTAGTAGACATCAAGCAGTTTCTGGCGCCGTTGCCAGGGAGGTGAGTGCTTGAAGGTATATCTTTAGGTCTTGCAATCGAATCTTTTTGTTTCTTGTTTTATCACTAGTTTAGTTTATAAAATAAAACCACAAAAAAATGGAATTGAGTTTGACTTATATGCTTCGTCTTTTTAATATCTTTCGTGAGTATGAAGAAAAGGAAAATTGTGCTCAAGTGCTAGAAGAAGAATTACATAGAATGCTTGGCATAAAATATGTGAAGGATGAGCATGATTGCAATGTTGTTAGTATGAATTCCTTGAATATCCATGATGCTAATGATATGCAAAGCCACAAGCTTGGGGAAGCTATGTTTGATGAAGATGATATTTTTTGTCCCCCAAGCTTTGATGAGCAAATTTACTATGATGAAAGCATGCCCCCTATCTATGATGATTATTGTGATGACATGTATGCTATAAAGAATAATGATAACCATGAAACTTTTCATCTTGATCTTAATTTTAAATCATATGATAGTTATTTTGTTGTGTTTGCTCCCACTACTATTCATGAGAAGAATTTTGCATATGAGGAGAGTAGTAAATTTTCTATGCTAGTAGATCATGAAAAGAATGCTTTAGGTGCTGGTTACATTGTTGAATTCATTCATGATGCTACTGAAAATTATTATGAGGGAGGAACATATGCTTGTAGGAATTGCAATAATATCAAGTTTCCTCTCTATGTACTTCAAGTTTTGAAGCTATGCTTGTTTTACCTTCCTATGCTAGTTGATTATTGTTCCCATAAGTTGTTTGATCACAAAATATCTATGCATAGGAAGTGGGTTAGACTTAAAAGTGCTAGTCATATGCTTCATGATGCTCCCGTTATGTTTCAATTCTTATTTTTTATGTGAGCATCATTGTCATCATCATGCCTAGCTAGAAAGGCATTAAAGAAAAGCGCTTGTTGGGAGACAGTCCAATACTTATCCTTACTGTTTTTGTGTTTTCACATGATTATGCTACTGTAGTAATCATGCTTTATAGCTTTTGTTTCAATAAAGTGCCAAGTAAGACCTTTAGGATAGCTTACGGAGATAGTTGTGTTGATCCTGCTGAAAATCAGAAACTTTTGCACCCAGTAAATTAGTTTTGTTAATTCACAGAAACGTGATCTTGATCTGATTCTTTTTCCTATGGATTGTTACACAAATTTCTTAGGACTTCCTAATTTGGTAGAATTTTTGGAATTCCAGAAGTATACGTTTGATACAGATTACTACAGACTGTTCTGTTTTTGACAGATTCTGTTTTCTATGTGTTGTTTGCTTATTTCGATGAATCTATGAGTAGTATCAGAGGGTATGAACCATAGATAAGTTGGAGTACAGTAGATATTACACCAATATGAATTTATAATGAGTTCATTACAGTACCTTGAAGTGGTGTTTTGTTTTCTTTCACTAACGGAGCTTACGAGTTTTCTGTTGAGTTTTGTGTTGTGGAGTTTTCAAGTTTTGGGTAAAGATTCGATAGACTATGGAATAAGGAGTGGTAAGAGCCTAATCTTGGGGATTCCCAAGGCACCCCAAGATAATATTCAAGGATAACCAAGAGCCTAAGCTCGGGGATGCCCCGGAAGGCATCCCCTCTTTCGTCTTCGTCTATCGGTAACTTTACTTGGAGCTATATTTTTATTCACCACATGATATGTGTTTTGCTTGGAGCGTCATTTCCTTTTGATAGTTTTTGCTTGCTGTTATTTATATTAATGTTTTGCACCTTTAGTTTCAATAAAAAAGTCAAGGATAGCCTTTGCCATGCTTATTTTGCTAGTATGCATGTTGCTGTTTGAAAACAGAAAGTTTACCGGTGTTGCAAAAATTCCCTAGAAAAGTCAGATCATGATATAATGTTGAAACTTTTTGCATAATGAGCTCTGATAAATTTAATACAGTGGGAATTTTAGTTAATAATTGTTGGAGTTAGGGAAGTATTGATACTCCTGCATTCTTTACAGACTGTACTGTTTTGGCAGATTGCTGTTATGTTTGCATTGTTTGCATATGCTTGCTTGTTTAATGATTCTATTTGAGGATAGGAGTATTAAATATGCAGAGACATTTAGTATTCAATGTGGAATAATAATGTTAGTGATTTGTTACAGTAGAAAATGATAAGGTTTTGCATTAGTTTATACTAACCTATCTCACGAGTTCTTGTTGAGTTTGTTGGGAATGAAGCTTTTGATAAAAAGAGAAACCATGATATGAGAGGAATTAAGGAGACACAAAAGTTCAAGCTTGGGGATTCCCAAGGCACCCCAAGATAATATTTCAAGAAGTATCAAGCATCTAAGCTTGGGGATGCCCCGGTAGGCATCCCACCTTTCTTCTTCAACAACTATCGGTTAGTATCGGTTGAGCCTAAGTTTTTGCTTCTTCACATGAGTTGTGCTATCCTTGCAATGTAGTTTTCTTTAGCTTTGCTTGCTGTTTGAATACAATACCAAGATCTGAAATTATTAAATGGGAGAGTCTTCACATAGTTGCATAATTATTCGACTACTCATTGATCTTCACTTATATTTTTCGGAGTAGTTTTGCTCATAGTGCTTCACTTATACCTTTTGAGCGTGATAATTTTTGCTCTAATGCTTCACT
Source organism: Aegilops speltoides (assembly GCA_021437245.1). Taxonomy (NCBI): domain Eukaryota; kingdom Viridiplantae; phylum Streptophyta; class Magnoliopsida; order Poales; family Poaceae; genus Aegilops; species Aegilops speltoides. Next base: position 368,705,497 of record CM038142.1, read on the forward strand.
TAGATCTTTCAGAGCACGGTGGTGGATATGTTTTAAAGAAACTATTGATCTCTCATACTTCACTTATATTATTTTGAGAGTCGTTAATAGCATGGTAATTTGCTTAATGTTAATATACTTGGTATTCAAGATATGTGAAACTTTCTTTTGAGTGCGTTGAATACTAAGAAAAGTTTGATGCTTGATAATTGTTTTGAGATATAAAGATGGTGATATTAGAGTCATGCTAGTTGAGTAGTTGTGAATTTAAAGAATACTTGTGTTGAAGTTTGTGATTCCCGTAGCATGCACGTATGGTGAACTGTTATGTGATGAACTCGGAGCATGATTTATTTATTGATTGTCTTCCTTATGAGTGGTGGTCGGGGATGAGCGATGGTCTTTTCCTACCAATCTATCCCCCTAGGAGCATGCGCGTAATACTTTGCTTTGATAACTTCTAAATTTTTGCAATAAGTATATGAGTTCTTTATGACTAATGTTGAGTCCATGGATTATACGCACTTTTCCCCATCCTTCCACCATTGCTAGCCTCTCTAATACCGTGCACTTTTCGCCGGTATCATACACCCACCATATACCTTCCTCAAAACAGCCACCATACCTACCTATCATGGCATTTCCATAGCCATTCCGAGATATATTGCCATGCAACTTTCCACCGTTCCATTTATTATGACACGCTCCATCATTGTCATATTGCTTTGCATGATCATGTAGTTGACATCGTATTTGTGGCAAAGCCACCATTCATAATTCTTTCATACATGTCACTCTTGATTCATTGCATATCCTGGTAGACCGCCGGAGGCATTCATATAGATTCATATTTTTTTCTAAGTATAGAGTTGTAATTGTTGAGTTGTAAGAAAATAAAAGTGTGATGATCATCATTTTTTAGAGCATTGTCCCAAGTGAGGAAAGGATGATGGAGACTATGATTCCCCCACAAGTCGGGATGAGACCCCGGACGAAAAAAAATAAAAGAGGCCAAAGAAGCCCAAATAAAAAAAAGAGGCCATAAAAAAAGAGAAAAGGCCCAAATAAAAAAATAAAAAAATGAGAGAAAAAGAGAGAAGGGACAATGCTACTATCCTTTTACCACACTTGTGCTTCAAAGTAGCACCGAGATCTTCATGATAGAGAGTCTCCTATGTTGTCACTTTCATATACTAGTGGGAATTTTACATTATAGAACTTGGCTTGTATATTCCAATGATGGGCTTCCTCAAAATGCCCTAGGTCCTCGTGAGCAAGCAAGTTGGATGCACACCCACTTAGTTTCTTTTGTTGAGCTTTCATATACTTATAGCTCTAGTGCATCCGTTGCATGGCAATCCCTACTCAATCACATTGACATCTATTGATGGGCATCTCCATAGCCCATTGATACGCCTAGTTGATGTGAGACTATCTTCCCTCCTTTTGTCTTCTCCACAACCACCATTCTATTCCACATATAGTGCTATATCCATGGCTCACGCTCATGTATTGCGTGAAGATTGAAAAAGTTTTGAAAATGTCAAAAGTATGAAACAATTGCTTGGCTTGTCATCGGGGTTGTGCATGATTTAAGTACTTTGTGTGGTGAAAATAGAGCATAGCCAGACTATATGATTTTGTAGGGATAACTTTCTTTGGCCATGTTATTTTGAGAAGACATGATTGCTTTGTTAGTATGCTTGAAGTATTATTATTTTTATGTCAATATTAAACTTTTGTCTTGAATCTTTCGGATCTGAATATTCATATCACAAGTAAGAAGAATTACATTGAAATTATGCCAAGAAGCACTCCGCATCAAAAATTCTTTTTTTATCATTTACCTACTCGAGGACGAGCAGGAACTAAGCTTGGGGATGCTTGATACGTCTCCCACGTATCTATAATTTTTGATTGCTCCATGCTATATTATCTACTGTTTTAGGCAATATTGGGCTTTATTATCCACTTTTATATTATTTTTGGGACTAACCTATTAACCGGAGGCCCAACCCAGATTTGCTGTTTTATGCCTATTTTAGTGTTTCGAGGAAAAGGAATATCAGACGGAGTCAAAACGGAACGAAATCAACTAGAGAAGTTATTTTTGGAAGGAAAGCAACCCAGTGAACTTGGAGTGCACGTAAGGGGAGATACGGGCTGCCCAAGAGGGTGGGGGGCGCCCCCTGCCTCGTGGGGCTCCCGTAGCTCCTCCGATGTACCCCCTGCACCCATATATACTCTCGTACCCTAAAACTTCCAAAACAGAAGATAGACCGGGAGTTCTGCCACCGCAAGCCTCTGTAGCCACCAAAAACCTCTCGGGAGCCCTTCCCAGCACCCTGCCGGAGGGGGATCCCATCACCGGTGGCCATCTTCATCATCCCGACGCTATCCATGACGAGGAGGGAGTAGTTCACCCTCGGGTGAGGGTATGTACCGATAGCTATGTGTTTGATCTCTCTCTCTCTCGTGTTCTCTCTCGTGTTCCTCTATGGCACGATCTTGATGTATCCCGAGCTTTGCTATTGTAGTTGGATCTTATGATGTTTCTCCCCCTCTACTCTCTTGTGATGAATTGAGTTTCCCCTTTGAAGTTATCTTATCGGATTGAGTCTTTTATGAGAACACTTGATGTATGTCTTGCCGTGATTATCTGTGGTGACAATGGTATATCATGTGCCACTTGATGTATGTTTTGGTTATCAACTTGCGGGTTTTGTGACATTGGGAACCTATGCATAGGGGTTGGCACACATTCTTGACTCTCCGGTAGAAACTTTGGGGCACTCTTTGAAGTACTTTGTGTTGGTTGGATGAATCTGAGATTGTGTGATGCATATCGTATAATCATTCCCACGGATACTTGAGGTGACAATGGAGTATCTAGGTGACATTAGGGTTTTGGTTGATTTGTGTCTTAAGGTGTTATTCTAGTACGAACTCTTTTATAGATCGATCCGAAAGAATAACTTTGAGGTGGTTTCGTACCCTACCATAATCTCTATGTTTGTTGTCCGCTATTAGTGGCTTTGGAGTGACTCTTTGTTGCATGTTGAGGGCTTGTTATATTATCTGTCTATGTTATTATTTTTGAGAGAACTTGCACTAGTGAAAGTATGAACCCTAGGCCTTGTTTCCTAATACCGTTTACGCTCACTTTTATCATTAGTTACCTTGCTGTTTTTATTATTTCAGATTACAAATACCTTTATCTACCATCCATATTGCACTTGTATCACCATCTCTTCGCTGAACTAGTGCACCTATACAATTTACCATTGTATTGGGTGTGATGGGGACACAAGAGACTCTTTGTTATTTGGTTGCAGAGTTGCTTGAGAGAGACCATCTTCATCCTACGCCTCCGACAGATTGATAAACCTTAGGTCATCCACTTGAGGGAAATTTGCTACTGTCCTACAAACATGTGCACTTGCAGGCCCAACAACGTCTACAAGAAGAAGGTTGTGTAGTAGACATCAGTTTGGCACATACAAATTTACTTGGAACGGCAAGTAAATACCGCATATAGGTAGGTATAGTGGACTCATATGGAACAACCTTGGGGTTTAAGGAGTTTGGATGCACAAGTAGTATTCCCGCTTAGTACAGGTGAAGGCTAGCAAAATACTGGGAAGCGACCAACTGAGAGAGCGACAGCAGTCGTAAACATGCATTAAAATTAATTCACACCGAATACAAGCATGAGTAGGATATAATCCACCATGAACATAAATATCGTGAAGGCTATGTCGATTTGATTCAACTACATGCGTGAACATGTGCCAAGTCGAGTCACTCAATTCATTCAAAGGAGGATACCATCCCATCATACCACATCATACTCATTCTAATAGCGTGTTGGCATGCAAGGTAAACCATTATAACTCATAGCTAATCAAGCATGGCACAAGCAACTATAATCTCTAAATGTCATTGCAAATATGTTTACTTCATAATAGCTGACTCAAGAACGATGAACTCATCATATTTACAAAAACAAGAGAGGTCGAGTTCATACCAGCTTTTCTCATCCCAATAAGTCCATCATATATCGTCATTATTGCCTTTCACTTGCACGACCGAACGATGTGTATAATAATAAGAGTGCGCGTGCATTGGACTAAGCTGGAATCTGCAAGCATTCAACTCAAGAGAGAAGACAAGGTAATATGTGCTCTAAGTTAAATAAACAATCATGCATATAAGAGCCACTAAGCATTTTCAAAATGGTCTTCTCGATCCCCAAAGGAAAGAAAAGAAAATAAAACTATTTACATGGGAAAGCTCCCAACAAGTAAGACGAAGAACTATAAATCTTTTTGGGTTTTCATTTTAATTCTACTACAAGCATGGAAATTAAACTAACTATTTTTTTGGTTTTTCTTAAAGTTTTATCAAACACACAAGAAGAAAACTAGAAAAAGAAATTTAAACTAGCATGGATAATACAATGAAAGAGTATGAGCACCGAAGACTAGTGTGTGAACATGAATGTAAAGTCGGTGAGAAATACGTACTCCCCCAAGCTTAGGCTTTTGGCCTAAGTTGGTCTAGTACCAAGGACCGCCGCTACTCTCCCCGGTGTAATGGGAGGTGTAATCAGGATACCACTGGCTGGTCATCTCTGTATCCCACTGGACAGATGATGCACGATAAGGGTCGATTCAGTTCCGCTCGAGTTCAGCTCGAGTGAAAGCTTGGGCTCGATGATTGTTCACCGCTTCCGGTGTGACAAGAAAATTTTCTGCAAGCAAATCAAACAACAGAGGCACAGGCAAAATAATAATCTCAATGTGTTTCTTATTGAATCTAAGTTTATACAAAAGCATTTTTTCTTCGTTGTCAACAATAAACTTGTGTGGTACCATGGTCTTGTAATCTAAAATGTGAGGAGGCAATTTTATCTCCTCCTTCTCATGGTGCCTAATGGGTATCTGAAAATGTTTAGCAAGACGTGCATCATAGATACCTCCAAATATGGGGCCTTTTGTACGATTCAGGGCTAGCTGTTTAGCAACGACGGCACCCATACTAAAAGTATTGTCTCCAAGCAAAGCATGTTGAAGAATGATAATATCAGGAACGCTCAAGTTTCCACTATTTCCACGAACAATCAAGCATCTGCTAGCAAATATGACAAAGTAGCGTAAAACAGGATAGTGTATGCTAGAGACTTTTGCCTCAGAGCCCTTCTTTGGCTCCTCTACAGCTATAGTTTTAACAAAGCCACCCACATCTTCACGATGGGGTTCCTCTAATTCTCCCTCATAAGTATCCGACATACCGCGCAAAAATGACGTAAAGACATTTCTTTGAACTCATCATATAAATGAAATGATACTGCAGGCGGTGACTTCTTAGGATAATAATAAAAGTTTTGCACGAAAGTATTGGTAAGTAAGAGATACTAATCGATTCGGTCATTGATGAAACTAGTGAGGCCTGCAGTCTCGATCAAAGAATAAAAATCTTCATGAATTCCAGCTTCTTTCAAGAAATCCTCACATGGCCATTCACATGACCGTACTTCCGCTAAGCGAGGAAGATTATACTTGGCCTTTTCCTTCTCTTTGGCTTGTTTTTTCTGAGAGCTTTGGCTAGATGAGCCCTTCAAAAACCTCCTTAACATTTTCTGAAAATTTCTGAAATTTTAGTAACTTCAAAATAAAAGTGAATAAAACTAAACAAGATTGATAGCAACTCCTACAAGTGCCTAGAGCCCATATCATGCATTAGAATTGCTTGGGACCTCAAAAATTTAACATGCACGCTCAAGAACATGGTCACCTAAGCAGCAAAAAATTGCAATGAATAAAGCACTAGAACAAAAACTGATTGGACCAATGGAGGAGTCACATACCAAGCAACAATCTCCCAAAGCAGTTTTGTGAATGGAGCTTTGAGCTAAGAGATCGAAAAATCGCAGCAAAACGAGCTAGAACTCGTGCTTGAGCTGGATGGGGATTTTTTTGGGTAGAAGATGAAGTGTGTGGGTGCTGGCATAAGTGGAGGGGGCCACCAGGGGCCCACGAGACAGGGGGCGCGCCCTATAGGGGGGGGCCCTCCACTCTCGTGGCCTGGTGCTAGCCCCTCCTGTAGTGTTTTCAGTGCCTAAAATTCTCAAATATTCCAGAAAAAATCATACTAAATTTGCAGGGCATTTGGAGCACTTTTATTTTCAGAGTATTTTTTAATGCACGGATAATTCAGAAAACAGACAAATAATACTATTTTTGCTTTATTTATTCTAAATAACAGAAAGTAAAAATAGGGTACAGGAGGTTGTGTCTTCTAGTTTCATCCATCTCGTGATCATCAAAATGAACCCTAACAAGGTTGATCAAGTCTTGTTAACAAACTCATTCCAAATAACACGGAACTGGAGAAATTTCGAATAACACTAAGTTACCTCAACGGGGATATGAAAATCCCCAACAATAAGAATATCATACTTTTTCTTGACAGTAGGGAGAGGAAATTCAAAACCTCCAATAATAATAGTTGGAACTTTTCCAATAGAATTGATGCTATGAACTTGAGATTGTTTCCTTGGAAAGTGTACCGTATGCTCATTACCATTAACATGAAAAGTGACATTGCCTTTGTTGCAATCAATAACAGCCCGTGCAGTATTAAGAAAAGGTCTACCAAGGATAATAAACACACTATCGTCCTCGGGAATATCAAGAATAACAAAGTCTGTTAAGATAGTGACATTTGCAACCACAACAGGCACATCCTCACAAATACCGACAGGTATAGCAGTTGATTTATCAGCCATTTGCAAAGATATTTCAGTAGGTGTCAACTTATTCAATTCAAGTCTACGATATAAAGAGAGAGGCATAACACTAACACCGGCTCCAAGATCACATAAAGCAGTTCTAACATAATTTCTTTTAATGGAGCATGGTATAGTTGGTACACCCGGATCACCAAGTTTCTTTGGTATTCCACCCTTAAAAGTGTAATTAGCAAGCATGGTGGAAATTTCAGCTTCCGGTATCTTTCTTTTATTTGTAATGATATCCTTCATATACTTAGCATAAGGATTTACTTTAAGCATATCGGTTAAGCGCATACGTAAGAAAATAGGTCTAATCATTTCAGCAAAGCGCTCAAAATCCTCATCATCCTTTGTCTTGGATGGTTTAGGAGGAAAGGGCATGAGTTTCTGAACCCATGGTTCTCTTTCTCTACCGTGCTTCCTAGCAACAAAATCTCTCTTATCATAACGTTGATTTTTTGATTGTGGGTTATCAAGATCAACAGCCGGTTCAATCTCTACATCATTGTTTTTGCTAGATTGAGCATCAACATGAACATTATCATTAACATTATCACTAGGTTCATGTTCATCACCTGATTGTGTTTCAGCATCAGAAATAGAAATATCATTGGGATTCTCAGGTGTGTCTACAGTAGATTCACTAGAAGCATGCAAAGTCCTATTGTTTTTCTTTTTCTTCTTTTTAGAAGAACTAGGTGCCTCTAAATTGTTTCTCCGAGAATCTTGCTCGATTCTCTTAGGGTGGCCTTCAGGATACAAAGGTTCCTGAGTCATTCTACCAGTTCTAGTAGCCACTCTAACAACAAAGTCATTTTTATTATTTAATTCATCAAGCAAATCATTCTGAGCTTTGAGTACTTGCTCAGCTTGAGTAGCAACCATAGAAGCATATTTGCTAATGAGTTGGAGTTCACCTTTAACTCTAGCCAAGTTATCGCTTCCGCGTCCTATCTCGAAAGCATTATTCTTTAACTCTCTACCAACATAAGCATTAAAACTTTCTTGTCTAGCCATAAAGTCATCAAATTCGTCTAAGCATGGGCTATGAAATTTAGTAGAGGGGATTTCAACCTTATCATATCTATAGAGAGAATTTACCTTTACTACCTGTGTTGGGTTATCAAGACAATATGGTTCTTCAACAGGCGGTATATTAAGACCATGTATTTCTTCAATAGGAGGTAAATTCTCAACATCTTCAGCTTTAATACCTTTTTCTTTCATCGATTTCTTTGCCTCTTGCATATCTTCAGGACTGAGAAATAAAACACCTCTCTTCTTCGGAGTGGGTTTAGGAATAGGCTCAGGAATTGGCTCAATTGGTTTAGGAATTGCTTCAAGAATTGGCTCAGGAAGAGTCCAATTATTTTCATTAGTCAACATATTATTCAACAATATTTCAGCTTCACGATCATTGTTCTTTCCTCGAAAACACAACCAAGCACAACTATCCAAGTAGTCCTTGGAAGCATCGGTTAGTCCATTATAAAAGATATCAAGTATTTCATTTTTCTTAAGAGGATGATCAGCAAAGCATTAAGTAATTGGAGAAGCCTCCCCAAGCTTGTGGGAGACTCTCTTCTTTGATTTGCACAAAATTATATATTTCCATAAAGGCAGTTTGTTTCTTATGAGCAGGAAATATTTAGCGAGAAGTAGTAAATCATATCCAGGGACTACGCACACAACCAGGAGCAAGAATTATACCAAGTCTTAGCATCACCCTTTAATGAGAGCGGAAATATCTTAAGGATATAAAAATAGCGAGACTTCTCATCATTAGTAAACAGGTGGCTATATCATTTAACTTGGTAAGATGTGCCACAACAGTTTGATTCAAGGCCATAAAAGGATCAGATTCAACTAAAGTAATAATCTCGGGATCAACAGAGAATTCATAACCCTTATTAGTAATGAGATAGGTGAAGTAGCAAAAAGTGGTCGGGTTTCATTCTAGCATTAAGAGACTGCTGCTTCCATTTAGCTAATAATTTCTTAAGATCATATCTATCATTGCAAGCAAAAATTTCCCTAGCAGCTTCTTCATTAATAACATAACCCTTAGGAACAATAGGTAAAACATAATCATTGGGAGAACCTTCATAATCACTATCATCAGTAATAGGATCTTCAGTAATTTCATTCCCCCTAACTCTAGCAAGTTGTTCATCAAGAAATTCACCTAATGGCAAAGTAGTATCACGCACAGAAGTAGTTTCATCATGCATAGCAGAAGTGGCATCATCAATAACATGCGACATATCGTAATTCATAGCGAGAGCAGGTTTAGGTGTCGCAAGCCTACTAATAACGGAAGGAGAATCTAGTGCAGAGCTAGATGGCAGTTCCTTACCTCCCCTCGTAGTTGAGGGCAAAATAGTAGTTTGATCTCTTTCAAGTTCTTCATAGTGATCAATAGATATAAATCCCAAGTGACTCATAGAATAGAGCTATGCTCCCCGACAACGGCGCCAGAAATTAGTCTTGATAACCCACAAGTGTAGGGGATCGCAACAGCTTTCGAGGGTAAAGTATTCAACCCAAATTTATTGATTCAACACAAGGGGAGCCAAAGAATATTCTTGAGTATTAGCAGTTGATTTGTCAATTCAACCACACATGGATAACTTAGTATCTGCAGCAAAGTATTTAGTAGCAAAAGTGGTACGATAATAAAGGTAACGGTAGCAACGGAAAAGATAATTGTTTTTGGTTTTTGTAGTAGTTGTAACAATAGCAACGGAAAAGTAAATAAGCAAAGAACAATATATGAAAAGCGCGTAGGCAATGGATCAGTGATGGATAATTCTGCGAGATGCGATTCCTCATGTAATAGTTATAACATAGGGTGACACAGAACTAGCTCCAATTCATCAATGTAATGTAGGCATGTATTCCGTAAATAGTCATACGTGCTTATGGAAAAGAACTTGCATGACATCTTTTGTCCTACCCTCCCGTGGCGGCGGGGTCCTAGCGGAAACTAAGAGATATTAAGGCCTCCTTTTAATAGAGAACCGGAACAAAGCATTAGCACATAGTGAATACATGAACTCCTCAAACTACGGTCATCACCGAGAAGTATCCCGATTATTGTCACTTCGGGGTTGTCGGATCATAACACATAATAGGTGACCGTAGACTTGCAAGATAGGATCAAGAACACACATATATTCATGAAAACATAATAGGTTCAGATCTGAAATCATGGCACTCGGGCCCTAGTGACAAGCATTAAGCATAGCAAAGTCATAGCAACATCAATCTCAGAACATAGTGGATACTAGGGATCAAACCCTAACAAAACTAACTTGATTACATGGTAAATCTCATCCAACCCATCACCGTCCAGCAAGCCTACGATGGAATTACTCACGCACGGCCGTGAGCATCATGAAATTGGTGATGAAGGATGGTTGATGATGACGACGGCGACAAATCTCCCTCTCCAGAGCCCCGAACGGACTCCAGATCAGCCCTCCCGAGAGAGATTAGGGCTTGGCGGCGGCTCCGTGTTGTAAAATGCGATGAAACTTTTTCTCTGATTTTTTTCTCCCCAAACGTGAATATATGGAGTTGGAGTTGAGGTCGGTGGAGGTCCAGGGGGCCCACGATATAGGAGGGCGCGCCCTAGGTGGGGCGCGCCCCCTGTCTCGTGGACAGCCTGTGGGCCCCCTGGTGTATATCTTTCGTCCAGAAATTCTTATTGATTCCAAAAAGTGCCTCCGTGGATTTTCAGGACATTCTGAGAACTTTTCTTTTCTACACATAAAACAACATCATGGCAGTTCTATTGAAAACAACATCAGTCCGGGTTAGTTTCATTCAAATCATGCAAGTTAGAGTCCAAAACAAGGGCAAAAGTGTTTGGAAAAGTAGATACGTTGGAGGCGTATCAATACACAACATTGCATACATGATAGAGCCTATGGCTGAAGCATAGGGAACATCTTTCATTTTCTCTTTATCTTCTGCTGTGGTCGGGCATTGAGTCCGACTCAACTTCACACCTTATGTCTGAGCAAGAACCCTTTCTTTGCTTGATCCATTTTGAACTTTTTCAAAACTTTATCAAGGTATGTGCTTTGTGAAAGTCCAATTAAGCGTCTTGATGTATCTCTATAGATCTTGATGCCTAATATATAAGCAGCTTCACCGAGGTCTTTCATTGAAAAACTTTTATTCAAGTATCCTTTTATGCTATCCGAAATTCTATATCGGTTCCAATTAACAATATGTCGTCTACATATAATATCGAAATGCTCTGAGCTCCCACTCACTTTCTTGTAAATCAAAGCTTCTCCAAAAGTCCGTATAAAACCATATGCTTTGATCACACTATCAAAGCATTTATTCTAACTCGAGAGGCTTGCACCAGTCCATAAATGGATCATTGGAGCTTGCACACTTTGTTAGCACCTTTTGGATCGACCAAACCTTCAGGTTGTATCATATACAACTCTTCTTCTAGAGATCCATTCAGGAATGCAGTTTTGACATCCATTTGCTATATTTCATAATCATAAATTGCGGCAATTGCTAACATGATTCGGACAGACTTAAGCATCGCTATGGGCGAGAAAGTCTCATCGTAGTCAACCCCTTGAACTTGTCGAAAACCTTCCACAACTAGTCGAGCTTTGTAGATAGTAACATTACCATCAGCGTCAGTCTTCTTCTTGAAGATCCATTTATTCTCGAGGGCTTGCCGATCATCGGGCAAGTCAACCAAAGTCCATACTTTGTTCTCATACATGGATCCCATCTCAGATTTCATGGCCTCAAGCCATTTTGCGGAATCTGGGCTCATCATCGCTTCCTCATAGTTCGTAGGTTCGCCATGGTCAAGTAACATGACCTCCGGAATAGGCTTACCGTACCACTCTGGTGCGGATCTTACTCTGGTTGACCTACGAGGTTTGGTAGTAACTTGATCTGAAGTTTCATGATCAATATCATTAGCTTCCTCACTAATTGGTGTAGTTGTCACAGGAACCGGTTTCTGTGATGAACTACTTTCCAATAAGGGAGGAGGTACAGTTACATCATCAAGTTCTACTTTCCTCCCACTCACTTCTTTCGAGAGAAATTCCTTCTCTAGAAAGGATCCGAATTTAGCAACAAAAGTCTTGCCTTCAGATCTGTGATAGAAGATTTACCCAATAGTCTCCTTTGGGTATCCTATGAAGACACGTTTCTCCGATTTTGGTTTGAGCTTATCCGGTTCAAGTTTCTTCACATAAGCATCGCATCCCCAAACTTTAAGAAACGACAACTTTGGTTTCTTGCCAAACCACAGTTCATAAGGCGTTGTCTCAATGGATTTTGATGGTGCCCTATTTAACGTGAATGCGGCCGTCTCTAAAGCATAACCCCAAAACGATAGCGGTAAATTAGTAAGAGACATCATAGATCGCACCATATCTAGTAAAGTACGATTACGACGTTCGGACACACCATTACATTGTGGTGTTCCGGGTGGCGTGAGTTGCGAAACTATTCCGCATTGTTTCAAATGTAAACCAAACTCGTAACTTAAATATTCTCCTCCATGATCAGATCATAGAAACTTTATTTTCTTGTTACGATGATTTTCCACTTCACTCCAAAATTCTTTGAACTTTTCAAATGTTTCAGATTTATGTTTCATTAAGTAGATATACCCATATCTGCTTAAATCATCTGTGAAGGTGAGAAATTAACGATACCCGCCGTGAGCCTCAATGTTCATTGGACCACATACATCAGTATGTATGATTTCCAACAAATTTGTTACTCGCTCCATAGTTCCGGAGAACGGTGTTTTAGTCATCTTGCCCATGAGGCACGGTTCGCAAGTACCAAGTGATTCATAATCAAGTGATTCCAAAAGTCCATTAGTATGGAGTTTCTTCATGCGCTTTACACCAATATGACCCAAACGGCAGTGCCACATATAAGTTGCACTATCATTATCAACTCTGCATCTTTTGGTTTCAACATTATGAATATGTGTATCACTACTATCAATATTTAATAAAAACAGACCACTCTTCAAGGGTGCATGACCATAAAAGATATTACTCTTATAAATAGAACAACCATTATTCTCTGATTTAAATGAATAACCGTCTCGCATCAAACAAGATCCAGATATAATGTTCATGCTTAACACTGGCACCAAATAACAATTATTTAGGTCTAAAACTAATCCTGAAGGTAGATGTAGAGGTAGCGTGCCGACCGCGATCACATCGACTTTGGAACCATTTCCCACGCGCATCGTCACCTCGTCCTTAGCCAATCTTCATTTAATCCGTAGTCCCTGTTTTGAGTTGCTAATATTAGCAACAGAACCAGTATCAAATACCCACGTGCTACTGCGAGCATTAGTAAGGTACACATAAATAACATGTATATCACATATACCTTTGTTCACCTTGCCATCCTTCTTATCCGCCAAATACTTGGGGCAGTTCCGCTTCCAGTGACCAGTCTGTTTGTAGTAGAAGCACTCGGTCGTGCTTAGGTCCAGATTTGGGTTTCTTCGCTTGAGCGACAACTTGTTTGCCGTTCTTCTTGAAATCCCCTTCTTCTTCCCTTTACCCTTTTTTTGAAACTGGTGGTCTTATTGACCATCAACTTTGGATGCTCCTTTTGATTTCTACCTCCAGCTTTTAGCATTGCGAAGAGCTCGAATAGTCTTGTCCATCCCTTGCATATTATAGTTCATCACGAAGTTTTGTAGCTAGGTGGCGGTGATTGAAGAATTACATCAATGACACTATCATCGTGAAGATTAACTCCCGGTTGAATCAAGTGATTATTATACCTGAACATTTTGAGTATATGTTCACCGACGTAACTATTCTCTTCCATCTTGCAGCTATAGAACTTATTGGAGACTTCAAATCTCCCAATCCTGGCATTTGCTTGAAATATTAACTTCAACTCCTGGAACATCTCATATGCTCCATGACGTTCAAAACGTCGTTGAAGTCCCGCTTCTAAGCCGTAAAGCATGGCACACTTGAACTATCGAGTAGTCATCGACTTTGCTCGCCAGACGTTCTTAACGTCGTCGGTTGCATCGAAGCAGGTTCGGCACCCAGCGGTGCTTCGGGACGTAATTTTTCTGTGCAGCAATGAGGATAATCCTCGTTACGGACCCGATCCGGCGTAGTTGCTACCATCATCTTTCAACTTAGCTTTCTCAAGGAACGTATTAAAATTCAACGGAACAACAGCACGGGCCATCTATCTACAATCAACATAGACAAGCAAGATACTATCAGGTACTAAGTTCATGATAAATTTAAGTTCAATTAATCATATTACTTAAGAACTCCCATTTAGACAGACATCTCTCTAGTCATCTAAGTGATCACGTGATCCAAATCAACCAAACCATAACCGATCATCACGTGAGATGGAGTAGTTTTCAATGGTGAACATCTTATGTTGATCATATCTACTATATGATTCACGCTCGACCTTTCGGTCTCCGTGTTCCGAGGCCATATCTGCATATGCTAGGCTCGTCAAGTTTAACTGAGTATTCTCGTGTGCAACTGTTTTGCACCGTTGTATTTGAGCGAGAGCCTATCACACCCGATCATCACGTGGTGTCTCAAAGACGAAGAACTTTTGCGATGGTGCATACTCGGGAGAACACTTATACCTTGAAATTTAGTGAGAGATCATCTTATAATGCTACCGTCAATCAAAGCAAAATAAGATGCATAAAGGATAAACATCACATGCAATCAATATAAATGATATGATATGGCCATCATCATCTTGTGCTTGTGATCACCATCTCCGAAGCACCGTCATGATCACCATCGTCGCCGGCGCGACACCTTGATCATCATCGTAGCATCATTGTCATTTCGCCACCTATTACTTCTACGACTATCGCTACCGCTTAGTGATAAAGTAAAGCAACTACAGGGCGATTGCATTGCATACAATAAAGCGACAACCATATGGCTCCTGCCAGTTGCCAATAACTCGGTTACAAAACATGATCATCTCATACAATAAAATATAGCATCACGTCTTGACCATATCACATCACAACATGCCCTGCAAAAACAAGCTAGACGTCCTCTACTTTGTTATTGCAAGTTTTACGTGGCTGCTACGGGCTGAGCAAGAACTGTTCTTACCTATTGAGGGAGTCCTGGACTAGGGGGTGTCCGGACAGCCGGACTATCATCGTCCGCCGGACTCCAAGACTACGAAGATACAAGATTGAAGACTCCGTCCCGTGTCCGGATGGGACTTTCCTTGGCGTGGAAGGCAAGCTTGGCGATACGGATATGTAGATCTCCTACCATTGTAACCGACTGTGTAACCCTAGCCTCCTCCAGTGTCTATATAAACCGGAGGGCTTTAGTCCGTAGGACACAACATACATTACAACAATCATACCATAGGCTAGCTTTAGGGTTTATCCTCCTTGATCTCGTGGTAGATCCACTCTTGTACTACCCATATCATCAATATTAATGAAGCAGGACATAGGGTTTTACCTCCATCGAGAGGGCCGAACACAGGTAAAACATCGTGTCCCTCGCCTCTGTTACCATCCGCCTAGACGCACAGCTTTGGGACCCCCTACCGAGATCCGCCGGTTTTGACACCGACATTGGTGCTTTCATTGAGAGTTCCTCTGTGCCGTCACCGATAGGCCCGATGGCATCTTCAACCAACGACGCTGTCCAGGGTGAGACTTTTCTCCCCGGACAGATCCTCGTATTCGGCGGCTTCACTCTGCGGGCTAATTCGCTTGGCCATCTGGAGCAGATCGAAGGCTACCCCCCTGGCCGTCAGGTCAGATTCGGAAGTCTAAACTTCACGGCCGACGTCCGCAGAGACTTGATCTTTGACGGGCTCGAG
The DNA here is from genome assembly GCA_021437245.1 of Aegilops speltoides. Taxonomy (NCBI): domain Eukaryota; kingdom Viridiplantae; phylum Streptophyta; class Magnoliopsida; order Poales; family Poaceae; genus Aegilops; species Aegilops speltoides. Next base: position 368,721,158 of record CM038142.1, read on the forward strand.
CCACAGCCAAGCGCGCCGCATTGTTACAATGGGCATGATCTAGCTCAGCCGCCGAACAGTGCCTTGGTGGCCGCACACGAATCCGCTTCGGCCTTTAGTCCGGAGCCGATCGCCCAGATCAAGGATCGGTGGATGGACGCCGCCTCGGGGGCTTCAACTTCCACGGCGATGGAGCCGAACGCTAATCTTGTCCCTCGCGAAACTCGTGATTCCGAGGTGCCGGACTCCTTGCCGGACTCTGGACCTCCCACGCCCCTACCAATCGAATCGGATTGGGCGCCGGTTACGGAATTCACCGCCGCGGACATCTTCCAATACTCACCCTTCGGCGACATCTTAAATTCGCTAAAGCACCTCTCGTTATCGGGAGAGTCCTGGCCGGACTACGGCCAGGATGGTTGGGGTACGGATGACGAAGAAATTCAGAGCCCACCCACCACCCACTTTGTAGCCACTGTCGACGATCTAACCGACATGCTAGACTACGACTCCGAAGACATCGACGCCATGGACGACGATGCCGGAGACGAACAAGAACTAGCGCCCACAGGACACTGGAAGACCACCTCGTCATACGACATATACATGGTGGACACCCCAAAAGACGGGGACGGCGAAGAAACAGCGGAGGCAGATTCTTTAAAGAAACAGCCCAAGCGTCGGCGTCAGCGGCGCCGCTCTAAATCCCGCCACAGCAAGAATGGAGATTCCGGCACAGGAGATAATAACACCCTAGAAAGTGCCAAAGATAACCCCCTCCAGCAAGACTCAGCGCAGGAGGATTCAGAAGCAAGCCCTCATGAGAGGGCGGTAGACGAAGAGGTTAAGGATTATAACTATATGCCTCCCTCCGAAGACGAGGCAAGCCTCAAAGACGACGAATTCGTCGTGCCCGAGGATCCCGTCGAACAAGAGCGTTTTAAATGCAGGCTTATCGCCACGGCAAACAGCCTAAAGAAAAAGCAGCAGCAGCTTCAAGCTGACCAGGACCTGCTGGCCGATCGATGGACCGAGGTCCTCGCGGCCGAAGAGTATAAACTCGAACGCCCCTCCAAAAGCCACCCAAGACGCAAGCTGCTCCCCCGATTGGAGGAGGAAGCATACATACCTCCATCACCGAGCACGATCTGGTGACCGACCACCCGTGGTCGTGATGAGAGGCATCAGACCCCAACCAAGACCGTACCCGGCATCGCTCCAAAAGTACGGCCAAGAGGGAACGCGCACGGACTTGCGAGATATATTGGAGAACAAGGCAAGGCAATCCAGATCCATCTACGGATCACGTGGGCGCCTACGACCCATGAGCGAATACCGTCGCGCGGATACAATAACCCGGCCGGGCGAACACAGCAGATAACGCTCTCGAGCTGCGTCGTGATATTGCTCAATCTGAGGCGCCGCACACCCGCTTATGCTTCATCGACGAAGTAATGGATCATCAAATCCGTGAAGGGTTAAACCGTAAACATTGAATCCTACGATGGCACAATAGACCCGTGGTTTGGATCAAGATTATCTTCTCCACATCCATATGGCCCGCGCGACAATCTCCACGCCATCAAGTATCTCCCACAAGCTTAAAGGACCAGCTCGGCATTGGCTTAACAGCTTGCCCGCAGAGTCAATTGGGTGTTGGGAAGACACGGAAGCCGCATTCCTCGACAACTTCCGTGGCACGCGATATGCGACCACCGACGCCGATGACCTAAGCCACATCATTCAGCAGCGGACGAATCGGCGGACAATTCTGGACACGGTTCTTGACAAAGAAAAACCAAATCATCGACTGTCCGGATGCAGAGGCCCTTGCAGCCTTCAAACATAACACCCGCGATGAATGGCTAGCCCTGCACCTGGGACAGGAAAAGCTGAAATCTATGGCAGCCCTGACATCATTAATGACCCGCTTCTGCGCGGGAGAGGATAGCTGGCTAGCTCGCAGCAACAATCTCCGTGAAAATTCTGGCAGTCCGGATACTAAGGACAACAACGGCAGATCACGTCGAAACAAAAACAAACGCCGCATCAACGGCGACGATAAGGAGGATACGACAGTCAATGCCGGATTCCGAGGCTCTAAACCCGGTCAACGGAAGAAGCCATTCAAAAGAACCACTCCGGGTCCGTCCAATTTGGACCGAATACTCGACCGCTTATGCCAGATACATGGCACCCCTGAAAAACCAGCTAATCACACTAATAGAGATTGCTGGGTGTTCAAGCAGGCAGGCAAGTAGTTAATTGCCGAAAACAATGACAAGGGGCTAAACAACGACGACGAGGAGGAGACCCGACCGCCGAACAATAGAGGACAGAAGGGTTTTCCCCCACAAGTGCGGACAGTGAACATGATTTACGCGACCCATATACCCAAAAGGGAGAGGAAGCGCGCACTAAGGGACGTCTATGCGATGGAGGCAGTCGCCCCGAAGTTCAATCCATGGTCCTCTTGTCCGATCACTTTCGATCGAAGAGACCATCCGACCAGCATACGCCACGGCGGATTCGCCGCATTGGTTTTAGACCCAATCGTCAATGGATTTCACCTCACGAGAGTCGATGGACGGCGGTAGTAACTGAACCTGCTTTATCGGGATACGGTCGCAAAATGGGCATAGACCCTCAAGGATTAAACCTACAAAGACAACCTTTAAAGGTGTCATACCAGTGTGGAAGCCAGCTAGACAGCTCAAGAAACCGAAGTGGTCTTGGATCCCGGACAATTTCGGAGCGAGGAGTTAATCTTGACATAGTCCCGTTTAGCGGCTATCATGCTCTTCGGACGAACGCGCTTGTAAAATTCAGCGCGTGCCGCATTATGCATACCTCAAGCTCAAGATGCCAGCCCTCGTGGAGTCATCACGGTCAACGGAATACGAAACGCTCCCTCCGAACGGAGGAACATCTGGCGCTCTCATGGCGGAAACTGAGCAGCCTTTTAAGGCAATTTCGAGTTCGGCCGTTAAGCGGCCGGATACTGCAAAAACGCGCCAAGCAATACCAACCAAGACCACTGGCGCGATCGAGCATCGCAGAGTAATGCGCCCCAACCCCGCCAAGCATGATCACAAGATTAACACTCCGCGTACATCATTATGCTTTGGAGATACCATGGGCGCAGGGGAAGGGGCATGATCGCAATGGACCCAGAGTGCGGTTCGACCACACCAGGGGCTCGCAAGTGTGCCCCCCTTTTTTTATTATTTTCCTTCTTTGTGTACACATGACTCCGTTAACCAGAGGCCCTGTCCGGCGGTGAACCTGCCGAACTCATGACGCAACAACCAGGGAAGAAAGAAGGCTGCGACGAACACTCAGGTGGTTTCAATTACGAGCATTAAATTCGATTATATACACCAAGTCCGCAGCTCACCCCTGGAGGGGGGACATGTTTAATTAGTCCAAATCCCTTGCTTACCGGACTATTTGTATCAGTCCGCACTCATAGCAGACTTTCTTTCATAAATAATGCAGCACCTTTTTGACTGCAACTACATTATCTTTTATATATATATGCTCATTACATGACATCTTGCACCCGTATATTTTGGTACGGCCTAATACACCAGGGGCTTATGTTCCCCACACTATGGTGTGATAAGTCCGAACACTTTCATAAGTGCGGCACCCGAACTTATAGCATTATATGAATCGGCTCCAATCATGTCTTGGGTCAATAGTTGGGTTTGCGGCCCCACGTTTTGGTGCCTTACGCCCGTTCATCGGCTAAGGTGGCCTTTGGGAGAACCATCGCGATTGCGCCCGGTTGAGCAGGCGGCGCCTCAGTGGAGAAAGCTAAAACTGACTGGCATGATAAGGCGAGAGACTGGTCGCTGTTCGAGAGGTCTTTTCGGGTCCTTAAAGACTCACGCCGCTTCGAGCGAAGTTCCGGACCATGTCCGACGAAGGCGTGGATAGCGCCCCGGATTCGGTCTTCCGAATACCAGGGGCTTCGCCGAAATTTAAAATTATAGAATTCTATGGCTAAGTGAGAGTGTTCAAGCATTATAAGTCTGGTTGCCTTGTTCGTTGTGTTGGCGCCTCCTAGATGGACCCAAAATGGGAACAAGAGTGCTCAAGTCTATCCCGAACACCCCAAAGACTCGTGGCTTGGGGGCTGAAGCCAACGACTTGCCATCTCTCGGACTTTATATCTGACACAGAAGGTAATATTTTAAATTAAACAAGCGTTGCTTAAAGCGCACATGAACAAAGTTTCAATAAGAGGATAATACACGCAAGTTTACTCAAAGATTACATTTCGGGGCACTCATCCGCAATATCGCGGGCTCCCTTCAGTCAGTTTTATAATACATTTGGGCGTGCGATACTCCTTGCCGGTGGCGGTGGGTCCGTGAAGCTTCTCCGCATCCAACCTGCCCTAATGAACCTTTGTGCGGGCAAGGGCCCGACGAGCACCTTCAATACAAAGGAGCGCTTGATGACCTCCACCCGGGGCATGCATCCACCAGCCGCCAGACGAGGCCAAAGTAGCTCCCAAGCATGGCTCGTCGAGCCACAACCAGACTATAAGGCCCTTCATGGCCTCCTCGGCTACCTTAGGAGTTCGACCGGTGCTTCATTTGGTCGCTTGGGGCACCGGATGTCCGCCTTAGCGTCTTGAGACCGAAGACTTTCTCCGTTGAGCTTCCCTCCTCGCCACGGTAGAATCTGGCGCATCGGACGACTACTGTGGCAGATCTGCAACGCATACGAGAGCTCGAATGCGGGTAAGTGTAAGGTAGTTTACATTAACATGCTTGCTTTGCATGAAAAATGCCTTACCCGCCGCTATTTTCTTCACATCCTCAACCTTCTGAAGGGCCTTATGGGCCTCGGACTTGGCGGCTTTGGCACTTTCGAGAGCCGAGGCAAGCTCGGACTCTCGAGTCTTGGAGTCATGCTCCAAACTCTCATGCTTCTCCATGAGAGCCTGGAGCTCTTGCCGTACTTCCACCACCCGTGCCTCCTGCTTTTCTCGCTCTGCCCACTCCGCGGCCGCACTGCGTTCGGCCGTGGACACAGCCTCCTTCAGGGCTGCCACCTCGTTCGTGGCCCCTGCAATACCCATATTATCCTTGTTAATTTTATTGCAACCAAAATCCTTATCTGTAAGGTAATTATTCAAAGTGGTGTCACTCACCTTCTTTGTCCTCGAGCTGCTTCTTGGCATGGACGAGCTCTTGCTCGGACCGCTCGAGATCCTGCTTCAACACATCGACCTCCGCCGTCAGTGCGGCAGAGGTCGCGCAAGCCAGCCTGCAAACCCATATTGACATATTTTAAGCAACCTGCGTATATCTTGTTAGATCCTCGGTCCGCTTTTCTTTCCGAACACCGAACCGAGCATCGAAACTCTTTATCATGCGGTATTACATTACATAATTTTAACTTCTTACCTCAAAGCCTGTTAGAAGGCTGCTGCAGGCTTTGGTCAGCCCGCTCTTGGCAAGCTGAACCTTTTGAATCACCGCACTCATGATAGTGCGGTGTTCTTCCTCGATGGCAGCGCCTTTAAGCGCCTCCAACAAGTTATCCAGCACCTCCGGTTGGACGGAGGTCGCCGGTGTCACGGTCTTGCCCTTCTTTTGAAGGGGCCGCCCGCCGAACTCTGGAACCACTGCGGGTTCCGATGTAGAGTCCGGCACAAAGTCCGGGGGGCAGCCTGATGGCGCCTCCAGAGCCTCCTCCTGATGGGTCCCTCTTGGGATCCCACCTCGGCATCCTCGTCGGCGCGGGGGGTAGAGGCGGTCGGAAGTGAATCCACATCCGACGGGGCCAACGACCCGCTCGATGAAGCGGGGAGATCATCATCGGCCGGACTACGGACAGAATGCGGCATTAGAAGGACACTACGCGACACGAAAGAAATTGCATATCAAGGATCCGGATACTTACGATCTTGCCGGACGCCTGGCCCTTGAAGGCCACTCCTCCTCGCCAACGATGGTGTTGGCGAAACTGTCCGGGGGAATAGTTCTCCCCTCTTGGACCCTTGGCCTCCCCTACCGGGAAGCCTTCCTCTTCTTCTCTCCTCCTCCGGAGAGAGTCCTCTTCCTCCTCCTCGTCTTCGGGAGGAGTCGCCTCGTCGTCGGACGCTCGACACGGAACTCTTTTGAGTCCCCACGGCCACCTTCTTGGCCTTCTTCTCCGGCACCACGTGCGGTGCTGGAACCAGCAGCCGTACTAGACGGGCGTTCACTGGGTCTTCTGGCATGGGAGCTGGGCTGATGAGCTGCTCGGCCTTCTCCATCCATTCCTATCAAAGGAAAAGAGAGAAATGGAAACCCTCTTTGAATCAGTTTTATTACCATAAGTGTCCCGTAAAGGGGTTGAATCACTTACCTCGTCAGCCGGATGCTGCGAGCGAAAACCGCGATCTTCCGTCGCGGATGCGGGGGCTTCGGCGCCCTTAAACAGCACCCTCCAGGCGCCTTCGTATGTCGTATCGAAGAGCCCGCTTAGCGCCTGGTGCTGTTCCGGATTGAACTCCCACAGATTGAATGCCCGTTCTTGGCATGGGAGAATCCGGCAGATGAGCATGACTTGGACCACGTCGACGAGCCTGAGCTTATTGCTCACCGGCCACGGATGCGCACTCGAGTCCGTCAGCTCCTTCGGATTACCCCACAGCAAGCCCTTCTTTTTCCAGGAGGTGAGCTGCGTGGGGACGCCAGATCTAAACTCGGGGGCCGCCGCCCATGTGGGCTTGCGCGGCTCGGTGATGTAGAACCACCCCAATTGCCACCCCTTGTCAGAGTCCACGAAGGCCCCTTCGAGCCAAAGGACGTTGGGCAACTTACCCAACATGGCGCCTCCGCATTCCGCTTGCGTGCCCTTCACAACCTTCGGCTTGACGTTGAAGGTCTTGAGCCATAGGCCGAAGTGGGGCCGGATGCAGAGGAAGGCCTCACACACGACGATGAACGCCGAGATGTTGAGGATGAAGTTAGGCGCCAGATCGTGGAAATCCAGGCCGTAGTAAAACATGAGCCCCCGGACGAATGGGTGGAGTGGGAAGCCCAGTCCGCGGAGGAAGTGGGGAAGGAAGACGACCCTCTCATGGGGCCCAGGGGTAGGGATGAGCTGCCCCTCGTCGGGCAACCAATGCGTGATATCGCCGGAGAGGTATCCGGCGCTGCGCAGTTTGGTGATGTGCTCCTCCTTAATGGTGGAGGCCAATCATTTGCCTCCCACTCCGGACATATTCGGAGAAGGACGAGGCGAGATGCGCGAGCTTGGGCATTGGAGCTTGAGTGCGCGGAGATGGATAAGCAAAGGAGGAAGAAGGCGTAGGTGAGAAGGTAAATCCTTATCCCTTATATATAGGGGGACGAAAAACTGTGCGCCCCCCACCGGCCTGGTAAAACTCGCTTATCTCCCAAGCGCCACCATCAATGGCGCGGTTGGGTTACCCACGTCCGTATTGATGAGAATCCCGGAATAAGGGAACACGATCTACGCTCGACAAGGCGTGCCAAGGAAACCGCCGCTAAGCGTCTTTGAGGTGGTATAGTAAAAACGATTCAAACAGAGGCTTGGTAGCGGTGTGATGTCATGCCGCATAATACGCCGCAGATTGGACTGGTGTACATTTTATTCTCTCTACGGTGGAATGTGGAATTTATTTTGCGAGCCGGACACTATCCCGGTGTTCATGATCTTCTTTGGATTATTCAAGGAGGAACCCGCCTTGCAATGCCGAACATTATGCGCGCGGACTTATCGTCATTGAAGCCTGGTTCGAGGCTCTTGAGGAGTCTGGACTAGGGGTGTCCGGACAACGGACTATCATCGTCCACGGACTCCAAGACTACGAAGATACAAGATTGAAGACTCCGCCCCGTGTCCGGATGGGACTTTCCTTGGCGTGGAAGGCAAGCTTGGCGATACAGATATGTAGATCTCCTACCATTGTAACCGACTGTGTAACCCTAGCCTCCTCCGGTGTCTATATAAACCGGAGGGCTTTAGTCCGTAGGACACAACATACATTACAACAATCATACCATAGGCTAGCTTTAGGGTTTAGCCTCCTTGATCTCGTGGTAGATCCACTCTTGTACTACCCATATCATCAATATTAATCAAGCAGGACGTAGGGTTTTACCTCCATCGAGAGGGCCCGAACCTGGGTAAAACATCGTGTCCCTCGTCTCCTGTTACCATCCGCCTAGACGCACAGTTCGGGACCCCCTACCCGAGATCCGTCGGTTTTGACACCGACACCTATGCATCAAAACCACAACGATAGTTCGTCAAGTTAGTGCTGTTTTAACCTTCTCAAGGACTGGGCGTAGCCACATTCGGTTCAACTAAAGTTGGAGAAACTGACACCCGCCAGTCACCTGTGTGCAAAGCACATTGGTAGAACCAGTCTCGCGTAAGCGTACGCGTAATGTCGGTCCGGGCCGCTTCATCCAACAATACCGCCGAACCAAAGTATGACATGCTGGTAATCAGTATGACTTGTATTGCCCACAACTCACTTGTGTTCTACTCGCGCATATAACATCAACACATAAAACCTAGGCTCGGATGCCACTGTTGGGGAACGTAGTAATTTCAAAAAATTTCCTATGCACACGCAAGATCATGGTGATGCATAGAAACGAGAGGGGAGAGTGTTGTCCATGTACCCTCGTAGACCGAAAGCGGAAGCATTAGCACAACGCGGTTGATGTAGTCGTACGTCTTCACAGCCCGACCGATCAAGCACCAAAAGCACGGCACCTCCGAGTTCTTGCACACGTTCAACTCGATGACGTCCCTCGAACTCCGATCTAGTCGAGTGTCGAGGGAGAGTTCCGTCAGCACGACGGCGTGGTGTGACGCCCCCGATTTAATCGTACACTAATCATGCACGCAAACGTGTACGATCAAGATCAGGGACTCACGGGAAGATATCACAACACAACTCTAAAAGTAAAATAAGTCATACAAGCATCATAATACAAGCCAGGGGCCTCGAGGGCTCGAATACAAGTGCTCGATCATAGACGAGTCAGCGGAAGCAACAATATCTCGAGTACGACATAAGTTAAACAAGTTGCCATAAGATGGCTAGCACAAACTGGGATACAAATCGAAGAGGCGCAGCCTCCCGCTCGGGATCCTCCTAAACTACTCCCGGTCGCCGCCGCAGTCGCACGTAGTAGTAGGCACCTCCGAGTAGTAGTCGCCGCCGACGGCGGCGATGGCGTCTCGCTCTGAGCTCCAACATCTGGTTGCGACAACCGTAAAGAAAGGAAAGGGGGAAAGGGGGAGAAAGCAACCGTGAGTACTCATCCAAAGTACTCGCAAGCAAGGAGCTACACTACATATGCATGGGTATATGTGTAAGGAGGCCATATCGGACCGAATCTGAGAATGCCGTAATAAGAGGGGATAGCTAATCTCGCCGAAGACTACGCTTCAGCAGCCTCCGTCTTGCAAAGACATGTAGAAGAGAGTAGATTGAAGTCCTCCAAATAGCATCTCCAAGTAGCATCTCCAAGTAGCATCTCCAGAGCATCGCATAGCATAATCCTACCCGCGATCCCTCCTCGTCGCCTGTTAGAGAGCGATCACCGGGTTGTATCTCGCACTTGGAAGGGTGTGTTTTATTAAGTATCCGGTTCTAGTTGTCATAAGGTCAAGGTACAACTCCGGTCGTCCTTTACCGAGGGACACGGCTATTCAATAGATTAACTTCCTGCAGGGTGCACCACATAACCCAACACGCTTGATCCCATTTGGCGGACACACTTTCTGGGTCATGCCCGCCTCGGAAGATCAACACGCCGCAGCCCCACCTAGGCACAAGAGAGAGGTCAAGACGCGCGGTCTAAACCTAAGCGACAGGGTGCAGGCCCATCGCCCAATGCACACTGCGACGTTATGCGGCGGCCGGAAGCGAACCAGCCCCTAATACAAGTGCGAGCTTACGTTCCAATCCGTAGCGCGCCGCTTTCGATTCTTGACGTCAAGAAGGCTTCGCCGATACCACAGCGTCGGGATACCCATAACTACTCCCACATAGATGGTTAGTGCGTATAGACCAAATGGCGGACTCGGATCAAATACCCAGATCTCGTTAAGCGTGTTATTATGAAGTAACCATGACGCCGACGAGGCCAGGCCCACCTCTCACCTAGGCGGTCTCAACCTGCCTGTCGCTCCGACACAAAGATCCACACAGAGGGCCGTCGGGACAAAGGTCCTTTCAGCCCTAATCAAGTGAATCACTCATGGTACTCTTGAGCGGACCCGACTTTAGTCACCATCGTAGTATGTATGTATGTATAGTATATACGCGTGATCACCTCCCGAGTGATCACGGCCCAATAGTATAGCAAGGCGATCGACAAGAATGTAGGGCCAATGATGATAAACTAGCATCCTATACTAAGCATTTAGGACTGCGGGTAAGGTATCAACAGATGTAGCAACAATGTCGGGCTATGCATCGTAATAGGATTAACTAAAGCGGTAACATGCTACACTACTCTAATGCAAGCGATATAGAGGAGAATAGGCGATATCTGGTGATCAAGGGGGCTTGCTGGTTGCTCGGCAAGAGAGGGGTCGTCAACACCGTAGTCGAACTGGGCAGCAGCAGCGTCGGTCTCGTAGTCTACCAGAGAGAAGAGGGGGAAGAAACAATGAATACAATGCAAACAGATGCATATCGATGCATGACAAGACAAGTAACGATGCTAGGTGTGCCCAATCGCGGTAGTAGGTGATACCGATGAAGGGGGAAAACATCCGGGAAAGTATTCCCGGTGTTCTGCGTTTTCGGACCGGTGAACCGGAGGGGGAAAGTTGCATGTTTGGTATGCTAGGGGTGTGTGGCGGACGAACGGGCTGCGTAACCGGATTCGTCTCGTCGTTCTAAGCAACTTTCATGTAGAAAACATTTTCATCCGAGTTACGGTTTATTTTCTATGAATTTTCAAAGATTAAACCATTTTCTAGATTTATTTAAATTAGCAGAAAAGATAAAATGATGTCAAGATGAGCGTCTTTGATGACGTCGTGATCAAGCAGACTCACTGACCAGGTCAAACTGACCAACGGGTCCCACATGTCATAGACAAAGGGCTAACGGTGGGTTATTTTAAATTAACAGGGTGTTAATTAGCAGTTGGGCCCCACATGTCAGTGGCTAATTAGCTAAACTAATTACTTTTAATTATAAAACCATTTTAATTAGCTTAATTATGTGGTGGGGCCTACACGTCGCTGGTACTTGGCTTGATCGGCGATTGATCGGGTCAACCGGTCGGTCAATCGGGGCCATAGGGCTCGCTGGCGGCGACACTCGGGTGGCCCTGTGTCGGCCACGTCGGCAACATCGAAGCGGCGCCGAGTTGTCTCCGCGACCATATTCAACGGCGGCGCTCGGGAATGGCGGAAATCGGCTACAAAGGTCGCTTCGGCCCGTCGCGTGAAGGCTCGTTTGAGCGGCGTCGAGCCAGCGCATCCAACGATGCTGATGGGAGGGCTTGGGGGCGGCCGACGCATCGCCGGCGACGAGCAAGGCGGCGGTGGCGTTCGGTGGCGCAAGGAGAAGTGGGCTGTGGGGGCTCTTTCGGTGCGGAAACAAGGGCATTCGAACGCGGGCATCACACCGTGTCGAACGGCGGCAACGGTGGCCGTTGAAGCGGCTGCGGCGTCGGGTGCGAAGTCTAACGACGGTGACCGGAGCTCGAGCACGCGTGGAAGCTAACTACGGTGCACGGGGAGGAGAAGGGAGAGGGGGGTTGAAGCGACTGCTCACCGGGCCCTGCAGGTGTGCACAAGTGGGCTCGGGGAAGAACCGGTGGAGCAGATCGACGGCGTGGTCGTGCGGTGGCCGTAGATGAGGAAGATGAAGAAGGCGACGACGGTGGCGCTCCCGGTCCCGATCCAGTGTGGAGGAAGAAGAGGCGGACCACAGCGGAGCCCCGGACTTGTCGGAGCAGCGAGCAGGCGGCAGTGGCGCGGGCTTCCGGTGGCGCTGCCATGGCGGGAGAGGAGAAGCAGCAGCCCGTGGGGAAGGGGATCTGAGTGGGGAGGCGGAGAAGCGCGCAAGGGTGAGTGGGCGAGTGGCGGTAGGTGAGGGGAGGATCCGAGGCGTCGAGGGCGTTCTTATCCCGCCCTCGCCGTCGGCGAGGTGGTTGGTTGGCGGACAAGACGGGCGCGCCTCGGTCGGTCGAGCAGGGGAGGGAGAGCGATGCGGGGAGCTGGGTGGCCTGGTCGGCCAGTGGGCCGAGGCCCATGGGGCGGTGGCAGTGGGCCAATCGGCCCGATTGAGGGGGCTTTTCCTTTTTGATTTCTCTTTTATGTTCAAAATTCAGAGACATCTAGGGAATATTTTGGGCTACCAAAATACTTTGAAAAAATGTGGGATGGCCACTTAAATTCTTTCTAGTATTTGTCAACGCCACAAAGAGTTTGGGGCCATCGGGAGTTGTCCAAGCATTTTTAGTAAATGAAAAGGACATCTTAAATCTTGTTGGACTAGATAATAAATCCAGGGCAATTTGGGAATTTCAAAATGTTGGCTTCAACATGACAACTATCTAGGGATTATTTGCCATAGGATGAACTTTTTAGGTTTCATGTTTGTGAAAAAGAATTTTTGACTTTATATTGGATTTGAATTTGAATGGTGATTTGGATCAAGTGAAAAATTATCAACTTGAGAACTCGATGACATGGCACCATTAACGGTGATTCTTGTAGCATGACTTTGGGGTGTTACAAATCTCCTCCACTACAAGAAATCTCGTCCCGAGATTTAAGTGGTGAAGTAAAGAGTAACCGGAGAACCGGCCCATATAGGGTTAATTGTCTGGTGAACAATCCAGGAAATGAGGTAGATGTATCTCTCGAGTTGAAACTTAATAAAACATCGAGAGCAAGGTATGAAGGTACAATAGGAAGTTTCAACCGAATGAACAAACGATTGATACCTAGACAGAGTGAGAGAAAGGGGTTCAGAGCATCGGGAATAGATCATCTCTCGGAAGGTGGCTCGTGACATGATATGAAGCCATATGCAAGAATATTTTGGAATCGAAGATATACAGGAGAGTCAGGTTTCGATCGTGTGGAACTGTGGGTTATGGGCCCACCATGTGGTTGAAAGTAGAAAAGGGGCCGACATCTTGCATGGCCATGATAGCAAGGCGTGTCAAAGGGTAGTCTGTCAGTTATGTCGGCAACAACAACGATACCAAGGGCGAGGGACGAAGAGAACCATTTTCCTGCTCGTTGAACGAGGCGGACCAATAGGCAAAGTTCTCATCCATCGGTGGTTACCGAAATGTCACCAACGATAGTAACAGGGTCTTACTGGCAGAGTTGTACCACGTGGTGCTTACCTAAGGTGGAATTACCACTGCTCAATTAAATAGATTATAAGAAAGTTTGAACAAGACAACGGAAAGGATAATGTGTTTAAACACATATTTCAAGGGTATATCCTTCCCAAGGACAAGCGAGTATGATGTCCATGACAGATATCTTGAGAAAACTCCTTAGGTGCGGAGAGAATTTTCATGACATTACCCATACAGCGGTGGTTGGATACTCGAGCAGGAAACATTTAGCCTTGGGCTTCAAACGTTTTTTTGTTGAAAATCGGAGTACCACAGACATGCTTCGAGATAGCATTGACATGGTCTTCAAGCAAAGGTCGGACTTTGGATACGCAAAGGATCCATCAGGATAACTTATTAAACAAGGCATTCAAGTTCCTCATGGAAATTGGTTAACCTTGTTTAAAAAGGAAACTATAACAATAGGCCCTTCAGCCAGGTGTGCTGGGCATGACATCACCTTACCGGGTCATAAAAGACCAGTGTTATAACGCTTGGAAATATGTTCCAACCATCATATCTGACCGAGGTTCAGATCCGATTGGTGTCAGGATACCTCCGACTTAGTATGCCTGAGAAGAAAAGGTGCAACACAATTGACGAGATGACAATGTAAGATTCTCGGGAAAAGAACTATGAAGTGATTTCCGTTAACAAGAGTTCATCATTAACCCAAGGAGAGGACAAGGAGGTGTCTGGTGAACTCAACGGCAATTCATCGAGATTTCCAAAAGATGGATCTCCACAATTAAGTGAACAAGGAGATAACATTTGTCAGATCAAATGATATAAGGAAGTATGCTCAAGGAAAACATACACAATTAAACGTTGGTTGAAAGGTGCGCCCAAAATATGGGTTGGGTTGCACGACCAATGTCCAGAATGGTGATTTAATAAGCCATAGTCGTAGAATGAAATCAGAGACAAATAACTTCAAAGCAAGAGGGTTGCTCGAAGTTTAGAATTTACACATCACAGACCATCTGTCGGTATTCCGGTTAGAAATATCACGGGGACCAAGAAAAGAATGGTGAGGTTAATAAGTATCACTGTTATCAAGAATTCTTAAGGGTGGTGAATTTCTCACGACATCTTTGACATAAAAGATGGCAATACTCCAAGGTAGAACATAACATAAGTTGGATAGCAAGGATCTCAAGGTACGACACAAAACATGAACAAGTTTGTGTTGGAGGGAAGGCAATAAAGTGGCCGATGATAACGCAATCATCGAGGGGCAAGGATGGTATTTACCATCATGAATTTGATTGATATCCTGGAAGAGCACAGAATGGTGATGATGATCATCACAAATTTTATCGAGAGGTTTCATGAAGATGTAATCGGACATCCACTACATCAAGTAAAAGGACTGATGCAGCAAAAGATTTTTTTTTTGAACCACGGATACGACACCAGCTCGGAATCAACCTTGTTGTTCAAGGTGGAATGATAAGACGAGGAAATCGACATAAGCTTAGCTCATCATCGAAGGTTGTGCTCCAGGATTAAGGACCTGGTAGCACAGTTAAATTTAGCATGATAATGATATAGTCGATCAGGCTAGGAATGACTTGAAGGATTATTTAACTTGTAACCAATGAAAATTACTTAGAGTTATTGAATCGAAGTGCGGAATCGATTCACTTACCGGTGTTCTCGAGTGAAATAACTCAGAACCCAGGGGAAATCTAAAATCGGTGAGAAGCAATAATAGATGAAGACTCATAAGAAGCAACACAGTTCTTAGATATTCTCGAGATACCCGAGGGTAGATCAAGGTAGAGGTTGGACTGGTGTATTGACTTGCAAAAGACAAGTGCTTAAACTTGCACAAGAAATGGTATTTAAAGGAGAACATGGTCGGAACCACGATTGCAAAAGGCGGATCCAGATATAAGATGAACTTATACCAAAGGAATAATTAATTTAATAGAAGCTTTAATGATACGATCTACATCGTGTCCATGGGCATGGACACAAAGTTCAAGGTCGACTCCCACTTCTTCAATGCATAACCTTTCATTCACTTCTCTAGATAAAAATGATTTCAAAGTGTCAAAACCTACGGTGAATTATCGAGGAGTATGACCCGTGAAAACTTCCGAGTTCACACATATTAAGGAAGGCATAGCAGGGCATCTTAGGAACATATACCACAAACTTTAGGAGTAATTAATACAAACTCGATAGTAGAGCAAGTTCAAAAGTAGATGATACAATTTACCAAAGGCATTATATACCCATGGAAAGGTTCTCAAGGTTATTCAATATGAAGGACACTGTCGGATAGAATCCAACAAAGGAACCGATGGTCCACAAGGAATCTGATGTGAGCATCGATACTCAATCAGAAGAGGAAAGAATGCAAATGCAACAGGTTATGGAATCATCTGAATAATTCCAAGCTTAAATGCAAAGGAATTATGATTTTCAAATCATGGGAATAGAAGCAATGTTCTGATTACGGATGGATAAGTTGAATAGCCTTAGGGTACTATCGACGACATTTGGATTGGTTGATAACCAGCTCATGTTTAAAATGACGTCTGAGCTAGAAAGATAATTTAAAAGGACCAACTGATGAGTGTGTGCTTTCACACACATGTTTGAATCGATAGGACCAAAATGACGGTGTCTAAGGATACTAACGAATATTGCCAGACATATGGAAAGCATCCATAATGCAAGCAGACAAGTATTGCCGAGCAATAAGCTACTAAGGATTTTTGGAGGATCAAATAGTATTTCGAAGACCAATGTGAAACACATGAACAAGTGGGGTTGAACGGATACTCAATAAGGCGAGAAATTAATCATAGGGGTATTCCGGTGGCAAGGAACTGCTAGGCAGTAGGCACAAAGTATTCTCGAAATAATAGAGAAAACTTCGGGGTATGTTGTACTAACAAGATCAATGGGGGATGATCGTATGAATGGCAAGTGTAAGTAGTTATCCATAAGGATGTTTCGGTGGTAGGGAATTGCAAACGCGAGGCACAAGGTCTCGAGAGAATATCGAGAGTATCTTCTTCTTCAGTGCGAACGGTCATCGGTAACAAGGGGCTCTCGGGAGAAAGTACTTGCGAGAACCTAAAGTTAGTTTTGTTTTAGCAAAATCATTTAACCCGAATAGAAAAGAGCTCGAGTCCCGAGTAAAGATCAAGGAATAAAAGATCCTAATACCACCCAAATGGCGACGTGGGCCTATAGGCCACACAGCCATGTTAGTAAAGGTTTTGCAATGACTAGACTCAACTTCGCCAAGGAGTGTGGAAGGGGATTCCCTACAGCAATCGGCTCGATACCAACTTCAGACGCTTCGATTTAATCAGACACTAATCATGCACGCAAACGTGTACGATCAAGATCGAGGACTCACGGAAGATATCACAACACAACTCTAAAAGTAAAATAAGTCATACAAGCATCATAATACAAGCCAGGGCCTCGAGGGCTCGAATACAAGTGCTCGATCATAGACGAAGTCAGCGGAAGCAACAATATCCGAGTACGACATAAGTTAAACAAGTTGCCATAAGATGGCTAGCACAAAGCAGGATACAAATCGAAGAGGCGCAGCCTCTGCTCAGGATCCTCCTAAACTACTCTCAGTCGTCGCCGATGACCGCACGTAGTAGTAGGCACCTCCAGTAGTAGTCGCCGCCGACGGTGGCGCTCGCCTCTGGCTCCAACATCTGGTTGCGACAACCAGAAAGAAAGGAAAGGGGAAAAGGGGAGAAAGCAACCGTGAGTACTCATCCAAAGTACTGCAAGCAAGGAGCTACACTACATATGCATGGGTATATGTGTAAGGAGGCCATATCGAGGATGAGCTGCGAGAATGCCGTAATAAGAGGGGATAGCTAATCTCGTCGAAGACTACGCTGGCAGCCTCCGTCTTGCAAAGATGTAGAAGAGAGTAGATTGAAGTCCTCCAAATAGCATCTCCAAGTAGCATCTCCAAGTAGCATCTCCAAGAGCATCGCATAGCATAATCCTACCCGCGATCACCTCCTCGTCGCCTGTTAGAGAGCGATCACCGGGTTGTATCCGCACTTGGAAGGGTGTGTTTTATTAAGTATCCGGTTCTAGTTGTCATAAGGTCAAGGTACAACTCCGGTCGCCCTTTACCGAGGGACACGGCTATTCAATAGATTAACTTCCCTGCAGGGTGCACCACATAACCCAACACGCTTGATCCCATTTGGCGGACACACTTTCCGGTCATGCCCGCCTCGGAAGATCAACACGCCGCAGCCCCACCTAGGCACAACAGAGAGGTCAAGACGCCGGTCTAAACCTAAGCGCCACAGGGTGCAGGCCCATCGCCCAATGCACACTCACGTTGCGTTGGCGGTAGGAAGCGTAACTAGCCCCTAATACAAGTGCAAAGCTTACGTTCCAATCCGGTAGCCGCGCCGCTCGATTCTTGGACGTCAAGAAGGCTTCGGTGATACCACGACATCGGGATACCCATAACTACTCCCACGTAGATGGTTAGTGCGTATAGACCAAATGGCCGACTCGGATCAAATACCCAGATCTCGTTAAGCGTGTTATTATGAAGTAACCATGACGCCGACCGAGGCCAGCCCACCTCTCACCTAGGCGGTCTCAACCTGCCTGTCGCTCCGACACAAAGATCCACACAGAGGGCCGTCGGGACAAAGGTCCTTTCAGCCCCAATCAAGTGAATCACTCGCGGGTACTCTTGAGCGGACCCGACTTTAGTCACCATCTCGTAGTATGTATGTATGTATAGTATATACGCGTGATCACCTCCCAGTGATCACGGCCCAATAGTATAGCAAGGCGCATCGACAAGAATGTAGGGCCAATGATGATAAACTAGCATCCTATACTAAGCATTTAGGATGCGGGTAAGGTATCAACAGATGTAGCAACAATGTCGGGCTATGCATCGAGAATAGGATTAAGAAAGCAAGAATATGCTACACTACTCTAATGCAAGCAAGATAGAGGAGAATAGGCGATATCTGGTGATCAAGGGGGGCTTGCTGGTTGCTCTGGCAAGAGAGAGGGTCGTCAACACCGTAGTCGAACCGGGCAAAGAAGCAGTGTCGGTCTCGTAGTCTACCGAGAGAAGAGGGGAAGAAACAATGAATACAATGCAAACAGATGCATATCGATGCATGACAAGACAAGTAACGATGCTAGGTGTGCCCAATCGCGGTAGTAGGTGATACCGATGAAGGGGAAAACATCAGGAAAGTATTCCCGTGTTCGCGTTCGGACGGTGAACCGGAGGGGAAAGTTGCGTGTTCGGTATGCTAGGGGTGTGTGGCGGACGAACGGGCTGCATAACCGGATTCGTCTCGTCGTTCTGAGCAACTTTCATGTAGAAAACATTTTCATCCGAGTTACGGTTTATTTTCTATGAATTTTCAAAGATTAAACCATTTTCTGGATTTATTTAAATTAGCAGAAAAGATAAAATGATGTCAGCATGACGTGCTGATGACGTCAGCAGTCAACAGACTCGCTGACCAGGTCAAACTAACCAACGGGTCCCACATGTCATAGACAAAGGGCTAACGGTGGGTTATTTTAAATTAACAGGGTGTTAATTAGCAGTTGGGCCCCACATGTCAGTGACTAATTAGCTAAACTAATTACTTTTAATTATAAAACCATTTTAATTAGCTTAATTATGTGGTGGGGCCTACACGTCGCTGGTCTGGGGCTGCCAGTCAGCGATGATCGGGTCAACCCGGTCAATGGGGCCATAGGGCTGGCTGGTGGCGACTCAGGGGTGGCCTTGTGTCGGCCATGTCGGCAACACCGGAAACGGCGCCGGAGTTGTCTCCGCGACCATATTCAACGGCGCTGGCCAGAATGGCCGGAAATCGGCTACAAGGGGTCGCTCGGCCCGGCGTAGGCTCGTTTGAGCGGCCGAGCCGCGCATCCAACGATGCTGATGGGAGGGTTAGGGGCGGCGCCGCGACGCCGCGCGACGAGCAAGGCGGCGGTGGCGTTCCGTGGTGCAAGGAGAAGTGGGCTGTGGGGGCTCTTTCGGTGCGGAAACAAGGGCATTCGAACGCGGGCATCACACCGTGTCGAACGGCGGCAACGGTGGCCGTTGAAACGGCCCGCAGCGTCGGCTGCGAAGTCTAACGACGGTGACCGGAGCTCGAGCACGTGTGGAAGCTAACTACGGTGCACGGGAGGAGAAGGAGAGGGGGTTGAAGCGGCGCCACGGGCCCCGCGGTGTGCACAAGTGGGCTCGGGAAGAACCGGTGGAGCGGACGACGGCGTGGTCGTGCGGTGGCCGTAGATGAGGAAGATGAAGAAGGCGACGACGGTGGCACTCCGGTCCCGATCCGGTGTGGAGGAAGAAGAGGAGGACCACGACGGAGCCCCGGACTTGTCGGAGCAGCGAGCAGGCGGCGGTGGCGCATGGGCTTCGCGGTGGGGCGCTGCCATGGCGGAGAGGAGAAGCGGCAGCCGTGGGGGAAGGGGATCTGAGTGGGGAGGCGGAGAAGGCGCGCAAGGGTGAGTGGGCGAGTGGCGGTAGGTGAGGGGAGGATCCGAGGCGCCGAGGGGCGTTCTTATCCCACCTCGTCGACGGGCGAGGTGGTTCGGGCGGCGACAAGACGGCGCGCCCTCGGTCGGTCGAGCAGGGGAGGGAAGAGCGTCTGCGGGAGCTGGGTGGCCTGGTCGGCCGGTGGGCCGAGGCCCATGGGGGTGATGGGCTAGTGGGCCAATCGGCCCAGATTGAGGGGGCTTTTCCCTTTTTTTGATTTCTCTTTTATGTTCAAAAATTCAGAGACATCTAGGGAATATTTTGGGCTACCAAAATACTTTGAAAAAAATGTGGGACTGGCCACTTAAATTCTTTCTAGTATTTGTCACTGCCACAAAGAGTTTGGGGCCATCAGGAGTTGTCCAAGCATTTTTAGTAAATGAAAAGGACATCTTAAATACTGTTGGACTAGATAATAAATCCCAGGGGCAATTTGGGAATTTCAAAAATGTTGGCTTCAACATGACAACTATCTAGGGATTATTTGCCATAGGATGAACTTTTTAGGTTTCATGTTTGACGAAAAAGAATTTTTGACTTTATATTGGATTTGAATTTGAATGGTGATTTGGATCAAGTGAAAAATTATCAACAGTAACCTGATGACATGGCACCATTAACAGGTGATTACTGTAGCATGACACTGGGGGTGTTACACGTGGTGACGATGATGATGTTCTACCAACGCAGGGCTTCGCGTAAGCACTGCTATGATATTATCGAGGTGGAATATGGTGTAGGGGGGCACCGCACAGGCTAATAGATCTCAAGTATCAACTGTTGTTGTGTCTAGAGGTGCCCTCCTGCCCCCGTATATAAAGGAGCAAGGGGAAGGGGGCGGCCGGCCAGGAGGGGGCATGCCAGGAGGAGTCCTACTCCCACTGGGAGTAGGACTCCCTCCTTTCCTTGTCCAAGTAGGAGATGGGGAAGGAAGGGAGAGAGGGGAGGAAGGAAAGGGGGGCGCTGCCCCCTCCTTGTCCTATTCGGACTAGAGGGTGAGGGGGCGCGCGGCCTGCCCTGGCCACCCATCCTCTTCTCCACTTTGGGCCCATGAGGCCCATTAACTCCCCGGGGGGTTCCGGTAACCCCCCGGTACTCCGGTATATATCCGATAACCCCCGAAACCATTCCGGTGTCTAAATATAGTCGACCATTATATGAATCCTCATGTCTCGATCATTTCGAGACTCCTCGTCATCTCTGTGATCACATCCGGGACTCTGAACTATCTTCGGACATCAAAACACATGAACTCATAATATGACTGTCATCTAACTTTAAGCGTGCGGACCCTACGGGTTCGAGAACTATGTAGACATGACCGAGACACGTCTCTGGTCAATAACCAATAGCGGAACCTGGATGCTCATATTGGCTCCTACATATTGTACAAAGATCTTTATCGGTCAAACCGCATAACGACATACGTTGCTCCCTTTGTCATCGATATGTTACTTGCCCGAGATTCGATCGTCGGTATCTCACTACCTAGTTCAATCTCGTTACCGTCAAGTCTCTTTACTCGTTATGTAATACATCATTCCGTAACTAACTGATAATCCCCAAGTGCAGGGAATCATCGTAGCAATTTCCAAAGGTGGCAGTGATAAGTATGGAGTGTCGAACCCACAAGGAGCAAAAGGTAAGATCAATATTCTCTCAAGCCCTATCTGCCACTGATACGACTCTACATACACCAAACGTTTGCTTCCAACTAGAAACGAGAAATAAAACTATGTTGTGGGTATGAAGAGGATAACTTTGTATGATATCGGAGAGCTAAAATATAAAAGTAGGTGCTGTTATCATAAAGTTAGAATATATTACTAAATAATAGCGAGTATGGAATAATGATGGATCGGTGTGCGGAATTGTCCTAGGCAATTGTTAAGAAGACCGGTAATCACTATTGTAGTTTCATATGAGGGAGAGGCATAAGCTAGCATACTTTCTCTACTTGGATCATATGCACTTATGATTGGAACTCTAGCAAGCATCCGCAACTACTCCCTCTGTCCCATAATGTAAGACGTTTTCTAACACTACACTAGTGTCAAAAAACGTCTTACATTATGGGACAGAGGGAGTACTAAAGATCATTAAGGTAAAACCCAACCATAGCATTAAAGCACCAAGTCCTCTCTATTCCCATACGCAATAATCCCTCTTACTCGGGTTTGTGTTTCAGTCACTCACCAACCCACTATAAGCGAATCATGAACGTATTGCAACACCCTACAGCGGGAATCCCTCACGCTTGCGCAACACGGAGGGCACCATAGGATAGCGCCAAAATAAAACATACAACTCATACCAATCTAGATCATCAATCAACCCAGAGACAAAAGATATATACTCAAAACATCATAGGATGGCAACACATCATTGGATCATAATATGTGGCATAAAGCATCATGTTCAAGTAGGGATTACAGCGGGGTGCGGGAGAGTGGACCACGTAAAAGAGATGAGGATGGATGTTGATGAAGACAATCACCGCGGCGATGATTCCCCTCCCGATGGCACTCCGGTGCCACTAAGAGAGAGGAGGAGAGGTTCTCCCCCTTGTGCTTCCTCCTCCATGGCTTTCCCCCTCTGGTCCTTGGCCTTCATGGCGATGAGGGCCCCTCCGAGATCCTCCTCCATGGCCTTCGGTGATGATGGCCCCCTCCGGCAGGGGGCCAGAGGGGGCCTAGATTGATTTCTCGTGGCTACAGAGGCTTGCGGTGGCGGAACTTCCGATCTAGGTTAATTCCCGAAGGTTTCTGTATTTATAGGAATTTTTGGCGTTGGTTTCACGTCAGGAGGGTCTCTGGGCTGTCCACGAGATAGGGGGGTGCGCCCTAGGGGGGGCGCCCCCCACTCTCGTGGGCAGCCCGGGACTCTTCTGGCCCAACTCCGATGCTCCGTGGTCTTCTTTTGGTCCATAAAAAATCCTCAAAAATTGGCACGTCAATTGGACTCCGTTTGGTATCCCTTTTCTGTAAAACACAAAAACAAGGAGAAAACAAAAACTGGCACTGGGCTCTAGGTTAATAGGTTAGTCCCAAAAATCATATAAAATGACATATATATTCATATAAAACATCATAGATGGATAATATAATAGCATGAATACTTCATAAATTATAGATACGTTGGAGACGTATCACTAACTCATTAGCTACATTGCTTGCAAGGCTTATAGTGATGTGCATTACCGAGAGGGCCTAGAGATACCTCTCTAACAATCGGAGTGACAAAACCTAATCTCGAAATACGCCAACTCAACATGTACCTTTGGAGACACGTGTAGAGCTCCTTTATAATCACCCAGTTACGTTGTGACGTTTGGTAGCACACAAAGTGTTCCTCCGGTAAACGGGAGTTGCATAATCTCATAGTTGTAGGAACATGTGTAAGTCATGAAGAAAGCAATAGCAACATACTAAACGATCAAGTGCTAAGCTAACGGAATGGGTCATGTCAATCATATCATTCTCCTAATGATGTGATCCCGTTAATCAAATGACAACTCATGTCTATGGTCAGGAAACACAATCATCTTTGATCAATGAGCTAGTCAAGTAGAGGCATACTAGTGACACTATGTTTGTCTATGTATTCAACATGTATTATGTTTTCCGTTAATACAATTCTAGCATGAATAATAAACATTTATAACGATATAAGGAAATAAATAATAACTTTATTATTGCCTCTACGGCATATTTCCTTCACGAATCGCCGCCGTCGCCGACCTTGGAGCCCAGCGCCCATGACCGAGATCCGCTGCTGCTGCCGCCTGCGCCCTGCGCGCCCCTCCGCTCGGTCGCCGCCCGCCTCTGGCGTCGGCCGCCCGCCCGGCCCGCGCCGGGACCCGCTGCGCCGCCGTTCGCCCTCCGCCTCGCCGCCGGCTTCGCCCTGCCACTGCACGAGCTCCGCCTCCGCCTCTGCCGCTGGGATCGGACGGATCCGGTCCAGATCCGGCCATCTCCGGCCTCGCCACCGTTCGGGGCATCTCGCCGGAGCCCCGAGGGCGCCGTCGCTGCCCCTGCCTCCCTCGATCCAGGCGGGAACGAGGAGGAGGACGACGCCCTCGCCCTCCCTGGGCCTCCTCCCTTCCCAGGCCCAGTCACCGCGACCCCGAGCCGGCCCATCGCCCCCACGCGGCCCGATTCCCCGTTCCTTTTTTTTCATTGGGTAAAATTTCTTCCAAGTCCTAGAATTACTAATCCATGTATGCATATTTGACCTGTCATAACTTGATGCTCGGTGCTCCATTTTGCGTGCATTATATGTCAAAATGTTCATTGTGAGATGCTCTTAATTTCATTTCATTGTGGCATGCTTGTTTGAGTTCATTTTAATGCCTAAATCATCGTTACAAAACTGCTATGTGATATTGACTGCTGGAATCTGCTGATTGCCAACATCATTTGTGCATCTTGTGAGTGCCACAACTTTGTCTCTGTTGATGCTATGGTGATGATCTTGATATGCACATGTTCTGATCTTCATGCTCTACACTTTGTTGTACTTTGTATTCATGTTAGGGTGCATCTTGATACCTTAAACCCTGTTGCAAAAGTGCATGTTGCTGTTAACTACTGGAAACTGCTGTAACTTGCTGATTTGTCATTTTTGTTGCATTTTGTGTGTGCATCTTATGAGCGTGATGTCTACATGTTTTAGGAGCATTTTTATGCCCTCTTTACAGGGGTACAATCCTTGAATTTTTATATACCCTGTAGTGAGTGCATCAATCTTGTGAAGTGGGCCACTAGCTGTTAACTTTCTGTCAATGCTGAAACTGCTATATCATGTTGCCATGTTTGATTGATGCTACAATTAATCCATGCTTAATCTGGAGATGCTTAGTTGAAACGTTGTCACACCCTAGCTAGTTCATGCATTAGAGTGTTGCATCATGTCTATTTTTTTCAACAGAAACTTGAAATGGGATTGCCAGAACTCCCAGCCCCCTCTGAAACAACTAGGGTTTACTAAAAATATTTTCGATGAACCTGAAATGCCCTTCTAAAATGTCCATCATTTTTGTCTTGGTCCAGAAGCTTTGCCAAAAGTGATACACATTTTCCTAGGTCATCCTAAGGTCATTGAATTAAATCATAGCTATTTGAATTGGGCATTTTAAATTTATAAAATATTTCAAATGTCCAAATATCTCCAAACTAAAATGTTTCATGTTGGAAATATTCCAACAATGGACCAGGAGTAGTTTGGTGAATTTTAGAACCTTTCTGGTATTCTAAATAACTCAACAAAGTTGCAGGAAAATAGAAAAAGAAAAACAGAAAGCAGAAAAACTTATCTGGCGCCGCTTAGCTGGCCCACTGGCCGCCCAGCCCGCCATCAAGGCCAATGAAGCTGCTTGGCTTGCAGCAGGCAGCCAAGGTGCTTCGGCGGCGGCACCGCAGCTTCGCCACTTGTGCTGCCGCCGCCTCGCCTCTCGCCGCCCCATCGCCTTGGATGAGCTCCACGTCGCGCCGGACCCCAGACACCCCTCTCCTCTCGGCTCGCCTCCCTCGCTTCCCCACGCCATGGCCGACGCCACTGCCGCCGCACCACCGTCAGAGCCGCGTCCTCCGTCGACCCCACGCCGCGCCATCGTGTCCAGAGCTCGCCGCCGTCGCTATTTCGAACTAGCGAGCCCCGACGCTCGCGTGCCGCCGCCGACCGAAGCTCGCCCGAAGCGCCACCGCCGGAGATCCCCTTCGCCGCCGCCGCTACAGCTCGTCCCCGACCCCGCTGACGGCCTCTACGTGAGCTCTGTGAGCTCAGCTACCTTCCCAACCCTCTCCCTCTCGCTCCCGTGCACCACAACGACCGCACGAAGCTCACGTGCACCCGCCGTCGCAGACCTCGTCGCCGACGTGCTTCCGGCCACACTCCGGCTACCCCACCGTGTCCAACGCGTTCACTACGTCGCGTTGGAGCTAACCGAGCGCTTCCCGCACCTCACCGCACACCCCACCTCGAGTTCACCCTCACCCGAGCTCCGGTGGCCGCCAAACTCGCCGGCGGCGTAACTCCGCCACCCCGAGCCCAACCACCACCACCAATAGATGCGGCTCGTCCTCAGCTTCACTCGGTGGTCGCCGCGCCCCGTTTGGTGGCCGAAACGGCCAAAACCACTTTCGCCGCGTCGCTCGCCTGTGGCTAAACGCCGATGGGTTTGACCTCGGTTTGACCACGGGTGGGCCAGGTTGACCCCACGGGTCTATGACATGTGGGCCGAGCCACGCTAATTAAACTAGTTTAGTTTTAATTAGATTCTAATTAAACTAACCCCATCGACACACGGGACCCACTGGTCAGGTTTGACTGACCAGCCCGCTGACCCCAGACGTCATCATGACGCAGGTCTTGTATAATATTTAAATTATCGAATTATTTTTACACAGAAATTCGTAAATTGTTTCAAACTTCAAAATTCATATAAAATCAACCATAGCTCCAAATGAGACAAATTATATATGAAAAATGATCAGAAAAATCCAATCTATCCATCTGTACTGGTTTCATGCATGTTTACAGAAGCTAACCCACTGTTTATCACAGAACAAGTTTAAGCACTTTAAATGATCATATATGAGTTTGAATTTTGAATCTTTGGTTCAAATTGGTTCAAACCCATCTGATCTTAGTTGCATTAGCCCAAAGCACTCATTTTGCCATGTCTCATTGCATGCATCATGTTGTTGCATATTGTTTGGTAATGCTTGTGTATCGGTGTTCTCTGCGGCGAGTTACGCTCGAGGAGTACCGTGATAACCCCGACGAAGAGCAATACCGTGCAACGACCCGTCGAGCAAGCAACCAACCATTTGATCATATCGATAAAATCCCATGTTCTTGCTCCTGCTCTCGTTTCATGCATTAAGACAACGCGATTCAAGCTGCTGTGTGTGCTGCGGTAGTTGAACCCATTTCCTCTGCATGACTGTCATTGCCACAAGAATTAGATGAAACCCACTAGCATGTGTAGGAGTTGATTGAGCCATATGATTGTGTTGTTCCTACCTTGCTATGCCTGCTATGCTTAGAGTCGTGTCGGTCCGGTTCATCGGGATGATGGCTAGAGTGAAATGATCAAGTCGGACGAGAGTAAGGTGTTGAACACGATTTGGTAAAGGTATCGATGAAAGGCCATGTAGGAGTACATGGTGGGTTGTTTCATTGAGGCCGTCCTGCTAATCGAGATCTGTATGTGTGATTTAAGATTCAGCTACTACCATGCATTGGGCCCAAACCAATGGACCCTCTCGACTTCTTATCCACCCTAGTCTTGGTCCGGGAGTTGCAAGTAGTTTTCGTGTTTGTAGCCTCATGGAGGCCGTGGACAGCGCTGACCGTAGGGGTGGGCTGTGATGCGGTAGGTACGTGGCACGGTGTACCGGATGCCCGTTTGGTATCTCGGGAACCTGTTCACATCGCTTGGGGCTGTGAGCGAGACTTGGCCGAACTCCTCATAGATGGAACCCAAATAGGCGATAAACCGGACTAGAGGCTTAGGTGTCTAGGTAGGTCGTGGCCGACACCCACGTTGGGCTTCCGCTTGAAGGTTGCCGAGTACATGTCGTAAACGGCGATAAGTGGTGAGCGTGCATGAAGAAGTACACCCCGCAGGTTAACATCATCTATTGAATAGCGCGTCATGTAAAGGACTACTTGGTTGCCTATACAGTTCATAGACAAGTAAATGGATACTACTAAAAGCCTCAAGATAAGCGTGAGTGCCGAGGATGGCTTCTCCGTAGGAAGACGGGGTTGGATCCTCGGTGGTGTATTGGAGTGATGAGTAGTGGACTCGAAAAGCAAAACTATTTCAAGTTGGTGTCTCGTAGGATAGCTTAGCCACGAGTCAAAGCTGGCTTGCTGCAATAACCCCACCAACCCTTCTTGATAATATGCATGTATGTAGGGTCTGATGTAAGTCTTGCTGAGTACCTTTGTACTCATGTTGCTTAATTTACATTTTCAGAAGATGCCTCAAACCCCTCCGACGGGTTCTTCGTAGACGTTGACATCGACGAGTAGACTAAGGCCCAGGTGGTGATCCTGAGCAAGAGAAGGACCATGTAGTGTAGCTGGGCTTACCCTAGCTTCTTTTATTTTACCAGTTGTCTGTACTCAGACAAAACACTTCCGCTATTGGCTTGTATGCTTGTATGACTTGTATGTGGGTCGTGTGACCCGTACTTGTGTGTATGATATGAATGGCTCTCTGAGCCTTTAAATAAAGTACTTGTGTCGTAGAGTCATGTTGTGATGCCTTGTTGTATCTGCACATATGGAGCATATTGTGTGTATGATTGAAATGCTTGGTATGTGTGGGATCTGACTATCTAGTTGTTTATCTTTAGTAGCCTCTCTTACGGGAAATGTCTCCTAGTGTCTCCACCGAGCCATGGTAGCTTGCTCTTGCTCCGAACACTTAGGCTGGCGGCATGTGTCCTTCTTCGTTCACGTATGCCTCCCGGGAAATGTCACGCATTGAGTACCGGAGTCACTGCTAGCCCGGCTACAGCCGGAACTTACTTCTTTGTTGACCGACACGTTCGATCTTCGGGTCATGGATGCTGTCCTCGTAAGTCTGTGCCACTTTGGGTTTACGACTAGTCATGTCAGCCCGGCTCCTTTTCATATGGATGCTAGCGACACTATCATATACGTGCCAAAAGGCTAAACGGTCCGGGCCAAGGTAAGGCGACACCGTTGGGATACCGTGCGTGAGGCCGCAAAGTGATATGATGTGTTACTGAGCTAGATCGATGTGACATTGAGTCGGGTCTGACAGCGTTGGCATCGAGCCGGACTGCTGTAGGTTCTCCAAGCCAAACTGGTCGATGTTGAGTCTAGAAATGCTTTAGTTATATGTAGGGAATTGATTGTGGGATGGTACGTAAGGCTCTTTTTACTCCTTTATCTCATGATATTACGATCCGAGTCGGTCCATTCTTCCACCGGGGTTAAGGATTAGGATCTCTTCTCTCTGTTAGGCTCACGTGTTACTAATCGGTAGTACCTTGTAGGTTTGATGGTTACAAGCCTGGTTCAGTTTACTATCTTGTTATGTTACTAAGTTGGACCCGAACCTTGATATGAAATTGTGGAGTGGTTATGCAATTCCTTGTGAAATGTCTCAATCCTTTGAGCATTTACTGATCGTTATCTTGTCCAAATTCGCTAGAAATACTAATGTCTTTGCATTGTGGTTGTGCTTCCAGATGGCCACTCGTGATCAAAATCAAGTGGTTCGTCGACCGGATGCATTGGGGTGACCGGTCATACAACCATGCTAGTTAGGGTTATGATCGAGCGGGATACCGTTGGTACCCGAATACGATTGAAGAGCGATGTCGAGATTTTAATCAAAGTCGGTATCTTTGCCACCGTCCGGTGTTTCCCTCTTATCCTGGTTGCACCGAGGCCCTTCACAGCTCCTATGGGCTTGGTGTTACTATTGATATGGCGGTTCAAGATGCTGCATATTCTATGATGACCATTATACGAGCCAGGAATGGGCTGCTCCGCAACACCGACTTCCGGTATATGCCGAGTTCACTTCCTTGAGCGTTTGGTTATCTTCGAGCCATCTATGCTGATTCCAGTCAGGAGGACTCCCTAACCCGTACTACCGCCGAGTTGCTCGAGGACAAGGACCGAGAGAGTCGGGCCTTGAGGATGGAGCTCTTCAATGCCCGTCTTGATCACCGGGCTACCTTGACTCGCTTTTGCACGGCTGTTCAAGCTGGTTATATGGATATGAGAGATTTGTATCCTGTCGGGGCTGATCTGCGGACATGATGGATGGCGTGATGTGGGGGCATCACCCCACCTCGTGGTCCTCGCTTGCCACCGTTCAGAGGTCCAAGACCTCACCCTTGCCCTTACGGTCCACAGGCTCCTCGGGACCGCCTGTTCCTGCACGATCACGTTGAACTCCTGTGTTACGGAGGAGACTTCTATGAGAACTACTACGGAGACGTCTCGAGTTAGTAGTAGTCCCTCTAGTATTGTAATAGTTGTATTTCCACCGTCTGCGTGACTCGTGGAATATGACTTAGTGTGTACTAATCCGGAGGTGTAACAAAAATAATGTATAGGAGCTTGGTGTGCCTCCGATGAGATGTAATCTTCCTTTCACCGTAGTAGTACTTTGTTTGGTCTTGTACTAAACCTTGTATGGTGTGTATGACGATGGAATAAAGAAGCAGTTTCAGATCTACCATGTCATACGGATGATCATCTCGCATTCCGAGTTATCCATTACATTCTACACTTCTATGTCGGAATCTTGCCATCTGGACTAAATCCTTGTCTTATTTTCCTAGGATGGTTAACACTCATAACAACCCTGCTCCGCCAGAGCAGGGCAAGGCGCAGAGTTGGAGAAGCTTAACCTGCCTCACCCTCCTTCTCGGCCGGGTTATGCTAGAGGCCGAGAGAAACAAACGGAGACCAACCGTTTGCTAGAGCGTATCGAATGTAACACAGCCCATCATCCGAGAAACAACTTGGTGTCGCTCGGTGACTTCATCAAGTTACACCTCCTACCTTCCACCACTCGTCGAGCCTCTCGACGCCGATGATCGGCCAAAGATTACTCACAAGCTGCGTTACTCAGATGTAATGCCGAGGCGGACAAGGTCACCTTTGCCGCATATCATCTCGAAGGCCCCGCGATCTACGGTGGGAGAACTATATGGCTATGCGCTTGATTGGCCATGTCACTACTTGGGCAGAATTCAGCGAGGCTTTCCGTGAACATCACATTCGGAGGGTCTCATGGATCGCAAGCGTGAGGAGTTCTGCAGTTTCACCCAAGGTCGTCTCTCCGTGGGCGCCTATAGTAGAGAGTTCGTAACCTCGCACGCTATGCAATCAAGAGGTCTCCATCGACGCCAAGAAACAGCAAGGTTCCGCAAGGGACTTAGCCCGAACTTCGCCGAGATCTCCGCTGCATGAGTGCACCTCTTTCGAAGCTTCGTTAACAAAGCCATCAGCGCTGAAACTGGTCGACCGATTTGAAGCAACACGCAAGCATGGCCGTGACATGGGTTCCTCATCCGTTTGGACCACGAAGCGCCGTGTGTGGGTGCCTAATACGCCGCCACCCAGATTCACACCGAGGCCATCCTTCCAGCGCCTCGCCCGATTCAGCGAATATGCACCAGCTAGGCCCTATGGTGGACCAACCAACAACGCTCCTCTCACGCGCCAGCCCCGTGGCGTGCTTCAAGTGTGGGGAATCAGGCCACTACATGCGCGATTGTCCCGCACCAACCCCAACCAGCCCGCAAAGCTGTTGGCGTGGCAAGCCAGCAGGAAAGGTGTTCTATGCCTGCCGCCACCACCGCCCGTGGCCATGTTAATTGTGTCTCGGTGAGGAGGCCCAAGAGGATCCCAACGCCGTGCTCGATGCGCTTCTTGTTAATTGCCATCCGGCATCCGTTCTTTTCGACATCGAGCATCTCATTCATTCATATCCAAAGCTATGCTCGCTTGCACAACACCGCATTCAGTGATATGCCCACCTCCATGGTAATTCAAACCCCGGGATCCAAATGGCAAACTTCTAGAGTAAGCCATGGTAATGAAATTCAAGTCGACAGACTTGTTTTCCTTGCGTCGTTGATAGCTCTCAAATCTTCGGATATAAATATCATCTTGGGTATGGACTGGATGTCAGCCCATCATGCCAAGATTGATTGTTTCTCTAGGACTGTTCAACTTACGCACCCTTCGGGAAAGATAGTCAATGTCTTGACCCGAATATCCAAGCGCCAATTATATTCTCTTAATGCCAGTCCATTGCCAGACCTCGAAGACGTTCCGGTAGTCCGTGATTTTCCGGATGTCTTTCCAGAAGAATTGCCAGGTGTTCCACCTGACAGAGATGTTGAATTCGTGATAGATCTCATTCCAGGAACTGTCCCAATTTCTAGAAGACCCTATAAGATGGCACCCCTAGAACTAGCCGAACTTAAGAAACAACTCGATGAGGCCTTGCAAAAGGGTTTCATCCGTCCTAGTTCATCTCCTTGGGCTTGCCCCGTTCTCTTCGTCAAGAAGAAGGATGGTACGGATCGGATGGTTGTAGATTATCGACCCGTCAACCTGGTCACAATCAAGAACAAGTATCCGCTCCCCAGGATCAACGATCTGTATGATCAGCTCGCAGGATCCTCAGTCTTCTCTAAGATGGATTTGAGGTTAGGCTACCATCAAATCAAAATCCGAAACGGGGACATTCCCAAAACGGCCTTTGTTACTCGTTACGGCCAATACGAGTACACCGTCATGTCCTTCGGTCTAACCAACGCCCCAGCCACTTTCTCCCGGTTAATGAACTCAATCTTCATGGAATATTTGGATAAATTCGTCGTGGTTTACCTCGATGACATACTCATCTATTCTAAGAACGAGGAAGAACATGCCGAACATCTACGGCTAGTGTTGATGAAACTTCGAGAGCATCGCCTTTATGCCAAGTTTTCCAAATGCGAATTTTGGCTGCCAGAAGTGACCTATCTAGGACATGTAATCTCGGTAAAGGTATTGCTGTCAACCCCGAAGCGAGTTCAAGCCGTCCTTAATTGGACTCCACCGAATCGGTTAAGCAAGTTCGAGTTTCCTTGGCTTAGCGAGCTATTGTCGCCGCTTCGTCGAAAACTTCTCCAAAGTTGCTAAACCTCTAACGGAACTCCTCAAGAAAGATAAAAAGTTCGAGTGGACTCCACAATGTGAGCACAGCTTCCAGGAACTGAAAAGACGTTTAACTTCTGCTCCCGTGTTGGTACCCCCAGATTTCTCTAAGGACTTTGTTATCTATTGCGACGCCTCGCGACAAGGACTAGGCTGTATTCTCATGCAAGATCGACACGTAATTGCTTATGGTTCACGGCAATTACACCCACATGAGGAAAACTACCCTACTCATGATTTAGAGCTTGTACTGTAGTCTATGCACTCAAAACCTGGCGACATTACCTTCTTGGTAATCGTTGCGAAATCTACACCGATCACCAAAGTCTGAAGTATATATTCACCCAACCAGATTTGAATCTCGAGGCAAAGGCGTTGGGTTGAGTTGATCTCAGATTTCGACTTAGGGATAACTTATACCCGGGAAAAGCCAACGTCATGGCTGATGCACTAAGTCGTAAATCTTATTGCAACAACCTGATGTTGCAACAAAGTCAACCACTTCTCCACGAGGAATTTCGGAAGCTCAACCTTCACATTGTTCCTCGAGGGTTCCTTTCCACCTTGGTGGCGAAACCTTCTCTTACGGATCAGATCATCAAAGCCCAAAAGGTAGATCCGGGAATTTCCCGCATCAAAAGAAACATCAAGAAAGGAGTTGCGGATTGTTTCTCCATTGATGATCAAGGAGTCGTATACTTCGGAACCCGCCTAGTGGTTCCTAAGGTGCGAAACCTGCGGCGATTGATCCTTAAGGAAGCTCATGAATCTCCTCTCACCATTCATCCCGGTGGCACTAAAATGTATCGGGACCTCGCCGGAGGTTACGGTGGACTAGGATGAAGAGACATTGCTCAATATGTTGCTAAGCTGCGGCGTGCGTCGTGCGTAAAAGCGAGCATCAGCGGCTCTGGCACCCTTCAACCCTTAGCTATTCTCGAATGGAAATGGGATAAAATCAGTATGGATTTCATCCTTTGGTTTTCCCAGGACCAAGAGAGGGAATAACGCTATCTTTGTCGTTATCGACCGCCTTTCCAAAGTGGCCCATTTCTTACCTGTTCGTGAGAGTATAACCGCTAGTCAGCTAGCAGACTTGTACATCTCCCGAATAGTATCTCTTCATGGTGTTCCATTGGAAATAAACTCGGATCGAGGAAGTCTCTTCACCTCTCGATTTTGGGAAAGTTTCCAAAACGCTATGGGAACCCATCTTTCCTTTAGCACTGCTTTTCACCCTCAATCAAGTGGTCAAGTAGAACGCGTCAACCAAATCCTAGAAGACATGCTTGAGCTTCATTATCTCATTCGAATGGATTGGGAGAAATGCCTTCCATTTGCGAATTTGCTTATAACAACAGCTATCAATCTAGCTTGGGCAAAGCACCTTTTGAAGTTCTCTATGGACGAAGGTGTGAACACCTCTTAACTGGTCGAAACCGGGGAAAGACAATTCTTTGGCCCGGATATGATCCAGGAAGCAGAAGAGCAAGTTTGCATCGTTCGTGAAAAGTTGAAAACAGCCCAATCTCGTCAAAAGAGTCAATATGACCGAAAACATAAGGCTATGACTTACGAGGTTGACGAGAAGGCTTACCTTGGGTTACCCTCTCGAAGGGAACCCATCGCTTCGTATCAAAGGCAAATTGGCTCCTCGCTACATTGGACCCTTTCGCATTCTTGCCAAGCGAGGAGAAGTTGCCTACCAATTGGAACTACCTCCGCATCTCTCCAAAGTCCACGACGTCTTCCACGTTTCTCAACTCAGCGTTGCTTCTCGGATCCTATCCGTGGAGTGGACCACAAACGCTTGATCTTCAAGATAATCTCACATATCGAGAATATCCCGTTCAATTCTCGATCAAGCCGAGCGCACCACTCGACGGCATAATATCAAGTTTCTCAAGGTTCAATGGTCGCACCATTCTCGAGAAGGAAGCTACATGGGAAAGGGAGGATCGTCTCGACTTGAGTACCCGCCCTCTTTCCGGAGGAACCTAAATCTCGGACGAGATTCTTTTGAGTGGGGTGAGTTGTCACACCTAGCTAGTTCATGCATTAGAGTGTTGCATCATGTCTATTTTTTTTAACGAAACTTGAAATGGGATTGCGTAACTCCCACCCCCTCTGAAACAACTAGGGTTTACTAAAAATATTTTCGATGAACTGAAATGCCCTTCTAAAATGTCCATCATTTTGTCTTGGTCGAAGCTTTGCCAAAAGTGATGCACATTTTCCTAGGTCATCCTAAGGTCATTGAATTAAATCATAGCTATTTGAATTTGGGCATTTTAAATTTATAAAATATTTCAAATGTCCAAATATCTCAAACTAAAATGTTTCATGTTGGAAATATTCCAACAATGGACCAGGAGTAGTTTGGTGAATTTTAGAACCTTTCGGTATTTTAAATAACTCAACAAAGTTGCAGGAAAATAGAAAAAGAAAAAGCGAAGCGAAAAACTTATCTGGCGCCGCTTAGCCAGCCCACCTGCCGCCCAGCCTGCCACGCAGGCCAATGAAGCTGCTTGGCTTGCCAGCAGGCAGCCAAGGTGCTCGGCGGCGGCACCGCAGCTCGCCACGCAGCTGCGCCGCCGCCGCTTCGCCTCTCGCCCCCCCATCGCCTTGGATGAGCTCCACGTCGCGCCCGGACCCCAGACACCCCTCTCCTCTTCGCCTCCCTCGCTCCCCCACGCCATGGCCGACGCCACCGTCGCCGCACCACCGTCGTAGCCGCGTCCTCCGTCGACCCCACGCCGCGCCATCGTGTCCAGGAGCTCCGCCGCCGTCTGCTACTTCGAACTAGCGAGCCCCGAGCGCTCGCGTGCCCCGAAGCCGCCGCACCGAGCTCGCCCGAAGCGCCACCGCCGGAGATCCCCTTCGCCGTCGCCGCCGCTACAGCTCGTCCCGACCCGCCGACGGCCTCTACGTGAGCTCTGTGAGCTCAGCTACCTTCCCAACCCTCTCCCTCTCGCTCCCGTGCACCACAACGA
The DNA here is from genome assembly GCA_021437245.1 of Aegilops speltoides. NCBI lineage: Eukaryota > Viridiplantae > Streptophyta > Magnoliopsida > Poales > Poaceae > Aegilops > Aegilops speltoides. Next base: position 368,756,764 of record CM038142.1, read on the forward strand.
CCGCACGAAGCTCACGTGCACCCGCCGTCGCGGACTCGTCGCCGACGTGCTTCCGCCACCTCCGCTACCCACCGTGTCCAACGCGTTCACTACGTCGCGTTGGAGCTAACCAGCACTTCGCACCTCACCGCACACCCACCTCGAGTTCACCTCACCCGAGCTCCGGTGGCCGCCAAACTTCGCCGCCGGCGCCAACTCCGCCACCCCGAGCCCAACCACCACCACCAATAGATGCGGCTCGTCCTCGGCTTCACTCGGTGGTCGCCGCCCGTTTGGTGGCGAACGGCCAAAACCACTTCGCCGCCGCGTGGCTTCGCCGGCTTGGCTAAGCGCCGTGGGTTTGACCCCGGGTTTGACCACGGGTGGGCCCAGGTTGACCCCCCTGGGTCTATGACATGTGGGCCGAGCCCTGCTAATTAAACTAGTTTAGTTTTAATTAGATTCTAATTAAACTAACCCCACTGACACACGGGACCCACTGGTCAGTTTGACCTGACCAGCCCGCTGACCCCCTGACGTCATCATGACGAAGATCTTGTATAATATTTAAATTACTGGAATTATTTTTACACAGGAAATTCCAGAAATTGTTTCAAACTTCAAAAATTCATATAAAATCAACCATAGCTCCAAATGAGACAAATTATATATGAAAAATGATCAGAAAAATCCAATCTATCCATCTGTACTGGTTTCATGCATGTTTACAGAAGCTAACCCACTGTTTATCACAGAACAAGTTTAAGCACTTTAAATGATCATATATGAGTTTGAATTTTGAATCTTTGGTTCAAATTGGTTCAAACCCATCTGATCTTAGTTGCATTAGCCCAAAGCACTCATTTTGCCATGTCTCATTGCATGCATCATGTTGTTGCATATTGTTTGGTAATGCTTGTGTATCGGTGTTCTCTGCGGCGTGTTCTCGCCTCGAGAAGTACCGTGATAACCCGACGAAGAGCAATACCGTGCAACGACCCGTCGAACAAGCAACCAACCATTTGATCATATCGATAAAATCCCATGTTCTTGCTCCTGCTCTCGCCATTGCATTAAGACAACGCGATTCAAAGCTGCTGTGTGTGCTGCGGTAGTTGAACCCATTTCCTCTGCATGACTGTCATTGCCACAATAACTAGATGAAACCCACTAGCATGTGTAGGAGTTGATTGAGCCATATGATTGTGTTGTTCCTACCTTGCTATGCCTGCTATGCTTAGAGTCGTGTCGTCCGGTTCATCGGGATGATGGCTAGAGTGAAATGATCAAGTCGATGCGAGTAAGGTGTTGAACACGATTTGGTAAAGGTATCGATGAAAGGCCATGTAGGAGTACATGGTGGGTTGTTTCATTGAGGCCGTCCTTAAGCTTCGAGATCTGTATGTGTGATTTAAGATTCAGCTACTACCATGCATTGGGCCCAAACCAATGGACCCTCTCGACTTCTTATCCACCCTAGTCTTGGTCCGGGGAGTTGCAAGTAGTTTCGGTGTTTGTAGCCTCATTGGAGGCCGTGGACAGCCTGACCGTAGGGGTGGGCTGTGATGCGGTAGGTACGTGGCGGTGTACCGGATGCCCGTTTGGTATCTCGGGAACCCTGTTCACATCGTTTGGGGCTGTGGCGAGACTTGGCGGAACTCCTCATAGATGGAACCCAAATAGGCGATAAACTGGACTAGAGGCTTAGGTGTCTAGGTAGGTCGTGGCCGACACCCACGTTGGGCTTCCGCTTGAAGGTTGCCGAGTACATGTCGTGTAAACGGCGATAAGTGGTGAGCGTGCATGAAGAAGTACACCCCGCAGGTTAACATCATCTATTGAATAGCGCCGTCATGATAAAGGACTACTTGGTTGCCTATACGGTTCATAGACAAGTAAATGGATACTACTAAAAGCCTCAAGATAAGCGTGAGTGCGAGGATGGCTTCTCCGTAGGAAGACGGGGTTGGATCCTCGGTGGTGTATTGGAGTGATGAGTAGTGGACTCGAGTCATAAAACTATTTCAAGTTGGTGTCTCGTGGGATAGCTTAGCCATGAGTCAAAGCTGGCTTGCTGCAATAACCCCACCAACCCTTCTTGATAATATGCATGTATGTAGGGTCGATGTAAGTCTTCTTTGAGTACCTTTGTACTCATGTTGCTTTAATTTACATTTTCGAAGATGCCTCAAACCCTCCGACGGGTTCTTCGTAGACGTTGACATCGACGAGTAGACTAAGGCCCAGGTGGTGATCCTGAGCAAGAGAAGGACCATGTAGTGTAGCTAGGCTTACCCTAGCTTCTTTTATTTTACTAGTTATGCGTACTCGGACAAAACACTTCCGCTATTGGCTTGTATGCTTGTATGACTTGTATGTGGGTCGTGTGACCCGTATTTTGTGTGTATGATATGAATGGCTCTTCGAGCCTTTAAATAAAGTACTTGTGTCGTAGAGTCATGTTGTGATGCCTTGTTGTATTTGCACATATCGAGCATATTGTGTGTATGATTGAAATGCTTGGTATGTGTGGGATCGACTATCTAGTTGTTTATCTTTAGTAGCCTCTCTTACGGAAATGTCTCCTAGTGTCTCCACCGAGCCATGGTAGCTTGCTCTTGCTCCGGAACACTTAGGCTGGCCGGCATGTGTCCTTCTTCGTTCTCGTGTACATCCCTAAGGGAAATGTCACGCATTGAGTACCGGAGTCCTCGCTAGCCAGTTGCTACAGCCGGAACTTACTTCTTTGTTGGCCCGACACGTTCGATCTTCGGGTCATGGATGCTCGTCCTCGTAAGTCTGCCACTTTGGGTTTACGACTAGTCATGTCAGCCGGGCTCCTTTTCATATGGATGCTAGCGACACTATCATATCGTGTGCCAAAAGGCATAAACGGTCCCGGCCAAGGTAAGGCGACACCCGTTGGGATACCGTGCGTGAGGCCGCAAAGTGATATGATGTGTTACAGGCTAGATCGATGTGACATTGAGTCGGGGTCCTGACAAATGTTTTGTTCTATATGCTATTCTGTAGCGTTCTATGCCTATTGATGCCTTATATATATCCTGTAGAATATGTTTTCATTGCCATGAACATGCTTATATAATGTTCTAGATTTCTGTTAACTTCATGATGCTATGTTGTGAGCTTGTTATTGAGTGATCCATGCCTCTTCTGGAGATGCTCCAATTACATGTTTTGTAGTATGATATGAGTAATTTGTTCACAAGCCATGTTTGCTAATTTCGGAGATCATATGCTTCCGTTCCATGCTTGTAAACATGCCATCATAATGTTGCTGTTTTACACTTGCTGAAACTGTTTCAACATTCAATCTTGTCATGTTGGTTTCTACTAATCCATGAGCCTTTTGTATATGGTGTCATGATGTTATTTTCTCTTTGTTATGTGTACTTTGATGCCATTCCCTTGGTTGCTATGTTTACTTGCTGTAGCTTGTCTCTTTCTTCCTCTCAAGTTGCCATCATATTAACTCTGCTCATGCGTATGCTGCTGTGTTATTAAGTTGCATTTTTCATTGATCATATTGGTTTAATCTTGATGCCTATAAACCGGAACCTTTAATGATACTTGAATTATGTCATCTGTACATGAAGGGAATGTCAAGTTTGTGTTCATTTGCTTCCTGTAGCATTTAGAAACATTATAACTATGCACCTTAGGAGGCCTCTCACGCCCCTAGCAATGTCAATGGCCCGATCTCGTGGTTCACTCGTTTCTCGCCGTCCGATCTAATTAAGTTACAAACTGGGCTACCTGCCCTTGAGGGCCGCTACTCCGGTAGGAAAATTGGAGTTCTGAGGGTTAACTGGGTTGTCGACTGCACCAAGCCCATGCAACGACCTTCTTCGACCCCCTTCGGCCCTTCCACCGCACGGTCTCCCTCGCATCACAGCGCCCCCTCCGGCTCCGCTCCCCTCCCCGACTTCTTCTTGGGCTACGACTCCTGACACCGCCGCCGGTGAAAGCAACTTGAGCGAAGGTGCCCCTACCCCGTCGAGTGGGGGTGCCCCTCCAGAGGAACGCACGTAGTGGTGGTTAACGACGGCGGCAGCGGCTCCCTCTCCGTGGCGTTGTGCACCATGGCGATGACGACTACGATGTTCCAGATCAACCAGGTAAGGGCTACCCATCTACCCTTCATCCGGTTTAGAAATCTGAATCCTATTTCAAATTCATCCTTTTCCTGTTCGCTTCAGAATCTAAGCCTCCTAGTTGGATTGCCGAACTCACACTGTGTTTATTCCTTGCCTCGATGGGCTGATTTATACAGTTACAACGAGGTGAGATACAGGAGGGGGGAGTGAGGCGGACGTTGCTAGTTTACAGGATCACGCCGAGCATGCCGTGCATGCAAGGGCGTGGGCGCGCACGATGTGCACGGACCGGCCAGGTCTGCTGCTGATGCGGTCGTGGCTGTTTAGCCACGTGAGCCAGGTCGTGGATGTGTCTTCCAACACCCCCCCGCAGCCACAACGTGGGGATTCCGGACGTTGAGGCTGAACCGAAAATCGCCGAACACGCTCGACGGCAAGCCCTTGGTGAAAATTTCGGCGAACTGGGAGCTCGTGGGGACGTGCTGGACGCGGACCTCGCCCAAGGCAACACGCTCGCGCACGAAGTGAAGGTCAATCTCCACGTGTTTTGTCCGCTGATGCTGCACGGGGTTCGACGACATGTACATGGCGGAGACGTTGTCGCAGTAGACGACGGTGGCGCGCGCAGGGGGTTGATGTAGTTCGCCGAGGAGTTGCCGGATCCAAGCGGCCTCAGTGACGGCGTTTGCGACGGCACGGTATTCGGCTTCGGCACTGGACCGAGACACCGTGTTTTGCCGCTTTGAGGACCATGTGAGCAGGTTGGAGCCGAGGAACACACAGTAGCCGGACGTGGACTTGCGCGTGTCAGGGCAACCGGCCCAGTCGGCGTCGGAGTAGGCGACAAGCTCGGACGTGGCGGAGCGATGAATCTGCAACCCCATGTGTGTAGTGTCGCGGACGTAGCGCAGAATGCGCTTGACGAGCTGGAAGTGACTCTCCCGGGGCGCGTGCATGAACAGACAACACTGTTGCACGGCGTAGGAGAGATCGGGGCGCGTCAAGGTGAGGTACTGCAGAGCGCCAACCAAGCTGCGGTAGAGTGAGGGGTCGTGGAAGAGCGGCTCGGAGTCGCCAGAGAGCTTGGCCAGCGTGTCGGCGGGCGTGGAGATCGCCTTACAGTTCAGCATCCCGGCACGGTCGAGGATCTCAAGAGCATATTGCTCTTGTGAGAGAAACAACCCCGTAGTTGTGGACGTGACGTTGATGCCGAGGAAATGATGAAGAGCGCCGAGGTCCGTCATAGCAAACTCCCGGTGCAGAGAATGAATGATGCTCTGGAGGAAGGCGCTGGAGTCGGCGGTGAGGATGATGTCGTCGACGTAGAGGAGGAGGTAGGCGAGGTGCGGACCGCGTCGTAGGACGAAAAGAGCGACGAGTCGGAGCGGGATGCGGTGAAGCCGAGAGTGCGCAGGTAGGTGGTGAACCGCGAGAACCATGCGCGCGGCGCCTGCTTGAGGCCGTAGAGCGAACGGTTGAGGCGGCAGATGTGCGAAGACTTGGTGGAGTCGATGAAGCCGGATGGCTGGTGGCAGTACACCGTCTCGGCAAGGTGACCGTGGAGGAAGGCATTCTTCACGTCCAGTTGGTGAATGGGCCACGACTTGCCGGCGGCGATACTCAACACCGTACGAATGGTGGCCGGTTTGACCACGGGACTGAATGTCTCGCCGTAGTCGACGCCGGCTTGCTGAGTGAAACCGTGAAGGACCCATCTGGCCTTGTACCGAGCGAGCGAGCCGTCGGGATGGAACTTGTGGCGAAAGATCCACTTCCCTGTAACCACATTAGCACCTGCAGGACGAGACACTAAACACCAAGTATTATTCCGCATTAGTGCATCATACTCCTCACGCATAGCATTGTACCAGTTCGGGTCTTTGAGAGCGGTACGGTAGGAGGAGGGGATGGGGCTAATGGTGGGAGTAGTAGTGGTGTGGAGAGAAACCTGCTGCTTGGGAAGGGCAAAGCCGGTTTTGGCCCGTGGGCGCATGCTGTGGGTGTTGAGTGGCGGAACGACAGGGACGGCGCGAGGAGGCAGGGGTGGTGCTCGGACGGCGGCCGGCTGGTGTGCACTGCATGGTGATGGGGTGCACTGCATGGGTGAGGCCGGGGGTGCACTGCATGGCGATGGAGTGCACTGCATGCGAGCGGGCGTAGGGCAGGGGGAAGTGGCGGGCCCGGGGGAGCTGGCAGGCGGGGAGGCGGGGGCGTGGGCGGCAGCTGGTGGCTCACGAGTGGGCGCTGGGGTGGAGGGCTCGTCGTGTGAGGGAGACATGGGGATGGTCGGGCTGGGGGCGGCAGGTGCTGGCGCAGATCCCGGGTGGGATCGGTACGAGGTAGGTGGGATCCGTGGATCGGGAAAGATGGGGGCGGCAGGATCCTGTGCGGCTGGTAGTGGACGTGTGGGAGATGGTGTGTCACCGGTAGTATAAGGGAAAACGGACTCATCGAAGGTGACATGGCGGGATATCAAGACTTTGCGAGTCTGGAGATCCAGGCAGTGGTAGCCCTTGTGCTCGAGGGCGTAGCCGAGGAAGACGCACTGGGTGGAGCGTGGAGCGAGTTTATGGGCACTTGTGGCGTAGGTGTTAGGGAAACAGAGACACCCGAACACACGCATATGATCGTACGAGGGGTGGTGTCCTAGAAGGCGGTAGAATGGTGTTTGGGATTGGATGGAGGAGGAGGGTCGTCGGTTGAGGACGTAGGTGGCCGTATGGAGGGCTTCTACCCAGAACGGCGGAGGGAGTTGGGCGTGGATGAGCATGACCCTAATGATGTCATTGGTTGTACGGAGAAGGCGTTCGGCTTTACCGTTTTGCGGCGACGTGTGAGGGCATGAGAGACGAAGGGATGCGCCATGGCGAGTGAAAAGCTCACGGACGTCGGTGCTGAGAAACTCGCCGCCATTGTCGCATTGCATGCACTGGATAGGGACACGAAATTGGGTGAGTACGTAAGTGAAGAACCGGTAAATTGTCGCGGCGGTGTCAGACTTGTGGCGTAGTGGAAACGTCCATGAAAAATGCGAGTAGTCATCAAGTATAACAAGGTAATACTTATAACCAGAGAAACTACAGACAGGAGAAGTCCATAAATCGCAATGTATTAATTGGAAAGGAGTGGTGGTGATAGAGTGAGATGAATAAAAAGGCAACCGGGTCTGCTTTCCTAATTGACAAGAAGCACAAACACTAGATTTTGCATTGTCTTTATTACAAGAAGGAAGGAAATTTTTGGCTAAAATGGAAACAAAGTTATTGCTGGGATGGCCTAAACGGAGATGCCATAAGTTGCCGACCACGGAGAGCGCATGCTGGACGCCGACGTTGCTGAAGAAAGGGTACAGTTCACCGTAACTATTGCACCTCATCATGATGCGCCGGGTTCGGAGGTCCTTCACAGTGAAACCAAACTCATCAAATTCAATAGTACAAGAGTTATTGCGAGTAAAACGACGAACAGAGATGAGGTTTTTGATGATTGTGGGTGAGACAAGAACGTCATTGAGCTTGAAGGAGGAGAGAGAGGTGGTGCCAACAGCGGTGATGGGAAGGCAAGACCCGTCACCGACAATAATACCGCGAGAGTGATGCATCAATGGGGAAGAATAAGAGGCGAGTGTGTTCGTCTTACCGGTGACGTGTGATGAGGCCCCCGTGTCGAGGAACCACTCTTGGGCGCCGCCGGCCTGCTGCTGGGCCAGGGAGAGGTTCTGAAGGGCGGTGTAGAGGTGGTTGTACTGTTCCCAGGTCGGCGCGGCCTGCTGCGGCGAAGGAGGAGTGATCATCGGGTAGGCCTGCTGCGGAGGAGGAGGCCGGGGACCGAGCACCCCGGCGGCGTTGGGGGCGACCCACTGGCCGCGCCCCTGTGAGGGCGGCGAGATGAGGGCGCCGTACGGGGCGAAGTACCCTGTGTACGCCCCGGGTGGAGGTAGTGGCGCGCCGCGCCCGGACGAGGAGGACCCGCCTGGTGTGAAGCCGCCGGCGAGGACCATGACCGTCCGCGCCGTCGCGCCCGCGTCCGCGCCACGCCGCTGGGTCGGAGTTAGGGGCGGCGGATTACTGCTGGTGGGCGGTGGTGTTGGGGACGCGCTCGGAGCTGCGGTCGGTGATGGTGAGGGCGGTGGGGGAGTGCTCGGGGCGGGCATCCAGGCGAGCACGCTCGTTCGCCGTAAGCTCCTCCATGAGAAGACGGGAGCGTGCCTGGACGAAGGACGGAAAGGGTGACTGCATGGGCAGTAGCGTCGCCATGACGTGGTACTTGCGGCTCAGGCCGCGAATCAGCTGCAGGGTCAGCGTCTGGTCGGTGACGCGCTCGCCGACCTCCCCGAGCTCGGTGGCGAGGGACTTGAGACGCCGACAATACTCGGCAACGGAGAGGTCGCCCTGCACGAGGTTCCGGAACTCGGCGCCGAGGATGACGGCGCGGCCCGCCTGGTTGTCCCGGAAGTGAAGGTGCAGCTGCGTCCAGATGTCGAAGGCGGTGCTCTCCGGCGAGGCCACGACGTCCATGAGATCGTCGGCGATGACCCCGTAGAACCACAGGACCATCGTCAGGTCGTCGTTGCGCCAGACGGCGCTCTGGTGGAGAGGCGCGGAGGGCACGTCGAGATGGTGCTGCACATCATACTTGCAGCTGACAAAGTAAAAAAGTTGATGAACAGGTGTGGCCGCGGCAGGGGCGGCGATGGCAACAGGGATCGCGGCAAAGGGATCCGAGGCCGGGCCGTCGAAACTGGCAGAGCGGCTGCGGCGGAGGAGCCTGTTCATGGCAGAAGCGAGAAGGGATCGGGAAGCGTCTGATACCAAGTTGGATTGCCGAACTCACACTGTGTTTATTCCTTGCCTCGATGGGCTGATTTATACAGTTACAACGAGGTGAGATACAGGAGGGGGGAGTGAGGCGGACGTTGCTAGTTTACAGGATCACGCCGAGCATGCCGTGCATGCAAGGGCGTGGGCGCGCACGATGTGCACGGACCGGCCAGGTCTGCTGCTGATGCGGTCGTGGCTGTTTAGCCACGTGAGCCAGGTCGTGGATGTGTCTTCCAACACTCCTCTCCGTCCTGCTCGGCGATTGGTTCCGGAGTTCGAGTTCACTGGCCGCAAACGCTTAACATCCAGCGACCAGGAGGGCGAGCGGTTGCTCATCTATGGCATGCAGGACGAGGCGGCATGCTTGGGCAGATGACGCGGCAGGTAGATTGGAAGCGGGAAGCTGATCCATCAACGAAATTAGGATCCTGGTGCTTCTTTCCTCAGATTTATACAATATTGTCTTTGTAACCTACAAGCGCTTGCCTCACACTCTCCGTTCCCCTTCGAAATAGGCGTGAGCGACAACTATAGTTTTTTGGCTAGGTTACCCCTTTATCTTCGTTTTTCCTGCACAATTTCCTTGTAATCCCCTCTTTTCATCCAATGACTCCATTGTAATAATCTGTGTCCAATCTGAATTTTGTGCAGACAGTGTCCATCCTGGTTCTGGTCAATCCCCGAGGTTCATTCTCATAAATTAGCTTGTCTTATCCCTAATGATGCTTGGGTGGTTTTATTTTTTAATGATGTGTGATCAAGTTACCATCACTAATGTTGACTAGACATATCAATTTTCTACTACTCATGTACATTGTCACGTGTTGATTTTTGACCGATACTTTAAGAAAAAATAATGCATGAATAACTCCACAAATCAAGGTGCTAAATAATGCATTAAATCGGTCCGAGATGCTAGAGATTAGGGTAATAAATTAGGATTTGCCATACCGTAGTGTTCAATGATTAGGGTTGATGCTATTAAGTTCATAGTGTACAATGGTCTATCATTTAACTGAATTACGAATGCTCCAATTTCCACGGATGTTCACTTGATTTCCATGGATGTTATGTCGATCTGTTATAAAAAGTCATGCATACACTCTCTGTCTTTTCATTTTACCAACTTGAAATTATTCAGATCACCTTGATGTTTGAATTATTATTTGAGCAAAAGAAAGTATATATAGGGAACAGATTGTATGTAGTGTGCAGCGATAAAAAATTACTCTCCCTATGGGGTGTCGGAACTTTTTTTTACTGAACATAGCATCTTTATCTTTAGCAGTACGGAAACTCCCCTCAACGAAGATGCTTTCAACGGCCTTCTGTAATTGTCTCATTAAAGGACAGCCAGTGTTGGATGATGAGAGGACAACCAAGGTGAAGATACAACGCCTACAGTGCATCCTCCAAGTGAGCTACAATCAGACGTGGTACCACAGCTCCTCTTCTCCTTAACCGTCCTGATATAATTATTGCGTATTAATTTGATCCATGGGATGAGTCTTTTTGGTTGCATAAAAAAAGCTGAATCTGTAGGACTACACACATGCATGGTGGCTGTAGGAAGAGGAAAGATGTGATACTTCATATCTTAAATAGCCTCAAATAGTAGGTAGAGGAGGTGGGTCGTCCAGTAGAACTAGAAATTACTTTACAATGATGTTATATCTGCAAATTTCCCTGGACTTGGAATTATATTATGTACATATAATGTTCCATTTTTCAGAAAGCAAGTAACACTACAGAAGAAGGAGAATTATACTAAAAAGCTATATAGGACAGATAGAACGGGCATCTTAGCGGATACATGATAAAAGTAGAGGTCTTATAATCATCATCATGTGAATGCTTTGCAGATTTAATGGTACATATAAATCAACAACTACACCCGAAATTCAATGTGTTTGGGTTATTTCAATGCAAAAGGAGCTACCGAGAAAATGATAAAAATCTGTGATTCAATTTATGTGCAAATGCCTTTGAGAGAAATATATACAATTCTGGTATGTATCTAACACTGCAGCTAAACGCATATCTATTTTGTGCTAAGCTATGAACTTTGGTATTGTTCTAAGATATCGAGACATCTATGTGGAACTGTTTTCACTTTTCATTTGCTGAAATAGTTTTTCCTGTTACCAACTAATAATGCAAGATGTCTGTATCCTTCTCAAAATTCTGATATCACACCTCTGTTCACCCATACAGGACGTTTTAGAATGAGCATACAAGTCTCTAAAATGTCTTATATTAATGAAAATAGGGAGTATTTTGTAGATTCTAGGCTTGCCTCCAAAGTTTTTGGAAGAAGAGCTAACCATTCATTTATATGTTTGAGAAAATAATGGCAATATACCCAGTTTGGTAAGCACATAGTTATAGTAATGCACAGTGCTTCAAGTCACTTGATTTACTAATGAAATAACAATGCTCATGGACTGTTGCCTCACAAGCCATATTGACCCTGATCACTTGAACAATTTCAAATTGCCGTGGTGCTTCCAGCCACTTGGGCGAGTGAAGTTTGTCTGGTGATAATAATGGTATTATTGTTTTGTTTGATTTTTTGGTTGAATATGGAGGGGAGCTGCATGGGTTCCAAAAAGTTGAATATTGCTGCCTTTCTGTGCATTTGACCCTGTTAACTTCCAAGGTTTGCATGGATTTAATAGTATTCTCTCTTTGAACAGGCATTTTTTGCTCGAGAATTTTTAGGTGGCGGAGCCGCCTAATTGCAGTAGTTCCCTGATGTTGTTCTTTTATGTAGCCCCTAATAGGCTTATCCTATGGTTTAGAGCATCTCCAACAGCCGCTTGTCGCCATACGCTAAAACTCATTTACCTTGCCGTTAGCTTTGGTTTGGCCTTGACGGCGGCTGGCTCTAGCAGCGGCGTCAAAATTGAGCGTGCGTGCGTAGCTCCAGCGGCGGCGCAAAAAGGCAGCGCGCGCTATACATTGCGTACATTTTTTAATAAAACTAAATAAATTTTATAGATAAAAAAATGATACATAGATATTTTACATAGTTCCATAGCATAGATAGATATAAAACTACTAGATAGTGCAACTACAACCTACTCCCAGTCGTCGTCACCATCATCATCATCGCCATCCTCACTGGTCTCGTCCAGGTATCGAGCCATATGTCCTCCCAGCGATCATCGTCGGGGCGTAAAGATAAATGCGCCCACCATTCTCAGCGATTTACGCGCGATATCGCCGGAACCTTCGCCGGCCTTTGTCCAACCGCTGCTCGCGGCGCCTTTGCGTCTTCTCCTCGCGGCGCCTTGCCCAGTAGGTTTGCTCGTAGGTGACGTCCTCCGGGTGGCGCCGGCGCCACTCCGCCATGACCCGCTCGTCCTCCTGGGCGACGAGGAGGCGGCGCTGCCGCTCAGCGTGCTCCACACGGTCTTCTGCCGTGTTAAGACGAGGTGGCGGGGCACGGTCCAGCGCCTGCTGGAGCGTGTAGACGTCCTGGAAGTTCATCTGTGGGCGCGGCCTGCCTAGGCGCCACGCCGCCGAGTCGTACGTGCGGGCGGCCTCGCGCGCCGTCTCGAAGGTGCTGATGGATTCATGTACCTAGGGTAGGGTCATAGGCCTGACCTAAACGTCCTACCCAAGGGTACTCATAGAAGAGATCATCTTCCAGTCGACCAAAGAGGAATCCACTCGACCAGACTGGAAGGACTCGACCATGGAAGACTCACTCGACCATGAAGACTCACTCGACCACCAGAAGGTCAGAAGACACTCCACAGTATAGCGGTGTGTTATTGAATAGACTTAATGATAGTTAAGGCACCTTATGAGGCGTTACAGTAACCCCCTAGCTTAATGTGCTTTAATCCCTCCATTATGTGGGCTGGCTGGGGTCTGGCGCACTCTATATAAGCCACCCCCTCCACGGTAGAAGGGTTCGAGACTCTTGTAATACTCATACTCATAATCCACTCGACCGCCTCGGGGCTCCGAGGCGTGGGGCTGTTACTTCTTAGGAAGGGCTGAACTTCGTACATCCTTTGTCTCCAGCTGCTCCATAGCTAGGACATCTCCTCTCCTTAACCTACCCCTATTTCTCTTGTCGGACTTAGAACCACGACGGTTGGCGCCCACCGTGGGGCAGGTGTTCTAGCGATTTGTGGAGGAGTTCTTGTACTTCAGTACCTTCATCACGATGACTTCACGGAGTTTTGGCGCGGGGCACGAGATCCGTCTCGGTGCTCTCACTTTTGTCGCCGGCGACTCCGCATGGCTCAGGAGGCCCCTCTTGGCGTCGGCGCTCCCGTCCATGAGGCGGCGCTTTTTCAGCGTGTGTTCGCGGCGTTTTGCTCTTGCAACCGTCGACTCCGTGTCGGTCGACTCCTTTTGATCACCCGCCATCTCCCACCAGCGCAAAGCGCTCTGGTGATCTAGGCTTCAGCGGTGGGTGAAGCGCGCGGTGGCTCGCCGGACAGCCACCGCCCAAGTCGCGACTATCGAGCCCGATGAATCCCTACGGCTGTTCGACACATCGTGGCTCCGTGAAAGCGCATCGAATGTGATAGCGGTGATCCGTGGCGGAGATTCTCATGGTCGGCGGCCCTCGCGATCCTCGGTTTAGCCCACGGCGGTGGAGCGCCGGAGGAGGTGACCTGTGCATGAACACGAGGAGTACCAGCCGAGACACTCGACTCTCTGAGAGAGGATCTTCGTCGCGAGGAACATGGATCGCTACATACTCCCATCGTCGGAGAAACCCACGAGGCTCGTGCCTTGGAGGAAGCACGTTTGTGGCGTGGCTGAACGCTTTCGCTGGAGAATCTTCAGCGAGCACTTTCGACAGCCTTGGCAGCGGCGGCTCCCGAATCCGGTCGGCGTCGGCTCTTCCGCCGACTTCGGTATACCATACGCCTATTCAGAATTTAGCGGTACAACTTCGCATAGCGAGTCCATCCAGCCGTCGGTCGGAAGGTGGAAGAGGTTTGCAGCGGATCGATTTACTCCGAGCAGCGGTGACCAGAACTCAGCCGTGTCGCGATCGCGCAGAACAGGATTCACGGTCGATCCGTCGCTGCGAACAACATCGATCGGCTCACAGCCCAGATCGCCTCCGCGGCGGGAAGGACGCGACAACCGGCGGGAGCAGCTTGGAGACCGATTCGGCCGAGATGATAGGCGTCGAGTGCCCCTTTCCCCTCGAGGAAGGTCATCGCTCCTCGGCGACAAGGCGGCGAAGACGATTCGAGTCTGGGCGAAGGGTTCGGTCGACCCGAGGAACGAGCTTTGATCGCGGTCCATTATCGTGCAAGGCTGGTCGACCGAACAGGGCCCATCGAGGAGGACTGAGAGGATGCACCCACCAGCGATCAGTGCATGTCTCCGGTCGAGAATGTTTTAGCAGGCTATCGGGGCGCGATGATTCCCCAATTTCAGATTGGCGGCGAGTCTGCAAGTTCCTTTGGAGAATCTAAGCTGAAACTTGGCTTGAAGATTACCGAGTGGCTGTTCAGATTGGTGGTGGAAATAGCGAGGTAGCCATGAAACATTTGCCCTCATGTTGGAAGGTTCGGCGAGCATGGTTGAGTCAATTACCTCACATGCAACATATATACTTGGGAGGATTTGTCGAGTATTCGTCGGGACTTTGAAGGAACTTGCAAGCGACCAGCTGGTTTGTGAGCTGCAAGTTTGTGTGCGAAGACCAATGAAACTCTCGAGAGTACATTCAGAGGTGGATTACCTGCACAATACCGTGGAAAATGTGTCGAGACCATCGAGCGGTTTGCGCCTTCAGGGCGAGGTCAAAAGCAGAGAATTGAGTCGAAGTTGGTCGAACGGGGACATGACCTTGAGTCGAATGATGGAGATTGCTAGCAAATCATGCCGGCGGCGAGGAAGAACCGACTCAAGCGGCAAGTACAAGCCGAGTCGATCGGAGAAGGGTAATTCGATCGGAAGCAAAAGCGCAAAGCCGAGCCAGCAGCTCTGGAGAGGCCACGGCCGTCACTCAAGGGAAGTTCAAGAAACCCAAAGGATCACGGAATCCGAAGAAAGTGAAAGATAAAGAAGGAAATGGCGTGTTGGATATGCCATGCCATATTCACACGAAGAAAGATGAAGAGGGCAACATTATTTACCCAAAGCACACCACACGCCCGATGTCGACTCTGATCCGGCGGTTTGGGGCAAGCGGTCTAAAGACAAGGAGAAGGGCGAGACAAGGCGGAGATAAAGAGGACGGTGAAGAGGAATACCGCATGTCAACTCCACTCGATGATCTTCGCAGATGTGGAAAGCAAAAGTCGTGAAAGTCATCAATCGAGAGGTGAATATGGTTGCCCAGTTAAGCCAAGTTATGTGAAATGGTCCGGACACCCATCACATTCGACCGGTCGATCACCCGACTCACATTGCCACCTGGGCGGCAAGCGCTGGTGGTCGATCCAATTGTCGAAGGCACTCGGTGACAAAAGTGTTGATGGATGGCGGTAGTGGGCTGAATTTCTTGTATCACGGATACATTGAAAGGGATGGGCATTCGATGTCGATTGGCGCCGACAATATGAGTTTCCGCGAGTCATCTGGGGAAGAAGGCCAACTCACTCGGCCAAATAGCCCTTGGCGTGGTTTTGGTGATTCCAAGCACTTCCGCAAAGAAAAGTTGACCTTTGAGGTTGTAGATTTTGAGTGCATATCATGCCATTTTGGGAGGCCGCCTATGCACGATTCATGGCTCGACCATGCTCGTGTACCTCAAACTGAAAATGCCGGGACCCAAAGGGTGATCTTGCATCACCGGCGATAGGAAGAAAGCGGAAGAGTGCTTCCGAAGGGCTCAAAGATTGCCGACTCCCAAGTGTCGTGATCGAATTCGAAGAGTATATGCAAAAGCAGATCCGAGTGATTTGCTAAAGTCTAAGAGGCAAGCCACGGAATGCGCATTCAAGTCGTGCGGTGAGACAAAGCCCGTCCATATTCACCCGGTGATCGATGCAGCTCCGACTCACATATCGGCAACACTCGACTCGAAATAGGAAGAAGCGCTCATCCGGTTCCTCCGTGAGAAGCTGGGACATTTTGCATGGAAGCGGTGACATGCGGGTGTTCGAGGCTGGCTGAGCATCGCCTTCAGTCGACAAATCAGCGAAACCAGTGAAAGAGCATCTTGGTCCGCCGTCCGGAAGAAGAAAGGCTATTGGTGAAGAAGTGGCTCATTGTTGACAGCAGGATTTATCGAGAGATCTACCACTCGAGTGGCTCGCCAATGTTGTCATGGTCCCCAAGAAAGATAACTCCCTCCGCATGTGCATTGATTTTAAGCACATTAATCGGGCCTGCCGAAGGATCATTCCTCTCCCCGCATCGATCAAATTGTCGACTCGACCGCGGGGTGTGAGAGATGTCTTTCTAGATGCATATTCGGGTATCATCGAGATCCGTGCTGTATGGACCCGACGAAATAAAACAGCTTTCATCACTCCATTGGGTGCTTACGCTATATCACCATGCCATTCGGCCTCAAGAATGCGGAGCCACATTTATGCGAATGATTGAAGTGTCGCTCCTCGGATCGGTCGGAATGTGGGCGTATATGGATGATATAAATCGTTAAGTCGCGAAAAGGTTCCGACCTGCTCGTGACCTCGCGAAACATTTGCCAACCTCCGGTGATGCGATATCAAGCTCAATCCGTCAAAGTGCACATTCGGGGTTCTGGTGGAAACTACTCGGTTTTCGTTTCGAGCGAGGAATCGGCGCTAACCGAAGAAGATCGGCACTATTCTCCGAATGAAAGCATGCTGTGCGAGTGCGATGTCGAAGCTTCTTTGGATGCTTGGCCGCTTTAAGTCGATTCATCTCACGACTCGGTGAAAAGGCATTGCCTCTTTACCGACTGATGAAGAAGGCTGACAAGTTCGAGTGGACTCCGGAAGCTGATGCAGCGTTTGCCGAGCTAAAAGCTCTGCTCTCCACCCAGCCGGTGCTTGCTGCTCCAGTCAGCAAAGAGCCTCTGTTGCTTTACATTGCAGCCACTGGACAAGTTGTCAGCTCTGTGCTTACGGTCGAGCGGGAAGAGGAAGGAAAGGCCTTCAAAGTTCAACGCCCGGTGTACTATTTATCTGAAGTTTTGACTCCATCCAAGCAGAGATACCCTCATTATCAGAAGCTTGTGTATGGCATATACATGACCACGAAGAAGGTTGCTCACTATTTCTCTGATCACTCTGTCACAGTCGTCAGCGACGCTCCTTTATCAGAGATCTTACATAACAGAGGCATAACCGGTCGAGTGGCAAAGTGGGCGATTGAACTTCTTCCCTTGATATCAAATTCGAGGCAAAAGCCATTAAGTCCCAGGCTATAGCAGATTTCCTTGCGAGTGGATCGAACAACTGACAACCGGTGAAGTTCACTCGAACCTTTGGACCATGTTCTTTGACGGCTCCAAGATCTGAATGGTTACAGTCTTTGGGGTTGTTCTGGTTTCCCCGGAGGAGATAAGCTTAAGTATGTGCTCCAGATTCACTTTGATTCCTCCAACAATGAGGCAGATCTGAGGCCCTCTTATATGGATTGCGCATGGCCATCTCACTCGGCGTCCGTCGCTGATGGTTTATGGCGACTCAGATTTAGTAGTCAATCAAGTGATGAAGGAGTGGGGCGTGAGAAGCCGGCTATGACCGGATATTGCAATCTGATGAGGAAGCTGGAAAAGAAGTTTGAGGGTTGGAACTCCACCACATCCCCATTGAAAAATCAGTCAGATGACTGGCGAAGATAGGGTCCAAGAGGAAGCCATTCGAGTGGCGTGTTTTTGGAACATATACACATTTAAATCGATCAAGGAAGATCCTTACAGAGGAAGCCCCACAACCCAAGAGTGCCACAGACTCGTGAAGTTGAGGTCGGCGGTGGTCGACTTGGTCATGGAGGTTTTAGTGGTCACTCCCGATTGGACAATTCCATACATTGCGTATATTACGAGAAAGGAACTCCCGGAGGATGAGGAAGAGGCTCGGCGGATCGTCCGTCGATCCAAAGCCTTTACCGTTATCAATGGGCGATTATCTGAGAGAAAGCCCAGCGAGTCGGACAAAATGCATACACACGAAGAAGGTCGAGTCATACTCAATGATATCCACTCGGGGACTGTGGTCACCATCGTCCTCTCGGACCATTGTAGCCAAAGCATACCGAGCAGGATTTTCTTGGCCAAGAGCAAATGAGATGGCGAAAGAAATAGTGGATAAGTGCGAAGGCTGTCGGTTCTACTCTAATATGTCACACAAGCCCGCGTCGACCTTGAAGACCATTCCGCTCGTCGGCCTTTTTGCGGTATGGGGGTTGGACATGATCGGTCCCTTGCGAGCGGGTCGGGCGGCTTCACGCATGTCTTGGTAGCGATCGACAAGTTCACCAAGTGGATTGAGGCTAAGCCGATCAAAAACTTGACGCTGGTACTGCTGTTTCCTTCATCGAGAAAGTTGGCGTTCAGATATGGAGTCCCGCGGTATTATCACAGACAATGGGTGAATTTTGACTCGGAAGAATTCAAGGGTTTACGCAACTCCCAAGGCATACGAGTCGACTACGCTTGATTGCCCATCCACGATCGAATGGGGCAGGCGAGCGAGCCAATGGATTGATCCTCAAAGTGCGAAGCCCGTTTGATCACGAGATCTCAAGCATGCGGCTGGTGCTTGGGTCGACGAACTTCCTTCGATGCTTTGGGGTGCGGACCACGCCTAATCGGTCGATTGGGAGAACTCCTTTTTCCTGGTCTATGGGGCGAAGCAGTTTTACCGGTGATCTCCTTCACAATGCTCCACGAATTGAACTTTATAATGAAGCGAAGCTGAGCAAAGCGTCAGGATCGATCGACCTCTGGAAGAGGAAAGGAAATGGCTTTGATCCGCTCGACCATTTACCAAGCAAGACTTGCGCCGCTTTGTCGCCCGAAATGTGAGAGGTCGAGCCTTCGGGAAGGGATCTGGTCCTTGAGTGGATCAGCGAAGCAACATAAGCTTGCTCCCTCTTGGGAAGGTCCTTTATCGTCACCAAGGTTCTCCACAATGGGGCATATCGTCTCTACAATGTCGAACACGATATCGATGAGCCCCGAGCTTGGAATGCGGATCTACTCCGCCCGTTTTACACTTAAAGTTTTTCACTCGGAAGAATTGTAATAAAGTACTCTTGTAGCGTTTTGAAGCAATAGTGTCATAATTCCTTCATAATTTTTTACTTTGAGTCAAGTACAATTTTCACCTCCCCCAGTGGGTGGCTTAGTCGCGAATCCGTTCCGCCTAAGTTATTAAAAATCCTACTGAGTGGTAAGCCAGACTTCCACTCGGGGGCTTAGTTGCAGCCCAGTGCTCGCCTAAGTGTTTTACAAATCCTACCGAGTGGTAAGCCAGACTTCCACTCGGGGGCTTAGCTGCAGCCCAGTGCTCGCCTAAGTGTTTTACAAATCCTACCGAGTGGTAAGCCAGACTTTCACTCGGGGGCTTAGCTGCAGCCCAGTGCTCGCCTAAGTTATTACAAATCCTACCGAGTGGTAAGCCAGACTTCCACTCGGGGGCTTAGCTGCAGCCCAGTGCTCACCTAAGTTATTAAAAATCCTACCGAGTGGTAAGCCAGACTTCCACTCGGGGGCTTAGCTGCAGCCCAGTGCTCGCCTAAGTTATTAAAAATCCTACCGAGTGGTAAGCCAGACTTTCACTCGGAGGCTTAGCTGCAGTCCAGGACTCGCCTAAGTATGAAGTATATTCGCAAGGAAAGCGAGGTGCAGGCCATTGCGACCCTCTTCTCCGAGCCGACACAAATACAAGCGTGTCATTGCGACCCTCTTCTCGAGCTTGACACAAATACAGCGTGTCGATCATTGCGACCCTCTTCTCGAGCTTGACACAAATACAAGCGTGTCATTGCGAAATCCTACCGAGTGGAGAGCAAACCTCCCACTCGGAGGCTTAGCTGCAGCCAGTGCTCGCCTAAGATAAAAGAAATCCTACCGAGTGGAGAGCAAACCTCCCACTCGGGGCTTAGCTGCAACCAGTGCTCGCCTAAGATAAAAGAAATCCTACGGGTGGAGAGCAAACCTCCCACTCGGAGGCTTAGCTGCAGCCAGTGCTCGCCTAAGATAAAGAAATCCTACCGAGTGGAGAGCAAACCTCCCACTCGGAGGCTTAAGCTGCAGCTCGGTGCTCGCCTAAGATAAAAGAAATCCTACCGAGTGGAGAGCAAACCTTCCACTCGGGGCTTAGCTGCAGCCAGTGCTCGCCTAAGATAAAAGAAATCCTACCGAGTGGAGAGCAAACCTTCCACCCGGGGCTTAGCTGCAGCCCGGTGCTCGCCTAAGATAAAAGAAATCCTACCGAGTGGAAGCAAAACTCCCACTCGGGGCTTAAGCTGCAGCCCAGCGCTTCGCCTAAGTTATTTAAATCCTACCGAGTGATAAGCCATGCTTTCACTCGGAGGCTTAGCTGCAGCTCCGTGCTCGCCTAAGGAATAAGTCATTGTAGTCGACATCCTGCTTTGTTGACACTGCAAAAGAGCAATTCAAGCCAAGAGCAATCATACCCAAACATTCAATCCAAATTTAGGTCGGTACCTAAAATAACCGAGAGTGCTCGGGCACCAAGCACATTAAGGTTTTATCGGTTACAACTCCACTCGGCATACCGAGGCAAATTTAAGGTCAAAGAAAGTTTTTACCCCTCACGTGGAGGCTGGATGGAACAACGAACTCGTCAAGATCAATCCCGTCCGCAATTCAGCGTGGCAGCAGCGATGAAAGTCTCCATGAAGGTTACGAAGTCGTGCTTCTTGGTATTGGCCACTCGGAGATCGCCAACTTATCTTCTCGAGCTTCCTTGCAATGGACTCGCGCCGGACATAGGGCAGCGTCCGCACCGCACCGGGCGAAGATTTCTTCCACTCTTGCACTTTCGGTCGGGGCGGCGTTGATCGACCCATCAATGACTCAAGGTCATTTTGGAGTGTTTGATGGGCGAGGCGTCGAGTCGATGCGGGGCGTAGCCACTTTCAGTCTTGCGAGGTAATCCACAACAGCGACAACGGGACTCGGTCGGAAGACACTCATGGCAGTTTCATCGTTCACCGGGAATTGGTGGATCAAGGTTAAATCTCCAAGCTGGCTGGTCTCTTCCTCAAAGTTCTTGCGAGAACTCTGCAAAAACAAAACTACGAGTCGGAAAAGCAGTCAAATGAAAACATAACAATTGAGGAGATTGGTCGAGTGGAAAAGGTTACCTTGAGCTGGAGAAAGCAGTTTCTTAGCAAGGCCGCCCAAGAAGCTTTCCATCTCGTTCTTCTTCCCAGCCAGTTGGAGGATCTTCTCGGTCAGATTTTTCTTGTCGACTTTCATCCGTTCAGCATCCTTGCGGCGCGCCGAGCAACCTTCAGATCGGCGTTCTCTTGTTCAAGCTTGGCAGCGGAGGCCAGTTTTTCATCGACAAGTTTGATCTTCTCGGACAACTCGAGCTCCTTCTTCCTTTGAGCCTCCTTCACTTTGCACGTAAATCACAGCAAAGTCAAGCTTGAAACAAGTGGGAGGAAGGCAGTCGTCGAAATCTCACCAAACATACCTTTGGTCTCCTCCTTCGCCTTCATCGGGTTCTCTTGCACCAGCTTCAAGTCCAACTCGATTGAATATGCTTACGCTCCGATTCAGTATAGCGTGCCGCAAGATCACAAGATTTTGCGAAGAGTCGATTGCGAAAATATCGAGATAATCCACCTCCGAGTGAATCAAGAAAAATGATGCGTTTCTAAGACTACGATCGAATGCAAGCATTCAACCGTAGTCTCGGGGACTACACCGGTGGGTGCACTCGGCGTCCCCCTTGGTCTTATTCAAGACATAGTCGACGATCGACCCGATGAAAAAAGCGAGTCGACCGATCGACCGGTTCCATTCTTAGTAAGCCTAAAGCGAGTCGACCGATCGACCAACAACAAAAAAAAAAAAAAAACCAGAAATCCTTGGTGTAATCAAGCGCGGTGATCGATCACAGCCTCGGGACTACACCCGGTGGGTGCACTCAGCGATGCCCCACTGGTCTCGGCTACATTCGTTTCATTGGTGATGATCAATATTTACTTATGAAGCCTAAGACCATTGCCGGTGATCGACCTTATATGGGGACTACACCCGGCGGGTGCACTCAGCGATGCCCCGCTCACACGGAGTTTTTATCGACACACCTTTGGGTGATTGCTATTGCTATAAATTTGAAAGAAAAGTCTCGATAGCATATCCCTATGAGCAGGTGGTGGTCGTGACTGAACATTGCTCTGAAGGCGAGCTGGCATCGTAAGCTGCTTGGCTCGCATCGGCGATCTTCACTGCTCCATCATGATCCTGCTTGACGGATCGCCTCCTTAGCAACATCGCCTTGGTCCTCCGGGGCGTGGTGCGTGGTGAAGATCGAAGGTTGTCCAGCACTTTCGGCGAAGTGGGTCGAAACCTTGGTCGGCCGGCACCGCGAAAGGTCACGGTATGTCGAGTGCCGCCCTCCCTTCCGTCATGATGGTCTCGGGTGCCGTTGCTCCTTGGGTTTCTCTGCCGGTGTCGCCTTCCTGCTCCTCCTAGCCTTGGTGGCTCCTCATCCTCATCATCGTCATCGAGGAGAGTGATGATGTTGTCGGTGGAGCTTCAAGAAAAAGTTGAGATTAGGAATCTTGAGTCGGTCGACCGAGAACAGGAATTAAGGATATAATACCAAGATTTGAGGTGGCGGCGTCCTCCATCTCATGGTCATCAACTTTAAGCGAAGTTTGAAGTCGCAGTATTTGAAACTCCAAAGAGTCGATCGACCAATTCATATATCAATCGAGAGGCAAAATTTGTTTGAAGCAAGAAGACTTAAGCAATGTGTTTACCACGAGATGGTGGGGATGGACACCTTCATTTTGGCAAAGGCTTGGTCGTCCTCGGCGGAACTACCTTGGTTGCTTGGCGCCTTCTCGGTCGGCACGGAGAAGCGGTTCGAGGCGTTTGGTCATTCTGCGAGGCGATCGCGACCCTTACCGCGTTGACCGAAGGGTCATGCACAAGCTTTGACCGCTTTTCCAAGCGCGGTGGTGCGACTTCCTCCTCTTCATCCTCGTCGTCCTCGTCGTCCTCGTCATCGTCATCGTCGTTGTAAATGCGTCTCCTGCGTCATCTGAATTCCACTCTTCTTGGCTCTCACCTCCCTTTGGCTTCCCCTTCCTCGGTCGGAACACAGGCGCCGTTGGGCATTGAGTACAGCTCTGTGAGGGCTGGAGATATCAAGCGAGTTGATCGACCAAATTACTGAAGCACACTCGGCGGACATACAACAGTGAAAACAGAACAAGTGTACCTTATACGAACGCCATCACGATCAAGCGGAGAAATCCTCCGGGATCGCGAGATTGTCCTTGTTTCGATGATTGAAGCCATCCATCTTTCCACAACAGCATCGTCGATTGCCTCCGGGTGGGCCGCGAGTCTCGTCTTGATGCCGCAATACAACCACATCTGATGGCTCCGGGCCTGAAGGGGCTGGATCGCCTCGAAGAAAAACCTCCGGAAGGTCCATGCCGGTCACACCGTCCCTAACCAGCTGCACCACTCGGTCCATCAGCATCTTCACTTCAGCTCTTTCTTGGGAACAACCTTGAGGAGGAGGGCTTGTTCACTCGACTCATGGTAAACTCGGGAGGCGATCGGTCATCGAGCGTCGTCTCGTTCAGCAATAGAACCAGGTCGATTGCCAACCCGACCGACTCGGGAAAATGCATAGCTGGAAAAGTGCTTTTGCTCCTCAACTGGATTCCTAAACCACGCGACATCTGGACTACAGGTCTTCTCGTCACGGGACTTGCTTTCTTCACGAGTCGAGGCGACATGTGAAGATGTACTTGAACAAGCCCAGTCGGTCTACATCGAGGAAGTTTTCACACATAGATACAAAGCGCAGCAAGGTATGCAATGGAGTTTGGTGTGAAATGGTGAAGCTGAGCCCCAAAGAAATTCAGAAAACCTCGGAAGAATACACTCGGTGGCAGCGAGAAACCTCGGTCGACATGGGTGGCCAAAAGCACACACTCACCCTCTTACGGTTGAGGCTGCCACTCTCGGCCGGAAGTCTTGCGGCGTTGTGAGAATCAAACCATCGTTGGCCATATCAAGGAGATCCTTCTCCACGATCGTCGGACCGGATCCAGTCCCCTGGACCCACCTTTCGGCAGCTTGGATCTCGACGAGGAACCGCCGCGACGGTGGATCTTCCTTCGCCTTCTCACCACGGCGCCTTCTCCGCCGCCGGCGCCTTCTTCGCGCGCTCCAGCATCGTCGTCTTCTCTTTGCCCATGGCGCCCGGCGAGATGCGCAAGGAGAGATATGGCAAAAAGCGGCGGAGGTGGAGAGCGAGCGGAGAGAATGGGGAGAAAGAACAGGATCTTGTGCACGAGCCTCCGAGAGTTACATTTATAGCATCTCTTCCGAGTGGATGACATGTGGACCAAGCGATCTAATCATATCGGCGGCCGCGGCGCGATCGTGGCGGAGAAAGCGGCGCTAAAATCAGCGCCCTATTCGTCCCATCAAGCGCCATGATCTGTTTCGCAGCGCGTCCCCAAATTCGTACCCGCGAGATCCGCGAGCGACGGATCGGTCTCATCAGCGCGAGATTCTCTGCGATTTGTTACTCGGTATAGCGAAATAGTCACTCGACTAAAGAACAAGAATGGATCAAGTCGATGAAGGAAGGTTTCTTGTTATCAACAAAGAAGATCTTGATCCGAGGCGACACGTTGCGAATGCAAAAGCGATCGAAACAACTTCAACTCCTCCTTCACTCAAGCCTCAATCCATTAGGGGCTAATGATGGATTCATGTACCTAGGGTAGGGTCATAGGCCTGACCTAAGCGTCCTACCCAAGGGTACTCATAGAAGAGATCATCTTCGATCGACCAAAGAGGAATCCACTCGACGGTGGAAGGACTCGACCATGGAAGACTCACTCGACCATGAAGACTCACTCGACCACCGAAGGTCGAAGACACTCCACAGCTTAGCGGTGTGTTATTGAATAGACTTAATGATAGTTAAGGCACCTTATGAGGCGTTACAAGTAACCCCCTAGCTTAATGTACTTTAATCCCTCCATTATGTGGGCTGGCTGGGGTCTGGCGACTCTATATAAGCCACCCCCCTCCACGGTAGAAGGGTTCGAGACTCTTGTAATACTCATACTCATAATCCACTCGACCGCCTCGGGGCTCGAGGCGTAGGGCTGTTACTTCTTAGGAAGGGCTGAACTCGTACATCCTTTGTCTCCTGGCTGCTCCATAGCTAGGACATCTCCTCTCCTTAACCTACCCCTATTTCTCTTGTCGGACTTAGAACCACGACGGTGCCGAGGCCGAGCCAAAGTTAGCGGACCGTATCTCGGAGTAGAAACGCCGTTAGGCGTGGCGGACGCCTTGTAGCCAGCGCTCCTCGGCGTGGCGGCATGGTGGCGCGGCGGTGGCGGGGCGATGGAGCGGTGGGGGGGCGCGTGGCAGCGGAAGCAACGAGGAAGCGGTGGAGGCGCGCGTGGCACTGGAAGAGGAAGAGAAGTGTGTGGAATAGGCGCGTGGCGAGCGCCGTAATTTAAAGGCGCGCCGGAAGCGGTGCGCCATAAATAGCGCGCGAGCTGCCGCCTTTTCCTGCTCGCGCGCAAACGGTTCCCGCGCGCGAGTTTCCCGCCACCGCTGGATCACGCCGAAACGTCCCGCGCGTGCAAAAAACTCGGTTTACCCCGCGCGCGCGTTTTTTGGGGCGGCTGTTCGAGATGCTCTTAGTAAATTAGTAGAATTTGCATGAATTCATGTTGGTTGTACATGCTTATCGAGTACCCCATATGCATGTTTGATGACTACCAGTTTTTTGTTTTCAACCCTCTCCAAATAATATATTCTATACCCATTTTTTAATAGCACGGTGATAGCCCTGGCAGATAATGAAACTCAGAAACTGCACAAAAGATTTTTGTTAATCCAGAAAGACCATTTTCTAGATGTTTGGTGTTGTTCTTAAAGTGTTTCATGCCTCTAATTTTCTTGGTGTTAGCCGCATCTCCTATCCCATTGTATTTAACCTATAGGTTTCATTCGTCCAATTTTCTTGATGTTAGCTGCATCAGATGATATTATTTTTCTTTTACATTATGTACCCTTTACCATTTTACTTAGTTTTTCTTCTGTTTTATAATTGCTTTTACATGAAAATGCAAAGCTTGCAGTCCTTCCTTTTAAGAATTCATTCTGTTTCTATTTTTTGCAGCGGCGGTCAATGGAATTCGGGTGGAGCCATGGTTACAACAAATGAGCAGTACCTTGACCATCTCCACGGAGATGAGCTTTCTGTAGGATGTGCTCCTTGGAAGGTAACACTTGTTTAATTGAACATTAAATGACAGACTGTTGGAAGGAGGCACAGCGAAGAAATTCAGTAACTAGAGCAGAAGTCGTCCAAAGTTTTACCTGGACTGCAGCCGGTGATATGAACTTCATATGGCTGCCTTGCTGCTACACGAGTTGCCAATTAGGATAGTCAATAGCGGTGTGTCTACAGTGTTGTGGGCAAAAATAATTGCCAGCCATTTTACTATAGCTGATATAGTTGTCACACTTTATTTACCTTGCTTGCATCCTCCCCCTTGTGTGGTTGAGAACCATTGCTGTTCTTATGACCATCTAACTGATGGGGAACGTAGTAATTTCAAAAAAATTCCTACGCACACGCAAGATCATGGTGATGCATAGCAATGAGAGGGGAGAGTGTTGTCTACGTACCCTCGTAGACCGAAGCGGAAGCGTTGACGCCGCGTAGAGGAAGTAGTCGTCGTCCTCCGGTCCAACCGATCCAAGCACCGTTACTCCGGCACCTCCGAGTTCTTGACACACGTACAGCTCATGACGCACCCCGATCTCCGATCCAGCAGAGGCGCGGGGAGAAGTTCCGTCAACACGACGGCGTGGTGACGATCTTGATGTTCTCCTGTCGCAGGGCTTCGCCTAAGCACCGCTACAATATGACCGAGGTGTAGTATCATGGAGGGGGCACAGACACGGCTAAGGAGCGATCTCAATGATCAACTTGTGTGTCTAGGGTGCCCCCGCCCGTATATAAAGGAGGGAGGGAGGAGGAGGCCGGCCTAGGGAGGAGGCGCCATGGGGGGCAAACCTACTCCAAGTAGGTTTGCCCCCCTTCCTATTAGGAGTAGGAGAAGGAAGGAAGAGGGGAGGAGAGAGAAGGAAGGGGCGGGGCCCCTCCCAGTCGGATTGGGCTTGGGGCGTGCCCCACCCTTGCTCCTTCTCCTCCCTTCCACTAAGGCCCAATAAGGCTCATATACTTACCGGGGGTTCGGTAACCTCCGGAACTCCGGTATATTTCAATCTCACCGGAACCTTTCCGGTGTCCAAATATATCCGTCAATATATCAATCTTTATGTCTCGACCATTTCGAGACTCCTCGTCAGTCCGTGATCACATCCGGGACTCGAACAACCTTGGTACATCAAAATGCATAAACTCATAATATAAGCATCATCGAAACCTTAAGCGTGCGGACCCTACGGTTCGAGAACAATGTAGACATGACCGAGACCGTCTCGGTCAATAACCAATAAGCGGGACCTGGATGCCCATATTGGTTCCTACATATTCTCGAAGATCTTTATCGGTCAAACCGCACAACAACATCGTTGTTCCCTTTGTCATCGGTATGTTACTTGCCGAGATTCGATCGTCGGTATCTAATATCTAGTTCAATCTCGTTACCGGCAAGTCTCTTTACTCGTTCCGTAATACATCATCTCACAACTAACTCATTAGTTGAAATGCTTGCAAGGCTTTAAGTGATGTGTATTACCGAGAGGGCCCAGAGATACCTCTCCGACATTCGGAGTGACAAATCCTAATCTCGAAATACGCCAACTCAACAAGTACCTTTGGAGACACCTGTAGAGCACCTTTATAATCACCCAGTTACGTTGTGACGTTTGGTAGCACACAAAGTGTTCCTCCGGTAAATGGGAGTTGCATAATCTCATAGTCATAGGAACATGTATAAGTCATGAAGGAAGCAATAGCAACATACTAAAACGATCGGGTGCTAAGCTAACGGAATGGGTCATGTCAATCAGATCATTCAACTAATGATGTGACCTTGTTAATCAAATAACAACTCCTTGTTCATGGTTAGGAAACATAACCATCTTTGATTAACAAGCTAGTCAAGTAGAGGCATACTAGTGACACTCTGTTTGTCTATATATTCACACATGTATTATGTTTCCGGTTAATACAATTCTAGCATGAATAATAAACATTTATCATGATATAAGGAAATAAATAATAACTTTATTATTGCCTCTAGGGCATATTTCCTTGATCTCCCACTTGCACTAGAGTCAATAATCTAGATTACACTATAATGATTCTAACACCCATGGAGTCTTGGTGTTGATCATGTTTTGCTCGTGGAAGAGGCTTAGTCAACAGTGCGCAACATTCAGATCCGTATGTATCTTGCAAATCTCTATGTCTCCCACGGACTAGATCCGGATGGAATTGAAGCGTCTCTTGATGTGCTTGGTTCTCTTGTGAAATCTGGATTCTTCGCTAAGGCAATCGCTCGATATTGTCACAAAAGATTTTCATTGGACCCGATGCACTAGGTATGACACCTAGATCGGATATGAACTCCTTCATCGAGACTCCTTCATTGGCTGCTTCCGAAGCAGCTATGTATTCCGCTTCACACGTAGATCCCGCCACGACGCTTTGCTTTGAACTGCACCAACCGGCAGCTCCACCGTTTAATGTAAACACGTATCCGGTTTGCGATTTAGAATCGTCCGGATCGGTGTCAAAGCTTACATCAACGTAACCATTTACGATGAGCTCTTTGTCACCTCCATATCGAGAAACATATCCTTAGTCATTTTCGGTATTTCGGGATGTTCTTGACCGTTGTCGATGATCCACTCTGGATTACTTTGGTACCTCCTGCTAGACTTATAGCAAGGCACACATCAGTCTGGTACACAGCATTGCATACATTATAGAGCCTATGGCTGAAGCATAGGAACATTTTTCATTTTCTCTCTATCTTCTGCGTGGTCGGGCTTTGAGTCTTACTCAACTTCACACCTTGCAATCTGAGCAAGAACCCTTTCTTTGCTTGATCCATTTTGAACTTCTTCAAAACTTTGTCAAGGTATGTGCTTTGTGAAAGTCAATTAAGCGTTTTGATCTATCTCTATAGATCTTAATGCCCAATATGTAAGCAGCTTCACCGAGGTCTTTCATTGAAAAACTTTTATTCAAGTATCCCTTTATGCTATCCAAAATTCTATATCATTTCCAATCAATAATATGTCATCCACATATAATATTAGAAATGCTATAGAGCTCCCACTCACTTTCTTGTAAATACATGCTTCTCCAAAAGTCTGTATAAACCCAAATGCTTTGATCACACTATCAAAGCGTTTATTCCAACTCCGAGAGGCTTGCACCAGTCCATAAATGGATCATTGGAGCTTGCACACTTTGTTAGCTCCTTTGGATCGATAAAACCTTCGGTTGCATCATATACAACTCTTCTTCCAGAAATCCATTCAGGAATGCAGTTTTTACATCCATTTGCCAAATTTCATAATCATAAAATGCGGCAATTGCTAACATGATTCGGACAGACTTAAGCATCGCTACGGGTGAGAAGGTCTCATCGTAGTCAACCCCTTGAACTTGTCAAAAACCTTTTGCAACAAGTCGAGCTTTGTAGACAGTAACATTACCGTCAGCGTCAGTCTTCTTCTTGAAGATCCATTTATTCTCAATTGCTTGCCGACCATCGGGCAAGTCAACCAAAGTCCATACTTTGTTCTCATACATGGATCCCATCTCAGATTTCATGGCTCCAAGCCATTTTGCGGAATCTGGGCTCACCATCGCTTCTTCATAGTTCGTAGGTTCATCATGATCTAGTAGCATGACTTCCAGAATAGGATTACCGTACCACTCTGGTGCGGATCTTACTCTGTTCGACCTACGAGGTTCTGTACTAACTTGATCTGAAGTTCTATGATCATCATCATCAACTTCCTCACTAGTTGGTTTTGACGCCACAGAAACCGGTTCCTGTGATGTATTATTTTCCAACAAGGGAGTAGGTACAATTACTTCATCAAGTTCTACTTTCCTCCCACTCACTTCTTTCGAGAGAAACTCCTTCTCTAGAAAGGATCCATTCTTAGCAACGAATGTCTTGCCTTCGGATCTGTGATAGAAGGTGTACCCAACTGTCTCCTTTGGGTATCCTATGAAGACACATTTCTCGATTTGGGTTCGAGCTTATCGGGTTGAAGCTTTTTCACATAAGTATCGCATCCCCAAACTTTAAGAAAGCGACAACTTTGGTTTCTTGCCAAACCATAGTTCATAAGGTGTCGTCTCAGCGGATTTTGACGGTGCCCTATTTAACGTGAATGTGGCCGTCTCTAAAGCATAACCCCAAAACGATAGCGGTAAATCTGTAAGAGACATCATAGATCGCACCATATCAAGTAAACTACGATTACGACGTTCGGACACACCATTCGTTGTGGTGTTCGGGTGGTGTGAGTTGAAACTATTCCACATTGTTTTAAGTGTAGACCAAACTCGTAACTCAAATATTCTCCTCCACGATCAGATCGTAGAAACTTTATTTTCTTGTTACGATGATTTTCAACTTCACTCTGAAATTCTTTGAACTTTTCAAATGTTTCAGACTTATGCTTCATTAAGTAGATATACCCATATCTGCTTAAATCATCTGTGAAGGTGAGAAAATAACGATATCCGCCACGAGCCTCAACATTCATCGGACCGCATACATCTGTATGTATGATTTCCAACAAATCTGTTGCTCTCTCCATAGTACCGGAGAACGGTGTTTTGGTCATCTTGCCCATGGGCACGGTTCATAAGTACCAAGTGATTCATAATCAAGAGGTTCCAAAAGTCCATCAGTATGGAGTTTCTTCATGCGCTTTACACCGATATGACCTAAACGGCAGTGCCACAAATAAGTTGCACTATCATTATCAACTCTGCATCTTTTGGCTTCAACACTATGAATATGTGTATCACTACTATCGAGATTCATCAAAATAGACCACTCTTCAAGGGTGCATGACCATAAAAGATATTACTCATATAAATAGAACAACCATTATTCTCGATTTAAATGAATAACCGTCTCGCATCAAACAAGATCTAGATATAATGTTCATGCTCAACGCGGCACCAAATAACAATTATTTAGGTCTAATACTAATCCGAAGGTAGATGTAGAGGTAGCGTGTCGACCGCGATCACATCGACTTTGGAACCATTTCCCACGCGCATCATCACCTCGTCCTTTGCGGTGTTAAGCAATCCGTAGTCCCCTGTTTGAGTTGCAAATATTAGCAATGAACCGTATCAAATACCAGTGCTCTGCGAGCTCTAGTAAGGTACACATCAATAACATGTATATCACATATACCTTTGTTCACCTTGCCATCCTTCTTATCCGCCAAATACTTGGGGCAGTTCCGCTTCGATGACGATCGCTTGCGGTAGAAGCACTCGATTTAGGCTTAGGTCCAGACTTGGGTTTCTTCTCTTGAGCAGCAACTTGTTTGCTGTTCTTCTTGAAGTTCCTTTCTTCTTCCCTTTGCCCTTTTCTTGAAACTAGTAGTCTTGTTAACCATCAACACTTGATGCTCCTTCTTGATTTCTACCTCCATGGCCTTTAGCATTGCGAAGAGCTCGGAATCGTCTTATCCATCCCTTGCATATTATAGTTCATCACGAAGCTCTTGTAGCTTGGTGGAAGTGATTGGAGAATTCTGTCAATGACGCTATCATCCGGAAGAGTAACTCCCAGTTGAATCAAGTGATTACAATACAAAGACATCTTGAGTATGTGCTCACTGACAGAACTATTCTCCTCCATCTTGAAGCTATAGAACTTATTGGAGACTTCATATCTCTTAATCCGGGCATTCTTTTGGAATATCAACTTCAACTCCTGGAACATCTCATATGCTCCATGACGTTCAAAACGTCGTTGAAGTCCCGGTTCTAAGCCGTAAAGCATGGCACATTGAACTATCGAGTAGTCATCAGCTTTGCTCGCCAGACGTTCTTAACGCCGTCGGTTACATCAGCAGCGAGGCTGGCACCCAGCGGTGCTTCGGGGCGTAATTTTTACTGCGCACAATGAGGATAATCCTCAAGTTACGGACCCAGTCCGCGTAGTTGCTACCGTCATCTTTCAACTTAGCTTTCTCAAGGAACGTATTAAAATTCAATGGAACAACAGCATGGGCCATCTATCTACAATCAACATAGACAAGCAAGATACTATCAGGTACTAAGTTCATGATAAATTTAAGTTCAATTAATCATATTACTTAAGAACTCCCATTTAGACAGACATCTCTCTAGTCACCTAAGTGATCACGTGATCCAAATCAACCAAACCATAACCGATCATCACGTGAGATGGAGTAGTTTTCAATGGTGAACATCTTATGTTGATCATATCTACTATATGATTCACGCTCGACCTTTCGGTCTCCGTGTTCGAGGCCATATCTGCATATGCTAGGCTCGTCAAGTTTAACTGAGTATTCTGCGTGTGCAAAACTGGCTTGCACCCGTTGTAGATGGACGTGAGCTTATCACACCGATCATCACGTGGTGTGCAGGCACAACGAACTTTGGCAGCGGTGCATACTCGGGAGAACACTTCGATAAATTTTTAGTGAGAGATCATCTTAAAATGCTACCGTCAATCAAAGCAAGATAAGATGCATAAAGGATAAACATCACATGCAATCAATATAAGTGATATGATATGGCCATCATCATCTTGTGCTTGTGATCTCCATCTCGAAGCACCATCATGATCACCATCGTCACCGGCGCGACACCTTGATCTCCATCGTAGCATCGTTGTCGTTTCGCCATCTATTGCTTCTCGACTATCGCTACCGCTTAGTGATAAAGTAAAGCAATTACTGAGCGTTGCATTTCATACAATAAGCGACAACCATATGGCTCCTGCCGATTGCCGATAACCGGTTACAAAACATGATCATCTCATACAATAAAATATAGCATCATGCCTTGGCCATATCACATCACAACATGCCCCTGCAAAAACAAGTTAGGCGTCCTCTACTTTGTTGTTGCAAGTTTTACGTGGCTGCTACGGGCTTAAGCAAGAACCAATCTCACCTACGCATCAAAACCACAACGATAGTTTGTCAAGTTGATGCTGTTTTAACCTTCGCAAGGACCGGGCGTAACCACACTCGGTTCAACTAAAGTTGGAGAAACTGACACCCGCTAGTCACCTGTGTGCAAAGCACGGCGGTAAAACCAGTCTCGCTTAAGCGTGCGCGTAATGTCGGTCCGGGCCGCTTCATCCAACAATACTGCCGAACCAAAGTATGACATGCTGGTAAGCAGTATGACTTATATCGCCCACAACTCACTTGTGTTCTACTCGTGCATATAACATCAAACCATAAAACCTAGGCTCGGATGCCATCGATGGGGAAGCGTAGTAATTTCAAAAAAATTCCTACGCACACGCAAGATCATGGTGATGCATAGCAACGAGAGGGGAGAGTGTTGTCTACATACCCTCGTAGACCGAAGCGGAAGCGTTGACGCAACGTAGAGGAAGTAGTCGTATGTCCTCCCGGTCCAACCGATCCAAGCACCGTTACTCCGGCACCTCCGAGTTCTTGACACACGTACAGCTCGATGACGCACCCCGATCTCCGATCCAGCAGAGGCGCGGGGAGGAGTTCCATCAACACGACGGCATGGTGACGATCTTGATGTTCTCTGTCGCGAGGCTTCGCCTAAGCACCGCTACAATATGACCGAGGTGTAGTATCATGGAGGGGGGCACGCACACGGCTAAGGAGCGATCTCAATGATCAACTTGTGTGTCTAGGGTGCCCCCGCCCGTATATAAAGGAGGAGGGAGGAGGAGGCCGGCCTAGGGAGGAGGCGCCATAGGGGGCAAACCTACTCCAAGTAGGTTTGCCCCCCCCCCTTTCCTATTAGGAGTAGGAGAAGGAAGGAAGAGGGGGGAGGAGAGAAGGAAAGGGGGGGCCGGGCCCCCTCCCAATTCGGATTGGGCTTGGGGGGGCGTGCCCCCACCCTTGCTCCTTCTCCCTCCCTTCCACTAAGGCCCAATAAGGCTCATATACTTACCGGGGGGGTTCCGGTAACCTCCCGGAACTCCGGTATATTTCCAATCTCACCCGGAACCTTTCCGGTGTCCAAATATATCCGTCCAATATATCAATCTTTATGTCTCGACCATTTCGAGACTCCTCGTCATGTCCGTGATCACATCCGGGACTCCGAACAACCTTGGTACATCAAAATGCATAAACTCATAATATAAGCATCGCCGAAACCTTAAGCGTGCGGACCCTACGGTTCGAGAACAATGTAGACATGACCGAGACCGTCTCGGTCAATAACCAATAGCGGGACCTGGATGCCCATATTGGTTCCTACATATTCTCGAAGATCTTTATCGGTCAAACCGCATAACAACATCGTTGTTCCTTTGTCATCGGTATGTTACTTGCCCGAGATTCGATCGTCGGTATCTAATATCTAGTTCAATCTCGTTACCGGCAAGTCTCTTTACTCGTTCCGTAATACATCATCTCGCAACTAACTCATTAGTTGAAATGCTTGCAAGGCTTTAAGTGATGTGTATTACCGAGAGGGCCCAGAGATACCTCTCCGACATTCGGAGTGACAAATCCTAATCTCGAAATACGCCAACTCAACAAGTACCTTTGGAGACACACAGAGAGCACCTTTATAATCACCCAGTTACGTTGTGACGTTTGGTAGCACACAAAGTGTTCCTCCGGTAAACGGGAGTTGCATAATCTCATAGTCACAGGAACATGTATAAGTCATGAAGGAAGCAATAGCAACATACTAAAACGATCGGGTGCTAAGCTAACGGAATGGGTCATGTCAATCAGATCATTCAACTAATGATGTGACCTTGTTAATCAAATAACAACTCCTTGTTCATGGTTAGGAAACATAACCATCTTTGATTAACAAGCTAGTCAAGTAGAGGCATACTAGTGACACTCTGTTTGTCTATATATTCACACATGTATTATGTTTCCGGTTAATACAATTCTAGCATGAATAATAAACATTTATCATGATATAAGGAAATAAATAATAACTTTATTATTGCCTCTAGGGCATATTTCCTTCACTAACATGTTACTAATCAAAACTGTTACCAGCCTTCTTACCATCTAACATATCCCTAATAATAATACTAATCAACTTAGATGTTTTTTCCATCAATTGCTAACATTCTCATGTCAACATAAATAGGAACAAAACCACCATAAATTTCAGGTTTTAAAATTCAGGCAAAAAACATATATTTCTATGATTTAAATGATTCCCTTGCGTATTGTGTGATAATTGTACCATATTATTAAAATACTATCCTTACATATAGTTGAATCAATCACTAACATTATAGCACCAAAATGAACGGGCGCAACAACGCGCGCCTTTGATGATCTAGTATTGTTTTGATGATTGCAAAGAGCCTACTTGTTGTTTTGGACAGATTGTGGTTATATCTTGTTTGGAGTGTATGTGTGGAATCGTTGCTCCGTTTTGAGCATGCCCTATATGAAACTTGCTTAGATTTACATGTAGCTTCATTTTACCTTGTTGCATTCATCTTTTGAGTGTGTTTTCTTGATGTGTGTATGCATTTTGCATCAATGTCATGGTTAACTTGTTTTGCTCATATCTTCTAGGCCGTAGCTCCAAACTAACGGAACTTTATATGTAACTTGACTAGAATTTCTTGTAGATCATCTTGGTGCATCTTAACTTGCTGTTTAACAACTTGAACATAAGGTTTATTCAAATCTGGACCAATTTCGAAATTTGCATCTGAGGACTTATCGGATTTGTTATATGTTGTTTCCGGCCTCATTTAAACTTACTTTGATGTGTTGTTCTTGTTTGCATCATCTCTTGCCATGAGTAGCCTCATCTAGCCTTTGTCATGCATCATGCTTGGTTGTGCATCTTGTCATGTTTATGTGTTGTGTGTTTACCTTGTTGTTTGCTTCTTTCCAGGTTATGCTCCTTCTCGATAGTTCCTGTTTTGTTGCGACCGTGAGGATTTGTTCGACTACGCTTGGCTCGTCTTCGTCCGTTCGTCTTCTTCATGGACTCGTTCTTCTTCCTTGCGGGATTTCAGGCAAGACGACCGTTGCCCTGGATCTCACTACTATCATTGCTATGCTAGTTGCTTCGTTCTCTCGCTATGCTGTGCTACCTATCACTTGCTCTTCAAGCCTCCCAAATTGCCATGTCAGCCTCTAACCTTTTCACCCTTCCTAGCAAACCATTGCTTGGCTATGTTACCGCTTTGCTCAGCCCCTCTTGTAGTGTTGTTAGTTGCAGGTGAAGTTGAAGATTGCTCCATGATGGACAAGATTATGTTGGGA
This sequence comes from Aegilops speltoides, assembly GCA_021437245.1. Taxonomy (NCBI): domain Eukaryota; kingdom Viridiplantae; phylum Streptophyta; class Magnoliopsida; order Poales; family Poaceae; genus Aegilops; species Aegilops speltoides. The sequence goes on from CM038142.1 coordinate 368,793,291, forward strand.
TATCGCAATATCTCTTATTTAATTAATGCATCTATATACTTGGTAAAGGGTGGAAGGCTCGGCCTTATGCCTGGTGTTTTGTTCCACTCTTGCCGCCTTAGTTTCCGTCATACCGGTGTTATGTTCCTTGATTTTGCGTTCCTTACGCGGCCGGGTGTATGGGACCCCCTTGACAGTTCGCTTTGAATAAAACTCCTCCAGCAAGGCCCAACCTTGGTTTTAACATTTGCCACATAAGCCTTTTTCCCTTGGGTTCTGCAGACTCAAGGGTCATCTTTATTTTTACCACCACCCCCCCCCCCCGGGCCAGTGCTCATCGTGAGTGTTGGTCCAACCTGTCAGCCGCCGGTGGCCACCAGGGGCAACTTTGGGCTGGCCTACCAGAAGTTTGGACAATCAGGTGTGCCCTGAGAAGAGATATGTGCAGCTCCTACCGGGATTTGTCGGCACATTCGGGCGGCTTTGCTGGTCTTGTTTTACCATTGTCGAAATGTCTTGTAACCGGGATTCCGAGTCTGAACGGGTCTTCCCGGGAGAAGGAATATCCTTCGTTGGTCGTGAAAGCTTATTATGGGCTAAGTTGGGACACCCCTGCAGGGTATAAACTTTCGAAAGCCATGCCCGCGGTTTTGTGGCGTATGGGAATTTGTTAATATCCGGTTGTAGAGAACTTGACACCAGATTCGAATTAAAACGCGTCACCGCATGTGTAGCCGTGATGGTCTCTTTTCGGCGAAGTCCGGGAAGTGAACACGGTTTTTGGGATATGTATGAACGTAAGTAGTTTCCGGATCACCCCTTGATCACTTATAGCTTCTCGACCGTTCTGTTTGCTTCTCTTCTCGCTCTTATTTGTGTATGTTAGCACCATATATGCTTAGTCGCTGCTGCAACCTCAGGACTTATCTTTTCCATACCCCTTTAAGCTTTGATAGTCTTGATACCCATGCAGGGTATAAACTTTTGAAAGCCGTGCCCGCGGTTATGTGGCAGATGGGAATTTGTTAATATCCGGTTGTAGAGAACTTGACACCAGATTCAAATTAAAACACATCAACCGCGTGCGTAGCCGTGATGGTCTCTTTTCGGCGGAGTCCGGGAAGTGAACACGGTTTTTGGGTTATGTATGAATGTAAGTAGTTTCAGGATCACCCCTTGATCACTTATAGCTTCTCGACCGTTCTGTTTGCTTCTCTTCTCGCTTTTATTTGCGTATGTTAGCCACCATATATGCTTAGTCGCTGCTGCAACCTCAACACTTATCTTTTCCATACCCCTTTAAGCTTTGATAGTCTTGATACCCATGGTTATGGGATTGCTGAGTCCTCGTGGATCACAGATTACTACTACAACAGTTGCAGGTACAGGTAATGCAATGATCATGATGCGAGAGCGATGTTTACTTGTTTTGGAGTTCTTCTTTTGCTTCTTCTTCAATCAGGGGGTAGGTTCCAGGTCGGCAGCCTGGGCTAGCAGGGTGGATGTCGTTGAGTTTCTGTTTGTGTTCATCCGTAGTCGGATGTTGCTCTTATGTATGATGTTGTTGTATTCGTGTGGCATTGTGTGCCTCTTGTATGTATCCCCAACTATTATGTAATGGTACGATGTAATGATATCCACCTTGCAAAAGCGTCTCCAATATGCACTTCTATCGTTGGTGGGACCTTCGAGTTCCTTTAGGATAGGGTCGCATATTGGGCGTGACAAGTTGGTATCAGAGCCTTGACCGACCATAGGAGCCCCCTTGTTTGATCGTATAGTTTGGTCGTTGTCGAGTCTAGAAGAAAACTTTTCGGAGTCTAGTTATATCGGAGAGTAGGAATTCTTTTTACTCCTCAGCCCCTTCGTCGCTCTAGTGAGAAATCTTGACGTAGTTGTTTTGATTACTCCACTTCCCCTTCAAAATTTTCTTTTAGGATCACGCAGTTGGTTCTCGTTCATTGCGTTGTCTGCTCTTTTCATCTGGCACACTTCTCTCTAAATGATTCGATCCTCTTGATCTTTCGCAAGATCACTCCTCAGTTCTTCTCAATGACGTTGTTCCTCGTATGAAGTTGTCTTTCTTTTCCCACCCGCCCACCCTTTTTCTTCTTGGAGCCGGAGTCCGTAATCGAGTATCCATCCTACTCATGCGAAGCATTTGCATTCTTTCAACCGGTGTTTCCTCTTGAAGTTATTGATCGGTTTTTTCCCCTTCCAAGTTGCATTTGTTTTTCCCGCCCTCCCACCCTTTTTCTTCCCAGAGTCTGAGTCTCTTTCGACCATCAATTTCATTCGTGCAGTGCCTCTTCAGTCTTTCATCAATTGTTTCAACCGGTGAATTCTCGTTTTGTTCGAAATTCTTCATCTCTTTTTCTTCTCTGGTGGACTCAATTCAAGTTTTTCGGGTTGATCATATTCTTTTCCTTGGATCAAGTGTTTCCCCTGCTCGTTCACCTCTCGCCAGTTTATCCTTTTGGAGTGCTCAAGACTTCTCAGGAGATTCGTCTGTGTTTGAATTAATTCAAGGTTGTCACCTCATTCAAATATTTCAATTGTTCCGGCGCATCATGTATCTCTTCAACAATCCTTTCCAATGGTGTTTTCTTTTAGTGGCCCCTAACCCACAGGTCTTTTCCCAGGATCTTACCTGACTCTTCTAATTATTCCGGAATTATTCTTAGATTCTTTTCAAGTGTGACGTAAGAATGGATTCCATCAGTCACATGCCTTTTCAATCTCGATTTCAATTCTTTTCATTGCTTATTCAACCTTTGCTCTTCTCATTCTCCCAGAGTCTCTCAGTAATTTTGGTCATGTTTCTCGTCGTCATTTGAAGACCGAAGAAGAGTTTTCCTCTCAATCTTGCTTGTTCTCCTGGAGATTCGTGGTTCTAGCTTCTTGTTATCCTCTCGAATTATTCCGTTTGTCGGAAATTCCTTTTTCTCAACCATCCGGAGTATTTCAGGAGTTGATTTATGTTCGTTTCATAGGAGGCCATCATTCCGGAAGAATTCTTCATCCTCACATTTCAACTACCGTTATCCAATTACCCCGGCGCATCTATCTAGTATTCTTTAATCAGCTCGTTATCTCTTTGTTCTTGTGCATCTAAATCCCCTCGAGCATATTTGTTCTTCTAATTCTTCCCGGTGATTCATTCTCTTTCTCATTCAATTTTGAATTCTTATGTTGGTTCGTTCAAGATTCTTTTTCCTTGATTAGCATATCAATTCATTCGTTCTTTCCAAATCCTACCGGTGATTCATGAAGACTTTCTCAAGTTTTGCGCCATATTCCCCTTAATCCTTTTCAACAAGAATAAGTTGCATGCCAAATCAGCTTGTTATCAATCAAATTGGATGAGGATAAGCATAACGTAATTCTTATTCTTACTTCATCATCGTCAAGTAATCCCTTCCTTCAGAGTTTGTTCTTGAGGAATAAATTCTAGTTTCAAGTATTTTCATCTTTTCTTTTCCGGAGTTCGAATTTCCTTGGCCATTTCGTTGGAACCTCCATCTAAATCACCGCAAGCTTTAATCTTATTCTTTCATCCTTCATTCTATCTTATCATCCTTTTGTCACCGGAGTCCTTCATGGTGGTTCTTCATGATTTAATCCATTCTTCAAGTGTTCATCAAGATTCTTGTTGGAGGAGTTCAAGTATCTTTTCTTCTCGCATCTCGAAGTGCAAATGATTCTCCATTTTCTTCTGAAGTGGAGTTTTGCATTTCTCCATTCTTCTCAGCTTTTCAGACATTTGGTTGTGGTATAATTTCACCTCAAGTTTTGAGATGTTTTTGATAAGTCCACAACAAGCTTATTCTTTCGTTGTTGATTTTCTCAACAACTCCGTTCAATCCTTCCTTCTAAGTTCTTTTCATTCCTCTATTTAAATTCTTCTGGAGGCATTGCGTTGCTTATGTCGTCAAGTGTCATCCCATCTTGTGAAGTTCATGTTATATTCCTTCCATTTTCAGTCGGAGTGTTGCCCAATTTCTTTTATTCATTCCTTTTCTATCTTGTTCTAACCGGGGTGCTTTCAGAGTCTGCCTTATTCCATGAGCTTTTGATTCTCGTCATATTCGCTGTTTCTCTTTCTACCTGAGTGCTCTCGGCCTTGTTAAACTTCTCTCTTGCGTTCTTATTTCACCTCTTCCTCTTTCTCTTCCGTCTCGTTCCTAAGATCTCGGGACGAGATCTCTTGTTAGTGGAGGAGAGTTGTAACGCCCCGAGACCGATGTGCCAGGTGTCTTCCAGTTATTCGCCGTCGTTGCCATGTCATTTACTTGCGTGTTGCACTTTGCCATGTCATCATGTGCATTTCATGTGCATGTTTTCAAAACTTGCATCCGTTTGGGTTCCCCCGGTTCTCTCCGTTGTCCGTTCTTGGCACAACCACACTCGCACGCGCCCGTCACCCCTCCTAGTCTTTGTTTCGTGACCGCCGAAAAACGTTCTCGGAATAGGCCGAGATTTGCCGAGTGGCCTTGGTATATCACCGGTAGACCGTCCGTCAAATTTCGTTCCATTTGGAGGTCGTTTGATGCCCCAACGGTTAACCGAGCTAACCGAAAACACCCTCCTCTTTGCATCCCAGCACCTCTTCACACATCCCACCTAACCCATCTAAACCCCCTCCACGCTCTCCGCTGTTCGATCACGATCGTGTGGGCGAAAACCGCACCTCTTTTGGACTCTCCTAGCTCCCTCTACCTAAAAATATGTGCACCCCTCCAAAAATCTCGCAGTCCAAACCCTAGCCCCGCTCCTCTCGTCCGCGGGACGTATCCGTGCCCGCCGGACGTGCCCGCGCCGCCGCCCACAGCCACTCCCGTGCCGCCACCTGTCGCTGCCGCCGCCCACCTCCGCCGGCCCATGAGGCCGCGCCGAGCCATGAGGCCCGATCGCCCACGGCCGCCGACCATGGAGCCCCGCGCCCGCGACCGAGATCCGCCGCCACTTCCGCCTCGGCCGGCGCCCTCCGCTCTGTCGCCGCCCACCTTCGGTGCCGGCGCGCCGCCGGGACCGCTTGCGCCGCCGTTCGCCCTCGCCTCGCCGCGGCTTTGCCCCGCCGCCGCCGAGCTCAGCGCCGCCTCTGCCGCCGGGATCGGATGGATCCGGTCCGGATCTGGTCATCTCCGGCCTCGCCGCCGTCCGGGGCATCTCGCCGGTGCCTCGAGGGCGCCGCCGCTGCCCCTGCCTCCCTCGATCCACGCGGGATCGAGGAGGAGGACGACGCCCTCGCCCCCCGGGGCCTCCTCCCTTCCCAGTCCCAGTCACCGCGACCCCGAGCCGGCCCATTACCCCCACGCGGCCCGATTACCCCGTTCCTTTTTTTTGCTGGGTAAAATTTCTTCCAAGTCCTAGAATTACTAATCCATGTGTGCATCCTTGACCTGTCATAACTTGATGCTCGGAGCTCCGATTTGCGTGCATGATATGTCAAAATGTTCATTGTGAGATGCTCTTCATTTCATTCCATTATGGCATGCTTGTTTGAGTTCATTTTGATGCCTAAATCGTCGTTGCAAAACTGCTACGTGATATTGACTGCTGGAATCTGCTGATTGCCAACATCATTTGTGCATCTTGTGAGTGCCACAACTTTGTCTCTGTTGATGCTATGGTGATGATCTTGATATGCACATGTTCTGATCTTCATGCTCTACACTTTTTTGTGCTTTGAATTCATGTTAGGGTGCATTTTGATACCTTAAACCCTGTTGCAAAAGTGCATGTTGCTGTTAACTACTAGAAACTGTTGTAACTTTCTGATTTGTCATTTTTGTTGCATTTTGTGTGTGCTTATTATGAGCATGATGTCTACATGTTTTAGGAGCATTTTTGTGCCATCTTTACAGGGGTGCAATCCATGTATTTTTATATGCCCTGTAGGTAGTGCATCAAGCTTGTGAAGTGGGCCACTTGCTGTTAACTTTCTGTCAATGCTGAAATTGCTATATCATGTTGCCATGTTTGATTGATGCTACCAATTAATCCATGCATAATCTGGAGATGCTTAGTTGAGATGTTTTGTTGTATATGCTATTCTATAGCATTCCATGCCTCTTGATGCCTTATATATATATCCTGTATCATATGTTTTCATTGCCATGAACATGCTAATATAATGTTCCAGATTTCTGTTAACTTCATGATGCTATGTTGTGAGCTTGTTATTGAGTGATCCATGCCTCTTCTGGAGATGCTCCAATTACATGTTTTGTAGTATGCTATGAGTAATTTTTTCACATACCATGTTTTCTAATTTTGGAGATCATATGCCTCTGATCCGTGCTTGTAACCATGACATCATAATGTTGCTATTTTACACTTGCTGAAACTGTTTCAACATTCAATCTTGTCATGTTGGTTCCTACTAATCCATGAGCCTTTTGTATATGATGCCATGATGTTATTTTCTCTTTGTTATGTGTACTTTGATACCATTCCCTTGGTTGCTATGTTTACTTGTTGTAGCTTGTCTCTTTCTTGCTCTCAAGTTGCCATCATATTAACTCTGCTCATGCGTATGCTGCTATGTTATTAAGTTGCATTTTTCATTGATCATATTGGTTTAATCTTGATGCCTATGAACCCGAACCTTTAATTATATTTGAATTATGTCATTTGTACATGAAGGGCATGTCAAGTTTGTGCTCATGTGCTTCCTGTAGCATGTTGTTTTGATGATTGCAAAGAGCCTACTTGCTGTTTTGGACAGATTGTGGTTATATCTTGTTTGGAGTGTATGTGTTGCACCGTTGCTCCGTTTTGAGCATGCTCTATATAAAACTAACGGAACTTTATATGTAACTTGACTAGAATTTCGTGTAGATCATCTTGGTGCATCTTAACTTGTTGTTTAACAACTTGAACATGAGGTTTATTCAGATCTGGACCAATTTCGAAATTTGCATATGAGGACTTATCGGATTTGTTATATGTTGTTTCCGGCCTCATTTAAACTTACTTTGATGTGTTGTTCTTGTTTGCATCATCTCTTGCCATGAGTAGCCTCATCTAGCCTTTGTCATGCATCATGCTTGGTTGTGCATCTTGTCATGTTTATGTGTTGTGTGTTTACCTTGTTGTTTGCTTCTTTCCGGGTTATGCTCCTTCTCGATAGTTCCTGTGTCGTTGCGACCGTGAGGATTCGTTCGACTACTCTTGGCTCGTCTTCGTCCGTTTGTCTTCTTCATGGACTCGTTCTTCTTCCTTGCGGGATTTCAAGCAAGATGACCGTTGCCCTGGATCTCACTACTATCATTGCTATGCTAGTTGCTTTGTTCTCTCGCTATGCTGCGCTACCTATCACTTGCTCTTCAAGCCTCCCAAATTGCCATGTCAGCCTCTAACCTTTTCACCCTTCCTAGCAAACCATTGCTTGGCTATGTTACCGCTTTGCTCAGCCCCTCTTATAGCGTTGTTAGTTGCAGGTGAAGTTGAAGATTGCTCTATGATGGACAAGATTATGTTGGGATATCGCAATATCTCTTATTTAATTAATCCATCTATATACTTGGTAAAGGGTGGAAGGCTCGGCCTTATGCCTGGTGTCTTGTTCCACTCTTGCCGCCTTAGTTTTCGTCATACCGGTGTTATGTTCCTTGATTTTGCGTTCCTTATGCGGCAGGGTGTATGGGACCCCCTTGACAGTTCGCTTTGAATAAAACTCCTCCAGCAAGGCCCAACCTTGGTTTTAACATTTGCCACCTAAGCCTTTTTCCCTTGGGTTCTGCAGACTCAAGGGTCATCTTTATTTTTACCCCCCTCCCCCGGGCCAGTGCTTGTCGTGAGTGTTGGTCCAACCTGTCAGCCGTCGGTGGCCACCAGGGGCAACTCTGGGCTGGCCTACTGGAAGTTTGGACAATCCGGTGTGCCCTGAGAACGTGATATGTGCAACTCCTATCTGGATTTGTCGGCACATTCGGGCGGCTTTGCTGGTCTTGTTTTACCATTGTTGAAATGTCTTGTAACCGGGATTCCGAGTCTGATCGGGTCTTCCCGGGAGAAGGAACATCCTTCGTTGGTCGTGAGAGCTTATAATGGGCTAAGTTGGGACACCCGTGCAGGGTATAAACTTTTGAAAGCCGTGCCCGCGGTTATGTGGCAGATGGGAATTTGTTAATATCCGGTTGTAGAGAACTTGACACCAGATTCAAATTAAAACGCATCAACCGCGTGCGTAGCCGTGATGGTCTCTTTTCGGCGGAGTCCGGGAAGTGAACACGGTTTTTGGGTTATGTATGAATGTAAGTAGTTTCAGGATCACCCCTTGATCACTTATAGCTTCTCGACCGTTCTGTTTGCTTCTCTTCTCGCTTTTATTTGCGTATGTTAGCCACCATATATGCTTAGTCGCTGCTGCAACCTCAACACTTATCTTTTCCATACCCCTTTAAGCTTTGATAGTCTTGATACCCATGGTTATGGGATTGCTGAGTCCTCGTGGCTCACAGATTACTACAACAATAGTTGCAGGTACAGGTAATGCGATGATCATGACGCGAGAGCGATGTTTACTTGTTTTGGAGTTCTTCTTCTACTTCTTCTTTAATCAGGGGTAGGTTCCAGGTCGGCAGCCTGGGCTAGCAGGGTGGATGTCGTTGAGTTTCTGTTTGTGTTCATCCGTAGTCGGATGTTGCTCTTATGTATGATATTGTTGTATTCGTGTGGCATTGTGTGCCTCTTGTATGTATCCCCAACTATTATGTAATGGTACGATGTAATGATATCCACCTTGCAAAAGCGTCTCCAATATGCGCTTCTATCCTTGGTGAGACCTTCGAGTTCCTTTAGGATAGGGTCGCATATTGGGCGTGACACATAGTCATTAAGAAATCAATAAATCCAAAGAGAATAAAACTTACAAATGAACCTAAAGATAAGAATGATATGCAAGTGTGACTTGCAAAAATACTAATGATAAAAAACATTGTTGAGTTTCTGAAATGGAATAAGAAAAAAGTACTCCCGTTCCAGTTAACAGATAACTTCATTACGTATGAAGTAAACAGATAAATGAAGTGGATAATCAAAGTTTCCTCAGTTCACAAGAGTTGTGAATGGTTTTTCGAAATTGTGGCAGAAAAGTTCTTGCCACATTTCAAGGGGGAGAAAGAAATATGAGATATCCATTAATGAAGAATGTGATCGTCTGCGGGAATACGACGGTTATAATAATACCCCTAAAGAAAAGAAATAGTTGTATTCCTGGATCTTTCACAGTTTCGAAAGGAGACTAAGGAATACTAAGACGGTGCTTAAAGTGCCATAAAGAAGAAAGTTTTAATAGAATAAACCCAAATAACAAAGTTTAAAGATACGCCATTTTTAGTGAAGATGGAGTAATCTGGGGGAGCATGTTGTATGACCTATACAACACATGTTGTTTTCTCTATAAAGGAGGAATGAGTAAACATGGATCTTGTGATAAAGGTCCCTGTAAAACCTATTGCCTCTTGGAAATGAAAGACTATACATTTATTTTGCCTCTTGGCAATGACAGAGCAACAACAGCCCCATATGAATGAAGTGTCAGTACCTGAGACACATATGGTCTCAAGGAATGAGAAAATCAGATACTTCTGATTACTATAAAGTCTATGTTAACGGAGGTTGATCCTACCTCAATTAAAGCACTCAATCAAGCTTTGAGTAGTGTCTGTTTTGTCTAAATGATAAGAGACTATATGAGATGAAATAAATTTGGTGAATCCCGACGATGTTTGGGACTCATAAGTAATTTCCAATGGAGCCAAAACAGTAGGCTCTAAAGGGTCTACAAGGTCAATGTGACTCCAAAGGAAATACGTAAAGGTGTAAAACACGACTTAAATCGAAAGGTTTTTTGCGCGTTTACACTGAATAGATTACAATAAGTGTTGGTAGCACATCATGATCTAAGTTACATCAGATGAAAGATATTATGATCTGAGTTACATCAGATGAAAGTAAAGAACATAGGGGATACTGCCTGAAGAAGTCTTTTATGGACTAAAGCAATCAAATGTTGTTTTGGGTTAAAGAAAATGAGAGGACAATTGTATTCATGCAAAGTTATAGAATGGGGAATTTATTTCCTAATCATGTGCATCTAGATGACGTCCTACTTACTAGTGATCATGTTAATCTACTGCAGGAGAAGAAAAGAAGTTCTTGTTCTCAAAGTTCAAGAGAATGTTCTCCGTAGAGTGTCTCTCATTATAATTATCGAGATTCACCAAGAAAAGAATAAAAGGGGTATTGGGAATGTCGCATAGACATGCTAAGAAAGGTCTCTAAAGTATGCATGCGAGAAAAAACTACGCCTGTTCTTATAGTCAAGGGTAACAAAACTGGAATGGTGTTCCAAAAGTTGATGCGAAAAGATTGAAAACGGATATGGTGCCATATGCTTCAGCTGTTGAAGCTCAATATATTACCATGACATAATTCACGTATCTGGGTTGTTTTGGCAATGTCCAGTCCATGCGTAGATCACTGGAATGGACTCGAAGATATCGGCTTCATGCTGAAAGAAATAAGTGCTCTCAAAAGATTGTGAGTACAAAGACAGGAGTTGTGAAATGTATAGCGAAATCCACAATTGTCGCTAATTTTCACACTTGGATTCTTGGTGTGGAAAAGCTCCAAAGAATGAAATAATTACCGTCAATGTGATGCAAAATATGTTATAGCTTGATATGAGGCTGAGGGATGGGCAAAATGGTTAAGTATACCTGTACCCGGAGTTGATAATGGTTGACAACAGCGATAACCATTTTAAGTTTTTCCCTCCTATGACAACGAGTCAAGTGTTGAAGCCAAACACACTGACACAGAGTTATGCGTTGTAAAGGAGAAAGTCCGGAATTATGTAGAAATGCTTGAAGTATAAAAGCAACAGACAAGTGTTTGCAGATCTGCTTATTAAAGGCTTGCCGCCAAGTGTGTTCGAAGAACACACAGTCGACATGGGTTTTATGGTATAGTCTAAGATTTCCGGACAATAAAAGGGCCCAAGGTTAAAGAATCTGTTTCAAAACAGAGGAGTGTGTTGTAGGTGTTGATTCTATCGGGAATGAACCGTGATGATGGGACATGCTCTACATGCAAATCTATGATGGAACGAGTACTTTGAAAAGAGTTATTTCAAAGTATAAAGTTAAAAGTATAATGATCAGATCAAGGGGGAGAATGTTAGGTTGATCTCTCCACCCAATGGGCCCAACGGCTCATTGGGCCCTTGATCCATGCCCTGATCAGGGGCGTCCAACCCAAGCAAGGCTGGTGGGCCCCTGTTGCGCAGTGCTATAAAAAGGAGGTGGGGACCAAGGGCACGGAGTACGAGGTTCGTCACCGCCACTGTTCCCCACTCCTAACCCTGTCTGATCCAGAGGGAGGCACTAAAGCGATGGGAAGCTCCACCGCCGCCACTCACGCACTTCACCGTCGACCTCTACACCGACCGTCGCTACCCGTGCGCAGACCTTCATCGACGAACCAGCGATGGCCGGAACGCTAAGGTATACACACAAACAGATCATAGATAGTTCGATCTACTCCGAAAACTCTAGCCTAATCGATCCCATGGTCCTATCAGATTTTACTAAAAGACCGGTACATCTTTAAAAACCCGATAAGGTGTTGGTTCATGGTTTTTCTGGTCGGACCTCTGGTCCGGTCTGGTTTTTAAAACTATGCTTCTTCCCCTCCATTTCCAGGTCTGCCTTCGGATGTTGTTGAATGGCGAGCAACGACATGATATAGCTCGTCAGGAATCCGCACGAAGCCTCGACAAGGACCGGTGGTTTGTGGCGAGTTCCGGCATAACAAATTTACCACATAGCCAGCCTCTGAACTTCAGAGAGTTTGTCCAGCAGGCGAAAAATCTAATGAGGCTTGATATACTCCCTAGTCTCTTCGTGAGCTTACTAGAGAACCACCCAAGTCTCATACACTGCGTTTCTTATTAGAGAACAGCCAAGCAGGCCAAGCAGCACATAACCATGCACACCCAAACAACCACAAAGAGGATCGGCCCGCAACAAGCTACTCCCTCCAATCCATATTAATTATCACTAATTTAGTAGAGGATCGGAGGGAGTACTAGCCTATTTGGATCGAAGAAATTTGAAAACATATAAATAGGGAAAAGTAGGAGTGGGATGCCATGTACCATGAAATCCCACTAGAATTGAAAATACAGGAATTATGCAACATGTGCGTTTGGATGATGCACAGATGACAAACATATATAGAAAATTTAAGTACTGACGAGAGAGGGTAAAGAGAGGGTCAAAGAGCATTGGACTTCTAAAAAAAAGGTAAAATACGGTTTGAGCTTATGTTAAGAAGATTCATATGAAATGGGATGCATAGGAAAGGATTCCATAGTAAATTTGTATCGCTATCCTATGATCCAAAATGACTTTCATAGGAGAAAAATCCTTAAATTTCAAATCCTTCAAAATTCCTACAACCCAAAAGAGGCCCGTCATGGAAGAGACATTCCTGCCTTCCCTTGGTGGCCTCAAGTATGGTTTAAAGGCAGGCTCCCAGTGGGGGGGCGATCATGCCGACATACCTCACGCTGGACCTCAGGAAACGAAAGGCACAGATGCCCAATCTCTAAAAGATCAAAAAGGCACAGATGCCAAAGACCATAAAACACAACTTTACTTCTTAGATATATACAGATGGCTTCCACGAGGGAGAAAGGTATACATGATACAAGGAAACATACTAACCACCACCAACACCACCACTAGCGAAAAGGTTGCTGCTGCTAAAAGTAACAATTGCTGAATTGCATCAATTCGTACAGGTACCCAAACATCATCAATATATACATACGCCTATTTACTACTGTAGCAAGCAACGAAGGCAGGGTCTACGGCAATATGCATACTGCGGCTCACCGCCAGTTCTCGCGTAAAACCAACTGGCGACAAAACGTCACGAAATGCCAGAATGCCTCTTCCAGGCATTCCTTGCTGACACAGGACCAAACCCACCACAGTCCACAGCAACGCACACAATGTCTTTTGTCCGTGAAGCAATCACGAGTAGCTTTCCTGAGTAGAGTGGATGATCATGGGCATTTGCCCCGAATGATCAAAGGAAGAAAGAGCGTAATTAAAGCAAAGTTAGCAACTTAGCATTCAGCAATCTGCATTGGCAAACGAGGCTGGATATTCTGAGCCACTCTGCGGAGTGACGGATTCATGTGATGAGTTCACACGGCTGAGCTTGGTAGCCTTTGGCGCCAATTGCTTGGCCTCCTCATATGTATAAATGTATATTCTTTTCGCCATGCTGCAAAACTCGCTGCAACAACATGAATTAGAGTAGAATTAGGACTTGGATATAGGAAAACTGCATTCATTCACAAGCAATGATAAGGGTTCTTACTCCCAAGGATCATCCCCAACAAGCATCATATCATCCTCTTCATCCGCGTAAACAACCTGCCATTTCTTGAGTGTGGAACATAGCTCCCCTTGTATATCAAACATCTCCTCCAACTTGCGGTGAAGATCAACATACCCATATAGCTTTGTCAAGTCCACTGCTCTTCCAACTGCCATTCCTGTCATAATTACCTAGAGGAGGAATCATAATGAGGATCAGTACTTAATTACCCTGAACGCTACAAGAATTGAAAGTTGAGCATCTTCAAAATGTGACAACTATCACCTTTGTGCAGCTTCTAACTTGGCGACTTTGGGTCTCAAGAAGAGCACGCTCACTGCTTGCTGCTTGGGCACCAGAGTTGTTGATATTGGATGGCTGCGAGAGCTCGCCAGAGTCCACGTCCACAGATGCAGCCGTTTGGTCATAACCATCACCTGAGACAGTTAGCACGGGTTGTGTTTCTTCCACAGCAGATCTTATCTCAATTCCAAATAATCTGCAGCCACCAGCAGTTGGTTCAAGCTTTCTTTCAACAGTGACTTTGTTAGTACTTCCAGCATAAGAGTCTTCTCTTGATTCTCTTGCTGGCCAGTAGAACTGATTGAATGCAACGTTTGATGATGATGAGAAGCGTGAATTAGTAAATAACCCTCGAGCCTGTTGTGGCTCCGAAAATGAGAGGGTTTGGCTTGGTTCAGCTGGGGACTTCCATAGTCCTGATACAAATAGCACCAGCTTAGATATGTAAAACTCAAGGATAATGGACTAGACTACATAAAAATATGATATTCACGACTAACAGCTGAGCATTGCATCCATAAACCACATATATTAATTGTAACAGGTGCTAAGGAGTTCATATATCTTACCGAATTTCGGAGCAAGTTCTGGAACCACAGATGGTGAAGCTGGAAGTCGGGGACGCTTATTTCTCAGAGGAGGTTGAGGGGGTTGTGGATTAGCTGCATCCAGTGGCTCCAATTCCCATGGTGAAACTCTATCTGGACGAAGAATGGATGAAGGCTCATCCCATTGGACCTGGCAATAATTACAGGAAAGAATCAGATATGAAAAGCAAACATGGAAACATGATACTGCACCACTAAAAGCACTCCAGAGAAACTGTAGTTCTAGTTGAACCCTCAAAAATACAGAATCTTAGTACCTTCAGAGATTTCCAATCAGAATCTGCCCATGGAGATGTTGACATCGTAGGCGTGCTCCCAATACCAATTATTGTTCCACTAAACCTGTAACCAGAGAAATGTTTGTCATATCCACCTTAGATGGTTGGAGCAAAGCCAACACCTCTTGTCAAAAGCAATCCCAGGTTACCTTCTTTCAAGAGCTTCATCGCCTTCAAATTTCATCTTAAATCTCATTCCAACGGAAATGTTCTGCTTCTTCGCTTCAAGGTACTTGTTAACACTCACCACAAACTCAGATTGACTTGTTCTGGAAACAAAATCAGAGAGGCCCGGTAAGCCTTATACACCAGATTGTATGGATAAAAAAATCACCAATTGTTAATACTCATTACGACAACCATGATGCCATCCCAGTTAAGCAAAAAAGAAACATTAGTTGGGTGAATTCTCGGACGTAAATGCATAACAGGTATAATAGACCAAATGAGCAAGAGTTATATCTCACACCTAAGCAGAATGTACAACATAAATAAGGAATTGCCATAGCAATTAAGTAAAAACTGCGAAAAAAATTATTATCTTGCATTACTGCTTGGTTGCCAGAAATAACCATTACCATGCAGCAACGGGCATAACAAAGACGAAAACTGGTTGAACCTTACCTGGGTTTATAGAAAACAGAAAAGAGGGTCCCAGTGGAGATTGCATGGGAGGCTGTTGCAAGCACTCCAAGATGCATGCTGTGGCTTGATATCACAGATGATGGCATGTTATTTACTTGTCTCATATGCCTCCTTACTCCAACCCGCAACTCACCATTTTCACCTCTGCAAATGATACGAATATTACTCATTACTATTCACCAGAGTTAAGCCGAGACAGGAGAGAGGTGGAAATGCATAAAAACTGCCACCACGTGACAGGATTACAGGTACCTCAGAAAGATAAATGCATCACCAGCAACCAATCTTTTTGAGCTAACAAAGACACTCCAGCCAGTTGTAAGTAAATGTCGCCTAGGTTGTCCTGAAACACAAAACGCCAGAAGGCATGAGATAGAACCAGACAGAGGGAGAGAGAGTTCACACATAGTCATGAAGTAATGAATCAGTATATGCTGCATGTTTCTGCAGTGGTAAGAGTTCAGCATTCAATTGTGACATGAAGTGCTACACCTAAACAATTAAACAATAAGAACACAGCGACGAGAAGCTTAAAGGGGCTTCAAGCTAAATGCTCAAATTGTAAACTCACCCCGAAATATGTGACGAAAATGCCAGTCAGTTCCATGGAGATCTTTGGCTACCAGTTCTTGACATGGTGGATTCTGAGACATGTCCTGTGAAGCAACCCTACCATTCAATAAGCCAGAAATTGTGTAGACATCAACTGGAGTAAAAAATGCTTTCAATGCTAACCAGTGGAGGAAGACACTCTTCAGCATGTCTCCTAAGAACAGAGAAACCACCATGGGTACTCGTATCTGAAGCTGTCAGTGTCTTGCAAAAGGAATGTATGGTGCCTTTTTCGAGTTCTTGTGGCTCAGGACCCAAGCTTGTGAGCTCACCTTGCTAATTAAGGGGGTTCAAACGGGGAAATTAATGAATGTACATGTAAGACATGAAACTGAACTAACAAAGTACTGTACACTGCAACATGAAAAGGGTATAAGATTGTACATTGGAAAGTAATATGAGCCATTTGCTTGTTAGCAATGGTTAAAACAGGAAGACTCACATTAGCCTCTGGTTGCAGCATAATTTGAGCGTAAACTTCATCTGAATCAGCTTCCGTCTGCATTACAGATTTCAGCCGGTTAGCAAAGGATAACATTTCTAGCTGCATAGCTAAACCAACCATTTCCCAGACACCCCAAGCAAAGAGGTTGCAGCAGGCAGGTAGAAAGACACTGACCCGGAGCTCTACGTTGACCACGCTGCATAGGATTTTGGATGGTAGGTTGAACATCGGCAGGTACTGGTCAAGCTGCTGGTTTGTAGATGCCTCGAGCTATACAGTTAATCATGATCAGTTTGAGAAAAATATTATATCTACCAAGAAGAATTGATCAAATGAGACAGGCAGAAAAGATATATAAACCGGTGAGTACCTGTTCCATATGACCCTGGGGAAAGTAATAGACTCGTTCGCCTTGTCTGGGTACTGTGATCAGCGGACCGGCACAAGCATGCCATAGCTCCCGGAATAGTGCGTCGCTACAGATTCCTACATGGAAGCAATTGATTTACAATATTAGGTGATCCGAGCTTTAGAACAGGAACAGCAGAGGCGAAGGATACATGGTACGACTAGAACAGGAACAGCAGAGGCGAAGGATACATGGTACGACACTATTTGCTTTCTAAATATCCGATTGTCAAAATTTAATCATTTATCATGAATTTTCCTACTCATAATTAGGAAAGTTCAAGCACAAAACTCTACTCAACTGAAGTGTCCGTTAGTCCTATTTATCATTAGCGCATCAATAAAATGCTGCCATGTGCTAAATTTGCCACCATACGGATTCAACACAGATCAAGCATATTAACAAAAATAGAAAATACCAAGCCACAAGAATATCCATACTTTTTCAATTGACTGGATCACGCGAATCGGAAGAAAAAAAAGGAAGTGAATCACAATTCACATCACTCCATAAAGTGAATCGCAATTCACATCACAGGCATCGGTACGAGAGAGCAACCCATCACTCCATAAGGTGCGGTACTAAGTACTAGAGAAAATTGCGCAAACATCGTGATTACTTTGAATAGAGGGCGAATTACTCGGATCAACAAGAGTGATTGCAACCCAAATAGTGGAAACAAAATGGACAGGCTGGCATACAATTCTGTTTATTAATCGGCATCGACTCAAGTTAGATGAAGCTCCGCTAATTTTTCTGCACAAGCAGTCAACTAGTCGAGTCCACTGACTTAAATCAACTACCGCCGCAGTCTGGGGGCGAAGCCTAACTTAGTAACTTACCATGAGAGAGAAACCAGACCAACTTTTTACCAAAGCAGTTCCCCGAAAGGCAAAAATTGCATAGACGGAAACTGCGAGTACAGAGGGCGGCAAATCAAACCTGGGGCACCGGCCGCGGAAGGATTCGCCATCGCCATCGCCGCAGCCACGCTTGCCGAGCCAGACGGCAAGAGAATTCTCCGTGAGCGACGAAACCGAGAGCTCCTCGCGATGTGCTAGCCTCGACGCTGCGGCCGGCTCCGCTCCATGGATCTATCTGTCTCGACGGCCGGGCCTCCGGGAATCGAGGAATTCCCGCGAATTGGGCGGGCGGCGGTGGACGGAGGACGAAGCCGGGCGGCGGCAGCGCGGTCGGATCCGGGTCACGTGGGGGGGCTGCTCTCGGGGAAGGGGATCGGGGCGGCGTGGGAGCCGGGGAGGAGGTGGCGTGTAGCGTGTGTGGTGAGGAGGAGGGAGGAGGAGGAGGAGGGTGAGGTGTGTGCTGGCTTGGGATTTGGATGCTCGTGACTGAGTCGACTGGTCTGTTGGGCTGGGTTTTGACAGCGAGCGGCGGTCGCGGTCGCGGTCGAAGGAGGAGGGGAGGAGAGGGGAGGGGGGAGCTGCACGAGGCCGAGGAGGCAGAGTGGGCGGGGAGACAGGCGGATCGGATGGATCACGGGCGGATGGGCGCGCGGTACGGGTGCGGGTGGGTTGGGTGGGTCGGCAGTGGGTCTGGGCGGATAGGATTTGCATTCGCATTTGGGTGCCCGTGCTTTGGTTCCACCGGACCGGAGCGAGTCTCCCCTGTTTTGCCCGTGTTTTCCTGTGTATGCATGGTCTTGGATCCATCTTGATGGCGACGGATCGGTGGCTGGCGCTGCTGCTGCTGCTGCTGCTGCTGCTTCGGTACAGCGTTGTTTGTTGGGTTAGCCGGCTCGCACGGCTTTCCCGTTACGTTAGTACGGTACCCACACCGCACGAGGAACACGCCCTGTTGGTTGGAGGAGGCATGGCGCGGATCCGACCCACAGTGGCAGCGGATCCATAGGACCCACCCGCCATTCACGGTAACAGTGGAGATCTCCCGCGCGCGCGTACGCTGCTCCGCCCCGGCCGCGCGAATCTTTCGTGATGGGTGCAGCGTACTCCGCCGCGCCGTGTCGTCACGCTCGCTGCCGCTGCCGCCCGCACGGCCCGGCCCGGGGATCTTCTGCTCCACGGACGCGAGCCCATCCCTGCTCCACGCCGACACTTCCTCTCCAGCCTAGGCAGCAGCTTTTTTTTTGTTGGCTCGCCTGACCGGCTAGCATGGCCGGCCGGCGGTGCAACCACCGACGCGCCGACGTGAGATCTCCCTCCGGCGTAGTAGAGTAGCTGCTGCCTAGGAGTATAGCCCAATAGCATGTCCCTCACCGACCCGGCATGCAACCGCACCCACCACGGAGCCAGTCATGTCGCGGCAACTAAAGCCGGGGCGACCACCTTACGTACGCTTCCTTCTTTTCTGTACCTGTACGTAGCCCCAAGCAAGCTGTCACAGCAACGGGGCGGGAGGGGTGCGCGTGCGTGCTTGCTGTACAGACACAGCCAGCTATCCAGCCATGTGATGGATGGCGCATGTGACGCCAGCGGCTGCAAATTGCCAAGTCCAGCAACGCGGCTGGACCAGTGCTCGCTAGTCCATCCATCCGCGGGAGTAGCACATCCGTTGACACGTGGACACCACCAGTGGAGAATTCAACAGAAATGAATGAATGGTTTCATGTGATTTAAATTCCATTTCACACTAGTAGTACTAGTGTAGTTGTCTGGTGTGCTGCCAAATTCAGTGCAGCACAGTGCCAAGTTGGTGGTGTGGACTGCTGCAACCAGCAGCTTCCCTATGTTGGAAAAGGAAAATGAGGCGCGTTGTGTTGACCTGGTAATTTCCCCGTGGAATACGCTTTGCTCGTAGTACCTACCCTAGGTGGAAATATCAGGGGGCATGCGTGATGTTTGCCGGCAGCAAAATGGACGAGAAGATGCATGTGGAAAAACAAGGGGCAAAGAGACGCCAGCAAAGGGAGGAAGAGAGGACGACGGAGCCAAGGGTAGTGGGCGCGTCGCTGTCCGTCGAATCCCACGCACGGTCTGTCTCTCGGTGTTTTGTGTACGTCTCGTCCCGTCGATTCTCATTGATCCATCGGGGATTTGAATGACTGAAAAAACCAAAAGCGAGAGCGACCTTTGGTTTGGTAGCTGCCCCCCCTGCCGGACCATACATGGCAATGGCAACCCGAAAACTCCGAATACATTCTTTCCTAAGAGTAGCTTGGTGAGTCCATTTGACCGTTCGCGGGGCTATTTAAGACGGCATGATGTGACTTATGACCCGATCGGGCGCGTTGATCGCGTGAGCGGACAACCCGACGATGCCACGAATAAAACAGCCCGTGTTTCCTCAGAAAACATCGATATGAATGATGATGATCTTGGTTGAGTGCAACCTTTTGGAATTCATTCGCAAAAAGGAAAAAAAAAACACCTCTTGGAATTCCATAGGATCTTTTGTTCCTTGGAATTTTTTTATTTGGTGCCCGTTTAGCTCATAGGATTGAAATCCTCACTATTTTTTCCGTGTGATTCATTTGCGCCTCATTTGGAACCTTGAAGGAAAATAAATCATCCACCCCAAAACCCTCGATAGAATTTTCTTGTTTTTCTTGTTGTCAAACACTATATAATCTGTGTTGTTGACATTTTCATCCATAAAGCCGCCTCCGCATTAGAATTCATGTTTGACCGTCCATGTTCCTTCCAAAAAAAGAACGGAAATGTTAACGCCCACACGTGTGGGCATTAGCCAACTCACCCATACGTCTCCATCACCGTCCAGTAACTTTTGCACGAATCTTGACACGAATTAGCTGATTTTGTATGCCACGTAGGACAACTCGCGTGTGTGGTGTGTGAGAGAGGTCGCCCACACATCCGTTTTACCACACGAAGGGGCCGGTGTGTGGGCGTTCAGCAGTTCGCGCCACACGCCACTTTGCACGCACACACAAGGGCTAGTGTGTGGGCATTTGCCATCTCGCCCACACGCCTGTCTCTCTCCCACACCAAGCTGCTAGTTGCCATGTGTTTTCACCGCGCACATGACAATCGCCCTAGTGTGCTTTATAAGCGGTGGCAACTCTTTTTTTACCCGAGTTGCCATGTGTTTTTGCAGGTACACGACAACCGCCTAGTGTGCACGTAGCGGATGGCAACTCTTTTTACCGAGTTGCCATGTGTTTTTCATGGTACATGGCATCGCCTAACGTGCGCGTACATGGCAATCGCCCTAACGTGCACGTAATCGATGACAACTCTTCCTTTTTACATGGCAATCGCCCTAGCATGCTTGTGAGCACATGGCAACTCTCTCAAGCGCCTAGTGTTACTATGTGGCAACTTCTAAAGTTATGAAATCATGGCAACTACATTAGATCGACCATACATGGCAATCTGCAGTTGAGCAACCATGGCAGCTGCGGTTGTCGACATGGCAAACGTAGTTCGGCGACATGGCAATCGCAATTAAACGAACATGGACGAGGGCGGACCATGGCAGCCGCGGCGCGGTGGGCGTCACGCTGGCGTCTTGGGACCGAGGAGGGTACGAGGCCTAACATACGGGCGTGTGGGCGTTATCAACTTCGCCCACACGCACGCGTGTGAGAGGGTTCGGGAGGAGAAAAAAAAGGTGTGTGGGCATTAGTTGTTTTGCCCACACGTAGGTGTGTGGGCTGGTTGCTGTCCATGCCACACGAGGCGTGTGGCACAACTACCCGATACACCACACCTGTGGCAGTTATCGGGACCCAATGAATGGGCTATGTGTTCACTTCCGATCATTGTCGGAAGTTCAAAGATTCAGGTCCTCTTCGATTCGCAGAGATTCTCAAAAATGCAGTAATAGAATAAAACAAAACATAATTAGAGTGTCATGTGCTCTTGAACATCATAAATTAAAAAACTACATATCCTCTTCGTGTCTGAATACATAGTTCTCAAAAGACTCATTTGTTTGAGATAGCCTACTTAGTGAACATTGTCTATAATGCTTACAGAAAATATGGTACAAACTGTGTGTGCGTGACTTGTACTATGATTCTTGGACATGATGATCTCATTTATCTTGGACCAATCTGCATGAAAATCTAGCAATAGGATTGGGTGGTGCATAAGTGTAACAGGCAATCTCTATTTGTGATTATTCTGGCATTTGAAGTGTATTTTATATTTATTTTGTTTGAATTGTACTTCAAAAATAAGAGGATTGCATATATATATATATATATATATATATATATATATATATATATATATATATATATATATATATATATATATATATATATATATATATATATATATATATATATATATATATATATATATATATATATATATATATATATATATATATCAATCGATGCATAGGTCAAACGTGTTCTCTCCTTCTCAAATTTAGAAAACAATAGAAGGGTTTGGCGTGCTTCGTTGCGTTGTTGGTGTTGTTGTGTTTTTGTAAGTTTTTACCTTCTCTATTTCAAAATATAAGGTGCATTAGTTTTTTTAAAAGTCAAACCTCTTTAAGCTTGACCAAATTCGTAGCGAAACATATCAATATTCATAATATCAAATTGGTATCATTAGACTCATCATGAAATGAAATTTTATATTTTATTTATTTACTATTCTGGATGTCGTCTTCACTCTGAACTTGATCGGAAGTTAAGGAAATCAAACTTTTCAAAAAAAAAAACACCTTATATTCTGGAACTAAGGGAGAATGGTCTGACGAGTGGGGGAGATGGTGGGTGTGTTTTATTTATATTTATAACACGGTGTTTGGGTGGGCTTTTTGTAGTGTGATTCTATGTTATCTGCTGATCAACCCATACTTATGTGGGAATTTTTCTATGCCGATGGTTGTATCTACTATATTGACGCTACAATATCACATGTTGACGTTTTTTTTCTAGGTGGTGATAGGGTGCGATTGAGATACTTTTTATAGGCCGATTGTTGCCATATGATTTGAAAAAAAAATCACTGATCCGATCAAAATCATGAACCAAATCCAAAATCAATTACCTCAATCAAATAGGAGAGTTCTAAAATTAGAGAGGGTAGTGAATTAAATTTTTTGATCAAAAGTACTCACTTTACATCGATGTTTCAGTCGGAGAACGTGAATCCTGGTCAGAAGTCAAGTTAGGCGAGAGCTAAACTAAACCAGGCCAATGTACTACAACTAATTATATTATTTTAATTCGGCCTTCTCATGACTCGATGATCAAAGGCAGCACCGAGGATTAATTAATCATGTATGCCGCATTATTACCCGACTAATCTATTCCTCCAGTGGACGCCCTACCCCATCTGCGTGGTTGCTGGTGGGGAAGCTAGGGGAGCACGGCAGAGGAAAAGGGGGCAGAAAACGGACGGAGATTTATTATTATCGCGGAGAGAGACAGAGCAAGCAACCCCTGTGCCTGCCGGCTCGACCATTGGCAGATTGTGCCGCAAGCGTCGTATCGTACCAATACCATGCTCCACTAATCAACAATGTTATGTTAGTTAATCTGTGCCGAGAACATAGACTATTCTAGTGCCGGCTATCTCCTGGCAGTCGCCAAGGGCCAAGATTCCGTTTTATTCCTCCTTGATTCTGTGTTTATAGTGTAATCAAAAGCTTGCGGATTAGTATAATCACAACTTGCGTATTAGCGGTAGTAGCGGGTTTCGGACTTCCGTTCGGTTTGTGAGGGTCTGTTTAGGCTCTAGGATCCGATCTCTTTCCATGGAAGTTTCAGAAGCTGACGGAAGCTACTCTCTTGTAAAAAAGAAAAAGAAAAGTATACTTTTCGTCTTCTAAGTTTTCAAAATTCTATGTTTGGTTCCTTAGAAATTTTCCGGCGACGTTTGGTCCCTTGAGTTTCGGAACAAGACAAAATTAGTCTAAAACCAAATTTGGGTACAAAACTGGCTATGTGGAAGTTGTTTTTCTGAGGGGACAAATATGGCCCGACAAAATTAATCCAAAACCAGGTTTTGGACTAATATCAACATGTGGTTGGATGGTTAGAAAGACAATGATATCCCAGCCCACCAGGGTTCATGTCCTGATGCCCGCATTATTTCTGAATTTATTTCGTGAGACTTCGTAAATCTCAAAATGATATGCCGGCTCAGTCTCTTCAATGTGCTCATAAGGGTAGGGCGTGCTTGTGTACGTTCATAGAGGTGAGCGTATGCGCGTATGTATGAGCGCTTGTGTCTGTGCTAAAAAAACCAGGCTTTGGAACTTGAGGAGCTAAATATGACCGGAAATTTTTTAAGGGACCGGATGTAGAGTTGAGGGACGAAAAACATATTCTTTTAAAAAAAATAGATTCAAAATCCTTGTGTGCAAATATGGTGTGCCTTTTCTGGACAACTTATTGCAAGTTATATAGATCATTAAATCAGATCGTAATATCCACAACGCCGACAGAGCGAGGCGTAAACTACAACATTGCACTCTAACACAAGGCTGCCACTTCCAGTATAAAAATCCAGACTTGCTATATGTATAATGAATCCAAAAATTATACCCCAGAACTAGTCATGAGAAGGCAGTGCATATAAGACTAAGTAGGTACTGGACTTCATTGTTTTCTCCTCCCTCTTCCTCTCCCTCTCCTTGTGGAGCATGACAAGGAGATCGAACTGCGCATCATATCTTCTTCAATGTTTTACTATTGTTTCCTGGACCCTTGTTGAATTAAGGGATCGAATAATTGGCTGGATGCTCGGTGATATCTATGCAAATCAAGAAAGGGAAAAGGTAACAACTCAGAGGATATAATATGGATAATGGTGCTTAGCCGTGCACTTCTGCGTGAACTGTCTGCTAGCACGGGTATTCTAGTTCTAGTCAATGTACTCCCTCCGTTCGGAATTACTTGTCGCAGAAATGGATGTATTTAGATGTATTTTAGTTTTAGATACATCCATTTCCGAGACAAGTAATTCCGAACGGAGGGAGTAGTTTGTAAGCATCGACGAGAAAACTACTGGCAGGGCCAGTCGGACGTTTAAACAAAACAAGCGTAAGACACCATTACTGCATAATAGTCTATCTCGTGTGATTCGAAAACATTTTACACAACAATTTTATCACCAGTCAGTCCTCATGAGTCAGTAAAGATCTGGCACACAGAAGAACCCACTTGTTGCTGTTGGGAAGAACATCAAAAAAAATTTTGCGGATCGTGAGAATAGTAAAATTTTCAGAGGAGGATCTCCTTCTATAATATGCATCCACATAACCTAGAGCCAATCGTCACTGGAGAAATAGAGGGAGGAGATTAGAACCACATGGGGCTTCTAATTATAAGGATTAGATGATTAGTCTAGCTCTAACTAGTCAATTTGGACCAACTAGAACTAGAGTGAGAACTATAACTAGAAGAACTCAAGGACGCTCCAAAACTTGTATATCTAAAGAGCACCAAACCTCAAGTGTATATAGGTTAGAGGGGAGAGGGAGGGGTGCCATTCGTCCTTGGTGCGCGGCCAGGGGGAGGAGGAGTAGCACTCTTCCCCTTCCTCAATTCGGGCTCCTTCCATAGGGAAAGGGGGCGCCTCCCACTTGGGCCCTTGTGGCCCAAGTTGCCTTCCATCTCTTTGCCTTTTAAGGCCCGTTGATATTAAATTAAATATAAAGTTGTTCTAAATACTTTCGGACCATTATATATATATATATATTAACATCCTCGGAAATATTTTTCACCTATATATTATTTATCGGTAATACCCGATATTACCCAATGATCACCGAAACCCTTCAAGTGACCCCGAAACGCTTCCGGATCCTCTTGGAACTATTCCAAATATTAATGAACAACTCCACAAATACATTCTCATCACTCCCATCCTACTAACACTCAGCAGATCGTAATTGCCTTAAGCTTGTGACCCTATAGGTTCGGTAACTCATAGCGGAACCGTGGATGTCCGTATCGGTCCCTGTGAGCACACGAATGATATTCGAGTGAACCTTTGGTTATCATGTGATGTTACCTTTGCTTTCTGATACTTCACAAAATCTGGGATGCATCAGTATCCTCCTGAGTCATCACCATGCTCAATATACCTTTATCCTTGTTACCGGTTTTGTTCTTCTTTCTCGTTATTGTGTTCTGGCATCCCCGTGGTGAATTCACCTGGGTCTGGCTGGACGATGACGGATGCCATCACTCAAAGACCTAATAATATCTCTCCATCATCGGAGGAGCAAATCCCACTCTCGAGCTATCCGACAACTTGTCAAACTTTTCGATGAACGTGTAAGTTGTAGTTATGATCATTGTGTTACAGGTAACATTTGAGCAACCCCATAGCCCACCGTACGGGAAGAAGTGACCATGATACTCTCATGGTCTGAGGAGCAAAATCACACGTTAACACTCCATGTTATTACAATTAATTACATATGATAGTAACTCAATTCATAACAAACAAAATTTGGTCGATTCAATATGATGTGTCTTCCAACGTCATAATCTCAATGTTGTTTTAGGACTATCGTTACACTTAACGATATCTTAAGATCCGGAAAGCATGATCACCAACAAGACTTGAGCTAGTCCTAGAGGCAAGACAAGGAACCTTTTATTTTACTATTTACCATTCCACGTGCTAACGATTTTTCCACTGAATAACATATTCCAGGATCATAGCAGTTATAGCGTAAAATATGAACACTTAATTATGAATATGGAAATAAAGTAATACAATATTATTGCCTCTAGGGCATATTTCTAATAGTCTTCCACTTGCACTAGAGTCAATAATCTAGTTAGCACTTTTAACTTCTACACCAATGGCAATCCGGTGTCAGTCCATGCTTTGCTTGCGGTATAGACTTCGTCCTATCGAATATGACAATTATCAGATCCGTGTGCATCATTTGCATTTCAATGCATCTGTTATGCTTTCACTGAATTCATAATTTATGTGAAACAAGCTTAGTATATATTGAATCATTGGCAGGACCTTTGATTCCTTAGAACCACTATTGAGAACAATGTTCTATTTGCAAAATCATATAGAAACCATACTAAGTTCATAAATGAACCTTTGATTATCACCCTCTATTGTTGCTTCTAAAGTGACAATATACTTAGAGTTCTGTTGTAGAATTCACCACAATAACTTTCTTGGACCAATTCCAGCTCATTGTGCCACCATAAATCATTTAATTGAAATCAAAATTCGCTTGGGGCACCGATTCAAGATTTTTGTCAATGTAGTACTTACATCAAGCATGCTTTGTGTTGGGAAACGTTGCATGGAAAACAAAAAAATTCTACGCACACGCAATGATCTATCCATGGAGATGCATAGCAACGAGGGGGAGAGTGTGTCTACGTACCCTCGTAGACCGTAAGCGGAAGCGTTTCACAACGCGGTTGATGTAGTCGATCTTCTTCGCGCTTCAACCGAATGCACGACACCTCCGCGTTCTGCACACGTTCAGCTCGGTGACGCCCCTTGCCTTCTTGATGCAGCAAACCGTCGAGGTAGTAGATGAGTTCCGTCAGCACGACGGCATGGTGATGGTGATGGTGAAGTGATCTCCGCAAGGCTTCACCTAAGCACTATGAAAATATGACCGGGGGGTTGTAAACGGTGGAGGGGGTCGCCGCACACGGCTAGGCAATTGTCTGGTGTGTGATACGCGCCCCCTCCTCATATATAGGTGGGAGGGAGAGGGGAGAGGCCAAGGGGCACCACAAGTAAGTCTGAATCCTACTTGGGCTCCTGCCCTTGGTGGAGGGTTGTAAACGGTGGAGGGGGTCGCCGCACACGGCTAGGCAATTGTCTGGTGTGTGATACGCGCCCCCTCCTCATATATAGGTGGGAGGGAGAGGGGAGAGGCCAAGGGGCACCACAAGTAAGTCTGAATCCTACTTGGGCTCCTGCCCTTGGTCGCGCCGCCACGTGCCATATTTGTCAGAGGGGGAAGGAAAGAGGGGGGGGGAGGGAAGGGGGAATCCAATTCCAGTCTTTCCTTTCCCTTCCCCTCTTTCCTTCTCCTCCTAGGCCGGCACATATGGGGGGGGGCGCACCAGCCCTTGTGACTGGTGCATTTCCCCTCTTGGCCCATAAGGCTCATATCTTTTTACTAGGGGTGCCCGGAACCCCTTCCGGTGACCCGATAAGTACCTGGTACCCCCCGAAACACTTCCGATGTCTGAATACCCTCGTCCTATATATAAATCTTTACCTCTCGACCATTTCAAGACTCCTCATCATGTTCGTGATCTCATCAGGGACTCCGAACAAACATTCGGTCACCAAATCACGAAACTGATATAATACTATATCGTCATCGAATGTAAAGCGTTTGGACCCTACGGGTTCGAGAACTATGTATACATGACCGATACACCTCTCTGGTCAATAACCAATAGCGGAACCTAGATGCCCATATCTGCTCCTACATATTCTACGAAGATCTTTATCGGTTGAACCGTTATGACAACATACGTAATTCCCTTTGTCCTTTGGTATGTTACTTGCCCGAGAATCGATCGTCGGTATCTTCATACCTAGTTCAATCTCATTACCGGCAAGTCTCTTTACTCATTCCGTAATACATCACCTCATGACTAACTCCTTAGTCGTTTGCTTGCAAGCTTATGATGTGTGTTACCGAGAGGGCCCAGAGATACCTCTTCGATACTCGGAGTGACAAATCCTAATCTCGATCTATGCCAACTCAACAAACACCTTCGGAGATACCCGTAGAGCATCTTTATAATCATACAGTCACGTTGTGACATTCGATAGCACACAAGGCATTCCTCCGGTATCTGAGAGTTGCATAATCTCATAGTCGAAGGAAAATGTATTTGACATGAAGAAAGCAATAACAATAAACTGAATGATCATTATGCTAAGCTAATGGGTGGGTCTTGTCCATCACATCATTCTCCTAATGATGTGATACCGTTATGAAATGACAACACATGTCCATGGTTAGGAAACCTTAGCCATCTTTGATCAACGAGCTAGTCTAGTAGAGGCTTACTAGGGACACGATATTTGTTTATGTATTCACACATGTATTTAAGTTTCCGATCAATACAATTCTAGCATGAATAATAAAACTTTATCATGAATAAGGAAATACAAAATAACAACTTTATTATTGCCTCTAGGGCATATTTCCTTCAGTCTCCCACTTGCATTAGAGTAAATAATCTAGTTCATCGCCATGTGATTTAACACCAATAGTTCACATCATCATGTGATTAACACCCATAGTTCACATCGCCATGTGACCAACACCCAAAGGGTTTACTAGAGTCAATAATCTAGTTCACACGGCCATGTGATTAACACCCAAAGATTACTAAGGTGTGATCATGTTTCGCTTGTGAGAGAAGTTTAGTCAACGAGTCTATCACATTCAGGTCCGTATGTACATTTGCAAATTTCTATGTCTACAATGCTCTGCATGGTGCTACTCTAGCTAATTGCTCCCACTTTCAATACATATCTAGATTGAGACTTGGAGTCATCTAGATTAGTGTTAAAGCTTGCATCCGTAACCCTTTACGACGAACCCTTTATCACCTCCATAACCGAGAAACATTTCCTTAGTCCTCTAAGGATAATTTTGACCATTGTCCAGTGATCTACTCCTGGATCACTATTGTACCCCCTTGCCAAACTCATAGCAAGGCACACAACAGGTCTGGTACACAACATGGCATACATGATAGATCCTATGGCTAAGGCATAGGGAATGACTTTCGTTTTCTCTCTATCTTCTGCAGTGATCGGGCTTTGAGTCTGACTCAACTTCACACCTTGTAACATAGGCAAGAACCCTTTCTTTGATTAATCCATTTTGAACTTCTTCAAAACTTTGTCAAGGTATGTGCTTTGTGAAAGTCTTATTAAGCATCTTGATCTATCTCTATAGATCTTGATGCCCAATATATAAGCAGCTTCAGCGAGGTATTTCATTGAAAAACTCTTATTCAAGTATCCTTTTATGCTATCCAAAAATTCTATATCATTTCCAACCAACAATATGTCATCTACATATAATATCAGAAATGCTACAAAGCTCCCACTCACTTTCTTGTAAATACAGGCTTCTCTGAAAGTCTGTATAAAACCATATGCTTTGATCACCTCATCAAAGTGTATATTCCAACTCCGATATGCTTGCACTAGTCCATAGATGGATAGCACCTTTAGGATCGACAAAAACTTCTGGTTGCATCATATACAACTCTTCTTTAAGAAATCCATTGAGGAATGCAGTTTTGATGTCCATTTGCCAGATTGCATAATCATAAAATGCGGCAATTGCTAACATGTTTCAGACAAACTTAAGCATCGCTACAGGTGAGAAGGTTTCATCTTAGTCAACCCCTTGAACTTGTCGAAAACCTTTTGCGACAAGTCGAGCTTTTTAGACAATAACATTACCATCAGCGTCAGACTTCTTCTTGAAGATCCATTTATTCTCTAAGGCTTGTCGATCATCGGGCAAGTCCACCAAAGTCCATACTTTGTTCTCATACATGGATCCTATCTCAGATTTCATGGCCTCAAGCCATTTGTCAGAATTTGGGCTCATCAAAGCTTCTTCATAATTCGTAGGTTCGCCATGGTCTAATAACATGACTTCCAGAATAGGATTACCGTACCACTCTGGTGCGGACCGTGCTCTGGTTACCTACGAAGTTCAGTAGTAACTTGATCTGAAGTTTCATGATCATCATCATTAGCTTCCTCTCTAGTTGGTGTAGGCATCACGGGAACGTTTTTTTTGTGATGAGCTACTTTCCAATTCGAGAGAAGCTACATTTACCTCATCAAGTTCTACTTTCCTCCCACTCACTTCTTTTGAGAGAAACTCCTTCTCTAGAAAGACCCAAACTTAGCAACAAAGATCTTGCCTTCGGATCTATGGTAGAAGGTGTACCCAATAGTTTCTTTAGGGTATGCTATGAAGACACACTTATCCAATTTGGGTTCGAGCTTATCTGGCCGAATCCTTTTCACATAAGGATCGCATCCCCAAATTTTAAGAAACGACAGCTTAGGTTTCTTGCCAAACCACAGTTCATACGGTGTCGTCTCAACGGATTTAGACGGTTCCCTATTTAACGTGAATGCAACTGTCTCTAATGCATAACCCCAAAATGATAGTGGTTAATTGGTAGGAGACATCATAGATTGCACCATATCTAATAAAATACAGTTACGATGTTCAGACACACCATTACGCTGTGGTGTTCCAGGTGGCGTGAGGTGTGAAACAATTCCACATTGTTTTAAATGAAGGCCAAACTCGTAACTCAAATATCTGCCTCCGCGATTAGATCGTGGAAACTTTATTTTCTTGTTACGATGATTCTCCACTTCACTCAAAAATTCTTTGAACTTTTCAAATGTTTCAGACTCATGTTTCATTAAGTAGATATACCCATACCTACTCAAATCATCTATGAAAGTTAGAAAATAACGATACCCGCCGCGTGCTTGAAGACTCATCGAACCGCATACATCGGTATGTATTATTTCCAATAAGTCATTAGCTAGCTCCATTGTTCCGGAGAACGGAGTTTTAGTCATCTTGCCTATGATGCATGGTTTGCAAGTATCAAATGATTCATAATCAAGTGATTCTAAAAGTCCATCCGCATGGAGTTTCTTCACGCGCTTCACACCAATATGACCTAAACGGCAGTTCCACAAATATGTTGCACTATCATTATCAACTTTGCATCTTTTGGCGTCAATATTATGAATATGTGAATCACTTCCAACCAATACTGATTTCAGCTCTTGGAACATCTCATATGCCTTGTGGCGTTCAAAATGTTTTTGAAGTCCCGGTTCTAGGCTGTAAAGCATGGCACACTAAACTGTTAAGTAGTCATCATATTGAGCTTGCCAAACGTTCATAACGTCTGTATCTGCTCCTATAATAGTTCTATCACGTAGTGGTGCATCAAGGACATAATTCATCTGTGCAGCAATGAGGATAATCCTCAGATCATGGACCCAGTCTGCATCATTGCTACTATCATCTTTCAACTTATTTTTCTCTAGGAACATATCAAAAATAAACAGGGGGCTACATCGCGAGCTATTGATCTGTTGGGGAACGTAGTAATTTCAAAAAAATTCCTACGCACATGCAAGATCATGGTGATGCATAGCAACGAGAGGGGAGAGTGTTGTCCACGTACCCTCGTAGACCGAAAGCGTTAGAACAGCGCGGTTGATGTAGTCATACGTCTTTACGGCCCGACCGATCAAGCACCGAAACTACGCTACCTCCGAGTTCTAGCACACGTTCAGCTCGATGACGTTCCTCGAACTCCGATCCAGCCGAGTGTCGAGGGAGAGTTCCGTCAGCACGACGGCGTGGTAACGATCTTGATGTTCTACAGTCGCAGGGCTTCGCCTAAGCACCGCTACAATATTATCGGGAGGACTATGGTGGAGGGGGCACCGCACACGGCTAAGATATCGAGAGATCAATTGTTGTCTCCAAGGGGTGCCCCCTCCCCGTATATAAAAGAGTGGAGGAGGGGGAGGGCCTGCCCTCTCTATGGCGCGCCCTAGGAGGAGTCCTACTCCCACCGGGAGTAGGATTCCCCCCTTCCAAGTAGTAGGAGTAGGAGTCAAGGAAAGGGGAGAGAGAAGAGAAGGACCATTTCGAGACTCCTCGCCATGTCCCCGATCTCATCCGGGACTCCGAACTACCTTAGGTACATCAAATCACATAAACTCATAATATAACCGTCATCGAACTTTAAGCGTGCGGACCCTACGGGTTCGAGAACTATGTAGACATGACCAAGACATATCTCCGGTCAATAACCAATAGCGGAACCTGGATGCTCATATTGGCTCCTACATATTCTACGAAGATTTTTATCGGTCAAACCACATAACAACATACGTTGTTCCCTTTGTCATCGGTATGTTACTTGCCCGAGATTCGATCATCGATATCTCAATACCTAGTTCAATCTTATTACCGGCAAGTCTCTTTACTCGTTATGTGCATCATCCCGCAACTAACTCATTAGTCACATTGCTTGCAAGGCTTATAGTGATGTGCATTACCGAGAGGGCCCAGAGATACCTCTCCGACAATCGGAGTGACAAATCCTAATCTCGAAATACGCCAACTCAACATGTACCTTCGGAGACACCTGTAGAGCACCTTTATAATCACCCAGTTACATTGTGACGTTTGGTAGCACACAAAGTGTTCCTCCGGTAAACGGGAGTTGCATAATCTCATAGTCATAGGAACATGTATAAGTCATGAAGAAAGCAATAGCAACATACTAAACGATCAAGTGCTAAGCTAACGGAATGGGTCAAGTCAATCACATCATTCTCTAATGATGTGATCCCGTTAATCAAATGACAACTCATGTCTATGGCTAGGAAACTTAACCATCTTTGATTCAACGAGCTAGTGAAGTAGAGGCATACTAGTGACACTAGGTTTGTCTATGTATTCGCATATGTATTATGTTTTCGGTTAATACAATTCTAGCATGAATAATAAACATTTATCATGAAATAAGGAAATAAATAATAACTTTATTATTGCTTCCAGGGCATATTTCCTTCATGATCTACAACATAATTTTCAAATACTATCAGGACAAAGTTCATGATAAATTAAGTTCAATCAATCAAATTACTTAAGAACTCCCACTTAAGTAGACATCGCTCAAGTCATCTAAGTGATACGTGATCTAAATTAACTAATCCATGTCCGATCATCATGTGAGATGGGGTAGTCATCAATGGTGAACATCTCTATGTTGATCATACCTACTATATGATTCACGTTCGATCTTTCGATCTCCAGTGTTCTGAGGCCATGTTTGTACATGCTAGGCTCGTCAAGTTTAACCCAAGTATTCTGCATGTGCAAAACTGTCTTACACCCGTTGTATGTGAACGCAGAGTCTATCACACCCGATCATCACGTGGTGTCTCAACACGACGAACTATAGCAACGGTGCATACTCAGGAAGAACACTTTTATCTTGAAATTTAGTGAAGGAATCATCTTATAATGCTACCGCTGTACTAAGCAAAATAAGATGCATAAACGATAAACATCACATGCAATCAAAATATGTGACATGATATGGCCATCATCATCTCGTGCTTTTGATCTCCATCTCCAAAGCATCATCATGATTTCCATCATCACCGGCTCGACACCTTGATCTCCATCGCTGCATCGTGGTCATCTCGCCAACTCTTGCTTCTACAACTATCGCTAACGCATAGTGATAAAGTCAAGCAATTACATGGTGTTTGCATTTCATGCAATAAAGAGAAAACCATAAGGCTCCTGTTGGTTGCCTATAACTTATAAAACATGATCATAACATTTATCACATCATGTCTTGACCATATCACATCACAACATACCCTGCAAAAACAAGTTAGATGTCCTCTACTTTGTTGTTGCAAGTTTTACGTGGTTGCTGTTTTAACCTATGTTCTTACCTACGTGATTCGTCAAGTTTGCTGTTTTAACCTTCTTCAAGGGCCGGTGATAACCCACGAGTATAGGGGATCAATTGTAGCCTCTTTCGATAAGTAAGAGTGTCGAACCCAACGAGGAGCTAAAGGTAGAACAAATATCCCCTCAAGTTCTATCGACCACTGATACAACTCTACGCACGCTTGACGTTCGCTTTACCTAGAACAAGTATGAAACTAGAAGTACTTTGTAGGTGTTGATGGATAGGTTTGCAAGAATATAAAGAGCACGTAAATAAAAAGTAGGGGCTGTTTAGATAAAGATGTGATAGAGTAAATATAGCGAGTGTGGAAAAGTGGTGGTAGGAGTTGTGAAACTATCCCTAAGCAATTGACTGTTTTACTGGACCGATAGCAAGTTTTATGTGGGAGAGGCATAAGCTAACATACTTTCTCTTCTTGGATCATATGCACTTTTGATTGGAACTCTAGCAAGCATCCGCAACTACTAAAGATCATTAAGGTAAAACCCAACCATAGCATTAAAGCATCAAGTCCCTTTTATCCCATACGCCACAACCCCCTTACTCGGGTTTATGCTTATGTCACTCAAGCAACCCACTATAAGCGAATCATGAACATATTGCAACACCCTACTGCGGGAATACCTCACGCTTGCACGACACAGAGGGCACAATAGGACAGCAACATAACCACAAGCAAATTAAACCAATCATAGCAATTCATCAATCACCGATAGGACAACGAAAATCAACTCAGACATCATAGGATGGCAACACATCATTGGATAATAATATGAAGCATAAAGCACCATGTTCAAGTAGAGGGTACAGCGGGTTGCGGGAGAGTGGACCGCTGAATATAGATGAGGGAAGGTCATGGAGATGTTGGTGAAGATGGCGGAGGTGTTGGTGAAGATCGCGGTGATGATGATGGCCCCCGGCGGCATTCCGGCGCCACCGAAAGAGAGGGGGAGAGAGCCCCCCTTCTTCTTCTTCTTATTCTTCCTTGACCTTCTCCCTAGATGGGAGAAGGGTTTACCCTCTGGTCCATGGTATCCATGGCGTGGGAGGGGCGAGAGCCCTCCTGAGATCTCTCTCTCTCTCTCTCTCTCTCTCTCTCTCTCTCTCTCTCTCTCTCTCTCTCTCTCTCTGTGTGTGTGTGTGTGTGTGTGTGTGTGTGTGTGTGTGTGTGTTTCTGCGTTCTCAGATTCTGCCCTTTCACCGTTTCTTATATATCCGGAGATCCGTAACTCTGATTGGATTGAAACCTTCGCCAAGATTTTTCTTCGAAAATTAGCTTTTTTGCGGCAAAAGAAGAGCATCAACCACCTTACAGGGTGCCCATGAGGGTCAGGGGCGCACCTGCCCCATTGGGGCACGCCCCCTGCCTCATGGCCCCCTCGGGCACCGTCTTGCGTTGATTTTTCTTCCAGAAAATCACAAATATTCCAAAAATATTCTCCGTCTGTTTTTATCCCGTTTGGACTCCGTTTGATATGGGGTTTCTGCGAAACATAAAACATGCAACAAACAGGAACTGACACTGGGCATTGGATCAATACGTTAGTCCCAAAAATAATATAAAAAGTTGCCAAAAGTATATGAAAGTTGAATAATATTGGCATGGAACAATCAAAAATTATAGATACGACGGAGATGTATCAACATCGCCAAGCTTAATTCCTGCTCGTCCTCGAGTAGGTAAATGATAAAAAGATAATTCTTGATGTGGAATGCTACCTAGCATAATCTTGATCATGTAATCTAATCATGTCATGAATATTAAGACACGAGTGATTCAAAGCAATAGTCTATCATTTGACATTAAGACAATAATACTTTGAGTGTACTAATAAAGCAATCATGTCTTTTCAAAACAACATGGCCAAAGAAAGTTATCCCTACAAAATCATATAGTCTGGCTATGCTCCATCTTCATCACATAAAATATTAAAATCATGCACAACCCCGATGACAAGCCAAGAAATTGTTTCATACTTTTGACATTCTCAAACCTTTTCAACTTTCACGGAATACATGAGCGTGAGCCATGGACATAGCACTATAGGCGGAATAGAATATGATGGTGGAGGTTGTGTGGAGAAGACAAAAAGGAGAAAGTCTCACATCGATGCGGCTAATCAACGGGCTATGGAGATGCTCATCAATTGATGTCAATGTGAGGAGTAGGGATTGCCATGCAACAGATGCACCAAGAGCTATAAGTGTACGAAAGCTCAAACTGGAAACTAAGTGGGTGTGCATCCATCTTGCTTGCTCATGAAGACCTCGGGCATTTGAGGAAGCCCATCATCGGAATATACAAGCCAAGTTCTATAATGAAAATTCCCACTAGTATATAAAAGTGATAACT
The DNA here is from genome assembly GCA_021437245.1 of Aegilops speltoides. Taxonomy (NCBI): domain Eukaryota; kingdom Viridiplantae; phylum Streptophyta; class Magnoliopsida; order Poales; family Poaceae; genus Aegilops; species Aegilops speltoides. Next base: position 368,829,770 of record CM038142.1, read on the forward strand.
CAAGAGACTCTCTATATGAAGAACATGGTGCTACTTTGAAGCAAAAGTGTGGTAAAAGGATAGTAACATTGCCCACTTTTTTTTGCGGGCTTCTTTGGCCCCCTTTTTTTGGATGGTGCAATGCTCTAATAATGATGATCATCACACTTTTATTTACTTACAACTCAATATTACAACTCGATACTGGAACAAAGATATGACTCTATATGAATGCCTCCGGCGGTGTACCGGGATGTGCAATGATCTAGCATAGCAAAGATATCAAAACGGACAAGCCATGAAAACATCATGCTAGCTATCTTACGATCATGCAAAGCAATATGACAATGAATGCTCAAGTCATGTATATGATTATGATGGAAGTTGCATGGCAATATATCTCGGAATGGCTCTGGAAATGCCATAATAGGTAGGCATGATGGCTGTTTTGAGGAAGATATAAGGAGGCTTATGTGTGATAGAGCATATCATATCACGGGGTTTGGATGCAACGGCGAAGTTTGCACCAACTCTTGAGGTGAGAAAGGGCAATGCACGGTACAAAAGAGGCTAGCAATGATGGAAGGGTGAGAGTGTGTATAATCCATGGACTCAACATTAGTCATAAAGAACCCACATACTTATTGCAAAAATCTATTAGTTATCAAAACAAAGTAGTACGCGCATGCTCCTAGGGGGATAGATTGGTAGGAAAAGACCATCGCTCGTCCCCGACCGCCACTCATAAGGAAGACAATCAATAAATACCTCATGCTCCAACTTCGTTACATAACGGTTCACCATACGTGCATGCTTCGGGAATCACAAACCTCAACACAAGTATTTCTACTAATCCACAGTCACCCACTAGCATGACTCTAATATCACCACATTTATATCACAAAACTATTGCAAGCAATCAAACATATCATATTCAGCGATCTACAAGTTTATGTAGGATTTTATGACTAACCATGTTAATGACCAATTCCTGTCATCTCTCTAAATAGATATAAGTGAAGCAAGAGAGTTTAATTCTTTCCACAAAAGATATGCCCACACTCTAACAAATATAAGTGAAGCAAAAGAGCATTCTACAAATGGCGGTTTTTTATGTGAAGAGAAACAGGCAATCCAGACTTCAAATGATATAAGCAAAGCACATGAAGCATTCTATAAAGCCATATTCAAAAGATTTAAGTGAAGTGAAATGAGCATTCTATAAATCAACCAAGGACTATCTCATACCAGCATGGTGCATAAAAGAAAAGTGAAAACTAAATGCAAAAGACACTCCAAGATTTGCACATATCACATGAACGAAATGAATCCGAAAACATACCGATACTTGTTGAAGAAAGAGGGGATGCCTTCCGGGGCATCCCCAAGCTTAGACGCTTGAGTATCCTTGAATATTTACTTGGGGTCCCTTTGGCATCCCCAAGCTTGAGCTCTTTCCTCTCCTCCTTTTCCTCATATCGAGACCTCCTCGATCAAACACTTCATCCACACAAAACTTCAATAGAAAACTCGGTAAGATCCGTTAGTATTATAAAGGAAATTGCTACTCTAAGTACTGTTGCAAACCAATTAATATTTTGTTTTTGCATTATGTCTACTGTAATATAACTTTTCCATGGCTTAATCCACTGATAGAAATTGATAGTTCCATCAAAACAAGCAAACTATGCATCGAAAACAGAATCTGTCAAAAACAGAACAGTCTGTAGCAATCTGAACATTCACCATACTTATGGTACCCCAAAACTTCTACCACAATTAGTAAAAATAAAAAATTTGTATAGAAATACGGTGCAAAAAGAATCAGCACCGTTTGATGTTCCAGTAAAAATTGTAAAATTGTGCACTACAGCCAAAGTTTCTGTCCTGCACTGCACAAACCAACAAGCATTGTAAACATCGTAAAGGCAAACCTTGGCACATTATTTTTATAATACAATGGAATTGTACAAGGGGATAATTATTTTTGATGATAAGTTTCTGTAATTAAGATTCACAAAGTTTCTGTGAGCATGAACAAAGTTCAAGGAGCTCCCCCACTTCAACAATGCTTGTCTCTCTCACTTTCACATTCCTTTTTGAAAAGTTTTGGGTTCCCCACTTTATTTTTTTGTTTTTAAGCTATATAAAAGCACTCAACAGATTATGACTCCCTAAAACTTCCGGGTTGTCTCCCTGGCAATGCTTTCTTTAAAAGCCATTAAGCTAGGCATATAGTGCTGAAGTAATGAATCCACCCGGATCCCAAGGTATATCAAAGCCAATTTTAATTAACAATGATTTGTAATTTAGTAGTGAGCACAAAGTAACATATATCATGCAACAACGAAGTCTAACTCTCTTCCTATGCATCGGCATGTCATAAAAGAACAATTCATGCACACACAGTAAAGGCCAATGAATAGTATAAACAGTTTCTTGCAATTTTATCATATTGGAAACATAGAGAGGTGGAGATATAGTTCCTCTCTCATAATAATTGCAAGTAGGAGCAACAAGCACATGCATATTATATCTCTCAAAATCATCATGTATAGTAGTAAAACGCAACCCATCAATATAATGCTTAATAAGCACAAACTTCTCCGATATAGTGTAGTTGGGAGAATTCAAAAAGATAATAGGACTATCATGCCTGGGTGCAATAGCAACAATTCCATGTTTAACATAAGGAACTATAGCAAGTTCATCTCCATAAGCATAATTCATATTGGCATCTTGGCCACAAGCATAGCAAGCATAATCAAAAAGGGATATTTCAAGAGAATCATCGGGATCATAACAACCATCATAGCATTCATACTTCGATAAGCACGAAGGGAAATTAAACAATGTATGAGTCGAAGAGTTACTCTCATTAGAAGGTGGGCACGGGTAGCTAATCCGCTCTTCCTCCTTTTGTTCTTCGCTCTCCTCATCATCTTTTTCATCCAATGAGATCATAGTTTCATCAATTTCTTCTTCCATAGACTCATGCAAAATATTAGTCTCTTCTTGGATAGCGGAGACTTCCTCAATAAATGCATCAATATCGGAATTGAATTCATAATTCTCATAGCAATATTTAAGTATAGCAAAATTTTCAGGTCTGTAAACAGCATCATCAAGATTTTCACACTCTTTAAACAAAGATTCAATCTCATAAGCACCTATAAAAGCAATGAATTCTTCTATTTGTTCCACATCATAGTAATCATAAATACCATTAGCATAAAAAGCTAAGGTTTCATTATCATTAAATTTGCATGAAAAGGGAAGGTGTGGAGCCTTCATCCTAGAGCAACAAGTATAATCATATCTCAAGCATAGTTGACGAGCATACCAATGTAACATATGAATTTGATCCCATAATAGTTTCCCTTTTTGTGTCAAGCGATAATCCCTAAAGTATTCACGTTGATCCAACGTGTCTCCCATAACATAATTGAATGGGGTTTTCTCAGGCTTATCGAAGTAGTACATAATATTTTTCACCTAACCAGGATCGAGGCTTTTAGGAGGTTCCCCATCTCCATGAGTAGCAAGTACACCTAATTTTTTTGGTATTTCATGTTCCATATCCATAACCAAAGATAGAGAACAATTTAGAACATCAAATAAAAATTACTTAGTGATAAAGCAAACAAGCACACACGAGAATATTCACCCCACGCTATGACTCCCCGGCAACAGTGCTAGAAAAAGGTCTTGATAACCCACAATTATAGGGGATCAATTGTAGCCTCTTTCGATAAGTAAGGGTGTCGAACCCAACGAGGAGCTAAAGGTAGAAAAAATATTCCCTCAAGTTGAAACTAGAAGTACTTTGTAGGTGTTGATGGATAGGTTTGCAAGAATATAAAGAGCATGTAAATAAAAAGTAGGTGCTTTTTAGATAAAGAAGCAATAAAGTAAATATAGCGAGTATGCAAAAGTGGTGGTAGGAGTTGTGAATCTGTCCCTAAGCAATTGACTATTTTACTAGACCGATAGCAAGTTTTATGTGGGAGAGGCAAAAGCTAACATACTTTCTCTTCTTGGATCGTATGCACTTATGATTGGAACTCTAGCAAGCATCCGCAACTACTAAAGATCATTAAGGTAAAACCCAACCATAGCATTAAAGCATCAAGTCCCCTTTATCCCATACCCCACAACCCCCTTACTCGGGTTTATGCTTCTGTCACTCAAGCAACCCACTATAAGCGAATCATGAACGTATTGCAACACCCTATAGTGGGAATCCCTCACGCTTGTGCGACACGGAGGGCACAATAGGACAGCAACATAACCACAAGCAAATTAAACCAATCATAGCAATTCATCAATCATCGATAGGACAACGAAAATCTACTCAGACATCATAGGATGGCAACACATCATTGGATAATAATATGAAGCATAAAGCACCATGTTCAAGTAGAGGGTACAACGGGTTGCGGGAGAGTGGACCGCTGAATATAGATGGGGGAAGGTGATGGAGATGTTGGTGAAGATCGCGGAGGTGTTGGTGAAGATCACGGTGATGATGATGGCCCCCGGCGGTGTTCCGGCGCCACAGGAAGCGAGGGGCAGAGAGCCCCCCTTCTTCTTCTTCTTCTTCCTTGACCTTCTCCCTAGATGGGAGAAGGGTTTACCCTCTGGTCCATGGTCTCCATGGCGTGGGAGGGGCGAGAGCCCCTTCGAGATTGGATCTGTCTCTCTGTCTCTCTCTGTTTTTGCATTCTCAGATTTTGCCCTGTCATCGTTTCTTATATATCCGGAGATCAGTAACTCCGATTGGACTGAAACCTTTGCCAAGATTTTTCTCCAAAAATTAGCTTTCTTGCGGCAAAAGAAGAGCATCAACCGCCTTACGGGGTGCCCACGAGGGTCTGGGGCGCGCCCCTGCTTCGTGGCACCCTCGGGCACCGTCTCGCATTGATTTTTCTTCCAGAAAATCATAGATATTCCAAAAAACATTCTCCGTCCGTTTTTATCCCGTTTGGACTCCGTTTGATATGGGGTTTCTGCGAAACATAGAACATGCAACAAACAGAACGGCTTTGAGCCTTTGGATCAATATGTTAGTCCCAAAAATAGTATAAAAAGTTGCCAAAAGTATATGAAAGTTGAATAATATTAGCATGGAACAATAAAAAATTATAGATACGACGGAGACGTATCAGCCGGCCATAGTCAAATTCGATTCAACTAAAGTAGGAGAAACAGACACCCGCAACCCACCTTTATGCAAAACTAGTTGCATGTATGTCGGCGGAACCGGTCTCATGTGCGTGGACATGTAAGGTTGGTCTGGGCCGCTTCATCCCACAATACCACCGAATCAAAATAAGACATTGGTGGTAAGCAGTATGACTATCACTGCCCATAACTTTTTGTGTTCTACTCGTGTGTATCATCTACGCATGGACCTGGCTCATGACGCCACTGTTGGGAATTGTTGCATGGAAAACAAAAAAATTCTACGCACACGCAATGATCTATCCATGGAGATGCATAGTAACGAGGGGGAGGGTGTGTCTACGTACCCTCATAGACCGTAAGCGGAAGCGTTTCACAACACGGTTGATGTAGTCGAACTTCTTCGCGCTTCAACCGATCAAGTACCGAACGCACGAAACCTCCTCATTCTGCACACGTTCAGCTTGATGACGTCCCTTGCCTTCTTGATCCAACAAGACATCAAGGTAGTATATGAGTTCCGTCAGCACGACAGCGTGGTGGTGGTGATGGTGAAGTGATCTCCGCTGGGCTTCGCCTAAGCACTACAAAAATATGACTGGGGGTGTAAACGGTGGAGGGGGGGCGCCGCACACGGCTAGGAAATTGTCTGGTGTGTGCTAGACGCCCCCTCCTCATATATATAGGTGAGAGTGAGATGGGAGAGGCCAAGGGGCGCCCCAAGTAGGTCTGAATCCTACTTGGGCTCCTGCCCTTGGTCACGCCGCCACCTGCCATATTTCTCGGAGGGGGAAGGAAAGAGGAGGGAGAGGGAAGGAAGGGGAATCCTATTCCCCTCTTTCCTTCTCCTCCTAGGCCGGCCCATATGGGGGGCGCACCAGCCCCTTGTGGCTAGTGAGTTTCCCCTCTTGGCCCATAAGGCCCATATCTTTTGCCTCGGGTGCCCTGAACCCCTTCTAGTGCCCCGATAAGTAACTGGTACCCCCCGAAACACTTTCGGTGTCCGAATACCATTGTCCTATATATCAATATTTACCTCTCGACCATTTCGAGACTGCTCTTCATGTCCATGATCTCACCTGGAACTCCGAACAACATTCGGTAAGCAAATCACATAAGTCATACAATACTATATAATCATCGAACGTTAAGCGTGCGGACCCTACGGGTTTGAGAACTATGTAGACATGACCGAGAAACCTCTCCGGTCAATAACCAATAGCATGCCCATATTGTCTCCTACATATTCTATGAAGATCTTTATCAGTCGAACCATTATGACAACATAAGTAATTCCCTTTGTCCATCTGTATGTTACTTGCCCGAGATTCGATCCTCGATATCTTCATACCTAGCTCAATCTCGTTACCAGCAAGTCTCTTTACTTGTTCCGTAGTACATCACCTTGTGACTAACTCCTTAGTCGATTGCTTGCAAGCTTATGATATGTATTATCGAGAGGACCCAGAGATACCTCTCCGATACTCAGAGTGACAAACCCTAATCTCGATATATGCCAACTCAACAAACACTTTCAGAGATACCTGTAGAGCATCTTTATAATCACCCAGTTATGTTGTGACGTTTGATAGAACACAAGGCATTCCTCCGGTATCCGGGAGTTGCATAATCTCATAGTCGAAGGAATATGTATTTGACATGAAGAAAACAATAGCAATAAAACTGAACGATCATTATGCTAAGCTAACGAATGGGTCTTGTCCATCACATCATTCTTGTAATGATGTGATCCCGTTATCAAATGACAGCACATGTCCATGTTTAGGAAACCTTAACCATCTTTGATCAACGAGCTAGTCTAGTAGAGTCTTAATAGGGACACAATATTTGTTTATGTATTCGCACATGTATTTTAGTTTCCAGTCAATACAATTCTAGCATGAATAATAAACCTTTATCATGAATAAGGAAATATAAAACAACAACTTTATTATTGCCTCTAGGGCTTATTTCCTTCACATTGATGTAAGTCCTTACAACAATCTCTTCATTTTCTTTGTATGCGAGAGACATGTCGTCAGCACTCAACGACATTTTCACCGTTGTCCTATGATCAACAATTTGACCCTTTTGGTCACTTTACTCACAAATTACTTGGGGTACTGAACTTATCTGGTTATTTACATACCATGGAATTAACACAAGTATGAGTGAAATCATGTATTTCACTCATCAGTATTTCAAGATACCGATTCTTACTAAGAACTCCTTCCATGTGACTTTGACAAGAAAACTCTTCTTGGCATTTTTCATACTAAACTGCTTTACTTTGTCAATATCTATTTGGCTAAGCCCTAATTAGATACTACGATCTCCATAGGTTATAATGCTTAATATAAGGATTGTATTACCTAAGTACTTTACTGAAAAACTAGTTTTGATAAAGTCTTAATTTGTGTCAAGAAATTTATATAATTTCCAATCAACAATGTGTCATGCACATAGAGTGTTTAGAAATATTATCACGCTCCCACTTACTTTCTTGTAAATACAAGCATCTTTCTTTCTATCAAAATCATATTATTTGATCATTTCATCAAAACAAAGATTCCACTATGCTTTCTTCAAATCATTACATGATCTCTTGAACTTTTCACACTTACTAGCATCCTCTCGATCAAGAAAATTACCTTGGGCCGTACCAAATATACAACCTTGATTCTATTTCCATCTCATGGGAATCATTTTGACATCCATCTGTTATATCTCATAACTGAAATATTTAGTAATTGCTAGTTTAATCCGAACTGACTTCAAGTGTTATTATTATGAGAAAATCTCATCATAATCAACTCCTTGATGTTGTCCTAAACTATTTGGAACAAGTCAAGAATTATAAAACATTTTTATCCCTGTCATTCTATAGATCCATCACTACACTTTAGACTTTAAGTCTTTGAGAGGGTCTATCAAGTTCCAAACTTGAATATTGTGTATGGATACTATCTTGGATTATTTTGGCGTATAGTCAATTCCAGAGTCAGGGCCTATCAACGCTTCTCTGTGTATTATAGGTTCATTGTTTGTTTCAACAATATTTCGTCTGCATACCATGAAGGTCTGCACAAATTTTCCCAACCTGTATGGTGCAGCTACAAGTTCAGCTGAAGTCTCTATATCTCATGTAGAGTCTTTTGCATCAGTCGTGGCAGGAAATTCTAGAATCACTTCTAGCATTTATTTTCTTTGACTTGATCATGAAGATTCTGCAATCTTGTCGAGTTGCACTATCCTCCCACTCACTCTTTTGCAGATAACACTTTCTTCAAAATTTCCATGCTCTATGACAAAACACTTTGCCTCGGCGTAGTGATAGAGGAATATCCAACCATTTGGGATAACGTACAAAGTATCACTTATTTCAACAAATTTGATGGCGCTCTTTTGAATGTAAAAGCCACAGTCTCTAAAACATCACATTAAAAATTATATTGGCGAAATAATTAATGTCATCTTTGATCGCACCATGTCATACATAGCTTGATCACATCTACTCAAAACACTCTACTCTCAGTAGTGTTTCTAGGAAGTGCAAGTTATAAAATATTTTTCACGGCTCATCAGACATTCACTAAATTTGTAACTCAAATATTCTGCAATCCAATTGTAGAAACATAATTTCTTGTTATAATATTTTATACTCCATTCTGAAAATCTTTTGAAATGTTTCAAAATATTCAGATTTATGTCTCAGTTAGTAAATATAAATATCTACTTGAGTCATCCTTGAAGATAGAAAAATCCACTTCTTGCAACAATACTTATTGGACTACATACATCAATATGCATATTTCCAATTTTTTTGTTGCTCGTTCTTTATGGCATGTGAATGGTATTTTAGTTTAATACACTATTTGGACTAACGATGCAAGTGTGAGATGATTCCTTATCCTATGACTCCAAAATCTATCACTATGGAATTTCTCCATGCGGGTTTCTACAATGTGACTAAATGCAGTGCCACACATATGTGATATTCTTTTAGTCTTGCGACATTTAGCATCAGTTTTATGGATGTTAAATTCTATCATCAATATTAATAACTTGCATCCTATTCACAATAGGAGTATGACCCTTTAGTTTAGTACATCGAACAACTGTTCTTCTCTTATGAACGGCCTCCTTGCAACTTCTATGCAATGGGATGGAGTGTACAAAACTCTAAAGTGAATTATGACAATAAATTCAGGGGTAATATGTTATGAAAAAGTATCATAACTTTTACAAAATATTCAACACATATTTTAACCTCATTAATTTGTTGGTCATTAGGCTGTAGTAATTTTTGCATCAATTCACAACAATATGCAATTGAGTTGGTATCCTTGTTATACACCTTTAACCACAATTCCCGAAGAATTTAGTGTTTAACAATTTAATCACAATTCTCAAGAATCACACTTTATTTAACGGACTTTCTCTACATCTTATAACTTTGATGACACTAGTAAGCTTGCACGTGCAATGCATGACTATGCAGAATGCGATATTTTTCCTCATAGAACCATTCCGAATCATTCTTCTGCTTAATATGCTGTTTCCTTTTCCTCTTCCCATTCGAACTGCGGGTTTCCCCATAATAGGAAGATATTCTATGATGCATTGTCTACACCACATTTCCTTTCAAATGCACTGTCCACGTCACATTGGGTAATCTATAATCAACTGAATTATTTATGCTCACTTAGTCACCTCAAATTTGAAGACATCAAATTTGCTTTCTTTTACCAATAAAGAGTAATATGTTGAAAGAAGAAGACTGACACTCATGTCGTCGTGGTCAGAAAATCCATAGAGAAGTATTTATTATTTATATTTTAAGCTAATATTGTATGCATAGAAATAATTTTATTGTGAATTATCTAATAACAAGTACTCCCTCCGTAAACAAATGTTGGATATTTTTTCCAGTTTAATTTATACTGCAAACATATTTTACTATGAAAAACATTTGTTTTGTCATGCCTAGAAATCTGAGTTCGCTGGATTTTGGATCCCAAATAGATCCGGTAAAATTAGCTTAACCAGGCAACAGGAAATACAATATAAGCTAACATGCAGTGCATTACAAATTTGGCCAAAATTTCAGATATAGGTAGGTTCATTATAGCATTATATACAACCGGTGGGAATAAACCTTCAAATCCACTCACCCTCCTGCAGGAAGTTGAAAAGCATGTAGTTAAAACATGTTGTTTGTTCTGTAATGAAATTTAGACGGAGTACTCTTCACTTGCATAGATACAACAACTCTGATCACTAAAACCTCACCGTAATAGGAGGGATGTGGGTAAAATGGAGGGAAAACTTGAATTCAACCTAGGCGACGTGGGCGCTCTCCTGACTTCTACGTAGTGTCGAGCTATGTCGTGTACATTGTTACATCGATACTTTAGTTAGTTTTCAGTTCTTCTATATCGGTCTAACAACATTAAGATAAGCCAGATCATCATAACACATTGTCAGAGAGACAGGGACCACGTTCTCATGACGAATTCAGAAATGCTGATGTGAATAATTATTAGCAGTTTCATAGTTATACATATATATACATACATATATGTTTTCCTTATTCAACAACATAATGTGTGAAGTAGATCAGATATTGGAAACTTATTTTGCAAATGCTTTTGTATCAGAAGAGTTTACGTTATTTCTCCCTGATAACAGTGTGTTTAGTGAACCAATATATCTGGTTTGTGTTGCTCAATCTAATTCTGCACATGCTTACATAAATTGGTTGAGCCAAAAACAATGGTGAATTGGTAAGCAACATTCTTAAACGATACGAGCCTCAACCTTGATGAGACATCAGAATAGTGATTTTCAAAATATAACTCTACATAATGTACAGTGACATTGAAGAATTGCAGTTTCCATCTATCTCTCACAACATGCACGTTCATTCAACGTGACATGGGTACACAATACGGAATTATGGATAACTTGAAAAACAAACTGAGAATTTCAAAATAATGTGAAGAAAGAAATTGATCAGAATTGCAAAAGGAGGTGATCTCAAAGTTATTTTTACACTAACCACTAACCCTCTTAACATCAGGTGAGGTAATCAACTAACAGACTTGCCATATTAACACTTCTGTATCTTTTATAAATTAAAATAGTAGTACTTTCTCGCATCAGATGACACTTTTATCTGACTTGCCGGCTAGCTGGACAGACAAAACATCAATAGTTAGTTTTTTGTTCTTCTATATTAGTCTGACAACGTTAAGAAACATAAAGTGCAAAGGAAGTAAATTCAGTTTTTCTGTTGTGTGAGAATAAGGAAAGAACAGAGAAACAATAAAGCTATTCTTGCCTTGCTAATCTGAAACCCCATTTCTTCAGAGTTTAACATGGAGGCCACAAACCTGTGATTAAATGTTTTCTCATCCAATCTACTTTGCCCATCCAAAAAATTAGAATTGAACAAATGGTTTGTACAACTATTACTGGGATTAGATTATAGATCTTTTTTTTGCAGGCAAATGTTCAAGATCTCGGAAAACAGAACAATATTATACCTCAAAAGCTTAGAAAAATGCTACATTAGGACTGAAGCATTAAAATAAAAGAGGCTCACCTGGCATAAAATTCACAAACCTCTGCTATCAAGGCTGCATATTCTACCAACTTCCTGTGTAGAAGAAATAAAAAAGATATCAGGGAAACTTTCTATGAAAATGTTCACAGGACATGTTTATGGAAATCACATGGCCAAAATAAATCTCAGCTTTCTTACATGACCGAGAATAGAATTAAATCAATGCTTCAGTAGTATTTCACTGAAAAATAACATATCCAGAAACAACATGAAGGAGAGGATTTTATCCTGGACTACATCATATAGATTACCTTGATTCACCTCACATGCAGCCTGCTTGGATCTCTTATCAAACACCCCTGTCGACATGACACATAAAAGATCTTCAGAAACAACATGAGATAGAGAGAGGTGGTTAAAAGTTAGCAAACGGTAATAAGAAGGGTAAATGAAGAATCGATGTCCAGAATGAATGTAGATGATCTACAGCGGCACCAAGAGTCGGTGTCCAGAATCAACATAGATGATCTGCTGTAGCACCAATTGGTTAGACAAGTCTGTATCCAATTAGGAGCTCGGGAATCCGCAAGTCCGAAGAGGTAGGATGAGATGATCGATCTCATATATCAGCTGAGCCTGCAACCAAAAGATTTGGTTGCAGGTTTTGAAAACTATGAGAAAGTCTAGGATTCAGCAATCAGATGTCTGAATTTTGTTTAGTAACCGAGTGCCTGAAGGTTTGAAGCCCTGAATCAAAGATAAGCACTAAAACAGACTGATATATAAGGGCTAGAAAAAACAAACAATTAAGTTTCATCCGACGAAGAGCTGCAGCACGACAATAGAGCGGATGCCAAAATCCAAACTTCAACTTTTCATCACCCAGAAGAGTACGAAGATCTTCTTGTCGAGGAAGCTCGTCCTCGTACACCATCACTTCCTCACTGGATAGAACAAATTAAACCAACAAGTTAGTTATCCTAAAAGATTAATACCACAATCTTTGAGGCAATAACATAAGCACCTGGTGCAGCGGAGAGTGGTGTGCTCGGGGGTCGCCTGCTCATGGAGGTGTCAAAAAGGCCAACGGGGAGTGCGTCGGTGTTGCATGGGGGCAACGGGGAGGTCTGGCAAGGGGGACAAGGAGGGATGCAATGAGGCCTAGTGATGTCGGCATATGTGAGGATGTTGGCGACGTTGGTTGGGAAGGGCGCGACGTGCGGCTAGCAATGGGGTGCCGGACGACTGTTGTAGGTGGATGAAGAGGCTCTAGCCGATGGCCGTCCTTTGGGACCCTTTTGTTGGCCAGCGACAGATCTAGGACCTGCTCTCCCGCATCCATGGACGCCACCAAGCAGAGGAGGACGTCATCGATGGGCCATTCCCTCGACCTCTCGGCACCCGTCGCCGTCAGGAGTAAGGGCGGCCCGGAGGAGCCGTCGGACGATGTGCCGTGAAGCGCAAAGGGGCCTGGGTCCCCGAGCGGATGGCCTCTGCCCTCTCATCACATGGGATGTTAGCGCTAATTACGTGGGTGTGGATCCCTTGTTGCTACTCTTGCGGAGGGTGGGAGCGGCAGAGTTATCGTCCGGCTAGAAAAAATGCTAAACACATTTTTGGAGGTGGGTTAGTGTAATCTCGACGGTTAGATGAAATTAAATGATCTGATTGGGAGGCTGTAATTCTTCCGTGTTGTTATGCATAGGCTAGGCTGGGTGCACTTATCGATGTATATGTTTGCTTGTTTAATAGTAGTAGAGATTCATACCTGAGCTGGACATTCCAGTCTTTTTTCCCTTCCGCCTCTAAACTTCTTATAGTTTTTCTTTCAGTATTTCTCCCACTCAACAGAAGAATCATCTAACGTTTTAAGAGTGGCATGAGCCCCGAACTTCCCTAGGCATGTAAGTCTCATTACATCCGTTGGTTTTGTTCTTTCTCTTTAAGTTCTCACCATCAACTCATGACTGTTCTTCCGGATCTTACACATTTTAGTCTCAAACATAGCTGAATGCTTCACTAGAACTTGCTAAAAAACACTTCTTTAGATATCATAATATTTAACCTTTGTTTGTTTCTGAAAATAATTTTAAGTTCCAAGAATATCACATAACTATCCCAAACATTTTGAAGTTCGGATTTCTCAGAAACAAGCAGACCGTAATGTAGTTCTTAGCCTTTTGGATCGAAAGATGTAAGTCTTGTCATCCATAGCATTTGCGGGAGAGCACTGCAAGCATGTAGTAGGAAAAAAAATTACTTCTTGGCACTCTTAAAGGACAATCCTCTCAATCGTAAAAGATTCAGTCAGATAAATAATAGTCAATCAATTTCAATAGAAATGGTATAATCGTGATCCATAATTTTACAACTATAATGGAAACCACACATAGACATTGTTCATAATTAGTTTGCACTAGTGATTAAACTTAATCAATGCATAATTGTGCTCCCACTCAAATCAACATCTCTCATAATTGATATTAAGATTCAAGACCCTGATTTTATTCACAGCCATTGATGTGGACATCACTGATGACGTGGAGTTCAACTGGTAGGCAATCTTTTGTCGATCATATCTCCATATCACTCTTGTTCATCTTTCAATGCTTCATGCTCCGAGCTTAGAATGATTATGCTAGAACTTCAAGACAACCGAGTGTTATCTCCTAACATGGTCTGACCAGTTCCATCTTATACCTCACGTCCCGTTTGTACTCATGTGAACATGACGTACTCCAGAATGCTATGTGTTATAGATGGTTGCAACACTGGGACATTTTAACTTGATATTTACTATGAGAGATCACCCTAATAATTAACTACTGTGCAATCAAAGGTGCAAACAACAAAGGGATAAACATCTCAGGAAATTCATAAAAGCATAATATGGTATAACCTTGGGCGCCAGGAATCCTCCATGATCGTCTTCAATTTTCTGTTGAAGCGACATGACGGCCAATATTTTGTTGCCATGGAAGCAATATCAATTTTTTTTGCCATGGTGACCATTTCAAAAAATGTTGTCGTGGCACCGGATTTAGAAGTTCTGCTGTGGAACAAAATTATAGCTCCTCATCCCACGTCTAGTACACCTTCTCCACATTGGGTCCTCCATGTACGTTTTGCCATCGTCATGTGTAACCTGTAGGCTATCTTTACAATATTTACATTAACGTGGCAATCTCGTGGCTCCATCCATTATTCCGTGACGCGTAGGCCACTTAACATTACAACATAAAATCATCTCATACATAAACTAATTATCACGATCAAGGCTATACCACATCATATGGATACCATGCAAAACCATATTAAACATCCTCTAATCGGTTTTAGCAAAATTTTAGTTATGCGGTTAACCAGTTTTAACAAATAATACTAGATATCTATGTCCACAATTTAGGCAATGATTCTTGATGCTAGATTAAGTTTGGGGGTGTGTGAAACAAGAGAATTATTTAAAATCGCTAGCCCTACACTAAACTTCGTCAAATACGTGTGACCCCCTAGAAGATCATCCATCTCCGGCACCCTCTTGTGTATGCGATGATTCACTATTCGCCACTATGGTGAAACCCAAGGAACTGTTAGCAGATCGTTGACTACCGGAGTCGATCGATTGTCAGAGCCTTGTGAAAAGTGATACCATACCGTTGATGAATTGAACCAAAGCAACACTCAAGGGAAGCATACCAAGAACATTATCCCTCGCAATCACATGTGATCTAGATCACAAACTACACCTACTCATATAGCTGCTCATGATGCCACTGTTGGGAAACGTAGTAGAAAACAAAAAAATCGTGCATATGCACACCCAAGATCAATATGAACATGCATAACGGACTGGGATTACGATCATTAACGTCACCGAGTTGCAGCAGAAGAAGAACATGTTGGTGTAGATCATACTTGGAGTCCCTCGAGCTGCTGATGAATGATCCTGCAAACCGCCCATGAACAGTCCCTCAAACAAAAGCACAACCTCTCTATTTGGTCTGCAAGTGTGCAACCTTCACGATCCGATAACGCTTCACCGTCCAGAGCTAATAGTCACAGAAGAATTAGAGGGAGAAGATTAGAACCACACGGAGCTTCTAATTATGAGGATTAGCACATTAGTCTAGCTCTAATTAGCCAACTAGGACCAACTAGAACTAGAACTAGAAGAACTAGAGGAGGCACCAAAACTTGTATATCAAAAGAGCACCAAACCTCAAGTATATGTAGGTTAGAGGGGAGAGGGAGGGCTTACACCAATGAGGAAGGATTCCTCCTTGGTGTGCTGGCCAGGGGATGAGGAGTAGGACTTCTCCCCTTCCCCAATTCGGCCTCCTTCCATAGGGAAAGGGGGGCCTCCCACTTGGGCCCTTGTGGCCCAAGTTGCCTTCCATCTCTTGGCCTTTTAAGGCCCATTGATATTAAATTAAATATAAAATTGTTCTAAATACTTTCAGACCATATATATATATATATACATATATTTTAACATCCCCAGAAACATTTTCCACCTATATATATTATTTATCGGTAATAGCTGGTATTACCCGATGATCACCAAAACCCTTCCTGTGACCTCAAAACGCTTCTGAATACTCTTGAACTAATCCAAATATTAATGAAAAGAATCCACAAATATGTTCTCATCACTCCCGTCCTAGTAACACTCAGCATATCCTCACTCCTTTAAGCTTGTGATTCTATAGGTTCGGTAACTCATAGACATGAACAAAACACATTCGTTCAATGACCGACGGTGGAATCATGGACGTCCATATCAGTCCCTATGAGCACATGAATGATATTCGAGTGAACCTTTGGTTATCATGCAATGTTGCCTTTGCTTCACGATACTTCACAAAACCCAGGATGCATCGGTATGCTCCTGAGTCATCACCATGCTCACTATACCTTTATCCTCGTTGTCGGTTTTGTTCTTCCTTCTTGTTATTGTGTTCCATCACCCCTGTGGTGAAGTTACCTATGTCTGTCTAGATGATGGTGGATGCTTTAACAGCGAGAGGGCCCTAAGAATATCTCTTCATCATCGGAGGATCAAATCCCACTCTCGAGCTTTCCGACCACTTGTTAAACTTTTCGATGAACCTATAAGTTGTCATTATGATCACCTGTTACAGGTGACGTTTGAGCAACCCCAAATCCCACTGTACAATAAGAAGTGACCATGATACTCTCATTGTATAAGGCACAAATTCACACGTTAACACTCCGTGTTATTGCAGTTGATTACAGACAATATTAACTCAATTCATAACAAACAAAATTGGGCTGATTCAATATGATTGTTCTTCCAACGTCCTCAATGTTGTTTTAGGACTATGATGACACTTAACGATATCCTAAAACTATCGCAAGATGGTGCTAACGCAACACATAAATCAGCGACCCTTCGACTAAACTGTGTGCGATGCGTGAATCGCAAATGGTATTGAAATAAATCTGTCTGCAATAAGACAAAGTATGTGCGATAGCGGATCCATCAAGCACGATATATTTTAGAGTTGCGTGTGTGAATCTTTGCATACAGTTGATCTATATGAACTATTTGTGATGAGCGACAAAAACACAAAACAGTCAGCCATATCAAGGTGTGTGCGATAGATGGTGTACAGTTCACTTAGATGAACTGTTTGCGATGATCCAGAAGAACACAAACAATTTGGCGTAACAAGATGTGTGTGATACCTGACAAACAGGTCGGTAATCAAAATTGTGTGCAATAATTATAGACAGTGCATACGATTTTTTGTTGTGAATTGTGTGCTTAATGGGGCACACAATTCAAGAAACCAACTGTGGGCGATAATGTAAATGATCTCTTTCAAATATGTATACTAGTCGTCTGCGATGAGATTGACAAGGGAAACAGAGATAACAAATTGATATGAGCGAATGGAAATAGTGATATATAGTCTTCTTAATTTTGTCCTTCTTCTTATTGTTGTTGGATGGCCCTGTGACGTCGTCTTGGCGAGGATGCTTCTTGCCGCTGACCATTGGCTTTTCATTGCCGTCGCCGCTGTCATCGTCGTTGATGTCCTCCTCGTCCTCTGCTGGGGACATAACCCCACAATGTAACCCACCCAGGAGGGGCTGGGTTACACTGTTGGCGACTTAAATAACAAGGCCTTAGACCAGCCCAAGAGACCAAGACATGAAGCCAGGAGGTGACTTATGCGATGAGCCGGGCGGAGGCCCAAGACCAGTGGATGGTGCATGACCCATAAGTGTAAGCCTCTCGAAGTTGGAATATACGCTTTGATAATGTGATCAAAGCATATGGTTTTATACAGACTTTTGGAGAGCCTGTTTTTACAAGAAAGTGAGTGGGAGCTTTGTAGCATTTTTGGATCGCATAAAAGGATACTTAAATAAGATTTTTTCAATGAAAGACCTTGGTGAAGCTGCTTACATATTGGGCATCAAGATCTATAGAGATAGATCAAGACGCTTAATTGGACTTTCACAAAGCACATACCTTGATAAAGTTTTGAAGAAGTTCAAAATGGATCAGTCAAAGAAAGGGTTCTTGCCTGTGTTACAAGGTGTGAAGTTGAGTCAGACTCAATGCCCGACCACTGCAGAAGATAGAGAGAAATTGGAAGTCATTCCCTATGCTTCAACCATAGGTTCTATCATGTATGCAATGCTGTCTACGAGACCTGGTGTGTGCCTTGCTATAAGTATAGCAGGGAGGTACCAAAGTAATCCAGGAGTGGATCACTGGACAACGGTTAAGAACATCCTGAAATACCTGAAAAGGACTAAGGATATGTTCCTCGTTTATGGAGGTGACACAGAGCTTGTCCTAAATGGTTACCTTCAGCGCTATAGAGTATCAATACTACCCCCAATAGATCTATGGGTTACACGCCTTTCTTCATGGTTTATGGAGCAGAGGCAGTTCTTCCTAGTGACATCCGTCATGACTCGCCCCGCGTGGCGGCTTATGTTGAAGCTAATAATGAAAAAGCATGTCAGGATGCACTTGACCTGTTAGATGAGGAGCGTGACCTTGCGGCGGCTCGTTTGGTGATTTACCAACAAGATTTACACCGTTATCACAGCCACCGGGTTAAGACCAGAACCTTTCAAGAAGGTGACTTGGTGCTCCGGCTTATCCAGGATCAAACTGATATGCACAAGCTATCCCCACCTTGGGAAGGACCCTTTGTGGTCAGCAAGAATTTGAACAATGTGTCATACTACCTTATCGATGTTCAAGGCTACAAGGACTCATGTCAGTCGGAGGAGGAGACCCGCCGGCCATGGAATATTTCTCATCTTTGGCCTTCCTACACTTGAGCCACTGACTCTTATGATGTACATATTTTGACAATGTATATATTATGATGATTATAATAAAGCCAGCATCCCTGATAAAGCAGGGCCTCTGTCATTTCATTTCCAAGAATAATGAGTCTTTTTCATCATGATTTCAATGGTCATTTGGGGGCTTCCTGATCGTATTCGAATCATAGCTATAAATACCCTCTTGATCGGCGCAATGCCAAAACTTATGGTCACTTGGGGGCTTCCTGATCGTATTCGAATCATAGCTATAAATACCCTCTTGATCGGTGCAATGCCAAAACTTATGGTCACTTGGGGGCTTCCTGCTCGTATTCGAAGCATGGCTATAAATACCCTCTTGATCGGCGCAATGCCAAAACTTATGACCAGTCGGGGGCTTCCTGCTTGTATTTGAAGCACAACTATGAAATAACCCTTTTGGTCCGGCTTCCTGCTCGTATTCAAAGCATATCCTCGTTTTCTCGTTTTGCTTGGTTTTTTGAACATTTTTTCGGTTCATCTTGATACCATCTTGACATGTGGTTTAAAGTGACTCAGGCCAGGTAGCTTCAATTCTCACAGCTCATATTTGAAGCATACCCGTGGTTTCTTTTAACCGGCCTGGCTTTGGGGCGATAAGTCGCCAAGTATATGATGATGTTAAATACTTGGAAGTATTGGCTTCTAAGTTTTGGGTTATCACCCTTATTGCATTGGTATCATAAGCCGGCAGTACGATTCAATATCACAGGGCTCTTGTGATCTACTTGTGTGCAGGGCAAGATTACATTTCATCTGCATAAATGTGAGCAAAACATAAACGTGCACGATGGCACGACAGCGCAAAGTTTTACTAGCCTATTACATGACTCAAGGAGCCAAAATGATTAAGTGTTTTCAAGGATCAAACATATGAACCGCCCAGCGGATCAATCTTCTTGGACCTGACAGCTTGAGGCTTCTGGATCATCCTTCTCCGCTTTGTCGTCCTCTTTTGCCGCCTGGAAGTCGGATGATGACCAGTCAATGCCACTCAAAGCTTGGAATTTAGCTTCATCATCTATAAGCTCGGACAGGTCAACTTCAGGAGCAAAAGTGTGCTTACGGGTTGGGGGAATTAGATCCATCACTTTATAGGCCAGCGTAGGCAGCTTCTGATTTTCCATGTCATAAGCCGGTTGATATCTTGATAGATCTGTCTCATTGGCAATCAGGTTGGCCAGGGGACGTATCTCCTTCACGTAGGCGGCAAAGTCTTTCTTATCAAAAGGAGTTCCATCTTCTTTCAAGCTTGGATACCCGGTAGATATATCGGCCGGGTCTAGCTCTAGTAGCCATGCTTTGTCCCGGCTCAAGGTTGTCACAACATCGGCTCTTGTAGATGATCGCTTCATCTCATTAAACCTCTCAGGCAGAACAGAAAGCTTCTTCAAGACATCAATCAAGAGAGTAGGTGCTTGATTGGCCGGAGAAATTGTGGCCACTGCGCGCTGAGTTCCAGTATATAACTGTTCAACAAGTGTATAAACAGCCTTGAGCTTCACAAGCATCTCTTGGCTAAGATTGCTGCTCCTGGGACCTGAATAATAATCATAGATTGGTTAGAGGTGGCTTATACAGTCAAGGAAGAGATTCAAATTTGATTCTAGCAAGGCGACTTACCAAAGATAGCAGAAACCATCTGAGACACATGGCGTTTTAAGCCGGTAAGCTCAGTGGTCACCTCCTGAAGAGCCACCTCTGCCTTCTCAGCCCGTTGTATCAAGGCAGTTTTTTCTTGAGCCCAGGTGTTCCTTTCAACCTCAAAGCTGGTCTTCAGTTTTTCCGTTTCAGCCACGCTAAAAATTGGAATTTTGAGTTGGCCTTCTGGGTTTCAGATTCTTGCTGCTCCTACCGAGTCTTCACGTGAGTCAATTTTGATTGAATTTGAGTAGTGGTGGCCTCTACATACACCGGTTAAAATCATACTCAGTTTTGGATTACGGAAATAAAGTCCCAGACCTTTTGCAAGAAACAGCACTTGGCACTTGGGGGCTAATGCATATTTCTTATCTTTTTACTACTTTATGATAACCCGTTTGTGCCACAAACGATCACAACCGGCTCATGGGGCCTAGACAAGTAAAATCCGATTTATACACAAGGATACAAAGGACAAGCTCATTCATGCTGATTAAAACGGCCCTTGGGGGCTACGGATGCAGTGTTAATCATTAAAGATCTGTTTTAACTCAGATGGTGTAAGCCGGATTTTGAAGGATTCTATCAGGTCTACATCATATTCAATTCTATCATATACAATAGACTTGGGGTCTGACAGGATATGCATAACTCATTAAAGAAGGAGTTCATACCTCATATTTCTGATGCATTTGCATCACCATGTCAACTTCAAGGTCTCGGCTGGTGTGCACTTGATTGAGGTAGCCAGAGAATACTTCACTAACACTCAATTGAGAGTACTCAGTGACGGCAAATCTCACTTTCTGCCTCTCAATATATTCTTCCTTGGCGGAGTGCTTGGCCAAGACAGTAGGTCTTCCCGGCTCTTTAAAGCTGGCGCTGGTAATCACCACATCATCATCATGTGTTTCAGCTGTTTTTATTGGGCTTGAGAATTCAATATTTCGAGGATTGTTCTTCGTCTGGTCAATGGAAGAGCCAGGAATTTCTAGTGGAACGTCAAGAACAGGTTCTTCTTGTTGTGGTGCAGAGGTGTCAGACGCTGGAATTTGTTGCTCCGGTTCAGCAACTTTGCGGTCTTCAGCTGGCTTGGTCACCCTTGCCTTCTTGCTAGGCTTGGCCTTTCCACTACATGGGTCATGAGAGGTCAGTGTAAATATAAAGGAGCATAAGGAGCAAATAATAAGTAATTTTATTACCCAGGAGCAGTTTTGAAAGCCGGCAGATGAAACTGTGATGAGTCGCTGGAAGAGGAGCGAGACGTCTCCTCATAATTTGAATCGGAAGAATTAAGTGGTTGACGGATGAGACCCGCCAGAGGATAAGAAGAGTTTAAATCAGGGATGACCTTGTTTCGACGTTTCCGTGGAGTGTTTGGTAAGCCGGAAGATAATTCTTCACCACCACTGGTCCGGGTCTGTCACCGGCTCTCGTGCTGCTGTTGCTTCAAAAGAAAGTGAGGATCCAAATGAGCTAAAGGGTGTGAAAAGCTTACTTTCCGAGTTACTCTTTGAATTTTCTGTCTTGGCAAAGGCTCGGAGTCGGAGGAAATGATAGTTATCTCTTCATCGCCAGCTTGGCTGGCCCCTGTGTCATCATGATGATAATCAGTGTCAATAAGAAAGTTAAAAAAGGAGCCAAGAGAATCAAGGGCTACCTCCGACTCAATGCTGTCGTTCAGTTCAAACAACTCAGAAGTACTGGATTTCTTCTTATTCCTCTTGGCGGTTTTCTTGGCGGATTTCTTGGCAGCCTTGGTCTTTTTGGAAGCTTCATGGTCGTATTTCTTCTTCCAGAAATCATCTTGAGCCTGTGAAAATCATCAAAGTTGAGTTAATAGAATATTGGAGTGATGAAGGTAAAGTAAGTAATTTAAGGACTCACATCTAGTGGCGGGTTAAGTGTGTAGAAAGGGTTTAGACCCACTTTGTTGCAGTCTTCCGGGTCTTCATTCAGAAGGCTCTTTGTCATTTCGTTGATAGCAGCATCAGTTAAGCACACGGAGCTGTGGTGTAGTGGATCCTTCTTACCACTCATGTAAGTACACATTAAGCTGGTCCGGCGACTCAAGGGTATGATCCGCCATGCAACCCAGCATCGAATGAAATCAATGGCAGTTAAACCGTTTCCCAGCAGAGCCTTGACCTTGGCAACGGTGGGGGAGAGCTTTTTACATTCAACAGTGGTCAGCTTATCAGGAAGATGATGTTTTGAGTCAAGGCGCTGGGCGCGGTAACCCGGCAGTGGATTCTCGTCAGCCGGAGAGGTGTCTTGGTAATAGAACCATGTGTGGTTCCAATCTTTGGGATGACTCGGCAAGCAAGCATAGGGGAAGATAGCATCCCTTCTTCATTGAATTGAGATTCCGCCAAGTTCCAAACTGGGTCCATTCAAAAACTCATTCTGGCGGTTCAAATAAAAGTATT
Organism: Aegilops speltoides; assembly: GCA_021437245.1. Classification (NCBI taxonomy): domain Eukaryota; kingdom Viridiplantae; phylum Streptophyta; class Magnoliopsida; order Poales; family Poaceae; genus Aegilops; species Aegilops speltoides. Next base: position 368,852,927 of record CM038142.1, read on the forward strand.
CCCTAAACAGTTCAACATTGGGCTCCTCTTGAGGGCACACCTCGCAGAAAACTTGAAAGTTGCAAATATTTAACACGGAATTGGGTCCGATGCCTTGAAGATGAAGTTCAAAGAAGTGCAGAACATCTCAGAAAAATTTGGAACCGGGCGGTGAGAAGCCCCGATTCATGTGGTTAGTAAAGACAATGACTTCACCATCCTTTACCTGAGGTTTTTCTTCTTCAGGATTGGGGGCACGATAATGCATGACAGTCTTTTCTGGTAAATAGCCGGTTTTCTCAAAAATCCTTAAGTGTGTCCTCGGTGACAGTGGAGGGAACCCAATTACATGAAGTGGCTGTCTTCGGCGGCATTGTGAAGCCTAAAAACAAAGAACAATTTTGCCGGTTTAAGTTGATTCATTAAGCCGGAGGAAAAGCACTGGAGTACATATTCAGAATGGCGGCTTAAAAGGGGCCTAATGATATATGGCTAGCTACAGCTAATCATGTAAGCCGCCATGACCAGATTGATATCTATCAAGAGTGGATTCTGAATCTAGCTACAACTGGTGATGTAAGCCACCATGACCAGATTGATATGTATCAGTAATGAATCTGCTAAGTATTGAAAAAACAAGTTTTTACAGATGGGAGCATGTGATTTGGATCTAGCGCGGTGTGAAAAAAGAAAATATTAAAACCTAAATATTGCAGCAGCAGAGGAACTAGCACAAAGGCGAGATTTTTTGCATCTGTGAAGCAAGTTTTGAGATAACAGAAGGAATGGAAATAGGTTCCGCGCATCTTAAGGGATATATTTGGATCTAAAGTAAGGGCTAACTAGAAGTACAATGAAGAGCGACGAAGAACTGCAGAAACCCTAATGGAGACCTAAGGAGAAGAGGATAAGGTGCTTACTGGATTCAAGGAGTAGTGAAGAGGCGCTGCAGTTTCTTTGATCCCGTTTAGGTCGATGCAGCGGCCAAGGGCGAGGAAGACGGTGAGCTTCGCGGCGGCGGCGCTCAGGCGTACAGAGGAGTCGCGAGAGGAAGCGGAAGACGAGAAGGTAAGGGGGGAAGTGAATGGAGGGATGTTCGATCCTATTTATAAGGAGAAGGTAACAAGTGGGCGTGAAAAACGAGGAGGCGAAAGAATGATTATCCAGCTGCTCAGGTGCCTCGATTTTCGGATGGTCATTAAAGATAAGGATCCATTAAGATATGTTGGATATTGTTTAAAATTAATTATGGGTGGCGTCATGGTGGGTTACCACAATCGTAGGAGATGACGTCATGGTGGGTTATGAGATCTCGCACAAATGAAGGAGGGATTTTTTCTAAGTGTTGAAGATTAACATGAACAAGTTCAAATCAATCTGGGGCCTAATGTTGGGGATATAACTATTAGGTATGACCTGCCCAGGAGGGGCCGGGTTATGCCTTTGGCGGTTCATAATATGAATCCCATGAGGATATTGAAGATGGCGGTTCATGAAGCAAGGGCCCAAGGCCCAACAGTGACTTAGAGCCCATAGGGGTAAACCGCCATATGTGTATGACTTATATTGTAAGGCAAGTATAGTTAGTCACCGAGCCGGACACATTGTCTATGAGCTGGCCGGGACTCTGTGAGCCGCTGCGCGTTGACCTGTGTATATAAAGGGACGACCCGACGGTGATTCAGGGCAAAAAACAAGAGATCGAAAGCTAGGTCAAGCGTATTCGCTCCCTAGTAATAGAGACATAAGCAATACCACCTAAAACTGGATTAGGCCTTTACCTTCACCGCAAGGGGCCGAACCAGTATAAACTCATGTGTCCTTTGTCCCGTTTAACCCCTTTAAGCTAATCTAGTTGTCATGGCTCCACGACTAAGTCCTCACACTAGGATATCTGCTGTAACTATTTCCACGACAGTTACGTCGATGCAAGCTTTGACACTGATCCGGATGGCTCTAAGTTGCAAACCGGATATGTATTTATATTGAATGGTGGAGCGGTCAGTTGGTGCAGTTCCAAGCAAAGCGTCGTGGCGGGATCAACGTGTGAAGCGGAGTACATAGATGCTTCGGAAGCAGCAAATGAAGGAGTCTGGATGAAGGAGTTCATATCCGATCTAGGTGTAATACCTAGTGCATCGTGTCCAATGAAAATCTTTTGTGACAATACTGGAGCAAATGCCCTGGCAAAGGAATCCAGATTTCACAAGAGAACCAAACACATCAAGAGACGCTTCAATTCCATCCGCTATCAAGTCAAGGAGGGAAACATAGAGATTTGGAAGATACATACGGATCTGAATGTTGCAGACTCGTTGACTAGGCCTCTTCCACAAGCAAAACATGATCAGCACCAAGACTCCATGGGTGTTAGAATCATTACTATGTAATCTATATTATTGACTCTAGTGCAAGTGGGAGACTGAAGGAAAAATATGCCCTAGAGGCAATAATAAAGTTGTTATTTATATTTCCTTATATCATGATAAATGTTTATTATTCATGCTAGAATTGTATTAACCGAAAACTTAGTACATGTGTGAATACATAGACAAAACATAGTGTCCCTAGTATGCCTCTACTTGACTAGCTCGTTAATCAAAGATGGTTATGTTTCCTAACCATAGACATGTGGTGTCATTTGATGAACGAGATCGCATCATTAGAGAATGGTGTGATGGACAAGACCCATCTGTTAGCTTCGCATTATGATCGTTACAGTTTTATTGCTACTGCTTTCTTCATGACTTATACATGTTCCTCTGACTATGAGATTATGCAACTCCCGAATACCGGAGGAACACCTTGTGTGCTATTAAATGTCACAACATAACTGGGTGATTATAAAGATGCTCCACAGGTGTCTCCGAAGGTGTTTGTTAGGTTGCATAGATCAAGATTAGGATTTGTCACTCCGTGTATCGGAGAGGTATCACTAGGCCCTCTCGGTAATGCTCATCAGTATAAGCCTTGCAAGCAATGTGACTAATGAGTTAGTTACGGGGTGAAGCATTACGGAACGAGTAAAGAGACTTGCCAGCAACGAGATTGAACTAGGTATGATGATACCGACAATCGAATCTCGGGCAAGTAATATGCCGATGACAAAGGGAACAACGTATGTTGTTGTGCGGTTTGACCGATAAAGATCTTCGTAGAATATGTAGGAGCCAATATGAGCATCCAGGTTCCGCTATTGGTTATTGATCGGAGATGTGTCTCGATTATGTCTACATAGTTCTCGATCCCACAGGGTCCGCACGCTTAATGTTCGATGACGATTTGTATAATGAGTTATGCGTTTTTGATGACCGAAGTTTGTTCGGAGCCCCGGATGAGATCACGGACATGACGAGGAGTCTCGAAATGGTCGAGAGGTAAAGATTGATACATTGGAAGGTTATATGTGACGCCCCCGATTCAATCATACACTAATCATACACGCAAATGTGTACGATCAAGATCAGGGACTCACGGGAAGATATCACAACACAACTTTAGACACAAATCAAAATAATACAAGCTTTATATTACAAGCCAGGGGCCTTGAGGGCTCGAATACATAGCTCGATACACAAGAGTCAGCGGAAGCAACAATATCTGAGTACAGACATAAGTTAAACAAGACTACCTTAAGAAGGCTAGCACAAAAGCAACACGATCGAAGAGGCAAGGCCTCCTGCCTGGTACCTCCTAACTACTCCTGGTCGTCGGCGGCCTACACGTAGTAGTATCCGTCGGCGGTGGCATCTGGCTCCAGGGATCCACCATCTGGTTGCATCAACCAGAAAGAAGAAAGAAGGGGGGAAAGGGGGAGCAAAGCAACCGTGAGTACTCATCCAAAGTACTCGCAAGCATCAGATCTATACTAAGTATGCATTGGTATCAAATGGAAGGGTTGTGTCTGTGGACTGAACTGCAGAATGCCAGAATAGAGGGGGAAGGCCTAGCCTATCGAAGACTAGCATCTTCAAGCTGCTCCGAGCATCTTGCAGCATGTAGAAGAGTAAAGAATAGCAGTTTAATATTTAACAAACATGTTGTAACATTAATGCCCAGAGATCCTTCCTCGACTCCCTGCGAGAAAGCAATCCCGGAGCCACATATATCAAGTATCCATTTGTAGTTGTATAAGATTAGGATATAAGTCTGAACATCCGTTACTGTGGACATGGCTATTAATAGATAATCTTCCCTACAGGGGTGCACCACGTTACCCAACATGCTCGATCACTCTGGCCGGACACACCTTTATGGGGTCAATGCCCGCCCTTGAAAGATCAACACGTCGCAGCCCTACCTAGGCTCAGCAGAGAGGTCCCCTCCGGTCTACCTCCTAAGCACTTTGGGGTTTGGGCCCATCGCCCGTTGCACTCCGGGTCATTGCAGAGGCGGACGGGCCCACCACTACAGATGGTGCCGCCCACCGTGCCGCACCATCGAATCGACATCCGACAAAGCTTCACCGATAATGCGACGCTGAGGCCCATAACTATTCTCACGTGGTGATTGGTGCGTAAAGGCCAGAGGCCAACTCAAAACAAATACCCAAACCACAGTGTATTATTAGCTTGCGGAGACGAGCAGAGACTCATGATTGAAAGTGACCCCGTCGCCCCGTCTCGTGGACTTATGACTAGGGCCTAGAATGCCCGGCCGTGCCACGTAACCATCTTGCGGGTGCTCTCCGGGCCCGCCCGACTTTCACCAAGGTCTCAAGTAAAGTCAAGGTAACTGTGTGTCCAGACATCAAGGGGAAAACCCGAGGAATCACCCCCGGAGGATTGCACTCGATGTAATCATCAAGGTGAACGTAAGAGGGACCACCCTCTAGGTTCACACTTGAGGTGTTGAACGACAGAGCCGTATCGGGAATGGTGAAAGAGGAAATCACCCTCGATGACCACGACCGAATAGCTACACTACAGAATTATCATCGGGAGTGCGTTATGAGGGATCACCCTCGGCACTCGATAGTAGCTCTGTAGAGTCGAGCGACCAAAGGGGGCATGATGTGATGTGAGTTGTCGGACTCTGGTCGTTGATCACGCTGATCGAGTCATCAATGATGAAGCATGGGCAACATGGACAAGGTGGGGGGGGGTCACTGATGGATCACTAACCAACCTATACTAAGCAGTTTAGGACAAGCAGGTAAGGTACAATAGCAGGTACAAAAGCAGGCTATGCATCAGAATAGGAGCAAACAATAACAGTAGCAAAATCTAATGCAAGCATGAGAGAATAGGATGGGCGATATCAGGATGATCAAAGGGGGGCTTGCCTGGTTGCTCTGACAAGAAGGAGGGTCATCGTCGACTTAGTCGATCACAGGGGCATCAACAGCGGTCTCGAGGTCTACCGGAGAAGAGGGGGGAGAAACAGTAAATACATGCAAACATAAGCATAACAAGACAATAAACGGGGCTAGAGGTGTTCGAAGGCGGTGCTAGGCGATACTGGCGAAGGGGGAACATCTGGGAAAGTTTTCCCGGTTCCAGACATCTGTCAGATAGATGAACCGGAGGGGAAAAGTTCAACATTTGCTATGATAGGGACGTGTGGCGGGCAAACAGATCCCTTATTCGGATTCGTCTCGTTGTTCTGAGCAACTTTCATGTAGAAAACTTTTTCATCCGAGTTATGGTTTATTTTATATGATTTTTCAAAGTTTTATTAATATTCTGAAATTAATTTCAGTACAAAAAAATGCTAAAATGCTAGGTGCACCTAGCACAGTGTACACAAAGTGTACCCGGTGGCTGACGGGTGGACCAGGGGGTCCAGGTTGACTAGTCAATGTTTGACTGGTCAACAGCGGGTGGGCCCCCCGTCATAGACTCATCTGACTAATTACAAATTAGGTAGTTTAATTAGCAGGTTAAGTTAACTAAACAAACTTTAATTAAGTTAATTAATTGATTAATTAATTAATTAGTCATAATTATTTTTAATATACTCTTTTGTATCCTTTTTTTTAGAAAAAGGGCCGTGGGGCCCCTTGATCAGTGGCACTGGCTGGCCTAGCGGGCGCTGGGCAAGAGGGTTAGTGGGCGGGCACCCGTGGAGGCTGGACCTTGGCATGCACGGCACCAGGGGGCTTGGGCTCTGGCCGGGCCCGGCCCCGGTGAGGCCACGGGCAGCAGAGTGGAGGGTGGATCATGCAGTGGGCAGGGGCCCCAACACCATGGAGCGACAGTGGTGGCATCAGGCATGGCCAAAGTGAGGCGGGGAAGCGGCGCCACCAAGAAGACGCAACAAGGGCAAGCAGAGAGGAGCAAGGAGGCGGCGGCAGGGCTTCCGTGGCGGCGAGTAGCAGCAGCTCAGATTCAGGGCGGCAGCAGAATGATGGGCTCGGCAGGGGCACAGCCACACGCGGACAAGCACGCACGAGGGCGCGGCGACGGGTCAGTGAGCGCAACGACCGGGCTACGTCTGGCGGCTTCTACGGTGATGATTGGCAACGAGAGCAGAGGAGAAAAGGGTGAGGGGACACGCGGCTCACCGGGAGCCCGTAGGTGTGCAAAAGGCAGCTCGGGGAAGACTTGCTGGCGCCGGAACCGTCACGGAGTGCGTTGGATCCGAGGAATAAGATGAGGCATGGCGGCGATGTAGGTGCTCCGAAGTGGATCCCGTACACATAGCCAACGTAGTCGACGACGAAGCGGCAGCCCAACACATCCTCAAGCTACCGGGAGCTCGGTGGCGCGGTGGTGGCGGTGATGGACACGCCTGCAAGGTGAATCCGAGCGAAGGGAGGAAGGAGGATGGGGAACAAGGGGATGGAAGATTTGGGGGAGGAGCAGGGGAGAGGACCGAGGAGGCGGGCGGTCCTTATCCTCGCCACGCCGGTGAGCTGGTCCCGTGGGCTCGCCAGAGCGATCGGGTCAGGGAATAGGGCGACCGACCGGGGTGGGGGGTTTGGCTGGCTGGAATGGCCTGTTGGGCTAGGCCCAGTGGCAAAGTAGTTTTAGGCCTTCTTTTTTTCTGTGTTTCTACCTTTTCTTTTACAAAAACAGTTTTGCATTTAAATAAACCATCAAATGACTTTTTCAGATAATGAAACTTGGCCAATAAATGCAATGCAATATTTGGCCTTGCCACAAAAACTTTGGAGCTTAGTTGAACTCACTTGAGTATTGCTTAAAAGTAAATGGGTTAAATGGGATTGTTTTGGTCCTGTTTTAAATAGGTTAGAGGCGATTTATTAACTCAAATATTTTTTTGTTTATGCATGGAAACTAACAAGTGAATATTTGCAACCCAGCGAACATTTTTGTTTTGACATTTGTGAACTTTATTTATTTGACTTTATTTTTGAATTTGAATTTGGACCGGGTTCGGACCAACGCGAGTTTAACAACAGTAATCATGATGATGTGGCATCATTAGCAGGGAATTATTGTAGCTTAAGTATCCGGGCGTCACAATTCTCCTCCACTACAAGAAATCTCGTCCCGAGATTTAAGGGGTGGAGTAAGGGGGGGGGGAGACTCGGGAAGGATGGAGCTCAACACCAGATAGGTACCCGGGGGCTATCTCACTGAACATGGCATAGCGACATCTCTCGAGTTTAAATTCAAGAAGCCATCAAGAGCAAGGTAAGGAGGTGCAATAAGAAGCTTTAAGCGGGTAGGCAATCGTTCGTTGCCTGAAACAGAGTGTGAAAGGGGTTCAGTGCATCGAAAATAAGTATTGCATCTGATAGCAGATCAGATCACAAGAAGGTGGCTCGTGAATTACATATGAAGCCAAGCGTGAGGAACAATTTTGGAAGACAGAGATGTACAGGAGAGTCAGGTTTCGATCCTATGGAACTGTGGGTTATGGGCCCACCATGTAGGTTAAAAGCAAGAAGGTATTACATTTTGCACGGTCATGATAGCAAGGCAAGTTAGAGGACAACCTGTCAGTTATGGTGGCAACAACGTTGGTACCAAGGGCGAGGGACAAAGAGAACCATTTTCCTGCTCGTTAAGACAAGACGGACCAATAGGCAAAGTTCTCGTCCATCGGTGGCTACCGAATGTCATCAACAATAGTAACAAGGTCTTACTAACTGAGTTTGTACACCGAGGTGTTTACATAAGCAGGGAATTATCACTTCTCAGACATGTTAGTTTACAAGAAAGGTTAAACAAAGCAATGGAGACCTGAATCAATTACCGGTGTTCTCGAGTGTCTAACAACTCAAAACCCATGGAAAAATATGAATCGACGAGAATAATAGTTGATGTAAAACTCATAAGAAGTTATGTAGTTCCGTGATATTCTCGAGATACCAGAGGGTAACACTCGAAGGTGGATCAAAGTAGAGTCTTGACAGGTGAAATGATCTGAAGAAGACAGGTACTTTAACTCGTCCTAGAAATGCAATCAATGGATAACAGTCATGGTCGGAAGCACGGTTGCCAAGGACCAAGCATAGATACAATCTGAACTCATCACAAGGGGATTATTATTACAAGAAACTTCCATGGTAAGTTCCACATAGGGTCCATGGGCATGAACACAAAGGTTCATGGTCGACTCCCACTTCTCTAATGCACAAGTTTCCATTCACCTCTTGCGTTCGAAGAAGTTGTAGAATTGAAAATTCATCCAAAGAAACACCGGAAGATATAACTCGCATAATCTTCGGGTTCACACGGATTTAGGTAAGACAAAGATTCAACCCACCGGGCATCGTAGGAACATATTTCACAAACTTCACGAGTAAATAACTCAAGCCCGGAAGCAGAGTATGGTTGGCAAGAGCGGGGGATACAATTTACCAAAGGCATTATGTATCCGAGGAAAAGCTCACAAGGTTACTATATATGAAGGACGCTGTCAGATAGAACCCCACAAATGATCTAGTGGTTCACAAGGGATCTGATGTGAGCATCAGTACTCAACCAGAAGGAGAAAGAACGCAAGGATATCAGATTATAGAACCAACTGACTAATTCAGAGTTCAAATGCAAAGGAATTACGATTTCCAAAATCAAGGGATCAGAAGCAAATGCTCTGACCAAGGATGGTTAAGTTGAATAGACTTAGGGCACAATCGATGGCAATCTGATTGGCCGAGAACCATCTCATGTTCGGGAAGACGTCTGAGCCGGAAAGATAATCTATAAGGATGAACTGATGATTGCAACACAGACATATCAAATCGAAAGACTCAAGATGATAATGACAAAGGACGTCAATGGATACTGCTAGGCATATGGAATTAACCAGAGTGTAGGCAGGTAAGAATTTCTAGAGCGATACGCGACAAAGGTCATCGAAAGCTCGGATTGTACTACCAAGTATCTTATGAAGCATAAGAATAACTGGGGTGAATGGATACTCGATAAGAGCAAGTAATTATCCAAAGGGGTATTCATGCGGCAAGGACAGCAGGGCAGTAAGCATAAAGGATCCTCGGAACATTGAAGAGTATTTCAGGACATCTTGTAATAACAAGAGCAACTGGGGATGAGGGTATGAACGACAACGTATGTAGTTACGCATAAGGATTTATCGGTGTTAGGGATTGCAACCACGAAGGGCACAAGGGTCTCGATAAAACATCAGAGAGTATCTTCAGAATCTTCTGGTGCACCAACCAATCGTCTGGAGTGAGGGGCTCTCCGGGAGAAGTATTTACGAGAACCTAGAGTTATAGTTAGCAAATCCATTAAACTCGAATAGAATAGAGATCAGATTCCCAGAGTATAGATGAGGAGTAAAAGATCCTAATACCACCCAATGGCGACGTGGTCCCATAAGCCACACAGCCATGTTAGTAAATCAGTTTTTCAAAGACTAGACTCAACTTCAACCAAGGAGTTGGAAAGGGGGGATCCTACAGGCAATCGGCTCTGATACCAACTTGTGACGCCCCCGATTCAATCGTACACTAATCATACATGCAACTGTGTACGATCAAGATGAGGGACTCACGGGAAGATATCACAACACAACTCTAGACACAAATCAAAATAATACAAGCTTTATATTACAAGCCAGGGGCCTCGAGGGCTCGAATACATAGCTCGATTCACAAGAGTCAGCGGAAGCAACAATATATGAGTACAGACATAAGTTAAACAAGACTGCCTTAAGAATGCTAGCACAAAAGCAACACGATTGAAGAGGCAAGGCCTCCTGCCTGGGACCTCCTAACTACACCTGGTCATCGGTGCCCTCCACGTAGTAGTATCCGCTTGGTGGCATCCGCCCGTGGATCCACCATCCGTCAGCATCAACCGGAAAGAAGAAAGAAGGGAGGAAAGAGGGAGCAAAGCAACCATGAGTACTCATCCAAAGTAGGTACAAAAGCAAGCTATGCATCAGAATAGGAGCAAACAATAACAGTAGCAAAATCTAATGCAAGCATGAGAGAATAGAATGAGCGATATCGGGACGATCAAAGGGGGGGCTTGCCTAGTTGCTCAGACAAGAAGGAGGGTCATCGTTGACTTAGTCGATCACAGGGGCATCAACAGTGGTCTCGAGGTCTAACAGAGAAGAAGAGGGGGAAGAAACAGTAAATACATGCAAACATAAGCATAACAAGACAATAAACGGGGCTAGAGGTGTTCGAACGCGGTGCTAGGCGATACTGGCGAAGGGGGAACATCCGGGAAAGTTTTCCCGATTCCGGACATCTGTTAGACAGATGAACCGGAGGGGAAAAGTTCAACGTTTGCTATGATAGGGACGTCTGGCGGGCAAATGGATCATGTATTCGGATTCGTCTCGTCGTTCTGAGCAACTTTCATGTAGAAAACTTTTTCATCCAAGTTACGGTTTATTTTCTATGAGTTTTCTAAGTTTTATTAATATTCTAAAATTAATTTTAGTACAAAAATAAATGCTAAAATGCTAGGCATACCCAGCACAGTGTACACAAAAGTGTACCCAGTGGCTGACGGGTGGAGCAGGGGGTCCAGGTTGACCAGTCAACATTTGACTGGTCAACAGGGGGTGGGCCCCCCTGTCATAGACTTGTCTGACTAATTACAAATTAGGTAGTTTAATTAGCAGGTTAAGTTAACTAAACAAACTTTAATTAAGTTAATTAATTAAATGATTAATTAATTAATTAGTCATAATTATTTTTAATATACTTTTTTTGCATTCTTTTTTTTTAGAAAAAGGGCCGTGGGGCCCCTTGATCAGTGGCCCTGGCTGGCCTAGCGGGCGCTGGGCAAGAGGGTTAGTGGGCGGGCACCCGTGGAGGCCGGACCTAGGCACGCACGGCACCAGGGGGCTCGGGCTCCACGGCCGGGCGCGGCCTCCGGCGAGGACACCGGGCAGCGCAGAGTGGAGGGGTGGACCGCGGCCACCGGCAGGGGCCCCGGACGCCGTGGAGCGACGGGGGTGGCGTCAGGGCGTGGCCGGGCAGAGGCGGGGTAGCGGCGCCACCAGCAGCACGCAGCTGCGGGGCGAGCGGAGAGGAGCAGTGAGGCGCGGCCGGCAGGGGCTTCCGGCGGGCGGCGCGAGTAGCAGCAGTTCAGCAGGGCGGCAGCAGAACGATGGGCTCGGCAGGGGGGCACAGCCACGCGCGGGCAAGCACGCACGGGGGCGCGGCGACGGGTCAGTGAGCGCGTCGAACGGGGCTACGTCTGGCGGCTACTATGGTGATGATTGGCAAAGAGAGCAGAGGAGAAAAGGGGGAGGGGACGCGCGGCTGACCGGGAGCCTGTATGTGTGCAAAAGGCATCTCGGGAAAGGCTCGTTGGCGCCGGAACCGTCGCGGAGTGCGTTGGAGCCGAGGAAGAAGATGAGGCGTGGCGGTGATGCAGGTGCTCCGAGGTGGATCCGGTACACATAGCCAACGTAGTCGACGACGAAGCGGCAGCCCAACACATCCTCAAGCGCTCGGGAGCTCGGTGGGCACGGCCGGTGGCCGGTGACGGACACGCCCGGCAAGGTGAATCCGGAGCGGAAGGGAGGAAGGAGGAGTGGGGAACGAGGGGGATGGTGGATTTGGGGGGTGTGGAGCAGGGGGAGAGGACCGAGGAGGCGGGGGCGGTCCTTATCCCCTCGCCCACGTCGATGAGCTGGTCCGGCGGGGCTCGCCCCTGTAGCGACTGGTCGGGGGAATAGGGCAACCGACCGGGGTCGGGGGTTGGGTTGGCTCGAACGGCCTGTTGGGCTAGGCCCAGTGGCAAAGTAGTTTTAGGCCTTCTTCTTTTTTTCTGTGTTTCTACCTTTTCTTAAAAAAAAAAACAGTTTTGCATTTAAATAAACCATCAAATGACTTTTTCAGGTAATGGAACTTGGCCAATAAATGCAATGCATTATTTGGCCTTGCCACAATAAGTTTGGAGCTTAGTTGAACTCACTTGAATATTGCTTAAAAGTAAATGGGTTAAATGGGATTGTTTTGGACCTGTTTTTAATAGGTTAGAGGCGATTTATTAACTCAAATATTTTTTTGTTTATGCATGGAAACTAACAAGTGAATATTTGCAACCCAACGAACATTTTTTTTTGACATTTGAAAAGCTTATTTATTTGACTTTATTTTTGAATTCGAATTTGGACCGGATTCGAACCAACGCGAGTTTAACAACAGTAATCATGATGATGTGGCATCATTAGCAAGGAAATATTGTAGCTTAAGTATCCGGGCGTCACATTATATACGGACACCAGCATGGTTCCGAAGAAGATCGGGGATTTTTCGGAGTACTGGGAGGTTACCGGAACCCTTCGGGAAAATTATTGGGCCTATTGGGCCATAGTGAAGGAGAGGAGGCAGGCCACGGGAGGTGCCGTGCGCCCCCTTGCCCCAATACGAATTGGACAAGGGGAGGGGGCGAGGCCCCCCTCTTTCATTCTCCCTCTCTGCCTTCCCCTTTCCCCTCTCCGTTGATTGGAAGGAGGGTGGTCGAATCCTACTTGGACTAGGAGTCCAAGTAGGACTCCCCACTTTTGCGCCCTCCTTGACCGCCGGCCTCCTCCTCCCCTCCTTTATATACGTGGCCAAGGGGCACCCCAAAGGCACACCAAAAATTCTCTTAGCCATGTGCGGTTCCCCCTTGTTAGATCCCGAGGAGGATCTGTAAGAATTTCTATGGAATTTTCCTATGAACTATGCGGTATAGGTATGAGGTAGGAGGAACGCTAGGGTTCCAGTATATTAGCCATCGCGGCGATTTTAGGAAAAGTGATCACGATGCTTCTCTCCAGCCACAGCCCGGCTAGTTATAGGAAGTGGTTTAACCAGCTGGTAACAGTAAACTGGTAAAGGACGGTTACAACGGTAAAATAGATCTACGGCTAGGATGAGTCTTGCGCTGTCGGTGCATCTGGGCCCTTGGTTTACTGAATCGTTATTTGTCTGAAACGATACAGCAACTACATCTTCAGAGTGAACACTTCAGGTTCTGACATTGCCCCCTTCTTGAAACACGACGTGCCCTCATGGCGTGTGCTCTGCTTCGCGCCAAGCTTGAGTTGTTGCTTTGAAGAATTCAGGAAATGTATATTTGATGAAATCTGCGTCCTCCCAAGTGGCTTCGTCTGCAGTTAAATTCTGCCACTGAATAAGCCATTGGACCACCGGTTTGTTGTGCTTTGGAATTTTCCTGACTTGCAGAACTCCCTCTGGACCCATTTTGATCGTTCCATCTGTGTTCACCATTGGTAAATGAGGGCTGTGAATGGATTTGTTTCCAATGTGCTTCTTGAGCTGGCTCACGTGAAACACTGGATGGATCTTGACATCTGCAGGAAATTGGAGCTTGTAAGCTGACTGTCCCACTTTTTGTGTGATTAAGAAAGGGCCATAGTATCTGTTCTGGAGTTTCAGAGCTCCTCGAAAACCAAAAGCTGCCAATCCGTATGGGGCCATTTTCAGATAAACTAGCTCCCTAACTTGAAAAACTCTTTCCACTCTTTTTAGATCAGCATAGTGTTTCATCCTGTTTTGTGCTTGTTGCAAGTTGCTCTTGAGCAAATCCAACATGTGTTGTTTAGCACTGAGGAAATCTTGTGCCTCCTTTTCTTCAGGACCAGGAATTGCTAATTCAGAGATGAGGGGAGGGGGAAATCCATATAGTGCCTGAAATGAAGACATCTTAAAGGCGGTGTGGTATGTGGAATTGTACCAAAATTCAGCGAAAGACATCCAAGAGACCCATTTTTTGGTTCATTAGTAGTCATACACCTCAAATAAGTTTCCAGGCATTGGTTTACTCATTCCGTTTGACCATCTGTTTGAGGGTGGTAAGCTCTACTATATCTTAATTCCACATGCAAAGCAGCAAATATATCTTTCCAGAGCTGGCTTGTAAAAATCCTGTCTTTGTTAGATATGATCAGTTTAGGGGGTCCATGCAACTTAATGATGTGATCAACAAATGCTTGTGCCACACTCAGGACAGTATAGGGATGGGATAGTGGGATAAAATGGGCATATTTGGTAAATCTATCCACCACTGCCATAATAACTTCCTTGCCCTGAGAGTTTGGCAGGCCTTCAATGAAGTCCATGGCCACATGTTGCCATGCCATGTCTGCTACAGGAAGGGGATCCAGTAGACCTGGTTGCAAGCAGTTCTCATGTTTTGCTCTCTGGCAAACAGGGCATGCAGCTATAAATGTTTCCACTTCATGTTTCAGACCAGGCCAATAGAAAATATTCTTGATCCTCTGATATGTAGCTCTCATCCCTGAGTGTCCTCCTATAGGTGAGCTGTGGAGAGCCTGTATTAATTGAGTTCTTAGTGCAGGAGTATTTCCTACCAGGATTTTTCCTTTGTATCTGATTATCCCAGCATGTATGGTATAATCAGAGTTGTCAGTGTTTTGTTGCAGCAGCAGTTGCTCTAGTAATTTCTTACTGACCGGATCCTGTTGATAACTTAGTAACAGATCCTCAGCCCATACAGGTGTGATAGCTGATAGAGCAAAACAACTTGGAAGGATTCTAGATAATGCATCAGCTACCTTGTTGGTTGCTCCTTTCTTATACTGGATTTTGAAATTAAATTCCAGTAACTTCATCATCAGTTTATGTTGCACTCCCTCAGTGATTTTCTGGTCAGTAATGAACTTGAGAGACTGCTGATCTGTCTTGATAGTGAGTTCATTCCCTAGCAGGTAGTGCCTCCATTTTTTTAATGCTTCTAATATAGCCAATGCTTCCTTCTCATATGTAGACATAGCTGCATTTCTGGGACACAGGGCTGAACTATAGTATGCTATGGGCCTGCCCTGTTGCATGAGCACAGCTCCTATTCCTCTGCCTGAAGCATCTGCTTCCAATACAAAAGGTAAGGAAAAATTTGGCAGTGCTAGGATAGGTGCTGTGATCAAGGCTTGTTGTAACTGGACAAAAGCTTGGTTGTGTTCCTGTTTCCATGCAAACTGTCCTTTCTTTAGCAAATCATGCAAAGGTCTGCAAATTGTTCCATATCCTTTGATGAACCTTATGTAATACCCAGCTAAACCCAAGAAACTTCTCAGTTTAGTAACAGAGTCAGGTGTTGGCCACTCAGCAATAGCAGCTATTTTCTTGGGATCTGTAGCTACTCCTTCTGCAGATATTACATGTCCCAAGTATTCTACTTGTTGGATAGCAAAAACACACTTGGACATCTTTGCAAACAGTTGATGTTCTTTTAGTATTTGCAACACTATCTTCAAGTGTTCCTGGTGTTCCTTGAGATTTTTGCTGTAAATTAAAATATCATCAAAGAACACCAATACAAACTTCCTCAAGTATGGCCCAAAAAGGTTGTTCATTAGGGCTTGGAAGGTGCCAGGTGCGTTTGACAACCCAAAAGGCATAACTAAATATTCAAATGGCCCAAAAATGTCCTAAATGCAGTTTTTTGTATGATGCATTCTGATCTGGTGATAGCCTGATCTGAGATCAATCTTAGAAAAATATTGAGCACCATGCAATTCATCTAAGAGATCTTTAATCACTGGTATAGGAAACTTGTTCTTAATTGTTAAAGAATTAAGTTTCCTAAAATCAGTGCATAACCTCATTGAACTATCCTTCTTCCTCACTAGTATAACAGGAGCTGCATAAGGACTTTGACTGTGCCTGATGAGGTGAGCTGCTAGCAGTTTCCTAATCTGATCCTCCATTTCTTGTTTTTGGTGTTGAGGAACTCTATAAGGTCTCACATGAGGTGGAGTTGCACCAGGAACTAACGGAATAGTATGGTCCAGAGCCCTTTCAGGTGGCAAAGACTTAGGTTCCTCAAACAGATCAACATATTCTAGCAGTAACTTTTGTATTTGAGGAGGAGTTTGTGTGCCTTCTGGTGCGTCCATCTATATGTTGTGCACTTGTAAGAGGAAACTTTTCACTCCTTTATCCAATAGCTTATCCATCTTTTCTGCTGGTACTTCCTTAACTGGTGCAGAAGTATTGAAGACTGTAGTAGTAACAGTTTGATTTCCCTCTTTTGTGAAACTGAATGTCTACTTGGGAATGTTGAATGCTACAGGGCTGACTATAGTCATCCAATCATATCCTAGAATGACATCATGGCTAGGAAGTGTCAGCACTCTGAAATTATGTTGGAGTTTCAGTTTAGCTAGCTGAAATTTGCAGTTAGGTACTACTGCAAAAGATAGTAATCTGCCTCCTCCAGCCACTGCTATAGTTCTTTGTTTGACAGGTAACATCTGACAATTGGCCTTAATAGCAAATTCTTGGTTAATAAAGGAGGAAGTACTGCCAGAATCTAGTAAGGCCATTGCTCTTTTTCCATTAATGTGGATTATAACTGTAGGTGTTGGTACAGCTAGCTGATGACCCAATGCATGTGTAGAGATGAACATTGCTTGTTCTCCTTCCTCTGTATTTTCTGGCTGTTCCTGTTGCTCAACTTCCTCACTATCAATTATAATTTGATTTGGTTCTTCTTGTTGCAGCAAATGTATATTAGGAACCAATTTACATTTGTGACCATGCTGCCATTTATCTCCACATCTCCAACATTCCCCTACTTTTCTGATTTTCTATCAGTGTTTATAGGCATTTCAGCTAGCCTAGTAGGAACTTGCTGCTGTTGTTGTGGTTGAGCTACAATGATACTCTATTTTGCTGGAGGAGTCCAAGTGGATTTCTGATAGAAATTGTTGAAAGGTGTGACTTGTTTCTTACTGGAAGTTGCTATGTGTGGATGATTAGGCTCTATGTCCTTTGCCATACAGTAAGCATCTATTAGGGTTTTAGGTCTGAAAGGCCTAAGTTGAAATTTAATGCCCTCTCTTAGACCATTCACATAACACCTCACAAACCACAGTTCTCCCAGCTCAGGATTTTCCTCTTGCACATCTGCCATTAAATCCTCAAAATTTTAGTGTATTCAGATACAGAGTAATGCAGCTGTTTGATTGAGTTGAACTTTTCTATCAGATCATATGAACCTTTGTCAGAAAATCTTTTAACTACCTCTGCACCAAATTCTTTCCAATTTAGCTGTTTTTTTAACAAACCAGATCTCCTTAGCCATACATCAACATCATCCACAATGTACATCTGTGCTAATGATACTTTGTACTCTTCTGGAGCTCCAGACATTTGGAAGTACTTGTTGCATTGTCTTATCCACCCCACTGGGTCTGTTCCAGAAAATCTAGGAAAATCAAGCCTAGGTCCTTTTGTAACTGATTTCATGAACTGAGCCTGCATATCCTGCTCATAAGTTTTGTAGTACCCTTGCCACAATTGCCTGTCTCGTTTTTGCTGGTAAAACTGGTTGAATGCAGGAGTATGTGCATTATGTCTTCCAGTAACAGGAGTTCCTACTGCACTGGCAGTGTCATTTCTCCCTGGTTGAGCATAGCCAGGTGGCATTGCAACTCTCTTTGTTCTGATGGGAGGTAAATTCTGTAACTGGATATCTTCCATCTGCTTAGTATTCTCTTTCTCTGTTGCTAACTGTTGCTTCAGTTGCTCTATTCTCACTGCTTGTTCTTGTGTTTGATCTCTATGTAGAGTGGGAGATTTGACCACCTGAGTTGAACTGGATGGATTATCTTGCTGGGCATCAGGTTGAGAAACTTTAACCAAATTAGTTAAAACAATACTAATTGTTACTAATTGCTTGCTCAGAGCACGCACAACTTGTTCCACTGTACCCACTGTTTCAGAGATCTGTCCTTGCTTGGCTCCAATTACTTGCACTTCCTCCTGTAGCTTAGACATCTGATTTTGCAGTTGTGCGCTTTCCTGCTGCAGTACTCCAAAATCATCTCGCAAAGACAGAACGTCATGTAGATCCGCTTCATCAATTGCCTTGGAGCGCCCCATCACCTTGATCTGAGGAGGAGAGAAGGAATTTTACTGCCGGATGCACCCGGTAACCCGTCTCTCCGGTCAGATCCTGCCGCCTTCTCGGTCCTCGCCGCCTATGCTACACAAACCAGCGATGGACAGGGAATTTTACCGCTGGAGAATTGTTCCCCCGCAACCCTTCCGCACTACTAGTCTGCAGCCGAACAATTCGCCGCCTCCTGCGCCGCCCCGGTACCGATCGCCGTCTCCAACGCCGCCCTGGTACAGATCTCTGCTCTCGACTTCCGATCGTCGTCCCCAGCGCCGCCTAAGATCAGATCGATCCCGATCAACAACGAGGGAGGGAATTGGGTGGGATTACTCTTTCTCTGGACAAAATTTTGTGGCCGAGGTATAACCTTGCTCTGAGTACCAATTTGTTAGATCCCGAGGAGGATCTGTAAGAATTTCTATGGAATTTTCCTATGAACTATGCGGTGTAGGTATGAGGTAGGAGGAACGCTAGGGTTCCAGTATATTAGCCATCGCGGCGATTTTAGGAAAAGTGATCAAGATGCTTCTCTCCAGCCACAGCCCGGCCAGTTATAGGTAGTGGTTTAACCAGCTGGTAATAGTAAACTGGTAAAGGACTGTTACAACGGTAAAATAGATCTACGACTAGGATGAGTCTTGTGCTGTCGGCGCATCTGGGCCCTTGGTTTACTGAATCGTTATTTGCCTGAAACAATACATCAACTACATCTTCAGATTGAACACTTCAGGTTCTGACACCCCTTCCATAGTTTACTCCTACAATTATAGTGTCGTAGTGCTCAGGTGAAGCCCTGCGCAGATCGCATCATCAACACCGTCGCCATGCCGTTGTTCTGACGAAACTCTCCCTCGACCCTCTACTGGATCAAGAGTTTGAGCGACATCATCGAGATGAACGTGTGCTGAACACGGAGTGTCATACGTTCGGTACTTGGATCGGTTGAATCATGAAGACGTTCGACTACATCAACCGTGTTACCTAACGCTTCCGCTTTTGTTCTACGAGGGTACGTGGACACACTCTCGCCCTCTCGTTGCTATGCATCTCCTAGATAGATCTTGCATGATTGTAGGATTTTTTTGAAATTGCATTCTACGTTCCCTAACAGTGGCATCCGAGCGAGGTCTTTGCGTAGATGATATGCACGAGTAGAACACAAAGAGTTTTGGGCGATAATAGTCATACTGCTTACCGCCAACGTCTTACTTTGATTTGGTGGTATTGTTTGATGAAGCGGCCTAGACCAACATTACATGACCGCGTTCATGAGACTGGTTCTACCAACGTGCTTTGCACGCATGTGGCTAGCGGGTGTTTGTTTCTCCAACTTTAGTTGAATCGAGTTTGACTACGGCCGGTCCTTGTTGAAGGTTAAAACAACACACTGGACAAAAAGTCATTGTGGTTTTGATGCGTAGGTCAGAACGGTTCTTGCTAGAAGCCCATAGCAGCCACGTAAAACTTGCAACAACAAATTAGAGGATGTCTAACTTGTTTTTGCAGGGCTTGTTGTGATGTGATATGGTCAAGATATGATGTGCTATAAATTGTTGTATGAGATGATCATGTTTTGTAACAGAGTTATCGGCAACTGGCAGGAGCCATATGGTTTTCGATTTATTGTATGAAATGCAATCGCCATGTAATTGCTTTACTTCACTAAGCGGTAGCGATGGTCGTAGTAGCAATAGTTGGCGAGACAACAACGATGCTATGATGGAGATCAAGGTATCAAGCCGGTGACGATGGAGATCATGACGGTACTTTGGAGATGGAGATCAAAGGCACAAGACAATGACGGCCATATCATGTCACATATTTTGGTTGCATGTGATGTTTATCTTCTATGCATCTTTTGATTAGTACAATGGTAGCACTATAAGATGATCCCTCACTTAATTTCAAGGTATAAGTGTTTTCCCTGAGTATGCACCGTTACTACAGTTTGTCGTGCCGAGACACCACGTGATGATCGGGTGTGATAAGCTCTATGTTCACATACAATGGGTGCAAGCCAATTTTGCACGTGCAGAATACGCGGGTTAAACTTGAAGAGCCTAGCATATGCAGATATGACCTCGGAACACTGAGACCGAAAGGTCGAACGTGAATCATATAGTAGGTATGATCAACATAGAGATGTTCACCATTGAAAACTACTCCATCTCACTTGATGATCGGACATGGTTTAGTTGATTTGGATCACGCGATCGTTTAGATAACTAGAGTGATGTCTATCTAAGTGGGAGTTCTTTAGTAATATGATTAATTGAACTTTAATTTATCACGAACTTAGCCTTGATAGTTTTTTTGCATATCTATGTTGTTGTAGATCAATGGTCCATGCTACCATTCCCTTGAATTTTAATGCGTTCCTAGAGAAAGCTAAGTTGAAATATGATGGTAGAAATTAAATAGACTGGGTCCGTAACTTGAGGATTATCCTCATTGCTACACAGAAGAGAATTGCGTCCTTGAAGCACCGCTAGGTGCAAGGCCTGCTGCAGGAGCAAATGCTGATGTTATGAATGTCTGGCAGACTTGATCTGATGACTACTCGATAGTTCAGTGTGCCACTCTTTACGACCTAGAATCAGGATTTCAAATACGTTTTGAACGTCCTGGAGCATATGAGATGTTCCAAGAGTTGAAGTTAATATTTCAAGCAAATGCCCGAGTTGAGAGATATGAAGTCTCCAACAAGTTCTATAGCTGCAAGATGGAGGAGAATAGTTCTGTTAGTGAACACATACTCAGAATGTCTGGGTACCATAACCACTTGATTTAGCTGGAAGTTAATCTTCCTGATGATAGTGTCATTGACAGAGTTCTTCAATCACTGCCACCAAGCTATAAAGGGTTCGTGATGAACTATAATATGCAAGGGATGGAAAAGACTATTCCCGAGCTCTTCGCAATGCTAAAAGCTGCGGAGGTAGAGATCAAGAAGGAGCATCAAGTGTTGATGGTTAACAAGACCACTAGTTTCAAGAAAAAGGGCAAAGGGAAGAAGGGGAACTTCAAGAAGAAAAGCAAGCAAGTTGCTACTCCCCGAAGAAGCCAGTGTCCGACCTAAGCTCGACATCGAAAGTGCTTCTACTACAAAGGACTGGTCATCGAAGCGGAATCGCCCCAAGTATTTGGCGGATAAGAAGGATGGCAAAGTGAAAGGTATATTTGATATACATGTTATTGATGTGTACCTTACTAATGCTCGTAGTAGCGCCCGGGTATTTGATACTGGTTCTGTTGCTCATATTTGCAACTCAAAACAAGGGCTACAGATTAAACGAAGATTGGCTAAGGAGGAGGTGACGATGCGCTTCAGAAATGGTTCCAAGGTCAATGTTATCGCCATTGGCACGCTACCTCTACATATACCTTCGGGATTAGTTTTAGACCTGAATAATTGTTATTTGGTGCCAGCGTTGAGCATGAACATTATATCTGGATCTTGTTTGATGCGAGATGGTTATTCATTTAAATCAGAGAATAATGGTTGTTCTATTTATATGAGTAATATCTTTTATGGTCATGCACCCTTGATGAGTGCTCTATTTTTGTTGAATCTCGATCGTGATGATACAGATGTTCATAATATTGAAGCCAAAAGATGCAAAGTCGATAATGATAGTGCAACTTATTTGTGGCACTGCCGTTTGGGTCATATCGGTGTAAAGCGCATGAAGAAACTCCATGCTGATAGACGCTTGGAATCACTTGATTATGAATCACTTGGTACTTGCGAACCATGCCTCATGGGCAAGATGACTAAAACTCCGTTCTCTGGAACAATGGAACGAGTTACAGACTTATAGGAAATAATACATACTAATGTATGCGGTCCATTGAGTGCTGAGGCTCGTGGCGGGTATCGTTATTTTTTGACCTTCGCAGATTATTTGGGCAGATATGGGTATATCTACTTAATGAAACATAAGTCTGAAACATTTGAAAAGTTCAAAGAATTTCATAGTGAAGTAGAAAATCATAGTAACAAGAAAATAAAGTTTCTACAATCTGATCGTGGAGGCGAATATTTGAGCTACAAGTTTGGTCTTCATTTGAAACAATGTGGAATAGTTTCGCAACTCACGCCACCCGGAACACCACAGCGTAATGGTGTGTCCGAACGTTATAACCGTACTTTATTGGATATGGTGTGATCTATGATGTCTCTTAGTGATTTACCACTATCGTTTTGGGGTTATGCTTTAGAGACGGCTGCATTCACGTTAAATAGGGCACTATCAAAATCCGTTGAGACAACACCATATGAATTGTGGTTTGGCAAGAAACCCAAATTGTCGTTTCTTAATGTTTGGGGCTGTGATGCTTATGTGAAAAAGCTTCAACCTGATAAGCTCGAACCCATATCGGAGAAGTGCGTCTTCATAGGATACCCAAAGGAAATTGTTGGGTACCCCCTCTATCGCAGATCCGAAGGCAAGATATTCGTTGCTAAGAATGGATCCTTTCTAGAGAAGGAGTTTCTCTCGAAAGAAGTGAGTGGGAGGAAAGTAGAACTTGATTAGGTAATTGTACCTTCTCCTGAATTGGAAAGTAGTTTATCACAGAAATCAGTTCCAGTGATTCCTACACCAATTAGTGAGGAAGCTAATGATGATGATCATGAAACTTCAGATCAAGTTACTACCCAACCTCGTAGGTCAACCAGAGTACGATCTGCACCAGAGTGGTACGGTAATCCTATTCTAGAAGTCATGTTACTAGACCATGATGAACCTACGAAATATGAGGAAGCAATGATGAGCCTAGATTTCGCGAAATGGCTTGAGGCGATGAAATCTGAGATGGGTCCATGTATGAGAACAAAGTATGGACTTTGGTGGACTTTCCCGATGCTTGGCAAGCCATAGAAAATAAATGGATCTTCAAGAAGAAGACTGACGCAGATGTTAATGTTACTGTCTACAAAGCTCGACTTGTTGCGAAAGGTTCTCGGCAAGTTCAAGGAGTTGACTACGACGAGACCTTCTCACGAGTAGCGATGCTTAAGTTTGTCCGAATCATGTTAGCAATTCCCGCATTTTATGATTATGGAATTTGGCAAATGAATGTCAACTGCATCCGTTAATGATTTTTTAAAGAAGAGTTGTATATGATGCAACCAGAAGGTTTTGTCGATCCAAAGGGTGCTAACAAAGTGTGCAAGCTCCAGCGATCTATTTATGGACTGGTTCAAGCCTCTCGAAGTTGGAATATACGCTTTGATAATGTGATCAAAGCATATGGTTTTATACAGACTTTCGGAGAAGCCTGTATTTACAAGAAAGTGAGTGGGAGCTTTGTAGCATTTTTAATATTATATGTGGATGACATATTGTTGATTGGAAATAATACATAATTTCTGGATAGCACAAACGGATACTTACTTAAGATTTTTTTCAATGAAAGGCCTTGGTGAAGCTGCTTACATATTGGGCATCAAGATCTATAGAGATAGATCAAGACGCTTAACTGGACTTTCACAAAGCACATACCTTGATAAAGTTTTGAAGAAGTTCAAAATGGATCAGTAAAAGAAAGGGTTCTTGCCTGTGTTACAAGGTGTGAAGTTGAGTTAGACTCAATGCCTGACCACTGTAGAAGATAGAGAGGAAATGAAAGTCATTCCCTATGCTTCAGCCGTAGGTTCTTTCATGTATGCTGATACGTCTCCAACATATCTACTTTTCCAAACACTTTTGCCCTTGTTTTGGACTCTAACTTGCATGATTTGAATGAAACTAACCCGGATTGACGCTGTTTTCAGCAGAACTGCCATGGTGTTGTTTATTGTGCAGAAAACAAAAGTTCTCGGAATGACCTGAAAATCTACAGAGATAACTTTTGGAAAATATAAAAAATACTGGCAAAAGAATCAAGGCCAGGGGGCCCACACCCTGTCCATGAGGGTGGGGGCGCACCCCCTCCCCCTGGGCGCGCCCCCTGTCTCGTGGGCCCCCTGATGCTCCACCGACCTCAACTCCAACTCTATATATTCCGTTTCAAGGAGAAAAAAAATCAAAGAGAAAGTTTCATCGCGTTTTACGATATGGAGCCGCCGCCAAGCCCTAATCTCTCTCGGGAGGGCTGATCTGGAGTCCGTTCGGGGCTCCGGAGAGGGGGATTCGTCACCGTCGTCATCATCAACCGTCCTCCATCACCAATTTCATGATGCTCACCGCTGTGCGTGAGTAATTCCATCGTAGGCTTGCTAGACGGTGATGGGTTGGATGAGATTTACCATGTAATCAAGTTAGTTTTGTTAGGGTTTGATCCCTAGTATCCACTATGTTCTGAGATTGATGTTGCTATGACTTTGCTATGCTTAATGCTTGTCACTAGGGCCCGAGTGCCATGATTTTAGATCTGAACCTATTACGTTTTCATGAATGTATGTGAGTTCTTGATCCTATCTTGCAAGTCTATAGTCACCTATTATGTGTTAGATCCGACAACCCCGAAGTGACAATAATCGGGATACTTCTCGGTGATGACCGTAGTTTGAGGAGTTCATGTATTCACTAAGTGCTAGTGCTTTGGTCCGGTACTCTATTAAAAGAGGCCTTAATATCCCTTAGTTTCCATTAGGACCCCGCTGCCATGGGAGGGTAGGACAAAAGATGTCATGCAAGTTCTTTTCCATAAGCACGTATGACTATATTCAGAATACATGCCTACATTACATTGATGAATTGGAGATAGTTCTGTGTCACCCTATGTTATAGCTATTACATGAGAAATTGCATCCGACATAATTATCCATCACTGATCCAATGCCTACGAGCTTTTCACATATTGTGCTTTTCTTATTTACTTTTCCATTGCTACTGTTATAATTACTACAAAACTGCTATCTTTACTTTTGCCACTGTTACCATTACTATCATACTACTTTGCTTCTAAATACTTTGCTGCAGATACTAAGTTATCCAGGTGTGGTTGAATTGACAACTCAACTGCTAATACTTGAGAATATTCTTTGGCTCCCCTTGTGTCGAATCAATAAATTTGGGTTGAATACTCTACCCTCGAAAGCTGTTGCGATCCCCTACACTTGTGGGTTATCATATGCAATGCTGTGTACCAGACCTGATGTGTGCCTTGCTATAAGTATAGTAGGGAGGTACCAAAGTAATCCAGGAGTGGATCACTGGACAGCAGTCGAGAACATCCTGAAATACCTAAAAAGGACTAAGGATATGTTTCTTGTTTATGGAGGTGATACAAAGCTTGTCCTAAATGATTACGTTGATGCAAGCTTTGACACTAATCCGGATGGCTAAGAATTTACCTCCTATTGAAGAAATACATGGTCTTAATATACCACCTGTTGAAGAAACACATTGTCTTGATAACCCGAGACAGGTAGTAAAGGTAAATCTCTCGATAGATATGATAAAGTTGAAATCCCGTCTACTAAATTTCATAGCCAATATTTAGATGAATTTGATGACTTTATGGCTAGACAAGAAAGTTTTAATGTTTATGTTGGTAGAGAATTAAAGAATAATGCTTTCAAGATTGGATGCTTGAGTGATTATATGGCTAGAGTTAAAGGTGAACTTAAACTCATTAGCAAATATGCTTCTATGGTTACCACTAAAGCGGAGCAAGTACTTAAAGCTCAAAGTGATTTGCTCGATGGATTAAATAGTAAACATGATTTTTCTGTTAGAGTGGCTACTAGAACTGGTAGAATGACTCAGGAACCTTTGTATCCTGAAGGGCACCCTAAGAGAATCGAGCAGGATTCTCAGAGAAATAATTTAGAGGCACCTAGTTCTTCTAAAAAGAAGAAAAAGAAAAATGATAGGATTTTGCATGCTTCTAGTGAACCTGTTATAGACACACCTGAGAATCCCAATGATATTTTTGTTTCTAATGCTGAAACACAATCAAGTGAAGAACATGAACCTAGTGATAATGTTAATGATAATGTTCATGTTGATGCTCAACCTAGCAAAAATAATGATGTAGAGATTGAACTTGCTGTTGATCTTGATAACCCACAATCAAAGAATAACCGTTATGATAAGAGAGATTTTGTTGCTAGGAAGCACGGTAAAGAAAGAGAACCATGGGTTCAGAAACCCATGCCTTTTCCTCCTAAACCATCCAAGACAAAGGATGATGAGGATTTTGAGCGCTTTGCCGAAATGATTAGACCTATCTTCTTACGTATGCGTTTAACTGATATGCTTAAAGTAAATCCTTATGCTAAATATATGAAGGATATCATTACAAACAAAAGAAAGATACCGGAAGCTGAAATTTCCACCATGCTTGCTAATTATACCTTTAATGGTGGAATACCAAAGAAACTTGGAGACCCAGGGGTACCGACTATGCCATGCCTCATTAAAAGAAACTATGTTAAAACTGCTTTATGTGATCTTGGAGCCAGTGTTAGTGTTATGCCTCTCTCTTTATATCATAGACTTGAATTGAATAAGTTGGCACCTACTGAAATATCTTTGCAAATGGCTGATAAATCAACTGCTATACCTGTCGGTATTTGTGAGGATGTGCCTGTTGTGGTTGCAAATGTTACTATCTTAACAGACTTTGTTATTCTTGATATTCCCGAGGACGATAGTATGTCGATTATCCTTGGTAGACCCTTTTTTAATACTGTAGGGGCTGTTATTCATTGCAACAAAGGCAATGTCACTTTTCATGTTAATGGTAATGAGCATATGGTACACTTTCCGAGGAAACAACCTCAAGTTCATGGCATCAATTCTATTGGAAAAGTTCCAACTATCATTATTGGAGGTTTTGAATTTCCTCTTCCTACTATCAAGAAAAATTATGATATTCTTATTGTTGGGGATGTTCATATCACCATTGAGGTAACCTAGTGTTATTCAAAATTTCTCCGGTTACATGTTATTCGGAATGAGTTTGTTAACAAGACTTGATCAACCTTGTTAGTGGATTCCTTTTGATGATCATGAGAAGGATGAAACTAGAAGGCACAACCTTATGTACTCTCATTTTACTTTCTGTTATTAAGAATAAATGAAGCAAAAATAGTATTATCTGTCTGTTTTCTGAATTATCCATGAAATAAAAAATATCCCGAAAATAAAAGTGCTCCAAATGCCCTGCAAATTTAGTATGATTTTTACGGAATATTTGAGGATTTTAGGCACTGAGAACACAGCAGGGGGGCAAGCACCTGGCCACGAGGGTCCAGGGCGCGCCCACTCCCCCTTGACGTGCCCCCTGCCTCGTGGGCCCACGGTGGCCCCCTCCACTTATTCCTGCACCCACACACTCCATCTTCCTCCCAAAAAAATTCCCCATCCAGCTCAAGCACGAGTTCTAGCTCATTTTGCGGTGATTTTCGATCTCCTTGCTCAAAGCTCCATTCACAAAACTGCTTTGGGAGATTGTTGCTTGGTATGTGACTCCTCCATTGGTCCAATTAGTGTTTGTTCTAGTGCTTTATTCATTACAAATTTTTGCTGCATAGGTGACCCTGTTCTTGAGCTTGCATGTTAAATTTATGAGGTCCCAAGTAATTCTAATGCATGATATAAGATCTAGGCACTTGTGGGAGTAGTTGCTACCAATCTTGTTTAGTTTGATTCACTTTTATTTTGAAGTTACTAAAAATTTCAGAAATTTTCAGAAAATGATAAGGAGATTTTTGAGAGGCTCTTCTAGCCAAGGCTCCAAGGATTAACAAGCTAAAGAGAAGGAAAAGGCCAAGTAGAATCTTCCTCGCGTAGCAGAAGTACGGCCGTGTGAATGGCCTTGTGATAATTTCTTGAGAGAAGCCGGGATTTATAAAGACTTTTATTCTCTAGTTGAAAATGCGGGCCTCACCGACTTCCTCCACGACCGGATCGATCAGTATCTCTTACTCACCAATACTTTCGTGCAAGACTTTTATTATTATCCCAATAATTCACCTCCTTCAGTATCATTTCATTTATATGATGAGTTCAAGGAAATGTCATTACGTAATTTTTGTGCGGTATGTAGAATACCCTTTGAGGGCAGCTTAGATGAACCACATCGTAAAGATGTGGATGGTTTTGTTAACACTATTACCATAGGGGATTCGAAGAAGGGTTCCGATGCGAGAATCACTAGCATACATTTGTCTTACGCTACTTTGCCATATTTGCTAGTCGATGCTTAATTGGTCGTGGAAATAGTGGAAACTTCAGTGTTCCTGATATTATTATTCTGTTCCATGCCTTGTTTGGTGATAGTAGTTTTAGTATGGGTGCCGTTATTGCTAAACGACTAAGCCTGAACCGTACAAAAGGCCCCATCTTTGGAGGTATCTATGCTGCATGCCTTGCTAAACATTTTGAGATACCTATTAGGCACCATGAGAAAGAGGAGACAATGTTGCCTCTTTCCTTTTTAGATTACAAGAGCATGGTAGCGCATGAGTTTATTGTTGACAATAAAGATAAGATGCTTCTGTATAACCTAAGATTTAATAAGAAACACAATGAGACTATTACCCTGCCTGCGCCTTTGTTGTTTGATTTGACTGCAAATAATTACCTTGTCTTCCCGGAAGCGGTGTACGCTCATCGAGGCCAGGTATCCGCTCCCGAGCCTGAGCCGGAACCTCCACTGGACCCTTACCGTTCATCCTGTTATCAGTGGGATTCAGAAGAGATCGCCAGCCAGTGGTATCCAGATGATACTCCTCAGTACACCGGGGAGAGTAGCCGCGATCCTTGGCATTAGACCAACTTAGGACAAAAGCCTAAGCTTGGGGGAGTATGTATTTTTCACCGACTTTACATTCATGTTCACACACTATTCTAGTTGTCGGTGCTCATACTCTTTCATTGTATTATCCATGCTAGTTTAATTTCTTTTTCTAGCTTTCTTCTTGTGTGTTTGTTAAACCTTAAGAAAAACAAAAAAAATTAGTTAGTTTAATTTCCATGCTTGTAGCAGTAATTAAATGAAAACCCAAAAAGATTTCTCGTTCTTCTTTTTTACTTGTTGGGAGCTTTCCCGTGTAAATAGTTTTATTTTCTCTTCTTTCCTTTGGGGGTCAAGAGTAGAAGACCATATTGAAAATGTTTAGTGGCTCTCACATGCATGATTGTTTAACTTAGAGCCCATATTACTTTGTCTTCTCTCTTGAATTGAATGCTTGCAGATTCTAGTTTAGTCCAATGCACATGCACTATTATTGTTATACACATTGTTCGATCGTGCAAGTGAAAGGCAATAATGACGATATATGATGGAATTATTGAGATAAGAGAAGCTGGTATGAACTCGATCTCTTTTGTTTTTGTAAATATGATGAGTTCATCGTTCCTGATTCATCTTATTATGAATAAGCATATTTGCAATGACATTTAGAGATTATAGTTGCTTATGCCATGCTTAATTAGCTAGGAGCTTATAATGATTTACCTTTCGTGCCAACATGCTGTTAAAATGGTTATGATGTGGTATGATAGGATGGTATCCTCCTTTGAATGATTCGAGTGACTCTACTTGGCACATGTTCACGCATGTAGTTGAAACAAATCAACATAGCCTTCACGATATTTATGTTCATGGTGGATTATATCCTACTCATGCTTGCACTTGGTGTAAATTAATTTTAATGCATGTTGATGACTGTTGTCGCTCTCTCAGTTGGTCGCTTCCCAGTCTTTTGCTAGCCTTCACCTGTACTTAGCGGGAATACTGCTTGTGCATCCAATCTCCATAAACCCCAAAGTTATTCCATATGAGTCCACCATACCTTCCTATATGCAGTATCTACCTGCCGTTCCAAGTAAATTTGTATGTGCCAAACTCCAAACATTCAAATGAAATTCGGTTTTGTATGCTCGAGCAGCTCATGTTTCAACTAGGGTTGTATGTATCTTCCATGCTAGGTGGGTTATTCTCAAGGGGAGTGGACTCCGCTCCTCATTCACGAGAAAATGGCTGGTAACCGGGATGCCCAGTCCCATGATCAAAATGATCAAAGCAAATCAAAATAATTAAACAAAACTCCCCCAGGGATGTTGCTAGTTGGAGGCACTCGTTGTTTCGAGCAAGCCATGGATTGATGCTTGTTGGTGGTGGGGGAGTATAAACTTTTACCATTCTGTTTGGGAACCGCCTATAATGTATGTAGCATGGAAGATATCGACATCTCATAGTTGTTGCGTTGATAGTGAAAGTATACCGCTCAAAATGTTATTCATCTCTATTTTAAAATCGAGCTCTGGCACCTCTACAAATCCCTGTTTCCCTCTGCGAAGGGCCTATCTATTTACTTTTATGTTGAGTCACCACATTCTTATTAAAAAGCACCCGCTGGAGAGCACACTGTCATTTGCATTCATTACTATTAGTTTATATTAGGTATGACTTGACTTGATCTCTTTTACCATGAATTACAATGTTTAGTCAGTCCTTGATCTTTAAAGGTGCTCTGCATTTATATTTTGCGGTCTCAGAAAGGGCTAGCGAGATACCATCTTGTTATATCATATTATGATTGTTTTGAGAAAGTGTTCTCATCCGAGTTTTATTATTATTGCTCGCTAGCTGATTATGCCATTGATATGAGAAAATGTGAGACATAAGTGTTATTGTGAATATGGTTAGTTCATAATCTTTGCTGAAAACTTGAATGCTGGCTTTAAATATTTACAACAACAAGAGCAAATAGAGTTTGCAAAAGTTTTTCTTTATCACTTTCAGTTTATCAACTGAATTGCTTGAGGACAAGCAAAGGTTTAAGCTTGGGGGAGTTGATACGTCTCCAATGTATCTACTTTTCCAAAAACTTTTGCCCTTGTTTTGGACTCTAACTTGCATGATTTGAATGAAACTAACCCGGACTAACGCTGTTTTCAGCAGAACTGCCATGGTGTTGTTTATTGTGCAGAAAACAAAAGTTCTCGGAATGACCTGAAAATCCACGAAGATAACTTTTGGAAAATATAAAAAATACTGGCAAAAGAATCAAGGCTAGGGGGCCCACACCCTGTCCACAAGGGTGGGGGGCGCGCCCCCTCCCCCTAGGCGCACCCCCCTGTCTCGTGGGCCCCCTGATGCTCCACTGGCCTCAACTCCAACTCTATATATTCCGTTTCGCGGAGAAAAAAAATTAGAGAGAAAGTTTCATCACGTTTTACGATACGGAGCCGCCGCCAAGCCCTAATCTCTCTCGGGAGGGCTGATCTGGAGTCCGTTCGGGGCCCCGGAGAGGGGGATTCGTCGCCGTCGTCATCATCAACCATTCTCCATCACCAATTTCATGATGCTCACCACCGTGCGTGAGTAATTCCATTGTAGCCTTGCTGGACGGTGATGGGTTGGATGAGATTTACCATGTAATCAAGTTAGTTTTGTTAGGTTTGATCCCTAGTATCCACTATGTTCTGAGATTGATGTTGCTATGACTTTGCTATGCTTAATGCTCTTCACTAGGGCCCGAGTGCCATGATTTTAGATCTGAACCTATTACGTTTTCATGAATATATGTGAGTTCTTGATCCTATCTTGCAATTCTATAGTCACCTATTATGTGTTATGATCCGACAACCCCGAAGTGACAATCATTGGGATACTTCTCGGTGATGACCATAGTTTGAGGAGTTCATGTATTAACTAAGTGCTAATGCTTTGGTCCGGTACTCTATTAAAAGGAGGCCTTAATATCCCTTAGTTTCCATTAGGACCCCGCTGCCACGGGAGGGTAGGACAAAAGATGTCATGCAAGTTCTTTTCCATAAGCACGTATGACTATATCCGAAATACATGCCTACATTACTGAAAGGATCGAGAAGAGGTGTCTAGAGGGGGGGGGGTTGATTAGACACTAAGTACCAAAAGTTACAGTTTTTAACTTCTTTAAGTTGGAGTGGAGTTTGGGCACAAGTTTAACACTCACAATACATATCAAGCAAGCATTCAAAGAGTATATGAGTAGTGGAAAGTAAAGCATGCAACTTGCAAGAATGTAGAGGGAAGGGTTTGGAGGATTCAAACGCAATTTGGAGACACGGTGATTTTTGAGCCGTGGTTCCGATAGGTGGTGCTATCGTACTTCCACGTTGATGGAGACTTCAACCCACGAAGGGTAACGGTTGGACGAGTCCACGGAGGGCTCCACCCACGAAGGGTCCACAAAGAAGCAACCTTGTCTATCCCACCATGGCCGTCGCCCACGAAGGACTTGCCTCACTAGCGGTAGATCTTCACGAATTTGACGATCTCCTTGCCCTTACAAACTCCTTGGTTCAACTCCACAATCTTTTTGGAGGCTCCCAAGTGACACCTAGCCAATCTAGGAGACACCACTCTCCAAGAAGTAACAAATGGTGTGTTGATGATGAACTCCTTGCTCTTGTGCTTCAAACGATAGTCTCCCCAACACTCAACTCTCTTTCACAGGATTTGGATTGGGTGGAAAGAAGATTTGAGTGGAAAGCAACTTGGGGAAGGCTAGAGATCAAGATTCATATGGTAGGAATGGAATATCTTGGCCTCAACACATGAGTAGGTGGTTCTCTCTCAGAAAATGTATGCTGGAAGTCTAGGTTCGTTTTGATGGCTCTCTCCATGAATGAAGAGTGGGTGGAGGGGTATTTATAGCCTCCACACAAAATCTAACTGTTACACACAACTTGCCAAACTCGGTGGGACCAAATTGGTAAACTCGGTCAGACCGATTCAGCAAATCTAGTGACCGTTAGGATTTTTGGTGGGACCGATAAGCAACTCGGTAGGACTGATATGGTTAGGGCATAACGTAATCTCGGTGAGACCGATTACACAAACTCATTGAGACCGATTTTGGTAATAAGCTAACCAGAGAGTTGATCAGGCAAACTCGGTTGGACCGATTACTCAAACTCGGTAGGACCGATTTTGGTAATAAGTTAACCAGAGAGTTTGCATTGTAATCTCGGTAGTACCGATTACACAAACTCGGTGAGAACGATTTTGGTAATGGACATACACAGAGAGATTACAATCCCATCTCGGTGAGACCGAGATCCCTATCGGTGAGACCGATTTGCCTAGGGTTTTTGCAGATGGCTAAGACATCCGAACTCGGTATACTGATAGAAAGAATCGGTGGGGCGAGTTAGACTTTTGGTTTAGGAGATATGTGGATGTGATAAAGTAGTTGAGGGCTTTGGAGCATATCACTAAGCAATCAGAGAGCAAGAAACTCATTAGCAACACCTCATCCCTCTTGATAGTATTGGCTTTTCCTATAGACTCAATGTGATCTTGGATCACTAAAATAGAAAAAGTAGAGTCTTGATCTTGGAGCTTGAGCCAATCCTTTGTCCTTAGCATCTTGAAGGGGTTCCACATCCTTTAGTCCATGCCACTCCATTGTTGAACTTGTCTGAAACATACTAGGTAAAAGTGTTAGTCCAACCAGAGATATGTTGACATTAATTACCAAAATCACCCAGGGAGCACTTGTGCTTTCAATCTCCCCCTTTTTGGTAATTGATGACACCATACATCAAAGCTTTAGATGAAGATATAGAGAATAGAAAGTAAAGCTTTGGAAAGACATGTAACAAGCATAGGCTCCCCCTACATGTATGCAATCATGTGAATATGGAATATAGAAGCATGTGAGAGCATAACCATAACCATAGCAGGGAGGTACCAAAGTAATCCAGGAGTGGATCACTGGACAGCGGTCAAGAACATCCTGAAATACCCGAAAAGGACTAAGGATATGTTTCTTGTTTATGGAGGTGACACAAAGCTTGTCCTAAATGGTTACATCGATGCAAGCTTTGACACTGATCTGGATGGCTCTAAGTCGCAAACCGGATACGTATTTATATTGAATGGTGGAGCTGTCAGTTAATGCAGTTCCAAGCAGAGCGTCGTGGCGGGATCTACGTGTAAGCAAAGTACATAGCTGCTTCGGAAGAAGCAAATGAAGGAGTCTGGATGAAGTAGTTCATATCCGATCTAGGTGTAATACCTAGTGCATCGGGTCCAATGAAAATCTTTTGTGACAATACTGGAGCAATTGCCGTGGCAAAGGAATCCAGATTTCACAAGAGAACCAAACACATCAAGAGACGCTTCAATTCCATCTGCAATCAAGTCAAGGAGGGAGACATAGAGATTTGCAAGATACATACGAATCTGAATGT
The DNA here is from genome assembly GCA_021437245.1 of Aegilops speltoides. Lineage (NCBI taxonomy): Eukaryota > Viridiplantae > Streptophyta > Magnoliopsida > Poales > Poaceae > Aegilops > Aegilops speltoides. The sequence continues at coordinate 368,887,335 of CM038142.1, forward strand.
TGCAGACTCGTTGACTAAGCCTCTTCCACGAGCAAAACATGATCAGCGCCAAGACACCATGGGTGTTAAAATCATTACTATGTAATCTATATTATTGACTCTAGTGCAAGTGGGAGACTGAAGGAAATATGCCCTTGAGGCAATAATAAAGTTGTTATTTATATTTCCTTATATCATGATAAGTGTTTATTATTCGTGCTAGAATTGTATTAACCGGAAACTTAGTACATGTGTGAATACATAGACAAAACATAGTGTCCCTAGTATGCCTCTACTTGACTAGCTCGTTAATCAAAGATGGTTATGTTTCCTAACCATAGACATGTGGTGTCATTTGATGAACGGGATCACATCATTAGAGAATGGTGTGGTGGACAAGACCCATCTGATAGCTTAGCATTATGATCATTACAGTTTTATTGCTGTTGCTTTCTTCATGACTTATACATGTTCCTCTGACTATGAGATTATGCAACTCCCGAATACCGGAGGAACACCTTGTGTGCTATCAAACGTCACAACGTAACCGGTTGATTATAAAGATGCTCTACAGGTGTCTCCGAAGGTGTTTGTTGGGTTGGCATAAATCAAGATTAGGATTTGTCACTCCGTGTATCGGAGAGGTATCTCTGGGCCCTCTCGGTAATGCTCATCAGTATAAGCCTTGCAAGCAATGTGGCTAATGAGTTAGTTATGGGATTAAGCATTACAGAACGAGTAAAGAGACTTGCCGGTAACGAGATTTAACTAGGTATGATGATACCAACGATCGAATCTCCAGCAAGTAACATACTGATGACAAAGGGAACAACGTATGTTGTTGTGCGGTTTGACCGATAAAGATCTTCGTAGAATATGTAGGAGCCAATATGAGCATCTAGGTTCCGCTATTGGTTATTGATCGGAGATGTGTCTCAATCATGTCTACATAGTTCTCGAACCCGTAGGGTCCGCACGCTTAACGTTCGATGACGATTTGTATAGTGAGTTATGTGGTTTTGATGGCCGAAGTTTGTTCGGAGTCTCGGAGGAGATCACGGACATGATGAGAAGTATCAAAATGGTTGAGAGGTAAAGATTGATATATTGGAAGCTTATATACGGACACCGGAATGGTTCTGAAGAAGATCTTGGATTTTTTGGAGTACCGGGAGGTTACCGGAACTCCCCGGGAAAATTATTGGGCATATTGGTCCATAGTGGAGGAGAGGAGGCAGGCCACAAGAGGTGGCGCGCGCCCCCTTGCCCCAATCCGAATTGGACAAGGGGAGGGGGTCCAGCCCCCCTCTTTCCTTCTCCCTCTCTCCCTTCCCCTTTCCCCTCTCCGTTGATTGGAAGGAGGGGGGGGGGCAAATCCTACTTGGACTAGGAGTCCATGTAGGACTCCCCCCTTTGGCGTGGCCTCCTTGGCTACCGGCCTCGTCCTCCCCCTCCTATATATATGTGGCCATGGGGCACCCCAAAGGCACACCAAGAATTCTCTTAGCCGTGTGCGGTGCCCCCTTCCGCAGTTTACTCCTTCAGTCATAGCACCGTAGTGCTTAGGCGAAGCCCTGCACGGATCGCATAATCAACACCGTCGCCATGCCGTCGTGCTGACGGAACTCTCCCTCGACCTTCTACTGGATCAAGAGTTCGAGGGACATCATCGAGTTGAACGTGTGCTGAACACGGAGGTGCCGCATGTTCGGTACTTGGATCGGTTGGATCGTGAAGACGTTCGACTACATCAACCGTGTTAACTAACGCTTCTGCTTTCGGTCTACGAGGGTACATGTACACGCTCTGCCCCTCTCATTGCTATGCATCTCTTAGATAGATCTTGCGTGATTGTAGGAATTTTTTTGAAATTGCATGCTACATTCCCCAACAGGTTCAACCCAACCGGAAGCGTGTTTTCATCAGTTTCGCGCATGGCATGGATCTTGTGGAAGACTCTTTATCTAAAGGAGAGACTCTCATCTACTCAGGTGATGAGTCCTCGACCAGAGAGACAGAGTCAATTTACCAGCTTCAGGACGGCGGGCTTGGGGGCTATTGCGATGGCGATAGTATTTCAGACCTCTATTAGCCACCGTGCAGGGCTGCTATCTTCATGGCTGGCACGGGGCCGGCTCTCCATTCATCAAGAACTGAAGCGATGACATCTAGTTCGGCAGCTGCGGTGGCCGGTGCTGGCGGCTCAGGAAGGCCACCGGATCAGGTTTTGTCAGATATCTTGGGCACTTTGACAACCTTGTTAGCAACAGAGGTTACTACGATGAATCAAGCAGAGCATAATGCAGAGGTTGCAAAGGTGCGAGATGAGGTAGACAAAGCCCAAGAGGATCTTAATGCAGAGAAATTCAGGATGGCAACGAAACTGGCCCAGATGGAGGCAGAGTCACAACGTAGAAGGACGGGCGATTTTTTTCCTTGAGTCTGGATCAGAACGCGTCCAATGTTGTTCTTAGAAGGAGACACCAAACCCGCCTGCCTTTGCAGTATGAGGCGCCGAATGTTTTTAACACGCCTGGGGCAGGATCATGTAATCTGCCTGGCACAACCCGGGCCGCAGAGGCGTCAGGGAGTGGGGCGGCGGCTCAGCCTCGACTGCCAGACCTGCCCCGTAGGGATCAGACCCCGGTTGGTGTCGAAAAATGCTAAGGGCATGGCGGGTCTCTGCTATTATTCACTCGTCTGACACTATTGCGACGAATCAAGCAGTTCTGATCTTAGAGAAGAACTATCACCTTGTTCCCCCTAGCAAAAGCTTGGGCGGCTTAAGCGTTATTGTAATGACATGGGCGAGGTCATGGCGGCTCTTATTAGGTATACAGACTCTAATAACACATAGGACCCTGGATCTGATGATGAGAAAACCAACATGGGCAAGAAGAATGGCAATGGTAAGGTGTCAGTAGCAGAATACGGCAGGGCATAATGGCAACAACCAAGGCAACTGTGGTAACCGCAGACACCCCAACGACGGGTTTGATCTAGTAGCTAACACCAACACTGGGTACAAGAACCAGCGCCGCAACAATAATGGCAAGCCGCCTTTTGGTGGTGCAAAGCATTTTAATCTTGAGGCGATGCTTAATGACCCGTGCCCAAAGCATAGTCTTCCCAACAAGCCATCCACTCATGCCTAGCAGGACTGATGGTTATGCGAGAGTTCAGGAATTACAGCCTCAGTTAGAATCATGGCAATAATAATGGTCCACCCGGCGGGTTAGGATCCGGTTCTCAGGGGTCCGTCTTTGGTGGAGGCGGCTCAAATTTTGGTTATCAAGGTCAAGGTAACCATGGTGGTCATAATCAACAGTCTGGTCAAGGTAACTAGTAGCAAGGCAATCAGCCATAGTATCAAAGTAATCCAAAGTAGCTCAATGATGGTCAATACCACGTCTTACTACAAGTCTTTGCAAACAGGATCAGAAGGTTCATAAGCGGGCAATTCATATAGTAGAGCCGACTGTTCCGCAGTATCTGAGTTGGTCTAAGCACACGATATCATGGAGCATGGTGGTCACCCGCCGTTGGTTGATAACCTGAGTCACTTAGCCCTTGTGGTGGACCCTCAGGTTGGTGGCTATAAATTCACTACGGTGCTCATGGATGGTGGTAGTAGTATCAACGTCTTGTACTATGACACTTTCCACTGGATGAATTTGACTGATAAGGATCTCAAGCCATCTTCCACAATTTTCCATGGTGTGGTGCCTGGTAAGTCGACATATCCTATGGGAAAAATTTCCCTGGAAGTAGCCTTTGGTAATGACTATGATTACAGAGCAGAGGCACTGTGGTTTGAAGTGGTCAAAATCAAGAGTTTGTATCATGCTTTATTCGGACGGCCGGCTTATGCTAAGTTCATGGCTCGCCCTTGCTATGTCTATTTGCAGCTCAAGATGCCGGGGCGAAAGGGTACAATTACAGTACATGGTGATTGGAAAATCGCTTTGGAATGTGAGGAAGGAGATGCAGCCTATGCAGAGTTAACTTGTGCTACTGAGGAGCTTAAGTTTTATAAGGATAATGTTGACCCGGCCAATATAACCCCCCCTGAAGAAGCCCACCAAAGCAGGACCCTCTATTGAAGTTTAAGTCGGCTGATGATACCAATTAAGTAGATTTTGTTCCTGGCGACTCATCTCAGCAGTTCACAGTGGGGGCTAATATGGATCCTAAATTGGAAAGTGCGCTCATTGAGTTCATCTGTGAGAATCAGGAAATCTTTACATGGAAACCTTCTGATATGCCGGGTGTACCGAGAGAATTTGCTGAGCGCAAACTTAATGTGATCCAAAGTTTAAGCTGGTCAAACAGTTCCTTCGTCGTTTTAATGAGGAGCGACGTAAAGCTATTAGAGAAGAGGTAGCCTGGCTCTTGGCTGCTGGGTTTATCATGGAAGTTTTTCACCCTGAGTGGTTGGCTAACCCTGTGCTTGTACTTAAGAAAAATGGCACATGGCGTTTTTGTGTTGACTACACAGATCTTAACAAAGCCTGTCCAGCTGATCCGTTTGCTCTCCCCCATATCGATAAGATCATTGATGCAACGGCGGGTTGTGAGAGCTTATGCTTCCTGGATGCTTATTCTGGTTATCATCAGATCAAGATGGCAGTCAAAGACCAAGGGAAGACATCTTTTATCACACGTTTTGGGGCTTTCTGCTATGTTTCTATGCCTTTTGGGATCAAGAGTGCTCAGGCGACTTATCAATGCTGTGTTCAAAACTGTTTTCACGGTCAGATTGGGTGTAATGTTCATGCTTAGGTGGATGATATTATGGTCAAGTCAAGGAAGAAGGAGACTCTACTTGATGATTTAAAGGAGACTTTTGATAATCTCCGGGTCTATAAAATGATGCTTAACCCGACAAAGTGCGTCTTTGGTGTGCCTGCAGGCAAGCTCCTGGGATTTCTAGTCTCGGAGCGAGGCATTGAAGCTAATCCAGAAAAGATAAAGGCCATTACTTCACTTTCTAAGCCGGCGTGTGTCAATGACGTTCAATGCTTGGCGGGTCGCATTGCAGCTCTAAGCCGGTTCATAAGCCACCTTGGAGAGAAGGCGATTCCCTTATATCAGATTGTGAAGAAGACAGATCACTTTGTCTGGAGTGATGCTGCCAATGAGGCGTTTGAGGCGCTCAAGAAACAGTTAGCTGAGCCAGCCCTCCTCGCTGCTCCCATTGAAAAAGAGCCTTTGCTCCTGTACGTGGCAGATAATAATAAGGTAGTCAGTGTAGCAGTCGTTGTGGAGCGCAGGGAGGCAGGTCAGGAGTACCTAGTTCAGCGGCCGGCTTATTATGTCAGTGAGGTATTGACGAAGTCCAAGCAACGATATCCAGATTGGCAGAAACTAGTGTTTGGTGTGTTCATGGCGAGTTGCAAGATGAATCATTATTTTCTTGGTCATCCTATCATTATGGTCAGCTCTGCTCCTCTAGGAGATATTATTTAAAACAGAGAAGCCATGGGTCGGGTTGCAAAGTGGGCAATTGAATTTGGACCTCATAATTTGAAGTATGTCCCAAGAACAACCATCAAGTCTCAAGCTTTGGTGGATTTAATAAATGATTGGACAGAATTGCAAACACCCGAGGAGAAGCCTGACAACACATATTGGACAATCCACTTTGATGGTTCCAGGCAGTTGGAGGGCTCGGGGGCTGGAGTTATTTTGACTTCCCCACGAGGTGATAAATTCTGTTATGTTTTAAGGTTAATGTTTCCTTGCACTAACAATGCAGCTGAATATGAAGCTTTGCTCCATGGGCTACGTATTGACAAGGAGATGAATTTAAGCCGGGTTAGGTGTCTGGGCGACTTAGACCTTGTGGCGCAGTGATGATTGATACGTCTCCAACGTATCTATAATTTTTGATTGTTCCATGATATTATATTACCCGTTTAGGATGTTTATGGGCTTTACTTTACACATTTATATCATTTTTGGGACTAACCTACTAACCGGAGGCCTAGCCCGTATTGCTGTTTTTTTTGCCTATTTCAGTGTTTTGAAGAAGAGGAATACCAAACGGAGTCCAAACGGAGTGAAACCTTTGGGAGTGTGATCTTTGGAACGAACGTGATCCACATGACTTGGAGTGGAAGTCAAGCAACCACCAAGGCGGCCAAGAGGGTGGAGGGCACACCCCCCTACTGGGCGCGCCCCCTATCTCGTGGGCCCCTCGAGCGTCCACTGACCTACTTCTTCCTCCTATATATACCCATGTACCCCGAAAACATCAGGGGAGCCAACAAAAACCTAATTCCACTGCCGCAACCTTCTGTATCGGCGAGATCCCATCTTGAAGCCTTCGCCGGCGCTCCGCTGGAGGGGGAATCGACCATGGAGGGCTTCTACATCAACACCATAGCCTCTCCGATGAGTTGTAAGTAGTTTACCGCAGACCTTCGGGTCCATAGTTATTAGCTAGATGGCTTCTTCTCTCTCTTTGGATCTCAATACCATGTTCTCCTTGATCTTCTTGGAGATCTATTCGATGTAACTCTTTTTGCGGTGTGTTTGTCGAGATCCGACAAATTGTGGGTTTACGATCAAGTTTATCTATGAGAAATATTTGAATCTCCTCTGAAATCTTTTATGTGTGATTAAGTTATCTTTGCAAGTCTCTTCGAATTATCAATTTGGTTTGGCCTACTAGATTGATCTTTCTTGCAATGGGAGAAGTGCTTAGCTTTGGGTTCAATCTTGCGGTGTCCTTTCCCAAAGACAGCAGGGGCAGCAAGGCACGTATTGTATTGTTGCCATCGAGGATAAAAAGATGGGGTTTATATCATATTGCATGAGTTTATCCCTCTACATCATTTCATCTTTCTTAATGCGTTACTCTGTTCTTTATGAACTTAATACTCTAGATGCAGGCAGGAGTTAGTCTACTTGTCATGGATGTGATGCCTATATGCACGATCATGACTAGACAATCTTATAATTATTCGCTTTTCTATCAATTGCTCGACAGTAATTTGTTCACCCACCGTAATACTTATGCTATCTTGAGAGAAGCAACTAGTGAAACCTGTGGCCCCCGGGTCTATCTTTTATCATATAAGTGTTCAATCTACTTTTATTTGCATCTTTACTTTTCCTATCTATATTTTAAAATACCAAAAATATATTTATCTTATCATACTATCTCTATCAGATCTCACTTTCGCAAGTGGCCGTGAAGGGATTGACAACCCCTTTATTGCGTTGGTTGCGAGTTCTTGTTTGTTTGTGTAGGTGCGTGCGACTTTTGAGGAGCCTCCTACTGGATTGATACATTGGTTCTAAAAAACTGAGGGAAATACTTACGCTACTATTGCTCCATCACCCTTTCCTCTTCAAGGAAAACTAACACAAGCTCAAGACTTAGCAAGAAGGATTTTTGGCGCCATTGCCGGGGAGGTCTTCACTCAAGTCAAGACATACCAAGTACCCATGACAAACTCATCTCCCTCGCATTTACCTTATTTGCCATTTGCCTCTCATTTTGCTCTCCCCCACTTCACCCTTGCCGTTTTATTCGCCCTCTCTTTCCCAATCTCCTTTCTCTTTCGCTTGCCTTTTTGTTTGCTTGTCTGTTGGATTGCTTGTCGTGATGGCGCAAGACAATTCCAAATTGTGTGATTTCTCCGATACCAATAATAATGATTTCCTTAGTACTCCGATTGCTCCTCTTAATGATGTTGAGTCTTGTGAAATCAATGCTGCTTTGCTGAATCTTGTTATGGAAGATCAATTCTCCTGCCTTCCTAGTGAAGATGCCGCTACCCATCTAAACAACTTTGTTGATTTGTGTGAGATGCAAAAGAAGAAAGATACGGATAATGATATTGTTAAATTGAAGTTATTTCCGTTTTCACTTAGAGATCATGCTAAAGTTTGGTTTTCGTCTTTGCCTAAGAATATTATTGATTCATGGAATAAGTGCAAAGATGCTTTTATCTCTAAGTATTTTCCTCCCGCTAAGATCATCACTCTTAGGAACGATATTATGAATTTTAAACAACTTGATCATGAGTATGTTGCCCAATCTTGGGAAAGAATGAAATTGATGATTCGCAATTGCCCTACTCATGGTTTGAATTTATGGATGATCATACAAAATTTTTATGCCAGATTGAACTTTGCTTCTAGAAATCTTTTAGATTCGGCCGCGGGAGGCACATTTATGGAAATAACCTTAGGAGAAGCTACCAAACTTCTTGATAATATTATGGCTAATTATTCTCAATGGCACACCAAAAGATCTACTAGTAAAAAAGTGCATGCTATAGAAGAAATTAATGTTTTGAGTGGAAAGATGGATGAACTTATGAAATTGTTTGCTACTAAGAGTGCCTCTATTGATCCCAATGATATGCCTTTGTCTACTTTGATTGAGAATAATAATGAATCTATGGATGTGAATTTTGTTGGTAGGAATAATTTTGTTAACAATGCTTATAGAGGAAACTTTAATCCTAGACCGTTCCCTAGTAATTCCTCTAATAATTATGGAAATTCCTACAATAATTATTATGGTAATTATAATAAGATGCCCTCTGATTTTGAGAATAGTGTGAAAGAATTTATGATCTCTCAAAAGAATTTTAATGCTTTGCTTGAAGAAAAATTGCTTAAAGTTGATGATTTGGCTAGGAACATTGATAGACTTTCGCTTGATGTTGATTCTTTAAAACTTAGATCTACTCCTCCTAAGCATGATATCAATGAGTCTCTCAAAGCTATGAGAATTTCCATTGATGAGTGCAAAGAAAGAACCACTAGATTGCGTGCTAAGAAAGATTGCTTTGTAAAGGCGTGTTCTTCTAGTTTCCATGAAAATAATGATGAAGATCTAAAAGTTATTGATGTGTCCCCTATTAAATCTTTGTTTTGCAATATAAATCTTAATAATGATGGGACTGGAGATGAGTCAAATTTATTTAAAAGGCGTCCCAATGATTCAGAGTTCTTAGATCTTGATGCTAAATTTGGTACAAGTGGGATTGGAGAGGTCAAGACTTTAAATAGCATTGAACCCACTATCCTGGATTTCAAGGAATTTAATTATGATAATTGTTCTTTAGAAGATTGTATTTCCTTGTTGCAATCCGTTGTGAATTCTCCTCATGCTTATAGTCAAAACAAAGCTTTTACCAAACATATTGTTGATACCTTGATGCAATCTTATGATGAAAAACTTAATTTGGAAGTTTCTATACCTAGAAAACTGAATGATGAGTGGGAACATACTATAAAGATTAAAATTAAAGATCATGAGTGTTATGCTTTATGTGATTTGGGTGCTAGTGTTTCCACGATTCCGAAAACTTTATGTGATATTCTAGGTTTCCATGATCTTGATGATTGCTCTTTAAATTTGCACCTTGCAGATTCCACCATTAAAAAGCCAATGGGAAGGATCAATTATGTTCTCGTTGTTGCAAATAGGAATTTGGTGCCCGTGGATTTTATCGTTCTTGATATAGATTGCAATCTTTCATGTCCTATTATTCTTGGTAGACCTTTCCTTAGAATGATTGGTGCGATTATTGATATGAAGGAAGGGAATATTAGATTCCAATTTCCATTAAGGAAAGGCATGGAGCATTCCAAGAAAGAAAGTCAAATTACCTTATGAATCTATTATGCAAGCTACTTATGAATTGAGTGCCAAAGATGGCACTAGTTAGATCTATCCTCGCTTTTATGCCTAGCTAGGGGCGTTGAACGATAGCGCTAGTTGGGAGGCAACATAATTTTATTTGTGTTTTTTGTTTTTACTCCTGTTTAGTAATAAATTTTGCATCTACCTTCTGTTTAGATGTGTTTTTATGTTTTATTTAGTGTTTGTGCCAGGTAGAACCTATAGGATAACCTATGGTGATAGTTAATTTGATTCCGCTGAAAAACAGAAATTTGCACGCACGAAAACAATTTTAATAATTCACAGAAACGTTATTTTGTCTTGATTCTTTTTGTTGTAGATCAATAGACAAATTTCTCAGGACTTCCTATTTTGGTAGGATTTTTAGAGTTCCATAAGTATTCGAGAGTTACAGATTGCTACAGACTGTTCTGTTTTTGACAGATTCTGTTTTTCGTGTGTTGTTTGCTTATTTTGATGCATCTATGGCTAGTATTAAGTTGTATGAACCATAGAGAACTTGGAATACAGTAGGTTTAACACCAATGTAAATAAAGAATGAGTTCATTACAGTACCTTATGTGGTGGTTTTGCTTGCTTTCACTAACGGAGCTTATGAGATTTCCTGTTGAGTTTTGTGTTGTGAAGTTTTCAAGTTTTGGGTAAAGATTTGATGGATTATGGAATAAGGAGTGGCAAGAGCCTAAGCTTGGTGATGCCCATGGCACCCCAAGATATTCAAGAATAGCCATTAGCCTAAGCTTGGGGATGCCCCGGGAAGGCATCCCCTCTTTCGTCTTCGGTCATCGGTAACTTTACTTGGAGCTATATTTTTATTTGCCACATGATATGTGTTTAGCTTGGAGGGTCTTGTATGATATTAGCCTTTTCTTTTTAGTTTCCCACAATCATCCTTGCTGTACACACATTTTGGGAAGAAGCCCACTTGATTGAAATTTATTATAATACTCTATGTGCTTCACTTATATCTTTTGAGCTTTATAGTTTTTGCTCTAGTGCTTCACTTATATCTTTTAGAGCACGGCGGTGGCTTAATTTTGTAGAAATTTTTTATCTCTCATGATTTACTTATATTATTTTGAGAGTCTCTTAGAACAGCATGGTATTTGCTATGGTTATAAAATTGGTCCTAGAATGATGGGCATCCATGTTGGGTATAATAAAAACTATCATAGGAAGTGAATTGGATGCTATGATCAATTTGATGCCTGATAATTGTTTTGAGATATAGAAGTGGTGATATTAGAGTAATGCTAGTTGGGTGATTATGAATTTAAAGAATGCTTGTGTTGAAGTTTGTGATTCCCGTAGCATGCACGTATCGTGAACCGCTTTGTGATGAAGTTGGAGCACAATTTTATTTATTGATTGTCTTCCTTATGAGTGGCGGTCGGGGACAAGCGATGGTCTTTTCCTACCAATCTATCCCCATAGGAGCATGCACGCAGTACTTTGTTTTTGATGACTTGTAGATTTTTGTAATAAGTACATGAGTTCTTTATGACTAATGTTGAGTCCATGGATTATACGCACTCTCACCCTTCCACCATTGCTAGCCTCTCTTGTGCCGCGCAACTTTCGCCGGTACCATCCACCCACCATATACCTTCCTCAAAACAGCCACCATACCTACCTATTATGGCATTTCCATAGCCATTCCGAGATATATTACCATGCAACTTTCCACCGTTCCGTTTATATGACATGCACCATTATTGTCATATTGCTCTTTGCATGATCATGTAGTTGATATCGTATTTGTGGCAAGGAAACCCTCATAATTTTCATACATGTCACTCTTGATTCATTGCATATCCCGATGCACCGCCGGAGACATTCATATAGAGTCATATCTTGTTCTAAGTATTGAGTTGTAGTCTTGAGTTGTAAGTAAATAAAAGTGTGATGATCTTCATTATTAAAGCATTGTCCCAGTAAGGAAAGGATGATGGAGACTATGATTCCCCCACAAGTCGGGATGAGACTTCGGACTTTACAAAAAAAAGGGAGAGAAAGGCCAAATAAAAAAAGAAAGGCCAAACAAAAAAAGTTTGAGAGAAGGGACAATGCTACTATCCTTTTTACCACACTTGTGTTTCAAAGTAGCACCATGATCTTTATGATAGAGAGTCTCCTATGTTGTCACTTTTATATACTAGTGGGAATTTTCATTATAGAACTTGGCTTGTATATTCCAATGATGGGCTTCCTCAAAATGCCCTAGGTCTTCGTGAGCAAGTGAGTTGGATGCACCCCCACTTAGTTTCTTTTTGAGCTTTCATACATTTATAGCTCTAGTGCATCCGCTGCATGGCAGTCCCTACTCACTCACATTGATATCTATTAATGGGCATCTCCATAGCCTGTTGATACGTCTAGTTGATGTGAGACTATCTTCCTCCTTTTTTGTCTTCTCCACAACCACCATTCTACTCCACTTATAGTGCTATGTCCATGGCTCACGCTCATGTATTGCATGAAAGTTGATTTTTTAGATTACTAAAGTATGAAACAATTGCTTGGCTTGTCATCGGGATTGTGCATGATTAAATACTTTGTGTGATGAAGATAGAGCAACAGCCAGACTATATGATTTTGTAGGGATAACTTTCTTTAGCCATGTTATTTTGAGAAGACATGATTGCTTGATTAGTATGCTTGAAGTATTACTATTCCTTATGTCAATATGAACTTTTATTTTGAATCATTTAGGTCTGAACAATCATGCCACAATAAAGAAAATGACATTGAGAATTATGCTAGGTAGCATTCCACATGAAAAATTCTCTTTTTATCATTTACCTACTCGAGGACGAGTAGAAATTAAGCTTGGGGATGCTTGATATGTCTCCAACGTATCTATAATTTTTGATTGTTCCATGCTATTATATTACCCGTTTTGGATGTTTATGGGCTTTACTTTACACATTTATATCATTTTTGGGACTAACCTACTAACCGGAGGCCCAGCCCGTATTGCTATTTTTTTTTGCCTATTTCAGTGTTCTGAAGAAAAGGAATACCAAACAGAGTCCAAACGGAATGAAACCTTCGGGAGCGTGATTTTTGGAAAGAACGTGATCCAAAGGACTTGGAGTGGAAGTCAAACAACCACCGAGGCGGCCATGAGGGTGGAGGGCGTGCCCCCCCTACTAGGCGCCCCCCTATCTCGTGGGCCCCTCGGGCGTCCATCGACCTACTTCTTCCTCCTATATATACCCATGTACCCCGAAAACATCAGGGGATCCAACGAAAACCTAATTCCACCGCGGCAACCTTCTGTATCCATGAGATCCCATCTTGGAGCCTTTGTCGGCGCTCTGCCGGAGGGGGAATTGACCGCAGAGGGCTTCTACATCAACACCATAGCATCTCCGATGAGTTGTGAGTAGTTTACCATAGACCTTCGGGTCCATAGTTATTAGCTAGATGGCTTCTTCTCTCTCTTTGGATCTCAATACCGTGTGTTGGGGATATGACTATTTGTGTAAGCCGCCCAGGAGGGGCCGGGTTACGTAAAGAGTACTCATCAGAGGAAGCCCAAGGCCAAGCATGAAGATGGCGGTTCAATAAAGAGCTTAAGGCCCACGGGCGGCTTAAGCCCATTGTAGTAAACCGCCATGATGGCATGACTTGTAATGTAAGGTAGATTTAATCGTCACCGAGCCGACTCGCTTATAAGCCGCCGACTCAGTAAGCCGCAGTGTCAACCCGTATATAAGGGACGACTGCGGGCGACTTAGGGCAAGAAACAACTCATCGAGAGCCGGGCATAGCGTATCTCGCTCCCTGGTCATCAAAACATCAATACCAACCCAACTAGACGTAGGCCTTACCTTCACCGTAAGGGGCCGAACTAGTATAAACTCTCTCGTGTCCCTTGTCCCGATTTAACCCCTTCAAGCTTCCTAGTTGCGATGGCTCCACAACTAAGTCCTTTCACAAGAACATCTGACGTGACTATTCCACGACAGTTGGTGCCCACTGTGGGGTCAGCGCACGGTGGATTTGAGTTCTTGAAGGGCAACTTCAAAGGGCTCAAGGGGTACGTAGTGGGCCGGATGACCAAGAGTCATCGTGGCAAGATCTACATCGACGATGAAGGCTGGGGCCCCAACGCCGGCTCAATTGAGTACGGGTACCGGGTCACCTTTGGCGGAATCCACGTCTTCATCGGCCGGATCGGTGAGCCGGGCCCTGAGCCGGATAACTGCACCAACCTCGTCGAGACGGCTCAGCGTGCGAGGAAGACCCGGACTCAGCCGGTCATGAGGCGTGCCTTCGTGGGTTGCGTCCACGGAGAAGAACTTTCTGGATCTGAAGATGGGGGTGAGACGGCCGTCCTTTCAGACGGCGACTCGTCCGCCGGCTGAACAGATTCGTTATATCAGGTACAAGATGGCGCGCTCAGGGGATGTTCCGATGGCATCAGTATTCCGGACCTCGAAGAGCCGCCAAGATGGGCCGGAATCTTCATGGCTAGAACTCAGTCCGGTTCAAATTCTACAGCGGCAGCAGCGATCACGTCCGGTCAGAGCAGCCGGGCAGAGGCCCGCGGCGCCCACCGGCTCAAAGCCGATAGATCTCATGGACAAGCTTACGGCCCTGTTAACCGCCACGGTTATTCCTGCAGATAAGGATGAGCATGACGCAGCGGTAGCTCAAGTGCGTGAGGAGATAGCTCAGGCCAAGGAGGCTTTGGCAGCTGAGGATACCAGACTAGCTACGGAGCGGGCAGCTCTCGACGCCCGGGCGCAGCGCTTGCAGTCAGAAGCTTACCAGCTCACGATGAGCTTAAACGCATCCAATGAGGTGATGAGGAGGAGACATCAGAAAACGCAGTCTCGTTTACCTCCGAATTACGACCCCCGGGTTCTCTTTGCTACACCCGGAGCCGGCCCTAGTAACCCGCCAGAGGCCGATCGGCTTATGACAGCCGAGACAGGAGGACCGGCTCAGCCTCGGGATATGGTGCCGCCTCACGTGAGCATGCCACCCCCGCATCATGTGCCGATTCCACCGGGTCACTTTTCCAACCCCATGGAGAACTTGATCGCAGCTTCAGCACACTTAGCAGCTCTTCCTATGGACGGAGATGACCCGACGGCGGTGGAGACCCGAAGAGTCAGGGAGCTCCTCCAGACAGCCCTGGCGCAGCAGGAGACCTATTCTTACAGCCGGGACAGGATTCATTCAACTGCCCCGCCCTGGGTAGCACCACCTCGCCAGAACCGGAGCCCGAGTTACATCAGACGCATGGAGGCGGAAGCTTTGTCAAGCAATGCCCCACGGTGTAACCAGCACGGGGGCTATAACCCGGCGCAGGACCAAGTACGTCAGGAGAATGATCACCCGGAGTATCCAATGACATCTGTTGAGGCGGGAGTAGCCACTAGAACCGGCGGTGTCCCTTGCCTGGTGTTGGCTCTGCGCGATGTACGTCTGCCCAAGGACTTCAAGGGACCTCGAAAGGTACCAAATTACACGGCCGATTTACAGCCCGGGGCGTGGATCGAGAGTTATGAGATGGCCATGGAGTTGCTAGAAGTCAGTGACGCGGCAATGGCTAAATATTTCACCATGATGTTAGATGGAACAGCCCGGTCGTGGCTGAAAGGCTTGCCACCCAATTCCATTAGTTCATGGGGCGAGTTAAAAGCCCGGTTCATCCAGAACTTCAAGGACACCTGTAAACAATCTATGTCGATTGTGGACTTGACGGATTGCAAGCAAGAGGAAGGTGAATCCACCACCCATTGGGTACGCCGGGTCAAGGAGATAATTCATTCTTCCGATAAGATGGATGCCGGGTCTGCAGTTCTTATGCTGGAGAAAAATTGCCATTTTGAGCCGCTGAGGATGAAACTGGGGCGCCTTAAGCGTGACCTCACAGATATGGGTACGCTGATGGCGGCTTTAGTCAAATACGCTGATTCTGATTGTACCAAGGATCCCGCGTCTGACGATGAGAAGACAGGGAAGGGAAAACGGAACGGCAATGGAAAGGGTCAGCAGCATAACCCGGGGAATCAAGGCGACAATAAGTGTAAGGCGGACGGTAGCCCGGAGTTCATGGACAATGCTAATGTACGAGGTAACAATCCGAGACGTAAGGGTAAACCGCCGCGGTCCGGCGGGTCAGGCCCATCTCTGGAGCAACTACTCAATGAGCCTTGCCCAAGACATGGCACTCGGGAGTGGCCGGCCACACATCCATGGAAGGATTGTGCGATCATGAAGGCATTTAAAAACTCCAACACCTTCGACGGTGGTCAAGGATCTGGTGGCGGCTCGGGGGCCGGCGGCTTTCATGGCGCGGGCGGCGGTTCAAATTCCGGTTTTCAGGGGCATCCGGGTGTCAACAGTCAGCAGCAGTCTGGTCAAGGTGGACAGCAGCAGCAACAGTCGGGTTATCAAAGCCATCCGAAGCAATTGAGTGGTGGACAGTATCATGTGTTTACCACTAGCTTGTGCAAACGTGACCAAAAGGTTCATAAGAGGGCTGTGAATTCCGTTGAGCCGGCAATCCCTCGTTATTTAAGGTGGTCAGAGCAGCCCATCATATGGAGCACGGAGGATCATCCTCCGCGGTCGATAACCCGGTCGATTGGCTTTGGTAGTGGCGCCAAAGTTGGTGGGTATAAATTCACCATGGTGCTCATGGATGGGGTAGTAGCATCAACATCCTTTACTATGAGACCTTTCAACAGCATGGGGTTGATCGATAAACATCGAGAACATCCAACACTGTTTTCCATGGAGTTGTCCCTCGTAAATCGGCTTACCCAGTTGGCAAGATTGAACTCGAGGTGGCCTTTGGAGACGAACATGACTCCCGAGCTGAGAAGTTGATGTTTGAAGTGGTCAAAATCAGGAGCCCATACCACGCCTGCTTGGACGGTGGCTTACGCTAAGTTTATGGCCCGGCCGTGTTACGCTTATCTACAGCTCAAGATGCGGGTTACAAGGGCACCATCACCGTACATGGCGTCGTGAAGGTGGCATTGGAGTGTGAAGAAGGTGACGCGCTCATGCCGAGTCGGCTGCACGCAGCAGAGGAGCTCAAATTTTATCAAGATAATGTTGACCCGGCGGATATGACATCCCCGAAGAAGCCAACTACTGAGCATGACCCGCGCTGAAGTTTAAGTCGGCGGCCGAGACGAAGCTTGTTGACTTTACCCGGTGATACTTCTAAACAGTTCAAAGATCAGCAAAGAACTTGATCCCAAATAGGAAAGCGCGCCATCGAGTTCATCCGTGAGAACCGGGACATCTTTGCGTGGAAACCTTCTGACATGCCGGGTGTACCGAGGGAACTCGCTGAGCACACTCTCAATATTGATCCAAAGTATAAGCCGGTCAGGCAGTTTCTTCGCCATTTCAACAAAGAGCGATGAAAAGCTATTGGAGAAGAAGTCGCTCGGCTCTTAGCGGCCGGGTTTATCATTGAAGTTTTTCACCCGGAGTGGTTGGCTAACCCGGTGCTCGTCCTCAAGAAGAATGGCACCTGGCGGATGTGTGTGGACTACACGGACTTAAACAAGGCTTGTCCGGCTGACCCTTTTGCTCTCCCTCGTATTGATAAAATCATTGATGCTACGGCGGGTTGTGAGCGTTTGAGCTTTTTGGACGCTTACTCCGGTTATCATCAGATTAAGATGGCAGTTAAGGACCAGGAGAAGACGGCTTTCATCACTCCGTTTGGAGCTTTCTGTTATGTATCTATGCCATTTGGGCTCAAGAGTGCCCAGGCGACTTATCAGTGGTGTGTACAAAACTGCTTGCATGACCAAATCGGGCGTAATGTCCATGCATATGTGGATGACATCGTGGTGAAGTCCAGAGAAAAGGAGACCTTGATATCCGACTTGAAGGAGACCTTTGATAATCTTCGGGTCTACAAGATGATGCTTAACCCGGCCAAATGTGTCTTTGGTGTTCCTGCATGCAAGCTTTTGGGTTTTCTGGTGTCCAACAGAGGCATCGAAGCTAACCCGGAGAAGATTAAGCGCGACCTCTCCGCTAAGCCGGGTGCATCAATGATGTTCAGCGACTGGCGGGTCGCGTCGCCGCCTTAAGTCGGTTCATAAGTCGGCTCGGTGAGAAAGCCCTCCCATTGTATCAGATGATGAAGAAAACTGACACTTTTGTTTGGAGTGAGGCCACTGATGCTGCTTTCGAGGACTTAAAGAGACAATTGTCTAAGCCGCTGGTTCTTGCAGCTCCAATTAACAAAGAGCCTTTGCTGTTATATGTGGCTGCCAATTCACGAGCCGTCAGCGTTGCCATCGTGGTGGACCGTAAGGAAGCTGGCAAGGAGCATCCGGTTCAACGACCGGTTTACTACATGAGTGAGGTGCTCATTGAATCCAAGCAAAGGTACCCACACTGGCAAAAGCTTGTTTATGGGGTGTTCATGGCAAACCGGAAGTTGAAGCAGTATTTTCAAAGCCATCCTATAACTGTGGTAAGTTCTGCCCCTTTGGGGGACATTATTCAGAACAGGGAGGCCACAGGACGAGTCGCCAAGTGGGGTATTGAGCTTGGGCCTCATGGCTTGAAATACATGCCCCGGATGGCTATTAAGTCTCAGGCCTTGGTGGACTTCATCAACGATTGGACAGAGTTGCAAGCCCCTGAGGAGAAGCCGGATAACACATATTGGACTATTCACTTTGACGGGTCTAGGCAGCTAGAAGGCTCGGGGGCTGGAGTGGTGTTAACTTCCCCTCGAGGTGACAAATTTTGTTATGTACTCCGGCTTATGTTTCCATGTACTAACAATGCAGCTGAATATGAGGCATTACTTCATGGTCTCCGGGTGGCTAAGGAGATGAACTTAAGCCGGGTACGATGCTTGGGTGACTCAGATTTGGTGGCTCAACAAGTGTTAGGCAAGTAAGATTCCAAAGACCCCCTCATGGCGGCTTATCGTCGTGAAGTAGATGCTGTGGCTGGTCACTTCACGGGTTATCAAGTGGAGCACATTGATCGAAGGAAGAATGAGGCGGCTGATGCTTTAAGCCGGTTGGGATCCCAACGTAAGCCGGTGCCACCCAACACTTTTCTTGATGTGTTACATAACCCTTCTGTCAAGGTACCTACCGAGGAAGACTTAGCAGTACCAGACCCGGAGGCACAACTGGTGGCGGCTCTTCATGTTATCCCGGATTGGATGGTGTCGTACTTGGCTTATATGACCCGGGGTGAGTTGCCGGAGGATGAGACATTGGCGAGACAAATTGTCAGGCGTTCCAAATCCATGACAATTGTTAACGACGAGTTACATCACCTCAGCGTCACAGGGGCGTTTCAACGCTGTGTGTCACCTACAGAAGGCCAAGAAATACTCCGTGAGATCCATGAGGGAGATTGTGGCCATCATGCCGGGTCAAAATCCCTCGTGGCCAAGGCTTTTCGTCATGGTTTCTATTGGTTGACGGCTCACGCTGATGCGGAAGATCTGGTCAGTAAATGTGACGGGTGTGAAAAGTTCTCACGACGAGCTCATGTGTTGGCTCAAGAGTTGAGGATGATCCCAATTACTTGGCCGTTTGCAGTATGGGGGCTTGAAATGGTTGGACCTTTCAAAAGGTCTAAGGACAAAAAGACACACTTGCTGGTGGCAGTGGACAAGTTTACCAAGTGGGTTGAGGCAGAGCCGGTCAGTAAGTGTGATGCAGCCACAGCGGTTCAGTTCATGAAAAAGGTGATCTTTCGTTTTGGCTTTCCACATAGCATTATAACTGATAATGGCACTAATCTCTCTAAAGGTGCCATGGAAGAGTTCTGTCAAAGAGAACATATCCGGCTTGATGTTTTGGCTGTTGCCCATCCTCAATCCAATGGTCAAGCAGAGAGAGCTAATCAAGAGATCCTGAAAGGCATCAAACCCCGGCTCTTGGTTCCATTACAGCGGACTCCGGGTTGTTGGGTGGAGGAGTTACCCTCCGTGTTATGGAGCATCAACACTACGCCTAACAGGTCCATAGGATACACACCTTTCTTCATGGTCTATGGAGCAGAGGCAGTCCTGCCAAGTGACATCCGGCACGACTCACCCCGTGTGGCAGCTTATGTTGAGGCAGATAAAGAAAAGGCTCGTCAGGATGCACTCGATTTGTTGGATGAGGAGCGAGACTTGGCAATAGCCTGCTCGGCGATTTACCAGCAAGACCTGCGCCGCTATCACAGCCGTCGGGTTAAGAGAAGAACCTTTCAGGAAGGCGACTTGGCCGTCCGGCTCATCCAGGATCAGTCTGATATGCACAAGTTATCCCCGCCTTGGGAAGGACCCTTTGTGGTCAGCAAGAATCTGCACAACGGGTCATATTATCTCATCGATATTCGAGAGCGCAAGGACTCATTTAAATCGGAGGAGGAGACCCGCCGGCCGTGGAACATAGCACATCTCCGGCCTTACTATACTTAAGTTACTTCTTAAGATACTTTCTATAATGTACATATTATATAAAGCAATAAAGCAGGACCTCTGTCCTTTTTTCCCATAAAGAATGTTTCATGTTTTCTTTATCAGGTGATGGACAATGCCAACAGGGACGGGTCATATCTGAATCCGGCTTTCCTTTGGTCCGGCTTATGATCATATCTGAATCTAGCCTTGGTCACTTGGGGGCTTCTGTTCAAACATAGGTCGATTCGAACCAAAGAGAACATAGTGTCGATACCCACATGATGGGCATATTGCCAAACCCACTTGGGGCTTCGATCAAATTTGAATCATAGCTTAACCCTTTGGGTCCGACGTGGATCGATTCAATTAGCGCCATTAAACAACTCTTATGTTCACTTGGGGCTTCTGCTCAAACATAGGTCGATTGAACCAAAGAGAACATAGCTGTCGATACCCACTTGATCGGCATCGCCAAAGCCACTGGGGGCTATATGATCGTATCCGAATATTAGCTTAACCCCTTTGGAACGGTTTTTCTGATCGTATTCGAATCAGGAACCTGTGAACATTTGCAAGTATGGCTATTTTCACTATCATTGAAACCCTCTTGAGGAGATGGTTTTTGCTCTTTCCGGTTTTATATTAGTTACTTCAGGTTCTATCAAGTGCCAGGTATAAACTTATATGAGCCGGAGAAGTTATCAAAAAGAGTCGCAGGTATGCTTTTATGATTATGTTTTAACTAATCATGAACCGGCTTATACACATGATTTTTTCCGGGTTATCGATATTCTACAACCCGCTGGTGCAGTAAAACTGTCTAGGAAGCCTTGCCTGTTTTACGTGCAGATTAAAACGGAGCAAGGAAAAATAGCAAGGAACCATTTGATTAACATAAGCAAGATGGAAATAGTACTGGCGGCTTAACAAAAGCAATAAGTACCATAAGGCATGACAAGCATTAAGGAGTTTTTTCTATCATATTACAAGACTCCCCGAGTCTGAATAAGTGCAGCATTGTTTTTTGACAAGTTATAACCCGTCTGGCGGCTTATTCCTCCGGCTGGCTTGATGACTCCGGGTTATCCTTCCCCGCCTCTCCTTCAGTTGTTGTCTCCTGGAAGGTGGACGAGGCCCTGTCAATGCCGCTCAAAGCTTCAAATTCAGGTTCATCATCTATTAAACTGGCCGGGTCCACTTCAGGGGCAAAGGTATGCTTACGCGTTGGAGGGAGCAGGCTGACTTGGTCATAGGGGACATTTGGGATTCTCCGGTTCTCGCTATCATAACCCGGTGAATACTTGTTGAGGTCAGTATCTTCCCCAATGAGAGTCGCCAAAGGGCGTACGACTTTGACACAGGCAGTGAAGTCCTGTTCACCAAAAGCAGTGTCGTCTTCCTTAAGACTTGGATATCCAAGAGAGAGGTTAGCAAGGTCGAGCTCTGGCACCCATGCTTTTGCCCGACTCAACGCAGCCACGGCTCCGGCTCTTGCAGATGCCCGCCTTAAGTCTTGAATGCGTTGAGGTAGCACCGACAGATGTCTCAACACGTCTTGCAGAAGCTGGGAAGAGGTATTTGATAAAGCCACATCGGTCAACGCACGCTGCGACCCGGAGTACAGCTGCTCTATCAAGGTGTACACTGCCTTTAGCTTGACAAGCATGTTTTCCTTCAGATTGGTACTCCTGGGGCCTGCATATTCACAGGTATAACAGTAAGACGGAGGCAACTATTGCAATAACTCTTGAAGGATTACGATGTTTATGAAAGGCTTACCAAAGATAGCTGAGACCATTTGGGATATGTGCCGCTTTAAGTCGGACAACTCATTTGTTGCTTCGGAAAGAGATGCCTCCGCTGTCTCAACCCGGGTCACCAATGAAGCCCTCTCATCAACCCAAGCCTTCTTTTCCGATTCAAAATTCTTCTTCAGCTTCTCTTGTTCAGAGATACTGAATTCAAACTTGGAATTGGCTTTCTGAGCTTCGAGCTCTTGGGTTTTCAACTGGCTCTTCAAGTCAGCAATCTCCGCCTCAAATTGACTTGTGGTGGCCTGCATTGACATCAGGTTATGGTAAGAATCTTGGTAAGATAACATTTAAGTCCCAAGCATTTTACAGGTAAAGATACTTGGCACTTGGGGGCTAATGTATGTTTAAAGAATTTTTAAGTCTGTTTTACCAAGTTACACATATTAAGTCTCAAGCATTTTACAAGTAAAAGTACTTGACACTTGGGGGCTAATGTGACCCAAATTTAATGTTTCATGTCATCTCCGGGTTAAACATATTCAATTTAAACCGGAGGAAACTAATAGCTAGAAGATTATTAAGTCTACAGCATATTCATTCATAAACAATAGACTTGGGGGCTGGTACAGTAAGTAAGATTCAGAGTGAAAGCTTAAATTTTACCTCAGATTTATGCTGTATTTGCTTCACCATGTCAATTTCCAGGTCACGACTACTGTGTACTTGGCTCAGATAGCCCGAGACTATATCACCAATACTTAAGTGAGAGTAATCGGTGATATCTTGTTTGGACTTCCGGCGCTGGGCAAATTCCTCCTTGGCGGTGCATTGGGCAAGGGCGAGGGTCGGCCGGTTCAACGATTGGCTCTTCACAATTTCAACCTCCGGGTCAACCGCCTTGGCGGGCTAGGAGTTTCGTGTCATCCGAGTTGTGAATCACGCCTTCGCAGCGGGTCGGTTGGCTTCAGAATGTCAGAGGCCGGTTCAGGCGGTGGCTGAGGAGCGGAGCTGTCTGGAACGGATGAGACAAGCACCGGTTCAGTAACCACCGGGTCTTGGGACGGCTTATCTTTCTTTGCCCTCTTGCTGGGCTTTACTTGCCCACTGTCGAGCAACGTGGAAGGATAAGTATCAAAGCATAAGTATGGATAAGTTCAAAGTAAGAAAGGTTATATTACCCGGGAGCAGTTTTGAAAGCCGGCATGTTCGATTGCATCGAGTCATCAGAAGAAGGGGAGGTATCCTGATAGTTGGAGTCAGATGAATTGAGAGGTTGGCGAATCAAACCCATCAAGGGTAAAACAAAACGTAAGTCGGAGATAACCTCAATCCGACGCTTCCTGGTTACATTGGGTAAGCCGGAGGAAAGCTCTACGTCCTGGTTGGCCCGAGTCTGTCGCCGGTTCTCAAGCTGCTGTTGCTTCAAAAGAAATTGAGGATCTTGGTGTTTAGAGGGTGTGAAAACCTTACTTTCGGGTCACCCTTCGGATTCTTTGTGTTGGCAAAGGCTCGAGTCGGAGGAAATTATAGTTACCTCTTCGCCACCGCGCTATTATTCCCAGTATCCTCCTGAAAGGATCAAATGTCAGTAAGATAACTGCAAAGGAGTTAAAGAAAATAAAAAAAGATTACCTCTTCTTCATCTGACGAGGAGTCGTCCAATTTAAGCATGTCAGAGGCGCTGGGTTTCTTCTTTTTAGAGGTGCCCGTCCTGGCGGTTTTCCTTTCGGTCTTCTTGGCCGCCCGGGCCAGTTTTGCAGCCTCATGGTCATACTTGACTATCCAGAAATTATCATCGGCCTGTGGAAAAAGACAAAGAATCATAAGTACCAGAAGGTAACATATTAAAGAGTATTTGTGAAGGCCAGTAACTTACTGCAGGAGCCGGATTCTTCCTGCAGAAGGGAAGCAAACTGAAAGTATTACCGGTTACAGTGCCTTCCTTCAATAGTGATTGGACTGTAGCATCTGCCACATCGTCTGGTAAGTCCTCGGGATTGTGACACATTGAGTCGTCCTTTTCGCCTGTGTAAGTACACATTAAATCGGAGCGGCGCCTTAATGGTAGTATCCGCCAGGTGACCCAGACCCGGACCAAATCAATGCCAGTTAACCCGTTGCCTAAGAGGGCCTTGATCTTTCTGATGGTGGGGTTAAGAGGCAAAGCGCCAAGAGCAGCTTAACTTGTCCGGCAGAGGATGATTGGACTCAAGACGCAGGGCGCGAAAGCCGGGCAGAGGCTTCTCGTTAACCGGAGAAGTATCTTGGCAGTAGAACCATGTATGGTTCCAGTCTTTGGGGTGACTCAGCAGCTCAGCGTAAGGGAAAAGGCAGTCTCTCCGCCGCTGGATTGAGATGCCGCCAAGCTCAAGACTAGGTCCGTTGGCGCGTTCATTCTGCCGGTTCAAGTAGAAAAGCTCTCTGAATAGGAGCAGGCTTGGTTCCTCTCCTAAGTAAACCTCGCAGAAGACTTGGAAATTGCACAGATTGGACACGGAATTGGGTCCAATGTCTTGAGGCCTCAGGTCAAAGAAATTCAGAACTTCCCTGAAGAATTTTGAGCCGGGAGGGGCAAATCCCCGGTTCATGTGGTCTGTGAAAACTACTACCTCTCCGTCTTTGGGTTGAGGTATCTCTTCAGACGGGTGAGGGGCACGATAAGACATGACCTCCTTTTTTGGCAGATGGCCAGACGCTACAAACTCGGCAAGTTTGCTTTTAGTGACTGTGGATGGAACCCAGTTGCAAGTCACAGGGGGCTTGGCCACCTTAGGAGCCATAACGACAAATGCCTACTTATAAAGTAAAAGGTTCCGGTTCAAATTTAACCCCGGAGAAATATTCAAATTTGTTTAAAATAGCGGTTTAAGCAAGGGGCCTAATGATATAAGGGTGATTGTGTAGTAAAGATTAAACCGTTATCAGGATCAACAGTCATTCAAGGATTTTTTAAACCGGACACCTAGAAAGTGGTGATAAAGTAAGTTTTCCAGAAGAAGCTTTCCG
Organism: Aegilops speltoides; assembly: GCA_021437245.1. Taxonomy (NCBI): domain Eukaryota; kingdom Viridiplantae; phylum Streptophyta; class Magnoliopsida; order Poales; family Poaceae; genus Aegilops; species Aegilops speltoides. The sequence goes on from CM038142.1 coordinate 368,912,161, forward strand.
GGTGATAGAAACAAGTTTCACAGATAACAGCCTTTATTATGGATCAAACTATTGTTCTAAAGGAGAAAATTTCTAGACCTAAAAAACAGAGCAGAGAAGTTCATGTATTCAAAGGAGGTTTCCAAACAAGGGGAATGAGATCTATTTCTATACAAGATCAACACAAACAACTACCACAGTGTTTCTGCGCGGTTTTTATAATCTAAATAGGCTGTGGAAGTGCAAACTAGCAAGGATCCGCATCGGGCGGTGATGAACTCGATGAACTCCGCGGAGTTTCAAGATAGATCTAAGGAAGAGGAAAAAGGGGACTCACGGATGAGGATGAATCATGAAGCTCGCCGTCGATCCTCGGTCACACCAAAGTCGATGCAGCGGCCTGAGTCGATGAAGACGAAGGGAGTCGATGGTAACGGCGGTGGAGCTGGAGAGACAGAGAGGAGAGGAAGAAGACGACTGGAAAGGTAAAAAGGAAAAGACCCAGGTCGTGGCTATTTATAGGAAGGAGATGACTGAGATAGCGCGAGAAACGAGGAGATAACAATTATTATCCAGCGGCCCTGACGCCTCAGTTTTCGGAACAGTCAGTAAAGAAAAGATCCGTTGAAGGATTCGGTGGAATAAAAAATGAGTTGAAGGAAGGATGACGTCACGCCAAGTTAAGACGGAACCAGAAGATGACGTCATGGCGCGTTAACAAAAACCCTCTATAGTCAGAAGACTGAAGATTTAATTCTTTAAAAATATTTTTTTAGACTGACATGAACAGGTTCAAATCAGTCTGGGGACTAATGTTGGGGATATGACTATTTGTGTAAGCCGCCTAGGAGGGGCCGGGTTACGCAAAGAGTACTCATCAGAGGAAGCCCAAGGCCAAGCATGAAGATGGTGGTTCAATAAAGAGCTTAAGGCCCACGGGCGGCTTAAGCCCATTGTAGTAAACCGCCATGATGGCATGACTTGTAATGTAAGGTAGATTTAACTGGTCACCGAGCCAGACTCTGTTTATAAGCCGGCCGGGACTCTGTAAGCCGCAGGTGTCAACCCATGTATATAAGGGGACGACCTGCGGGCGACTTAGGGCAAGAAACAACTCATCGAGAGCCGGGCATAGCGTATCTCGCTCCCTGGTCATCAAAACATCAATACCAACCCAACTAGACGTAGGCCTTACCTTCACCGTAAGGGGCCGAACTAGTATAAACTCTCTTGTGTCCCTTGTCCCGATTTAACCCCTTCAAGCTTCCTAGTTGCGATGGCTCCACAACTAAGTCCTTTCACAAGGACATCTGACGTGACTATTCCACGACACCATGTTCTCCTTGATCTTCTTGGAGATCTATTCGATGTAACTCTTTTTGCGGTGTGTTTGTCGAGATCCGATGAATTGTGGGTCTACAATCAAGTTTATCTATGAGAAATATTTGAATCTCCTCTGAATTCTTTTATGTGTGATTAAGTTATCTTTGCAAGTCTCTTCGAATTATCAGTTTGGTTTGGCCTACTAGATTGATCTTTCTTGCAATGGGAGAAGTGCTTAGCTTTGGGTTCAATCTTGCGGTGTCCTTTCCCAGCGACAGCAGGGGCAGCAAGGCACGTTTTTTGTATTGTTGTCATCGAGGATAAAAAGATGGGGTTCATATCATATTGCATGAGTTTATCCCTCTACATCATGTCATCTTTCTTAATGCGTTATTATGTTCTTTATGAACTTAATACTCTAGATGCATCCTGGATAGCGGTCGATGTGTGGAGTAATAGTAGTAGATGCAGGCAGGATCAAGACGTAGCAATGACCCACATGTGTAGGGGATCTATCGTAGTACTTTCGATAAATAAGAGTGTCGAACCCAACGAGGAGCAGAAAGAAATGACAAGTGGTTTTCAGTAAGGTATTCTCTGCAAGCACTGAAATTGTAGGTAACAAATAGTTTTGTGATAGGATAATTTGTAACGGGTAGCAAGCAATGAAAGTAAATAAGGTGCAGCAAGGTGGCCCAATCCTTTTTGTAGCAAAGGACAACCCTAGACAAGTTCTTATATAGAGAAAAGCGCTCCCGAGGACACATGGGAATTTTTGTCAAGCTAGTTTTCATCACGCTCATATGATTCACGTTCGTTACTTTGATAATTTGATATGTGGGTGGACCGGTGCTTGGGTACTGCCCTTTCTTGGACAAGCATCCCACTTATGATTAACCCCTATTGTAAGCATCCACAACTACAAAAGAAGTATTAAGGTAAACCTAACCATAGCATGAAACGTATTGATCCAAATCAGCCCCTTACGAAGCAACTTATAAACTAGGGTTTAAGCTTCTGTCACTCTAGCAACCCATCATCTACTTATTACTTCCCAATGCCTTCCTCTAGGCCCAAATAATGGTGAAGTTTCATGTAGTCGACGTTCACATAACACCACTAGAGGAGAGACAACATACATCTCATAAAAATATCGAATGAATACCAAATTCACATGACTACCAATAGCAAGACTTCATCCATGTCCACAGGAACAAATGTAACTACTCACAAAGCATATTCATGTTCATAATCAGAGGGGTATTAATATGCATTAAGGATCTGAACATATGATCTTCCACCAAATAAACCAACTAGCATCAATTACAAGGAGTAATCAACACTACTAGCAACCCACAGGTACCAATCTGAGGTTTTGGTACAAAGATTGGATACAAGAGATGAACTAGGGTTTGAGAGGAGATGGTGCTGGTGAAGATGTTGATGGAGATTGACCCCCTCCCGACGAGAGGATCGTTGGTGATGATGATGGTGATGATTTCCCCCTCCTGGAGGGAAGTTTCCCCGGCAGAACAGCTCCACCGGAGCCTTAGATTGGTTCCGCCAAGGTTCCACCTCGTGGCGGCAGAGTTTCGTCTCGTAAGCTTGCTTATGATTTTTTTTCCAGGGTAAAAGACTTCATATAGCAGAGGATTGGCACCAGAGGGCTGCCAGGTGGCCCACGAGGCAGGGGGGCACGCCCAGGGGTGTAGGGCGCGCCCCCACCCTTGTGGCCAGGGTGTGGGCCCCCTCTGGTACTTCTTCCGCTCAATATTTGTCATTAATTCCAAAAATGACTTTCATGGAGTCTTAGAACTTTTGGAGCTGTGTAGAATAGGTCTCTAATATTTTCTCCTTTTCCAGCCCAGAATCCCAGCTGCCGGCATTCTCCCTCTTTATGTAAACCTTGTAAAATAAGAGAGAATAGCCATAAGTATTGTGATATAACGTGTAATAACAGCCTATAATGCGATAAATATCGATATAAAAGCATGATGCAAAATGGACGTATCAACTCCCCCAAGCTTAGACCTCGCTTGTCCTCAAGTGGAAGTCGATATCGAAAAATATGTCCACATGTTTAGAGATAGATGTGTCGATAAAAATAAAATACGGACATGAGGGCATCATGATCATTCTTATAACAACAACATATAGAGATTTTGTCATATGATTTCTTATGCTCAAGTAACAATCTATTCACAATGTCAAGTATGGTTCAAAAACTTCATTGAGAACTAACAAACTATAATCTCAGTCACTGAAGCAATTGCAATTGTAAATCAGAAAGAGTCAACATAAGAGCTTTTCAGCAAGTCCACATACTCAACTATCATTTAGTCTTTCACAATTGCTAATACTCACGCAATACTTGTTGTTATGGAGTTTTAATCGGACACAGAGAAAGATAGGAGCTTATAATGTTGCCTCCCAACGTTTTACCTCAAGGGTAATGTCAACAATAATAGTTCATGCTAACTTACATCCAATTGGATATATATATCAAGATCATTCCAACACAAGGTGCTTGCCAAAGGATAAAATGAAAAAGGGAAAGGTGAAGATCACCTTGACTCTTGCATAATGTATAAGACATAAAGTAAAAAATATGCCCTTCGCAGAGGGAAGCAGAGGTTGTCATGTGCTTTTTAGGGTTGGATGCACGAAATCTTAATGCAAAAGAACGTCACTTTAATTGCCACTTGTGATATGACCCTTTATTATGCAGTCCGTCGCTTTTATTGCTTCCATATCACAAGATCGTATAAAGCTTATTTTCTCCACATTAATAAGTCATACATATTTAGAAAGCAATTTTTATGCTTGCAACATGACAACTTACTTGAAGGATCTTACTCAATCCATAGGTAGATATGGTGGGATCTCATGGCAAAACTAGGTTTAAGGATGTTTGGAAGCACAAGTAGTATCTCTACTTGGTGCAAGGAATTTGGCTAGCATGAGGGGAAAGGCAAGATCAAAATGTTGGACGATCCATTACAATATACTTTAACTAAGATGTGAGAAAACATAACCCATTACGTTGTCTTCCTTGTCCAACATCAACTCTTTAGCATGTCATACTTTAATGAGTGCTCACAATCATAAAAGATGTCCAAGATAGTATATTTATATGTGAAAACCTCTCTTTCTTTATTACTTCCTATTAATTGCAACGATGACCAAAACTATGTTTGCCAACTCTCAACAACTTTTATTTACCATACTCTTTATGTTTGAAGTCATTACTATCCATAAGATCAATATGAAATCTTTTGTTTCTTTTTATTCTTACATGCACTTAAGATCATAGCAAGATAGCAAAGCCCTTGACTCAACACTAATCTTTATTATATATAGCTCACGGACTCGATTACATAGAGGGATCACAAAGCAAAGCTCAAAACTAATCCATACCAAAACTTTATTCTACTAGATCAAGATATTACCAAAAGGATTGAACTAAATAAAACGGTAAAGATAGGAGTGTGATGGTGATACGATACCGGGGAACCTCCCCCAAGCTTGGCAGTTGCCAAGGGGAGTTCCCATACCCATGTGATTAGTTCCTCGAAGGTGATGAAGGTAGTGATGATGATGGTGGATAGTCGCACATCGAGCGTAAAAGCTTCTCTAATTTGCGGATAATGCCCTTGAGCGCGACGATATGATCCTTCAACAAAATATTTTCCTGTGTGAGATACTTGTTTCATATGCAAGCTAACTCAATCAGTTGGGGTAAAGAAGTTAGGAAGAGGTGAAGGATGTTCTCTTCTTCTGCGACCAGAGCTTGATACTCCATGGCCTTCTTGATCCCATCATCCATGTTGATCTCCCCAGGTTCTTCTCTCGTCAGCTCTATCTTCAATAGCCAAGCATCCTTGTCTTCATTGTTGGAGGAGGGTGACGTCATGATGCTCTAAATTTGTCAGAAAAACAGCTCGAAACAAAGACAAAGGATTTTTGCGTGATACGGTGGTCAAAACCTTTGGGAGATTATATAATGAATTTTTACCGACCAAAAGGAGCATCGTGCAAGAAAACGGAGTCCGGAGAGCACACGAGGTGCCCACGAGGCAGGGGGCGCGCCCTCCACCCTCGTGGACTCCTCGTGTCCTTCCCGGACTACTTCTTATTTTCCTATTTTCTTAAATATTCCATAACAGAGAAAAATTGCTATTAGAACTATTCTGGAGTCGGTTTACTTACCGTACCACATACCTATTCCTTTTCGGAGTCTGAAACGTTCTGGAAAGTGTCCCTTATGTATTCCTCCGGGGTTACGGTCTCAACAATATTGGTTTCAACATTTATAGGATTACCTGAGATATAATGTTTGATTCTTTGACCGTTCACCACCTTCGGATTTGTGCCTTCAAAGTTGTTGATTTTTATGGCACCGGAACGATAGACCTCCTCGATAACATAAGGGCCTTCCCATTTAGAGAGAAGTTTTCCTACAAAAAATCTTAAACGAGAGTTGAATAGCAACACATAATCACCTACGTTAAACTCACGCTTTTGTATCCTTTTGTCGTGCCACTCTTTAATGGCCCAATATGCCTTATGTTCAAGTTCGAGAGGTAAGTGACATGCTTTTCCATAAACCATTTTATATGGAGACATACCCATAGGATTCTTATATGCAGTTCTATAGGCCCATAATGCATCATCAAGTTTTTTGGACCAATTCTTTCTAGATCTATTAATAGTCTTTTGCAAAATTAATTTGAGCTCTCTGTTACTCAATTCTACTTGACCACTAGACTGTGGGTGATAAGGGGATGCAATTCTATGATTAACATCATACTTAGCAAGCATTTTACGAAAATCACCATGAATAAAATGTGAACCACCATCAGTCATTAAGTATCTAGGGACTCCAAACCTTGGGAAAATAACTTCTTTAAGCATCTTAATAGAGGTGTTATGATCAGCACTACTAGTTGGAATAGCTTCTACCCACTTAGTAACGTAATCAACAGCAACTAAAATATGTGTATATCCATTAGAGGCAGGAAAAGGAACCATATAATCAAAGCCCCAAACATCAAATGGTTCAATAACAAGAGAATAATTCATAGGCATTTCTTGACGTCTACGGATATTGCCAATTCTTTGGCATTCATCACAAGACAAGACAAACTTACGGGCATCTTTGAAGAGAGTAGGCCAATAAAAACCGGATTGCAATACCTTATGTGCTGTTCAATCTCCAGCGTGGTGTCCTCCATATGCCTCGGAGTGACACTTGCGTAGGATCTGTTCCTGTTAATGCTCAGGTACACAACGTCTAATGGCACCATCTACTGCTTCCTTATAAAGGTGTGGGTCATCCCAGAAGTAATGTCTTAAATCATAGAAAAACTTTTTCTTTTGCTGGTATGTGAAACTAGGTGGTATAAACTTAGCAACAATGTAATTAGCATAATCAGCATACCATGGAGCAGTACGACAAGCATTTATGACAGCTAATTGTTCATCAGGAAAGCTATCATCAATAGGTAGTGGGTCATCAAGAACATTCTCTAACCTAGACAAGTTGTCTGCAACGGGGTTCTCGGCTCCCTTTCTATCAATAATATGCAAATCAAATTCTTGTAGCAAGAGAACCCATCTAATAAGTCTAGGTTTAGCATCTTTCTTTTCCATAAGATATTTAATAGCAGCATGATTAGTGTGAATAGTTACTTTAGAATCAACAATATAAGGTTTGAACTTATCACAAGCAAATACAACAGCTAAGAATTCTTTTTCAGTGGTAGCATAATTTCTCTGAGCAGCATCTAGAGTTTTACTAGCATATTGAATAACATTTAGTTTCTTATCAACTCTTTGTCCTAGAACAGCACCTACAGCATAATCGCTAGCGTCACACATAATTTCAAAGGGTAAATTCTAATCAGGTGGCTGTACAATAGGTGCAGAAATCAAAGATTTCTTAAGTATTTCAAATGCTTCTACACAATCATCATCTAAGACAAAAGGAATATCTTTTTGCAATAAATTAGTCAGAGGCCTAGAGATTTTAGAGAAGTTCTTAATGAACCTCCTATAAAAACCGGCATGACCAAGGAAACTCCTTATACCTTTAATGTCCTTGGGACACGACATCTTTTCAATAGCATCAACTTTAGCTTTATCAACTTCATTACCTCTTTCAGAAATTTGTGCCCCAAGACATTGACCATAAAGTGGCACTTCTCCCAATTCAAAACAAGACTAGTATCTTCGCATCTCTGCAAAACTCATTCAAGGTTGCTCAAGCAATCATCAAAGGAGGATCCATACACTACAAAAAAAATACACTTCCGTGATGATACGTGTTTATCACAGTAGGTCGCGTTTTTTGTCATGCATGTACATCCATGACAAATTTATGACAGAATCAAGATAGTCATACGTCGCTTTGTCGTAGAAGTGTTCCATGACATTACCAAAATTATCATCACGGAAGTGTCCACTTCCATGACGATAAATCGCGTGTAACAGAAGTGCTTTCGTCAAGGGTGACCGACACGTGGCATCCACCGTAACGGAATGCCGTTAAGCTATCGGGTCGGGTTTTGGATCCGATAACCCGTTAACAGCCCCGACCAATGGGGATTTTCCACGTGTAAAATCATCATTGGCTGGAGGAAACACGTGTCGGTTCACCGTTGGGACAGATGCGATCCTCTCATTGGACCGAAGGCGCCTATGATAAGGCAACACATGGCACGGCCCAACAGAGGCCCATTCCTGTGAAAAGGCCGGCCCGTTTGACTTGGTCAAAAGGTGGCGGGCGCCCACTGAAAGCTCGTTAACGAATTGTCGCATATAGCCCATTTAGAGCCCGCTAACCCAGGGCCCGTTACACCCTATCCGAATTAGGCCCAGTAGCGTCATCTGGGCCGTCCAATATGATTCAGCCCATTTTAACTTCCGGCCCATGTGTGGCCTATGACTTCTTTCAGCCCATATGAGGACCTTTGTAACTCTTGGCCCATTAACGGCCCATGGTGAAACTGGCCCGTAATCAACAGTGTATCACTTTATACCCATTAACGTCCCGTTATTCCATTGGGCCGTTTCCAGCCCAAGTTATCTTTCGGCCTTCTCAGGGCCCATTGATTCTTGGGCTCATTTGCAAGATTCGTTACATACGCCCGCATCGCTATTTTTGCTTGTGGGCCAAATTCAGCCCGTCGTTACAGTCGGCCCGTTTGCGGACCGTTAATACGTAGGGCCGTTTTCATGGTAAAAACCCGTTGGGATGTTTTCATAGAGTTATCAAATAAGGCCTATTAATGACCCGTTATGGTCCACGAATAGTACGGCCCATGATTGGCAAAATGATGATACGCCCCGTAGAAGGCCCATGGATCCTACGTCCCGTATGAGGCCCATGGATAGTACGGCCTGTAGAAGGCCCATGGATCGTACGGCCCGTAGAAGGCCCATGGACCCTACGGTCCATAGAAGGCACATTGATCCCTCAGGCCCGTATAGAAGGCCGATGGATCCTACGGCCCGTATAGAAGGCCAATGGTCCTACGGCCGAACGAAGGCCCATGGATCATACTGCCTGCAGGAGGCCCATGGTTACAACAGTCCGTGTGTTGCCATGATTATTTTGGCCTAGTTACCAAAAATAGGCTATTGTGGCCACTAGAAAAACACAGAAAAAGAACTGCAGTGACTACAAGCAAACAACAAAACAAGACAATAAGGAAATAAATAAGCAAGCAATTAAGGCTAGCCTATTACCGCTATTACACATATTACATCCACTGGGCATCAAAGTTTGTCACTAGTGCAAATATAGGGAACAAAGCAAAGATATTACATACATCGCCGTCAAAATTGGCCACCAAAGGCAAATAAACGCGGCAGACAAAACAAGAGCATAATCAAACAACTTCAAGAGCTCAAGAAACGTTATCCTAGGTATCCACCATGCGGGCAATAAGCTTAGCAAGCTGATTAACTTTGTCTGTTTGGCGCTAAAATCCTCCAACGCTTGTTGTTGCACCGAAAGTATGCATCTGAATGCTCCAGGACTTCCGCATGATCCTTCCGCTTCTTGTCGCAAAGACAACCGATCGATGTCTTTCAGCTTGTAGTTCAGACTCAAGAAACCGAACTGATTCAGACAGTTAGTTTGAATAGCTTGTGCAAGCGTTAGTGGCCAGTAACTCAAACACTAAACCAAGACAGGACTTTGGGGTTGTCTCGCTGTCTTCAAGATAGTCTTCCTTAGCTCTTTTATCAGCTTTGTTGGAGACCAACAAGGATGTGTCACTATCCTGAACCTTATCTACATTACTTCCTTTACCATTGCTTAATAAGGCACTCTTCCCCAATATTCTGTCAGCATTCTAAAACAAGAAACAAGCAGACACATAACAAGTTTAGCATGTACTAGTATATGAAACTCATTTCGGTGAACCAGTTCATTAGTAAGGTGGACAGGATTAAACTACCAAGTCTTCTATTGCCAAGTACTAGTACATAATAAAAGCATCAAACAAACATATATCTATGTCCTATGGCCACTGCATTGTCTTGCCAAATCACAATAGAGACACGGTTCAAATCATATCAGTTCAAGACAAAGCAGCAGTGAAAGAATACAAAGCGTGGGAAACTACACGGCACAACAAGATTTCAGATGGGTACCACGGGTCTACATGTACAACAACACTATTGGCTCTGTTGTGATGCTAGTAATGTGCATGATATGAAAGTCAACTGTATACACAATTGAAATTGAAATCAAAAGAGCTATTGATAAGAGCAAACCTGTTAAAGAAACATGCGTGAACATACCTAATGTGCCATTGGAGTTTCGATTGGATCCTTCACTTTACAAATAAGTTTGTATCAGTAAATACAGTGATACAAGAGCAAAGCAATCATAGTTAAAAAAGGCGCACCTAAGTGAGTGCTTAAGCGCGCCTAGGCTCTAGGCATTGGCAAAACGCATTGAGCATAACTACGCTTGATCTGTGCATAACTGCGCATAAGCATGCACTTTGGTCAGTAAAGCGCAAGGCGGTGGCAAAACGCACAATTAACACCTAGCGCTTTTTTGAACTATGATAGCAATGGAATCTTAAATTAGAACAGTTGTTCTTCAGGTTTAGGCACTTGTTCTACATGAACAGAGTACAATAAGATGCAAGAATATAATACTTAAAAATAGAAAATGAGCTCATAGACCTTACCACATTCTTGGTTCGGGACCAATCTGTAACAAGGCGTGCCCGATCATCGTCCGAAGAATGTGTCTCGGGAGAAAGTAAGGGAATTTGATGAGTTTCTTTGCGGTGAAGTACGTTTTCTTGTGTAATTCAGATATCGCCACCAAGCATCCTTGAAGATAGCAGAGGTATTAGCACAAAGTTACCTCATCCTGAGTTTCCAAATCAGTCCTTCTCTATAGAGAAAAATGGGAAAATTTGCTGTATTATAACCATCATGGAGGTAGGATGTATGGTACAAAGCAAAGTAATTGCCATGAATAACATTACTTACACATAACTCCTAGACAAACACCGTGAATCGGCATTTTCCTTCATCTTGAGATAATATTTCCAAGATGGGAAGATACACACATACGATTTAACAACATCAAATGCGACGGATGCTAAACTACGATTGGCTGGTTGTGCTTCCTCCACAGGAATAGGCATACTAACCGGTGGAGTTGAGGTTCGCCGTGATAGTCTTGGCCCTTTGGGCTTTGGAGCTGCCTTACTAATCGCTCTTGTTTGGGAGCTCTGTGGTGGAGATGGTCTTTGTGTCAACAGGAACTGGGTTACTATCGGCCGGGTTGGGGTTAGATTGGGTGAAGGTGGTTCTCTCCATCCATCGCAATGAGGGTTACAATCATGAGAGTTTGGGTTATGTGTGGTAGGGCTAGTTCTTGTGCATGTACAACCAGGGTACTATCTCCACCAAGAGGTAGCACTGTTTTATTTGAAGACCGTGTTTTTATTCCGCTAGATACTGGCATCACCCGCTCCAATTCAAATGGCTGATAAACAGGAAAGATAGTTGAATGTATAGACATTGTATGAGAGACAGATGCAATAGATAGTGTGGAAAAAGAGGGCATGAAATAGTTGACATGTATATTGTTTAACTAAAGTGGATAGCATGACATAATTTCACATATATGATGTCTATCTAAACTGGATAGCATAGCATAACATAATTCAAAGATATGATGAATAACTAAACAGGATCGCATGACATAATTCACCTACATGTTATCTAAGTAATTAGGATCGCATCATTTAATTCACATATGTGATTTATATGCTAAACAGAGGGCATTCGATATGATGTCTGAACTAAGAACATGGTGTTGAATATTGTGTATATGATGTCTAAACTATGCAATGCAAGACACCGTATGCATGATATGAGCAGTATAACCGTGCCAAGTTAGAGCATACACCTCAGTAGGGGAATAGGACTAGTCATCTATCTCTGAATCCATCTCTGAGGAGCTACCGGGACCCAACAAGATATCTGCTTCGACAGGTAGCACTGTCTGCTCTAAAGGACTTGTTTTCACTCCAGATTTTTCCATCTCCCACCCAAATGGCTGATTCGTAGGAAGAGTAGTTTAATGTACAAACATTGTCGACAAATGGAAATGTAATGAAGAAAAGGATGGGCAACATATCATTCAAATATATGATGCCTGGTTAAACAGGATGGCATTGCACATTTCACATATATTATGGCTGGCTAAAAGACATGAGACTGCATAATTCCCATATATGATATATAAACTGAATAGGTGGCATTACAGAACATGTCTAAACTAAGCAGATGACATATATGATGTCAAAAGTAGGCCTTGCAAGGAAACATATGCATGATATGACTAACATCATCATGCCATGGTAGAGCAAACACCTTGGGGGTAAATAGGAGTGGTCGTGTATGCAATCCGCCTCGAGCAGATATCTTCCTCTCGATTACAATCTGGAGAGGGGTGGGGAGGGTTTGCCATTGAACCCACCATGGAGCAATGTCAGCATGACATTGTATTGCCGCGCAAAACTCATCTCTTTTTCTCTATATGGTCAGCATGACTGTGTACAATATCTGACATGCATACGAAAAATATGGTGATATTATGTAAGGAGAGCATGCAGAAATTTGGAGTGATGGTAACAACCAGTGGATGGATCCAAAAATAATGATAGCAGGCTGATGATTGCTTTAAGTTAATAAAAAGACAAATGATGATTGCTTTACTATTTGTTTCCCACCCAAGATGAACAACATAGGCATACCCTAGGTGAACCAGATATTAGACAGACATACTATTCATTGCTACCTCGATATGTGCCCCACAACTAATTTAGAACTCAAGTTTGAACATTAATTTGGACCTGAGTTGGGAGTCCAAGAGCTGAACAGGATGATAAAGTAGCAGGTAAGTTTAAGCAATACATAACATTAGCAGAAACAAAAGAGTGCGACCTCTCTTGTGGACCCGTGTACTCCTCAGGTTCATCTGCTGAGTCGATGATGGTGATGCCGTTGGGGTGGGTGCCGGCGGCAGGGAAGGAGATCTGAGGCGGCGAAAGACGGTCAGGAGTCGTGATGTCTGGTTTGGTGGGTGCTTCTGTCGATGGAGCAGCTCAAGTGTGGTGGACGATGTCGCGGCAGGAGCATGACAAACCACACAAAGTTCCCTTCGACACGTACCTGTAACTGAAGTAATTCTGTAAGGGCACATTTGGCTTGCATGATTCTTAAAATGCAGGGATAGGAAAAACACTGGAATAGGATAGGAAAATGCACATGGTAAATAGAGCATTTGTAAACACATGATTTCCGTCAACTTGGGTGTTTGGTTTATAGGAATTGGAAGAGCAAAGGAATGCAAAGAAACATGGCCAAAATAAAGAGAAACCATATGAAAGCGTGTACAGTTAGAATGTTATTCTGGCACTACTGCACTTGGTCTTGTTTTCATGCATAGGATTTTGAAAAGTAGGTCCAGGTGGATGTTTTGCTTCTTTCGTTTTAACAAAATGCATGAATAATTGAATAGTAGAGTGCCATTGGAAAATTCCCTATTGCTATATTTTTCTGTTGAACCAAAATAGCCCTAATGGATCGACATGAATGTATAGTAATAAGTGATGCAACAAGTGTACAACCTCTTTGCCGTAGCCGTGTCGACCTCAGCATCATTGGGTTGGTCATTTGAAGCGCTTGAGGCAGAGGTGGCTGTCGGAGGTGTGGAGGAAGATCGAGGAATCAGAGACGACGCCCGTGGCATCGCTCTATTGTGATGGATCATTTCGTCGTTGGAGCAGCTGCGGTGAGCCAGAAGACGCCAAGGTGAAGCATCACAAGACGACATCATCAATCTCAAGTGGGATTCTAATAGCATCTCCAATAGATGATGTAAAATGGATGTAAAATTAACATCACCAAAAACCACCGACTACAACAGATGAGGTAAAAACTGTTGACTCGAACTTAAGCTGTCGAAACTAAAATTTCTATGTGGAATCTGAATGCTCTGTCGAAACTAAACGCAATGGTAGCAGAGAGGCACTTGACATGTAGTTTAGGAGGGCTGCAGTTCATCTTCAACCTACACCCCGAGCCGCCACCACCACCACCGGCGAACCGCTGCCCCAAGACCGCCGATGCCCGAAACAACTCGCCACGTCGCCCGCCTGCCAGCCCTCTAGGCCCCCCGCCCCACCCTAAACCCTAAGATAGATAGTGGGGTACCACTCCGTGAGCCCCCATCCCCATCGGGTGGTTCTTCCTTAACACGGTGAGCCCCCAACCCTGAAAATCGATCGACCCAAAAGTCGATTCATCGATCAAGTGTGGCTTAATCGAGCAGAGAAAGAAGATGAGCGAGGGGAGAGCAGCAGAAGGCACTGGCGAAGGAAGGAGAGCCCGAGCAGCAAGCAGCAGGGCGAAGCGAAGCGAGCGAGAGCAGCAGGCAGCAACAGATCCGGCTGGTACGGACGCCGCCACCGAAGGGCCTCGCACTAGGGAGAGCCGCCGTGGAGATGTCGCCCATGCACCGCTTCAAGGTAGCCGCCCATGGGGTGCGGGATGGAGCACCGTCGGCACCAGGAGGTCGAGTTAAGGAGAAGGTGCGATGCGATGAGTGTACAACCTCTTTGGTGGCGCCGAGTAGGCCTCGGCCGCCCGAGGAGTCGGTGAGGATGCTGCGGTTCCGGTGGAGCAGGTTAAGGCGGCGCTGTGGGGATGGAGCAGCCGCGATAGACGAGGCGATCGTCGGAGCAGCTCCCTGGAGGTGGAGGACGGGGCGGCTGAACCGACGGGACGGCGAGATGGACGACGGATCCTCATCCGGGGAGGTGGATGAGGGACGTCGAGCTGTTGCGGTGGACGACGTCGTTGGGGAAGAGGCTCCGTCTGGGCAGCGGTGACATGGCGGACGAAGGAGGGTGGGGTTTCGCGTATGGAGCAGAGAGGTTATGGTGGCCTGGGATTTCGAATGGCAAAAAGGGGGCGATGGGAGGGGGTGAAGCATGACTTAGGGACGCGCTTGTCCAAAATGTAGGGTGTGTTACAAAAGTACCCGGCACCGATTTGAACTAGCGGCCCTTTCGGCTCAGGGTTAGAAGGGGGATTTCGCGTGTCGGGATTTGGCAGCTGGAGGGAGTTTTCGCGCGCGTTGTAATTTCGGGATAGCAAGGCGCGGGTTGTGAAGGCGCAAGTTTTGGGAGCACGATATCTGAATTTTCGGGATATAACAAGACGCGGGTTGAATTTTAGGGACAAGCCTAACATATAGTAATATTGTACTTGTACGTACCAAATCAATTCGCAATTCCCTCAACCAAAAAGAAAACAAAAAAATAAAACTATTCACACCACACAAAGAGAGAGTCTTGCCCCGTTTTACTATACAAATGCTATTCAAAGCTACTCCCTCCTTCCATCTATATAGGGCCTAATGCGTTTTTCGATGCTAACTTTGACCAAATATTAGAGCAATGATATATGACATGCAACTTACACAAAGCAAACCATTAACTTTGTATGTGAAAGGTTCTTTCAATGATATAATTTTCACATTGTGCATGTCATGTACTATTAATCTTGTCAATAGTCAAAGGAGGTCTTAAAAATCTCATTACGCCCTATATAGATGGAAGGAGGGAGTATGAATCCATGTTATGTCAGATTAATTTTTTTCGCTTGCTATATAATGCATGTAACCTACTCATACCAACATTTTAGTGCATTCCAAATGTCTATACACTACTAGGAAAACGGCTATAGATGGAATTGACACTAATGGCGCACCAGACATGTGGTGCGCCATTAGTATATACTAATGGCGCACCATGTGTTGGTACGCCATTAGTGTCCAAATACTAATGGCGCACCACATCCACGGTGCGCCATTAGTAAAAATATTTTTTTTAAAACAAATTTCAAAACTACTAATGGCGCACCGTGGGAGTGGTGCGCCATTACTAGTTGAACTAGTAATGGCGCACCATGCCACGGTGCGCCATCAGTAACTTGGCCACCACTTCCACCGAATGCACCCCGCCCCCACGTGGATCGCCTTTTCAGTTTTAAAAAAAATAAAAGAAAATGATGAAAATGTCAAAAAAATAAAAGAAAATAAGTTTCCCATGTGATATGTGGTCTAGTTGTTGGGAAAATTTGCAAATATGAATTTCGACTTCATTAGCAAAATCTCGCGAGAATTTGTAAAAATGGGCATAACTTTTGCATACTAACTCGGATGAAAAAGTTTTTTATATGAGAAATCATCTACTCGAAAAGTTACATCCAAATTTAACCGGGGGAACCCTGTTAAACATTTTCAAAATCCTCAAAAACCTAATAGAAAAAAAGATACGGGGCTTTTAAGATTTGGAGAGGCAAAAAAATTCAAAAAAAATCAAACTTACTAATGGCGCACCTACCCATGGTGCGCCATTACTATCTTCCCGCCTTCAAAATTCAAAATAAGTCAAAAAAATAAAAAAAAGTTACTAATGGTGCACCTGCCCATGGTGCGCCATTAGTATCTTCCCTCCTTCAAACTTCCAAATAAGTCAAAAAAAATTAAAAAAATTTACTAATGGCGCACCTGCCCATGGTGCGCCATTAGTATCTTCCCGCCTTCAAAATTCAAAATAAATAAAAAAAAAGTTACTAATGGCGACTGCCATGCAGTGCGCCATTAGTATGCCGTATGTATGGCTGGCCGTGGTCCTCTCCTCCTTATCTCTTCATTCCACCTCTCCTACACTCCATCTCCTCCTCTCCTCCACTCCATCTTCCCTTCTCTCCTCCACCATACTACCCTCCTCCTCTCCCATGACCTCCTCCTCCTCTCCGCGACCTCCTCCTCCTCCTCTCCTCCCTCCCTCCCCTCCCCTCACGATTTCTTCTCCCTCCTCTCGGGTGAGCTCCTCCTCCTCCTCTCCGTGAGCTCCTCCTCCCTTCTCTCCGTGAGCTCCTCCTCCCTCCTCTCCTCCCATCCCCTCATGGTTTCTCCTTCCTCCTCTCCGATGCTCCGATGAACTCCTCTCCAGCGACCTCCTCCTCCTCTCCGGCGATGTAGGCGAGCGCCTCTCCGGTGACCTCCTCCTCCTCGTCTCCGGCGAACTCCTCTCCAGCGAACTCCACTCCGGCAAAAGAACACGGCAAAAGAACGTACAAGATCCAAAAACAGGAACAAATTTTGAAATAATGTCGTGCCAAAAAACAAGCAAAAAAACGAGCAAAAAATGGGCAAAAAATCACGATCCAGATCCAGATCCAGATTCAAAATTCAAAAATTTTCAAAAATACTAATGGTGCACCGGTGGCCTATACTAATGGCGCACCGGTGGCCTATACTAATGGCGCACCGTGGCCTATACTAATGGCGCACTGCCTGGTGCGCCATTAGTATACCAGATACTAATGGCGCACCATCGGTGCGCCATTAGTAATAAATACTAATGGCATGGTACTAATGGCGCACCGGTGGTGCGCCATTAGTAGGCAAAACCGGTGCGCCATTAGTAGGCCTTTTTCTAGTAGTGATACTACCGCTGCAATTCGAACTAAATTCCAAATTTCGGCGGTATTCTGGTCTTTATGGAAAGCCAGAAATGCTGCCACTTTTCATCACATTTACCCGCATGATCCGAGTGTGCTGTTTTTTCAAATAGCTTACTGGATGTCATACTGGCCTGGCTTACAGAGAAAAGAAGGGCAACAGAAGCTGCGCGACGAGGCAGCGTTGCTGGTTGATGTTGCAAATGGCTTCTTCAACAAGAGCATAGGATGGGCGCCAATGACAAGACGTCTGGGAGTGGGTTGAGAGCTTTTCTATGTTTTGAGTCTCTTCGCTGGAATATCGTGTAGTCTATGTCTGGATAATATGGTTGTTCTAAATGCTGTCACTGTTTAGAATAGGTGAGGGTCGGGGATGGAGCCCTGTGTGGTAACCATTTTCCTCGTAGCTCTTCTTTAGTCTTTTCTCCCCCCTGGAGGCCAAGGTAGGGTATCTGGGGCTGAGAAACAAACTTTTTTATGACTCTGTTTATTCGGTTTCTTTTCATTCAATGAAATGAAATCGGGGCGTGCCCCTCAATTCAAAAAAAAAATCGAACTAAATTTTAATTTGTTTCTCTATTTCAATAAGAATCTACAATGATGATTGTTGCCAACTTCGACCATCATTCGTGTATTACCTCAATAACACACCACATGATTACTATAGAGATAGATATGAACTATGTGTACTACATGAACTCGAATTCTATTTTTTGAATACACTTGATTTTGATTCCAAATAATAGTACATTTGATGTACTAACTATATATTCATAATCGAAACCATGTTCCATACGTACACCGTGTTTATCACACAAAGTATAGTGCCCCGCCCCCTATATTATGACAAGTATTTAGACCTGAGTTGCAAAAGCCACACATTAGCCCAAATTATAATCAATGTTCTACATTATGATATCTTCTTCAAGTATCCGTATCCACCTTTTTATAATGAATTATGATCTTTGTTCGTCTTTTACACCTTCACGATCCTCTTCTATTTGTAGCTAGCTAGCGCTAAGTTTCTATCATGCATGCACACGCCCGCCCCCCTCACACACCCTTAACGTCCCCTCCATCGCGCATGTTCATTATTTCTCTTTAGGCCATCCACCAGTGGTGTGTGTAGGCCCCCGGCTCCTTCTTTTGGGCACACACCGGTCGATATACCTCTCTAGCCAAGTGTGCCTACAACAAACACATATATACTTCCCCTCTTCTCCTCTCACCGTCCATGCCCCCATATGTCCAAGACGATTCCACGCAGGTGCACACTCTCGCCCCTCTTTTCATTAATCACATGCTCGCACACTCCTCCCGCCTCGACATGGTAGGCCTCTCGCACCACCTCCTAGCCACACCCTCTCCCCCTGTCTGCCTCTCCGGACCTTATTTGCTTCTAACACATGCAGGCGTGTATATGAACTGATCTCCCTACATATAGCCAGGTCGACTATAATTTGTTTTCACCAAGCACCGATACACTTACCTTGCTAGTTATGTCTCTCCTTTCCTCGGACACAAGATGGTCGATCTTCCTATGTAGTTACGCATGCTTACCACAACATATCTTCTCCCCTCATCATCCTTCAATACCTCCCGACCCGTCTCTCACACGCACATGCATAGACAGACAGACATCCCCCGCCCTCTCTTATTGATATTGCACTCATATCCTCCGTTTGTCAAGAATGCCTCACCCACCATTTGTGAGACGCCACTCCACCACCAACCCTCCGACGCTCTACCTTTGTCTTTTTCCCAACCTTATTCCTTTGCTACACATATCCATTGATGTCGATCAATCTCCCTCAAAACATAGCTAGGTCTCTCTCCTTCCCCACACATATACTAGTCGACCGGTCTCTACCCCCCCCCCCACACCGATAGTCGAACGTTGTAGGTAGGTATCCATGCCACGGAGAAGAACTGCACCTCTGCCCTCTCAAATTCCAAGAGGCCAGCCGCCCTGTATCTTTGACGTGGGCAAACACAAATTCGATGGCACTCTTTATCGATCGCGCAGCCACACACTTCATCCCTGTTTTCAATTCTATCGATATCTCACGTCCATGACTCTGTTTCACATACATTGCATATGTTACATTTTTCTGATTAAGATATCATCAACACATTGCCTCTGTTTCGCACAAACCATCTCTCTCACACCCACCCACGTACATACCTGCACCTAAAGAAGAAGTGCACGCAGGACGCACGTACTCATGTCTCGTTCCCGGCCACACCCGCGCGGGTACACGGTGGAGTTTGTTTCTGTATGAAAAGGCATCAAACATGATAACTTGACGCGTGTAGCGGTTGTTTACTCGAAGGAGGGTCGGGTACCACGCCTAGAATATAAAACGATTGCTGTGGGGAAAATGGAAAAATGGGTTTGTCTCTTGTGAGTCTCGTCACACAATCTCACACAAGGCCGCCGTGGCCTCTCTCTCTCAGCGTTGGTCAGTGATCCGACCGCATCCCGTCCGCCGGCGGAAATGGAGGATGTGCATCGTCTCTCCATTCGACGGAGTTGAGGCAGCTCGTACCGTCTGCGGTACCCGCCGTTCTCTCCGACCAAGCTCCGGCGCGGTAGGGCCTTCGCCACTTGCTCGCTGTCGCAGTATGGGCAGATCCCGGCCACCGGCGCCCTCCTAGTAACATCCCGACGACCCTCTGGTATAGCTTTCTCCGGCCTTGCTCCACTACCCATCTTCCCACGTTGCTGGATGTGGATCTTCTTTAGTTGTTTGCTTAAATCGTATCTCGGCCGGCGTACTTTCCATCTTGCAATCTCGTCCTCAAACCATTTTTGATAAACCACCATGTGCTATCTTTCCCTTTTTACATGGAACATGCTTCTTTTTTGTTGGCGTATGTGTCTTCAACTCGTGTTATTGGGCAATAATTGTTTCCTTTCGACCTCCTCTTGCAAACAGGGCTATCCATTTTCACCTCGTTGCTATTGCGACCTTTTGGTGAACTGCACAAATCACTTTTCTGAAGAGTGTTTTGTGCAGTTCCGCCAAAATGTCACACAGGCAACGTTTTTACATTTATGTGGGACTGCAGAAAGGGAGATTGGTTTTGCTATCCTCCTCATCCAACTTCGTGCCTAATCTTCTCCAACAAGAAGTTAGTCCTAAAGAGAGATCATAGAGGTGGTCGGCTTCTATTTATGTGTGTTATGTTTCATCATCTAGTTCCACTATTATTGTAATCACACTGACTGGATATCTTTGCAAACAGGGATGGTCCGCCTGATTTTAGTGGAGCTGCACAAAATGATTGGATTGTGGTGTCCTTCATACACCTCTATTTTGGCTACAGAGCTGGGTGAAACTAGCTGCCAAGCAATGAACACTGTGCCAAGGAAATGGAGCCATGCCTATGAAAAACATCGATCAATTATATTTTTTTCTTTATTTGTACACCTTCTCACAACTTTGTCTTCAGTTGTGATGTGAATATTGGCGCTGATCTGCGAACCATTGAGATGCATTAGCCGTGGTAGTTTCATTTGTATTTGATGGAATGTTGTAACGAGATAATCTCGAGGCAAGACACATGAATCCTAAGTTGAAACCTTTTTTTCCTCAAGGGAACCAGAGTTGAAACCTTCATAGCATCACAAGACAATTTCATCAAAATTATGCGTACATATAAACAAATCCTGAAGGATTGATTGCAATGCCAGAAACAATTCAACTTCGTTTCGCCGACATGTTGGACATCCTTCATCCGGCTCCACCTGCCATGCAGCAATATTGAGTGCACAACACAACTTCAGGGAAAGATTCACCCCGGTCGTTGCGCCACAGTAGTAATGACAAGTGAGCAGTCAAATCACAGAGCCCCACCTTCGCCACAGTAAGTTGCTCGGACGAAGCAACCATCATTTCTTTGTTCCTTGAATCCGCTGGTACTCCCATATTCCCATAGTAATAAGTTGCTCGGGCAAATCAACCATCACTATATCCGCTCACGTGTGATGACCACATGAGCTATCCATTCAGATTGCATGTTAAAAAAAATAAAGGTCGATAACTAATGCGGCAAACTTTCAAAAAAAAAACTAATGCGGCACCTCGGGCCAACGCGGCCAGATCGCATTTTGCACGAGAAATTACACACCATGTTTCGTTGGCATGTGGTCCCATTCCAACATATCAGTGAGACGACGGCGAGTAGTTGGAGTATTTCCGAACCGATGTGTAGGCCGGGGCGCCCCTTCGTGAATCGTGGCAAACTGGCAATCGTCCACTGACTCTTCACCTTCCCCTCTCGATACGGAACTGCTGTCGCACGCTCTTCCTCTCCCTCCTCCATTTTCCTTCAGCCCTTCACGCTTTCTTCTGCCATTGTTCGATCGTCTTCTCGATGGAGGGAATAGGACGGAAACGACCCCGTTATTCTTGCCCCGATCTGAAAGATGACGTGGTGGAGGAACTCATTGATCGGTGCGACATCATCACCTCGGCTAGCATGGCAGGTTCGTTCAAGCCCATTCTTGACTCAACTAATAAGATCATTACAAGGAACCCAAGAGTCAAGGAACGATTTGTTCTCCCCTATCTTCTTCGCCGTGACCCTGATGACTGGCGCCGTCACGACGGAGGCCTCGCCCTGTGCAAGTTGATGCCGCTTGATAATGATATGTATGATGTTAAGATGCCATTGCTTGAGGGCAAGGCTTGGGCAGGCGCAAATGGAGATTGGGTTGTTTACATTGGGTCCAACTGCGAGTGGGAACTTGTGAATGTGTACACTTGTGACTGGGTTCCACTTCCAAAAATCTCAGCAGACTCCCTAGAGGTTGAGCACACCGGTATTGTACGCACGTTCAAATACAATCATGGTGACTATCTTGTATGGAAGATAGCAACTTCTCGAGTTCCCACCCGCTCTTGGAATTACAACAACTATGAATTTGTTGCTATCTTCGACAAGCTTGTTGCCGTCGTTGCTGGTTTGACTCGATGGACATTGCTCAAAAATCAGTTTCTGTACACGCATAAGTACTATGATGCAATTCAATACGAGGGTCTTGTGTTTGCTGCCACCACTCGTGGTACTGTTTTTGCATGGAATCGTTATGATTTCGATACGTTTGTCTTCCACCATAATTATAATTGTTTCATCCACATGCATGCGGGTTAGCAAGTTTCCCTTTACTAATTAACCTTCTTCTTGTGTTTCCAAGGTCCTGTGAACATTCCACCACCTATACTTGAAAAATTTTATAACCAAGGGGGAGATGACGATGGTGATGATCACGAGCATGAGGATGAGCAGCGCCCATATACTCGTTGGCACCTGGCAACTAATTCCGATGGATCACCTCTTCTCATGTGTATACAGCCCACTGATGATGTTACTGCTAAGGAAGCAGGTGTAGTCTCCCATGGTCGCACTCTCCGGACCTATTCCAACACCCATTGCATGGTATTCGGGATGGATACTAGTGTGCTAGCGCCAACACCTTCTCCCTGGTACAGAATTGATAGTCTTGGGGAAAACTCGCTCTTCCTTGGACAAAACTATCCGATGATGGTGAAAGGCGATCCAACTGCTGTTGACACAACGTTACTAGCACCATTTATGAGAAGCAACTGTGTTTATACCTTGACATTAGCGTGGTTCCCTACCCTGGTACTAATATAGTAGGCCGCTTCAGCCTGGATGGTCAGTCCTGCATTGGTCTCAAGATCGACAATGGATGCCCCGTCCCAGAGAATCACTTGTGGTTCAAAGCAAGCGTTTCCAACGCCGAGGAATGGTTGAGTTGAAGTTCATTTCATTGCTTGTTATTTTTTGTGTGGTGAAAACTTTGTATTTATAATGTATCCTCGTTGTCAATGTGGGTTTATGACCTGTTGTATGTAATAAAATGATATGCCTGTGATAAACTTACTAAATTTATGAATGGCTTTCGAGTTGCTTCTGTGAGTGACTGGTGTGACGAGGCAAAAAATATTTTTTCCGAATACATAATTGTACGTGCATTGCAACAGGTTATCGGATGAGGCCAATCAACAATAGTAGTACACTATTTGTACAAGCTTCACATGCTTCGCGCGTCGTGCGGGTGTTTTTACTGTAGCCATATTGTACTACGTAACCAGCACCTTGAATCCTCGATACTAGTAGTACTATATAGTAAGTAGTAGGAGTAGTAGGGTGGCATGGGCCAGAACAAGCATTCACGTCCAGGAGTACAGCACACGCCACCAGCACGACTTCCATCTCACACTATATTTCTTGGAGTCCGTGCTAGAGCAATCTCTTCAACCTCATCGTATCTCTAACTCAGCCATCGCGCGGCGGGCGAGGTGGGGGTTTGCCGATAGTCGGTTTCCTCAATTGCGGTCCCACTTGTAAGGCCAACTCCAACGCTCTATCAATATATGGATGCACTCTTCTTCCCAATACAAAAACTTGCATCCATTCTACTCCCTCTGTTCTACTTGTCAAAATATATATGTATCTAGACATGTTTTAGTATATAGGCACATCCATTTTTGGACAAATGGAAGTCAAGTATTTTGGAATGGAGGGAGTACACAATAAATTTTTTAAGTTAGCACAACTAGTCTAATCCGAGAGCACAACTGAAGATTTGGTCGGGTTCTTCCTCCTTTTGCCGACACGTGGGACATCCAGCATCCAGGTTGTGTCATGAAAGAAAATAGAGTGGTAGTTGATAAGTTGAAGCCACGAGATGTGCATCTTGGGTTAAACTATAAATAGAATCTTACTACTCTTGAGTAATTCCAAAAGCAGCCACCGAAGATCTTTCTTGGATTTGTTTTTCATCACCAGCACATCGAGGTGAAAGATGTGCAGGTTCAGTGGGTCCTCTTGCGTTTTCACTGACATGTGGGGCCGCATGTGAGCAAACAGACGATGGGCTCCGCGCGTCTGCTGGCTGGCTAAGAAGAGAGATAGAGGAGGGCTGAGCACGGACTGCAGGAAATTTGTTCTACGTAACCAGCACCTTGATATTCGCGTGTGGTTGTTTCTAGAATAAAAAAGGAAGGCATAATCAAGCTTCTCGTCGTTCTGTGAGTTGACGGGACACATCAAAGTTATTTAGTGCTAGTAGTACGTGCTCTCTCCAAAAGGGCTGACCATGTCATTGCTACCATCCCGTGCTCCGTTGTTGGGTACGTGCATTATTCACGTGCCATTCACGTGCCATCGAGGAGAAAAAATATTGCGTAGGTGCCATCGAAGTGCACGACTCACTTACGGAAAAGGGTTTCCCCCCGCTTTCCCCCTGCACGACTCACTTACGCACTGCTTATCTGATTATCTCCATTTTCTTGCATGACACGCGCAGCTTGATGCTAGATGTCTCGCGTGTTGGGAAAAGGATGAACAAAGCTCACGTAAAAGAAAAGAGTTGAAGAGCATAGA
The DNA here is from genome assembly GCA_021437245.1 of Aegilops speltoides. Classification (NCBI taxonomy): domain Eukaryota; kingdom Viridiplantae; phylum Streptophyta; class Magnoliopsida; order Poales; family Poaceae; genus Aegilops; species Aegilops speltoides. The sequence continues at coordinate 368,936,962 of CM038142.1, forward strand.
TTCCCGACGACCGAGGAGGAGCAACGAACCTCGCGGTGGAGCGTCTGCAAGGAACCTTGCACATTTTCCCCTGTTTTTTCCTGCCGGCCCACCTATAAACAACTAAAAGAACATGAACTTTTCGCTAACCACTAGAAACAGTACATCCGGATGCTAAGTTGAAGATGTTTTATACTCCCTCCATTCCCAAATATAAGTCTTTTTAGATATTTCACTAAGGGACTACATACGAAACAAAAAGAGTGAATCTACACTCTAAAATATGTACACAAGCCAACACACTAACTCCATCCGATCCAACTCATGCACATACGCGCACAGCATGGAGCACACAACGCACATACACAAGACGTGCATGCACACACGCTTGGCCGCAGAATGCACGTGAATAACACATGCATGCGCACACACTCCGCTGCATGGAGGCGTGCGCCATCCGCGTTGACGTCCGGTTAGTGGTGCTACGGCGAAGCTCGCACGCAACGGCGCATACGCCTCTCTTGCAGCACCTCTTTGCCATCGTTGCTCAACTACTAGTCAGAGACGAAGACGACCGCAGCCTCGGCCTTAGAGCTGGCGCCGATGGAAAAACACGCACGCTACAGGCACACGAGCACATACGGAGTGCCCACGATGTGGTGGTGGTGCGTCCCCAGTCCCCTCTACTCCTTCTGCGCAAGTTGTCTATCAAGGCGGCTGCATGCTAATGATGATGTCGGTGAGATCTTCTAGGACTCAGATGATGACGAGGAAAATTATGAGACACAAGGTGACGTACACCGTCAAGGTCCACGGTCGAGGGGGTGCTTGCAAGTGCTTAGATGTGCTTAGAGCAAGTACTATAGAGCTGAGTTAGCGGGCTATAAGGAATAAATAGTAGTATATTTCTGCTAGTTGGAGGAAAGAGAAGAGGAGAGAGAAGGTAAGCGGGCTCTTCGTGAAGAGCCAGCTCTAGCACGTGCTCCTAGGCACTTTGTAGTACTACATGTTGAGTATAAGATGGGCTGTAGGCTTATAGCCAGCAGCTGGCTATACTATTAATGCTCTTTAGATGAGGTGCTAAGTGCAATAAATGGCTTAGTAACTCAAGTGTTCAATGCATAGGTGCTTAGTTTATTGGTGCCACATCATATTTTATGCCTACGTGGTAGGCTTAGCATCTATACATGGTGGAGCACTAGGAGAGGCCAAGGCTGGTCATAGTGGGGAGTAACTTGTACTGTAACATATTACTATGGTACTCTAAACATCTCTATAAACCGGAAAGGAGGGAGTAGTAACGTAGACTAGTGTCATATGCAGAGTATGGGAGCACATGATATTTCCCCGTCCGGACCGATCCCAAGTTGGCTTCTCACCTTCTTGGCCCAACAAAAACCCCTCCCCCCCCATGGCTTCCGCCTTGGCGCCGGTGAGCCCGCCGCTCCACATTGATGGCAAGTCAGGGCGACGCGACCTCTCACTGCTTCCTCCGTTGAAGCGGCGCGCCGACCGAGGGCACCGCCCGCTTTACGCCCGACATTTCAGACTACACGGTGGATAGTAACTTTTAGAGCAAGTACTATAATTCGATGACATAAGCAGGCTATAAGGATTTAAATATAGTATTTGTGCTTAGTTGAAGGAGCGAGAAGAGGAGAGAGAAGAGAAGCGGATTGTAAACGTGTAGCCGGTTGTACTCCAACATACTCTACTTGTGAGATAAAAGGTGGGGCCATTATTAATGATATTGTATTTATACTAAAGGGACTAACGGATGCCTTAATTACTCCTTTTTTGAGATAAACCTTGGTGGGGTATTATTGACTTTTTTTGAGCTATTATTGACTTGGACGTGGGGTTTGGGGGCCAAAGGCCTACTATTATACTCCGATCTGACATGCTCTACCCTAGCCGTCGCTGTATCATTTGGTTTCGCACCGTTCCAGATCTTAGCGCCGCCACACAATTCTTCTTCAGCCCTCCTTCCGGCGTGCACCGCGAGAAGGGACAACAGTCCTCCAAAGCCCACCTTTCGTGATCCTGTACGGGAGAGGGGCGATCAGGTTTTTGGGGAGCACACTCCTGTGACTGCTGCCAGCGACGACTTCCTCAACGACAGCCTTCTTCCCCGACCTCGGTAACCTCTTTATCAACGACATGAGTGACAACATCAACCACATCGGTTTCGCTCCCACAGACAAGATGTGATTCTGTCCTCCTAGTTTAGTCTGCATCATTACTTTGATGTTTGCAATTATCGTCATGATCTATTTACTGCTGATTCGGATTAAATCTCATACTAAATTGCTCATATATTCAACAATCCAATCCAAAAACCTGATCATAGGAAATTTACTCCAAGTGGTTTTGCTGCGCTTTTGAAGCCGCCTACTTTTAAGGGGGTGCAATATAAAAGGTGGCGCACAAGAGTAGTATATTGGTTTCAGATCATGTACTGCTATGACGCCACTAAGGGTAAGCCTGAGGGCGATCTTAATCCTACACAGCAGGAAGCTTTTCAGAACATGGATACCCTCTTCAAAGCCGCCCTGCTGAGTGTTCTTGACGATTCCATTGTGGATTCGTATATGTTGTTTGACAGCAGCAAAGACATGTGGGCTGCGCCGAGGCCATGTTTGGGCCCTCGGCGCCGCAACGAAGTTGTACGTCATGGAGCAATTCTGTGACTACAAGATGGTGATGAGCGCCTGTTGTTCAAAGCAGACTCATGAGATCTGATCACTCTCTAAGGAACATGAGTACTTTAAGTGTGTGTTGCCGGACAAAATTGTTGCTGGGACCATCATTGCCAAGCTTCCACCTTCGTGGAACGATTTTGCTACTTCTCTAAAAAACAAGAGACATGAGTTTGTTGTTTTGGATCTCATTAGCACTCTTGATTTTGAGGAGAAGGCGAGAGCAAAAGACACACGTGCTCGGGTCACCGAGGGAGCTTCTAGTGCCCACATGGTACACGAGAAGAACTTCCAGCCCAACCAGCCCCAAAACAACAAGAACAAATCTCAGGGGAAAGGCAAGTTTGATGCAAAGAACAAGACGTCACATTCTACCAACTTCAAGAAGAATTTTCATAACGGGAAGGGATACAAACCTCAATTTTGGTAGCACTGCACAAAATTTATATGGCTGCATCTACCTGCTGTCAGCTAACCTCATGGTGTTCCAGGTATTCCTACATTCGCAACTAGGTACAATGACCACCGCAAGATGAAATTAGCTTATTCGTACGTTGACTTGCTGAATGCAGTGCGGAACGATCCTGTCATGTGTGGAGGAGCAAACAAGCAGTGCAGCCAAAGGTGGAAATCAACCAAGGATTTATGAAATTATATGTAATCTTCCTCAGGCAGGTCAGTATCCCCTTCGTCCAGATGATCGTGTTTTGTCATGCCGAGCTATTGATATGTGCTACTGTTTTGCAACACCGTTTAAGTATAGCTACTGTTTTCCTATCTTTTCAGATTCAGGACAATGAATATGATATCAGGGGAACTGCACAATATGGACCCATGTTGAGTCATCTCTATTGCCTCATGTGTTTGCTGCAAATGTGTCAGCATCAATTACAAGATGAGGCAGCTAGCTAGTTGTGGAGTTGCCAACATGCTCAAAGTGCTCGCAACATTGAGAAGAAAAAAGCATGCCTAGGAAATTAGTGCGTGCGCAGGGAGGCCCTTTGCTCAGAAAAGCATCGACCGATTTTCTTTATTTCCACACCTTCTCACAGTTTTGTGTATTGGTTATAGTATGGTGAATCATTGAGATGCCTAGACATGCTGAACTTTTGTTCTTCTGAATGTTAGTTTAATGTGAGTGTTCAGATCCAAGATCAAGATCCTCTAATTTGGTGGATGCACACAGAGAAAATAAATCTCCTTAATTTACTCCATAACCACCCTATTAAATAGGCCTAGTAACAAACCAGGCGCATGCAGTGGCCGGCGGGCACATGCATCCTGCATGCATGGCCAGTCATGCAGCAATGCAAAAGAAGAGAGCGGTTCTTGGGAAAAAGCGAGTAGTTAGTGCAGCGGGCCTTATAAACACGAACAGCTCACTCTCCCGCTTCCGTCTCCCCACCCAATTCCCCCCGCTCCCCAATCTTCCTCACTCGTCCAGAAAACCCCGCTCACCTTCTTCCTCACTCGTACAGAAAACACCTGCTCCTCTTCTTCCACTCCTACAGAAATCCCCAGCCCTCCTTCTTCCCCACTCGCACTGCCACTAGGCTCGTCTCTCGCTACTCTGCTCAAACCCGTGAGCTCGGCACGACGCCCACAAGGAAAATGGAGTCGGCTGGCCCCAGAGCCAAGAAGATGAGGTTTCGCTTGGGCGATGCCGGTTGTAGATCCCGCACCCGGTAGCGCGGGGAGAAGCGGCGAGCCCCTCCCACCCGGATCTGAGGAACCGGTAGAATCTCCGGTGGACCGCATCAGCGATCTCCCGGACCTCATCCTTGAGGAGATCATCTCACTTCTCCCCACCAAGGGTTGCTGCCGCACACAAGTCCTCTCAACTCGGTGACGCCCTCTATGGCGCACCGCGCCCCTCAATCTCGACTGTTGTCAGATATCTGTCCTTCCTGAATTTGATCTCATGAGAGCTATCGTCTCTTCTCACCAGCAGGGCCCCGTTCAATGCCTCTGCATCCCGACAAGCTACCTGCTATCCATACCCGGCAAGGTGGACGCTATCGACATCCCCGAATTCGAAAACTCCAGCAGTTTGAGTTCTACCATTACCACGAAAGTTTCATACCACGAACATACCAAGAATTCGTGCCCACACCACCGTTGTCCATCTCACAGTTTTCCTCCTCTCTCCACACCGCCACCTTCGCCCGGTGCCATCTACCGACGATCTGGTACAAATGCTTCAACTCCCATCGCTAAAAAACTTTCGCTTGTGGTGGTTTATCCGCGAGGCCTCATCAAGACAAGATCATCCACTCCGGTTGCCCTACCCGAGCGCTTTGTTGATTGTTTTCGGAATAGAAATCTGTATCAGTTTTCTCCAAATAAAGTCGCCTCACCTTAAAAGCATTGGAATTTGTTTTGAAGGACAACAGCTCATCAACGAAGATGCCCCTTCACTTGAAAGGTTGCTCCTTCATAATTGTTATACACCTTCGAAATAACGCTGCCTCTCGCGCCCAAACCGAGACCTTGGGTGTAATTCGTGACCCGTTTAATAATCCCAAGGAGTTGGTGTTTGGCTCCTCACCTTTTCAGATACCGTAAATTATCATCTATACATTTGTAATCATATGTTGCATTTTTCATTTGTGTGCATAAGTTTTATATCATCTTGGAGTACACTTTGGGCACTAGTATTATGTTATATGCTTAATGAAGCGTTCATCCATTGATAGCCTATCAATGCTGCTGGATTCTGTCAAGATCATATATATCATAATGTATAGTTTTGATCTGGACATAGTTATTGGCTTGCTGCGATGCTTTCGATCTCTGGAGAATTTATACATAGAGGTGATGATTTCATGCACATTGAAAGACCGTATATATTGTACTAGAATTAACTGTTTAGCTATCGTTCTTTGACATACTCTTTTTTCAGACCTTAACTGTTTTCAATCTTCATGTCTACTTACGCAGAACCACATGGAGAAAAACATATAACCAATCGTTGGCGTAATAAGCACAAGGATTTTTTCAGTTCTCATGACATTCGTTTGAGGACAATAACAATGGGACGATATGCATCCAACCAGGGAAACAGAAGCTTTGTCACATTCTTCCTGTTGAATGCGAGGTTACTATTGTCCATGAGGCTTAGTTTTCACTGCAAGAGATTTCTCACAGACGAACATGTTGAAAAGCAAAAAAAAGAAGTTTCAGGTGGACAAATGGGCTTCTAAACGTGCTCGGCTTCTATTTACAACAAGTTGTAGACATCCTAAAATAATTTTTTTTGCACAAGATGTTGATTTTATGGATCAACCGATCCATTTGTTTGTGACTGCAAAAAAGAGTGGTTGAGTTAGATGTTACTGTCATGTTCAATCTGGGTTTTGTCTAAAAATTTGATGAACAATTAATGGCTTTTTGTACCATTTGTATGCTTGTCTTGCATGTTGTTGCCCTTGTACTCCCCTCCACCCGCCACTACACTGCCGCATCTTCCATGGCTGCTGTTCGTTCCCGTCCGAGGCCTTGCCGTCGTTCTCCGCCTTGGTTAGCTCGCTGTGCTCGCCTCCGTCTGTTGTTGTAAACATGGTCAACAACCAAGAGGAATCAGGAGATGACCATACGTGGAGAGGCTGACAGTAGGGACCCACCAGGGTCATTGCATTTCGCAAGCAAGTGCCTCGTTATTACAAGCCAAAACAATACTTCCTCCTAATTGTTTGACAACTAGGTTCCATGCCATTGTCAATGTAGTTAATAAACGAGAAAATTACACAACAAGCGGATAACACCAGGGACCCAGCAGCTCGCCCAGTTGTTTTTGAGTTTCAGAGACGGAGCTCAATCACTTGTTGGCTTGGGGCTGTGGTCTGTCTAGCCCACGCTTACGCTTTTATTAAGCACATGACGAGCCCAGTTGATATTTTTTTCTTTCTGAAATTGGCTAGCCCAGTTCTTTTTTTTGGAGTATACCAAAACCGAGGCCTACTTGCTTTTCTCAGCCCTGCTGGGCTGCAAATCTTTCAAGACGAGGAGGGATAAGAAATGGGCTTCCCCAAAAAACGGGCTATAAGTTGTAAGAAATGGGATGTACATTTTTAAACCAAAGCCAACCTGCAATTGCATTAAAATATCATTTTTTTTCAGGATTTCTCTACTCTCTACTCTTATAAAAACCAAAGCCAACTGGCAATTACATTAAAATATCATCTTTTCATCCACAAGATAAACTACTCATACAAATGCATCTTCATGTTCCGTGCATTGAACGAGCATCTTGCTAGTTGATTCTAAATTTCATTCTTTTTTTTGCGGAGAATTGTTTTTTGAATTTTATTTTGATATAATTTTTTGAAAATTATTTTTAACGTGACTTGGAATTTTGTGATTAAAAGATTTTGGACCCCACCGAAATATGCAAAATTTCGTTGAAGTTTTTAGCAGTGCCCAGAATATATGGTCTGTAATGCTAATAAAAAGAATATGGGCTTCAAATATCCTTAAGAATTAGCAAATGGGCTGTAAATTATTGAAAATAATGGCTAATGGGTTGTATGCTGTTTTCCACAGATTTGGAGGCTGACTTCTGGGCCTACTATGTTGACGATGACGCTCTCCTAATTTTTTTTGACGCGAACGCAAGGCTTTGTCAACTTAGTCAACACATAGCAGTGACTGTTGGATGTCCATCCAACGACCGCCGTGCTTCTTCAATCTCTAATCTTCCTGCTCCAGCCGCCCAAACCAGCGCCATGGGACTGCTCGCTCCCTCCTCCGTGGTGGCTGTCAGGCTGCCGCCAGGCCATCCCTCTAACCACCCACACACCCTGTTATTTTTCGGCGACATCAGCCTCACCCCACAGCCGACCCGTCAGCGCTCGTTCTCCCCTCAGCATGGGCATCCACTGCGGTGGCTTCGCCGGCTTCGGGTGGTTCTCTTCCTGGGCCCCGCCCTCGTCCATCGCGTTTGTGCTCTCGGCGCGGCGAGGTCAACATGGTCAACAAAGAACAGCCATCGGAAGAGGCCGACAGTAGGGGCCCACACAGGAAAATGCCTCCTTAGTATGCGCAAAATAATGATTCCTCCACCTGATAGCTGGGACCCATTGCAAGGGTCTCTGTATTTCATGAAAAAAACATTACCCCCGCTGTTAGCTTGGACCCACCGGAAATTCCTCCTTATTACGCACAAAAAAAATGAATACTCCCCCTGCTGGCTGGGACTCACCTTGGTGGGAGGCTGACTTGTGGGCCTACTAAGTTTACGGGGACGGAGGGCTTTGTCAACTTTAGTCAATATGAACGACTCTAGGTCTAGTGACCGTACGATGTGCATCCAACGGTTGTAATGCTTCTTCAACCTCTGGTCTTCGTGTTCCAGCCGCCCAAAGCAGCGCCGGTCGTGCCGCGTGCTCCTGCCTCCCGTGGCCTGCTGTGATGCCGTGGAGGCCTCACCGCCCCCTACTACTCCCACCGCTGGCCAGGCCATCCCTCTACCCACCCACACGGCCACACCCCCTGTTATTCTACGGCGATGGCAGCCTCACCCTCGTACTCCTCTTCGTGTGGGCATCCACTGCTGCGTCTTCCCCGGCTCCGCGTCATCCCCTTCCTAGGCCTCACCGTCGTCCACCGCCGTGGTGCTCTCGGTGTGGCGTGCTCAATGTGGTCAACGACCGACTTCCATTGGAAGAGTACTGAGGGAGTCCTGGACTAGGGGGTGTCCGGATAGCCGGACTATCATCATCGGCCGGACTCCAAGACTATGAAGATACAAGATTGAAGACTTCGTCCCGTGTCCGGATGGGACTTTCCTTGGCGTGGAAGGCAAGCTTGGCTATGCGGATATGTAGATCTCCTACCATTGTAACCGACTTTGTGTAACCCTAGCCCTCTCCGGTGTCTATATAAACCGGAGGGTTTTAGTCCGTAGGACAACACAACCATTACAACAATCATACCATAGGCCATCTTCTAGGGTTTAGCCTCCTTGATCTCGTGGTAGATCCACTCTTGTACTACCCATATCATCAATATCAATCAAGCAGGAGTAGGGTTTTACCTCCATCAAGAGGGCCCGAACCTAGGTAAAAACATCGTGTCCCTTGTCTCCTGTTACCATCCACCTAGACGCACAGTTCGGGACCCCCTACCCGAGATCCGCCGGTTTTGACACCGACATTGGTGCTTTCATTGAGAGTTCCTCTATGCCGTCACCGATAGGCAGGATGCCTCTTCCCATCTTTAAAGACGGTATTTTCGCCAAAGGAGCCTTGGTCGCCGGCCAAACTATCCGGCTGGGCGGTTTTCTCATGACCGCCCGTTCGGCCACCGCTTCGATGATGACCTCTCGGGTCATCGAAAGCAATCTTCACGTCAACTCGGAATTCGCCGAGCAGCTGGATCCAATAGAGCTCTCGTCTGTAAACGAGCTCTTGGACCGCATCGCCGCCCTGGGAGTTTCTACAGACTACAATCAGACTGGGCTTAAAACCGATCTGAGAGAGATTAACTCTCCCTAGGTTACCCACCACGTCGTGGTGGTAGAGGAACAACGCGGCGACTCTTCTCCTGTATTGAAAACTAGTCATGTCCGGGCTCCCGAACCCTCCATGCCGGATTCCCGCGGAGGGATGGACTCCTATCAAACACTGAACCTAAAGTCGCATCGACCGACTCGTTGGACAACATCCAGCAATCCAAGCTTCCAATTGAAACTTCTCGCCCTTGAGCCTCGAGATGGGTAGGGTTCCGGACTCAATTCCACCCACCCGCCCTGACATATGCAATCTATCTCTAATCCGGCAAGAGCCCGCTGAAATAGTACATCATTACTGGGCCAGATTCCTCCTGGTTATGGACAGGATAAAGGACTGCCGAGAGGAAAACACAATTTCAATTTTCTGCAATAATTGCACGGACGAGGGAATCTTGAACGCCGTCCACCGTCGTGAAATTACACGCCACGACCAAGGCCCATAGTACGAAAAGTATCAGGTAATGTAGAGTTTCGGAAAACCGAAACTAAGTTTTGGGACAATCCGCCCCGAATACAAACCTAGTCCGCAACAAAAGGGTGCATTACACTCGTGCACGGTACAAAAACCAAAAGCAAAAACCCCATAAAGGGCACGGAACCGTCATCGAGGGATGGCTTAGCGGACCTCAGTAAAATTCACAAGATGTAAGGCACCACCCCAACACATAGCCTTCGAGCATGTTGGATACTGCGGCAGGTGGCCAAAAGTGGCGAGGAGCTTCTAGCCCCGGAAAACCATTCCAACAATACCAGTACGGTATCAACAGTCTTCGAGACTTTCGCATCAAATAATATGCGGAAACGAACAATCCGCAGCCTCGCCGAAGTCTACCAAGTAGCAACAACAAATCCATGGAGCGACACGGCCATCACCTTCAACACCAGCGAGGAACCTAAATTCCAAACAGCCCGAGCACCAGCCGCATTGGTCCTCAGTCCAATAGTGGATGGCTTTCGTCTTACCAAGGTACTCATGGATGGCGGCAGCGGACTAAACCTTATCTACGAGGAAACTCTTCAAAAAATGGAAATAGACTGGAGCCGCATTGAGCAAAGTAGCACAACCTTCAGAGGAATAATCCCTAGCCAGGAAGCGCGCTGCACAGGAAAAATCACACTCGATGTGGTGTTCGGCTCGCCGGACAATTACAGGTCCGAAGAAGTCACATTCCAGGTAGCCCCGTTCAGCAGCGGATATCACGCTATATTAGGACGAGAGGCATTCACAATTTTTCAAGCCATACCCCATTACGGGTACATGAAGCTGAAAATGACTGGGCCCGGCGGAATAATCACTCTCGTTAGTGATCCGGACATAGCATTCCGCGCCAATAACAAGACAGCCGCATTAGCCCTGGAGGCACTATCCGAAGCCCTAGCGGCAGAAGAACTCATCGCACAAGGCTCTCACGGTGAATAGGGACAATGCGATACTCGACAAGAGATCCAAGTCCACCTCCTTTAAACCAGCAGATTTAAATAGTAAAATTCCAGGTCCATCCAACGGACCCAACAAAGACGGCCTCCATCGGGCACGCTTGAACCTCGATGTAGATGCCGATCGCGAGAATTCCTTCGAAAATTGGGACATCTTTGCCCGGCACCCTTCAGATATGCCAGAATCCCACGCAGACAAGCGTAACACAGCCTAAACATCCTAAAGGATTCAAGCCACCAAACAGTTTCACGGTGATTTTCCAACCCAAAAGACAGCAATGGGAGAAGAGCTAGCCAAACTATTGGAAGCCGGATTCATCAGAGACATCAAACATCCGGACTGGCTAGCAAACCTGGTAATGGTACCAAAGAAGGACAAATCCTGGCGCCTATGTGTCGATTTTAAAGACCTCAACAAGGCCTGCCCAAAGGATCCCTTCCCCCTCCCCTGCATCGACCAAATAATCGATGCTACCGCAGGGCATGATTCACCGTGCTTCCTTGACACATACTCCGGCTACCATCAAATCAAGATGGCGGAAGCGGACCAAGCCGCAACGGCATTCATTACTCCATACGGACCATTCTGCTTCAACACGATGCCCTTCGGACTTGAAAACGCCGACGCAACATATCAGCGCATGATTCAGACATGTCTGGCTACCCAGATCGGCAAAACAGTAGAGGCACACGTAGACGACGTAGTCGTCAAAACCAAACACGTCGAAACTCTAGTAGACGATTTGAGGCTTGCATTCGACAACCTCCGGGCATATGACATTAAGTGAATCCGGAAAAATGCGTTTTGGCATCACCGAAAGCTCCTCGGCTTCATTGTATCCGTAGAGGAATTGAAGCAAACCCAGCCAAGATTCGAGCTCACACACTGGATATTCAAAAGACCTCAAACAAATACAAAATTGATCGATGCGTGGCGGCTCTAAGCCGCTTTATCTCCCGCTTGGGAGAAAAGGCATTGCCCTCTATCGCCTCCTCAAAGACCAACACTTCGAGTGGACGGATGCTGCCACCGCCGACTCAAGAAATAAAAGCCATATTGGTAACAAATCCGTCCTGGCTGCGCCTAACCCGGGCGAACCAATGTTGTTATACATCACGCAACACATCAAGTTGTAAGCGCGTTCGTCGTTTAACGAGGAAACGAAGGGCACAAATTCCCTCTTCAAAACCATTGTACTACGATCCACCGCCTTAACTCCCGCAAGTCCGTTACCCGCACTATCAAAAGATAGCGATCACGGTGTTCATGGCATCCGGAAGCTCGACACTACTTTCAAGAGTGTTCGATACTTGATGGCCTCAAGTACCCTCAACGACATTATAAACAACCGCGACACGATGGGCAGGATTGCAAATGGGCCATTGAGCTCTTACCATTCGATATAACTTACAAACCTCGGCGAGCTATAAAGTCGCAAGTTTTGGCTGACTTTGTCGCTGAGTGGATCAAGTCGAACTCCCTAAAGAGTCTGCGCGATACTCCAATTGGATTATGCACTTCGACGGCTCCAAAATGTTTGCCGGATTGGGGGCTGGCGTCGTATTGACGTCCCCAACCGGGGACACAGTCCAATACGTACTTCAGATAATGTACATGGACTCCAACAATGCAGCCGAATACGAGGCCCTCCTACATGGCCTTCGGATGGCAATCTCCATGGGCATTCAACGCTTAGAGGTGCGCAGGGATTCAAACCTTGCCATATCCCAAGTAAATGGAGACTTTGACGCCAAGGATCCGAAAATGGCAGCCTATCATAATGCTGTCCTAAGAATGTCAGCTCATTTCGAAGGACTTGAATTCCACCACATAGCCCGGGATAATAACCAAGCAGCTGACGTATTGGCAAGCATCGGCGCAAAACGTGACGCTGTCCCTCCAAACATCTTCCTGGAACGGCTCTTTAAGCCATCCGTACTATGGGAAGAGCAGTCCGGAAATAACAAACCGGAAGCAGCCGCACCACCCGACACAGAACAATCTGACATAATCGGCGATTCAGCCGATGAAATAACACCTTCAGCCCATGAAATAATGGTAGTAATCGCCCCGTGGACAGAGCCATTCCTAGCCTACTTGGTTAGGCAGGAACTTCCCGAAGACCAAAATGAGGCCCGCTGCATAGTTCGGCGATCTAAAGCCTACAAGGTCCATGAGGGAGAACTCTATAAGAAAAGCACAACCGGAGTCCTTCAAAGGTGTATCTCCGAAGAGGAAGGGCGAAACCTTCTGCCTGAAATTCATGCCGGACTAGGCGGACACCACGCCGCAGCTCGTGCCCTTGTAGGAAAGGCATTCCATACAGGATTTTATTGGCCGACGGCCGGAGCAGATGCCCAGGACTTAGTCCAAAGATGCGTCGGTTGTCAGCTCTTCGCTAATCAGAGCCATATGTCACCCACCGCCCTCAAAACTATACCAATTACCTGGCCGTTCACGGTCTGGGGGCTTGATATGGTTGGACCCCTTAAAGGGGGAACCCACAAGCAAAAATACCTATTGGTGATGGTGGACAAATTCACCAAATGGATAGAGGCCAAGCCAGTTAAAACGGTAGAGTCCGGACCAGTGATAGACTTCATATCCGGGGTAGTACACCGTTATGGCGTCCCCCATAGCATCATTACCGATAACGGCACAAACTTCACGGCCGACGAGGTTAAACTATGGTGCAAAAGTATGGGCATTAAGCTCGATTACGCTTCAGCCTATCATCCTCAAACCAACGGTCAAGTGGAACGAGCAAATGGTCTAATAATGAGCGGCATCAAACCCAGACTAGTGCGGTCCCTTACGAAATCTAACACGACCGGGTAGAGGAGCTTGACTCAGACTGGGCTGCGACAACGCCCAACCGTACTACCGGATTCACACCATTTTTATGGTATACGGCGCAGAGGCAGTTTTGCCCTGCGACATTATTCATGACTCACCTCGAGTGCGGATGTATGAAGAAAGAGAAGCCGAGCTGGATCGGCAGGACAGTTTGGACGCATTGGAGGAAGAACGCGACGTTGCAAAGGCTCGTTCCGCATTCTATCAGCAGCAGGCTCGAAGATACCAAAGCAGAGAAGTAGGGGCTAAAACTTACAATGTTGGTGAACTAGTTCTACGCCTGCCGGACAAGAAAAAGGACAAGCTCAAGCCCAAATGGGAAGGCCCTTTCATTATCGATCAAGTCCTGACCGGCGGGGCGTACCGCCTGCGAAATGCATCGGACAACCGACTCGAGCCGAACCCATGGAACGCAGTTCGTCTCCGAAGATTCTACGCCTAGCGCCGGACTAAGAGTTCATCTCCTTCCTCCGTCCAAATTTTTACATTTCAGCTGTCTTTCGTTTTCCTCTTTTCTCACAACCTTTTTCATAAAAGCCTCTAAAGGCCTACTTGCGCATTGTTCGCACACGCTTGATGTGCTATCCGCACTCATTATACCTGGGGGCTTCTTTTCCAGAAGCTTAATTATAAGGGCTTCATGCCCAGACACGGTCAAACTTCCACGTGTACCTTTTATTCACCATTATATGCATCGATATGACTTAAGTTTTGGCCAAGCTGGGTTGCTCGCTCTCGTGCTTACCCCTCACGCTCCCGATTGTTGGCTAGGAGGTAAAGGAGCACCTCTGCGACAGTTATCGCGGGTCACCGGATGTGTACCTCGATGGGTGAAGCCGAAAGCTAGCGTTTTAAGGGAATATTCGGTCGGTGACTTGAAAGATGATTTTTACCTATTTATTTATCTGCCTCGTGATGTTTTCCTGCTCTCTTCGCAGTCCGAACATGCACTTTAGGGCATGCCTCCCGAGGAAAGGAACCCTTAACGAACTATTCTCCCCGAAGATGTTTCTTACTAACCATGTAATATAACATAACTAGTTGGGCACTTGTTTGATAAAGCACTAATGACCCCTACGCTCGGTCTCCACGCATGCCCGGTTGTTTCTTAACCAAGAAGGTATTCGACACACCTGCACTCTAGGGTCCCGAGGTTGAAGCGAAAAGGTCGGGAACGACAAACGATCTACAATCCGGCTAGAAGGCATTTTACATGTCATTTTAAAATACATTGTCAAATCGAAACACTGTATTCCTCCTCAATCCCGTCTAACAGGCTGTCTAATTTATAGTACCGTTGGGAATATTTAGTGGCCAACTCTACTTGGCCGTACACTAAACTCACAGTGATCTCCTTCCCATCGGGCCCCACAGGTTCGACCTCAGCCATGTGGTTGGGATCCGTCTTCTTGTACTGTGTCTTCACCATGGCCCAGGCCTCCCTGGCACCTTGGCGGCAGGCCGAAATCTTCCATAAACGGAAGCGCTGCCGCACTCCTTGAAGCTTCTCCGCAAGCTCTCCAAGGCCCTCGGGTAGGGAGAGGGATGGCCATAAGGCCTGGACGACGCCGCCATTGCATGCCGAACTCGCTCGAGCAGCAGCACCAGCTCGAAGTTGATCACCCGCTGATACGGGCATCTCCTCAGGGGCGACTGTGAGTACACCTCTGAGACATATTTTGTCAATTGACTTCCTCGCCGAACTCTTCTTTTCAAAGGAGTTCGCCAAGCACTTACTATAGATGCCGCGACGAAGCGCTGATTCTCCTTCACGGAGCTGCATAGCTCAGCCCAAACACCTTTCAGCTCTTCTCCAAGCTGGGCGTGGGCATCATGAAGCTTGTTCCTTTCTCGCTGCACCTCGTCAAGACCCTCTCGCCGGCCTTGGTGGCGCAGAGTTCTTGCCTGTCCGGATCCTGTCCGGTAACACCTCCAATGTCATTGTTAGACTTGCACGCACGCCGCACACCACTTATCTTTTTAAAATAATGTGTTACCAGGAGGGGTCCCTGTGTTTCCTCCTGCGGCAGCAAGTGCGGCCTCAAGTTGGGCCTTACACTCTTGCAGCCCCGAGACAGTTGGGTATTCTTCTATAAGATCCTCAGATATCAAATGATCCTTAAATCAGTTACTATAACTACTTTAAGTCTCGGGGCTCTTGGCATATACAACTATTAAAATCTCTTACCCGTATGTCTTTTACATACCGCTCCGTGGCTCGTCAAACCATCTTGAGTAGCACGGAGGTGCGCGCCCCTAACGCTAAAGGCATTCAGCGCCTCAGGGAGAAGCACGTCACGAAAAACTGTCCAGTGGCGCAGGTTCATGGCGCTCCACCTCGGACTTGGTGGCGGACAGTCTGTCGGCATCCTCCGCTGAGGAGTATCCGGCTCGCGCCTTGCGCCGCCTCCCCTCGCACTGTGTGTTGGAGCCTGGCTGGCAGAGGCTGGGTTGGCAACCTCTACACCCGCAGTCCGGCGGGCGCTTTTTCTCCTGCAAAAAGTCATGAGCATTCAAACACTTCCTAGGAACATTGTTCTAAATAACAAACTATGAGCTATACCGTTGCGGCGACGTTTCGATCCGCGCCGCGCTCCTCTTCCGCCTGCCGGGCCGAACTGACCCTTGTTGGCCAGCTGCCGTGGCTTCGCCTCCTGGCCTGAAGGCATCCCCTGCGAGACACCATTGTATACGGTGGTCAGATATGCGCAAGGACGGAATAATGGTGTCAGGACTTCGGTCACAATCACCTGGGAAGCCGGATATAGGCCGGGGTAGTCAGCCGTAATGGCAACTAAAGCATTATCCATGCTGAGTTGGTGGAACACCTCGTCGATTAGCTCCACCTTTATGTCCGGGTCCTCTTCGGAGGCTGGATCTTGGGATCTCTCTGGATCCTCGGGTTGTGGAGCCGGACTATGTATGCCCTCCACACCCCGACGCAGCTCCTGCGTCGAAAGCATAATGTAAGAAACTTAAACTTTGAAAGCATGGGTCGGACACACAAAGGGTTCGCTTACCCAACGCCGAGGGTTATTCATGGAGAACCCATTCAATGGGTTCGCTCGAGGAAATCCTCCTTCTCCCCTTGTACAGCCGGACAGATCTTCACCAAGTCTTCGCCGATCCCGCCTTTATGCCATGACGAGTGGCATCGTCCTCCCCGCTGAAATCCCACATGGGTTGGCCCTCATTGCAGCGGCTGCACCTCGTGATAATGCACGTGGCCATGAATCCAATCATGGTCAATCCGAATGGGCCAAGAACCTTATCCGCCCATCAAATAATGGACGCCTTGTCTTCCTCCGGTGGGGGCTCCGTGGACGCCGACTCAGCGTTTCTTCAGAGGAGCATTATCAACTCCGGAGGCCGATCCAACAGGTCGATAACGGAGCGCCTTCTACATAAAACCATTCTGAAGGCCAGTCTTCGGACGCCTTCTTAGGGGTTCTGGATGGATATCCGGTCCCGGCGATGCGCCATATTTCGTCACCGCCCACTTGATATATGGACCCCTCGTGAGAGCGGGGTACAAGGCAGAACAACCTCTTCCACAGCGCAAAATGGGGCTCGACGCCCAGAAATAGCTCGCAAAGAGCTACGTAACCCGCGATATGCAGAATAGAGGTGGGCGGAGGTGATGGAGCCGAGTCCATAGAACTCAGAGCCCGCGGAGGAACGGATGTATAGGAAACCGAGCCCCTTATTAGGTAGGGGACGGCATACTCGCTCCCCTTTGTTGGGACCAGGGGTAGCCTCCGCTTGCTTCCCACCTTTGTAGGTGGCCAGCCCGCTCGAACCGGGACCATGAAGGCCGGAGGGGATATACCTCCGCTTGGAGCATCACCAGCTCACAGCGGGATGTAACATCTCCTCCAATCTCTGGCAGAGGGCTGGAGCGCGAGAGGAGGAGCCGTACGACGGTCCATGATGGAATGGATTTTGGTCAAGCGCTCGATGAGTACTCATGAAGGAAGATGGTGTGATTTGATCTGGATTCTTGCCTCTCTTATAGGCAGATTATTTGCGCAGCTAGGGGGTAAAACATAAAAGATACCCTGGCTTTTCGTATTCGTGCGACGCGTGGAAGAAGGCCATTATTGGGCATGGAAGCCAAGAAGTGCAACATTGATAAGGAAGTCGGGCACTGTTCGGCGGGTACATGGAACTTAAAGGAGAACCCGCCTTGCAACGCCGAGGGCTATATACGCGCTGGACTTATCGTCATTGAAGCCTGGTTCGGGGGTGTCCGGATAGCCGGACTATCATCATCAGCCGGACTCCAAGACTATGAAGATACAAGATTGAAGACTTTGTCCCGTGTCCGGATGGGACTTTCCTTGGCGTGGAAGGCAAGCTTGGCTATACGGATATGTAGATCTCCTACCATTGTAACCGACTGTAACCCTAGCCCTCTCCTGTCTATATAAACCGGAGGGTTTTAGTCCGTAGGACAACACAACCATTACAACAATCATACCATAGGCTAGCTTCTAGGTTTAGCCTCCTTGATCTTGTGGTAGATCCACTCTTGTACTACCCATGTCATCAATATCAATCAAGCAGAGTAGGGTTTACCTCCATCAAGAGGGCCCAACTCGGGTAAAAACATCGTGTCCCTTGTCTCCCGTTACCATCCGCCTAGACGCACAGCTCGGGAACCCCTACCCGAGATCCGCCGGTTTTGACACCAACAAGTATCAGGCGTGGAGAGGCCGACAATTTGGTCCACGGCGCCGCAAGGAAGTGCCTCCTTATTACGCCGCAAAATAATTATTCCTCCACGACAATGGGACCCACCGGACGGGCCACCATATTTCGCGAAAAAACGTTTTCGACCGCTGGGACCCACCAGCTACACCTTCGCATGCAAGGAAGTGCGTCCGCAAAAACAAAACGATTCGCTTCGACCGCTGGGACCCACTACTACATCTTCGCACGCAAGGAAGTGCGTCCGCAAAAAACGATTCGCCGACCGCTGGGACCCACCAACTACATCTGCAGTAAGGAAATGCTCGATACGGACCCACCGGTCGAAGCGTAGGTAGCGTTGTTATTCGTCGCGAACGGTACGCACATCTTGGTCGATGTAGAGGCGCCGCACATGTCGAAAGCAGAGGCGCCGAGACGTAGCATGTACACATACGCATGTGGTGAGGATGCAAGAAAGAAAATATGGCCACGCACGTACATACGGTAGGGTCTCAACGCCTACTCGCGACACGATACATGGATGGGTCGGAACGAGAAACAAAGGTCGCTGCCGTGTTCATGGGGAGCCAACCGACTGGGTCGGAATAAAATGCGTGGTCGTGTTCATCGGGAGGGCTTGGACGGAACATGACATGGAAACGAGGCCTGGCGTAGCGCACAATGGAGGAAACAGACCTCCTACGTTCGGAACGGGGTCCTATTGATCGGGAGGGGTGTGGCGTACCGCAAAACGGAGGAAACAGATCTCCTACGGTCGAAACGGGGGGGTCCTGTTGATCGGGAGGGGTGTGGCGTACAGCAAAACAGAGGAAACGGACCTCCTACGGTCAAAACGGGGGTCCTGTTGATCGAGAGGGGTGTGGCGTACCACAAAACGGATGAAATGGACTTGTGTTGGAGCGCTCGTGTCGAAACGGGGGTCCTGTTCATAAGGAGGGGTGTGGCATACCGCAAAACGGGACTCCACGGGATATTGTTCATCTCCACCGTCGACCTCCTCCAGCCTCCACGGGATACTGTCGACCTCCTCCATCCTCCACGGGCTCCTGTTCATCCAGCCTCCACCGCGCGCTACTCCACCGGCTATTGTTCGACCACCCCTCCACGGGCACCCCTCCACCGTCTGCTGTTCATCCAGCCCTCCACACCATGGGGTACTGTTCAACCAGCCCTCCACGGCCACCCTCCACCGCTCACTGCTCATCGAGCCCTCCACACCACGGGTCCTGCTCAACCACCCTCCACAGCCCACCCTCCACCGCTTCATCGCTCATCCAGCCCTCCGCACCACGGGTCCTGTTCATCCGAGCCAACGCCACCACTCACCGCTGATCCAACCCCCCGCAGCCCTCACTGCTCATCCAATCGATCGGCTTCATTAGCGCAGAGCGGCGAATCGCCCATCGGGTTCGATTATCAGCCATCGATCGATCGCCGTTCGAGAACGCCAGAGTTCGTCTGTAATCGCCGGGTTCGTTAGAGCCCAACACCTCACTCGGGTTCGATTAGAGCCAATGCCTCGCACACAAGCGCCAGACGAGAGAGAAACGCGATCGCTTCGCCCTCGACCTTCAACCGTAACCGCAACTCCTCAAATTTTCCTCCCCTCGCTTCTACCACGGTTTTTCCGTCATGGACGGCCCAAAGAATGTCATGCATTGCGTCTCCGCCCGCCCAGACTAAAAGCCCATTTTCATCATTATTTTTGTCATAGAAGTAGGAGCCCACCACATCTATGATGATACCGGTTTTGTCACAATTATCGCCATAGAAATGTCATATGTATGACAGAAAAAAAATTTGTTCGGCCCAAAATGTCACGGATGTGTCTTTTTGTTGTAGTGATAAACGGAGAAATCATCCATGAATACCTCACAAATCTTTTCACAAAAGTCAGAGAATATAGCCATCATGCATCTTTGAAAGGTAGCAAGTGCATTACATAAACCAAAAGGCATACGTCTATAAGCAAAATTACAGAAAGGGCAAGCAAAAGTGGTCTTTGCTTGATCGTCCGTTGACACAGGTATTTGAGAGAAACTAGATTAACCATGTAGAAAGCAGAAATTTGTATGTTTGGATAGTCTTTCTAGCATTTGATCAATAAAAGGTAGAGGGTAATGATCTTTTTTAGTAGCTTTATTTAATTTACGGATATCAATTACCATCCTATAGCCTGTAATAATTCTTTGCGGGATCAATTCATCTTTATCATTAGGAACAACAGTAATACCTTCCTTCTCAGGGACACAATGGACATGACTTACCCACTAACTATCAGCAACTGGATAAATTATACCTGCCTCAAGGAGCTTTAGTATTTCCTTTCTTACCACTTCTTTCATCTTAGGATTTAATCGTCGTTGGTGATTAATAACTGGTTTGGCGTCTTCCTCCAAATTTATTTTGTGTTGGCATAAAGTGGGACTAATGCCCTTAAGATCATCAAGAGCATATCCAATAGCAGCACGGTGCTTCTTCAGAGTTTTCAATAATCTTTCCTCTTCCTGCTCTGAAAGGTTAGCACTAATAATAACATGATATATCTTATTTTCATCAAGATAATCATATTTAATAGTATCAGGTAATGGTATAAGCTCAAACACAGGATCACCCTTGGTGGAGGGGGATCCCCTAGGATTTCAACAGGCAAGTTGTGTTTCAAAATAGGACCCTATTTAAAGAATATTTCATCTATTTCCCTTCTTTCATTCATAAACATATCATTTTCATGGTCTAGCAAATATTGTTCTAAAGGATCATTAGGAGGCATGGCAATAGAAGCAAGACCAATAATTTCATCTTTACTGGGCAATTCTTTATCATGGGGTTGTCTACGAAATTTAGCAAAACTCAACTCATGAGACATATCTCCCAAGCCAATTGTAACAACATCCTTTTCGCAATCAATCCTAGCATTAACAGTATTCAAGAAGGGTCTACCAAATATAATGGGACAAAAGTCATCTTGTGGGGAACCAAGAACAAGAAAATCAGCAGGGTATTTAATTTTCCCACACAAGACTTCAACATCTCTAACAATCCCAATTGGTGAAATAATATCTCTATTGGCAAGCTTAATTGTAACAGCAATATCTTCTATCTCAGCAGGTGCAATGTCATGCATGATTTCTTTATATAAGGAATGAGGTATTGCACTAGCGCTAGCACCCATATCACATAATCCATGATAGCAATGATCTCCTATTTTAAAAGAAATAACAGCCATGCCTACAACAGGTCTATGTATCTTAGCATCGGGTCTAGCAATGTTAGCAGCCTATTCACAGAAATAAATAACATGTCCATCAATATTATCAGCCAAGAGATCTTTAACCATAGCAATACTAGGTTCAACTTTAATTTGCTCAGGAGGTGTATATGTTCTAGTATTACTCTTATGAACCACAGTTGAAGCTTTAGCATGATCCTTTATCCTAACAGGGAAAGGTGGTTTCTCAACGTAAGTAGTAGGAACAATAGGATCACTATAAGTGATAGTCTTTTCTTCAACTGTAACAGGTGCAACTACTTTTACTTCATTGGGAGGATTATATTTAAACCACTTCTCCTTAGGGAGATCAACATGAGTAGCAAATGATTCACAGAAAGAAGCTACTATCTTAGAGTCAAGTCCATATATAGTGCTAAATCCACGAAAAGCATCGGTATCCATAAAAGATTTAATACCTGACTCCTTACCATCATAGGAATCCCAATCTTCAGAGTTGCATTTAATTCTTTCCAATAAATCCCACTTGATTTCAATAGTCTTCATCATATAAGAACCAGCACAAGAAGTATCGAGCATGGTGCGATTATTGAGAGAAAGCCGAGCATAATTTTTTTTGAATAATCATTTCTCTTGAGAGCTCATGATTGGGGCATGAATATAACATTGACTTAAGCCTCCCCAAGCTTGAGCGATGCTTTCTCATTCACGAGGCCAAAAATTATATATATAATTACGATCACGATGAAGAAGATGCATAGGATAAAACTTTTGGTGAAACTCCAATTTCAATCGTTTATAGTCCCAGGTCCCATATCATCACATAGCCTATACCATGTCAATGCATATCCCTTCAAAGATAAAGGGAAAAACCTTCTTCTTAACAACATCGGTCATACCTGCAAGCTTAAATAATCCACAAACTTCATCCACATAGATAAGGTGTAAATCGGGATGCAATGTTCCATATCCTGCAAAGGGATTAGCTAGCAGTTTCTCTACCATACCCGAAGGAATTTCAAAGTAAACATTTTCACTAGGTTCAGTAGGTTGAGGAGCAACTCTTTGCTCTACTAGTCGGGGTGATGGTACCCCAAACAAGCCCCTCAAAGGATTAGTTTCCATAGTAACAGGTGACTGTAAATTTCAGCACACTATATAAATGTTTCCTTACCAAGTTCCACTCACCAAAGGCGCTTCACTCCCCGGCAACGGCGCCAGAAAAGAGTCTTGATGACCCACAAGTGTAGGGGATCTATCGTAGTCCTTTCGGTAAGTGAGAGTGTCGGACCCAATGAGGAGCGGAAGGAAATGACAAGCGGTTTTCAATAAGGTATTCTCTGCAAGCACTGAAATTGTAGGTAACAGATAGTTTTGTGATAGGATAATTTGTAATGGGTAACAAGAAATGAAAGTAAATAAAGTGCAGCAAGGTGGCCCAATCCTTTTGTAGCAAAGGACAAGCCTGTACAAGTTCTTATATAGAGAAAAGCGCTCCCGAGGACACATGGGAATTATAGTCAAGCTAGTTTTCATCATGCTCAAATGATTCGCGTTCGTTACTTTGATAATTTGATATGTGGGTGGACCGGTGCTTGGGTACTGCCCTTTCTTGGACAAGAATCCCACTTATGATCCCTATTGCAAGCATTCGCAACTACAAAAGAAGTATTAAGGTAAACCTAACCATAGCATGGAACATATGGATCCAAGTCAACCCCTTATGAAGCAACTTATAAACTAGGTTTAAGATTCTGTCACTCTAGCAACCCATCATCTGCTTATTACTTCCCAATGCCTTCCTCTAGGCCCAAATAATGGTGAAGTGTCATGTAGTCGACGTTCACATAACACCACTAGAGGAGAGACAACATACATCTCATCAAAATATCGAACGAATACCAAATTCATATGACTACTAATAGCAAGACTTCACCCATGTCCTCAGGAACAAACGTAACTACTCACAAAACATATTCAGGTTCATAATCAGAGGGGTATTAGTATGTATCAAGGATCTGAACATATGATCTTCCACCAAATAAACCAACTAGCATCAACTACAAGGAGTAATCAACACTACTAGCAACCCACAGGTACCAATCTGAGGTTTTGGTACAAAGATTGGATACAAGTGATGAACTAGGGTGTGAGAGGAGATGGTGCTGGTGAAGATGTTGATGGAGATTGGCCCCCTCCCCACGAGAGGATCGTTGGTGATGACGATGGTGATGATTTCCCCCTTCCGGAGGGAAGTTTCCCCAACAGAACAGCTCCACCGGAGCCCTAGATTGGTTCCGCCAAGGTTCCGCCTCGTGGCGGCGGAGTTTCGTCTCGTAAGCTTGCTTATGATTTTTTCCAGGGTAAAAGACTTCATATAGCACAAGATGGGCACCGGAGGGCTGCCAGGTGGCCCACAAGGCAGGGGCGCGCCCCCACCCTTGTGGCCAGGGTGTGGACCCCCTATGGTACTTCTTCCGCTCAGTATTTATCATTAATTCCAAAAATGACTTTCGTGGAGTTTTAGGACTTTTGGAGCTGTGTAGAATAGGTCTCTAATATTTGCTCCTTTTCCAGCCCAGAATCCTAGCTGCCGACATTCTCCCTCTTTATGTAAACCTTGTAAAATAAGAGAGAATAGCCATAAGTATTGTGATACAATGTGTAATAACATCCCATAATGCGATAAATATCGATATAAAAGCATGATGCAAAATGGACGTATCATGCAGCAATTCTCAGCGAGTGGGATTCTAAAGACCCGCTCATGGCAGCTTATCGCCGGGCGGTTGATAATATTGCTGGTCACTTTAAGGGTTATCAGGTGGATCACCTTGATCGACAGAAAATTGAGGCGGCTGATGCATTGTCCCGGCTTGGGTCTCAACGTAAGCCGGTGCCCCCTAATGTATTCCTCGACGTGTTACACAATCCTTCGACCAAGTTACCGTCTGAACAAGACCTTGCTATCCCTGACCAAGAGGCACAGTTGGTGGCAGCTCTTCACGCTATTCCTGACTGGACGTTGCCTTATCTGGGTTATATGATCCTGGGCAAGTTACCTGAGGATGAAACTTCAGCACGACATATCACCAGGAGGTCTAAGTCTATGACTACTACCAATGGTGAGTTACATCGATGCAGTGTGACAGGCGTGTTCCAACGATGTGTTTCTCCTGAGGAGGGCCATGAAATTTTACGAGAAATTCATGAAGGCGATTGTGGTCATCATGCCGGCTCAAAATCTTTTGTGGCTAAAGCTTTTCGTCATGGGTTTTATTGGTTAATAGCTCATGCTGATGCAGAGGATATTGTTAGAAAGTGTGATGGATGTCAGAAATTTTCCAGACAAGCTCATGTGCCGGCTCAGGAATTGCGGATGATCCCAATAACCTAGCCGTTTGCGTTTGGGGGCTTGATATGGTTGGACCACTCAAGAGGTCTAAGGACAAGAAGACCCACCTTTTGGCGGCGGTTGACTAGTTTACCAAGTGGGTTGAGGGACAGCCAATTAGCAAGTGTGATGCGGCGATTGTAGTTCAGTTTGTTAAAAAGACGATCTTCCGTTTTGGTTATCCTGAAAGTATCATCATTGATAATGGCACTAATCTATCTAAGGGTGCTATGGAGTTTTGTCAAAGAGAGCATATCCGCCTTGATGTTTCCTCAATAGCTTATCCATAGTCTAATGGTCAAGCAGAGCGGGGTAACCAAGAAATTTTGAGAGGGATCAAGCCCCGGCTTATGGTTCCTTTGGAACGAACGCAGGGTTGTTGGGTTGAAGAGCCTCCTTTAGTCCTTTGGAGTATCAGAACCAACCCCAACAGATCAACATGCTATATGCCTTTCTTCATAGTTTATGGCACAGAGGCGGTTCTCCCAAGAGATATCCGTCATAAATTGCCCATGGTGGCGGCTTATGTTGAAGCTGATAACGAGACAGTGCGTCAGAATGTGCTTGATGCTTTGGATGAAGAACGTGATCTTGCAGCAGCCCGATTGACGATTTATCAACAAGTCCTGCGTCGCTCTCATAGCCGTAGAGTCAAAACTCGGGCGTTTAAGGCGGGCAACTTAGTACTCCGACTGATTCAATATCAGACATGCATGCGTAAGCTATCACTACCTTGGAAAGGACCTTTTGTGGTCAATAAGAATCTCAACAATGGTTCGTATTATCTCATTGATATACCTGAGCACAAGAAATCGCATACTTCTGAGCAAGAGACCAACAGGCCATGGAATATTGCTCACCTTTGGCCTTACTACACTTCAGTCATCGGGTTTCATCATTGTATATACCTTAATTGATGTACATACCTTCTTATGATCAGCATAATAAAGCTAGTACCCCCAAATTTCGATGCCTTTGTCATTTCATCTCAATTTTTTCTGAGCAAGAGTCATTATTGATTTTTCACAAGGTCCTTTGGGGGCTTCCTGCACAATGAGCATAGCTTTTATAACCCTCTTGATCAGCTTTCATGCCATACTATAGGTCACTTGGGGGCTTCCTGCTCAATGAGCATAGCTTTTATAACCCTCTTGATCTACTTTCATGCCATATTATAGGTCACTTGGGGGCTTCCTTCTCAATGAGCATAACTTTTATAACCCTCTTGATTGGCTTTCATGCCATAACTGGGTTAAACCTGCCTGTATGCAACTTGCTACTCCGCTAGGTGACCCGCCATACTCTTGACAGTCAGTGTTTTGATAAGACACTGAACTCATCAAAGTTAAATGGCGGCTTATGTTATGTGAGAGCCGACTTACAGTGAGCTAGGATAAACTCACCTGTATGATGTAGTCTCCCCGCTATGTGGCCCGTTTGTACTCTTAACAATCAATCTTTTCAATAAGACCCCGAACTAGTTAAGGTTTAAACGATGGATTTATGTCACGTGAGAGCCAGCTTACGGGATGAAAGGCTTTAATGCCAAGCTTCTTTGAAGCAGAAAATTGAGTTTTTTCAAAACCAATCTGTTTTGGTCGTGCTTTACAAGATGACTTAACAAATATTTGAGTCATACATACTCTATATTTTTGTTTTCCAGAAGTTTTTGCGGATGAAAATTTGTCGGGTCATATAGATCTGGCTTATGTTGTTCTACATTAAGCTTATTGAGGCTATAAGCCACCAGGGTTAAATCTTTTCAAAGATTGCATATGGTTATAAGTCGCCCTGGATCGTTGGGTTATTTAACTCATCCTGGATCGCGACTATAAGTCGCGAGTACAAGACATTGTTGGATCTTTTACAGATTATCTATCAAGCTTTCATGAAATTTTGGCAAAGTTGAACGACCAAATGTGCATATATAAGGCAAGATCAAAAGGGTAAGTCACTAAGGCATAGTTGGCATAACATGCTCGAAGGCATGACAAGGCAGATAAAGTTTTAACTACGCTATTACATGGCTCCACCAGAAGCCCAAAAATTCCTCAATGTTTTTCAAGAGCTAAATAATTCCTCTAAGCCGGCTTCGATGCTGGCCGGGTTAGACCCCGCCGGGTTACTGTCGTCATGGCACCTTGAGGTGGAGGCCCCCGGGTCATCCCGTGTCGGCTCTCCCTCGTCTGCCATCTGGAGAGCAGTCGATGTCCAATCGATGCCTGTTAACGCCTCAGAGGTGGCTTCATCATTAAGAATAAGAGAAGGGTCAAGGACAGGGGCAAAGACATGCTTATGCCTTGGAGGAGTTAAATCCACCATCTCATGAGAAGGCGGTTTGATATGAATATTGTTGCTGTCATAAGCCGCCTGATATTTGGATAAATCCACTTGTTGCGCAAGTTGACACGCCAGAGGCCGCATCTCCCTAGAACATCAGGCAAAGTCTTCTTCTTTGAGGATTGAGCTATCATCATTAAACTTTGGATACCCGCTAGCCATTTCAGTTGAATCTAGCTCTGATTGCTAAGCTTTAGCCCGGCTCAGAGCAGTAAGGGCTCCTACACAGGCTGCTGATAGATTTAATTCTTCAATCTTGTGATGGCACAATTGAGAGATGCTCCAACACAGTGAGTTGGCGGTTTCTTGCTGCTTCCTATGGCTACAACGGTTCGCAGGCTCCCAGCATAAAGTTTCTCTATTAATGAGTAAACAACTTTGAGCTTCAACAACATGTTCTGGCCAAGGTTGGCACTCCTGGCGCCTGTCATGAAGTTGCAAAACAAGTTAGTTGAATCCACAATCAAGTATTTTGAGTCGCCAGTCGGGTTACAACATTTACATTGATCTATTCCTTACTTCAATTGAGTACAAGTTTTACCTTACCAAAGATGGTGGTTGTCATTTGAGAGATGTGTTCTTCCGTCACCGGTTTAAGATGAGCCTCCACATCTTCTGCTCTCTTTAGAAGATTGGCCTTCTTAGTGTCCAAGGCGTTTCTTTCTTCATAAAATTTGGCTTGATCTTCTCAATATTTCCAATGATGATTTTAGGATTAATTCAGCCTTGTCGCGTTCACTTTGCTGCGTCTCCAGATTTTTCTTCAATTCGGCGATGTTTGACTCGACCAAACTCAAAGTTGCCTGCCAAGGGTGACAAGCAATGTTAAGATGGTTAAGTTCATATTCAACAATGGTATTCAAGTCCCAAGCACATTGCAAGCAATCTACTTGGCACTTGGGGGCTAATGTAGGTCATTGCAATCTATATTATGACCCAGTTCAAAGATAAGCCTACCCTTGGGGGCTACATATTTGGTTCTTACAAATGATTAAACAGACCCAGCTCATATTATCGAGGTAAGCCGGCCCTTGGGGGCTACATTTTGGAATTTTTCACAAGTCTCAAGCATACTCAATATTATTTCCTATACTTAAAGACTCGGGGGCTAGTATGGACATATATATGCAAGGCTAAAAGAGGAGTTTGATATATTTATACCTCATATTTCTGCTTCATCAAGTGGACTAACCCGACCTCCATGTCTCTGCTTGTGTGAAGGCGGCTTAAATAGCCTGCGTACACCTCGCCTGTGTTGAATGATGAATAGCTCTCCAGATCTAATTTTGCCTTTCCTTTCTCCAATGAAGGTGATTCTTCTGTGGTACTTTGCTTGGTTAGCACAACGGAGGCTCCTGGCGCTGTATACCAGTGATAGTATCGTAAGAGTTCTTCTCAGGAGGGATCTCTTCAGTTGATTGGGTAGGAGAGCTAGGCTTAGGACTTGACGGTTCATGGCTGGGCGTCGGGTTAACATCAGTATCCATGGGGTCAAAAGTTACAACGTCAGTTTGTGGTGGCGGGTCATTTTGCTGGCTGGCTGGGTCTTTAGGGTCTTGGATTGGGCCCTCAGGGGTCTCCAATAGTTGCTTCTCCAGCTCAGAAGCCTCGGCGGCTTTGGAAAAGCCGCCCACCTTCTGCTTCTTACCAGTCTTAGCTTTGGCCCTGTGACAAGAATATACAAATTTATGAGTACGTGACAACAAGATTTTTATCAACAAATGAAAACACTTACCCGTGGGCAACAACAAAAGCAGGAAGTTGTGTTCCAGTTGAGTCGCCGGATGATGGAGGCATTCCCTGGTAGTTTGAATCAGAAGGATTAAGAGGTTGACGCATGAGACCAGCTTGTGGAAGTGATAGAACACTACAAAAAAAGACACATCCGTGACATTTTGGGCCGAACGAATTTTTTTCCTATCATACTTATGACACTTCTATGATGATAATTGTGACAAAACCCGGTATCATCATAGATGTGGTGGGCTCCTACTTCTATGACAAAAAACCATGACAGAAAATGGGCTTTTTGTCTTGGGCGGGCTGGAGACGCAGCTGCATGACATTCTTTGGGCCGTCCATGACGGAAAAAACCATGGTAGAAGCGAGGGTGAGGAAAATATCGGGGAGTTCCCGGTTACGGTGGGTGGTCGGGGGCCGAGTGATGCGTGTTTCTCTCGTACACGTACGCGTGTGGGTGCGAGCTGTTGGGCTCTAACTGAACCCGAAGGAGGCATTCGCCTAACTGAACCCGAGCGATTGCACTTCAGGCTACGCGTTACGGAACCCGAGCGATCGATCGATGGCTGTTAACTGAACCCGATCGAGTGATTCCTTCGCTATTGCTGCTAACTGAAGTCGACCGATGCTGCCTATGGATGAACAGTGGGTGTTGTTGGGCGTGGATGAACATGACCCCGTGGAGGGCTGGATGAACATGACCCCGTGGAGGGCTGGATGAACATGACCCCGTGGAGGGAAGGTTGAACAGTAGCCGATGGAGGGCTGGTTCAACAGTAGCCGGTGGAGGGGTGGTTGAACAGGACCCTGTGGAGAGGGCTGGTTGAACAGTAGCCGGTGGAGGAGCATGCGGTGGAGGCTGGATGAACAAGAGCCCGTGGATGAACAGTCGCAGGTGAAGGCTGGAGGAGGTCGAAGGTGGATGAACAGTAGCCCATGGAGGCTGGAGGAGGTCGACGATGGAGATGAACAATATCCCGTGGAGTCCCGTTTTGCGGTACACCACACCCCTCCCAATGAACAGGACCCCTGTTTCGACCGTAGCGCTCCAACACAAGTTCGTTTTCTCCGTTTTGCGGGACAACTCACCCCTCCCGATCAATAGAACCCTATTTCGAACGTAGGAGGTCTAACAGAAGTCCGTTTCCTCTGTTTGGCGGTACGCCAGACCCCTCCCGATGAACAGGGTCCCGTTTCGACCGTGGCCGGTCGAACACAAGGCCGTTTCCTCTGTTTTGCGGCACGCCGGTCCTTGTTTCCATCGGCTGTTCCGTCCAAGCCGGTTGGCTCCCGATGAACACGACGACGCATTCCGTTCTGACCCAGCCGGTTGGCTCCCCATGAACACGACGACAACATAGTTTATTCGTTCCTACCTAGCCATGTACACGAGCCCTGGCCATACGTATGCGCGACTAGGCGTTCGAGACCCTGCCCATATGTACGTACGTGGTCGTATTTACTTTCTTGCACCCTAGCCATCAGACGACGTGTACATGCTACGCCACAAGATCTACTACGACACGCGGCGCCGCCTACTACGACATGTGCCATTCCTTACACGGCCAAGGTTCATCACGCAGCCCGCAGATGCACTAATCATATGTACGCATATCGTCACGACCAAAATGACAATGCTACGTACGCTTCGACCAGGTGGGTCCCGACTGTTAGGTAATTCCTTGTGTGTGAAGATGTAGTGGTGGGTCCCAGCAGCTTAGGGGCTAATCATTTTTGCTCAGAATATGGACGCACTTCCTTGCGTGCGAAGATGTAGCTGGTAGGTCCCAAAGAATCGGGGGAAACATTTTTTTTGCGAAATACGGTGGCCCATCTCGTGGGTCCCTGCTGTCGTGGAGGAATCATTATTTTTCGCGTAATAAGGAGGCACTTCCTTGCTGCAGCCGTGGACCCAGCTGTCAGCCTCTCCATGTACAGTACTCTTCCAATGGAAGTCAGTCGTTGACCACATTGACCACACCGTGCCGAGAGCACCAAGGTGGTGGACAATGGCGAGGCCTAGGAAGGGGACGACGCGGAGCCGGGGAAGACATGGCACTGGATGCCCACATGGAGAGGAGTACGAGGGTTCACTGGTTCGGCTACGGTGTGAGGCTGCCTTCGCCGCAGAATAACAGGGGGTGTGGGTGAGTGGAGGGATGGCCTAGCCAACAGTGGGAGTAGTAGGGGGCGGTGAGGCCTCCGCGGCAGAACAGCCGGCCACGGGAGGCAGGAGCAGGCGGCACGACCGGCGCTACTTTGGGAGGCTGGAGCAAGAAGACCAAAGATTGAAAAAGCACGACGGCCGTTGGATGGACATCATACGGTAGCTGTAGCTAGAATCGTTTATATTGACTAAGTTGAAAAAGGCCTTGATATGTGTCAATTTAGTAGGCCCACAGGTCAGCTTCTGAAATGGTGAGCCCCAGATGTCAGGGGAAGGAATCATTTTTTGGGCGGGTGAAGCTAGAATATCCGAGATTGAAGAAAAAGCACGACATGCATTTGATGGACATCCAACGGCCACTGCTGCTAGAACCGTGTGTTGACTATAAGTTGACAAAGCCTTGCATACACGTCAATGTTTTTCTGGGGGGACGCGTCAACTTAGTAGGCCCACAAGTGTGTGGCAGAGAACTTATAGCCCATTTGAGATTTGTAAGAATGTGCAACTCATTTTCGAATTCTAATGGAATTTACTACAGCCCATTTACAGTTTGTTGAAAGTACATCCCATTTTCTAGCTAGGACAACAATTAACAATTTCAACCAACTGTTCAAAACAAAATTCAATAAAATTTCCCACATTTTTATGGGATCCGAAATATTTTTATCCTGAAATTTCTAGTCAGATTAAATACAATTTCAATATAAATTTGTATTACGTAAAAATCCAATGAAAGATTGCGCGCACAACAATTAATGAAATTAAAAATTTCAAAATCCAAAAATAATATTTTATAAAGTAATTACGTGTTTGGTGCATTTTTTATAGTTACTACCCAGCTTTTATAATTACATCCCATTTATTATTTCTTAAAGCCCATTTTCTTGTTAAGCCTAATGCATGCCTCCTAGGAAAGATTTGCAGCCCAGCGGGGCGGAGAATAACAAGTTGACCTCGCCTGGGTATTCTTCAAAAACAAGTATAGCTAGGCTAGCCATTTTCATGTTGAAAAAACTTAATATCTGGGCTAGATATCTGGCTTGGACTAGACGGGCCACATCTCGCCCAGATAATACCCTGCTCTCCTCTGAACAACAACGAGAACATCGCTCAAGAAAAACTCTGCAGTGCTCACACCTCAAAAACACAAATACTGCTCGAGCTGCTTGGTCCCAGCTGTCGGCCGCTCCTTGTGCAATTCTCTCGTTTATTGACTACATAGGTTGACAATGGTGTGGGATCGTGATGTCAGGAAACCTGAAGGAAGCAAAAAAAATAGTTGTATATAATAAGGAGGCACTTGCGTACGTGCGGCTATGGCCCTGGTGGATTCCCATTGTCATCCTCTCCAAGTAAAGTCATCTCCTCATTCCTCATGTCCATTCACCATGTTGACAATGCGAGACGACGGCGCCATGACGAGTGCAACAACTCAAAGGACGACAGAGAGGGCCTCGTGGACCCTACGAATGGTCTAATACAGCGCCCGCTGCTCATTCGGGAAGCCAGGATCATAGTTCCACATGTCAGCGACGACATTGTCGTTCGCTTGTTCACCGGTGCTCATTGAGGAGACGGAGTTTGTAGCCCATGTCCTCCTATGCTGATAGCTCTCCCACCATTAGGGCGTCAAAGTGCGGCCGCACCTGCTCTATGGTAAACACGACATGAACCGGCTTGGACAGTGGTGCCTGCTCCTGGTCGGAAGCTACGTCCATTGTCTGATTGTCGTTGCTCAGCTCGGCAAGCTCTCTGGCGAGCCAGCATGTCCGGCTGCTGGACCGACCTGCTGCCAAGCATGAGTCTGACTGACCTGGCCCACCCAGACCGCCTCCCTCGCCCGCGCGCACTTTCCGCCTGGAACGGTGAGCACTGCCCGCCCTGCTTCTTGGTGTAGGCGATTGCTCCGCCTTCAAATGACACAAGTGCCATTCGTCCGTCCGTCTGCCACCCACATTAATGATACACGGTTGCCAAGGTGGCTACTCTGGCGCCACACGTTTGTCCCTCTGCCACCCACCATTGCTATATAAACTGCTACGCCGGCCATAGCCGCAGTCATCTGCCTCCATTCCCTTTCTCATATCCACACCACTATTGCCCACCATGGCTTCCTCGCGCTCTAGCGCTCCGCGGGACGGGCGAACGATGGACCACAAGGAGATGGCATCCATTGCTGCCGACTGACTAGCCGACAGGCAGCCGGAGGATGACGACGTCCCAATGGAGAACATGGTAGTCGACGATCCGTCGCCAACCCCTTCCTCTGTGCCATCCTCGCTGGTGCGTTGCACAATGACCATCGGCGAGGCTTGTGCCCAATACATGGATACGGTGAGGCAAAAGCATCAGGAGCAGTTCCGGGAGGTGCAGGCTGACGCCGCCTACAACCACCATCTCCTCCAGGAGCACCTGCAGGCGGTGGAGCAGATCGCCGCGGAGCAGGCGGAGAAGGAGGCGCTGCTTGACTCGTACTGCATGCGCCCACGATGACCGCCTCGAGCACTGGCAGTACCACATGCGGGTGGCGGAGGCTGCGGCCGCCTACAAAGAGGGCGATGAAGCGGGCGAGGCACTGTTTGGTGAGACCGAGGATGAGGCAGAGGACAATGTCGGCTCCGACGAGTCCCCGCTCCGCTGGCGTCGACGAGCCCTTGCTCCGCCGAGGCCTCGTGAGGCTAACAATGAGGCAGAGGACAACGCCGGCTCCGCCGAGGCCCCACCCGCCCGGCACTTGGCGGAGGCCCCCTACTCCGTCGAGGCCCAGCCCCGCCAACAATGAGGCAGAGGACATCATCGGCTCAGCCAAGGCCCCACCCTGTCGGCAATGAGGGGGAGGATTTCCCTCGCTCCATCGAGGCGCCACCCCGCCGGCAACGAGAAAGAGGACATCACCGGCTCCGTCGAGGCCCCGCCCCGCTGCCAACAAGGCCTCGCCACACAGAAAACGAGAAAGAGTAGAACACGGTAGGTCGCTGCCGCTCGGGTCCAAGTAAGGCCACTGTTGCTACCCTCCGGTTGAAGCCAAGCTAGGCGGGTGGACCATTGATGGCCGATTAGCTTCTTGGCGGTGACATGGAGTCGGAGAGCTATGTTGGAGAAGGACGCTGCTTCTACTTAACTGCTGGGGCAGTTGGCTGACTGACACGTGGGTCCAACAGACATCTGGGCCACATGTCGATTCATGCGAATCGCACTGTAGTTAAGTCACCAAGCTCACCCATCGGAGAAGAAGCTTCGCTCGCTCAATGACATGTGGGTAGCTTCGGTTAATTAATTATACCTCCAGCACACCCCTTTTTAGTTGAAGAATGTGTGAATGTAATGAAATCCGGCATGTTTATATGAAATCCTACCGGGTATGAATGAATTTAGTTCGATTAGTTTAAATTCTTGTATCACTGGCATTGGATGAACATGCAAAACAATACGTACTAGCATTATTCCCAGGGTGATCACCTCGTTTGCAGTAGTTTCACATGTACTCCCTCCGGTCCTTTTTAGTCTGCATACAAGTTTTGTCTGCAGTCAAAGTATCTCTACTTTGACCAATCTTATAGAAAAAAGTATGAACTTCCACAATGTGCGAAGTAAAAAGGAACAGAGGGAGAACAAAGAGTTTGACATCTTTTTAGCATTCCTATACATTGCAATCAAACACACAAGCCTGGAAATTCAAAGAGAACATTCAAAACAATCAATGATTATGCACCTTGGCGATTCACATGTCAGAGCCAATATTTACTTCACAACTAAAGAATAAATAAAAATAGATCAACGCTGCTGACAGCAAAGGGCGTCCCATTCGAAAATATCAAACACATGTCTTGTTGCTAACATGAATGAGCGAAATTTAACAAGGTTGTCCCATTCCAAAATGTCAAATGCTTATTGTTTTGCATACATAAATGAGCAAACTTTGACAAGGTTTTCCCATTCCAAAATATCAAATGCCTACGAGTCTGGAATGGGCAGGATTTGCCATCAGTTCGGACATTGACATGGCACCTCGTGCTAAATAAACCAGCTGTTCTTTTTGTGCAGTTCCACCAAAATCAACCAAATTCGTGCGTCGCTTGTATGATTTCGCCCTTATATATTGCAACGCCTTGAACTTATCGGAACCTCCTTTCTTGTGGTGGAAATAAATGATTTGATGTATTCATAAACATTTTGTGTAGTTCCCATTGAAATCAAGCTGAGCACCCCTGTTTGCACAAATACAAAAAAGTGATTAGTATAAAGCAAACTGTACTATGAATTGATAGTTTAAACAGGCACCTACATGGTCCATGTAGAGCACACATTAAAAAAATGGAACTCACCGGAAAGAATCTAGAACAACATTGTACTTGTGCATCACGGCAAGAAATGGAGATCTTTCAGTCGTTCTGAGCTGAAGTTAGTTTGGTCTTGTGGGGAGTAATGTAACCATCCTTCAACTGCTTCTTCTAATGAGAAGATAGACAGGGCTTCTTCATCCTGGCATAATCGGAACTAGTCACTTCACGTACTCCATATTCTTCTTCAGAGGAGGATGATACTGTTGTGCAAACACAAGAGGACAACTAAATGCTAGCATCCCTGTTTGCTCGAAAAGAAGGAAAGGAAATATTTAAAAACAGCACAGATGAAGCACTTCTCAAGGACAATACCACTTTCTCATGACAGTATCTAAACAGTAGCACAACACCAATAGAGATGACAAAGCTCAATCATATGGATGAAATTCGTGGGCGAGTGCCAATGTCAGGACCCCGACTCAATGCCACATCGATCTAGCATGTAACACCTCATATCACTTTGTGGCCTCACGCATGGTATTCCCACGGTATCGCTTTACCTTGCTCCGGGACCGCTTAGCGCTTTTGGCACACGATATGATAGTGTCGCTAGCATCCATATGATAAGGAGCCCGGCTGACATGGCTAGTCGAAACCCAAAGTGGCACAAACTTACAGGACAGCATCCATGACTTAGCATCGAACGTGTCGGCCATCGCCGAGTGAATCCAGTCAGTAGCACTGGGCTAGCAGACTCGTGAACTGGCTGTAGCGGCTAACAGACTCGGTATTCATCGCGGACATTTCCCGAGGGGATGTATACGAGAACGAAGAAGGACACATGCCGGCCAGCCTAAGTGTTCCGGAGCAAGAGCAAGCTACCATGGCTCGGTGGAAACACTAGGAGACATTTCTCGGTAAGAGAGGCTACTAAAGATAAACAACTAGATAGTCAGATCCCACACATACCAAGCATTTCAATCATACACACAATATGCTCGATATGTGCAAATACAAGTACTTTATTTAAAGGCTCAGTGAGCCATACATAGCATACACACAAGTACGGGTCACACGACCCACATTCAAGTCATACAAGCATACAAGCCAACAGCGAAAGTAACTTGTCTGAGTACAGACAACTAGTAAAATAAAAGAGGCTTGGGTAAGCCTAGCTATACTACATGGTCCTTCACATGCTCAGGATCACCACCTGGGCCTTAGTCTACTCATCGATGTCAACGTCTACAAAGAACCCGTCGGAAGGGGTTGTAGCATCTTCTGAAAAATGTAAATTAAAGCAACATGAGTACAAAGGTACTCAGCAAGAGTTACATCAGATCCTACATACATGCACATTATCAAGAAGGGTTGGTGGGGTTATTGCAGCAAGATAGCTTTGACTCTTGGCTAAGCTATCCTACGAGACTCCAACTTGAAATGGTTTTGCACACTCGAGTCCACTACTCACCACTTCAATACACTACTGAGGATCCACCTCCGTCTTCCTACGGAAGAGCCATCCTCGGCACTCACGCTTATCTTGAGGCTTTTAGTAGTTTCCATTTACTTGTCTATGAACTGTATAGGCAACCAAATAGTCCTTTACCGCGGACGCGACTATTCGAATAGATGATGTTAACCCTGCAGGGGTGTACTTCTTCATACATGTTTCCACCACTTAGCGTCTGCACACGACATGTGCTCGGCAGACTTCAATAGAAAGCCGACGTGGGTGTAGACCACGACCTACCTAGACACCTAAGTCTCTAGTCCAGGTTTATCGCCTATTTAGGTTCCATCCGCAGGGAGTCCGGCCGAGGTTTCCACATACGGCCCCGAACGATGTGAACAGGGTTCCCGAGATACCAAACGGGCATCCGGTACACGTGTACACGCACCTACCGTGATCACAGCCCACCCCATGGTCGGCGTTGTCCACGGCCTCCAAAGAGGCTACAAACACCGAAACTACTTGCAACTCCCGGACAGAGGACTAGGGTGAATAAGAAGTCGAGCGGGGTCATATTTCAGGGCCCAATGTATGGTAGTAGCTGATTCTTAAATCACACATACAGATCTCAGTGCTTAAGGACGGCTTCAATGAAACAACCCACCATGTTCTCCTACATGGCCTCTCATCGATACCTTTGCCAAATCGTGTTCAACACATTACTCTCATACTGACACGATCATTTCACTCTAGCCCATCACCCAGATGAACCAGACCTGACACGACTCTAAGCATAGCAGGCATAGAAAGGTAGGAACAACACAATCATATGGCTCAATCAACTCCTACACATGCTAGTGGGTTTCATCTAGTTCGTGGCAATGACAGTCATGCAGAGGAAATGGGTTCAACTACCGCAGACACTGGCAGTTTGAATCGCTTTGTCTTAATGCAGAAAAGAGAGCAGGAGCAAGAACATGGGATTGTATCGATATGATCAAATGGTTGGTTGCTTGATTCGATGGGTCGGTGCACCGGTATTGTTCTTATTTGTAATCATCACGGTACTCCTCGGGGGCAGAACCTGCCACAGAGAGCACCGATACACAAACATCACCAAACAGTATGCAACAATATGATGCATGCATGAAACATGGCAAAATGAGTGTATTGGGCTAATGCAACTAAGACCAGATGGGTTTGAACTATTTTGAACCAAGGATTCAAATTTCAAACTCATATGTGGCCCCTTTAAGTGTTTTATCTTGTTCTGTGATAAACATCAGGTTAGCTTGTTTAAACATGCATGAAACCAGTACATATGGATAGATTGGATTTTTCTGATCATTTTTCATATATTACACTTTGCATTTGGAGCTATAGATTAATTTCTATGAATTTTTGAAGTTTGTGGTAATTTCTGGAATTTCCTATGTAAATATAATTCTAGTAAATAACTTACTGCGTCAGCATTACGTCAGGATGACGCCAGTGGTCAACGGAGCTGGTCCAGGTCAAACTGACCAGTGGGTCCCGCATGTCAGTAGTTAATTAAACTAACTAAATTTAGTTAAAACTAATCTGGGTTAATTAGCAGAGGGGCCCCACATGTCATAGACTCAGGGGAGTCAACCTGGGCCCACCCCGGTCAAAGTCAATGGTCAAACTCGCCGGCGTCTAGCCGCCGGCGAGGCCAGACGTGGCGGAGGGAGTGCATTTGTGCATTCCGGCGACCAAATGGACGGCGGAGAGCATCTACGTGTAGCTAGGGTTTAGGCAATCCCCATTTCAAGTTTAAATGAAAATGAAAATGATGCATGGATGCAATACCACTAATTACAAGAAGATTTCTAGGGCTGTGACAACCAACCTTTGTCAGGAGGCTTATTGTGTAGAGCATACAGATCAAGCATTTCTCCGGAACCATCTGTTGCTATCTACTGTGGTTGCTGTCGGGGGGAACTGCCCGCCACGGACACCTATGGGACCGGAGCCCCTTGTCTGTGCGGTACGAGGGCGGAGGGAGCACAGAGAGCAGATCGTAGCGAGCACGCGGGCGGTTTTACCTGAGTTCGGACGCGATGGACGCAGAAACCCTACTCCTGCCTTGGTTTGTATTGAGCTCGGGAGCTTGAAGATCTACAGTAGCAGCTACACCGAGCGTGAGAGTTGCAAAGGTTTCGAACCGAACTGAACCCCACCCCCCCACGTTGTGCATGGGCCTCCTTTATAGTGCAAGGGGTCACCGACAGGTGTCAACGTAGGAGAAAGGGGTAAAAATGTAAAAGAGGTGGTAGTTGGAACAGGCGGGAACAGTGGAGCTACGATTGCATGAACAAAGTGGTCGCTACCTACTTTGTGACAAGGGGGACAAGGGCATTTAATGCCCGTCGCCGTCGACCCCAAAAGCTCCCGCCCTTGTGTCTCCGTCTGCCACGGCGATGGATCCACCACCGTGAAGTGCCACCGTGTCCCCCAGGCTGCACAGCCATCCGCCACGCGCCCCTCGAAAGGCCCAGGCGACGCGTGGGCCGATGAGCCGAGCGCGGGCACATAGCGCAATTCTCCGGCAAGCACCTTGCCGGGTCTTCGACCTTGCCGGACCCGGGAGCTTGCCGGCTCAGAACTTTCGCGCCTCGGGCCCTCGCCGGGACGCATATAGCGCCGAGGCGTGTCTTCTATGATGTAATCTTCTAGTCTTCCTGGCGAGCTCCTCTTGCCAGGGCCTTGCGTGAGTGATGTAGCCTTGAGCACCGAATGCCTTCAAGAAGCTCCGCTTGCCGGGTCTCGATCTTCTGTCTTGTATACTTTGTTTTTGAATGGTTTGATATGGAGCAGGAAGGTCTCCGGCGAGCCCGTGGTAAACCCTGCCGCGGGAAGCTGCAACCGCCCGTGCACAAGTTGGGGTACTAAGGTACCCCTACCTTAGTACACCGACAGGAGCCCCTGGGGCTGGGCCACACACTGCAGCCGAAGCTGTTGGGCGGGCCCAAAACAGTCTGACGGGCACACGCGCCTCGGCGCGCGAATCCACTTCGCGTCTGCGATCCCCCGCAAGCAACGCGCGTCGATTCGGCGTCGTGGGATGGGACGTGCCCACGTTCTTTAATGGGAAGAGCGAGACGCCCCCACTTCCCCATAAAAGCAGAGGAAGCAGGAACGGCTCCCCTCCTTCGCTTTCATTGCATCTTCTTCCTCCTCCAGAGATCCCCTTTGCGCTCCGCCTCCAAACCTCCGCCGCCGTCTCTTGCGTCTGCGGCGCCGCCGGACTCTTCGTCCTCCTTCCCTCGCCGCCTCCGCCATGGCCCCGAAGACCGGGAAGGGGAAGGCGGAGAAGACCAAGAAGGGGAAATCTGAGCAGGCGGCGAAGCTCGCCTTGCTGCGGAAGCGGAACGTCGTCTTCTCGCCGCGGCTCAGCGCGCGGGAACTCTGGAGCAAATATTACCTGTTCTGGGCCAAGAAGACCAATGCGCATCCTCGGACCAGAGCTTATCCTGCCGCTGCCAAGGACAACTATCCCGGCGGGTACTATTTCTTCGCAGCCTTCTACCATTGCGGTCTTTGTCCCCCTTTTTCCAATTTCTTCTGTGACATTATGCACACATACGGCTTCCACCTTCTTGACTTCACCCCCAACGCCATCCTCACAATGGCGGTTTTCGCACACATGTGCGAAAACTTCATAGGGATACACCCAAACGTAGCGCTGTTTCGGCACTTCTTCACTCCTAGAGCAGAGGCCGGCGCCCCCCTCTCCGGAGGAATTTCTTGGGTTTTTCGTCTGAACATGAAGGAGTCGTACTTGCCGGGAGCTCCGCGGCAAGTGGGAGGATGGCGTCTTGACCGGTGCTGGATCGTTGAGGACGCCGCTTACCCTTCACCGCGCCCAAGACAACGCCTATCGGCGCTGGCGAGATCGGAGCGAGCTGGATTCGGACGATATCAAGCTCGACGTCGCCCTCATTCGGATTCTTCGTCTTCGGATGGCAAAGCTGTCCGTTGCAGAAGTAGGCGCAGACTTCCTCCGCCGCCGCATTGCCCCTCTCCAAGACAGGAAAAGGCCGGCTGGGAGTACGGCAGCCAGCAGGGATATAATGAGGCTGCGCCCGGCTGAACTTCAACTTCACGACGCTGAGCTGAGGGGATGGTCGGGAACTCTTTAAATATGACCCGCCCATCCAGAGTGGTTCAGACCTCCCGGGAGTGGTTCCCCTCTCGCAACAAAGACAGCG
Organism: Aegilops speltoides; assembly: GCA_021437245.1. NCBI lineage: Eukaryota > Viridiplantae > Streptophyta > Magnoliopsida > Poales > Poaceae > Aegilops > Aegilops speltoides. The sequence goes on from CM038142.1 coordinate 368,977,999, forward strand.
GGATCGTCTTTGCGCCATGATGCCGCGTGTGATTACGACGGCGTGGACCGCACGTGGATTCCGCCTAGATCCATCGACATCCTCGTTTCTTCGACAACCTTGTGGAGGTGGCGAAGAATAAGGATGACATCAAGGAGCATACGCGGACACCACCGACCAAGAGCTTGCATACATAGCTTCGGTGAAGAGGCTGCCGCAGCTGCAGCGGCAGGGGATTTTGGATACACGCCCGAGGAGGCAGAGGCTGCGGAAGTGTCCTGCCAAGCGGAGGAGGCGGAGATCCGTAGACTACTGCAGCTTCCTCCCGACGCGCTCGCCGGGGTCCCCTCTCTGAGGCACTCCGGGATCCCCGGAATCGCGGCCGAGGCCGCGGCAAGAGGTGGCGCTGCCGGAGGGAACAGAGGCGCCGCAGGTAGCGGAGGCGCCGGAGGGAGCGGAGGCGCCAGAGGGAAAGAGGCCGCAGCGCAGGGCGCTGGGTCCGGCGAGCCAGCCGGGGAGGAGGAGGAGGAGGACGCCGAGGCCGCCGAGGAGCCCGGCGGGTCCACGGATCTTTACACCGACGACCTCTCCTCGTCGCCGGAGACCTCCCGCCCGGCAAGCCTAGGCGTTCCCCACAAGCGTCTCCCGGGCGGCGACGGAGCGAGGGCGCAGGCCCCGGCAACAACCAGCTCGCCGGGCAGCGCAAGCTTCCGGGAAGCCAAGCTGCGCCAGGGCGACCGCGCACCAGCCACGGCGGAAGCGGCCAGCCAGCCACGGCAGAGGCGCCTGCAGGTCGGGCGCCAAGCGGACAGGGGTCTTCTCGGAGTGGAGCGGCGGCTCCGCCCGCCTCCCCGGCCCGGCTGCCACAGGCTGGGTCTCGCAGCCCCAGCCCCTGTGGACCGCCAGCGCCCGAGGGAGTTCGCCTCCGCCGCGAGCAGACGCCCTGTGGAGTATGACTTCTCCGCCTTGAGCGAAGACGACGAGGAGGAACAGGAGTAAGTATTCGAGATCTTATGTCTTCTCAAATTTCGCCTTGACTATTGCTGAAGCTAATCTTGTTTCTTGCGTTGATTTCAGGACCTTGACCCAGCGCGCGGCGAAGAAGGCCAAGGTGCCCGTGGTCGAAGTCGCGGACGACTCGTCCGCCGCGGCGACCGGGGACGTGTCGGAGCCAAGCTTGCCGGACCCGAGCGCTGCTCCGAGGAGCAGCCCCCAGCGTAAGTCTGGGTTCTGCACTTTCGCTCGACGGGCGTGTTTGATGATTTTGGTCTTGTACTAATGCCTTGATGTTTTTGTCTTGACTTGTGCAGAGGTGGAGCCACAGCGGCGGGGAGCGCCCGGAGGTCGCCCCGAGGAGCCGAGCCCCCGCCGTCCCGCCAAGGTCGAACTCCCGGCAAGGGAGAGCACTCGCCAAGGGCGGGTATTCCGCCGAGGGCGAGCAGCCCGGCGAGGGCGGGCCACTCCGCCAAGGCAGAGCTCCCGGCAAGGGAGCCCGCCACGACGACGCCCGCCAAGGTAGGTTCTGCAACTTTGTCTTCTTGGCGTTGTCTCTTTTGGATATTTGCTTGAACTTCTTTTTGCTTTTTTCTTCTTCTAAATCCTCCTCCCCCCGAGCAGATGGAGACGGAAGTCGTCATTATTGAGGAGGAGGGCGTTCAGGGCGGCGACGGCGACGCCCCTGTCGCCGAGGACATGGCGGAGCCGCTGGCCAAATGCGCCAGAGACCGCTCCGGCTGCGGGACGCAGAAGGGCCGGGAGGAGGACGGCGACCGCACCGCCGGCCGGAGGCGGCGGGAGCATCAAGTCGCGCCGGTCGCCGACCCTCCGCCGGAGAGGAGCAGTCCGGCTACTACTTGAAAGCCCCCAACGGCGTCTTCATCCAGTGCCGTGGGGCTCTTCGTCGTTGAGCTCCGCGGAGGGCGAGGCCTTTGATGGGGAGGTCCTCGCCTCCGCGGGCTTGAAGATCGTCGAGGGGCCCGGCGGAAGCGACGGGCCCGAGGAGGAGAAGCTGCTTCACCAGCTCCTGGCCCTTTACCGGGCCAGGCAGGCGAAACTTGCTTCCCGGGAGGTCCTCGCCGCCAAGGCCGCCGAGGAGATGGAGAAGCGTGCGGCGGAGCTCAGCGCCGCCAACCAGGCTGCTCTCCGCGAGGTGGCGGAGAAGCGTGAGCAACTCGCCGGGGAGTATCAAGAGTGGTTGCTGGAGAAGGCCGAGGCCGAAGAGCAGCAGCGGCTCGCCGGGGTGGAGCTTTCCCGGCGAGAAGGAGAACTCGCCACCAAGGTCAACCTCGACTCCTACGAGGAAGACCTTGCCGCCGGGAGCAGGCCCTTGGCGGGGAACTCAAGGAGGCGAAGCCGCCATGCTACCGCTGAGACCGCCAAGGAAGAGCTTGCCGCCAAGGTCGCTAAGCCTGGAGGAGTTCAAGGCGTAACGTGGAGAAGGTCACCGCGCCATCACGGAGCGAGAAGGACGCCCACACCAACTCAGAACTCCAGCGCGCTTTTCCAAGAAAGGCGACGAGTTGAAGACCGCCAAGGACTCCATCGAGGATCTTGAGCTGAAAGTCTCCACGCCGGGACTCGCTTGACGCCGCCGGGATCGGAGACCAAGTTGAAGGAGGAGCTCCGCAAGGAGCGAACCTTGTGGACAGCGCCAACAAAGCAGCCGAGCACTTCCGCCGCATCGCCGAAGTTATGGACCGAGGACTTGGTATCTTGTGCGTCCGACATCGATCAGAGCTGCCTGGCGCCAAGCCGGAGCATCTCATCTATTCCCGGATCCAAATCTCCTCCCATCTCCAAGCTCAGCCTCTTCTTGGGGATCGCGCGGCTGCAAATCATGGAAGAAGATCCCCACGCAACTCGCCGAGGAGACTCGCCGGTGTGCACGGAACCATGGAGCGTGGCCGACGAAGATTGTATACCGCAATCCCGCATAAACCTCACCAACGTTCTTCGCAGCTTGCCGCCGACGCGAACATGGAGGCTCAAGGAGCAGGTCGCCCACATCATTGCTAAAGTGAACAAGATCTCCGTGGTGGAGGGCGCACCGTAGACTAGGCCTCCTTTATCTTTATCTCTTTTTGTTGTCTGCATAGGGTGTTATGAACTCATTAGTCATTGCGACAAGTTATTCCTTGTAAGATATTATCTTTATTTTGATCAATAGATGCAGGTTATCTCCCTTGTTCTCGATCCTCAACTTTGTATGCTTCAACCCCACGCTTCTAGGAACTTGCCAAAGCAAGGGGCCCTTGCCGAAGCGCCGAGTGTCGAACTCAAGCAGCCCATCGCCAAGGTCTTACCGCAAGCAACCTTGCCGCTGCTAGTCGCAACGCACTTAGCTTGCCGAGCGGACTCGAAACTAAACAAGGGCGCGACACTTGTCGCAGCTCACTTAAATCGCTGAGCGTGTTTCGAAACAAGATAAGGGTGCGGCTATCCACGGTAGGTTCCTCCGCACACAGTGTTTTCCATACAAAGTGTGGTTGTTCAAGGAAGGCAACTTGAAATTTAAAATTTTGAACTGCTCAAATTCTAATAACTTAGCTTTCGTGATCTGTATGCGTTCTCCGGCAAGCTTTCTTTCTTGAACAGCACTTGGTTCATCCCCCATTTCCTTCCCCGCAAACTTGTGCGCGAGGAACGCTCTTCGCTTAAGAAGCAAGGAAAGAGAAGAGGGAAACAAGTATATGGCCTTTCGGCGTGCTATTGCTTATCGGATGTGTGTCGCACAAGAGATGCCAAATAACACATGCAAATAGCAAAGAAAAGCATGGGAAAGGCAACTAGCGCAAAACACGTAAACTTTATCGATGCACGGGTCTCATACCGCTTTGTACAAAGGGTTACATGCAACATCGGCAAAGCTTGTACAAAAGGTGGTTGCCGGAGCGGATCACGGCAACGCGCGCTTTATGGGTGAAACTTATGAAGATGCTCTATGTTCCAGAGTTGCTCACCGTAAGCCTTCTTCGTCTCGGGCGACAGCGCCAGCCTCGTGACTTGTCTCACCCGATAAGGGCCTTCCCACTTCAAGGCCAACTTGTTGGAATTCTTGGCGGACTGAACACGCCAAGAACAAGGTCGCCTTCCTCGAGACTCGGCTTTGACCTTGCGGCTATGGTAGCGGCGCAAGGCTTGTTGGTATCGAGCAGCTCATACAAAGAGCCTAGAGACGCCCCTCCTCAAGGAGCAATGCATCATCTTGCCGCAGCTTGCTCTTGCTCGAGCTCATCATAAGCGAGCACTCGAGGAGATCCAGATACGAAGTTCCGTGGGGAGAATCGCCTATGCTCCATAGACTAGAGCAAAAGGTGTCTCGTCGGTGGCTCGATTTGGTGTCGCTCGATTGACCAAAGAGCCGCCGTAGCTCCTCTATCCAATTTCTTCCGCACTGCGCAGCCTCGCCGAAAGTTCTTGTCTTGAGTCCGCGCAGCACTTCAGATTGGCCCTCTCCGCTTGACCGCTGCTCCTCGGGTGAGCAATGGTTAAACAGACCTTGGCGCCAAGGTCTTGGGCGATCGCATGAAGGTGCGATTAGTGAATTGTGTACCGTTGTCGCGATAATCCTGTTAGGAATCCCAAACGCACACAATCGACCAAGAACTTGACCGCTGATTGTGTTGTCACCTTTCTCGCTGGCTCCACTTCCGCCACTTTGTGAACTTGTCGATTGCTACGCATAAGTACTCAAAGCCCCGATAGCACGGGAAGGGGCCGAGGATATCGAGCCCCGCACCGAGAAGGGCCAGGACAAAGGGATTGTTTGGAGAGCTTGAGTGGCCGATGAATCTGCTTTGCATGGAATCGCACGCTTCACACTTGGTTACTAGTGCGATTGCATCTTGAGGGCTTCTTGCCAAAGAACCCTTGCCGAAAGCTTTCGGCAAGCGCCCTTGCGCCAATGTGGTGGCCGATATGCCTCCGTGTATTTCGCCAACAGCTTCGGCCCATCTTCCCCGGAGATGCACTTCACCGACACCATTGAGCCTTCTTCATGCAGCTCGTTATCCACTTAACCGTACATACTTGACCGTCTCTGGTTATCTTCTATTTCTTACGGGGTCGCTGGAAGTTCTCCGCTTTGCAAAAACGGACGATCTATCATGCGCCATGCCGAGCTTGGGGCTCAACGGCAAGGACTAAAGGCATGAGGGCGCTGCGGGAATCTCGGCTTCTACGACAAGAACCTCCGCTCGCCGAGCTAAAGGTCCTCGCAAGCTCGCCGGGCGAGGCTTGTCGGGAACACTTGCTTCAACTGTCACAGATGCGAGGATCTGCAGGAGCAAACTGTTCCTCGGCGTTCGTCGCTGATCTTGGGGACCTTGGCGGCGGCCTCGGGGAGACCCGCCGCAAGTAGTCACGGAGACCAACTTTTCTTCTTGGACTGCCCATTTGATGGCGTGACGGATGGTTGAGTCAGCTTGAGCAAGAAGGTCCCTGGTTCCACAGGTAACTTCATCGAAGCACACTTTGAAAGGCCATCTGCGATTTCATTCTGAGCTCTCGGGATGTGCTCCATCTGCGAACCTTCAAAACGCTCCTCAAGCTTCCTCACTTCATCGACATAAGCTTCCATCAAAGGGCTCTGATAGCTCTTGTTAACTTGCCGACCACCAACCGAGAATCTCCCCAAGACAATCAATTTCTCGATCCCAAGTTCGCCGCAATCCTCGAGGCCGGCGAGCAAACCTTCATATTCAGCAGTGTTGTTTGTCGCTTGCTTCCTTGGGAAGTGCATCCGATAACATACTTGAGGTGCTCTCCGGTGGGCGCGATGAGTACCACGCCGCACCGGGCGCCTTGCAGCGAGAAGGCACCATCAAAGTACATTACCCATTCACTTGTCGCTTCTTGTACGGGTGTACTTGTTTCTTGGACTTCTTCATAGGGCGCTCGGGTCCACTCGCTATGAATTCTGCCAAAGCTCGGCTCAGATGGTTGAAGTACTTTCAAACTTGAGTCCAAAGCTCGACAGCTCCAAAGGCCCACTCAACGATCCTGCCTGCTGCTTCGGGTTGTGCAATATCCTCTTGCCGAAAGCGAGTGACCATTGTTATCTCGTGTGCACGAAGTAATGGCGCAGCTTTCTCGAGGCCATGAGGAGGCCGAAGCAACTTTTGCACCCTGTAGTATCTTGATCTAGCCCTCGGAGAAGGGAACTTACAAAATACACGGGCGCCTGCACCATCTTCTTCCGCACCTCATCCTGCTTCTGCAGAGTTGTCCTTGTCGGGGCAGAGCTTGTCGGAGCAGCCCCCGCTTGTCGCTGGACTCGCTTGCGGTGGTGTAGCCTCCTCGTCGGACTCCTCTCCGCTACTAACGTAGCACTAACCACCTGGTTGGTTGCCGCTAGGTACAGAACAACTTCTCCCGTGGTCTAGGTGTGACAAGTATTGGGGTGGAGGATAGGTACTGCTTTCAAATCCTGCAGCAGCTGCCTCCGCTTCCGAGTCCATTTCATGGGACCTGCCTTCTTCAAGATTTTGAAGAAAGGTAGGGGGCGCTCTATGAGACTTTGAAATGAACCTACCGAGGGCAGCCACACAACCCGCAAGCCTTTCGACATCCTTGACTCGCTTCGGGCTTCGATCTGCTCAATGGCTTTAATCTTGTCGGGTTGGCTTCAATCCCCTCTCAGGATGACACAAAGAACCCGAGAAGTTTGCCGGAGGGAACTCCAAAGACGCACTTCTCGGGGTTCAACTTAAGTTGTATCTTATGCAGTTTCAAATGTCTCTTCCAAATCTTGAATCAGCAGATCCTTGCTTTTGCTCTTCACCACGATATCATCCATGTAAGCCTCTACATTTCTGTGGATCTGTGGCTCAAAAGCAGCATACACTACCCTTGCAAATGTTGATCCTGCATTCTTCGGTCCAAATGGCATGCGATGAAGCAATAAGTGCCACATGGAGTGATAAATGCGATCTTTCTTCATCCTCTTTGGCCATAAAGATCTGGTGATAGCCCGAGTATGCATCAAGAAAGCGAGTAGCTCACATCCCGCAAAGTGGAGTCAACAATCTGGTCAATGCGCCGCAAGGAATGGATCCTTGGGACATGCTTTATTCACATCGGTGAAGTCTATACACAGCCTCCATTTCCCGTTGGCCTTGCGCACGCATTTATTGGGTTTGCTAACCACGCCGGATGGATTACACCTCTAACTAGGCCTGCTGCCTCTAGCTTCTTGATTTCTTCGTTGATGAATTCTTGGCGCCCACGGCTTGCTTCCTCACTTTTTGCTTGATGGGTCACAAGATGAGGACAAACAGCAAGCTTGTGCTCAATCACCTTCCAGGAACACCGGGATGTCGATGGTTGCCATGCAAACACATCGACATTCGCCGCAGGAAGGCAACGAAAGCGCTTTCCTATTTGTCGTCAAGTGTGGCGCGATGGTGAAGGTACCACCAAGGCCGTCCTCCTGGCGGACACCTTCTTGGTTGCGGCGGAGCGCCATCCCTTTTTACCCTTGCGGTGGAGCTCGACGGGACGCCCTCGACGGCAGCGCGAAAGACCGAAGAGGTGCGGTTGCGGAGTGGGCCCCGAGCACTTGCCGGACTTGGTCTTCGTCTTCTTCCCCGGAGCTTCAGCGGCAAGTGTATCCTTTCGGCGCAGCTGCCGTGATCCCGTAGATCTTGTCGGCGCAGATAAGCGCATCCTTCTTGTCGCCGTGGGCGGTGATGACGCTTATCGCCCCGCATCTTGAGTACGCTAAGCATAATGGGAAGCTGCCATGAACTTGGCGAGGGCAGACGCCGAGTATTCCATTGTATGGCAACGGAATATCGGTGACGCCGAAAGTGATACGCCGATCCTGAAATTGAGCTCCCGCCAAAGGTCACCGCAGAGTGATCTTTCCCTTGGGCTTGCTCCGTCCCGGTTGATTCCTTGAAAGAACCGGTCTCTTCGAGCTCGCCATCCGAATTTGGAGTTTCTTGATCACAGCAGAGGAGATCAAGTTCAGCCCGGCCCGCCGTCAACCAACATTTTGGTGACCTTGAGGTCGCGGATTGTGGGCGAGACCAGCATCGGCAAGCACCCGACCGCGGTGGTGCGGTCCAGGTGATCCTCAAGATCAAAAATGATGGGCGTCTTTGGACCATTTGAGAACTGCTTGGCGACTCCACGGGCGGCTCGCTGCATTCACCTCACGCACCCACCGCTTTAGCTGGCGGTGGGAGGTGTGCAGAGAGGCGCCACCGTCGACGCACAGGACCTCCGTGGCCTTCTGGAACTCCTGCTCGCTGTTATCCTCATCTTCCATGTCTTCGTCGTGGTCTTCTTCATCCTTGTCGCGGCCCCGGGGAGGTCGATCACCTTGCCGCTGCTTGGCCTTGCCGCGGCGTCCTCCCCGGCCATTGAACGACCGCTTCTTGCTCGGTTCTCCTCCGCCACCTTGGGCCTTCTCCTTGTCGCACCTCTCAGACTCAGCTTTTTGTCGCTCGACGAGATACTCGACGCGCTTGCGATTGGAGAGATCGTGGCCCTTGGTGCGGTGGATTTTGCAAGATTGCTTGTCGGAGCGATCCCGCTTGTCGGCCGCTTCATAGGGAAGGCTCCTTGCCGAGCCGCAGGCCTGTGTTTGCTTGGCGGAGCCTCCTTGCCGGACTTTCGACGGCAAGCACCTCTTTGTTGTTCTTCTTTCGGTTGTTCCGCCCGGCTCTTCTTGTCGGGCGGTGTCGTCATTGTCGCTTCCTCCTGCGCCAAAGATCCTCCCGGGAGTCTCTCCTCTTCAGCGTGCACACTTATCACCAGAGCATAGAGCTCACGACATCCCGAATCTTGGTCATCGCCATCTCTTCACGCATGCGGCGTGTTACGCGACGCTCGTGGAACGCTACCGATAACCGCGCGGGGTGGACATCGGGATGTTGTGCCGCACACGGTCAAGCGTTGGATATACTTGCGCAGGATTCTCCTTCCTTCGGGCCAAAATGTGGAGATCGCTCTCCTGTCCGTGGGGTTTGTGGTCGCCGGTGAAGGCGCCAACAAACCGATGGCAAAGGTCTGCCCAAGAAGAAATGGAGTTTTCCGGCAAGTGCATAAGCCAAGAACGAACGCTCGCTTAAGCACGAAGCGGAAGTAGTTCGCCAAAATCTTTCGTCGCGCCCGCAGCCTCGCACCGCGATGGTGTAGACACCGAGGAATTCCGAGGGTGCGCTCGCCGTCGTACTTCTCCGACGCCGGGCTTGAAATTTTCATTTGGGCCATCGACGCGCCGCAGCTTCGCGGTGAACGCAGGCAGCTCGCACAGACTGACAAGTCGCTGGTTCACCGGCGCGTGCAGCGCCGACAGCGTTCCCAGCTCTGTCTCGATTGTCGCTGAAGCTTTGGCGGGCGCCGATTGTGGTCCGAAGCGTCTTCTTGTCGCCGGATCGCCGAGGACTGGCGTTGATCCCGACGAGTCCGCGGATCCGACGATGCCGTGGAGCCATCGTCGGCGTTGTTCCAGCGGGGCGGCGTCTTTTGCTTCTGCGGCGGGGAGTGCATGGTGGTTGCACCCCCGGCGCTTTTGTCGCCGTCGGCCTCCGTCTTCTCAGCTTGCCGCATGCCGCGAGGTCGCCGGCTGTTGTGAAGAGTCGTTGTTGGCGAAGGCGATCAGCTCGATGGTAGCCTCCGCCTTCGCCTTGTCGCCGCCGAGGGAAGTCGAGAGCGATTGCGCTTTGCGAGCGCTTCGCGGAGTGGAGGGAGCGGAGCGGCGGTGCGAGGAGCGGATATGCTCGGACTCTAACAGCGTTAGAAGGAGCAGAGGTCTGCCGGCGCGCTTTCGCTTTCCGTGTTTCGACGGTGGTCCGGAGCATCCCGCGAGCCTCCGGCGTGTCCTTGCCTCAAAGATGCGGATACAACCTCCCGTGGTATGGCGCTGCTGGGTTGTCGTGTGCCGAGATGGACGCGAATGTCCACGGAGACCGAGGCGCGGTCATCCGTCTTGTCTTGATTCGTGGCGCCGCGAGTGTCTCGCCGGCGACCACCTTTTCCGACGGCGTCTCCTCCGCCCACCGCTGGCTCGGTGGTGGCGGAAGAGACGCAGACGGGCTCGCAACCTCGAAGCCTTCTTCTTCGGGCCATGGCGCAATTGTTGACGGTTGCTGATGAAACCGAGAGGTTGATGAAGAACGCGCCGCCGCTGAACGCCGGATCAGGTCCGCACAACCTCGACGCCCTACCGGGCGCGCCAAAGATGTCGGGGAATCGCCGCCACGGACACCTATGGGACCGGAGCCCTTGTGCAGGCGGTACGAGGGCGGAGGGAGCACAGAGAGCAGATCGAGCGAGCACGCTGGCGGTTTTACCCAGTTCGGGCCGCGATGGACGCAGAAACCCTACTCCCGCCTTTGGTTTGTATTGAGCTCGGGAGCTTGAAGATCTCTGAGAGCAGCTACACCGAGCGTGAGAGTTGCAAAGGTTTCAATCAACTGAACCCCACCCCCACGTTGTGCATGGGCCTCCTTTATAGTGCAAGGGTCACCGACAGTGTCAACGAGGAGAAAGGGGTAAAATGTAAAAGAGGTGGTAGTTGGAACAAAAGCGGGAACAAAGGAGCTACAAATGCATGAACAAGTGGTCGCTACCTACTTTGTGATGGGGACAAGGGCATTTAATGCCCGTCGCCGCCGACCCCAAAAGCTCCCGCCCTTGTGTCTCCCGTCGCCACGGCGATGGATCCACCACCGTGAAGTGCCACCGTGTCCCCAGTCGCACACCATCCGCCACGCGCCCTCGAAAGGCCCTGTATGCACGCTGGGATGATGAGCCGAGCGCAGCACACAACAGAATTCTCCCGGCAAGCACCTTGCCGGGTCTTCGACCTTGCCGGACCCGGGAGCTTGCCGGCTCAGAACTTGTCTCCTCGGGCCCTCGCCGACGCATATAGCGCCGAGGCGTGTCTTCTATGATGTAATCTTCTAGTCTTCCGGCGAGCTCCTCTTGCCGTGGCCTTGCGTGAGTGATGTAGCCTTGAGCCCGGCGGCCTTCCAAGAAGCTCCGCTTGCCGGGTCTCGATCTTCTGTCTTGTATACTTTGTTTTTGAATGGTTTGATATGGAGTAGGAAGGTCTCCGGCGAGCCCGTGGTAAACCCTGCCGCGGGAAGCTGCAACCGCCCGTGCACAAGTTGGGGTACTAAGGTACCCCTACCTTAGTACACCGACAGTTGCCATGCTTACTACATACTCCTCGATTAGCGTAATGTTCCAACATCTTCTTGTGTAGTTCTACTAAAATATATGGTATCTTCAAAGAAGATTCCTGTTTGCAGAAGTAGAGATAATTACATATTACATTAAGAGTGGCATCAAATCAATGGCAAAACAATTGCTCGTTCCAGCCATAGCAATAAATTAAGATGCAAAACTATATCATTACTTGTGTCATCACAGTTCCAAAGGCTTCATTACAAAGACCGGAGTTGATTTTTGTTTTTCTTCCGCTTGTTCTTCCCCTTCATCACTTGGTTCAATAATAGACAAGCTTCGCCTTCAATGTAAGATTTGTCATGTCAATTAGGGAGCACAAGTATATCACTAAACAACGACATTAATTTTCTGATGAAAGTGGCAAAATACAGGCCAACAGTTGTGAAATATCCTTATCTTACCTCAATGGGATATTACGATACACATACAGATTGGAAATCTTGTCTCCATTTGTGCAGTTCACTAAAATCAAGCAACATAACCATACAAGTAGCACAACATATGAAAGCACACTGCACAATCATGTGAAAGAAGGCTAGTACTGACCTCTCATGACGTGGAATTCAAACAACTCAAAGATCTGAACCAAATTTGCCAACACGGATAGGAAGTAAGATCTCCTCTTGTGCAATTCCACCAAGATCAAGCAATCAAGCAACCTTGTCGGTGTGACAATTTGGTTGAACTGCACAAAACACTCTTAAAACAAAAGCATTTTGTGCAGTGCAACAAAAGGTCACAATAGCAACAAGGTGAAGTAGATAACCCTGTTTACACACAGGTGCAAAGGAAACAACTAGTGGTCAACAACGGTGGATGACACAGAAGCCAACAAAAAGAAGCATCTAACTTATCTAAATGGGAAAGAAAGCAAGACAGTAGCATTTCCCAAACGGTGGCATTGATTAACATTAACAGAGAGATTATATTAACAATAAAATTCGTTAAACATGTAATTTGCTTTTAACTGTGGCATTGCACCAATTTTCCAACGGCATTGTTAGAGGGTGTTTGTTTACAGGGACATTTTGGTGTAGGGACTAAAAAACTCCGTGTCAGTCCCATCTAAACCAAACAGGGGGGACTTTTAGGGACTAAAAGTGGGCATTTGGGACTAAAGAAAGAGGACCCCGAGGGAGAGTCTTTTTGGGACTTTTTCCAACAGTTGCCCCCAAAACAAAAAAATAGTTTGTTATAGATGTGTGTACTGCGTTTGTCATTGTTTTCCCTTTTCGACCAACATAGGTGCTGGATAGCCAGTCTGTACTAGTACTTTCCCCCCTTCCTTTCCTCTTTGAACCACGTCCTAGATTCATGCTATACAACTTTCCCCACTACTTTCCCCATTCCTTTCCTCTTTGAACCACGTCTTGGATTCATGCTATACAACTTTCCCCACAACTTTCCCCCCTTCCTTTCCTTTTTGAACCACGTCCTAGATTCATGCTATACAACTTTCCCCACTACTTTCTCCCATTCCTTTCCTATTTGAACCACATCCTAGATTCATGCTACACAACTTTCCCCACTACTTTTCTGTTTGATCCAACACCTAGATTCAAGTGCAGAAGCAGAAAAACCCCACATGCAGCTAGAGCAATGCATGTGGAATAAGTAAATTATACCTTAAGGTTCTTGGGGTGTGGTTCGGTGGGCGACCGTAGGCCGTTCAGCCCACACTATGTACGACAGCGAAGAAGAAGGGGTCAGAGGCCCTCCCGTGCCGCTGCTGTGTGAAAGAGAACAACTGCGCCGGTAGTGGATTCCCTTCCTCACCAACGGCGACAGCGTTAAGCCTCCTTCCCTTCCTGGCGGACGGATCCTGCCGGCTCTTTGACCAACATTGAGGGGGAGAGAGAGAGAGGCCAACAAAGTCTTGTTTAGATCTGGAGAGGGTGAGAGAGTGTGAAGAGAGAAACTACAAGCGCAGAGGCTCCAGCATGTATATATATACAGGAGAGAGTGTGAAGAGTGCAAACCCTAGAAAACAAGCGCCGAGGCTGCAGCGTATACGTGATGAGGTGATTATACGGTCACTACGAGATCGTATAGCTCCGTGTCCATCCATTTTGACCAGTCAAAGAGTCCTCCCGGCACCGCCCCAGATCACTTTCTCTCGCTGTCATGCGGGGCCTACCTGTCATTGGGTGGAAGAAAGAAGTCGAACAAAAACAAAATTATGCTCAAGTGTAGTTATCGAACCCAAGACCTCAAGTTTGATGTGCGAACAGGCTAACAAGCTACACCACCCTCTCGTTATGTTCAACGAGAGGAAAATAACCTTCTATACATTCCTGCATTCGTGTGACAAGCATGCCGTGTTTTTTTGCGTGGGAGTCATTGGGATTTAAATCATAATTGTGTCATGTGCGTTTGGTGGTAAGACTATCCACAATGGGTGTAACATAGGTGGTAAAATCACACATCTTTAGGCAAAATAGATGATGTGGCGAGTAATTAATGAGGAATAGAGGCATGTGGTAACATATCTAGTTACTGTAACATCACATATACCATGAGAAAATGAGTCTACAATCTAATAAATGAAGTCTTGCATGATATCACACAATGTTACTCCCCACTATAGAGATAGTAACATAGACTAGTAACATATGCATGTTACTAGTCTAAGTTACTATCCATTGTGACTAGTCTAAGGTCTTTTGGGATTTAAAGCAGTGTTGGTAGTACAGAAATAATGCAGCCTTAGTCACCTTACCTCTCTCCATGTAGTACGTTGGGTCCCACCAGTCAGAGGGCGAAACAGAAAAATTAATAAGAAAAATTAAAAGTGCTAGCGATGTATCTTACCTCACACATCTCGCTACTGCTCGTGAACACTATCCAATTGACCCCTCTGTTCGCTCACGTACTATTTTAAGTGAATCCTTATCATAACATGCACACAATTCTGGGCACTTGTATTCGACCTAAGTCAGTGTGCCACCGTATCTCGTACTACTCCCTCCGTCTAGGTGTAATAAGTCATATTAGAAGGTGCAGCGGGACCAAGGTGAAAGCAGATTGGAGGAGAACGAGAAACTTGACCGGTCCATCCTCCAATCAAAGCCCTGATTTCTGTCTCTAAATGCAACAATTAATCCCAACAACTAAGAGTTGTCATTTTAGCTACTATGCAGGGCCATGTATTAACTCGCATGCAAGCCGACTTTGATTTCTTGACTGATCAACGCGTAGTTGCGCTCCATGCATTGGGTTTTCGGGGGAGATAACAAGGTAGAGTAAGGAGCATTTGGTTATATTGCTTAGGCTGGTCATAGTGGTGAGTACGCGAAGTTTGCTGTCGGAAGTGAGCCGATCTGGCTCTCCTGAGGTAGCAAGGTTTTTCTAGCCCACCCAAGCTACCTGGCCCACAAAAGCTAACATATTCTAACAGTTCCAAATGCCTAACCTTGCCCAGCTAGGCTATAAGTTGTTCTTGCTAAGGATCCAAGCGCTCCCTAAGTAACAACTCTCGCTAGGGCCAGGAGGGGATTGATATGCGAAGTTAATGGATGACGCCTAAACATTTTGGGAATATCTGATTTTTGTATGACTTAACACCTAGACGGAGGGAGTACTACTCCTCAGTCCAGGTTTGATGGAATATTCGTCACCACTTCTCTTATTGTACGTACTCCATTTGTATCTCACTTCCTATGGCATCGCACTTGCAAGATATTCTTATTCTACGAACCTGTGTGTGTGTGCACGCGTGCGTGCGTGCGTGCGTGCGTGCATGCGTGTGTGTGTGTGTGTGCGCGTGCGTGCGTGCGTGCGTGCGTGTGTGTGTGTGTGTGTGTGTGTGTGTGTGTTTGTTTGTTTGTGTGTTTAACAACATGTGTGTGTTAGAGAGAGCGACACATCGACCTACTCCTATAGAGAGATGGTGTGTAGTGTACGATTTAGCCGTGAGAGTCGGTGCATCCTCTTGTTTTCGGGCGTCTGGTCGGGACAGGTGGACAGCTACCACGCCCGCTCCTGACCAGCCTGGCCCACCCAAAGCCCCTCCATTTCCCGCGCACACTTCCCGCCCGAAACGGTCAGTGCCGCTCCAAAGAATCGGTGTCGCTTTTATGCCCGGTTAGAGCGGACGCGACCTCTCACTGGCACCTGCGTTGAAGGGAGAAGTGGATTCAAGAGTGATGATTGCTTTGTTCGTCCAACTTACTGCTGGGTCTATGTGATTTGACGGCTCATTGGTC
Source organism: Aegilops speltoides (assembly GCA_021437245.1). NCBI lineage: Eukaryota > Viridiplantae > Streptophyta > Magnoliopsida > Poales > Poaceae > Aegilops > Aegilops speltoides. The sequence continues at coordinate 368,993,385 of CM038142.1, forward strand.
ATTATTACTAAGGTGGTAGGACTGTTGGATGTCCCACACTTTCGGCGAATGGAGGTACTACTAGATTACAATTTTCTCCATTCTTCCAGCGGAGGAGTGCGAGAGCAGTGAAAACACGCAGGCTCAATGATTACATGGCTCACCTTACACTATCACCATATTTTCTGGACACCGTGCGACACCTAACTCTTTACATAGTACTAGTATAGTACGTACTGTAATTTTCAGCGAGATAAATTTGTACAATGCTATGAAGCTTCCAGCTTTTGTTTCATGTATCTTGTGTCCAAGGTTGCCCGTTGCAACATTTCATCAAATACAAAGGAGACTAACATGCCTGCTATTGCATCTCAATGATTGACAGATCACAACCAATATGTACTCCCTCCGTTCCAAAATCAGTGTCTCAACTTTATGCAAACTTTAGTACAAAGTTGTACTACTACTAAAGTTGACACTAATTTTGGAATAGAGACAGCTAGAGAAATGAAAAACGATCCATGCAGTCCCTAGCCCTTGAACCGTAAACCCTAACCAGGCTTTTATTTGTTGGCAATGTTGGAGCTTCCGAAGAAATGAAGTTTGCAACCCTTGACCATCGGATCATTTTGTGCAGTTTCACAAAAATCGAGATGAGCATCCCCGTGGCAAAGAAATTGAAGAAGCGTGATTAGAATAAGATTACTGGGACTAGTTGATGAGACATAAACTCATCACAAATATAGTATGTAGAAGCCAAGAGAGGGTATAAAAGGGCAAAGAAGTAGAGAAATATCCACATGGAGTGATGTGGGTAGCTGGAGCAAATGGTACAAGCCGCTGTAAAGGGAGTTGTACCGAGGGATGTCGGGACGAGCTCAACCTAGAGGAGGGCGGCGGAGGCGGCAATCGCCCACGCCGTGGCAAAGGAGCAAGGGACGAAGGCAACCTCACTGGCTTTGTGAGAGAGAACGGCTGGACCCCTGATCGGGACGTGCCGACAGTGGGTTTTTGCCGTCAGTGACGGCGACTGCATCTACACTAAGCATCCACCCCTTCCCCCGGTGGATGTGATCTGCTGGGATGTTAGAGATGTGGCCACAGTCGTTTTGTGCAAGGGAGTGTGAAGAGAGCAACGCCAACAAGCAACCGTGTAGGCTCGTCCTGCCTATGTATATAGTAGAGCGGTTTCCTTTTCTCTCCATATGAACCTATTTATATTGCGTACATGCCACTAAAGAAAAAACTTTATTTATAAATGACGCGGCACCTACTACTCGTTCTCCTATAAACCTTGCGCTTGGCATCTCCAAAATATTAACCTTGCGATTGGCTCTTCGCCTATTCAAGAAGTCGAGCAATAATGGTACTGCAGTATATATCGTTCTGGCTATATGAGACCGAATGAATTGCTGCACGTCCACCACGTGGGTGAGGGTCGAAGGGCGAGGGAGAGTGCGTACTATTACGTCCGTTTCAATATGGACTACATACGGAGCAAAATGAGTGAATCTACACTTTAAAATAGTTCTATATACATCAGTGTTTGGAGTATGTACTAGTAGTTCATATTGAAATCTACTAAAGGACATATATTCCAAACAATATGATAATCTCTCTAACCAAGGTAGGGACAAGGAGTAAACGGAGGGAGTAGTAAAATTTTCTCCTCATCCTGCGAGCCACCGCGCGCGTGGGCGAGGGAGCGGGCGTAAGGTGTACTAGTAAGCAAGCTTCACCTCATCCTGCAAGCCACCACGCCCGTGGGCGTGGAAGACGGCGTACTAAGCAAGCTTCTCCTCATTCTATGAGTTGATGGGACACATCAAAAGTACTCCAGTGTATAGAGCCTTGCCACTAAGGTAGGCCCCACATGGTTTGCCTCTTTTTTAATAGAACACATCAAGTCACAATTTGTTTGTTCACTAGTGGTAGACGATCCACCATCTAGTGAACAACCAGCACACGTGTCAAATTACCACGTGGGCTACCTTTTCATACAGAAATGAGCTCCACCGTGTACCCGCACGGGTGTGGTCGGGAAAGAGACGGGAGTACGAGCGTCGTGCGTGCACCTCTTCTCTTCGTGCACGTACCCCACCTACGTGGGTGTGTGTGTGAGAGAGATACAAACCTAGACAGTTGGCGTGTGCGTTCGTGAGTGTTTTCTGTTTTGGGGGGGTGTGATTTCGTGAATGTATTTGTGGGAATGTGTGTCGATGACATCTCAAACAAAATTTTGCATGCAATGTGTGTGAAATAGAGGCCTATCCTTATCATATATAGAGGGGCAGGGGCGGCGCTAGGGGTATTCTTGGTTCTTCATGTGAATACCCATGATTTTTACAAAACAGTGTTGATTTTGACAAAAGAGTGACAATTTTCAAAAAATAGCAATGATTTTGGCAAAATGAATACACATGAATACCCGGTTGTAAATTCCTGGAGCCGACACTATAGAGGGGGCGATCCACGAGAAGAGAGGGAGGGGTCATAGATATCGATAGAGTCGAAGAGAGGATCAAGTGGGTGGGTGCGAGATCGATGAAGAGAGTCATCAAAATTGTGTGTGTGCAAGTCAAAGATATAGGGCGACTGACCTACCGGAACATCAGAGGGCACAGGGCAAGTTTGTGTGTGGCAGGGAGACATGACTAGAGCGCTCGATGTATCAGTATGTGTGGGGGGTGGGGAATGGGGAGGCAGAGGCCTAACTAGAGAGGTAGAACGACTCGTATATGTGTTGAGAAGGAGAGACCTAGCTATGTCTTGAGGGAGATCGGTCGACATCCATACATAACTGAAGGATGGGAAATATGATGGGACAGAGAGAGAGATAGAGAGAGAGAGAGAGAGAGAGAGAGAGAGAGAGAGGGAGAGAGAGAGAGAGAGAGAGAGAGAGAGAGAGAGAGAGAGAGAGAGAGAGAGAGAGAGAGAGAGAGAGAGAGAGAGAGAGAGAGAGAGAGAGAGAGAGAGAGAGAGAGAGAGAGAGAGAGAGAGAGGGGGGAGAGAGGGGGAGAGAGAGAGAGAGAGAGAGGGAGAGAGAGAGAGGGGAGAGAGAGAGGGGGAGAGAGAGAGAGAGAGAGAGAGAGAGAGAGAGAGAGAGAGAGGGGGAGAGGAGAGGAGAGGGAGGGAGGGAGAGTGGTAGAGTGCTGGATGGGTGATGGAGTTGCTTCTCGAAGATGGTGGGAGAGGCCTACTAGACAAACTAAGGGTAGAACTGCAATATTATCAATAAGAGTGGGGATGTGTTTCTATGTGTGCCTGTGCGTGATAGATCTGTCGGGACGCATGCATGGATGACGAAGGGGAACCATGTGTTTGGTAAGCAAAGCTCACTAGATCGGTAGATCAATTGTTGTTTGTCGGAGGAAGGGAGAGACATAACTAATGAGGTAGATCGATCGACGCGTGGGAAAAAACGAGTTATAAGGACCTAGCGAGCTATATGTATAGCGGGCGAACGGTCAGTGTACATCCATTTGTTAGAGGCAAATAAGGCCCAGCGAGACGGATAGACAAAGAGAATGGAGCTAGGAGATGGTGCGAGACGCCGAGCCACTAGCTAGATGGGGGGAGGAGTGTGCGGTTGTGAGATCGATGAAAATATGGGCGAGAGTTTACACATGTGTGGGATTGTATGAGAGACACGAGCCATGGACACGGAAAGGAGGAGATGGAAGGTGCGTTTGTATGTTGTAGGCAGACATCACTTGAGAGGTTTATCGATTGGTGTGTGTCGGAAAGGAGTCGTGCATACTGTGGGAGAACGACCTAAAGAAAAAAAAATGAATGTGCACGATGGATAGAATGCTGAGGGAGGGGGACAGGGAGGAGAGCGTGTGCATGCACGAGAGAAAGTTAGTGCTAGCTACAAAGGTTAGAGGATTGTGTGGGTGTAAGAGACTAACAAAGATCATAATTTGATATGAAAGTGGATTCATATATTTGAATAGGTGATCATAGTGTTATAAACATATGCATACATGAATATAGCAGTGATACGTGTGTTGTGGTTTTGCACATGTTATACCCATAATGTGATATTGCATGGCGTTTGCAACTCACAGCTAAATGTCGAACAATCTAAACCATACTATACATCAAACAATCTCACATTTTATTTGAATTTGTGATAATGTGTGGCGTTTGCAGCTTACAACTAAATATCGAACAATCTAAACAATACTATATATCGAACAATCTCACATTTTATTTGAATTTGTGGTAATGTGTGGTGTTTGCAACTCACATCTAAATACCTGTAGGCGTAAGGGGCGGGGCACCATACATTATGTGATAAACACATTATACATATGAGACATGGTTTAGATTATGAAGATATAGCCAGAGGTTGAAATGTACTGTGATTTGAAATCAACATAAAGTGGATTCAAAAAATCGATTTCGAGTTCAAATAGTACACATAGTTCATATCTAACTCGAGAGTAATCATGTGGTGTGCTGTGCAGATAATACACAAACGATGGTTTAACTTGACAATAATGATGATTGTGGATCTTATTAAAATAGAGAAACGAATTCAAATGGTTTGACCTCACAACAATCATTATTGTAGATCTTATTCAAATACAGAAACGAATTCAAATTTTGTTCATATTGGAGCCTTATTATATACGTTTGGAATGCACTAAAATGTTCTTTTGAGTAGCGGATTGCATGCATTATACACGTAGCGAAATATTTTAATTGAACATAACATGAATTCAAAGTTTTGAATGACATTTGTAGTGCCAATTGATTTGGTACAGTACACGGGACTAGACTCTCTTGTGTGCTGCGAATTGATTTCTTTTTGTTTTTTCGTCGACGGAAGTGCGAATTGATTTAGTACAGTACACGGGACTAGACTCTCTTGTGTGCTGCGAATTGATTTCTTTTTGTTTTTTCGTCGACGAAAGTGCGAATTGATTTGGTACAGTACACGTTAGTCTTGTCCAGAAATTTCAACCCGGGCCTTGTTACCCCGAAATATTTAAGATATATCTTTCTCTCATTGTGCTCCAACAACTCCCTCCATCTCAACCTCACCTTGCTATTCCAAAATTACAACACGCGCGAAAACTCCCACCTCCTGTGAAATCCCAACATGCGAAATGCCCGGATACCCCTGAAGCAAAAGAACCGCCTAGCTCAAATTGGTGGGGGTACTTTCGTAACTTATCCCACATTTCGGACAAGCACATCCCTAAGCCATGGTTCCCCACTCCCATCCCATCCGCCCACCATTCGTACATCGAGGCCACGAAAACCCGCGAAGCCCCACACCCTCCCCCGTCCGCCACCCAGCCGGAGCCTCTTCCCCGATGACGTCGTCCACAACAGCACCTCGACATCCCTTATCCACCATACCGGATGAGGATCCGTCGTCGATCTCGTCGTCCCGCCGGTTCAGCCACCCCGTCCTCCACCTCCAAGGAGCTGCCCCGACGTTCCCCTTGTCTTTCCCGCCACCTCCATTCCCACACCGCCGTCTTCATCTGCACCACCGGAAGAGCAGCATCATTACCGTTTCCTCGGATGAAGCTGCGTCCTAATCGGCGCCACCAAAGCGGTTATACACTAATCACCGCATTTTCTTCTTGACTCTATCTCACGGTGTTGCCGGCGCTTGGTCCCGAGCCGACACGGTGCAATTCCATCCACGGCGGCATCGCCGGCCACTTCCTCCACGGTGTCGCTCCCTCGGCAGCGACGTCCACATCATGAGGAGCTGCTGCTGCTTTAGCTCTCGCTTGCGCTGCTGCACTATTCTTGCTCTCGGTCCCCTGCCTGGTCTGCTCTTGCTCGCGCTGCTGCTCTCGCTCTTGCTCTTGCTTGCGATGCTGCTCTGATTTAGCTACACTTCATCGAATGAATCAACTTTGGGTCACGATTTTGGGTGGGGGTGGGGCTCATGGAGTTAAGGAAGAACCAGCCACAGCGGGAGGGGGGCTCATTGGAGAGGTACCCCACTATCTATCTTAGGGTTCAGGGTGGGGGCGGTGGTCGCCAGCGGTGGTGGGACAGTGGCGTGGGGATCGCCGGGGAAAAATCTCGGCACGGGGGGGGGGGGGTGGCTAGAGGGATGGCCGGGGCGACGGCGGACCGGCGGTGGGGAGTGGTTTTGGGGCGGGCGGGGCGGCGGGGGCGGTTGTTTGGCTGGTGGTGGCTGGCGGCTCAGGGAGTGGAGGTTGAAGATGAACTGCAGGCCCTTGATTTCGTATCCATCAGCTAGAAAATCGACTGACCAGAGATGAGAAAGTCAGTCGACCAACGTGTAGCCTCACCTGATGCTGCTACATGACCAGCTTCCGGCTCAGACGCACTGCCATCGCTGCCATCTTTTCGCTACTAGTGCATTCGGGCCGAGAGTAAAATTCAGTTTTGACAACAAAATTCAGTTTCGACAGTTAAATTCAGTTACAACAGTTAAGTTTAGAGATGAGCGGCTGATATATTTTACATCTAGCACTTTGTGGTTATGTATTTTACGTCATATATTGGAGATGCTATTAGAATTCCACTCAGGTTAACATTGTCGCTCCTGTCCTGCTTCTGCCTCGGCGTCGTAAAACTCACTGGAGATGCTCCAATGACGAAACCCTCCATCACAGCAGAGTAGTACCCCGGGCTCCATCTCAAGATGCCTAAGATCTTCTTCCCCTCCTCCGACAGCCAAGTTAGCCGGATTATCCTCACCGACCATTCCAATCACGCTGAGATCGACATGGCTTCGCCAAAGAGGTTGTACACTTGTTACATCTCTTTTTTACTCTACATGTTATATATATTGTCCACTAAACACATCAGTAACGTGAAATACGATTAGTTTCTCCTACTATATGACAAGCAGTGAGGTACTAGGCAACTTAGCTATCCGTGATTGACTCTCTTGAATGCCATCATTATTTATCTCTACGCGTTTGAGCTATGCATTTGTCGATGGGCCTGGGAGTTGAGCTACTAGGGCAGTGGCCTAGGTCCAAAGTAGTAGAAGTAGCACAAAACATTTTTGGAGTGTAGGATTTTCCTTGCTCAAGCCTGCCTACTAGAATCGCCAGTGCTTGAAAGGAAAAGTGAAGGAAAAACATAGGAATTGGAAAGTTTCCTATGGTACTACTATTCATGAATTTGGTTCAAAGGAATGGAGCAAAGGAAAATTGTAGGATTTGTTCCTTTAGTGTCTCCTTGAAAGAAAAACTGTAGGAATTTTAATATCCACTTGTCCTCTTTTCGAACTCCTATTCATGAAGCACAAGACTAAGAAATAGTGGTATAATAGCATTATAACCATACATTTTCTTGTGGTTTGACTTAATCTCACCATGCTTCTTTGCATCCTGTGATCTTCCAATTCTTGTGAACCAAACATCCAGATTGCCAGAAATCCTGTGTTTTTTAAATTTCTATTTTGCACGTGCATTCCTATCCTATTACTGTGTATTTCCTATCCCTGTGTTGTTAGAATCCTCAAATTCAAACGCGCCCTTACAGAATAACTTCTCTTACAAATAGTTGTCAAATAAAACCTTGCGTGGTTTGTCCCGCTCCTGCTGCGTTGTCGTCCACCCTAGCTCAGCTGCTCCAACAAGAGAAGGGTCCAGCACAGCAGGGATCCGGCCTCCAGACTGTCTTTCGCCGCCTCAGATCTTCTTCCCCACTGCCGGCAGCCATGACAACTGCATTACCATCATCAACCGAGTACGTGACCTTGAGGACTACACGGGTCCGCAAGAGAGGTCGCACTCTTTCGTGTCTGCTTACGTTATGCATCGCTTAATATTACATGCTACTTATTGTCCTGTTCACCTATTAGACTCTGAGTCAGCTCCAAACTAATGGTCAAACTTGAGTTTTTAAATGGTTGTGGGGTACATATCGGGGCCGCAATCAATAGTATCTATCTACTATCTGGTTAATCTCTGGTGTATACTATGAGTTTCATGTTGGGTGGGAAACAAACAGTAAATAAGCAATTATCTATATTTTTTAACTGAAGCCATTATCTGCATGCCATCATTGGTTTTGGGTCTATCCATAGGTTGCTACCATAATTTTGGATTTCTGCATGCACTCCTTACGTAATCTCACTATTTTTATTCCTATGCATGTAAGTTATTGTACATAATGAAGCTTAACATGTAGAGCAAAAGAGACGAGCCTTGCATGGCAATAAAATTTCATGCAGACGTCGCTCTGGCGCAAAGGCAGCCCCCCTCCACCCATTTTGGATTGTAATCGAGAGGAAGATATCTGTTCTGAGGGGGGTTCAGAAGGAGAAGACCACTCCTATTTACCCACTGAGGTCTTCGCTCTAACTTCGCATGCTGATGTTGGTTATATCATGCATATGATGCCTTGCATTGCTTACTTTATACATCAAATATGTCATCTGCTTAGTTTAGACATGCTTTGTGTGAATGCCATCTGTTTAGTTTATTCATTGTTTATGTGAATTATTCAACGCCATCTTGTTTAGCCAGGCATCATATATGTGAATTTTGCAATGCCATCCTGCTTAGCCAGTCATCTTATATGTGAATTATATCAGGTCATCCTTTTTTTGATACGTATTACATTTTTCAACAATGTTAGTACATTCAACTACTCTTCGTATGCTTCAGACATTTGACACGGTGATGGAAAATTCTGGAGTGAAAACAAGGTCTTTAGAGCAGACTATGCTATCTGACGAAGCGCATATCTCGCTGGTTATGGATAGCTCCTCAAAGGAGGATTCAGAGATAGATGACCAGTCCTATTTCATACCCGAGGTGTATGCTCTAACTTGGCAGGGTTATGTTGCTCATATCGTGCGTATGGTATCTTGCATTGCTATGTCATTTGATTAGTTTAGACATGCTTTGTGTGAATGCCACCTATTTAGTGTCTAATTATCATATATGTGAATTATGCATTGCCATCTTGTTGCAAGACATTATATATGTGCATTATGCAATGCTATCTTGTTGCAAAGGCATTATATATGTGAATTATGCAATGCCATCCTGTTTAGCCAATCATCATGTATGTGAATTATATCATGCTATCATTTTTTTGTATTACGTGTTCCATTTGTTGACAACATTTGTATATTCAACTACTCTCCTTGTGCATCAACAATTTTAAGCGGTGATGGAAGTATCTGGAGTGAAAACAAGGTATTCAAAGCAGACAATGCTACCTGCTGAAGTAGACATCTTGCTGGTTACAAAGAGCTCCTCAGAGGAGGATTTAGAGACTGATGACCAGTCCTATTTCCCCCCTGAGGTCTATGCTCAAACTAGGCAAGGTTATATTACCCATGTCATGCATATTGTCTTGCATTGCTTAGTTTTTACATCATATATGCAACCCATTTAATAAAGACATCATATAGTTATATCATCTCATCATGTTTAGTGTTTACAGTCATCATATTTTGAATTATGTCATTCTATCTATGAATTATATCATGCTAACATGTTTCCATAGGCGGCATGTATGTGAATTATGGCATGCCAACCTATTTAATAAACACATTATATAGTTATATCAAGTCATCTTGTTTACATAGTCATCATATTTTGAACTATGTCTTTCCATCTTTTTTAGTTAGCCATCATAATGTCAAATTGTGTCATGCTATCCTGTTTAGTTAGTGTCGGGACCCCGACTCATAAGTCGAGATCACCGAATGCACGTGTACAGTGATCCCAGAGATCAATGCTCACTGAACACACAGAAGCTGAATAACAAGAGTCTTACATCCATACATACCGTCTTACACAAATTATGACCATTATGGTCAAGTCTTACATTGGTAAAGCCTTAAGGGCTGAACATCAAATGAAACACAAGCAGCGGAAATCTTTGTCGATAAATAGAACCCATGCCATCTGCCTTAACCCTACAGGCATTCTGACCGGGAAACGTCCTAGTTCGCATGTTCGTCGCCAAAGAACTCTTCTTCGAACTCCGGTTCTTCCATGCCTGGTCAATTAAATAACCAGTGGCAAGCCAATGAGTACTTTGAATGTACTCGCAAGCAACCCATGTTTTGGTTCAAGAAACAACAATGCATGATATAGGTAAATTTTTGTAGAAAGCTAGTTTTGAGTGCAATGACATGTTCAACAACTTGTAAGACATGCATCAAGAGAATTCAAGTAACCATGAGGACAAAGTTACGATATCAACATAAATAGAGTAGGCACCAACCCATCTCAATCACGTCAAGTCCTTTGACTTGATCCAAGTAGTTATCCAAACACACACACCGGTTTGTAAACTCGACATAGTTTAAGCAAGACCGCCTAATCTGTCCTTGACCGTGGACACGGCTATTCAATAGTTTTACACTCGCAGAGGTTACACACTGCACTCCACAAGATCCGGGAACTTCCGTGTCATCCACGACCAGCGGTACCTCAAGTACCCGGGGTAAGCACCCGATCACTATCTTTCCCTAGACGACAATAACAAGGAGTCCACTCGTTGTTCCGTATCCTCACGATGTACATCATACGAGACTCACTCGAGATCGTAACATTCGAGAGGGGACACAACGGTGTATTCGGTGCCCTGTAAAAACAGTCATGGCCGCCCTACCTGGCATGACCCCGTCCCGAGAGAGCGCACCAACAACTCTCCCATTACTAGTAATGCGGGCTCCAAGCTAGTATCGGTCTAGGTAATCAATAATGCCCTTTCCCATATAAGGGTAGAGTGGTTGCGCATGTAAGGTTGGGACAATGACAAATCTTAAATCTAATCTGTTTTGAAAACAACACACACTTTCCTCGGACACCACTTCGCCATCAAGTGGCTACCCAACTCATCATCTCCCCGCATAAGTGGCACCCGTGGGGTTTTCAAAAGTCTTTGAAAATACTTTGTCTCCATCACCATGCATATTCCCGCCCCTTTTATGTAGCATCTACTTTAGCATCCTATCTACTCCCACCGCATAACCCTCATAAGAAGGTAGGGTCATGCATAATGCAAGTATCAACGAGGAATTAACGGTGGCAAACCATCTACGGGTACCACCTCATCATGATTCCGCTGCAACAACAATATGGTGCTATATGATATGCATAAAAGGGTTTCATAGACATGGTCAAAGGGCTGCTTGCCTGGTTCATCAGAGTCTTGAAATCTTCTCGTCCTTCTCCAAGTACTCCGCCTACTTCATCAACTAACGCCAGAAACAAACACAATAAGCAACACAACAAGGCAAAAGTAAAAGTGCTCTAAAAATGTGAGTTGGACTTTTCTAGGATACCTCTGGTCATATGAGGAGTGACCAAAGTGGTTTCATTGGGATTTGATGAATGGATATCTCTGAACATTTCAATATGATGGAATCAAGGGATTTGTGGATTTGCAAGAGGTGTACAGAAATATATTTTTGAAAAATGAGCAAATATACCCACTTAACAAAGGATGATTTTAGAAGCATCTAGGAGTTGGTTTCACTAGATTTTGAGTTCAAATGAATTCCCTATGAATTTGTAAAGTTGACAAATATGAAGAAATGGCTCATTATATTGTGGGGTACAGAAAGTATTAAGAAAAATGTTCATAAACTAAGTTATGAACTTATAAGCATCTAGGAATTTGAATCATGGCATTTGGATCAGTTTTGAGCTCTCTGTGATTTTCTAAAGTTCATCACGGAAATGGAAAATGGGGTTTTGATAAATATTTGTGAAGGAAATGCTTCTGTAAAAATATTACAATATCACCATGTGGTATGGCATGATTTTAGAAACTACAAGAAATTTGAATCATTGGATTTGGAGTTAATTTGAATATTTGGGAGATTTTACAAGTTTCTGGAAAAAAGAAAAAGACAAAGGAAGGGGTTATACCTATACTGCGCACCGAGCGTAGCATAGCGCCACAGCGCATTGGGCCGGCCCAGCTGCCTGGCCACGCGGCTAAGGAGGGCCACGCCGATGGCGGACTAGCAGAGTACGCTTCTCTGCGTGGGAGACGGTTAACCCGGATCCCGCCTCCACTTAAACGCCGGGGCCCGCCGGCTGAGTTGCTGACCTGCGGGGCCCACCCGCAGGGTCGTCTCCTTCCTCCCGCGCCCGAGACAGAGGGGATCGAGGTCGCGGGTGAGCGCCGGCCATCGCTTGCCCCCGGCGGCACAGGCCACCCCCGGCCAAGCTCCGGCCACCGGAGGGGTCGCCGGGGAGAGGCGGTTCTTCTGGAGGGGAGAGGAGGTGGGGAGGACCTCGTCCTTGTCCGAATCGGAGCAGAGGCCAGCGGCGGCATTCCGGCCACGGGGGAGTGCTGGAGGGCACGAGAGGGAGGTGTGGGTTGGTCCAAGGGGTGCACGGGAGGGAGAGAGAGCCAAAGGAGTGGAGAAGAGGCTCGGGGGTGACCTTAAATATAAGGGGGCGAGGTGCACCACGGGGCTCTGCGCCGGCGAGCTCGTTGCCGTCGCCACGGGTCACGGGAGCTCGTCGTGGTGTGTGTGGGGCATTCCTGGATTCGGTCCAGAGCTAGGGGAGAGAATAGAGAGAGCAGGGGGGCCAGGAGCACCACGCGTGTGAGTTTGCTCATTGGGGCTCTCGGGCAGCCGACGCGCGTGCGAGCTGGGGCGAGAGGAGGAAGAAGAAGGAGGGGGACAGAGGCGTGGCGTGTCGCAGACGCCGAGGCACCTCGTCGGGCGCGCTGGGGAGGCCCGAGGTGGCCGGAGGTGCTTGGCAGGGGGCGGCTACAGTGCGGGGGCGCACTGTAGCGTGCTCCAGAGCGTGCCTTTGGCTGCCATGGCATTGTTTAAGGGGCAGGGGCGTGCCCACTCATGTCTGGTAGCGCTAGGGAGAAGTAAACATGTGGGGAGGGGCATTGGATGCCCTGGAGATCCACTGGAGTGAGGAGGGAGGTGAGAAAGGAGCAGAATGTTGCTGTCCAGAAGGGTAAATGGGGATGTTTCACCCTTCAATCATTGAGTTGAAGCCAGGGAAGAGTTACTGGAGGTGCAAGGGGACTCTGAAGGGCTGTGGTAAAAATTTGAGGCCATGGAGATTAGTGGAAGAGGTCAAAAATGGTATTTTGGTAAAGTGGCAGAAGGTGTTTGATATTGGTTTGGGCAAGCAAATGGATTCCAAATGATATGAATATTAACAGGATCAAGTGTCATATAGAAATGGGGTTGATCACCAAGTTGGAGCTCATTTGGAGGAAGTTGACAATGCAACTTTGGTAAACCCTAGAAACTAGCAGAAATGGCTTTACCAAGATTTAGTCATGCAAAACAATTATCCTTGATGCACCACTTGGTGTAGTGTCATCATTTGAGGTTCTTAACATGCCCACAAAAGTTGAGATCAAAAGGAGAAAGTTGCCAATGTAAGTTGTTCAAATTTGGTTCTGGACAGGAAGAGTTTTGGGGCACTTTGATCAAGTTACCTTGTTCTCCAACTTGTGCCATTTGGTCTAGATGAATGATTAGACCATTTGAGCATGTTCACAAGGTTTTACAACATTTGTACATGTTTGGCAATGTAAAGTTGCTCAAACTTCAAAATGGACAGAAATGGTTTTGAGGGTATTTCATGGGGTTATACTGTTCTCCATGACATGAGACTTGGCAAGACCATCTAGTATGTCATATGTGACATGCTAGAATTTTCTTGGAATTTTTGGAGAATATTTCCTTTGTAAATATTTCAAAAGTTTGAAATATCCAGAAAGGGTTTTTGAGGGATTTGACCAATATTTTGAACATGACCATGTGTTGAAACTCTTATATATGGACAATATATGTCCACTGAGTTTCCCTAGGTTTTTGTCAAATATTTTTGAAACAATAAAATGATTTTACCCTAATAAAGACCATTTCTGTCCTTAAGAAAAAGCTTTTATATAAAATAGGAAAATAACTTTTAAAATTATATTTTTGTGGTTTATGGGAGTCCTACATCTATTAGGATTCAAATATATTTTTGGAAAGATTTTTACTGCCCTTAATTAAGTACTTGCAGTGCAAACCTCAATTCAAGGGTTTTTGAAAAACTAATTTTTGAAAATACTATTTGGCCAAATTATTTTTGAAAGAAATTATTTTTATGTCCTATACACATGGCATGATAATTGGGAAAGGTTTTCGGATCAAGGAGAAGAAGTATAGGAGTTGGAGGATTTATTTGATTTTTAGAGCACTTGCAAACAACTCACAAAATCCAATCAAGGCAAGGTCTAAAACACTCAAAAGTTTTTGTCAAACCACATTTTATCATGATTTATTAGCTTAAGTGTTGTGGCATGAAAATCAGGGTGTGACAGACCTACCCCCCTTACAAGAATCTCATCCCCGAGATTCCGAGACTAGGAGCGGAAAGGGATACAGAAACTTGGATCTGGGGTAGTCTTTAAGTCCTCATGTTGCTTCTGCTTCCGTGTAGTGCTCCATTGAGCTTGAAGTACTTGATGGTGTGGATTCGTGTATGATGCTCTTCTTGATCCATGTTGCTAATGGGTAGCTCGTGGTAGGTTAGACTGGGCTAGGGGTTGATGGCTCGGTGGTCAATGCCCTCGTAAAGATCGGGCAAGTTAGGAAGTTGGAAACACTTCTGGGGTTGTGATGCATGGAAAACGTGGTGCACATCAGGTAACTCAGGTGGCAACTCCAGCTGGTAACTGTCTTCTCTTTGTCTTGTAGTGATCTTAGAAGGGGTTGTTAAATCTTGGAGTGATCTCGAAGGGGGCCGATGAATCTTGGTGTGGGTGTCCTTGTCATGGAAATGCTTGGTTCCTTAGAGAGGAGTGGCTTGCAGATACACCTGGTCTTCGACGCGGATGTTTACTTCTTGATGATGGTGGTAGTTCTTTCTCCTTGGCATGGCGGTCTTCAAATGTTCTTGGACTAGCTGAACGGCTCTTCTTTCGTCTTCGGGTGGACAAGTAGGTCACCAAATGATGATGACAACTATCTTGTATAAGCACTCCATGAAGACTTTGTTCACGGGGTACATAAGGTAGGCTGGGGAATTAGTGGTGGTCTTGTTGAGTGTGGGCCAAGGTGGTTCTAGATCTAGTGTCAAGGCCCTAAGGTCCTGATCTGACCATGTTGTAGCTTGGCAGGGCTTAAGGGTTTCAAGGATTCTAGTGTGCGAGTGAACATTTACCATCTTATCTTTAAGCACGGTTTCTGAGATGCCAATAGTCTATCTAGTCCAAATCACATCATATCACCGATAGCATCATTTTGCGTAGGTCAACTCCAATCATCACTGATGTGATTCATATCCTCATGGCTCCCGAGAGGAGGTCTAACAAAATCATATATGTCTACAATCCCCAAACCCATATGTATGTCTACCCCAAAAAATCCATGGGTAGAACATATAAGCTGCTAAGCTTGAACATGACAATCCAAGTGCTCAGCCTATTCTTCCAAGGTCTAAGATAAAGCACCTCTATCCTAAGGAAACACGTCGTAAGCCACTCCAAGATCCTGTTTCCTTCCTATGAATCAACTCCAATAGCCCATTAACTTCCATCAATCACTACATAATCCATTTAATTCTACAAATCCAACGCCTATGCTGGTGTTCCACATGATCTCCTAAAGTCCTTATAATCCCCAAACACTTGAAAAGGCTATCTCTACTATAGTCAGTCCACCAATTTTCATTATCATGGTCAAGTAACCTCCAACCTCAAGCTTATATAGATCCCTAAATCAACCCCGACAATTAATCCAATCTCTTAGTTTATTGTCCACCAAGAAACATGGTATTATGATCAAGATCATCAGTCTAAATCCAATTTACTCCGAACCATGTAAAATTACTCCGCATCCATACTTTACTAGGATCACCTATTTAAATCCAAATCTTGTGCCCAACGAGAATTCCCACACTTTCCCCTAAGTCATAGTCGTAATATCAACTATCTAATATCAATATCCCCTGGCTAAGTCAAATCCTTATACTTCCAAGAATTTTAGCTTGCGATCATAATTGTCCTATTAAATCCACTTTACTCAGGGGTAATGAAAGCTATGCTACTCTATAATCATGATCCCACCAAGTTCATCTACCAATATGAAAGCCTTATAATCCTCCGAAGAGTCTCAAATAATTCTTCAAGGTCACTGATATGAACTCATCAAGTCATTTGTCCTCTGTTCCTATATCCTCAAATTGGTCTTTCCTATGGCATCATCAGTTCTAGTGCTGTATTAGGATGATAAGGTGCTCATTCCCTACGTCCACTAGTTCCATAGTGAACCCAATGTGGAGCGAGGTTACAGAGGCTTAACTGGTTCTCTTTGCAAGTCTGTGGGTTAAACACATGGTTGAGGATTCGAGATGGGGTATCTTATGAAGTCTCGAAGGGTCTAGGAATGGGTTTCTAATCTTGAGGGGCAACCATAACTCTAAGGGGCTGCACTTGGTCGAGGAGGTTGTAGCAAAAGTCTTCACTGCTGGTTGGTTGCCAAAGTAGAATCCTTGGTGTATCTTGTCTTGCTAGGCTTCAGTTGAGGAGAGAGATGAGAGGGAGAGGTAGCATAGAGGAGGGGAATGCCTAAAGGGAGTTCTATAGTGCTAGTGCAAACAAACAGGTGCAAAGGGTGCCAAACAAAAGAAACAAGGTGAGGAAGGTGATATAGTCGCATACTTGTCGCTTAGGGCAAAAGTGCGACCTATATCAAAACACAAACAAATAAAAACAAGCAACACACAATCATGGTTCTATTCGAACTATCATACGGACTCGATCGCATAGGGGTACACGACTCATCCTACCCTAGGGGTTCTCTGACTCGAGAGTCGTGCCTTGTGCCTCATGCGATCTCTCGAGTTTTCCTCAGGTGTTGCTACATCTCTTGTAGTTGTTCGATGAAACAATCCGGGTTGATCCTAAAGATTCTTCAACAACTTCTTGCCTGTTGAAGTGATGGGGTGAAGGTGGTTCCTCGTAACTGGCATTGACTGGGTCTTCTATTGTCTTCTTAATCATGACGATCCCTTTTTGTCTTCTAAGCCGTCGATGGTACCAGGTAGGTAATCCTTTATGCAATGACATTATCAAGGCGTAATAGAGGTCCATCATGTCGGTTACGTTGATGACAACATCGACACCAAGAGAGGGGGATGAGGAGAACCGTTTTCATGCTCACTATGGTGAGGCGGACCAAATGGCTAGGTTCTCATCCATCGGTGGTTGCCGATACAACAACGGTAGTGACATGGTTACTCTATTAGCGATGTATATCATGATCTTGCATATTCTAGGCCCTGATCATCATAGGCTAAGGTTGCATCATCTTGGGGCAGTGTCAAGGGTGTCACCATCTCCGGTCTTCGTGTCCTCATTCCTCAAGGATGTATCTTCTGTTGGTATCGTCTTGTTGTGATGTCGCTAATCTTGTGTTCAGGAGATGTGGGTGGATGTCTGGCAAGGCATCTTCCTTCTAGATTATCCACGAGGATTACAAGGAATCCAGTGGTCAGGGGCATAAGGGTTCTAGCGACCAAATTGAAGGGGAAGAGATCAATAAGGAAAGTATACCTTAGTTTTCGAAAAACTGAGAAGGGAAGAGAAGTATAGATAGTTTTGAAAACTAGTAGTAGTTTTGGAAATATTTTACCCTAACTAACGACCATGCTAACTAAGGCTTCCTACAGTCAGGATGGCTCTGATACCAGCTCTGTGGGGACCCCGACTCATAAGTCGAGATCACCGAATGCACGTGTACAAAGGATCCCGAGATCAATGCTCACGAACACACGTAAGCTGAATAACAAGAGTCTTACATCCATACATACCGTCTTACACAAATTATGACCATTATGGTCAAGTCTTACATTGGTAAAGCCTTAAGGGCTGAACATCAAATGAAACACAAGCAGCGGAAATCTTGCCGATAAGTAGAACCCATGCCATCCGCCTTTAACCCTACAGCATTACGACCGAAACGCCCTAGTTCGCATGTTCGTCGCCAAAGAACTCTTCTTCGAACTCCGGTTCTTCCATGCCTGGTCAATTAAATAACCAGTGGCAAGCTAATGAGTACTTTGAATGTACTCGCAAGCAACCCAAGTTTTGGTTCAAGAAACAACAATGCATGATATAGGTAAATTTTTGTAGAAAGCTAGTTTTGAGTGCAATGACATGTTCAACAACTTGTAAGACATGCATCAAGAGAATTCAAGTAACCATGAGGACAGGTTACAGATATCAACATAAATAGAGTAGGCACCAACCCATCTCAATCACGTCAAGTCCTTTGACTTGACCCAAGTAGTTATCCAAACACAAACACTGGTTTGTAAACTCTGGACATAGTTTAAGCAGCACCGCCCAACTGTCCTTGACCGTGGACACGGCTATTCGAATAGTTTACACTCTGCAGAGGTTGCACACTGTACCCACAAGATCCAGGGAACTTCCGTGTCATCCACGACCCGCGGTACCTCAAGTACCCGGGGTAAGCACCCGATCACTATCTTTCCCTAGATGACAATAACGAGGAGTCCACTTGTTGTTCCGCATCCTCACAATGTACATCATACGAGACTCACTCGAGATCGTAACATCCGAGAGGGGACACAACGGTGTATTCGGTGCCCTGTAAAAACAGTCATGGCCGCCCTACCTGGCACGACCCCGTCCCGAGAGAGCGCACCAACAACTCTCCCGTTACTAGTAATGCGGGCTCCAAGCTAGTATCGGTCTAGGTAATCAATAATGCCCTTTCCCATATAAGGGTAGAGTGGTTGCGCATGTAAGGTTGGGACAGTCGACAAATCTTAAATTTAATCCGTTTTCGAAAACAACACACACTTTCCTCGGTATACCACTTCGTCATCAAGTGGCTACCCAACTCATCAGCTCCCCCGGGCATAAGTGGCACCCGGTGGGGTTTTCGAAAAGTCTTTTGAAAATACTTTGTCTCCATCACCATGCATATTCCCGTCCCTTTTTGCGTAGCATCTACTTTAGCATCCTATCTACTCCCACCGGCATAACCCTCATAAGAAGGTAGGGTCATGCATAATGCAAGTATCAACGAGGAATTAACGGTGGCAAACCATCAACGTGGGTACCACCTCATCATGATTCCGTTGCAACAACAATATGGTGCTATATGACATGCATAAAAAGGGTTTCATAGACATGGTCAAAGGGCTGCTTGCCTGGTTCATCAGAGTCTTGAAATCTTCTGGTCCTTCTCCAAGTACTCCGTCTACTTCGTCAACTAACGTCAGAAACAAACACAATAAGCAACACAACAAGGCAAAAGTAAAAGTGCTCTAAAAATGTGAGTTGGACTTTTCTAGGATACCTCTAGTCATATGAGGAGTGACCAAAGTGGTTTCATTGGGATTTGATGAATGGATATCTCTGAACATTTCAATATGATGGAATCAAGGGATTTGTGGATTTGCAAGAAGTGTATAGAAATATATTTTTGAAAAATGAGCAAATATACCCATTTAACAAAGGATGATTTTAGAAGCATCTAGGAGTTGGTTTCACTAGATTTTGAGTTCAAATGAATTCCGTATGAATTTGCAAAGTTGACAAATATGAAGAAATGGCTATAAGCATCTAGGAATTTGAATCATGGCATTTGGATCAATTTTGAGCTCTCTGTGATTTTCTAAAGTTCATCACAGAAATGGAAAAATGGGGTTTTGATAAATTTTTGTGAAGGAAATGCTTCTGTAAAAATATTACAATAGCACCATGTGGTAGGGCATGATTTTAGAAACTACAAGAAATTTGAATCATTGGATTTGGAGTTAATTTGAATATTTGGGAGATTTTACAAGTTTCTGGAAAAAAGAAAAAGACAAAGGAAGGGTTATACCTATATCACAAGACCGAAGGCAAAGATAGCGCCACAACAAGATTGGGCCGCCCACCGCTCGGCCACGCGGCTAAGGAGGTCCACGCCGATGGCGGACTAGCGGAGCACGCTTCTCTGGGGAGACACTAACCCGGATCCCGCCTCCACTTAAAGGCCGGGCCCCCGGCTGAGTCAGCCGACCATGGGCCCACCCAGGTCGTCTCCTTCCTCCCGCGCCGAGACAGAGGGGATCGAGGTCGCTGGTGAGCGCCGACCATCGCTTGCCCCGGGGCACAGCCACCCGGCCAAGCTCCGCCATGATGAGGGGTCGCTGGGAGAAGCGGTTCTTCAGGAGGGGAGAGGAGGTGGGGAGGACCTCGTCCTTGTCCGAATCGGAGCGAAGGCCAGCGATGGCATTCCGGCCATGGGGGGAGTGCTGGAGGGCACGAGAGGGAGGTGTGGGTTGGTCCAAGGGGTGCACGGGAAGGAGAGAGAGCCAAAGGAGTGGAGAAGAGGATCGGGGTGACCTTAAATATAAGGGGGCGAGGTGCACCGCGGGGCTGTGCGCCGGCGAGCTCGTTGCCATCGCCACGGGTCACGGGAGCTCGTCATGGTGTGTCTGGGGCATTCCTGGATTCGGTCCAGAGCTAGGGGAGAGAATAGAGAGAGCAGGGGGGCCAGGGGCACCACCTGTGTGAGTTTGCTCATTGGGGCTCTCGGGCGGCCGACGCGCGTGCGAGCTGGGGAGAGAGAGGGAGAAGAAGGAGGGGGACAGAGGCGTGGCATGTCGCAGACGCCGAGGCACCTCGTCGGGCGCGCTGGGGAGGCCCGAGGTGGCCGGAGGTGCTTGGCAGGGGGCGGCTACAGTGCGGGGCGCACTATAGCGCGCTCCAGAGCGTGCCTTTGGCTGCCCTGGCATTGTTTAAGGGGCAGGGGCGTGCCCACTCATGTCTGGTAGCGCTAGGGAGAAGTAAACAAGTGGGGAGGGGCATTGGATGCCCTGGAGATCCACTGGAGTGAGAAGGGAGGTGAGAAAGGAGAAGAATGTTACTGTCCAGAAGGGTAAATGGGGATGTTTCACCCTTCAATCATTGAGTTGAAGCCAGGGAAGAGTTACTGGATGTGCAAGGGGACTCTGAGGGGCTGTGGTAAAAAGTTGAGGCCATGGAGATTAGGGGAAGAGGTCAAAAATGGTATTTTGGTAAAGTGGCAGAAGGTGTTTGATATTGGTTTGGGCAAGCAAATGGATTCCAAATGATATGAAGATTAACAGGATCAAGTGTCATATAGAAATGGGGTTGATCACCAAGTTGGAGCTCATTTGGAGGAAGTTGACAATGCAACTTTGGTAAACCCTAGAAACTAGCAGAAATGGCTTTACCAAGATTTAGTCATGCAAAACAATTCTCCTTGATGCACCACTTGGTGTAGTGTCATCATTTGAGGTTCTTAACATGCCCACAAAAGTTGAGATCAAAAGGAGAAAGTTGCCAATGTACAGTTGTTCAAATTTGGTTCTGGACAGGAAGGGTTTTGGGGCACTTTGATCAAGTTACCTTGTTCTCCAACTTGTGCCATTTGGTCTAGATGAATGATTAGACCATTTGAGCATGTTCACAAGGTTTGAGAACATTTGTACATGTTTGGCAATGTAAAGTTGCTCAAACTTCAAAATGGACAGAAATGGTTTTGAGGGTATTTCATGGGGTTATACTGTTCTCCATGACATGAGACTTGGCAAGATCATCTAGTATGTCATATGTGACATGCTAGAATTTTCTTGGAATTTTTGGAGAATATTTCCTTTGTAAATATTTCAAAAGCTTGAAATATCCAGAAAGGGTTTTTGAGGGATTTGACCAATATTTTGAACATGACCATGCTTGAAACTCTTATATATGGACAATATATGTCCACTGAGTTTCCTAGGTTTTTGTCAAATATTTTGAAACAATAAAATGATTTTTCCCTAGTAAAGACCATTTCGGCCTTAAGAAAAGCTTTTAAATAAAATAGGAAAATAACTTTTAAAATTATATTTTTGTGGTTTATGGAGTCCTACATCTAATAGGATTCAAATATATTTTTGAAAGCTTTTTACGCCCTTAATTAAGTACTTGCAAAGGCAAACCTCAATTCAGGGGTTTTGAAAAACTAATTTTTGAAAATACTATTTGGCCAAATTATTTTTGCAAGAAATTATTTTTATGTCCTATACACATGGCATGATCATTGGGAAAGGTTTTTGGATCAAGGAGAAGAAGTATAGGAGTTGGAGGATTTATTTGATTTTTAGAGCACTTGCAAACAACTCACAAAATCCAATCAAGGCAAGGTCTAAAACACTCAAAAGTTTTTATCAAACCACATTTTATCATGATTTATTAGCTTAAGTGTTGTGGCATGAAAACCAGGTGTCACACTGAAATTTTGTCATGCTATCCTGTTTGGTTAGACAACATAAATGTGAATTATTTCATGCCCTCTTTTATTCCCCACTATCCATTGCACCTGTCTATCATACAATGTCTATACATTCAATTACCTTTCTTGTTTATCAGCCATTTGAATTGGAGAGGGTGACGACAGTATCTAAGGGAGTAACAACATGGTCTTCAGAAAATATAGTGCTACCAGTTGATGCAGATAGAACCACGGTTGTACTTGCCCAAGAACCAGCCCCACCACACATAACCCAGACTCTCGCAGATTGTATCCCTACCCAGTTGGACAGAGAACCAGCTACACCCCTTGTAACCCCAACCCCAGTAAATAGTAACCTAGTTCCAGTTGACACAGCACCATCTCCACCACAGAGCACCCAAACACGAGCAGTTAGTAAGGGAACTGCAGTGCCAAAAGCATGAGGACCACCACTCTGAATCCCAACTCAATGCTTAAAGGAGAAGAAGAATTGTTCTCAGGTCAGGTTCTGTAGCTATGGTTCATACTCCTTTGCTCTTGCATCACTGTATTTACTCATACAAACTATTTTCAAATTTGAAGGATGGAATTGGAACTCTAATGGTGCAACAGGTGTGTTTTAAACCTATTTCTTTAACTGGTTTGCTGTTGTAACTTGACTGGTTTGCTGCTGTAACTTGCTCTATGTTGATTTCAGTTTCAATTGAATAAACAATTATGTTCTCATGTCATGCACATTACAAGTGTTGTTATTGCTCTATAGTTTCCCATACTTATATTCTGTCTATTCTGCTTTGTCTTGAACAAATATTATTTGAACCGTGTCTCTATCTTGATTTGGCAGCAAAAACTAGAATGATATAGACCATAAAGTGACCATGGTACATAGATATATGTTTGTTTCATGTTCTTATCCTGTCCACTTTACTACTGAACTGATTTACCAAAATAAGTTTAATATACAACATGGTAAATCTGTGACGTGTCTGCTTGTTTCTCTTTTAGAATGCGGACAAAATATTGGAGAACAATACCCCGTTATGCAATGGTAAAGGAAGTAATGCAGATAAGGTTCAAGATAGTGAGACATCCCTGTTGGTCTCCAAGAAAGCTGATAAAAACTATCTTGACGACAGTGAGAGAACCCAAAAGTCATGTCTTGGTGTAGTGTTCGAGTTATCGGCCACTACTGCTGGCACAAGCTCTTCGAACTCGCTACCTGAATCAGTTCGTCTTCTTGAGTCTCAACTTCAAGTTGAAAGACATCAATCAGATGTGCTACGACAGGAAGCTGAAGGAATGAGGAAGTCCCTGCATAATTCAGATGCACACTTTCTGGTGCAACAACAAGCGCTGGAGGATTTAAGCGCCAAACAAGAGAAAGTTAATAAGCTTGCTAAGCATCTTGCCAGCATTATGGGTACCCAGGATATTGTTTCTTGAGATCTTCTGAAGTGGTTTCAGTTCTGGACTTGTTTTGTTGTTGTGTTTATTTGCACTGGTCGCCAACTTTGACAACCAGTGTACGATATGCTGCTTTGTTCCCTATATTTGCACTGGTGGCGAACTTTGATGCCCAGTGGATGTAATATGTGTAATAGTCGTGATAGCCTAGTGTAAGTTGCTTGCTAATTTATTTCCTTGTTGTCTTATTTATTTGTTTGCTTGTAGTCAGTGCAGTTCTTTTTCCGCGGTTTGCTAGTGGCCGCAATAACCTATTTTTAAAAACTAGGCCACAATAACCATGGGCAACATATTTACTGTAGTGACACTGGGCCTCCTATGGGCCATAGAAACAATGAGCCTTCTACGGGCTGTAGAAACAATGGGCCTTCTACGGGGCGTAGAAACAATGGGCCTTCTACGGGCCGTAGACACAATGGGCCTTCTACGGGCCGTATCATCAATGGGCCTTCTACGGGTCGTATGATCGATTGGCCAAACATGGGCCAATAACAGACCGCATTATGGCCGTGAACGGGCTAGAGTTGGAATCTTCCTTTCATGGGCCGACCATAACAGTCCGTCGTTAATCGGCCGTATTTGATGACGCTATGAAAACGGCCCAACGTATTAACGGGCCACAAACGGGCCGACTGTAACCACGGGCTGAATTTGGCCCACAAGCAGAAAATTATAGTAACGGACCGTAAGTAACCGAATGCTGGAAATGAGCCCAAGAATAATTGGGCCCTGAGAAGGCCGAAAGGTAACATGGGCTGGAAACGGCCCAATGAAATAATGTGTCGTTAATGGGTATAAAGTGATACACTATTCATTACGGTCCAGTTTTACCACGGGCCATTAATGGGCCAAGAGTTACAAAGGTCCTCATATGGGCCGAAAGACGTCATGGGCCATACAAGGGCCGGAAGTTAAAACGGGTTGGAATCATATTGGACGGCCCAGATGACGTTACTAGGCCTAATTCGGATAGGTCGGAACGGGCCCTGGATTAGCGGGTTGTAAATGGGCTATATTAGAGCAGGCCGTTAACAGACTTTCCGTGGGCCAGCCCGCTACCTTTTGACCAAATCAAACGGGCCGTCCTTTTCACAGGAATGGGCCTCTGTTGGGCCGTGCCACATGTCGACATATCATAGGCGCCTTCGGTTCAATGAGTGGATGACATCTGTCCCAACGGTGAGCCGACACGTGTTTCCTCCAGCCAATGATGATTTTACACATGGAAAATCCCCATTCATTGGGGCTGTTAACGGGTTATCGGATCCAAACCAGACCCGATAGCTTAACGGCGAGCCATTACAGTGGATGCCACGTGTCGGTCACCCTTGATGAAAGCACTTCTATGACGCGCGATTTATCGTCATGGAAGTGGACACTTCCGTGATGATAATTTTGGTATTGTCACGGAACACTTCTACGATAGCACAAGTATGACTATCTTTGATTCTGTCATAAAATCGTCATGGATGTACATGCATGACAAAAAACGTGACCTCCTGTCACAAACACGTATCATCACGGAAGTGTATTTTTTGTAGTGGAGTTGGGCTATGAGGTACGACATTGTGGCGTTTCCGAGGAGCTGGCATGTTGGGTAAGCCGGCCACGAGATCTTCAGTGCCACCACTTCGGGTCACACGCCTGGACTCGTATTGTTGCTTCTTCAAAAGAAAGTTTGGATCCAAATAAGCAAGAGGGTGAGAAAATTTTACTTTTCGGGTGACCTGCCGTGTTTCTTTCTTGGCAAGGGTTCTAAGTCGGAGGAGATAGTAATTACCTCTTAAGTGTCAGCACGACTCGTTTCCACTTCGTGCTGAGAGGAATCAACATCAATAAGTTCCACAAAAAGAAGACCAAGGGAGTCAATTTCTACCTCCGACTCATCTAGCTCAAGAAGTTATTCCATCATTTGTTTCTTATGGCGGCCCGCAACACGAGTCTTTCCTCTAGGCTACTTGGCCGGAGGGCGGATTTTTCTCTTCCAAAAAGGAGAGTCGGCCTGTATTCATATATACATTGGCAGTAATTTTAGGAGATATGAACCACAAAAGACAGAAAAGCAAGATGAAGAGTTGTTCAAAATACTTACAGCAGGAGTCGGGTTAAGAGTGAAGAAAGGATTCAGTCCCACTTTACCGCAGGTTTCTAGAGATTCTCCCAAAATTGTCTTAACTGTGCCATTGATCTCTTTTATTAGCCAGGCGTGTTTGGTTGTAACGCTGTGGGTCCTTCGTATCACCAGTATACTGGCACATTAAGCCGGTGCATCGGCTTAGTGGTAAAATCCTCCATGCGGCCCAGAAGGGGACCAAATCAACTCAAGTTAAGTCATTGGCTATTAAAGTCCTTATCTTTGAAAATGTAGGGGCATGCCAGGCGCGCTCTACGGAAGTGAATCGACCCGGAAGCTTGGTGCTGGTGCCAAGTCGGTAAGGGCGATAACCCGGCAAGGGATTTTCTCCAGCTGGAGTGGTGTCCTTGGAGTAGAACCAAGTATAATTCCAATTCTTAGGATGGCTAGGCAGTGTAGCTGAGGGAAAAGTTATGTCTCTCTGCCTCTGGATGGAAACACCTCCAAGCTCAAGGCTGGGTCTGTTTGACATCTCAGTCTGGCGGTTGATATAAAATAAATCTCTAAATAGATCAATAGTGGGATCTTCTTGAAGATACACTTCGCAGAATACTTGAAAGTGACATAGATTTGAGACGGAGTTGTGACTGATGTCTGAAGGGTGTAAAAATGCAATGCATCTTGGAAGAATTTTGACCCGGGCGGTGAAAAGCCACGGAGGAGGTGATCCACAAAAATGACAATTTCACCCTCTCCAGGTTGTGGAGTGGTTTCAGGACCGGGAACACGCCAATGGATAACCACCTTAGCCAGCAAGACCCCCATGTCCACATACTCATTTAGCGAAAGCTCGGAGACTCTGGAAGCAACCCTGTCGCAAGAAATGGGAGTAAAAAGCTACGACCAAGGAATAAAAGTACGACAGGTTAAAATTGCAGTGGTAAGCCGCCTAAATGATTATATGACGTTTCAGTAATAGTGAACTAGCTATGGTTAAAAGGCTACATATTATGATGAACTATTAAGGAATTATGAGCTACCCTAGCCATGGAGTGGAGTAATTACCAGGTTGATGAAGTATGGCAAGTCAAATTATGAAAATATGAGCCGGCACCATGTTGGTGGGTTAATTAAAAGAAGCAATTTTGAAATATCTTGCGGGTTACAAGTTCATTGTTAAGTCGCCCGGAAAGTAAAGGGCGGGTCAATTATCTATGGATCTGAGATGGTGGAAATTTTGCTAAGTATGGGGTAAACAAGTTTCGCAAGTTGCAGCTATATTCACGGACCTACAACAATTTGGAAAAGCTGAATAATTACTAAACCTAGAACACAACAGTGGAAGAACAAGCAAGCTGTGTATTGATTCTGAATAAGAAGGGATCTATTCTAGATACAAGATGAAGGCCAAACCGCTACCACGTTATTCTCATAGCGTTTTTGGATTGAAATACGGGTTCTACATACGAGCTGGATGAACTCAGATCAACCTCGATGAACTCTATGAACTCACGTGCCCTAATGAGGATCTGAGAAAGGGGAAGAATGAAACCTGAAGGTGCTGGAGGAGAAAGGAGCGCGACGCAGATTTGTGGTCCCAACAGGTTGTGCAGCAGCCTCGACGGGGTTGCTCGCGAAGTTCGGTTGGGGTGGCGAAGCTCCAGTTGCGAGGCATGATGCAAGGAAGAAGAAGAAGAGGAGGCGGCGGGGGTAAAAGTGAAAAATGGCAGCCCCCCGTGCCTGTTTATAATGGAAAGGAAGGAACAGTAAGAGATGTGCGTGAAGATCGAGGAGGCATTATAATTATCGCCACAAAAGGGGCGCCTTGATTTTTGAAATGGATGATTAATGCAAAGATCAGTTGTGACATCATGAGATTTTTTATTAATTTTTGAAGATGACATCATCACTTGGTATGGTGGGTTACGAAGATCTGTTCAAGATTAAATTTATGGAAGAGTTAAAGAAGACTCGCCAACAAGAGAGTGAAGATTGACGTGAACAAGTTCAAATCAATTTGGGGCCTACTGTTGGGGATATAACACCATGGTGTAACCCGCCTAGGAGGGGCCAGGTTATGCTATTGGCGACTTTAACAACAAGGCCTTAGACCGGCCCAAGAGACCAAGACATGAAGCGAGGAGGCGACTTATGCGACCCAGAAGTGTAAGCCGCCCAATGGTGACTTGCCTAGCAAGGGGAGGCGACTTAGACCAGAGTCGGTCACAAAGTATGACCCGGCCTGGACTCTTGTAATCCCAGGGCATCAACCTATGTATATAAAAGCGAGTCCCTATGTCGGGTTAGCCTAGGTGACAATCAAACGATAGCTAGGTCAAGCGATTCTGCTCCCTTGTAATCGATACTCAAGCAATACAACTCAATGCAGGACGTAGGATTTTACCTCAATTGTGAGGGGTCGAACCTGGGTAAATCCGTGTCTCTCGTCCCGCCCGACCCCTTTGTGACGCCTGGGTAATCAAGCTACAGTAACCCTGTCGTAATGATGCCATGTCACCTCGATTACTGTTGGTAATCTTGTGTTAGTTCAGGACCGATCCAAATTCAAATTTGAATTAAAGTCAACACAATTATAGTTTTCAAATGTCAACAAAAAAATTCAAATTGTGGCAAATAAATCACAAATACTATTGGTGGAAGAAATACATTTTTTATATATTTAAATGAACTAAAATGATTTACACAGTATCGAAAACAAATGACTAAGTGCCTTTTATAAATAATAAAATATTAAACTATTTTATTTGGGTGCCCAAACTTTTTAAAGCAGTGTGCAAATTAACATCACTAATTTAGGTGCTATTTGTATAATTTACAAAACTAAAACAATTTGGAAAACAGTAAAAGAAAATAAACAAAAGGATAAAAAAGCAAAAGGCCACCACCGCTCCGCCATCGCCAAGCCGCCTCCTTGCCGGAGAGGGGACGGATCCCGGGGGCCCTGTCGCAGATCCGGCCTTCCTCGACGTGCGCCACCATCGCCACCAGGACCTTGCCGGAGGCCACGTCGCCGGAGCCCCTCCTCGCCGGACTGCCTACTCGTCAACGTAGTCGTCTCCGTCCTCCTCCCCAAGCCCCGCTGCCTTGTGCCCTACAACCCCTTGTCCCCGCGCTCCGACCGCACACTTGCACACCCGCGCCGTCCGCGTCGGCGCGTGGCCGTCTGCTCGCTCGACCCGTCTCTCCCACGACGCAGATGCCGCCGCGCTCTCGCCCCACTATGACACCCCGCCGCTCTGCCGGCTGCGGCTCACGCCGCCTTGCTTGCCGCCCGTCTCCGGCTGCCTCCGCTCAGGGCCGCCTCCACTCCGGCCGCCTCCAGCACACACACGCGCCCGTTTTGTCGCCTCGGGTCCGCCCCAATGGGCGCCCGCTGCCCAGTGCCCGCTCGGGTGACATCCGCAACCAAGCGCCCGAACCTATGGGCCTATGGCAAACGGGCCCCGCCCCAGAATGTTTATAAAAAACCAAACAAAAGGAATTAAAAATAATAATGATAATAAATAAAAATGAAATTAATTAATTAATTAATTAATTAATTAGCAAATTAATTAAGTTAATTAACTCTTTTTGGTGATCTGATTAATTAGTTAGCTTAATTAAACGGTAATTAGATTAGTTATACCGTAATTAGAATAATTAGAGTATGACAGCTGGGACCCACATGTCCGTTTGACCCAGTCAACACCTCCGTTGATTGTTGATGTCATGTTGACGTCATGCTAATTTCGAATTAATTTAGTAATAATAGTTTAGAAAATGATTAAATCCCTTTTAAATTAATATAAAATAAACCGTAGCTCGGATGAAAATACTTTATACATGAAAGTTGCTCAGAACAACGAGATGAATCTGAATATGCAGCCCGCTCGTCAGCCACACATTCCTAGCATAGCAAACACACAACTTTCCCCCTCCGGTTCATCTGTCCGGAAACGCAAAACACCGGGGATACTTTCCCTGATGTTCCCCCCTTCACCGGTATCACCTATCCCAGCGTTAGATTACCCCTGGCACCGCGTATTGCCTTGTTATATTTTGTGATGCTTTGTTTGCTCCGTATTTACTGCTTCTTCCCCCTCTTCTTCTCCGGTAGACCCCAAGGCCGGCGTTGATACGATTGAGTACGACTACATCACCGACGCCCCCTCCTTGCCAGAGCAACCAAGCAAGCCCCCCCATGTTCACCAGATATCGCCTATTCTTCCCTCTACTGCTTGCATTAGAGTAGTGTAGCATGTTACTGTTTCGGTTAATCCTATTCTGTTGCATAGCCTGTCATTGTTGCTACAGTTGTTGATACCTTACCTGCAATCCTAAATGCTTAGTATAGGATGCTAGTTTATCTACTATGGCCCTACATTCTTGTCCGTCTGCCTTGCTATACTATCGGGCCGTGAAAACTCGGGAGGTGATCACGGGTATATACTATACATACATACCATACAAATGGTGACTAAAGTCGGGTCGGCTCGTAGAGTACCCGCAAGTGATTCCGATGTGAGGGCTGGAAGGACAGGTGGCTCCATCCTGGTAGAGGTGGGCCTGGGTTCCCGATGACCCCCGACTGTTACTTTGTGGCGGAGCTGCAGGGCAGGTTGAGACCACTTAGGCGAGAGGTGGGCCTGGCCCTGGTCGGCGTCTGCGGTTACTTCAAAATAACACGCTTAATGAGATCTTGGTATTTGATCTGAGTTTGGCCACTGGCCTATACGCACTAACCAGCTACGCGGGAACAGTTATGGGCACTCGACGTCGTGGTATCTGCCGAAGCCTTCTTGACGTCAGCGACTGAGTGGCACGCGCCAGGTTGGACTGCGTAACGCAACTTCCTTAGTACTGGAGGTTGCTAGGTCTGCTCACCGGCCGCGTACGCAACGTGCAGGTGTGTAATGGGCGATGGGCCCAGCCCCCTGCGCGCATAGGATTTAGACTGGCGTGCTGACCTCTCTGTTGTGCCTAGGTGGGGCTGCGACGTGTTGATCTTCCGAGGCCGGGCATGACCCAGGAAAGTGTCTCCGGCCAAAGGGGATCGAGCGTGTTGGGTTATGTGGTGCACCCCTGTAGGGAAGCTGATCTATTCGAATAGCCGTGTCTCTCGGTAAAAGGACGACCCGGATTTGTACCTTGACCTTATGACAACTAGAACTGGATACTTAATAAAACACACCCAGACAAGTTCCAGAGACAACCCAGTGATCTCTTTCCCACAGGGCGACGATGGGAGGATCGCCAGGTAGGATTATGCTTTGTGATGCTACATGGAGGACTTTAATCTACTCTCTTCTACATGCCGCAAGACGGAGGCTGCTAGAAGCGTAGTCTTTGATAGGACTAGCTATCCCCCTCTTATTCTAGCATTCTACAGTTCAATCCACCGATATTGCCTCTTTACACATATACCCATGCATATGTAGTGTAGATCCTTGCTTGCGAGTACTTTGGATGAGTACTCACGGTTGCTTTGCTACTTTTTTTTCCCTTTCCCGGTTATTGCGACAATTTGATGGAGTCCAGGAGCCAGAGGATCCCGAGGATGGTTCTACATGGAGTTCGGCTTCGAGGAGTAGTTAGGAGGTGCCAGGCAGTAGGCCTCGCCTTTTCGGTTGTCGCTACTTTTGTGCTAGCCTTCTTAAGGCAAAAGTTGTTTAACTTTGTACTCAGACGTTGTTGCTTCCACTGACTCGTTCATGTTCGAGCACTTGTATTCGAGCCCTCGAGGCCCCTGGCTTGTAATATGATGCTTGTATGACTTATTTTACTTTAGAGTTGTGTTGTGATATCTTCCCGCGAGTCCCTCATCTTGACCGTACATGTTTGCGTGCATGATTAGTGTACGATTGAATCAGGGGCGTCACGAGTTGGTATCAGAGCCGACTGCCTGTAGGAATCCCCCTTCCAAACTCCTTGGCTGAAGCTGAGTCTAGTCATTGAAAAAGTTTTTACTACCTTGGCTGTGCGGCTTACGGACCCACGTCGCCATTGGGTGGTATTAGGATCTTTTACTCCTTGTCTATGCTCTGGGCTCTGATCTCTCTTCTATTCGGGTTAAATGATTTTGCTAACTCTAACTCTAGGTTCTCATAACTAATTCTCCCGGAGAGCCCTCATTCTGAAAGATCACCTACTTCGTTAGAAGATTCTGAGGATATCCCTCGATATTTTCCCGAGACCCTTGTGCTCATCGCCTTTGCAATTCACTATCACCGATATATCCCGATGGATATCTGCATGCACTTGTCATTTTCATGATCATTTCTCGTCGTCCTTGTTGTTACAAGATGGCTCGAACTATGCTCCGCTGTCCCGAGAATCCTTTGAGTTTACTGTCTTGCAGTTTTATTTCACATGAAAACACTTACGGTTTTTTCCTCACATTTATTGAGGATCCGTTCTTCTCAATTGTTCATGTGTCTCACAAAATTCTTCGGAATACTTTTCGATCTTTTGAAAATCCTCCACAGCCTGTTATTCTTGAAATTCTTGGCTGCTTGCATTATGGTTAATTCCATATGACTAGTAGTCCTTGATAACATCCCTTGTCTTAGTCATCTTGAGCCTATTGTGCGTATGCACGCATTCATCGGGTTATCCTTTTTAAAATTATCTTTCCGACTCAGACGTCATTCCGGACATGAGTTGGTTCTCGGCAATTCAAACCTTTATTGGTTGTCCAACTAAGTGTTTTCAACTTATCCATCCTTGATTAGGGCGTCTACTTTTTATCCTTTGTTTTGGAAACCACAATTTCTTTCTATTTAAGCATCAGACTAATCAGGTGATTCTTGAATCTGATGCCTCTGCATTCTTCTTCCTCTGAGTAAGTACCGATACTCACTTCAGTTCCTTTGTGGATCGCCCGATCCATTGTTGGATTTTTATCCGACAGTGTCCTTCATATTCAATCACCTTGTGAGTTCTTCCCCTGATACATAGTGCCATTGGTAAATTGTATCCTCTGCTTGGCCAACCATGCTCTGCTTTCGAGCATGTGTATCAAGATGCCCGATGGGTTGAACATATGTCTTCCCCTAATCCGTGAGAACCCAAAAGTTTTCACAAGTCATACTCTTCCAGTGTTCTACCAGATAAAATTCCAACATTACAGTTTTATCAAAGCGAGAGGTGAATGAAATGATATGCATTAAAGAAGTGGGTGTTGACCTTGAACTTTGTGTTCATGCCCATGAAAATGATGAAGACCGTCTCAGAAGCTTCTTACAAAATGATTATCCAGCTGGATGATTCTTTCGGTATTCTTGAAATTGATTCCTTACAGTTATGGTTCCGACCATGCTGTCCTGATCTAATATATCTGATGGGAATTCATTCCAGTGCCTTGTCTATTTTTGGCAAGGTTGAAGTATCTACTGTCATAGGTCAATGACCCGATTCTACTTCCATCATGTTTTACCTTCGAGTTTTACCCCGTTGTATCTCAAAGATGTCTTTCCATTGCACCACATCTTACTAACTTTGTTGAAGTAATGTCTTTCCTTGTCGTAATCACTCTACGGGTTCTGGGTTGTTGTCAACCGAGGACACCGACTAGTGAAATTATTCCGCACTACAAATCAAATACCCCTAGTATTTTTACTAGGAAATTCTGAACTCAATCTGGTCATCCCTACTATCGGCTGCATCCTGGTCTTGCTATCTTTGACTGTGCTACCTCATCCTTCTCTGGTGCATGAATTCTTCAATGTGTGAGCACGACCTACGTCGAGCTTTCACCATCATGTTGCTTGTTGATGACCCCCAAGTGTAGGGGATCTATCGTAGTCCTTTCGATAAGTAAGAGTGTCGAACCCAACGAGGAGCAGAAGGAAATGATAAGCGGTTTTCAGTAAGGTTTTCTCTGCAAGCACTAAAATTGTACATAACAGATAGTTTTGTGATAAGATAAATAGTAACGAGTAACAAGTAAATAAAGTAAATAAAGTGCAGCAAGGTGGCCCAATCCTTTTTGTAGCAAAGGATAAGCCTGGACAATCTCTTATAATGAGAAAGGAGCTCCCGAGGACACATGGGGAATTATCGTCAAGCTAGCTTTGATCACGCTCATATGATTGGCATTCGGTACTTTGATAATTTGATATGTAGGTGGACCGTTGCTTGGGTACTGCCCTTACTTGGACAAGCATCCCACTTATGATTAACCCCTATTGCAAGCATCCGCAACTACAAAAGAAGTATTCAGGTAAACCTAACCACAGCATTAAACATATGGATCCAAATCAGCCCCTTACGAAGCAACGCATAAACTAGGGTTTAAGCTTCTCTCACTCTAGCAACCCATCATCTACTTATTACTTCCCAATGCCTTCCTCTAGGCCCAAATAATGGTGAAGTGTCATGTAGTCGACGTTCACATAACACCACTAGAGGAAAAGACAACATACATCTCATCAAAATATCGAACGAATACCAAATTCACATGACTACTAATACCAAGACTTCACCAATGTCCTCAGGAACAAACATAACTACTCACAAAGCATATTCATGTTCATAATCAGAGGGGTAATAATATGCATTAAGTATCTGAACATATGATCTTCCACCAAGTGAACCAATTAGCATCAACTACAAGGAGTAATCAACACTACTAGCAACCCACAGGTACCAATTTGTGGTTTGGATACAAGATTGGATACAAGAGATGAACTAGGGTTTTGAGAGGAGATGGTGCTGGTGAAGAAGTTGATGGAGATTGACCCCCTCCCAATGATAGGATCGTTGGTGATGACGATGGTGATGATTTCCCCCTCCCGGAGAGAACTGTCCCCGGCAGAATAGCTCCGCCGGATCCCTAGATTGGTTCCGCCAAGGTTCCGCCTCGTGGCGGCGGAGTTTCATCCCGTAAGCTTGCCCACGATTTTTTCCAGGGTAAAAGCCTTCATGTAGCAGAAGATGGACACCGGAGGGCCACCAGGGGGCACAGGAGACAGGGGCGCGCCCAAGAGGGATGGGCGCCCCACCCTCCCAGCTGTGGTGTGGGCCCCGAGGTATTTCTTCCGCTCAAGAATTTTATTAATTCCAAAAATAAGTTTCATGGAGTTTCAGGATTTTTGAGCGGTCGAGAATAGGTTTCAATGTTTGCTCCTTTTCGGCCGAATTCTAGCCGCCTGAGATTTCCGCTTCATGGTAAACCTTGTAAAATAAGAGAGAATAGCCATACGTATTGAGATATAATGTGTAATATCAGCCCATAATGCAATAAATATTGATATAAAAGCATGATGCAAAATGGACATATCAACTCCCCCAAGCTTAGACCTCACTTGTCCTCAAGCGGAAGCCGAAATCAAAAAATATGTCCACATGTTTACAGATAGAGGTGTCGGTAAAAATAAAATATGAACATGAGGGCATCATGATCATTCTTATAACAGCAACATAAATAGATTTGTCATATAATTTCTTATGCTCAAGTAACGATCAATTCACAATGTCAAGCATGGTTCAGAAACATTATTGGAAGCTAACAAACTATAACCTCAGTCATTGAAGCAATTGCAATTTATCATAACATCGGAAAGAGTCAAAAATAGAGCTTTTCAGCAAGTCCACATACTCAACTATCATGTAGTCCTCTACAATTGCTAACACTCACGCGGTACTTGTCGTTATAGAGTTTCAATTGGACACTGAGAAAGATAGGGGCTTATTGTGTTGCCTCCCAACGTATTCACCTTTAGGTGATGTCAACAATAATAGTTCAAGCTAACTTACATCCAATTGGATATATATATCATGATCTTTCTAACACGAAGAGCTTGCCAAAGGATAAAATGAAAAAGGGAAAGGTGAAGATCACCTTGACTCAAGCATAAAGTAAAAGATAGGCCCTTCGCAGAGGGAAGCAGAGGTTGTCATGTGTGTTTAGGGTTGGATGCATGAAATCTTAATGCAAAAGAACGTCACTTCATATTGCCACTTGTATGTGGACCTTTATTATGCAGTCCTTCGCTTTTATTGCTCCACAACAAGATCGTACAAAGCTTATTTTCTCCGGACTAATAAGTCATACATATTTAGATAGCAATTTTTATTGCATGCAACATGACAACTTACTTGAAGGATCTTACTCAATCCATAGGTAGGTATGGTGGACTCTCATGGCAAAACTGGGTTTAGGGATATTTGGAAGCACAAGTAGTATCTCTACTTGGTGCAAGGAATTTGGCTAGCATGAGGGGGAAAGGCAAGCTCAACATGTTCGGGAGGTCAGTGACAATATACTTTAACTGAGATGTGAAAACACATAAACCATTACATTGTCTTCCTTGTCCAACATCAACTCTTTTAGCATGTCATACTTAATGAGTGCTTCACAATCATAAAAGATGTCCAAGATAATATATTTGTATGTGAAACCTCTCTTTCCTTATTACTTCCTATTAATTGCAACGATGACCAAAGCTAAGTTTATCAACTCTCAACAACTTTTATGCCTCATACTTTCTATATGTGAAATCATCACTAACCATAAGATCAATATGAACTCTTTTATTCTATACTTTCTCAAGATCATAGCAAGATAGCAAAGCCCTTGACTCAACACAAATATTTTTTATAGAAAGCTCACGGACTCGATTACATAAAGAGATCACAAAGCAAAACTCAAAACTACTTGATACTAAAACTTCAATCTACTAGATCAAGATACTACTAAAAGGATCAAACTCAATAAAACGATAAAGATAAGAGTGTGATGGTGATACGATACCGGGGCACCTCCCCCAAGCTTGGCAGTTGCCAAGGGGAGTGCCCATACCCATGTAATTATGTTTCCTTCTTCACGGTTGGTGTTATGATCTTCTTGGCAATGATGCCCCTCAGGATACGATTCTCCTCCTCGAGCTTATTGACTTGTTGTTTGAGGTCCATAATTTCTTTGCAGAGCTTGCCCGTAATGGCTAGAACTCCCTTTACCCAAGGATGTTGAGAAGCTTCTAGAGAAAAAGTGACGCTCTTTTTCATATTTTCATAAGAAAGAAATCTAAAGTTGGAAGGGATGACCGAATTTGGAATAGCTGATCTATGTAGTTCCCCCATCATGAATTCTGCTTGGAGACGAGAGGTGACTTCTTGATCTTCCTCCATGGCATCTATCCTTTTCAAGTCGGCCTCCATCTCATCCTCCGTTGATGGTCCAAAGCGATAAGCATCGCTATTTGCTCTGGGACCTGGTGTTGGGTGAGACACCCGACTCTTCCCGACTGACTCTTGAGAAGACATCTTGCTCTTGATCTACAACAGGAACAGCTCGAAAGGAAAACGGAGGATATTTGCGTGATACGGTGGTCAAAACCTTCGGTAGTTTATCTAATGAATTTTTACTGACCAAAATACGTAACGTGCAAGAAAACAGAGACCGGGAGGCACACGAGGTGTCCACGAGACAGGGGGCGCACCCAGTAAGGGTGGGGGCGCCCTCCACCCTCGTTGAGGCCTCGTGTCCTTCCTGGACTACTTCTTTCTTCCTAAAATTCTTAAATATTCCAAAACTGATAAAAATTGCCATTAGAATTGTTTTGGAGTCGGTTTACTTACCGTACCACATACCTATTCCTTTTCGGAGTCTAGAACATTCTGGAAAGTGTCCCTTATGTATTCCTCGGGGGTTACGGTTTCAATAATATTAGTCTCAACATTGGTATGATTACCTGAGATATAATGTTTAATTCTTTGACCGTTCACCACCCTCGGACTTGTGCCTTCAAAGTTGCTGATTTTTATGGCACCAGAACGATAGACCTCCCCGATAACGTAAGGACCTTCCCATTTAGAGAGAAGTTTTCCTGCAAAAAATCTTAAACGAGAGTTGAATAATAACACATAATCACCTACGTTAAACTCGCGCTTTTGTATTCTTTTGTCATTCCAGCGTTTGACTTTTTCTTTGAATAGCTTGGCATTCTCATAAGCTTGGGCTCTCCATTTATCAAGTGAGCTAATATCAAACAACCTCTTCTCACCGGCAATTTTGAAGTCATAATTGAGCTCTTTGATAGCCCAATATGCTTTATGTTCAAGTTCTAGAGGTAAATGACAAGCTTTTCCATAAACCATCTTATACGGAGACATACCCATAGGATTTTTATAAGCAGATCTATAGGCCCATAATGCATCATCAAGTTTCTTGGACCAATTCTTTCTAGATCTATTCGCGGTCTTTTGCAAAATTAATTTTAGCTCTCTATTGCTCAACTCTACTTGACCACTAGACTGCAGATGATAATGAGATGCGATTCTATGATTAACATCATACTTAGCAAGCATCTTACGGAAAGCACCATGAATAAAATGTGAACCACCATCAGCCATAAGATATCCAGCGACTCCAAACCTCGGAAAAATAACTTCTTTAAGCATTTTAATAGAAGTGTTATGATCAGCACTACTAGTTGGAATAGCTTCAACCCACTTAGTAACGTAATCAACAGCAACTAAAATATGTGAGTAACCATTAGAGGCTGGAAAAGGTCCCATATAATCAAAGCCCCAAACATCAAACGGTTCAATAACAAGACAATAATTCATAGGCATTTCTTGACGTCTACTAATATTACCAATTCTTTGACATTCATCACAAGATAAGAAAACTTACGAGCATCTTTGAAGAGAGTAGGCCAATAAAAACCAGATTGCAATACCTTATGTGCAGTTCTATCTCCAGCGTGGTGTCCTCCATAGGATTGAGTGACACTTGCGTAGGATCCGCATTCTGTTCATGCTCAGGTACACAACGTCTAATAACACCAGCTACTCCTTCTTTATAAAGGTGTGGGTCATCCCAGAAGTAATGTCTTAAATCATAAAAGAACTTTTAACTACAAAAAAAGACACATCCGTGACATTTTGGGCCAAACGAAAAAAAATTCTGTCATACATATGACACTTCTATGACGATAATTGTGACAAAACTCGGTATCATCATCGATGTGGTGGGCTCCTACTTCTATGACAAAAAAAATCATGACAGAAAATGGGCTTTTCGTCTGGGCGGCGGGCGGACGCGCTGCATGACATTCTTTGGGCCGTCCATGACGGGAAAAACTGTGGTAGAAGCGAGGGGAGGAAAATTTGGGGGTTGCGGTTCACGGTGGGAGGTCGGGGCGGAGTGATCGCGTTTCTCAGACACGACGCTGCAGCGTGTGTGCGAGGCTCTTCTTGAACCCGAAGCGAGGCATTGGGCTCTAATCGAAACCGGCGATTTGCTGCAGCTACATGTTACTGAACCCGAGCGATCGGTCGATGGCTGTTAACTGAACCCGATGGAGCGATTCCTTCGCTACTGCTACTAACTGAAGCCGATCGATGCTGCCTCTGGGATAAATAGTGGCGTTGCGGGTGGGGGGGTTGGATGAGCAGTGGCGGTGGCGTTACCTCTGGATGAACGGGACCCCATGGTGTGGAGGGCTGGAGGAGCGATGAAGCGGTGGAGGGTGGCCGTGGAGGGTGGTTGAGCAGGACCCGTGGTGTGGAGGGCTGGATGAAGAGTAGAT
This sequence comes from Aegilops speltoides, assembly GCA_021437245.1. Taxonomy (NCBI): domain Eukaryota; kingdom Viridiplantae; phylum Streptophyta; class Magnoliopsida; order Poales; family Poaceae; genus Aegilops; species Aegilops speltoides. Next base: position 369,032,665 of record CM038142.1, read on the forward strand.
GATAGAGGGCTGGATGAGCAGTGAGAGCGGTGGAGTAGCACGCGGTGGAGGCTGGATGAAGAGGAGCCCGTGGAGGTGGAGGAGGTCGGCGATGGCAGTGGAGGCCGGAGGAGGTCGACGGTGGAGATGAATAGTATCCGTGGAGTCCGTTTTGCGATGCACGCCACACCCTCCCGGCGAACGGGACCCCGTTTGACCGTAGAAGGTCTGTTTCATCCGTTTGGCGGCACGCCACACCCCCCGATCAACGGGACCCCGTTTCGACCGTAGGAAGTCCGTTTCTCTCTTTTTGCGACGCCGCACCCTCCCAATCAACGGGACCCCGTTTGACGAAGAGGAGGTTCGTTTCGTCCGTTTTGCGGTACGCCACATCCCTCCCGATCAACAGGACCCCCGTTTCGACCATAGGAGGTTCGTTTCGTCCGTTTTACGGTATGCCACACCCCTCCCGATCAACAGGACCCCGTTCCGAATGTAGGAGGTCTGTTTCCTCCGTTCTGCGGTACGCCAGGCCTCGTTTCCATCGCCTGTTCCGTCCAAGCCCTCCCGATGAACACGACCACGCAATCTGTTCCGACCCAGCCAGTTGGCTCCCCATGAACACGACGATGACGTTGTTTCTCCATTCCGACCCAGCCATGTATGTATGCGCGAGTAGGCGTTCGAGACCCCGCCCATATGTACACATACGTGGCCGTATTTTCTTTCTTGCACCCTGGCCGCTGTACGTACGTGTACATGCTACGTGCGCGCCTCTACTACGACACGTGCGTGTCTCTACAACGACCAGTATGTACGTACACGTTCGCGACCAGAATGACAACACTACATACGCTTCGACCAGGTGGGTCTCGACTTTCAAGCACTTCCTTGCGTGCGAAAATGTAGCTGGTGGGTCCCAGCAGTCAGAGGGGCGAATAATTTTTTTGGCCCGGACGCACTTCCTTGCATGCGAAGGTGTAGCTGGTGGGTCCCAGTAGTCAGGAGGGAAACGTTTTTTTTCGCGAAATACAGTGGCCCGTCCGGTGGGTCCCCGCTATCAGGTGGAGGAATAATTATTTTCCGCGTAATAAGGAGGCACTTCCTTGCTGAGGCCGTGGACCCAACTGTCAGCCTTTCCACATACATTCCACGTCCGATGGAAATCGTTCCTTGACCACATTGACCACGCCGCGCCGAGAGCACCAGGGCGGTGGACGACGGCGAGGCCTAGGAAGGGGACGACGCGGAGCCGGGGAAGACGCAGCAGTGGAAGCCCGCGCCGAGAGGCAATCTGAGGTTCACTTGGTTGGCTGTGGTGTGAGGCTGCCGTCGGCTGCAGGCCTGCCAGCGGTGGGAATAGTAGGGGCGGTGAGGCCTCGGCAAAGACATCCAGCCATGGGAGGCGGGAGCATGCGGCACGACCGGCGCTGCTTTGGGGTATTTGGAGCAAGAAGACCAGAGGTTGAAGAAGCACTACGGCCGTTGGATGGACATCGTACGGTCACTGGAGCTAGAATCATCTATATTGACTAAGTTGACAAAGCCCTCCGTCCCCGTCAACTTAGTAGGCCCACAAGTCAGCCTTCCACCAAGGTGGGTCCCAGCTAGCTGGGAGGGGGGGTATTCATTTTTTGTGCGTAATAAGGAGGCACTTTCGGTGGGTCCGAGCTGACAGCAGGGGGAACATTTTTTCGCGAAATACGGCGGCCCATCGGGTGGGTCCCAGCAATCAAGGGCAAACGTTTTTTTCGCAAAATACTGGTGGCCCGTCCAATGGGTCCCTGCTGTCAGGTGGAGGAATAATTATTTTCCGTGTAATAAGGAGGCACTTCCTTGCGGCTGCCGTGGACCCAGCTGTCAGCCTCTCCATGTACAGTATGCTTCCGATGGAATTCGGTCGTTGACCACATTGACCACGCTGCGTTGAGAGCACCACGGCGGTGGACGACGGCGAGGCCTAGGAAGGGGCGGCGCGAGTCATGGAAGGCAGCGATGGATGCCCATGCGGAGAGGAGTACAAGGGTTCACTGGTTCGGCTGCGCTGCCATCGCCACAGAATAACAGGGGGTGTGGGTGAGTGGAGTGGAGGGATGGCCTGGCCAGCGGTGCGAGTAGTATGGGGCGGTGAGGCCTCCACGGAAGCACAGCCGGCCACGGGAGGCAGGAGCAGGCGACACGATCTGCGCTGCTTTGGGCGGCTGGATCAAGAAGACCAGAGGTTGAAGGAGCACTACGGCCGTTGGATGGACATCGTACGGTCAATCGAGCTAGAATCGTGCATACTGACTAAGTTGACAAAGCCCTTCGTCCCCATCAACTTAGTAGGCCCACAAGTTAGCCTCCCACCAAGGTGAGTCCCAGCTAGCAGGGGGAGTATTCATTTTTTTTGTGCGTAATAAGGAGGCTTTTCCGGTGGGTCCGAGCTGACAGCGGGGGGAATGCTTTTTTTGTGAAATACAGAGACCCTTCCAGTGGGTCCCAGCTATCAAGTGGAGGAATCATTATTTTGCGCGTAATAAGGAGGCATTTTCCTGTGTGGGCCCCTACTATCAGCCTCTTCCGATGCCTGTTGTTTGTTGACCATGTTGACCTCGCCGGCGCCGAGAGCACAAGCTGATGGGAGGGCGGGCCCAGGAAGAGAACCACCGGAGGCAATGAAGCCACCGCAGCGGATGCCTGTTGAGGGGAGAACAAGCGACCAGTCGGCTGCGGGGTAGGGCTGACGTCGCGGAAAATAACAGGATGTGTGGGTGATTAGAGGATGGCTGGCGGCAAGACTGCCCACCACGGGAGGAGGGAGCGAGCAGTCTGTCGGCGCTGGTTTGGGCGGCCGGAGCGGGAAGATCGAGATTGAAGAAGACGGCGGCCGTTGGATGGACATCCAACGATCATCGATGTGTGTTGACTAAGTTGACAAAGCCTTGCGACAGCGTCAAAAAGTTTAGGACAGCGTCATCGTCAACCTAGTAGGCCCAGAAGTCAGCCTCCAAATCTGTGGAAAACAGCATACAGCCCATTAGCCATTATTTTCAATAATTTACAGCCCATTTGCTAATTCTTAATGATATTTGAAGCCCATATTCTTTTTTTTAGCACTACATACCATATATTCTGGGCACTGCTAAAAAATTCAACGAAATTTTGCATATTTCGGTGGGGTCCGAACTCTTTTAATCAAGTAATTTTGAGTCACGTTAAAAAAAGTTTTCAAAAAATTATATCAAAATAAAATTCAAAAAACAATTCTTCGCAAAAAAATGAATGAAATTTAGAACCTTAACTAGCAAGATGCCCGTTCATTGCACGGAACATGAAGATGCATTTTTATGAGTAGTTTATCTTGTGGGTGAAAAGATGATATTTTAATGTAATTGCCAGTTGGCTTTGGTTTTTATAAGAGTAGAGAGTAGAGAAATCTTGAAAAAATGATATTTTAATGCAATTGTCGGTTGGCTTTGGTTTAAAAATCTACAACCCATTTCTTACAACTTATAGCCCGTTTTCTGGGGAAGCTCATTTCTTATCCCTCCTCGTCTTGAAAGATTTGCAGCCCAGCAGGGCTGAGAAAAGCAAGTAGGCCTCGGTTTTGGTATTCTCCAAAAAAAAGAACTGGGCTAGCCAATTTCAGAAAGAATAAAAATATCAACTAGGCTCGTCATGTGCTTAATAAAAGCGTAAGCGTGGGCTAGGCAGACCCTGACCCAGCAGCAAGTGTGATTGAGCTCCATCTCTGAAATTGAAAAACAACTGGGCGAGCTGCTGGGTCCCTGGTGTTATCCGCTCGTTGTGTAATTTTCTTGTTTATTGACTACATTGACAATGGCGTGGAACCTAGTTGTCAAAAAATTAGGAGGAAGTATTGTTTTGTCTTGTAATAACGAGGCACCTGCTTGCGAAATGCAATGACCCTGGTGGGTCCCTACTGTCAGCCTCTCCACATACAGTCATCTCCTGATTCCTCTTGGTTGTTGACCATGTTGACAACACCAGACGGCGGCAAGCACAGCAAGCTAACCAAGGCGGAGAACGATGGCAAGGCCTCGGACGGGAACGAACAACAGCCATGGAAGATGCGGCAGTGTAGTGGCAGGTGGAGGGGACTACGAGGGCAACAACATGCAAGTCAAGCATACAAATGGTACAAAAAGCCCAAGGATTAATTGTTCATCAAATTTTTAGACAAAACCCAGATTGAACATGACAGTAACATCTAACCCAACCATTCTTTTTTGCAGTCACAAACAAATGGATCGGTCTGATCCATAAAATCAACATCCTGTGCAAAAAAATTTATTTTAGGATGTCTACAACTTGTTGTAAATAGAAGCCGAAACACGTTTAGAAGCCCATTTGTCCACAGAAACTTCTTTTTTGCTGTTCAACATGTTCGTCCGTGAGAAATCTCTTCTTTGTAAAAATTAAGCCTCATGGACAATAGTAACCTCGCATTTAACGGGAAGAATGTGACAAAGCTTTTGTTTGCACGGTTGGATGCATATCGTCCCATCGTTATTGTCCTCAAGCGAATGTCATGAGAACTGAGAAAATCCTTGTGCTTATTACGCATAGCGATTGGTTATATGTTTTTGTCCATGTGGTTCTGCCTAAGTAGACATGAAGATTGAAAATAGTTAAGGTCTGAAAAAAGAGTATGTTGAAAGAACGACAGCTGAATAGTTAATTCTAGTACAATATATACGGGCTTTCAATGTGCATGAAATCATCACCTCTATGTATAAATTCTCCAGAGATCGAAAGCATTGCAGCAAGCCAATAATTATGTCCAGATCAAAACTGTACATTCTGATATATATGATCTTGACAGAATCCAGCAGCATTGATAGGCTATCAATGGATGAACTCTTCATTGAGCATATAACATAATATTAGTACCCAAAATGTACTCCAAGATGATATAAAACTTATGCACATAAATGAAAAATGTAGCATATAATTACAAATGTGTAGATGATAATATACGGTACCTGAAAAGGCGAGGAGCCAAACACCAAATCCTTGTGATTATTAAACGGGTCACGAATTACACCTGGGGTCTCGGTTTGGCGCAGAGGCAGCGATTATTCTGAAGGTGTATAACAATTATGAAGGAGCAACCTTTCAAATGAAGGGGCATCTTCGATGATGAGCCGTTGTCCTTCAAAACAAATTCCAATGCTTTTAAGGTGAGACGACTTTATTTGGAGATAACTGATACCGATTTATATTCCCAAGACAATTAGCAAGCGCTCCAGGGCAGGGCAACTGGAGTGGATGATGCTGTGCAGTGAGGCCTCTGACGAAAGTTTTTTTAGCAGTGGGAGTTGAAGTATTTGCACCAGATCGTCTGGTAGATGGCACCGGGCGAAGGTGGCGGTGTGGAGAGAGGAGGAAAACCGCGAGATGGACAACGGTGGTGTGGGCACGAATTCTTGGTATGTTCGTGGTATGAAACTTTCCTGGTAATGGAAGAACTCAAACTGCTGGAGTTTTCGAATTGGGGATGTCGATAGCGTCCACCTTGCAGTATGGACAGCGGTAGCTTGTCGGGATCGAGAGGCATTGAGCGGGGCCTGCTGGTTAGCGAGAGATGATGGCTCGATGAGATCAAATTCAGGAAGGACGGATGTCGGCGGCGATCGAGATTGAGGGGCGCGGTGCGCCATAGAGGGCGCCACCGAGTTGAGAGGACTTCAGCGCGGCAGCAATCCTTGGTGGGGAGAAGCGAGATGATCTCCTCAAGGATGACGTCTAGGAGATCGCTGATGCGGTCCACCGGAGATTCTACCAGTTCCTCAGATCCGGGGGGGGGGGGTTCGCCGCTTCTCCCCGCGCTACCGGGTGCGGGATCTACAACCGGCGTCGCCGCTGGCGGGAGCCTCATCTTCTTGGCGCTGGGGCGAGCCGACTCCATTTTCCTTGTGGGCGTCGCGCCGAGCTCATGGGTTTGAGCAGAGTAGCCAGAGACGAGCCTAGTGGCGGTCTTGAGTGGGGAAGAAGGAGGTGGGGATTTGTAGGAGTGGAAGAAGAGGGCGGACATTTTACATGCAGTGAGGAGGAAGGTGGCGGGGTTTTCTAGACGAATGAGGAAGATTGGGGAGCGGGGGGAATTGGGTGGGGAGACGAAAGCGGGAGAGCAAGCTGTTCGTGTTTATAAGGCCCGTTGCACTAACTACTCGCTTTTTCCCAAGAACCGCTCTCTTCTTTTGCATTGCTGCATGACTGGCCATGCATGCAGGATGCATGTGCCCTTGACCCTTTGCATGCGCCTGGTTTGTTACTAGGCCTATTTAATTGGGTGGTTATGGAGTAAATTAAGGAGATTTATTTTCTCTGTGTGCATCCACGAAATTAGAGGATGCAGTACTGGATGCAGACACTCACATTAAACTAACATTCAGAAGAAGAAAAAATTCAGCATGTCTATGCATCTCAATGATTCACCATACTATAACCAATATACAAAGCTGTGAGAAGGTGTGGAAAAAAAGAAAATCGGTCGATGCTTCTCTGAGCAAAGGGCCTCCCTGCGCACGCATTAATTACCAGGGCATGCTTGTTTCTTCTCAATGTTGCGAGCACTTTGAGCATGTTGGCAACTCCACAGCTATCTAGCAGCCTCATCTTGCAATTGATGCTGACACATTTGCTGCAAACACATGAGGCAATAGAGATGACTCAACATGGGTCCATATTGTGCAGTTCCCATGATATCCTATTCATTGTCCTGAATCTGAAAAGATAGGAAAACAGTAGCTATACTTAAATGGTGTTGCAAAACAGTAGCACATATCAATATCTTGCTGTGGTCATTGTACCTAGTTATGAATGTAGGAATACCTGGAGCACCATGAGGTTAGCTGACAGCAGGTAGATGCAGCCATATAAATTTTTTGCGGTGCTACCAAAATTGAGGTTTGTATCCCTTCCCGTTATGAGAATTCTTCTTGAAGTTGGTAGAATGTGACGGCTTGTTATTTGCATCAAACTTGCCTTTCCCCTGAGATTTGTTCTTGTTGTTTTGGGGCTGGTTGGGCTGGAAGTTCTTCTCGTGTACCATGCGGGCACTAGAAGCTCCATCGGCGACCCGAGCACGTGTGTCTTTTGCTCTCGCCTTCTCCTCAAAATCAAGAGTGCTAATGAGATCCAAAACAGAAAACTCATGTCTCTTGTTTTTCAGAGAAGTAGCAAAATCGTTCCACGAAGGTGGAAGGTTGGCAATGATGGTCCCAACAACAAATTTGTCCAGCAACACACACTTAAAATACTCAAGTTCCTTAGAGAGTGGATTTGTATCTCATGAGTCTGCTGAACAAAGAGCTCATCGGTCATCTTGTAGTCCTGAAATTGCTCCATGACGTACAACTCGTTGCAGCGCCCGAGGGCCCAAACGTGGCCTTGAGCGCAACCCACATGTCTTTGCCGCTGTCAAACAACATATACGAATCCACAATGGAATCGTCAAGAACACTCAGCAGGACGGCTTTGAAGAGGGAATTATATGTTCTGAAAAGCTTCCTGCTGTGTAGGATTAATATCGCCCTCAGGCTTACCCTTAGTGGCGTCATAGCAGTACATGATCTGAAACCAATATACTGCTCTTGTGCGCCACCTTTTATATTGCACCCCCTTAAAAGTAGGCGGCTTCAAAAGTGCAGCAAAACAACTCGGAGTAAATTGCCTGTGATCAGGTTTTTGGATTAGATTGTTGAATATATGAGCAATTTAGTATGAGATTTAATCCGAATCAGTAGTAAATAGATCATGACGACAATTGCAAACATCAAAGTAATGATGCGGACTAAACCAGGAGGACAAAATCACATACTATGCAGCGGGAGCAGAACCGATGTGGTTGATGTTGTCACTCATGTCATTGATGAAGAGGTTACCGAGGTCGGGGAAGAAGGCTGTCGTTGAGGAAGTCGTCGCTGGCAGCAGTCACAAGAGTGTGCTCCCCAAAAACCTGATCGCCCCTCTCTCGTATAGGATCACGAAAGGCGGGGTTCGGAGGACTGCTGTCCCTTCCCGCGGTGCACGCCAGAAGGAGGGCTGGAGAAGAATTGCGTGGCGGTGCTAAGATCTGGAACGGTGCGAAACCATATGATACAGCGGCGGCTAGGGTAGAGCATGTCAGATCGGAGTATAATAGTAGGCCTTTGGCCCCCAAACCGCACGTCCAAGTCAATAATAGCTCAAAAAAAGTCTATAATAGCCCCACCAAGGTTTGTCTCAAAAAAAACGGAGTAATTAAGGCGTCCGTTGGTCCCTTTAGTATAAATACAATAGCATTACTAATGGCCCCACCTTTTGTCTCACAAAGTAGAGTATGCTGGAGTACAACCGGCTACACGTTTACAATCCGCTTCTCTTATCTCTCCTCTTCTCTCTCCTTCAACTAAGCACAAATACTATATTTAAATCCTTATAGCTTGCTTATGTCATCTAATTATAGTACACTGCGTAGTCTGAAATGCCGGGCGTGCAGCGGGTGGTGCCCTCGGTCGGCGCACCGCTTCAACGGCGGAAGCAGTGAGAGGTTGCGTCGCCCTGACTTGCCATCAATGTGGGCGGCGGCTGAGCAGTGGGCCCGGAAGGGAAGCTGGGAGGGGGGAGGGTTTTGTTGGGCCAAGAAGGTGAGAAGCCAACTTGGGATCGGTCCGGACGGGGAAATATCATGTGCTCCCATACTCTGCATATGACACTAGTCTATGTTACTACTCCCTCCTTTCCGGTTTATAGAGATGTTTAGAGTAACATAGTAATATGTTACAGTACAAGTTACTCCCCACTATGGCCAGCCTTGGCCTCTCCCAGTGCTCCACCATGTATAGCTGCTAAGCCTGCCACGTAGGCATAAAATATGATGTGGCGCCAATAAACTAAGCACCTATGCATTGAATACTTGAGTTACTAAGACATTTAATGCACTTAGCACCTCATCTAAAGAGCATTAATAGTATAGCCAGCTGCTGGCTATAAGCCTACAAAGTGCCTAGGAGCACGTGCTAGAGCTGGCTCTTCACGAAGAGCCCGCTTACCTTCTCTCTCCTCTTCTCTTTCCTCCACCTAAGCAGAAATATACTACCGTTTATTCCTTATAGCCCGCTGACTCAGCTCTATTGTACTTGCTCTAAGCACATCTAAGCACTTGCTAGCACCCCCTTGACCGTGGACCTTGACGGTGTACGTCACCTTGTGTCTCATAATTTTCCTCGTCATCATCTGAGTCCTAGAAGATCTCACCCACATCATCATTAGCATGCAGTCGCCTTGATAGACAACATGCGTAGAAGGAGTAGAGGTGACTGGGGATGCACCACCACATCGTGGGCACTCCGTATGTGCTCGTGTGCGTGCAGCGTGCGTGTTTTTCCATCGGTGCTAGATCTAAGGCCGAGGCTACGGTCGTCTTCGTCTCCGACTAGTAGTTGAGCAACGACGGCAAAGAGGTGTTGCAAGAGATGCGTATCGCCATTGCGGCGAGCCGCCGTAGCACGACAAACCGAACGTCGCCGCGGATGGCGACGCCTCCATGCAGCGAGTGTGTGCGCATGCATGTGTTATTCACGTGCATTACGTGGCGGCGTGTGTGCATGCACGTCTTGTGTACGTCGTTGTGTGCTCCATCTTTGTCTTGGCGTATGTGCATGAGTTGGATCGGATGGAGTTAGTGCGTTAAACTTGTGTACATATTTTAGAGTGTAGATTCACTCATTTTGTTTAGTATGTAGTCCCTTATTGAAATATCTAAAAAGACATATATTTGGGAACGGAGGGAGTATAAAACATCTTCAACTTAGCATCCTGATGTACCGTTTCTAGTGGTTAGCGAAAAGTTCATGTTCTTTTAGTTTTTTATAGGTGGGTAGGCGGCAAAAAACAGGGGAAAACACGCAAGGTTCCTTGCAGACGCTCCACACGAGGTTCCTTGCTCCTCCTCGCTCGTCGGTAATCTATGCTCTTCAACTCTTTTCTTTTACATGAGCTTTGTTCATCCTTTTCCCAACACGCGAGACATCTAGCATCAAGGAGCACGTGTCATGCAAGAAAATGGAGATAATTAGATAAGCAGTGCGTAAGTGAGTCGTGCAGGGGGGAAAGCGGGGGGAAACCCTTTTCCGTGAGTGAGTCATGCACTTCGATGGCACCTATGCAATATTTTTTCTCCTCGATGGCACGTGAATAGTGCACGTACTCAACGACGGAGCACGGGATGGTAGCAATGACATGGTCAGCCCTTTTTTGGAAAAGTACGTACTACTAGTAAATAACTTTGATGTGTCCCGTCAACTCGCGAGCGGCGAGAAGCTTGATTCGCCTTCTCCCTCGCCAACGCGTGCTTGTGTGGCTCATGCACGAGGAGAAACTTTTGCTTACAAGCGGTGGACGTGCAGCAGTTCATTTGTGTCAGATTGCCAGAAGCACTACTGTGGAACCATCGACTTCCGGAAGAGGCGAAGAGCCAAGTGCAAGGTCACCTACTAACCTTAGCCTAGGCGTAGTGGGAGTAACATAAGTAGAGGTACCTCCTTTTTTTTATTCTAGAAACAACCACATGCGAATATCAAGGTGCTGGTTACGTAGAACAAATTTCCTGCAGTCCATGCTCAACCCTCCTCTATCTCTCTTCTCAGCCAGCCAGCGGACGCGTAGAGCCCATCGTCTGTTTGCTCACATGCGGCCCCACATGTCAGTGAAAACGCAAGAGGACCACTCAACCTACACATCTTTCACCTCGACGTGCTGGTGATGAAAAACAAATCCAAGAAAGATCTTCGGTGGCCGCTTTTGGAGTTACTACCTCTGTCCGGGTTTATTGGTCCCCATTGTATTTCGTGCCAAATTTTGACCAAAGATATTTTCAAATACGAATCTAATGAGATAATTTTTCTTGACATGCAGTAACTTTTTGTTAGTTAAATCTTTAGTCAAAATTTGGCACAAACTATAAAAGGGACCTATAAACCTGGACGGAGGTAGTACTAGTACTCAAGAGTAGTAAGATTCTATTTACAGTTTAACCCAAGATGCACATCTCGTGTCTTCAACTTATCAACTACCACTCTATTTTCTTTCATGACACGACACGGATCTTTGGATGTCCCATTATGTCGGCAAAAGGAGGAAGAACCCGACCAAATCTTCGGTTGTGCTCTCGGATTAGACTAGTTGTGCTAACTTAAAAATTTTATTGTGTACTCCCTCCGTTACAAAATACTTGACTTCCATCTGTCCAAAAATGGATGTGCCTATATACTAAAACATGTCTAGATACATATATATATATTGACAAATACTACCTCCGTCCGGGTTTATTGGTCCCCATTATATTTTGTGCCAAATTTTGACTATAGATTAAACTAACAAAATGTTTACGCATGTCACCAAACATTATATTTTTGAAAATTATGTTCAAATATGAATCCAATGAGATAATTTTTCTTGACATGCATTAACATTTGTTAGTTAAATCTTTAGTCAAAATTTGACACAAACTACAAAGGGGACCTATAAACCAGGACGGAGGTAGTAGAACGGAGGGAGTAGAATGGATGCAAGTTTTTGTATTGGGAAGAAGAGTACATCCATATATTGATAGAGCATTGGAGTTGGCCTTACAAGTGGGACCGCAGTTGAGGAAACCGACTATCGGCAAACCTCCACCTCGCCCGCCGCGCGATGGCTGAGTTAGAAAAACGATGAGGTTGAAGAGATTGCTCTAGCACGGACTCCAAGAAATATGGTGTCAGATGGAAGTCGTGCTGGTGGCGTGTGCCGTACTCTTGGACGTGAATGCTTGTTCTGGCCCATGCCACCCTACTACTCCTACTACTTACTATATAGTACTACTAGTATCGAGGATTCGAGGTGCTGGTTATGTAGTACAATATGGCTCTGATAAAAACACCCATACGACCTTGAAGCATGTGAAGCTAGTACAAATAGTGTACTACTATTGTTGATGATTGGCATCATCCGATAACCTGTTGCAATGCACGTACAATTATGTATTCGGAAAATATATTTTTGCCTCGTCGCACCACTCATTCATAGAAGCAACTCGAAAGCCATTCATAAATTTAGCAAGTTTATCACAGGCATATCATTTTATTACATACAACAGGTCATCAACCCACATCGACAATGAGGATACATTATAAATACTAAAGTCTTCACCACACAACAAATAACAAGCAATGAAATGAACTTCAACTCAACCATTCCTTGGTGTTGGAAACGCTTGCTTTGAACCTCAAGTGATTCTCTGGGACGGGGCATCTATTGTCGATCTCGAGACCAACGCAGGACTGATCATCCAGGCTGAAGCGGCCTACTATATCAGTACCAGGGTAGGGAACCACACTAATGTCCGAGGTATAGACACAGTTGCTTCTCATAAATGGTGCTAGTAACGTTGTGTCAACAGCAGTTGGATCGCCTTTCACCATAATCGGATAGTTTTGTCCAAGGAAGATCGAGTTTTCTCCAAGACTATCAATTCTATACCAAGGAGAAGGTGTTGGTGCTAGCACACTAGTATCCATCCCGAATACCATGCAACAGGTGTTGGAATAGGTCCAGAGAGTGCGATCATGGGAGACTACACCTGCTTCCTTAGCAGTAACATCATCAGTGGGCTGTATACACACGAGAAGAGGTGATCCATCGGAATTAGTTGCCAGGTGCCAACGAGTATATGGGTGCTGCTCGTCCTCATGCTCGTGATCATCACCATCGTCATCTCCGCCTTGGTTATAAAGAATTTCAAGTATAGGTGGTGGAATTTTCACAGGACCTTGGAAACACAAGAAGAAGGTTAATTAGTAAAGGGAAACTTGCTAACCCGCATGCATGTGGATGAAATAATTATAATTACGGTGGAAGAAAAACATACCGAAATCAGAACGATTCCATGCAAAAACAATGCCACGAGTGGTGGCAGCAAACACAAGGCCCTCGTATTCAATTGCATCACAGTACACATCCGTGTACAGAAGCTGATTTTTGAGCAATGTCCATCGAGTCAAACCAGCAACGACGGCAACAAGCTTGTTGAAGATAGCAATAACTTCATAGTTGTTGTAATTCCAAGAGCGGGTGGGAACTCGAGAAATTGCTATCTTCCGTAGAAGACAGTCACCATGATTGTATTTGAACGTGCGTACAATACCGGTGTGCTCAACCTCTGGGCAGTATGCTGAGATTTTTGGAAGTGGAACCCGGTGACGAGTGTACGCATTCACAAGTTCCCACTCGCAGTTGGACCCAATGTAAACAACCCAATCTCCATTTGCGCCTGCCCAGGCCTTGCCCTCAAGCAATGGCATCTTAACATCATACGTATCATTATCAAGCGGCATCGACTTGCACAGGGCGAGGCCTCCGTCATGACGGCGCCAGTCATCAGGGTCACGGGGAAGAAGATAGGGGAGATCAAACCGTTCCTTGACTCTTGGGTTCCTTGTAATGATGTTATTAGTTGAGTCAAGAATGGGCTTGAATGAACCTGCCATGCTAGCCGAGGTAATGACGTTGCACCGATCAATGAGTTCCTCCACCACGTCATCTTTCAGATCGGGGCAAGAATAACGGGGTCGTTTTCGTCCTGTTCCCTCCATGGAGAAGATGATCGAACAATGACAGAAGAAAGCGTGAAGGGCTGAAGGAAAATGGAGGAGGGAGAGGAAGAGCGTGCGACAGCAGTTCCAAATCGAGAGGGAAAGTCGAAGAGTCGGTGGATGGTTGCCAGTTTTCCACGGTTCACAAAGGGGCGCCCCGGCCTACACGTCGGTTCGGAAATACTCCTACTACTCGTCGTCGTCTCACTGATATGTTGGAACGGGACCACATGTCAACGAAACATGGTGTGTAATTTCTCATGCAAAATGCGATCTGGCCGCGTTGGCCCGAGGTGCCGCATTAGTTTTTTTTTTGAAAGTTTGCCGCATTAGTTATCGACCTTTATTTTTTTTAACATGCAATCTAAATGGATAGCTCCTGTGGTCATCACACGTGAGCGGATATAGTGATGGTTTATTCGCCCGAGCAACTTAACTGTGGGAATATGGGAGTACCAGTGGATTCAAGGAACAGAGAAATGATGGTCGCTTCGTCCGAGCAACTTACTGTGGCGAAGGTGGGGCTCTGTGATTTGACTGCTCACTAGTAATTACTACTACGGCGCAACGACCGGGGTGAATCTTTCCCTGAAGTTGTGTTGTGCACTCAATATTGCTGCATGGCAGGTGGAGCCGGATGAAGGATGTCCAACATGTCGGCGAAACGAAGTTGAATTGTTTCTGAGATTGCTATCAATCCTTCAGGATTTGTTTATATGTACGCATAATTTTGATGAAATCGTACTATGATTCTATGAAGGTTTCAACTCTGGTTCACGCAGGAAAAAAAGGTTTCAACTTAGGATTCATGTGTCTTGCCTTGATATTATCTCATTACAACATTCCATCAAATACAAATGAAACTACCATGGCTAATGCATCTCAATGGTTCGCAGATCAGCGCCAATATTCACATCACAACTGAAGACAAAGTTGTGAGAAGGTGTACAAATAAAGAAAAATATATAATTGATCGATGCTGTTCATAGGCATGGCTCCATTTCCTTGGCATAGTATTCATTGCTTGGCTTCTAGTTTCACCCAGCTCTGTAGCCAAAAAAGAGGTGTATGAAGGACACCACAATCCAATCATTTTGTGCAGCTCCACTAAAATCGGGCGGACCATCCCTGTTTGCAAAGATATCCAGTCAGTGTGATTACAATAGTAGTGGAACTACATGATGAAACATAACACAAATAAATAGAAGCCGATCACCTCCACAATCTCTATTTAGGACTAACTTCTTGTTGGACAAGATTAGGCACGGAGTTGCATGAGGAGGATAGCAAAACCAATCTCCCTTTCTGCAGTCCCACAGAAATGTAAAAACGTCGCCCGTGTGACATTTTGGCGGAACTGCACAAAACACTCTTCAGAAAAGTGATTTGTGTAGTTCACCAAAAGGTCGCAATAGCAACAAGGTGAAAATGGATAGCCCTGTTTGCAAAAGGAGGTCGAAAGGAAACAATTACTGCCCAATAACACGAGTTGAAGACACATACACCGACAAAAAAGAAGCATGTTCCATGTAAAAAGGGAAAGATAGCACATGGTGGTTTATCAAAAATGGTTTGAGGACGAGATTGCAAGATGGAAAGTACGCCGGACGAGATACGATTTAAGAAAACAACTAAAGAAGATCCACATGCAGCAACGTGGCAAGATGGGCAGTGGAGCAAGGCCGAAGGAAGCTGTACCTGAGGGTCGTCGGGATGTTACTAGGAGGGCGCCGGCGGCCGGTACCTGCCCATACTGCGACAGCGAGCAAGTGGTGAAGGCCCTACCGCGCCGAAGCTTGGTCAGAGAGAACGGTAGGTACCGCAGATCGGGATGAGCTGCCTCAACGCCGTCAAACGGAGAGACGATGCACATCCTCCCTTTCCGCCGGCGGACAGGATGCGGCCGGATCACTGACCAACGCTGAGAGAGAGAGAGAGAGAGGCCACGGTGGCCTTGTGTGAGATTGTATGACGAGACTCACGAGAGACAAACCCATTTTTCCATTTTCCCCATGGCAATCATTTTATATTCTAGGCCTGGTACCCGACCCTCCTTCGAGTAAACAACCGCTACACGCGTCAAATTATCACGTGGGCTGCCTTTTCGTACAGAAACAAACTCCGCCGTGTACCCGCGCGAGTGTGGTAGGGAACGAGACGTGAGTACGTGCGTCCTGCGTGCACTTCTTCTTTAGGTGCAGGTACGTACGTGGGTGGGTGTGAGAGAGATGGTTTGTGCGAAACAGAGGCAATGTGTTGATGATATCTCAATCAGAAAAACGTAACATATGCAATGTGTGTGAAACGGAGTCATGGACGTGAGATATCGATAGAATTGAAAACAGGGATGAAGTGTGTGGCTGCACGATCGATAAAGAGTGCCATCGAATTTGTGTTTGCCCACGTCAAAGATACAGGGCAGCTGGCCTACTGGAATTTGAGAGGGCAGAGGTGCAGTTCTTCTCCGTGGCATGGATACCTACCTACAACGTTCGACTATCGGTGTGTGTGTAGGGGCGTAGAGACCGTTCGACTAGTATATGTCTGGGGAAGGAGAGAGACCTAGCTATGTATTGAGGGAGATCGATCGACATCCATGGATATGTGTAGCAGAGGAATAAGGTTGGGAAAAAGACAAAGGTAGAGCGTCGGAGGGTTGGTGGTGGAGTGGCGTCTCACAAATGGTGGGAGAGGCCTGCTAGACAAATGGAGGGTATGAGAGCAATATCAATAAGAGAGGGCGGGGGGTGTCTATCTGTCTATGCACGTGCGTGTGAGAGACGGGTCGGGAGGTATTCAAGGATGATGAGGGGAGAAGATATGGTTGTGGTAAGCATGCGTAACTACATAGGAAGATCAACCGTCGTGTGTCCGAGAAAAGAAGAGACTTAACTAGCGAGGTAAGTGCATCGGTGCTTGGTGAAAACGAATTATAGTCGACCTGGATATATGTAGGGAGATCAGTTCATATACACGCCTGCATGTGTTAGAAGCAAATAAGGTCCAGAGAGGCAGACATGGGGAGAGAGTGTGGCTTGGAGGTGGTGCAAGAGGCCTACAATGTCGAGGGGGAAGAGTGTGCGAGCATGTGACTAATGAAAAGAGGGGCGGGAGTGTGCACCTGCGTGGAATCGTATTGGACATATGGGGGCATGGACGGTGAGAAGAGAAGAGGGGAAGTATATATGTGTTTGTTGTAGGCACACTTGGCTAGAGAGGTATATCGACCGGTGTGTGCCAGAAAGAAGGAGCCGGGGGCCTACACACACCGCTGGTGGACGACCTAAAGAGAAATAATGAACGTGCATGATGGAGGGGACGCTAAGGGTGTGTGAGGCGGGGCGGGCGTGTGCATGCACGATAGAAAGTTAGCGCTAGCTAGCCATAAATAGAAGAGGATCGTGAAGGTGTAAAAGACGAACAAAGATCATAATTCATTATAAAAAGGTGGATACAGATACTTGAAGAAGATATCATTGATTATAATTTGGGCTAATGTGTGGATTTTGCAACTCAGGTCTAAATACTTGTCATAATGTAGGGGGCGGGGCACTATACTTTGTGTGATAAACACGGTGTACGTATGGAACATGGTTTAGATTATGAATATATAGTTAGTACATCAAATGTACTATTATTTGGAATCAACATCAAGTGTATTCAAAAAATAGAATTCGAGTTCATGTAGTACACATAGTTCATATCTATCTCTATAGTAATCATGTGGTGTGTTATTAAGGTAATACACGAATGATGGTTGAAGTTGGCAACAATCATGATTGTAGATTCTTATTGAAATAGAGAAACGAATTCAAATTTAGTTCGAATTGCAGCAGTAGTATAGACATTTGGAATGCACGAAAATGTTGGTATGAGTAGGTTACATGCATTATACAGCAAGCGAAAAAAATTAATCGGACATAACATGGATTCATACTCCCTCCTTCCATCTATATAGGGCGTAATGAGATTTTTAAGACCGCCTTTGACTATTGAGAAGATTAATAGTACATGACATGCACAATGTGAAACTTATATCATTGAAAGAACCTTTCACAGACGAAGTTAATGGTGTGCTTTGTGTAAGTTGCATGTCATATATCATTGCTCTAATATTTGGTCAAAGTTAGCATCAAAAAACGCATTAGGCCCTATATAGATGGAAGGAGGGAGTAGCTTTGAATAGCATTTGTATAGTAAAACGGGGCAAGACTCTCTCTTTGTGTGGTGTGAATAGTTTTATTTTTTTCATTTTCTTTTTGGTTGAGGAAAGTGCGAATTGATTTGGTACGTACAAGTACAATATTACTACATGTTAGGCTTGTCCCTAAAATTCAACCCGCGTCTTGTTATATCCCAAAAATTCAGATATCGTGCTCCCAAAACTGGCGCCTTGCTATCCCGAAATTACAACGCGCACGAAAACTCCCTCCAGCTGCCAAATCCCGACAAGCGAAATCCCCCTTATAACCCTGAGACAAAAGGGCCGCTAGTTCAAATCGGTGGGGGGTAGTTTTGTAACACACCCTACATTTTGGACAAGCGCGTCCCTAAGTCATGCTTCACCCCCTCCCATCGCCCCCTTTTCGCCATTCGAAATCCCAGGACGCCATAACCTCTCCGCTCCAGCCGCAAAACCACACCCTCCTTCGTCCACCATGTCACCGCTGCCCAGCCAGAGCCTCTTCCCCGACGACGTCGTCCACCGCAACAGCTCGACGTCCCTCGTCCACCTCCCTGGATGAGGATCCGTCGTCCATCTCGCCGTCCCGCCGGTTCAGCCACCCCATCCTCCACCTCCAAGGAGCTACTCCTACGATCACCTCGTCTATCGCGGCTGCTCCATCCCCACAGCGCCGCCTTAACCTGCTCCATGGGAACCGTAGCATCCTCACTGACTCCTCGGACGAAGCCGAGGCCTACTCGGCGCCACCAAAGAGGTTGTACACTCATCGCATCGCACCTTCTCCTTAACTCGACCTCCCGGAGCCGACGGTGCTCCATCCCGCAACCCCATGGAGCGGCTACCTTGAAGCCGGCGCGCATGGCGACATCTCCACGACAGCTCTCCCCAAAGTCGAGGCCCTTCGACGGCGGCTTCCATACCAGCCGGATCTGCTGCTGCTCCGGCTCTGGATCGCTTCGCCTTCGCCGCTGCTGCTTGCTCGGCTCTCGCTTCGATCTTTCGCTTCGCCCATTTGCTTGTTGCTGCTCTCCCCTTGCTCGTGCATTGCTCTGCTCCAATTAAGCCACACTTGATCGACTGAATCGACTTTTGGGTGATCGATTTTGGGGGCTCATCGGAGTTAAGGAAGAACCACCCACAGCGAGGGACGGGGCTTGCGGAGAGGTGCCCCACTATCTATCTTAGGGTTGAGGGTGGGGGCGGGGGCCTAGAGGGCTGGCCGGGAAGCGGTGGCAAGTTGTTTCGGGCAAGAGGCTGCTGGGCAGCGGTTCGGCGGTGGTGGTGGCGGCTCGGGGTGCAGGTTGAAGATGAGCTGCAAGCCCTCCTAAACTACATGTCAAGTGCCTCTCTGCTACCATTGCGTTCTGGGCCGAGCGGTAGCATTCAGATTCCACTGATTAATTTCAGTTTCGACGATTAAGTTCAGAGTCAACAGTTTTTACCTCATCTGTTGTAGTCGGTGGTTTTTGGTGATGTTAATTTTACATCCATTTTACATCATCTATTGGAGATGCTATTAGAATCCCACTTGAGATTGCGATGTCCATCTTATGTTGCTTCAGCCTTGACGTCTTCTGACTCACCGGAGCTGCTCCAACGACAAAATGATCCATCACTGTGAGCGATTGCCACGGACACCGTCTACAGATTTCTCAGATCTTCCTCCACACCTCCGACAGCCACCTCTGCCTCAACTGCTTCAGCGACATGGCTACGGCAAAGAGGTTGTACACTTGTTCCATCACTTATTACTATACACGGCTACGGCGTTTGAAACTCGCTTATCTCCCAAGCTCCACCATCAATGGCGCGGTTGGGTTACCCACGTCCGTATTGATGGGAATCCCGGGATAAGGGGAATACGATCTCTGCTTCGACAAGACGTGCCAAGGAAACCGCTTCGCTAAACGCGCTGAGGTGGTATAATAAAAAACGATTCCAGTAAAGGCTTGGTAGTGGCGTGACGACATGCTACAAAATACATCAGCAGATTGAACTTGTGTACATATTATTCTCTCTACGGTGGTGTGTGGAATTTATTTTGCAGAGCCGGACACTATCCTGGTGTTCACAATCTTCTATGAATTATTCGGAGGAGGAACCTGCCTTGCAATGCCGAACAATATGCGCGCCGAACTCAACGTCATTGAAGCTTTGGTTAGGGCTCTTGAGGAGTCTGGACTAGGGGTGTCCGGATAGCCGGACTATCATCATCGGCCGGACTCCAAGACTATGAAGATACAAGATTGAAGACTTCGTCCCGTGTACGGATGGGATTTTCCGTGGCGCGGAAGGCAAGCTTGGCGATATGGATATGTAGATCTCCTACCATTGTAACCGACTCTGTGTAACCCTAGCCCTCTCCGGTGTCTATATAAACCGGAGGGTTTTAGTCTGTAGGACAACAACCATTACAACAATCATACCATATGCTAGCTTCTAGGGTTTAGCCTCCTTGATCTCGTGGTAGATCCACTCTTGTACTACCCATATCACCAATATCAATCAAGCAGGAGTAGGGTTTTACCTCCATCGAGAGGGCCCAACACAGGTAAAAACATCGTGTCCCTTGTCTCCTGTTACCATCCGCCTAGACGCACAGTTCGGGACCCCCTACCCGAGATCCGCCGGTTTTGACACCGACATTGGTGCTTTCATTGAGAGTTCCTCTATGTCGTCACCGATAGGCTTGATGGCTTCTTCAACCAACAACAACGCAATCCAGGGTGAGACATTTCTCCCCGGACAGATCTTCGTATTCGGCGGCTTCGCACTGCGGGCCAATTCACTTGGACATCTGGAGCAGATCAAAAGCTACGCCCCTGGCCATCAGGTCAGGTTTGGAAGCCTAAACTTCACGGCAAACATCTGCGGAGACTTGATCTTCGATGGATCCGAGCCACAGCCGAGCGCGCCGCACTGTCACGTTGGGCATGATCTAACTCTGCCGCCGGACAGTGCCTTGGAGGCCGCACACGAATCCGCTCCGACCCATAGTTCGGAGCCAATCGCGCAGATCGAGGACAGGTGGCTGGACACCGCCTCGAGAGCTGCAACTTCCATGGCGATGGAGCCGAACACTGACCTCGTCCCTTATAAAGCTCGTGACTCCGAGGTGCCGGACTCCCTGCCGGACTCCGAGCCTTCTGCGCCCCGGCCAATCGAATCCGATTGGGCGCCGATCATGGAGTTCACTGCTGCGGACATCTTTCAACACTCACCCTTTGGCGACATCTTAAATTCGCTAAAACATCTCTCGCTATCCGGAGAGCCTCGGCGGACTACGGCCGAGATGGTTGAGATGCAGACGACGAAGAAATTCAAAGCCCACCCACCACCCACTTTGTAGCCATCGTCGACAATCTAACCGACATGCTAGACTACGATTCGAAGACATCGGCGGTATGGGCGGCGATGCCGAGGCGATCAAGAACCAGCGCCTACAGGGCACTGGAAGACCACCTCGTCATATGGCATATACATTGTGGACACCCCAAAAGATGGGGATGGCGAAGAAGCAGCGGAGGCAGATTCCTTAAAGAAACAGCCCAAGCGCCGACATCAGCGGCGCCGCTCTAAATCCCGCCACAACAAGAATGGAGATTCCGGCACAGGAGATAATAACATCCCAGAAAGTGCCGAAGACAACCCCCTCCAGCAAGATTCAGCGCAGGAGGACGCAGAAGCCAGCCCTCACGAGAGAGCGGCAGACGAAGAGGTCGAGGATGATAATTACGTACCTCCATCCGGAGACGAGGCAAGCCTCGACGACGACGAATTCATCATGCCAGAGGATCCCGTCGAACAAGAGCATTTCAAACGCAGGCTAATGGCCACGGCAAATAGCCTAAAGAAAAAGCAGCAACAACTTCAAGCTGATCAAGACCTGCTGGCCGACAGATGGACCGAGGTCCTCGCGGCCGAAGAGTATGAACTCGAATGCCCCTCCAAAAGCTACCCAAAACGCAAGTTGCTCCCCCGATTAGAGGAGGAGGCATACAAACCTTCATCACCAGCGCACAATACGGCAGACCGACCACCTCGTGGCCGCGATAGGGAGGCATCTAGGCCCTCCACCAGGACCGTACCCCGGCACCGCTCAAAAAGTACAAAGCCACGGGGGAACACGCCGGACTTGCGAGATATATTGGAGGACAAGGCAAGACAATCCAGATCTATCTATGGATCACGTGGGCGCCCCACGACCCACGACGAATACCGTCGTGCCGGATACAGCAACTCCGGCCGGGCCGAACACAGCAGACAACGCTCTCTTGAGCTACGTCATGACATTGCTCAATACAGAGGCGCCGCACACCCACTCTGCTTCACTAACGAGGTAATGGATCACCAAATCCCTGAAGGGTTTAAACCCGTCAACATTGAATCCTACGATGGCACAACAGACCCCACGGTTTGGATCGAGGATTATCTCCTTCATATCCATATGGCCCGCGGCGATGATCTCCACGCCATCAAATATCTCCCGCTCAAGCTTAAAGGACCAGCTCGGCATTGTCTTAACTGCCTGCCCACAGAGTCAATTGGGTTTTGGGAGGACCTGGAAGCCGCATTCCTTGATAACTTCCAGGGCACATATGTGCGACCACCAGACGCCGATGACCTAAGCCACATAATTCAGCAGCCAGACGAATCGGCCAGGCAATTCTGGACACGGTTCTTAACAAAGAAAAATCAAATAGTCGACTGTCCGGATGCAGAGGCCCTCGCAGCCTTCAAACACAACATCCGTGACAAGTGGCTGGCCCGGCACCTAGGACAGGAAAAGCCGAAATCCATGGCAGCACTCACATCACTCATAACCTGCTTCTGTGCGGGAGAGGACAGCTGGCTAGCTCGCAGCAACAACCTCAGCAAAGATGCTGGCAGTCCGGATACTAAGGACCATAATCACAGGTCGCGTCGAGACAAAAACAAACGCCGCGTTAACGGCGACAACAATGAGGATACGGCAGTCAACGCCGGATTCTGAGGCTCTAAACCGGTCGTGGAAGAAGCCATTCAAAAGAACCACTCCGGTCCGCCCAATTTGGACCGAATACTCGACCGCTCTTGCGGATACATGGCACCCCAAAAAGCCAGCTAACCACACCAACATGGATTGTTGGGTATTCAAGCGAGCGAGCAAGTTAATTGCCGAAAACAATGACAAGGGCTGCTGGCGGACGACGAGGAAGAGATCCGGCCGCCCGAGCAGAGAGGACGAAGGGTTTCCCCCACAAGTGCGGACGGTAAACATGATATCGCAACCCATATACCCAAGAGGGGCGGAAGCGTGCTTAGGGGCGTATATGCGATGGAGTCGATTGCCCTCAAGTTCAATCCATGGTCCTCTTGCCCGATCACTTTCGATCGAAGAGACCACCGACCGATATCCACCATGGCGGATTCGCGCATTGATTTTAGACCCAATCGTCAATGGATTTCACCTCACGAGAGTCGATGGACGGCGGCGAGCTGAACCTGCTTTATCGGGATACGGTCGCAAGATGGGCATAGACCCTCAAGGATTAAACCTACAAAAGCGACCTTCAAAGGCGTCATACCAGGTGTTGAGGCCAATTATGCGAGCTCACCACACCGAAGTGGTCTTGGATCCCCGATAATTTCGAAGCGAGGAGTTAACCTTCGACATAGTCCGGCGGCTATCACGCTCTGCTTTCGGACGAACGCGTTCGCAAAGTTCAGCGCGTGCCGCATTATGCATACCTTAAGTTCAAGATGCCAGGCCCTCGTGGAGTCATCACGGTCAGCGGAAATACGGGCGCTCCCTCCGAGCGGAGGAACACACAGTGCTCTCGCGGCGGAAATCTGAGTAGCCTTTTAAGGCAATTTTCAAGTCCGGTCGTTAAACGACCGGACACGGCCAAACGCGCCCGGAGCAACATCAATCAAGACCACCTGACACGTTCTGAGCACACGTAGCAATGCGGCCCCAACCCCAGCCCTCGCATGATTGCAAAACCAGCTCTCCGCGTACATCATTACGCTCTGGAGATACCATGGGCATAGGGGGAGGGGCACGACCACAACAGGCCCAGAGTGCGGCTCAACCACACCAGGGGCTCCCAAGTGTGTCGCTCTTTTCATTTTTAATTTTCCTTCTTTTTATACACAGGACTCCGTTCACCAGAGGCCCTGTCCGGCGGCGAACCTGCCGAACTCACGATGCAACAGCCAAAGAGGGACAAAGGCTGCGGCGAACACTCAAGTGGTCTCCATTACGATCATTACATTTGTTAAATACATCAGTCCGCAGCCCACCCCTAAGGGGGACATGCTTAATTAGTCCAATCCCTTGCTTACCGCACTATTTGCATCGCTCTGCACTCATAGCAGAATTCCTTGGATAAACAATGCAGTACCTTTTGCCTATATATATATATATATATATATATATATATATATATATGTTCATTAATGACATCTCGCACCCGTATATTTTGGTACGGCCGAATACACCAGGGGCTTATGTTCCCCGCATTATGGTGTGATAAGTCCAAACACTTTCACAAGTCGGCACCCGAACTTATAGCATTATATGAATCGGCTCCGAATCATGTCCTGGGTCAATAGTTGGGTTTGCCGGCTCCCATGTTTTGGTACCTTATGTTCCGTTCGTCGGCTAAGGTAGCATGGAGAACCTCACATGCGATTGCGCCCGGTTGAGCTGGGCGAGCGCCTCGATGGAGAAAGCTAAAATCGGTTGTCATGATAAGGCGAGACTGGTCGCTGTTCGAGAGGTCTTTCCGAGTCCCTAAAGACTTATGCCGCTTGAGCGAAGAACGGATAATGTCCGCCAAGGCGTGGATAGCACCCGAACTCGGTCTTCCGAATACTAGGGGCTTCGCCGAAATTTAAAATTATAGAATTCTATGGCTAAGTGAGAGTGTTCAAGCATTATAAGTCCGGTTGCCTTGTTCATTGTGTTGAGCGCCTCCCTAGATGGACCCAAATATGGGAACAAGAGTGCTCAAGTTTATCCCGAACACCCCAGTACTCGTGGCATGGGGGCTGAAGCCGACGACTTGCCATCTCTCAGATTTAATAAACGGCCGCACAGAAGGTAATATTTTAAATCAATAAGCGTTGCTTAGCACATATGAACAAAGTTTTCAGCGCACAGGATAACACATTGCGAGTTTACTCAATACTTACATCTCTGGGACACTCATCCGCAATCTTGCGGGCACCCTTCAGGATAGTCTTATAGTACATCTCGGGCGTACGATACTCCTTGCCCGCTGGTGGCGCGTCAGTGATAAGCCTCTCCGCATCCAGCTTGCCCCAGTGCACCTTTGCGCGGGCAAGGGCCCGACGAGCACCTTCAATACAGGCGGAGCGCTTGATGACCTCCACCCAGGGGCACGTGTCCACCAGCCGCCGCACGAGGCCGAAGTAGCTCCCAGGCATGGCCTCTCCAGGCCACAGCCGGACTATGAGGCCCTTCATGGCCTGCTCGGCTACCTTGTGGAGCTCGACCAGCTGCTTCACTGGTCGCTAGGGGCACGGATGTCCGGCCTCGTCTTGAGACCGAAGACCTTCTCTGTTGAGCTCCCCTCCTCGCCGCGGTAGAATGCGGCGGCATCAGATACACTGCAAGGCAGATCTGCAAACGCCCCTGGAGAGCTTCGAATTCGGGTAAGTAATAGGTCATTTACATTAACATGCTTGCTTTGCATGAAAAATGCCTTACCCGCCGCTATTTTCTTCACCGCCTCAATCTCCTGGAGGGCCTTATGGGCCTCGACCTTAGCGGCTTTGGCACTTTCAAGAGCCGAGGCAAGCTCGTACTCTCGAGTCTTCGAGTCATGCTCCAAACTCTCATGCTTTTCCATGAGAGCCTGGAGCTCTTGCCGCACCTCCGCCACCCGCGCCTCCTGCTTCTCTCGCTCCGTCCGTTCCGCAGCCGCATTACGTTCGGCCGCGGACACGGCCTCCTTCAGGGTTGCCACCTCGTTCGTGGCCCCTGCAGTACCCACGTTATCCTTGTTATTTCTATTTGCAACCAAAATCCTTTTATGTAAGGTACAAATTTTAAAGTGGTGTTACTCACCTTCTTTGTCCTCGAGCTGCTTCTTGGCAAGGCCGAGCTCTTGCTCGGACCGCTCGATGTCCTGCTTCAAAGCACGGACCTCCGCAGTCAGTGCGGCAGAGGTCAGCAGCGCAGCCTGCAAACCCATATTGACATAATTCTTAGCACTCCTGCGTATATCTTTTTTAGATCCTCAATCCTGTTTTTCTTTCCGAACATCGAACCGAGCATCAGGGGCTACTGTCTATGCGGTACTACATTACATATTTTAAACTTCTTACCTCAAAACCTGTTAGAAGGCTACTGCAGGCTTCGGTCAGCCCGCTCTTGGCGAGCTGAACCTTCTGAATCACCGCACCCATGATAGTGCGGTGTTCTTCCTCGATGGAAGCGCCATTGAGCGCCTCCAGCAAGTTGTCCGGCGCCTCCGGTTGGACGGAGGCTGCCGGCATCACGGTCTTGCCCTTCTTGCGAAGGGGCCGCCTGCCGGACTCTGGAACCACTGCGGGTTTCGGCATGGAGTCCAACGCAAAGTCCGGGAGGCTGCCTTGTGGTACCTCTGAAGCCTCCTCTTGATGGGTCCCTTTCTGGGATCCCACCTCGGCGTCCTCAGCGTCGCGAGGGGTGGAGGCCGTCGGGATGGAATCTACATCCGACGGAGCCAACGACCCGCTTGATGAAGCGGGGAGATCATCATCGGCCGGACTACAGGTAGTGTGCGGCATTAGAAGGACACTATGTGACACAAAAGGGAAATTATAAACAATTCAGAAATCCAGATACTTATGATCTTGCCGGAGGCCTAGCCCTTGAGGGCCACTCTTTGTCGCCAACGTTGACGTTGGCGGAGCTGTTCGGGGGAATAGTCCTTCCCCTTTTGGACCCTTCGTCCCCCCTGTTGGGGAAACCTTCCTTTTCCTCTCTCCTTCCTCTGGGAGAGAGTCCTCTTTCTCCTCCTCGTCTTCGGGGGAGGAGTCCGCCTCGGAGCCATCGGACGATGAGTCCGATATCACCTGGCGCCGGGAACTTCTTTGAGTTCCCGTGGCCTTCTTCTTGGCCTTCTTCTCCGGCACCACATAGAGTCTTTGGGACTAGCAACCCGTTAAGCAGGCGTCCGCTGGAGTCTTCGGGAAGGGGAGCCGGACAGTCTACCTATCTGGACGTCCTCTGCCAGTCCTGTCAAAGACATTGGGAGTTTTAGATCCCACATAGAGTCAAACTATGAAAGAAAACAACTGTCCCATAGAGGATAACAAAGCTTACCTCGCCGGCCGGGCGCTTGGTGCTGAATCCGCGATCTTCAGTCGCGGACGCGGGGGCTTCTCCGCCCTTGAACAGCACCCTCCAGGCATCTTCGTACGTCGTGTCGAAGAGCCCGCTCAAGGCCTGGTGCTCTGCCGGATCGAACTCCCACAAATTAAAGGCCCGTTGTTGGCAGGGGAGAATCCGGCGGACAAGCATGACCTGGATAACATTGACAAGCCTAAGCTTCTTGTTCACCAAGGTGCAGAGCAGGATGGAGTCTGTCAGGTCCTCCGAACTGCCCCATAGCAAGCCCTTTTCTTTCCAGGAGGTGATCTGCATCGGGATACCAGATCTAAACTCGGGGGCCACTGCCCATTTTGGGTCACGCGGCTCGGTGATGTAGAACCACCCCGATTGCCATCCCTTGATGGACTCCACGAAGGCCCCTTGAGCGGATGATGTTGGGCATCTTGCCCAACATGGCGCCTCCGCACTCCGCTTGGATGCCCTTCACTACCTTGCTTGACGTTGAAGGTCTTGAGCCTAAGCGAAGTGGGGCTGGATGCGAGGAAGGCCTCGCTTACCACGATAAACGCCGAGATGTTTGAGGATGAAGTTTGGCGCCATTTGGAAATCCGGCCGTAATAGTACATGAGCCCCGGACAAAGGGATGCAACGGGAAGCCCATCCAGCGGAGGAAGTGGGGAAGGAATCGACCGTCTCATGGGGCTGGGGGTGGGGATGAGCTGCCCTTGTCGGCGGCGGTGAGTGCATGATGTCGCCCGGTTAGGTATCTGGCGCTGCGCAGCTTTGCGATGTGCTCCTCCGTAACGGAGGAGGCCAACCACTTGCCTCCCGCTCCGGACATGACTGGAGGAGGTTGAGACGAGATGTGCGGACTTGGGTGCTGGAGCTCGAGTGCGCGGAGATGGATAAGCAAAGGAGGAAGAAGGCGTAGGTGAAAAGGTGGATCCTTATCCCCTTATATATATGGGCGGACGAAGACTATGCGTCCCCACCGGCCTGATAAAACTCGCTTATCTCCCAAGTGCCACCATCAATGGCGTGGTTGGGTTACCCACGTCCGTATTGATGGGAATCTCGGGATAAGGGGAACACGATCTCTGCTTCAACAAGACGTGCCAAGGAAACTGCTCCGCTAAACGCGCTGAGGTGGTATAATAAAAAACGATTCCAGTAAAGGCTTGGTAGTGGCGTGACGACATGCTACAAAATACGTCAGCAGATTGAACTTGTGTACATATTATTCTCTCTACGGTGGTGTGTGGAATTTATTTTGCAGAGCCGGACACTATCCTGGTGTTCACAATCATCTATGAATTATTCGGAGGAGGAACCTGCCTTGCAATGCCGAACAATATGCGCGCCGGACTCATTGTCTCTGAAGCTTTGGTTCAGGGTCTCTTGAGGAGTCTGGACTAGGGGTGTCAGGATAGCGGACTATCATCATCGGCCGGACTCCAAGACTATGAAGATACAAGATTGAAGACTTCGTCCCGTGTCCGGATGGGATTTTCCGTGGCGTGGAAGGCAAGCTTGGCGATACGGATATGTAGATCTCCTACCATTGTAACCGACTCTGTGTAACCCTAGCCCTCTCCGGTGTCTATATAAACCGGAGGGTTTTAGTCTGTAGGACAACAACCATTACAACAATCATACCATAGGCTAGCTTCTAGGGTTTAGCCTCCTTGATCTCGTGGTAGATCAACTCTTGTACTACCAATATCACCAATATCAATCAAGCAGGGGTAGGGTTTTACCTCCATCGAGAGGGCCCGAACCTGGGTAAAAAAATCGTGTCCCTTGTCTCCTATTACCATCCGCCTAGACGCACAGTTCGGGACCCCCTACCCGAGATCCGCCGGTTTTGACACCGACAGTACCCCTACTGACAGAGAACCAGCTTCACCCAATCTAACCCCAACCCCAGCCGATAGTAACCCAGTTCCTGTTGACACAGCACCATCTCCACCATAGAGCTCCCAAACAAGAGCAGTTAGTAAGGCAGCTCGAGTGCCAAAGGGCCGATACTATCACGGCGAACCCCAACTCCACCGGTTAATCGCCTATTCCTATGGAGGAAGCACAACCAGCCGATCGTAGTTTAGCATCTATCGCATTTGATGTTGTTAAATCGTATGTGCGTATCTTCCCATCTTGGAAATATTATGTGAAGATGAAGGAAAATGCCGATTGCGGTGTTTGTCCAGAGTTATGTGTAAGTAATGTTATTAATGGCAATTACTTTGCTTACGTTCTCTGAGATACATTCTTGGGCGATGACTAAGGCATTTGTTACATCTTGGTCTGAACCAAGAATGTGGTAAGGTCTATGAGCTCATTTTCTATTTTAAGTATTATATTCTTGCATCTTCTTGTACTCTGTTCATGTAGAACAAGTGCCTAAACACGAAGAACAACTGTTCTAATTTAAGATTCCATTGCTATCATAATTCAAAAAAAGCGCTAGGCGTTAACTGTGTGTTTTGCCACCGCTTGCGCTTCTTGACCAAAGCGCATGCTTATGCGTGATTATGCACAGATTAAGCATAGTTATGCTCTATGCGTTTTTATAGCGCCTAGAGCCTAGCGGCGCTTAAGCGCTTCGCTTAAGCGCGCTTTTTTAACTATGAGTGCTTTGCTCTTGTATCATTGTATTTACTCATACAAACTTATTTTTAAATCGAAGGATCAATCAAAACTCAATGGCACGGCAGGTATGTTCACGCATGTTTCTTTAACAGGTTTGCTCTTATCAATAGCTCTTTTGATTTCAATTTCAATTGTGTATCTGATTGACTTTCATATCATGCACATTAATAGCATCACAACAGAGCCAATAGTGTCGTTGTACATGTAGACCCGTGGTACCCATCTGAAATCTTGTTGTGCTATGTAGTTTCCCACGCTTTGTATTCTTTCGGTCTTTGCTTTGTCTTGGCGATATGATTTGAACCGTGTCTCTATTTTGATTTGGCAAGACAATGCGGTGACCATAGGACATAGATATATGTTTGTTTGATGCTTTTATTATGTACTAGTACTTGGCAATAGAAGACTTGGTAGTTTAATCCTGTCCACCTTACTAATGAACTGGTTCACGAAATGAGTTTCATATACTAGTACATGCTAAACTTGTTATGTGTACGCTTGTTTCTTTTTTAGAATCTTGTGAATATTGGGGAAGAGTGCCTTATTAAGCAATGGTAAAGGAAGTAATGCGAGATAAGGTTAGGGATAGTGACACATCCTTGTTGGTCTCCAACAAAGCTGATAAAACAGCTAAGGAAGACTATCTTGAAGACAATGAGACAACCCCAAAGTTACATCTTGGTTTAGTGTTCGAGATTCTTGGCCCTCTTGCTTGCACAAGCTATTCAAACTCCTTTATGCGAATCAGTTCGGTTTCTTGAGTCTCAACTACAAGATGAAAGACATCGATCGGTGTCTTTGCGACAAGAAGCGGAAGGATGCGGAAGTCCCTGGAGCATTGGATCATACTTTACGGTGCAACGACAAGCGTTGGAGGATTTTAGCGCCAAACATGACAAAGATAATCAGCTTGCTAAGCTTATTGCCGGCATGGTGGATACCGGGATAACGTTTCTTGAGCTCTTGAAGTTGTTTCAGTTATGCTCTTGTTTTGTCGCGTTTATTTGCCTTTGGTGTCCAATTTTTGGCCGATGTATGTAATATCTTTGCTTTGTTCCCTATATTTGCCTTGGTGGCGAACTTTGATGCCCAGTGGATGTAATATGTGTAATAGCGGTAATAGGCTAGCCTTAATTGCTTGCTTATTTATTTCCTTATTGAATTGTTTAGTTGTTTGCTTGTAGTCACTGTAGTTCTTTTTCTGTGTCTTTCTAGTGGCCACAGTAGCCTATTTTTGGTAACTAGGCCAAAATAATCATGGCAACACACGGACTGTTGTAACCATGGGTCTCTTGCAGGCCATATGATCCATGTGCCTTCGTTCGGCCGTAGGACCATTGGCCTTCTATATGGGCCGTAGGATCCATCGGCCTTTTATATGGGCCTTAGGGATCAATGGGCCTTCTATGGGCCGTAGGGTCCATGGGCCTTCTACGGGCCGTACGATCCATGGGCCTTCTTCGGGCCATACTATCCATGGGCCTCATACGGGCCGTAGGATCCATGGGCCTTCTACGGGGCGTATCATCATTTTGCCAATCATGGGTCGTATTATTCGTGGACCATAACGGGCCGTTAATAGGCCGTATTTGATAACTCTATGAAAACAGCCCACGGGTTTTTTTTGACATGAAAACGGCCCAACGTATGAACGGTCCGCAAACGGGCCGACTATAACGACGGGCTGAATTTGGCCGACAAGCGTAAAATAGCGATGAACGGGCCGTATGTAACGAATCTGCAAGTGAGCCTAAGAATCAATGGGCCCCGAGAAGGCGAAGATAACTTGGGCTGGAAACGGCCCAATGGAATAATGGGTCGTTAATGGGTATAAAGTGATACACTGTTCATTACGGGCCAGTTTCACCACGGGCCGTTAATGGGCCAAGAGTTACAAAGGTCCTCATATGGGCCGAAAGAAGTCATGGGCCACACATGGGCCGGAAGTTAAAACGGGCTGAATCATATTGGACGGCCCAGATGACGCTATTGGGCCTAATTCAGATAGGGCGTAACGGGCCCTGGGTTAGCGGGCTGTAAATGGGATATATGCGAACAGGCCGTTAACAGGCTTTCCATGGGCCGGCACGCCACCTTTTGACCAAGTCAAACGGGCCAGCCTTTTCACAGGAATGGGCCTTTGTTGGGCCGTGCCACGTGTCGCCGTATCATAGGCGCCTTCGATCCAATGAGCGGATGACATCTGTCCCAATGGTGAGCCGACACGTGTTTCCTCCAGCCAATGATGATGTTACACGTGGAAAATCCCCATTGATCGGGGTTGTTAACGGGTTATCGGATCCAAAACCCGACCCGATAGCTTAACGGCGTTCCGTTACGGTGGATGCCACGTGTCGGTCACCCTTGACGAAAGCACTTTTGTGACGCGCGATTTATCATCATGGAAGTGGACACTTCCGTGATGATAATTTTGGTAATGTCATGGAACACTTCTACGACAGCACAGGTATGACTATCTTGATTCTGCCATAAATTTGTCATGGATGTACATGCATGACAAAAACGCGACCTACTGTGACAAACACGTATCATCATGGAAGTGTATTTTTTTGTAGTGTTTTCTTTTGCTGGTATGTGAAACTAGGAGGTATAAATTTAGCAACAATGTAATTAGCATAGTCAGCATACCAAGGAGCAGTACGAGAAGCATTAACGACCGCTAATTGTTCATCAGGAAAGCTATCATCAATATGCAGTGGGTCATCAAGAACATTCTCTAACCTAGACAAGTTGTCTGCAACGGGGTTCTCAGCTCCCTTTCTATCAATAATGTGCAAATCAAATTCTTGGAGCAAGAGAACCGATCAACTGTGATGAGACTTTATGCATCAATCTGGCGAATATTTTTGGATGTGTTGTGGGAAAGATGCCATTTATGTACCTCGGCCTGCCCATGGGGACCACTAAACCATCCATGCATAATCTCATGCCGCTGGTTTGTAGGCTGGAAAGGAGGCTATCGGCAACGCTGAATATGATATCCTATGGTGGCAAGCTCTCTCTGCTAAACTCAGTCATCACCTCACTTCTTATTTTCGCTATGTGCACACTCAAGCTACCAGTTGGAATTGTGGAACTCTTGGACAAGATTCGACGAAAATGCCTGTGGACAAAGAAAACGGATCAAGGGGACAAATGCAATTCCCTAGCTGCATGGGATATGGTCTGCAAGCCAAAAAGATGTGGTGGTCTTGGGGTTCTAAACTTGAAAATCCAGAATGAGGCCCTTCTACTCAAGTTCCTCCATAAGTTTTATAACCATGAGGATCTGCCCTGGGTGGAGCTGGTTTGGAATTCTTATTATACCTCCCGGATACCCCACGCCACAGATCTTTGTGGCTCCTTTTGGTGGAAAGACGTTTCAAAGCTAATGCCTATTTATAGAGGAATCACACAGGTGAATGTGCACAATGGTGCAACCACACTATTCTGGAAAGATATGTGGTTGGAAGAGATTCTAGCGGAAACCCACCCACGCGCCTTCTCTTTTGCAAAAGATGAAGACATGTCTGTTGCTGCATTTCTTGGAACCACCAGCTTGGAAGAAACGTTTCACCTACCCTTGTCTAAACAGGCCCATGCAGAGACCAGAGATTTACAACTCTTGACCTCGGACGTTCAACTTGAAGATCACCTAGATCATGATGAATGGATGTATACATGGGGTTCCAAATTCTATGCGGCCAACAAATTCTATGATTTCTACTTCAGAGATATTCAAGCTCATCCTGCATTCTCATGGCTTTGGAAATCTAAAACCATGATGAAACTCAAAGTTTTTGGGTGGCTCCTACTCTCGGACAGGCTGAACACCAGAAATATGTTGAAGCGCAGACATTATAACATTGGTAACACGTTTGACTGTCTGCTTTGCCCTACATGCAAGGATGAAACGGTGGAACACCTTTTCTTTCAATGTCCCTTTAGTTTGCTCTGTTGGGCCAAAATTGGAATGCAAGGGACCTCTTCAGGTAATAGATTAGACTGGGTGGAAGCAGCTAAAACTTCTTGGAACCGACCCTTATTTGTGGAGATCTTACTTCAATCTGCTTGGAGCATTTGGAAAGAAAGGAACAACAAACATTTCAGAGGAATAACCCCTTCCACAAGCTCCTGGCTTTCTAGACTGCGGGAAGACTTAGCTCTCCTAACCTATAGGGTGGGAGATAAGAATAAACCTTTTTTACTTTCCTTCTTAGAAACCTTGTAATAAAAAACCCTCAATGTAGTTCCAACCCCCCTCATCCACCCACAAAGTGGGATGGATATGTAATATTACACTGATGTACAGCTGCTGATTCATTTATTTAATTTGCAGTAGGAGCCTCTCCTACTGTTTCAAGGTTCAAAAAAAAGAACCCATCTAATGAGTCTAGGCTTAGCATCTTTCTTTTCCATAAGATATTTAATAGCAGCATGATCAGTGTGAATAGTAACTTTGGAATCAACAATATAAGGTTTAAACTTATCACATGCAAACACAAGCTGCTAAGAATTCTTTTTCAAGTAGTAGCATAATTTCTCGGCAAGTATCAAGAGTCTTACTAGCGTCTTTGGATAATATTCAATCTCTTATCAACTCTTTGCCCTAGAACAGCACCTCTGACATAATCACTAGCATCACACATAATTTCAAAAGGTAAATTCAATCGGTGGCTGAACAATAGGTGCGATGATCAAAGCTTTCTTAAGTATTTCAAATGCTTCTACACAATCATCATCAAAGACAAAAGGAATATCATTTTGCAATAAATTAGTCGAGGCACGGAGATTTTAGAAAAGTCCTTAATGAACCTCCTGTAAAAACCGGCATGACCAAGGAAACTTCTTATACCTTTTATGTCCTTGGGACATGGCATCTTGTCAATAACATCAACTTTAGCCTTATCAACTTCAATACCACTCTCAGAAATCTTATGCCCCAAGACAATGCCTTCATTAACCATAAAGTGGCACTTTTCCCAATTCAAGACGAGACTAGTGTCTTCGCATCTCGCAAAACTTCGATCAAGGTTGCTCAAGCAATCATCAAAGAGGATCCATAAGCGGAGAAATCATCCATGAATACCTCACAAATCTTTTCACAAAAGTCAGAGAATATAGCCATCATGCATCTTTGAAAAGTAGCAGGTGCATTACATAAACCAAAAGGCATACGCCTATAAGCAAAGGTACCAAAAGGGCAAGTAAAAGTAGTTTTTGATTGATCCCCCGCTGACACAGGTATTTGAGAGAAACCAGAATAACCATCTAGAAAGCAGAAATGAGTGTGTTTGGATAGTCTTTCTAGCATTTGATCAATAAAAGGTAAAGGGTAATGATCTTTCTTAGTAGCCTTATTTAACTTACGGAAACCGATTACCATCCTATAACATGTAATAATTCTTTGCGGAATCAATTCATCTTTATCATTAGGAACAATGGTAATACCTCCCTTTTTAGGAACACAATGGACAGGGCTTACCCAATCACTATCAGCAACGGGATAAATTATACCTGCCTCAAGGAGCTTTAGTATCTCCTTTCTTACCACTTCTTTCATCTTGGGATTCAGTCGTCATTGAGGATCTCTAACTGGTTTGGCACCGGCCTCCAAATTAATTTTGTGTTGGCATAACGTGGGACTAATGCCCTTAAGATCATCCAGAGTATATCCAATAGCGGAGGGGTGCTTCTTTAGAGTTATCAATAATCTTTCTTCTTCTTGCTCTGAAAGGTTAGCACTAATAATAACAGGATATATTTTCTTTTCATCAATATAAGCATTCTTAAGATTATCAGGTAATGGTTTGAGTTCAAACATGGGATCACCCTTGGGTGGAGGGGGATCCCCAAGAATTTCAACGGGAAGGTTGTGTTTCAGCATAGGTTCCTGTTTAAGGAACACTTCATCTATTTCCCTTCTTTCCTTCATAAACATATCATTTTCATGGTCAAGCAAATATTGTTCTAACGGATCAGTAGGAGGCACGACAATAGAAGCAAGACCAATAATCTCATCCTTACTAGGTGTTCTCTATCACGAGGTTGTCTACGAAACTTAGCAAAATTAAACTCATGAGACATACCCTCTAAGCCAATTGTGATAGTATCCTTTTCACAATCAATCCTAGCATTAACTGTATTCAATAAGGGTCTACCAAAAATAATGGGACAAAAATCATCTAGTGGGGAACCAAGAACAAGAAAATCAGCAGGATATTTAACCTTCCCGCACAAGACTTCAACATCTAACTATCCCAACTGGTTTAATGGTATCCCTATTAGCAAGCTTAATAGTAACATCAATACCTTCCAATTCAACGGGTGCAATGTCTTTCATAATTTCTTTATATAAGTCATAGGGTATTGCACTAGCACTAGCACCCATATCACATAAGCCATGATAACAATGATCTCCTATTTTAACAAAAATAACAGGCATGGCTACCACAGGTCTATGTATCTTAGCATCTGGTCTAGAAATATTAGCAGTCTCACCACAGAAATAAATAACATGCCCATTGAAACCATCATCCAAGAGATCTTTAACCATAGCAATACTAGGTTCAACTTTGATTTTCTCAGGAGGTGTATAAGTCCTAGTATTACTCTTACGAACAACAGTCGAAGTTTTAGCATGATCCTTTATCCTAACAGGAAAAGGAGGTTTCTCAACATAAGTAGTAGGAACAATAGGATCACTATAGGAGACAGTCTTTTCTTCAACTGTAATCGGTGCAACTACTTTTACTTCAACGGGAGGATTATATTTAAACCACTTCTCCTTAGGGAGATCAACTTGAGTAGCAAAAGATTCACAGAAAGAAGCTACAATCTCAGAGTTAAGTCCATACTTAGCGCTAAATCCACGAAAAGCATCGGTATCCATAAAAGATTTAACACAATCAAACTTAGGTGTCATACCTGACTCCTTACCATCGTCGGAACCCCAATCTTCAGAGTTGCATTTAATTCTTTCCAATAAGTCCCATTTGAATTCAATAGTCTTCAGCATATAAGAACCAACATAGGAAGTATCGAGCATGTTGCGATCATTGAGAGAAAGACGAGCATAAAAGTTTTGAATAACCATTTCTCTGGAGAGCTCATGATTGGGGCATGAATATAACATTGACTTAAGCCTCCCCCAAGCTTGGCCGATGCTTTCTCCTTCGCGAGGCCAGAAATTATATATGTAATTGCGATCACGATGAACAAGATGCATAGGATAGGACTTCTGGTGAAATTCCAACTTCAATCGTTTATAATTCCAAGATCCTGTATCATCACATAGCCTATACCATGTCAAAGCATCTCCCTTCAAAGATAAAGGGAAGACCTTCCTTTTGACAACATCATCGGGAATACCTGCAAGCTTAAACAATCCACAAACTTCATCCACAAAGATAAGGTGTAAATCGGGATGCAATGTTCCATCTCCTGCAAATGGATTAGCTAGCAGTTTCTCTATCATACCCGAAGGAATCTCAAAGTAAATATTTTCAAAAAGTTCAGTAGGTTGAGGATCAACTCTTTGCTCTTCTGGTCGGGGTGAAGATACCCCGAACAAGCCCCTCAAAGGATTAGTTTCCATAGTGACAAGTAACAGAAAATTTCAACACACTATATAAATGTTTCCTTACCAAGTTCCACTCACCAAAAGTGCTACACCCCCGGAAACGGCGCCAGTAATAGTCTTGATGACCCACAAGTGTAGGGGATCTATCATAGTCCTTTCGATAAGTAAGAGTGTCAAACCCAACGCGGAGCAGAAGGAAATGATAAGCGGTTTTCAGTAAGGTTTTCTATGCAAGCACTGAAATTGTAGATAACAAATAGTTTTGTGATAAGATAAATAGGAACGAGTAACAAGTAAATAAAGTGCAGCAAGGTGGCCCAATCCTTCTTGTAGCAAAGGATAAGCCTGGACAATTTCTTATAATGAGAAAGGAGCTCCCGAGGACACATGGGAATTATCGTCAAGCTAGCTTTCATCACGCTTATATGATTCGCGTTCGGTACTTTGATAATTTGATATGTGGGTGGACCGGTGCTTGGGTACTGCCCTTACATGGACAAGCATCCCACTTATAATTAACCCCTATTGCAAGCATCCACAACTACAAAAGAAGTATTAAGGTAAACCTAACCACAACATTAAACATATGGATCCAAATCAGCCCCTTACGAAGCAACACATAAACTAGGGTTTAAGCTTCTGTCACTCTAGCAACCCATCATCTACTTATTACTTCCCAATGCCTTCCTCTAGGCCCAAATAATGTGTCATGTAGTCGACGTTCACATAACACCACTAGAGGAAAATACAACATACATCTCATCAAAATATCGAACGAATACCAAATTCACATGACTACTAATAGCAAGACTTCACCCATGTCCTCAGGAACAAACATAACTACTCACAAAGCATATTCATGTTCATAATCAGAGGGGTAATAATATGCATTAAGGATCTGAACATATGATCTTCCACCAAGTGAACCAATTAGCATCAACTACAAGGAGTAATCAACACTACTAGCAACCCACATGTACCAATTTGTGGTTTGGATACAAGATTGGATACAAGAGATGAACTAGGGTTTTGAGAGGAGATGGTGCTGGTGAAGATGTTGATGGAGATTGACCCCTCCCGATAAGAGGATCATTGGTGATGACGATGGTGATGATTTCCCCCTCCCGGAGGGAAGTGTCCCCGGCAGAACAGCTCCGCCGGAGCCCTAGATTGGTTCCACCAAGGTTCCACCTCGTGGCGGTGGAGTTTCGTCCCGTCAGCTTGCCCACGATTTTTTTCCATGGTAAAAGCCTTCATATAGCAGAAGATGGACACCGGAGGGCCACCAGGCCCGGGGAGGCAGGCGCGCCAGAGGGGTGGGCGCGCCCCCCACCCTCTTGGCCAGGGTGTGGGCCCCCTGAGGTATTTCTTCCGCTCAATAATTCTTATTAATTCCAAAAATAAGTTTCGTGGAGTTTCAGGATTTTTGGAGCAGTGCAGAATAGGTTTCCAATGTTTTCTCCTTTTCTAGCCAGGATTCCAACTGCCGGCATTCCCCCTCTTCATGGCAAACCTTGTAAAATAAGAGAGAATAGCCATAAGTATTGAGATATAATGTGTAATATCAGCCCATAATGCAATAAATATTGATATAAAAGCATGATGCAAAATGGACGTATCACTTGTCTAGAGAGGCAACTTTGGTCCTGAGCTTGCATCTTATATATTGATCCCATAACTTGCCACTTCGTCATTCCCTTGATTGTTGCTGTTGTTGTTTGATTGCATCCTTTCGAAACCTCGCGGCAAATGTGTCGGATCACCTTCAACACTTTGACTTCTTCCGAGATGTCAACTGTGTTCATGATGAGAAATACCCTCCTTGCCCTTGATGATTTTTATTATCATCGACAACACCCTTGACTTCCATTCATCGCGAACTTGTCCACATTATGAATACAACTTGCTCTCCAGCTAGTGTTGTGTTTTGCCTTGAAGTATTACTGTCTTTTCTGTCGAGAATGTTGTGGGGAATTGCTCCACCTCTTGGAAATTTCTCGGTATGATGATACTTCTCACCATCACCATTCTTCCTTGGTCCCCGTGTTGTTTTTAACCAGGATACCAATATGCTAACGATGTTGTTTGAGTTATGTACTTCTAGCAACCCTATTGCTTTGAAGTTAACGATCGACAGTTCATTCTTAGACTGTTGGTTATTGAATCGTCACTCTAACATTAATCTTGCTGCCTAAGGTCATATATCGAGCACACCTTTCAACTAATGATTGATGGTGTATGTTTTCCTAGAGCATACAACATTATATCATTTGAATTGACAAGTGTCATCTTCTTGTTCACATTGGTGTGGAAATCCATCCGTTTGGAATTCTTGATGAATTAACGCTAAGCCCATCAGCCACCTTCTCATCCCCTCCTTGGTTTAATGATGAAATATTGCCGCAGGAACCCGCTCCCATAGTTCATTTCCCGAGAATCTTGCAATGTCATTTCGTCGATTTGTGCTGCACCTTTTCTTCTCGGACATGCTGAGTCTGAGGTATCATGACACCAATCGGATATGAATCTCGGTCAGATATGATGGTTGGGACAACTTTCCAGGAGTTACGATGTTGGTCCTTTGATGACCCGGTAATATGATGTCCTGCCTAGCACCCCCCTGGCTGGAGGACCTATCATTATAATTTCTTTTGCAAGGATAACCATTCTTCCTGGAGGAATTGTAAGACTTATTTTATAAGTTGCTCCTGATGGATCATTTGTGTATCCAAAGTCTGGCCCTTGATTGAAACACCATATCATTGCTACCTCGAAGCATGACTATGATACCTCGCTCATCAACAAGAACATTGAAGGCACGATGCTAAATGTTTCTTGGTCAGTTATCCATACACCGTTGTATGGGCAACATCTTAATTAATCCTTGCCTCTTATCTGAATGGTCGGGTACTTGCTCTCCTACCCTGTATGCCATGTTCTGCTTGTACATGGGAAGGATATACTGCTAATAATTGTGTGTAATCACAATTTTCCTTTCCATTGTTTTGTTTAATCGGATAATCATGTTTTCCTTTCCATTCTTTTGTTTAACCTTTCCTGAATCTGACTAAACTGAGCAGAGATAATTCCCTACTTAGGTAGGCACCTTGTTGTACCACTCTGTCTGTAAGATCCCGTTACTATTGTTGATGACATTCCGGTAACCACCGATGGGTGATAACTTTGCCAATTGGTTCGCCTCGTTCAACAAGCAGGAAAATTGCTCTCTTCGTTCCCCGTCCTTGGTACCGACATTGTTGCCGGCAGCTGACAAGCTATTCACTAACATGCCTTCCTGTCGTGGTTGTGCAAGATGTCACCACCCTTCCTATTTTCAACCCACTACCCATAACCCACGGGTCCACTGGATCGAAACCTGTCTCTTCTTAACAACCCGGATTCTAATGTATCCTTTGCACCTGGCTTCGTATGTGATTCAAGAGCTAAATTCTATACCATTATTCATCCTGGAATCAAACACCATGTTATTCTTGTTGTTCAAACCCCCATTCTAGCTTCTATCTTGTCATCGAATGATTGTCTACCCGTTTGAAACTTTGGTACCATCGTATATTGCACTCAACGAATTCACTGAAATACAACTCGCGGGGTACCTCGTGTATTTCCCATTGAGTTCACCGTCAGATGCCCAGGTTTGTGGAGATGCGTTCTTCCAGAGTTTTTCCCCTTGGTCGCGTTCGTAGGACGATGGGGATCCCGAAGAAAGGATGTCGACTTCATTATGGTGACCTGAAGCAGAGAAATGATGACATCAACATAATGGATCGACCTCTTCGAGAAGAGTAACTAAGACCAAGAAGATTCGTTAGAATTTCGTAACCAAACCCCTTCCCCCTCAACCCCCTCTTAAATCTCGGGACGAGATTTCTTGTAGTGGAGGAGAATTGTGACGCCCGGGTAATCAAGCTACAGTAACCCTCTAGTAACGATGCCATGTCACCTTGATTACTGTTGGTAATCTCGCGTTAGTTCAGGATCGATCCAAATTCAAATTTGAATTAAAGTCAACACAATTAAAGTTTTCAAATGTCAACAAAAAAGATCAAACTTTGGCAAATAAATCACAAATACTATTGGTGGAGGAGATACATTTTTTATATATTTAAATGGACTAAAATGATTTACACAGTATAAAAAACAAATGACTAAGTGCCTTTTATAAATTATAAAATGTTAAACTATTTTATTTGGGTGCCCAAACTTTTTAAAGTAGTGTGCAAATTAACATCACTAGTTTAGGTGCTATTGGTATAATTTACAAAACTAAAACAATTTGGAAAACGGTAAAAGAAAATAAAAAAAGGATAAAAAACAAGCAAAAGGCCAACCCTCCTTCCCTGGGCCGTTTGGCCCAGCTGGACACCCAGCTAGTCGGCCCAACCCCCTGGGCTATAACCCCCCCTCGGCCTCTCACATCCGACCAACCCTAACCCCCACTCGCTCCACTCCCTCCCCCGATTCCCCTAGATCGGGATCGATCCCCCCACTCTCCCCACACGCCTCGCTCCTCTCGCTCCCCCTGAACTGGATCGGGACGCAACGGCGCCCCTTGTTGCTTGCCAGACCCCGTCGCCCCTGGCTCCCGTCGCCACCACCGCTCCGCCATCGCCAAGCCGCCTCCTTGCCAGAGAGGGGACGGATCCCGGGGGCCCTGTCGTGGATCCGGCCTCCCTCGCCGTGCACCACCGCCGCCGCCTGGAACTTGCCCGAAGCCACGTCGCCGGAGCCCCTCCTCACCGGACTGCCTCCTCGTCAACGTAGTCGTCTCCGTCCGCCTCCCCAAGCCCCGCTGCCTTGTGCCCTACAACCCCTTGTGAGGACCCCCTCCTTCTCCTCTTCCCCGCACTCCGGCAGCGCACCTGCACGCCCGCGCCATCCGCGCTGGCGCGTGGCCGCGCCTTCTCGACCCTGTCTCTCCCACTGACCGCGCATGCCGCCGGTCCGCTCTGCCCCACCCATGCCCCCCCCCCCGCCGCCGCCCCTGCTCGCCGTCTCGGCCGCCTCGCTCGAGGCCACGCCCCGCTCCCGCACCCGCCTCACCTTTGCTCCGGCGCACACACGCGCCCGTTCCGTCGCCTCGGGTCCACCTCGATGGCCGCCCGCTGCCCAGTGCCCGCTCAGGTGACATCCGCAACCGAGCGCCCGAACCCGATAGGCCCCTATGGGCCTATGGCAAACGGGCCCCGCCCAGAACATTTATAAAAAACCAAACAAAAGGAATTAAAAATAATAATGATAATAAATAAAAATGAAAACAATTAATTAATTAATTAATTAGCAAATTAATTAAGTTAATTAACTCTGTTTAGTGATCTAATTAATTAGTTAGTTTAATTAAATGGTAATTAGATTAGTTATACCCTAATTAGAATAATCAGAGTATGACAGCTGGGACCCACATGTCAGTTTGACCCAGTCAACACCTCTGTTGACTGCTGATGTCATGTTGACGTCATGATGATGCAGTAATGCTGATTTTGAATTAATTTAGTAATAATAGTTTAGAAAATGATTAAATCCCTTTTAAATTAATATAACATAAACCGTAGCTCGGATGAAAATACTTTATACATGAAAGTTGCTCAGAACAACGAGACGAATCCGAATACGCAGCCCGCTCGTCAGCAACACGTCCCAAGCATAGCAAACATGCAACTTTCCCCCTCCGGTTCATCTGTCCGGAAACGCAAAACACCGGGGATACTTTCCCGGATGTTCCCCCCTTCACCGGTACCACCTATCCCTGCGTTAGATCACCCCTGGCACCGCGTATTGCCTTGTTATATTTTGTGATGCTTTGTTTGCTCCGTATTTACTATTTCTTCCCCCTCTTCTTCTTCGGTAGACCCCAAGGCCGATGTTGATGCGATTGAGTACGACTACGTCACCGACGCCCCCTCCTTCTTGCCAGAGCAACCATGAAAGCCCCCCCCCCCCTTGTTCACCAGATATCGCCTATTCTTCCCTCTACTGCTTGCATTAGAGTAGTGTAGCATATTCTTGTTTGGTTAATCCTATTACATTACACCTTTGTCATTGTTGCTCTGATTGTTGATACCTTACGCAATCCTAAATGCTTAGTATAGGATGCTAGTTTATCATCTATGGCCCTACGTTCTTGTCCGTC
The DNA here is from genome assembly GCA_021437245.1 of Aegilops speltoides. Classification (NCBI taxonomy): domain Eukaryota; kingdom Viridiplantae; phylum Streptophyta; class Magnoliopsida; order Poales; family Poaceae; genus Aegilops; species Aegilops speltoides. Next base: position 369,076,159 of record CM038142.1, read on the forward strand.
TGCCTTGCTATACTATCGGGCCATGATCACTCGAGAGGTGATCGCGGGTATATACTATACATACATACTATACATATGGTGTCTAAAGTCGGGTCGGCTCGTAGAGTACCTGCAAGTGATTCCGATGTGGGGGCTGGAAGGACAGGTGGCTCCATCCCGGTAGAGGTGGGCCTGGGTTCCCGACGGCCCCCGACTGTTACTTTGTGGCGGAGCGACAGGGCATGTTGAGACCACCTAGGCGAGAGGTGGGCCTGGCCCTGGTCGGCATCTGCTGTTACTTCAAAATAACACGCTTAACGAGATCTTGGTATTTGATCTGAGTCTGTCCACTGGCCTATACGCACTAACCAACTACGCAGGAACAGTTATGGGCACTCGACGTCATGGTATCAGCCGAAGCCTTCTTGACGTCAGCGACTGAGCGGCGCACGCCGGGTTGGACCGCGTAACGCAACTTCCTTTGTAATGGAGGTTGCTAGGTCTGCTCATCGGTCGCGTACGCAACATGTAGGTGTGCAATGGGTGATGGGCCCAGACCCCTGCGTGCATAGGATTTAGAACGGCGTGCTGACCTCTCTATTGTGCCTAGGTGGGGCTACGACATGTTGATCTTCCGAGGTCGGGCATGACCCAGGAAAGTGTGTCCGGCCAAAGGGGATCGAGCGTGTTGGGTTATGTGGTGCACCCCTGCAGGGAAGTTGATCTATTCGAATAGCCGTGTCCCTCAGTAAAAGGATGACCCGGAGTTGTGCCTTGACCTTATGACAACTAGAATCAGATACTTAATGAAACACACCCAGACAAGTTCTAGAGACAACCCGGGGATCGCTTTCCCACAGGGCGGTGAGGGGAGGATCGCCGGGTAGGATTATGCTATGCGATGCTACTTGGAGGACTTCAATCTACTCCCTTCTACATCTTTGCAAGGCGAAGCTGCCGAAGCATAGTCTTCGATAGGACTAGCTATCCCCCTCTTATTCTGGCATTCTGCAGTTCAGTCCATCGATATTGCCTCTTTACACATATACCCATGCATATGTAGTGTAGATCCTTGCTTGCGAGTACTTTGGATGAGTACTCACGGTTGGTTTGCTACTTCTTTTTTCCCTTTCCCGGTTATTGCGATCATTTGATGGAGTCCAGGAGCCAGAGGATCCCGAGGATGGTTCTACATGGAGTTCGGCTTCGAGGAGTAGTTAGGAGGTCCCAGGCAGAAGGCCTCTGTCGGCGTTCTGGGAACGGGGGTCCCCAGACTTGCCTGCCTGCGGCCTGTGGCGTGGCTCAAAAGGGGGCCCAGCACGACCCATCTTCATCAACACAAGCTCAAGACCCTCGCGAGGGGCAAGCCTCATGAGGCGGACGACAAGGAGCTTCCTCGAGCACGGCCTCATCAGCTGGCTCACGAGGAGGCGGAGAGATCAAGCGGGGTACCTCGCGTGGTGCCCATGGCGCAAGCCATGACGACCAAGGGCGCCGATCGGGCGCCAGCCAGCAGATGTCCTCCTTTCCTCTTTGGTGCAAAGGGAGAAAGCGTAGGCGAGAGCATCAAGCAAAGGCATCCATTTCGGTGCAACAAGACCAAGACCAGCCCAACGGCAGGAAGGAAGTCATTGTGGAGCCCAAGCAGGCGTCACCACCAGAGCCTTTAACAGGCGAGGACCAACTTTAGTCAGGATAAGTGTACCAGATGTTCCCCTTAAAAAGGCCAATTGTTGGCGCCCTTCCCGCTCAATATTTGGGAAGAGGCCCAGGGCCTTTGCCTATAAATAGGACTAGCCACCCCTAGGGTAGAGAGATCTGGAGGGAGCATCGAGACTTGATCTATGATCGGGTCCTCACCAAGAAACCAGTAGATAGAGCGACTGAACTCCTCCTGGCAGTTCATCGCACCAGCCAAGAACAGGCCCTCGTGAGGCTGTTCTTCCTTGTATTGTTCATCATCAGCCCAAGAGGCAATCCACCACACCACACCTTTGGGTAGGGTATTACACCACAATGGTGGCTGAACCGATATAAACTCTGAGTCCCTTGTGTTGTTCCTTAGTAGTTTAGATCTCAGCGAGCCGGCGAGGAACAGGTAGGTAGAGGGCGAAGTCTCCGCGCGCACCCCAGTGTTCGAACCTCAAGGGTCTGCCGGAACCCGAAATCCGACATTTGGCGCACCATGTAGGGGTGCACCGGAATTCGTCTTCCGTCGCCCTGTTCTTCACCGACCATCGCATGCATGTCCGTCGGGCCTGCGCCGGGCGCCGAGCTGCCTTCGCTTCCCATGTCGCCCAGATGGCTCCCGTCGGCGGGCGCCCTCGTCGTTCCCCGTCACCTGCCGTCAACGCCGCCACCGGCCCGGTGGGGAACGAGCAGCAAGCATCATTCCTGCATCCCTCCGCGGCCTCCTAGGAAGAGCTGCGCGGCCTCTTCCTCGCCCCCCGCGCCGCGCCGGCCTCCCCGGTCGTCGCGGCCCAGCCGCCCTCCAGTCACCACGTCAAGCCATTCGTCCGCCGGGTCGGTGCCGCCCCCACGCGGCAGGGGGTTCCCCCGGATCGGTCGGAGCCACAGGTCGGTCTGGCCTTCAGCTCAGAGGACCATCCCTCCAACTCGGCCTGCTCGGGTGCGCTCCCCATGCTGTGCACCCCCACCATCTGCCAGGTGGCCGTCACCAAGACCCTCATTGACGGCGGCGCGGGCCTCAGCGTGCTCTCAGTCGAGGCCTTCAACCTCCTCCACATACCCCGGGAGCAGCTGCAGCCCAGCCGGCCCTTCTCGGGCGTCGGGGGCGGGTCATCCCGCTCCTTGGGACAGATCCGGGTCCCAGTAACTTTCGGCACCTACGACAATTTCCGCACGGAGCTGGTCGATTTAGATATCGCCCCCATCAGCCTCCCCTACAACGCCATCCTCGGCTACACAGCACCGGCCCAGTTCATGGCCGCGACTCACCCGGCGTACAACCTCATGAAGATGCCCAGGAGTAGTGGTGTCCTCACCGTGCCTGGGGACACCGGGGATGCGCTGCAAGCGCTCAAGCTCGCCTTCAAGACGGCAATACAAGACAGCCCGCCGGCTGGGACCCCGAGCCCAAGGGGCTGCACCAACCAGAAGAAAGCAGTTGTTCACCCGGGACAAGCGGAGACCAGCAGATACCGTCGAAGAGGACGGGTCCGCGATGCCACTTTCACCATAGGCGCCCACCTCGGGCCGGCGGGAGAAGCCTGGTCAAGTTCTGCGTGCAAACAAGAAGGTATTCGCACAGGAGCCCGATCGGTTGGCGAGGATCCCACGGGGCGTGATCGAGCACCACCTCAACGTGTGCCCCAACGTGCGCCCTGTGAAATAGAAAGCAAGGCGGCAGTCTACTGAAAAGCAGGCCTTCATCGTCCAGGAGACCCGCAAGCTCGAAGCCGCGGGGGTTATTCGCGAGGTTCGATATCCAGATTGGTTGGCCAACCCTGTGGTTGTGCCAAAGAAGGGAGGGAAGGAGTGCATGTGTGTTGACTTCACCAACCTCAACAAACCATGCCCGCAAGATCCGGTCCCGCTCCCTCGCATCAATCAGATCGTCGATTCCACCGCTGAGTGCGACCTGTTATGCTTCTTGGATGCCTTCTCCGGGTATCACCAAATCAAGACGGCGGTGGAAGACGTGGAGAAGACGGCCTTCCTGACCCCGTGTGGGGTGTACTGCTATACATGCATGCCGTTCGGACTGCGCAACGCGGGGGCAACCTTTCAGCGGCTCATGCACATCACCTTGGGCCCGCAACTCGGGAAGAATGTGGAAGCCTACGACGACGACATTGTGGTGAAGTCTCGCAAGGCCAAGACCCTGATACAAGACCTAGACGCAGTGAACCTGCGGCTCAACCCGGAGAAGTGTGTGTTTGGAGTCCCCTCAGGACAAGCTCTATTATGCTATGCAGCTCTGTTTCCAGCAAGGCGAAAAGGTCTCCAACAACATAGCGGAGTATAAAGGCCTGATAGCAGGCTTGAAGGCCGCGGCTGCCCTAGGGGTCAAGCGCCTTACCATCAAGGGCGATTCACAGCTCCTCGTCAATTTCTCCAACAAAGTGTATGAGCCAAAAGATGAGCACATGGAGGCCTACCTTGCGGAGGTCCGCAGGATGGAAAAGCAGTTATGGGGGTTGGAGTTGCAGCATGTGCCCCGTGGCACCAATCAGGAGGCCGATGACATCGCCAGACGAGCATCCAGGCGGTTACCTCAGGAGCCTGGCATCTTCGAGGAGCGGCTCTTCAAGCCCTCGGCTATGCCATCACTATCAAACACGGCGCAGCCTCGGGAGGAGCTCCCCCAACCACCTGCCTCGGGAGCTACAGTGCGTGGTCGATCTCGAGGGCATGCTGCTCCTAACGATGGAGCCTCAGGAGGGGTGCTGGGTCACAGAGCTCCGGAGTTACTTGACGCAAGGGACCCTACCGGAGAAGGAGGAGGAAGCGGAGCATGTGACGCGGCAAGCCACGGCGTACTGTGTCAGGGATGGAGAACTCTACCGGAAGCGACCAAATGATGTGTCCCTGCGCTGCATATCCACGGAGCGAGGGAAAGAGCTGCTGGCAGATATACACAGTGGAGACTGTGGGCACCACTCGTCATCACGGACCCTCGTGGGCAAGGCATTCCGCAGCGGCTTCTATTGGCCTACTGCGCTCAATGACGCTGTCGAACTAGTGAAGGCTTGCGAAGCCTGCCAATTCCATGCCAAGAAGATTCATCAGCCGACAGGAGGTCTGCAGACTATACCCCTCTCGTGGCCATTCGCAGTCTGGGGGCTGGATATCCTTGGCCCGTTCCCTCGGGCGCCGGGGGGCTCTCGCTAGGTCTACGTCGCCGTGGACAAGTTCACCAAGTGGGCCGAAGTGGAAGCCGTCTGCACCATCCCTGCGGGTTCAGTGGTCAAGTTCATCAAGGGCATCGTGAGCCGGTTCGGGGTGCCGAATCGCATCATCACTGACAACGGTCCGCAGTTCACCAGTAACCTCTTCAAAACGTACTATGCTAACCTTGGAACGCAGATATGCTATGCTTCGGTGGCACACCCCCAAAGCAACGGCCAGGCCGAGCGGGCCAATGTGGAGGTCCTGAGGGGCCTCAAGACCAGGACATTCAAGAAGTTGGAAGCCTGCGGCAGAGGTTGGTACGATGAGCTTCAGTCCATGTTGTGGTCCATCCGCACGACCGCGACCAAGCCGACTGGAGAGACCCCGTTCTTCCTGGTCTATGGAGCCGAAGCAGTCCTCCCTCACGAGGTCAGACGTCGTTCCGCACGGGTCCTGGCGTTCGACGAGGCATAGCAGGACGCCATGCGGGGGATGGACCTCGTGCTGGGGGAGGGGCGTCGCTGAGAAGCCGCGTTGCGAGCGGCGAGATACCAACAAGCCCTGCGGCGATGCCACTGTCGCAACATCCGCCCTAGAACTCTTGAGGTAGGGGACCTCATGCTCAGGCGGGTTCTCTCCAGGGAGGGACTGCATAAGCTCTCTCCCATGTGGGAGGGCCCGTTCAAGGTTGTTCATGTTTCCAGGCCCGGCTCCGCACACTTGGAGACTCAGGAGGGGGTGCCAGTCCAGAACGCGTGGAACATCCAGCACCTCCGGAGGTTTTACCCTTAAAAGGCCCAGAGCCTGTGAAGAAGGTGAATGCCTATGAAGATCATCGTTTTGGAAAAGGCCCAGAGCCTGTGAAGAAGGCGAATGCCTGTGAAGGTCATCTTTTTGGAAAAGGTCCAGAGCCTGTGAAGAAGGCGAATGCCTGTGAAGCTGTCACATTTTGGAAAAGGCCCAGAGCCTGTGAAGAAGGCGAATGCGTGTGAAGATCATCTTTTTGGAAAAGGCCCAGAGCCTGTGAAGAAGGTGAATGCCTGTGAAGTTATCGCGCTTCGAAAAAGGCCCGGAGCCTGTGAAGAGGGCCAATGCCCGTGAAGCTTGCTTCCCCCAAGAAAGGCCCGGAGCCTGTGAAGAAGGCCAACGCCTATGAAGTCGCCGCCCGTGACACTCTCACGTAATAATGAGTTGGGGTTGTACACGCCCCGGAGTCTCAGGAGCGCCGGCCTCAAGCCCTGGGGCTCCCTCCCATGCCCAGTGGCAGCACTTAGCTCCGCGCTGGTGAGAAGACGTCGAAGACTAGACTAGGTGCCGGACGCGGCTTTTTCATTTGCTTTCTGCAGTTGGCTAGTTCATTCTCATTTGAAGTTTTATTGAAACCGTCGCCGCCTTTTGACTTATGGCTCAATGACTTTTCGCCCTCTTACCTCGATTTCTCTTGTGCAAGGTCTCGCGAGGGTGCAACCCGAGCGCCCTCGCGAGTGTTTTTGTCCTTATCGTTCAAGGTTTCACAACCCAGGTCCACTACAAGAGCACCCCTCCAGTTCGTGCCTCACGGGCACCGCGACACGAATACAGGACCTAGGTCGGTCGCCCCCATGGCTGAGGCTGGAAATTACCTACGCGCGGGCGTGCAGCCGGAAGGAACAATACCAAAATAATGGAAACAGTACGATGATTAACAACGGTAACCCAAACATGTCCCCACGGGGCCCCACACTACTGTCTTTTTGCGCAGGAAAAAGGAAAAGAAAGGACAAATCAGGGATGACTCGACCGGCCTCCGGAGCTTAGACGACTCCCTCTCGCGCTTCACCGAGGCGCAACGACGGGCCGACCCGCTGCCACCCTCCAAGCAGGCATGACGACGTGGAGGCTGACCGCGGCCGCTGCTAGAAGAGTCGCTGCCCGAAGAAGAACCAGTGAAGCTCGAGGAACCCTGGGCGCCGCCAACCACGCGCGCGCTGTCCTCTCCGTCTTTGCCGGGGCTGGGTCCCCAGCCGCGGTCGTCATCTTCAGGGAAGCACCCTGCGCGGCGACCATCTTCCCCGAACACCCTCACGTAGAGGGTGGCATCGGCATAGAACTTGAAGTGCAGGGTGCACCGACGGCCCAGGCCACGCTCGTGGGCAAACGTCTGCCAGCCACGGGTCAAGGCCAGGCTCCCGGCCGCGGAGACCTGCAGCGAAGCCCACGAGGCCCGGCGGCAGCAGCCATCTGCCTGAAGCCAGAGGCCGCCCGGGGCGCCAGCTGGGAGCTCACCTAGGAGGAAGCGAGGGAGCTGAAGCCGGGCGCTAGACGGCTCCGCCGCCCACACAACGAACTCCGGCAGCACCTCCGCAGTGTGGAAGCGCGGCCTAGGGGTCGACGGTGGCTCGCCCCGGCCGGCCAGCCGCCCGTCACCGCGCGGGAAGTCACCTCCGCGACCGCGTGGAGCCGCTGTGGAGGCCACAGGGTGTTTGCGAGGGCGGCCTCGACCGCGCTTGGGCGGGGGAGAGGCAGGCTCAACCTGGTGGGCCTTTCCTTTCTCTGCGGCCGAGAACTTCCTTGACGGAGCCATGGAGAAGAAGGAGAAGCAAGAAGGGATAAACTGGAAGGGCACGCGACGTGCCATAGTTAAAGCCAGGGGAGGCCAACCACCGACCTCCACAATCGCAGGTAATCATGACTCGCTCTACATGCCGGGACTTGTCAATTCGTGCAGTTGCCGAGGCGTCGTGGGGAAGCGGAGACGCCCACGTCCAATCAGCCGCCATGCGGCGCCTAAGGCCGCAGGCTGTTAGGGCCCGCGGTGCTTCGCACTTGCCCTTTCGCCTCTCTGCTCGGCCAAGTCCGGGCGCGCCTTGGGCCCGGGGCTCTTGTCGGCGTTCAGGAGCAGGGGTCCCCAGACTTGCTCGCTGCATGCCTGCGGCGTGGCTCAAGGGGCCCAAAGACGGCCCATCTTCATCAACACAAGCTCAAGACCCTCGCGAGGGGCCAAGCCTCGCGGGGCGGACGACAAGGAGCTTCCTCAGGCACGGCCTCATCAAGCTGGTTCACGAGGAGGCGGAGAGATCAAGGCGGGGTACCTTGCGAGGTGCCCATGACGCAAGCCATGACGACCAAGGGCGCTAGTCGGGCGCTAGCCCTCGCAGTGTCCTCCTTTCCTCTTTGGTGCAAAGGGAGCAAGCGCAGGCGAGAGCATCAAGCAAAGGCATCCATTTCGGTGCAACAAGACCAAGACTAGCCCAACGGCAGGAAGGAAGTCATTGTGGAGCCCAAGCAGGCGTCACCACCAGAGCCTTTGACAGGCGAGGACCAACTTTAGTCAGGATAAGTGTACCAGATGTTCCCCTTCAAAATGGCCAATTGTTGGCGCCCTTCCCGCTCAATATTTGGGAAGAGGCCCAGGGCCTTTGCCTATAAATAGGACTAGCCACCCCTAGGGTAGAGAGATCTGGAGGGAGCATCGAGACTTGATCTATGATCGGATCCTCACCAAGAAACCAGTAGATAGAGCGACTGAACTCCTCCTAGCAGTTCATCGCACCAGCCAAGAACAGGCCCTCGTGAGGCTATTCTTCCTTGTATTGTTCATCATCAGCCCAAGAGGCAATCCACCACACCACACACTAGAGTAGGGTATTACACCACAATGGTGGCCTGAACCAGTATAAACTCTGAGTCCCTTGTGTTGTTCCTTCCGTAGTTTAGATCTCAGCGAGCCGGCGAGGAACAGGTAGGTAGAGGGCGAAGTCTCCGTGCGCACCCCAGTGTTCGAACCTCAAGGGTCTGTCGGAACCCGAAATCCGACAGCCTCGCCTTTTCGATCGTTGCTACTTTTGTGCTAGCCTTCTTGAGGCAAAACATGTTTAACTTATGTCTGTACTCAGATATTGTTGCTTCCGCTGACTCGTTCATGTTCGAGCACTTGTATTCGAGCCCTCAAGGCCCCTGGCTTGTAATATGATGCTTGTATGACTTATTTTACTTTTAGAGTTGTGTTGTGATATCTTCCCGTGAGTCCCTAATCTTGATCGTACACGTTTGCATGCATGATTAGTGTACGATTGAATAACGGGCGTCACACCCTTTAAGCTAACCTACGTTGCGATGGCCCCACGCTTAAGTCCTTTCACTAGGACATGTGTCGTGTTAAACCCACGACATCCTCCTTCTCATTCGAGCATTCCTCCTCCTCGTCATCATCATTGTTGTCTTCTTCGCCTCCGATGGCTCCTCATCTGTCTGGTCATCGTCCGACGACTTTGGCAGCAGCATCCCTTCCATGATCCAAATAAAATCATGGTCGGGGCTCGATGCTGGACTCATGGAAGATGAGTGGGAGGATTCTGAGGTTGACCTATGATTGGGCACCAGACTGGTGGCAGAACTGTTATCCTTGCTGTTTCTCAACATGGTTGCGGCACATATACAAACCGCGAGAAAGTGAGATTGCAGAGCGTGTGTAAGTGTGTAGCGTGGCCAGTCGGGACGATGAAGATGGTGGAGACTAAAGCGGGGTATGAAGAAAATAGGAATGGTAATTGAATCAGGGGACTGACCGAATATATTGGCGCCTTGATAGATAGTTTGAATCATGATATAATCAACCGCAGTTATTAGTACCCAGTCGCTCCAATTTCCCTCTTGTGCAGTTCTCAGTGTGATAATATTATGCACATGGGTTGGGGCGTCCAAATGTGAAACAAGCATTTTTCATAGGACAGTTGGCAAGCAATAAATATGCTCTGCTTATTTATGTAGCCAGTAATAATCAAACAAAACCCCTAATCATCATTGCAAACAACACATAGAAGATTGGTTAATGTGACAACTACATCTACACATGCTAGTTCCTTCTTGTCTCTTGCTTTCATCTGTTGCCTATGATTTATTCTTTGTACTTCATCGTAGTGATTGTACACTCCAGATTAGTTAGTTTCTTCTTCAGCTTAACATTATCTTCTGCGAGATTGGTGATAATGCTCTCAGCCATGCCATGCCATTCTTCATCCTTCCAGTTAACAAAGGCACAAGCCTCATATCCCCACCAATATTAAATATTCAGGATGAGCGGGGACATTAACTCAATTTAAAGATGAACTTGGCACTAACCTCTAAGGGTCAACTAAGAAACTATCTTGAAAGTGTGTTATATTGACTAGTGGGGTGGGGGTGAATAGGAGATTTTTACAAATTCGTCACTGAGGAAATACAACTTGAGGAATTTGCTAAGTGATGAACTACTAGCAGCGGAATAAGTACTCAGGTGCAAGCATAACATGGCAGTAACACAATCATCATGATGAAATGAAACAAGCACAGAGCACGGGTAGCGTGTAAATAGGATGAGCAGGTAGTAGACAAGATGACTAAAGAAATAGGATTGAGGAAATTGAGAAAGTCTTCAGTCAAAGTCTTCAAATAGTAACAATCAAGTTCATCGACACATGAATGAGGAAATGAATGGGTTGAGGAAATAGAACCAGCAGCTTGGTGAAGACGATGATCTGGTAGACCAGTTCCAACTGTTGTGACAGTTGTATGTCTGGTTGGAGCAGCTAGGTCTTTAAAGCTAAGGACACCCAATCCTGGACACATAGTCCTCATCATATTCTCCTTGAGCTAAGGTCACACAGACCTCTCCCAATAACTCGTGGTAAGTCTTCATGTGATCGCCAGACCTTCATAGACTCGGTCACTTGGCGATCCACAATTCCTCTTGGATGCTCTAGACCATGACGCCTAACCGACTGGAAGATGCACAATCTTCAAAGGTAACAAGCTTCGGTTCCACACAGGAACAATCTCTTCAGTGATGCTCAATCACTTTGGGTTTTAGGTATTGGGTTTGGGTTTTTCCTCACTTGATTATTTTCTCTCAAAGTCCTCGAAGGATGGAATGCTCTCAATGACAAGTGTCAGTTTCTCTCGGAGCAGCCAACCAGCTAGTGGTTGTGGGTGGCGGCTATTTATAGCCGGGGAGCAGCCCGAAATGATAAGACATAAATGCCCTTCAATGATATGACCGTTAGGTGGACAGCTGGCGCGTAGCACAGCAACAGTCGGAAATTTGAGCTCTCGAACTCCTCAGGGCTATCATGTTCCTCACTTGTAGGCAATCCGCACTCGCGAATTCTTAACTCCTCAGTCGGAACAAATTCCTCAGAGACCAGAAGATCTTCGTCTATGTCACAGAAGAAATTGACTGAACTGTATGAGATTTCCAATGGCTTCACTCGAAATGATTGGGTATGTGTAGGATTTGAGATGAGCATCACTTGGAAATTTTTCCTTAGTTTTACCTCGACCCCCCTTAACAGTACGGTGTTTGCTATGACTCAAAAAAGAGAAAATCTATGAAAACAAAAGTCTTCACGCTTCATAATCCCCACAACAATATCAAAGTCTTCAAGGTCACACCAATTTCCTCATTTTCAAAGTTTCAAGAAAACCAAAGTCTTCAACTGAAGACATTCAATTTTAGGGGTCGACTTTCTTCGTAAATATCAAACTCCTTGTAGACTTATAGACCCTGTGTACACTCACAAACACATTAGTCCCTTAACCTATAAGTCTTCAATACACCAAAATCACTAAGGGGCACTAGATGCCATTACAATCTCCCCCTTTTTGGTGATTGATGACAAATAGGTTAAGTTTTCAATGGGGATAAACATATGAAGTGTAAATACAAATATTGAGGAATTTGATTGCAAGAACAATTCCCCCTGAAGATTGATACATCTCCGTCGTATATACTTTTCCTAACGCTTTTCCTCTTGTTTTGGACTCTAATTTTCATGATTTGAATGAAAATAACCCGGACTGACGCTGTTTTCAGTAGAACTACCACGGTGTTGTTTTGTGCAGAAATAAAAGTTCTCGGATTGTAACGAAACTTTGCGAGGAATTTTTATATGAATAAAGATAATTTATGGAGCCAAGAACCACGGAGGGACACAGGTGGGCACAACCCATGAGGCGCCTCCCCCTCAAGCGCCCGGTGGGTTGTCCCCACCTGGTGGCCCCGTTGACCCTGAAACCGACGCTATAAAATCACATTTTTCCAGAAAAAACGATGAGAAAGAATTATCGCGTTTCACGAGACAGAGCCGCCGCCACCTCCTGTTCTTCATCGAGAGGCCAGATCTGTAGTCCGTTTGGGGCTCCGAAGAGGGGGATCTTTGATCTTCGTCATCATCAACCCTTCTCCATCTCCAATTACATGATGCTCCCCACCGGGACTGAGTAATTCCTTCATAGGCTTGCTGGTCGATGAGGAGTTGGATAAGATTCATCATGTAACCGAGTTAGCTTTGTTAGGGCTTGATCCCTAGTGTCCATTATGTTCTGAGATTGATGTTGCTATGACTTTCCCACGCTTAATGCTTGTCACTTTAGGGCTTGAACCGTTTATGTTATCATCATTATATCTATGTTCTAGATCCGATATTGCAAGGTATAGTCACCTACTACGTGTTATGATCCGGCAACCCCAGAGTGACAATAGTCGGGACACTTCCCGGTGATGATCGTAGTTTGAGGAGTTCATGTATTCATCGTGTGTTAATGCTTTGTTCCGGTTCTCTATTCAAAGGATGCCTTAATATCCCTTAGTTTACAATAGGACCCCGCTGCCACGGGAGGGTAGGATAAAAGATGTCATGCAAGTTCTTTCCAGAAGCACGTATGACTATTTACGTAATACTAGCCTACATTATATTTACGAACTAGAGCTAGTGCCGCATCGCCCTAGGTTATGACTGTTACATGATGAACATCATCCAAAAAATTGCCAATCCAATGCCTACCATTTTCCTACATATTGGTCTTGCTAAGTTACTATTATTGCTGTTACTATCATTACTGCTGCAAAACTATTGCTATCATTGTTACCATTACTGTTGCTGCTACCACTACTATCAAAACTATCATACTACTTTGCTACTGATCACTTTGCTGTAGATAATTAATCTCCAGGTGTGATTGAATTGAAAAATCAGTTCCTAATACTCGCAAATATTTTGTGGCTCCCCTTGTGTCAAATCTATAAATTTGGGTTGAATACTCTACCCTTGAAAACTGTTGCGATCCCCTATACTTGTGGGTTATCAAGACCTTTTTCTGGCGCCGTTGCTGGGGAGCATAGCTATATTTGTTGAGTCACTTGGGATTGTTATCAAATTATCACTACGAAGAATATGAAGGACGCTAATACTAAGATTTTTCCCTCTAAGATGAGGGGAGGTAAGGAACTGCCATCCAACTCCGCTTTAGATTCACCTTCTGTTATAAGTAGACTTGCAACACCACCACATGCTATTAATTTCTTATATGTCGCAAGTTGTTGATGATGCTACTTCTGCTATGAATGCTACTCCAGATGATGCTAGTACCTTGCTTGCTGATAATGTGCCACTAGGTGAATTTTTTGATGAACAAATTGCTAGAGTAAGATAGCATGAGATTGTTGAAACTAATGAAGAGCTTGGAATTGAAAATCTTGAAACACATATTAGAACTAGCCCTCCTAGATATGAATTGCCAAAGGTACCGGAAGGTTATGTTATGAATGAGGAGACAACTAGGGATATTCTTGCTTGTAAGTGTCGGATATCGGGTTCCGGCAAAACCCTTGAGGTTCGAACACGGGGGTGCGCACGAAGATTTCCCCCTACCGAAACACGCCCTTAGCCTCGCCGCGATCTCTAAGCTAGCTTGATGGACTCACAACACAAGAGACACAAGATTTATACAGGTTCAGGCCACCATTGTGGTGTAATACCCTACTCCTGTGTGGTGGTGGTGGATTGCCTCTTGGGCTGATGATGAACAGTACAAGGGAAGAACAACCTCCTGAGGAGAGGTGTTCTTGTGGTTGGCGAACTTGTGTGGGTGAGGATGATCTGAATTAGTTGCCTTCTACTGTGGTGGCTAGCCCTATTTATAGAGGCCCTGGTCCTCTCCCCAAATATTGAGCGGGAAGGGATCCAACAACGGCCATTTTGAAAGGGGACAGCTAGTACAAGTTATCCTAACTAAAGGTGGTCTTCGCCTGTCAAAGGCGCTGGTGGTGACGCTGTCTTGGGCTCCACGGTGACCTCCGTCGTGCCGTCCTGCTGGTCTTGGTCTTGTTGCTCCGATATGGAAACCTTTGCCTGATGCCTCGATACTCTGCGCCTGCGCTTGCCCCCTTAGCACCAAAGGGGAAACGAGGACACTACGCGCGCTGGCGCCCGCCTGGCTTTTGTCGTCGTGGCTTGCGTCATGGGAACCTCGCGAGGTACCCCTTTCCTTGATCTCTCTACCTCCCTCGCGAGCCTGCCTGGTGAGGCCGCTCCTGGGGAGGCCTTGTGTCGTCCACCCCGCGAGGCTTGGCCCCTCACGAGGGTCTTGAGTGTTGGCTGACGAAGACGGGCCGTACTGGGCCAGTGGTGGAGCCACGCTGCAGGCCGCAGGCAGGCAAGTCTGGGGACCCCTGTTCCCAAAATGCCAACAGTAAGGATAGAGATGATCTAGAAAAATATTATGCAAGTATAAATAAAAAACTTTGAATGCAAGAATGAAAAGTGATCCCCAGTTTGCTACTTCACCTATCTTTGTTGATGACAAGGATTATGAATTCTCTGTCAACCCAGAGTTGATTACTTTGTTTGAATCTGATCATTTCCATGGTTATGAAACTGAAACTTTTGTGGCACATCTTACTAAGCTGAATGACATAGCCACCCTTTTTGCTCATGATGAGAAAATTCGCTACTATTATATCCTCAAATTATTTACGTTCTCATTAAAGGGTGATGCTAAAGCTTGGTATAATACTCTTGCTCCTAGTTGTGTGCGTAGTCCCCAGGACATGATTTATTACTTCTCTGAAAAATATTTTCCTCCTCATAAGAAACAAGTTACCTTGCAGGAAATATTTAACTTTGTGCAAATTGAAGAAGAGAGTCTCCCACAAGCTTGGGGGAGGCTTATCCAATTGCTTAATGCTTTTCTTGATCATCCTCTTATGAAAAATGAAATACTTGATATCTTTTACAATGGACTAATGATGCTTCTAGGGATTTCCTAGATAGTTTTGCTGGTTGTGTTTTCAGGGAACGAACTATTGGGCAAGCCGAAGAATTATTGAATAATATATTGAAAAATTATGATGATTGGACTTTTCCTGAACTACTGCCTAAACCACTCCGAAGAAGAGGGGTATCTTATATCTCAGTCCTGAAGATATGCAAGAGGCAAAGAAATCTATGAGAGAAAAGGGTATTAATGCTGAGGATGTCAAAAATTTACCACCTATCAAAGAAATATATGGGCTTGATTCACCACCACCACCTAAGGTGGTAGAGGCAAATTCTTTAATGAAGTTCGATGAAGGTGGTATTTGAAAGTGCTAGTATCGACTAGAGGGGGGGTGAATAGGCGATTTTTATGAAAGTCTTCAAAACCTGGAAGTTTCGAAGACAAACAATAGAAATAACCTAATTGATATGCAGCGGAAGATAAACTACCCTAAACACGCCATAGTCAAGTATGTAATGATGTGAAAGTACAGGACTAATAGCAGTTAGGTAGTAAGGATCAAGATGGAAGAAAGTGTGAAGCCAATCAACAACAGTAGTCAAGCAATGAAGTCAAACAGATACACAGATAACCAATGACTTCACGAAGACAAACTTAAGTAAGGTTGGAAGGGATAGAACCAGTTGCTTGTTGAAGACACAGGATTTGTTGGACCAGTTCCAGTTGTTGTGACAACTGTACGTCTGGTTAGGGAGGCTGAGATTTAACTCAGAAGACCGTGTCTTCACCTTATTCCCCTTGAGCTAAGGACACCCAGTCCTCGCCCAATCACTCTGGTAAGTCTTCAAGGGAGACTTCCAAACCTTCACGGACTTCGTTCACCGGCAATCCACAATGACTCTTGGATGCTCAGAACGCGACGCCTAACCGGCTGGAGGATTCACAGTCCTCAAGTGTAATAAGTCTTCAGGTCACACAGACAGAAAGACTTCAGTGATGCCTAACACTCTTTGGCTCTGGGTGTTTGGCTTTGTCCTCGCAAGGATTTCTCTCTCTCAAATGCTTCGAGGTGGGTTGCTCTCAATCGACAAAAGTCGTGCACAAACTCTGAGCAGCCACCAATTTATGGTGTAGGGGGTGGGCTATTTATAGCCACTAGGCAACCCGACCTGATTTGTCCAAAATGACCCTGGGTCACTAAGGAACTGACATGTGTTCCAACAGTCAGATTTCAAACACACGCGACAACTTTACTTGGGCTACAAGTAAAGCTGACTCATCCAGCTCTGGATAAGATTTGCTCTCATTGTCTTCGCTCGAAGACATAGGATTTGAGTTGAGCATCACTTCAGTCATTCTGACTTAGTTCACTTGGACCCCACTTAACAATACGGTGGTTCCTATGACTCAACAAACAAGAATATGAAACAACGAAACCACACAGTCTTCGCGCTCCAAAGTCTTCACACAATGTCTTCTCATGTCATAGTCTTCAATATGAATATCTTCTCATACCACCATTGTCTTCAATGTCTTCATACATTTTTAGGGGTCATCTCCGGTAGGTAAACCGAATCAATGAGGCACACTACCTGCGTTATCCTGCAATTGCCACAAACGCATTAGTCCCTCAACCAACTTTGTCGTCAATACTCCAAAACCAACTAGTGGTGGCACTAGATGCACTTACAATCTCCCCCTTTTTGGTGATTGATGACAAACTGGTTGAAGTTTTCAACGGGGATAAAGTATGTGAAATTGTAAGGATAGGGAATTGTCTTCATAAGTTGCAAGGGCTCCCCCTGAAGATGTGCACATAAGTAATTTGCTTTTGGAATGCAAATGCACATGGCAGGTTGTACTTGTGGAGATCCACTTCAACTTATGAAGATAATTCATTATGCATGAAATGATATAGCAAAGAGAATGACATGCATAATGAAAAATGGACGTCTGCAGAATGATCTAAGTGCGGAAGTTATCATCGCATCATAGTAAAGCAAATAAGTAGCAGAAGTAGCAGACGACCATCAAGTTTAGGTGTTACAACTCAAAGAACCAAATGTTTCAAAACGCAAGAGTTGTAAGCACGCAGCAAAATATAATGCAACCGCCCATATGAACCCGCTTGAAGACTATCAACTCATACGCTTCTCCCCCTTTTGTCAGTAAGGACCAAAAAGGTTTGAAGACATAGAGCATCTACTCGTCATCATGAGTAGGTGAAGCAGCGGGGTTGTAAATCGTTGGTTGGCGGTGCGAGCGAACTTAGTGCGATGTTGATGCGCATAGTAGGAGGTGGTGAAGTAGCATCATCTTCATCATCGATCACTCTGGCATTTACCGTTGCCGCGGAGGAGGAATATTCAGAGTCTTCAAGAGATGGAGTTCGACGCAGGGTAGCAGTCCGTGGAGGAGTGGAGTCGAACTAGAATCTTTCATTGAAGCCATCGTCTTGAAGATCAGCTTCAACACTGAGCAGGGTCAAACTCTTCCATGATCGCCGGCAGGTTTCATGAGCAACAAAAGAATTCTTGGTGGCAAGGTTGCGAATGCGATTGACATCCACCAAGAGGCTTTGCATCTATCTCTTGAGCTAGAAATGATGCTTATCCTGTTTCTGATGAAGGGCCACAAGAAGTTCTCGTTCATTGAGAACACGAGAACGCTTCCGAGGCCTTTGTGCAATGGTGCTTTCAGTGGCTTCAGTGGGCGCTCTATGAGGCAGACGAGTGTTACCAGCCAGTGGATAGATGCGCGTCGCTGCTAGAACACCTTCAATAGGCTGAGTGAACCTTTGGTGCTCAATATTCTGAAGACAAAGTGGCGTCTTGGCAGGGTCAGAGTATATAGCATCAACTGACATATCAACCTCTGGCAGAAAGATTATATGATTGCGAGCAGAGGGCTGATAATTGACAGATGAGTGTTGCTTGATGAGGCGCATAACCCATGGAGCATAAAACTTCAGACCAAATAGGTCAGAGCCGGAAGCAGCAAGTTGCCTGATGAAGAATTCTTGAGTGTTGAAGCTGATGCCATTGAGAATATAGAAGACCAAAGCTTCATAGCTCCTTCAAGCTTGGCCGTTGATGAGTGTCCTTTGACTGGCCATAGAGTTCGCCTGATGATATGATATATGGTGCGAGGCAGATACTCAAGGTCTTCAACAAAGAAATGTGTGGGATACTCAGCGTCAGATGGCAAAGGCTTCATCATGCTCAACATCTGGCTCATATTGGGTTCTGGCTTATGAAAGATGCTTTCCACAGCATTGCGGTGTAGCTGACAGTCAGGTTCATATAGTTCTCCAGTAGTGGCTAGCCCTGTAAGCTCGATGATATCCATAGCTTTGGCTTCATGATGAACATTTCCAGTCATCCACTTGAGAACCCATATCTTGATGTCCCTGTAGTAGCCGCGAATGTGCAGAGTCGCATAGAATTGAAGCAATAGCTCTTCATTCCAATGTTCTTTGTCTGTCACAAAGTGGATCGAGACCAGCATCATGAAAGCGATCAAGTGCTTCTTCTAAGCACGGCAATCCAGCAATAACCCAGTGTCAAGGCGCATATGAGGAAAATCGCCCTTGATCATATAGCATGCATGAGTAATAGCTTCTCTGCTGATAGCTCCGAACCGATCCGATGATATCCTTGGCTTGGAGTAGGGGTTCTTGGTATTTGTCAAAGAAGGTATTGTGGCTTTTGAAGCCATTAGCATTGAAGGACCCCGTGAGTTGCGATTAGACTGAAACCTTGGCAGCCTTGGCTTAGGCTTCTGGACCTGAGGTCTATGCTCAACATGATAGTCAAATTGCGGGCCTGAGGCAGCAGGCGGAGGCACCAGAATTGGCCATCGGACAGTGGTAAGCTGACCACGACTGTATGCTTGCTCAATTGTGTGAGGCCTTGGTGGCGGAACAGGAGCAGGGGCAACAGCGGAGGCATCAGGCTGCACGACAGGTGCTTCGGGAGCAGTTGTCATATTAGCTTCAGGTGCAGCATCCTCATTGGCTTCAGGTGCAGCATCCTCATTGGCTTCAGGTGCAGGGACCTCATAAGCTTCAGGCACAGTGGCCTCATTGGTTTCAGGCACACTGGTTGGTGCAGGCTCCACATTAGCATCAGCCATGACTACGTCACTGGCTTCATTGGCGTTGGTGGTGGCAGCCTCAACATTGTCAACCTCCTCTTGACGAGCAGGAGGGTCGGGCACAGGCACGTTCACATCAGGAACTGCTTCTTCTTCGATTACTGGGGGAGTAGGTACATGTACTTCTTCTTCATTTTCCTCGGCTGATGCAGCCGGAATGTCTTCAGCAGCATGTGCTTCAGACTCGAAGACATTCACAGTTGGAGCAGGTTCAGAAAATACTTGCCGTGCAACAGGTGAACGTTGCACTTCTCCTTCTGGAACGCTCGATAGAGGGACTTCAGGCCTTTGTCCTTTGCGAAGCCTGCGAAGTGTTGGCTTCACCTTAGGAGATGGAGTTGGCTGGGCCTGAAAGTCTTCATCCTCTTCTTGCACGTTGGGTGTAGCTTGTTGTTGTTGTTGGGAAGTACTGGGGGAGTCTTGGAGTTGTGGGTGATCAGCCCACGATGCATCCTGAGCAATTGGTGTCAATGGACGACCAATGCTGATGAGTTCGTTGTTCGTATAACCAGGCAATGATACCACGTCATGTTCGATCTGAGGAAGAACTTCATCATCAGCTACATTGTCATCATGACCAATGTCTTCAGCAGAGGTGGGTTCAACTGCTGGAATATCTTCAGCCACATGAGCCTCTATGGGAGCAGGCTCATGGACTACCATTCGTCGTTCTTGATGTTCTGACGCTGGGCGAACCACGGAAATGGGTTCAACGACTAAGGGCTCTGTGGAAGCAGCCCTAGTCTTCTTGGTCTTGTGCTTCTTCTTGGAGGGAGCGGCATCAAAGGCTTCAGTGTTCTTTCTCTTTCCGGCGTCAGCCTCGGCAGCCCTCGTCTTCTTCTGTTCTGAAGCGGTTGTGGTGACCTTTGGCTTCGAGCCAGTCATGCTGCTTGGGAAGATAATACGAGGGGCTTCTTGGCTTGAAGGCTCAGGCTGTTCAGGGTGCTTCTTCTTCTTCTTTGCAGCCATCCTGGGGTCAATGCCAGGACGGCCAAGTGACTTGCGCTTCTCAGCCTCATTGTAGGCAAGCACACACTTATCAGCCAAAATCTTCATGCGCTCTCGAGAGCCCTGAGCTTCTTGGCGTTTCTTGAGAAAAGCTTCTTTGAGCTCATGCAGCATGACCTTGAAGTTTTTGACGTCTTGAACGCTTAGCTTGGCCACATGCTTCTTGAATTGAGCCTTCTCATAGTCAATCTTGTTCTTGAGCTCAACGATGCGCTGAGCGAGAGCTTGCTCAGAAGCAATGGCGCCATTGAAGGCGAGACTGAGGCCCATGGGGAGCTGTAAATCTTCAAAGCTGACGTTGGGGGTGTCGAACCACTCATCAATGAAATTGTGGATGATGGTCATATCAAAGAGAGGCAAGTTGCTGAAGATTTCTGCTTCTTCCTTGCTTTTTATCAGCAGCTCAAGAGCATCATCAGCAAGATCTTCATCACATGATAGATCAATGGGTTCTTCACGCAGAATTGCAGCAGGAGTCAAGGCTCTTTGATCAGATGGTCTGACAAGTTGCTTTTTCTTCTCCGTTCTCTTGGAGACACGGGATTGATCTTCAGACTGCACACTGGCTTCAGGAGGTGCAGTGGCCAATGGCTTCGCACGAGAAGTCTTCGGAGGTGCAGCTGAGGTTGAAGCCTTTGACTTCTTTTGCTTCAGCGGCTTTGGAGGAGGATCAGGGGCTTCATCAGAGTCAGCATCATTGTCAGAGTGATCTACTCTGGTACCTTGGACCACAATGTAGGTGATGAGGCCGTCAAGGTTGGAGAAGGGGCCGATCTCATTGGGATTAGCCTCACGGGAGCCGTCAGCACGGGGAGCAGAGGGACCTGGGTTGAAGTCCAAGCCCAAGGACTTCTTGTTCTTCTTGGCCGAAGCCACAGCAAACTGGTAGTTGTGCTTGAAGAGGGAGTCGTCACGACACCAGAGTAGTGAAGTGGGATCTGCGTTCTCAGGCTGTGGCCCACGGACCATGCAAGGATAGAAGCCTTGGTCAATGGCTTCAGCTCTGGTCTTAGGATGAAGGCCTCGATAGAGAATATCACCCCAAGGTCTCTTGATGGCATTCTTCTCTGCATATTCCTTCGTCACAAACTTGTACTTGAACCACTCCTCAGCCCAATAGCGTCGAATCCATTGGATTCGCGTCTTTCTCTGATGATAGTTCTCTTCAGATCTGTCTTGTATAGTTACGCTAAATCATCAGCAGATCTTTGGATGTTCTTCTCTCGCTGCTGTATCGCCACCCTTCCTTGCTGATTTTTCTGCAGCCATGAACTTCAAGCTGAAAGGCTTCAATACGTTCAAAGGCTTCAGAGATTTACGCTTGCTGGTCAAGCAGGAACTGGCTTCAGGAGAATTTATATGATCTTTGTAAGTATTCGTAAGCGAATGCGCACTATGAGAACCAAGGGATTCTCCCACGGACATGTACCTGTGACAGCAATAGAGATGCGAGGGAAGGGGAAGAGGTCATATGCATTCTCAGAAGATTTTGAAGGTAAATCAGTTTGAAGACATTGACCCACTTATATAGATGAGTTGGTTCCAGATTTGTACCAATCCGTGAATAAGTACAAGTGAGGAATCAAACTAAACAGGAAATCTAAGTGAATCGACTAGGCAGTATGAGATGCAGGCAGAACAGATCTAACTTGAACAGGCAGAAACAACTTTCGATAAACAGGATGAATCTTGAAGATTAAAAAGGTGGTAAAAATAGAGTTATAATTACCGCACGAAGAACTGCTAGATGGAAGAATAGGAGACCGAGCAGTTCAGCCCACCGTGCCCTAACTTGGCGACGGAGGACACCTACGGCGACGGCGGAGAGGACGATGTTCGCGGCCGGCGTGAGGACGGCGTCGGAGAAGTCGCGGCAGCTAAGCGCTTCGTCGCCGGCGTCGTCACGAGCTAGCGGTGGCGCTAGGGTTTTGACGGAGGTGGAGAGGTGGAAGAAAGATTTCTTTACCGCAGGGGAGAAGTATTTATAAGTAGGTGAGAGACACAGCGCAATTACGCTGGTGCCCCTGGCGGTTCATATCTGAGGGGTACGTGGCAAGCATGCAACACACACAGGGTTGTCCCACGTTCTCACGCCCGCCAGGCATGTCGGAGAGTTGTTCCGGCTTCTCCGGATTTCAACAATAAAGATAAGTCATTTAAAAAAAGATTTAATGTTTGTCTCTTTGCCTTCTGCTGACTAGGACGCAGAGAAAACATTCAACAGTTTCAACAGAATGCATATGATTTGGACAGATAGATTTTGAGATAGGAAGCATAGAGAGGTTAGGGTCCGATCACATTCACTTAGTTCAAATGATTCAATCTTAGCTATAAGTGAATGCTGTAGAGGACAGAACACTGGTATATATTAGGAAGCAATCAAATCATCATAGTGCAGAAAGTCATGAAGGCAAATTGAAACTGAAGACAAACCAAATGCAAAGTCATTGCAATATAACGCCTTGAGTGAAACACTTCAAACAAGAAAAGTTGGTGGTGGCGTTACCCACCGTATAGGAAGTATTAGACCCAGACACGGTGCACAATTATCGTGGTGCTCTGAAGTCAAATTCCATGTTAATATATTCACACTCAGAGTGTAAATCTTCATTGATTGAAGATATACATTACTTTGTGTGTTGCACATCTAAGTCATCAACATGCATAAGTGTTAGGATGTGTGCCTGATCACAGGACATTAGAGGATTCCAAGATATTTAGCTCACACCGTAACTTGCAAAACCTTTTCTCATCCAAGGGCTTTGTGAAGATATCGCCATTGCTCATCGGTGTTGACGTGAATGATATCGATATCTTTCTTCATAACATGGTCTCGAGAAAGTGATGACGAATTTCAATGTGCTTTGTCTTCGAGTGTTGGACTGGATTGTTGGCTATTTTGATGGCACTTTCGTTGTCGCAGAAGAGAGGTACTTGTTTCAGGTTGATGCCATAGTCCTTGAGAGTTTGCTTCATGCATAGAAGCTGAGCACAACAGATCCAAAGCAGCAATGTATTCAGATTCAGCAGCTTGAGAGTGATACACGTTTCGCTTCTTCAAGACCAACAGACAAGTGATCGACCAAGAAAATGACATGTGCCTGATGTAGACTTGCGATCCACCTTGTCACCAGCATAATTAGCATCCGAGAATCCAACCAAATCAAATTTTGAGCCCTTGGGATACCATAATCCGAGTGTTGGGATGTAAGCCAAATATCGAAGAATTCGCTTCACAACTAAGTGATGCGATTCCTTTGGTGCCGCTTGGAATCGAGCACACATGCAAACACTAAGCATAATATCTGGCCTAGATGCACATAAATAAAGCAAAGAACCAATCATGGAGCGGTATACCTTTTGATCGAAGTCTTTACCATTGTCGTCGGGACCAAGATGATGTTTGGCTGGCATTGGCATCGTGTAGCCTTTGCAGTCTTCCATTCCAAACTTCTTCAGACAATCTTTGAGGTATTTCTCTTGAGATATGAAGATGCCATTCCTTTGTCGATTTAATTTGAAGACCAAGGAAGAACTTCAGCTCACCCATCATGGAGATTTGATATTGCTCTTGCATCATGTACCCAAACTCATCACTATACTTACGGTTGGTGCACCAAGATTATGTCATCCACATATATTTGGCACACAAACAGTTCACCATCATATGTCTTCATGAAGAGAGTGGGATCAAGGGATCCAGGTTTGAAGCCTTTGCTCTTTGAAGTCTTTGATTGTATCATACCAGGCACGAGGAGCTTGTTTGAGGCCATACAGTGCTTTGTTTAGCTTCTACACCATATCAGGATGTTTTGGATCTTCAAAGCCAGGTGGTTGTGCGACATATACTTCTTCAATCTTGCCATTGAGAAATGTGCTCTTTACATCCATTTGATATAGCAAGATGTTGTGATTATACGCGTAGGCTAGCAGTATGCGAATAGCTTCAAGTCTAGCAACAGGAGCAAATGTTTCATCGAAGTCAATTCCTTCAACTTGAGTATATCCTTGAGCCACAAGACGTGCTTTGTTTCTGACGACTTGACCATGCTCATCTTGCTTGTTTCGATATATCCATTTTGTTCCAATAATGTTATGCTTGCGAGGATCGGTCGCTTGACAAGTTCCTGACATTATTCAGTTTGAGCTGTTGAAGTTCTTCTTGCATGGCTTGAATCCATTCAGTTCCATAAAAGCTTGAAGAACTTTCTTGGGTTACGATATAGACACAAATGAAAAGTGCCCTGAAGTTTGCTAGCTGTGTTGCTCTTGATCGAGTGAGCGGACCAGGTGCATTGATGTTGTCAATTATCTTTTCTATTTGAACTTCATTTGCAACACGAGGATGAACAGGATGAAGATTTTGCTCTGGCTGATCATTGTCATCATTGGACGGATTGTCTTCGGTCTGAGCACTGTCTTCAAGTTGATTTGGTGCAGAGATGATAAGTTCCTCTTCAGGCTGTGCTTCAGAGGGCATGATTTCACCAGTTCCCATCAGCTTGATAGACTCGTTTGAAGGAGCTTCATCAAGTGTACTTGGCAGAATCTCTCTCTGTGAACCATTGGTTTCATCAAATTTCACATCCACAGTTTCAACGATTTTGTATAGATAAAGGTTGAAGACTCTGTAGGAGTGTGAATCCTTTCCATAGCCAAGCATGAAGCCTTCGTGAGCCTTAGGTGCAAATTTTGACTTGTGATGGGAGTCCTTGATCCAGCATCTAGCTCCAAATACTCTGAAGTAACTGACGTTTGGCTTCTTGCCAGTAAGTAGCTCATAAGATGTTTTGTTCAAAAGCTTATGAATGTATACACGGTTGATGATGTGACATGCTGTATCAATAGCTTCAGGCCAGAACTTTCTTGGAGTCTTGTATTCATCTAGCATTGTCCGAGCCATCTCAATGAGGGTTCTGTTTTTGCGTTCAACGATGCCATTTTGCTGAGGTGTGTATGGAGCAGAGAACTCATGAGTGATTCCCATTGTATCCAGACATGAGATCAAGTCCAAGTGTTCTTGAATTCAGTGCCATTGTCACTTCGATGTGCTTGATCTTCACGCCATAATTTTTCATTGCTCGATTTGCAAAGCGCTCAAGACATCTTGCACTTTGGTCTTGTATGAATTATATGAACCCATGTGTATCTTGAGTAGTCATCAACAATGACGAAGCCATAGAGACAGGTAGTTGTTGTGAGGGTGTAGTAGTGAGTAGGTCCAAATAAGTCCATGTGTAACAGCTCAAAGGGTTGAGATGTTGTCATGATTGTCTTCGAGGGGTGCTTTGCCCTTGTCATCTTTCCAGCTTCACAGGCACCACACAGATGATCCTTCTTGAACTTGACATCCTCGATGCCAATAACATGCTTCTTCTTGACAAGTGAGTGTAAGTTTCTCATTGCGGCATGTCCCAGCCTTCGATGCCAGAGCCAGCATTCTGAAGCTTTAGTGAGAAGACATACGGCAAGCTGTGGACCTGCTGAGAAATCTACCATGTATAAATCATCTTTTCGATACCCTTCAAAGACTAGAGATTTGTCAGATTCCATTAGTACAAGGCAACAATATTTGCCAAATATCACAATCATGTTCAAGTCACAAAGCATTGAGACAGACATTAAGTTGAAACCAAGGGATTCAACAAGCATCACTTTATCCATTTGTTGATCCTTTGAGATTGCAACTCTACCTAGACCCAATACCTTGCTTTTACCAAAGGTCAAGAAATGTAATGTGACTCTT
Organism: Aegilops speltoides; assembly: GCA_021437245.1. NCBI lineage: Eukaryota > Viridiplantae > Streptophyta > Magnoliopsida > Poales > Poaceae > Aegilops > Aegilops speltoides. Next base: position 369,101,915 of record CM038142.1, read on the forward strand.
GTCGGATGGACGTAAGGTTGAGTCCATGAGAAGACTTCGATCACCAAATATATGATTTGTGCATCCACCGTCCATAATCCATTCTCAAGCTTTTGGTGATGTACCCTACATGCGATTAGGAGGATGGGCTTCACAAAAGTGTTGTGAAGCATATGCATTTGACACATATAGGGACAACACCTGACTTATAACAGAGTTAGGACATAGTATGACTGATAAGAAATTCAGATGTGAAGCATATAGAATGATATTTTATCGTGCGTCCTCAATGAGTTTTAGGTCCCTAGCAATAGTATTGGACGCCATTGATTGCTGGCTGGAGACCGTTTTCTGCAAAAGAGAGTTAGTTCTTCTTTGCCACCCACATCTTCAGTGGGGGCTTAGAAGCAATAAGTCTAACTGCAGCATCTGAGAATTTTGGTTTTGAAGCCCTAGCAAATAGCCTTGTAGGAGATGAATGGTACTCATAAGAATAAGCAGAAAAGTTCTTAGTCCTATGAACATAGCAGTTTGAAGATACACGCTCATATTCATAAGCCTGAGCATGATTTCCCTGCAAAACATTGGCGTTAGGGTGACTCATGTGAGTCTTGTACCTGTATGAAGCCTTTGGGCCACATGAAGCTATTGGTTTGGGGTTTGTCTTCTTGGTGGTGTCATGACGACATTCACAGGAAGATTCTCAATGTACTGCTTAGGTACCCAGATCTTCTTCATAGGTGGTCTATTCCTGCAGTTAGTACCAATGTACCTGGCAAACACTTCACCATTCTGATTTTTGAACAGCTTATAGTTTGCATCAAAGGATTCATCAATGATAATAGGATTAGCACAGTAAAGCCGGATAAAGTGGATGGATCTATCGAGGGTTCCTTTGCAAAGAACCCATGTGGTTTTGGGGTCTGCGCCAAAGCTTCAAAGACGAGCCATCAAAATTCATTTTCCTTTCGAACCCAACACCCTCTTTCCTAAGGTTTCATTCAGAATCGCTTTTGAGGACATCGCAGAGTCGATGTCCTTCAAACTTTTGTACATCCTGTTTCAAGCAATGTCTTCAACATAGCATTTTCATTAGCAACAAGCAGTGGTATCCTCCGCAGAGGGGTTAGTGACCACATCAAGAGGTGAAGACAATGAAACAGTAGCAGCGATGGAACATTCAAAGAACATATGTAGCATTATCACGCTCAATGCATTTTAGACATGGTGGTTCAAATCCTTCCGAGCGGAACTGATCATTGGGCGAAGTGACTCATTCACCTTTTGAAGATCTTCATGAGCCGCTCTCAATTTCTCAAGCTCTTGTTTCCTTTGAAGATAATCATAGGAGAGCCTTTCATAAGTAGTTGAGAGCGATTCATGACGACCTTCAAGTTCTTGGTACTTAGCATGAAGATTTTTTGTGTCATCAACTAAGGACTGTGAATGTGTCATTTCAGCATACAGGTCATCGCTTTTGTCTAACAGTTTTTGAGTATGTTCCATAGCCTTTTGTTGTTCAGTTGCAATTTTAGCAAGTGTTTTGTAGCTGGGTTTGGATTCACAATCAGAGCCATCTTCACTTGAAGTTTGAAAGTAAGCATCGTGTGATTTTACCTTGGCACCACGTGCCATGAAGCAGTAGGTGGGAGTAGGATCGTCTTCGTCATTAGCTTCAGCGCTGGTGTGGAAGTCATTGTCTTCAGTGTTGAAGATGGACTTGGCGACATAGGCCGTGGCTAGAGCCAGACTCGCAACACCAGGGTCAGACTCCTCTCCAGACTCCTCCTCCGCCTCCTCTGAAGCAGACTCCTCCTCTGAATCCATTTCCTTGCCAACAAAAGCACAAGCCTTGCCAGATGAGCTCTTCTTATATGATGAAGACTTGGAAGAAGACTTAGAAGACTTTGAGGATTTCTTCTTCTTCTTGTCATCGGAATCATATTCCTTGCTTTTCCTCTTCTTCTTCTCATTGTCCCACTATGGACACTCAGATATGTAGTGACCAAGTTTCTTGCACTTGTGGCAGGTTCTCTTCTTGTGATCATGTGTGGAAGCTTCATCATTCCTTGAGCTAGATCGTTAAGACTTCCTGAAGCCTTTCTTCTTTGTGAATTTCTGGAACTTCTTCACAAGCATAGCAAGTTCCCTTCCAATGTCTTCGTGGATCTTGAGCTCGCAGCATGATTCTTCTTCAGATGAGGAAGCAACTTTCGCCTTCAAAGCACGAGTTCGGCCATAGTTTGGGCCATAGATATCTCTTTTCTCAGATAGCTGGAACTCATGTGTGTTGAGCCTCTCAAGTATATCAGACGGATCGAGTGTCTTGAAGTCAGGATGTTCTTGTATCATGAGGGCAAGAGTGCCAAAGGAGCTATCAAGTGATCTCAGCAGTGTCTTGACGATTTCATGCTTGGTAATCTCAGTTGCGCCAAGAGCTTGAAGTTCATTTGTGATATCAGTGAGGCGATCAAACGTGAGCTGGACATTTTCATTGTCATTTCTCTTGAAGCGGTTGAAGAGGTTGCGAAGAACACTGATTCTTTGATCTCTCTGGGTTGAGACGCCTTCGTTAGCCTTGGATAGCCAATCCCAGACTAGCTTCGACGTTTCCAGAGCACTCACACGGCCATACTGTCCTTTGGTCGATGACCACGATGATGTTCTTCGCAGAGAGTCCAGCTTGAACAAACTTCTTAACATCGATGGGGTGACACCTTCACAGTTTTGGGAACGCCATTCTTGACGACATACCGTAGGTCGACATCATGGCTTCAAGATGCATGCATCTTATTCTTCTAGTAGGGATATTCAGCCCATCGAACACGGGAAAGCAGCGGAGACCATGATTATCCTGCATCAAAGATAGCTGAAACTCTAGGTGGTTAAACCGAATCACACGTAACAAGGGAGTACCTAGGCTCGATACCAATTGAAAGTGCTAGTATCGACTAGAGGGGGTGAATAGGCGATTTTATGAAAGTCTTCAAAACTTGGAAGTTTCAAGACAAACAATGTAAATAACCTAATTGATATGCAAGTGGAAGATAAACTACCCTAAACACGCCATAGTCAAGTATGTAATGATGTGAAAGTACAGGACTAATAGCAGTTAGGTAGTAAGGATCAAGATGGAAGAAAGTGTGAAGCCAATCAACAACAATAGTCAAGCAATGAAGTCAAACAGATACACAGATAAGCAATGACTTCACGAAGACAAACTTAAGTAAGGTTGGAAGGGATAGAACCAGTTGCTTGTTGAAGACACAGATTTGTTGGACCAGTTCCATTCTTTGTGACAACCGTGACGTCTCGTTAGGGAGGCTGAGATTTAACTCAAGACCGTGTCTTCACCTTATTCCCCTTGAGCTAAGGACACCCAGTCCTCGCCCAATCACTCGTAAGTCTTCAAGGAGACTTCCAAACCTTCACAGACTTCGCTCACCGCAATCCACAATGACTCTTGGATGCTCGTAACGTGACGCCTAACCGGCCGGAGGATTCACAGTCCTCAAGTGTAATAAGTCTTCGTGTCACAGCATGTAAAGACTTGATGATGCCTAACACTCTTTGGCTCTGGGTGTTTGGGCTTTGTCCTCGCAAGGATTTCTCTCTCAAATGCTTCGAGGTGGGTTGCTCTCAAACGACAAAAGCCGTGCACAAACTCCGAGCAGCCACCAATTTATGGTGTAGGGGTGGGCTATTTATAGCAACTAGGCAACCCGACCTGATTTGTCCAAAATGACCCTGGGTCACTAAGGAACCGACACGTGTTCCAATGGTCGATTTCAAACACACGCTGCAACTTTACTTGGGCTACAAGTAAAGCTGACTCATCCACTCTGGATAAGATTTGCTCTCATTGTCTTCGCTCAAGACATAGGATTTGAGTTGAGCATCACTTGACCACTCGACTTAGTTCACTTGGACCCCACTTAACAAAGACGGTGGTTCCTATGACTCAACAAAGAAGAATATGAAACAACGAAACCACACAGTCTTCGCGCTCCAAAGTCTTCACACAATGTCTTCTCATGTCATAGTCTTCAATATGAATATCTTCTCATACCACCATTGTCTTCAATGTCTTCATACATTTTTAGGGGTCATCTCCGGTAGGTAAACCGAACCAATGAGGGACACTACCTGCGTTATCCTGCAATTCTCACAAACGCATCAGTCCCTCAACCAACTTTGTCGTCAATACTCCAAAACCAACTAGGGGTGGCACTAGATGCACGTACAGTATTCCTCATAATTAACATCCTAGTCAATGGCTTTATGAGTTTGATAGTTACATTATAAAGCAAGATCACTTCAATGCAAATGTTATAAAACAATTGAAATACAACTCTAATATGATTGCTCGCTTAAGTGACTTGTTATTTAGAATCTCAAATGATGTTAGAGGTGTAGGAAAGCATGCCTCTATAGTTCAAACTCAATTAGAAAAAGTTGCTAAATCTCAAAGAGAGTTGTTTGATGAAATGAACAATAATATATGTGACTTTGATGTTAGGGTAGCAACTAGAGGAGGTGAATTGATTCAGGAACCACTTTATCCTGAGGGACACCCAAAGAGAACTGAACAAGATCCTCAAAGAATTAACACTGATGCACCTAGTCCTTCTAAAAAGAAAAAGAAGAAGAAAAATGACATGACTTTGCATGCCTCTAGTGAACCTGAAGTAGAAAAGTCTCCTAATAATGGTAATGAAGTTTCTATCTGATGCTGAAACTCAATTTCATAGTGAACACTCACCTTCTGATAATGAAAAAGATAATGATGAGGTTCATGAAGACACTCAAACAAATAATAAAGAACCAGACAATGATGTCGAGATAGAACCAACTGTTGATCTTGATAACCCACAACCAAAGAATAAAAGTGTTGGGGAACGCGGTAAATTCAAAAAACTTCCTACAATCATGCAAGATCTATCTAGGTGATGCATAGCAACGAGTGGGGAGAGTGTATCCACGTACCCTCGTAGACCGAAAGCAGAAGCGTTTCAATAACGCGGTTGATGTAGTCGAACTTCTTCACGATCCAACTGATCAAGTACCGAACGTACGGCACCTCCCTGTTCAGCACACGTTCAGATCATTGACGTCCCTCGTGCTCTTGATCCAGTTGAGGACGAGGGTGAGTTCCGTCAGCACGATGGCGTGGTGACAGTGATGATGATGCTACCGACACAGGGCTTCACCTAAGCACTACGATGGTATGATCGAGGTGTGTAACTATGGAGGGGGGCGCCGCACATGGTTAAGAGAAACTTGTGTGTTCTAGGGTGCCCACTTGCCCCCGTATATAAAGGAGCAAGGGGGAGGCCGGCCAGACCCTAGGGCGCACCCAAGAGAGGAGTCCTACTAGAACTACTAGTCCTAGTAGGATTCCACCATAAGGGAGAGGGGGAGAGGAAGTAGAGGGAGATGGAGTAGGAAAGGGGGGCGCCACCTCCCCTTCCCTTGTACTATTCGTACTCCAAGGGGGGCGCGTCCTGCCCTAGCTGCCCTCCTCTCTCTTCACTAAGGCCCATGGTGGCCCATTAGTTCCAAGGGGGGGTTCCGGTAAGCCCTCCGGCACTCCGGTTTTATCCGAAACTTCCCGAAACTCTTCCGATGTCCGAATAACATGGTCCAATATATCAATCTTTATGCCTCGACCATTTCGAGACTCGTCGTCATGTCCATGATCTCATCCGGGACTCCGAACAAACTTCGGTCATCAAAAACACATAACTCATAATACATATCGTCATCGAACGTTAAGCGTGCGGACCCTACGGGTTTGAGAACTATGTAGACATGACCGAGACACATCTCCGGTCAATAACTAATAGCGAAACCTGGATGCTCATATTGGCTCCTACATATTATACTAACATCTTTATCGGTCAAACCGCATAACAACATACGTTGTAACCTTTGTCATCGGTATGTTACTTGTTGCCCGAGATTCGATCGTCGGTATCATCATACCTAGTTCAATCTCATTACCGGCAAGTCTCTTTACTCGTTCCGTAATACTTCATCTCGCAACTAACTCATTAGTTACAATGCTTGCAAGGCTTATAGTGATGAGCATTACCGAGAGGGCCTAAAGATACCTCTCCGAAACACGGAGTGACAAATCCTAATCTCGATCTATGCCAACCCAACAGACACCTTCAGAGACACCTGTAGAGCATCTTTATAATCACCCATTTACGTTGTGACGTTTGATAGCACACAAGGTGTTCCACCAGTATTCGGGAGTTGCATAATCTAATAGTCTGAGGAACATGTATAAGTCATGAAGAAAGTAGCAGCAATGAAATTGTAACGATCATAATGCTAAGCTAACGGATGGGTCATGTCCATCACATCATTCTCCTAATGATGTGATCTCGTTCATCAAATGACAACACATGTCTATGGTTAGGAAACATAACCATCTTTGATTAACAAGCTAGTCAAGTAGAGGCATACTAGGGACACTATGTTTTTTCTATGTATTCACACATGTACTAAGTTTCCGGTTAATACAGTTCTAGCATGAATAATAAACATTTATCATGAAATAAGGAAATAAATAATAACTTTATTATTGCCTCTAGGGCATATTTCCTTTAGTCTCCCACTTGCACTAGAGTCAATAATCTAGATTACAAAGTAATGATTCTAACACCCATGGAGTTTTTGTGATGATCATGTTTTGCTCGTGGAAGAGGCTTAGTCAACGGGTCTGCAACATTCAGATCTATATGTATCTTGCAAATCTCTATGTCCCCCTCCGACACTTGATGACGGATGGAATTGAAGCATCTCTTGATGTGCTTGCTTCTTTTGTGAAATCTGGATTCCTTTGCCAAGGCAATTGCACCAGTATTGTCACAAAAGATTTTCATTGGACCCGATGCACTAGGTATGACACCTAGATCAGATATGAACTCCTTCATCCAAACTCCTTCATTTGCTGCTTCTGAAGCGGCAATATATTCTGCTTCACACGTAGATCCCGCCACGACGCTCTACTTGGAACTGCACCAACAGACAGCTCCTCCATTCAATAAAAATATGTATCCGGATCAGTGTCAAAGCTTGCATCGACATAACCGTTTACGACGAGCTCTTTGTCACCTCCATAAACGAGAAACATATCCTTAGTCCTTATTTTAGGATGTTCTTGACCGTTGTCCAGTGCTCCACTCCGGGATTACTTTGGTACCTCCCTGCTATGCTTATAGCAAGGCACGCATCAGGTCTGGTACACATCATTGCATACATGATAGAACCTATGGCTGAAGCATAGGGAAGGACTTTCATTTTCTGTCTATCTTCTCCAGTGGTCAGGCATTGAGTCTGACTCAACTTCACACCTTGTGACACAGGCAAGAACCCTTTCTTTGACTGCTATTTTGAACTTCTTCAAAACTTTATCAAGGAATGTGCTTTGTGAAAGTCCAGTTAAGCGTCTTGATCTATCTCTATAGATCTTGATGCCCAATATGTAAGTAGCTTCACCGAGGCCTTTCATTGAAAAAATCTTAATTAAGTATCCTTTTATGTATGTATTATTTCCAATCAACAATATGGCATCCACATATAATATTAGAAATGCTACAGAGCTCCCACTCACTTTCTTGTAAATACAGGCTTCTCCAAAAGTCTATATAAAACCCTATGCTTTGATCACACTATCAAAGTGTTTATTCCAACTCCGAGAGGCTTGCACCAGTCCATAAATGGATCGCTGAAGCTTGCACACTTTGTTAGCGCCCTTTGGATTGACAGAACCTTCTGGTTGCATCATATACAACTCTTCTTCCAGAAATCCATTCAGGAATGCAGTTTTGACATCCATCTGCCAAATTTCATAATCATAAAATGCGGCAATTGCTAACATGATTCGGACAGACTTAAGCATCGCTATGGGTGAGAAATTCTCATCGTAGTCAACTCCTTGAACTTGTCGAAAACCTTTCGCAACAAGTCGAGCTTTGTAGACAGTAACATTACCGTCAGCGTCGGTCTTCTTCTTGATGATCCATTTATTTTCTATGCCTTGCCGATTATCACGCAAGTCCACCAAAGTCCACACTTTGTTCTCATACATGGATCCCATCTCAGATTTCATGGCCTCAAGCCATTTCTCGAAATCTGGGCTCATCATTGCTTCCTCATAGTTCGTAGGCTCACCATGGTCTAGTAAAATGATTTCCAGAACAGGATTACCGTACCACTCTGGTGCGGATACCACTCTAGAAGACCTACGAGGTTCGGTAGTAACTTGATCTGAAGTTTCATGATCATCATCATTAGCTTCCTCATTAATTGGTGTAGGAATCACTGGAACTGAACCACTTTCCAATGAGGGAGAAGATACAATTACCTCATCAAGTTCTACTTTCCTCCCACTCACTTCTTTCGTTAGAAACTACTTCTCTAGAAAGAATCCATTCTTAGCAACAAAGATTTTTCCTTCAGATCTGTGATAGAAAGTGTACCCAACAGTTTTGTTTGGGTATCCTATGAAGACGCACTTCTCCGATTTGGGTTCAAGCTTATCTGGTTGAAGCTTTTTCACATAAGCATCGCAGCCCCAAACTTTAAGAAATGACAACTTTGGTTTCTTGCCAAATCACAGTTCATAAGGCGCCGTCTCAACGGATTTTGATGGTGCCCTATTTAAAGTGAATGCAGTCGTCTCTAAAGCATAACCCCAAAACGATAGCGGTAAATTAGTAAGAGACATCACCATATCAAATAAAGTAGGTTACGACGTTCGGACACACCATTTCGCTGTGGTGTTCCAGGTGGCGTGAGTTGTGAAACTATCCCACATTGTGTCAAATGAAGACCAAACTCGTAGCTCAAATATTCGCCTCCACGATCAGATCGTAGAAACTTTATTTTCTTGTTACGATGATTTTCCACTTCACTCTGAAATTCTTTGAACTTTTCAAATGTTTTAGACTTATGCTTCATTAAGTAGATATAACCATATCAGCTCAAATTATCTGTGAAGGTAAGAAAATAATGATACCCGCCACGAGCATCAACACTCATTGGACCACATACATCAGTATGTATTACTTCCAATAATTCAGTAGCTCGTTCCATTGTTCGGGAGAACGGAGTTTTAGTCATCTTGCCCATGAGGCACGGTTCGCAAGCACCAAGTGATTCATAATCAAGTGATTCCAATAGTCCATCATCATGGAGTTTCTTCATGCGCTTTACACCGATATGACCCAAACGGCAGTGCCGCAAATAAGTTGCACTATCATTATCGACTTTGCATCTTTTGGCTTCAATATTATGAACATATGTATCATCACAATCGAGATTCAACAAAAATAGGCCACTCAGCAAGGGTGCATGACCATAAAAGATATTACTCACATAAATAGAGCAACCATTATTCTCTGATTTAAATGAATAACCCTCTCGCATCAAACAAGATCCAGATATAATGTCCATGCTCAACGTTGGCACCAAATAACAATTATTCAGGTCTAAAACTAATCCCGAAGGTAGATGTAGAAGTAGCGTGCCGACAGCGATCACATTAACCTTGGAACCATTTCCTACGCGCATCGTCACCTCGTCCTTAGCCAATCTTAGTTTAATCTGTAGCCCCTGTTTCGAGTTGCAAATATGAGCAATAGAACCAGTATCAAATACCCAAGCGCTACTACAAGCATTAGTAAGGTACACATCAATAACATGTATACCAAATATACCTTTCACTTTGCCATCCTTCTTATCCGCCAAATGGGGCAGTTCCGCTTCCAATGACCAGTCCCTTTGCAGTAGAAGCACTCAGTTTCAGGCTTAGGTCCAGACTTGGGTTTCTTCTCTTGAGCAGCAACTTTCTTGCCGTTCTTCTTGAAGTTCCCCTTCTTCCCTTTGCCCTCTTTCTTGATACTAGTGGTCTTGTTGACATCAATACTTGATGCTCCTTGATTTCTACCTCCACAGCTTTTAGCATGGCGAAGAGCTCAGGAATAGTCTTGTTCATCCCTTGCATATTATAGTTCATCACGAAGCCTTTATAGCTTGGTGGCAGTGATTTTAGAACTCTGTCAATGACACTATCATCAGGAAGACTAACTCCCAGCGGAGTCTAGTGGTTATGGTACCCAGACATTCTGAGTATGTGTTCTCTGAGAAAACTATTCTCCTCCATTTTGCAGCTGTAGAACTTGTTGGAGACTTCATATCTCTCAACTCGGGCATTTGCTTGAAATATTAACTTCAACTCTTAGAACATCTCATATGCTCCATGATGTTCAAAACGTATTTGAAGTGCCGATTCTAAGCCATAAAGCATGGCACACTGAACTATCGAGTAGTCATCAGCTTTGCTCTATCGGACGTTCTTAACGTCATCAGTAGCATCTGCAGTAGGCCTAGCACCTAGCGGTGCTTCCAGGACGTAATTCTTCTGTGCAGCAATGAGGATAATCCTCAAGTTATGGACCCAATCCGTGTAGTTGTCGAACGCACTAAAATTCAAAGGAACGGTAGCACGGGCCATTGATCTACAATAACATAGACATGAAAAATAACTATTGAGGGAGTCCTAGACTAGGGGGTCCTCGGGCGTCCGGGCTATGTGATATGGGCCGGAATGATGGGCCGCAAAGATACAAGACAGAAGGCCCTCCCTCGTGTACGGATGGCACTCTCCTTTGCGTGGATGGAAAGCTTGGTGTTCGGATCATGCATCCTTGTTTCTCTGTAAACCGACTCTATACAACCCTAGGTCCCTCCGGTGTCTATATAAACTAGAGGATTTAGTCCGTAGAGGCAATCACAATCATACAAGCTAGACATCTAGGGTTTAGCCATTATGATCTCGAGGTAGATCAACTCTTGTAACCCCTATACTCATCAAAGTCAATCAAGCAGGAAGTAGGGTATTACCTCCATCAAGAGGGCCCGAACCTAGGTAAACATCGATCCTTAGACGCACAGTTCGGGACCCCCTACCTGAGATCTGCCGGTTTTGACACCGACATTGGTGCTGTCATTGAGAGTTCCACTGTGTCGTCGCTAGGGCTCGATGGCTCCGTCAATCATCCACAACAATACCGCCTTCAGGGAGACTTTTATCCCCGGCCAAATCTTCGTATTCGGCGGCTTCACATTGCATGCCAATTCGATTGGCCATCTGGAGCAGATCGACAGTTACGCCCCTGGTCATCAGATCAGCTTTGGAAATCTAAATTACGTCGTTGATATTCAAGGGGACTTGATCTTCCAAGGGTTCGCGGCCCCAGCCACAGCTCTGGCCTTAGATCCGGAGCACATCACCAGATCCGAAGACGGGAGTTTAAAGCCCGCCGGACCCGCCACGGCAGTAGAGCTTAACACCGGAGAACCGGAGGAGATCGTGTCACCGGCAGGCCTGGAGTCACGCCAGGCTCCCTTTATCATCTTGAAGCCGGACTCGCCTACGAACACTAGCTCCGAACTCTCGAGGTCCGTGTCACGCGAGCTCGGCCAGGGAACTTCCGCCCCACCCAACTCCACGGACTCTCGCTTCCCCGTCCAAACCTCGCTCTTAAACGAGGCCCTGGACCTAATGCAATCTCTCACCATTGCAGAAGAATCACTATCGAACTATGCCCGGCCCATACTAGGGGCTGAGTGCAGAGAATTTTGCGTCCCACCCACCACTCACTTCATAGCCACTGGCGAGGACTTAACCGACATGCTCGACTACGCTTCTGAAGACATCGACGACATGGACGACGATGTCGGAGAAGAGCAAAGCCAGAACTCACCATTTACCGGATGTTGGACGGCCACTTACACATATGACGTGTACATGGTGGACACACCCAAAGAAGATGACGGCGATGGTGGGAAGGATCTAGCCGAGGATAAGTCTCCCGTGGCACCACCAAAGCATCGACGTCAGCGGCGCCGCGAAAAAGACAGCAATACCGGCACCGGAGACAACAACACTCCGGAGAATGCCGAAGACCAAGAGTCCCCTATCGAACCAACATCCAAGCATGATGATTGGGAGGATGGGCAAGTCAACCCCGACGATCCTATCAGGAACAAGGGCTCAGAGGATAGTAACTACCTACCGATCTCCGAAGAGGACGAGAGCCTCGGCGACGAAGATTTCATCGTGCCAGAGGAATCCCTCGAATAAGAGCGCTTTAAGCCATGGCTAATAGCCATCGCAAGAAGCCTGAAAAAGAAGCGGCGGCAACTTCAAGTTGATCAGGATTTACTCAATGACAGATGGACTAATGTCCTGGTAGCCGAGGAATATGGCCTCGAGCGCGCAACTAAGAGTTACCCAAAGTGCGGGCTGCTATTCCAATTCGACGACGAGGTCTTGGAACCTATGCCGGCAGCGTGTAACATTGATGACGGACCTGACCGGACACCTCGTGGCCGGGATAGAGTGGCAACTCAAGCCGAACACCAACCGCACCACCTCGCCCTAGAGGCAGAGAGACAGTGGCTGCAGGATACACGTACGACCTGCGACAGGACGTGGACAATAGAGTCGGTCACAGCAGATCAATCTATGAATCAAGGGGGCGTGCACCAGCGCGAGAAGACGGCCATCAGGCCTGGCGCGACAAGCACAACCTCACCCGGGCCAAAAATCGCATTCGGACTTCATCCGAACTGCGTCGTGATGTCGCCTGATACAGAGGCGCCGCACACCCCCTATGCTTCACTGATGAGGTAATGGAGCACAAGTTCCAGAAGGGTTTAAACCCGTGAACATTGAATCATACGATGGCACAACAGATCTCGCAGTATGGATTGAAGATTTTCTTCTCCACATCCACATGGCCCGCGGTGATGACTTACATGCCATCAAGTACCTCCCCCTAAAACTTAAGGGACCAGCACGGCACTGGCTGAAAAGCCTCCCAGAAAAATCTTTTGTTAGTTGGGAAGACTTGGAGGACGCCTTCAGAGACAACTTCCAAGGTACCTATGTTCGGCCCCCAAATGTCGATGACCTTAATCACATAATCCAGCAACCCGGCGAATCAGCCTGGAAGCTCTGGACCATGTTCTTAATAAAAAAGAACTAGAATGTGGATTGTCCGGACGCCGAAGCCCTCGCGGCCTTCAAACATAGCGTCCGAGATGATTGGCTCGCCTGACACCTCGGCCAAGAGAAGCCGAAGTCCATGGTAGCCCTTACCGCACTTATGACCCGCTTTTGCGCGGGAGAAGATAGCTGGCTAGCTCGTAGAAGCAATAGCACCAGCGACCCAGGAACCTCTGAAGCCAGGGACGGCAATGGCAAGCCACGACGCGACAAGCACAAGCGTCGAAACAATAACGAAGATACAATAGTCAATGCCGGATTCAATGGCTCCAAATCTGGTCAACGGAAGAAGCCATTCAAAGGAAACAAAGATAGTACGTCCAATTTGGACAGAATACTTGATCGACCTTGCCAGATTCATGGCACCCCTGATAAACCTGCCAATCACGCCAACAAAAATTGTTAGGTCTTTAAACAGGCCGGCAAGCTCAACGCCGAACACAAGGGGAAAAGGCCGCCCAGCAAGGAGGACGATGAAGAGGCTCGCCCACCGAACACAATGGGACAAAAGAAATCCCCCCCCCCACCCCCGAGGTCAAAACGGTGAATATGGTCTACATCACCCACATCCCCAAGCGGGAGTGCAAGCACGCACTAAGGGACGTGTATGCCGTAGAGCCGGTCGCCCCAAAATTCAACCCATGGTTGGCTTGTCCGATCACCTTCGATCGAAAGGACCACCCGACCAGTATCCGTCATGGAGGATCGACAGCTTTGGTCCTCGACCCAATCATCGACGGATCCCACCTCACGCGAGTCCTCATGGACGGCGGCAGTAGTCTTAACCTGCTTTACTAGGACACTGTCCGCAAAATGGGTATTGACCCATCACGAACCAAGCCCACTAAAACTACCTTTAAAGGAGTAATACCTAGTGTAGAGGCCCAGTACTCGGGCTCAATAACTTTGGAAGTCGTCTTTGGCTCGCCAGACAACTTTCACAGTGAAGACTTGATCTTCGATATCGCCCCCTTCCGCACTGGCTATCACGCACTGGTCGGACGGACCACTTTCGCTCGATTCAACGCGGTCCCACACTATGCTTATTTAAAGCTCAAGATGCCCAGTCCACGCGGTGTCATAACAGTCAATGGAAACATGGAACGCTCCCTCCTTACGGAGGAACACACTGCGGCTCTCGCGGCCGAAGTACATAGTGTCCCTCTCAAGTCGCACACCCCATCGGCCATCAAGCCGCTGGACTTTGTTACACGAGTTCGGTCAGTCCCGCAAGCTGGTGGCTCGGTAATTCCAGAGCTAGATTAGCAGTTTTGCGTCCGTCGATCGCCGCACACACCCGCGGAATTTGTACCACGCATGCATCATTACGCACCCAAAATACCATGGGCATCAACAGAGGCACACTACGGACAGGTCAATAATACAGTTCGACCCTGTGTGACCTTCCACCTTTTTCTATGATTACTTTTTATCTCCTACCACAGGTGCATTCGAACCTATATATCCTATGGACTTCCTTCGAGCCTGGTTTCGTGCGGATAACGAAAGACCATTCCTTTTAAGGAACCCCTCTCTACAAGGCGAAAGCGGCCCAGACGTGCGGCAGGATATCCAAAGGATTCTTTAGACCAAACCTCATTCAAAGGACCTGTATTGAGCTTTTCTCCTTATTCTTAGACCCCCGGCATGTAAAATGGCTTTGGTGCTTATGGTACCTTCTGTCAGATCACGTTTTTACATATCAATCAGATTCTAGTGAGGACAATTTATCGACTTTATTCATAAAACTTTACTTCGTCTTCCTAGTTGTCTCACTCACATACCTCGACACCCATTGCCAGGGGCTCTATACGACCACATATGTGTCGCCAAAAAAAGCCTGAATAGCTTTGTAGCACACTTCGGCGTCCCGAACTTGGCATTATTTACATCGGCTCCGAATCATGTCTTTGATCAATAGTTGGGTTGCCCGGCTCCTGTGTTTACTACCTTACGTTCCGTTTGTTTGACTAGGGTAGTAAAGGGAGAACTACTGTGATTGTGTTTCTAGTTCGTCGGTCAAGCACCTTAGTAGAGAAAGCCGAAAACTGACTGTCATGATGCGGCGGGAGCTGGTCAGCCACTAGGCCACTTCCTAAATCTTTAACGATTTCCTCCCGTATTAAACGAAGGACTATTTTTTCAGTCACATACGTAACGCATCCGCATTCGGTTAGCCGTGTATGTACCAGGGGCTATTTTATCGCCCCATCGTCAAACTTCTATGGCTAAGTGAGAGTGGTAAAGCCATATAGTCCCATTTCCTGGCTCGCCGCGCTGACACCTCCTTTATGGACCAAGATGTTGGGTCAAGTGTCCTCATGTGCCACTTCCGAACACCCCCGTAGTATCTACGTGGGGGTCGAAGCCGACGACTGGAAATCTCTCAGGAATACAAAAACGGCCGCATAGGAGGAAAGAACTTACAATGGCACAAAAATATCACAAAGCCTTAATATATATAATAAACACATCCGGGCTGTTCGGATACATTCATTCGAACATAATGTCCTTTGAGCATTGACCCTCTATCAAGCGAGCGCCCTCCAAGACGTCTTATAAATAACGCTCCGGCGTGCGGTGGTCCTTGCCTCCGGGGGGACCCTTGACTGCGATAATGATACGTCTCCGTCGTATCTACTTTTCCAAGCACTTTTGCCCTTGTTTTCGACTGTAATTTGTATGATTTGAATGAAACTAACCCGGACTGATGCTGTTTTCAGCAGAATTGCCATGGTGTTGTTTTATGTGCAGAAAATAAAAGTTCTCGGAATGACCTCAAACTCCACGGAACACCTTAGAAAAAACAATAAAAAATCCTCGCCAAAGATGAAGACCAAGGGGCCCACACCCTGTCCACGAGGATGGGGGCGCCCCCCCCCCCCCGGGCGCGCCCCCCTACCTCGTGGCCCCCCTGGTGGCCCTCCGACGCCAACTTCAACTCCATATATTGGCTTTCGGGGAGAAAAAACAGAGAGAAGAAATCATCACATTTTACGATACGGAGCCGCCGCCAAGCCCTAATTTCTCTCGGGAGGGCTGATCTGGAGTCCGTTCGGGGCTCCGGAGAGGGGGATTCGTCGCCGTCGTCATCATCAACCATCCTCCATCACCAATTTCATGATGCTCACCGCCGTGCGTGAGTAATTCCATCGTAGGCTTGCTGGACGGTGATGGGTTGGATGAGATTTATCATGTAATCGAGTTAGTTTTGTTAGGGTTTGATCCTAGTATCCATTATGTTCGAGATTGATGTTGCTATGACTTTGCTATGCTTAATGCTTGTCACTAGGGCCCGAGTGCCATGATTTCAGATCTGAACCTATTATGTTTTCATGAATATATGTGTGTTCTTGATCCTATCTTGCAAGTCTATAGTCACCTACTATGTGTTATGATCCGCAACCCCAAGTGACAATAATCGGGACTACTCCGGTGATGACCATAGTTTGAGGAGTTCATGTATTCACTATGTGCTAATGCTTTGTTCGGTTCTCTATTAAAAGGAGGCCTTAATATCTCTTAGTTTCAATAGGACTCGCGCCACGGAGGGTAGGACAAAAGATGTCATGCAAGTTCTTTTCCATAAGCACGTATGACTATATACGAATACATGCCTACATTACGTTGATGAACTGGAGCTAGTTCTGTGTCGCCCTATGTTATGACTGTTACATGACGAACCGCATCTGGCATAATTATCCATCGCTAATCCGGTGCCTACAAGTTTTCCACATACTGGTTCTCGCTTATTTACTTTTCCGTTGCTACTGTTACAATCACTACAAAATACCAAAAACATTACTTTTGATGTCTTTACTTTTGTTACCGTTACCACCGCTATCATATTACTTTGCTACTAAACACTTTGCTGCAGATACTAAGTTTCCAGATGTGGTTGAATTGACAACTCAGCTGCTAATACTTGAGAATATGCTTTGGCTCCCCTTGTGTCGAATCAATAAATTTGGGTTGAATACTCTACCCTCAAAAACTGTTGCGATCCCCTATACTTGTGGGTTATCAAGACCTTTTTCTGGCGCCGTTGCCGGGGAGCATAGCTCTATTCTTTGAGTCACTTGGGATTTATATCTGCTGGACACTACGAGGGGAGGTAAGGAACTGCCATCTAGCTCTGCACTAGATTCTCCTTCTGTTATAAGTAAGCTTGCGACACCTAAACCTGCTACTGCTATGAATTCTGATATGTCGCATGTTATTGATGATGCCACTTCTGCTATGCATGATACTTATGATGAATCTACTTCTATGCTTGATACTACTGTGCCCCTTGGTGAATTTCTTGATGATCAAATTGCTAGGTCTAGAGAAAGAGAAATTATCGAACCTGAATACGATTATGATAGTGATGATGAAAATATGCCTGCTATTCCTGAGGGTTATCTTTTTGGTGCTGAATCTTCTGCGGCTATTTTTGCTTGCCAGGATAGATATGAACTTAAGAGGCTGCTAGTTAAATGGAGTAAAGAATCTTTTAGAGATAGAATGAGACCCGACCCTGCTTTTGCTACTTCACCTATTTGTGTTCCCGATAAGGATTATTATGATTTTTCTGTTGATCCAGATATAATTACTTTGGTTGAATCTGATCCTTTCTATGGTTATGAATCTGAAACTGTTGTGGCACATCTTACTAAGTTAAATGATATAGCTGCCCTCTTTACTAATAATGAGAGATCGCGCTACCTTTATTTACTCAAAATATTTCCATTCTCATTAAAGGGTGATGTTAAGACATGGTTTAATTCTCTTGATCCTGGTTGTGTGCAAAGTCCCTAGGATATGATTTATTACTTCTCTGCTAAATATTTCCCTGCTCATAAGAAACAAGCTGCTTTGAGGGAAATATACAACTTTGTGCAAATTGAAGAAGAGAGTCTCCCACAAGCTTGGCGGAGGCTTCTCAAGTTACTTAATGCTTTGCCTGATCATCCTCTTAAGAAACCTGAAATACTTGATATCTTTTATAATGGACTAACTGATGCTTCCAAAGATTACCTGGATAGTTGTGCTGGTTCTCTTTTCAGGGAAAGAACACCGGATGAAGCTGAAATTCTATTGAATACTATGTTGACAAATGAAAATAATTGGGCACCTCCTGAGCAACCTCCTGAGCCAGCTCCAGAGCCAATTACTGAACCTATTCCTAAACCAACTCCGAAGAAGAGAGGTGTTCTATTTCTCAGTCCTGAAGATATGCAAGAGGCAAAGAAATCTATGAAAGAAAAAGGTATTAAAGCTGAAGATGTTAAGAATTTACCTCCTATTGAAGAAATACATGGACTTAATTTACCGCCTGTTGAAGAAGTTTATGATCTCAATTACTTATTTACTAAAGAACCTCCCGATATCCTGACACAGGTAGTAAAGGTAAATTCTCTCTATAGATATGATAGAGCTGAAGTCCCTCCTACTAAAATTGCTAGTCAGTGCTTGGATGAGTTTGACGACTTTATGTTTAAGCAAGATGACTTTAATGCTTATTTTGGTAGACAATTAAAACTGAATACCTTTATGATCAAACGCTTGGGTGATTATATGGCTGATATTAGAGGTGAACTTAAACTTGTTAGCAAACATGCTTCTATGGTTACCACTCAAGTAGAACAAGTACTTAAAGCTCAGAAAGAAGTGCTTGATGAAATGAATAGTAAGAAAAATGATTATGCTATTAGAGTGGCTACTAGAACTGGTAGAATGACTCAGGAACCTTTCTATCCTGAAGGCCACCCTAAGAGAATTGAGCAAGATTCTCAGAGAAATAATATTGATGTACCTAGTTCTTCTAAGAGGAAGAAAAAGAAAAATGATGGACTTTGCAAACTTCTAGTGAACCTATTGCTGAACCACCTAAGAATCCAAATGATATCTCTATTTCTGATGCTGAAACACAATCAGGTGATGAACTTGAACCTAGTGATAATGTTAATGATAATGTTCATGTTGATGCTCAACCTAGTAATGATAATGATGTAGAAGTTGAACCTGCTGTTGATCTTGATAACCCACAATCAAGGAATCAACGTTATGATAAAAGAGATTTTGTTGCTAGGACACATGGTAAAGAAAGGGAACCATGGGTTTAGAAACCCATGCCTTTTCCTCCGAAACCATCCAAGAAAAAGGATGATGAGGATTTTGAGCTCTTTGCTGAAATGATTAGACCCATCTTTTTGCGTATGCAATTAACTGATGTGCTGAAAACAAATCCTTATGCTAAGTATATGAAGGATATCATTACTAATGAAAGAAAGATACCTGAAGCTGAAATTTCCACCATGCTTGCTAATTATACTTTTAAGGGTGGAATACCAAAGAAACTTGGAGATCCAGGAGTACCTACTATACCATGCTCCATTAAGAGAAATTATGTTAAAACTGCTTTATCTGATCTTGGAGCCGGTGTTAGTGTTATGCCTCTCTCTTTATATCGTAGACTTGACTTGAATAAGTTGACACCTATGAAATATCTTTGCAAATGGCTGATAAATCAACTGCTATATTGCCGGTATTTGTGAGGATGTGCCTGTTGTAGTTGCGAACGTTACTATTTTAACGGACTTTGTTATTCTTGATATTCCCGAGGATGATAGTATGTATATTATTCTTGGAAGACCTTTCCTTAATACTGCAGGGGCTGTTATTGATTGCAACAAAGGCAATGTCACTTTTCATGTTAATGGCAATGAGCACACGTTACATTTTCCGAGGAAACAACCTCAAGTTTATAGTATCAACTCTATTGGAAAAATTCCATCGATTATATTTGGAGGTTTTGAATTTACTCTCCCTACTGTCAAGAAAAAGTATGATATTCTTATTGTTGGGGATTTCCATATCCCCGTTGAGGTAACTTAGTGTTATTCGAAATTTCTCCGGTTCCGTGATTATTCGGAATGAGTTTGTTAACAAGACTTGATCAACCTTGTTAGTGGGTTCATTTTGATGATCACGAGATGGATGAAACTAGAAGCACAACTTTCTGTACCCTTTTTATATTTTCTGTTATTTAGTAGAAATAAAGTAAAATAGTATTTTTCTGTCTGTCTCCTGACTTATCCGTGCAATATAAAAGTACCCCGAAAATAAAAGTCCTCAGAATGCCATGCCAATTTAATATGATTTTTTCGGGAACATTTGAGGATTTACTGTGCAAAAATTACCGCGGGGGGAACTGCCACCTGGCCACGAGGGTGGAGGGCGCGCCCTACCCCCCTGGGCGCGCCCCCTGCCTCGTGGGCCCACGGTGGCTGTAACGCCCTCGATGCGGCGATATCTCCCACGTGTCGAAGCACGACTTAGAGGCATAACCGCATTGAAAGCAATGTCGCAAGTGAGGTAATCTTCACACAACCCATGTAATACATAAGGGAAAGAGATACATAGTTGGCTTACAATCGCCACTTCACACAATTACATGAATAAAGCATTACATCATCCAGATACAATCAAGGTCCGACTACGGAACAAAAATAAAAGAAGAACCCCAAATGCATAAAGGTCCCCGATCGACCCCAACCGGGCTCCACTCTCGATCAACTAGAATGAAACAACACAAAGGGCAAGATCTTCATCGAGATCCTCCTTGAGCTTGGTTGCGCCACCGCTTTCGGTAACATAGGCACCTGCAAACTGGTTTTGAAGTATCTGTGAGCCACGGGACTCAGCAATCTCGCACCCTCGCGATCAAGACTATTTAAGCTTATGGGTAAGGTATGGGCATGAGGTGGAGCTGCGACAGCGACTAGCATATATGGTGGCTAACAATCGCAAAAGAGAGCGAGAAGAGAAGCAAGGCACGGTCGTGAAGCTAGTAGCGATCAAGAAGTGATCCCAAACTACTTACGCCAAACATAACTCCAACACGTGTTCACTTCCGGACTCCGCCGAGAAGAGACCATCACGGTTACACACGCGTTGATGTATTTTAATTAAGGTCAACTTCGGTTTTCTACAACCGGACGTTAACAAATTCCCATCTGCCACATAACCGCGGGCACGGCTCTCGAAAGTTTATAACCTGCAGGGTGTCCCAACTTAGCCCATGACAAGCTCTCACGGTCAACGGCGAATAGACCTCCACCCGAGACACTCCGATCGACTCGGTATCCCGGTACATCAAGACATTTCGACAGGTAAAACTAAACCAGCAACACCGCCCAAATGTGCCGACAAATCCCGATAGGAGCTGCACATATCTCTTTCTCGTGGCACACTCAGATGAGTCTAGCTACGAGTAAAACCAACCCTCAAGTTTCCCGAGGTGGCCCCCAGCAGTAGCTCGATTCGGACCAACACTCAGAGGAGCACTGGCCTGGGGGGCTTAGAATAAAGATGACCCTTGAGTCTGCAGAACCCAAGGGAAGGTGGTAGGTTGTTAGTGCAAATGGTAATACCAATGTTGGGCATTGCTGGAGGAGCTTTACTTAAGGCGAACTGTCAAGGGGTTCCCATTATAGCCCAACCACGTAAGGAACGCAAAATCCGGGAACATAACACCGGTATGACGGAAACTAGGGCAGCAAGTGTGGAACAAAACACCAGGCATAAGGCCGAGCCTTCCACCCTTTACCAAGTATATAGATGCATTAATTAAATAAGATATATTGTGATATCCCAACAAGTAAACATGTTCCAACAAGGAACAACATCTCCATGTTCCAACAAGGAACAAACTTCATCTTCACCTGCAACAAACAATGCTATAAGAGGGGCTGAGCAAAGCGGTAACATAGCCAAACAACGGTTTGCTAGGAAAGGATGGTTAGAGGCTTGACATGGCGACATGGTAGGCATGATATAGCAAGTGGTAGGCATCGTAGCATAGGCATAGCAAAAGAGCGAGCATCTAGCAAGCAAAGATAGAAGTGATTTCGAGGGTATGGTCATCTTGCCTGAGATCCCGTAAGGAAGAAGAACGAGTCCAAGAAGAAGACAAACGGTCATAGACGAACGAATCCTCACGACTCCGGAACGAAACCGAAGCTAACGAGAGAAGCAACCCGGAAAGAAACAAACAACATAGTAAACAACCATCACATAAACATGGCATGATGCGCAAACAAGTATGATGCATGCCCGGTTTAAATAGCATGGCATGGCAATATGCACAAACAAAACTATAAGTTAAATGGAGCGCAATATGCAACGAGTTCCATATTGACGAAACACCACATCAATTATTTAGTTCTCTCTCGGTTATGTACCCAACAATATTAAATGTTGTTAAACATGGCAAGAGGGTGAAGCAAATGAAAACTACCTATCTAGGCAAGTTTAAATGAGG
This sequence comes from Aegilops speltoides, assembly GCA_021437245.1. NCBI lineage: Eukaryota > Viridiplantae > Streptophyta > Magnoliopsida > Poales > Poaceae > Aegilops > Aegilops speltoides. The sequence goes on from CM038142.1 coordinate 369,124,288, forward strand.
CCGGAACAACAAAACAACAATTCCGGAAAATCCTCATGTGCATGTAGCAAATTAATGGAAACAACAAATATAAACATTTTAAATTGTTGTTATCATGATGCAGATGACATATTCAAGTTATATGCAATTTTTATAAAAATGTTGACATAAGCATGTTATGAAGCATTTGTCGCCGTGGAGGAACGAAAGGGTGCCACGGCAACTACAACGGAAATGGTGCCACGGCAACATTCCGGTTCCAGTAGCTCATGGAGATACCGGTGCAAAAGAAGTGGGCGTGAGCGTGTCATGCAAGGATGGTGGGGTGCTCTCGGATATCGGGTTCCCACATGACAGTGGCATGGCAAAATGAGGGACATGCACGAAACAAACGGGCATGGTGCAAACAAGGACATCTCATTCAACACATGCATTCGGCGGTCGTCTCGGCTGTTATACCTTCGAAGCGTGCATTTCGGGCGGATCGAGTTCGTAGTGGAAGTAGTCGTTCACGGGTCGTCGTGGGAAGTAGTGCTACACGTTTCATAGTTGTTCGGGGTCACGACAAGGAACTTGACGTCCACGGAGTCTTCGCGGGTCGACGGTAGTGGTACACGTTTCGTAGACATTCGAGCCATCGGTAGCGGTACTTGATGAATCCCAAAACGAACTTGGCGTCTTCGTGCGTGGGGGTACTTGGCATTTCCGGAGACGACGGTAGAGGTACTTGACGCGTCGTTGTGGTACTTGGCAAAAATCACAGAGAAGATGCTTGGCGGTCCTGGTATGGTCTTGGCGTCCATGTAGTCGATCTTGCCGGCCTTGACGGTCCAACACAAAACTACACAAGGGGCCTTGGGGCGGCGGCAGCAAGGAGACGATGGTGGTGGTCAGCGGCAGCATGGGGGCTCGGGTGCGGGACAAGGAAGGGAGACGCGAGGATGCAGCGGGTCGACAGGGCGGCGCGGTGCAGAGGCGAAGCAGGGTCGAGGCAGGGGTGATGCGGAGAAGCTCGGCGTCCATGGCGGCATCCATGGTGGGGCGGCGCTGAGTCGAGGCGCTCGGGCTGCAGGAGGCGAACGACGGAGGTGCAGGAGAGCGACGTCGAGCTTGGCGACGGCCTCTTGCCGGAGATGATGATGGGGAGGCGGTCATGGGGTCGGGGACGATGGATCCGGGCGGCGGCGGCGGCTCGGGAGCCTCTCCCGATCGAGACGAGGATGGAGAGGGCCGAGCGAGCAGGTGGCGGCGCGAGGGACGCTGGAGGCAGGGTCGCGCGCGAGGTGGATCGGGAGGAGCGGGGCTCTGCTCCTCTCTGGCGGCGCGAGCAGGGGAACGAGAGAGAGGGGGGTCGAGCAGAGCGAGGGGATCGAGCGCTGGGCTCTCCCTGGCGATGTGCGTGTGTGAGTGGCGGCGTGAGGGAACGAGAGGGAGAGCGGATCGAGAGATGGGGATCGATCGGCCTAGGGTTAAAAAGCTGGTGGGGGCGGCTGGGCCTTGGGCCGGCTTAGTTGGTCGGGCCTAAGAGGCCTGGCTGGGCTCTCTTCTCCCTCTCTCTTTTATTTACCAAAAGCAGTAAATAGCAAAGAAAGAAAAAGGAGATAAAGAAAGGGTTGGAGAAATAATTTGAGCATGGGGGTAATTTTCCCGGACTCGCAAAAATATGCTCGTTCCAAGAAAATAGGAAAGGCCATGATTGAAAGATTTAAATTCAAACTCATTTGAATTTAATTCAAATGGGTTTGAATTAGGACTTGATAAAAGGAAGGTCCAAAAATGTTTGGATTTTTGGTGGAGATCCGGAAAATGATGAAAGAAATTATGGGCAAGGTTGGAGACCAAACTTGAAGCAGAAAAGGAACGAAATTATTTTGCAGGTGTGTTTATGGGTGATTCCGAATTAGTGGAATATTTAATATAGCTCCCTAATAATAGCAGGAGACTTTGAATATGTTTTAAAGAGAAATCACCATGTGAATATCCCTCGATTTAAATAGATCAACGATCTATGCAATTTATTTAGCTAAGTTTTAAAAAGGGTTGCATGATGACATGATGCAATGCAAATGATGCAATGATGAATGCATCAAACAAATAAATCACACGACGGATCTCGGAATACAAGGAAGGCATCTGGAGCGTCGGTCTCGGGGCGTTACAACACTCCACCACTACAAGAGGATCTCGTCCCGAGATCTAGGATGGCACCGGAGAGAAACGGAAGAGAAAGAGAAGAGGTAAAACTAAGTTGCTTCTTTGACCAACAAGTGAAACCATGAACCTTGAGAGGTTGAGCAATTTAAAAGAAAGAGTACAACAGAGATGAACGAGATTGCAAACAATCCGTTAGAAAAGAGGAACAAGGAACATTACGAGGACTTGAAGGTTGCAAAGCTATGAATGACGAGTACAATGGACAAGAAGGAATTGAAATCACTCTGGTTGAAACGAGGTAAACAAGGAACAAGGAAGATCAAAATCGGACAGCACTCCGGTTGAAAAGAGATGCAAGACTTGATAAGATGAAAAAGAACTTGAAAGAAAAAGACACGACACTCCGGTTAAATGGATAAGCATGAAAAGAACACGATCCTGACAAAACAAGATGATGATTGAAGAGCACAACATCACAATGCCTCCGGAACGAAAGAATAGAAGCTAGACCGTTGGGATAAAGGGATGGAGACGAAAATGCCCTCTTATGCCACAACAGAGCTTGAAGAGGCATCCTTAGGAGACGGGTCGAGCGGAATTGTTGGAAAACCAACAACGAAGGAATAAGCTTGATACGGTCTTGTGGAATACATGTCAAATTATGAGGTGACAAACTGCCACTCACAGGAAAAGAATTGGATTGGTAAGAACAAGGAGACAAGAAACTATTTTACCGAGAGGATAAAGAAGGGCTTGGATCATTTATGAGCACCATAGATAGCAACAGTCCTTAGGGATGGCTTTAGGTGAAATATAACACAAGATAACTCCAATGACGAGATTGATGGATTTAAAAATAACTCCTTCTTAACAACATGTGAATCATGGAACATGAACTCAAATTATCAAGAATGACATAATACCACCTCCAAAATATGGTAGAAAGAATTGCACTCCGGATTACCATATGAAGAAAGCTTGAGCTCCTTAGGAAAGAATCTCGATGAAAACTTTGAGAAGGGAATTAAATCCTTGATGAACCATCATGTAGAACCTCCATGAAGAACTCCGGTAAACAAAAGTAATGAAAAGAAAGAGAAATTGAAAACACAAGGTGAAGCCTTGCAATGATTTAGATGGATCTCCGTGATAATTAGAGCTTGGAACTCCGGGAAAAAGAGAAGATGAAACAAATGAAACTGAGAATTTTAAGGGCCTCCGGAATAAAGAATTAATCACTTGGATGAACAAGAATAAGAATTATATTATACTTATCCTTCACCAATTAAATTGATGACAATCAACGGATTTGGCATACTACTTATTCTCGTAGAAAGGATTAAAAGAGATATATCAAAACTTGAGAAGGTCTTCAACGAACCACCGGTAGGATTGGAACAACAAATGAATTGATATGATGAACAAGGAAGAGAGATCTTGAAAGAACCACCGTAAGAATTGAAATTGAACGTAGCAAATACACAAATCACCGGGAAGAATTGCAAAATGAATGAAGATACTTGAGGGTATTTAGATACAAATGAATGAATAGATCACGAGCTGATTAGAGAATACTTGAATGATGCACCGGTATGATTTGGAGAACGAGAGCTGAAAGCTTGAATGAATAATACTGAGATGATGGGCTTCAAAGAATGAAACTGAAAAGACTCCTAAAATGCTCCGGATGGGTGAAAAAGATTCTCACATTCGAAAACAATTATGAGAGGATGGCAACAAGCTAGCACCATGAATCTTGAAGAGAATAGAGCAAGATTAAACAGAAACTCTTCTTCGGTCTTCAAATGATGACAATGACAGCGAGAAACACCACCAAGAATTATTGAGGCACACCGGAAGAATCAAAAGCGAAGAGGTTGAGCCAACTATGAAAAGAATTTGAAAGATCTTGGAGAAATGCATTTGACTGATGGTAACTCATTCTTACGTCAAACTTGGAGAAGAATTTAGGATAGCTCTGGGAAAATAGAATAGTCGTAAGATCCTCGAAAAGACACGTGGGTTAGGGCCCACTCAAAAGAACACCATTGAAAAGATTTAAAAGAGATGTTGCACCGGTTGAATTAAATGACTTGAATGAGATACCAATCTCTAAAGAGCTTGAACGAATGTAGAGTGGAAACACGAATCTTCGAGATATCTTGAGCACTCCGGAATAACAAATAGCGAGAAGTAGAATGATAATGAGGTGGACCGGTATGAGAAGACATTGAAATGAGGAAAAAGGTATGATCAACAAAACTTGACTTGAATCCACCGGAGAAGAAAAGAATGACGAATGATGAACTAGTAGAACATCTTCTTGAGAACCACCGGGTAAGAACATTGACGGAAAAGAATGGAGAAACTTCACAAAAATAAAAGGATACTTGGTAAAGAAATCTTAGTCCTTGAGGAAAAAGGGTGGGTGAGCGGGAAAAAACAAAGGCAACTTGGAGACGGATGAAACAAACACCATTGAGAAGAAATGATAATTGGTCTTGCTAATGTTGAAGTGATCGGATCCACTTGAAGAGAAGCACGCTGGTTGGAAAAGAATTAACATGACGACCTCGATGATCAAGAAGGATTAGTATTCACATAGGAATATGAGAACACCGTTTAGGAAAGGTATGGAATTAACACTTGACATTGAAGCAACTCGAATACCACAACTCAAAACAAAAACAAAGGACTGGCTTGCAGAATAAGCCGGAACAAACATATGATAGAGATTTCGTCCGAAGTTTTCGTGGTGGGGCCTACACGGGCTCGATTGTACAGCACCATCATGTACAAGGCAGTGCACATGACATACGAAGCGTCCCCGAGTCGGCATATCCAAGGACTCTTTAAGACACAACGAGACCACTGTAAAACCAACCGTAAATAGGCGGACCACTAGACGTCGAACCCCAATTTCATATCATACATCCGTCGGAAAGATATCCTAAGAGCTACTTGAATTCCCACCTATGAAACTCCCGAAATTTTCCGGTTATGCAATCAGGTGTTGGGGATACAGGGGAAGCATAATATCTCACCAAAACTAGCAAATCCTACATCCAGCTGTATCCATCCTTCAACACATAACCAAGAAACCTTCGGAAATCGTCTACCTCAACCTTTGAAAAGCATCCGTTATACAAGTTATGGTGATACTCCCGAACTCCCGCCCCAGTACTGGGTGGCGTCGAGGTTATCTCACCAACGAACTGCATAAAAGAGATTTTCGATGTCGGCGTACTAAACTCAGGTATTCCGGAACTGCAACGATAAAATTATGGCGACAACACCTCAGAGCTCAACTCCCCGGAACACTTCCACTAAACCCCTTACAGGAGGCACCAAGACAATGTTGTCATCATAAAACCATCGGAACGATTCCAAGATACCCGCGTGATCCTAAAAAAAATTTAGTGAAATTTGAGAAGAGAAGAGTCAAAACTCTACGTCAGGATGCCTTACCAGAGCGATGAAGAGACTGGGGAGTAAAAAGAATTCCTAACTCTCCGATATATATAATCCTAAAAGACTCAAAACATTTTTCTAGACACAACTCGGCCGCTAAAAACGATCAAGCGGTGGGGCTCCTAAGGTCGGGAAGGCTCGATTACCAACTTTAGCGCCCTCGATGCGGCTATATCTCCCACGTGTCAAAGCACGACTTAGAGGCATAACCGCATTGAAAGCAATGTCGCAAGTGAGGTAATCTTCACACAACCCATGTAATACATAAGGAAAGAGATACATAGTTGGCTTACAATCGCCACTTCACACAATTACATGAATAAAGCATTACATCATCCAGATACAATCAAGGTCCGACTACGGAACCAAAATAAAAGAAGAACCCCAAATCGATAAAGGTCCCCGATCGACCCCAACTAGGCTCCACTCTTGATCAACTAGAACGAAACAACACACAGGGCAAGATCTTCATTGAGCTCCTCCTTGAGCTTGGTTGCGCCACCGCCGGTAACATAGGCACCGCAAACTGGTTTTGAAGTATCTCGTGAGCCACGGGACTCAGCAATCTCGCACCCTCGCGATCAAGACTATTTAAGCTTATGGGTAAGGTAAGGGCATGAGGTGGAGCTGCAGCAGCGACTAGCATATATGGTGGCTAACAATCGCAAAAGAGAGCGAGAAGAGAAGCAAGGCACGGTCGTGAAGCTAGTAGCGATCAAGAAGTGATCCTGAAACTACTTACGCCAAACATAACTCCAACATTGTGTTCACTTCCGGACTCACGAGAAGAGACCATCACGGTTACACACGCGGTTGATGTATTTTAATTAAGGTCAACTTCGGGTTTTCTACAACCGGACATTAACAAATTCCCATCTGCCACATAACCGCGGGCACGGCTCTCGAAAGTTTATGACCCTGCAGGGGTGTCCCAACTTAGCCCATGACAAGCTCTCACAGTCAACGAAGGAATAGACCTCCACCCGAGACACTCCGATCAGACTTGGTATCCCGGTACATCAAGACATTTCGACATGGTAAAACTAAACTAGCAACACCGCCCGAATGTGCCGACAAATCCCGATAGGAGCTGCACATATCTCTTTCTCAGGACACACTCAGATGAGTCTAGCTACGAGTAAAACCAACCCTCAAGTTTCCCTGAGGTGGCCCCGCAGGCAGCTCAGTTTGGACCAACACTCAGAGGAGCACTGGCCCAGGGGGGGTAGAATAAAGATGACCCTTGAGTCTGCAGAACCCAAGGGAAGGTGGTAGGTTGTTAGTGCAAATGGTAAAACCAATGTTGGGCATTGTTGGAGGAGCTTTACTTAAGGCGAACTGTCAAGGGGTTCCCATTATAGCCCAACCGCGTAAGGAACGCAAAATCCGGGAACATAACACCGATATGACGGAAACTAGGGCGGCAAGAGTGGAACAAAACACCAGGCATAAGGCCAAGCCTTCCACCCTTTACCAAGTATATAGATGCATTAATTAAATAAGATATATTGTGATATCCCAACAAGTAAACATGTTCCAACAAGGAACAACATCTCCATGTTCCAACAAGGAACAAACTTCATCTTCACCTGCAACTAACAACGCTATAAGAGAGGCTGAGCAAAGCGGTAACATAGCCAAACAATGGTTTGCTAGGAAAGGATGGTTAGAGGCTTGACATGGCAACATGGGAGGCATTATATAGCAAGTGGTAGGCATCGTAGCATAGGCATAGCAAAAGAGCGAGCATCTAGCAAGCAAAGATAGAAGTGATTTCGAGGGTATGGTCATCTTGCCTGAGATCCCGCAAGGAAGAAGAATGAGTCCAAGAAGAAGACAAACGGTCGTAGACGAACGAATCCTCACGACTACGGAACGAAACCGAAGCTAACGAGAGAAGCAACCCAGAAAGAAACAAACAACATAGTAAACAACCATCACATAAACATGGCATGATGCGCAAACAAGTATGATGCATGCCTGGTTTAAATAGCATGGCATGGCAATATGCACAAACAAAACTATAAGTTAAATGGAGCCCAATATGCAACGAGTTGCATATTGACGAAACACCACATCAATTATTTAGTTCTCTCTCGGTTATGTACCCAACAATATTAAATGTTGTTAAACATGGCAAGAGGGTGAAGCAAATGAAAACTACCTATCTAGGCAAGTTTAAATGAGGCCGAACAACAAAACAACAATTCGAAAATCCTCATGTGCATGTAGCAAATTAATGGAAACAACAAATATAAACATTTTAAATTGTTGTTATCATGATGCAGATGACATATTCAAGTTATATGCAATTTTTATAAAAATGTTGACATAAGCATGTTATGAAGCATTTGTCGCCGTGGAGGAACGAAAGGGTGCCACGGCAACTACAACGGAAATGGTGCCACGGCAACATTCTGGTTCCGGTAGCTCATGGAGATACCGGTGCAAAAGAAGTGGGCGTGAGCGTGTCATGCAAGGATAGTGGGGTGCTCTCGGATACCGGGTTCCCATGTGATAGTGGCATGGCAAAATGAGGGACATGCACGAAACAAACGGGCACGGTGCAAACAAGGACATCTCATTCAACACATGCATTCGGCGGTCGTCTCGGCTATTATACCTTCGAAGCGTGCATTTCGGGCGGATCGAGTTCGTAGTGGAAGTAGTCGTTCACGGGTCGTCGTTGGAAGTAGTGGTACACGTTTCGTAGTTGTTCGGGGTCACGACGAGGAACTTGACGTCCACGGAGTCTTCGCGGGTCGACGGTAGTGGTACACGTTTCGTAGACGTTCGAGCCATCAGTAGCGGTACTTGATGAATCCCGAAACGAACTTGGCGTCTTCGTGCGTAGGGGTACTTGGCGTTTCTGGAGATGACGGTAGAGGTACTTGACGCGTCGTTGTGGTACTTGGCAAAAATCACAAAGAAGATGCTTGGCGGTCCTAATATGGTCTTGGCGTCCATGTAGTCGATCTTGCCGGCCTTGACGGTCCAACACAAAACAACACAAGGGGCCTCGGGGCGGCGGCAGCAAGGAGACGATGGTGGTGGTCAGCGGCAGCATGGGGGCTCGGGTGCGGGACAAGGAAGGGAGACGCGAGGATGCAGCGGGTCGACGGGGCGGCGCGGTGCAGAGGCGAAGCAGGGTCGAGGCAGGGGTGATGCGGAGAAGCTCAGCGTCCATGGCGGCATCCATGGTGGGGCGGCGCTGAGTCGAGGCGCTCGGGCTGCAGGAGGCAAACGACGGAGGTGCAGGAGAGCGACGTCGAGCTTGGCGACGGCCTCTTGCCGGAGATGATGATGGGGAGGCGGTCATGGGGTCGGGACGATGGATCCGGCGGCGGCGGCGGCTCGGGAGCCTCTCCCGATCGAGACGAGGATGGAGAGGGCCGAGTGAGCAGGTGGCGGCGCGAGGGACGCTGGAGGCAGGGTCGCGCGAGGTGGATCGGGAGGATCGGGCTCTGCTCCTCTCTGTCGGTGAAAGGTGGGAACGAGAGAGAGGGGGTCGGCAGAGCGAGGGGTCGAGCGCTGGGCTCTCCCTGGCGATGTGCGTGTGTGAGTGGCGGCGTGAGGGAACGAGAGGGAGAGCTGATCGAGAGATGGGGATCAATCAGCCTAAGGTTAAAAAGCTGGTGGGGGCAGCTGGGCCTTGGGCCGGCTTAGTTGGTCGGGCCTAAGAGGCCTGGCTGGGCTCTCTTCTCCCTCTCTCTTTTATTTACCAAAAGCAGTAAATAGCAAAGAAAGAAAAAGGAGATAAAGAAAGGGTTGGAGAAATAATTTGAGGATGGGGGGTAATTTTCCCGGACTCGGAAAAATATGCTCGTTCCAAGAAAATAGGAAAGGCCATGATTGAAAGATTTAAATTCAAACTCATTTGAATTTAATTCAAATGGGTTTGAATTAGGACTTGATAAAAGGAAGGTCCAAAAATGTTCGGATTTTTGGTGGAGATCCGGAAAATGATGAAAGAAATTATGGGGCAAGGTTGGAGACCAAACTTGAAGCAGAAAAGGAACGAAATTATTTTGCAGGTGTGTTTATGGGTGATTCCGAATTAGTGGAATATTTAATATAGCTCCCTAATAATAGCAGGAGACTTTGAATATGTTTTAAAGAGAAATCACCATGTTAATATCCCTCGATTTAAATAGATCAACAATCTATGCAATTTATTTAGCTAAGTTTTAAAAAGGGTTGCATGATGACATGATGCAATGCAAATGATGCAATGATGAATGCATCAAACAAATAAATCACACGACGGATCTCGGAATACAAGGAAGGCATCTGGAGCGTCGGTCTCGGGGCGTTACAGTGGCCCTCCTCCACTTATCCCGGCACCCATCTTCTTCCTCTGCCTCACATAAACACGAAAAACCAACTCAAGCACGAGTTCCAGCCCCCGTTGCTGTGATTTTCGATCTCCTTGCTCAAAGCACCTCTTGCAAAACTACTTGGGGAGATTGTTCATTGGTATGTGACTCCTCCATTGGTCCAATTAGTTTTTGTTCTAGTGCTTCATTCATTGCAAATTTGTGCTGCATAGGTGACCATGTTCTTGAGCTTGCATGTCAAATCTATATGGTTCCAAGTAGTTCCAATGCTTTATATAGGCTCTAGGCACTTATGGGAGTTGTTGCTATCAATTTTATTGAAGTTGGTTCACTTTTATTTGAAGTTACTAAAAATTTCAGAAATTTTTCGGAGGAAACAATATGTTTAGGAGCATGTTCCAAGGTGGTTCTTCAAGGAAGCAAGGTCCCAGACTTGCAATACGTGATGCTGACGAGGAACCACCAAGAGACGCTCCTGTGAGGCCATGTGAATGGCCTTCGGAAAATTTTATGAATCAAGCAGGAATCAAAGAAGAATTTAGTGCATATTTGCGTAACGCCGGTCTTGAGGACTTTGAAGATGACAAATGCCCCCAGTATCATAATCTCACAAGTTCATTTGTGAGGAGGTTTGAGTTTTCATCTTCGCGTAATTCTCCTTCAGTCATGTTTGACCTTTATGACAAATCTTATACCATGGACTTAGAGGATTTCACTTCTGCTTGCAAACTTCCATCTTGGGGTAATGTCAGGGATCCCCCTAGATCTGAATATAGAGACTTTCTTGCTAGAATAACTGTGGGGGAATCTAGAGATATAACACAAGCCACTATAGGGAGCGTTCACTTTCCTGCTATACATTATTTTGCTCTCTTCATAGGTAGATGCATAAATGCTAAGGATGAAGCATGTCACATGTGTGTCCCCGATCTCAAAGATTCTCGTGGAGTGCTGTGTTAGGAGACCAATCTTATCATATGGGAGCCATTGTAGCTCGCAGGTTGCAGCAGAATAGACATAACAGAGATTTCTTTGGAGAAATTTATGCAACCCACTTAGCTAATTTTCTTGAGATAGACATTCGTGAGGGTGATATGGAGTTACCCCCTTCTTATTTAGATTTTGATTCTATGGTTTCCCACCAGTTTGTTGAGAGGACTGAACCACCTCTCCAGTATCGACTAATCTTTAACAAACGTCATGTAGTCCATATTGCTCTTCCTGCTCCTGCCTTCTTTGATTTTCAGACAAAAGGAAGATATATTATTACCAGAGAGGAGGCAGATGAGTACGAGAGGAGAGCGGAGGCTGCTCGACGCCACGCTACAGCTTAGGCGGCGATAGCCGCTGCATCACAGTACGACCCCAGCTTCACCTACGGGTATCCGACAGGCTGTCCGTGGCAATAGACCAACTTAGGCCAAAAGCCTAAGCTTGGGGGAGTACGTATTTCCCACCGACATTACATTTATGTTCACACACACTCATTGCTAGATATCGGTGCTCATACTTTTTCACTGTAATATCCATGCTAGTTTATTTTCTTTTTCCTGCTTTCTTCTTGTGCGTTTAATAAACCTTAAGAAAAAACCAAAAAAATTAGTAGTGGTTTATTTCTTTGCTGTAGTAATTAAAAAGAAAACCCAAAAATATTTCCCGTTCTTCTTTTGCTTGTTGGGAGCTTTCCCGTGTAAATAGTTTTTATTTCTTTTCCTTTCTTTGGGGGTCGGGAAGACTATATTGAAAATGCTTAGTGGCTCGTATATGCATGATTGTTTATTTAACTTAGAGCCCATATTACTTGTCTTCTCTCTTGAGTTGAATGCTTGCAGATTCCAGCTTAGTCCAATGCATGTGCACTCTTATTATTATACACATCGTTTGGTCGTGCAAGTGAAAGGCAATAATGATGATATATGATGGACTTATTGGGATGAGAAAAGCTGGTATGAACTCGACCTCTCTTGTTTTTGTAAATATGATGATTCATCGTTCCTGAGTCAGCTATTATGAAGTAAACATATTTGCAATGACATTTAGAGATTATAGTTGCTTGTGCCATGCTTGATTAGCTATGAGTATAATGGTTTACCTTGCGTGCCAACATGCTATTAGAATGATTATGATGTGGTATGATGGGATGGTATCCTCCTTTAAATGAATTGAGTGACTCGACTTGGCACATGTTCACGCATGTAGTTGAATCAAATCAACATAGCCTTCATGATATTTATGTTCATGGTGGATTATATCCTACTCATGTTTGTATTCAGTGTAAATTAATTTTAATGCATGTTTACGACTGTTGTCGCTCTCTCAGTTGGTCGCTTCCCAGTCTTTTGCTAGCCTTCACCTGTACTAAGAGGGAATACTGCTTGTGCATCCAAACTCCTTAAACCCCAAAGTTGTTCCATATGAGTCCACTATACCTACCTATATGCGGTATTTACCTGCCGTTCCAAGTAAATTTGTATGTGCCAAACTCTAAACCTTCAAATAAACATTCTGTTTTGCATGGTCGATTAGCTCATATGTCAACTAGAGCTGCCCTTATCATCTGTGTTAGGCGGGTTATTCTCAAGAGGAGTGGACTCCGCTCCTCATTCACGAGAAAATGGTTGGTAGCCGGGATGCCCAGTCCCATGCTTCGTGCAAACTAAATCAAAATAACTGCAAACAAAACTCCCCTGGGACCCATTGAATGTTGGAGGCACTCGTTGTTTCGAGCAAGCCATGGTTTGATGCTTGTGGAGGAGGGGGAGTATAAACTTTACCATTTTGTTTGGGAACCGCCTATAATCGGTTTAGCATGGAAGATATCGTCGTCTTTTAGTTGTTATGTTGACAATGAGAGTATGACGCTCAAAATATAATTTATCTCTATTTCAAAACCGAGCTCTGGCACCTCTACAAATCCCTGCTTCCCTCTGCGAAGGGCCTATCTATTTACTTTTATGTTGAGTCATCACCCTTCTTATTAAAAAGCACCCGCTGGAGAGCACACTATCGTTTGCATTCATTATAATTGGTTTATATTGGGTATGACTTGACTGGATCTCTTTTACCATGAATTACAATGTTTAGTCAGTCCTTGATCTTTAAAGATGCTCTGCATTTATGTTTTGCGGTCTTAGAAAGAGCTAGCGAGATACCATTTTGTTATATCATGTTATGATTATTTTGAGAAAGTGTTGTCATCCGAGTTTTATTATTATGGCTCGCTAGCTGATTATGCTATTGATATGAGTAATTGTGAGACCTACGTGTTATTGTGAGTATGGTTAGTTCATAATAATTGCTGAAACTTGAATGCTGGCTTTTCATGTATACAACAACAAGAGCAAACAGAGTTTGTAAAAGTTTTTCTTTTTCTCTTTCAGTTTGTCAACTGAATTGCTTGAGGACAAGCAAGGGTTTAAGCTTGGGGGACTTGATACGTCTCCGTCATATCTACTTTTCCAAACACTTTTTCCCTTGTTTTGGACTCTAACTTGTATGATTTGAATGGAACTAACCCGGACTGACGTTGTTTTCAGCAGAATTGCCATGGTGTTGTTTTATGTGCAGAAAATAAAAGTTCTCGGAATGACCTGAAACTCCACGGAACACCTTAGGAAAAACAATAAAAAAAAATCCTCGCCAAAGATGAAGACCAGGGGGGCCACACCCTGTCCACGAGGGTGGGGGCGCCCCCGGGCACGCCCCCCTACCTCGTGGGCCCCCTGGTGGCCCTCCGACGCTAACTCCAACTCCATATATTGGCTTTTGGGGAGAAAAAAATCAGAGAGAAGAAATCATCGCGTTTTACGATACGGAGCCGCCGCCAAGCCCTAATCTCTCTCGGGAGGGCTGATCTAGAGTTCGTTCGGGGCTCCAGAGAGGGGGATTCGTCGCCGTCGTCATCATCAACCATCCTCCATCCCCAATTTCATGATGCTCACCACCATGCGTGAGTAATTCCATCGTAGGCTTGCTGGACGGTGATGGGTTGGATGAGATTTATCATGTAATCAAGTTAGTTTTGTTAGGGTTTGGTCCCTAGTATCCATTATGTTCTGAGATTGATGTTGCTATGACTTTGCTATGCTTAATGCTTGTCACTAGGGCCCGAGTGCCATGATTTCAGATCTGAACCTATTATGTTTTCATGAATATATGTGTGTTCTTGATCCTATCTTGCAAGTCTATAGTCACCTACTATGTGTTATGATCCGGCAACCCCGAAGTGACAATAATCGGAACTACTCCCGGTGATGACCATAGTTTGAGGAGTTCATGTATTCATTATGTGCTAATGCTTTGTTCCGGTTCTCTATTAAAAGGAGGCCTTAATATCCCTTAGTTTCCAATAGGACCCCGCTGCCACGGGAGGGTAGGACAAAGATGTCATGCAAGTTCTTTTCCATAAGCACGTATGACTATATACGGAATACATGCCTACATTACATTGATGAACTGGAGCTAGTTACGTGTCACCCTATGTTATGATCGTTACATGACGAACCGCATCCGCATAATTATCCATCGCTAATCCGGTGCCTACGAAGTTTTCCATATACTGGTTCTCGCTTGTTTACTTTTCCGTTGCTACTGTTACAATCACTACAAAATACCAAAAACATTACTTTCGCTGTCTTTACTTTTGTTACCGTTACCACCGCTATCATATTACTTTGCTACTAAACACTTTGCTGCAGATACTAAGTTTCCAGGTGTGGTTGAATTGACAACTCAGCTGCTAATACTTGAGAATATTCTTTGGCTCCCCTTGTGTCGAATCAATAAATTTGGGTTGAATACTCTACCCTCGAAAAATGTTGCGATCCCCTATACTTGTGGGTTATCAGATAACGGCGACCTTCATCTTCGCCCAGTGCATATTGACACGCGCGAAGGCCATCCGTGTACCTTCTATGCACACTGACCGCTTGATTGCATCAATTCGGGGCACCGCATCGATTAGTCGCCGCACCAGGCCAAAATAGCTGCTCGGAACGGGTTCATCTGGCCACAGCCGGACTATGACATCTTTCACGGCCGCTCTAGACATCTTATGCAGCTCGGCCTACTGCGCCATTTGGTCGTTCAGCAGCGTCGAGCGCTCCTATGTCACGAACTGCGACGAGAATAGCTTCTCCGTCGCATGCCCCTCCTGGGCTCGGTAGAATTGCGCAGCATCGGTGACACTCTTCGAAAGATCCGCAAAAGCATCTGGAGAACTCCATAATCGATTAAGCAAGGCATACCTTTGATCACCAAACTTAGACTGTAAAAGAAAGGGCTTACCAGCCGCTATCTGTTCGGCCTATCGGATCTCCTCGCGAGCTGCTCGGGATTCGGACCTCGCCTCTTGGGCTTCCTGAAGGGCCTTGGAGAGTTTGACTGCCTTAGCTTTATTCTCCTCCTCGAGGAGCTCGCACTTGCGAGTGGCGTCCTTGAGCTCTTGCTCAACTTTGGATACCCGCTCCCCGAACTGGCGCCGGGTGGCCTGTTCGGCTTTCAAATCCGCATCCGTTTTCTCAGCGACCGCATTGCTCACCCTTGCCAGCTCCTTCGCGTGGGCAAGGTCACTCCTGAGGGCCTCAACCTCAGCAGCGCCATCTGCAATTATGCATATAGCAGTGTGTAAGCTTTAACTTAGCACGTGCAAACTAATACAATCAGGTACGGTGTACCTGAAACATACCTTGCGCCTCGTCGAGCCGCTTGTTAATACGGATATTGTCCTCGTCAACCATCTTTCCGCTTCAGTTCGGAAACTTTGGCGGCCTGAGCGGTCGCTGCTAACAGTGAAGCCTGTTTTTTATCAAAAAGATAAGCATGATATTTCCTGCGGATGTCTATAGATCCTCTGTTCGCCCTCCTTCCTGGGCCGAACAGATTTTTAGGGGCTACTATCTATATACAGGCATAGTTTTCATATGAAAAGCGTCCAAAGACATTACATCACATACCTCAAAGCCTGTTAGTAGGCTCGTGAAGGCTTCATTAATTCCGCTTTTAGCGGACTAAATCTTCTCAACCACCGTACCCATCAAGGTACGGTGCTCCTCCAAGACGGGCGCACTTTGCAGAGCATCCATCAGCATATTCGGCGCCTCCACACTAGTAGAGGTCGTCGTTGGAATATTCATTTTCTCCTCCCTCGAAGGAGTCTACTGATTCGACTCCAGAGCCGTTGGTATCCCCGGAAAAGTGCCCGCCCGGGGGTCGGATGATCCAAGACCCCCGTCACCGGTCTCCATGAGGGTTGCGCCTCTCATGTTATCCTCTGGCGCCATCTTGGTCCTCTCCCGCACTTCTCCGAAGTCCAGAGAGATTCTTTGAGACGACACCTCAGTGTCGTCCACCCTAGGAGGCGGGGAAGCTTGTGGAGGCGTCTCACTCTCCATCATCTCCGGTGGAAGATCCCCCGATGACGATGATTCTTGAGGGATATCGCGGGCTGGACTAAAACACATGATTTGGTATTATTCTTACAATTTATGAAAGATTGGATGTATGTAAGGCATCCAAAGGCACTTACGATTCGACAAGGGGCTTGGACTGGGGCCGATGCTTGGGGACAGCTTCGGTGTCCGAATCCCAGTCATCCGAGAGGGATATCTTTCCCCTCTTGGACGCCCCCTCCTCTGGATCTACGGAGGTCGTCCTCTTTTTCCCTTTGTGAGGAGGGTTCTACTTTTCCTCCTCCTTCTCCTCCTCCTCCCCCTCCTCCTTGTCTTCCTCTCTGTCGTGAGAAGAAGGAGCCTCGGTTCCTCCGGACATAGCACCCGAAGCATCTTTGT
Organism: Aegilops speltoides; assembly: GCA_021437245.1. Lineage (NCBI taxonomy): Eukaryota > Viridiplantae > Streptophyta > Magnoliopsida > Poales > Poaceae > Aegilops > Aegilops speltoides. The sequence goes on from CM038142.1 coordinate 369,141,017, forward strand.
GAGGGAGCCCACCTTCGGCCTCCTTACTCTTATTCTTCTTGTCCTTCTTCGTCGGCGCCTAGTAGGGCGCCGGGACCAACATCCTCATCAACAGAGGCTCAGCTGGGTTTTCGGGGAGCAGGGCCGGACACGTGATCCGCTCCGCCTTATTTATCCAGCCCTATTCAGGAAATGGAATTCTCAGTACCCCTCCCTAAGACTAATGAGCTAAGTAATGTTCGGAAATATGATACTTACGGGGGATGCTGGATTGTTGTAGTCAAGGCCGGTGTCATCAGACGTCCTTGGCCACGACTTCTGCTTCTTGAAGAGTAGCTTCTAGAGCTTTATGCGTTGTTCTGAAGAATCGTTGCAGGGTCTATGGCCCTTTCGGATTAAACTCCCACATTTTGAGAGGCCGTCGTTGACAGGGAAGAGCTCGGTAGATAAGCATCACCTAAATCATGTCAGCAAGGGTGATGTCCTTTGCTATCATGCTCTTGATACACTCTTGCAGCATCGATACTTTGTCAGGGGATCCCCAATCTAGACCCTTGTTGGTCCAGGATACGAGCCGCAGCGGAGGTCTGGATCTGAAAGCAGGATCGGCCGCCCACTTGGTGCCGCGGGGTTCGGTGATGTAGAACCACTCCTGCTACCATACCTTGACAGTATCCACGAATCTCCCTTTGGGCCAGGTAAGATGGTTTAGCTTGCTCACCATGGCGCCACCGCACTCGGCGTGTTGCCCCTCGACCACCTTTGGCTTCATGTTAAAGACCTTGAGCCACAAGCCGAAGTGTGGCGGGACACAGAGAAATGCCTCACACATGACGATGAACACCGAGATGTGGAGGAAGGAATTCGAAGCCACGTCGTGGAAATCCAGCCCATATGTAACGCCCCGGTTTCAATGCGCCAGGTGTCTGCCAGCTATTCGCCATTGTTGCCATGTCATTTGCTTGCGTGTTGCATTTTATCATGTCATCAGATGCATTGCATTCGCATACGTGTTCGTCTCATGCATCCGAGCATTTTCCCCGTTGTCCGTTTTGCAATCCGGCACTCCTATGTTCCCCGGCGTCCCCCTTTTGTCTCTCATTGTGAGCGGGTGTTAAACTTTCTCGAAATGGCCCGAGGTTTGCCAAGCGGCCTTGGTATAGCACCGGTAGACCGCCTGTCAAGTTTCGTGCCATTTGGAGGTCGTTTGATACTCCAACGGTTAACCGGGTAACCGTTAAAGCCCTCTTTGTTTGCAGCCCAACACCCCTTCCAAAGTGGCCCAAAGCCCAGCAAACTCCCATCCATGCTCTTGGTCGTTCGATCACGATCGTGTGGGCAAAAACCGCACCTCATTTGGACTCTCCTAGCTCCCTCTACCTATATATATGTGATCCCCTCCGAAAATCCCGCAGTCCAACCCTACCCTAACCTCCCACTGCACCACCGGACATGTCCGCCGCCCGTCGGACGTCTTCGCGCCGCCACCCGCAGCCAACGGGCGCGTGACACGTGGCCTCTGCCTCCGCACCGCCATGGGGCCCATGAGCCCAGGCGGGCCCGACCGCCCGCTCCGTCGGCGCGCCGCCATGGACGCCAGCGCGCCAGGCTGACGCGCCGTTCGCCGTTCGCCGGCCGCCGCCGCCGCGCCGCCCGCCGTCCGGCGTCATCCCGCCGCCGCTGGCCGCGCCGAGACGCTTCGCCCTCCGCGCCTCCGCGCCCGATCTGGATCGGGAGCTCGTCGCTCCGCCGGATCCAGTCAGAACCGCCGCCGCCCGGTCTGGATCTCGCCAGGTCGCGCCGCCCTTGCTCCCTCCCTCTCCTTCCTCCTTCGTCTCTCCCTAATCTCTCCTCCTCTCTCTGCAGCAGCGCCATGGGAGCCGAGCTCCAGGTCAACCACCACCCGCCGGCACGCTCTCCTCGCCAGACCCGATGGCCATGCCCCCGTCGCCGGCCTCCCTGCTCGTGCGGGTGCACGAGGACGACGACGGGCTCCGCGTCTGCTCGCTTGGGCCGCCGCCCATGTGGGTCCCCTCCAGCCCAGCGGAAGGCCCGGCCCAGCCACCGGCCTCCCCAGCCTGCATCCCCATCCTGGGCTGAAGCCCGCTTGGTGAGCCACCGCCTAAACCCCGCCCGATGCGATTTTTAGTGTATTTGCGCTTTGCTGTTTTTTTTAAAAACTGCCAATTCTCTGATATTTGGCATAATCATGTTTGACCTGCTGTATCTCTGCATCCGTAGCTCCGTTTCGTGCGTGTAATATTTCAAATTGTTCGCCTCGACGAGTACTTCATTTCATTACATTGCATCATTTTCATCTGAGCTCATCTTGATGCCCGAAATGTGTTGGAAGAGTGCATGTTGTCGTTAATCAATAAACTGTTATAACTTGCTCATTTGTCATTTTTGCCATGATTGATGTGTGCTTCCTATGAGGTTGAGCTCTATATGTGTTTTAATCTATGCCATGCCATCTTTCCAGGGGTCTATGCCATGTATTTTTGTGATCAATGTGGTGACTAGCACAAGCATGCAAACTAGGCTTCGTGATATTGTTGATTTTAGTCCCTGTTCTGCTATTATTTTGATGCCATGTAAACTTGATGCTACAGAGAGATTCATGCATATTTTGAGATACTTCAGTAAGGGTGTTTTGAACATATGGTTATTGTCTATCCATTCATGCCCTTTGTTGCAATTATGGAGTAGGCTAGCATGTCATTTGAGTGCTCTACTTTGGCTTCAAAATGTTTCCTAGCATATTGTTTACTTGTTATTCAATTTAGCCAAGGTTGCTATATTTGATCCTTGCATGCTATGGACTTGTTCTTACCTTGGTTGGTTACATAAACATGTCTTCTTGATGATGCTATTCTTATCTTGTCATGCAATGACTTGTGATGAGTGAATCGAGCTTGTTAAGGAGGGTAGTTGCTGTTGCTGTTTTCCTGACAGAGTCTGTTATATTTTGTTGCTATGTTAACATGCTTCTACTAATCATTCTATGCATCATCTGGAGATGTCCTATAAACATGTATTGATCTACATGTCATGCTCTATACATTAATGCCCTTGGTTGCAATTATAGCCTGCTGGAACATGTTGTTATCTTGCTCCGAAGTTGCTTGATAATGTTGCTGTCAGCCTGTTAACATTAAGTTCACTAGTTCCCATGTGTTTTGCTAGTGATCCATGCATCCTATGAACTTGCTCTTGCCATGTATAGCTTCATAAACATGCCTTCTTACTGTTGGTTGCCTTTCCATGCCATGTATTGCTCTGTGGTGAGTGGTTCAAGCTCACCAACATGCCTACTTATTGTTGTTCTGCCATGTATGAATCATCATATAACTTGCCATGTTTACATGGGTGCCATCATATTTTCTATGCCTTTTGGCTCATGGTCAGAAGGGACTTTTGATCTATGCAATTAGTAGATTCATGCCATGCCTTTTTTTGCCATGATATGTTCCTGTAACATGTTGTTTGCTTGCTCTAAACATTGCAACCTGATGTTATTTCTGCTAAAGTCTGAAACTGTTATTATTTGCCATCTTCCCATGTGTTTTGGAGCATGTTCTAGTGATTTCTGGAGATAGCTCAGTGTTCATGTTTTGTTATGCTTTACCAGTACATCATGCTCATGCCTTTTGTTCTTATGTTGGGGTGCTGTAGCATGTTGTTTTGATGCTTGTAAGATGCCTAGTTGCTGTTATGGACAGATTGTTGTTATGACTTGTATAGAGTGTATGTGTTGCACCGTTGCTCCGTTTGAGTGTGCTCTATATGAAACTTGCTTGACTTTGCATGTAGCTTCATATTACCATGTTGCACCCATGTTTTGGTGTGTTTGCTTGATGTTTGGGTGCATTTTGCATCAATGCCATGTTTAACTTATTTTGCTCATATCTTCTAGGCCGTAGCTCCAAATCTAATGAACTTTATATGTAACTTGACTAGAATCTCGTGTAGATCATCTTGGTGCATCTTAACTTGCTGTTTAAAAACTTGAACATAATGTATATTCAGATCTGGACCAATTTCGAAATTTGCATATGAGGACTTACCGGATTTGTTATATGTTGTTTCCGGCCTCATTTAAACTTGCCTTGATGTGTTGCTCTTGTATGCACCATCTCTTGCCATGAGTAGCTTCATGTAGCTTTGCCATGCATCATGCTTGTTGTGCATCATGTCTTGTTCATGTGTGGTGTGTTTACTATGTTGTGTGCTTTTTCTCGATAGTTCCCGTTTCGTTGCGATCGTGAGGATTCGTTCGTCTACGTGTGGTTCGTCTTCGTGGCTTCATCTTCTTCATGGACTCGTTCTTCTTCCTTGCGGGATTTCAGACAAGATGACCGCTACCCAGGATCTCACTACTATCATTGCTATGCTAGTTGCTTCGTTCTATCGCTATGCTGCGCTACCTATTACCTGTTTATCAAGCCATCCCATATTGCCATGAACCTCTAACCTTTGACACCTTTCCTATGCAAACCATTGTTTGGCTATGTTACCGCTTTTGCTCAGCCCCTCTTATAGCGTTGCTAGTTGCAGGTGAAGTTGAAGATTTCTCCATGGTGGACAGGATTTTGGTTGGGATATCACAATATCTCTTATATTATTAATGCATCTATATACTTGGTAAAGGGTGGAAGGCTCGGCCTTATGCCTAGTGTTTTGTTCCACTCTTGCCGCCCTAGTTTCCGTCATACCGGTGTTATGTTCCCGGATTTTGCGTTCCTTACGCGGTCGGGTGATTTATGGGACCCCCGACAGTTCGCTTTGAATAAAACTTGTCCAAAGAAGGCCCAACCTTGGTTTTACCATTTGCCTCACCTAGCCCTTTTTCCCTTGGGTTTCGGAGCCCGAGGGTCATATTTATTTACCCCGGGCCGTGCTCGCAGAGTGTTGGTCCAAACCGTCACCGCCGGTGGCCACCGGGGCAACTCGGGCTCGCCACGGAAGTTTGGACAATCCGGTGTGCCACGAGAACGAGATATGTGCAGCTCCTATCAGATTTGTTGGCACATCCGGCGGCTTTGCTGGTCTTGTTTTACCATTGTCAAAATGTCTTGTAAACCAGATTCCGAGACCGATCGGGTCTTCTGTGAGAAGGTCTATTCTTCGTTGATCGCGAGAGCTTGTCATGGGCTAAGTTGGGACACCCCGCAGGGTTTAAACTTTCGAGAGTCGTGCCCGCGGTTATGTGGCAGATGGGAATTTGTAAATGTCCGGTTGTAGATAACTTGACTCAGATCCAGTAAAACGATCAACCGTGTGTGTAGCCGTGATGGTCTCTTCTCGGTGAGTCCGGAAGTGAACACGGTTTCTGTGTTATGATTGACGTAAGTAGGTGTTCAGGATCACCTCTTGATCATTGCTAGCTTCACGACCGTTCCTTTGTTTCTCTTCTCGCTCTCATTTGCGTATGTTAGCCACCATTTCTTGCTTAGTCGCTGCTGCAACCTCGCCACTTTACCCCTTCCTTTCCCATTAAGCTTTGCTAGTCTTGATACCCATGGTAATGGGATTGCTGAGTCCTCGTGGCTCACAGATTACTACAACAACAGTTGCAAGTACAGGTTTATGCGATGATCATGACGCGAGAGCGATGCTTGCTTGCGTTGAGTTCTTCTTCTGCTTCTTCTTCGATCAGGGGATAGGTTCGTGTCGGCACTGGGCTAGCGAGGTGGATATTGTTTGAGTTTTGTTTATGTATCATCCGTAGTCGGATGTTGATCTCTTGTATGATGATATTGTATTCGTGTGGCATTGTATGCCTTTTGTATGTATCCCCATCTATTATGTAATGTTGATGTAATGATATCCACCTTGCAAAAGCGTTCCAATATTGCGGGTCTATCCTTGGTGGGACCTTCGAATTCCTTTTGGATAGGGTCGCATATTGGGCGTGACAAGTTGGTATCAGAGCCTCGACCGACCTTAGGAGCCCCCTTGATTGATCGTGTAGTTTGGCCGTTGTCGAGTCTAGAAGAAAACTATTTTCGGAGTCTAGTTATATCGAAGAGTAGGAATTCTTTTTACTCCTCAGCCCCTTCGTCGCTCTGGTGAGGAATCTTGACGTAGGTGTTTTGAATTACCCCTCTTCCCATTCAAATTTTTCTTTAGGTTCACTTAGTTGGTTTTCCGATCGTTGTTCCTCAGCTCTTTCCATCCGGTGCATCCTATCGTCAAGGCGGTTCGACCCTCTTTGTTTTTGCAAGTTCAATCCTCAGTTGTTTTTTTCCCGCCCACCCTTTTCTCTTCTCGGAGCCGGAGTACATAATCGAGTATCCATCCTACTTGTGCGAAGTCTTTGCTTTCTCTCCTCAATGATTTCAACCGGTGTTTTCTCTTCAAGTTATTCATTGGTTTCCCTTTCCAGTTGCCTTTGTTTTTTCCCGCCCTCCCACCCTTTTTCTTCCCGGAGTCTGACTCTCTCTCGTCCATCTATTTCATTCGCACGGAGCCTCTTCAGTCTTCCCTCATTTATTTCAACCGGTGATTCCTCGTCTCGTTTGTCATTCTTCATCTCTTTTCTTTTCTAGTGGACTCAATTCAAGTTTTTTCGGGTTGTTCATATTCTTTTCCTCGGATCAAGTGTTCTCCTTACTCGTTTGCCTCTTGTCATTCAATCATTCCGGAGTTCAGAAGACATCTCAAGAGATTCGTCTGTGTTCTAATTAATTCGAGGTTGTCACCTCATTCAAATATTTCAATCATTCCGGTGCATCGTCTATCTGTTCAACAATCCTGTCCAACCGTATTTTTCTCTTCAGTGGGCCCTAACCCACAGGTCTTTTCCCAGGATCTTACCTGACTCTTCTAATTATTCCGGAGCTATTCCCAAATTCTTTTCAAGTGTGACGTAAGAATGAATTTCATCAGTCACATGCCTTTTCCAAGATTGTTTTCAAATCATTTTCATTATTGGCTCAACCTCTTCGCCTTTTCATTCTCCCGGAGTATCTCAGTAATTTTGGTGGTGTTTTCCGTCGCCATTTGAAGATCGAAGAAGAGTTTTTCCTCTAAATCTTGTCCGTTCTCCCGGAGATAAGCGGTGCTAAATCGATGTTATCCTATCAAATTGTTTCAAGTCATGCAAATTCTTTTCATCCATCCGGAGCATTTCAGGAGTTGATTTCTCTCTTGATCATCCGGAGGCCATCTTTTTGGAAGATTTCTTCGTTCTAAGTTTTCAGATTCGTTCTCCAATTATTCTATATCTGTGCCCTTTCGTTCGTCTCAATGTTCTTCCGGTGCTTCGTTCAAGTGTCCTTCAATCAGTTCGCGATCTCTTTGTTCTTTTGCATCTAAATTCCCTCAAGCATATTGGTTCTTCTAATTCTTCCCGGTGATTCATACTCTTTCATCAGTCATTTTTGAATTCTTACGGTGGTTCGTTCAAGATCCCCTTTCTTTGATTATCTTTTTAATTCATTCGTTCTTTTCAATCCTACCGGTGGTTCATGAAGACTTTCTCAAGTTTTGTGCTATTCTCTCCTTAATCCTTTTCAAGAAGAATAAGTAGTATGCAAAAATCCATTGTCATCAATTTAATTTGATGAAGGATAAGCATACAATAAATCTTATTCTTATTTCATCCAAGTGAGTAATCCCTTCCTTCGGAGTTTGTTCTTGATGAATAAATTCTCAGTTCTAAGTCTTTTCATCTTTTCTTTTCCGGGAGTTCAAATTTCCTGGCAATCTCGTCGGAACCTCCATTCAATTCACCGCAAGGCTCATCTTATTCTTTCATCCTTCATTCTACCTCATCATCCTTTTGTCACCGAAGTTCTTCATGATGGTTCTTCATGATTTAATTCATTCTTCAAGAGTTCATCAAGTATCATTCCATCCTCTCAAGTTCTTGTTCTAATCCTTCCTTTTTCAGCCAGAGTACTGCCTAAATCCTTTCAGACTTATTCGTTTCTTTTCTCATTCTAACCACTCCGGTTAGAACGAGTGGTTTCATAGTCTATCTGATTCCGTGAGCTTTCGATTCTCGTCATTCTCGTCGTTCCTCTCTTCTTCTCGAGTGCTCTCAATTCTTTGCTTCTTCTCTTGAGTTCTTGTTTCACCTCATTCCCCTTTGTCCTTCCGTCTCGGTCCTAAGATCTCGGGACGAGATCTCTTGTTAGTGGAGGAGTGTTGTAACGCCCCGGTTTCGATACGCCAGGTGTCTGCCAGTTATTTGCCGTTGTTGCCATGTCATTTGCTTGCGTGTTGCATTTTATCATCTCATCAGATGCATTGCATTCGCATACGTGTTCGTCTCATGCATCCGAGCATTTTCCCCGTTGTCCGTTTTGCAATCCGGCACTCCTATGTTCCCCAGCGTCCCCCTTTTGTCTCTCGTTGTGAGCGGGTGTTAAACTTTCTCGGAATGGCCCGAGGTTTGCCAAGCGGCCTTGGTATAGCACCGGTAGACTGCCTGTCAAGTTTCGTGTCATTTGGAGGTCGTTTGATACTCCAACGGTTAACCGGGTAACCGTTAAAGCCCTCTTTGTTTGCAGCCCAACACCCCTTCCAAAGTGGCCCAAAGCCCATCAAACTCCCATCCATGCTCTCGGTCGTTCGATCACGATCGTGTGGGCGAAAACCGCACCTCATTTGGACTCTCCTAGCTCCCTCTACCTATATATATGTGATCCCCTCCGAAAATCCCGCAGTCCAACCCTACCCTAACCTCCCTATGCGCCACCGGACAGGTCCGCCGCCCGTCGGACGTCTTCGTGCCGCCGCCCACAGCCAACGGGCGCGTGACACGTGGCCTCTGCCTCCCGCGTCGCTGCGGGCCCGTGAGCCCAGCGGGCCCGCCCGCCCGCTCCGCCGCCGCCGCGCCGCTGAGACGCCCAGCACGCCACGCTGCGCGCGGCGGCGTTCGCCGCCGGCCGCCGCCGCCTCGCCGCCCGCCGTCCGGCGTCATCCGCCGCCGCTGGCCGCGCCCGAGACACCCCCGGCCCCGCGCCTCGTCCCCACGCCCGATCTGGATCGGGAGCTCGTCGCTCCACCGGATCCAGTCACAACCGCCGTCGCCCGGTCTGGATCTCGCTAGGTCGCGCCGCCCTTGCTCCCTCCCTCTCCTTCCTCCTTCGTCTCTCCCTAATCTCTCCTCCTCTCTCTGCAGCAGCGCCATGGGAGCCGAGCTCCAGGTCAACCGCCGCCCGCCGGCACGCTCTCCTCGCCGGACCCGATGGCCATGCCCCCGTCACCGGCCTCCCTGCTCGTGCGGGTGCACGAGGAGAACGACGGGCTCCGCGTCTGCTCGCTTGGGCCGCCGCCCATGTGGGTCCCCTCCAGCCCAGCGGAAGGCCCGGCCCAGCCACCGGCCTCCCCAGCCTGCATCCCCATCCTGAGCCAAAGCCCGCTTGGTGAGCCACCGCCTAAACCCCGCCCGATGCGATTTTTAGTGTATTTGCGCTTTGCTGTTTTTTTTTAAAACTGCCAAGTCCCTGATATTTTGCATAATCATGCCAAGTTTGACCTGCTGTATCTCTGCATCTGTAGCTCCGTTTTGTGCGTGTAATATGTCAAATTGTTCGTCTCGACGAGTACTTCATTTCATTACATTTCATCATTTTCATTTGAGCTCATCTTGATGCCCGAAATGTTGTTGGAAGAGTGCATGTTGCTGTTAATCTGCTGAAACTGTTATAACTTGCTCATTTGTCATTTTTGCCATGATTGATGTGTGCATCCTATGAGGTTGAGCTCTACATGTGTTTTGATCTATGCCATGCCATCTTTCCAGGGGTGTATGCCATGTATTTTTGTGATCAATGTGGTGACTAGCACAAGCATGCAAACTAGGCTTCGTGATATTGTTGATTTTAGTCCCTGTTCTGCTATTATTTTGATGCCATGTAAACTTGATGCTACAGAGAGATCCATGCATATTTTGAGATATTTCAGTAAGGGTGTTTTGAACATATGGTTATTGTCTATCCATTCATGCCCTTTGTTGCAATTATGGAGTAGTCTGGCATGTCATTTGAGTGCTCTACTTTGGCTTCAAAATGTTTCCTGGCAGATTGTTTACTTGTTATTCAATTTAGCCAAGGTTGCTATATTTGATCCTTGCATGCTATGGACTTGTTCTTGCCTTGGTTGGTTACATAAACATGTCTTCTTCATGATGCTATTATTATCTTGTCATGCAATGACTTGTGATGAGTGAATCGAGCTTATTAAGGAGGGAAGTTGCTGTTGCTGTTTTCCTGAGAATTCTGTTATATTTTGTTGCTATGTTAACATGCTTCTACTAATCATTGTATGCACTAATCTGGAGATGTCCTATAAACATGTTTTGATCTACATGTCATGCTCTATCCATTCATGCCCTTGGTTACAATTATAGCCTGCTGGAACATGTTGTTATCTTGCTCCGAAGTTGCTTGACAATGTTGTTGTCAGCCTGTTAACATTAAGTTCACTAGTTCCCATGTGTTTTGCTAGTGATCCATGCATCCTATGAACTTGCTCTTGCCATGTATAGCTTCATAAACATGCCTTCTTACTGTTGGTTGCCTTTCCATGCCATGTATTGCTCTGTGGTGAGTGGTTCAAGCTCACCAACATGCCTACTTATTGTTGTTCCTGCCATGTATGAATCTGTCATATAACTTGCCATGTTTACATGGGTGCCATCATATTTTCTATGCCTTTTTGGCTCATGGTCAGTAAGGGACTTTTGATCTATGCAATTAGTAGATTCATGCCATGCCTTTGTTTGCCATGATATGTTCCTGTAACATGTTGTTTGCTTGCTCTAAACATTGCAACCTGATGTTATTTCTGCTAAAGTCTGAAACTGTTATTATTTGCCATCTTCCCATGTGTTTTGGAGCATGTTCTAGTGATTTCTGGAGATAGCTCAGTGTTCATGTTTTGTTATGCTTTACCAGTACATCATGCTCATGCCTTTTGTTCTTATGTTGGGGTGCTGTAGCATATTGTTTTGAAGCTTGTAAGATGCCTAGTTGCTGTTATGGACAGATTGTTGTTATACTTGTATAGAGTGTATGTGTTGCACCGTTGCTCCGTTTTGAGTGTGCTCTATATGAAACTTGCTTGACTTTGCATGTAGCTTCATATTACCATGTTGCACCCTTGTTTTGCTGTGTTTGCTTGATGTTTGGGTGCATTTTGCATCAATGCCATGTTTAACTTATTTTGCTCATATCTTCTAGGCCGTAGCTCCAAATCTAATGAACTTTATATGTAACTTGACTAGAATCTCGTGTAGATCATCTTGGTGCATCTTAACTTGCTGTTTAAAAACTTGAACATAATGTATATTCAGATCTGGACCAATTTCGAAATTTGCATATGAGGACTTACCGGATTTGTTATATGTTGTTTCCGGCCTCATTTAAACTTGCCTTGATGTGTTGCTCTTGTATGCATCATCTCTTGCCATGAGTAGCTTCATGTAGCTTTGCCATGCATCATGCTTGTTGTGCATCATGTCTTGTTCATGTGTGGTGTGTTTACTATGTTGTGTGCTTCTTCTCGATAGTTCCGCTTCGTTGCAATCGTGAGGATTCGTTAAATCACGTGTGGTTCGTCTTCGTGGCTTCATCTTCTTCATGGACTCGTTCTTCTTCCTTGCGGGATTTCGACAAGATGATCGCTACCTCGGATCTCACTACTATCATTGCTATGCTAGTTGCTTCGTTCTATCGCTATGCTGCGCTACCTATTACCTGTTTATCAAGCCATCCCATATTGCCATGAACCTCTAACCTTTGATACCTTTCCTATGCAAACCGTTGTTTGGCTATGTTACCGCTTTTGCTCAGCCCCTCTTATAGCGTTGCTAGTTGCAGGTGAAGTTGAAGATTTCTCCATGGTGGACAGAATTTTGGTTGGGATATCACAATATCTCTTATATTATTAATGCATCTATATACTTGGTAAAGGGTGGAAGGCTCGGCCTTATGCCTGGTGTTTTGTTCCACTCTTGCCGCCCTAGTTTCCGTCATACCGGTGTTATGTTCTCGGATTTTGTGTTCCTTACGCGGTCGGGTGATTTATGGGACCCCCCTGACAGTTCGCTTTGAATAAAACTTGTCCAACAAGGCCCAACCTTGGTTTTACCATTTGCCTCACCTAGCCCTTTTTCCCTTGGGTTTCCGGAGCCCGAGGGTCATCTTTATTTACCCCGGCCCTGTGCTCGTTAGAGTGTTGGTCCAAACCGTCACCACGGTGTACTGGGGGCAACTCTGGGCTAGCCTACCGGAAGTTTGGACAATCCGGTGTGCCCTGAGAACGAGATATGTGCAGCTCCTATCACAATTTGTCGGCACATCCGGGCGGCTTTGCTGGTCTTGTTTTACCATTGTCGAAATGTCTTGTAAACCAGGATTCCGAGACTCGATCGGGTCTTCCGGAGAAGGTCTATTCTTCGTTGATCGCGAGAGCTTGTCATGGGCTAAGTTGGGACACCCCTGCAGGGTTTAAACTTTTGAGAGCCATGCCCGCGGTTATGTGGCAGATGGGAATTTGTTAATGTCCAGTTGTAGATAACTTGACTCCAGATCCGAAGTAAAACGCATCAACCGTGTGTGTAGCCGTGATGGTCTCTTCTCGGCGGAGTCCGGGAAGTGAACACGGTTTCTGTGTTATGATTGACGTAAGTAGGTGTTCAGGATCACCTCTTGATCATTGCTAGCTTCACGACCATTCCTTTGTTTCTCTTCTCGCTCTCATTTGCGTATGTTAGCCACCATTTCTTGCTTAGTCGCTGCTGCAACCTCGCCACTTTACCCCTTCCTTTCCCATTAAGCTTTGCTAGTCTTGATACCCATGGTAATGGGATTTGAGTCCTCGTGGCTCCTGATTACTACAACAACGATTGCAGGTACAGGTTTATGTGATGATCATGACACGAGAGCGATGCTTGCTTGCGTTGAGTTCTTCTTTCGCTTCTTCTTCGATCGGGGATAGGTTCGTGTCGGCAGCCTGGCTAGCGTGGTGGATATTGTTTGAGTTTCTGTTTATGTATCATCCGTAGTCGGATGTTGATCTCTTGTATGATGATATTGTATTCGTGTGGCATTGTATGCCTTTTGTATCTATCCCCATCTATTATGTAATGTTGATGTAATGATATCCACCTTGCACAAGAGTTCCAATATTGCGGGTCTATCCTTGGTGGGACCTTCGAGTTCCTTTTGGATAGGGTCGCATATTGGGCGTGACACCATAGTAAAACATGAGACCTCGGACGAAGGGATGGAGGGCGAACCCAAGTCCTCGGAGGAAGTGGGGGATAAATACCACCCTCTCGTTGGGCTCTAGGGTGGGGATGACCTGCCCTGGGGTAGGAAGCATGTAGGTAATCTCCGCCGTCAGGTACCTCGCCTCGCGTAAGTCCTTGATGTCCTTCTTCGTTATGGAGGAGGCCATCCACTTGCCCTGGAAACCAGATCCGGCCATCGCCGGAGAAGTTGGGGCGAAAGGGAAGATTAGAGCTTTGGCGCTGGAGCTCGTGGACGGAAGGGCAGAGGAAGAAGAAGGCGTGAGGTGAATAGATGGGTCCTTATCCTCTTATAAAGACAGTGGGTATCAAGCGCCCCCTCATAAGCCTTAAACCTTGCCCCAAGGAGACGTGCAATGGCACGGTTGGATTACCCAAACCCGTATTGATGAGAATCCCGTTATATGGGGACACAATCTCTGCTTTGACAAGATGTGTCAATGGTCGTGCCTCGAAACGCGAAGCATGGGCTGTAAAACGGTTCAGAATAATAACAAGGACAGAACATAACGTCTCACCGAAAAAGTTACCTATGGACGTGACTTATTTTCTTTTGAGTATTGTTGCCTTTACAGATTAGGGTTGTAAGTGTTAAGCAAGGCCGGATACAACTCTTATGTGCGGAAGACTGCTTTGGAGTATTCGGAGAAGGAACCCGCCTTGCAATGCTGAAGACAATCTGCACGCCGGATACATCATCATTGAAGCCCGGTTCAGGGGCTACTGAGGTAGTCCTGGACTAGGGGTCCACGGGCGTCCGGGATATGTGATATGGGCCGGACTGATTGGCCGCAAAGATACAAGACAGAAGGCCCTCCCTCGTGTCCGGATGGGACTCTCCTTTGCGTGGATGGCAAGCTTGGCGTTTGGATCATGCATCCTTTTTTCTCTATAAACCGACTCTATACAACCCTAGGTCCCTCCGATGTCTATATAAACCAGAGGTTTTAGTCTGTAGAGGCAATCACAATCATACAAGCTAGACATCTAGGGTTTAGCCATTACGATCTCGAGGTAGATCAACTCTTGTAACCCCTATACTCATCAAAGTCAATCAAGCAGGAAGTATGGTATTACCTCCATCAAGAGGGCCCAAACCTGGATAAACATCGTGTCCCCTACCTCCTATTACCTTCGATCCTTAGACGCACAGTTCAGGACCCCTACCCGAGATCTGACGGTTTTGACACTGACAACTATCAGGACTAAGTTCATGATAAATTAAAGTTCAATTAATCATATTAATTAAGAACTCCCACTTAGATAGACATCCCTCTAGTCAACTAAATGATCATGTGATCCAAATCAACTAAACCATGTCCGATCATCACGTGAGAAGGAGTAGCTTTCAATGGTGAACATCACTATGTTGATCATATCTACTATATGGTTCACGTTCGACCTTTCGGTCTTCGTGTTCCGAGGCCATATCTGCATATGCTAGGCTCGTCAAGTTTAACCCGAGTATTCTGCGTGTGCAAAACTGGCTTGCACCCATTGTATGTGAACATAGAGCTTATCACACCGGATCATCACGTGGTGTCTCGGCACGACGAACTGTAGCAACGGTGCATACTCAGGGAGAACACTAATACCTTGAAAGTTAGTAAGGGATCATCTTATAATGCTACCGTTGTACTAAGAAAAATAAGATGGATAAAAGATAAGCATCACATGCAATCAAAATATGTGACATGATATGGTCATCATCATCTTGTGCTCATGATCTCCATCACCGAAGCATCGTCATGATCTCCATCATCACCGGCGCGACACCTTGATCTCCATCGTAGCATCGCTGTCGTCTCTCCAATCTATTGCTTCTATGACTATCGCTATCGCTTAGTGATAAAGTAAACCAATTACATGGCGATTGCATTACATACAATAAAGCGACAACCATATGGCTCCTGCCAGTTACCGATAACTCTGTTACAAAACATGATCATCTCATACAACAATTTATATCACATCATGTCTTGACCATATCACATCACAGCAAGCCCTGCAAAAACAAGTTAGATGTCCTCTACTTTGTTGTTACAAGTTTTACGTGGTTGCTATGGGCTTCTAGCAAGAACCGTTCTTACCTACGCATCAAAACCACAACGATTTTTTGTCAAGTGTGCTGTTTTAACCTTCAACAAGGACCGGCCGTAGTCAAACTTGATTCAACTAAAGTTGGAGAAATAGACACCCGCCAGCCACCTATGCACAAAAGCACGTTGGTAGAACCAGTATCATGAACGCGGTCATGTAATGTCGGTCCGGGCCACTTCATCCAACAATACTGCCGAATCAAAGTAAGACGCTGGTGGTAAGTAGTATGACTATTATCGCCCACAACTCTTTGTGTTCTACTCGTGCATATAACATCTACGCATAGACCTGGCTCTGATGCCACTGTTGGGGAACGCGGTAATTTCAAAAACATTCCTACGATCACGCAAGATCTATCTAGGTGATGCATAGCAACGAGCAAGGCGAGACCCTCGTAGACTAAAAGCAGAACCATTTCAATAACACGGTTGATGTAGTCGAACTTCTTCGTGATCCAACCGATCAAGTACCGAATGTACGACACCTCCGCGTTCAGCATACGTTCAACTCGATGACGTCCCTCATGCTCTTGATCTATTTGAGGACGAAGGTGAGTTCCGTCAGCACGACGGCGTGGTGACAGTAATGATGATGCTACCAGCGCAGGGCTTCACCTAAGCACTACGATGGTATGATCGAGGTGTGTAACTGTGGAGGGGGGCACCGCACACTATTAAGAGAAACTTGTGTGTTCTAGGGTGCCCCCTTGCCCCCGTATATAAAGGAGCAAGGGGGAGGCCGGTCGGCCCCTAGGGCGCGTCCAAGAGAGGAGTCCTACTAGGACTACTAGTCCTAGTAGGATTCCACCATAAGGGAGAGAGGGGGAAGGAAGGAGAGGGAGAGGGAGTAGGAAAGGGGGCGCCGCCCCCCCCCCTTCCCTTGTCCTATTTAGACTCCAAGGGGTGGGCGTGTGGCCTGCCCTGGCTGCCCTCCTCTCTCTCCACTAAGTCCCATGGTGGCCCATTAGTTCCTCGGGGGGTTCCGGTAACCTCTCCGGCACTCCGGTTTTATCCGAAACTTCCCCCGAACTCTTCAGGTGTCCAAATAACATGGTCCAATATATCAATATTTATGTCTCGACCATTTCGAGACTCCTCGTCATGTCTGTGATCTCATCCGGGACTCCGAACAAACTTCGGTCATGAAAAACACATAACTCATAATACATATCGTCATCGAATGTAAAGCGTGCGGACCCTACGGTTCGAGAACTATGTAGACATGACCGAGACACATCTCCAGTCAATAACCAATAGCGGAACCTGGATGCTCATATTGGCTCCTACATATTCTACGAAGATCTTTATCGGTCAAACCGCATAACAACATACGTTGTTCCCTTTGTCATCGGTATGTTACTTGCCCGAGATTTGATCGTCGTTATCATCATACCTAGTTCAATCTCGTTACTGGCAAGTCTCTTTACTCGTTCCGTAATACTTCATACCACAACTAACTCATTAGTTACAATGCTTGAAAGGCTTATAGTGATGAGCATTACCGAGAGGGCCCAGAGATACCTCTTCGAAACACAGAGTGACAAATCTTAGTCTCGATCTATACCAACCCAACAAACACCTTCGGAGACACTTGTAGGGAATCTTTATAATCACCCATTTATGTTGTGACATTTGATAGCACACAAGGTGTTCCTCCGGTATTCGGGAGTTGCATAATCTCATAGTCTGAGGAACATGTATAAGTCATGAAGAAAGCAGCAACAATGAAACTGTAACGATCATAATGCTAAGCTAACGGATGGGTCATGTCCATCACATCATTCTCCTAATGATGTGATCCCATTCATCAAATGACAACATGTGTCTATGGTTAGGAAACATAATCATCTTTGATTAATGAGCTAGTCAGGTAGAGGCATACTAGGGACAATATGTTTTGTCTATGTATTCACACATGTACTAAGTTTCTGGTTAACACAATTTTAGCATGACTAATAAACATTTATCATGAAATAAGGAAATAAATAATAACTTTATTATTGCCTCTAGGGCATATTTCCTTCAAAAAGATATGATAAAAGAGACTTTGTTGCTAGAAAACATGGTACGGAAAGAGAACCATGGGTTCGAAAACCAATGCCCTTTCCACCTAAGTCAACTAAAAAGAAAGATGATGAAGGATTTGAACACTTTGCCGAAATGCTAAGGCCAGTTTTTTGCGTACTCGCTTGACTGATATCTTAAAAATGCCTCCTTATGCAAAGTACATGAAAGACATCATCACCAATAAGATAAAAATACCGGAAGATGAAATCTACACCATGCTTGCTAATTATACTTTTAAAGATGGAGTACCTAAAAAACTTGGAGATTCGGGAATACCAACTATACCTTGCTCCATGAAAGTAAATTATGTGAAAAATGCTTTATGTGATTTAGGAGCCAGTGTTAGTGTTATGACTTTCTCTTTGTATAAAAAAGACTTGATTTGAATAAACTCACACCTATTGAAATATCTTTGCAAATGGCTGACAAATCAACTGTCATACCTATCGGTATTTGTGAGGATGTGCCCGTTATTGTTGCTAATGTTACTATTTTGCCTGACTTTGTTATACTTGAGATGCCCGAGGACGACAATATGTTGACCATCCTTGGTAGACCCTTCTTAAATACTACAGGGGCTGTTATTGATTGCAATAAAATCAAGGTCACTTTTCATATCAATGGTAATGAGCATACAATGCACTTTCCGAAGAAACAATTCCAAGTGAATCGTATGAATGTTATTGAAAAATCTCCGACAATCACTACTGGAAGTTTTCAGCTACCTCTACCTACTGTTAAAAAGAAATATGAAATGCTTATTCTTGGGGACATTCATATCCCCGTTGAGGTAACTTAGTAAAGTTCTTCGGTTTCATGCAAATCGAAAGTGGTTGTTAATAAGACTTGATCAACCTTATTAACGAATCATTTTTGAGAGGTATGAAGTTGATGAATTTAGTGAGCACTACCTTCTGTCTCTACCTTTTGTTTTCTATTTTTGTTAGTTAAACAAAATAATATGCCATGCTTTATCTGTTTTCTGAATTTTACGTACAATAAAAAATGACCCAAAAATAATAGTTCTCAGAATGCTCTGAAATTTTAATATGATATTTTTTTCTGAATATTTAAGAATTTTTGGTGCAAATAATATCAGAGGGAGGTGCACCAGGTGGGCACAACCCACCTGGGTGTGCTAGGACCCCTAGGCGCGCCCTGATGGGTTGTGGTCCCCACGTGGGCCCTCTCACTTATCTCTTCATTCCACATCACCACCTACCTCCAGAAAAAAATCACCATTGCTCTCTCTCTCTCTCTCTCTCTCTCTCTCTCTCTCTCTCTCTCTCTCTCTCTCTTGCTCCCGAAACCACGGATTTCGATCTCTTTGCTCGAAGCTCTATTTCCGAAACTGTTTCGGGGATTGTTGCTTGGTATGTGACTCCTCCATTGGTCCAATTAGTTTTTTCATTTAGTGGTTTATATTTTGAATAATTAGTCACTCTTGGTGTTGTTGTAGATGAGCTTGCATGTTGAACTCTTAGAGTTCTAAGTAGTTTGAATGCTTGCTATGGCCTCTATGCATGCCTATGAGTAGTTGCTATCATTCTTATAAGGTTTTGTTGACAAAAATTTGTGACTCAAAATTTTTCAGAAAATTGTACGCGAATATGATGAACCTCTTTGGAAGGAGTTCTTTGAGGCGGAGATCCTCGGAGGCATCTTCTATTAGCAGCCCCATTCATCGATCTTCTGTTGAACCAAGTGAAAATTCCATTCGAGATGCCACCACCAAATCATGTTTATGGCCATGCAACGATTATATGGTGCGTGTGGGCATTAAAGAAGAATTTGATAAATATGTTCACAATGCCGAGCTCGGCCCCTACATTGCAGATAAGTGCGACCAACACCTCAGCCTCACTGAATCATTTACCAAAGAATTTAAATTCCATCCTCGTGAATCCAGAGTATCATTTAAGCCATATGGTAATTCATTTAATATATCTCTAGAGACATTTTCTAACCACTGCAAATTCCGTTTTGGGGTTCATTGGGTGAACCACCAAGGTCAGAGTTTGAGATATTCTTAAGTAGCCTTTGCTATGGTGAGACTAGAGGAGTGACTCAAGGTAGAATAAAGAGCACTCATTTCCCTCAATCCAATACTTTGCTCTATTTAATGGAAAATGCATTGTAGGAAAACAAGATAGTAGTACACTTTGTGCTCCAGACTTGAGCCTTATCCGCACACTCTCACCGGTGACAAAAGTTATAACCTTGGAACAATAGTGGCACGTAGATTGCAACAGAATGCTGGTAGTGGATATTATGATGGTGAAATTTATGCCACACGCTTAGCAAGGGAGCTGGGTGTTTCACCTTGGCCTTATGACGCCGTCCTACCCACACAGTACCTTGTCTTCAATGCTATGAAACGTCATAAGATCCTTAGTGGTGAACCCCATAATTTTACTTATAACTTGCTGTTTAATAAAAGGTCCATTGTGGACACCTTTTTGCCTGCACCTGCTCTCTTTGATGTTCACAACAAGGGAAGATATTATGTTCTTGAGAGCGAGGCCCGAGCACATAACACGGCAGTTGTGGCTGCACGACGGGCTGAGGCATCCGCACCGAGAGAATCCGTGAGCTATCACTCTGACCATTATGCAGGTCACTGACGGATTACCAAGTTGGGCCAAAAGCCTAAGCTTGGGGGAGTACGTATTCCATCGACATTACTTTCATGTTCACACATTTCATTCCAGTTGTGGGTGTCCACACTTTTTTATTGTATTATCCATGTTAGATTTATTTTCTTGCCTTCTTCTTGTGTGTTTGAAAATCTTTGAGAAAATACAAAAATATTTCCTGCTTCTTTTTTATTTTTCTTTCTCATGTAGCTAGTTGTAGTATTTAAAAAGAAAACACAAAAATATTTCCTTGTTCTTCTTTTGCTTGTTGGGAGCTTTCCCGTGTAAATAGTTTTTTCTCGTTTTTGGTTTTCCCTTTTATTTGCTCGTTCAAGAAAAAAACAAAAACTCCAAAAATATTTCAATGTGCTTCTCTGAATTTCTTTTCTTTCTATTTGAGTCATACCGAGGAGAAGACCACGATGAAAATGTTGAGTGGCTCTCATATGGATTATTGTTGATCTAATAAAGAGCCCAAATTACCTTGTCTTCTCCTTTTGAATAAAATGTTTGCAGATTCCATCTTAGTCCACTGCACTCTTGCACTACTATTATTTCACCATCGTTCGGTCGTGCAAGTGAAAGGCAATAATGACGATATTTGATGAACTGGTTGTGGCAGAGAGAAACGGGTATGAACTCGACTTGTTCAGTTTTTGTAAATATGTTTAATCTAGTATCCATGATGCAACTTATTGTGATCAAACATGGTTGCAATGACAATTAGAGATTATAGTTTCTCATGCCATGCATAAGTAGCTAGGAGTGGATAATGATTTATCTTGGATGGAAACATTGAGTAAAATGATTGTGATGTAGTATGATGATATGGTATCCTCCTTTGAATGTTCGAGTGGCTTGACTTGGCAGATGTTCATGCATGCAGTTGAATCAAAACCAACATAGCCTCTATGATATTTATGTTCATGGTGTTATTATCCTACTCATGCTAGTATCCAATGTTACTTATGCATAATGGCCGCTTCCCAACCTAATTGCTAGCCTCTGCCTGTACATTCTGCTTGTGCATCGAAACCATGAAACCCAAGTTATTCCAGATGAGTCCACCATACCTACCTATATGTGGTATTACCCTGTCGTCCTAAGTAAATTTGCATGTGCCACCTCTAGAAACTTCAAATAAATATCCTTTTTTGTGTGCCTGGATTGTTCATAGAGAGACAGGAGGTAGTCAATATCTTCCGTGCTAAGTGGGTTATTCTCATGATGAGTGTTTATTCACTCGCCCTTGCACGAGAGGGGCGGTAATAGGGATTCCCGGTCCCGAATTCAAATTGCAAATAATTAAACAACTCCCTCGGGACTATTGTTGGTATGGACGGCCCCCGTTGTTTGGGATAAGCCGTGCAGTGTGATTGTTGGTGGAGGGGGGTAAACCTTTACTTTTATCGCTTGGGAACCGCCACTAATGTGTTTAGCATGGAAGATACCGAAGAAGTTGTTGTTCTCTCAAGATCGGGCCGAGATAAAGCAAGTGTCGGTCGACAAAGGCAAGGAGTCAGGGGCTACCTTCACCATAGGCGCCGGCCTCCCCCAAGATCAGGACAAGGCGCCGGTCGGTTTCCTCTGTGCAAAAAAGGATGTATTTGCATGGCAAGCAACGGACCTGGTGGGCGTCCCGCGGGGGGTGATCGAGCACCACCTCATGGTGTGCCCCAACGCGCGCTCCGTGAAGCAGAAGGCGCAGCGACAAGCCCCGAAGAAGCAGTCTTTCATCTTCCAGGAGACCCACAAGCTGTAGGAGGCCGGCGTCCGAGAAGTGCGGCACCCGGAGTGGTTGGCAAACCCAGTCATCGTCCCCAAGAAGGGCAGGAACGAGCGCATGTGCGTTGACTTCACGAGCCTGAACAAAGCTTGCCCTCAGGATCCGTTCCCTCTTCCATGCATCGACCAGATCGTCGACTCCACCGCCAAGTGTGACCTACTGTGCTTCCTGGACGCCTTCTCAGGCTATCATCAAATCAAGATGGCGGTGGAAGATGTAGAGACGATGGCCTTCTTGACCCCATGCAGGGTGTACTGCTACACCTGCATGTCGTTTGGGTTGCGCAATGCCGGAGCAACCTTCCAGCGGTTGATGCACATCGCCCTGGGCAGGCAGCTTGGGGGAAATACAGAGGCTTACATCAATGATGTAGCGGTCAAGTCCCAGGAGGCAAGAACCCTTGTTCGAGATCTGGAGGAGATGTTCGCCAACCTGCGCAAGGTGAAGTTGCGGCTCAACCCTGAGAAGTGTGTATTCGGTGTCCCGTCTAGCAAGCTGTTGGGGTTCCTGGTGTCGCACAGAGGAATTGAGGCCAACCCAGAAAAGGTTAAGGCGATAGAAAGGATGAGCCCACCCAAACTCTCAAGGAAATGCAAAAGCTGGCATGCTATGTGAGCTTGCTTGGGCGCTTCATGTCGGTGTCAAAACCGGCGGATCTCGGGTAGAGGGTCCCGAACTGGGCGTCTAAGGCTAATGGTAACAGGAGGCGGGGAACACAATGTTTACCCAGGTTCGGGCCCTCTCGATGGAGGTAATACCCTACTTCCTGCTTGATTGATCTTGATGATATGAGTATTACAAGAGTTGATCTACCACGAGATCGTAGAGGCTAAACCCTAGAAGCTAGCCTATGGTTGTGATTGTTGTTGTCCTACGGACTAAACCCTTCGGTTTATATAGACACCGGAGGGGGATAGGGTTACACAGAGTCAGCTATAGAGAAAGGAATCTTCATATCTTAACCACCAACTTGCCTTCCACGCAAAGAAGAGTCCCATCCGGACACGGGACGAAGTCTTCTATCTTGTATCTTCATAGTCCAACAGTCTGGCATATGTATATAGTCCGGCTGTCCGAGGACCCCTTAATCCAGGACTCCCTCACTTCATCTCCAAGCTAGGCGAGCGCGCCCTCCCGTTCTTCAAGCTGATGAAGAGGAAGGGACCGTTCGAATGGACTCCAGAGGCCGACGCGGCTTTCCAAGGCCTCAAAAAGTACCTCACCAGCCCACCGGTGATGGTAGCGCCTCGCCCTCTTGAGCCCCTGGTGCTTTACCTGGCCTCCACACC
Source organism: Aegilops speltoides (assembly GCA_021437245.1). Classification (NCBI taxonomy): domain Eukaryota; kingdom Viridiplantae; phylum Streptophyta; class Magnoliopsida; order Poales; family Poaceae; genus Aegilops; species Aegilops speltoides. The sequence goes on from CM038142.1 coordinate 369,164,140, forward strand.
TCACTCGGCCAGTGCGGCGTTCGTGGCATTCCATGAAGAGCATGCATCCAAGGGTGTGCGGCGCGGGGCCACGCACCTGCCCAAGGTGTCGTGACCTCAGGACGGCGTGCCTGAGGCCTCAGCCGCATCGTTAGGAGATGGGGCTCCTGAAGTCGGGGTCCCTGAGGAAAAAAGTGCCCCCCTGAGGGCGAGGCTCCTGAAGCTCCACCACCTCAAGAAGAGAAAGACTTGGCGGACACTTCCTCCCCCGTAGAGCATCCCTTTTACTTCATCAGCACTATACTGCATGACACGCGGGCACGTTACCCCATGCTGCAGAAGCTCCTCCTTTCACTCCTCGTCGCTTACAGGAAGTTGCGTCCCTACTTCGAAGGCCACCCTATCAAGGTCGTCTCGGCCTACCCCCTGGAGAGGGTGCCTCGAAGCCCCAACGCCGCAGGCATTCCAGCTGGAATTCAGCACCACCCGAGTCGTCAAGGGCACAGCCCTCGTTGACTTTGTGGTTGAATGGACTAACGCACCAAGCCAAGAAGTAGGTGAGGACCGCTCTCTCGCCCCAGGAGACGAAACACCTGACGGCTGGGTCATGTACTTCGAGGGTGCATTCGCACGACAAGGTGATGGAGCCGTGCTTATCTCGCCCACCCAAGACAAGCTCTACTATGTCGTGCAGCTCTGCTTCCAGCACGGCAACAAGGTCTCCAACAACATCGCCGAATTTGAAGGCCTGATCGTCGGGCTCAAGGCCGCGGTTGCCCTGAGGGTCAGGCGCCTCACCATCAGGGGTGACTCCCAGCTCCTCGTCAACTTATCCAACAAGGAGTATACGCCAAAGGACGAGCAAATGGAGGCATACCTCGAAGAGGTACGCAAAATTTAGAAGCAACTCTTAGGTTTGGAATTGCAGCACGTACCGCGCGGCACAAACAAGGAGGCTGACCACATTGCCAAGAGGGCATCCCAGCGCCTCCCCTAGGAGCCTGGTGTCTTTGAGGAGCGGCTCTTCAGGCCGTCGGTAGCTCCCCCCGTTCCCGAGCCGGTGCTGCCTCGGGAGGAGCTGCCCGCGGCACCCACCATGGGCGCCCCGGCCTATGGCCCGGCTTCACGGGCCCGTCTGCTCCTCGAGCTTGAGCCTCAGGTGGGGTGCTGGACCAAGGAATTCAAGGCGTACCTGCTTCAGGGTACCCTGCTGGAGAAGGAGGAGGATGCAGAGCGGGTGGCCCGCTAGGCCACCGCGTACTGCATCTAGGACGACGAGCTCTACCGAAGGCACCCGAACGACGTCTCCCTATGGTGCATCTCCAAGGAGCAGGTGTGCGAGCTGCTGGACGATATTCACGGTGGGGATTGCAGGCATCACTCCTCATCATGCACCCTCATGGGCAAGGCATCCGCAGTGGGTTCTACTGGCCCACGGTGCTCAACGACGCCGCTGAACTGGTAAGATCTTGTGAAGCATGTCGATTCCATGCTAAGCATATCCACCAGCCTGCTCAGGGCCTCCAAACCATCCCTCTCTCGTGGCCATTTGCGGTCTGGGGGTTGGACATCTTGGGCCTGTTTCCTCGAGCGCCCGAGGGCTACCGCTACCTCTACGTCGCCATCGACAAGTTCACCAAATGGGCGGAGGTGGAAGCTGTCTGCACCATCCCGGCCGGCTCTGCAATCAAGTTCATCAAAGGCCTCGTGAGCCACTTCGGGGTGCCCAACCGCATCATCACCGATAATGGATCCCAGTTCACGAGTAACCTGTTTAAAACATATTGTGCTAATCTTGGGACACAGATATGCTACGCTTCAGTGGCGCACCCGCGGAGCAATGGCCAGGCTTAGCGCGCCAACACGGAGGTCTTGAGGGGCCTCAAGGCAAGGAGCTTCAAGAAGGAGCTCAAGGCTTGTGGCAGAGGCTGGCTTGATGAACTCCTGTCCGTGCTGTGGTCCATCCACACCACCGCAACCAAGACTACAGGCGAGACCCCGTTCTTTTCCTCGTCTACAGAGCTGAGGCGGTCCTCCCTCATGAGGCCAGGCATCGCTCCCCGCGGGTCCTGGCATTCGATGAGGCACATCGGGACGCCTCACGAGGGATGGACCTCGTGTTGGGGGAGGAACGTCGTCGCCAAACCTCGCTCGGAGCTATGAGGTACCAGCAGGCGCTGTGGCGGTACCATCGCTGCAACATTCGTTTCGGGACCCTAGAGGTGGGTGACCTCGTCCTGAGCCGGGTGCTCTCTAGGGAAGGGCTTCACAAGCTCTCCCCCATGTGGGAGGGCCCGTTCAGGATCGCCTGTGTCTCCAGGCCTGGCGCCGCGCACCTGGAGACGCAGGACGGGGTCCCCATCTAGAACGCCTGGAACATCCAGCACCTTCGGAAGTTCTACCCGTAAAGAGGGCTCCGCGCCTCTGAAGGTCTCCGCTCATGACACTCTCACGTAATAATGAGTTGGGGCTGTACACGCCCCGGAGTCTCCTGAGTGTCGCCCTTGGGCCTCACGGAGGCTCCCACCCACGTCCTAGTGGCAGCACTTAGCTCTGCGCTGGTGAGAAGACTAGCATAGGTGCCGGACGCGGCTGTTCTTTTGCTTGCTTTTTGTATCTGATTTGCGACTTCTTGAATAGAATATGGAGTTTCAGCGTCTCTTTTTGAGGGTTGGGAATTCTTCTTCTTGCCTCGTTCGTTCTCTCAGGCCTTGCCTCAGGAGGAGTGTTAGTTGCCCGTCGCTCCTCCTCGTGCGTCCTGCGCACGGGGGCTGGGAAGGTGTGTGCGCTTTAGGCCTGCCCGCGAACACACCTTCTAAAGCCTCAGTCCCTGGCCTTGTGGTGTATCTGTCCTTGTGCGACGCTCTCGAACGAGCTCGTAGGAACTACGCCTCCAGGGCCTTCTAGTCCTACAACTGCAAAGGGCCCCCTCCTGAGGCCTGGTGAACTTGGGTCACCTCTCGACAAGGAGCACCCCTGTGGCGTGGAAGTTCATCACAGGAACCCTAATCTAAGTTATCCAAATCACAATCAATGGCAACACGAGTATCAGGAGGAAGCATAGAAATAATAACATAACGGCGCAAGCGCCATAGTCCATTACACACCCTAGTAGCGCCTCCTGCTTATTCTTTTTTTTTTGCAGTAGAAAGAAAAGAACAAAAGCAAGTGCACAATGACGGCAGCTCCTGATGCCCGGCACTAGAAGCGCCCGGGCTCACTCAGAGTCCTCCTCCCGCTTCACCGTGGCGTGGCGGTGACGCAGCTCGTCTCCCCTCCTGGTACGGGCTCAGCGACGCAGCGGCTCATCAGAGTCGTTGTCGCTGGAGCTGTCCACAGAGGAGAAGCCGCCACCGCTGAGGCGGCATGACCATCGCCAAGGGCGAGGTCATCACCAACGACAACGCCACCCCTTCGTCTGCCGTCATCATCACCATCGTCGTTGTTGTCGCTATCCGGGCAGCACCCTATGCGCGGGCCGTCCTCCCTGAAGATCCTCACGTAGAGGGCCGCGACGACATCATACCTGATGTGGAGGGTGCACCTCCCGTGCAGGTCCCATGCGCGGGCAAATGACTGCCACCTGTGGTTCAGGAACACGTTGGCAGCTGCTGTGACCTCGGCCTCACCCATGAGGCCTTGCTGCAGCAGCCATCGGCCTGAAGCCAGAAGCCACTAGGTCCCCCGTCCGGCAACGCGCTCGCGAAGAAGCGCGGGAGACAGAGCCAGGCGCCTGCGGGCCTCTCCGCCCACACGATGAACTCCAGGGCCATGTCGACTGAGTGGGACCATGACTGTGGTGGCCGGATGGCCACCGCGTGCCTCGCCTCCTCACAGCGGTTTCCCTGACCACGCCGGCTTCTATCGCAGGAGGACGTTCCCCCAAGACCGCCGGAGGCAGCGCCAACCTCTGTGGGAGGACGCCCACACCTGCGGGGAGCCGCTGCCGGCATCGCAGCATACTTGCGGGGGCGTCCGCGACCCCTCTTGGGCGGGGGCGAGTCCGGTCCCTCCTTAGGGGCCTTTCCCTTCTTCGCGGCCGAGAACCTCCTCGTCAGCGCCATGGATGCTCTAGTGAGGTGATGCAGCGAGAGGAAGGAGAAGCAAGAGGCGAGAAGACAAAGATGAGCAAGGGGCTCTACCCGCTCCCCCCATTTATAACCCAAGGGAGGTCAATCGTCGGCCTCCCACGATCTCGAGTAATGATGGCTTCCTCTGCATGCAGCAGGCAGTTGTCAAGTCGGACGGTTGCCGAGATAGCATGGCAAAGCGGAGGCTCCCACATCTTATCAAGTGCCATGCGTCAACCCAGTCCGCAGGTGATTGGGGCCCACGGCATTCCGCACTTGCCCTTTGGCTTCGCCTCGAAGCCAAGTGCGAGCGCGCCTCCTGGGGGATACTATCGACGTTCTGGGAACGGGGGTACCCAGACTTGCCTGCCTGCGGCCCACAACATGGCTCCATCGACGGCCTGGTACGGCATGTCTTCAGCGACGACAAGACAAGATCCTCGCGAGGGGCCAAGCCTCGTGAGGCGGGCGGCAGCAAGACCTCCTGAAGGAGCAGCCACCTGATGGGCGGATATTTCTATGTAGGCACTCACCTCATGAGGATGAGGTGACATCAGCCATGACGACCAAGGCCAGGCGCGCGCCAGCGGGCGCAGAGCGGCAGGTTTCCTCTTTGGTGCTAAGGAGGCAAGCGTAGGTGCTGAGTCCCAAGGAATCAGCCAAAGGTTGCCATTTGCGTGCAACAAGACCAGGACCGCCAGAACGGCAGGATGGATTTCATCGTCGAGCCCACCATGATGTCATGATCAGAACCTTTGCAGATGAAGACCACCTTTCATCAGGATCAAATGTACTACAGGCGTGTTTGGTTGCCCACATCGAGCCCAACCAGGCCCGCGCGGGAAGGAAGAGGCCTGTTTGGTTGCCTGGTTTCACTGTTGGGCCTGCATCGCACGCTTCTCAAAGCATCCCAAAGCTTGGCTCACTGGAAACGCTCGGATCGGTAGTTTCTCGCGAGCCAGGATGAGTGGGGCGCGAGGTCGCATGGGCGGGTGCGAGAGGGATGGCGGGAGATGGAAATCTAACGCGTCGTCCCGGTGCCAAATCTAGCCTCACCCCCCCCCCTTTCACTGCTCATCCATAGCCACTACCCCCTTTCTTCCCTACTGCCTCACCACCTGCGGTGGCTGCGATTTCAGATCTGCGCTAGAGGCGGCGGCGGCGAAAGAGGCGGCGGCGTTTGCGGCGGATCTAGTGCTCCCCTTGTTGTTGGCCACCGTCTGGTCGACCTAGTCTGTGCCATGGCTCCTCCTACGCCATCCTCTTCTCTGATGCTGGTAAGCAGCACCCCTTCCCCCTTTGTTAGCTCAGTGGTTAGGCTATTAGGCTAGGTGTAGAGTCGATTTCCCACTGAATGAACCGTCGATGTCGACTCGGTTATGAACACACGGATGAGGCTGATAATCTAGGCAGTAGCACTGATTAGTGTGATTCAGGCATGGGTCATGTTCATGCACAAGAGAGTTGTTCGTCATGCTGGGAGACCTTTGATCCGCTATGGTCCATTGTTTCCCCGGGAACAGGAGAGGATCCAAAATCTGAAGTACATCTACAACTGCAATGACGTCGAGGCTCCATGGATGCTTCGAATGAAAAGAGCACCATTTGCCAGGCTTGTCGAGACCTTCAGGAGCAGGGGGCTGCTACAAGATAGCATCAACACCAGTGTCGAAGAGCAAGTGGCCATGTTCCTCCATGTTGTTGGCCATAACCAGAGGTTCGAGGTCATTCACAACATGTTCAGGAGATCAATGGAGACCATCTCTAGGTACTTCAAGCAAGTGCTTTTTGCTATTAGGGAGCTTAGAGGAGAGATGATCAGGAGACCATCTGGTCAGACTCCACCCAAGATTCGTGAAAGCCCAAGATGGTATCCATACTTCAAGGTGAGCATTGGCAATATACACTATTCATTGCTTGATATGCCTGTATTGTTCAAGTTGAGCACTAACACAGGCTTGTGATGCCATTTTCAGGATTGCATTGGAACAATAGATGGTACTCATGTCACTACCAGAGTTCCTAGGTCACAGTCTGCAGCATACAGGGGGGAAGCACTACACAAGCCAGATGTGCTTGCTGCTATTGACTTTGATCTAAAGTTCGCACATGTGCTGGCTGGGAGGGGTCAGCACATGACGCTAACATTCTCACTGACAGCATGAGTCGACTTGATGGGATCAACATACTCGACGGCAAGTTCTACCTTGGAGATGCTAGCTATGCATGTCGGTCGGTATTCTTCCACCCTTCAGGAAAACCAGGTACCATCTCAACAAGTTCTCTGGTAGGAACTATCCTAGGACTACACAAGAGCTGTTCAATATCAGACACTCCAGCCTTAGAGTAACTATTGAGAGGGCATTTGGAGCTCTGAAGAATAGGTTTAAGATCCTGGATCAGAAGCCATTCCACCCATACTCCACTCAGGTTAAGCTAGTTCTTGCTTGTTGCATTCTGCATAACTGGATCCTCCAGTGGGGCTTTGATGAACACGTGCTCGAGGAAGAAGAGGTTGAGCCTGACGATGTTGTTAGCTCCGGCCATGGTGTGGAGGCATTTGAAGGAAATATGCCCTAGAGGCAATAATAAAGTTATTATTTATTCCTCATATCATGATAAATGTTTATTATTCATGCTAGAATTGTATTATCCGGAAACATGATACATGTGTGAATACATAGACAAAACTATAGTCACTAGTATGCCTCTACTTGACTATCTCATTAATCAAAGATGGTTATGTTTCCTGACCATTGACATGTGTTGTCATTTGATTAATGAGATCACATCATTAGGAGAATGATGTGATTGACATGACCCATTCTGTTAGCTTAGCACTTGATCGTTTAGTATTCTGCTATTGCTTCCTTCATGACTTATACATGTTCCTGTAACTATGAGGATTGTGCAACTCCCATTTACCGGAGGAACACTTTGTGTGCTACCAAACGTCACAACGTAACTGGGTGATTATAAAGGAGTACTACAGGTGTCTCCGAAGGTACATGTTGGGTTGGCATAATTCGAGATTAGGATTTGTCACTCCGATTGTCGGAGAGGTATCTCTGGGCCCTCTCGGTAATACTCATCACCTAAGCCTTGCAAGCATGTAACTAATGAGTTAGTTATGAGATGGCGTACACGGAGCGAGTAAAGAGACTTGCGGTAACGAGATTGAACTAGGTATTGGATACCGACGATCAAATCTCGGGCAAGTAACATACCGATGACAAAGGAACAACGTATGTTGTTCAGGCGGTTTGACCGATAAAGATCTTCGTAGAATATGTAGGAACCAATATGGGCATCCAGGTCCTGCTATTGGTTATTGACCAGAGACGTGTCTCGGTCATGTCTACATTGTTCTCGAACCGTAGGGTCCCGCACGCAAGGTTTCGATGACAGTTATATTATGAGTTTATGTATTTTGATGTACCGAAGTTTGTTCGGAGTCCCGGATGTGATCACGGACATGACGAGGAGTCTCGAAATGGTTGAGACATAAAGATTGATATATTGGACGGATATATTTGGACACCGGAAAGGTTCCGGGAGAGTTTGGGAATATACCGGAGCTCGGAGGTTCTGGAACCCCGGTAAGTATATGGGCCTTATTGGGCCCTATTGGAAGGAGGAGAAGGAGCAAGGAGGCGCCCCCAAGCCCAATCCGATTGGGCGGGGGGGCCCCTTTTCCTTCTCTCCTTCCCCCTCTTCCTTCCTACTACTACTCCTTCCTTCCCCCTCCATCTTGGATTAGGAAAAGGAGGGGAAACCTACTTGGAGTAGGTTTCCCCCCCTATGGCGCGCCTCCCCCTTGGGCCGGCCACCTCCTCCCTCCCTCCTTTATATACGGGGGTAGGGGGCACCCTAGACACACAAGTTGATCATTGAGATTGTTCCTTAGCCGTGTGCGGTGCCCCCCTCCACAATATTACACCTCGGTCATATTGTAGCGGTGCTTAGGCGAAGCCCTGCGACAGGAGAACATCAAGATCGTCACCACGCCGTCGTGCTGACAGAACTCCCCCCCCCTGCGCCTCTGCTGGATCGGAGATCGGGGGTGTGTCATCGAGCTATACATGTGTTAAGAACTCGGAGGTGCTGGAGTAACGGTGCTTGGATCGGTTGGACCGGGAGGACGTACGACTACTTCCTCTACGTTGCGTCAATGCTTCCGCTTCGGTCTACGAGGGTACATAGACAACACTCTCCCCTCTCGTTGCTATGCATCACCATGATCTTGTGTGTGCGTAGGAAATTTTTTGAAATTACTACGTTCCCCAACAGTGGCATCCGAGCCTAGGTTTTATGCGTTGATGTTATATGCACGAGTAGAACACAAGTGAGTTGTGGACGATATAAGTCATCCGCCTACCAAGCATGTCATACTTTGGTTCAGCGGTATTGTGAGATGAAGCGGCCGGACCGACATTACGCGTACACTTACGCGAGACTGGTTTCACCGTTACGAGCACTCGTGCTTAAAGGTGGCTGGCGGGTGTCTGTCTCTCTCACTTTAGTTGAACCGAGTGTGGCTACGCCCGGTCCTTGTGAAGGTTAAAATGGAGTCTATTTGACAAACTATCGTTGTGGTTTTGAGGCGTAGGTAAGAACGGTTCTTGCAAAGCCCGTAGCAGCCACGTAAAATTTGCAACAACAAAGTAGAGGACGTCTAACTTGTTTTTGCAGGGCATGTTGTGATGTGATATGGTCAAGACGTGATGCTATATTTTATTGTATGAGATGATCATGTTTTGTAACCGAAGTTATCGGCAACTGGCAGGAGCCATATGGTTGTCGCTTTATTGTATGAAATGCAACGCATCTGTAATTGCTTTACTTTATCACTAAGCGGTAGCGATAGTCGTAGAAGCAATAGATGGCGTAAACGACAACGATGCTACGATGGAGATCAAGGTGTCGCGCCGGTGACGATGGTGATCACGACGGTGCTTCGGAGATGGAGATCACAAGCACAAGATGATGATGGCCATATCATATCACTTATATTGATTGCATGTGATGTTTATCCTTTATGCATCTTATCTTGCTTTGATTGACGGTAGCATTTTAAGATGATCTCTCACTAATTATCGTGAAGTGTTCTCCCGAGTATGCACCGTTGTGAAAGTTCTTCGTCTTTGAGACACCACGTGATGATCGGGTGTGATAGGATCTACGTTCAAATACAACGGGTGCAAAACAGTTGCACACGCTGAATACTCGAGTTATACTTGACGAGCCTAGCATATCAGATATGGCCTCGGAACACGGAGACCGAAGGTCGGCGTGAATCATATAGTAGATATGATCAACATAGAGATGTTCACCATTGAAACTACTCCATCTCACGTGATGATTGGACATGGTTTAGTTGATTTGGATCACGTGATCACTTAGATGACTAGAGAGATGTCTGTCTAAGTGGGAGTTCTTAAGTAATATGATTAATTGAACTTAAATTTATCATGAACTTAGTACCGATAGTATTTTGCTTGTGCGTGTTTGTTTGTAGATAGATGGCTCGTCTTTGTTGTTCCGTTGAATTTTAATGTGTTCCTTGAGAAAGCAAAGTTGAAAGATGATGGTAGCAATTACACGGATCGGGTCCGTAACTTCGAGGATTATCCTCATTCTGCACAGAAGAGTTACGTCTGGAAGCACCGCTGGGTGCGAACTTCTGCTGGCTTGATGTAACCGACGACGTTAAGAACGTCTGGCGAGCAAAGCGATGACTACTCTATAGTTCGATGTGCCATGCTTTACGGCTTAGAACCAGGTCTTCAACGACGTTTTGAGCGTCATGGAGCATATGAGATGTTCCGGAGTTGAAGTTAATATTTCAAGCAAATGCCCGGATTGAGAGATATGAAGTCTCCAATAAGTTCTACACTGCAAGATGGAGGAGAATGTTGGGGAAGCGTTGCGAGAAAATTAAAATTTTTCCTACGGTTTCACCAAGATCCATCTATGAGTTCATCTAAGCAACGAGTAAGCGGAGAGAGTTTGCATCTACATACCACTTGTAGATCGCGTGCGGAAGCTTGCTTGGTGATGATGGAGTCGTACTCGAACGTGATTCAGATCACCGATGCCAAGTGCTGAGCGGACAGCACCTCCGCGTTCAACACACGTGCGGGACGAGCGACGTCTCCTCCTTCTTGATCCAGCAAGGGAAGGAGAGGTTGAGGAAGACAAGACCACCGGCAAAGACGACGGCGTGGTGATGGTGGTGAAGCGATACTCGGCGTGGCTTCACGAGCTCTACGGAGGAGGAGATGTGTTGGGAGGGAGGGCTGCGCCTTGGGAGATGTGTACAGCAGCCCCCCCCCCCTTTATATAGGCCCCGGTGGCGGCCCCTAGAGATCCAATCTCAAGGGGGCGGCCAGGGGTGGAGTGCCCCCAAGCCGGTGGGGCGCCCCCCCTAGGGTTTCAACCCTAGGCGTAGGGTGGGCCTGAGGCGCACCAGCCCCGTGGGCTGGTTCCTTCCCCTATGGCCCATGGGGCCCTCAGGGATGGGTGGCCCCACCGGTGGACCAGGACCCTTAGGTGGTCCCGTGCTTTGCTGTAACCCCAAACTTTCCCGATGGCGAAACACCACTTCCTATATATTATTCTTTACCTCCGGACCCTTCCGAACTCCTCGTGACGTCAGGGATCTCATCCGGACTCGAACAACATTCGGTATTCACATACTAGTCTTCCTACTAACCCTAGCGCCACCGAACCTTAAGTGTGTAGACCCTACGGGTTCGGGAGACACGCAGACATGACCGAGACGACTCTCGGGCAATAACCAACAGCGGGATCTGGATACCCATGTTGGCTCCCACATGCTCCTCGATGATTTCATCGGTTGAACCACGATGTCGAGGATTCTATCAAACCACGTATGCAATTCCCTTTGTCAATCGATGCGTTACTTGCGAGACTCGATCGTCGGTATCCCAATACCTCGTTCGGTCTCGTTATCGCAAGTCACTTTACTCGCATCCGTAATGCATGATCCGTGGCCAACACCTTGGTCACATTGAGCTCATTATGATGATGCATTACCGAGTGGGCCAGAGATACCTCTCCGTCATACGGAGTGACAAATCGATCTCGATCCATGTCAACCCAAGATACTTTCGGAGATACCGTAATGCACCTTTATAGTCACCCGATTCGTTGTGACGTTTGATACACCAAGGCACTCCTACGGTAACCGGAGTTACACGATCTCATGGTCGAAGGAATAGATACTTGACATTGGCAAAGCTTCTAGCAAGCGAACTATACGATCTCTTATGCTATGCTTATGATTGGGTCTTGTCCATCACATCATTCTCCTAATGATGTGATCCGTTATCAACGACATCCAATGTCCATAGTCGAAACCATGACCATCTATTGATCTGTGGGCTAGTCGACTAGAGGCTCACTAGGGACATATTGGGGTCTAAGTGTTCACACGTGTATTATGATTTCCGGATAACACGCTTATAGCATGAACAAAAGACAATTATCATGAACATTGAAATATAATAATACTTTTATTATTGCCTCTAGGGCATATTTCCAACATCTCCCACTTGCACTAGAGTCACTAATCTAGTTACATTGTGATGAATCGAACACCCATAGAGTTCGGTGTTGATCATGTTTTGCACTGAGAGAGGTTTAGTCAGCGGATCTGCGACATTCAGATCCGTGTGCACTTTGCAAATCTCTATGTCTCCATCTTGAACATTTTCACGGATGGAGTTGAAACGACGCTTGATGTGCTGGTCTTCTTGTGAAACACAGGCTCCTTTGCAAGGGCAATAGCTCGGTGTTGTCACAGAAGAGTTTGATCGGCCCGACGCATTGGGTATGACTCCTAGGTCGGTGATGAACTCCTTCACCCAAATTGCTTCATCGCTGCCTCCGAGGCTGCCATGTACTCCGCTTCACACGTAGATCCCGCCACGACGCTCTGCTTGCAGTTGCACCACCATCTTGCTCCACCATTCAACATATACACGTATCCGGTTTGTGACTTAGAGTCATCGGATCCGAGTCGAAGCTAAGCGTCGGCGTAACCCTTCTGACGAGCTCTTCGTCTCCTCCATAAGCGAAACATGTCCTTTGTCCTTTTCGGTACTTCAGGATATTCTTGACCGCTGTCCGGTGTTCCTTGCGGGATTACTTTGGTATCTTGCAACCAAACTTACGGCAAGGTTTACATCAGTGCAGTACACAGCATGGCATACATAATAGATCCTATGGCTGAAGCATAGGGATGACACTCATCTCTTCTTTATCTTTTGCCGTGGTGGGTGGTCGAGTGAGCTCAGTTTCACACCTTGTAACATAGGCAAGAACCCTTCTTGGACTGATCCATTTTGAACCTCTTCAAAATTTTATCAAGGTATGTGCTTTGTGAAAGACCTATGAGGCGTCTCGATCTATCCTATAGATCTTGATGCCTAATATATAAGCAGCTTCTCCAAGGTCCTTCATTGAAAAACACTTGTTCAAGTAGGCCTTAATGCTGTCGAAGTTTTGTATCATTTCCCATCAAGAGTATGTCATCTACATATAATAGGAGAAATGCTCTGAGCTCCCACTCACTTTCTTGTAAACGCAGGCTTCTCCATAAGTCTGCGTAAACCAAACGCTTTGATCATCTCATTAAAGCGAATGTTCCAACTCGAGATGCTTGCACCAGTCCATAAATGGATCATTGGAGCTTGCATACTTTGTTAGCGTTCGAGGATCGACAAAACCTTCCGGCTGCATCATATACAGCTCTTCCTTAAGATGTCCGTTAAGGAATGCCGTTTTGGCGTCCATCGCCATATCTCATAATCATAGTATGCGGCAATTGCTAACATGATTGGACGGACTTAAGCTTCGCCACGGAGAGAATGTCTCGTCGTAGTCAATCCCTTGAACTTGTCGATAACCCTTAGCGACAAGTCGAGCTTTATAAATGGTGACATTTCCATCGCGTCCGTCTTCTTCTTAAAAATCCATTTATTTTCTATCGCTCGCCGATCATCGGGCAAGTCTGTCAAAGTCCATACTTTGTTTTCATACATGGATTCTATCTCGGATTTCATGGCCTCAAGCCATTTGTTGGAATCCGGGTCCGCCATCGCTTCTTCATAGTTCGAAGGTTCATTGTTGTCTAGCAACATGATTTCCATGACAGGTTGCCGTACCACTGCAGTGCGGGCGTGTCCTTGTGGACCTTGAAGTTCAAGAGTAACTTGATCCAAGTATCTTGACCATCATCAATGATTTCCTCTTGATTGGTGTGGGCATTACAGGAACGGTTTCCTGCGCGGCACCACTTTCCCGTTCGAGAGGTAGTACTTCATCGAGTTCTACTTTCCTCCCACTTACTTCTTTCGAGAGAAACTCTTTCTCTAGAAAGCATCCGTTCTTGGCAACAAAGACTTTGCCTTGGATCTTAAGTAGAAGGTATACCCGACAGTTTCCTTAGGGTATCCTATGAATACGCATTTTTCCGACTTGGGTTCGAGCTTTTCAGGTTGAAGTTTCTTGACATAAGCATCGCATCCCCAAACTTTCGAAAGCGACGACTTAGGTTTCTTCCCAAACCATAATTCATACGGTGTCGTCTCAGCGGATTTAGACGGAGCCCTATTTAAAGTGAATGTAGCTGTCTCTAGGCGTATCCCCAAAATGCGAGTGGTAAATCGGTAAGAGACATCATAGACCGCACCATATCCAATAGAGTGCGATTCGACGTTCGGACACACCGTTTATTTGAGGTGTTCAGCGGCGTGAGTTGTGAAACGATTCCACATTTTCTTAAGTGTGTGCCAAATTCGTGACTTAAATATTCTCCTCCACGATCGATCGTAGGAACTTTATCTTTCGGTCACGTTGATTCTCCACCTCACTCTGAAATTCCTTGAACTTTTCAAAGGTCTCGGACTTGTGTTTCATTAAGTAGACATACCCATATCTACTCAAGTCGTCGGTGAGAGTGAGAACATAACGATATCCTCCATGAGCCTCAACGCTCATTGGACCGCATACATCGGTATGTATGATTTCCAACAAGTTGGTTGCTCGCTCCATTGTTCCGAGAAGCGGAGTCTTGGTCATTTGCCTAAGAGGCATGGTTCGCATGTGTCAAGCGATTCATAATCAAGAGACTCTAAAGTCCATCGGCATGGAGTTTCTTCATGCGCTTGACACCAATGTGACCAAGGCGGCGATGCCACAAGTATGTGGGACTATCGTTATCAACTTTACATCTTTTGGCATCCACACTATGAACATGTGTAATATTACGCTCGAGATTCATTAAGAATAAACCATTGACCATCGGAGCATGACCATAAAACATATCTCTCATATAAATCGAACAACCATTATTCTCGGACTTAAATGAGTAGCCATCTCGTATCAAGCGAGATCCGGATACAATGTTCATGCTCAAACTTGGCACTAAATAACAATTATTGAGGTTTAAAACTAATCCCGTAGGTAAATGTAGAGGCAGCGTGTCGACGGCGATCACATCGACTCTGGAACCATTCCCGACGCAAGATCGTCACCTCGTCCTTCGCCATCTCCGTTTATTCCGCAGCTCTGCTGTGAGTTACAAATATGAGCAACGGCACGGTATCAAATACCGGGAGTTACTACGAGTAATCGGTAAGGTACACATCAATTACATGTATATCAAATATACCTTTGGTGTTGCCGGCCTTCTTATCCGCTAAGTATTTGGGGCAGTTCCGCTTCGATGACCCTTCCCTTGCAATAAAAGCACTCGATCTCAAGCTTGGGTCCATTCTTTGACTTCTTCCGACAGCAGACTTACGGGCGGCAACATCCTTGCCGTCCTTCTTGAAGTTCTTCTTACCCTTGCCTTTCTTGAACTTAGTGGTCTTATTGACCATCAACACTTGATGTTCCTTTTGATTTCAGCCTCACGACCAAAGCATCGAGAACACTTCAGAATGGTCTTTACCATCCCCGCATGTTGTAGTTCATCACAAAGCTCTTGTAGCTTGGTGGGAGCGATGGAGGATTCTGTCAATGACCGCCTCATCCGGGAGGTTTATGTTCATTTGGGTCATACGGTTGTGCAACCCGGACATCTTGAGGATGTGCTCCTTGTGTAACTGTTTTCCTCCATCTTACAAGCTGTAGAACTTGTCGAGATATCATATCTCTCGACCGGGCATGAGCTTGGAAAACTAGTTTCAGCTCTTGAACATCTCATATGCTCCGTGATGCTCAAAACGCTTTTGGAGCCCGGTTCTAAGCTGTAGAGCATGCCGCATCGAACGAGGGAGTAATCATCGAGCGAGTCCGCCAGACGTTCAAATCGTCTTTGATCTTTGGGAGAACAGTGGGTCACCTAACGGTGCTTCTAGGACATCTTGTTTCTTGGCAGCTATGAGGATGATCCTCGGGTTCGGACCCGATCCGTATAGTTCTTGCCATCATCTTTCAGCTTGGTTTTCTCTAGGAGCGTTGAAGTTCATGTTGACATTAGCGTTGGCCATTGATCTACAAGACATATTTGCAAAGGTTTTAGACTAAGTTCATGATAATAAAGTTCTTAATCAAAATTACGAACTCCCACTTAGATTAGACATCCTCTAGTCATCTAAGTGTTACACGATCCGAGTCGACTAGCCCGTGTCCGATCATCACGTGAGACGGACTAGTCATCATCGGTGAACATCTTCATGTTGATCGTATCTTTCATACGACTCGTGTTCGACCTTTCGGTCTCCGTGTTCGAGGCCATGTCCGCACATGCTAGGCTCGTCAAGTTAACCCTAAGTGTTTTCGTGTAAAACTGTCTTACACCCGTTGTATGTGAGCGTAAGGATCCATCACACCCGATCATCACGTGGTGCTTAGAAACGATTTAACTGTAGCAACGGTGCACAGTTAGGGAGAACACTTCTTGAAATTTTATAAGGGATCATCTTATTTACTACCGTCGTCCTAAGTAAACAAGATGTAAAAGCATAATAAACATCACATGCAATTATATAGTTGTGACATGATATGGCCAATATCATCAAGCTCCATTGATCTCCATCTTGGGCTCCATGATCATCCTGTCACCGGCTTGACACCATGATCTCCATCATCATGATCTCCATCATCGTGTCTTCATGAAGTTGTCACGCTAACGACTACTTCTACTTCTATGACTAACGCGTTTAGTAATGAAGTAAAGTAGTTTACATGGCGTTCTTCAATGACACGCAGGTCATACAAAAAATAAAGACAACTCCTATGGCTCTCGCCGGTTGTCATACTCATCGACATGCAAGTCGTGAATCCTATTACAAGAACATGATCTCATACATCACAATTCATCATTCATCACAACTTCGGCCATATCACATCACATGATCAATCGCTGCAAAAACAAGTTAGACGTTCTCTAGTTGTTGTTGCATCTTTACGTGGCTGCGATTGGGTTCTAGCAAGAACGTTTTCTTACCTCGAATCACCACAACGTGATTTTGTCAACTTCTATTTACCCTTCATAAGGGCCTGTTCATCGAATCCGCTGCAACTAAAGTGGGAGAGCAGACACCCGCCGACCACCTTATGCAACTAGTGCATGTCGATCGGTGGAACCGGTCTCACGTAAGCGCACGTGTAAGGTTGGTCCGGCCGCTTCATCCCACAATACCGTTGAGCAAGAAAAGACTAGTAGGGGCAAGTAAGATGACAAGATCAACGCCCACAACAAATTTGTGTTCTACTCGTGCAATAGAGAACTACGCATAGACCTAGCTCATGATGCCTTTGTTGGGGAGCGTTGCGAGAAAATTAAAATTTTTCCTACGGTTTCACCAAGATCCATCTATGAGTTCATCTAAGCAACGAGTAACGGAGAGAGTTTGCATCTACATACCACTTGTAGATCGCGTGCGGAAGCTTGCTTGGTGATGATGGAGTCGTACTCGAGCGTGATTCAGATCACCGATGCCAAGTTTGAGCGGACAGCACCTCCGCGTTCAACACACGTGACGGACGAGCGGCGTCTCCTCCTTCTTGATCCAGCAAGGGAAGGAGAGGTTGAGGAAGACAGCACCACCGGCAAGACGACGGCGTGGTGATGGTGGTGAAGCAATACTCGGCTGTGGCTTCGCCGAGCTCTACGGAGGAGGAGATGTGTTGGGGAGGAGGGCTGCGCCTTGGGAGATGTGTACAGCAGCCCCCTCCCCCCTTTATATAGGCCCCAGGTGGCGGCCCCTAGAGATCCAATCTCAAGGGGGCGGCCAGGGGTGGAGTGCCCCCAAGCCGGTGGGCGCCCCCCCCTAGGGTTTCAACCCTAGGCTAGGAGGTGGGCCTAGGCGCACCAGCCCCTGTGGGCTGGTTCCTTCCCCTATGGCCCATGGGGCCCTCCGGATGGGTGGCCCCACCGGTGGACCCGGGACCCTTAGGTGGTCCCGTGATTTTGCAGTAACCCCGAAACTTTCCCGATGGCCGAAACACCACTTCCTATATATTATTCTTTACCTCCGGACCCTTAGGAACTCCTCGTGACGTCCGGGATCTCATCCGGGACTCCGAACAACATTCGGTATTCACATACTAGTCTTCCTACTAACCCTAGCGTCACCGAACCTTAAGTGTGTAGACCCTACGGGTTCGGGAGACACGCAGACATGACCGAGACGACTCTCGGGCAATAACCAACAGCGGGATCTGGATACCCATGTTGGCTCCTACATGCTCCTCGATGATTTCATCGGTTGAACCACGATGTCGAGGATTCTATCAAACCACGTATGCAATTCCTTTGTCAATCGATGCGTTACTTGCGAGACTCGATCGTCGGTATCCCAATACCTCGTTCAGTCTCGTTATCGCAAGTCACTTTACTCGCATCGTAATGCATGATCCCGTACAACACCTTGGTCACATTGAGCTCATTATGATGATGCATTACCGAGTGGGCCAGAGATACCTCTCCGTCATACGGAGTGACAAATCCCGATCTCGATCCATGTCAACCCAACAGATACTTTCGGAGATACCGTAATGCACCTTTATAGTCACCCGATTCGTTGTGACGTTTGATACACCCAAGGCACTCCTACGGTAACCGGAGTTACACGATCTCATGGTCGAAGGAATAGATACTTGACATTGGCAAAGCTTCTAGCAAACGAACTATCGATCTCTTATGCTATGCTTATGATTGGGTCTTGTCCATCACATCATTCTCCTAATGATGTGATCCGTTATCAACGACATCCAATGTCCATAGTCGAAACCATGACCATCTATTGATCACAACGGGCTAGTCAACTAGAGGCTCACTAGGGACATATTGGGGTCTAAGTGTTCACACGTGTATTATGATTTCCGGATAACACAGTTATAGCATGAACAAAAGACAATTATCATGAACATTGAAATATAATAATACTTTTATTATTGCCTCTAGGGCATATTTCCAACAGAGAACAGTTCTGTCAGTGAGCATATACTCAAAATGTCTGGGTATAATAATCACTTGATTCAACTGGGAGTTAATCTTCCGGATGATAGCGTCATTGACAGAATTCTCCAATCACTGCCACCAAGCTACAAGAGCTTCGTGATGAACTATAATATGCAAGGGATGAACAAGACTATTCCCGAGCTCTTCGCAATGTTGAAAGCCGCGGAGGTAGAAATCAAGAAGGAGCATCAAGTGTTGATGGTCAACAAGACCACTAGTTTCAAGAAGAAGGGCAAAGGGAAGAAGAAGGGGAACTTCAAAAAGAACAGCAAGCAAGTTGCTGCTCAAGAGAAGAAACCCAAGTCAGGACCTAAGCCTAAAACTGAGTGCTTCTATTGCAAGCGATCGACTTTGGAAGCGGAACTGCCCCAAGTATTTGGCGGACAAGAAGGATGGCAAAGTGAACAAAGGTATATATGATATACATGTTATTGATGTGTACCTTACTAATGCTCGCGATAGCTTTGGGTATTTGATATTGGTTACATTGCTAATATTTGCAACTCAAACAGGGACTACGGATTAGCGAAGATTAGCTAAGGACGAGGTGACGATGGCGTGGGAAATGGCTCCAAAGTCGATGTGATCGCGGTCGGCACGCTACCTCTACATCTACCATCGGGATTAGTTTAGACCTGAATAATTGTTATTTGGTGCCTGCGTTAAGCATGAACATTATATCTGGATCTTGTTTGATGCGAGACGGTTATTCATTTAAATCAGAGAATAATGGTTGTTCTATTTATATGAGTAATATCTTTTATGGTCATGCACCCTTGAAGAGTGGTCTATTTTTATTGAATCTCGATAGTAGTGATACACATATTCATAATGTTGAAACCAAAAGATGCAGAGTTGATAATGATAGTGCAACTTATTTGTGGCAATCGCCGTTTAGGTCATATCGGTATAAAACGCATGAAGAAACTCCATCTTGATGGACTTCGGAATCACTTGATTATGAATCACTTGGTACTTGCGAACCATGCCTCATGGGCAAGATGACTAAAACACCGTTCTCCGGATCTATGGAGAGAGCAACAGATTTGTTGGAAATCATACATACAGATGTATGTGGCCCGATGAATGTTGAGGCTCGTGGCGGATATCGTTATTTTCTCACCTTCACAGATGATTTAAGCAGATACGGGTATATCTACTTAATGAAGCACAAGTCTGAAACATTTGAAAAGTTCAAAGAATTTCAGAGTGAAGTAGAAAATCATCATAACAAGAAAATAAAGTTTCTACGATGTGATCGTGGAGGAGAATATTTGAGTTACGAGTTTGGTTTACATTTGAAACAATGCGGAATAGTTTCGCAACTCATGCCACCTGGAACACCACAACGAAATGGTGTGTCCGAACGTCGTAATCGTACTTTACTTGATATGGTATGATCTATGATGTCTCTTACTGATTTACCGCTATCGTTTTGGGGTTATGCTTTAGAGACGGCCGCATTCACATTAAATAGGGCACCATCAAAATCCGTTGAGACGACGCCTTATGAACTGTGGTTTGGCAAGAAACCAAAGTTGTCGTTTCTTAAAGTTTGGGGCTGTGATGCTTATGTGAAAAAACTTCAACCAGATAAGCTCGAACCCAAATCGGAAAAATGTGTCTTCATAGGATACCCAAAGGAGACTATTGGGTACACCTTCTATCACAGATCTGAAGGCAAGATTTTCATTGCTAAATTCGGATCCTTTCTAGAGAAGGAGTTTCTCTCGAAAGAAGTGAGTGGGAGGAAAGTAGAACTTGATGAGATAACTGTATCTACTCCCTTATTGGAAGGTAGTTCATCACAAGAACCAGTTCCTGTGACAACTACACCAATTAGTGAGGAAGCTAATGATATTGATCATGAAACTTCAGATCAAGTTTCTACTGAACCTCGTAGGTCTACCAGAGTAAGATCCGCACCAGAGTGGTACGGCAATCCTATTCTGGAAGTCATGTACTTGACCATGATGAACCTACGAACTATGAGGAAGCGATGATGAGCCCAGATTCCGCAAAATGGCTAGAGGCCATGAAATCTGAGATGGGATCCATGTATGAAAACAAAGTATGGACTTTGGTTGACTTGCCCAATGATCGGCAAGCAATTGAGAATAAATGGATCTTTAAGAAGAAGAAGTGGCGATGGTAATGTTCTTGTCTACAAAGCTCGACTTGTTGCGAAAGGTTTTCGACAAGTTCAAGGAGTTGACTACGATGAGACTTTCTCACCCGTAGTGATGCTTAAGTCTGTCCGAATCATGTTGGCTATTGCTGCATTTCATGATTATGAAATTTGGCGAGATGGATGTCAAGGCGCATTCTTGAATGGATTTCTAGAAGAAGAGTTGTATATGATGCAGCCGGAAGGTTTTGTTGATCCAAAAGGTGCTAACAAAGTGTGCAAGCTCCATTGTTCCATTTATGGACTGGTGCAAGCATCTCGGAGTTGGAATAAACGCTTTGATAGTGTGATCAAAGCATATGGTTTTATCTGAGACTTTTGGAGAAGCTCTGTATTTACAAGAGAGTGAGTGGGAGCTCAGTAGCATTTCTAGTTTTATATGTTGATGACATATTGTTAATTGGAAATGATATAGAATTTCTGGATGGCATAAAGGGATACTTGAATAAAAGTTTTTCAATGAAAGATCTCGGTGAAGCTGCTTACATATTGGGCATCAAGATCTATAGAGAGAGATCAAGACGCTTAATAGGACTTTCATAAAGCACATACCTTGACAAGATTTTGAAAAAGTTCAAAATGGATCAGGCAAAGAAAGGATTCTTGCCTGTGCTACAAGGTGTGAAGTTGAGTCAAACTCAATGCCCGACCACAGCAGAAGATAGAGAAAATGAAAAATGTTCCTATGCTTCAGCCATAGGCTCTATCATGTATGCAATCTTGTGTACCGGACGACGTATGCTTAGCAATAAGCTTGGCAGGAAGGTACCAAAGTAATCGAGTGGATCATTGGACAGCGGTCAAGAACATCTGAAATACTTGAAAAGGACTAAGGATATATTTCTCGTATATGGAGGTGACAAAGAGCTAGTCGTAAATGGTTACGTCGATGCAAGCTTTGACACCGATCCGGACGATTCTAAATCGCAAACCGGATCGTGTTTATATTAAGCGGTGGAGCTGTAAGTTGGTGCAGTTCTAAACAAAGCGTCGTGGCGGGATCTACATGTGAAGCGGAGTACATAGCTGCTTCAAGCAGCAAATGAAGGAGTCGGATGAAGGAGTTCATTTCGATCTAGGTGTCATACCTAGTGCATCGGGACCAATGAAGATCTTCGTGACAATCTTGGTGCAATTGCTTTGGCAAAGGAATCCAGATTTCACAAGAGGACCAAGCACATCAAGAGACGCTTCAATTCCATTCGGGACCAAGTCCAAGTGGGAGATGAGAGATTTGCAAGATACATACGGATCTGAATGTTGCGGAACCGTTGACTAAGCCTCTCTCACGAGCAAAACATGATCAGCACCAAGACTCCATGGGTGTTAGAATCATTACCATGTAATCTAGATTATTGACTCTAGTGCAAGTGGGAGATGAAGGAAATATGCCCTAGAGGCAATAATAAAGTTATTATTTATTTCTTCATATCATGATAAATGTTTATTATTCATGCTAGAATTGTATTATCCGGAAACATGATACATGTGTGAATACATAGACAAAACTATAGTCACTAGTATGCCTCTACTTGACTAGCTCATTAATCAAAGATGGTTATGTTTCCTGACCATTGACATGTGTTGTCATTTGATTAATGAGATCACATCATTAGGAGAATGATGTGATTGACATGACCCATCTCGCTAGCTTAGCACTTGATCGTTTAGTATTCTCGCTATTGCTTCCTTCATGACTTATACATGTTCCCTGTAACTATGAGGATTGTGCAACTCCCATTTACCGGAGGAACACTTTGTGTGCTACCAAACATCACAACGAATCGGGTGATTATAAAGGAGTACTACAGGTGTCTCCGAAGGTACATGTTGGGTTGGCATAATTCGAGATTAGGATTTGTCACTCCGATTGTCGGAGAGGTATCTCTGGGCCCTCTCGGTAATACTCATCACCTAAGCCTTGCAAGCATGTAACTAATGAGTTAGTTATGAGATGACGTATTATGGAAGGAGTAAAGAGACTTGCCAGTAACGAGATTGAACTAGGTATTGGATACCGATGATCAAATCTCGGGCAAGTAACATACCGATGACAAAGGGAACAACGTATGTTGTTGTGCGGTTTGACCGATAAAGATCTTCGTAGAATATGTAGGAACCAATATGGGCATCCAGGTCCCGCTATTGGTTATTGACCAGAGACGTGTCTCGGTCATGTCTACATTGTTCTCGAACCGTAGGGTCCGCACGCTTAAGGTTTCGATGGCGATGCTTATATTATGAGTTTATGTATTTTGATGTACCGAAGTTTGTTCGGAGTCCCGGATGTGATCACGGACATGACGAGGAGTCTCGAAATGGTCGACACATAAAGATTGATTTATTGGACGGATATATTTGGACACCGGAAAGGTTCCGGGAGAGTTTGGGAATATACCGGAGCTCCGGGAGGTTACCGGAACCCCCCGGTAAGTATATGGGCCTTATTGGGCCCTATTGGAAGGGAGGGAGAAGGAGCAAGGGAGGGGGCGCCCCCCCCCCCCAAGCCCAATCCGAATTGGGAGGGGGGCCGGCCCCCCCTTTTCCTTCTCTCCTTCCCCCTCTTCCTTCCTACTACTACTCCTTCCTTCCCCCTCCATCTTGGATTAGGAAAGGAGGAAACCTACTTGGAGTAGGTTTCCCCCCCCTATGGCGCCGCCCCCTTGGGCAGCCACCTCCTCCCTCCCTCCTTTATATACGGGGTAGGGGGCACCCTAGACACACAAGTTGATCATTGAGATCGTTCCTTAGCGTGTGCGGTGCCCCCTCCACGATATTACACCTCGGTCATATTGTGGCGGTGCTTAGGCGAAGCCTGCGACAGAGAACATCAAGATCGCCACCACGCCGTCGTCTTGTGAACTCCCCGGCGCCTCTGCTGGATCGGAGATCGGGGTGTGTCATCGAGCTGAGACGTGTCAAGAACTCGGAGGTGCCGGAGTAATGGTGCTTGGATCGGTTGGACCGGAGGACGACGACTACTTCCTCTACGTTGTGTCAACGCTTCGCTTCGATCCACGAGGGCGTAGACAACACTCTCCCCTCTCGTTGCTATGCATCACCATGATCTTGTGTGTGCGTAGGAAAGTTTTTGAAATTACTACGTTCCCCAACAGCATTTGACAATGACACTTGGAAGAACAAAAGGTTGGAGTGGACAGAGGCGATGTGGCTTAACAGAGGTCAGTGCAGGATTTGAAGAAGATGGAAGAAGAAGAAGCGGCAGCAGTAGCAGAAGCACCAGCAGAAGCAAAAGCAGAAGAAAAGTAAGAGGAAGATCTGGTAGCAGCAACACTGATGAACTATCCCCTATTTAGCCAATGGCTCTTAATAATTTGAACTGTCATTTGATAGTAGTTAGGATGAACTGTCATTTGTTTAAGTAGCTAGTGCTACATGTTCAGATTCTGTGTGGTAAGCTCACCGTTAGCTAGAAGTGGTGACAACACCTTGTGCAGGTTGCAACCAAACACCATGTAATATGTGCGCCTAATGCAATGCGGGCAACCAAACGCTGGGTCAAAAATGGTTGTCTCATGAAACTAGGGGCATGCAGGCAACCAAACTATGTGCACCTGCGGTTTTTTGGCCTGCATCCCCTCAAACCGGCTCAATAGAGCCAGGCTCACCAGGCTAGGCTGGATTGGCAATGTAACCAAACACACCCTACTTGTCCCCTTTCAAATTTTGCCACTGTGGGATCCCTTCCCACCTAAGTTTTGAGGAAAGAGGACCGAGGCCACTATAAATATAGCCAGCCACCACCATAGAGGGGATCGAGTCCTTGAGAGGTCGGACCCCCCAAGACCGAATCCCTAGAGCTCATCACAAGAACAAGCCTCCTAAGGTTGTTCTTCCCCTTGTACTAGTTCATCCTCAGCCCCCCACGAGGCTAACCCACCACAAAGCAGGAGTAGGGTTTTACACTACAAGGTGGCCCTAACCTGGGTAAACTGTCGTGTCCATTTCCTTCCTGCTCATCGAGCTAGGTCATGACAGCAGTGAGTCGATTGGCTAGAGAGGTTGAGTTCTTTGCACACACCCCTAAGTTCGAACCTTTCTTGAGTCTGCGGAGTCCGAAATACGACAGAGACTTCAATTCATGAAGGGTAACAGTTGCGTGAGTCCACGGAGGGCTCAACCCATGAAGAGTCCATGAATAAGCAACCTTGTCTATCCCACCATGGCCATCGCCCACGAAGGACTTGCCTCACTTGGGTAGATCTTCACGAAGTAGGCGATCTCCTTGCCCTTACAAACTTCTTGGTTCAACTCCACATCACGATGGAGGCTCCCCAGCGACACCTAACCAATCTAGGAGACACCACTCTCCAAAAGGTAATAGACGGTGTGTTGATGATGAACTCCTTGGTCTTGTACTTCAAATGATAGTCTCCCCAACACTCAGCTCTCTCTCTCTCACACTGATTTGGCTATGGTGGAAGAAGGATTTGAGTGGAAAGCAACCTGGGGAAGGCTAGAAATCAAGGTTCAAATGGTTGGAATGGAATCTCTTGATCTCAACACATGAGTAGGTGGTTCTCTCTCAGAAAATGTATGGTGGAAGTGTAGGCACATTCTGATGGCTCTCCTCAATGAGGAAGAAGGGGTGGAGGGGTATATGTAGCCTCCACATAAAATCCAACAATTACACACTTTTGACCCATCTCGATGGCACCGATTATGAAACTCGGTGGCACCGATCAATACAAAAATATGAACGTTTGAAATCTCGGTGGGACCGACGGGAACAACCCGATGGGACCGATGTCTAGGGCTTAGGGGAAAACTCATCTCGGTGGCACCGATTGGATCATCTCGGTGGGACCGAAGTGAATGCAATGAACAACAGAGAATTAGTCAAGCCAACTCGGTGGGGCCAATTGCAACATCTCGGTGGGACCAAAGTGAATGCAACAAGTCACAGAGCGTTGGCAAGGCCATCTCGGCGAGATTGAGATCTGTATCGGTGTGACCGAATTGTTAGGGTTTCTGGCAGTGGCTATGTCAACATGAACTCGGTGGCTCCGGATGGGAAGTATCGGTGGGGACGAGTTTGAAATTAGGGTTTGGACATATTTGGATATAGAAAGTGGCTGAGGGTTTTGAAGCAATATCACCAAGCATTTGAGCAAGTAGACCATTAAGCAACACCTCATCCCCTTTTAATAGTATTGGCTTTCCTATGGACTCAATATGATCTTGGATCACTTAAATTAAAAATGAAGAGTCTTGAGCTTTTGCCAATCCTTGTCCTTAGCACTTTGAAAGGGTTCCACATCCTTTCTTCCTTGCCACTCCACTGTTGAACTTATCTGAAATGAGCTAGATAAAACTATTAGTCCAACAAGAGATATGTTGACATTAATTACCAAAATTACCCAGGGAGCATTTATGCTTTCAATCTCCCCCTTTTTGGTAATTGATGACAACATACATCAAAGCTTCAAGTAAAAGATAGCATGAGTAGTAAATAAAGAAAGCTTTGGAGAAACATGTAACTAGCATAAGCTCCCCCTACATGTATGCACTCATGTAATGATATAATTGAGAGATGTGTGAATGCACAGAATGCTAGAGTAAGTGATGAGTTATATGTATCTTGGCCATATGCATCAGAGCAAAAGAAGTTTCGTGATATGTACCTTCATGTTTATGAATCCCTCTTGCAAACAATATGTGCAAAAGCAAGAGATCATCATGCACATGAGTGTGATGCATATGCTTACCTTGTGATTTTTGAGCTAACTCTTGAATAAGTAGACTTGAGAAAAAATGGTTAAATAACACAAAAAAACTCCAACCAAGAAGGATTTCAAGATCCACATGAGTACCAAGACTAGGATGACATGTAATGGGTGAGTATCACTGAGTGAGTACTTCATTCGAATATAGGCATGTCCCCAAAGAATTAAGGATTTGCAATTAATTCTAAGGATTTTTCTCCCCAATACATAGATTTTCCTCTCCCCCTGAATCTAACACTGGATAATGGGAGAAGGTAGGGTGAGATAAAATTAGAGGAGAAATAAATAGAATCAAAAGCAAAAATAACTCAATAGAGATAAAGGCTCAAGTAGAATCACTGGCTGACATGTCTTTCCCCTCTTAAAGACATGTGACTTCTCTCCTCTTATGATAATGCATCTCTCTTCCTTTCTTAGAAGAGTTCTATAAGAATAAGCTTTGATGGTCTCCCCCCCCCCTTGACATCAATTTCCAAGAAGGGTAGTTTTCATGGATATGAGTCAAGCAAGTGTGATCCTTAGAGACATAAGTAAGAAGAATGCAGCTCAAGATGCAGATAGAGGGAAAGAATCATTGAGTAGAGCTGAAAGAAATAGGCATTATAAGATGGAAAAAGTTTTCTCAACAGTGAAACCGGTGGCGCCGATTCATTTTAATCGGTGACTCCGAGATAGCGGAGCCACGGGAGGTGCACATTGGTGAGACCGAGTTAGTCCATGTTGGTAGAACCGATGAACTGTGTCCAAGTATAACTCGTGCTTTGATCTGGCCGACAGGCTTGGATCGGTGGAACCGAGTTCAATGCAGAGGAAAGATGTTGTCAAGTCAGCTCACTTGCAATAGAAATTTCACAAAGATTTTTGGGGATTTTTTGCAATGAATTGAACAGAAAAAGGAAAGATCATGAAAAATATAAAGGATCTAGATGAAGTTTTTTTTGATAAATAAATAGAAACACAATGGCAAGAAGAAGTGCAAAATAAACGCAACAAACAAAACAAGATCACTAGAGAACTTCATCTAGAGGTGGTCGGCGACATAGTCACCTATGTTAGAGTATATTGACTCAGGAGTCAAGTGAGATCACTTGATCATAGGTCATACTCATCGTCAAGCTCAAAATGGGGTTGCCTTTTTTCATTTAAGCATTTTGATGTATTCTCATCTTGTTCAGTTACTTTGGCTCATGACTTGGAGCAAAGCTTCTCTAAGATGGAATGACATACCTTGGGTTGTGGTGTTGAACTGGTCATGTAGTTGAACTTGTGGTGGATGCTCAAGATTGACGTGGTCCATCAAAAGTTGGGAGCATCCTTTGGAGTTTTGAAGTTCATCTACCTACATGGGTTAGTTTTTCAAGGAATAGCACTTGTGTATCCAAATTGACCAACATGAGATTCATTATATTGAAATTGTCAAAGGATATGTTGAATGTGTTCATGCTTCCTTGATTTCAACAACCAAAGCTTAGATACTTGGTCATGACAAGATTGCTCAAGATATGAGTGATTTGCAATCTCATAGAATGAGGCTCATCCAAGTACCTACAGTAGTTAGATAACATGCAAAGGTGCAAATATATCCAGGATAAATGATCATCACCATAAGAGAAATGTCAAGGATTAGTCACATATGCTCATGCCTTGCATGTATCCAAGGAGTCTATACTCCAAATTTGAGGCATTAATGATGTTCAACTCACTCCTCAAGCGACAAAATATCTTTTCATCAAGTGATTTTGTGAAGATATCCGCTAATTGCTTGTCGGTACGAACATGCTTAAGATCCATATCTCCTTTAGCAACATGATCACGAATGAAATGATGATGAAATTCAATATGCTTAGTTTGTGAATGTTGCACGGGATTGTGTGCAATCTTAATAGCACTCTCATTGTCACAAAACAATGGAACATGTCTCACATGTATCCCATAATCTTTAAGAGTTTGGGTCATCCAAAGTAATTGAGCACAACATGATCTCGCGGTAATGTATTCAGCTTTGACGGTGGATAAGGATACCGAATTTTGTTTCTTGGAAGACCAAGAGACAAGGGATCTACCAAGAAATTGACATGTACCCGAAGTGAACTTCCTATCAATCTTGTCATCGGCATAGTCCGAGTCAAGATAGCCAACAAGATCAAAAGATGACCTCTTAGGGTACCAAATGCCAGTGTATGAGTCAGATATCTCACTATTCTTTTCGCGGACTTAAGATGGCATTCTTTAGGAGCAGCTTGATATTGTGCACACATGCACACACTTAACATAATATCGGATGGGAGTCACAAAGATATAATAATGAACCAATCATAGATCGGTAAACCTTTTGGTCAACTGGGTTGCCATCCTTCATCAAGTCAAGATGTCTACTAGTAGGCATGGGTGTTTTTATACCTTTGCTTTCTTGCATGTGGAACTTCTTGAAAAGATCCTTGGTATACTTTGTTTGTGAAACAAAGGTACCTTCCTTAGTTTGCTTGATTTGCAAACCAAGGAAAAATTAGAGTTCACTCGTCATAAACATCTCAAACTTCTCCGACATTAACCTTCCAAACTTTTCACTAAAATGAGGGTCAGTAGAACCAAATATGATATCATCCACATAAATTTGGCACACAAATAATTGTCCATCAACCCTTTTAGTAAAAAGTGTAGAATCAATGTTCCCAATTTCAAAGCCTTTTTTTCAATAAGAAACCTAGTCAAGCATTTGTATCAAGCTCTAGGGGCTTGTTCAAGACCATAAAGAGCTTTGTGAAGTTTGCAAACATAATTAGGTCTCTTAGGATTAATAAAGTTGGGAGGTTGTTTAACAAACTTCCTCATCAATTTCACCATTTAGAAAAGCACTTTTAATGTCCATTTGGTATAAGGTGATATCATGGTGATTGGCATAAGCAAGTAAAATGCGAATGGACTCAAGTCTAGCAACGGGGGCATATGTCTCACCATTGTCCATACCTTCGACTTGAGTGTAACCTTGAGCAACGAGACAGGCCTTCATGCATACAACTTGTCCATCCTCATCTTGCTTATTCCGGAACACCCACTTGTTTCCAATGACATTTTGATCATGTTGGCTTTTCAACCAATGTCCATACTTGATTCATGTTGAAGTTGTTTAGCTCTTCGTGCATAGCATTTATCCAATCGGATCCTCAAGGGCTTCTTCTGCCTTCATAGGTTCAATACTATAAATGAATAAGTAATGTTCACAAAAGTTAGCCACATGAGATTTAGAGCGAGTAATTCTCCTGGTGTTGATGTCGTCGAGGATTTGTTCAACGGGATGATTCTTTGAGACTCTTGCTCTAACTCGTGACAGTTTTTGCTTGGGTTGTGGTGGAACAGCCTCATCATCATCATCATCATCATCTTGTTCTTCACTGTTGTTGGCATTTTCATTCGCTTGTGGAGGTGGAGAAGGAGGTCGAGGTGGTTCATCTTGTTGTTCTTCCTCATTTCCTTCGTCTTGATGTTTTCCACTTGTGGATGCTTCCGTGTCAACTTGTGGTTCACCTTGATGTGAAGTTGAGGCTTCCACTTGAATGACGAAGTACTTTCCTTCACCTCCATTGGGTGAATCTTGCCAATAGACAAATCTTGAATTGCTTCTGAGGGATCTTTGTCTCCTACATCAATTGGCAATTGCTCTACTTGCGAGCCGTTAGATTCATCCAACTTCACATCTACCGTCTCTTCAACCTTTCGGGTGAAAATGTTGTACACATGGTAAGTGTGATAGTTTGAGCTGTAACAGAGTAGGAAACTTCATGAGATTTAGGAGCAAACTTTGAACGATGGTGCTTATCAAGAATGTAGCACTTTGAGCCAAAATACTTGAAAGTGTCCAACTTGGGGTTTGTTACCGGTGAGTAGCTCATATGCCGTTTTGCCGAGAAGCTTATGAAGATATAGTCGATTTGTAGCATGAAAAGTTGTCTCAACCGCTTCCGCCCAAAAGTGTCTTGGCATATTGAATTAATAAAGCATCATTCTCGCCATCTCAATAAGAGTCTGGTTCTTCCTTTCAACAATTCCATTTTGTCGAGGTGTGTACGTAGCCAAGAAGTCATGTGAAATCCCTTCTTCACCAAGAAAGGTGTCCACATTGGTGTTCTTGAACTCCGTTCCATTGTCACTTCGAACCTTCTTGATCTTCACTTCAAATTGATTTTGGGCCTTCTTAGCGAAGTTCTTGAAGATCTTTTGGACCTGCGATTTGTCATCAAGAAAGGACACCCACATAAATCTGGAAAAATCATCAACAATGACCAAACCAAAAGAGTTACCACCAAGACTCTTGTAAGCATTGGGACCGAAGAGATCCATGTGAAGTAACTCAAGTGGTCTTCTTGTGGTCATGGTGTTCTTCACGAGATGACTTCCTCCAACTTTTTTTCTGCTTGACAAGCACTACAAAGTCTATCATTGTCAAATATAACATCTTTAACACCAAGGATATGATCACCTTTAATAAGCTTATCAAGATTTCGCATGCCAACATGACCTAACCTTCTATGCCATAACCATTCTTTAGAAGATTTAAAAATTAAACAAGTACGAGGTTGGGCTCTCTTAGTGAAATCAGCAATGTATAGATCACCTCTTCGATGTTGGTAAAGACCATATTATGATTATCTCTACGAAACGCTTGGCAATCTACTTCGGTAAATAAGACATTTAAACCAAAGTCGGCTAGTCTAAATACAGAAAAAATATTGTAACCAAGAGATTCAATGAGCACAACATTTTGAATGGAGCTACCATTGGATATGGCCACCATACCAAGGCCAAGTACCTTACCCTTGGAGTTGTCTCCAAAAGTTACATACTTGCATGGACCATCATTTTTGGCAAGCTCACGGAACATGTCTTTATCTCCGGTCATGTGATCGGTACATCCACTATCAAGAATCCACTCTTTTCCTCCGGCCATATAGTCACGAAGATTAGCCATGAGACTAAGGTTTCTCATAGTTTCCTCATAGTCAATTTCACTTTCTTTGTATTCATCATAATAACCATGCTCAACGTCATCACCATTGCCATGCATGTGATCATCACCTAGATCAAGTGATTCACTAGATTTATGACCATGACAATGTTCAAGTTTATGAATTCTAATTGTCTCCATGATGATGCTACTAATGATCCCAACATCACCCTAGGCACGCATAAGATCACGAAGCTCAAACGAGCATTCATCAAACTTGGGATCACTAGGTTTCCTCTTATGAAAAGCAATGGTATTTTGAAGAATTTCATTAAGATTTTTCAAGGAATAATTTGGAAAGCATTCCTCAAGATAATTCCATATAGTATATGCGCATTCAAAGGTTGGCAAGCAAATAAGCACATTTCTAGGCAATCCTCTAATGATGAGATTGATAGTCCTAAGATTGCGACCCATGTAAGTTACTCATCGAGGGTAGGATGCAAAGGGTCAATGGGAGGCACATAAGGGCTAAGAATATAATTGTTCAAATTATATTCATTGGAAATCTCAAGCATCTCATTTTTCCAAGAACCATAAAACTCCCCATCAAGAATAGGCACTCTATGTCTAATACTCCTGAACGTAGACTCGTCCATCTTCCTCCAATGGCAATCAAACCAAAGCAATGGAGACTAATGCTCCGATGCCAATTGAAAGGATCGAGAAGAGGGGTCTAGAGGGGGGTGATTAGACCCTTAACAAGTAAAAATGGTAGTTTTTAATTTCTTTAAGTTAAGGTGGAGTTTAACACATGTTAAAGGGCATTCAAAAGAAAGCATGACAAGAGTATAGGCAGCAAAAAGGGCAAAGCATGCAATTTG
The DNA here is from genome assembly GCA_021437245.1 of Aegilops speltoides. Taxonomy (NCBI): domain Eukaryota; kingdom Viridiplantae; phylum Streptophyta; class Magnoliopsida; order Poales; family Poaceae; genus Aegilops; species Aegilops speltoides. The sequence goes on from CM038142.1 coordinate 369,196,450, forward strand.
CAAGAATGTAAAGGGATGGGATTGGAGTGAGCAAACGCAATGGAGACGCAGAGAATTTTTGGCGTGGTTCCGATAGATGGTGCTATCGTACGTCCATGTTGATGGAGACTTCAACCCATGAAGGGTAACGGCTGCACAAGTCCACGGAGGGTCCACGAAGAAGCAACCTTGTCTATCCCACCATGGCCATCGCCCATGAAGGACTCCCTCACTTGGGTAGATCTTCGTGAAGTAGGCGATCTCGTTGCCCTTACAAACTTCTTGGTTCAACTCCACATCGTGACAGAGGCTCCCAAGCGACACCTAACCAATCCAGGAGACACCACTCTCCAAAAGGTAATAGCCGGTGTGTTGATGATGAACTCCTTGCTCTTGTGCTTCAAATGATAGTCTCCCCAACACTCAACTCTCTCTCACAGATTTGGCTATGGTGGAAGAAGGATTTGAGTGGGAAGAAACTTGGGGAAGGCTAGAAATCAAGGTTCAAATGGTTGGAATGGAATCTCTTGATCTCAACACGTGAGTAGGTGGTTCTCTCTTAGAAAATGTATGATGGAAGTGTAGGCACATTCTGATGGCTCTCCTCAACGACGAAGAAGGGGTATATATAGCCTCCACACAAAATCCAACCGCTTACACACCATCTCAGTGGCACCAATTATGAAACTCGGTGGCACCGATCAGTACAAAAATATGAATGTTAGGAATCTCGGTGGGACCGGTGGGAACAACTCGATGGGACAGATATGCTAGGGCTTAGGGTAAACTTCATCTCGATGGCACCGCTTGGATCATCTCGGTGGGACCGAGGTGAATGCAATGAGAAATAGAGAATTAGTCAAGCCAACTCGATGGGACCGATTGCAACATCTCGGTGGGACTAAAGTGAATGCAACAAGTCACAGAGCGCTGGCAAGGCCATCTCGGTGAGACCGAGATGCGTATCGGTGTGACCGAATTGTTAGGGTTTCTCACAGTGGTTATGTCAACATGACTTTGGTGGTTCCGGAAGGGAAGTATCGGTGGGGCAGAGCTTGGAGTTAGGGTTTGGACATATTTGGATAGAGAAAGTGGCTGAGGGTTTTGGAGCAATATCATCAAGCATTCGAGCAAGTAGACCATTAAGCAACACCTCACCCCCTTTTAATAGTATTGGCGTCAAATGATAGTCTCCCCAACACTCAACTCTCTCTCACATATTTGACTATGGTGGAAGAAGGATTTGAGTGGAAAGCAACTTGGGGAAGGATAGAAATCAAGGTTCAAATGTTTGGAATGGAATCTCTTGATCTCAACACATGAGTAGGTGGTTCTCTCTCAGAAAATGTATGGTGGAAGTTTGGAATGTTCTGATGGCTCTCCCCAGTGTGGAAGAAGGGGTGGAGGGGTATATATAGTCTCCACACAAAATCCACCCGTTACACACTTTTGACCCATCTCGTTGGCACAGATTATGAAACTCGGTGGCACCAATAAGTACAAAAATATGAACGTTAGGAATCTCGGTCAGACAGACGGGAACAACTCGGTGGGACCGATGTGCTAGGGCTTAGGGCAACTTCATCTTAGTGGCACCGATTGGATCATCTCGGTGGGACCGAAGTGAATGCAGTGAACAACAAAGAATTAGTCAAGCAAACTCCGTGGGAGCGATTGCAACATTTCGGCGGGACCGAAGTGAATGCAACAAGTCGCAGAGCACTGGCAAGGCCATCTCAGTGAGACCGAGATCTGTATCGGTGTGACCAAATTGTTAGGGTTTCTCGCAGTGGCTGTGTCAACATGAATTCGGTGGCTCTGGATGGGAAGTATTGGTGGGGCCGAGTTTGGAATTAGGGTTTGGACATATTTGGATAGAGAAAGTGGCTAAGGGTTTTGGAGCAATATCATCAAGCATTTGAGTAAGTAGACCATTAAGCAACACCTCATCCCCTTTTAATAGTATTGGCTTTCCTATGGACTCAATGTGATCTTGGATCACTTAAACAAAAATGAAGAGTCTTGAGCTTTTGCCAATTGATGTCGCTTGCAACTGCGTCAGTATTTCCCCAAAGAGGAAGGGATGACGCAACATAACTTCATTAGGTATTTCCCTTAGTTATGAAACCAAGGTATTAATCCAGTAGGAGGCCAGACCAAGCTATGTAAACGGTACCTACACACAAAGAACAAATACTTGCAACTCGACGCGTAAGAGGGGTTGTCAATCCCTCTCGGGTAAAAGATTGGTAAATAGATAGACTGGTAGATGCAAATAGAATAGCGGAAAATAAAATTCAGTGAGGTATTTTTGGGTTTTTGATAATATAGATCTAAAAAGAAAAGATGCAAATAAATAAAAAGGCAAATAGCGATGTAGATATGAAAGTCTATGATGGGAAAATAGACCCGGGGGTCATAGGTTTCACTAGTGGCTTCTCTCAAGAAATAGCACGCGGTGGGTAAACAAATTACTGTTGGGCAATTGATAGAAGATCAAATAATCATGACGATATCCAAGGCAATGATCATTATATAGGCATCACGTCCAAGATTAGTAGACCGAAATGATTCTGCATCTACTACTATTACTCCACACATCGACCGCTATCCAACATACATCTAGTGTATTAAGTTCATGGAGAAATGGAGTAATGCAATAAGAACAATGATATGAGTAGACAAGATCTATTCATGTAGGAATAGCCCCCATCTTGTTATCCTTAATAGCAACGATACATGTGTGTCTTGTTGCCCCTTCTGTCACTGGGAAAGAACACCGCAAGATCAAAACCATCACAAAGCACCTCTTCCCATAGCAAGAGAAATCGATCTAGTTGGCCTAACTAAACCAAAGGTTCGAAGATGAAATACGAGGCTATAAGTAATCATGCATATAAGAGATCAAAAGAAGACTCAAATAATATTCATTGATAGATCTGATCATAAACCCACAATTCATCAGATCCCAACAAACACGCCGCAAAAAGTCATTACATCAAATAGATCTCCAAGAACATCGAGGAGAACATTGTATTGAGAATCAAAAAGAGAGAAGAAGCCATCTAGCTCACCACGGTGGGTTGTGCTCACCACGGGCCTCCCCTCTGGTACTTTCTTGGCCCACACGGTGTCTTATGGTCCATAGAAAATCTCCAAAAAGTTTCGCTACGTTTGAATCCGTTTGGTACTGATATTCTGCGAAGTAAAAAATAAGCAAAAAACAGCAACTGACACTGGGCACTATGTCAATAGGTTAGTCCCAAAAATGATATAAAGTTGCTATAAAATGATTGTAAAACATCCAAGAATGGTAATATAACAGCATGGACCAATAAAAATTATAGATATGTTGGAGACGTATCACCAATCCATGTCCTTAGCATTTAGAAAGGGTTCCACATCCTCTCTTCCTTGTCACTCCAGTGTTGAACTTATCTGAAATGAGCTAGATAAAACTATTAGTCCAACAAGAGATATGTTGATATTAATTACAAAAATCACCCTGGGAGCACTTGTGCTTTCAACGTCGAGTACAGATGAATAGACATTTGTTCTTGCGCATGGTGGAGGACGTGGAGAGGGCATTTGGAGTGTTCCAACCTCATTGGGGTATTGTTTATGGAGTTGCAAATATGTGGAATCTGTAGACATTGTGGGAGGTGATGACTTATTTGTGTGATCTTGCACAATATGATTATGGAAGATGATGACGATATGGCATCCAGTACTTCTGATTTTGAGAAGCCCGGAGTACATGTCCGACTCCCGGAACAAGATGCATCGCATGTTGTCAAATTCTTAGGGTTGCGTCGACAACTTCAAGATTATAATCACATGTGCAACTACTAATTCATCTTGTGGAGCATATGTGCATTTACACCGAAAACTATTAAGTTGGTGATATCGTATTAATTTCATGTTTAAACCATGTACTCCACATGACATATATATTTGCACCATGTATTTTTTTATTCAACCCATTTTAATGTTGAATTGTTCTATGCTATTTGTATAGTTACATGATATACGTGTACTTGTTTGCATAAAAACAAGGGTTTGAAAATGAAGAGAACAATAAGCAGTTACCGGTCGATAGTAATTACTGTTAAGTTAAAGGTCCGACGTCAGATTTTTAACCATGGCAAATCAAATGTTTCTATGTCAAATTTAATTGTCATGAAAATGACAATTTTCTTTAGTAACTATAGCGAATTATGACAAAAAATGGAACACTGCAAGGATTCATCATAATCGCTACCCCCTCAATCCCATAATATAAATTGGCATCCTCTTATAATTAAATTTGGCATGAAAACCATTTCGATTTGCCACTAAAAAGTACGAGTTCGATTTGTTTGGGTCAAAATAACGTAAGTGGCTCCTCTTCCGTGCGCTATGTATCGTTGGCTACTGACATGTGGGCCAGTTTCCCAACATGCCAACATGTCAGTGTCGGAACGACAAGGTACTGTAGGTTAGAGGATCCTCATCCCAAAATAGCCCGTTATGATACTGGAGGAAAGAAGTTCATATTTCACCCCCAAATGTGGCCTAATGGACGAATACCCCCCTAAACTCCAATTTGGTATGATTTTGATCCCAAAATCTCCAAAACCGGGTAAATGTCCCCCTTGAGTGGTTTTGGTGCTGATTTTAGGCGGTTTCCGTTTAAAGGGTGCTGACATGGCATGGTTGGGTTGTGTCGCTTCACTCTAAGTATGAATATCCTGGTCGCTTCTCTCAGGTCGCCGTCACCATCGCCGCCGGTGCAGCTCATGACCAGGCGGCTAATTCGTGATCTGATTGAAGCCATGAACTAGAGGTACGTGATGCGAACCTAATGCCCCAGATTTTTTGCCCCGCCTTCTCTGTTTCGTAGGCGTGCGAGATAGGGTTTTCGTGCCTTTCATCCATGCCATGTTCTGTTCATTGAGGGGAGAGGATGCCCGTAAGTGACCCCATGATGTGTGTCAGCAGCGTGATGTTTGTCAACCAACGGATGCCTTGACTTGTGTGTTAGCGACGCCATGAGCTGTTGGATATACTCCATTTACATGTGATTAGTATGATGGATCGTGCAACTGGTTTTTACTAGAGAGTGAATCTTGCTAACTTGATATTCAGGTCAGATCTTCACTACATTTAGCAATAGTGAACCATGAAAAGTAGACCAAGACAAGTTGGATCTATCGTATTTTCGTTCCAAGCAATCTGAAGTTTAGCAGAAGAAACATACATTAGATTTTGATATCTTTCAGCGCTTTGTCTGATCGGTTCTTAAAGTGTTGCCGATTTTACTGTATTTTTGTAAACCCTGCTACTTTGCTCACAAACTCTGCCACTATATCTACGGTAACAGTGACCAAAGGAACAACGACGGAGGTGTGCCGATGCAGCACACCGAGGTGGCTGCGTCAATGGCGCCTGTAGCAGTGCTCGGGATGCTTTGTCGGCTACCATGGACCGTGACCGCCCAATGCGGTGCTTCCGCCGACAGTCTTGGTCGAGAACATTCGAGCAGTAGGACTCGCCGGCGGGCGGCGGCAAGATCCCATGGGCAAGCGTCCTCAATGTCGTTCGCTAATAGAGCGACTGCTCTGATCCGCTGCAACCAAGAAAAAGTGGTCGGTGCCACGTCAAAAGTGTCAGTTCCTCCTCATCTTTTAAAACCATCTAAAATCTATAAAACTAACAGCAAAGCCACTTAGGGGGACATTTACCCGGTTTTAAGGATTTTAGAGCATCTCCAACAGGCGCCGAACGCGCGACGCGATAAATTCTGGTTTCTGGTAGCGCCTTTCGGGAGTTTTACTTGGCAATAATGGCTCCAATGGCCTATTAAAATGCAATGTGGCAGTAGCTCTAGAAAGCGCTTAAAATGCAGCGCACGTTCATGCTACCACATTTTGTAATAACTTTGCATAGATAAAACGATACATAGTTCTAGCATAGATAAAAAACGATACATAGTTCATAGCATAGATAAAAAAGGATACAAAGATATTTTACATAGTTCCAAAGCATAGATAGATAGAACTACGGTGCCGAGGCTGAACCGGACATCGCCGGACCGGATCTCAGCAGAGTACCAGCCTGAGGGGCGCTCGCGGACGCCGCGGTAGCTCGAAGAACCCCGGCGGCGCGGCGGCATGGTGGCGCGGTGATGGCGAGGAAAGCCGCGAGAAAGAGCGGCGAGGTGGCAAGAAGGAGGGCGCGTGGCAGTGTGGTTGAGCGCGTGGCGAGCGTCGGATTTTATAAGCGCGTGCGAAGCGGCGCGCCAAATCTACCACACTAGCTGCCGCTTTCTCCCGCGCGCGGTAATTTGCCGCCACCGCTGGAGCGCGCGAAACCGGACCGTGCGCGCTAAAATGCAATTTTATCGCGCGGGCACGTCTTTGGCGCGCCTGCTGAAGATGCACTTATTAGCATCAAAATCGTACCAATACCAAATTAAAGTTTGGGGGTATTCGTCCGTCAAAACGTTTTTTTTTTTAGTAATACGTCCGTCAACATTTTTGAGGGTGAAATATGGACTTCTCTGGTACCGGAGATGCTCCGTAACGCGAGGCCCGTCCCGTCTCGGCCCCATCATTTCTTTCCCTTTGCCAGAGCGCGCGGCTGCGGCCCGCGCCGTGCCCACCTAAAGTAAGTCGCTGCGCCGCGGCAAGCGTTCCAAGGCCTCCCATGCCCACGCGGCCACGCCGGCACGCCATTCTCCACACTGGACCTTCCACTGAGCTATGCTCCTCCTCACAAGGCTGGCCAAACCCGGATGCTGCTCTCCGACGACCTCCCCGCGTGTCGCCCATGCCGCTCTGAGCTGGAGCCGGTTCTTCCACACGGGCGACGAGGACGCGCACAATGTGTTCGGTGCGATGCCTACACCGGACCACAGGCAGTGCAGTGCGCTGCTTAGGGCGCGCACCGCGAGCGGGGATCACTACGGGTCCGTCTGCCTCGTCCGCGGGATGCTTGGGCGGGGCCTCCGGCCCGACAGGCTCGCGGTCGCCGCGGCGATCAAGTCGGCGTCGGCGCTCCCCGACGGCGGCGCCCTGGGGAGGTGCCTCCACGGGTTTGTTGTCAGGCTCGGGAACGCTGCGGGCGTGGCGGTGGCGAAGGCAATCATGGACATGTACGGGAGGCGTGGGGCTCTCACGGACGCCCGCCTAGTGTTTGATGAAATGGGCTGCCCTGACGCGGTATGTTGGAACATCCTGATCACTGGGTCCTCCCGGGCTGGGTTTTTTGACGACGTGTTTGCCTTGTTCCGGTCGATGCTTGCGTGTGGTGTAGATGAGAGCATGCCGACTGCGGTGACGGTGGCTGTCGTCATTCCGGTATGTGCAAAGCTGAGAGATTTAACGGCTGGGAGGAGTGTCCACGGCTATGTCGTCAAGACTGGGTTGGAATCTGATACTTTGTGTGGGAATGCATTGGTGTCCATGTATGCAAAATGTGGTGCAGGTGGAATCACGGATGATGTGCATAGAGCCTTTTCCTCGATTCATTGCAAGGATGTTGTTTCATGGAATTCGATCATCGCAGGATACTCCGAGAATGGGTTGTTCGAAGAAGCACTCGTACTATTTGGTCAGATGATCTCAGAGGAATGTCTTCCGAATTATTCAACCGTAGCTAATATTCTTCCTGTATGCTCGTTCATGGAGTATGGGAGGAACTATGGCAAAGAAGTGCATGGTTTCGTGTTCCGGTTTGGCTTATATATGGACGTATCTGTTTGTAATGCACTGATGACTCATTATTCCAAGGTGTGTGAAATGAGGGTTGTGGAATCAATATTCAGAAGTATGAATTCAAGAGATATTGTTACGTGGAACACAGTAATTGCTGGATATGTGATAAACGGGTGCCACTCTAGGGTGTTAGGCCTGTTCCGTAGTCTCCTGTCTACAGGAATGACCCCTGATTCTGTTTCTTTCATTAGTCTGCTCACTGCTTGTGCTCAAGTAGGAGATGTGAAAGGAGGGATGGCAGTTCATGGTTATATTTATCGGCATCCAGTACTTCGTCAGGAAACATCCTTAATGAATGCTCTTATTAGTTTCTATAACCAGTGTGGCAGATTTGATGATGCTCTTCATTCTTTCGCTGATATTTTGGACAAGGATTCAGTATCATGGAATGCAATTCTATCGGGCTGTGCTAACAGAAAAGAATATATTGGGGAGTTCACCAAACTCTTCTGTGAAATGTGCCGTAAGGTAACTCGTTGTGACTCAGTCACAATCTTAAATTTTATCCGCATGAGTACCTTCTGTGGTGCTAAGAGGGTTCGGGAAGCTCATGGATATTCCTTGCGAGTTGGTTATATTGGGGAAATATCAGTTGCAAATGCTATTCTCGATGCGTATGCAAAGTGTGGTCACCCGCAGGATGCAGATGTACTTTTCAGAAACCTGGCCGGTCAGAACATTGTAACAGGCAATACTATGATCTCTTGCTACCTGAAAAATAACAGTGTAGAGCAAGCTGAGAAAATCTTCAACCAAATGTCTGAGAAAGATAGGACGACATGGAATCTCATGATCCAGTTGTATGCACGTAATAATATGTGTGATCAAGCTTTCAGTCTGTTTCATCAGTTGCAGTGTCCCGATACTGTTGGCATTACAAATATTCTCCTGGCTTGCATCCATTTGAGTTCGGTACAACTGGTGAAACAATGTCATGGCTACATGCTCAGAGCATCCCTAGAAGACATCCATCTTGAAGGAGCACTTCTTGATGCATATTCAAAGTGCGGGAACATAACCAATGCCTACAACCTATTTCGAGTTAGCCCTAACAAGGACCTTGTCACATTCACTGCCATGATAGGAGGCTATGCAATGCATGGAATGGCAGAAGAGGCAGTAGAGCTGTTTTCTGAAATGCTTACACTTGACATCAAGCCAGACCATGTAGCTCTAACTGCTCTGCTGTCAGCTTGCAGTCATGCTGGGCTTGTTGATGCAGGAATCAAGGTTTTCAAGTTCGCCAGAGATATTTACAGAGTTGAACCGACAGCAGAGCACTATACATGCATGGTTGACCTTCTTGCCCGCGGCGGGCGTCTCCAAGACGCATACAATTTTGCGTTGGATATGCCCCCTCACATGGCCAATGCAAATGTATGGGGCTCTCTGCTAGGAGCATGCAAAGTCCATGGAGAGGTCAGAATCGGCCAGCTCGCAGCTGATCACTTGTTCTCCATGGAGGTTGGGGACATTGGGAACTATATCATTGTGTCAAATATCTATGCAGCTGATGAGAAATGGGACGGTGTGGAGCATGTCAGGAAATTGATGAAGTCCAAGGATATGAAGAAACCTGCAGGATGTAGCCAGGCACTTGTTTATAGGCAGTGATGTTAAGCACCAAGATAGTTCTTTCATCTCCGACATGGTTGGAAGTTTGTATCAGCAAATCAAAGATACACAAGCAGGCAGAGAACATTCGATTACAAGTTTCAACATTAGTGCAATTGATCTGGTCACAGGGTTACAGAAACTTGAATTGGAGTTTTTCTTCTCAAACTTGTCTTTGCTAGCTCTTCCCATCCATAGTATTTATCTTTCTGAGGTATGCAAATACGAAATTACCTAAGCCCATTACATTTTGGTCGTTTGAACTATAATAGCACTTTTGTAAAGGTAACAGCATGCTACCAGACATGTCCGAGAAAACGTTACTTGATTGAATTTTGTGCATTCACGTTTGTCTCCTGACATCCGGCATGGTTGAACTGTGGATGAACTTGATAACTTTGTATCCATTTCTTCTTATGCTTATGCTAACAAATTCATCCTATTGACAGAGTTGAGACAAATAAGTAACATGGCTCCGGACCACAGCATGCATCTTGTAGTTGAAGCAAGCAGCAAATATATCATGTGCCATCTACATTGGAACTCTCTTTGGCTTTCTACCAAGTACCAACCAAGGTTCAGCCACTTCTCATTTTGTTCATGCCTTACATCACAACATTGTTGTTTGTTTCTGACATCTCGTTATCTGTTAATATTTTATTATGACACTGAACTATAAAATATGGTTGCCTGCTGATTAATTTTATCTCCAGAGGAAAACGCATTGCTTGTTTTGCTTTGGGTGCGACTTGCAAGAAAGCATTCTTGTTCATATGGGCTGCTATAACCTTAGCCTTAATACTTGTACCTAAACCCTGCATGTGTACCTTACAATTTACCTTTCTGACAATCCTTCCTCTGGTAAACTGGTAAAACTATCATGGCGATCATAGAGGGCAATGGAATTGTTTTCTTCATAAAGTTGTATCAGCATGGCCTTTCCGGCTGTCTGGCGCAACTCTTGCCTTAAGAACAAGAATCGAGGCTAATTGATTAAGAAAAGGAGCCCAATGCGACTCCTGAAAGAAGTTGGAACTAATAAACTTAACTCCTTGATGACAGGTTCACTACTCTGGAAGTCTTGGTGACAGTTGCCGACTCACTGGCATTAGGAATTTCAGCAATGTTATCTTTTTGGGGAAATCTGATTGGAGCTCTGTTAACAGCGTCAGCCAGGCCGATGAAACAACACAAGTAGCAGGAGTGAGGGTGAGAGCTCTCATTCGGCTCGCTTGGTGTTGATCGAAGATATCTGGGTCAGTAGCTCGCCTCCCTGCTTGTGTTGATATTTTCATGCATAAAATTGGTGAAAGATTCACGCTTGCCCCCTGACTAGCTTGCATCATCAGTTGCGTACAGTTCTTCCTTTTCAGAGTTTACACCAAAATTTGTTCTCAACTTTGGGTCGCTGTACAGTTCTTCCTTTTCAGTTGCGTTCTTAGGACCTCATAAATTTTGTTGTGCCTTTCCTTTTTCTTTTCTTCTTCGTTTTTTTAAATTTTATTGAGCCAGTCCGTAAGACCCGCACCGTGCACCTTCTCGGTGCTTTCTTGTAATTCAGGAAAAACAAGATTGATGAAGCTTTTGCATGTGTACTGCACCGGGTGAAGATCCTCTGTAGTAGTAGTAGTGCACGGTACAGTAGTGCAGATGACGTGTGGGGTCAGGTCTACTGCACCCATTCTCTTTGACAATGCAACGCTTTTTCTGCTCATCATTAGTTTTTTTTTTCTTTGAGGGGGACATAATCATCAGGTGGCTAATGGGAAAAAAAAAGACTGCATACACACGCTGCATTCCCAGCCCGTCACGGCCCAGAAGACCCAGGCCCAACCGCGTTTGAGGAGTCAACTACTTGCCGGGAACGGAAACGCGCACCGAATCCAGCACGAAATTTCCTTGCCATGGCACGCGCTTTTTACCTCCACCGTCCGAATCGGAAAGAGGACACCTCACGTCACCTACCTTATATAATAACGACCTTCACCACGAGTTTGTTCCCCTTCGCGACCTCGCGGACAGAAGAAGAAGAGAGAAAAAGAAGATTCCCCCGAGTTCGCTCTCCGGAATCCTCCGCCCGCCGCCGCCGCAGTTTATGGATTTCGGAAGGAACGCTGCAGCCCGGACTTGTGAAGCGAAGAGCAGCGTCTCCCCCCGCCCCTCCGGTCTGCCCTTCTCACCGGCCCCCTCCACGCCGTGGTTCCGTGAGCTGTGGGTCAACGCCCCCAAATAACACCCTTCTGCAGAGGTACGTACGTGCGCCTACTGGTCTATATGAATAGTGAGTAGAGACCACGGGGAAAAGCTTTAAGCTGGTGCGGCTGGAGCTTGCGTGGTGGATTCCCTGTGCTATCAAATCTGTGCAAATTTCTATTGGATCGCTGTTAAATTTGCGAGGGCTTAGTATTTGGGGGAAGCCAAAGAGGGTTGGACTGCCCAAAAAGTGGATTCGGTAAAAGTAAGTGCATAGTAGCTTCTTATTTGTCCCCGGCACTACATGTAGTGAATGTTGTGAAAGAGGATAGCTCTAAATTGATGAAGAACGACTTGGAAGGCACCATAAAGCGTACGGGTCCATTCAAGAATCATTGTTTCATTTATGACTTGATGATTGTTTCCGGAAATTGTTAATCAATAAAGTGTTGGAAACAATCATTAGTAGCAACTGTGACAAAGAAAATAACCTCAAGGCTAATTTTAAACAGGACACTGGTTTGTATTGTGCAGTGTGACAGTTTGTGCCTTAAACAGTTACTACAAGCAAACGTGCATAATCATAGGTCTATTTGGAACTTATAAAATCACAGGGCTTACTGTCAGACATTCAAGTCAAAGTTCCAGTTATTTGTATTGTAACTTTTTTCTGTAACTAATAATGGAAAGACTCATTGGTACTAATAAGGTTTAATGCAAGAACATATTAGGTTCAACAAAAACCTTGTTATGAAAATTGAAAAAATGGTGTGGTCCATGTTGTTCTTGAACTTACTTATTTACTGTTAGTGATATGTTGTATTCCAAGGTTTGCCACTTTTATAAGTTTTATTATAAGGTTGTATTAGATGAAGTGAGTTGACATGTTTGCCCACGCTTTAGGTGAAAATTGGTGGATTTCTTGATTGGTTGAAGGAAGTAAAACAAAGGGGACCCACTACCCAGCGTCCTTTCGGCGAGCGTTGAGGTCTTATCTATTTAAGCTAAAATAAGGCCGTTCAAGAAGGCTCTCAACTGTGAACATGTATAGGCCGAAGATCCCCAATTCGGGGTGGGCTGCTTTCGATCGCAGGTTGCGTGGCACAGCTGATGGAGGCGATGATGTTGATGTCCACTCATTTCCTGCTCTCTCGGGTTCTAGAGGCTCCAGTTCTGCCAGCAGCTCAGCTATAGGAAATAATAATATGCCAAAGGCAAAGCCTTTTGCATCAGTGATTCGCCCTCCTGTTGAATTTGCAGTTGTTGGTAATGAAAACGGAAATAGGCATTTGACTGATCACATGGTGAGAACAAATTCTGGTGTAAACTCTGCATCTGGTAACAAAATTAAGCTCCTGAAGGATGCTCATAGTTGGGCCGACAGTAATTTAATTGAGGACATATTGGCTGGCGTGGATAATGATGTTGGCCAGGCATCTGTTTTGCTGAAATCCATGGTCGCTCCAGACTTTCTGCCAAGGGAGGGTAGAACAACTGGTCAACCTCCTTTTGAGATGAATAAAGCACATGGTTCAGTGTCAGGAAACGCGATAGCAGAGAATAAACATTCAAATGAATCACAATTGTTGCCACCACAAATGAATTTAATCTCTATACCCCAGGAACCTGAATTAGAAGAGTTTGATGATGATTACTTAAACCACCGGAAAGATGCATTGAAGATGATGAGGTATATTGCAAATCCTTGTTTATGTTATGGGTTTCACTAGCTTATGCATATCAAAGTAGGCTGCTTTCATGTAAACCCAGACAAATGTAGGTCGAATAATTGCAAACTTTCGTAGCAACATACTTCTGTAACTCATATCTTGCATGTCATTATCTGAGACACAAGATTAGCTAACTTTGACTCCTTGATTGTGCCGCACTCCTGAGGTTGAGTCTTTTCGTGTGAAACTGACCCATTGTGTTTCCTTTTGGTCATAGGGCTGCCACAAAGCATTCTCAGGCTGCCAGCAATGCATTCTTCAGAGGTGACCATGCTGCTGCCAAGGAACTCTCCCTCAGAGCTCAAGAAAAGCGGTCGGCTGCTGAAAAGTTAAATAATAAGGCAGCAGAAGAAATATTTTATCTCAGGAACAGCAACAATAACATTTGGAAGATAGACATGCATGGTCTACATGCATCAGAGGCTGTAACTGCATTGGAGAGGCATCTTCACATGTTAGAGTTCCAGCCACCAGGGAATAATCCAACTTCAGCTGATGAATTAGATAAGTCTGAACCCACAATTGCTGTCCCAAATGAGGTTGCAGCGGAGAAAGTGGTGGTGTTTCTTCGCCCAAGACAGTCTGTCTTAGAGGTGATCACAGGTATATATTACCCTCTATTAACTTATTTGTTAATTACTCAAAACTTCTTGTTACCGCAATCACTGCCACATGAGGGCATCACTACTCTTTTGTAGCCGTACCTTGTGTAAGCAACACCAGATTTAGTGAGATCTTATTGTTTTGCATCTTACAGGGATTGGCAGGCACAGCAAAGGACAGGCTTCACTGCCTGCTGCAGTCAGGGGCTTCCTTATTGAAAATGGGTACCGATTTGAGGAGCTGAGGCCTGGTGTTTTCTCTGTTCGCCCTAAATTTCGCCGCGGGTAAACCTATGCAAGACTACAACCATTCCATCAAAGTTCCGTTGATCGGCGAATAAATTTCTGTGAAATGTTCTGTCAACGAAATAGAACGTAGAAATTTGGGCAACTCGTAGTTTGTGTATCTTGAATTTGGGAACTAGGTGTCGACCAGTTGGCTAGTGATGCGCTACCGGCTGCGCGCCAAGCCTTTCACCATCGTCCGAGCCTTGTGTTCCACAGGGTGTGTGTGCCTGGTTTTAGTTTTTCTTAATAAATTGTCGTAGGGGCTAGTCCGTATGGGTCTCCTTTTCTTTTATGTATCTTGAATGTAACAAGTTTTACAGATACTAATGTTATTGTGTAGCCACCTGACAAGAGATGCATAATTGTATGTAACTATATACAGCATTCAAGATAGAAAAAATGAAAGTGAAAGAAGAAGAAAGCAAAAAAAATAAAAAAAATCTTAGGTTCTTTTAGGAAATGTCATCATGGCTTAGCTTTATTTCACACTTCCTCCGTTCCATAATGTAATGCATATAGATTTTTTTAAAAACTCAAACCACACAAACTTTGACCAAGTTTGTGGAGGAAAACATTTACATGTAGAATGCCAAATATATGTCATTAGATTCATCATAAGATGTAGTTTTGTTTTTATATTTTGGGTATTGTAGATATAAATAGTTTTCTCTATAAACTTGATCAAAATTTGCAAAGTTGACTTCTCAAAAAATCTATATGCACTGCATTAGGAACAGGGCAAACTAGGATACATCATTTAAGTTCAAAAAAGAAACAAGGACACATCATTCAAAAACCAACCTGTAATAAATAGGGGAGGATTCTTTGTCCACAAACCCTAACCATACTAGCTAACTCGTGAGCAACACGGTTTGGAAAAAGGTTGCACACTAGGCAGGAGCCCATTCGGATTGGATCCGAGCGGAAATTGGTGTGGACTCCTAGTGGGCCAAGTGTTGAGCCCACGTCGGAGGTGTATATAAAGGGGAGTGGGGTGCACCTTTTATGTTTGATATTTTTCTCACTACCACAACCTCCGCCACTCCCGTTGCCCCTATGCCTTGCGACCAAACCTTGGAGAATAGTAAGGAAGAAAGGAGGGTGGAAAAGCAGACTATAGTGGAGGATAAGGGGGAGGAGCAAGGAAGAGATGTGGGGGAGAAGAGTACGGGTAGTGTTGATCAGAAGAAGGGGAAGGGAGGAAAGTTCAAAAGAGTCCATCGAGAGGGGGGAAGGATGTCGGAGGTGGTTCAGGAGGTGGAGAAGAAGAGAGGGGCTCAGGAGATGGAGGTAGACGTGATGGGGGAGCAGAAGAGAAGTAGAGTGGAAAAGGCTGGCGTGGGGGAGGATCTTAGTGATGCAACCAATGACGCGGGGCTGCCGAAGCAGCCCTGCGGGGATCAATGAAACTTATCGCTTGGAATTGCAGGGGGTTGGGGAACGGCCCAGCAATTCAAGGGCTTCTGGATCTCCAGAAGCGGGAGGACCCCGACGTGTTGTTTTTGTCTGAGACCAAAATGGATCAACGAAGACTGGAGTGGCTGAGGTGGAAAATGAATATGACATGTATGGTGGAGAAGAACTCAGAGGGGCAGAGTGGAGGACTTGCTTTGTCCTGGAAGAAGGAGGTGGATGTGAGGATGGTGGGGTTTATGTCAAAATACCATATTGGTACGGAGATTACTGAAGAGGATGGTTTCAAATGGAGGTTCACGGGTATATATGGAGAGCCAAATATGGGGGAGAAGGGAAAGACTTGGAAGCTATCAAGGACACTAAAACATCAAAACAACAAACCATGGTTGTGTGCGGGAGATTTCAATGAGATTCTTCATGCTTGGGAAAAGGAGGGGGGCGAGCCAAGAAGTCAGAGCAGTCTGGA
Source organism: Aegilops speltoides (assembly GCA_021437245.1). Classification (NCBI taxonomy): domain Eukaryota; kingdom Viridiplantae; phylum Streptophyta; class Magnoliopsida; order Poales; family Poaceae; genus Aegilops; species Aegilops speltoides. The sequence continues at coordinate 369,212,495 of CM038142.1, forward strand.
CCAGTTTAAGGGTGTTTTGGAGTTCTATGAGCTGGATGACCTGGGGTTTGCGGGTGATGCTTTCACATGGCGTAATCACATCCATATAGCGGGGAAGTATATCAAAGAAAGACTAGACAGAGCCGTGGCGACGCAGACATGGCGTGATCGCTTCGCGGCTACCGCGTTGTTAACGGCGACCCTCGACACTCGGACTACAGACCAGTGATCATTGAGACAGCGGGAGCTGCAGCTGTCCAAAGGGACACAAATAAGACTGTCAACCTAGGTTTGAAGCGAGATGGCTAGATGAGGAGGGCTACCGTGAGCCGGTGCAGCAAGCGTGGAGAGGGAGACGGTGCTGGAAGGGAAGAAGGTTGCGGGAGCGGTGAAAGGGGTGATGAAGGAACTCATAGACTGGAGTAAAAACATTTTGGGCGACCTTGAGAAGAGAATACACCGGGCGAAAAAGGAGTTAGAAGCTGAGAGAAGGAAGAATATTAGCCCAAATCAGGTCAGACGGGAGCACATGCTTCGGTTCAAACTGGGACGGCTTGAGGAGCAGCTGGAGACTTATTGGAGACAAAGAGCTCACGTAAACTGAATGAAGGGGGGGGGACCGTAACACCAAAATTTTCCATACAGCTGCTTCAGAAAGGAGAAGGAAGAACAAAATCAGGAGGCTACGAAGAGAGGAAGGGAGTGTGGTGGAGAGGGAGGAGGAGATGAAGGAATAACTATTTTATAAACATGTTCACCTCACATGCAGGGGCCTGTCAGGACGAGCTACTGGATACAGTCCAACCGCGGGTCACGCCACATATGAATGAGCTACTGATGAAGGAGTTTACATGAGGGGAAGTCTTTGAGGCGCTGCAAAGCATTGGGGATCTGAAAGCTCCAGGCCCGGATGGCATGCCTTCGGTGTTCTACAAGAAATGTTGGGAGGTGGTGGGAGACAATATTGTCGAGGAAGTTTTAGCTGTCCTTAATGGTGGTCCCATGCCTGAGGGGTGGAATAAAACATGTGTAGTGCTAATCCCAAGACAAAGAATCCAGAGTGTATGAAACACCTCCGCCATATCAGTTTATGCAATGTGGTCTACGAGATGATCTCCAAAGTGTTGGCTAATAGACTGAAGCAGATTCTTCCGGATGTGATCTCCCCAAACCAAAGTGCTTTTGCGCCCGGTCGGTTGATCACCGACAAGATCCTCTTAGCCTATGAGTGCACGCGTTACATGAAAAATAAGAGGAGAGGGGAGGAGGGGTATGCGGCGGTCAAGCCGGACATGAGTAAGGCATGTGATAGAGTGGAATGGCATTTCCTTGAGAAGATGATGAGGAAGATGGGCTTCAATGAGATGTGGAGTGATCGTATCATGTTATGTGTGACCTCGGTCTCGTATAAGGTAAGAGTGAATGGGGGGTTTACAGAAATGATTATACCTCAGCATGGACTACGGCAGGGAGACCCGCTATCCCCCTACTTATTCCTCATTTACGCTGAGGGGTTCTCAGCCCTGCTAAATAAGGCCGAGGAGGAGGGGTCCCTGAAGGGGATCTATATATGCAACGCTACACCGAGCTTCAACCATCTATTGTTTGCGGATGATTCACTAGTACTCATCAAAGCTTCAGGTGAGAGTGCTACGTTGCTGCAACATATCCTACAACTATACGAGGTTTGCTCGGGGCAGGTGGTAAACTATGACAAGTCGTCGGTCATGTTCAGCAAAAACACGAAGCAAGTGAAGAGGAGGGAGGTGTTGGATACTCTCAACATTCGGGCAGAAGCCAGATCTGAACGCTATCTCGGACTCCCTGTCTATGTGGGGAAAGCCCGGAAGAGGGTGTTTGAATACTTAAAAGACAGAATCTGGCAGCGGATTCAAGGGTGGCGTGAGAGGATGCTCTCTAAGATGGGCAAGGACGTCCTCATCAAAGCATGCACACAAGCTATCCCGACATTCGCAATGTCGTGTTTTGACCTGACTAAAACCCTGTGTGAGGAAATTGGGGCAATGATCTGTCGGTTCTGGTGGGCAAAGCAGGAGAAAAGCAATACGATGCACTGATTGAGCTGGGAGCTGCTGACAAAACCAAAGAAGGACAACATGATGCGGTTTCATGATATCTACGGCTTCAACGTCGCCATGCTAGCTAGACAGGCATGGCGCATGTTGACAAATCCGGACTCATTGTGTGCCAGGGTGCTGAAAGAGAGATATTTTCCCGAAACAAGTATCCTGGAAGTGGAGCCACATGCGGGCATCTCCTACACTTGGAGAAGTATCCTAAAGGGAGTGGAGCTGATGAAGGAAGGCCTCATACACAGAGTGTGTGATGGCAGCTCCATCAACATCTGGACGGATCCGTGGCTAAACCGGGAGGGTGTTCGTACCCCACGATCACCTCAGAGAAACTGTATACTCACCAAAGCAATTGAGCTGGTAGACCCGTCCACCCATGAGTGGGATGAAGCGATGGTGAGGAGCTTATTTCTGGAGGACGAAGCTAGGATCATACTGGTGACCCCGATCCGGGAGGAGTTTGAGGATTTCTATGCCTGGTTCCATGACAGCAAGGGCCAGTTCTCGGTGAGATCAGCATACGAACTATACGTGCAGCGGAGAGACGCCAAGCGACTAGAGGCGTCGGACCCAACACCCACTGGCTGGGAGTGGAAGGAGATCTGGAGCCTGTCGTGCCAACCCAAGATTCAGCAGTTCCTCTGGCGTCTCGCGCACAATAGTCTACCGCTGAAAATGAAAATGAAACGACGCGGAATTGAGTGCGACACACTCTGCGTGTGCTGTAGGAGACTTGATGAAGATGGAGTGCACCTCTTTCTAAAGTGCAAGCTAGGTAAGAGGTTGTGGCGCGAGTTGCAGCTGGATGACATTCGACAGAAGATGTGTGAATGCAGAAACGGGATGGAGTCGATGCATGAAACCCTTCGGCTCCTGGAGGAAAAAAAATCAAGGTTGCATGCCTCCTCTGGAAGTGGTGGACCTGACACAATAAAGTAAATGCGGGTGACAAGGTGCTCTGGAAAAGCTGCCAGCAGAGATTAATCATTGGGCACTCGATTCCCTGGCCCTGTGCCGACCGGCGCGAACTACTGAGCCAACCCCGACGCAACAGACCTGGATGAAACCCGAGGGAGATACCCTGAAGATCAACTGCGACGGCGCTTTTAATGCGGCTCAGGGCACGGGTGGCTGGGGCTTCATTGTTCGTGACGAGGTTGGAGATGTCAGAGGCTCGGGGACGGGCTACCTGCAACACGTCGCGACAGCGCTGGGCGCCGAGGCTCGGGCCTGCCTCGCAGCCCTCGAGATGGCAGCGGAGTGGGGAATGACGCGTATCCAAGTCGAGCTGGATAGCCAAGTCCTGGTCAAAGCACTCAATAGGAGGGAAGCTGACCTGGCCATGGAGGGCATTCTGTTTAGAGAGATCCGCCAACTTACTCGCATGAATTTTAGCCATGTATCTTTCTCTTTTGCCCACAGGGCCCGCAATAGTTTAGCTCATGTTGTTGCTGCCTTTGGCATTAAACGCCGTGTTGTGCGAGAGACCTAGGTTGAGACTCTCCCTGACAATGTATCTGTTGGACGGGCCAGCGCTGCTACTAGACCCGGGTAATGTATGGAATCGAGGTTTCCATCTAAAAAAAAAGACCTTGAAGGCATCGTATTTGCGGTGCTTGGACTACCCGTTCGAAAGAAATGCAAGGAGTTGTTCGAAGGATCCACGAGGAACTGTTCGGCGGGAGATCGGTTGCGCGAGGATTTGGCGGCTCGGTTGATCGGCTACACGCATCACCAACTCTACTCTCATTGCAGCGTGTAGGGGTAAAAACCGATCCACGGTCTATCTCCAACAGTATGTTCTTGGTTGCGCGGTTAAAATTTTAATTTGCCCTAACGTAGTGTTCCACGTGCCCGTGATCTTTCCACTGGGATTAGCTTGTGGACCACTCTGCCCCCATGACCCCTTTCAGTTTCTCACCATGCTGAATGAACAGAGAGAAGTTTATTGTTTTGGTGTATTGTCACGCTACGAAATCATACATCTCTCCGTTCGATAGTAAGATCGGAAGGATTATTCTCACATCTACTTCCCAAAAGTTGCCACGGACTATTTTTATCCTACTTTCTAGTTTTCTTTTAGAAATACCTGTAATTTTATTCATACTCATAATAATTACACTTACGCTGATTTAGATCTAAAATCCAGAAAATACAAAGTAACTCCTAAAACTAAGAATTATAATGATTTTTTTTTAAACATCTTCTTCGCGGTAGCAATCTCTGCTAAAAGAAATACTCCAAAGACTCAGTAAAGTGGATGCAATTGGACTGAGGCAACGATGTTGTCCCTCTTTCACTCGCACGGACATTACCAATAATGTTTTCGGGAGCGCCTTGAGTCGCCTATCCAGAAAGATGGAAAACCTTGATCATGAACGTACTTGGGCCGGGGATGATCATCTAGAAGTGTGGACCGTCGAATCACGATATCTTCATCATGATGTCGATAAAAAATTTCACCTCCACAAAGAATCTCTACTACTTAAAAAGAGCGTAAGGTTCTCATTTTACCTTTCTTCCCACCACCCCTTCGTCCAATCTTCATGTATATGATAATTAATCACCTTAATTTACTTACCTTCTGAACGAATTCCACTTTAATTTACTTACCAAATTTATAATCAAAATATAAGGTAATTTACGGTTAGAACTTGATGAACATTTATTTACACAATCGCATTATTATTGACAGGTAAATCACAAGCTAGCGCACTAGAATATTTATATCCGGTTGCAACGCACGGGCATTGTTCTAGTCAAACCAACTAAAAAAAGCTTGACACACGAACATAAACTCATCAGATCCGAATAATCGGATGTGCGAGGACAGAGAACTCTCTAACCTCATAGCACCGTCAAAAGAACGATAGTACTTTTATTCTCACAAAATACAAAAATCACTAGACGTTGAAGAGGAACATAAAAATCTTTAAGATGCGAAGTCCCCCCAGCTCGCAGCACCAAGATGGCAGCCGGAGGCGAGGGGACCATAATTAATATTTTCTAGGGAGTCTCCTCTCGCTTCTTTTCTTTCCTCTATTCCACCTTCTAGTGTAAGGGTAAATCAGTTCGTGGGCTTTGGCGAGTATATTTTCGCCATGACTTTTCCTTGAACTGCTCGAGGGGATCCAATGATCATTCCATATATGTATATTTTTCATATATGTATATTTCCGCCATCTTCTACCTTCCATAATTCACATGTAGCCTTTTTTGAAGGTTTGAATTTCATATTATATGTTGTGCCAAACATAAAATGACGAAAATGTTAACGCCCACACGTGTAGGCGTTAGCCAACTGACCCACATGCCTCCATCACCGTCCAATAACTTCTGCACGAATCTTGGCACGAATTAGCTGATTTTATATGCCATGTAGGACAACTCGCATGTGTGGTGTGTCAGAGAGGTCGTCCACACATCCGTTTTATCACACGGAGGGGCCGATGTGTGGGCGTTTAGCAGTTCGCCCACACACCGATTTGATCATACACAAGGGTGGTGTGTGGGCGCATTTGCCATCTCGCCCACACGCCCGCCTCCTCTCCCACACCCGAAGCTTTCAGTTGACATGCGTTTTGTAAAGTGTACATGGCAATCGCCCTAGTGTGATTGCAAGCAGATGGCAACTCTCTTTTTTTTACCCGAACATGTCAGTTGCCATATGTTTGGCATGGTACATGGCAAACTGCCCTAGCGTGCACGTAAGCAGATGACAACTCTTTCTTTTCAAATGGCAACTGGCCTAGCGTGCTTGTGAGCACATGGCAACTCTCTCTTTTACCCGAACATGTTTTTTGCCATGCCTTTTTTTGTAGCGCTACATGGCAACTGCCTAGTGTTAGACTAGCCACGATGGGTAGTAACATAGAGTAGTAACATCGACATGTTACTAGTCTATGTTACTACCTCTATAGTGGGTAGTAACATATGTGTGATAACATGCAACCCTTCATTTATTAGGCTATAGACACATCTTGCCTTGATATGTGTGATGTTACTACTACTACTAGTAACTAGCTATGTTACCACTTTCCTCTCTTTCTTCATTTATTGCTTGCCACATCATCTATTTTATCTAGATATGTGTGATGTTACTACCTATGTTACTCCCATTGTGGGTAGTAGTAGGTGGCAACTCCTAAAGTTTTGAAATCATAGCAACTGCAGTAGACCAGACCACACATGGTAACAGTTGTAGTTGTCCAAAAAAATGGCAATCTGGAACTTTGACCTGAGATGACAACTGCAGTTGAACAAACATGGCAACTGTAGTTGCCCGACATGGCAACCGTAGTTCAGCGACATGGCAACTGCACTTAAACGAACATGGATGAGGGTCCGGCCCATGGCAACTGCGGGGCACACGGTAAAGTGTCGCGTGGGGCGTGCGGGACCACGAGGTACGAGGCCTAACGTACCGGGCGTGTGGACGTTATCTATTTCGCCCACACGCACGCGTGTAAGAGGGACCGGGAGGAAAAAAAAAGCGTGTGGACGCTAGTTGTTTTTTTTTTTTTGAGCATCAGTACAGACATAAGCGCTCATATACACGCGCATACACTCATCCCTATGAACGCACACACGCACACCCTATCCCTATGAGCACCTCCGAAAGACTGAGCCGGCATATCATCTTGAGATTTACGAAGTCACCGTAGGACGCTAGTTGTTTTGCCCACACACAGACGTGTGGGCTGGTCCTCTTAGGCACCACACAAAACGTGTGGGCAAATTCCTTAACGCCTACACGTGTGGCAGTTAGCAGCGTCCTAAAATGAACAGTTTGTCAAGGTTGCATCAAAATTTACCATCTGGAAATATATAGGGCGTAGAACTCTGAAAAATGAGCTATTCTCTTTTTTGCGATAAAAAATGGGTTATTCTCGATAGGACGCCAAACTTGTTTCCCAGTAGGGTCCTGTTAAAGTACACAATATCTAAAAACCGCATAACTCTTTCCTTTAGGTACATACATTTTTCACTAGGCAAACCAGTGTATATGCTTTTGGTTTCCTCGTCACTCCACCAATGTCGTGACATCGCCTCCGTAATTTCCTTGCAAAAAGAAATCCTAGATTGACGTTTCCTTTAGAGGGACTGTAAAGTAATCTTTACGAAAGGAATTGAGAGGAAAAAAAACGAAGAGAAGATAAAACGGGAAGCACAGCGGTTCATCGTTCAGGAATTTGCCACGTGGCTACAGATTTTACGACACGCTCTGTGGCCACCGTCCGGTCGATGCCCGGCCATAGCCATACAGAAACCCTGCGTGCTGGGCCCAGGTGTCAGTGACCCACACCGACTGCTCGCTCCCTCCCCCGAAACTGTCCACGCCTCCGCTCAGCTCCGAGTAGTCGGAGGCAGGCAGCGATGGCCTCGCCGGCGGTGGCGATGCGTCGCCCGTCCCCCACCGTCCTCGCCTCCGCCCCTCGCCGCCGCCCCCGCCGTCACGTGAGTGCCCACTCCCGTCGCTCTCGTGGCGCCCGCCGGCCGAAATTGTTTAGGCCCGTATCTGCGCGTTCTGATCTGGTGTCTCGGCCTGATTTCTGCGCTTTGATGGCGGAATTCTGTGCTTCGACTGTGGAATGTCAAAACCTCTTGCAGCGATCCAGCAGAGTTTGACTACCGCACCGTTGGCGAGTCATTAACTTTTAAGGGAATCGGTTGCTCTTGGATTGGCTCCTGGACAGGACCATTACGATTAGGCTTGAGGTTGGTAGGATTTGGTTTGTGTGATAATAAGCCCGGTGAACTGGCTGTTAGAGAGTTGTTCCTGTCACATTTATATATATATACACAAAACCAATACCGGTATGATGACGGTTTCCGGTTTAAGTATCTACACCCTTATGAACACGGTGTTCTATTAAACATTAGAGAAATGAATCACGCATACACTCCGATCCGTCTTTGCGCTTACTTCCTCGCCCCAGTCTACAAGTGATATCCATTCTGGAATTTGTGTAATTCTTGTCCTGTGTAATGCTTCTTATTTTGTGCCAAATTCTGTTCCCAAGCCTTTGCTTATTCATTTCATCCACAATGATTTGCAGGAGTATTCACCTTCCAACATGGGCTCCCCAAGCCCGGCTTCACGGTTAAAAGTTACTGCACTTTTTGGGTGGATCAAGGGAGATAGATATTCGAGAACTCGTGAATTGATCCCTTCTGCTGAATCGTACACTCTCACAGGGTCAGCCTCAGAGGTGTTTCTGTGTTTCTTGAGTCAACTCTTTTTCCAGGACTTTTGCACCTGATTCATGGCTTTCTTAACCATTTCTTGATTTTAGGTGGACATGAAGCCACGTGAGGTATCGATTTCTGTTGTCTCTTCTATCATGGACATACCCCCGGCAGAGTGGGATGCATGTGCAGTTGATTCAGTTGAGCCTGAAAAGTTTAATCCTTTTCTTACACATGCATTTCTCTCAAGCTTAGAGGAATCAGGTTCTGCAGTGAAGGTGAGCATATAAAGCACCATTTCTTGATTCCGTACACCCATTATCAGACTTTATACTCATTTCATGGTTCATTTATTCGTGTTAATATACTTCCAGAAATTTCAATACCTAATATCTCTAACTTTTGTTCTATCCCAATAAGCACGAGCCCTACAATTTATAATTGTTATGACTATCCTTGAAACTGTCATGTCCTGTACTGATTTCAGGAAACAGGGTGGTTACCTCTGCATGTTGTTGCACGGGACGAGAACGAAAATATTTTAGGTGTTGTTCCGCTTTACCTTAAAAGGTTTAACATCATTGACACGATATCATCTACCGTTTCCCTAATTTCTGTACACTTCCCTTCATCTCGTTCATTGGCTGAACAACCACAATGTGCATTTGCAGCCATTCTAGGGGTGAGTTTGTATTCGATCAGTCATGGGCGGAAGCTTACCACAGCTATGGACTTGAATACTATCCAAAGTTGCAGTCTTGTGTCCCTTTTACTCCAGTAACTGGTCAAAGAATATTACTTCGGGATACATCCTATCGGGATCAAGTTTTTGATGCTTTAGTAAAAGCTTTGAAGAATTTGGCTACCAAGGTAGTGAAGTCAGAATTCTAGCAATATATTGTTAACAGTCTCTTGGCTAGCGAATAATTGTAGCAAAAGTTACAGAATGCTATTGTATGGTTGTGCTTTGCTTCATATGGCAATGGCAATATGACATTTTGATATTCAATAGGAATCATTATTCATCAATTTATGAATCAGTTGTCTTTTCATTTACTCTAATTTTGTTGTCATTTCTAATGAATACAACAGGCCACCAGGTTTAGTTCACTGAATTGGAAGGCTCTGTTGTCTTGTTGCAGCTAATGTTTCGAAATCAATGCTGACTCTTCATGGTGTTTTCTAATTTCGATTTTGGAGTATACAATGTTATAATAGCATGTAATTTGCCTATGCATTTTTTATTTCATTGATAGCTTCTGTGACTCTTAAATAGATGGAAACCCTCCGATCCACTGGACGAATTGACAATCTTTTGTTTTTCTGCTGCATTTCAGCTGAATGTGTCATCACTGCATATAACTTTTCCATCTGAAGGTGAATTTAGCAAGTTGAAGGATAGTGGATTGTTGCAAAGAATTGGGCTGCAATACCATTGGACAAACCGAAATTACAAATGGTACGTTAACATGAGATTTATAGAACTTCTGGATTGCAGTGGTTTAAAGTGCTCTTCTGACCACATAAGGCTATGACTCAGGGCCCACATTTAGTCATAAGCACGGCCTGGTAGACATATAAACAGGATTACATCACAAACAAGGGGCACCTACAATTTTCATCGCAATAATGCAATCTTTTCAACAACCTTCCACACTTGTTAACGTATCAAGATCCCAGATTGTTGATAACTTGATATACCTTTTCTTTCATTTTATCTGGGAGTTTATTTGGGCAGTGTGGTGAACAAGCTAGTAATACAATCTTCTCAGACATTTCCTGGCGCTTATGAGATTGTTTCCCCCCTGTTTGGATTTACATCTGCATGACCATCCCAATGGAATAGTTGATGTCGGCAGATAATTGTAGATAAGTAAGAGCTTATATGCAAGAAATGCAAGTCCCTATGTTAAAAGTATAAACATTCTACCTTGGGATTTATGATAAAGCCATTGCCCTCATTTGCTACTTTTGGAAATTTTATGAGCTTACATGCTATTGATTATGTGATTATGATATATCAACACTTACTGATATCTCTTTGTTCCACCCTTCAGTTTTGATGATTTTTTGATGGATTTGAAGCAGCCCAAACGGAAGAATATCAGACAAGAACGTAAAAAGGTTTGCCTTTGTTTTGGATTCCCTTTTCAAATTTTGGATATAAATAACATTTATATTTTTATCCTGCTTTTCAGATTCCTGCCCAGAACTTAAAAATGAAGCGCCTCCGAGGAGATGAAATAAAGGTACTTACGGTACTCAGCTGCTTATTTGTACTCAGTATTAGTTTTCTTGACATTACGGTGCTCAGCCACCTTTCTTTCTGAGGCACTTCAAGTTTATTTCACAAAACAGTTGCAGATTTTACCAACTTATAATGGTTTTCCTTCGCATTGCAGAGCAGCCACTGGGACACCTTCTATAGATTCTACCGTAACACAACTGATAATCAGTTTGGTCCAATAGCACTCTTTCCTTGTAATTTACTTTCTGTATTTTTCATGTTAAACAATTCCTAAGTGGTTCTTTCCTGAACAAATCACAAGGTTTCTTCAAATAGTTGTCTATCTTCTGCGGACATTATATTAAACTAAACTTTGCTAAATGAGTAACAGATTTCTACCAATGCATGTGTCACTGTGCAATAAGAGCTTGAAACTAATTAAAGCAATAACAGCTGGCAAAATGCTTTTAATTGCTAAATAGTAGTGCATATACTTGTACTTTGATTGGATGCACAAAGTTCTAAAAATCACCATCATTGAATCATCCCCCCCCACACACACACACACTCTTTTTTGCTCGTATGACCCACAGAATATTTGTTGATGGGTAGTATTTGAAGTTGTGTGACGTAATTTTTTCACTTATATGATAAGTTTGTTTGCAGCTGGGGCAGAGCATACTTGACGCGGGAGTTCTTTCACCTTTTGGGAGAAAAGATGGGCGACAAGGTAATGCTAATTGTTGCTGAACATGATGATAAAGTTGTCGCTGGAGCTCTTAATCTTATTGGAGGCGATACATTATATGGCCGCTTATGGGGATGCCTACCAGATGCTCATTTCCCCAATTTGCATTTTGAAGCTTGCTATTACCAGGTAATTCACACATCTTTGTACAATATGTATACTGTATTAACTGAGAACTAATCTGTCATGGCAATACTGTTCCCAACTTTCATCGGGACATGCTTATTCGATCATTCTGCAAAAAGGTAGAGCTGTTTTTAATGAAGGGATGGCCAGTTGATCATCAATTGCACTTGTGCTTCTCATCTGTTCGATTTCCTGTAGAAGATTGAATTCAAAAGTCTCTTATATTTGTAGTGGACATATTATATCTGACTGGTACTCTGAACAATGTGGAGACACATATGGTTCTTATAGAATATTTATACGTTCAGGCAATCGAAGCGGCCATAGAACTAAACCTGAGTAAGGTGGAAGCTGGTGCCCAGGGAGAGCACAAGATCCAGCGTGGTTACCTCCCTGTGACAACTTACAGCTGCCACTACTTCTTAGAACCTGGTTTTGCGACAGCTATTGGAAATTTTCTTGTACATGAGACAGCTCAGGTATTCCACTTGAATACTCAATAGTTGCCAGAGATTATTCAAAATATATTGCTTATATGTCACTTAGCCATCTTTTTTTGACTAAACGCTTTTGAGATCTTATGGGTTTCAGCTCTAGCCTACCCCAACTTGTTTCGGACTAAAGGCTTTGTTGTTGTCACTTAGCCATCTTTTTGTGTTTGCTTCAATATATGCCTCCTATGGGTTTGTAAACCGCTTTCTTAAATATATTGCATCCTGTTATGACCGGCATATTAGGGTCTTAGCCCAGTTAGTTGTGGCCCAGTCTATCTTATCGTTATTAGGGGCTTAGCCCAATTATCTTATTAGGAGGATTATATAAACTCGTGTAAGGATCCGTTTTGGAATTAAGCAAGAAGTAATCATATTTGCTCGGCTTCCTTAGGGAGTCGGGAGACCTAACCCTAGCCTCCTCACCTGCGCCATCTTCCTCTCAGCCGCTGCCTTCTCCCGCGCAACTACGGCGCCGACACGCCGGCACCGGCGCCCATCTCCTCGCCAACCAGCCTCCCACCCCTACCACCTACGGTTCAGGCCAGGTAGGGCCCAAGCTCCTACCAGTTTGGTATAAGCTAGCTTCGGTTCGATCATGTCTTCACCGCCGCCCAACCCGTCTCTCCTGCTGCCGGTCACCTCGTCGCTTCCGGCGACCACCACGACCGTCGCCTCGCTCGTGCCCGCGCTGGGATCCTCCATCGCGCCCGGCCCCGCCGTCCTCACCCCGGAGGAGGTGTCCGGTCTTGCGGGACCTAACCCAGCGGTCCAGAGATCCGCTTTGTTCTTGGCCGGGTCCTACTGGCGCGCTCGGCTTGCGCCGCCATATCGCCGCCAGCGCTGCCGTGGCAGCCGCCGCGACCAGCGCCCGCCCGCGCTTCGCCGGGCGCAGAATCGCCATTCATCGCCACCACCGCCCAACCTCGCTGCGATGGCGATCGCCGCTCTGGCGGACTCCGCCCGCTTCGCCGGGCCGCAGAATCGCCATTCATCGCCACCACCACCCAACCCTGGCTGCGATGGCGATCGCCGCTCTGGCGGACTCCGCGCGCCCGGCGCTCCGCCGCAGCGAGCCGCTGCAGCTGCAGCAGCCACCGCCGTCCGCTCCGGCCCCGCATCGACCGCGCCGGCAGGAGTCCCGATCCACCAGGTCCGGTTCCCGCCCTCGCCGTCCCCGCTACCGGCTTGGTTGACCGAGTCGTCGTCTCAGCCGGTCTACACGATGGCCTCGGGACGCGCAGATGTGCCGCCTCAAAGAAAGCGCATACGGCGGGTCCTCCGCCTGCTGGTCCCTACGTTGGCCTCGACGCGACGCAGTTCCACGGGGCCCCCCCTGTGATCACCGACCCGGCGCCACTCCTCCGCACCGCCAAGCCATACCCCCACGGCAGTCATACCCAGACGGCGCCGCGCTTCGCCAAGCTTGCCTTCGCCACCTACGACGGCACCGAAGACCCCCTCAACTCGCTTAATCAGTGTGACCAGTTCTTCCGGGGGCAACGCACGCTCGCGTCGGACCGCACCTGGCTCGCTTCATATCACCTCCGAGGCGCCGCACAGACTTGGTATTACGCTCTCGAGCAGGACGAGGGCCGCATGCCTCCATGGGAGCGTTTTCGCGAGCTATGCCTCCTTCGCTTCGGGCCGCCGATACGCGGGAGCCGGCTGGCGGAGTTGGGCCGTCTTCCTTTCACCTCTACGGTGCAAGACTTCACCGACCGGCGTGCCACGCGCCCGGCGTGACGGCTCAGCAGCGGGCTGAGCTCTTCGTCGGCGGTCTGCCGGATCATATCCGCGTGGACGTGGAGCTGCGGGGACCCTAGGACCTCCAGACGGCCATGTACTACGCCCGCGCATTCGAGTGCCGCGCGGTGGCCATCCAGCAGGCATCACCGTCCGGGTTCTTGGGCGCCACCTGGCGGACGTTCCGCGCAGGTCGGCTGCTCGAGCTTCGCGACACCCTCGCCGCGACCACGGCGTGCCCGTTCCGCCGGCTCACCCCGGCCGAGCAACTCGAGCGTCGCCGCCAATGGTTGTGCTTCAACTGCGATGAGCCCTACGTGCCCGGCCACGTTTGCTCGCGACTCTTCTACCTGGAGGCTGCGGACTACATTGAGGAGGCCGCCGCCGCCGCCGAGCTCGGCGACCTGCCCGCCCCAGCTGCCGCGGAGGTGTTTGGTGACAGTTGATCACCTCGGGGAATTCCGCAAGCGCTTCCCCGCCTTCCAGCTCGAGGACGAGCTGTTTGTGCAGGCGGGGAGAAATGTTATGACCGACATATTAGGGGCTAAGCCCAGTTAGTTTTGGCCCAGTCTGTCTTATCGTTATTAGGGGCTTAGCCCAATTATCTTATTAGGAGGATTATATAAACTCATGTAAGGATCTGTTTTGGAATTAAGCAAGAAGCAATCATATTTGCTCGGCTTCCTTAGGGAGCCGGGAGACCTAACCCTAGCCTCCTCCCCTGCGCCATCTTCCTCTCAGCCGCCGCCTTCTCCCGCGCAACTACGACGCCGCCGCACCGCAGCCGGCGCCCATCTCCTCGCCAACCAGCCTCCCACCCCTACAACCTACGTTTCAGGCCAGGTAGGGCCCAAGCTCCTACCACATCTACAATTGCTACTCAGCCATCTGTATGCATAGTATCTGCAATTACTTAGTGTTATGTCATCCGAAAGCTGAACTCATAGCAGAAGACTATTATTGCGTCCTTAATTGTGAAATGTAAACATGGTACCCTGTTTTCGATAGAACTATTCCAGTGTTATGGCTTTATGTTATGATGGCTGATAAGCCACTACTGTGCGGATTGATTGCTCTTAAGTTTGCACTGTGTAGAGCATGCATCACCATTAAACTCCCATGTAATTCTTCGGTGGACAGTTATGCATTCTGCTCCTTCTCTCACATTGAGCTTCAGCTTTTGGAGCTAATAAATGCCAAACAATAGCGGCTACTGCTCTTGGAAAGGAGTGTATGCTTTCTTGCACACTTAAAAAAGATGTATGTGTTAATATAGTAACTATAATTTAATGATAACACTTGTCTAAATATGCATTTCCCACAGAAAAGAATATTGGTGCAGTGTATCGACCCTTCCACATTTCTTTTCTAAATTAATACTCGCGTGCAAAAGCAAAAACGAACTAGTAAATTTCAACCTTTCCATCTTAGAAATATACGAACCATTATAGACTACCTCCATTAGATGATGTCATGAGTAATTCTATGTTTTCTGACAAATAGTACTTGTATACTTTTATCTCCATCTAGCATTTGTCCACTCTTTTGAATTTAGGGACAAATAATAGAGAAAGCTGTTTTTTATGCTGTCCTTCATTTTATTAGAATCCTTCTATTTTCGAATAGGTTCTTATCCACCAAGTACCGTTGTTGACAATTCCAACTAATGTTTTCTTGTTTGTGTTGATATCAGGTTAAGCATGTCATCAATGTCCTGCATGAATCAGGTCCATACAAGGAAGACATATTGAAAGAATTTGCACCTCAACCAGACGGTGAAATGTAGAACAGCGGAAGGAACTTGCACCATGCATACAACGATAATTACAACAGACGTAACAGTAGGAAGACGGGCAATCCCATGCCGCAGGAGGCAATGTTGTGATTTCAATGGCTCGGATCCCTCACCCACCTTTGTAGATTATTATTACTAGGCATGTAAATAGCAAACATTTTATCTGGAATCATCCAATAGAAAGGTCCCATCTTAAAGCAAACGTTCTATCGCGCAATTTCGCTGTCTGAACTGCTGCATGAATGCAATTACATGATTCGGGAGTACAATACATGGACGGTATAGACCTGACCTTTTGAGACCATACTAGGGTGTCTGCATCATCTTTTTCTTTTCTCATCAGAAGATCTGGTGCTACTTTTAAGTCAACTTGTGCTGTTCTTTTCTCATGAGATCTGAACTATTGAAACAGGTGAGCAGTCGCCCTCAACCAAGTGAAAGGCGAAGAAAAGTTGCCTGAATGTCACGTCAGTAGATCAGCCAAGATCCAAGCCAAAAGGGACATCAGATACCGCCTGCCTCATTGTGCGTTTTGTACAAGGATGGATACAAGGGGTTCTTCCTCAACTCGTCAGCCCAACAAGGCCAAAGAACTGACGCCCGGTCAGAGAATCTCAAAGCAAACGAATCTACTACCTAAAGCTCCATCCATGGTTGTTGAAACATGGAGGTTCACTGCTCACTCATAAGCTACGACACACGAGCTACTCCTCTTTGCAGAGCTGCAGCATGTCACTGGACCGGACTCCACCATCACCTCAGGTAGGAGAGGAAGCAGCCGTTTGACCATCTGTGCAGGAGCTCGCCGACGCACAGGATGGCGTAGACCAGCAGGATGAACTTGAAGAGGAACGGGAAGTAGTGCGAGAGCCCGGCGCTCGACGAGTGGAGAACCTGAAAAAAAAACACACAACAGCAAGCGAAGATGATGATGAGTCCTGGAACATCAGACGGTTAATTAGACGACGGTGCGGTAATAAGATGGAGGTAGGGGTGGTGACGTGCCATGGCAATATCGGTGAGGTGTGCTCGCCATCGCAGCGACGACGACGTGCCATCGACAGCAGCTATATGGTCGGCGCTCTTGCTCACAGTGCTGCATGGAGGGTCCTTGGGTTTCACGTTCGAGCAGCTCCTCAGACGCGGTACATCCTTGCTCTGAAGAGGCTTGACGATGTAATCTTCAGCACCAGCCTTGAGGCATCTGTCCCCAGCAAAAAGTTAAGCCGGTTACTATCAGGTATCAGCTGCAGGATTCTGTATAGTACAATCGAAAGATTACGAAGGCACAATGAATGCACAGATAAAAGCAGAGATCTCCATCGGATGTTCAAAATTCACTATACTGATACATAGTGGGAAGAGCAAGGACAGGCAGCATAATGAACTGACTGCAGAGTATTTACTGAAGCAGCAAGCACTGTGGCTAGGAATCCATGTTATTTATTTAACTGGCTTTCGCCCATGATGTACTGCCTGCCTACTGTCGCGGCAAAGGCAACCTTTTTTGCCCCCGCCCCCATAGCTCCATCGACTTTGAACAAAAATGGATGCTCGAGAGAAGAAAAGGGGAAGCAAAATCGAGGCTCACCTGCTGATCCTCTGGGGCTCGTTCTCCGACGACATGACGATCACCGGGATAGGCTTGAGAGGACTCATCGCCTGAAAACGTCCATTGAAATCAGTAATGAAATTCTGGGAGCATTGGACATATTCTTTCACATCACAAATGTGAATGAAAAAATGGGCACTAATGCAGTGAGATTTGCACCTTGATGGCTTTGAGGAGGTCGTAGCCGGTCATCTCAGGCATGCAGTAGTCAGTGAGCACCATGTCGACGGCCTGCTCCTGCAGACAAACACCACAGGTGAAAGAAAACAATCAGTACTAGCAGATTATTATTTATACCCTGCTAATCCAAGCAACACCTTTCTCCAACCGTGGCTTTAACTAGTGCTCTCATGTCCTGTGGCTACCAGACAGCCTCGGCAGGCCGCTGTAAGACGGCGAGTTTTTATCCCTTTCCCCCCATAAAAAAGTGGCGACCTTTTCTGGCGCTCGTCCTCCCCTCCCAAGAACACAAAACCCTCACGCGCGCATGCGCGAGCCCGCCCCTCCCCCCGTACGGTACGGCGGCCGGCGCCGCCGTGGTGCCAATGGATAGCCAAAGTGGGAAAAATGAAAGAAAATAGTAAGAAGCAAGTCGTGCTTTGCAGCTGATGATCGCTCTGCAGTACTGAATGCGAGGCGATCTGCCATGGACAGGGCGGATGGAATTGTTAGTAGTTACCTTGCCGTCCTTGAGCCCCAGGAACTCCATGGCCTTCTTGGCGCTGTCCACGGCGACGACTGTATGAAGTTGTTGAGATTTTAGTACAGAGCAAACGTGTTGGTAAAAAAAAAAAAACTCAGGAACGGCGCAGCAATGGTGAAGGAAAGGAGGACTAAAAACATGGGACGATGACGATCGATTACGCTGTCTGTGTGCAGTTTGCACACATGCTGTTCAAGAGAAGCACGCGCGTGGGACGAGCAAAATAACAGAGCAAAAGCATGGGCGGCAGAGGAAAATTGAACGGCCGCGCCATTAGAGAATTCGAGCCATGGAAGGGAAGGGAAGGGGAGGGAGCTGACCGTGGAAGGAGCCGGCGAAGGTGTTGCTGCCGAGCACCAGCTCCACCACCTTCCTGTCCACCGGGGAGTCGTCCACCAGCAGCACCCTCGTCACCCCCTCCGCGCCTCCTCCTTCCATCTCTCCCTCTCCTCTCCTCTCTACCACACAAGCAACCACTCCAGCAGCAGCAGCAGGAGGAGGTCCTCCTACTAATACTAGTGGTAAGAAAGATGCTAGGGAGAATTATGAGTGCGAGGCGGAGTGAGGTGAGGTCACAGGCGGCGCCGAGAATGGGCTTTTAAGCAGCCGGGCGGGAGGTGGGAGAGAGCGTACGAGCATTTGATGACCCGGCGCACCTGCAGGCCAGTGATGAAGGCTCCTCTTCTTCAGGGGGTGACCGCGAGCGTGGAAGAGAGAGGGAGGGAGAGAGAGAAGAGGGGCAGTGGGCCCGGGCCGCGCGCGAGGGGGACCCGCCGGCGGTGGCCAGCTCGTGGGGCACGGGAAATGCTTTCCCCTCCCCCTCCCCTAGATTTTGCTGTCGGGGAATCTCTCCACCCCCTCCCCTCCCCCTTTTCTCCCTTTTCCCCGGTCCGTCCGACGCAGGAGCAGAGAATCGCCACCGGCGGTACGACGGCGATCCGCGCGTCGTGGCGCCACGCGTCGCATCATATCAGATCATCGCCCAGTAAAACAATCCTCATTATCTTAGCGATGGTGATTATTATGTTCGTTCGTTCGTACTAATTGAAAAACATTTGACCTGCGCGGGGTCCGATCGCGAGCATGATCGCGCCACGGCGTGGAGGGGCTAAAGAAAGTCAGCACGTGGATTCGGCGCGGGATACGTTCCAACCGTTCCCTGGCTTGTTTTATGGCGCTGGCTGGAGATGTTTATTCGCATGTCTGTGCCAACTAAATCATGCTCTCGTGGGTGCGTATCCTGCGGATTATGTATACATGTTTCTGCCGCTTGAGTGCTGGCTGCGGATATGATGATATGGTGCGCATGTGCCAGTGGCAATGTATGCATAACCAGATAAGACACTCCATCTTTGCTTTGCTCGCCCTGTCTGTATCCAGCTAAATATATAGCAAGTGGAACAAGTATGGATCATGTTTATGTTTCAGGCTAAACACACTTCATTCGCAGCAGCAGCAACAATAACAACAACGACAACAACAACAATTAGCTGCAGGCTAGGCATCCCCTACTTGACTCTTCAACTTTGCAGTGAATTTCAAGAAAACTTCCAGCAACTAGCGGGATTTAATACAGACAAGTAGAGATGACAAGTTGTTTACATGAAGAAACTTACTCCCTTGATTCATAAACTTTCACTATTGGCTAAATGAATGAAACACAATAGGTATTTCCTCACCTGCAAATGACTACAACAGCACATATATGTTTTCATTACTCCGGGTTTCTGACATCAAAACCATTTGCTTGAAATGGGTAATTAGGGTTGTGGGCTTGAGGGCGCGAACCGGTGCTGCTACTCTGGGCGGCTTCCCCACTGGGAGTGCGTCGAGGTTGGCTGCGTGGGGGTGGACCTTAAGATGGGGTTGTGGAAGATCCTTGACTCCTGCATCAGATATCAACGAATGACATGCATGTCGATGATTAATGCGCTGATGGAGAGGGTCGTGGAAATAAGTAGAGGGAATGGTGGTGCCCGAAGAGACCTCGACAATGTTGAAGGTGGTTTTACCCACCCAGGTACAACCCCCCGATGCATAGTAACCCTATATTCTGCCTACCTATCTTTACTAACCAACGAGGGAGATTAAAATGGTGTTTTCATATTTGTTGAGTTACGTTACACTGCATGTTCATAAGCTTTTGGCTATCTCCGGTAGAAACGAAACAACAGTTTCAAGCGGAAAACATATGGAAACAAAATTTTCGTATCGACGCGTCAGAAAATTTCTTATCTTGTATTTGTATACCACTCCAGCCCAAGGCATATACACTTTTGGTCTAACGTAATCCTATCCAACAAAAACTTAACTCTCCCCTAAGTCTGTGATCCTCGTCTCTCTCACCACACGCCTCTCGGGCTCCCATTCCCATCTTCCACGCCTCCTTGCATCTACGTTGGAGCGGTTTGATTGTGTTCGCCTCTATGGTTCAAGGGTTTTTGAGTTCCAGAAAACTTTCTCTTCTTGTGTCCAGGTCAACATTGTGCTCTGAAATAGTGTTCGAATGTGTATCTACTTTGGTATTCAATTTCAGAATTTCCGTGTTTGTTTCTCCTTCGGTTTAAAGATGCAGAAACAAATGTGGTGCACTTGGCTATGTCAAGTGCATCATCCGAGTCTTGATCCACTTGAAGCCGTGTTGGGTGGTGTTGACATGAAGGCTCGGATTTGGCTAAAGTTTTTGAGATGGATTGTTCCTCGTTTAAAATCTTCTTCCAAAAGTCAGATTCATTAATATTTTCGAAAAAAGGGTACTATATAGTCTTTTCACAAGGGTCGGAGCTGTCCATTTTCACATAAATACGGGTGTTAGGAGTAAGTTTGAACGTTGGCGTGGTGGAGGGGCATCCTCCCCGTAGACCTCGAATGACTAGGCCGACTTTGACAGGGTGTACTAGTGCCACTAGTCGAGGTCAGAGGAAGATTTCCGACATGACTAGGCAGACAGGCTCCTAGCTGCGTCGAATCCCGCGGACGCGACCTCCCCGACTGCGACGGAAGCAGCCCAACACCCAACACGCACGCATCAGATCTCTCTCTCTCTCTCCCCGCGCCTGGCACCGGCTGGTCTAAGATTGACTGGCGTCCGTAATAAACCAGCACCACCGTGCACGTACGCGCCTCGCAGATCGCTTCCAGCACGCAATAAAACGTCGGCAGACAGACAATCTGATCTGAGCTGAGCTAGCGTATCCCAGACCCGATCCTCGTGTGGGCGCTGTATACGTACGCGCCTGCTCTCCCCAGGCCAGCATCGTATCCGGACGCAGGCGGCGGGAATGAATTGATCCAGCGACCCGCATCGCATCAAATGGCCGGCCGTGGCTTCGGGGCGTGCGCTGTGGCGG
Organism: Aegilops speltoides; assembly: GCA_021437245.1. Taxonomy (NCBI): domain Eukaryota; kingdom Viridiplantae; phylum Streptophyta; class Magnoliopsida; order Poales; family Poaceae; genus Aegilops; species Aegilops speltoides. The sequence goes on from CM038142.1 coordinate 369,233,554, forward strand.
AAGCCCGGCGTGTTGGCAACATGCGCATGTCGCCTTCCCAGAGGTCGGAATAACCGTGGAGGCCTCGTCGGGCAGATCTACGGCTGCTGGGCTCTGTCTGTACGACTATAGCACTCGCACTGGACTGAGCACGGGCAGACCAAATCTGCTTCGAATGCATGGTTGTCTTGAATGTGAGCGCAGAGGGAGCGAGGGAGGGAGAAGATCCACTGGCGAGGTGGCATCATAGCATGAGCAAGGCTGCTCATTCATTCATTCATTCATTCATTTTGGACGCAGACATTCTTTAACTGTCGCGCGTGGGAAGCTGGGAATGTGTCGCGCTTTTTCGCCGATCGCCGTCTCTGTCCCGCCAAGATCGGCCGTGGGCCACGGAGCATTCAACCATAATATCCGCCCTCTGATCTCTCTCAAGCCTGATGGGTGAACGTGTGGGTTTTGGGAGCATCTGTTTGGCAACTGAATTGAACCTCCTTAAAGAAATCAGCACCGATAAGCCCAAACTTCGAGTCCACATATGTTATTCTTCATTCAGGGTTTGTATGTTGCATAAGAGAAGGGACATAAGAGGACAATATTTAGAGTAATCCTAGCAAAGTCGCCGTATCAAACCAATCTTGTATGATCATTTTGGACGAAAAAGTAAGGTGACAATCCGGCCCGAGTCGCCATAATTTATAGAGCTCACTGTAAAGCTGAGCTTGCAACCTTCATGTTTGGAGGTTGCGGAGGTCCATTATGGAGCTCGCTCCAAACCCAACCGCCAACGCGTTTTAGCTTCTTCCTCCTCGCGCCACGACCGATTTTTGAAGTTGTGCGACCTTTCAGACACCGCCTGCGAGCAACCACACGTCCATTGATTTCATGTCCGCTCCTTCGGATTCTCCGATAACCCTTCTGATGGCCACCACTGTATATGGGCGAAGGAGGCACGAGAGGCGTTGCCTGTGGGCCACACCTGCCCCCTCACGCGGCCGGGCCTTGGGACGCAAGCCAGGGTCATGTGGGCCCAATAGGTGACTTGCTGACACGCCCATGTGGTTCTGTGGCTCTTTCCTCATGAAACTTTTGAAAATATTTTTTCGGGACTTGGGATATTCTGCTAGAACAACATTAGTCTTGTTAGTTTGTATTCAAATCATGTAAATTAGAGGACAAAAACCATACCAAAAGTGTTTAGAAAAATAGACATGTTTGAGACATATATCACGAGTCAACCAACAAGGGAGGAGTCCACCCTCCCGCGCCAGAGGAGTCTTACCAACACCCACGTGGGTTGCATTGGCCCTTAAGCCAGAGGGGGTTCGGCCGACCTAGCACCACCATGATGCCTTGCCCCCAAGCGGGGGAAGGGGGCAGTGGTATCCTTACGCAGTGTTTCAGAACCTTATGGGCCTTCATAGAAGTTTCCACCATGTTCTCGAACCTTCCACTGCCTTCCGATACACTTTCAGACATCACCGGAACATTCCGAGACCTCCAGGAACACTCCTGAGATCCTCCAAAACTCTTTCGAAACCCTTCCCTCTCAATCTCCATTAAATCTCAGCATTCCTAAATGTCACTGAGTGTTAAGCATGTGACCCTATAGGTTCGAGAATATGTGGGCTTGCCTGGAACACCTTCCGATTAATAATCATTAGCATGATCTGGACGCCCATAACGATTCCCATATATCATGAAAGATCTTTATCGAGCAAACCTTGTTTTACCGCATGCAATTCCTTTTGCCTCCAGATCATTACCTAACCCGAGGTGAGATTTTGACAGTATCGATGTGATCAACTCCTTGGTCAATATACCTAGTTATCATCGTTATCGGTTTATACTCTTTTCTCGTTTCTGTATTCCGGTGTGCCCGTCGCTAACTTCTTAGCCACAATACATGACCATGCGATGATGGATACCATAATACCGGGTGGGCCTAGAGTGTATCTCCCCATTGTTGGAGAAGCAAATCCTTGTCTCGACACGTCTGACAACATGACATAGTTTATGGGGACCTGAAGGCCATCCTTTAAATTACCTAGGGTGTGTTTGGTTTGTGCCCAAGGTTGCCCCACCAAAGCATTGGCTAGCCTAAATTTTGGTTGAGGTTTTGGTTGCCCATGATTTGGCCAACATTGGCAAGAAAGATGAACTAGAGTTGGCTAGAGTTCATTGGCATCGAAAAAATTGGCAACCATCCAAACAAAGACCAATCTTTGGGTCATGACCAAAATTTTGGTAAGGTGCACTTTGGCCTCAATCCAAACACACCCCTAGTTGTGGTGTAACTTTGATGACCCCGAAGAAAACCTTCTAGTATCTAGGTCCACAATATCCTCATGGTGTAAAGACGAAAGTAAACGTTACCACATTATGTAAAGATACAAACACTATATATGTATATATTAACGGCGTAATCTCACAACATCTCAGAAACATGTCTATCCAACACCATTGTTACCCTAAAAATGTCCTCTCTTTATTGTTGGCATCCTTGTTACAATAACAATGTCCATGATCTGGAAAACAAGACCATCAACAATACATGAGCTCATCGAGAGGCTTGTCTAGGGATCTCTTTGATGTTTATTATTCCACACATGCAATTAGGTTTTCTTTCGAATCTCACACTCATGAACCAACACATTCTAGCATATAGCATAAACATAATTATAAACAAGGAAGCAGAATAACAACAACTACACTATTGCCTCTAGGGCACATTTCCAACGTAACGAGTATCAATTTTTTGGAAAGTCAAACTTCTCCATGTTTGACTAAGTTTATAGACAAAGAAGTATCGATATCTACCATACCAAATCAATATAATTAGATGCATAATGAAATATATTTTTGGATTTTATTCACTTGATATTGTAGATGTTAATAGCTTCTCCTATAAAATTGGTCAAACATAGAAAAGATTGACTTCTATACAAAGTAATACACCTTATATGTTAAAATGGATGGAGTATATGAAAACTTCTTAGGGTGGCTAAAGACGAGGTGAAATTTTGTCTGAAATCAAATGTGCAAAGTTTGACCAGGTTTGCAAGAAAACTATGAACAATTGCAATACCAAATTGGAATCATTGCATTGACAATAAATGGCATTTCCATATTATATCTATTTAGTACCGTTGTTGTTGATAGTTTTCCATACAAACCTGGTTTTCTTCTTCTTCTCCTCTGAAACTGGGAAGCAAGAGTTGCTTCTAATTACATACTGCCGCCACTGCCAAGTGTATCGGTTCGAGCGTGACCCCCTCATCCTACCCATGAGCGATTCTTTTTGACAGCACCGCCACGAGGATCCCGTGTCGTCCCAAGGAGTTGGTCCAGCACCGTTGTGAGGAGCTAGTCTCTGTCGTCCCCGCCCTCTTCCGCGAGCAGCCAAGAGTGCGCCCCAATGTCAGGCTCCGCTGTGCCTCCGCGCCCGCCGCCTGCGCAACGGCATGGTGACGTGCACCTCCGGAGCGCTCGAGGTCCGCCGCGATAACGACCGAACGACACCCTCGCAACCTGCACTTTCAAGACCCTCGCACACCGCCACTGTAACGCCCTCGATGCGGCTATATCTCCCACGTGTCAAAGCACGACTTAGAGGCATAACCGCATTGAAAGCAATGTCGCAAGTGAGGTAATCTTCACACAACCCATGTATTACATAAGGGAAAGAGATACATAGTTGGCTTACAATCGCCACTTCACACAATTACATGAATAAAGCATTACATCATCCAGATACAATCAAGGTCCGACTACTGTCGGTGTACTAAGGTAGGGGGTACCTCAGTACCCCAACTTGTGCACGGGCAGTCGCAGCTTCCCGCGGCTGGATCCACCATATGCTTGCCGGAGACCATTCCTGCTCCATACCAAGCCATTCAAGAACAAAGTGTACAAGATAGAAAATCAAGACCCCGGCAAGAGGAGCTTGCCGGAAGGCCGCCTGAGCTCAAGATTACGCCACTCATGCAAGCTCCCGCGAGAGGAGCTCGCCGGGAGACGAAGACTACATCTCGGAAGACTCGCCTCGGCGCTATACGCGTCCGGCGAGGGCCCGGGAGCGACAAGTTACAAGCCCGACAAGCTCCCGGCCCAGCAAGATCGAGACCCGGCAAGGTGCTTGCCGGGAGAGCCGCGCTGTGCGCCCGCACTCCAGCTCATCTGCCCACGCGTCACCTTCAGCCCTCTCCAGAGACGCGTGGCGGATGGCTGTGCAGCTAAGGGGGTGCGGTGGCACTCCACGGTGGTGGCTCCATCGCCGTGGCAAACGGAGACGCAAGGGCGGGAGCTTTTGGGGTCGACGGCGACGGGCATTTAATGCTCTTGTCCCCCTCTGTCAAAAGTAGGTAGAATCCTTTGTTCAAGCAATCGAGTCGCCTGTTCCCCGACTGCTCCAACTACCACCTCTTTTACATTTTTACCCCTCTCTCCTACGTTGACACCTGTCGGTGACCCCTTGCCCTATAAAAGGAGGCCCATGCACAACGTAGGGGAGGTTCGGAGGTTCTGATCCTTGGCAACTATAGCGCCAGGGATTCGGCTGGCTCCATTAGCAACACCACACCACCATATGCTCACATTCTTGAGCAAGATCAAATACAACACAAAGCAGCAGAGGGTTTTACGCGACCATCGCGCCAAGCCGGGTAAAATCCCCAGCGCATCGCCTCGATCTGCTCTCCACGCATCCTCCGCCCTCGTACCGAACTCACGAAGGGGCCGTCCCCGGCCCCATAGGTGTCGCGCCCACAACTACGGAACCAAAATAAAAGAAGAACCCCAAATGCGACAAAGGTCCCGATCGACCCCAACCGGGCTCCACTCTCGATCAACTAGAACGAAACAACACAAAGGGCAAGATCTTAAACGAGCTCCTCCTTGAGCTTGGTTGAGTCACCTTTCGTAACATAGGCACCGCAAACTGGTTTTGAAGTATCCGTGAGCCACGAGGACTCAAACAATCCCATTACCATGGGTATCAAGACTAGCAAAGCTTAAAGGGAAAGGAAGGGTAAAGTGGTGAGGTTGCAAAGCAGCGACTAAGCATGATATAGTGGCTAACATACGCAAATGAGAGCGAGAAGAGAAACAAGCGGAACGGTCGTGAAGCTAGCAATGATCAAGAGGTGATCCCGAACACCTACTTACGCCAAACATAACCCGAAACCGTGTTCACTTCCGGACTCCACGAGAAGAGACCATCACGGCTACACACACGGTTGATGCGTTTTAATTCGGATCTGGTGTCAAGTTGTCTACAACCGGACATTAACAAATTCCCATCGCCACATAACCGCAGGCACGGCTCTCGAAAGTTTATACCTGCAGGGTGTCCCAACTTAGCCCATGACAAGCTCTCGCGGTCAACGAAGAATAGACCTTCTCCCGGAAGACCCGATCGATCTCGGAATCCGGTTTACAAGACATTTCGACAATGGTAAAACAAGACCAGCAAAGCTGCCCGATCGCCGACAATCCCGATAGGAGCTGCACATATCTCGTTCTCGTGGCAACACCGGATAAGCGAGGCGTCAGTACCGACGTAACCCAAGTTGCCAAGGGATGGTCCCGCACGGTGCTCTAGTTTGGACCAACGCTTAGACAAGCACTGGCCCGGGGGGCTATAATAAAGATGACCCTTGGGTTAATTACTCCCAAGGGAAAAGTAGGTGGTGGTGAGGCAAATGGTAAAAGTCAATGTTGGGCCTTGCTGGACAAGTTTTATTCAAAGCGAACTGTCAGGGGGGTCCCATAAATCACCCGACCGCGTTAGGAACGCAAAATCCGGGAACATAACACCGGTATGACGGAAACTAGGGCGGCAAGAGTGGAACAAAACACCAGGCATAAGGCCGAGCCTTCCACCCTTTACCAAATATATAGATGCATTAATAATATAAGAGATATTGTGATATCCCAACATAAACCTTGTCCACCATGGAGAAATCTTCAACTTCACCTGCAACTAGCAACGCTATAAGAAGGGCTGAGCAAAAGCGGTAACATAGCCAAACAACGGTTTGCTAGGAATGGTGTCAAAGGTTAGAGGTTCATGGCAATTTGGGAGGCTTGAAGAGCAAATGATAGGTAACGCAAACATAGCGATAGAACGGAGCAACTAGCATAGCAATGATAGTAGTGAGATCGTGGTAGCGATCATCTTGCCGAAATCCCGCTAGGAAGAAGAACGAGTCCATGAAGAAGACAAACGGACGCAATCGAGCGAATCCTCACAATCGCAACATTACGGAACTAAGAAGCAACACCGAAAGAAACAAACAACATGGTAAACACACAAGCATAAATATGGCATGATGCACAATCAAGTATGATGCATGTCCGGTTTAATGAGGCATGGCATGGCAAAGTGCAACACACAATACTACAAGTTAAGTGGAGCTCAATATGCAACGAGTTGCATATTGATGAAACACCACATCCGAAGTTATTTAGTTCGCTCTCGTTTAGGTACACAACAATGTTAAATGTTGTTAAACATGTCAAGGGTGAAGCATAATAAAACTACCTATCTAGGCAAGTTTAAATGAGGCCGGAACAACAAACAACAATTCCGGAAAATCCTCATGAGCAATATTCGAATTTGGTACTGTTCTGCCCTAAACACAATTTTAATGTTGTTAAACAGGAAAATAAAGTGGACCATGTTAATCTAGGCATTTTTCCACCCCATTTACATATAAAGAACATTTAAAACCGAGCTACGGTTATTTAGTTATGAAATAAATCATTTTAACATGGCATTTATGCAAATTAATGCAAACAGCAATTTAGACATTTTTAACATAGATGAAAATGGCATATTATGAAACTAGATGAAAAACTAAGCATTTTACATATATAAATTATTTACATCCGATGCACGGTTTGTGAATTATTATATGCATGAAGCTCGGGGTCCAAACTGTAAATATGCAGTTTTCTGGATAAATGCGAAAAATCGCAGAACGAAAAAAAAAAACAAGACATGGGCCGAATCTGGTGGAACTGGGCTGCTCACATTGGGCTTCAGAGAGCTGGCAGATCCGGCCTGGTGCGGTCTTGAGTGGCCGAGCTGGGTGGGCCGACTGGCCACCTTTTCACCTGGCGCCGAAGTGGGCTGTGGCGCTGGATCTGGACCTGGCGCTGGGGTCGAGCAGAAGTAGCGGAGCGGCTGGGCCGGATCTGACGAAGGGAGGTGGCCAGGCGTGTCTTGGTCGAGGGCGCGGTCAACGCGAAGCGAAGCGGCGGGCGAAGGCTTCTTCTTGCTCGATCTGAGGCGCGCGGATTCAAAGAGCAGGAGGGGTCAACGCGGCGGGGCTCCTTCCGGCTGGATCACGCCGGATCCCGCGGGAACGGAGCGAGGGCGAACGGATCCATGCACGAGGAGTCGAGGCAGGGGCTCGAGGCGGCGAACTTGAGGAGGCCGCTGCAGTTTCCTGAAGAAAGACAGAGTTCAGAGAGCTTGGGGAGCGACGGGAAAAGGAGGAAGACGGGAGAGAAGAAAGAAGAGGAGCAGGGCAGCGCTGCTGGGGTGCTCACCGACGACGAGGCACCCGGCGAAGCGGTGGCGGCGAGGGGCTGAAGCTCGAGGTCAAGCGGGGCGGCGCACGAAGCAGAGGAGGACGACGGGATGGCTGTCGCGATTTAACCCCAAGGTGCAGAGGGGGAAAACGAAGGAGAGGTGCGGCGGCCCGCGGGTGCTCGCCTTGGCAGGTTCGGGCGGCGGACGGAGCAGCTCGGCGGCGGCGCCACGACGCGTCGTCGAGCGGAGGAGGCTCTCGGGCTCGTGCGGGAGCTGGGAGGCGCTGGGGCTGCAGAGGCTCTCGGTGGGCCGGGCGGTGGCGGAAACCAAGGGAAGCAGGTGGGTGGATCGGGAGGAGGAGACTGCGGCCGGATCGATGGATGGAAGGGACTGGGTTGGCTCGGCGCTGAAAACCAGGAGGGTGGTCGGGCGACTCGAATGGGTCGGGCAAGATCCCGAGGAAAATGAAGTGGCGGCGGCGGCGATAGGATAGGGGAGGAATGGATGAGACAGGCTAGGGTTAGACTATTTAAATATAGCGAGTGGGTAGGCCTAGGGTCATTTGGTCCCTTCGATTAAAATCGGACGGTCGCGAATAAAATAGGTAGGGAGCCCAAATAACACAACGGGGATGTTTTGTAGACGTTTGGGGATGATCCGGACCCAATGGTAATGACTGCTCGGGTCGGGTTCAGGGGAGTTTCGGACGCGCGCGCGTGGGGACTGCGAGCTGGCAAGAGAGGTTAGGTGGTCACGGTCAAGAGGGAAGCAAAACCCGGTTGGACTCGGATCTGTCAACGAAGGCAAGGGGGGGGGAAGTGGCAACTACGAGCGGATGCAAGTTTTATGAAAAACGATGCCGATGCAATGCGAATGATGCGATGATGAAATGCATGACATGAACAAAATGCAAAACGAAAGACAAAAACCCAACCACGGAGAAAATAATATATCGCATCTCCGGAAAAGGCAGGAGTTGGAGTTACGAATATGGAAAGCTACATCCGGGGCGTTACAACACTCCACCACTACGAGAGGATCTCGTCCCGAGATCTAGGATGGCACCGGAGGGATAACGGAAGCGGAGAGGTAAAACAAAGTTGCTTCTTTGACAAACGAGTGAAACCACAAACCATGAGAGTTTGAGCAATTTAAAAGAAAGCGTACAACAGAGATGAACGAGATTGCAAACAATCCGTTAGAAAAGATGAACAAGGAGTATTACGAAAACTTGAAGGTTGCAAATACATGAATCAAGAGTTTAATGGACAGGATAGAATTCAAAACCACTGCGGTTAAAACAAGATGGGAGAGGAAGAATTCGGGCAGCACTCCGGTTGAAAGAAGAAGGAAAACTTGATAAGATGAAAAGCACTTGAAGAGATGACACAACACTCCGGTTAAATGGATAAGCACGAAAAACATGATCCTCACAATTCGAGATGATGAGTGAAAAGAGCAACATCACAGTACCTCCGGAAGAAAGAATAGAAGATAGATCATTGGAATAAAAGAACGGAGAAGAAAATGCTAACTTCTACCACAATTGAATTTGGAAAACATCCTTGCAAAGAAGAATTGAACGGAGTTGTTGGAAAATCAACAACGAGAAGCACAAGCTTGTTGTGGGCTTATGGAAAACATCTCAAGACTATGAGGTGACAACCGGCCACTAATGGAAAACATTGATTAGATTGAGAGTACCAAAGAGATGAAAAACTTCTTCACCGAGAGGATAGGAGAAAACTTGGATCATTGATAAACACCATAATAGCAACATTCCTTAGGGAAGGCTTTAGGTGAAATCTTTACCAAGATAACTCCAACGAAGAGATTGATAGATTTAATATACCTCGTTCTTGACAACATGTGAATCGTGAAACATGAAGGAAATTGTCAAGAGTGACATAACACCACCTCAAAAGATAAGGTAGAAAGAATTGCACTTCGAAATGCAAGATGAAGAATACTTGAGCTCCTCAAAACAAAACATGTGTTGAGCACCATGTTTATTTTTTTGAGTATAGCTTGGCGGATCATAACTTCGAGCGAAATCTTGAAGAACAATTGAAGAATGAAAAGAATCCTTGACGAACCACCATGTAAAGCCTCCATGAAGAACTCCGGTAATAGAAGGATGATGAAAAGAAAGAGAAGTTGAAAACACAAGGTGAAGCCTTGCAATGATTTAGATGGAGCTTCGCGATTATATAACCGAGAGAACTTGAAACTCCGAAAAAGAAGGATGAGCAATTGAAACCATGAATTTTTTTGATGAACCTCCGGAATAAGGAATTCAATTTACTTGATGAAACAAGAATAAGAATTACATTATGCTTATCCCTCATCAATTAAATTGATGACCCACAATGGATTTGGCATGCCACTTATTCTCGTAGAAAGGATTAAAAGAGATATAGCGCGAACTTGAGAAGGTCTTCAACGAATCACCGGTAGGATTTGGAAAGAACGAATGAATTGATATGATAAACAAGGAAGAGAGATCTTGAAAGAACCACCGTAAGAATTTAAATTGAACATAGCAAATGCACAAATCACTGGGAAGAATTGCAAAATGAATGAAGATACTTGAGGGTATTTAGATACAAATGAACGAATAGATCACGAGCTGATTAGAGAATACTTGAATGATGCACCGGTATGATAGGAGAATGATAACTGACAGCTGAGAATGAATAAACCTGAATTGATGGACTCCGGATGACAAACTGAGAAGACTCTTGAATATCTCCTGATGGGTGAAAAAGATTCTCACAATCAAAAACAATTATGAGAGGGTGGCAACAAGCTAGCACCATGAATCTTGAAGAGAATAGAGCAAGATTAAAGAGAAACTCTTCTTCGGTCTTCAAATGATGAGAATGACAACGAGAAACACCACCAAGAATTATTGAGGCACACCGGAAGAATCAAAAGCGAAGAGGTTGAGCCAACTATGAAAAGAATTTGAAAGATCTTGGAGAAGGCATGTGACTGATGAAAATTCATTCTTACGTCAAACTTTGAAAAGAATTTGGGAATAGCTCCGGAATAATTAGAAGAGTCAGGTAAGATCCTGGGAAAAGACCTGTGGGTTAGGTCCCACTGAAAAGGAACACTATTGAAATGATTTTAAAAAGAGATTGCACCGGTTGAATTAAATGGCTTGAATGAGATAACAACCTTGAAATATCTTGAAGGGATTGAGAATGGAAACGCAAGTCTTGTGAGATATCTTCAGCACTCCAGAACAAATGAATAGGAAGAAGTGAATGATTAAGAGGTGCATCGGTATGAGAAAGCATTAGAAACGAGGAAAGGAATATGATGAATATCGAAAGCTTGAATAGGATCCACCGGAGAAGAAACAACAATGAAGGATGATGAACTTGAAGCTGCTGAGCATCTTCATGGGAAATCACCGGATAAGAACATTGATTGAAAAGAATGAAGAGACTTCACATGAATAAATGGATACTTGATTAAGAAATATGTGTCCTTGAAGAAAAAGGGTGGGAGGGCGGGAAAACAAAGGCAACTTGGGACGGATGAAACAAACACCGTTGAGAAAACTTAGATTTGATCTTGCGGATGGGGAGAATGATCGGATCCACTTGAAGAGAAGCACGCCGGTAGGAAAAGAATTAACATGACAACCTCAATGATCAAAAGGATTAGTATTCACATAGCAATATGAGAACACCGTTTAGGAAAGGTATGGATTCAACATTTGACATCGAAGCAACTCGAATACCACAAATAAAACAAAACAAAGGATTTGGCTTGCAAAATAAGCCGGAACAAACATATGATAGAGATTTACCCAATCCCATATCATGCATCTGTCGGAAAGATATTCTAGGAGCTACTTGAATTCCCACCTATAAACTCCGAAACTTTACGGTTATGCAATCGGTGTTGGGGATACAGGAAGCAATATATCTCACCCAAACTAACAATCCCTACATCCATTTGTATCCATCCGTCAACACATAACCAAGAAACCTTCGAAATCATGTACCTCAACCTTGAAAAGCATCCGTTATACGAGTCATGGCAATACTCCGTACTCACCTCGAAGATTGGGTTAGCGGGGTTATCTCACCAACAACTGCATAAAAGAGATTTTTGATGTCGGCGTACTAAACTCAGGTATTCCAGAACTGCAACGATAAAATTATGACGACAACACCTCAGAGCTCAACTCCCCAGAACACTTCCACTAAACCCCTGACAGGAGGCACCAAGACAATGTTCTCATCATAAAACCATCAGAACGATTCCAAGATAGCCGCGTGATCCTAAATTTTTTTTTTAGTGAAATTTGAGAAGAGAAGAGTCAAAACTTCTACGTCAGGAGACCTCACCAGAGCGACAAAGGGACTGAGGAGTAAAAAGAATTCCTAACTCTCCGATATATATAATCCTAAATGACTCAAAAACATTTTTCTAGACACAACTCGGCCGCTAAAAACGATCAAGCAGTGGGGCTCCTAAGGTCGGGGAAGGCTCTGATTACCAACTTGTAACGCCCTCGATGCGGCTATATCTCCCACGTGTCGAAGCACGACTTAGAGGCATAACCGCATTGAAAGCAATGTCGCAAGTGAGGTAATCTTCACACAACCCATTTATTACATAAGGGAAAGAGATACATAGTTGGCTTACAATCGCCACTTCACACAATTACATGAATAAAGCATTACATCATCCAGATACAATCAAGGTCCGACTACGGAACCAAAATAAAAGAAGAACCCCAAATGCGATAAAGGTCCCGATCGACCCCAACTGGGCTCCACTACTGATCAACTAGAACGAAACAACACAAAGGGCAAGATCTTAAACGAGCTCCTCCTTGAGCTTGGTTGAGTCACCTGCTCGGTAACATAGGCACCTGCAAACTGGTTTTGGAAGTATCTGGTGAGCCACGAGGACTCAGCAATCCCATTACCATGGGTATCAAGACTAGCAAAGCTTAAAGGGAAAGGAAGGGTAAAGTGGTGAGGTTGCAGCAGCGACTAAGCATGATATAGTGGCTAACATACGCAAATGAGAGCGAGAAGAGAAACAAGCGGAACGGTCGTGAAGCTAGCAATGATCAAGAGGTGATCCTGAACACCTACTTACGTCAAACATAACCCAGAAACCGTGTTCACTTCCCGGACTCCGCCGAGAAGAGACCATCACGGCTACACACACGGTTGATGCGTTTTAATTCGGATCTGGTGTCAAGTTGTCTACAACCGGACATTAACAAATTCCCATCTGCCACATAACCGCGGGCACGGCTCTCGAAAGTTTATACCTGCAGGGTGTCCCAACTTAGCCCATGACAAGCTCTCGCGGTCAACGAAGGAATAGACCTTCTCCCGGGAAGACCCGATCAGTCTCGGAATCCCGGTTTACAAGACATTTCGACAATGGTAAAACAAGACCAGCAAAGCCGCCCGATGCGCCGACAATCCCGATAGGAGCTGCACATATCTCGTTCTCAGGGCAACACCGGATAAGCGAAGCGTACAGGTACCGACGTAACCCAAGTTGCCAAGGGTTGGTCCCGCACGGTGCTCTAGTTTGGACCAACGCTTAGACAAGCACTAGCCGGGGGGGGGGCTATAATAAAGATGACCCTTGGGTTAATTACTCCCAAGGAAAAAGTAGGTGGTGGTGAGGCAAATGGTAAAAGTCAATGTTGGGCCTTGCTGGACAAGTTTTATTCAAAGCGAACTGTCAGGGGGGTCCCATAAATCACCCGACTGCGTTAGGAACGCAAAATCCAGGAACATAACACCGGTATGACGGAAACTAGGGCGGCAAGAGTGGAACAAAACACCAGGCATAAGGCCGAGCCTTCCACCGTTTACCAAATATATAGATGCATTAATAATATAAGAGATATTGTGATATCCCAACATAAACCCTGTCAACCATGGAGAAATCTTCAACTTCACCTGCAACTAGCAATGCTATAAGAAGGGCTGAGCAAAAGCGGTAACATAGCCAAACAACGGTTTGCTAGGAATGGTGTCAAAGGTTAGAGGTTCATGGCAATTTGGGAGGCTTGAAGAGCAAATGATAGGTAACGCAGCATAGCGATAGAACGGAGCAACTAGCATAGCAATGATAGTAGTGAGATCCAGGGTAGTGGTCATCTTGCCTGAAATCCCGCTAGGAAGAAGAACGAGTCCATGAAGAAGACAAACGAACGCAGTCGAACGAATCCTCACAATCGCAACATTACCAGAACTAAGAAGCAACACCGGAAAGAAACAAACAACATGGTAAACACACAAGCATAAATATGGCATGATGCACAATCAAGTATGATGCATGTCCGGTTTAATGAGGCATGGCATGGCAAAGTGCAACACAAAATACTACAAGTTAAGTGGAGCTCAATATGCAACGAGTTGCATATTGACGAAACACCACATCCGAGTTATTTAGTTCGCTCTCGTTTAGGTACACAACAATGTTAAATGTTGTTAAACATGTCAAGGGGTGAAGCATAATAAAACTACCTATCTAGGCAAGTTTAAATGAGGCCGGAACAACAAACAACAATTCCGGAAAATCCTCATGAGCAATATTCGAATTTGGTACTGTTCTGCCCTAAACACAATTTTAATGTTGTTAAACAGGAAAATAAAGTGGACCATGTTAATCTAGGCATTTTTCCACCCCATTTACATATAAAGAACATTTAAAACCGAGCTACGGTTATTTAGTTATGAAATAAATCATTTTAACATGGCATTTAAGCAAATTAATGCAAACAGCAATTTAGACATTTTTAACATATATGAAAATGGCATATTATGAAACTAGATGAAAAACTAAGCATTTTACATATATAAATTATTTACATCCGATGCACGGTTTGTGAATTATTATATGCATGAAGCTCGGGTCCAAAGCGTAAATATGCGTTTTACGGATAAATGCTGAAAAATCGCAGAGCGAAAAAAAACAAGACATGGGCGAATCTGGTGGAACTGGGCTGCTCACATTGGGCTTCAGAGAGCTGGCAGATCCGGCTGGTCTTGATCTTGCGGAGTGGCCGGAGCTGGCCGGGCCGACTGGCCACCTTCACGCGGCGCCGAAGTGGGCTGTGGCGCTGGATCTCGACTGGCGCTGGGTCGAGCGAAGCAATGGAGCGGCTGGGCCGGATTCGACGGGGAGGTGGCCCAGCGTGGCGGTCGAGGGCGCGTCAACGCGAGCGGCGGGCGGCGAAGCTGTTGTTGTTGCTCGTCGCGAGGATGATCTGAGGGCATGGCTTGCCAGCGAGCAGAGGCCATGGCGGCTTCAAAGCAGCAGAGGAGGGGTCAACGCGGCGGGGCTCCTTCCGGCTGGATCACGCCGGATCCCGCGGGAACGGAGCGAGGGCGAACGGATCCATGCACGAGGAGTCGAGGCAGGGGCTCGAGGCGGCGAACTTGAGGAGGCCGCTGCAGTTTCCTGAAGAAAGACAGAGTTCAGAGAGCTTGGGGAGCGACGGGAAAAGGAGGAAGACGGGAGAGAAGAAAGAAGAGGAGCAGGGCAGCGCTGCTGGGGTGCTCACCGACGACGAGGCACCCGGCGAAGCGGTGGCGGCGAGGGGCTGAAGCTCGAGGTCAAGCGGGGCGGCGCACGAAGCAGAGGAGGACGACGGGGATGGCCATCAGCGACGAACCCCAAGGTGCAGAGGGGGAAAACGAAGGAGAGGTGCGGCGGCCCGCGGGTGCTCGCCTTTGACAGTTCGGGCGGCGGACGGAGCAGCTCCGGCGGCGGCGCTCGCCGACGCGGTCGAGCGGGAGGAGGCTCTCGGGCTCGTGCGGGAGCTGGGAGGCGCTGGGGCTGCAGAGGCTCTCGGTGGGCCGGGCGGTGGCGGAAACCAAGGGAAGCAGGTGGGTGGATCGGGAGGAGGAGACTGCGGCCGGATCGATGGATGGAAGGGACTGGGTTGGCTCGGCGCTGAAAACCAGGAGGGTGGTCGGGCGACTCGAATGGGTCTGGCAAGATCCCGAGGAAAATGAAGTGGCGGCGGCGATAGGATAGGGAGGAATGGATGAGACAAGCTAGGGTTAGACTATTTAAATATAGCGAGTGGGTAGGCCTAGGGTCATTTGGTCCCTTCGATTAAAATCGGACGATCATGAATAAAATAGGTAGGAGCCCAAATAACAAAACGGGATGTTTTGTAGACGTTTGGGGATGATCCGGACCAACGGTAATGACCGCCGGGTCGGGTTCGGGGAGTTTTGACGCTGCTGCGTGGGGACCGCGAGTGGCAAGAGAGGTTAGGTGGTCACGGTCGAGGGAAGCAAAACCGGTTGGACTCGGATCGGTCAACGAGGGCGAGGGGGAAGCGGCAACTACGAGCGGATGCAAGTTTTTATGAAAAACGATGCCGATGCAATGCGAATGATGCGATGATGAAATGCATGACATGAACAAAATGCAAAACGAAAGACAAAAACCCAACCACGGAGAAAATAATATATCGCATCTCCAGAAAAGGCAGGAGTTGGAGTTACGAATATGGAAAGCTACATCTGGGGCGTTACAGCCACCTCCCTTTCGACCCGCACCACCGCTACCCTCATCCCCTACCACCTCCTCAAGCATGAGCTCGTCGGTTGCCTCCCAGAGCATCTCCCCGAACAGGAGAAGAAAGGGGAAAATGTCTCAAGCGTGAGTTAATAGCAAAAACTACCACTTTTCGTGTTAGGGTTCCAGAAAATCACCACTTTTTTGTTTGTGATTGATACCTACCATTTTTCTTGTCGGTTGTCTCAAAAAAACCAAAATTCCCGTTGCTAGCGTTTTAAACCATTTTCTGGCGGTCCGGGCCCGCTTGTCAGGCCACGTCAGCGTCGCGGTTGACGGTGAGTCCGTTAACGGCCGTTACTCAGACCGGTGCGGTCGGACCGCACCCGCTCGCTCGCTGCCGTGGTGATATTAAGTCGTTGTCTCCCTCCCTCTCACTCTCCTCCCCTGCCCGCACTCACTCATCTCTGCTCTCACTCTCCTCTCTGCTCCTTGACGCCGGCGGCGACTTGCGCTGTGGAAGCTCCACTGCTCCCATGCCTTCCTGGAATGACGGCGATACAAGCTTAGAGGATGAGTGCGACATCACAAGCATGGACATGGCTCTTTGGGTAAGTTTTTGGTCTGCTGAGCTAGGGTTAGGGTTCATCTAGGAGCTAGATTAGGTTAGGGTTCATCTTGGTGAGCTAGGATAAGCTTTGGTTACTATTATTTAGTAGGCAGGGTTATGGTTGCTATTTGAGCTAGGTTTATGTATGCTTCAAAACTAGGGTTAGGGTTCTTGCTGGATTGGGGAATTAATTTTTTGATCCATGTCTGGTTGGTGAGCCAAGTTGATTTCGTTGATGTGTACATATAGGGAGACCCCTGACACCACCGTGGAGCGTCTTTTCTGTGGCTAGCTCGAGCTTTCTGAACCCACCTTGATGATGCACCACATGAGGCCAATTAAGTGTGTTGCATTTGCTGGAACCTTAATTGGAAGGCGTTTCTATGGTTGCCCAGTGCAGCAGGTATAGTACCTTAATTGGACACATTATCTTCTGAACCCACACATGTATTTACAAGGATGATGAGTTGCTCTTCTGAACCCACATAGTATTATGTTGACAAGTTACTCTTCTGAACCTACACTGTATTTTTAAGGATGAACTGAAATATGCCTTGTATTAAGCTATTGAGGGATATGGTTTACTATGAAATGTTCATTTGTATAGGAAGCATATAGCTGTGAATGAACTTGTAAAAGCATTTAGGGTTTCAGTTACAGTCTGAGTTATATAAAACAACATATTCAGTTCAATTAAGCCTCACCTTGAGTTTCTTAGTCTGATATGATTTGTTGTTATTAAATTCAATGCACTTAGTGATGTATATATCAATTTCCAAATGCGGAGTGAAGGTGTTAGCTGTGGTGTTACTGAGTGGGTTGACCAGCCCTGGCCTCCAGTTCTTTAGAATTGCTTGTCCAGGTTGTGGGATATGTTCCATGAACAGAATTGTGGCGGGGTAGTTGATAAGCAGAAGTATGAGAAGCAGTTGGCCAAGCTTAAGACTAAAAATGACAAGCTATGCATTGAGTACACAAACCTTGTCCAAGATGTATCCAAGATGTTTGATTGGAAGGATGGTAGGGTAGACCACATGGATTACCAGAAGGCAGTTGAGGAGGAAGAACTTGAGAAGAGGAAGAAAAGAGGTAGAAGAGAGAGCTAGGTTGGAGGTGCAGATGGAGAAGCTCAAACTTGCCAAGGAACAGAGGTGCATTTTACAGAGTCAAGCTGACATTATCAAGAACACCAGAAAGGCAATGAAGGATGTTGAACAGGAGAGAGATTTGCTTAAGAAAGAGAAGGACAAGCTTGAGCATGTGGTGAATGTGTTGCTGAAAGATGGGCATGCAAGCAAGGAGAAACTTGAGAAACTCAAGGCCATCCTTGATTCTTGAAGTGTATTGTGCAGATGGTGAAGTACATCCAAGGCCTTTATAAGTATTTGGCCTAACAATCTGATGTGAAGATATGGGGTGTACATTTTGGGGAATGTGAAGTTAATCTAGTCTATATCTATGCCAATGTTAAGAAGTGTAGTGTATGCTACTAGAACCTTTAAATGCTAAGTTAGGAAGTGTGTTGTAATGAATGTTCTGCCTGTATTTAAAACTCTTATGCTATGTTATGGAGTCGGTGATAAGCACTACTGAACTATGCTATGTGTTTCTAATCTTTATAAGATAGCTGAAGAAGTGCGTGTATTAGTGCTTTCTACCTGGGCTTTCTGGCCCAGTTATGTTTACAAACATAGGCCTACTAACTCTAGATGCCTCTCCACTGCTCTTAAATAGCCTCCTCCACCTACCCTTCTCCTTGTCCAGAACCCAGCCGCCACACCCCACCTCTAGAAACCCTAGATGGATCCAGAGCTTGGTGAGGTGACAGATGAGGAAGAGGAGGAAGTGGAGGTGAGGAGGCAAAGGGCTCGCCCTGCGGCGCCCAGGCCATCAGCTTGGGAGCTGGAGTTCAAGAGGAGGCTAGCAGAGAAGATCTTGGAGAAGTGCAACCCAGATGAGTTCACAGTTCTTGTCCCTGGCGGCAAGCGCAAGAGCTCAGGGAAGATCATCAGGTGGGCTAGGGCACAGGGAGTACTAGCTCCTCACCCTTCTACCAGAGCAAAGTGGCACCGTTTCTTCGATCGCAATTGAGAGTTCTTACTAGTAGTAATTTTATGTATGAATGATGCTTTGAGCTTTGTATCCCTTCGATTTTTGTATCCTATCATTGTATGAAAGAATGTTTGAATGGTGGAATCTATGAATCTAACAATGTTGTCTGAATCTATCAATGTTCTTTGCATCAGTCTTGTTTGAATCTATCATGTTTCAGAGCACCAATGTGAAGCAGAGCATACAAAGAATAAGAAGTCACAAACCCATATGTTTCAGAGTACAAATACATATGTTTCAGAATGCAAAGACATAGGTTTCATAATGCAAACACTTAGGTTTCAGAATGCAAACACTTAGGTTTCAGAATGCAAATACTTAGGTTTTAACACTCATACAGTGCAAACAAGACAACTTTGCCAAATGGTGGAATCTTTAGTAGTTACCACTAGCAGTGAAATATGCCTTCCACTTTAGAGTTGGCTTCCTAACCCTCTTGGACCCAATCTCCATCTCAGAGTGAGCAGCTTGCCTTGGAGCATTGAAATTTGTGTACCCCCTCCTCTACTAGTTGTTGATGCTCTGGTGTTCTTTGCTAGAGAGGCAATGGATGACCTTGTGTTCTTGGCTGGTGAAGATGTGCTCGGAGCCCTTGTCTTCTTGGTTGCTACTGCAGGAGCCTTGGTCTTCTTGGTTGCTGCTGCAGGAGCCTTGGTCTTCTTGGCAGGTGCTGATGTGGCAGTTGCTGGAGTAGCAGAAGCAGCAGCCTTGTTCCTATGTGATGGTCCTGGAGTAGTTGTGGTTGTTGCTGGCCTCTTCCTAGCTATGGCTGGTGCTGATGGTGGTGGTGGGGGGGGTGCAACACCTTCTGCAATAGCTTTGGTGGATGAAGAATAGTCTGACCTATTCTCTTGTATATTTAACAAAGCAAAGTAGTATCGAACTACCTAACCTATGAAACATAAATTTGTTTATCAATAAGCATACCTGGTGTTTATTCTTCCTCATCTGTAATTTGGATTTCAGTGGATCACCACATGTGTTATATCTGTGACCTTGCTTTTTGCAGTTGCTACAGGTCACTGTCCCAATTCTTGATGTATCCTTCTTGGCAGGCACCTCAAATTGTCCTTTCTTCCTAGCTGTCTGCTTTTTACCCTTCTTTTCTTTGAATACTATAGGAGATATGTCATCCCCCATAGTGTGTGGCCAACAATCAGGGCCAGGAACAGGGTATGTAATGTGCTTGTAGGTTTCACAATAGAGGGGCTTCTTGAAGAACTGATGGACAAAATCTTCAGGGTGTAGCTTCATCTTCTGCATTGCTGCTACAACATGACTACATGGAACAACTTTCATATCCCACCTCCTGCAGTCACAAGTGTAGTTGTTTAGGTCTACACTGTAGGTCTTTTCTGAACTACTTGTAACTTGCCAAATGCCTGGTCCAGCCATGTATGCATCACCGTATTTTTCCCAATTCTTGGCCTCCTCCAATATCTCAGAGTATGTGGGTGTGATATCCCACTTACATGTCTCTGTATTCTCCCTAATCTTCTGAAACTTGATCATGAGTTTTGTCCTTATTCCTTCAACCATAGTCCCGATGGGCTTGTTCCTAACATCCAAAATCATACTGTTGAAAACTTCACTAAGATTGTTTACAACAAGGTCTGTTTTGCATATAGTATCCATTCTATGCCTGGCCCAAGTTTGGACTGGTATGTTTGACAACCACTTCCATGCCTCCTCACTCTCTTTCTTCAAGGCTTCCATGCCCAGATCATGCCCATGTTTAGTGAAAGAATATGCGACCTGGTCTAGATGTTGTTTTTAATTCATCCCCTCTAAACCCAGCTGATTGGAAGTTGGCATATATGTGTCTTAAACAAAATCTTTGAGGGGAATCAGGAAATACATCTTCAATTGCATTGAGCAAACCCTGTTCATTGATTTTGTATTAGTAACTACTAAAGTAAGTAGAGAAAGCATTACATAGTGCAAGGAAAAGCAGTGAAATCATGAAGTAGTTGTACCTTTTGCCTGACTGACATAATTGTGTAGAGTCCAAACTTGTTGCCACTACCAATTACTGTCCTTAACTGTGTAAGAAACCAAGTCAATTGTCCATCTCCTCTTTGTCAACAACACCAAATGCAATAGGGAAGATGTTGTTGTTGCCATCCCTCCCTGTTGATGCCAGGATTTGCTGCCCAGTGATTAGTTTGGTGAAGCATCCATCAAGCCCTGCATTTTAAGCCATTATTAAGTAGCAACTATTGTGCCATCACTATTTAAGCAGTATACAGACAAGATTTACCTATGAAAGGCCTGCAACCATTGAGGAACCCATCCTTACAAGCAAACAGATAGTAAAACATGTAATGAAACCTTGGGGTAGGTGCTGGGTGGAGTTCAAATTCCTTTGTTGTCACAGCACACCTACTACCAGGGTTTCTGTCCAGAACACACTACAGATAGTCTCTTGATCTATAGTATTATGTCTTGTGATCCCCTTGCACAACATCAACTGCTTTCCTCCTTGCCCTGTAGGCCAAACTTTTTGAAACATGGGCTCCAAATGTCTTTTTTGTATAACTCAGTATAGTCTCAACACCTGCACCAGGATTGGATCTTATAGTATCCTCAACAACCTTTGCAACCCACTTCATGGTAACCTTTGTGTTCTCTCCACTTTCTCCACAGGTGTGATCAAGATTCATCTTCTTGATGCTAAAGGTTGCCTCATGGGCAATCTTAGAAGCAGTAATATAAAACTCACAACCATGCTTTCTATCTGAGCATCAAGCTATGATCCTACTTGGATCATTCCTATGGTACTCAAAGTTCCTCAGTGTTCTAACATGGTAGTTTCTCAATGCTTCTCTGAACTCTACCACATTTAGAAAACACAAATGAATCCTAAATTGTTCATGTGCATCAGGCCTAAAGGAATCATACCATAATCTCTCCTCCTCCTCCTCCTCCTCCTCCTTCTTCTTCTTCAATTTTCTCTTCCTGCCACAAGGCAACCTAGGTGCATCATCCTCTTCATCAGAAATGCCTTCATCACTTGGAAAGTAGTACTCACCAGCCTCTGGCACGAAATCTTCAAACTTTATGTGATCTGGCTCACTGTGTGATCTGCTTGTTGGGCCTTGCTTTCTCACAGGTATCAATTTCTGTGCAACACTTTTCACATGATCTTCTTCAGAACCATCTTTATCATCTTCTTCAGAACCATCTTGCTCCTGCCAAAACTCTGAGGGTTCAGAAGCAGCCCCAAAATAATGCTCAGCCATCTCTTCCTCCTCCATGTAGTGCTGACTTGTTCCTTCACCACCTTCATCTTCTCCCCTAGCCCAAGTCTTGTATGAAATTTTCTTCCCTCTGTAATCACTCCTGTAATCTCAAAATCTGAAGAGGATTTGTCCAACTCATCTTCATCTTGATCTTCTACTTCAATATTTTCAATTTCCAGTGCCTCTTTTCCCTTGTTGAAATTACAGCTCTGCTGTGTGTTAAGATATGGTTCAACAAACACAACTGGAGGCTGTGAAGAATTTGAGGCAGGGAAAAGAACACCTTCTTGGGAAACACTATAAAAAATGGGCTCACCAACTTGACTCATTGGAATATGCTCTTCAAGCAAGGTGTGGTCCATGTTTGCATCTGCTGGATTTGGGTCCCTAGCCTCTCTCACTGTTATGTTCAATACTTTCTTCTCAGCAAACAAGTCTAGCATCTCCTCCACCTTCTCATCACTATCCAAAACCTCAATCCCCTCCAGCCCCTTACCCTCATCCTTAACATATGATAGATAGGCATCCAAACTATAGCCCTCAAGTTCAATCAGTGCTAACAATAACCGGTAATTCATTTCTGATAAGGTAAACTTCCGTTCCATGTTATCCTTGCCCTGAAAATGCAGCCTCAATTCCCATACCTCACCATCCAAACTATGCAAAAAAAGAAAGAAACTTTCAGATTTCTTCATATTTTGAAGTTTAAAAGTATGCAACAGTTTGACTTGACAACATATTTATACAGTTTCAGTGAACAAATCCAAACCTGCACATATCAAAACCTAAACCCTAATTCATATATTGCTTACAATGTATACATAATAATATACCAATTCATAAATATACTTGGATGCATCTGGCGACTCCCCTGGTTCATAAATATATCCTAACACTAGTTCATCTAGGAGCATCTAGCCATCTGGCCAAAACCTAAACTAATTCGTCAACAATCTAAGAAACAAATCCTAACCCTAGTTCCTAAATATACTAACAAAGATATTAAAAACAAGGTAAAAACTCAAAAACTTACTCCATGCCACCAAGTGAGGACGCCCACTAGTGCCCGCCTTCTGGATCCGCTTGGATGCATCTGGCCACTGCCCTGGCCGCACGGAACGCCGGTGAGATCTGGACCTCCTGCAACGGTGGCCCAGGCGAGCGCCGGGTCGGGAAACTTGCGCTGCCTAGCCACTTGTTCACCTCGGAGTGAGCACCGCCCTCGCCGCCAGATGTCGCCCCAAGGCCCAAAGGCTCGCCGTCATCCGGCTTCTTTGCCACTGCCATCGTCAGGAGAGACAGAGAGCACGGGGGAAAGGAGGAGCGAGAGAGAGCTGCTGTCGATAGAGAGAGAAAGGGCAACGAGCGGGTGCGGTCCGTCCGCACTGGGTCGGAGTAACGGCCGTTAACGGCCTCGCCGTCAACCGCGGCCCTGACGTGGCCTGACAGGCGGGCTCGGACCGTCAGAAAACGGTTTAAAACGCTAGCAACGGTTTTTTTTGAGAAAACCGACGAGAAAAGTGGTAGGTATCAGTCACAAACAAATAAGTGGTGGTTTTTTTGGAACCCTAACACGAAAAGTGGTAGTTTTTTGCTATTTACTCCTCAGGCGCTAAATGGACTTGTGTCCTAATGGGCCACCACGCTGTAAGTGAGCTTTCGACCTTCTCTAGTTACTAGAAGCAGCAGTTGTCGAGCCGAACGATCTGGCAACTCCAGGATTTTTACGAGAAGTTGCCTGTTGTTTTGGGGCTGAGGAGTTGAGGAGTTTGGGGCCGTGGAGAGCTACCGAACACGCCCTAAGCAGGCTCGTCCGGCAAGAAACCCACTCCGGCGTCGTGCATTGACGCACCCGGACACCTGGCCTCGCCGGAATTCGTTATTTAACGGAGGCCACACTCGGCTAACTCCAGGTCACAACACAAGACGCTCCACATCCACCATGACTGCAGGCAGCAACGCTCTGTGGGAGAGCCTTTCGACGGAGATGAAGCACAAGGTGGCCGCCCTTGCATGCAACCACTCGCCTCAACACAACAAACCACTCGCCTCAACATGAAATCGTCGATGGTGAAAGACTCATCTCAACATGCAACCATGCGTGAAAAAAAACTATGCGTCTTATATAAAATAAATAATTATTTTTGTAACTATTCCATCATCAGATGCAATAAAATCATTCTATTTACTCTCATTTTATTAATCCAAATACCAATGCTCCAATCTCACTGGACTATATTCCAAACAATATAGTGTCAAAGCAAGTGGCCCCTCTCCTAGGATGGAAGTGCTTGGTAATGACGCATGCATGCATACAAAGGAGGGCCTCCCTTTAAACCTTTCTGTTGATGCTGTTCCTCGAAAGGGCAATGATGGATTGGTGGCACATGTCGAGCCTGCATCAAGGAAGAATAATGCACAGCCGGAGGAACTCGAAAAGCTTGTGATAAAGTCAATTGAAGGCAAAGATGCTCCATCAACCATGCTTTAAGATCTGTCCGTTTTGACCTAAGCAACTCTTTCAAGATTTCCAATTGACCCTTCTTTTGACCGATCATTGATTGTGAATCAATGGAAACTACATATCCTATACAGTGGAGAACACACACACATCTCTCTCTCTCTCTCTCTCTGGTGTTGCTTGCATATCACCCTATAAATCTTTTAGTAGCTTTATCAGAAAGGAATGGAACAATGGAGTTGATAGATAGCATGAGGGGCACATAACATGGCCTACCAACTCGATGGTAAAGCGAAATAACACAGGGATGGGTCTGAACTTTTGATGGGCCCTCCTAAGATTTGAGTTACCCCACAGGGGGGCCAACTGCAGATTACAACAAGATTGCTGGTACAGATTCTGCAAAACAAAAGGGCATCGCCAAAATAACAATGGCCCCGTTAGTTCTTAGTTGGCCAATAAGCAGTCTTCCCTGGTAAACAAACCATGCAGGCCATTTCCAGCGCAAAATCTCCACAAAATGTCGTAAAAATATCAAACCCCAAAAGGATTCTTCAATGAGAAAGTGGTAGTACTGAAAACATAGTAGTAGTAGGGGCAATAATTGCACACACATGCGCTGGAACTTGCTGAAGTGACCCGTAGTGGCGCATCCCTGAATTTCCACGAGAAAATGAAGTGCATCTGTCGCACATCCTGAAGAATGCTCCGTTTTCTTGCATGTAGTAGTAGCTCGGTTTGACCACCGAATTTAGTAGTAGTAGATCGTACGCCTTGTCTCGCGGATTTGCAGATTACAGCGTGTGAAACAAAGTATCGGTGAAAACAACACGGAAAAGGTCTCTTCGCATGTACAACTGGTCTAGTAGGAGTAGTAGGTTATTTTTCTTTCTTCCCAAATCCAATCGAGAGATGCACATCGAGTCCAGATATCCTTGACGCGACGCTTTACCTATCGGATCACTTGCATTAGTGGGGTGGATCCTGGGCGGGAGGGACAGATTAAATGCCCCCTCGCTGTCTGGGCTACGTTGTGCGGGTGACGTTGCTTGCAGCAGAGAAGAGAAGAGAACAAAAACCAAATCTGCGGAGGGCCGTAGCAAGCTGTGCATGCAGGGTGGCGTGCGGCGGAATGCTAATAATACTAAGTGGGGTTAAGCTAAAGCCCTCCTGCTCCAGTCCTAGGGCCGAGGAGATCCGAGAAAAGATCCTCGTCCTTGATGGCCCCCCACCCCCACGTACACCCTCCTTCCATTGCTGCCTTCCATGCATGTAGCTGCCTCGCCTGTCAGCAGTAGTGGTACGCACGTCACATGGATCCCGTGATTTGTTCTCACCTGCAAATGCAATGCAATGCGACCACCAGCTAAGCTGCTAGTGCGCTAGGTTATCTATCGGATCTGTCTACGTACGTAGTACATGGATCGTGTGAGAGCCACGGCCTCCAGGCGTACAACAAGCGAGAGGCTAGCTATTGGAGTTGTATGGTAAAAGTGTAACACCGTAAACTTTTCTTCTTGTGATGATGATGAATACGGTCCTCCTCCTGCTTCGCCACGGAGCACGGAGCGCGGGGAGATACCGAGACCGAGACCGCGAACCGCATGGGTTTCCTCGCCTCGCCCGCCTGACATCGCACTCGCACGCACGGCACAGATTGAAGCCGCGCGGTACGCTGCGGCCGAAAGCCCCGCCTCGCATTCAAGCGCCGAAAGGAGGCAGGCCGCCATTACTCATCTCCTGCTCCGGCTACTGTACGGCTGATCCTGCCTCGCGTACGGGAGGTCACTCACCGCGGCACGGGATCTCCCCGTATCTCTCGCCCGCCGCGCCACGCACCGCACATGCACAGTAGCATTAGCACTGGTATTATTCGATTTGACCCGCGGACGGACGTAGTAGTACTGCGCACGGGGAGGGGAGGCAAAGGGCGCGGAACCGGAGGTTGGCTCGTCCGGATCGCCGGATCCGAGGGAGATTTAGTGTGGTACTACTACTACGTTGAGTGGGGTGGGTGTCGCGGCTTGGGTTAATTCTAGAGCCCTAGTAGCTTTTGGTTGGGTTCTTCTGGTCACTGTGTGTTTAGTCTATTTCGCAGCCGGCACCGCCTCTTTTACTAGGCTTCGGGTTTGCCGAATCTTTTGCTGGATTTTCCGGTCACGCTGCAATGAGGGCTCCTACTCGAGCACTGCGTCTTGATGTGATGCCGGTGCTGACTCGTGAGTGCAAAGAGCATCTCAAACACCGACCCAATTCCAGGACCAAAAATAAACAGTAGTAGTAAATTTATGACTTAAAAGTGTCATTTAGCCACGAAACAGTGAGCGTATCCAACAGCTGCCCCTGACAGCATCTACGCAGCCGGACTTGACAAATACGACCCCTCAAACGCTCACAAATTCGACCGACCGCCTCCACGGACAGTGACCGGTCACGTCTCAAATTTGCTCCCCTGCATACGAGTCTCTTATATTTCACCCCCTACATTCACAATCCATGCAAAATAAACCTACGTACTATGACATGCTAGCAACGATTCATCATTAGAGATGTCCACGACGTTGGTTCCAGGCGCCGGGTGGACGGGTGCGTACAAGGGCTCCGGCTCCTCCTCATCCATGTACGCGAGCATCTTGTTGACTTCAGCGGCGTGCTCTACCTCCATCTCCTGCCGCCGACGGCATCTGGCCTCCCCATCCGTCTCCAAGCGGAGGGAATCAAGGATGACCTGCTGCTCCGCCTGAAGATCTGCATCCCCAACGTCCCCCACATCCTCCTCCTCCTCCTCCTCCTCCTCCTCCTCCTCATCCTCTTCCACCTCCTCCTCCTCATCCTCTTCCCCATCCTCCTCCTCCGGATCCTTTGCACCCGGAGGTAGCCACGAGGCGATCCGGGCTTCGCGCCTTGCCCGGATCTACTCAAGGAGATGCAGCCCACGCTCCGAAATTAGATATGGGTAGCTCCTTACCCGGTGGCGTGGGGGCATGGCTACCAGTGGTGGCGGACGACGACTCCAAAATGGCGACGACGACCGACGGGAGGGGGGAAATGTGTGTGGGCAGGGTTTCGGTGTCGGCTGTCGCCGGGCTAGGCACTACACGGCTCGCTGGAGAGTCGGCATGCGGCGGCATCGGTCTAACGAAGGAGACGAGCTTCGGACCACCGGGTCCCAGAGTGTTTTCTTGTGGCACCCCAGCGTTAGTTTGACGTGGCGGACGCGCCCAGCGCCCCCAATCCCCATATCTGCCCCATATTTGGGCTGGATATGAGGGGTGTCGGTCAACCCGAGCGTTTGAGGCCTGTTTGGGTCGCATTTTCGTGACCGGGCAGTGACTAGGCCGTCTGCCCAGGCGTTTGAGGCGGGTTTGGGGCACCCAGCTGTAGATGCTCTAAAACAGACACTCAAAACATGCATTGAAAGAAATAAGATGAAAAATGAACATTCAATCTATTTCAATCATATTCCATACTTCGGCCTAAACTTCCAAACATTCAAAGTTTTAAACATGCAAACTTAAACTACAACTTAATATCAAAATTATAGACACTAAAGTTTGTCTCAGCCAGACCTGTCCTTCTGTCGTCGGGCTCAACCTCGTTGCCAGACTCGAGCTTGATCACACCGGAGGGGCCAACCTCATCCTCCGTCTTGCGCTCTGTCTTCATTGCCGCCTCATCATACTCCCTGGTATCCCTCTGCTCGAGGATGATGTGGGTGTCCCTCTTTGCCGCCTGGGACACAATGTTCACCGGTGGACCGATGAACTCCGCATCCGCCTCGGTTTCGATCTTCGCAAAGTTGAGCTCGAAATGTGACCAGCCAAGCCTCCGCTACTAGGGAAAACCCTAGTAGTAGCACTTGAAATACATATAGCGATGGCGTTGGGTCCGGTTATCGCTAACAGCGCTCTGACTAAGTTGTAGCGATAAGATCACCGTCGCGGCGCTCATTGGTAAGTATGGTTAGCAATAGCGCTGCCTTGACAAGCGCTACTGATAACTCTTTGTAGCGCTTGAACAAATGAAGCGCTGCTGCTAAGTCAGCGCTGCTAGTAGATGCTTTCCAGAGCTACTGCTAGTATTCTTGATTTCACAGATTTATATCCCCTCTACGTATTTGTGATGTATTTATACAGGCTCATGTGAGGAAGGAACATGGATTATATTCATTTGGATGAATCAAAAGTTGAATTAGGATCACGATCCTACTAATTTAACTTTTGGTCACTTTTGATCCATCCACATGAATCTAATCCGCGTCCCTTCAACCAATGATATAATAACTAATCATGATCATAATAACAAATCATCATGATAATCATGATCAACATCGTCGTCATATTAATATTAAAACTCTTGCATCATATCATCACCAACAACACTAGCTAATAATCATCATAGTCATTACCACCAACACTATTTAATCATCATAGTCACAGTGTACTATCTAATCACCACCAACACTAGCTAATAATAACCATCATAGTCATTACCACCAACACTAGCTATTTATTCATCATAGTCATAGTGTAGCACATCATTATCTTCAAACTCATTCTAGCTAGCTAATCACTCATGCTGCTCAATCTCTCTCTGGTAAAATAGCATAAAACATGTGTACCACTCCTGCTTCATCATATTGGAGAATGCAGATGAACCTGTCTCCTAATTGTGGCATGCGCTTCTGATTGCTGCCCCCTAGTACTTCTTTGTTGTGATCCTTCACAATTTTGCTCCAGTCTTTGACTATTAAGACTCCCTACTTTGAGAAATCATGAATACACTCATGTGCAATGCAGGATACGTAAGCTAACCATTGTCATGCGACCTTTAGGCTGGATCCAACGAGGCACAACATTCATCGGGAGTCCCTGTTGAAGAACATCGTAGTAACATACTTAGCAATGAAGTTTAGCTTAAAAAATAATGTATGCAAAAAGATGCACCGAGGACAAATAGTAAAGATCTTACCATCTTTCCTAAATAGATGTGACCGTAGTTCAATACACACACTAGTGGTCGCATGTATTGAGTACTAATATTTTGAAGTCCAAGAAAATAACCTGTCTTAACAGTATCAAGATCCTCAAGCCATGAAACATAATGACCTATCTCCTCGCAATTTAGTTCAGCCCTGGGACAGTAGTAGGTGTTGTCTACCAAGCGCCGGACATGTTTGCTTGAATGGAAATAAGTTGTCAACAGAAATTTGTTGTCAACTATTTTTAAATAAACAATATAAATTACTTAATAAGTATGGTTGGGAAACTCACATAATGGTAGAACTGGAGGTGTCTGCACATCGACCCAGATGTCGATATTACCTACAATTTCATCTTCTGGACGAATATCAAAGTGATAAGCATATTAGGCTCAAATGAATAAGCCTAGCATACTGCTCTCCAATTTTTGCATTCAAAATAGGAGTAGGTGTCTGCATTATGTAACTTTGGGCAAAAGTATAACCATGCTCGGTCCTCAAATGAACTCTCTTTACCTCCATACTGTCCATAGTACTGAAACCAATCTTATCCAAGACATAAATTCTTGCATGGCAGGGGATACGCTAGTAGAATTGTAAAAAATTAAAATTATAAGTTGAAGCAAAAGAAGTAGAAGTACCAGAAGTCATGCTTAATTATGAAAAAAGACTTGTCGTTGTGACTTACTGTATCCACTTCGAAGGTCTCATCCAGCATGATGCTGAAGCGCCGACCACCAACTAGGTGAGGCCTGTCGCACAGGCCGCGCTCATCTTCGCAATATTCGCACATAACGAATTCCCTTTCGTCGTCAGACATTTCCTATGTTCATATTTGAAATATTGAAAATCAGTCGAAGGCAACTACCAGGAAACTCAACACACATATCACTATTACTTAATATGCAACGGGTTGACTTTAGGT
The DNA here is from genome assembly GCA_021437245.1 of Aegilops speltoides. Classification (NCBI taxonomy): domain Eukaryota; kingdom Viridiplantae; phylum Streptophyta; class Magnoliopsida; order Poales; family Poaceae; genus Aegilops; species Aegilops speltoides. The sequence continues at coordinate 369,263,936 of CM038142.1, forward strand.
CTGTCGAGCCTTCCTTCCTAAACTCTTATCTCACGTATATGGTGGGCACTCCCTCTCTGATATTGCGACCGTCAGTGATGGTCGCTACTCCTCCTTTCCCTAGTGCATTACAAATATCTAGCACAAGGAAAAGAAGGAGAAGCGACCCCCACGAAAACAGTCGACATTCTTCTTCTCTCATATATGGTGGAGACTCTTCCTCACTGATTTTCTGACTGTCATGTATGGAGCCTTGACAGACTTAAAAGTCAACTCGAAATGTCGTTTAATTCTCTTTCTAGAAAATTCGAGGCACTCGATATTTCCTACATATTCCAGCACAAGTCATGCTTAAATCCACGGAAAAATCCGGCATGACCTTTGCTTAAATATTACATATCGAGCGCCTGAAATTTGCCGGAAGGGAAATGAATCAACACTCCGGCAAAACATAGGCCACTCAGATTTTCCCACATTCGCACATGAGCATAAACTGGTGCTCATTGCATTTCAATGGTTCAATATTAACAAAAATATTTCAATATATTTCTACTCTAGTTCTACTCTATTCAACACCGAGGAGTAGTGAAGGAGGAGGTGGACTTTTAGCTCATCGACTCCGGTGTAGAGGAAGTAGAGGTAGCTCAGACGACGATCACTCCAAGAAGCCACGACCCTACAAAGCCCGCATACTCCATCGAGTGAAAATTTTAGATCATCAAATCTCATATAGCATTCTTTCATGACAAAGTGATAATGACATAAAAATAATTAAATTTTCCAATACATTTCCATATTGAAAATAAAAATTACAAAAAATTTCTATACTCCCCCTTTTGAGCTGACCCTCACGGTTATTGCTGTGTAGAGCCGGTTTGACATTTTGCACAGCTGCACTAATGCATTCACAGTATTGAGCTCCCCCTCAGCTATCCCCAACCACCAGCTACTAGTTGACGCTCACACCATTTTCCTCCCAGGACCAGTCTACTGACAGGAGGCCTTTTTTGGTTTTTTACCGACACACCGCCGATAGTTGAGCAGTGGTCGGCAGCACTACTATGGGTACTACTGTATGCCTGGCGGTGTTGCTACTGTTGCTTTTCAATGCTTCCACATCGAAGGTTGCAGACGACGACTATGACAAGCAGCTCCTTGAGCAATTCAACTTAGTGGACAAAATTATGCAAGCAGTTGTATGCGATAGTGGAGCTATGTGCTACCCGGGGGCCGTTGCCCCCATTCACCTTTTTTTGGTTTGAACACACACATATATGGGGAAATTGTCTTTCCCCCCTAAATTTTCTTACTGAATTTGATACCTAAAAATTTCTCATGCAGCATTCCAATAGATTTCTATAACTGAAAATTTTCTATACCTAAAAAATTATATTACTAAAATTTCCTATTACTAAACCTTTTTTATATTCAAAGAACCTATTCACTAGTCTTCTATCCTATTCAAAACACCTACATTCTACCTATATTTTCTATTTTATTCTATTCAAAATACCTACATTCTGTTCATATAACTTGTATGTTCTATTTTACTCAAAATAATTAACATAGATGGGGGAGGGAGGAAAGGGAGGAAAGCAGGAGGGAGGAAGGGAGGAAGGGAGGAAGGAAGGAGGGAGGGAGGGAGGAGAGAGGGAGGAGGCCGAGATAGCGGCAGATGGAGGGGGAGGAAGGAGGAGGAGGATGGAGGAGGGGCGGCGGATGGAGGTGGGGCGGTGGGAGGGGAGAGGAGGGCGGCGAGAGGAGGAGGGCAGCGAGAGGGAGGGGAGAGGAGGGTGGAGAGGAGGAGGAGTTACCTTGGGGCGCCTGGTGGGCGGCGTGGCATGTAAGTGGGCGAGTGAGATTGTGAGGGGAGAGTGAGGACGCACGGGGGCCGGGACGTGTGGATAAGGTACTCGTAGTAGTAGTGCTGGTCCATAACCACCGCTACTGCTACGATACATAGCAGTAGCGCTATAGTGGAACAAGCGCTACTGCTATGATCATTAGCAGTAGCGTTTTTGTGGAACCAACACTACTACTAAGGCTATGATCATTACCATGTAAAAAAAGCATCAAATTAAAAAAAGCATTCGTCATCATTGATCTTTTTGTGTAGAATCTAAATTGTCAGTATGAATCTTCGCCAATTTAGGAACATGCGAAGATTCATATTGCCACAGATCCTACACATAGAGTACAATGAAGACCAAGTGGTTGTGATAGTTTGAGAAGCACCATATTTAATGTGGTAAACATTCTGTTCGCGGAGCGAGGTGGGACTAAACTATGTTACTAGGAGGGGACTGAATTTAGTAGTAGCGCTGGTTATAGGAGAGCGCTATTGCTAGGTTCAATAGCACTAGCGCGTTTTATGTACGAGCGCTACTAGTATACCTAGCCTGCTTGCAACGGTCTGGCAATTATAATAGTAGCGTGTTTTGTATCTACAACGCTACTGCTATGTGCATAGTAGCAGCGCTTCCTTTTTAAAAGCGCTACTAGTGAGCTCCTGTGTATAAGCATTTCCCTTGCAGTGCTCCAAGCAATGATGTCGTAGACGCGCGTGGCAATCTCCGGCATCTTGAAGGTGCCAACCCGATGCTGCTAGCTGTCGCACTACAGCTCGGCGCCATAGCAGTTGGACTAGTGCAGTTGAGCGCCACAAAAACCAACCTTGCTCTTCTGTGCGCGTTTCGGCGACCTTGACGGAGGTAACTCTAGTAGATCTCAGGCAGGGGGTCCTAAGGTAGATGCCTTGGAAAGATGTAAACAAGGACACAAGATTTATCCAGGTTGAGGCCCTTGATACGTCCATTTTGCATCATGATTTCCTACTGTTATTTATAATATTTTTATGCATAATAATGCTTTTTGGAGTATTTCTAATGCATTTTCTCTCACAATATGCAAGGTTTGCACAAAGAGGGAGAATGCCGACAGCTAGAATTCTGGACCCGAAAAAGTTATGTTTGATTTACCTATTCTGCACATCTGCAAATGTGCTGAAACTTGATGGAGAATTATTTTGGAATATTTCAGAAATATCGAAGCAAATAACTACCGGAGGGGGGCCACCTGGTGAGTGATAACCCACAAGTATAGGGGATCGCAGCAGTTTTCGAGGGTAGAGTATTCAACCCAAATTTATTGATTCGACACGAGGGGAGCCAAAGAATATTTGCAAGTATTAGCAGTCGAGTTGTCAATTCAACCACACTTGGAGATTAATTATGTGCAACAAACTGATCCGTAGCAAAGTAGTATGATAGTTTTGATAGTAGTAGCAACAATAATAGTAATAACAATAGTAGTAACTTAGCAGAAACAATATAAGAGAGATTCGTAGGCATTGGATTGGAGAATTCGTTGGATGATATTCATCATATAACAGTCATAATCTAGGGTGATACGGCACTAGCTCCAGTTCATAAATATAATGTAGGCATGTATTCCATAAATTGTCATACGTGCTTATGGAAAGAACATGCATGACACCTTTTGTCCTACCCTCCCGTGGCAGTGGGGTCCAATTGGAAACTAAGGGATATTAAGGCCTCCTTTTATTAGAGAACCGACACGTAGTGAATACATGAACTCCTCAAATTACGGTCATCACTGGAAAGTATCCCGACTTCTGTCACTCCGGGGTTTACGGATCATAACACATAGTAGGTGACTATAACTTGCAAGATCGGATCTAGAACATAGATATAATGGTGATAACATAAACAGTTCAGATCTGAAATCATGGCACCCAGGCCCAAAGTGACAAGCATTAAGCATGGCAAAGTCATAGCAATGCCAATCTCAGAACATAATGGATACCAGGGATCAAGCCCTAACAAAACTAACTCGATTACATGATAAATCTCATCCAGCTCCTCACCGGCTAGCGAGCCTACGAAGGAATTACTCACTCCCAGTGGGGAGCATCATGGAATTGGCGATGGAGAAGGGTTGGTGATGATGAAGATCGAAGATCCCCCTCTCCGGAGCCCTAAACAGACTCCAGATCCGGCCTCCCTATGAAGAACATGAGACGATGGTGGCTTTGCCTCGTGAAACGTGATAATTGTTTCTCCCTGATTTATTTCTTGAAAAATAGGATTTTATAGCGTTGGTTTCAGGGTCTGCGGGGCCACCAGGTGGGGACAACCCATCTGGGCATGCCTGGAGGGGATGGCGCGCCCTGGTGAGTTGTGCCCACCCAGGTGCCCCCCTCTGATGGTTCTTGGCTCCAGAAATTCTCTTTTATTGTACAAAAATCCTCGCAAAGTTTCGTTCCATTTCGAGAACTTTTATTTCTGCACAAAAACAACACCATGGTAGTTCTGTTGAAAACAGTGTCAGTCCGGGTTAGTTTCATTCAAGTCATGCAAATTAGAGTCCAAAACAAGAGGAAAAGCGTAAGGAAAAGTAGATACGACGAAGACGTATCAGTGAGCACAAGACACCAGGGCACGCCAGGCCCCCCAGGTGTGCCCTGGTGGGTTGTGCCTAGCATGGCCCACCTCCGGAGCCCATCTTCTGGTATATAGGTCATTTTGACCTAGAAAAAAAATCAGGAGAGGACTTTTGGGGTAAAGCGCCACCTTCTCAGGGCAGAACTTGGGCAGGAGCACTTTTGCCCTCCGGCGGAGCAATTCCGCCGAGGGAACTTCCCTCCCGGAGGGGGAAATCATTGCCATCGTCATCACCAACAACTCTCTGATCTTTAGGAGGGCAATCTTCATCAACATATTCAACAGCACCATCTCCTCTCAAACCCTAGTTCATCTCTTGTGTTCAATCTTTGTACCGGAACCTTAGATTGGTACCTGTGGGTGACTAATAGTGTTGATTACATCTTGTAGTTGATTTCTATATGGTTTATTTGGTGGAAGATTATATGTTCAGATCCATTATGCTATTTAATACCCCTCTAATCTTGAGCATGATTATCATTTGTGAGTATTTACTTTTGTTCTTGAGGTCACGGGAGAATTCATGTTGCAAGTAATCATGTGAACTTGATATGTGTTCAATATTTTGATGATATGTATGTTGTGATTCCCTTAGTAGTGTCATGTGACATCGACTACATGGCACTATTGGGAAATGTTGCTTCGAAAACAAGAAAAATTCTACGCACATGCAAGATCTATCAAGGAGATGCATAGCAACGAGAGGGGAGAGTGTGTCTATGTACCCTCGTAGACCGTAAGCGGAAGCATTTCACAACGCGGTTGATGTAGTCAAACTTCTTCGCGCTTCAACCGATCAAGTACCGAACGCACGACACCTCCGCATTCTGCACACATTCAGCTCAGTGACAACCGGGCCTTCTTGATCCAGCAAGACGGCGAGGTAGTGGATGAGTTCCAGCAGCATGACGGCGTGGTGACGGTGATGGTGAAGTTATCTCCGCAGGGCTTCGCCTAAGCACTACGAAAATATGATCGGGGTTGTAAACAGTGGAGGGGGCGCCGCACACGGCTAAGCAATTGTCTTGGGTGTGCTAGGCGCCCCTCCTCATATGCATAGGTGGGAGGGAGAGGGGAGAGGCCAAGGGGCGCCCCAAGTAGGTCCGAATCCTACTTGGGCTCCTGCCCTTGGCCGCGCCCCCTCCTGCCATGTTTGTCGGAGGGGGAAGGAAAGAGGGGGGGAGGGAGGGAAGGGGGAATCCTATTCCACTTTTCCCTTTCCCTTCCCCTCTTTACTTCTCCTCATAGGCCGGCCCATAGGGGGGGGGGCACTAGCCCCTTGTGACTGGTGCGTTTCCCCTCTTGGCCCATAAGGCCCATATCTTTTGTCGGGGGTGCCCGAAACCCCTTCCGATGACCTGATAAGTACATGTGCCCCCCGAAACACTTTCGGTGTACAAATACCCTTGTCCTATATATCAATCTTTACCTCTCAACCATTTCGAGACTCCTCGTCATGTTTGTGATCTCATTCGGGACTCCGAACAACATTCGGTCACCAAATCACAAAACTCATATAATACTATATCGTCATCGAACGTTAAGCATGCGGACCCTGCGGGTTCAAGAACTATGTAGACATGACCGACCTCTCGGATCAATAACCAATAGCGGAACCTAGATGCCCATATTGACTCCTACATATTCTATGAAGATCTTTATCGGTCGAACCGTTATGACAACATACGTAATTCCCTTTGTCCATTGGCATGTTACTTGCCCGAGAATCAATCGTTGGTATCTTCTTACCTAGTTCAATCTCGTTACCGGCAAGTCTATTTACTCGTTCCGTAATGCATCATCCTGCCACTAAGTCATTAGTCACTTTGCTTGCAAGGCATTGCCACATTCTGACATTTGATAGCACACAAGGCATTCCTCCGGTATCCGGGAGCTGCATAATCTCATAGTCGAAGGAATATGTATTTGACATGAAGAAAGCAGTAGCAATAAACTGAATGATCATTATGCTAAGCTAACGGGCGGGTCTTGTCCATCACATCATTCTCCTAATGATGTGATCCCGTTATCAAATGACAACACTGATACGTCTCCAACATATCTATAATTTTTGATTGTTCCATACTATTATATCTGTTTTGGATGTTTTATATGCATTAATATGCTATTTTATATTTTTTTGGGGACTAACCTATTAACCTAGAGCCCAGTGTCAGTTTCTGTTTTTTCCTTGTTTTTGAGTTTCATAGAAAAGGAATACCAAACGGAATAAAACTTTCACGATGAATTTTCTTGGACCAGAAGACAACCAGGAGACTTGGATATGAAGTCGGAGGAGCCACGAGGCTACCAAAAGGACGGAGGGTGCGCCCGGGGGTAGGGCGCCCCCACCCTTGTGGGCCCCTCGTGCACCTCCTGACCTAATTCTTTCAACTATATATACCCATATATTCCCAAACCAACAGGGGCATCCACGAAAACACTTTCCCACCGCCGCAACCTTCTGTACCCACGAGATCCCATCTATGGGCCTTTTCTAGTGTCTTTTTGGAGGGGGATTCAATCGTGGAGGGCTTCTAAATCAACACCATTGCCCTTCCGATGAAGCGTGAGTAGTTTACCAAAAACCTACGGGTCCATAACTAGTAGCTAGATGGCTTCTTCTCTCTCTTTGATTCTCAATATCAAGTTCTCCTCGATGTTCTTGGAGATCTATTCGATGTAATAATTTTTTGTGATGTGTTTGTCGAGATCCGATGAATTGTGGATTTATGATCAGCATATCTATGAATATTATTTGAACCTTCTCTGAATTCTTATATGCATGATTTGATATCTTTGTAATTCTCTTCGAACTATCGGTTTGGTTTGGCCAATTAGATTGGTTTTCCTTGCAACGGGAGAAGTGCTTAGCTTTGGGTTCAATCTTGCGGTGTCTTTTCCCAGTGATAGTAGGGGCAGTAAGGCACATATTGTATTGTTGCCATCGAGGATAAAAAGATGGGGTTTATCATATTGCTTGAGTTAATTCCTCTACATCATGTCATCTTACTTAATGCGTTACTCCATTCTTTATGAACTTAATACTCTAGATGCATGCTGGATAGCTGTCAATGTGTGGAGTCATAGTAGTAGATGTAGGCAGGAGTCAGTCTACTTGACACGGACGTGATGCCTATATTCATGATAATTGCCTTAGACATCGTCATAACTTTGTGCTTTTCTATCAATTTCTCGGCAGTAATTTGTTCACCCACCGTATCATTTTTTATCTTGAGAGAAGCCTCTAGTGAAACCTATGGCCTCCGGGTCTATTTTCCATCATACAAGTTTCTGATCGACAATTTTAGTTTCTGATATACTATTCTTGCAATCTTTTACTTTCCGATCTACTATTCTTGCAATCTTTTACTTCCCAATCTATAAACCAAAAAACCAAAAAAATTACTTTATTGTTTATCTATCTCTATCAGATCTCGCTTTTGCAAGTAACCGTGAAGGGATTGACAACCCCTTTATCGTGTTGGGTGCAAGTTTGTTTGATTGTTTGTGCAGGTATCGGTGATTTGTGCGTTATCTCCTACTGGATTATTACCTTGGTTCTCAAACTGAGGGAAATACTTATCTCTACTTTGATGCATGAGCCTTTCCTCTTCAAGGGAAAAACCAACAAGAAGTAGCACGACGAATTTCTGGCGCCATTGCTGGGGAGATCTACACCAAGTCAAGATATACCAAGTACCCATCATAAACTCTCATCTCTTGCATTACATTATTTGCCACTCGCCTCTCGTTTTCCTCTCCCCCACTTCTAAAATGATTTTCAAAAAGTTCCTTTTCCTCGCCCCTCTTCCATTCGTGTTCTTTGCTTGCTTTTTATGTGCTCGTTTGCTGGATTGGTTTGTTGCCATCCTGTCTGAAATTGGAGAGGTTATCGTTGAAAAAGATAGTAGTAACAATAGGGGAAACTTTGACACTTTTGCTAATACTAATCCACATGAAGAATCTACTATTTTGCTCACTAAGAAACTTCGCATTGGTAGCGCCAATATTATTGGAAAAGAGGTTATTCAGGATCTCTTTACTTCTACCGGTGCGTTACCCACGTTAGGTGGATCTATTCTCCATAGAACTAGTAGTCTTGCGGATGCCATTGATACGTCTCCAACGTATCTACTTTTCCAAACACCTTTGCCCTTGTTTTGGACTCTAACTTGCATGATTTAAATGGAACTAACCCAGACTGACGCTGTTTTCAGCAGAACTGCCATGGTGTTATTTTTATGCAGAAATAAAAGTTCTCGAAATGACCTGAAAATTCACGAAGACACATTTTGGAATTAATAAAAAATATTGGCGAAAGAATCAGCATCAAGGGCCCCACACCTTGTCCATGAGGGTGCAGGGCACTCCCCCCTAGGGCGCGCCCCTGCCTCGTGGGCCCCTGGGACTCCACCGACTTCAACCCCAACTCCGTATATTCACTTTCAGGGAGAAAAACAGAGAGAAGGATTCATCGCATTTTACGTTACGGAGCCGCCGCCAAGCCCTAATCTTCGTTGGGAGGGCTGATCTGGAGTCTGTTCGGGGCTCCGGAGAGGGGAATGCGTCGCCATCGACATCAACAACCATCCTCCATCACCAATTTCATGATGCTCACCGCCGTGCGTGAGTAATCCCATCGTAGGCTTGTTGGACGGTGATGGGTTGGATGAGATTTACCATGTAATCGAGTTAGTTTTGTTAGGGTTCGATCCCTAGTATCCATTATGTTCTAAGATTGATGTTGCTATGACTTTGCCCTGCTTATTGCTTGTCACTAGGGCCCGGGTGCCATGATTTCAGATCTGAACCTATTATGTTTTCATGAATATATGTGAGTTCTTGAGCCTATCTTGCAAGTCAATAGTCACCTACTATTTGTTATGATCCCGCAACCCCGAAGTGACAATAATCAGGACCACTCCCGGTGATGACCGTAGTTTGAGGAGTTCATGTATTCACTAAGTGCTAATGCTTTGGTCCGGTACTCTATTAAAAGGAGGCCTTAATATCCTTTAGTTTCCAATAGGACCCCGCTGCCACGGGAGGGTAGGACAAAAGATGTCATGCAAGTTCTTTTCCATAAGCACATATGACTATATTCGGAATACATGCCTACATTAGATTGATGAACTGGAGCTAGTTCTGTGTCACCCTATGTTATAGTTGTTGCATGAGGAATCGCATCCGACATAATTATCCATCATTGATCCATTTCCTGCGAGCTTTTCACATATTGATCTTTGCTTAGTTACTTCTCCATTGTCACTGTTATGATTACTACAAAAGTGCTACTGTTACTTTTGTCGCCATTACCGTTACTTCCATACTACTTTGCTACTAAATATTTTGCTGTAGATATTAAGTCTTTCAGGTGTGGTTGAATTGACAACTCAACTGCTAATACTTGAGAATATTCTTTGGCTCCCCTTGTGTCGAATCAATAAATTTGAGTTGAATACTCTACCCTCGAAAACTATTGCGATCCCCTATACTTGTGGGTTATCAAGACTATTTTCTGGAGCCGTTGCCGGGGAGCATAGCTCTATTCTTTGAGTCACTTGGGATTTATATCTGCTGATCACTATGAGGAACTTGAAAGATAAAAGAACCAAGATTTTTCCCTCAACTACGAGGGGAGGTAAGGAACTCTGCCATCTAGCTCTGCACTTGATTCACCTTCTGTTTTGAGTAAACTTGCGACTCCTGCACCTGCTATTGATTCTGATATGTCGCATGTTATTGATGATGCCACTTTTGCTATGCATGATGCTTATGACGAAACTACTTATATGCTTGATAATACTGTGCCATTAGGTTAATTTCTTGATGAACAACTTGCTAGGGTTAGAGAGAATGAAATTATTGAAACTGATAATATTGATGAAAGTGATGATGAAGATTCTACCCCTAGATATGAATTGCCTGATGTGCCTGAGGGTTATGTTATGGATGAAGAAACTACTAGAGACCTTTTTGCTTGCAAAGATAGATATGATCTTAAGAAACTGTTAGCTAAGCTGAAAGAAAAGTCTCTGAGTGCTAGAATGAAATATGACCCTGCTTTTGCTACTTCACCTATCTGTATTTCTGAAAAGGATTATGATTTCTCTGTCGATCCTGAGTTAATTACTTTGGTTGAATCTGATCCTTTTTATGGCTCTAAATCTGAAACTGTTGTGGCACATCTCACTAAATTGAATGATATAGCCACCCTATTTACTCATGAGAAAAAATTCATTATTACTATATCCTTAAATTGTTCCCATTCTCATTAAAGGATGATGCTAAAATATGGTTTAATTCTCTTACTCCTGGTTGTGTGCGTAGTCCCCAGGATATGATTTATGACTTCTCTTCTAAATATTTCCCCACTCATAAGAAACAAGTTGCCTTAAGGGAAATATATAATTTTGTGCAAGTTGAAGAAGAGAGTCTCCCACAAGCTTGGGGAGGCTTCTCCAATTACTTATTGCTTTGCCTGGTCATCCCTTTAAGAAAAATGAAATACTTGATATCTTTTATAATGGGCTAACCTATGCTTCCAAAGACCACCTGGATAGTTGTGCTGGTTGTGTTTTCAGGGAAAGAACTGTTGAGCAAGCTGAATTGCTATTAAATAATATCTTGAGTAATGATAATGATTGGACACTTCCTGAACCAACTCCGAAGCCTACTCCGAAGAAAAGGGGTATTCTATTTCTCTGTCCCGAAGATATTCAAGAGGCAAAGAAATGTATGAAAGAAAAAGGCATTAGAGCTGAAGATGTTAAGAATTTACCATCTATTGAACAAAAACATGGTCTTGATAACCTGACACAGGCAGTAAAGGTAAATTCTCTCTATAGATTTGATGAAGGTGATATTCCTCGTTATAAGTCTGCTAGCCAATGCTTGGATGAGTTTGATAATTTTATTGTTAAACAAGAAAACTTCAATGCTTATGTTGGTAGACAATTGAAACATAATGCTTATATGGTTGAACACTTGAGTGACTATATTTCTAGAGTTAAAGGTGGCGTTAAGCTTATTAGTAAACATGCATATATGGTGACCACTCAAGTAGAACAAGTGCTTAAAGCACAAGATGATTTGCTCAATGAGTTAAATAATAAAAACAATGATAATGTTGTTAGAGTTATGACTAGAGGTGGTAGAATGACTCAGGAACCTTTTTATCCTGAGGGCCATCCTAAGAGAGTTGAGTAAGATTCTCAGAGAACTAATGTTGATGCACCTAGTCTTTCTAAGAAAAAGAAAAAGAAAAAGAAAAATGATAGGACTTTGCATGCTTCTATGAACCTATTGTTGACACACCTGAGAATCCCAATGATATTTCTATTTCTAATGCGGAAACACAATTTGGTAATGAACGTGAACCTAGTGATAATGTTAATGATGTTGTCCATGTTGATGCTCAACCTAGTAACAATAATGATGTAGAAATTGAACCTGTTGTTGATCTTGATAACCCACAATCAAAGAATCAACGTTATGATAAAAGAGACTTCATTGCTAGGAAGCATGGTAAAGAAAGAGAACCATGGGTTCAGAAACCCATGCCTTTTCCTCATAAGCCATCCAAGAAAAAGGATGATGAGGATTTTGAGCGCTTTTGCTGAAATGATTAGACCTATCTTCTTGCATATGTGTTTGACTGATATGCTTCAAATGAATCCTTATGCTAAGTATATGAAAGATATTGTTACAAATAAAAGAAAGATACCAGAAGCTGAAATTTCTACCATGCTTGCTAATTATATATTTAAGGGTGGAATACCGAAGAAACTAGGAGATCCAGGAGTACCAACTATACCCTGCTCCATTAAGAGAAACTATGTTAAAACTGCTCTATGTGATCTTGGAGACGGTGTTAGTGTTTGTAGGATCGGAAGTATGTCTAGAGGGGGGGTGATTAGACTACTTGACAACTTAAAAATTTAGCCTTTTGATTTGAGTAGTTTCTTAGCAAGTTCACAATGATAACCAAGTCAAGTATCACCCTACACATGCAATTCTAGAGTTATGGCAGCGGAAAGTAAGTTGCATGTATAGTAAATGAGAGGTGGAGAAGAGCAAACGCAATGGAGACACGGAGATTTTTTCTCGTGGTTCCGATAGGTGGTGCTATCGTCAATCCACGTTGATGGAGACTTCAACCCACGGAGGGTAACGGCTGCGCGAGTCCACGGAGGGCTCCACCCACGAAGGGTCCACGAAGAAGCAACCTTGTCTATGCCATCATGGCTTACGCCCACGGAGGACTAGCCTTACTCGGGGTAGATCTTCACGAAGTAGGCGATCTCCTTGCCCTTACAAACTCCTTGGTTCAACTCCACATCATGACGGAGGCTCCCAAGCGACACCTAACCAATCTAGGAGGCACCACCCTCCAAAAGGTAATAGATGGGGTTGGTGATGATGAACTCCTTGCTCTTGTGCTTCAAATGATAATCTCCCCAACACTCAACTCTCCTCACTGATTTGGCTGTGGTGGAGGAAGGGATTGAGTGGAAAGCAACTTGGAAAGACTAGAAATCAAGTTTCATATGGTGGGAGTGGAGCAACTTGATCTCAACACAAGGGTAGGTAGTTTTCTTCTCGAAATGTAAGGTAGGAGTGGTAGTTCTTTCGATGGCTCTCTCCACGAATGAAGAGGAGGTGGAGGGTATTTATAGCCTCCACACAAAATCCAACCGTTACACACATTTGAGCAATCTCGGTCGGACCGAAGTTGACAACTCGGTGGGACCGAAAGTTCAAATCTTGTGAGCGTTGGGATTTTCGATGGGACCGAAAATACAATCTCGGTTAGACCGATTCTTCCAAAGTCTAGGGTTTGCCAATCTCGGTGGGACCGACTTTCTCATCTCGGTGACACCGATTTGAGTCTGAAGGTTCTGAAGCTTGGCAACACCATTTTCGAATGACCGAGTTTGGAATCGGAAAATCCGAGATTCTAGGGTTTTGGCTATATGGTGAGGTGGTTCATCTCGGTGTGGTGAGTTTGGAATCGGTGGGACCGAGATTACTTATGAGTTTATGTTGGAATGAAAGATTGCTGATTGTTTGAGAGATAAATCATTAAGCACTTTAGAGCAACCAGATCATCATCATAACCTCATCCCCTTTTAATAGTATTGGCTTTCCTATGGACTCAATGTGATCTTGGATCACTAAACCAAAAATGGAGTCTTGAGCTTTTGCCAATGTTTTCCTTAGCATTTTGAGGGTCCACATCATCGGTCATTGCCATACCCATATCAATGAACTTTCGAAATATTCTCAAGAAATGATTAGTTCAATGATATATATGTTGTTATTAATTACGAAACCACCGGGATTAGTTGCACTTTCAATCTCCCCCTTTTTGGTAATTGATGACAACATATAGATCAAAGCTTCGACAAGTGATATAATTAATGAATAACATCGTCGCTTTGAGAAGTATGTGATAAGCAAGAGCTCCCCCTAAATTTGTGCATTATATAAGATTTGCGTTTGAATGCAAATGCACAATCGATTAGGATCATGGGTTACTCTTCCATGTCACATACATCTTGGTGGAGCGCACAAAATGATAAGAATGAATATCATGCACCCAATCACCAAGACATGAGTAAATGATCATACAAGATATGAATGAAATATGATAGACATCAAGCACACATTAAGCACAGTATGATCAAGCACTCATCAAGATAGAGCAAACGTAGTATCAAACACACGAAGTATCTCAAAGAACTCAAAAAGTATCTCAAGGAAAACCGCAAACAAAAGAGCAAAAACGAAGCACTCTCTCTCTCGAAGCCCTATGATCTATACAATTTCTCCCCCTTTGGCAACAAGTTACCAAAAAGTTCGAAAGGTATAGAGCTAATCGTCACTCGGGACTCTGCTGGCGGCTCCTGTCTGCGTCGATGGAGTGGAGATGGCTGCATCTGCGACGCCTGCTGAAGTCTGTGGAGCTGGAGGAGTGGATCTTGGGCTAGTCTTTGGGAACCGAGCGGAGCTGTAGGAGGTCTTGATGTAGTAGCCCAGGATCGACCTTTGGAATAGCGGTGATCTGGGCTTTGTGGGCACTGCAGCAGCTGCTCATAGTCATCTGGACCATGTCACCTTCCATCTCCTTCATAAGTTCTCGCCTTCTCCTCTTAGCTTCCTCGATATCGCATCAAGCTTGTTGACGGTGACTGCACTTGATCGACAGCGTCGAGCATGGAACTTATCCTCAACGATCCTCTCAAGGCTCTCCCGAGATTGCACTATCTTTGGCAGCGTAGCTCAATTCTCTGAGTGGCTTCAAGAAGTTGTTCGCAACACTCTTGGGCTTTTTGCTGCTTCCTTCTCGGCTTTAGCTTGTTTAGCGACTTCAGACTTAGCATGTCCTTCTCTGGACGTGGGAGCATTCTCGGTCATCACAACCTCGTTGTCCTCATGTTCAGCTGCAAGTGGCAAGTGGGGTCTATCCAAGGTAGGTGTCCGTGCCAAACTTGGCATTAATGAGCATCTGAATATGCGGAGCAAACCCACACGACCTCTTTTGGTCAGTTCTTTGTCCTCTTGATAGTCTCAACTATCGTGTCCATCACCTTAAAAGGTGTCTTCGATCTAGAATGTGCAGCATGTTGATAGAGTACCCTCTTATCATGCGGTGGTCCTCGACTTAGGCATCAAAGTATGCCTCGAGAATGGTGTTGGTGGTTGGGAGACCTGCTGAAGGTAGTAGACTGATCCAAGCTTCCAAATCTCTACATCCTTCTCATCAACCTCATTATACATGTTCTTCATTGACTCGTGATTTTTCTTGAATGCCATACACATCAATGTCATCTTCCTTGAAACAGTGCATTCAGCAATGCTCTCCATTCCTCAACTGTAGATGAAATCTCGCCCTTACATCATCCATACAATCCTGCCATCTGGATAGAAGTGTGCGGTGGCATAGAAGCGCATGATCATCTCATCGTTCGAGCGATCGACCGACCAACAAACTCGCAATCCCACAAGGTGAAGCTTTCGTGCACATGTGGGAAATAGTCTCTGTGCTCTTCATTGTCGATGTATTTCCATCCACGATCGGTGTCAAGCAACAATTGGCTTCTTGTCCATGAGCTTTGCCTCATAAAAGTCTTGTTGCTCTCTTGTGTGGAATCTTGAGTCAATCGCTGTTCTTCTCCTGCTGGCATATGGATCTGTTTGCCTCCATAGCTCGAGTCCTTTGTCCTTTCTCTCCTTCATATTTTCAGCTCGAGGATGAGCTTCATTATGAATCGGCGGTTTCTGTCTTAGCTTGAGCAGTAACATGAGCCTCATCATCCGATTCTGCGGTGGCACATTGTCCTTTTCTTCTCTGAAGCTGGAATATTTCTCACAGTCTTCAGGCTTGGCGGCTGGTTTGGCTTGGGCTGCCTTTCTTTGGAGCTGAAGGCTTAGCTTTAGGAGGTGCTCACCCTACGATGGCATCACCCATCAACTTCGCTTCGAGGTGGGTGAGGTGCTTCCTCATCGAATCATCATCATCATCGTGATCTCTTCATGAACTTTCCTCTTCCTCTTGGAAGTCTTCTTGATTTTCTTGGAGGTTTCTTCCATCTTGAGCTTTCTGCAACAATGGATTTCTTGACCTTCTTGGTGCCTTTCTTGGTTTGTTGCCCTTGATGCTCTTTGGCAACCACCTTCCTCTTTGGCTTAGACGTTATTTCCTCATCTGCAACGAAATCTGAATCTTCCTCATCGAGTTCCTCTTCCTCCCAGCCTCGTGGCAGCAGCAGCGATCCACTTGGAGTGCTTCTCTCTCCATCATCTGAAAAACTGCTTGCTACGGACTTGTAGCTGCCTCTGGAATCTCAAGCGGCATCTCGGACACTGTTACATTGTCACTTCCTTGAGACATGTCGACAACTTTGTGAATAGAGTGGGTATGGGCAGAATAGAAGAGTTATCACAAACTGCAGAGGATTTTGCAAAAAAATGAGTTCAAACTTTAGATTTAGGTTTTCACAGAATACATGTCGGTCGACCGAGTCTATCAATTCGGTGAAACCAAACGCCTAACAGACCACATACACCACTTTCGGTTGGACGAAATGGGTTTCGATCTAGCCGAGACAGTTAGGGTTTCACTAAATCTTCACTTGGTCTTACCGATTTGCACAACTTCGGTTTCACCGAAGCGTGCGGAGGCAATGGCCAGAGGCCAAATCGGTCGATCCGAAAATGCGAATCGGTCACACCGAGATGTGTTCGCGGAAACCTAACCCTAAAATTTTCACTCGAAATTTGTTCTATGATCTAAATAGCTGGATATGGAGATCTCAAACTTGGCAAGAATCATGGCAACACCTATCGTGCATAGAATCAGCGATTGGAACACGAGAGGATGAAGCTCACCCAATGCGGTGGAGCTTCACTCACGGCGGCAACGATGCGGTCGAAGGACCGCTGACGGCGATGGAGACCCAGCGGGCGCCTGAGCGACGGCGGAGACGATCCGTAGACCAAGGCGACGGCAATAAGAGTTTTGAGGGCTAAGCGTTTGAAGAAGTAATCAGCGCTCGTCCTCGAGTATATATACTCTTCGGTGTCGGTGGGACCAAGTTTACAAACTCGGTGGGACCGAGATGGTTAGCTGCGTGCGATTACACACATCGATCACGCCGAAAATTGAAACTTCGGTTTCACCGAGGTGAAAACCTAGATCAATCAAGTGATCTCGATGCGTCCGATTTGATATATCGGTTTGACCGAAAGTACTTAGAAGGTTTTGGAAGTTAGGCTTTTGACGGATCGGTGGCTCGAGTGCTCCTCACTCGATGCGTCCGAAAAAGTCTTGTTCAAAGTTTGTGATATAAGCATGAATAGAGTTTGAGACAAGAAAGCATAGATAGCTAGGGGAAAAACTTAGGCATTCTTGTCCATCCATTTGGTCAAAAAGAAAGAAAACCATAAAGACCAAAGCAACAAATGGATGTCCTCGAATGGATAAAATCATGCATCCAACATGCTCACACAATAAGATAGCAAATGAAATATGTGTCAAACATGCACAAACAAAACACTAACAGCTAGCACACAGTTTGGCGATGACTAGGTCATCTATATATGAGTATATTGACTTAGGAGTCAAATGAGAACATTTGATCATAGGTCATACTCATCGTTTAAGCACAAGTGGGGTTACCACTTTTCCATAAAGCATTAATGTGTTCACATCATTAGGAGATGCTTTAGCTCATTTCTTTAGAGCAAAGCTCCCCCTTGATGTGAGAACCCCTTTTAAAGGGTCAAACTAACCTTGGGTTGTCGTTGAAGACTTCATGTAGATGTTGAAGATGTGGATGCTCAATGTTGATGAAGATCATCAAGAGTTGGGAGCAATCCTTTGGATTCGGGCACTTTCAATACCTACATGGGTTAGTCCCACAAGGAACAAACAAGAATATCCATGGACATAGATTGAAGTTCATAATAGATGATGTCCATGAAAGCGATGATTACCTTGTCCCTTGACTTACCAACATGAGGGTTTGTGACTCCATGAACTAGTGCAAGATGTGGAAGTTGATTGCACAAGTCCTTGCCAAAATGAATATGAGTGAAGTATATTGGCGGAGTCACCCTCAAGAACCTTCTAGTTCTTCTTCTTCGGAATCCACATCATCTTGATGGGAATCCTTGGGGTAGTAGTTGAGCTCGTTGAAGTAGAACTTGAAGTTGCCTTGGGAACCCACTTGACCATGGCCTTGGGTGCTTCAATGAATGCATCAATCTCCTCTTGAAGCTTGTCCTTGCCTTTTAGCTTGTGGTCTTGTGGTGGAAAGTCATCTTGAGCTTGTTCCTCATTGGAAGAAGTAGGATCATACTTCTTCTCTTGAGAGACAAACTTTGGAGTGGGATATTGACCTTCTTCCCATTCAACACCCTCGGCGTTGAACTTTCGCTCAAAACCAATTCCTTGATTCTTCCGGTGTCTTCCTTGTTTGCGAACAATTTCCTCAAAGCTCTTGCTTCCGGCAAGACTTTTGTAGACACCTTTCTCTATAATCCCTTTCAAAGACTATTTTCTTGCTCAAGTGAAACTTGGCTTGAAACATTGTTAGTGGAATCAAGAGAATTACTAGAAGCAACAACATTTGATTTAACATGATTATTGTTACTACTAGATGAAGAATTTTTCTTATGCTTGTCATGCTTAGTTTTAATAGGTGGCAAGAAATTAGACAAGAGAAGTCGTTTGGCAAGATATGAAGAACTCTTCTTTCGAAGATCGTCATTGATAGCTTTTAGAAACTCATGCTCTTGCTCTAGATTGAGCTTCTCGAAGCGTAGCTTCTCATGAGATCTTAGGAGCTCTCTATGATCTTCTTGAGTTGTTTCATGAGCTAACTTAAGAGTGTTTAGTTCTTTAGTTAGGCGCTCAATCTCCTTCATAGCATTGTCATTCGACTCATCTCGACTATAAAGACTACTAGCATGTTCATCATTACTAAGCTCACTAGATTTATCATGTAAAAGCTCATCTTCACCAAGCAAGTCATCCTCATCACTATCAAAGTCAATGAACTCAGGATGTGTTACCTTGGGGCCTTTTGCCATGAAGCATCTTCCAATTCCCTCATTTGGTGAATCAAATATGTCATAGGAGTTGGAGTTGGAGGATACGAGAGCAAGACCGGCAACACCTTCATCTTGACTGTATTCGGAGTTGGAGTGATAGCTTCTTTCGGAGTGATTGTCGAGTCGGGCGGAAACCCATTCACCAACATGAGCTTGATGTTTTCTTCTTGTGTAGCTCCTTGATGACTTGTCCTTCCTTTCCGAATCCTTGCTTCTCCGAGAGGATCTTCGTTCATAACGATCATCTTTACTCCTTCTCTCTTCGAGGCGACTCTTCTCTTGAGCTTCTTCTTCTTGGAGATTCTTCTCTTCTCTTGTGGGGAGTCGAACACTCATTTGAGTAGTGTCCGGGTCTTCCACAATTGTAGCAGTTTCGATCACGACTAGAAGATCTCCTTTCATCATATGATCTAGACTTTGAGCTTCTTTCCTTGCTTCTACTCTTGTAGAATTTGTTGAAGTTCTTCACCATTAGGCTTATCTCTTCATTGGAAACTAGCTTGTCACTTGAGGATGTGGGAGCTTCAAGCTGCAGCTTTGTAAGCACCGCTTGACTTGTTGTGAAGCTCTTCTTTATCTTTAAGTGTCATCTCATGAGCAACAATCCTTCCAATGACTTCGGTAGGCTTGAGATCTTTGTAGTTTGGCATCATTTGGATCAAAGTGCACACGGTGTCATACTTTCCATCCAAAGCTCTGAGGATCTTCTTGATGATGAATCGGTCGGTCATTTCTTCGCTTCCTAAACCTGCCATCTCATTGGTGATGAGAGCAAGCCTAGAGTACATTTCAGCGACTCCTTCACCTTCCTTCATCTTGAACTTGTCAAGTGACCTTGAAGAACATCTAGCTTTGATTCCTTCACGGACTCGGTACCTTCGTGCATTTCGACCAAAGTATCCCAAATCTCTTTTGCATTCTCAAGGCGGCTGATCTTGTTGAACTCCTCGGGACACAAAGCATTGAAGAGAATGTCACAAGCTTGAGCATTGTTCGTAACATCCGCAACTCATCCGCAGAGCCCGCGATCCGGAACTTTTCCTTCCTCGAAGAACTCACCTTGCAAGCCAACACAAATAATGCCCCATCGGCAGGTTATGTCCAAGAATATGCATTTTCATTTTATGCTTCCAACTAGCAAAGTTTGAACCATCAAAGTAAGGACCTCTCTGAAAATTACCCTCACTAGGCGCCATACTCTCCTAGGTTGTGAAACCAAGCTTATGGAGTCAATGCAATGGAAACCAATCCAATGGAGACCAAAGCTCGATACCACTTGTAGGATCGGAAGTATGTCTAGAGGGGGTGATTAGACTACTTGACAACTTAAAAATTTAGCCTTTTGATTTGAGTAGTTTCTTAGCAAGTTCACAATGATAACCAAGTCAAGTATCACCCTACACATGCAATTCTAGAGTTATGGCAGCGGAAAGTAAGTTGCATGTATAGTAAATGAGAGGTGGAGAAGAGCAAGCGCAATGGAGACACGGAGATTTTTTCTCGTGGTTCCGATAGGTGGTGCTATCGTCAATCCACGTTGATGGAGACTTCAACCCACGGAGGGTAACGGCTGCTTGTGAGTCCACGGAGGGCTCCACCCACGAAGGGTCCACGAAGAAGCAACCTTGTCTATGCCATCATGGCTTACGCCCACGGAGGACTAGCCTTACTCGGGGTAGATCTTCACGAAGTAGGCGATCTCCTTGCCCTTACAAACTCCTTGGTTCAACTCCACATCATGACGGAGGCTCCCAAGCGACACCTAACCAATCTAGGAGGCACCACCCTCCAAAAGGTAATAGATGGGGTTGGTGATGATGAACTCCTTGCTCTTGTGCTTCAAATGATAATCTCCCCAACACTCAACTCTCCTCACTGATTTGGCTGTGGTGGAGGAAGGGATTGAGTGGAAAGCAACTTGGAAAGACTAGAAATCAAGTTTCATATGGTGGGAGTGGAGCAACTTGATCTCAACACAAGGGTAGGTAGTTTTCTTCTCGAGAAATGTAAGGTAGGAGTGGTAGTTCTTTCGATGGCTCTCTCCACGAATGAAGAGGAGGTGGAGGGTATTTATAGCCTCCACACAAAATCCAACCGTTACACACATTTGAGCAATCTCGGTCGGACCGAAGTTGACAACTCGGTGGGACCGAAAGTTCAAATCTTGTGAGCGTTGGGATTTTCAGTGGGACCGAAAATACAATCTCGGTTAGACCGATTCTTCCAAAGTCTAGGGTTTGCCAATCTCGGTGGGACCGACTTTCTCATCTCGGTGACACCGATTTGAGTCTGAAGGTTCTGAAGCTTGGCAACACCATTTTCGAATGACCGAGTTTGGAATCGGAAAATCCGAGATTCTAGGGTTTTGGCTATATGGTGAGGTGGTTCATCTCGGTGTGGTGAGTTTGGAATCGGTGGGACCGAGATTACTTATGAGTTTATGTTGGAATGAAAGATTGCTGATTGTTTGAGAGATAAATCATTAAGCACTTTAGAGCAACCAGATCATCATCATAACCTCATCCCTTTTAATAGTATTGGCTTTCCTATGGACTCAATGTGATCTTGGATCACTAAACCAAAAATGGAGTCTTGAGCTTTTGCCAATGTTTTCCTTAGCATTTTGAGGGTCCACATCATCGGTCATTGCCATACCCATATCACTGAACTTTCTGAAATATTCTCAAGAAATGATTAGTTCAATGATATATATGTTGTTATTAATTACCAAAACCACCTGGGGATTAGTTGCACTTTCAGTGTTATGCCTCTCTCTTTATATCGTAGACTTTATTTGAATAAGTTGACACATACTGAAATCTCTTTGCAAATGGCCGATAAATCAACTGCTATACCTGTTGGTATTTGTGAGGATGTGCCTGTTGTGGTTGCAAACATTACTATTTTAAAGGACTTTGTTATTCTTGATATTCCTGAGGACGATACTATGTCGATTATCCTTGGTAGACCCTTTTTGAATACCGCAGGGGCTGTTATTGATTTTAACAAGGGCAATGTCACTTTTCATGTTAATGGTAATGAGCATACGGTACACTTTTCGAGGAAACAACCTCAAGTTCATAGTATAAATTCTATTGGAAAAGTTTCAACGATTACTATCGGAGGTTCTGAATTTCCTCTTCCTACCGTAAAAAAGAAATATGATATTCTTATTATTGGGGACATGCATATCCCCATTGAGGTAACCTAGTGTTATTCGAAAATTCTCCGGTTTCATGTTATTCGGAAGAAGTTTGTTAACAAGACTTGATCAACCTTGTTAGTGGACTTCTTTTGATGGGCATGAGATGGATGAAGTTAGAAAGCACAACTCTCTGTACCCTCCTTTTACTTTCCGTTATTTAGATTAAATAAAGCAAAAATAGTATTTTTCTGTCTGTTTTCTGAATTATCAATGCAATAAAAAATACCCCGAAAATAAAAGTTCTCCAAATGCCCTGAAAATGAAGTATGATTTTTTTAGAATATTTATGAATTTCTAGCACTGAGAACACACCGGGGGGCCCACCATTTGGCCATGAGGGCACAGGGCGCACCCACCCCCCTGGGGGCGCGCCCCCTGCCTCATGGGTCCCACGTGGAGCCCCTCCACTTATTCCAGCACCCACTCACTTCGTCTTCCTCCAGAAAAAAATCCTCCCATAGCTCAAATTCGTGTTCTAGCTCATCTTGCTGCCATTTTCGATCTCCTTGCTCAAAGCTCCATTCACAAAACTGTATTGGGGGATTTTTCTTTGGTATGTGAATCCTCCAATGGTCCAATTAGTTTTTGCTCTAGTGCTTTATTTATTGCAATTTTTTGCTGCTAAGGTGACCCTGTTCTTGAGCTTGCATGTCAAATTTATATGGTCCAAAGTGGTTTTAATGCATGATATAGCCTTTAGGCACTTGTGGGATTAGTTGCGATCAATCTTGTTGAGTTTGGTTCACTTTTATTTTGAGTCACTAAAAATGTCGGAAATTTTTTAGAGAAGAAAAAAATGCATAGGAAAATGTACCAAGGTGGTTCCTCAAGGAAGCAAGGACCAAGGCTCACGATACGTGAGCCGGACGATGAACCACCGATGGAAGCTCAAGTGCGGCCTTGTGAATGGCCGCCAGAAGAGTTTATGGTCCTAGCCGGTTTCAAGGATGAATTTGATGCGTATGTGCGTAATGCTGATCTTGAGGACTTCGTGCCGAATAAGTGCCTACAGTACCACTACCTCACAGATTCCTTTGTGAGGAGGTTTAAATTTACATCCTCACGCAATTCTCACACTATTTTATTTTATTTTTATGTTAAATCATATACCATGGACCTAGAAGATTTTAACATTGCTTGTAAACTCCCACAGTAGGGCAATGTTAGTGAACCTCGCAAATCTGAATATAAAGACTTTCTTGCTAGTATCACTATGGGGGAATCTAGAGAAATCACACAAGCTACCATAGGGAGCATTCATTTCCCTTCCATACATTATTTTGCTCTCTTTATAGGTAGATGCATTAACGGTAAAGATGAGGCTTGTCACATGTGCGTTCTAGATCTTAGTGTCCTCAAGAGTGCGGTATTAGGTGATAAACAATATAACTTGGGGGCCATTGTTGCATGAAGGTTGCACCTTAATGGTGAGAATGGAGTTTTGTTTGGTGGAATTTATGCAACTAATGTAGCTAATTATCTTGGTGTACCCATACATGGAAATGATATGGAGTTGCCCCCTGCTTATCTAGATTATAGTGCTATGGTTCACCATCAGTTTCTTGAGAGGAACGAACAGTTCCTCCAGTACCGACTAATCTTTGACAGACGGCGTACTATCCATGTTGCTCTCCCTGCCCCTACTTTCTTTGACTTTCATGCAAAAAGGATATACTTTATAACCAGGGAGGAGGCGAACAAATATGAGAGGAAGACGGAGGCAACTCGTCCCCAAGCTGCAGCTCTTCAGGCAGTAGATGCAGCATCTCAGTACAACCCCAGCTACGACTTTGGATATCCGCCAGGACAGCAACGGCCATAGACCAACTTAGGCCAAAAGCCTAAGCTTGGGGGAGTTGAAGGAAATATGCCCTAGAGGCAATAATAAAGTTATTATTTATTTCCTCATATCATGATAAATGTTTATTATTCATGCTAGAATTGTATTAACCAGAAACATGATACATGTGTGAATACATAGACAAACATAACGTCACCAGTATGCCTCTACTTGACTAGCTCATTAATCAAACATGGTTATGTTTCCTAACCATAGACATGTGTTGTCATTTGATTAACGGGATCACATCATTAGGAGAATGATGTGATTGACATGACCCATTCCGTTAGCCTAGCACTTGAGCGTTTAGTATGTTGCTATTGCTTTCTTCATGACTTATACATGTTCCTGTAACTATGAGATTATGCAACTCCCGTGTACTGAAGGAACACTTTGTGTGCTACCAAATGCCACAACGTAACTGGGTGATTATAAAGGAGCTCTACAGGTGTCTCCGAAAGTACATGTTGGGTTGGCGTATTTCGAGATTAGGTTTTGTCACTCCAATTGTCGGAGAGGTATCTCTGGGCCCTCTCGGTAATGCACATCACTATAAGCCTTGCAAACAATGTAGCTAATGAGTTAGTTACGGAATGAAGCATTACGTAACGAGTAAAGAGACTTGCCGGTAACGAGATTGAACTAGGTATTGGATACCAATGATCGAATCTCGGGCAAGTAACATACCGATGACAAAGGGAACAATGTATGTTGTTATGCAGTTTGACCGATAAAGATCTTCTTAGAATATGTAGGAGCCAATATGAGCATCCAGGTTCCGCTATTGGTTATTGACCGAGAATAGTTCTAGGTCATGTCTACATAGCTCTCGAACCCGTAGGGTCCGCACGCTTAACGTTACGATGATAGT
The DNA here is from genome assembly GCA_021437245.1 of Aegilops speltoides. Taxonomy (NCBI): domain Eukaryota; kingdom Viridiplantae; phylum Streptophyta; class Magnoliopsida; order Poales; family Poaceae; genus Aegilops; species Aegilops speltoides. Next base: position 369,288,916 of record CM038142.1, read on the forward strand.
TTTATTATGAGTTTATAAGTTTTGATGTACCGAAGGTTGTTCGGAGTCCCGGATGTGATCACAGACATGACGAGGAGTCTCGAAATGGTCGAGACATAAATATTAATATATTGGAAGCCTATATTTTGATATCGGAATGGTTCCGGGTGAAATCGGGATTTTACCGGAGCACCGGGGGGTTACCGGAACCCTCCCGGGGGTTATTGGGCCTTCATGGGCCCTAAGGGAGAAGAGGAGAGGAGGCAAGAGGTGGGCTGCGCCCCCTCCCCTCCCTAGTCCGAATAGGACAAGGAGAGGGGGGCGGCGCCCCCCTTTCCTTGCCCTCTTCCTCCTCCTTCCCCCTTTCTCGTTCTCCAACTAGGAAAGAAGGGAGTCCTACTCCCGGTGGGAGTAGGACTCCCCCTTGGCGCGCCCTCCTTGGCCGGCCGCCCCCTCCCCGTGGCTCATTTATATACGGTGGCTGGGGGGCACCTCTAGACACACAAGTTGATCTTCGTGATCGTTCCTTAGCCGTGTGCGGTGCCCCCCTCCACCATATTCCACCTCGGTCATATCGTTGCGGTGCTTAGGCGAAGCCCTGCGTCGGTAGAACATCATCTTCGTCACCATGCCGTTGTGCTGATGGAACTCATCGCCGAAACCCTGCTAGATCGGAGTCCGGGGATCGTCATCGAGCTGAACCTGTGCTGAACTCGGAGGTACCGTACGTTCGGTGCTTGGATCGGTTGGATTGTGAAGATGTACGACTACATCAACCGCGTTGTCATAACGCTTCCGCTTACGGTCTACGAGGGTATGTGGACAACACTCTCCCCTCTCGTTGCTATGCATCACCATGATCTTGCGTGTGCGTAAGAATTTTTTTGAAATTACTACGTTCTCCAACAGTGGCATCCGAGCCTAGGTTTTATGCGTTGATGTTATATGCACGAGTAGAACACAAGTGAGTTGTGGGCGATACAAGTCATACTGCTTACCAGCATGTCATACTTTGGTTCAGCGGTATTGTTGAATGAAGCGGCCCGGACCGACATTACGCGTACGCTTACGCGAGACTGGTTTTACCGCCGTGCTTTGCACACAGGTGGCTAGCGGGTGTCTGTTTCTCCAACTTTAGTTGAACCGAGTGTGGCTACGCCCAGTCCTTGCGAAGGTGTAAACAACACTAACTTGACGAACTATCATTGTGGTTTTGATGCATAGGTAAGAACGGTTCTTGCTCAGCCCGTAGCAGCCACGTAAAATTTGCAACAACAAAGTAGAGGACGTCTAACTTGTTTTTGCAGGGCATGTTGTGATATGATATGGTCAAGACGTGATGCTATATTTTATTGTATGAGATGATCATGTTTTTTAACCGAAGTTATCGGCAACTGGCAGGATCCATATGGTTGTCGCTTTATTGTATGAAATGCAAATGCCCTGTAATTGCTTTACTTTATCACTAAGCAGTAGCGATAGTCGTAGAAGCAATAGATGGCGTAACGACAACGATGGTACGATGGAAATCAAGGTGTCGCGCCGGTGACGATGGTGATCACGATGGTGCTTCGGAGATGGAGATCACAAGCACAAGATGATGATGACCATATCATATCACTTATATTGATTGCATGTGATGTTTATCCTTGATGCATCTTATCTTGCTTTGATTGACGGTAGCATTTTAAGATGATCTCTCACTAAAATTATCAAGAAGTGTTCTCCCTGAGTATGCACCGTTGCGAAAGTTCTTCGTGCTGGGACACCATGTGATGATCGGGTGTGATAGGCTCTACGTTCAAATACAACGGGTGCAAAACAGTTGCACACGCGGAATACTCAGGTTAAACTTGACGAGCCTAGCATATAACAGATATGGCCTCGGAACACGGAGACCAAAAGGTCAAACGTGAATCATATAGTATATATGATCAACATAGTGATGTTCACCATTGAAACTACTCCATCTCACGTGATGATCGGACATGGTTTAGTTGATTTGGATCACGTGATCACTTAGATGACTAGAGAGATGTCTGTCTAAGTGGGAGTTCTTAAGTAATATGATTAATTGAACTTAAATTTATCATGAACTTAGTACCTGATAGTATTTTGTTTGTCTATGTTTGTTGTAGATAGATGGCTCGTGCTATTGTTCCCTTGAATTTTAATGCGTTCCTTGAGAAAGCAAAGTTGAAAGATGATGGTAGCAATTACACGATCGGGTCCGTAATCGAGGATTATCCTCATTGCTTGCTTGAAGAATTACGTCTGGAAGCACCGCTGGGTGCCGTGCCTGCTGCTTGATCTAACCGACGACGTTAAGAACGTCTGGCGAGCAAAGCCGATGACTACTCGATAGTTCGATGTGCCATGCTTTACGGCTTAGAACCGGGTCTTCAACGGCGTTTTGAGCGTCATGGAGCATATGAGATGTTCCAGAGTTGAAGTTAATATTTCAAGCAAATGCCCGGATTGAGAGATATGAAGTCTCCAATAAGTTCTATAGCTTCAAGATGGAGGAAAATAGTTACGTCGGTGAACACATACTCAAAATGTCTAGGTATAATAATCACTTGATTCAAGCTGGGAGTTAATCTTCACGATGATAGTGTCATTGATGAAATTCTTCAATCATCGCCACCAAGCTACAAGAGCTTCGTGATGAACTATAATATGCAAGGGATGGACAAGACTATTCGAGCTCTTCGCAATGCTAAAAACGCGGAGGTAGAAATCAAGAAGGAGCATCAAGTGTTGATGGTCAACAAGACCACCAGTTTCAAGAAAAGGGCAAAGGGAAGAAGAAGGGAACTTCAAGAAGAACAGCAAACAAGTTGCTGCTCAAGAGAAGAAACCCAAGTCTGGACCTAAGCACGAGATCGAGTGCTTCTCCGCAAGCGATGGACTTTGGAAGCGGAACTGCTCCAAGTATTTGGCGGATAAGAAGGATGGCAAAGTGAACAAAGGTATATGTGATATACATGTTATTGATGTGTACCTTACTAATACTCGCATAGTACCGGGTATTTGATCTTGGTTACATTGCTAATATTTGCAACTCGAAATAGGGACTACGGATTAAGTGAAGATTGGCTAAGGACGAGGTGACGATGCGCATGGGAAATCGTTCCAAAGTCGATGTGATCGCGGTCGGCACGCTACCTCTACATCTACCATCAGGATTAGTTTTAGACCTAAATAATTGTTATTTGGTGCCAGCGTTGAGCATGAACATTATATCTGGATCTTGTTTGATGCGAGACGGTTATTCATTTAAATCAGAGAATAATGATTGTTCTATTTATATGAGTAATATCTTTTATGGTCATGCACCCTTGAAAAGTGGTCTATTTTTATTGAATCTCGATAGTAGTGATACACTTATTCATAGTGTTGAAGCCAAAAGATGCAAAGTTGATAATGACAGTGCAACTTATTTGTGGCACTGCCGTTTAGGTCATATCGATGTAAAGCGCATGAAGAAACTCCATACTGATGGACTTTTGGAATCACTTGATTATGAATCACTTGTACTTGCGAACCGTGCCTCATGGGCAAGATGACTAAAACGCCATTCTCCGGTACTACGGAGCGAGCAACTGATTTGTTAGAAATCATACATACTGATGTTTGTGGTCCAATGAATATTGAGGCTCGCGGCGGGTATCATTATTTTCTCACCTTCACAGATGATTTGAGCAGATATGGCTATATCTACTTAATGAAACACAAGTCTGAAACATTTGAAAAGTTCAAAGAATTTCAGAGTGAAGTGGAAAATCATCGTAACAAGAAAATAAAATTTCTACGATATGATCGTGGAGGAGAATATTTGAGTTACAAGTTTAGTTTACATTTAAAACAATGCGGAATAGTTTCGCAACTCACGCCACCCGGAACAACACAATGAAATGGTGTGTCCGAACGTCGTAATCATACTTTACTAGATATGGTGCGATCTATGATGGCTCTTACTGATTTACCGCTATAATTTTGGGGTTATGCTTTAGAGACGGCCGCATTCACGTTAAATAGGGCACCTTCAAAATCCGTTGAGACGATGCCTCATGAACTGTGGTTTGGCAAGAAACCAAAGTTGTCGTTTCTTAAAGTTTGGGTTTGCGATGCTTATGTGAAGAAACTTCAACCAGATAAGCTCGAACCCAAATCGAAGAAATGTGTCTTCATAGGATACCCAAAAGAGACTGTTGGGTACACCTTCTATCACAGATCTGAGGGCAAGATTTTCGTTGCTGAATTCGGATCCTTTCTAGAGAATGAGTTTCTCTCGAAAGAAGTGAGTGGGAGGAAAGTAGAACTTGACGAGGTAACTGTACCCGCTCCCTTATTGGAAAGTAGTCCATCACAAGAACCGGTTCCTGTGACAACTACACCAATTATTGAGGAAGCTAATGATATCGATCATGAAACTTCAGATGAAGTTTCTACCAAACCTCGTAGGTCTACCAGAGTAAGATCCGCACCAGAGTGGTACGGTAATCCTATTCTGGAAGTCATGTTACTTGACCATGGCGAACCTACGAACTATGAGGAAGCGATGATGAGTCCAGATTCCGCAAAATGGCTAGAAGCCATGAAATCTAAGATGGGATCCATGTATGAGAACAAAGTATGGACTTTGGTTGACTTGCCCGATGATCGGCAAGCCATTGGGAATAAATGGATCTTTAAGAAGAAGACTGACGCTGATGGTAATGTAACTGTCTATAAAGCTCGACTTGTTGCGAAAGGTTTTCGACAAGTTCAAGGGGTTGACTATGATGAGACTTTCTCACCCGTAGCGATGCTTAAGTCTGTCCGAATCATGTTAGCAATTGCTGCATTTTATGATTATGAAATTTGGCAAATGGATGTCAAAACTGCATTCTTGAATGGATTTCTGGAAGAAGAGTTGTATATGATGCAACCAGAAGGTTTTGTCGATCCAAAAGGTGCTAACAAAGTGTGCAAGCTCTAGCGATCCATTTATGGACTGGTGCAAGCATCTCGGAGTTGGAATAAACACTTTGATAGTGTGATCAAAGCATATGGTTTTATACAAAGTTTTGGAGAAGCCTGTATTTACAAGAAAGTGAGTGGGAGCTCTGTAGCATTTCTGATATTATATGTAGATAACATATTATTAATTGGAAATGATATAGAATTTCTGGATAGCACAAAGGGATACTTGAATAAAAGTTTTTCAATGAAAGACCTCGGTGAAGTTGCTTACATATTGGGCATCAAGATCTATAGAGATAGATCAAGACGCTTGATTGGACTTTCACAAAGCGCATACCTTGATAAAGTTTTGAAAAAGTTCAAAATGGATCAGGCAAAGAAAGGGTTCTTGCTTGTATTACAAGGTGTGAAATTGAGTCAGACTCAATGCCCGACCACAGCAGAAGATAGAGAGAAAATGAAAGATGTTCCCTATGCTTCAGCCATAGGCTCTATCATGTATGCAATCTTGTGTACCAGACCGACGTATGCTTAGCAATAAGCTTGGCAGGAAGGTACCAAAGTAATCCAGAGTGGATCATGGACAGCGGTCAAGAACATCTGAAATACGAAAAGGACTAAGGATATGTTTCTCGTATATGGAGGTGACAAGAGCTAGCCGTAAATGGTTACGTCGATGCAAGCTTTGACACCGATCCGGACGATTCTAAATCGCAAACCGGATCGTGTTTTTATTAAGCAGTGGAGCTGTAAGTTGGTGCGATTCTAAACAAAGCGTTGTGGCGGGATCTACATGTGAAGCGAGTACATAGATGCTTCGGAAGCAGCAAATGAAGGAGTCTGGATGAAGGAGTTCATTTCCGATCTAGGTGTCATACCTAGTGCATCGGGACCAATGAAGATCTTCTGTGACAATACTGGTGCAATTGACTTGGCAAAGGAATCCAGATTTCACAAGAGGACCAAGCACATCAAGAGACGCTTCAATTCCATCCAGGACCAAGTCCAGGTGGGAGACATAGAGATTTGCAAGATACATACGGATCTGAATGTTGCAGACCTGTTGACTAAGCCTCTTCCATGAGCAAAATATGATCAGCACCAAGACTCCACGGGTGTTAGAATCATTACAGTGTAATCTAGATTATTGACTCTAGTGCAAGTGGGATACTGAAGGAAATATGCCCTAGAGGCAATAATAAAGTTATTATTTATTTCCTCATATCATGATAAATGTTTATTATTCTTGCTAGAATTGTATTAACCAGAAACATGATACATGTGTGAATACATAGACAAACATAACGTCACTAGTATGCCTCTACTTGACTAGCTCATTAATCAAACATGGTTATGTTTCCTAACCATAGACATGTGTTGTCATTTGATTAACGGGATCACATCATTAGGAGAATGATGTGATTGACATGACCCATTCCGTTAGCCTAGCACTTGATCGTTTAGTATGTTGCTATTGCTTTCTTCATGACTTATACATGTTCCTGTAACTATGAGATTATGCAACTCCCGTGTACCAGAGGAACACTTTGTGTGCTACCAAAGCGTCAACGTATGCGGGTGATTATAAAGGAGCTCTACAGGTGTCTCCGAAGGTACATGTTGGGTTGGCGTATTTCGAGATTAGGTTTTGTCACTCCAATTGTCGGAGAGGTATCTCTGGGCCCTCTCAGTAATGCACATCACCATAAGCCTTGCAAGCAATGTAGCTAATGAGTTAGTTACGGAATGATGCATTACGTCACGAGTAAAGAGACTTGCCAGTAACGAGATTGAACTAGGTATTGGATACCGACGATCGAATCTCGGGCAAGTAACATACCGATGACAAAGGAAACACTGTATGTTGTTATGCGGTTTGACCGATAAAGATCTTCGTAGAATATGTAGGAGCCAATATGAGCATCCAGGTTCCGCTATTGGTTATTGACCGAGATTAGTTTTAGGTCATGTCTACATAGTTCTCGAACCCGTAGGGTCCGCACGCTTAACGTTACGATGACAATTTTATTATGAGTTTATAAGTTTTGATGTACTGAAGGTTGTTCAGAGTCCCGGATGTGATCACGGACATGACGAGGAGTCTCGAAATGGTCGAGACATAAAGATTGATATATTGGAAGCCTATATTTGGATATCGGAATGGTTAGGGTGAAATCGGGATTTCTTTGGAGCTTTGGGGTTACGGAACCCTCCGGGGTTATTGGGCCTTCATGGGCCCTAAGGGAGAAGAGGAGAGGAGGCAAGAGGTGGGCTGCGCCTCCCTCCTAGTCCAAATAGGACAAGGAGAGAGGCGGTGCCCCCTTTCCTTCCCTCTTCCTCCTCCTTCCCTTTCTCCTTCTCCAACTAGGAAAGAAGGGAGTCCTACTCCCGGTGGGAGTAGGACTCCCCCTTGGCGCGCCCTCCTTGGCCGGCCCCCCTCCCCCTTGGCTCCTTTATATATGGGGGCAGGGGGGCATCTCTAGACACACAAGTTGATCTTCGTGATCGTTCCTTAGCCGTGTGCGGTGCCTCCCTCCACCATATTCCACCTCGGTCATATCGTTGCGGTGCTTAGGCGAAGCCCTGCGTCAGTAGAACATCATCATCGTCACCACGCTGTCGTGCTGACGGAACTCATCCCTGAAACCCTGCTGGATTGGAGTCCGGGGATCGTGATCGAGCTGAACGTGTGCTGAACTCGGAGGTACCGTACGTTCGGTGCTTGGATCGGTTGGATCGTGAAGACGTACGACTACATCAACCGCGTTGTCATAACGCTTCCGCTTACGGTCTACGAGGGTACGTGGACAACACTCCCCCTCCCGTTGCTATGCATCACCATGATCTTGCGTGTGCGTAGGAAATTTTTTGAAATTACTACGTTCCCCAACAGGAGTACGTATCTCTCACCAACATTTTATTCATGTTCACACACTCGTGCTAGTTGTCGGTGCTCATACTTTTTCATTTTACTATCCATGCTAGTTTATTTTCTTTTCTTGCTTTCTTCTTGTGTGTTTGAAAGCCCTTAAGAAAAACAAAAAAAATTAGTTGTAGCCTTTAGCTAGTTTACTGTCCATAGTTGTAGTAGTAATATTAAAAGACAATCCAAAAAGATGTCTCGTTCTTCTTTTGCTTGTTGGGAGCTTTCCTGTGTAAATAGTTTTATTTCTTTTCTTTCCTTTGGGGGTCGAGAGGAGAAGACAACGGTGAAAATATTGAGTGACTCTCATATGCATTATTGTTGATCTAACCAAGAGCCCATATTACCTTGTCTTCTCCTTTGTATTAAATGCTTGTAGATTCCAGCTTAGTCCAATGCACGTGCACTATTATTATTATCCACGCCGTTTGGTCGTGTGAGTGAAAGGCAATAATGATGATATATGATGGACTGATTGAGATGAGAGAAGCTGGTATGAACTCGACCTATCTTGTTTTTGTAAATATGATTAGTCCATCGTTCCTGATCCAGCCTATAATGGATGAAACATGTTTGCAATGACAATTAGAGATTATAGTTGCTCATTCCATGCTTAATTAGCTAGGAGTTTATAATGGTTTACCTTGCGTGCCAACATGCTATGAAAACGGTTGTGATGTGGTATGATAGGGTGGTATCCTCCTTTGAATGATTAGAGTGGCTTGACTTGGCACATGTTCACGCATGTAGTTGAAACAAAATCAACATAGCCTCCACGATATTTATGTTCATGGTGATTTATATCCTACTCATGCTTGCACCCATTGTTGATTAATCTTAATGCATGTTCATGACTGTTGTCGCTCTCTAGTTCGTTGCTTCCCAGTCTCTTTCTAGCCTTCACTTTTACTAAGCGGGAATACTGCTTGTGCATCCACTTCCATAAACCCCCAAAGTTATTCCATAGGACTCCACCATACCTTCCTATATGCGGTATCTACCTGCCATTCCAAGTAAATTTGTATGTGCCAAACTCTAAACCTTCAAATGAAATTCTGCTTTGTATGCTCGAACAGCTCATGTATCAACTAGGGCTGTCTATATCTTCCATGCTAGGTGTGTTATTCTCACGATGAGTGGACTCCGCTCATCACTCATGAGAAAATGGCTGGTAACCGAGATGCCCAGTTGAGGGAGTCCTGGATTAGGGGGTGTCCGGACAGCCGGACTATATACTTCGGCCGGACTATTGGACCGTGAAGATACAAGACTCACGACTCCGTCCCGTGTCCGGATGGGACTATCCTTTGCGTGGAAGACAAGCTTGGTGATCCGGATATTTGCTCTCCTTCTTTGTAACCGACCCTGTGTAACACTAGCCTCCTCCGGTGTCTATATAAACTAGAGGGTTTAGTCCGTAGAGAAGAATCATCATCATCATAGGCTAGCTTCTAGTTTTTAGCCTCTACGATCTCGTGGTAGAACAACTCTTGTAATACTCATATCATCAAGATCAATCAAGCAAGAAGTAGGGTTTTACCTCCATCAAGAGGGCCCGAACGATGAGTGCTCGATGGCTCCTTCAATCATCAACAACAACGCGGTCCAGGGTGAGACTTTTCTCCCCGGACAGATCTTCGTGTTGGCGGCCGCTGCGGGCAATTAAGCAGCCATATGGAGCAGATTGAGCAGCTCGCCCGCCATCGGTCGAGGTTGAAACTTGAACTACACAGCCGATATCCATGGAGACTTGATCTTCGACGGATTCGGGCCCACGCCGAGAGCGCCGAACAGTCACGACGAGCACGGCTTAGACTTGCTTGTCAGACAATACTCGGGATATCGCACCTGCAGAAGCTCCGGACCAAAATCCGGGGCAGATCACGTCGTCCGAAGACAGGTGGATGGACCCCGCCCCGAAGGCCGCACACTCATCGGCGGTAGAGCTGAACACAGACTCCACCCCCAAGGAAGCCTATATCACCGGACCCCCGGACTCGTGTCCGGCTGTGGGTTCCAGACCGCACGTCCCCGAGCCCGCTGAATCTGGTTGGGCTCCGATAATGGAGTTCACCGCTGCGGATATCTTCCAGCACTCGCCCTTTGGCGACATGCTGAACTCATTAAGGTCTCTCTCTTTGTCAGGAGACTCTTGGCCGAACTATGTCCGGCTCGAGTGGGAAGCAGGCGACGAGGAAATTCGTTGCCCACCCACCACCCATTTCATTGCCACTATCGATGATTTGACCGACGTGCTCGACTTCGACTCTGAAGACATCCACGGTGTGGACGACGATGCAGGAGAAGAACAGGAACCACCGCCCACGGGGCGCTGGACGGCCACCTCCTCGTATGATATATATATATGGTGGACACTCCCAAAGATACCAATGGTGATGAGGCAATGGAGGATAACCCCTCAAGGAAGAAATCAAAACATGGGCGTCATCAGTGCTGCTCCAAGCCCCGCCACAGCAATACCGGCACAGGAGACGAAAACAATCCTGATGGTGCTGAAGATGAATACAATCCCGATCAGCCTGCCTTCGAGCAGGCCGAACAGGAAGACGGGCAGGTTAGCCCAGATGAACAGGCGACGGACGGATACCTGGAGGAGGACAACTACATACCCCCCCCCTCCGAAGACGTGGTGAGCCTCGGCGACGACAAATTCGACGTGCCTGAGGATCCTGTAGAGCAGGAGTGCTTTAAGCGCAGGCTTATGGCCACAGCAAGAAGCCTGAAAAAGAAGCAGCAGCAGCTCTAGGCTGATCAAGATCTGCTCACAGACAGATGGACCGAGGTCCTAGCAGCCGAAGAATACGGACTCGAGCGCCACCACAAAGGTTACCCAAAACACAAGTCTCTACCTCAACTTGAGGGGGAGGCCCTAAGGCCCACACAAGACGAGGCTGACCCGCCACCTCGTGGCCGGGATAAAACGGTGTATCAGCCCGAATACCAGCCCGCGCCCCCACGCCAATACAGTACGGCCCGGGGAAATATGCAGGACCTGCGAGACATACTGGAAAACATGGCAGGCCAGCCAAGATCGATCTACGGATCGCGGGGGCGCGCCCCAACAGGTGACGATGATCGTCATGCTAGATACACTATCAATAAGTCTGGCCGGGCCAAACATAGCCAACCAAACTTATTCGAACTGCGTAGCCACATAGCCCGGCATAGAGGCGCCGCACACCCCCTCTGCTTCACCGACGAAGTGATGGATGACGAATTCCTAGAAGGGTTTAAACCCGTAAACATCGAATCATACGATGGCACAACAGACCCCATAGTATGGATCGAAGATTTCCTTCTCCACATTCACATGGCCCGCGGGGATGATCTACATGCCATCAAGTATCTCCCCCTTAAACTCAAAGGACCGGCCCGACACTGGCTAAATAGCCTACCGGCAAATTCCATCAGCAGTTGGAAAACCTGGAGGACGCGTTCCTCGGGAACTTCCAGGGCACGTACGTACGACCACCGGATGCTTATGACCTGAGTCACATTACCCAACAGCCTGGAGAAGTTAGCCAGGAAATTCTGGACTCGGTTCCTAACTAAAGAGAATCAAATTGTCGACTGTCCGGACACCGAGGCCTCGGCGGCCTTTAAGCATGATATCCGCGACGAGTGGCTCGCGCGACACCTCGGCCAGGAAAAACCGAAGTCCATGACGGCCCTCACGACACTCATGACCTGCTTTTGCGCGGGCGAGGATAGCTGGTTGGCCCGCAGTAGCACCATGCCTATAAGCGCCGGCACTTCAAATGTCCGCGACAATAATGGCAAGCCACGACACAAGAGACATAAGCGTCGGAACAATGGCGACAACACTGAAGACACGACAGTCAACGCCAGATTCAGTGGCTCAAAATCCGGTCAGCGGAAAAAGCCATTCAAAATAAACAGTCAGGGATCGTCCAGTCTGGACCGCATACTAGATCGCTCGTGCCAAATTCATGGCACCCGTGATAAGCCAGCCAACCACACTAACAGAGATTGCTGGGTGTTCAAATAGGCTGGCAAGATAAATGCCGAAAACAAGGACAATGGGCTGCACAGCGACGATGACAAGGAGCCCCGGCGTCCGAACACTGGGGGACAGAAGAAATTTGTACGGAATACTACCCTGTAGTAGATTTATCAGAGCTCATTATGCAAAAAGTTTCAACATTATATCATTCTCTGACTTTTCTAGGGAATTTTTGCAACAGCGGTAAACTTTCTGTTTTCAAACAGCAACATGTATACTAGCAAAATAAGCATGGTAAAGGCTATCCTTGACATTTTTATTGAAAATAAAGATGCAAAGCATTATTCTAAATAACAGCAAGCAAATACTAACAAAAGAAAATGACGCTCCACGCAAATAATTTCCTGGATCTTATCGAAACATGCTTTTGTTTGATTCTCTTTGCGATGGATTGTTACACAAATTGCCCACGTTTTCCTAATTTTCAGAATTTTTGGAGTTACAGAAGTATTCGAGAGTTACAGATTGCTACAGATTGTTCTGTTTTTGACAGATTCTGTTTTCTATGTGTTGTTTGCTTATTTTGATGAATCTATGGGTAGTATCGGGTGGTATGAACCATGGAAAAGTTGGAATATAGTAGATATTACACCAATATAAATAAAGAATGAGTTTGCAATAGTACCATAAAGTGGTGATTTATTTTCTTATACTAACGGAGCTTATGAGATTTTCTGTTGAGTTTCGTGTTGTGAAGTTTTCGAGTTTTGGGTAAGGATTTGATGGACTATGGAATAAGGAGTGGCAAGAGCCTAATCTTGGGGATGCCCAAGGCACCCCAAGGTAATATTCAAGGACAACCAAGGGACTAAGCTTGGGGATGCCCCGGAAGGCATCCCCTCTTTCGTCTTCATCTATCGATAACTTTACTTGAGGCTATATTTTTATTCACCACATGATATGTGTTTTGCTTGGAGTGTCTTGTATGATTTGATTCTTTGCTTTTTTAGTTTTCCACAATAATCCTTGCTGTACACACCTTTTGAGAGGGACACGTATGAATCGTGATTTATTAGAATACTCTATGTGCTTCACTTATATCTTTTGAGCTAGGCAATATTGCTGTAGTGCTTCACTTATATCTTTTTAGAGCACGGCGGTGGTTTTATTTTAGGGAAATTGATGAACACTCATGCTTCACTTATATTATTTTGAGAGTGTCTAAATAGCATGTTAATTTCCTTTGGTTATAAAATAGTCCTAATATGATAGGCATCCAAGAGGGATATAATAAAAACTTTCATATAAAGTGCATTGAATACTATGAGAAGTTTGATTCCTTATGATTTTTTTGAGATATGAAGATGGTGATATTAGAGTCATGCTAGTGAGTAATTTTGAATTTGATAAATACTTGTGTTAAAGTTTGTGGTTCCCGTAGCATGCACGTATGGTGAACTGTTATGTGATGAAGTCGGAGCATGATTTATTTTGTTGATTGTCTTCCTTATGAGTGGCGGTCAGGGATGAGCGATGGTCTTTTGCTACCAATCTATCCCCCTAGGAGCATGCACGTAGTACTTCTTTCGATTCATCAAAGCAATTCAGTATTAGTGCTAATATGGATCTGAAATAGGAAAGTGCGCTCATCGAGTTCATCCATGAGAACGGGGACATCTTTGCATGCAAGCCTTCTGACATGCCATGTGTACCGAGGGAACTCACTGAGCACACTCTTAATGTGGATCCCAAGTTTAAGCCGGTCAAGCAGTTTCTTTGTCGGTTTATTGAAGAAAGGCGCAAGGAAATTGGTGAAGAGGTGGCTCGGCTCTTGGCGGCAGGGTTCATCATTGAAGTTTTTCATCCTGAGTAGTTGGCTAACCCGGTGCTAGTACTTAAGAAACATTTCACTTGGCGTATATGTGTGTGGATTATACAGACCTTAACACAGCCTGTCCAGCCGATCCTTTTGCTCCCCCTCGTATTGATCAGATTATTGATGCTACGGTGGGTTGCGAGCGCTTCAGTTTTTTGGATGCTTACTCTGGTTATCATCAGATCAAAATGGCAGTTAAGGACTAGGAGAAGACAACCTTCATCACTTTGGAGCCTTCTGCTATGTATATATGTCATTTGGGCTCAAGAGTGCCCAGGCGACTTACCAACGGTGTGTTCAGAATTGCCTCCATGGCCAGATTGGGCACAATGTTCATGCTTATGTGGATGATATTGTTGTGAAATCCAGGAAGAAGGAGACTTTGATTGAGGATCTGAAGGAAACCTTTGACAATATCCGTGTCTACAAGATGATGCTTAACCCAGGCAAGTGTATTTTTGGAGTACCAGCAGGCAAGTTAGTGGATTTTTTGGTGTCTGAGAGAGGCATTGAAGCTAACCCGGAGAAGATCAAGGCTATCACCTCTTTGGCTAAGCCGGCGTGTATCAATGACGTCCAGCGTTTGGCGGGTCGTATCGCGGCTTTGAGCCGCTTTATAAGTCGCCTGGGAGAGAAGGCTATCCCTTTGTATCAGATGATGAAAAAGACAGATAACTTTGTCTGGAGCGATGCTGCTAATGAGGCATTTGAGGCACTTAAGAAGCAACTGGTTGAGCCGCCGGTTCTTGCAGCTCCCATTGAGAAGGAGCCTTTGCTGTTATATGTGGCTGCAAACAACAGGGCTGTCAGTGTGGCAATTGTGGTTGAAAGGAAGGTGCCAGGCAAGGAGTATCCGGTTTAAAGGCTAGTTTATTATTTCAGTGAGGTGCTCATTGATTCTAAGCAGAGATACCCACATTGGCAGAAGTTGGTTTGTGGCGTGTTCATGGCGAGTCGCAAATTGAAACAATATTTCCTTGGTCATCCCATCACTATGGTAGCTCTGCTCCTTTGGGGGATATTATTCAAAATAGATAAGCCACAGGTCGGGTAGCTAAGTGGGCCATTGAGCTTGGACCCCATGGTTTAAAATATGTGCCTCGAACGGCTATAAAATCTCAAGCACTTGTGGATTTCATCAATGATTGGATAGAGTTGCAGATGCTTGAGGATAAGCCGGATAATACATATTGGACTATTCATTTTGATGGATCTAGGTAGTTGGAAGGCTCGGGGGCTGGAGTTATATTGACTTCCCCACGAGGTGATAAATTTTGTTATGTTTTAAGGTTGATGTTCCCTTGTACTAACAATGCAGCTGAATATGAAGCCTTACTCCATGGTCTTCAGATGGCTAAAGAGATGAATGTAAGCCGGGTAAGATGTTTTGGCGACTCAGATTTGGTGGCTCAGCAAGTGTCAGGGACTTGGGATTCAAAGGATCCGCTCATGGCGGCTTATTGTCGAGAGGTTGATACTATTGCTGGTCACTTCAAGGGATATCAATTGGAGCATGTTGATCGAAGGAAAAATGAAGTAGCTGATGTGTTAAGCCGGCTGTGGTCTCAGCATAAGCCGGTCCCCCCTAATATTTTCCATGATATTTTGCATAACCCATCAGTGAAGTTGCTTACAGAGGAGGACTTGGTAGTTCCTGACCCGAAGGCACAGTTAGTGGCGGCTCTTCATGTTATCCCTGATTGGACTATTCCGTATTGGGCTTACTTGACCCGGAGCGAGTTACATGAGGATGAAACTTTGGCCAGGTAGATAACCTGGAGGTATAAGTCAATGACTATTGTCAATGGTGAGCTTCATAGATGCAGTGTTACAGGGGTGTTTCAGCGATGCGTTTCTCCTGAGGAGGGCCGTGAAATTTTAATGGAGATTCATGAAGGAGATTGCAGTCATGATGATGGCTTTAAGTCTCTCGTTGCTAAGGCCTTTCGTCACGAATTTTATTGGCTGACGGCTCATGCTAATTTAGAAGATCTGGTCAGTAAATGTGATGGTTGTCAGAAATTTTCAAGACGAGCTCATGTGCCGGCTCAAGAATTGAGGATTAATAAATGATTCCAATTACTTGGACGTTTGCAGTCTAGGGGCTGGATATGATTGGGCCTTTCAAAAGGTCCAAGGATAAAAAGACCCACCTCTTGGTGGCGGTTGACAAGTTTACAAAGTGGGTTAAGGCTGAGCCGGTCAGCAAATGTGATGCAACCATGGCGGTTCAATTTATCAAAAAGGTGATCTTTCATTTTGGGTATCCTCATAGTATCATCACTGATCATGGTACTAATCTGTCTAAAGGAGCAATAAAAGAATTATGTCAACAAGAGCATATCCGGCTTGATGTGTCATCAATGGCTCACCCCCAGTCTAATGGCAAAGTTGAACGAGCTAACTAAGAAATCTTGGGAGGTATCAAGCCCCGGCTTATGGTTCCTTTGTAGAGAACACCGGGTTGTTGGGTGGAGGAGTTGCCCTCAGTGCTTTGGAGTATCAATACCACCCCCAACAGATCTATGGGTTACACGCCTTTCTTCATGGTTTACGGAGCTGAGGTGGTTCTCCCCAGTGACATACGTCACGATTCGCCTCGTGTGGCGGCTTATGTTGAAGATGACAATGAGAAAGCACGTCAGGATGCTATTGACCTGTTAGATGAGGAGCGTGACCTTGCGGCGGCTCGTTCGGTGATTTACCAGCAAGATCTGCGTTGTTATCACAACCACTAGGTTAAAACCAGGACCTTTCAAGAAGGCGATTTGGTGCTCCGGTTCATCCACGATCAAACTTACATGCACAAGATATCCCCACCTTGGGAAGGGCCCTTCGTGGTCAGCAAGAATCTAAACAACAGGTCATACTACCTTATCGATGTTCGAGACCATAAGGACTCACGCACGTTGGAGGAGGAGACCCGCCGGCCATGGAATATTGCTCATCTTCGGCCTTATTACACCTGAGCCACCGGCTCTTGTGATGTACATACTTTGTCAATGTATATATTATCATGAATATAATAAAGCAGGTATCCCTAATAATTCAGGGCCTCTGTCATTTCATTTATGAGAATATGAGTCTTTATTGTCACTTCATACGATCAACTAGGGGCTTACTGTTCATTGAGCATAGCCATGACTACCCTCTTGATCCGGCTTGTACGCCATGATTAAAACATACTTGGGGGCTTCCTCCTCATTGAGCATAGCTCTGAATCTAGCTTATATGCCTGGAATAAACTTTTACTTGGGGGCTCATTAATCATAGCTATGACCCTTGTAATAGGCTTGGACGCCTGGTGTATTCACCAAAATATCCGGTTTATCCTACCTTTGTAAGTCTGCCACTCCACCCAGGTAATCTTGGAATGACTCGCCGTACTCTTGATAGTCAATCTTATAAATACCCTGAACTTGTCAACGTTAAAACGACGATTGGTCATGTGAGGTCCGGCTTACAAGGTTTGAATGAAGGTTTAACTCAGCAGTTGTGCGGCCCATGAAAGCACTTGAGTTTTAGGCTTGGCGGCCTATGAAAGCCTTGTTTTTTGATTTATCTTTGATTTGAAAATTTTGGAGTTTGTCTCTTCTGACATGTCAATACATGGTCGAAAAACCAATTAGGGCCATGTTGCCTTATGGTTCATGTATATCTTTATCCGGAGTGTTATTAACCCGGACTGGTTTTGGACTTTAAGTCACCAGGGTATAATGATTATATGCTCAGAACTTTGTGCTCAAATTTTGTGACATCACCCCTTACTGCATGCGGCATTGTAAGCCGGCAGTATGAATATATTGAACAGAGCGTTGTGCTTCTGTCTATGGGCTACTGCCTTTACTACACGACTTAAGATAAGTCGGCAGTATGAACAAATATTATAGGTATGATATATATTTCTTTATAGGAGGTTTTGATAAACTGGTCCTGACTATGGACTATTTAGTCCTCAGTGGTTTTTATATGGGGTACCGTGACCCGCCCTGGAGTAAACTGCCAAGGCACTTGTTATCTGTTTATATGCATGGAAAAGATAAACCTGACCTGCATAATGGACGATATTATAAAACATAAGTGGCGGATCTTTCCATGATGGATCAGCAGTGTTATGCAAACAAAATGTGCATGATGGCATAGCAGATCAGTATTTAACTAGCCTATTACATGGCTCCGTGAGCCCAAATGAGGTGTTTTTTCAAGAAGTTCCCGATGGTGAAATTAAAGAACCGTCCAACGGCTTAGTTCTACTGGTCTTGGTGGCTTGAAGCTTCTGGGTCATCCCGCGCCTGTTCGTCTTCTCCCTGCACCAACTGGAAGTCAGGAGATGACCAATTGATACCAGTCAAGGTTTAAAATTTAGCTACGTCATCAATAAGCTCAGACGGATCGATTTCTGGGGCAAAAGTATGCTTACGGATTGGAGGGATAAGATATGCAGTCTTGTAAGCCGGCGTGGGCATTTTCTGGTTATCTACAGTATAAGCCGCCTGATACTTAGACAGATCTGTTTCTTCAGCAAGCAGGCTCGCTAAAGGACGCATCTCCTTCACACGGCAGCAAAATCTTTCTTATCAAAAGGAGACCCGTCCTCTTTTAAACTAGGGTAGCCAATGGCTAGCTCGACCGAGTCTAATTCTGATTGCCATGCCTTCGCCCGGCTTAAAACCGTAATGGCACCAACTCTAGCAGTCGACCGCTTGTTTTCTTCAATTCTGGCAGGCAAGACAGAAAGACTGCTTAACACATTGCTGAGAAGAGATGGTGTTTGTTTAACTGGGGAGATGGCGGCTATTGTGCGTTGAGCTCCGGTATATAGTTGTTCTACTAGTGTATAAACCGCCATCAGCTTTGTTAGCATCTCCTTCCCAAGATTGCTGCTTCTAGGACCTGCATGGCATATTATGATTAAGTCGCTTGGCGGTTTATAACATGAAGAGCGAAAAGTCATTATGACATAAACAGGTCTTACCGAAAATAGCGAAGGTCATCTGGTTGATATGATGCTTTAAGCCAGTGAGTTCGGTTGTGACCTCCTCCAATGAGGCCTTAGCTTTCTCAGCCCTTTGGGTCAGGGCAGCCCTCTCTTTAGCCCAGGCGGCTTTCTCAGTATTAAATTCAGTCTTGAGCTTTTCATTTTCATCCAAGCTAAACTTGAACTTGGAGTCAGCCTTCCGGGTCTCAGCTTCTTGTGTTTCAAGTCGGGTTTTCAAGTCAGTCAGCTGAGATTGAAATTGACTGGATGCTTCCTGAAAGAAAAAGTCCAAACAAATATGAACAATTATGAAACAATATATGTTGATAAGTCCCAAGCCCTTTGCAAGCAATAGCACTTGGCACTTAGGGGCTAATGGGTGCAGAAAGTTTTGTTATGGAGTTATATATATTGATAAGTCCCAAGCCCTTTGCAAGCAACATCACCTGGCACTTGGGGGCTAATGGATGCAAAGCTTGTTTTATGATGCAATGACAGATGACCCCGGTTCATCATTTATCAAGGTTTACCAGGTTTGCGAGGATGACTAGATGAGATTTTTATCAAGTGATAAGTCCCGGTTTATTCTGATAGATTCAACCGGCCCTTGGGGACTACAGATGCAAGATTGGTCATTATTAACTGAAGAACCGGCTTAACTTAATAGTTTAAGCCGGCCCTTGGGGGATACAGGTTATGACTCAGATGCATATCTAAAAGTCTATCTAACAAGTCTACAGTATATTCTATTCTATCATATTCAGTAGACTTGGGGGCTAAAGGAATATATCACGTATGAGATCAAGAGTTAATACCTGATGTTTCTGATGCATATGCTTGACCATGTCAATCTCAAGATCAAGGCTGCTATGTACTTGATTAAGATAACCGGAGAGGATCTCACTAATGTTCATATGCGAGTAATTGTCCATGTAAAATTTAACCTTGCGCCTCTCGATCAATTCTTCCTTGGCAGAATGTTTAGCCAGAGCAACAGGGTTCATCAGTTCTTGAAAACCAGTTCCAGTGACCATAACTTCTTCATTGTTTGGTTTTGGAGGCTTTGTTGGGCTTGGTAGTTCAGCAGCCAAGGGATTAGCAACCATAGGATCAGCAGAGGTACCACAATTTTCTGGTGGCGGGTCATCAGCAGGATCATCCGGTTATTGCATGGAGGGCTCAGAAATTGGTGCTTGCTTTTCCGACTCATGAGGCTGGGGGTCTTCTGTGGGCTTGTTCACTTTGGCATTTTTGCTAGGCTTTGCTTTCCCACTGCAAGAGGATTCGGAAAGTCAGTATGAATTTAGAGGTGTTAAAAACATAGATCAAAGTTGGTACCGAGGGGCAGTTTTGAAAGGCGGAAGTAGAGATTGAGATGAATCGTCGGACGAAGAGTGAGAGGTCCCCTGGTAATTCAAGTCAGAAGCATGAAGTATTGGATGAATAATGCCGGTTTAAAATAAATAAGGGCCAAAATTTTTGAATACCTCATTCTGGCGTTTGCGTGGGGATAGGGTGTTAGGAAAACCCGAGGAAAGTTCTCCGCCTCCACTGGTCCGGGTTCTGCGCTGGTTCTCATGCTGGTGTTGCTTCAAAATAAAGTTGGGATCCATGTGAGCTAAAGGGTGAGAAAACCTTGCTTTCTGGATCATGCGTCGAATTTTTTGTCTTGGCAAGGGCTCTAAGTCAAAGGAAATAATGGTTACCTCGTCATCAACCGCCTGGCTGCTCTCCGCGTCGTCCTGATAGCAATCCATGTCAATAACATGGATGAAAAAGGAGCCAAGGGAATCAAGGTCTACCTCCGACTTTTCATCTTTCTCCACGTTAAATGTGTCAGAAGTAGTGGATTTCTTTTTGTTCTTCTTCATGGCTTTGGTCTTAGCCCTGGCCTTCTTGGCGGCTTTTTCATCATATCTCTTATCACAGAAAGTGGATCCAGCCTGAGAAATATTATAATAAATGTTGGGGATTTCCAGATTCTATGAACAATGAAGTAAAGTATATAAACCAGACAGACTCACCTCCGGTGTCGGGTTAAGTGTGCAGAAGGGATTCAGACCCACTCTGATGCAGCTCTTCAAGCTTCCATTGAGAAGAGTCTCAGTCATTTCGTTGATGGCTTTTGTGAGTCAGACGTGTTGAACTATAACAAAGTGGATCTTTGGTGTCGCCAGTATATGTACACATTAAACTGGGCCGGCGGCTTAAAGGTATGATCCTCCAAGCTACACAGCACCGAACCAGATCAATCCCGGTTAATCCATTGCCCTATAATGCCCTAACCTTTGAGAAGGTAGGTGCAAGTTTGGCTCGTTCAGTAGTGGTAAGCCGGCCGGGAAGAGGATGCTTCGTGTTAAGCCGTTTGTCACGGTAGCCTGGTAAGGGATTTTCATTAGCAGGAGAAGTATCTTTGCAGTAGAACCAGGTTTGATTCCAATCTTTGGGATGGCTTGGAAGCGAAACGTAAGGGAAAATGGTGTCTCTGCATCGCTGAATTGAGATCCCTCCAAGTTCTTGGCCGAGACCGTTAGTAAATTCATTCTGGTGGTTCAGGTAATAATATTCTCTGAAGAGGTCAACACTAGGTTCTTCTTGAAGGTATACTTCATAGAAGACTCGGAAATTGCAAATATTGGAAATGGAATTGGGCCCGATATCTTGAGGATGAAGTTGCACAAAATGCATAACATCATGGAAGAATTTTGATCCGGGCGGTGAGAAGCCCTGGTTCATGTGATCAGTGAAAACGATAACTTCATCGTCTTGCAGCTGAGGTTTCACTTCATCCGGTTTAGGAGCATGCCAGTGAATGATGTCTTTGGACGGTAAGAAACCAATTTTGACATAATCCTCCAGCATTGCCTCCGTGACAATGGATGGGACCCAATCACATGATGTAATGGACTTGGTCATGATTGAGTGCACGACCTACACAAGGCGATTCAAGATGTTATTAAATCGCCAGATATCTGGCGAGTTACAAATTTGTTTAAACCGCTATACAAGGATAAAAGTTATAGAGATC
This sequence comes from Aegilops speltoides, assembly GCA_021437245.1. Taxonomy (NCBI): domain Eukaryota; kingdom Viridiplantae; phylum Streptophyta; class Magnoliopsida; order Poales; family Poaceae; genus Aegilops; species Aegilops speltoides. The sequence continues at coordinate 369,310,653 of CM038142.1, forward strand.
CAATTCAGAATATGCGGATTGTTAAGCCGGAGGATTGAATCATGAGGATGAACAAGCCGGTTTGGGTAGACCAGAAGGATATGGTCGGATTATTGACTTAAGTGGATGATGGCGGCTTAAACGGGGCCTAATGATATATGATGGGTCATGACTTATGTTATAAGCCGCCAGGGCAGTTTTTAGTGCTTTGAATCTATCAAATGGAAATTTTGCTAAGTGGTGGATAAACAGATTTCACAAGTTAAAGCTATGATTTCAGACCTATGGAAGTTCAGAAAAGACAGTGAAAATAAAACCTAAGGTGGTGACAGTGGAAAGCTTTGGTGCTCAGATGTGATTTTCTATGGAGAGATGTTGTTCTAGCAGTAAAAATGATGGTAAAACTGCTTCCGCACAAGATCTACGACATCTTCAGATCAAGAAGTTATTGGGGTGGAAGAAAGCAATGAAAAATGGCAAGAACGCCCATGAACAGCCCGAACCCTAACACAGATCTGAGATGAAAGTGGGAGGTTCACTTACAGGTAATGAGGAGCAGCGGCAGTGCATCGGAGTTCTCTGATCTGAATGTGCGTTATATCGACTAGAGGGGGGTGAATAGGCGATTTTTATGAATTCTTCACTGAGGAATTTGCTGGTGAGGAAATTCCTTAGCGAAGAACTGCTTGCAGCGGAATATGTACTTAGAAGTAAACATAACAGGATACACACATAGTCAGCATGATGAAATGAAGACTGAAGCAGTCGGAAAGCGTAAACACAGGATAACAAGATGAAGACAAAGCGGTGAAGAAATTGAAGCGAGGAATTTTTGAAAGTCTTGATCAAAGTCTTCAAGCACAGATATGAACAACATTCAACACGAGAATGAGGAAATGAAAGAGTTGAGGAAATAGAACCGGTCGGTTGGTGAAGACAATGATTTGGTAAACCAGTTCAAGCTACCGCTGTCTCGGTTATGCGTCTGGTTGGAGCGGTGAGTATTTAAACTCGAGGACACAGTCCGGACACCGATCTCTGAGCTGCAACTCGGGACACCCAGTCCTCACCGTATTCTCCTTGAACTAAGACCACGCAGGCCTCGTCCAATCACTCGTGGTAAGTATTGGTGACTTCCAAACCTTCACAGACTTGGTCACTCGGCAATCCACAATTCCTCTTGGATGCTCTAGACCTTGGCGCCTAACCGTCTGGAAGAAGCACAGTCTTCAAAGGTAACAAGCGTCGGATCCACGCAGATCAATTTCTTGATGATGCTCAATCACTTTGGGTTTGTGGGGTTTGGTTTTGGGATTTTCCTCACTTGATGATTTTCGCTCAAAGTCCTCGGAGGATGGGTTGCTCTCAAATGACAAGTGTCAAGTTCTCTCGGAGCAGCCAACCAACTAGTGGTTGTAGAGGCGGCTATTTATAGCCTAGGAGCAGCCCGACATGATAAGACATAAATGCCCTTCAATGATATGACCGTTAGGTGGATAAGATATTTTGGGACAGCCGCGCCAAGAAGACAAAGAACGATCGGAAATTTGACTCTCAAATTCCTCGGGGCTATCATGTTCCTCCTTGTGTAGGCAATTCGCCTTTGGCGAATTCCTAACTCCTCGATCGAGCAAAGTCATCGATGACGGAAGAGCTGTGTCTCATCCTTTGAAGAACTTGATTGGATGTATTAGATTTCAATGGCTTCACTCGAAGGATTGGTAGGTGTAGGATTTTGAGTTGAGCATCACATGGAAATTTTTCCTTAGTATTTCCTCGACCCCTTTAACGATGCGGTGTTTCCTATGACTCAAGAAAGAGAAAATGAAACTACGAAAACAAAAGTCTTCACGCTTCATATTCCTCGAATGAATATCAAGTCTTCAAGGTCACACCAATTTCTTCACTTTCAAAGTCTTGAGAATATCAAAGTCTTGATTGAAGAACTTCATTTTTAGGGTCGACTTTCTCTGTAAATATCAAACTCCTCATAGACTTATAGACACTGTATTATCTTGACAAACGCATCAGTTACTTAACCTATAAGTCTTCAATACACCAAAATCACTAAGGGGCACTAGATGCACTTACAATCTCCCCCTTTTTGGTGATTAATGACAACATAGGTTAAGTTTTCAACGGGGATAAACATATGAAGTGTAAATACTGATATTGAGGAATTTGATTGCAAGATATAGAAGAACTCCCCCTGAATATGTGCATAGTGAGGAATTTGCTTTTGAGGCAATGCACATTTGAATAATTGAATCATGGAGATCTCCCCCTATATCTTGTAATTCATACACGCATTTGATATGTAATATGAAGAATTTGAAATGCATGATGAAATATGGTGCCTGATGAGATTCAGCATGCATGCAATAATATTGACAAGGAATAAGCATTCGGAATAGCACATCAAAAGTTTCAGAGCTCAGTGCATCAAAAGCATCAGAGCACGACCAAAAAGTATCAAGGCACCATCGGATTTAAGTTTACAACTCGATCCAATAAAAGTTTGGAAGAACGAGAGTTGTAACTTAATAAAACGCATATAATATAAACCGGCTTGAAGACTAACTCAGATTTCTCCCCTTTGTCATCCAATGACCAAAAGGATCGGCGAGGACTAACATACTGAAGATTTTCAAGTCGATGGAGGCGCCCGGCGTTATCGGGTTGGATGTTGAAGTAGGGCTGCCGCAGATGTCGTCCAAATCTTCATGTTCATCGGTTTCCGCGATGAAGAATAAGAGCTAGCCACGGATCGAAACTTTGACTCTCTTGAATTTCTTGGAGGAGGTGCAGACCGTCAAAAGCTTCACGGAGACCCATAGTCTTCAATTCTTCCGCGGAATATACATGATTGAGAACAGCCAGTGCGGTTGAGGGTTTCATGAAGATAATCTTGATTTTCTTTCTTGCATTATGTGTCGAGGTCATGTTGTGAAGAATTGCAGCAAATTGGCGCCTCACCCATTTACGATTGCGTTCAACCTTCTAATGAAGGCGAGGAGTAACTCACGATCGGTCATCACCCTGAGTCTTTGTTGCTTGAGGCTTTTGCTTGGTGAGGTATTTTTGGCGAGAATCATGAGTTGCGAGAATCGTCATTGGTGGAGTAAGATGTAGCTAGGCGAAATTGACCATCAATGGGCGAGTGCCTTCATCAATCACAGCCGCTGCCTTGCCCTTGTCATCGGATGATGGCCGGTAGCGAGGATTTCAATGGGCGGCAAGTAGCTGCCATGGTTGAGTGTCGACCTTGTAGTTCGATCAAGATCTTGCCCTTATGAATCTCATAATCCAAAGGCGCATATGGCTTCAGCTCAAAAGCGACATTGCAACATTAGCGAGTCCTCATGAAGAAATCATGGAAATTGGACGGAACGCCATGAATGATGTTGAAAAGCATGTTCTTCATGATGCCAGCGACATCTTCATCATTTGAGTCGTGGCCTTTGATGGGACTCATTGTCTTTGTCAAGATTCTATAAACAGTCCGAGGCACATACAACAATTCCTTGACGAGAATTTGGTTCGAGGGGCTGTGTCGCTTCAGCGGCTTCATGAGCACTTGCATAAAGTGATCGACAGTTCGGTCATTGTAGATGCAACGTGCAGTTTCATGGGGAGGATCAAGAGGAAGGACACGAAGCAATTCAGTTGCTAGTGCCTTGTAGTGAGTATTTTCGTCATCAATCCAGCACCCATGAATTGATATCTTGACATCTCCGGTGATGTGCGGTGGCATAGAAGCGAAGAATGAGTTCTTCATTCGATCCACGAGATATCGGTCTGTAAATTGAGCAATACGCATCATGAATAACACGAATCTTGGCTCGAAGCACGGCAGAGATTCCATATCCACATGAGGAATATGCTCATGGTCGAAGATCTTGTCCTTGTCAAATAGCGAGGAATAGAAGTTTGCTTGAGTTGGAGTCGAAGCGTCTTTTCCTCATGCGGCGAGTCATATGGATTATGGCGATGAAGAACACATGCTCAGAAAAGAAGTCTTCAGCCTTGAATTTTTGCTTGCTTGAGAACGGATTCTTTGGTTTGGGCAGAGGAATGTCTGTGGTTTGCAACACAACCTCAAGAATCACGATCTCAGCTTCTTGGTGAGAATTTCAGTTCCTCTTCTTGTGCAGTTTGGGGATCAAGGTGGGTTCTTGGCGCTAGTGGCTGGAATTTTTTCATTGACTGACGATGTGGGATGAGTTTCTTCAGAGCCCAATTGAACAGTTTTAGCCGGGGACTGAGGAACTTGTTGAATCGGAGTGAAGAGAGGAGTATTGGGATGCTGACTTTCCCAGAAGTCATCGTTCATCACTGGTGTGGTGCACCCAATATCCACGTCTTCATCTTCTTTTTAAATTTCCTCAACACCAGCCTCTTCAGCTGTGAACTAAGGCATGGGTGAGGAAACAACTGGCGGTGAAGGGAATGCTTCCACTTCAATTTCTTCATCAAGCTGTTCTGAGGTAGCAACAGATTGATCTTCTTCATCAGATCCGCTTGGGATCTTGTAGTCTTCTCCATAAGGAACTATTTCCTTAGACGACATGGAGGAAATGGGAACAGCATCAATAGGATTCTCAAGTGAGCTGATCATTGGCTTCATTTTCTTTGCAGCTAAAGAATTTGACGCAGCAGATGCCTTCCTCTTCTTCACTGCAGCTCGTTCTGCAGCCTTTGTCTTCTTCACTTCATAAGCAGAAGGAAGAATTGGAGTTGGTGTTGGCGCGGGAGGAGGCGAGGCGTGGTTCGGTTTCTTGAGCACAACTAGTGCGATTGCCTCGATCTCTTGATTTCTTGAGCGCACCACTAGTGGATGCCACAGGAATTTCTTGATGGTGGAGTGGAGTCATCAGCCCGGAACTTGTATTCTCATCGGCATCTTTGAAAGTCATCAGCGATCTTGGCATGTTCTTCGACAAGTGGCGAGTCTTGACTGAGGATTTTCTTGTTGCGATGGGGCTACAACAGTTGTCATTTTCTTCGTCAAATTGTGAATCTCACCTTAGCTCCTTGCCAATCAGCATTATAAGCATCGAAATCCTTCTTTGAGGGCTTGGATCTCGATTGAGCTTTGAGAAGTTCTTGAGTCGAGTTGGCGATGTTCTTCCTCGAAGCTTCTCCTTTTCGGCTTTTGCTCTCTTTATTTCATGAGCCTTTTCAAATTTCCATTTCTCTTGAGCGATGAAATGGTTGAGCATATGACTTTGACCAGAGTCGATGGCGAGATCCGGTATGGGAGTGTTTGGATCTTGATGCCACAGTCGATGAAGTCAAGGATCTTCTTGGATCAAAAGCAGAGGCTGATTGTTCCTTTGGCTCTAGCGGCCTTTGTCGATCTGTCTCGATGATTTTTGCAAGTTCTTCATCGAAGCTTCATCATCGAGAGACACGTTGAATGCAACTTGTTTCTTTCGAGGACTTGGCGAGGACCGCGTCAGCGGTAGCTTTTGTCTTCAGCAGAGTGGGGCTGATGAGGACATTGGTGCGATTGAGGAACTTCTTTGAGACACGAAGCAATTGAGAAACCCCGAGTCCTTTGACATGTAGCGGATGCACAGGAGTTGAGGAATTGGAGGAGCTGCCGAGGATTTGGAGTGAGCAGCGATCGAGAATTTGCCGTGAGGGCGCGGTGAGAACCGGCCATGAGGGCGCTGATGGTGAAGCACTTGGCTTGCGAGCAGGCTTCTTCGGCATTGATTTCCTCGGCTTGACCGAGGTCTCAGCGGCAGCAGCAGCAGCAGAAGATTTTGAGATCTGACGTCATGGCGGGTTACAGCAAGTGGTATAAATTCTTATAAGTCAGGTATTGAAGATTGATATGAGCAAGTCCAAATCAACCCAGGGTCTAGTGTTGGGGATATAACTTCTGGGTATGAACCGCCCAAGAGGGGCCGGGTCATACCACTGGCGATTATCCATGAAGGTGGCGGGTCATAGCAAGCCGCTGACGGCCCAAGACCCAGAGGCGACTTAGGGCCCAAGAGGATGAACCACCATATGAATAACTTGTATTGTAAGGCAGGTTTAGTTAGTCACCGAGCCGGACACGTTGTCTATGAGCCGGCCGGGACTCTGTAGGCCGCCGGGCATCAACCTATGTATATAAAGGGGTGACCCAGCGACGGTTTAGGGCAGGAAAAGAGAAGATCGAGAACTAGGTCAAGCGTATTCGCTCCCTGGTAATCGAAGCCCAAGAAATAACCACCCTACACTGGATTAGGCTGTTACCTCCACCACGAGGGGCCGAACCAGTATAAACTCTCTTTATCCCTTGTCACGTTTAACCCCTTCAGGCTAACTACGTTGCGATGGCTCCACACCTAAGTCCTTATGCTAGGACATTTGACGTGACAATTCCACGACAACAAAAAAATACACTTCTGTGATGATACGTGTTTGTCACAGTAGGTCACGTTTTCTGTCATGCATGAACATCCCTGACGATTTTATGACAGAATCAAGATAGTCATACTTGTGCTGTCGTAGAAGTGTTCCATGACATTACCAAAATTGTCATCACGGAAGTGTCCACTTCCAGGACGATAAATCGTGTGTCATAGAAGTGCTTTCATCAAGGATGACCGACACGTGGCATCGACCGTAACAGGTTGTCATTAAGCTATCGGGTTCCGGTTTGGATCCGATAACCAATTAACAGCCCGGACCAATGGGGATTTTCCACGTGTAAAATTCTCAATGGCCAGAGTAACCACGTGTCGGCTCACCGTTGGGACAGATGGCATCCATTCATTGGACCAAAGGTGCCTATGATACGTCGACACATGGCATGGCCCAACAGAGGCCCATTCTAGTGAAAAAGTCAGCCCGTTTGACTTGGTCAAAAGGTAGCGGCCCGACCCACGGAATGCCTGTTAATGGCCTGTTTGCATATAGCCCATTTACAGCTCGCTAACTCACGACCCGTTATGGCCTACCGGAATTTGGCCCAGTAGCATCATCTGGGCCGTCCAATATGATTCCAACCAATTGTAACTTCCGGCCCATGTATGGCCCATGAAGTCTTTCGGCCCATAGAAGGCCCTTTATAACTCTAGGCCCATTAAAGGCCCGAGATGAAACTGGCCATTATGAACAGTGTATCACTTTATACCCATTAACGGCCCATTATTCCGTCGGCCGTTCCCAGCCCGTGTTAACTTTCGGCCTTCTAAGGGCCCATTTATTCTTGGGCTCATTTCCAGAATTCGATTACTTACAGCCCGTTACTGGCCTGTTCCGCTTGTGGGCCAAATTTAGCATGTGGTTACAGTCGGCCTGTTTTTGGCCCGTTAACCCATTGGGCTGTTTTCATAGCGTCATCAAATACGGCCTATTAATGGCCCGTTATGGTCGGGCCATAAAACGTACGATTTCCACTCTATCCCGTTTACGACCCATTTTGCGGACCGTTATTGGTCCACGAATAGTATAGCCCATGTTTGGCCAAACGATTGTATGGCCCATACAAGGCCCATAGATTAGATGGCCCATAGAAGGCTCATGGATCCTATGGCCCGTAGAAGGCCCATGGATCCTACGGCCCATAGAAAGCCCATGGATCCTACGACCTGTAGAAGGCCCATGGATCCTATGAACCATAGAAGGCCCATGGATCGTACAGCCTGTGGAGGGCCATAGTCACTACAAAAGGTAGCAGGACCAAGGTTACAACAGTCTGTGTGTTGCCATGGTTATTGTGGCCTAGTAATAAAAATAGGTTATTGTGGCCACTAGAAAAACGCAGAAAAAGAACTATAGTGACTACAAGAAAACAACTAAACGAGACAACAAGGAAATAAATAAGCAAGCAACTAACGCTAGGCTATTACCGCTATTACACATATTACATCCACTGGGCATCAAAGTTCGCCACCAGTGCAAATATAGGGAACAAAGCAGCATATTACATACACTGGCCGTCTAAATTGGCCAGCAGTGCAAATAAACATGGCAGCAAAACAAGTCCATAACTGAAAAAGCTTCAGAAAAGCTCAAGAAACATTATCCTGGGTATCCACCATGCTGGCAATAAGCAAAGCAAGCTTATTAGCTTTATCCTGTTTGGCGCTAAAATCCTCCAACACTTACTATTTCACCAGAAAGTATGCATCTGAATGCTCCAGGGACTTCCGCAGTCCTTCGACTTCTTGTGGCAGCAAAGCTGATCGATGTCTTTCATCTTGTAGTTGAGACTCAAGAAATCGAATTGATTCAGACAGTGAGTTTGAATAGCTTGTGCCAATGGTAGTGGCCAGTAACTCGAACACTAAACCAAGACATGAGTTTAGGGTTGTCTCACTGTCTTCCAGATAGTTTTCCTTAGCTATTTTATCACCATTGTTGGAGACCAACAAGGATGTCTCACTATCCTGAACCTTATCTGCATTACTTCCTTTACCATTGCTTAATAAGGCACTCTTCCCCAATATTCTGTCAGCATTCTAAAAGAAGAAACAAGCAGATACATAACAGGTTTAGCATGTACTAGTATATGAAACTCATTTCGGTGAACCAGTTCATTAGCAAGGTGGACATGATTAAACTACCAAGTATTCTATTGCCAAGTAGTACATAATAAAAGCATCAAACAAACATATATCTATGTCCTATGATCACTACATTGTCTTGCCAAATCAAAATAGAGACACGATTAAAATCATATCAGCTCAAGACAAAGCAGCACTGAAAGAATACAAAGCGTATGAAACTACACGACACAACAGGATTTCAGATGGGTACCACGGGTCTACATGTACAACAACACTATTGGCTCTGTTGTGATGCTAGTAATGTACATGATATGAGAAGTCAATTGTATACACAATTGAAATTGAAATCAACAAAGCTATTTATAAGAGCAAACCTATTAAAGAAACATGTGTAAACATACCTGTTGTGCCATTGGAGTTTCGACTGGATCCTTCAATTTAAAAATAAGTTTGTATGAGTAAATATAGTGATACAAGAACAAAGCGGTATGCACGATAGCAATGGAATCTTAAAGGAGAGCAATTGTTCTTCAGGTTTAAGCACTTGTTCTACATGAATAGAGTACAGTAAGACGCAGGCATATAGTACTTAAAAATAAAAAATGAGCTCATAGACCTTACCACATTCTTGGTTCGGGACCAGTACATAACAAGGCGTTCCCAGTCATCGTCCAGTAAACGTAAGAGAATTTGATGAGTTTCTTTGCCACTGAAGTACGTTTTCTTCAGGTAATTCTGATACTGCCACCAAGCATTCTTGAAGATAGCATAGGTATTAGCACTGGTTACCTCATCCTGAGTTTCCAAATCGGTCCTTCTCTATAGAGGACAATGGGAAATTTTGTTGTATTATAACCATCATGGAGGTAGAATGTATGGTACAAAGCAAAGTAATTGCCATGAATAACATTACTTACACATAACTCCTGGACAAACACCTGCAACTGGCATTTTCCTTCATCTTCAGTATAATATTTCCATGATGGGAAGATACGCACATAGGATTTAACAACATGAAATGCGATAGATGCTAAACTATGAATGGCTGGTTGTGCTTCCTCCACGAGAATAGGTGTACTAACTGGTGGAGTTGGGGTTCACCGTGGAAGTATTGGTGCTTTGGGCATTGGAGTTGCCTTACTAACTGCTTTTGTTTGGGAGCTCTATGGTGGAGATGGTGTTGTGTCAATAGGAACTGGGTTACTATCTGCTAATGTTGGGGTTAGATTGGGTGATGCTGGTTCTCTGTCCATCACAGTAGGAGTACAATCTGCGAGAGTCTGGGTTATGTGTGGTAGGGCTGGTTCTCGTGCATGTACAACCGGGGTGCTATCTCCACCAAGAGGTAGCACTGTTTTATTTGAAGACCGTGTTTTTACTCCGCTAGATACTACCATCACCCGCTCCAATTCAAATGGCTGATAAACAACAAACATAGTTGAATGTACATACATTGTATGAGAGACAGATGCAATAGATAGTGTGGAAAAAAGAGGGCATGAAATAGTTGACATGTATATTGTTTAACTAAAAGGGGTAGCATAACATAATTTCACATATATGATGTCTATCTAAACTGGATAGCATAGCATGACATAATTCAAAGATATGATGACTAACTAAACCGGATGGCATGACATAATTATATGATGTCTTTAGTAACCAGGTTCGCATGACATAATTCACATACATGTTATCTAAGTAATCAGAATCGCATGATTTAATTCACATATGTGATTTATATGCTAAGAAGAGGGCATTCACATATATGATGTGTGAACTAAGAACATGGTGTTGAATATTGTGTATATGATGTTTAAACTATGCAATGCAAGACACCATGTGCATGATATGAGCAGTATAATCGTGCCAAGTTAGAGCACACACTTCGTTGGGGGAATAAGACTGGTCATCTATATCTGAATCCATCTCTGAAGAGCTATCAAGGCCCAACAAGAGATCTGCTTCGACAGGTAGGATTGTCTCGTCTGAAGACCTTCTTGTCACTCTAGATATTTCCATCACCCACTCAAATGGCTGATTCACAGGAAGAGTAGTTTAATGAACAAACATTGTCGACAAATGAAATGTAATGAAGAAAAGGATGGGCAAGATATCATTCAAATATATAATGCCTGGTTAAACAGGATGGCATTGCATATTTCACATATATTATGGCTGGCTAAAAGATATGAGACTGCATAATTCCCACATATGATATAGAAACTAAACAGGTGGCATTACAGAACATGTCTAAACTAAGCAGATGACATATATGATGTTGAAAGTAGGCACTGCAAGGCAACATATGCATGATATGACTAACATCATCATGCCAAGTTAGAGCAAACACCTTGGGGGGTAAATAGGAGTGGTCAGCTGTGTCTGAATCCGCGCTAGAATAGATATCTTCATCTGGACTACAATCTGGGGAGAGGGATTTGCCATTGAACCCACCATGGAGCGATGTCTGCATGATATTGTATTGCCGTGCAAAAATCTTATCTTTTTCTCTACATGTTCAGCATGACTGTGTAAAATATATGACATGCATAAAAAATATAGTGAGATTATGTAAGGAGAGCATGCAAAAATCTACAGTGATGGTAACACCTAGTGGATGGATCCAAAAATAATGATAGCAGGATGATGATAGCTTTAATTTAATAAAAAGACAGATGATGATTGCTTTGCTATTTCTTTCCCACCCAAGATGAACAACATAGGCAGATATACTATTCATTGCTGCCTCGATATATGCCAGATAATAGACAGAGATACTATTCATTGTTGCCGCGATATGTGCCCCACAACTAATTTTAAAACTCAAGTTTGAACATTAATTTGGACCTAACTTGGAGTCTAATAGGTGAACAGGACGATAAAGTAGCAGGTAATATTAAGCAACACATAACATAAGTAGAAACAAAAGAGTGCGACCTCTCTTGTGGACCCGTGTACTCCTCAGGTTCATCTGCTGAGTCCATGATGGTGAAGCTGTTGCGGTGGGTGCCGGCAGCAGGGAAGGAGATATGAGGCGGCGAAAGACGGTCAGGAGTCGTGATGACTGGTTTGGTGGATGCTTCTATCGATGGAGCAGCTCAGGTGAGGTGGAAGACGTCGCAGCAGGAGCAGGACAAACCACACAAAGTTTTCTTCGACACCTACCTGTAACTGAGTAATTTTGTAAGGGCTCCTTTGGCTTGCAGGATTCTAAAAATGCAAGGATAGGAAAAACACCGGAATAGGATAGGAATGCACGTGGGAAACAGAGCATTTGTAAACACAGGAATTGGAAGAGTAGAGGAATGCAAAGAAACATGGCCAAACTAAAGTGAAACCAAATGAAAGTGTGTACAGTTAGAATGTTATTCTGCCACTAATGCACTTGGTATTGTTTGCATGCATAGGATTTTGAGAAGTAGGTCTAGGTGGATGTTTTGCTCCATTCCTTTCAACAAAATGCATGAATAATTGAATAGTAGAGTGACATAGAAAATTTCCTATTGCTATGTTTTTCCTTTAGTTTTTCCTTTGAAGCAAACTAGCCCTAATGTATGGACATGAATGTAGAGTAATAAGTGATGCGACAAGTGCACAACCTCTTTGTCGTAGCCGTGTCGACCTCAGCATAATTGGGTTGGTCGTCAAAGAAGTTGAGGCAGAGGTGGCTGTCGGGGGTGTGGAGGAAGATCTAAGGAATCTGTAGACGGCGTCCAGGGCACTGCTCTGTTGTGATGGATGGTTCCGTTGTTGGAGCAGCTGCGGCGAGCCGTAAGACGTCGAGGTTGAAGCAGTACAAGACAGACATCGTTAATCTCAAGTGGGATTCTAATAGCATATCCAATAGATGATGTAAAATACATTACCAAAAAACACCTGACTACAACAGATGAGGTAAAAACTATTAACTCTGGACTTAACTATCGAAACTGAAATTTACTGTGGAATCTGAATGTTACTGTCGAAACTGAACGCACTGGTAGCAGAGAGGCACTTCACATGTAGTTTAGGCCGCTCGAGCACCAGTAGTAGATAAACAATGATCTAAATCAGCAGGCAATCGATGGGGAACACAGTAACAGATAGCGGTAGGAGTAGAGGAGCAGCGCGAACTAGAGCGAGCAACAACTTCGTGTAGCTAGCTGACCGTGTACCAAACATCGGCAGCGAGGAGAGCGACAACAAGAGCAAGGGGAGAGCGAGAGCAAAGAAGACGATCGAGGCGAGCAGCGATCGTGGCGTGAGCGGCGAGCAAGGGGAGCAACAGCAGCGGCGAGGAAGCGAAAGCGGCGGCGTCGAGCAATAGCAAGTCTGGCGAGAGCCGGAGCAGCAGCAGTAGATCCGGCTGGTATGGCCGTCGCCGCCGAAGGGGCCTCGCGCTGGGGGAGAGCCGCCGTGGAGATGTCGCCTGCGGCGCCAGCTTTGAGGTAGCCACACTATATGGGTGCGGGATGGAGCACCGTCGGGGCCAGGAGGTCGAGTTAAGGAGAAGGTGCAATGCGATGAGTGTACAACCTATTTGGTGGCGCCGAGTAGGCCACTGCTTCGTCCGAGGAGTTGGTGAGGATGCTGCGGTTCCGGTGGAGCAGGTTAAGGCAGCGATGTGGGGATGGAGCAGCCGCGATAGATGAGACGATCATTGGAGCAGCTTCTTGGAGGTGGAGGACGGGGCGGCTAAACCGGCGGGATGACGGATCCTCATCCGGGGAGGTGGATGAGGGACGTCGAGCTGTTGTAGTGGACGATGTCGTCAAGGAAGAGGCTCCTGCTAGGCAGCGGTGAGGAGTCGGGCGGAGGAGGATGGGGTTTCACGGCTGGAGCAGAGAGGTTATGCCGTCCTGGGATTTCGAATGGCGAAAAGGAGGCTATGAGAGGGGTGAACCGTGACTTAGGGATGCACTTGTCCAAAATGTAGGGTGTGTTATAAAAGTACCCCCACCGATTTGAACTAGCGGCCCTTTCGGCTCAGGGTTAGAAGGAGAATTTCGCGTGTCGAGATTTGGCAGCTGGAGGGAGTTTCCGCGCACGTTGTAATTACGGGATAGCAAAGGCACAGGTTGTGAAGGCACGGTTTTGGGAGCACGATATCTCAATTTTCGGGATATAATAAGGCACGGGTTGAATTTTAGGGTCAAGCCTAACATGTAATATGGTGCGTACCAAATCAATTCGCACTTCCCTCAACGAGCATAATAATAAATAATAAAGCTATTCACACAACACAAAGAGAGAGTCTTGTCCCATTTTACTGTACAAATGCTATTCAAAGCTACATATGAATTCATGTTATGTCCAATTAAATTTTTCCGCTGTCTGTATAATGCATGTAACTTACTCATACCAACATTTTAGTGCATTCCAAATGTCTATACTGCCGCTGCAATTCGAAGTAAATTTGAATTTGTTTCTCTATTTGAATAAGAATCTACAATCATGATTGTTGCCAACTTAAACCATCATTTGTGTATTATCTTAACAACACACCACATGATTACTATAGAGATAGATATGGACTCGAATTCAAAATTTTGAAAACACTTAATGTTGATTCCAAATAATAGTATATTTGATGTACTAACTAGATATTCATAATCTAAACCAATTTCCATACGTACACCATGTTTATCACACATGGTATAGTGCCCCGCCCCGTACATTATGACAAGTATTTAGCCCTGAGCTGCAAAAGCCACACATTATCACTAATTATAATCAATGTTCTATGTATTATATGTAGTACTAGCAAGATGCCCATGCGTTGCATGGAACATCAAGATGCATTTGTATGAGTATTTTATCTTGTTGGAGAAAAGGATGAATAAGGGAAGGCTTTATTTGCAAATGTGGAGAGGGGTGTGGGTATCTTTTTTAAATATTGCCATAGTTTCCTTCCTATTCTTCAGATATAAATCGGACGGCCTATATTGCAGGATGGCTGGCACACCATCATCAACAACTCTGTGTAGTATAACATGTTCATAACCACACCATGTGTATCACCATCATAACATGTTCATCAACTACATGTTCACGCATGCGTCAGTTTAAAACACTATGATAAATTCTTCAAATATCTGAATTCACTTTTTACAATGAATTATGATCTCTATTCATCTTTTACACCCACACAATCCTCTTATCTTTGTAGCTAGCACTAACTTTCTCTCGTCATGCACACGCCCGCCTCCCTCTCACCCTCCCATGGCATTCTCTATCTCCATGGCACAAATTCGTCCTTTCACTTTAGGTCGTTCACCCATGGTGTTTGTAGCCCCACTCCTTCTTCCTTCGATATGCCTCTCTAGCAGTGCGCCTACCACAAACCGAGCTTTCCCTCTTCTCTTCTCACCGTCCATGTCTCCTCCACCCCTCTTTTCATCGGTGTCGTGCCACACCTCCCCCCTCACATAGTAGCTTCTCTCTCTCTCTCTCTCTCTCTCTCTCTCTCTCTCTCTCTCTCTCTCTCTCTCTCTCTCTCTCTCTCTCTCTCTCTCTCTCTCTCTCTCTCTCTCTCTCCGGGCCCTATTTGCTTCTAACACATACATGCATGTATACCAATTGATCTCCCTTCATATACCTAGGTCTACTTTATCTATTTTTTCACACGCATCGATCGACATACCTCACAAGTTATGTCTCTCCTTTCACCGACAAAGGACGATTGATCTTCCTATGTAGTTACGTATGCTTACCACAGCCATATCGTCCCCCCTCATCATTTGTGCATGCCTCCTGACCCGTCTCTCACACGCACGTGCACATACAGGCAAGCATCCCCTCTCTTATTGATATTGCAGGCGTGCCCTCCATTTGTCTGGCAAGCCTCTCCCACCATTTGTGAGAAGCAACTCCACCACCAACCCCTCCGACACTCTAGCTCTGTCTCTCTCCCAACCTTATTCCTCTCCTACACACATGCATGGATGGCGATCGATCTCCCTCAATACATAAGGTAGGTATCTCTCCTCCTCCACACATATACCAGCCATTGTACCTCTATAGTTAGGTCTCTGTCCTCCCCACACACACACCTATAGTCGAGCATTGTAGGTAGGTATCCAAGCCACAGAGACAAACTGCGCCTGTCCCCTCTCACGTTCCAGTAGGCCAGCCACCCTATATCTTTGACGTGGGAACACACAAAATCGATGGCACTCTTTATCGATCGCGCGCACATACACATCATCCCTCTCTTCGATTCTGTGGATACCTCACGCCGATGATACCTCCACTCTCTTCTCGTGGATGCCCCTCTCTATATATATGTTATATCCAAGCCTCTGTTTCATACACATCGCATATGTTACATTTTTTATTGAAATATCATCGACACATATTCCCTGTCTATCTCTCACGCCCCCCCCCCCACACACACACACCGATAGTCTAGCGCTATAGGTAGGTATCCATGCCACAGAGACAAACTGCACATGTCCCCTCTCAGGTTCCAGTAGGCCAGCCACCCTATATCTTTGATGTGGGCACACACAAATTCGATGGCACTCTTTATCGAGCGCGCACACACACACATCATCCCTCTCTTCGATTCTATGGATACCCAGCACGCTGATGATACCTCCACTATCTTCTCGTGGATCACCCCCTCTATATATATGATATATCTAGGCCTTTGTTTCACACACATTGCATATGTTACATTTTTGATTGAAATATCATCGACACATATTCCCTGTCTATTTCTCACCCCCCCCCCCCAAAACGCACTCATGAACCCACACACTATATCTCTCTAGGTTTGTATCTCTCTCACACGAACCCACATAGGTGGTGTACGTACACGAAGAGAATAGGTGCACGTACTCACGCTTCGTGCGCAGCCACACCTTGCGGGTACACGGTGGAGCTCATTTCTGTACAAAATGGCAGCCCACGTGCTAATTTGAGCGCGTGTAGCGGTTGTTTACCTACGGAGGTCGTGTACCACGCGTGCACGAAACAAAGTTTGACTTGATGCGTCGGCGCGTTATTTTCAAATAAAGTTATATCGCTCAATGGCACGTACACAGAATATAAAATGATCTTTATGGAGAAAAAGGTAGTCTGCTCTACTATATACAATGGAGCCTGCTTGCCGGGATTTTTCTCTCTTCAGAGTATCTCACACAAGGCGGCGGTGGCCTCTCTCTCTCTCACCCTTGGTCACTGACCCGGCCGCATCCCGCCCGCCGGCGGAAAGAGAGGATGTGCATCGTTTCTCCATTCGACGGCGCCGAGGCAGCACATCCCGATCTGCGGTACTCGCCATTCTCTCTGACCAAGCTCCGGCGCGGTAGGGCGTATGCCACTTGCTCGCTGCCGTGGTATGGGCAGATCTCGCCCGCCACCGCTCTCCTAGTTACATCCCAACGACCCCCAGGTATCCCCTCCGGCCTTGCTCCACTGCCCATCTTCCCATGTCGCTGCATGTGGAAAATCTTGCATGTGGATCTTCCCTAGTTCTTTGCCCAAAACGTAGCTCGCCCGACGTACATTTCATATTGCAATCTCGTCCTCACACCGTTTTAGATAAACACAATCGTGTTGTTATCTTCTCTTAGGACAAGGAATATGCTTCTTTATTGTCGTCGTATGTGTCATCAACTGTTATTGGCCAGTAATTGTTTCCTTTCTACCTCTTTTTTGCAAACAGGCTATCCATTTCACCTCGTTACTATTGCGACCTTTTGGTGAACTGCACAAATCACTTTTTTTCTTAAGAGTGTTTTGTGCAGTAGTACTAAAATGTCACACGGGCAAAGTCTCTACATTTCAGTGCGACTGCACAAAAGGAGATTGGTTTTGATCTATCCTCCTCATCCAACTCCGAGCCTAATCTTCTCCAACTATTTGCGTAATATTCTCCAACTAGTTAGTCTTAAGAGAGACTGCAAAGGTGATTGGCTTCTATTTGTGTGATTATTGTTTCATCAAAAATCATCTATTATTGTAATCACACATAATATCTTTGGAACTGGGATGCTCAGCTCTATTTTAGGGGAACTGCACAGAAATCGGAATGTTGCATGCTCCTGACAGCTACCTTTTTTCCCAACGCGCCTTGTTGATTTAGACAGAGCTGGGGGAAAGTTGTTGCCAATGAAAGCATGGATCAATTTTAATTTAACACCTTCTCATAACTTTGTATTCAGTTGTGATGTAAATATTAGCTCTGATATGCTAATCATTGAGATGCATTAGCAAGGAAGTTAGTTTTTTTATTTTTTTCCGAAAGAGCATGGGATGCAAGACACAGGAAACAAAAGCTGAAAGCTTAGATCATTGTACTATTTCATGTCGCTGGAAAATTATTTGTATAGTACGTCGATTATGTTGCTGGAAGCTTGATAGCATCCGGGTCCATGTGTCGTGCACAAAATTATACTCCCTCCCTTCCTAAATATTTGTCTTTTTAGAAATTTCGAATGGACATATTTTAGAGTGTAGACTCACTCATTTTGCTTCGTATGTAGTCACTCGTTGACATCTCTAGAAAGACAAATATTTAAGAACAGATGGAGTAGTGCACAACCGCATGGGAGACTCAGCCCGGTCATTGCGCCACACTAATAGTCAGTAATGAGCAGTCAAATCATAAGCCCTACCTTCCAACTATAAGTTGCTCGGAAGAAGCAACCATCAATGCGCTCTTCTTTGAATCCACTCATACTACTCCCTCCATCACTGTTTGCTTCAACAATCTCCGGGACCAAGGCGACTAGCGATCGGCCTGAAAAATAGCATGTCTATTACTAGGGGAAATATGCGTACACACATGCATGAAGTGCTTCCACCCCGGGTACACACATGCATGCACTTACTCCACTGCACATACACACCTACATCGAGAGAAAATTGTGGACTTGATTGCGATTACCATGCCCTAATTAATTGAGCATTAAACCAAACACGTCTAAAATCTCTTTGGTGGTGGAAATGCATGGAGAGAAATGCATGAGAATGAAGCGCGCCATATAAACTATCACAGAGGAGTAGTATAAGGTGCAAAACCATGTACGCGTATGGCCAGTCGGTCAACGCTAACATGTGGGACCGGAATGTGAGCAAACCGATCTCAATTGATGTCAAAATGGCCAACCCGCCATTCCTTAAGAGAGACGAGGAGCAAGAACACACAGACGGGCTCGCACGGAGGCCAACGTATGTTCGAGCATGGTTGATCGATATCATCATTACATGTTCGAATTTTTTAATAGTAATATTGGGATGCCGTTTTCCGCACTTCTCCCGAATAAAAATGTGTACTTCTTCCGAATAGTAATATTGGCAATCCGACACCAATGAACTGTTGCATGTCCATCACCTGGGAGAGGGCAGGTTGCATTAGTCAAAAGCTTCTCATCATCCTGCGAGCCACCAGGCTTGAGGTAGACGGAGAGGGCGTAAGCGAGCTTCACCTTATCGTGCAGGCTTCTCCTTGTTCTGCGAGTTGATGGGACACACCAAAAAGTAGTGCTAGTCCATACTCCCTCCTTTCCGGTTAATATGGATTAATCTATTTTGCGGGTAAATGAGAGAGCTCTATTCATATATATAACCATTCTTAGGGCAATCAGCCAAGAGATTGGTCCTAGGAAGCGAGGTACCCCGCAAAAAAACAAGGAAGCGAGGTGTTTCATCAAGCTAGGTCTCGGTCACATTCAAAGTGCGGCAAATGCGGTATGCACAAAGATGTGCCACAAGTTTTGCTGACCTGTTTACATGGTGAATAACAAAAAAAGAGAAAATATTACCGAGCGCTCCTATTTCTAATAGGATATAGGAGCCAGAATTAAGCAAGAATTGTGGCGAGTGTTCCATGCAATCAACTTCCATTATCACATGCGAAAACCCTCGAAGAGAACCAAATGTGTTGAAGATTGCTTTATCACAGATTAAAATAAAATAAGAGTGCAGACGCTCCACCATCCGGTTCCTAGTAGTACATACATGTATAGTAGTAGTACTAGTAGTAAACTTTGCGATTGGCTGTTCGCCTCTTCGGGAAGTCGAACAATAATGGCACTAGTATAGTGTATGCTTGTAGCAATCTGACACCGAATTAACTTTTGCACGTCAACCGCCTGAGCGAGGGAGAGCTTGCATTAGTCAAAAGTTTCTCCTTGTCCTGCGAGCCACTGCGCGCAAGCTCATCCCGTCCTGCAAGCTTCTCCTTGTTCGGCAAGTTGACGGACGCAACAAAGTAATGCTAGTCCATACTGCCTCCTTTTCAGTTAATATGGTTAATTTGAAACGAGATAAATACACTATCTGTAACTGTATATTTGTAAAAATACGGTTAGTGGACTTCATAATACGCTCATCGCGCTTAATATATACAATTCCTGGTGTTTACACGGTCATGTCGGTGTTCTGGGAACGGGGGTCCCCAGACTTGCCTGTCTGCGGCCTGCGGCATGGCTCAAAGGGGGGCCCAGCACGGCCCATCTTCATCAACACAAGCTCAAGACCCTCGCGAGGGGCCAAGCCTCGCGGGGTGGACGACAAGGAGCTTCCTCAGGCACGGCCTCATCAGGATGGCTCATGAGGAGGCGGAGAGATCAAGGCGGGGTACCTCACGAGGTGCCCATGATGCAAGCCATGATGACCAAGGGCGCCAGGCGGGCGCCAGTCCGCGCTGTGTCCTCCTTTCCTCTTTGGTGTAAAGGGAGCAAGCGCAGGCAAGAGCATCAAGCAAAGGCATCCATTTCGGTGCAACAAGACCAAGACCAGCCCAACGGCATTAAGGAAGTCATTGTGGAGCCCAAGCACGCGTCACCACCAGAGCCTTTGGCAGGCGAGGACTAACTTTAGTCAGGATAAGTGTACCAGATGTTCCCCTTCAAAATGGCCAATTGTTGGCGCCCTTCCCGCTCAATATTTGGGAAGAGGCCCAGGGCCTTTGCCTATAAATAGGACTAGCCACCCCCAGGGTAGAGGGGGGATCGAGAATCCAGGAGCTAGAATCAAGTAGCATCATAGCGAGAGAGAAGGGCCACTGAACTCCTCCTAGCAGTTCATCGCCTCAGCCAAGAACAGGCCCTCGCGAGGCTGTTCTTCCTTGTATTGTTCATCATCATCAGCCCAAGAGGCAATCCACCGCACCACAAACTAGAGTAGGGTATTACACCACAATGGTGGCCCGAACTAGTATAAACCTTGTGTCTCTTGTGTTGTTCCTTTTGTAGTTTAGGTCTTAGCAAGGCGGCGGGGTGCAGGTAGGTAGAGGGCGAAATCTCTGCGTGCACCCCAGTGTTCGAACCTCAAGGGTCTGCCGGAACCCGAAATCCGACATTTGGCGCACCAGGTAGGGGGTGCGCCGGGATCCGCCTTCTGCCACTTCGCGTCCCATCGCGTCGTCATCACCATGTCCGCCGACCAGGCGGGCAACCCTGATCCCTGGACGGCTTGGCCCGCCCACGCAGAGCCGCTCGCCTCGGGCGACCCCGTGCCCCAGGCGGCTCGCGGTCCGCAGGGCGCTGCGGGCGCGGGCGTCTTGGACAGCTTCAACAGCTCTCACGCCGCGACAGGTGCGATCGGCAGCAAGGGCCTCCAACCACGCCGAGGCCACGACGTCGTACACCCGCCGGGAGCAGGCGAACTCAAGGGCTGCACTCACAGTGGCCCGAGAGCTACTGCAGTGCAGGCTAATGGAAGGCGGCCGCAACGTGCTGCTAGAGCGGGTGGCAGAGCTCCTGGGCTTTGCCGCCTCGGGGGCTCACCCCTTCTTCACCCAGCTCCCATCTCAGGTCAGGCGGCCCGCTGGGCTCCACGCGCCGCTGGCTCCAAACTACTCCAACACCGGCGGTTGCCAAGATCGGCCTTGGGCAGCGGCGGTGACTCCGCTCCCGGCCAGCGAAGAAGGACTCGTTGCGACCCACGGCCCCAGTGGGCCGCCGCGCTATCACCCCCAAGTGGGCGCATCAAGCAGAGTTGCATGGCACGTGGAGCGCTATGGCGCGGCCTTCGGGATGATGGCCCTAGAAGAATACGTGCCCCACATGATGGACCAAGGGCACCCGCATGAGGGCGAACAGGGCTCGCTCCTCAGCCCAAGCTGGGGGGACGAGGCGCCAGAAGCTAAGCTCTTCCAGGAGCCCCGGGACGGCCCCACCGGCCACGCTGGAAGCGACGATTATCGGGTACCACTAATTCCTCATGAGCAGGCATATGCTAATCATGGATCGCAGGAGGTGCAGGTCGCCACAGCGAGCAACTGCCCCGCTCCCGCAGTCTCCTACCCCTCAGGAGGAGGGCATCAGGGGATGCAGGAGAGAGGCCGAGATCCGGCATCACCACCGCGGCGTTCGGAGCAAGGCATTCTCAGGAGGTAGGCCCTCCGCTGGGGAGGTGCCTCAAGGCCTGCCCCTGGCGGAGGACCCCTGGTCGTCGGGGGAACCGTTGGCGACCGCTCTACCCCATCGGAGGCGTCCTGGTTTCCGGTCGTCGTTGATGGCACTAGAGTTTGGCGCAAGGCGGGGCCCTCGTCTGGCGATATGAAGCAAGGCCAGTACCTGTGAAGAAGGCCCAGTGCCTGTGAAGCTCGCCACCCCGTGACACTCTCACGTAATAATGAGTGGGGCTGTACACGCCCCGGAGTCTCAGGGGTACCGGCCTCAGGCCCTGGGGCTCCCTCCCACGCCCAGTGACAGCACTTAGCTCCGCGCTGGTGAGAAGACGTCCAAGACTAGACTAGGTGCCGGACGTGGCCTTTTTTTCTGCTTTCATTGCTTTTCCCTTGGTTGTCGCTTTCCCCCGCTGGATTTAAGTTGGACTCGAATTTGAGATTTGCGTGTGTTTGGGGAAGGGGTGCTTAGTCTCGTTCGAGCAATCTCTCGCGTTTCGGTTACCACTTCGCCTCAGCTACCTCCCCTTGTGAGCCCCTCGCGAGCCGGGTCTGGCCTAGCTGGCGTGCAGCCCAGACTACCGCCGTCGTATCCTCTCAGGAGGTTTTTACTGCAGATCCTACGGATTCGATCAGGAGACATTCGAGACACCACAGCCTCCCACAAGCTATCTCAGGGCCCGCACGGGACAAAGGTAAACTAGCCAGCCGGCTCGTCGCCTAGCCAACCACGTGGCGCGGGCGCACGGGTGATGTAGCATCCACTAGTATGCTGAACATAAGTTTTACATGAGGGGCACCCCCTCCCAAAATGCTCTTACAACCATCAGGTCAAAACCTGAGTTCTATTCATGCAGGGTAAGGAAATGGGAACGATGCGCGGTCAGTCGGATAAATCTCCCAATGCATCCTCAGGAGCACCGCCCGAACTGTTGCTGGCGTCGCTGGCCTCGCCATCGCTCTCTACGTTGCCATCAGCGGCATCAAGACCATTCACCACGCCGTCCTCATAGGCGGCCATGATCACGCCATCGTTATCTGAAGCGAAGTCCATGACGAGAGCGTCCACGTTGTCTTCCACCCAGTGCGCCAGGTCGTCCCGGGTGGCCTGGGGGACTGGGGCGATGGCAGCGTCGAAGTCAAAGTGGGGGTCCATGTTTCAGAGATGGCTGAAGACGCGAGAAAAGGCGCGCCCGAGCAGGGCACGGCTCCTCTCCTGCACCAACCTATCGGCTTTGACCGACCGCGGCTCCAACTGCGTCACCACGTCGGTGAAGAACTGAAGGTTGCCGGCGTAGTTAACCGCATGCGGCTCGCCAACAGCCGCCTCGCAGATGTTACCCAAGGCTGTGTTGGCTCTCTCCCGGAGCGTGGTGAGCATGGGGCCGTGCTCATGCTCCAGGAACCGCCGCTGGCGTATCTCGTCCACATTCTAGCGTGCGACGGCCTCAGCCTCGTCCACCCGTTGGCGAAGGAGAAGCACCTCGGCCCGGGAGGTAGTTAACTCCCCCTGCGCCACCTCAAGTGCGGCCCGCAAAGCATCGGCCCGCCGCATCGCTTCCTCCACCTTGACCCTCAAGGCAGCGGTCCTACCATCAGCCTCGGCCCGGATCAACCCCAGCCTCTCCTCAAACTCGCGCTCAAGGCTCAAGCGCGCCGTCGCCACCCGACGTCCGACCTCCTCCAAGACACGGGCTTCCCGCGCAGCGACATCATCCTCCGCCTGCGTCACCAAGCGCTCCCTTGTCTCCAGGCATTCATACTTGCGTGCACGCTCGGCGGCTTCCAGCGTCAGTGCCTCCTCACGCTTCTGGAGCTCTACTGGGTCGCCTGAAGCCACCTTCATCGATGCGAGGGCCGCCTCGCACAGCTCCACCTGCTCCTCCAGTGAACGGCACCGGGCCAGGAGTTCTCGCGCCCGCTCCTCCGTCGCCTCTCGCCATGATCAGCTTCCCGGGCCTCCTCGACGGCCCGGGAATGGACCTCCCGAGAGACCGCCAGCGACGCCTTGGCCTCCTCATCGTCAAGATCGCGCTGGTAGCATGCTAGGGCGACAGCCGCCTTCAGCTTGCGCCTCTCTGCAGCCAGGCGCAGGCCCTCGGCCTCAAGGCGCGCGTCCTCATCGGTGAGCTCTTCACCAAGCAGGCTCACCGCGTCAGCCGCCCTCCAAAGAAACCCCTGGCGAAGAGCGCGACACTCCCGGGCGCGCTCGAGTATGTCTTACACACCATCTTCTGTCCCAAGCGAGCGCCGGGGGACACGGATCAACACTCCCCCTCCGGGCAGGGGGCTGGGGCTGGCACCCTTGCAGCGGTCGGGCATGCCTCGCCAGAAGCCCGGCCTGGAGCCAGTCCATCCCCAAATGAAGAGCGTGGGGAGTACCCCAACCAATCACGGTCCACGACCAGACGAGAAGCCCACGGCAGGCTGGCTATGCCACGGGAAGGCTCGCGAAGGAAGGTCGCGAGGTGCGCGGGGTCGCGATGCGCCTCAGGATGGTTCGTCTCTCCAACCGGCCTCACCGCAAGGGCTCTGCTGCTCGGAGTGCTCAAAGACGATGGAGAGGGCGGAGACAAGGGGGATGGCTCCTCGGTCATCTCCATGAGCTCAAGGGAAGGGCCCTCTGAAGCAAGGATCGGGAAAAGCAATGAAGGATCGGGAGCTGGGAAGGAGAAGGCTTACTCATCGGTGGCATGGTACTTCCCACGCTTGACAAGCGACAAGGGTAATCGTCACCCAGGGCCTCCCTTCTCTTCCGGAGGGCCTCAAAGTCCACGCGGAAGCGACCCAGGAGTTGAGCACAGGGGTCAACCTGCGACGAGGAAGAGGCATCAAGGCGACCCGCGTCAGGGGCGTCTGCCTGATGCGCGCTGCCGATCGCCTCGCCAAGAAGAGTAGCTGGGGCCTCAGGGGCCCCAGCAGCAGGCGCTGCCGGCGGCTGCTCGCCACCCTCAGCCACAGCAGCCCGGGCCTCAGGGGTTGCTCCCTCATGAGCGCCGCCCAGCGCTATCACCTCGGCGGGGGCACCCTCGGCCTCCGGCGGCTCATGCCTCCCTGCTCCGCCACTTGAGGAAGAGTCGCCATGGCCGACTGCAAGGGCGGCCACCACCACTGGGTTCTCGCGAGGCCCCTCGAGGCCAGCGGGGCACAGCCCCCAATCGTCGAAGATGGGCATCTGATTCACAAAGTCGCTTCTGTTCAGGCAGAGGTAAAGCAAGGCCCCCCTTGCCGGATGCTGCCGGGGGTGGGGTCCCCAGTCAAGACCAAGAGCACCTTCCTCAGTGCTTCAGGCGTCAGATCCTCTTCCTGGAGCCTCATACGATCCTCACGCCCGCTAAAGGCCCACATCCGGTGAGAATAGCATTGGAGAGGGGCGACACGGTGTAGCAGGAACTCCTTCACCACCTTGGGCGCCGTCACGCCGAGCGCCCTCAAGAACGCGAAGCGACGCTAGACGAAGACGAGCCGGGAACTCGTGAGCATCTCCTGGCCCCAGCCTGAGTTGGGGACAGCAGGTGAAGATGGCTCCGACAGCAGGGGGCTGGGCACCCCTACGTCCACATATAGCCATCGCTCACGAAACCCAGGTGCGGGCGAAGGAAGACTGAAGTCGATCCCTGAGGCCACCGTCTCTGGTGCAGCAATGAAGCTCACGCACCCCGAGCATTGGGTGGGGTCGACAAGGCGCAGAGACAAGAAGTGGTGCAGCAAGGCAACCGAAGGAAGGATGCCCGTCATTGCTTCGCAAACGAAGGCGAAGACCGCGAGAAGAGTGATGGATTCAGGACCCAGATGCATCATATGGATCTGATAGTGGGAGAGCACAGCGTTAAAGAAATCAGAAAAGGGGGGAACCAGTCCCGCCCACAGGGCATCGGCGAAATACCGGACCTCAGTGACTATCCTGTCGATCAAGAAGCAAGACGCGGGCCAGGTCGTCGTCCTCCCGCATTCGTTGAAGATGGTGGCCAGAGCCGAGCTGACCTTGCCCAAGCCCTCTCGATTGATTATGATCGACCGGTCGACGGCGGGGGCCGCCAACGACGGCGAGAGAGGCGGAGGCAGGGGCTTATTCCCTCTTCCCTTCTTCGTCGGAGCCATGACAACGGAAAGGGGAGGGAAGGTTCGAGATTGGATTAGGAGCGGAAGCTGGAGTTCGAGAGGAGGAAGGGCAGAGAGCGCTCGGGCAACAGAAAGGGGAGCGGCTGTGTGCGACTACGAGTCCGCCTAGCATGGCACGAAATAAGGAGGCGTGGGGAACAGTGCCCACGCCCAATCAACCGCCACGCTGGCGCCTAAGGCCGCAGCTGTTAGGGCCATGACGCCGCGACTTGCCCTTCGCTCTCGCCGGCCAAGTTCGGCGCGCTTTGGGCAGGGGGCTCTTGTCGGCGTTCAGGAACGGGGTTCCCAGACTTGCTCGCCTGCTGCCTACTGGCATGGCTCAAAGGGGGCCCAAAGACGCCCATCTTCATCAACACAAGCTCAAGACCCTCACGAGGGCCAAGCCTCATGAGGTGGACGACAAGGAGCTTCTCGAGCACGGCCTCATCAGGCTGGCTCACGAGGAGGCGGAGAGATCAAGGCGGGGTACCTCACGAGGTGCTCATGACGCAAGCCATGACGACCAAGGGCGCCAGGCGGGCGCCAGTCCGCGCAGTGTCCTCCTTTCATCTTTGGTGTAAAGGGAGCAAGCGCAGGCGAGAGCATCAAGCAAAGGCATCCATTTCGGTGCAACAAGACCAAGACCAGCCCAACGGCAGGAAAGAAGTCATTGTGGAGCCCAAGCAGGCGTCACCACCAGAGCCTTTGGCAGGCGAGGACCAACTTTAGTCAGGATAAGTGTACCAGATGTTCCCCTTCAAAATGGCCAATTGTTGGCGCCTTTCCCGCTCAATATTTGGGAAGAGGCCCAGGGCCTTTGCCTATAAATAGGACTGGCCACCCCCAGGGTAGAGGGGGGATCGAGAATCCAGGAGCTAGAATCAAATAGCATCATAGCGAGAGAGAAGGGCCACTGAACTCCTCCTAGCATTTCATCGCCCCAGCCAAGAACAGGCCCTTGTGAGGCTGTTCTTCCTTGTATTGTTCATCATCATCAGCCCAAGAGGCAATCCACCACACCACAAACTAGAGTAGGGTATTACACCACAATGGTGGCCCGAACTAGTATAAACCTTTTGTCTCTTGTGTTGTTCCTTTCGTAGTTTAGGTCCTAGCAAGGCGGCGGGGTGCAGGTAGGTAGAGCGCGAAATCTCCACGCGCACCCCAGTGTTCGAACCTCAAGGATTTGCCGGAACCCGAAATCCGACAGGTTACTAGCTCACCTGGCTGAGTATGTGTGTGCATGCACGTGTAGGTTGAGCACTTCAGCGTGACCGTGTGTGTTCTGTCGTGTGCTCGGAGATGCATGCATTACGGCTTGTGTGTGTGTTTTGCATCCATGAGTATGTGTGACTGTTGCATGCATGCACGAGGTTGTAGTCCTTCACATTCACATGTTCATAAAAGTCACTGCTTTGTCAAAATGTTGCATGCAAGGTTTAATCATTCGTTGTTTACGCATGCATTCCCAATATTAATACGTTAAGACAATTTCTTGAGGAAAACAAGCCCATGAATTGAGTACAAAGGGGACCAATAAGCCAGGATGGAGGGAGTACTAGTAGTGAACCGGAAGGAGGGAGTAGGTACTAGTAGTACTACGTAACAACATGCAGTAACAAAATTCCTCTATGCGCATCCTTTCTACGTGTCATGCAAGAAAATAGAGATAAGTACAAGTGAGTCTCAGGAGCGGTCATACACGTAGGGGGGTACGTGTAGGGGCCACTCAGGAGCAGTCAGATCACATAGTAAGTTAGTCGGAAGAAGCAACCATCATTCACTCTTCAATGACACGTTCGCAATATAAAATGATTGATATGGAGAGAAAAAGAAAACCACTCCACTATATATACACTAGCAGGAGCCTAAGCTACAAGTCTGCTTGCTTGGGGTGGTCTCTTCACAAGCATAGAACGATGGTGGCCACACCGTCGGTCACAGATTCGGCCTGATCCCGCCGCTGGGGAAGGGGACGATGTTCTGCATAGATGCGATCGACAGTGGCAAGGGAAAACCCACTGTCAGTGTGTCCCGTTCAGGGGTCCCCATGGTATGGGCTGATGCCGCCTCCAAACCGCCCTTCTAGCTACACCCCGACGTCCCAGGTACAACTTCCTTTTGGAGCCGGCTTGCACAAATGCCGCAGATCCCAACGTAGCTCCATCTCCATGTGGATCTTTCTCTACTTCTTCCGGCTTCTATTTGTGACGAGTTTATGTCTCATGAACTAGTGCCAATACTATTATTCTAATCACACTTCTTCAATATCTTTGCCAACAGGGATGCTCAGCTTGATTTTAGTGGAACTTCACAAAAGCATCATATGATCCGAGGGTGCATGCCGTCTTTCCTTCGACGGGTTCTACCTAGCCAGGAAATTAAATCATGTTTAGGGTTTAGGGTTTACGGCATAGAGACCCCATGAGTAGTTTTTTTATACACACTCTCACAATTTTTGTCTTTAGTTGTGAAGTAAATATTGGCTATGATTTGTGAATCATTGACATGCATCAGCATTCGTGTTAGTTTTCCTTTGTATTTGATGGAATGTTGTAATGGGGCAACCTTGGAGTAGGAATGAAAATGGAGCGGAAAGTTTTTGTTTTTCTGAAGAAAAAATGGAAATGGAGAGAAACCAACGTTTTGTTTCGTTGGATCGCGCCATCGAGCAAAACCAACTTTAAAATCACGTCTGTCGCGTTCGTGTCTCACCCTCCTCCACGGCTCCGCCCCACGCGGTCGCTTGGCATGCAACTCATCACAAATCGACTATACGATCTTGTCGATGGATCGCGCCATGGAGTACTAGCACTACTAGAAGAGATTGAGAAGGAGGGGGAGGATAGCTAGTTGTAGCATGGACTCCCAAGAACTTTTTACATGCATTTGTGGCCGGCTGTGGCGACCTTTGAACGCGAAGCAGTCGCATGCACCGGGAAGCGGCACGGGCAGCGCTCTCTCGGCCGGCATGCCGCTTCAATGCCAGTGCTAGTGAGAGGTCCACGTCCGCTCTGGCCGTTTTGGGCGAGAAGCACGCGCGGGTGATGAAGAGGGTTCAGGTTGGTCAGGAGTGGGCGTGGCAGCCGTCTGGAAGCCCGCAAACAAGAGATGATGTACGTAAATGTTACTGCTTATATAATTAATAACATAAATAATGTGTCAGTTGGACAAATATGATTGGAGATGGAGATGGACATGGAATTTTACGTAAACACGGATATGCATGTCTATCTATACGTAAACATGGATATGCATGTCTATCTCTATGTGTGTGTGCGCGACGACTCTCGCGACTACCCGTACGTACCATTAATGTCTCGTTCTCCCTACGCACACATAAACTTAGTACCGCTTCATTTTGTCCCTAGGATAGGAATATCATAGGAGTGGGAAACAATATGAAGTGAGATAAATGGAGTACAACGTATAAGAAGAAATGTACATGCACTCATTCTGCCTCTGAGATACCCGCGAGTACACGATTGAGCGCATTTGTACACAAAGAGGCAGCTTACGTACGTAATAAGTTTACCCTTTAATTTGTTCACTTAACAATGAAAGGTTGGGGACCACACGTGAGCGATACAAACTATGACCTGGAAGCAGGGGCGTGTTTTTGATCGAGTTTTCTTTCTTGGTACGTTAAAAAAAGTTTTGTCTGCCAGTTTTCATTTCTTTTTTTCCGGGAACGCGTGTATTCTATTTAAAACCATTGCTATTGAGATATCTTTTACTCCATTGTATACATAGCCTCTTGTTTTATAGGGTTTCTCGTGTCTCGCTCTCTCACCCTCTCCAAATCTAAACAAGATGACAGTGTCCACTTTATCTCTCTCCTCATCGGTGGTCACAGATCGGGCCGAATCCCGTCCATTGCGGGAGGTGAGAGGTGCAACATTGACGTTGTCGCCGTCGGCGATGGAGGAAGCCGATGCGCAGTGTCCTCTTTGAGCCGGAGCTAGCACGGACGAAGCTCCTCCATGCCCTTGTTTGTTGCCGTCGTGTGGGTAGGTCCCGCTCACCTGCCTAAGCAACATCTCGCCCACTTGAGGTATAACTTGTTTTGGATTTCATGCTTCATTGTACTGGTCCAGCTCAACAGGTCACTTCATGCGGGTTTTCTTCTATGCCATTACTCCCCACCTCCCTGTGTACAGTATCTAGGGTTCATTGGCTAGTCCAACATCACTATTTTTTTACTATTATAGAGGAAAGGACACTCAAAAAGTTGTCTTGGTTAATGCCTCGGTGGAGGTATACATGTTTTTTCGACAAAAAGTACATGGTGGTTGTGCGGTCATTGTCCATATGCTCCTATTGCTGCCCAATGGTAAAGTGAACCAATGCCCATGGTAAAGTGATGTCCCTTTTAAGTAATGTTGATGTCAATCCAGAGGCATCGATAAATGCTTCTGTCCTGCTTTTTTTCTCGGATATCCTGGTTTAGTTCCCATCAAGATAATCATGATGCTTCTGTTTGTTAGTGTACTTTTCATTAATTCTTATTGACAAATTAGATGTCGCTGTTAATCTTGTACCACTTCCAAAACAAAGTAACAACACTATGTCCCTTTTTTATATTTTTGCAAACAACGATGTGCATCTCCATACCCAGGCATGTCTTCCTCAATTTTTGTGGAACTGCACAAAATTCGATGGCCATTGTTGTTCTACCTCATTGTCCTCTGCCACGTGGTTCTTCCTTCCTCGAGCTTGATTACCGAGAAGAAACAGACCACAGTGAGGATTTATCGAACTGCATAGGTGCCTGACCCAAACTTGATGCCAAATGGATTATGCATCACCATGATGACTTGATGCTCATGGTTGCGTCTCATGGTTGCATCGGCTGGTGAAGCTGATCTATTTTCGACGAAAAACAAGTTGTCTTCCATCAGTGCTCTTTGCTTGTTACCCACAAAGATGATATCCTTCATCAGTTCACCTTCGTTGCATTGGAGACGCAGTCGTCTTTCACGTTGGTGCAATTTTATCACACAATTGGCTACGAACCAAATGTTTCCTCGAAGAAGCATCGACGTTGGTACTAAGAGCATAAGTTTTGTATTTATTTCTAAGCCTTCTCACAACTTTGTCTTCAGCTCCCGTGTAATTTTATTTGTCCAGCTATTAACGAAATATGTGGTCAGACTTTGATTAAAAATATGGTGTCGACTAAAAACCCGGATGGACGTAGTAGCCCTCCGTTTTTATTTACTCTGCATATTAGATTTGACGAAAGTCAAACTTTGTAAAGTTTGACTAAGTTTAGGCCGAACACAACAAACCATAATATTGAGAGAGGGCAAATTGCACGTACTCTCAAACCTTTCCAGTAATTGAAATTAAAATTCTTTATTTGTACACACTCTCACACATTTTCAATAATTTGGTGCATGTGTGGTTGTTCACTTAACGGAGGGTAGTGTACCACATGTGAAGGACAGGAAGTGTGACGAGGACGCGTGGATCGTTAGTTCATCGTAAGTAGTTTTCTTCACTAGTACGTTAAATAAAGAGTTTCGTTTCGTACTTACACAATTTAAAATGATTGTTATGGAGAGAAAAAGAAAACCACTCCACTGTATATTAGTAGTATACATGAGTACTATATAAGATGGAGCCTCAGCGCTTGTTCACTAGGGTTTGCACTCTCCACACTCTGGCCGCACTACATATATATATATATACACGCTGGAGGCTCAATGTTCATTTGCTAGGGTTTGCTATGTTCACAGTCTCTCACCCTCTTTACCAGATCTAAACAGGACCGCGTTGGCCTCTGTCTCTCTCTCCACCCTCACAACTTGTGAAGGAGCCGTCCGGATCCCGCCGCACTGGGAAGAGGAGGAGGCGCAGCGTTCACTCTGTTGCCTTCGGCGAGGGAGGCAATCCACTACCGGCTGCGCTGTTCTCTTTCACCCAGTGCCTATGCAGGAGGGCCACCGACCCCTTCTTCCTTGCTGCCTTACGTAGTGTGGGCAGATCCGGCCTCCTGCCGCACACCTAGCCATATCCCGACGACCCTAAGGAATAACTTTCTTTGAAACCGTCATTGCTCTAGCTGCATGCGGATCGTTTTCGATTCTGTAGTCGAATCTAGGTCTTGGTTCAAAGAGGAAAGAATGGTGGGGTGGGGTGGAGCATAAATCTAGGACGTGGTTAAATGAAGAAAGGATGGAGGGAAAGTAGTATAGACTGGCTATCCAGCCTCTTTGTTGGTCGAAAAGGGACAAAGGGGTAACCTAGTACACACATGTGTAAGGAACCGATCTCTTTGTTGAAAATAGAAAGAAACTGGGGGGGTCGGGTAGTTTGTCCAGGACTAGATTTGCTGCCCTCACATAGGAAAAAGGTTCAAAGAGAACAAATATGGGACCAATGCAGATATGCTGCTTGGCAACATACTCTGCATCACCCATTTATACGTGTGGAGGCACATGGTGCTGGCATGTCCCATGTCCCATGTTCCATACAACTATTTTACTGTTGTAAATCTAAGAATGCCGCTGTAAAATTGAAGCAATGCCACTATTAAAAGTAAATTACATTTTTAATAACTGTTATTTTAAGAGAACTTCTCTGTTAATATGAATCAATGCAACCATTTTAGAGATTCTATTGTCCTATACTTTGTTTTCCATCAAGATAAGGTAGATGCTTCTTTTTGTGGTCGCATGTTTCATCCTCCATTATTGGCCAGTAATTGATTCATTTTTTGCCTCTGTTAAAACATGGATATCTATTCAACTTGTTGCTATTGCGACATTTTGCTTTGCTACACAAAACACTTTTGTTTTAACAGTGTTTTGTGCAGTTCAACTTGAATGTCACACCGGTGACTTTGCTTAATTTTGGTGGAATTGCACAAAAGGAGATCGGATTTCCATATATGTGTTGAGATTTCTTTCAAGTCCTCCTCGCGAGTTGTTTCAAATCTTGGTCAAGAAAGGTCAGTACCGACTTTCATCCACATGATGGTGCGGTGTGCTTTGAGAAGTTGTGTTACTTGTATTGGTACTGTTTTGGATAAATGTTGAATTGAGCCTATTGAACTGCTGTGTTTTACCATTAAGTGAGAAAAAAATGTTCCAACCCAGACATGATGCTTGTTTCTTTGTTACAACAAAACTCTGCATCACCCCCTTTATAAGTAGATGGAAGCACATGGTGTTGCTGCGCCCACTCTCCCCTAGAACTGTTTATGCTTTTCATAAATCTAATGCCGCTGGTAAAATTAAGCAATGCCACTCTCAGAATTAACTACTGAATCTTAGTTCAAAACTGCAACACATGTTAGGGATCAGTAGGAGTACCATTTCTGTTAGGGATCGGCTCGACTACATGTCTAAGAAATGTACTATTGAGATAATGCCTCTGTTATTATATATCAGTTACAGTGTTTTACAAATGGTACTATCCTACTTTGTGGTTCTGTCTACATGTTTAACCAAGGTATTGTTAAGATAATGTCTCAGTTAATATGAATCAGTCGCATTGTTTTAGGAATGGTACTTTTCTGCTTTGTCATTCTTTATACATGTTGAAACAAGGCATTGTTAAGATAATGTCTCAGTTAATATGAATGAACCACATTGATTGAGAATGGTGAATCTCCTGCTTTATTTCCCATTAAGATAAGGTAGATCAGTAGATGTTTTTCTTTTGGGAGTATAAGTCATCAACCGTTATTTCTCAGTAATTGTTTCCCTGATACCTATTGTTACATACATGGTTATCAAAACTTCTGCTCAGTTTTATTTCGACTTTGATTTTAGTTGAACTGCACAAAAGGAGCCAATGTGTTTAAAGCAAACTGTTGCATTAGTGGGTCCAGTTGGTCTTACCACTTTGCAGAAATAAGCAATCACTGTTTGTGCTACATTACAGAAGGAATGATCAAGAAGCTTTAGAGTATTGTAGATGTTGGTGACATGACTAGTCTGCAAACCAAGGAAAACTCAAGTCAACAACACGTGGGGTGGAAAATTCACTCCACAAGGAAAGGTATGACCAAGTCATTCACCGATGCAGCTGTAACAAATGAGGTCAGTATCGGCCTCATCCACGTGATTGTGCTTTGTTATGTTGTGCTGATTATATTGTTGTATTATATTGAATAAATGTTTAATTCAAGCTATTGTATTGCTATATTTTCCTGTTAAGATAATGAAGATGATTATAGTTGTAAGCGTATGTTTAATCAACTAGTACCACTATTATATTTATCATGCTTTATCTGTATTTATGCAGACATGGATGCTCAGCTTGATTTTAGTGGAGCTACACAAAATGTTTAGATGGTTTGTGTCCTCCATAATACTTCATCATGCACAATACATCGAATGGTTCTCTAATCATTCGTCGTCACCTTGAGCCATCAGACTATCTACTTGAATGGACCTACCAACGTGTTTAATGCTTTGCAACATATAAATACGAAATCCACCATGCTACTCGAGACATTGTTTGATTTCAGTGGAACTGCACAAAAAGATACGCTGGTTAATCCGGCTCCATGTGCCATTTCAATGTCTAAACTGATGACAAACCATGCCTGTCTGAATGGAGCTACCAACATCTTCAAGGCAGAAGAATTCCCACAAGTTCAAGGGAAAGAACTCCGTCCAGCAAAATACTACCTTTAAGAAGGGTAAGAAGAAAGACAAAAAGAGAGATGGCTGCTTTACTTGTGGTTTAGAGGAACACTAGGCAAACAAGTGCCCAAACAAGTACAAGAAGCCAGGGCAGGACTCCAAGTCTATCAATGGCACTCTAAGCAACAATGATGGGGCATTTGGGTATGGTAATCTGTTTACCGTACTTTCAATTTGTCGGTTCACCAATTGGTGGGTTGACACTGGGGCCAATATTCATGTGTGTGCCGATGTGTCTTTGTTTTCTTGCAGCATATAAATACGAAATCCACAGGATGCTCAGCTTGATTTTAGTGGAACTGCGCAAAATATTCAGATGGTTCGTATCCTCCATAATACTTCATCATGCACAATACATCGAATGGTTCTCTAATCATTCGTCGTCACCTTGAGCCACCGGACTATCAGATGACAAACTGATGACAAACCCTGCCCGTTCCATAATCATAGGCATTACATATTTTGAATGGGAAAAGCTTGTCAAAGTTTAATCATTGATGTTAGCAAGAAGACATTAGTTTAATATATTGGAATTGGAAAACCTTGTCAAATTTTGCTCATTGATGTTAGCCAGAAGACATGCATTTGATATTTTTGAGTGGGACTCCCTTTGCTGTGAGCAGCGTCGATCGTTTTTTCCTATTCCTGTGTTCAGATTAGAAGTAAATATTTACTCTGCTGAGATGCATCATCACATGAATGTTGACTTATGTAGGGTATTTTAAGGGTTTCTTCTGAATTTTGTCTATGTAATGCCAGGCCTTGCGAGTTTGATTGCAAAGTTGAGCTTGGAATGTTGTGTCATGCGGCATCACGAGCTGTTCACTGTGCCTCCTCGGAATAATGCTTCATATTATTTTGCATGTTGATCTAATGCCAGTGATTTGCATGTTAAGAAGATCATCATCTTCTGTTATTTCTGTGCTTAAGGAGTTCATCGTCTTATGTTTCACTCATAGCCTATACGACAACTCGGGTAGGTTAGAGGTGAAACCATATGATCTTCCGACCAACTCATCATCTTAGTCCGTGATTGGATCATCGTCCAACCAAAACCGCTTGTAAAACTGACGCTTGTAAATAAAAGCAGATGGTCTTGGGCGAAGCGCTTGGTTGGTCGATTTTGACTAGTAAAATATACACTGATATCTTAAATTACACGCATAACTCGTCGGTTTTCATTACATGCCTCGGGCCATCAGTTTCATTACGCCTGTAATTTACGTGTTGTTTTTGGGGACGAGTAAATTACACTTGTATCTTAATACAGGTGTGAAAAAATCCAGAGCTCCCAAGCGCGGCCTTACCGTTTCATGCCGGCTCAGTCTCTCGAAGGTGCTCATAGGCGTCCGATGATCCTGGCTTCTTGAATGAGCAGTGGGCGCTATATTAGACCATTCGTAGGGCCCGCAAGGCCCTCTCCGTCTTCCTTCGAGTTGTTGCGCTCTTCGTGGCACCGAGCATTGTCAACGAACATGAGGAATCAGGAGATGACTTTACTTGGAGAGGATGACAGTAGGGACCCACCAGGGCCATAACCGTACGTATGAAAGTTCCTCCTTATTATATACAATTATATTTTTTCCTTCCTCCTGGTTTCCTGACATCATGGTCATACACCATCGTCAACCTATATAGTCAATAAACGAGAGAAATGCATAAGGGGCAGCCGACAGCTGGGACCCAGCCGCTCTAGCAATATTTGTGTTTTTGAGGTGTGAGCAGAGTTTTTCTTGAGCGATGTTTTTGTTATTGTTCAGAGAAGCAGGGTATCAAATGGGCGGGCTGTGGCCTGCTACCTCTTGATCTTGTGTTGGTCTTCCCTTGAAGAGGAAAGGGTGATGTAGCAAAGTAGCGAAAGTATTTCCCTCGGTTTTGAGAACAAAGGTACTAATCTAGTAGGAGACAACGCACAAGTCACCGAATACCTGCACAAACAATCAACAACTTGCACCCAACGCTATAAAGGGGTTGTCAATCCCTTCACGGTCACTTGCAAAAGTGAGATCTGATAGAGATAGATAAACGGTAAAGTAAATATTTTTGGTATTTTTGGTTTATAGATCGGAAAGTAAAAGATTGGAAAATAGTACTGGTAAGATGTAAAAGAGATTCAATATAATGGAAAAGATACCCGAGGGCCATAGGTTTCACAAGTGGCTTATCTCAAGATAGCAAATAATACGGTGGGTGAACAAATTATTGCCGAGCAATTGATAGAAAACCGCAAAGTTATGATGATATCTAAGGCAATGATCATGAACATAGGCATCACGTCCGTGTCAAGTAGACCGAAACAATTCTGCATCTACTACTATTACTCCACACATTGACCGCTATCCAACATGCATCTAGAGTACTAAGTTCATAAAGAATGGAGTAACGCATTAAGTAAGATGACATGATGTAGAGGAATTAACTCAAGCAATATGATGAAAACCCCATCTTTTTATCCTCAATGGCAACAATACAATATGTGCCTTGCTGCCCCTACTGTCACTGGGAAAGGACACCGCAAGATTGAACCCAAAGCTAAGCACTTCTCCCATTGCAAGAAAGATCAATCTAGTAGGCCAAACTAAACAGATAATTCGAAGAGACTTGCAAAGATATCAAATCATACATATAAGAATTCAGAGAAGAACCAAATAATATTCATAGATAATCTTGATCATAAATCCACAATTCATCGGATCTCGACAAACACACCGTAAAAGAATATTACATCAAAGAGATCTTCAAGAACATCGAGGAGAACATGGTATTGAGAATCAAAGAGAGAGAAGAAGCCATCTATCTAATAACTATGGACCCGAAGGTCTGTGGTAAACTACTCACACTTCATCGGAGAGGTTATAGTAGTTATGTAGAAGCCCTCCATCATCGAATACCACTCCTGCAAGACGCCGGAAAAGGTCCCTAGATGGGATCTCATGGGTACGGAAGGTTGCGGCAGTGGAAAAGTGATTTCGTGGCTCCCCTCGATGTTTTCAGGGCATAAGAGTATATATAGGCGAAGGAACTAGGTCAGGGGAGCTATGAGGGGCCCATGAGGGTGGGGCGCGCCCTACCCCCTGGGCGCGCCCTCCTGCCTCATGGCTTCCTCGTTGCGTCTCCGACGTATCTCCAAGTCTTCTGGATTGCTTTCGGTCCAAGAAAGATCATCACGAAGGTTTCATTCTGTTTGGGATCCGTTTGGTATTCCTTTTCTACGAAACTCTAAAATAGGCAAAAAAAATAGAAACTAGCACTGGGCCCTCGGTTAATAGGTTAGTCCCAAAAATAATATAAAATAGCATATAAATGCCTATTAAACATCCAAAACAGATAATATAATAGCATGGGACAATCAAAAGTTATAGATACGTTGGAGACGTATCAAGCATCCCCAAGCTTAATTCCTGCTCGTCCTCGAGTAGGTAAATGATAAAAACAGAATTTTGATGTGGAATGCTACCTAACATATTTATCCATGTAATTTTCTTTATTGTGGCATGAATGTTCAGATCTGAAAGATTCAAGACAAAAGTTTAATACTGACATAAAAATAAAAATACTTCAAGCATAATAACAAAGCAATCATGTCTTCTCAAAATAACATGCCCAAAGAAAGCTATACCTACAAAATCATATAGTCTGGCTATGCTCTATATTCATCACACAAAATATTTAAATCATGCACAACCCCGATGACAAGCCAAGCAATTGTTTCATACTTTTGATGTTCTCAAACTTTTTCAATCTTCACGCAATACATGAGCGTGAGCCATGGACATAGCACTATAGGTGGAATAGAGTGGTAGTTGTGGAGAAGACAAAAAGAAATAAGATAGTCTCACACCAACTTGGCGTATCAACGGGCTATGGAGATGCCCATCAATAGATATCAATGTGAGTGAGTAGGGATTGCCATGCAACGGATGCACTAGAGCTATAAGTGTATGAAAGCTCAAAAAGAAACTAAGTGGGTGAGCATCCAACTTGCTTGCTCATGAAGACCTAGGGCATTTTTAGGAAGCCCATCATTGGAATATACAAGCCAAGTTCTATAATCAAAATTCCAACTAGTATATGAAAGTGACATCATAGGAGACTCTCTATCATGATGATCATTGTGCTAGTTTGAAGCACAAGTGTGGAACAGGATAGTAGCATTGTCCCTTCTCTCTTTTTCTCTCATTTTTTATTTGGGCCTTCTCTCCTTTTTTTATGGCCTCTTTTTTTCGTCCAGGGTCTCATCCCGACTTGTGGGGGAATCATATTCTCCATCATCCTTTCCTCACATGGGACAATGCTCTAATAATGAAGATCATCATACTTTTATTTACTTACAACTCAAGAATTACAACACAATACTCAGAACAAAATATGACTCTATGTGAATGCCTCCAGCGGTGTACCGAGATGTGCAATGATTCAAGAGTGACATGTATGAAAATTATGAACGGTGGCTTTGCCACAACAACTACATGATTATGCAAAGCAATATGACAATGAGTGTGTCATAATAAATAGAACGGTGGAAAGTTGCATGGCGATATATCTCGGAATGGCTATGGAAATGCCATAATAGGTAGGTATGGTGGCTCTTTTGAGGAAGGTATATGGTGGGTGCATGGCATCAGCGAAAATAGCGGGACACAAGAGAGTCTAGCAATGGTGGAAGGGTGAGTGTGTATAATCCATGGACTCAACATTAGTCATAAAGAACTCACATACTTATTGCAAAAATCTATTAGTTATCAAAATGAAGTACTACGTGCATGCTCCTAGGGGGGTAGATTGGTAGGAAAAGACCATCGCTTGTCCCCGACTGCCACTCATAAGGAAGACAATCAATAAATAAATCATGCTCCAACTTCATCACATAACAGTTCACCATACGTGCATGCTAGGGGAATCACAAACTTTAACACAAGTATCTCTCAAATTCACAACTACTCTACTAGCATGACTTAATATCACCATCTTCATATCTCAAAACAATCATAAAGAATCAAACTTCTCATAGTATTCAATGCACTTTATATGAAAGTTTTTATTATATCCATCCTAGATGCCCATCATATTAGGACTAGTTTTATAACCAAAGCAAATTACCATGATGTTCTAAAAGACTCTCAAAATAATATAGGTGAATCATGAGAGTTCAACAATTTCTATAAAATAAAACCACCGCCGTGCTCTAAAAAGATATAAGTGAAGTACTAGAGCAATATTGTCTAGCTCAAAAGATATAAGTGAAGCACATAGAGTATTCTAATAAATCACGATTCATGCGTGTCTCTCCCAAAAGGTGTGTACATCAAGGATGATTGTGGTAAACTAAAAAGAAAAGACTCAAATCATACAAGACGCTCCAAACAAAACACATATCATGTGGTGAATAAAAATATAGCCTCAAGTAAAGTTACCGATAGACGAAGACGAAAGAGGGGATGCCTTCTGGGGTATCCCCAAGCTTAGGATTTTGGTTGTCCTTCAATTTTACATTGGGGTGCCTTGGGCATCCCCCAAGCTTAGGCTCTTGCCACTCCTTATCATAAAGTCCATCAAATCCTTACCCAAAACTTGAAAACTTCACAACACAAAACTCAACTGAAAATCTCATGAGCTCCGTTAGTATAAGAAAATAAATCACCACTTTAAGGTACTGTTGTGAACTCATTATTTATTTATATTGGTGTAATTTCTACTGTATTCCAACTTCTCCATGGTGCATACCCCCCGATACAACTCATAGATTCATCAAAATAAGCAAACAACACGCGAAAAACAGAATCTGCCAAAAACAGAACAGTGTGTAGTAATCTATAACTCTCGAATACTTTTGCAACTCTACAAAAAGTACAAAATTAGGAAAACCTGAGAAATTTGTGTACCAATCCAGAGAAGAAATATTCAGATCGAAGCATATTTCTGTGAATTTTCAAAACTAATTTACTAAGCGCAAAAGTTTTTGATTTTCAGCAAGATCAACACAACTATCACCGTAAGCTATCCTAAAGGTTTAACTTGGCAAAAACACCAATTAAACATAAAACCACATCTAACCAGAGGCTATATGAATTATTTATTACTAAACAGGAGCAAAAATCAAAGAACAAAAATAATATTGGGTTGCCTCCCAACAAGCGCTATCGTTTAATGCCCCTAGCTAGGCATAAAAACGCGAATAGATCTAGGTATTGCTATCTTTGGTAGGCAATCCGTAAGTGGCTCTCATAATAGATTCATATGGCAATTCAATTTTCTTACTAGGAAAGTGTTCCATGCCTTTCCTTAACGGAAATTGGAATCTAATGTTTCCTTCTTTCATATCAATAATCGCACCAATCGTTCTAAGGAAAGGTCTACCAAGAATAATAGGACATGTAGGATTGCAATCTATATCAAGAACAATGAAAATCTACGGGCACATAATTCCTATTTGCAACAATAAGAACATAACTAATCCTTCCCATAGGTTTCTTAATGGTGGAATCCGCAAGATGCAAATTTAAAGAACAATCATAAAATTCACGGAAACCTAGCACATCACACAAAGTTTTTGGAATCGTGGAAACACTAGCACCCAAATCACATAAATCATAGCATTCATAATATTTAATCTTAATCTTAATAGTAGGTTCCCACTCATCATAAAGTTTTCTAGGGATAGAAACTTCTAGTTCAAGCTTTTCTTCAAAAGATTGCATCATAGCATCAACGATATGTTTAGTAAAAACTTTGTTTTGATTGCATGAGGGGAATTTAACACGAATTGTAACAAGGAAATACAATCTATTAAAGAATAATTATCATATTTAAATTCCTTGAAATCCAAAATAGTGGGTTCATTGCTACTTAAAGTCTTGACTTCCCCAATCCCACTTTTATCAATTTTTGTATCTAGATCTAAAAACTCCGAATCATTGGGATGCCTTTTAACTAAAGTTGACTTGTCTCCAGTCCCATCTTTATCAAGATTCATATTGGAAAACAAAGATTTAATAGGATCACATCAAGCACTTTTAGATCTTCATTGTTATCATCATGAAAACTAGAAGAACACACTTTCACAAACCAATCTTTTTCAGCATGCATCTTAGCGATTCTTTCTTTGCACTCATCAATGCAAACTCTCATGGCCCTGAGAGACTCATTGATATCATGCTTAGGTGGTATAGATCAAAGTTTCAAAGAATCAACATCAAGAGAAATTCTATCCATGTTCCTAGCCAACTCATCAATCTTAAGCAATTTTTCTTCAATCAAAGCATTGAAATTCTTTTGTGAACTCATAAATTCTTTAACACTATTCTCAAAATCAGAGGGCATTTTATAATTTCCATAAGAGTTGTTGTAGGAATTACCATAATTATTAGAGGAATTACTAGGAAACGGCCTAGGATTAAAATTGCCTCTATATGCGTTGTTACCAAAATTGTTCCTACCAACAAAATTCACATCCATAGATTCATTATTATTCTCAATCAAAGTGGACAAAGGCGTATCATTAGGATCATAATAAAAACTTTTATTAGCAAACAATTTCATAAGTTCATCCATCTTTCCACTCAAAACATTAATTTCTTCAACCGCATAAACTTTTTTACTATTGGATCTTTCGATGTGTCATTGAGAATAATTAACCATAATATTATCTAGGAGTTTAGTAGCTTATCCTAAACTAATTTCCATGAAAGTGCCTCCCGCAGCCGAATCTAAAAGATTTTAGAAGCTAAATTCAATCTGGCATAAAAATTCTGTATAATCATCCACAAAATCAAACCATGTGTAGGGCAATTACGTATCATCAATTTCATCCTCTCCCAAGATTGTGCAACATGCTCATTATCAAGTTGCTTAAAATTCATAATATCGTTCCTAAGGGAGATGATCTTAGCGGGAGGAAAATACTTAGAGATGAAAGCATCTTTACACTTACTCCACGAATCAATACTATTTTTAGTCAAAGACGAGAGCCAAGTTTTAGCGCGATCTCCAAGTGAAATGAAAATAGCTTCAATTTAACAATATCATTATCCACATCTTTCTTCTTTTGCATATCGCACAAACCAACAAATTGTTTAGATGGGATGCGGCATCTTCACTAGGAAGGCCAGAAAATTGATCTTTCATAACAAGATTCAGCAAAGCGGCATTGATTTCACAAGATTAAGCAGTAGTAGTGGGAGCAATTGGAGTGCTAATAAAATCATTGTTGTTGGTATTGGAAAAGTCACACAATTTGGTATTATCTTGAGCCATCGTGACAAAGCAATCAATCCAACAAACGAGCACACAAGAAGCAAGCGAAAAGAGACGAACAGAAGAGGGGCGAAGAAAAGGCAAAGGTTTTCGAAAATCGTTTTAGAAGTAGGGGAAAGGAAAACAAGAGGTGAATGGCGAATAATGTAATGCAAGGGAGAAGGTTTATGATGGGTCCTTGGTATGGCTTGACTTGACGTAGATCTCTCCGGCAATGGTGCCAGAAATCCTTCTTGCTACCTATTGAGCTTGTGTTGGTTTTCGCTTGAAGAGGAAAGGTTGATGCAGCAAAGTAGCATAATTATTTCCCTCAGTTTTGAGAACCAAGGTATCAATCCAGTAGGGGACAATGCACAAGTCACTGAATACCTGCACAAACAATCAACAACTTGCACCCAACGCGATAAAGGGGTTGTCAATCCCTTCATGGTCACTTGCAAAAGTGAGACCTGATAGAGATAGATAAACGGTAAAGTAAATATTTTTGGTATTTTTGATTTATAGATCGGAAAGTAAAAGATTGCAAAATAGTACTAGTAAGATGTAAAAGAGATTCAATATAATGGAAAAGAGACCCGGGGGCCATAGATTTCACTAGTGGTTTCTCTCAAGATGGCAAATAATACGGTGGGCGAACGAATTATTGTCGAGCAATTGATAGAAAAGCGCAAAGTTATGATGATATCTAAGGCAATGATCATGAACATAGGCATCATGTCCGTGTCAAGTAGATCGAAACGATTCTGCATCTACTACTATTACTCCACACATCGACCGCTATCCAGCATGCATCTAGAGTATTAAGTTCATAAAGAACGGAGTAACGCATTCAGTAAGATGACATGATGTAAAGGAATTAACTCAAGCAATATGATGAAAACCCCATATTTTTATCCTCGATGGCAACAATACAATACGTGCCTTGCTGCCCCTACTGTTACTGGGAAAGGACAACGCAAGATTGAACCCAAAGCTAAGCACTTCTCCCATTGCAAGAAAGATCAATCTAGTAGGCCAAACTAAACCGATAATTCAAAGAGACTTGCAAAGATATCAAATCATGCATATAAGAATTAAGAGAAGAACCAAATAATATTCATAGATAATCTTGATCATAAATCCACAATTCATCGGATCTCGGCAAACACACCGCAAAAGAATATTACATTGAATAGATCTCCAGGAGCATCGAGTAGAACATGGTATTGAGAATCAAAGAGAGAGAAGAAGCCATCTAGCTAATAACTATGGACCCGAAGGTTTGTGGTAAACTACT
Source organism: Aegilops speltoides (assembly GCA_021437245.1). Taxonomy (NCBI): domain Eukaryota; kingdom Viridiplantae; phylum Streptophyta; class Magnoliopsida; order Poales; family Poaceae; genus Aegilops; species Aegilops speltoides. The sequence goes on from CM038142.1 coordinate 369,354,780, forward strand.
CACGCTTCATTGGAGAGGTAATGGTGTTGATGTAGAAGCCCTCTATGATCGAATCCCCCTCCGGCAGGACGTCGGAAAAGGTCCCTAGATGGTATTTCACGGGTACAGAAGGTTACGACAGTGGAAAAGTGGTTTCGTGGCTCCCCTCAATGTTTTCAGGGGATAAGAGTATATATATAGGCGAAGGAACTAGGTCAAGGGAACTACGAGGGGCCCACGAGGGTGGGGGTGCGCCCTACCCCCCTGAGCGCGCCCTCCTTCCTCGTGGCTTCCTCGTTGCATCTCCGACTTCATCTCCAAGTCTTCTGGTTTGCTTTCGGTCCAAAAAAGGTCATCGCGAAGGTTTCATTCCGTTTGGACCCCGTTTGGTATTCCTTTTCCGCGAAACTCTGAAATAGGCCAAAAAAACAGAAACCGGCGCCGGGCCCTCGGTTAATAGGTTAGTCCCAAAAATAATATAAAATAGCATATAAATGCCTATTAAATATCCAAAACAGATAATATAATAACATGGAACAATAAAAAATTATAGATACGTTGGAGACGTATCATGGCCCATCTTGCACAGGCTATTATTTTATATCGACCAAATATCCTGCTCAGATATTAATATTGAAATTTGAAAATGGCTAGGCCAGCTATTCTTTTTTTGCGGAATACCCAACCCAGGTCAATTTGTTATTCTTCGGGCCGCATTAGACTTGCCAAGAAAATGGGCTTTAAGAAATAATAAATGGGTTGTAATTAAAAAAATGGCTGTAAATATAAAAAACGGATCGAACAGGTACATTTTTTATTCTAATTTTTTTAATTTCACTACTTGTTGCGCGCAAAATTTCGTTGGATTTTTACCTATACAAATTTATTTTGAAATTATATTTAATCTGACTCTAAATTTTATGTTAAAAAATATTTCGGATCCCATCAAAATGTTAGAAATTTTGTTGAATTTTTTTGAGCGGTTGGCTGAAATTATTAACAAAGTCGTGGCTAGAAAATGAGCTGTAATTTTAACAAACAATAAATGGGCTGAGTAAATTCCATTAGAATAAAAAAAGGGGATGTACATTATAACAAATCACAAATAGGCCATATGTTCTCTGCCACATATGTGATGGTCACTTGTGGGCCTACTAAGTTGACGCGTACGCAAGGCTTTGTCAACTTATAGTCAACACACGGTTCTATTAGCAATGGTCGTTGGATGTCCATCTAACAGTTGTGGTGCTTCTTCAATCTCGGATATTCATGCTTCAGCCGCCCAAACGACCACCGGCAGTACCGCCTGCTACCGCCTCACGTGGCCGGCTGTGCTGCCGCGTGGGCCTCACCGACCCACCCTACTCCCATCGCCGTCCAGGCCATTCCTCTACTCAGCAACACCTCATGTTATTCTCTGGCGACGACAGCCTCACACCGCAGCCGAACCAGTGAACCCCCGTACTCCCTTCTGCGTGGGTATCCACTACTGTGTCTTCGCTGGCTCCGGGTCGTTCCCTTCCTAGGCCTCGCCATCGTCCACCGCATTGGTTCTCTCGGTGCGGCGTGGTCAATTTTGTCAATAAATGACAACCATCAGAAGAGGCATGAATGTGGAGTGGCTGACAGTAGGGACCCACATGTCCCATGGCCGCACGCGAGCAAGTTCCTCCTTATTATGCGAAAACAAATGATTTCTCCCCATGACAGGTTTGAGCCACCAGCTACATCTTCGCACGCAGGAAAGTGTTTCCTTTATTACGTTGAAAAAGTTACCTCTGCCTGACAGATGGGACCCACCAGCATTATTATAATCCATTTTGCAAAATATAGATTGTACCAAAGATGCTAAATTGTTTTCTTTTTATTCTAACTCAAAAATAAGAAATTAAAAAACCCAGAAAACATCTTCGCACGCAAGGAAGTGCCACCTTATTACGAGCAAAAAAATGATTTCCCCTGCTAGCTGGGACTCACCAGATTTGGAGACTGACTTGTGGGCCAACTAAGTTGACGCGTACGGGCTTTGTCAACTTAGTCAAAACGATTCTAGCTGCACTGATCGTTGGATGTTAAATCAACGGTCGTATTGCGTCTTCAACCTCTGGTCTTCTTGCTCCATCCGCCCAAACCAGGCCCGTCGTATCGCCTGCTCCAGCCTCCCATGGCCGGCTGTGCTGCCGCGCAGGCCTCACGGGCCAACCATACTATGACTGGCCAGACCTTCCCTCTACTCACCCACACCCCCTGTTATTCTCCAGCGTCGACAGCCTCACACTGTAGCCAAAGCAGTAAACACTCGTAGTCCCCTCGGCATGGGAAACAACTGTCTAGTCTTCCTCGGCTCCTGGTCATTCCCTTCCTAGGCCTCGCCGTCATCCCCGCCTTGGTGCTCTCAACGCGGCATGATCAACATGGTCAAGGAACGACTTCCATCAAAAGAGGACTGTACTTGGAGAGGCTGACAGTTGGGTCCACGGCCACAGCAAGGAAGTGCCTCCTTATTATGGGAAAAATAATGATTCCTCCTCCTGACAACAGGGACCCACCAGAAGGGCGTCTGTATTTCACAAAAAAATCTTCCCACCACTGACAGCTCAGACCCACCAGTTATATCTCTTCACACGCAAGTGTCTCCTTATTACGCACAAAAAAATGAAGACCCCCGCTGCTAGGTGGGCCCCACCATATTTGGAGGCTGACTTGTGGGCCTACTAAGTTGACGCGGACCCAGGGCTTTGTCAACTTAGTCAATATAAACGATTCTAGCTGCAGTGACCGTACAATGGCGATCCAACGACCGTCGTGCTACTTCAACATCTGGTCTTCATGCTCCAGCCGCCCAAACCATCGCGCGCCGTGCCGCCTGCTCCTGCCTCCCGTGGCCGGTTGTGCTGCCACACAGGCCTCACCGTCCCCTCCTACTCCAACCGCTGGCCAAGCCATTCCTCTGGTCATCCACAACCCCTATTATTCTACGGCGACGGCAGCCTCACACCGCAGCCGAACCAGTCAACCCTCGTACTCCTCTTCGCGTGGGCGTCCACTGACGCGTCTTCACCGGCTTTGTGTTGTCCCCTTCCTAGGCCTCCCCATCGTCCACCGCCTTGGTGCTCTCGGCGCGGCGTGGTCAATGTGGTCATGGAACGAATTCCATCAGGAGAGTATTGTACGTGGAGAGGCTGACAGCTGGGTCCACGGCCGCAGGAAGGAAGTGCCTCCTTATTACACGCAAAAATAATGATTCCTCCACCTGACAGCAGGGACCCACCGGATGGGCCACCGTATTTCTTGAAAAAAATGTTTCCCCCCTAACAATTGGGACCCACCAGCTACATATTCGCACGCAAGAAAGTGCGTCCATACTACGAAAAAAAGATTTCCCTGACAGCTGGGACCCACCAGCTATATCTTTGCATGCAAGGAACAGCTGAGACCCACCCGGTCGAAGCGTACGTAGCGTTGTCTGTCTGGCCGCGAACGTGTACGTACATACTGGTCGATCGGTCTCTCTGAAGCGATGAACTGTGGCCGAGTAAGGAGCGGCACTTGTCGTAGTAGAGCTGCGGACATAACATGTCACGCAGTCCCGTCTATAACATGTACACATACGTACATCCACGTTACAAGAAAGTAAATATGGCTATCTACGTACATACGGACGTGGTCTCGAAGGCGTACATCGACATCGTCTTTTTCATCGGCAGCCAACCGGTTGGGTAGGAATGAAGGAAACAACGTCGTGTTCATCGGGAGGTAACCGACTGGGTCGGAATACGTCCTGTTCATCGGGAGGCAACCGACTGGGTCGGAATATGTCATGTTCATCGGGAGCCAACCGACTTGGACGGAACAGTAGAAACGAGGTTTGGCGTACCGCGGAACGGAGGAAACAAGCCTTCTGTTCGACCGCGTACGGTCGATATGGGATCCTGTTCATCGGGAAGGGTTCAAACATGCGCGCGTACACGAGAGAAACGCGGAAACCTCCATGCATCTCTCGACCCCGACCACCCACCGTAACCGGGAACTCCCCGATATTTTCCTCTCCTACCATGATTTTTTTTCGTCATGGACGGTCCAAAGAATGTCATGCAGTTGCGTCTCCGGCACGCCCAGGACGAAAAGCCCATTTTCTATCCTGATTTTTTGTCATAGAAGTAGGAGTCCACCACATCTATGATTATACCGGGTTTTGTCATAATTATCATCATAGAAGTGTCATAAGCATGACAGAAAAAAATTCGTTTGGCCCGAAATGTCACGGATGTGTATTTTTTCTGTAGTGCAAGTTTTTAAAACAGAGGTAAATGAAAATTTGAGACATGCACCCTTCTTGTTTACTTCGCGATCATCAGTTATCAATATCTTCCATGCTAAAAAAATTAGTAGCGGTTCCCAAGTGGTAAAGTAAAGGTTTTTGCTCCATAGGAGTTTTTGTTTGATTATTGATAAGTTCCTTTTGCAATTTGGGACTGGGAATCCATATAACCGCTCCTTTCTCGTGCAATGGTGAGTGAATAAACACCCAACCCGAGAATAATTCGCTTAGCATGGAAGATACCAACTACCTCCTATCGTTCTATGAACAATCCAGACAAACAAAAGGATATTTATTTGAAGCTTTTAGAGATGGCACATGCAAATTTACTTAGGACGGAAGGGTAAAACCACAACATTAGGCGAGAGCAAGCAAACGTCTTATTTTGCATCTTCACATTCATAACCCTCGACTGTTGTCAATCAAACACCATGTATCAAACAATCCCATGATGCAATGCATGCAATCAAACGAAATACAAAACATGGTTTATAGCTTGTATTACCTCGATGAGTCTTTACCGAACCACATAAACCAAACATGCGGCTTTGAGAAAAGTTCATGTATTAAAGAAAGTTTACGAATCCAAAAAAAAGTACACAAAAAATGAAAGAAGTTCGTAAGTTTGAAAAAATCCCACAAAATTTGGAACAAGTTCACAAATTAAAGAAAAGTTCATGAATTTGAAAAAAGTTCACAACTTGAAAAAGTTTGTGATTTTAAAAAAGTTGGCAAAAACGAAAAATTTCAAGAGTTCTAAGAAAAGTTCATAAATTTAAAAAATGTTCACAAAATTTTTATATAGTCAATGGATTTGCAAAAAGTTTCTAAATTCAATGGACTTGAAAAAATGAATAATGGAAAATTAAAAATAAAACAAAACATAAAAAGGAAAACCGAGTAAACTCCATGCCTGGAAAAACCGCAAGGAGAAAAGCTACACCGGCTGGTCCATTCGCCATGAGAGGGGTGTGCGCGCCAAATAGCAAAACCATGTGTAAGTGGCGCTTAATGCGCCAAATAGGATCTGGTTTGGGGGCCCTGGTCCATGCGAGGGGACCGTGTCACATTGCTTGGTTTACGTAGGCCACACCGAGAAGCATGGCGAATCATGCTCTACCACCGGCCAGCGACCAGGGGCCGCTGGCTATATCTCGCCTTCACCGAGTCCAGATTCTGACTCGCTGAAGGGGTGACGCTAGATGGGCCAGCCCATGCGTGCGGCAGGCCACAACCTCTTTTCCTACTTTTTTCTATTTTCTGTTTTCGTTTAATGCTTTTTATTTTTACTTTTGTTTATACTTTAAAATATTATATGAAGAAACTTCCGTTTTACCAGAACATACTCTACAAAAGAAAATTGAAAAATGTTGAACAAGTATTTGGAAAAAAATGTTAATCAAGCATTTGGAAAAATGTTGAATGTATATAGATAAATTGTTGATCGTGTATTAAAAATGATGATTATTTTATCATCCATATAAAAATGTTAATCAAGCATTTGAAAAAAAAATGTTGAAAAAGTATTTGCAAAATGGTAATCAAGAATTTTGGAAATCCAAAATGTGTATATAAACAATATTGACCATGTCTTAAAAATGATGGAAAAATTTGATCATCTACTTAAAAATGTAAATCAAGTATTTCAGAAATATTGAACAAGTATTTCAAAGATGTTAATCAAGCATTTCGTAAATGTTAAATGTGTATAAAAAATATTGACCATGTATTTAAATAATAATAATAATAAATTTGATCACGTATATAAAAAATATACGTTAAGGATTTAAAAACTGTTATACAAGTGTTTGAAAAATATTAATCAAGTGTTTTGAAAATGTTAAATGTGTATAGAAAATATGTTGACCGTGTATTTAAAAAATGTTAATAGTTTTATTTGAATTTTTTAATTAAGCATTTGAAAACCTGTTAAAATATATAGAAAAATGTTGACCATGTGTTAACAAAATATTAATCTTGTATTTGAAAATGTTAATCATGCATTTATTTATTTTAATAGGTATACAAAATGTTGAATATGTATTACAAATTTTTTAAATTTGTATTGAAAAAATGTTAGACGTGTATTAGAAAATGTTGTTGACATAAAAGTTTATAGAATAATAGTCAAAAAGAAGAAAGAAATAAAAAACAAAATTAAATAAATGAAAAAGGAAATGAAAAAAAACAAAGAAACAAAAGACAAAAAAAATGAAAAAAGAAATGAGAGAAAACGAAAAAGAAACGGAAATGTTATTAGCACACGCGTGTGCGTTTGCATAGACGCCCACACGCCCACCACCACTCATTTCGTTTCTGGCGTATGAATACATGACATCAGCAGAAATCTTTTTGGTTTTTGGCTTAAAAATGTTTTATCTCCTAAATAAAAAATCAAACTAAAAATCCGTTTTCACCATTAAATCCGCCTCGACGAGATCTTCAAAACTAGACCCCATGTTGATATGTTTCGACGAAATTTTTTTTTTGCCCAGAAGTTACCATGATGTTTACACTATAGTTGCCATAGTGCTTAAACTAAAGTTGCCATGTGGCAATTTTAGTTTGTAGATCATGACAATTTTAGTTTTTTTATGATGGCAATTCCAGTACTTTGACCATGAAAATATTTTTTTATTGAACCATGGCAATTTTAAGTGCATGTATCGTGGCAATTTTAGTTTATGGTGCATGGCAAGTCTAGTTTCTTAATTCTTTGGTTTATAATATATTAAAATTGCTTTTAAATATAAAAGAAAATAGTTGAAACATATCATGGCAACTTCAGTGTAAATATCATGGCAATTCATGCGCAATAGACATGGCAACTTTTAACAAAAAAAAATTCGCCGAAATATATCGATATGAGATCTAGTTTGGAAGATCTCGTCGCGAGGGATTTAATGGTGAAAACGGATCTTCAATCGGATTTTTCATTTAAGAGATAAAACATTTTAAAAACTGAAAATTCAAAAAGATTCTCACATGCATGCATGCAATGACGTGGCAATTTATTTACATTAAAGACGTGTGGTGCGTCTTCTTTCCCATCACACGTGTGGCAGTTATCGGGACCCAAAAGAAAACCCCGAAGAAAACCGGCTCTAACCGCATCAAGTAGGATGCGCCCTTGTACCTAAAACATGGTGCGATTTGGTCTAGCGATTTCCCGGTAGACCAGGGTTCGACCCTTGCGCCTCCTTCTTTCTCTGTTTCTTACTTACTATGACTATGTCCGTGCTAATGAGTTGCCACAACAGGATATGGGGGAAGGAAAAAGCTTCACCGAAAGCTGCTACGGTGTCGCTTAATACCAGACATAGCGCTCGCGAGCGGCCGATACATATATGCATACGGTGGCTGATATACTCTTAGAGCATCTCCAACAGACGCCGAACGGCAAGGCTAAAAAAAAGCTTTAGCTACCATCGTCGATTTGGCGGCGGCAAATCGTCCGCCTCGAGAACGGCGCTAAAATGCAGCTAGTAGCAGCGCCGCTTCCAAAGAGAGCACAAAAAAAATGCAGCGCGCGCACTCGTTCTATACAAACTAGAAATGTAGGCAAATTTTAAAAAAACTAGATAGATTACATAGATTTTAAACGATACAAAGGTATTTTACATCCGAAACATAGATTGCATAAAATAAATAAAAACGACAAACGATAAAAACATAGATTGCATTAATAAAAAAACTACTCTAAGTTGCTATCATCATCACCACTATCATCCTCGGCAGTGTCGTCCGAGGTAGTTAGCCAGATGTCCAGCCACCGCTCATCGTTCGGTGTGAAGAACGACCGCCCGCCGCAACGAGGTCGATGCGCGATTCGCTAACGCCTTCCGCCGACGCTTGTCCAACGCGTCGCGCTGGCTGGGCGCGTGTCCTCTCGCGGCGCCTTGCCCGAGAGACTGCTTTCGTGGCGGCGTCCTCCGGGTGGCGCTGGCGCCACTCCGCCATGACCCTTCGTCCCCTGGCGGCGAGGAGGCGGCGTTGCCGCTTCGGTGTGCTCCGACGGTCTTCCGCCGTGTTCGAACAAAGCGTAGGGCGAGGTTGGCGCTTGCTCGGCGTGTACACATCTTGAAGTTCATCGGCGCCGCGGCCGCCTAAGCGCCACGCCGCGCGCGTCATCTGCTGCCGCTCGCCGCGCCGTCTCCAGACGCGCCGAGGCGGCTGGAGTTCGCCGGGCGTATCTCCGTGGTGTAGCTGCCGTTAGGCGCAGCGGACGCCTTGTGATAGCCGGACGCCTCTCGGCACGGCGGCATGGCGGCGCGTTGGTGGCGGGGCGCTGGAGCGGCGCGTGGCAGAGAGGGAAAGGAAGAGGGGAAGAGGAAGCGTGGAGAAGGCGCGTGGCGCGACTACTTTTTATAAGCGCTTGGCCGCGCATAAAATCTTGCGACGAAGCCGACGCTGCAGCATAAGCAGTTCCAGCGCTTGTTTCCCGCAGACGCTGGAGTGGGGCGGTCCACGCGCGCTAAAAGCTGGGTTTACCGCGCGCGCGTCGTTTGGGGCGTCTGTTGGAGATGCTCTTAAGATGGGGCGCCTAAAAGAAATGACACATGCGACATACTACCTCTAGATCAGCAAGCGGACATAGACAAGTACAATAATTTCATCAAAAGATCATGATCCGATGTTCAAATGACCATCAAAGTTCACATAAATGACAGACAATTTGAAACTACATCTAAAACTTGAAATTAAATTGAAGAAAAGCGGATCTTCACTACTTTTGTGCTAGCCCCTTCCCTTTTTGGTCGTTGGCGCAGTGTAGCCGTCGGGGTTGGTGGAGGATCGTCAGAATCATCGGACGAGGAGTCGTCGGCATCGTCGGAGAAGGAGGAGGAGAGGATGATGAGGCCCTTGAGGTGCCAGACGGACCGGTCCTGCTGGCACTCGAGCTTCGCCAGCCGGGCCGCCTCCGTCGCCTTCTCCTTGGCCTCGCGCTCGGACTGCTCGATAGCTAGCCGGAGAGCCTTCGCATTCTTCCGGCAGAGCCACCGAGCGTCTGTCTCTGCCATCGTAAGCGACCTGCGGTAGACCCACGCGAGGAGTCGCTCATCCTAGTCGAGCTCCGCGGGTAACCCGCGGCGGCGACGGATTGAGCTCTCCGCCGCGTCCTCTCCCTTGCCCGCTGCCTCTCGCGGTGGGCGGCACGCGCCTTCGACTCCGACGTGCGTGTCCGGGCCGGTGGGGCAGGCACAAGCACTCCCGCTACCCGCATGGGGGAGCAGCAGGCGTCGGGGCAAGGGGACGGCGTGGGGGAGGCGCAGACTGCGCAACCCGCGCGGAGCCAAGCGCGGGCCAAGAGGAGCTAACACCGACTTCCTCGCTGCGCTAGCGGGGGGTGGGGGGGAGGCGAGGCCGATCCGGAACTGCCACATGTGTCCACTTTGGACCACTCAAGGGCAATGTGAAGGGGTAGCTCATCGTAGGAGTCGAAGGAGGAGCGATTGCCGGCGCTCAACATGGTCGCCACAGTCACCGGAGTCGTCGAAGTGGATCGAATCAGAGAAACCGGAGGGAAGAAGAAGAGACAGATCGAGAGTGGACTGGGTTTTAGGATTGGGGATATTTGTGGGGACGGAGTGGGGTCGGGGTGGGCGGGGCCGACGTGACGGGCGTGCCCGGGCGCCCCCATATCCGTCCCATTTTTAGGGCTGGATATGAGGGGCACCGGACAACTCGGGCGTTTGAGGCCATTTGAGGCGCTCGACTAGGTCAGACTTTCGTGACCGGTCAGTGACCGGGTGGGTCGTCCAGGCGTTTGAGACAGGTTTAAGGCACCCGGTTGTAGATGCTCTAAGTTTTAGCCGGATCTAACTGATCCCCTATATATAACGGAGTAAAAAAATCATTTGCATTTCATTTTAATAATTCATCAATTCCTACGAGAGCAAGAGCAAAAAGAATTAAGAATCACAATTAGACATTTTAAAAGATATCCAATTTCCCTAACTGCTCCCACATGTTGGATTAATATCTTCTCTATGTCTTCATTGTTGATCTGCGGCTTCTCGAGCATGGACACTTCTTTTTTTTTAATTCTAAAATTGTAGACATTGCTTTGCATCTAATCTCTTCTCTAGCCTCTATTCTAGCAACGAGTGCATATGAACATCTATCAATTTTTGTGCTATCAATAAAACGTGTATGCTTCTTCTCAATTCCAAAACTTGCATCCATCCTACACAGAGAGATGAGCAAACAATGAGCTACCGAAATTGTACCGAATCAAAACAAGCACATACCCCATCATTTGTGCACTTGAAGAACACCCATCCGGGATGTTGCGGCGTGGTAGAAACTCGGCGCACCACCTGCCACGGGCAGACGTCCATTGTATGACCGGCAACGGCGAGCAGGCGAGCCGCTGGGCCAGCGCAGAGCCCGAGCAACGGACGGGCGTGTCTTTCGGGCTAACCGTCGACAGGAGAGATTCAAGTGGCTAGACATGGAACCGGTACATGCATGCAACGCAGAGGCGTTGTTGGGGCTGTGCGGTCCACTTCCCGGTCAATCCATGGCAAGGCGCAATCGCCGGCGGCCGGAAAACGCCAAATTCGGCGACGGAGGTAGCAGCCGCAGATTCACTGGTTCTTCGCCGGCGACGGGACGAGGAGGCACAAATCCAAGTGGTAGAGGATAGCGGTGGAGCCTACGGAGTGTCCGCGGCGGCGGGCGGGTGCCGGCGACGGGACAAGGAGGCACAAATCCAAGTGGTAGCGGACAGCGGCGGAGCCTACGGAGTTTTCGCGGCGGCGAGCGGGTGCTGCGAAGTGGGAGGCGTCGTTAGACGCAGATCTGTGTGTGATAGTGGAGGAAGGCAATCGAGGAGAGGCGCAATTTTTACTCAGCCACCGAGCGGTGGAGTAAATATAGGGAGAAAGTTAGGGCCCGAGCATAATTTTTACTCCCTTGCAACGGATTGGGGATCGGCTAGGTGCCGGTTAGAGAAGTAAAACCGAATTTTCTCGGTTTTACTCCTCTAACCGGTTACTCCCTCCGCCCGGGTTATTAGGCCTAAAGATAACTTTTCTTAGACCAAGACACATAATAATTTGCTTACATTAATTCTTTCATTCTACTCCCAATGCACTCTTTCCATGCATGCAACCAATGAAAAATCACGCATAAAGTGTATTAATTTTCCAGCCATGACACCAACAACAATGACTTCAATGCAACCAATGAAATGGTTGCATGCATGCACCTTTTCAAAGCGAGGTTTTATAAAAAGAGACATGCTTGTGATGCTGAGAGGCCTAATAAACCCAGACGGAGGGGGTACAAGGGATCGGTTAGAAATGCCCCTACCAAAGCAGCAACAACAACAATGAAAAGCGCACCTAAATTACCGTCTAGCTAAGCTAAAGAGCAGGGGTGTGTTTTCGGAGACGTGGGCTAGCCAGAAAAGGTACCCGATTTTTCTGCATAGAAATCACACAGTCATAGCATGTTCAGAATGCATGAACTAGTACAGATTTATTCGTGTGTCAACTCTCATGCATGACAATGGTGGCGGTGGGGTTGTACGAGAGAGCTGGCGAGCTGCTGGTAACAAACTAACAAAGGGTATAAAAACAGGCAAACTAAACTACTGCTAGATCCGGTCTTGAAAACTAGTGAGATCTCAATAGCAGGGGAAGAGTCACGGCTCACCTCAGCACCAAGAGAGCAACACAAATGCCTTGCTTGCAAGGCAAGGTACATGCCTCCTGCCACGCCCATACATCAGAATCCTTCCCTTTTTTTTCCTCTCAATCTCTCTCCCAAGTCCCAAAGCACGTTCGTTGTATCCATACACATGTGTAGGTACAATCTCATGACAAACATGATGGCTCAACGATCCTTGCAGCTGACACAAGAGATCGGGGAGAACAAACCCGACCAAAAGCCCAAAAGGTTTCCACAGCACAAAATCTAATTCAATCCTAGCGCCAAAAGCTGATGAGGAGTTTGTGCATAAAGTTCCTGGCATTTGCCATGCCTGATGCCTCGCGCAAAAAAGAAAAGTAGGAAAATCAACTACCGGCGAGAGACAGTGGCGGCGACTACTAGCAAGCAATGACCACGCCTGCTGCTGGAATCAACAGGGGCAGCATCATGGTGCCTTGCCTGCCACTGTTCCCCCTTTCCGTTCATCTCCGGCGTGTGGGCCAACGGAGCTCCTCCGGCGGTCAGGTCAGCAGTAGGCGCCACCGGAGTCGCCGTGTAAAGGGATCCCGGCGAATTTCTGCGGATCCTGCTGCAAGAAGCAACACCGGCATGTGACAGCAACAAACGGGACGCCACCCCACTGACGTGTGGACAGCCAGCCACCCCAGCCAGTGCGTTTGGAAGCAGCTGCATCTCCTTGGTCATGAATGAACACTAAGATTCAGATTTCAGAGCCTTGTCGGCATCATTTTGTTCAGAGATCGCTATGGATAGCATGTTGCTACTACCGACAAGGTGTTGCGGTCCAAAGTTACAGCAGGTGCATATGAGAAGATGTGTGAAGCAAAAGAGGGAACATGTACTGACAAGGAGAGGATTGTTTTGTTACACAAAGACAAAGATCACAGGCTGCCAAAATGAAATCCACTCGACTGCTGATTGGGGAATCAGCGCTTTACAATAAATATATCAGATTGATTATTCCATGATCCAATGAAGAAGCACCTTCATGAGAAATAACAATACTGCAAGAAAATTTTGTATGGCCTGCTGATTTTGCTTCTCAATGTGACTTGCGGAGATTGGGGAACAGCCCATGGATATGCTCCGGCATCAGGTCGTGCCTGGTGAGAATCCCAACAATAGGAAATCTCTGCACCGAAACAATAAGAAGAAAAATGTTAACACCCTATAATTGAACTCAAATACAGAATGCGGCTGCAGTATGAACTTCATATCGTGCAAACAAAGAATGTGCAATTGCGATATTTAAGGATCTGGGGTATGTATGGATATCATGGAGATAGAGAGGTCTCACCCCTGGGGTCTTTGGCACAACCAGCAGGTGTCTTAGCCCTAGTGCCCTGAACAGGACTGCAGCCTTTGCAAGCGACATTGTTTCGACCACCGTGTACGGCGAAGTGTTTGTGATTGGATGGAGATCCACATACATCTCCATCTCTTCCTCGGTGAAATCTAGGTCCTCGATTTTCATACCTTTCCCGGAACCAGGCTTTGCAAAGTCAAATGCACCAAACCTTCTGAGCACAAAGCTACCACTTGTTTTCACCTTCTCCTTCATGAAGTTCCTTCCACTCAGAAGAACCAACACATGTGACCTAAGCACCAGCCCAACCAGCTCCGGAGCTTCTGATACAGGCGGCTCATCGACCACCGGAAACCCGTTGTGGCCCGTGATCCTTAACGCATGAACGATGTTGCCCACCTTCTCAACACCCGAAAAGGAGATGAGTGGCCCAGACACAACATCACTAGCTACCAAGTGCCTCATGTACGGTTCAGCATGAGCCTCCATGAATGGCAAGCCTTTCATCACCACGATCTGGTCATAGACACCTTTGTTGAAGCAATCTGCTATGGTCTTCGATATCAGGAGGACGAGCATGACCAAGGGGAGCATATGGAGCTCATTTGTGAGCTCCAGAAGGATCACGCAGACTGACACGGTCATTCTCATTGTCCCACCAAGGAAAGATGCGGCACCGAGCAGTGCAAAGAGGCCAGGGTCGATATCAGACATGGGACCGAGAAGTGTCCCCACGATGCGCCCATATGTTGCCCCGGCAAGTATTACCGGGATAAAGAGACCAGATGGGACAGCAATACCATACGTCACGAGACCAAGGCAGTAGATAGCGATGAAGAAGACGAAAAGGCTAGACATGTGGAACTCATTTTCAGTACCACGGCTGAAGAGATTGCGGATGGCATCGTCATTTGTGTTGAAGAAGAGTGATGCAAGACCATTGTAATGACCAGGCGGGCACTGGAAGCTCTTAAAATTTCCAGAGCGGCCAATGGTGGGGCATTCCTCCATTGAACCAACAGGGCACGGAGAGCACGCAGCAAGCCAAGGGAGCCCATAGGAGCACGCCGAAGTGATGATCGATATTGTGATGGTGAGAAGGATCTTGGATGGAGCACCTCTCCTGCATGGACGCATGACAATGTAAATGAGGTTTTTTGCTTTCAAACTGAGAGATAAAAATTGGAAAAGTACATGAATGTACACTTACTCATTGATAATACTGTAGACACGAAGAATCCTATCCAAGAGAAAGTTGAAAAGGCCTCCGAAGACGCCACCAATTACTCCAAGAATTATAATCGCAATGAGATCTTGGGTACCATATGATGGGACGTTCGAGCTAAGATCAAACATAATCAGCCCTCCTTGCCCAAAGAGACCACATTTTCCTTTACGACAGAACTCAATCAGGGCCCTCAACACTACAGCAACAACAGCAGTTGTAAAGAATGTTCTCCACAGAAGAGCACTTCGCCACCTGAATAACAAAAGCAGAACCTTAGTCATGGGAAAAGCTAAAAAGAAACGCAATAAAATGAACACGTTCACATAACAATCATATTAACCAGGCATGGATGTGAAACAGAAGCAATACATTCGTATTATTTAACTACCCATTCCACATTCAATAGGACACATAAGGTTTACAAACCCATCCAATCAAGGGGAATCAATAGCTTCTTCCACATTCAAAATATATGGAAAATTATAGATGTGAATAAGATTTTAAGTTTTTTATCTGAAATGTCATTTCAGCTGAAGACCAACTCGAATTCGATTAATCAATAAATATAATATTTTGCTGCTATATGTCTAATTAATTGGACAATTTTCTTGAAAAAGTGTAAAAATGATGTTTCATTAGGTAAGCTCAAATTGCAAGCTAGTAGTCATGCAGATATCCAATTAGACCAAATCGAGTAGAAGTTCAAATCAAGTTTGTATTCGCCTTTTCATATGGATCAAATATCATTTTGACCACTATCCAATTTGTTTTCACCCCTAGACCCATGTACTTCTTCCACAAAGAGGTTTATCCATTTTCAACTAATTGCCTTATCAGCATACCAACTTGTGGTCTGTACCATTTTAATGTCAGGTTTAGGTTGTGGAAGTTAGTAAATTATTGCATAACCAGTGCCAGTGTCGATGGACAATGCAGTTTTTTTTTAACTATTCGATTTGTAGTTTCAAAGTGGTAACCAGAAACACGGTTTAAAAAAATTTAGAGCACATTTGACAAGATTATCATCTACATTAAGGTATGAATGAACAGCTTGAGAAGGGAAAGAGGTGCTACCATGATGCTGCTTCCTCGAGAGCAAAGAGTACACCACCAACAGGTGCACGAAATGCGGCTGCCACTCCAGCTGCTGCACCACATGTAATCAAATCTCGTCTATCCCTATCATTCTTGAAATATTTCAGCCAATTCCATGTGAGATGGTACTTGCGTGATCCCCCCTGACCAAGCAAGTTGGCAATGCATGCCCCTGTATGCACCATGGGACCTTCTTTCCCAAGTACAAATCCACCTGAAACTCCAAGAATTGAACCAAATATCTGCAGCGTAATTGAAGAAAGTTATGAGATTTCCGCAAAAAAGAAGAAGAAGAAGAAGAAGGTTATGAGAACAACATAATTTGACTCTGTCTACAATTAGAGACAACTGTTTGTATTGGTCCAATGATTTGCCAGCTGGTTATACTCCATCACTTTATTTTGAAGTTATCAACCATATGCTCTGCAACTGAATGTTTTTTCTCTTCAGAGTTCCACAAATAACAAGCTCTAGAAAGTAGTGGGTTGCCTTTGGCATCACAAATCTGAAGAAATCTCAACAATGATACCATAGGAATTTTCTAAAGTTTCTGACAAAACTAAAACGGAAATAAAATAATGAGGAGTGTCCTCATGTAACAGATGTATTGTCCGGAATGGCCTAGAGGCTACTGCCATAAGATAAAGGATGCTGCAGAGTTTCAACTATAAATTAATTTTCCAAGTTATTTTATTTCTGTTGCAGATAGGATTTTGCTTATCATATGAAGGACTGTAAGCAGCAGTTTAGGCAAATCACTACAGCTGGAAAGAAATCATAAGATACAATCTCTGACTGCTCGTAAAAAATTCTGAAACCTAAGACCTCCAAAGACAAAATTACTTGTTTGTGATTTCAAAACGTCGTTATTTCCTTTCCTATACTACCTAGCAGCACTAGAAAGGTATCATAGGTTCTGTGACAAGCATGCAAATCATTTCAGAGGTAAGGATGCAAATTCCAGCAATGATCCAAGTAATCTAATGAGAAAAGCTAGCATAATTTTTTACCATAATGTAGGTATTACTCAAAACCTAATAAAAGCATGAATCTGAGTCAAATCTTACCTTCACAAAGAGTGTGCTGGGAGCTAAAATAGAGTAAGCATCAATTCCGTTAAGATATGCTTTAACTTCAGGGATGCCAGACCCAGCAGCAGCTGGTGCTATGTAAGCGCATAGTGCTGCAGCAGTGGCTCCTAAGACTAGATTGCAGCCTCCATATGCCAAAAATGCTGTGAAGTACCTGCACTGGAAGCAGCACGCAATCGACAACTTCACATTACTCCATTGCTGCAAACCAAACAGTATTGGAAAACAACATACTAATGTATTTAAGCTAGACCTTATGGTAAAACAGCAAAAGCACCGGAGTGAAGCTTTACCTCTTCTGGAGCATAAGATCACCTGTGAGCACCAATTTGAATCCAGCAATATTCTCGACTGCAAGGTTGTTGAAGAAGCCAACAAGCCCAGTCAACAAGCCAATAAGAAGAACTAATGCCCATTTCAGAACAACATACTGAAATATCTGATTCTTCTTTCTCGATCGCCAGTCTTGCTTGAAAAGATCATTCTCCACAATTCTGGAACACGCAGCAGAGTTTTCAGAGCGCAAGTAATGAAACACGCCTACTGAAGTATACAGTATTAGTTCAATTCTGAAACTACGTTATTTCTTTTCCCTTCAGAATTCAACCATCGAACTTATGCAACAGCCCTTTTTTTTACATTCTTGTTATCTTATATAGTTTTGCACACTGCAGTCAGTGAATAAACATCTAAATTCACCAAAACTTTGATATATATAAACACATTACTGCTCGTTTGTGTAAAGGGATTACATCTCCCCATTTCACCCCCTTTTCTTCAATGATAGCTTTGCGCAATCGGCTCGACACGTAATGAGTGTTACTCCAAGTACATTCCTAGGATTGCTTTTCAAAGAAAAATCCGGGCGTTGGACAGGTAAAGAACCTTATAAATAATCCTACTCCTGGATGACAGTATCCGCGTTCTTTAAAAAGTAGAGTGCTGTATATACAAGACAAAAGGGATCACGCTTTCTAGAGGATAACGTATTCCCCTCGGGAATTCAGCAGAAGATGCCGACGAAGTTTCTCGTGTCCGAGTCAAACATTAAATTAAAATTAGTTGAGACGGGGAGGGGGGCGCTTACTCGTAGTCGAGGCTCTCGATGGCGAAGACGTTGGCGCCGACGATGGCGATCTGGGAGGTGGTGTTCATGGTGCGCTTCCGCAGCAGCGGCTCCCGCGGGCCGTCGTCGTCGTACCGCAGCAGCGCGTCGGACGAGGCGTACCTCCCCGCGCCGCGCCACCCGCCGCCGTCCATGCTCTCTATGTCGTAGTTGAAGCTGCCCTCCCGCTCCGGCAGCGGCGACGGCGGCGGCGGCGGGTGCTGGTTGGAGTTGGAATGCGGCGCGCGGTCGCCGTCCATTGTTGGCCGTCCGCGCTGTTGCTGCTTGCTGACGCTTGCCTCCTCTCCTTGGGTCCCTACACTTATGGGAGCCGCGTGAGCGACAGAAATGGAAGTGAGTGAAAGCGCGAAACAATAAATAAAAAGGGAAGGGCACTGGAGATTAAATCAGGCCCAAATCGTATCAGTGGCGCTTCTTCTATCTATCTACAGTACTATGGAAAAATCTGGTGAAAAAATTCTTAGATCCGTCTGGAACACACGTGTTCCACGTGACTTTGACAGGAACCCAATGGCGAATCCTTCGGGTTTTTTCTGGTGGGAATTTATTTCTTTTCTTTTGTTGCGAGAAGAACAAGAAGTTTTCCGAAACTGATGGAGCAGGAAACGGAAGGGTCATCGCGCTGGCGAACCAGCGAGAGCCAGCGGACAAGCGCTGCGCATTATGGGCGGCCCTGGGCCCTGGGCCCTGGCACGCGCACGCCGGCCTACGGAAATTTGGGCGGCCAGCGAGCGAGGCTGCTGCTGTCGCGGCGACCCGACGAAAATGGCGGGGGAGCCGTTCACGTGCGTGCGCCACATGATTTCCCCCGACCTACTCGTACCCCGGCCGCTCCCCACCCAATTATCAGGTGCTCTCTCCCAGGTACTAAACGGAAAAGAAGAGAAAATATGTGAAGCTGACGATGCCCACCGGGCGCTGGTGGGCCCGCCTAGCTTGCCGGTGATATCCGGTGCAGGCGAGAGAGAGGTACACCACTATTCATCCAGATAAAGACGCCGGCTGTCTGTCTCTTGTATGGGTCTGGTTTCGCGCCAAACCGAAATCATGTTCAGCAGAGGAGAGGCCGAAATCACTATTATGACCTTTTCAGCAATCTTTGCCATAAAATGAACTCGACATGAAAGTATTTCATGATCTGACCCTTTTAGCAACGCCACAGCCCGTGGCGTTTCTCCTCCATATAAAAACGCCGAGGTGTCTCACGCTTCAGCTCCACATTCAAACTCCAAACTAGCTAGCGTTTTAGCTCCATATGGAAACGCCAAGTATGTTGGCGTTGCTAGCCGGGCCAAAACGCCAAAGCGCATGGCGTTTCTCCCGTCTTAGTTACTGCTGCTTCATGGGGCAGGAGGGCCACGTTCAGCATGCAAATGCAACGCAGCTCCGGCCACGGCCAGCTCTCTCCCGTTTTAGTTACTTAATTAAGAGTTTGGATTAAACAAGTGGGAGAATGAGGGGCAGTGAGTATCAAAATTAGTGGAGATGTTGGCCCATTGGCTGTAGATCACATTTGTAACACAAATCAGTGACTTGTTGATTTTTAAGCGGCAATGATGATTCACAATCTTTGAAGCGAGTCGATCTAGCATAGGATCTGCTGAGAGTCCTTCGCGTCGCTCTCGAGGAGGCCCCAGCGTACCTAGCGCCGCCGCCGCCTCCCCCTTTCGTTCCTCTCCTTTCGCTTCGCCATCGGTCGGGCGTCGGCTGCCGCAAAGCTCCAGCATGTGGCCGGCGGCGGCCTTCTTCGCGGATGCTTCCGGGACCGCCTCGACGGCCATGGCAAGATCGGCGAGGCTGAGATGAAAGATGGGCGGCGGCGGCGTGGGCGGCGTGGTGGCTCGGCGGCTTCGGTGATCGGTCTCTGCTTAGCGCCCTCGCGCGCCGCTTCGCTTCGGGTTGGTGGCGGTCTGCTGCGGGTCCCATGGCGACAATTTGCTCTCTGGCGGCGCGGCAATTTGGTGGCAAGACGGCGAGTTAAGCGGCTTACGGCTGGCGGCCTCGCTTCGATCAACAGTGGGTCGAGCTAAGCGGTGCGGCGGCTCTATCTCGCTTCGTCTGGCTCGGCTTCCGCGATTCAGATCTGGTGCGGCTCGGTGTAGCCTTCCCGTGGCGGCTTTGGTATCTCCGGCCCACCGAGGCAAGGCTTGGGCGAGTCGCGATCTGGTCGAGCCACCCTTGCCTCCGGCTTTGCGATGTGGGCTCCTGCCGTCGGGCTGGCCGGCTCTGCGAGATGGTGGCGATGGCGTGGCGGCTCTTGGACTCGGGCGGCGGCCCGGGTGTGGTGGTGGCGGCCGGCCGGGAGGTGGTCGCGAATCTGGTCGCGGTGGATCGTGGGATCCGTGGCTAGAGTGAGGTCGGCCTCGGCGAGGTGGTGGTTTGTGGGCGGCGGTCGGTGGTGGCGGTGGTGGCACATCTCCGGAGAAATCCTTGCTCCGGTCTTCACCGGAGCGGCGACAGCGGCGCTGCGGTGCCGCGATCTTTCTTAGAAGCGTCGTCGTGGAGGTGCCTTCTCCCATGGCTTGGGCTCGGAGAAACCTCGAGATCCATTGGATCGGGCGATGGAAGCGTCTTCGCGTCTTTCTCCTCGTTGGGGCATCGTCTCGGGCCGGCGACGGCGAGAGGCGGAGGATGATGGCATCTTCGCCGTCGATGGCGGCATCTTCGCCGCGTGGTTTCTTGGCGGGCGCTGGTTTCTGTTTGGCAGCGGTGTTGGCGTCGAGAGGAGCTTAGGTGTGGCGTGGTCTTGATGGTCGGTTCTTCCGGCGTGTCCGAGGTGCTCTTTAGAACGCAGTCGGCGCAAGTCATGCATATTTCCCTTGTGTTGCTTGTCATCAATGTCGGAGCTGTCGGTTGCTTGCGAGTGTGGCCTTCCGTTGGCATGTGCCGTCGTGGCTTCTATTCCATGTCGGTGGCCAGGTTGGCCGGTGGTGCCCATGTCATGTGGGTTGTGTTGTATCGGTTTTAGCCGGTTTCCGTGAATTAACGAGCGATTCTCTTCTTCTTAATCAATGAAAATGGCAAGTCTTTTGCCTCGTTTCAAAAAAAAAAGTCTAGCATAGCAAACACACACATTACAGTATGAATGTCGGTTCTTATTTTTATACTGCCGAATCGTCATTTGCACGTTAAAACTTACTCTCATATATCGTATATACACAATTGCGAAGTAACCACCAACCACTTGTCGAAGGAGCAAGAAATGGATCATCCATCATCTGATCACCTCTACGTGAAAACCTAATTATCTTTTCTTCTACGTATGTCGCAGTATATGCCTAGCTAGCTAGCCGGCTAGGTGACGATGTAGGTGTTGACACCTGTTTTTGGCAAGATACAGATTGTAATGAAGATGGTCTCGAGTGAATGGGCCTTCAGCATGAAAAGATTCACGTCGCCGAGTGGAACAACTTTGATGTTTCGGTTATATTCATTCGACTTTATCTTACGGACCGAAACTATACTCCGAGTGGCATAATTCAATGTTCCGAGTGATTTTTGGCCGATCATGCCTTGAAGACAACCTCGGATGAAGGAGTATTCTAAAGGAATTGTCTTCGTCTCGTCGAGAAAATCGATTTTGATATATAAATCATCTCAATCCGAGTTCATATGCAAAAGTTAGAGGCAATACAATGAGGCGAAGTCGAAGTGGAAATCTGGCGCAAAGTATCGGACGCCATGTCGATGGGTCGCATATGACAATTAGGCCCTTAAGAAGTCCTTGAATAGAAATACCATCAACACGAAAAAGTTTAGTCTCGTCGAGCCGATCGATTTTCATATAAAATTCGTCTCAATCCGAGGTCGTATGTAACTGGAGAGGCAAATCAAGATCAGGCTATGTTTTTGGTCGAGTGAAAACTCACGGTCGAGTGAAAACCTACCGATCGAGTCACCGGTCAGTGAAAACCTACCGATCGAGTCACGGTCGAGTGAAAACCTACCGATCGAGTCAAAGGTCGAGTGAAAACCTACCGATCGAGTAAAGGTCGAGTGAAAACCTCTTGATCGAGTAAAGGTCAAAACTTACCGGTCGAGTAAAGGTCGAGTGAAAACTTATCGATCGAGTAAGAGATTGTCTTCCGAATGAAAATGTGGTCATCATCCGAGTGAAAGATTGTCTTCCGAGTGAAAATGTAGTCATCCGAGTGAAAAGGTCGGTCGGTGAAAGACTCTAATATCCGAGTGGATGAGCTCAAATCAAGTGAAACCGAACATGTGCGAAAGTTTATCAAGATGACCTCGGATGAAGAAGTGTTCAATCTGAAGTTGTGCATATCATCAAGGCGGTAAACTTTGGTTTTGGAGTCATCATCATCGAGATAGTATATGGCTGTAAGTTCACTACGAGACTTGGACAATCCGATCAGATTACATGACCGAGTCCATTGGAAGGTAAAGACGACCTCGAAAAGTATTCAAGATGGCCTTATTTGAAAAAGTGATCAACATGAGAGTTGTTTGTATCGTCGAGGCGCACAAGTTTGATATTTGGGCCATCTTGATCGGAGGTCATATGGAGGCTCGGCGGCCTGCACAAGGAGGAAGACGAAGTTGGGCGATTCGGTGAATCCGAGTTGGAATAGAACTAGGACTCTAGGACGCGAATTGATGTAATTTTTCTTGTAAGGAAAGCCTAGATGAATCCTTTACTTGTGCGGAAGTCCAGCCGCCTCTTATATATGTTGGGGTGACCGATTGAACAACACACAATCGAACAAATCAATATACTACTTTTTCTGTCTACTTTTTATCTCTCCACCGTTTTCTATCTCGTTCTTATTTGTTCTTCGTGTTTGAGAGCTGCGAATCCCGAAACTCTAGGGCGGCGAATCGACCTAGGGCAGCCCATGGCGCCGCAATCCTGACGGGTCCCTCCCGGTCTTGTGAGGTTTGGTCTGCAAAAGCACCCGCCGACTGTCTTGCGTATCGCGCTGTCGGTCGGGTCTCCTTCGACGTGAGCTGCGGTGCATCACCCCCGGCGTCGAGGGTACACGTGACGTGTTCGTGTGTCAACAGTAGGCATGATTTTATGGATGGAACAACCGGACACCCGCCAACATACTTAGATTTTATGGATGGAACAACCAGCAGTAACTAAAACAGGAGAAACGCCATGCGCTTTGGCGTTTTGGCCCGGCCAGCAACGCCAACATACTTGGCGTTTCCATATGAAGCTAAAACGCTAGCTAGTTTGGCGTTTGAATGTGGAGTGAAGCGCGAGACACCTCGGCGTTTTATATGGAGAAAAACGCCACGGTACGTGGCGTTCTTAAAAGGTCGGATCGTGAAATCTTTCGTATCGAGTTCGTTTTGTGGCGAATTCTTTGAAAAGGTCAGAATAGTGATTTCGTCCCAGAGGAGAAGGGGTACAGTTATGGCGACATGGGGTGAGACCACTGTTCCCTACCACGAGAACGTCACGCACGCACGTACGAGTCCATCTCACCATCCCATCCCCTAGCAAAAGGGGCGAAAGCCATTTTCGACGCCCGGCCCCGTGCTAGCACGAAAGAGATAGAGTTCCATTGTTGCACACCGCCGCACGCCTGTCAATCTCAATTAAATTAAGGAGTCCTAAAAACAAGGTCAAATTGGCAGCCATACACACCAGCTAGTAGTAGTACTCCCTCCGTTTCTTTTTAGTCTGCATATAAGGTTTGGTGAAGTCGAAACTGCGTAGTTTACTAACTTTATAGAAAACTATCAACATTCACAATATGAAATCAACATTTTCAGATGCACCGTGGAATGTATTTTCATATTATATAGTTTAAATATTGTAGATGTTCATATTTTTTAATATAAATTTGGTCAAACTTTGTGTAGTTTGACTTTGACCAAAACTTATACGCGGAGTAAAAAGAAACGGAGGGAGTACATACTAGCGGCCTCCCAACTACTGCACGTGTAAAGGCGGTGGATTCCGGCTTCCACGGGACGGATCGGGTTCGAGATCTTTCTTTCCAACGCCCGGAAGAGAAGAATAGGGTTCGAGTCCACACGTCGCGGCCAGCTTTGCCGCCCACTCACGGCTCATCTCATCATTATTAACTCCATCCTCTGGTTACCTTTCCGGATCGATCAATCAGCGGACTGGTTCGTTCTTCTCCTTCTTCTTTATCCTTCCCACATGTGGACAAGAGGACAAGAATAGTCGCTCAAAAGAGAGTCAGGAGTAATCACATCCTACTGTCTCTTTTTAACACTTCTACGAGCTCAGCTAATCCATTGCTCGGTACAGTACGTGTTATGACAAGGCTCGATCAAGTGAGCAGGCCAACAGAATGCTACAAAAAGGGCACTACTGTAAATTGCAATGTGTAGTAGAGCCAGCGGCAGAACGAGTACTACATGGTCTAACACTTACTGTATGATCTAAGAGTTCTATAGCGTGATACGTATCTGAGATATCTCCTGGGGAGAGAAAACGAGACCATGTAGTTTTCTTTTTTGTTCGGATTTTGTGCTCCGTATGCTTTCCTATCACAATTTGACGTCACGCCAAGGCCATGAAGGGGTGTGGCTGCCTCGTCGGGATCGAGCTTGGCCTTGTGTTTGTTTGCCGTTATTTGTGTTGTTGGGAGAAATTAAGCAGCAGTACTAGCAGTTCTTAGTGGATGTACGTACGTACAACACTTGTGGCCACACCCATCGCCCTAGCTAGCTAATTCAAAAGACTAGCAGCATATACATCGAAGAAGAAAACATCGACATAGCATACTGCTCTTCCGAGAATCAATGAGCATGAACATGCTCGCTCCATCATTATCCACCACCCATGTCCTAACTCCTAAGTAACGGCAAGTTTGGACGGGAAACGACAAGGAAGGGAATGCAAATTAACGAGCAGCTCAATATTGGCTCATGTGCCGCCCGAGATGGAGCTGGAGATTACCTGATTCGACCCGGCGCCCCTTCGCCTCGAAGAATCGCCTGCTCTGCTGCTCCGGTGATCAAGAGCAGGGCAGCCTCCTCCCCTGCTTTTGCTTCTCTGGTGGCAAAGGAGGCTGGCGGAGATGGAAGAGTAGGAGACCCGCAACCAGAAGGCGCGGGGCGCACGGAAGCCTGTGGAGAAAGCGGAGGGAGGGAGGGAGGGAGGGAGAAGAAGGCGGCACAAGTCAGGTGGCGGTATAAAAGAAAGAGACGCTAGAGACGATGGCGAGATCCAGAGCTGCGCCCATTGGCTGCCGCGGCTTCCCTCGCTTAATATATGTACTACATCAAATGGCCGATGCAAAGAAAATATACGAGAGATTGGATACCTTCTCTGCCTTCCGATGCACTCGATCGCGGCTTTATCCGGGGTCGGCTCATCGGTGTTCCCAATCATGGCGCGGACGTGGGATCTTGCTGCCTGCCTATGCTACGCTGCGCTGCTCGGGAACGTGTCCCTCGTGGCGCCGCCGGGGCCCGCGGCCAGCGCGGACGCGAGGGACGACTGCACCGGCACCCTGACCTGTCTGTGATCTCTTTCTTTCGCTGTTTCTCGTCGGTGCCGTTCCTTCTTTTCTGACTTCATAATTATCTATCTGCAGTACTTTTCCTTCCGGCCTACGAGTAGTAGATTGGTCGGCTTGATCAGTTCATAGCTGCGACTGTGCTCGCCGACCACCGGTGCCGGGGCACCGTCGTCATAGGTACGTCGTGCATCACGGGGCGGGAACCCTCGTTGATAATTAACCCGACGGGTTGCATGCATCACGGGGCGGCCCTATTGTCAAATTAAGCCTTGATAGAGACGACTCTTTTGTAGCAAGAGAGAAGATTCAAGAAAGCAGCTAGAGGGATCTGCAAAGGTCAGAGAAACGGTGTGAATTTGCCTGACTTACGAGGTAATCCCAAAGTACCGGTCGCCGTAATGTCATATCATTATCGCAGGGAGGGAGAGACCCGAGCAACTTGCATCCCTCTAAGATTAATTCTACCAAGGTCGTTATATTAACAATCTCCTTAACATGTATGAAACGTGCTTTAAAATAGGTT
The DNA here is from genome assembly GCA_021437245.1 of Aegilops speltoides. Lineage (NCBI taxonomy): Eukaryota > Viridiplantae > Streptophyta > Magnoliopsida > Poales > Poaceae > Aegilops > Aegilops speltoides. The sequence continues at coordinate 369,380,595 of CM038142.1, forward strand.
ACGATAACTGCCACACGTGTGGCGGGAAAGGAGACGCACGACACCTCTATAATGTAAATAGATTGCCACGTCATCGCATGCATGCATGCAAGAATCTTTTTGGGTTTTCAGTTTTTAAAATGTTTTATCTCTTAAATGCAAAATCCGATTGAAGATCTGGTTTCACCATTAAATCCCTCGCGACGAGATTTTCAAAACTAGATCTCATATCGATATATTTTGGCGAAATTTTTTTTTTAGTTAAAAGTTGCCATGTCTATTGCGCATGAATTGCCATGATATTTACACTGAAGTTGACATGATATGTTTCAACTATTTTCTTTTATATTTAAAAGCAATTTTAACATATTATAAACCAAAGAATTAAGAAACTAGACTTGCCATGCACCATAAACTAAAATTGCCACGATACATGCACTTAAAATTGCCATGGTTCAATAAAAAAATATTTTTATGGTCAAAGTACTGAAATTGTCATCATAAAAAAACTAAAATTGCCATGATCTACAAACTAAAATTGCCACATGGCAATTTTAGTTTAAGCACTATGACAACTATAGTGTAAACATCATGGCAACTTCTGGGCAAAAAAAAATTTCGTCGAAACATATCAACATGGGGTCTAGTTTTGAATATCTCGTCGAGACGAATTTAATGGTGAAAACAGATTTTTAGTTCACTTTTTAATTTAGGAGATAAAACACTTTTAAGCAAAAATCAAAAAGATTTCTGTTGATGTCATGTATTCATACGTGGCAAAATGAGTGGTGGTGGAGGCGTGTGGGCGATCTGCAAACGCCCACACGTGTGGGCGTTGACATTTCCGTTAAAATATTATAAACGTCGTCAAGGCGATGAAAAAAATATAGAATCGTTACTAAGCGAAGCCTTTTTTTATTTCCCCGTGAAATGCGTTTGTCATTGGCTACAAGACCTCTTCCTTCTCCATCTCAATGATAAAAATTTCTACTAGATTTCAACATGAATTTCAGCAAGGATTTCAACTTGAAATGCAATTAGAATTTAAACAATCATTTAAGCTCGATTATTTGCTACAATTTAAGCTATGGGCTCTTCCTTTTTTTTAGAAAAGAAGGATGGCCCCCGGCCTCTGCATCTGGGCGATGCATGCGGTCACTTTATTAATTATTCTCACAAGACCTTATAAAGTCATACAACAATAAGACTGAAGACCCCGTCTAAGCAACAACTGTCGCTGCACCTATCCAATTGATGAAGGGGCGCTGATAGTCTGGGCATAATACCAAACAGAAATTTCAGCCAAACCTAAACATCTAAGACCTGAGGTCCCAACCAGACGCCTACGGTATGGGGCACCTACCGATCCGGCGCTCCTTAACGGGATGCTGCGGGTATGAGGTCAGCCGCATGACCACCGCCACGAGTCCATCTTCAAAGTTGTCTTGTTGCATCTATCGTGCAGTCTCTCCGCCATCAGCGCCACCACGACGCCAGACGGCGTCGTCCTCTTCTGTGAGTCCATCCTCCCACATCGAACTCCGAATCGCACTATGCCACGCCGTCCGATCCGTCGCCATCAATGTATGGATGAAGCACCGCTCCACCAAAAAGCCGTCCATTGTTCATGGCCGAGTGCACCTCAAGAATGCCCCCAAGGGGATTCGACACATGATTGCATGACATCCGATCGGTGATCTAGGGTTTTCCGGAGGTATTGAGTGGAGTTGGGAGCTTCCCTCGATGATGCCTTCATGAAGGAAAGCGATGATAAGGGCATCATCATCACCCGCTCCGGCCATCGACCAAAGATCAAGTTTTCATCCAGATCCATCCCAAGAAATCCACCCAACAGCCTGTGCACCATCTCGACCGCCTTCAAAGCCCCAGATCCAGCCGCCTAGATCCGGCGACCAACCGCGACAACGATGCCGCGTGGGATCCCCTGGCGCACCGACCCTTTGCTGAGTGTGCCACCTGGAACCTAGGAGGAGGGCTCCCACCCGCCTCGCCAAGCCGCGAGCGCCGAGAAGGATCCGCGCGCTCACCGTCTCGATCGAACCAATCCATAGCAGATCGCCATCACAGATCCGCCTTGGGCGGGGCGCACCATGCCATGCCGCTGGAAGCCCGAAGCTTCCGGCCGCTACCCTCGAGGCGTAGCCGGGATCGAGCAGAACTTTTTGCGCCGCCACGGCCAAGTTCCGCCGCCGTCGGCCGGCCAAGCCGCCGATCCTTTGCATGATCATCGAGCACACCAGCCGGCCGACCAACTCCGACGAAGAAGAAGGCCACCACCACCAAGCCTAGAGCCGGCGCTCGAGACATCCTCGTGTTGCGAGATCAAGTCCAGAGAAGCGATTCCCGACGGCGGTGAGATCGGTAGCACAATGAATTAGCCCGACGTGAGTCAAGGCCAGATCCGCCGTTGCTGGTGCCGTCCTCCCCCGCCGCCGCCGCACCACTTCCATGTTGCCGCTGATCTGACCGGAGAGGGGCGCCGCCTCCCAACCAGATCGAGATCCGAGGAGAAACCACCGCCGCCGCCACGCCACATGGGCTTTGCCATGTGACGCCACTATGGGCTCTTCCTCCATTTGGAAGTGACCTCGCAGGTTAGGGAGGCTTCGGATGCCATGACTCACAACAAAAAACGACACATCCGTGACATTTTGGGCCGAACGAAAAAAAATCCGTCATACATGTGACACTTCTATGACGATAATTGTGACAAAACCCGGTATCATCATAGATGTGGTAGGCTCCTACTTCTATGACAAAAATCATGATGAAAATGGTCTTTTTCGTCCCAGGCGGGCGGAGACCTTGTTGCATGACATTCTTTGGGCCGTCCATGGCGGAAAAACCGTGGTAGAAGCGAGGCGAGGAAAATTTTGGAGAGTTCCGGTTACGGTGGGAGGTCGGGGCGGCGATGTGCGTTTCTCTCGACACGTCTGCTGCGTGTGTGCGAGTGTTGGCTCTAAATGAACCCGGCGGCGTTTGGGCTCAACCCGAACGGCGACACCTGCGAACTCTGCGTTCATCGAACCCGAAGCGATCGATCGATGGTCGTTAATCGAACCCGATCGAGTGATTCGCCGCTCTGCGCTAACTAAAGCCGATCGATTGGATGAGCGATGGCGTTGCGGGGAGGGGGTTGGATGAGCGATGGCGGTGGCGTTACCTCTCGGATGAACAGGACCCGTGGTGTGGTGGAGGCTGGATGAGCGATAGAAGGTGGAGGGGTGCCCGTGGAGGGGTGGTTGAACATGACCCCGTGGTGTGGAGGGCTGGATGAACAGTAGATGGTGGAGGGATGGTTGAACAGTAGCCGGTGGAGTAGCGCGCGGTGGAGGCTGGATGAACAGGAACCCGTGGAGGTTGCAGGAGGTCGACGGTAGCCCGTGGAGGCTGGAGGAGGTCGAGGATGGAGATGAACAATATCTCGTGGAGTCCCGTTTTGCGCTACGCCACACCCCTCCCGATGAACAGGACCCCGTTTGACCGTGGCGCTCCAACACAAGTCCGTTTCGTCCGTTTTGCGATCGCCACACCTCTCGATCAGCGGGACCCCGTCTCGGCCGTAGGAGGTCCGTTTCCTCCGCTTTTGCGATACGCCACACCCTCCCGATCAACGGGACCCCGTTTCGACCGTAGGAGGTCCGTTTCCTCCGCTTTTGCGGACGCGGACCCTCCCGATGAACGGGACCTGTTCAGAGCGGAGGTCTGTTTCCTCCGTTGTCTTGACGCGAGCCTCGTTCCATCGTCTGTTTCGTCCAAGCCTCCCGATGAACACAACCACGTATTCCGTTCCGACCCGGCGGTTGGCTCCCCATGAACACGATGGCGATGTTGTTTCTCGTTCGACCCAACCATGTGCGTATGCGCGAGTAGGCGTCGAGACCTGCCCGTATGTACGCGTGGCGTATTTTCTTTCTTGCACCTCGGCGTTATGCGTGCGTGTACATGCTACGTCGGCGCCTCTAATACGACACATGCGGCGCCTCTACTACGACACGTCGGCGCCTCTACTACGACGCGTGCGGCGCCTCTACATCGACCGGTATGTACGTACATGTTCGCGACGAACGACAACGCTAATGCGCTTCGACCGGTGGGTCCCGTATCGAGCACTTCCTTACTGCGAAGGTGTAGTGATGGGTCCGGCGGTCGGGCGAATCGTTTTGTTTTTGGCGAGACGCACTTCCTTGCGTGTGAAGATGTAGTGGTGGGTCCCCGGTCGGGCGAATTTTATTTTTTGCGGACGCACTTCCTTGTGTGCGAAGATGTAGTGGTGCGTCCAGCGGTCGGGGTGAATCTTTTTGCGGACGCACTTCCTTGCGTATGAAGATGTAGTGGTGGGTCCCGGCGGTTAGAAATGTTTTTTTAGCGAAATCGGATGGCCCGTCCGGTGGGTCCCAACAGTCAGGTGGAGGAATCATTATTTTCCGCGTAATAAGGAGGCACTTCCTTGCTGCGGCCGTGGACCCAGCTGTCAGCGTCTCTACGCACAGTACTCTTCGATGGAAGTCGGTTGTTGACCACATTGACCACGCCGCGCCGAGAGCACCACGGTGGTGGACGACGGCGAGGCCTAGGAAGGGGACGACACGGAGGCAGGGAAGACTCGATAGTTGTTTCCCACACGGAGGGGAGTACGACTATATGAGGGTTTACTGGTTCGTCTGCCGTCGCCGAAGAATAATAGCAGGTGTGGGTGAGTAGAGGGATGGCTAGGCCAGCGATGGGAGTACGATGGGGCGGTGAGGCTGCTGTGGCAACCTGATGAGGGCATGAGGAGGAGGAAGGCGATCCCTTGGCGCTTGTTTGAGTGGCTGGAGCAGGAAGAGCAGAGATTAAAGAAGCACAACGGCCATTGGATGGACATCCAACAATGACTGCTTGTGCGTCAACCTTTTTTTTAGGAAAGCCTCAAATTTGTGGAAAACAGCATACATCCCATCTGCCATTATTTCTTATAATTTACAGCCCATTTGCTAATTCTTAAGGTTTTTTTGGAGCCCATATTCTTTTTGTTAGCATTACAGCCCATATTGTGGCCACGGTTAAAAATTATCTGAAATTTTGCATATTTGGTCTTGGTCCGAACTGTTTTTAATCCCGAAATTTCGACTCACATTCAAACTGATTTTAAAAATAAATGTATATCAATATAAAATGCAACAAATTCTCCATGCAAATTAATGTAATTTAAAATCTTGAAATGAAAAAAAAGCTATTTGAAACTAATTGCCGGTTTGATGTGTTTTAAAAATGTACATCGCATTTCTCATTACTGATGGGCCATTTTCTCGGCCAGCCGAATGAAAGCTCTCCTCGTCTTGAAAGATTTGCAACCCAACAGGCCTGACAAAGCGACTTACTTGGCAAATCACAAAAAAACTAGGTTGTGGCCGTGGACCCAGCTGTCAGCCTCTCCACGTACAGTACTCTTTCGATGGAAGTCGTTCCTTGACCACGTTGACCATGCCGCGTGGAGAGCACCATGGCGGTGGACGACGGCAAGGCCTAGGAAGGGGACGACGCGGAGCTGGGGAAGACGCGGCAGTGGAAGCTCGCGCGGAGAGGAGTATGAGGTTCCTTGGTTGGGCTGCGGTGTGAGGCTGCCGCCACCGAGGAACTGGCAATGGTGGGAATAGTAGAGGCGGTGAGGCCTCTGCAAAGACAACCAGCCACGGAGGCGGGAGCATGCGGCACGACCAAGCCTTTGCTTTGGTAATTTGGAGCAAGAAGACCAGAGGTTGAAGAGGCACTACTGACCGTTGGATGGACCTTTGTCACGGTCCTTTGGAGCTAGAATCGTTCATATTGACTAAGTTGACAAAGCCCTTCGTCCCGTCAACTTAGTAGGCCCTAAGTCAGCCTCCCACCAAGGTGGGTCCCGACTAGCAGGGGACTATTCATTTTTGTGCGTAATAAGGAGGCACTTCCGATGGGTCCGAGTGACAATGGGGGAATTTTTTTCGCGAAATCGGTGGCCGTCCGGTGGGTCCCAACGATCCGGGAAGCGATTTTTTCGCAAAATCTTGGTTGCTGTCGGTGGGTCCCTATTTGTCGGTGGAGGAATAATTATTTTGCGGCGTAATAAGGAGGCACTTCCTTGCGGCTGTCATGGACCCGCTATCGGCCTCTCCACGTCTGATACTCTTCCGATGGAAGTCGGTCGTTGACCACATTGACCATGCCGCGCCGAGAGCACCACGGTGGTGGGCGGCGAGGCCTAGGAAGGGATGACGCGGGCGGGCAAGACGCAGCGATGGATGCCCATGCGGAGAGGAGTATGAGCGTTCACTGGTTCGGCTGCGGTGTGAGGCTACCGTTCTTGCTGAGAATAACGAGGGGTGTGGGTGAGTGGAGGGATGGACTTGCGGTGGTGGGAGTAGTATGGGGCGGTGAGGCCTCATGATGCCACCGCCCCTGAAGCGAGGAGCGGTGACACGACCGTGTTGCTTTGTCTTGGTGGAGCAAGAAGACCAGAGGTTGAAGAAGCACTATGGTCGTTGGATGGACATCATAAGGTCACTGGAGTATTGACTATGTTGACAAAGCCCTCCGTCCCCGTCAACTTAGTAGGCCCACAAGTCAGCCCAACAATATGGTGGGTCCCAGCTAGCAGGGGGTATTCATTTTTTTGGGCGTAATAAGGAGGAACTTCCTTGCGTGCGAAGATATAGCTGGTGGGTCAAACCTGTCAGCGGGGGGAACGTTTTTTCGCGAAATATAGAGGCCCTTCCTGTGGGTCCTAGCTATCGGTGGAGGAATCATTATTTTGCGCGTAATAAGGAGGCATTTCCTTGCGTGCGGCCGTGGACCCAGCTGTCAGCCTCTCCACATATAGTCCACTTCCGATGGATGTCATTCATTGACCACGTTGACCAGGCCGCACCGAGAGCACCAGGGCGGTGGACGACGGCGAGGCCTAGGAAGGGAACGACACGGAGCCAGGGAATACTCGGCAGTTGTTTCCCATGCGGAGGAGTACGAGGGTTTACGGGTTCATCTACCGTCGCCAGAGAATAACAACATGTGTGGGTGAGTAGAGGGATGTCTAGGCCAGCAATGGGAGTATGGTGGGGCCGTGAGGACTCTTGTGGCAACATAGCCGGCCAGGGAGGAGGAGGGAGCGAGCAGATCCATTGGCGCTTGTTTGAGCGGCTGGAGCATGAAGAGCAGAGATTGAAGAAGCATGATAGCCATTGAATGGACATCAACAGTCACTGCTCTCATGTGTTGACTAAGTTGATAGGCCGTTGCGTGTGCGTCAACCTTTTTTTTATGAAAGCATACGCGTCAACCTGTAGTAGGCGCACAAGTCAGCCTGAAATCTGTGGAAAACAGCATACAACCCATCTGCCATTATTTCTAATAATGTACAGCCCATTTGCTAATTCTTAAAAAAAATTGGAGCCCATCTTCTTTTTGTTAGCATTACACCCCATATTGTGGCCACGGTTAAAAAGTATACAAAATTTTGCATATTACGGTGCGGTCAACTGTTTTTAATCCAGAAATATCGATTCACATTCAAACTCTTTGAAAAATAATTTATATAAATATAAAATCCAAATAATTGTCCACGCATAAAAATCAATGGAATTTAAGATCTTGTAATGAAAAAAAATTGAAACTAATTCCCGGTTTGATGTGTTTTAAAAATGTACAGCCCATTTCTGGGCAAACCAAATGAAACTCTCCTCGTCTTGAAAGATTTGCAGCCCAGCAGGGCAGATAAAGCAAATAGGCCTTGTTTGGGTATTTCTTTTAAAAAATAGAACTGGGCTAGCCATTTTCAGCAAGAAAAAACACAACTGGGCTCGTGATGTGGTAAACATAAATAAAACCACAGCTAGGCAGGCCCTGACCCCATACAGCCCGTTGTTACCACGATCCGTCGCTAAAACTAGTATAAATAACAACCGCTTGTTCCTAAAAAAAGCTGCGTGACTTCTTTGGGTCCTCGTGTCACCGCTCGTGAGTGTAATTCTCTCGTTTATTGACTACATTGACAATGGCGTGAGCCCCGGATGTCCAACCATTAGGAGGAACCATATTTTTGGGCTTGTACTATAGAGGCACTTGCTTGCGTCTTGCCATGACGCTGGTGGGTCCCTCATCGTCATCCTCTCCACGTCTGATCATCTCCTTGTTCCTCTCGGTTGTTGACGGCGTTGACAACGCAAGAGGCGGTGCACAGCGCACGGCGAAGCGAACCAAGGCCGCAAAGGCGGAGGGCAGCAGCGAGGCCTTGGACGGAACGAACAAGAGCCGTTGAAGATCGCCGGTCGATCGCGAGCGGAGAATCTGAGGTTGGTGGTTGGTAGCGGAGTGCGTGTTAGGGGCTGGCGTCGCGGAGAATAACGGGGCGTGTGGGAGAATAGAGGAGGGATGGCCAATGTTGGAGAATGCGTGCGGTAGGGCGGCAAAGGCGCATCCACCATGGGAGGCGGGGAGGCGGCGGAGCCGACGGGTGGTTTGGTTTGGCGCGGTGGAGGAAGAAGAAGACAAGAGATAGAAGATACACGACGGATGTTGGATGTCAATCCAACGGTGGTAAGCGTAATCGTTTGTTGGTGGCTAGTAAGTCGACACCACCTTGGATAGGCTATTTCCTCGCGGGTTCCAAATGTCGAATCCAAATCTGTCATGGTCATGTAGCCTTTCCTATGAAAATTTACAGCCCATTGATGTGCTAGTTGAAATAAGTTTGTGGGTCTTTGGTGGGGCTAATCACTTGGCTTCAGAATGCACAAATGAGCTCAAGCAGCCAAGTAGAGTGATGTTATTTCCTTGGTTGGGATTTGTTACAATATTTCACTCTAAATTAAGCGAATGGCAAGCCATTTGCCTTGTTTCAAAGAAAATATGATAGTCACAGCCGAGTTGAAAAGGGCAGAACATCTAACTCCACTTACAAACTATACAAAAGCACGAGGTTAATTGTTCATCGATTTATAAAAAACCAGATTGAAAAGGGCGACAACATCTAACTCTAGCCTTTTTTTGGCGATCACGATCAAATGGATCGGTCAGTCCATAGAATGAACATCTGGGTCGTAAAATTTATTGGATTATGACCACAATATGTTGTAAATAGAAGCCCGGCATGTTCGTAAGCTCTTTTGCCCACCGAAACTCCTTTTTTGCTCTTGACATACCCATCCGTCAAAACCATGTCATTGATGAACTTAAGCACGATGGACAATAGTAACCTCGCATTGATGGGAAGAATGTGACAAATCTTGTGTTTGCACGGTTGGCTACATATCGTTCTAGCGTTATTGTCTTCAATTGAATCTCATGAGAAGTGAGAAAATCCCGATGTTTACGAATCCACCGATTGGTTATAACTTTCTTACCCCGTCCTGTTGCCTAAATAGACATGAAGATTGAAAACAGTTAAGGTCTAAAAGAAGAGTGTCGAAAGAGCAACAACTGAACTGTTAATTCTAGTACACTATATGCGGGCTTCCAATGTGCGTGAAATTATCGCCTTTATATACAACTTCTCCAGACATGGAAAGCATTGCAGCAAGCAAATAATCTTGTTCAGATCAAAACTATTCATTTGGATATATAAGATCTTGACTGAATCCAGCACCATTGATAGGCCATCCATGGAGAAACTCTTCATTGAGCATAGAACATAATATTAGTACAAAATGTGTACTCCAAGATGATATATAAATTATGCGCAGAAATTTAAAATGCAACTTATGGTTACAAGTGTAGATGATAATATAAAGTACCTGAAGAACTGTGGAGCCAAACACCGTATTGAAATGAGCACAGAGATCATGTATTACACCCAAGGTCTCCAGTTTAGGCGCAAAGAGGACGGTTATTTGTAGCGGTGAATAACTAGAATCAAGGATCAACCTTTGAAGTGAAGGAGCATCTTGGATGATGAGCTGCCTTCCGTCAAAAGAAATTCCAATTCTTACAAGGTTAGGCAACTTTATTTGGAGACAACCGATTCTAACTGTGAAAACAAGCACCAAGCACTCCAGCGCAGGGCGATTGGAGTGGATGATGCTGTGCAATGAGGCTTCCGATATACGAACCCGCACAAGTGAAAGTTTCTTGAGAAATGGGAGTCGAAGGTTTAGTACAGTTATGCGGTAGGTAGCATAGTGCAAAGGTGGCGGTGTGGAGAGAGGAGAAAACCACGAGATGGACATCGGTCTTTGAGGCACAAGTTCATGGCGTTCGGTGGTATGTGATTTCGGGGAATAGTAGAACCCAAGCAGCTGTAGTTACGTGAATTGGGATTTCAGCCAAAGGCGTCCACCGTGCGGGGCATGGTATGCTTGCTCGAGTAGCATGACGGGATGCAGAGGCTTTGAGCGGAGCCACGGTGGGAGGAGATGATGGCTCGGGATTTCAAAATCATTGAAGAGAGATAGTGGCGACGATCGAGATTAAGAGCACGAGCGCCATAGAGGGCGCAACCAAATTGAGAGGACTTGGGTGCGGCAGCAATCTTTGGTGGGGAGAAGCGAGATGATCTCCCCAAGGACGGTGTCCGGGAGATCGCTGAAGCGGTCCACCCGAGATTCTACGGGTTCCTTGGATCCGGTGGGGGCGGGGTCGCCGCTTCTTCCTGTTGTCGGTGCGGATCTACAGCGTCGCCATCAAGGGAGCCTCATCTTCTTGGCGCTGGGGTCAGCCGACTCCATTTTCCTTGAGGGCGTCGCGTCGCGCTCACGGATTTGAGCAGAGTAACGAATGACAAGCCTAGTTGTAGTGCGAGCGAAGAAGAAGGGGAGCTGGGGGTTTTCTGTAGGAGTGAGGAAGAAGGGGAGCTGGGGTTTTCTGTAGGAGTGAGGTGAGGAATTTGGGGGTACGAGTGGAGCGAGCTGACGTGAGGTGGGTGGGAGCGAGGAGGAAGAAGAGCACCCAAGGTTTTTTGGGGGCGGTGTGCTGGGTGTGGGTAGCGCCTCTCATTCAGTAAATATATGGGCTTTTGAATTGATTTTACTATTTACTAGTGTGGATGGGCTGTTTTGTCTTGGGCCCAAAGAAACAATTACTACTAGTACAGTGGAGACACTCTACAGCTACCAAGAAAAAAATTACTACTAGTACAGTGGAGACACTCTACCGCTTCTGGCTCCTCCTAGGTCATTGAAACGTCTCCCTCTACTGAATGTCGTTATACTTTTGTTCACCGACATGCGGGTCATGCAGCACGCGGGCCCAAATGCCATCCACCAAATTAGAAGGCAATATGCAGGCGGAGAGTCACCCCGGTCGTAGCGTGGTAGTAACGAGCCGTCGTATCACAAAACCCCACCTCCCCGTAGTCTAAGTTTGACGGACGAAGCAACCATCATTTCACTCTTCGCTGAATCCCCTTCTCCCTCACCGTCTTCAAGAAAGGCAACATCGCATCTGCCATAGTTCTTCTCTCCAAACGAAGGGAAGGTAAGCGGATCCGTGATGTTGGTATATTTTCGTTCAGAGAAAAAAAAGAACTTTTGCAAAGCAGTAACCGATCATCACTCTCTTTTTTGTTTCATTGCCATTGCGATTGTGTTTTCCTTTCAGTGGTCTCCTAGTATTCTTCAGTTTCATGATGGACCAAGGAGAACCAGGCAAAGATCTGCCGATATTGGAGCAGACGCGGAGGCTGATCCCCACGAGACGAGAGCTCCAAGAAGATGGAGGCAACCACCGAGCCGACCCCCAGATCGCTCACGGCCACTCTTGAGATGGCAACGCCCGTTTGAGGTTACAACCCACGTGGCACCTGCAGAGCAGTTTTCCCCTTCAAGGATGTGTCCCCCCCCTCCGATTGGCTGCCCAAGGTGATTTCCTTCTTTGCCGATCTCAATTGTGGTTTTTCATCTAAGTATGTGGTGATTTTTTTTAGAAAAGGAAGTATGTGGTGATTAATAATGCAAAATTTTATTAGCTTCGATGCCATGCTATACATAGTGGTTTAAATAACTTGTGTTTCTTATACTGAAAAGTAATTCAGAATTTGTTTCTGTTTCAATTAGGGCCCTGATGCAGACAAGGATTGTGTGGTTGTACATGTCACTCGCTATGAGGCGGACGACCTAAATGTACGCATTGGGAAAACAGAGTTCTTAGGCTGTTGGATCCTGGAAGCCATTTGCGGTTATACCAATGAAGAGTTGTATTCCAGCCTTACTGTTGTCAGGCGTGTTGTCCAGGGTGTACTAAAGCACAAGAAGTTCAAAGCTACTCCTTCGTTTGTGAGGCATACTGTTCTTGTCAAGCTTACGCAGGAAGATGATGTGGCATGCCTCCACAAACAAGTTTATCAGTGGCAAGGCCACAAGGTTGTCTTCATGAAGTTTCACAGGATTGAGCTGCTGCGGGACGTCCTCGATGATGTTCATGGCAAGGTACGTCTTGTGTCCACCCCAAATTAGATCGAGGCATGAAATAGTTGCCCCAGCTAGTGTTTGATAGTAGTTTGGATTGTGTCTAATTATCCGAACCTTGCCTGTTATCGACCCCTCTGGGGCTAGTACTCTGTTTGAATCCGTCTATGGGAATTGCTGCTACTTTTGTATGCCCATGGATCATGTGAGAACCATCGTAATTGTTGCCGAAACAGATGCGTCCTCACTAGTTTTTTCATGAATATGGTATGGTAAGACATAAGTTGTCACGGTTTATCATACAAGCAGTGTGTGTTTTGATGAAATAGAGCACTCGTTTGAGAACCGTGCGCTGACGTATACATAAGTACTTGTAAACACTGTTGGTGCTACCCCACTTGTAAGCAGTTGTGCAAAACACGGCACATTGGCTCAGCTCGCTTCAACACTAGGCTATCGACCAGCTAACAATCAACAATCTCACATCGACATATAAGCAACTATGTATCTTGTTACAATGGTTCATGCAGTTAATTGAGGCCACAATGTAATAAATTCCAAACGTTCACATGCTACTCCAGCGCTCATGTGGAACACTCACATTAAACTCGTCTTCATAAAAAACTTGAAAAGCATAAGTTAAGCAATTTAATACATCTCAATGATTCATAGAACATAACAAACATATACTAGTTCACAGCAAAAGACAAAGTTGTGAGAAGGTTTACAAATCAGGAAAAAACAAGCAAGCCTTCTCTGAGTAAAGGGCCTCCCGACAGGCTTAGATTTCCTAGAGTTCACTCTGGTTTTTTCTTGTATCCACCATCCAGGGTTAGGTTCTCTCATTCCAGAATAACCAATTATAATTGTGGTCTCAGCTGGAATCTGAACTGAACCATGCGAGGTATCTTGACCAGTGAAATTCTTGTGCATTCCACTAAATTTAAGCACCGCTATTTGCGAAATAAGGCACCACAATGCCTCTTGTCCACTTTTGTCAAAAAACCGCCCGTGCAGCCGTGCAGCTAGTCCTCGGTCCATGGATGAACTCGTAGAAAGTGCATTCCGGACTAGGATGCGATTGTTTTTTTCGTCTCGTCCAGACCGCAATCGGAAGTAAAACATACGAATCAGCTTCTTTTAGATTGCGTTGGTCATTCTACCTTAGTTACTACCAATGTAGGGATACCTTGAAGACGGGAGGTTAGACGACGACAACAAGGGATGGCCATCTCATTTTGTGTAGTTGTACTAAAATTGAGGTGTGTGCTTTTGATTGCGCGGATAGAAACGATACGGAGACAGACATCCCGAAATGATATGGAGACAGACATCCCTATTTGCGCAAATACGAAATACGGTTATTTAAACAATGACATATATTACTACTTTTCCCCATTTCCTCTTAGAACCAAGTCCTAGATTCATGCTACAGCTTTCCCACTTTCTTCCCTATTTGAACAACGCTTTGAGTCGACTGTATGAACTAGCTTTACTTCTAATAATAGTAGAAGTCTAGGTGGCTTTGGAACAGCGGCCGGAAGTAGAAAAGGATCCACACGAAGGGAGCTGCGGCAGTAGAGCAAGGCAGGTTTCGAAGGAATATATACCTGAGGGTCGTCGGCATGTGGCAAAGACGGCGTCGGGAGGCCGCATCTTGGCCACAATATCACAGGGAGGAAGAAGGGGTCGGAGGCCCTCCCGAGCCGGCGCTCTCTTGGAGAGAACGACACGAACGCCGATCGAGACGCGCGGTCAGCTGTTGGTCTCCTCCCTCGCTGCCGACGACAGCATGAATGATGCACCTACACCCCTGCCCCGGTCGAGGTTGTCCGGTCGGATTTGTGACCAGCCGTGAGCTGAGAGAGACAGTGTGGCCATGTGGGGACCCCGACTCATAAGTCGTGATCACCGAATGCACGTGTACAGTGATCCCAGAGATCAATGCTCACTGAACACACAGAAGCTGAATAACAAGAGTCTTACATCCGTACATACCGTTTTACCCAAGTAGGACCATTATGGTCAAGTCTTGAGTGTATCTTCGCAGCGGAAATCTTCAATAACAACTTGGGCCCATGCCATTTGCCTTAACCCTACAGGCATTCTGACTGGGAAGCGTCCTAGATCGCATGTTTGTCACCGAAGTATTCTCCATCATATCTTGTTCTTTCATGCCTGGCCAATAAAATAACCAGTGGCAAGCCAATGAGTACTTTGAATGTACTCGCAAGCAACCCATGTTTTGGTTCAAGACACAACAATGCATGATATAGGTAAATGTTTGCAGAAAGCTAGTTTTGAGTGCAGTGACATGTTCAAGAACTTGTAAGACATGCATCAAGAGAATTCAAGTAACCATGAGGACAGGTTACAGATATCAACATAAATAGAGTGGGCACCAACCTATCTAACATAAATAGAGTGGGCACCAACCCATCTAACATAAATAGAGTGGGCACCAACCCATCTCAATCATGTCAAGTCCCTTGACTTGACCCAAGTCATTTTATCAACACACACACTTGGTTTGTAAACAAGTGGACGTAGCCCAAGAGCGGTTACCCAACTGTCCTTGATTGTGGACACGGCTATTCGAATAGTTTTACACTCTGCAGAAGTTGCACACTGTACCCACAAGATTCGAAGAACTTCCGTGTCAGCCACGACCCGTGGTACCTCAAGTACCCGGGGTAAGCACCCGATCACTACCTTTCCCTAGACGACACTAACATGGGGTCCACTCGATTGGTAGTAACCCTCGTGCCCAACATTTCACATAACATTTTCGTGGAGCCTTGCTCCCATATTTATCACATACCACTGGCACGGGGTACCAACGGTGTGTCCGGTGCCCCATAAAAATGGTCATGGCTGCCCTACCTGGCACGACCCCATCCCGAGAGAGCGCACCAACAACTCTCCCGTCACTAGTAATGCAGGCCCCAAGCTAGTATCGGTCTAGGTACTCAATAATGTCCTTTCCCATATAAGGGTAGAGTGGTTGCGCATGTAAGGTTGGAATAACGGTCGCAACTTCGACCAATCCGTTTTGAAAACAACACACACTTTCCTCGGTACACCACTTCGTCATCAAGTGGTTACCCATCTCATCATCGCCCTCGGGCATAAGTGGCACCCGACGGGGTTTTTGAAAAGTCCTTTGAAAAATACTTTGCCTCCTTCATCATGCACATACCCATCCCTTTTTGTGTAGCATCTACTTTAGCATCCTATCTACTCCCACCAGCATAACCCTCATAAGAAGGTAGGGCCATGCACAATGCAAGTATCAACGAGGAAGTAACCGAGGCAACCAACCCACGTGGTTCACCATCTCATCATGATTATGATGCAACAATAATAAAGAGCTATATGACATGCATAAAAAGGGTTTCATAGACATGGTCAAAGGGCTGCTTGCCTGTTTTAACAAAGTCTTCGAGGTTTTCAAATATCTCTGGTCCAACTCCGAGCATTGCGTGTACTTCGTCAACTATCGTTGGAAGCAACCATAATAAGCAACGCAACAAAGCAGGAAATAAAAGTGCTCTAAAAATATGAGTTGGCTTTTTATAGGATACCTCTGGTCATATGAGGGATGACCAAAGTGGTTTCATTGGGATTTGATGAATGGATATCTCTGAACATTTTGATAGGGTGGAATCAAGGGGTTTATAGATTTGCAAGAAGTGTACAGAAATATATTTTTGAAAAATGAGCAAAGGCACCCATTTAACAAAGGATGATTTTAGAAGCATCTAGGAATTGGTTTCACTGGATTTGGAGTTGAGATGATTTTCCTATGAATTTGCAAAGTTGTCAAATATGAAGAAATGGCTCATTATTTTGTGGGGTACAGAAAGTATTAATAAAAATGTTCATAAACTAAGTTATGAACTTAGATGCATCTAGGAATTTGAATCATGGCATTTGGATCAAAAATGGGCTCTCTGTGATTTTCTAAAGTTTATCACAGAAATAGGAAAAACAAGATTTGATAAATGTTTGTGAATAAAAAGTCTCTGGAAAAATGTGCATGTTGCACCAACTGGTAAATCATGATTTATGGAGTTACTGGAAATTTGAATCATCAAATTTGGAGTTAATTTGAATTGTTTATGGATTTTGAAGTTGGTGGAAAAGAATAAGGAAAAGGCTATACCACTTATTCTGCGCGCTGGGCGAGGGATAGCTGATGGGCCGGCCGGGTGGCCCAGCTGTGCGGGGCGCCCAGGCAACGTCGATGGCGCACTTTGGGAACGCGCCAACGGTGTGGAGGAGGCGGTAAGCAGCAGTACCCGCCTCCACTTAAATGACATGGCGGTGGCGGGCGCCGATCCATGGGCCCGCTGCAGTCGCCCGTCGCCTCGGTCGTCTCCTACCGCGCGACGCGGGGCTGAGGAGGGCGTGGCCGTGCACGGCCGATGCTCGCCCCGGCGGCTCAGGCCATCCCCGGTGGCGTTCCGGCCACCGGAGTGATCAGGGCGGGGGGGCGCACCCACTGGTCTGCTCCTCTTGCGCCGGGAAACGCTGTATCCGTGACAGTTTGGGTGACCGCGGAGGAGCTCGCCGGCCAGCATCGGCCTCGAGCACACGGCGTACGGGGGATAAAATGGCGGCGGAAGAGGCCCTAGCGGTGCATTGAGGGAGTACTGGAGTGGGTAGGGGGAAGAGAGAGAGGCCGAGGAACTCGTCCTTGCCCGAATCGAGGTGGAGGCCAGCGGCAGCACTCCGGCCATGGTGGGTGTTGGAGGGCGCGGGGAGAGGAGTGGGTCGGTCCAGGGGGTGCACGGGAGAGAGGGGGAGCAAATGGAGCAGAGAGGGAGGCCAGGGACTGCCTTAAGTAGGAGGGGGCGAGGTGCACCATGGACAGGGCGCTCGGCCTCCGCCGCAACGGCGCTGGCGACCGTTTAAGGGGGGGTGAGCGTGTCTGAGGCATACGTGGGAGTCGTCTAGGTCATGGGGGAGAGAGAGGAGAGGAAGGGCAGGGCTCTGGCGCTCGCGCGTGCGAGGCCGGGCATTGGCCGAGCCGGGCGGCTCCTGGCACGCGCGGCATGGGCAAGACAGAGGGGGAAAGGAGGGGGACAGCGCGGTGGCGTGTTGCGGACGTCGAGGCACGTCGACTGGCGTGCTTGGGCGGCCCGAGGTAGACGGAAGTGCGGCGGCAGGGCTCGGCTGCTCAGAAGCGTGCTCAGAAGCGTCTTTGGCGGCATCTGGCTTTTTCCACAGCACTAGCGCCCACTCTTGTCCGGTAGCTGAAAGGGGAGTAAACAATGTGGATATGGCATTGGATACCCCTGGGATCCTTTGGAGTGAGGAGGAGATTGAGAGAGAGAAATGGTGCTGTCGAGAGAGGGAAAAGAGCTTTTCACCCCCATAATCATGGCTCCTCGGGCGGGGAAAGATCAGGGGTTAGAGGAGGACCAGATGGTCTTTGTGGGAGAAAGATCAGCTCATGGAGATTAGTGGAAGTGGACAAAACATACATCTTTAGTTTCTGCCAGAAGGTGTTTGATGTAGGTTTGGGCAAGAAGCTGAGTCCCATTTGTCACGAGACTCCAAAGGATGAAATGGCACATATAATTAGGGTCTTCCACCAATCTTGAGTTCATTTGGGCAAAGTTGCCAATGCAACTTTTGTGAACCCTAGAAATTAGCAGAAATGAACTTGTGCAGATCCAGTTGAGTAAATCACTTCTCCTTGATGCACCACTTGGTGTAGTGTCATCATTTGAGGATATGAACATGTCCACAAAAGTTGAGATCAAAAGGAGAAAGTTTCCAATGTAGAGTTGTCCAAATTTGGTTCTGGACAGGAATGGCTTTGGGGCACTTTGATCAAGTTAACTTGTTCTCCAACCTGTGCCATTTGGTCTAGATGGTTTATTAGACCATTTGAGCATGTTCACAAGGTTTGAGAACATTTGAACATGTTTGGCAATGTAAAGTTGCTCAAACTTCAAAATGGACAGAAATGGTTTTGAGGGTATTTGATGATGTTATCTTGTTCTCCAAGACATGATACTTGGCAAGATCACCAAATATGTCATATGTGACATGATAGAATTTTCTTGGAACTTTTGGGGAATATTTCCTTTGTAAATATTTCAAAAGCTTGAAATATCCAGAAAGGGTTTTTGAGGTATTTGACCAATATTTTGAACATGACCATGTGTTGAAACTCTTATATATGGACAATATATGTCCTATGAGTTTCCCTAAATTTTGTCAAATATTTTTGAAACAAAAAATAGTAATTTTTCCCTATTAAAGACCATTTCTGGCTTTAAGAAAAAGCTTTTAAATAAAATAGGAAAATAACTTTTAAAATTATATTTTTATGGTTTCTGGGTATCCTATATCTAATAGGAGTCAAATATATTTTTGGAAAGATTTTTACTGCCCTTAATTAAGTACTTGCAGTGCAAACCTCAATTCAGGGGTTTTTGAAAAACTAATTTTTGAAAATACTGTTTGGCCAAATTATTTTTGCAAGAAATTATTTTTATGTCCTATACACATGGCATGATCATTGGTTCAAGAGTTTGGAGCAAGGAGATGAAGTATAGGAGTTGGAGGATTTATTTTATTTTTAGAGCACTTGCAAACAGGAGACAAAAACCAATCAAGGCAAGGTCCAAAACACTCAAAAGTTTTTGTCAAACCACATTTTATCATGATTGTTAGCTTAAGTGTAGTGGAATGAAAATCAGGGTGTGACAGACCTACCCCCCTTACAAGAATCTCGTCCCCGAGATTCCCAAACTAGGCGTGGAAAGGAATATGAAAACTGGATCCGGGGTAGTCTTCAAGTCCTCATGTTGCTTCTGCTTTCGTGTAGTGCTCCATTGAGCTTGAATTACTTGATGGTGTGGTTTCGTGTATGACGTCCTGCTAGATCCAGGTTGCCAAGGGGTTTCTTGCGGTGGTCATACTGGGCTAGGGGTCGATGGCTCGGTGGTTAATGCCCCCGTAGAGATCGGCAAGTTAGGAAGTTGGAAACACTTCTGGGGTTGTGATGCATGGAAAGCATTGTGCACATAAGGTAATTCAGGTGGCAGCTCCAGCTGGTAACTGTCTTCTCTTCGTCTTGTAATGATCTCAGAGGGGGTTGTTAAATCTTGGAGTGATCTCGAAAGGGGGCCGATGAATCTTGGTGTGGGTCTCCTTGTCATGGAAATGCTTGGTTCCTTAGAGAGAAGTGGCTTGCAGATACACTTGGTCTTCGACGTGGATGTTTACTTCTTGATGATGGTGGTAGGTGTAGTTCTTCCTCCTTTACATGGCGATCTTCAGATGTTCCCTAACCAGCTGAATGGTTCTTCTTTCGTCTTCGGGTAGGCAAGTATGTCATCAAAGAACGATGACGACCGGCTTGTTCGAGTACTCTGTGAAGAGTTGCCCACGTGGTGCATAGGGTATAGGTTGGGGTATCGGTGGTGGTCACGGTTGAGTATTGGTAGGGTCTTCTTGACCTAGAGTCAAGGCTCAAGGTCATGATCCGACCATGACGTGGCTTGTTAAGGCGTAAGGGTTTCAAGGATTCTAGTGTGCGAGTGAATGTTTATCATCCCATCCTTGAGCACAGTTTCTGAGATGCCAATACTTCTACCTAGTCTTCACCTCATATTACCAAAAGAATCAACTCGTATAGGTCAACTCCAATCATTACTCATGTTATTCATATCCTCATGGCTCCCGAGAGGAGGTCCAACAAAATCATATATGTCCACAATCCCCAAACTCATATGTATGGCTACCCCTAAAAATTCATGGGTAGAACATATAAGCTGCTAAGCTTCAATTAAACATGACAATCCAAGTGCTCAGCCCATTCTTCCAAGGTCCAAGGTAGTGCATCTCTATCCTAAGGAAACACGTCATAAGCCACTCCAAGATCTTGTTTCCTTCCTATGAATCAACTCCAATAGCCCATTAACTACACCAATCACTGCGTGATCTAGTAGTTCTTCAAATCCAATCTCTATGGTGTTCCACACGATCTTTTAATACCCTATAATCCATAAATACTGGGAAGGCTACCTTGCTATAGCCAATCCACCGATTTCCATTATCATGGCCAAGTAAACTCCAAGGTCAAGCTTATATAGAACCCTAAATAAACTCCGACAATTAGTCCAATCTCCTAGTTTATCGTCCACCGAGAAACATGGTATCATGATCGAGATCATCAGTATAAATCCAATTTACTCCGAACCATGTAGACATGCTCAGCATCTATATTCAACTAGAATCACCTATTTAAATCCAAATCTCATGTCCAACGAGAATTCCTACATGCTTCCCCAAAGTCATTATCATAATGTCAACTATCTCCTATCAATATCCCCTGGCTAAGTCAAATCCTTATACTTCCAAGAATTTCAGCTTGCGATCATAATTGTCCTATTAAATCCCATTTACTCGGGGGTAATGAAAGCTATGCTACTCTATAATCATGATCCCACCAAGTTCATCTACCAAGATCAAAGCCTCATAATCCACCAAATAGTCTCATATAATTCCTCAAGTCATTGCTATAAACTCATCAAGTCATTTCTCCTCTATTCCTATATCCTCTGATTGGTCTTCCCTATGGCATCGTCAGTTTTGGTGCTATCTTAGGAAGATAATGTGCTCGTTCACTATGTCCACTAGTTCCATAATGAACCCAGTGTTGTGCGAGGTTTACAGAGGCTTAACTGGTTCTCTTGCAATTCTGTAGGTTAAGCACATGGTTAAGGATTCAAGATGGGGTATCTTATGAAGCCTCGAAGGGTCTAGGAATGGGTTCCTAATCTTGAGGAGTAGACATAACGTTACTGGGTTGCACTTGGTCGAGGAGGCTGCAACAAAAGTCTCCAGTGCTGGTTGGTTGTCGAAGTAGAATCCATGGTGCATCTTGTCTTGCTGGTCTTCAGTTGAGGAGAGAGATGAGAGGGGGAAGTAGCATAGAGGAGGGGAACGCCTAAAGGGGGTTCTATAGTGCAAGTGCAAACAAACAAGTGCTAAAAAGGGCCAAACACAAACAACAAAATAAGGCAGGTGATATAGTCGCGTACTTGTTGCCTGGGACAAAAGGGCGAATGATATCAAAACATAAACAAATAAAAACAAGCAACACACAATCATGGTTCTATTCGAACTATCATACGGACTCGACTGCGCATAGGGGGTACACGAATCATCCTACCCTAGGGGTTCTCGGACTCAGTAGTCGTGCCTTGTGCCTCATGCAGTCTTCTGAGTTTTCCTCAGGTGTTGCTACGTCTCTTGTAGTTGTTTGATGAAACGATCCCGGTTGAGCTTGAAGAGTCTTCAACAACTTCTTGCCTATTGAAGTGATGGGGTGAAGGTGGCTCCTCGTAACTGGCTTTGACTGGGTCTTCTATTGTCTTCTTAATCACGACAATCCCTTTTTGTCTTCTAAGCCGTCGATGGTACCAGGTAGGTAATCCTTTATGCAATGACATTATCAAGGCGTAATAGAGGAACATCATGTCGGTTACGTTGATGACAACATCGACACCAAGAGCGGGGGATGAGGAGAACCGTTTTCCTGCTCACTATGTTGAGGCGGACCAAATGGCTAGGTTCTCATCCATCGGTGGTTGCCGATACAACAACGGTAGTGACAGGGTTACTCTATTAGTGATGTATATCATGATCTTGCATATTCTATGCCCTGATCATCGTAGGCTAAGGTTGCATCATCTTGGGGTAGTGTCAAGGGTGTCACCATCTCCTGGGTCTTCAGGTCCTCATTCCTCGAGGATGTATCTTCTGTTGGTATCGTCTTGCTGTGATGTCACCAATCTTGTGTTCAAGAGGTGTGGGTGAATGTCCGGAAAGGCATCTTCCTTCTAGATTATCCACGAGGATTACGAGGAATCCAGTGGTCAGGGGCATAAGGGTTCTAGCGACCAAGGGTGGGAAGAGATCAATAAGGAGAGTATACCTTAGTTTTCGAAAAACTGATAAGGGAAGAGAAGTATAGATAGTTTTGGAAAACTAGTAGTAGTTTTGGAAACAGTTTTACCCTAACTAACGACCATGCTAACTAAGGCTTCCTACAGTCAGGATGGCTCTGATACCAGCTCTGTGGGGACCCCGACTCATAAGTCGTGATCACCGAATGCTGCGTGTCTGATGATCCCGAGATCAATGCTCACTGAACACACAGAAGCTGAATAACAAGAGTCTTACATCCGTACATACCGTTTTACCCAAGTAAGACCATTATGGTCAAGTCTTGAGTGTATCATCGCAGCGGAAATCTTCAATAACAACTTGGGCCCATGCCATCTGCCTTAACCCTACAGGCATTCTGACTGGGAAGCGTCCTAGCTCGCATGTTAAATCATCAAGTATTCTCCATCATATCCTGTTCTTTCATGCCCGCCAATAAAATAACCAAGTGGCAAGCCAATGAGTACTTTGAATGTACTACTTAAGCAACCCATGTTTTGGTTCAAGACACAACAATGCATGATATAGGTAAATTTTTGCAGAAAGCTAGTTTTGAGTGCAGTGGCATGTTCAACAACTTGTAAGACATGCATCAAGAGAATTCAAGTAACCATGAGGACAGGTTACAGATATCAACATAAATAGAGTGGGCACCAACCTATCTAACATAAATAGAGTGGGCACCAACCCATCTAACATAAATAGAGTGGGCACCAACCCATCTCAATCATGTCAAGTCCCTTGACTTGACCCAAGTCATTTTATCAACACACACACTTGGTTTGTAAACAAGTGGACGTAGCCCAAGAGCGGTTACCCAACTGTCCTTGACCGTGGACACGGCTATTCGAATAGTTTTACACTCTGCAGAGGTTGCACACTGTACCCACAAGATCCGGGGAACTTCCATGTCAGCCACGACCCGCGGTACCTCAAGTACCCGGGGTAAGCACCCGATCACTACCTTTCCCTAGACGACACTAACATGGGGTCCACTCGATTGGCAGTAACCCCCGTGCCCAACATTTCACATAACATTTTCGTGGAGCCTTGCTCCCATATTTATCACATACCACTGGCACGGGGTACCAATGGTGTGTCCGGTGCCCCATAAAAATGGTCATGGCCGCCCTACCTGGCACGACCCCATCCCGAGAGAGCGCACCAACAACTCTCCCGTCACTAGTAATGCAGGCCCCAAGCTAGTATCGGTCTAGGTACTCAATAATGCCCTTTCCCATATAAGGGTAGAGTGGTTGCGCATGTAAGGTTGGAATAACGGTCGCAACTTCGACCAATCCGTTTTGAAAACAACACACACTTTCCTCGATACACCACTTCGTCATCAAGTGGTTACCCATCTCATCATCTCCCTCGGGCATAAGTGGCACCCGACGGGGTTTTCAAAAAGTCCTTTGAAAAATACTTTGCCTCCTTCATCATGCACATACCCGTCCCTTTTTGCGTAGCATCTACTTTAGCATCCTATCTGCTCCCACTGGCATAACCCTCATAAGAAGGTAGGGCCATGCACAATGCAAGTATCAACGAGGAAATGGCGAGGCAACCAACCCACGTGGTTCACCATCTCATCATGATTCCGATGCAACAATAATAAAGAGCTATATGACATGCATAAAAAGGGTTTCATAGACATGGTCAAAGGGCTGCTTGCCTGTTTTAACAAAGTCTTCGAGGTCTTCAAATATCTCTGGTCCAACTCCGAGCATTGCGTCTACTTCGTCAACTATCGTTGGAAGCAACCATAATAAGCAACACAACAAGGCAGGAAATAAAAGTGCTCTAAAAATATGAGTTGGATTTTTCTAGGATACCTCTGGTCATATGAGGGATGACCAAAGTGGTTTCATTGGGATTTGATGAATGGATATCTCTGAACATTTTGATAGGGTGGAATCAAGGGGTTTATGGATTTGCAAGAAGTGTACAGAAATATATTTTTGAAAAATGAGCAAAGGCACCCATTTAACAAAGGATGATTTTAGAAGCATCTAGGAATTGGTTTCACTGGATTTGGAGTTGAGATGATTTTCCTATGAATTTGCAAAGTTGTCAAATATGAAGAAATGGCTCATTATTTTGTGGGGTACAGAAAGTATTAATAAAAATGTTCATAAACTAAGTTATGAACATAGATGCATCTAGGAATTTGAATCATGGCATTTGGATCAAAAATGGGTTCTCTATGATTTTCTAAAGTTTATCACAGAAATAGGAAAAACAAGATTTGATAAATGTTTGTGAACAAAAAGTCTCTGGAAAAATGTGCATGTTGCACCAACTGGTAAATCATGATTTATGGAGTTACTGGAAATTTGAATCATCAAATTTGGAGTTAATTTGAATTGTTTATGGATTTTGAAGTTGACTGGAAAAAGAATAAGGAAAAGGCTATACCACTTATTCATGCTGTTGGGCGAGGATAGTGACGGGCGGCCGGTGGCCCACTTGCTGGGCGCCCAGTAACGTCGATGGCGCACTTTGGGAATGCGCCAAGGTGTGGGGGAGGCGGTAAGCAGCAGTACCCGCCTCCAATTAAATGATGTGGCAGCTGGCGGGTCGCTGACCCGCGGGGCCCGCCTGCAGGTCGCCCCGTCGCCCCTGGTCGTCTCCTACGCGCGACGCGGCGAGGAGGAGGCGTGGCAAGACGGCCGATGCTTCGCCCGGCTCGAGCCATCCGGTGGCGTTCCGGCCACCAGAGTGATCGAGGGGGCGCACCTGCGGTTCTGCTCTGTTCGGGGAAATGTTTGTATCCATGACGGTTTGGGTGACCGCAGAGGAGCTCGCCGGCAAGCATCGGCCTCGAGCACACGGCGTACGGGGGAGAAAATGGTGGCGGAAGAGGCCTTAGCGGTGCATTGAGGGAGTACTGGAGTGGGTAGGGGGAAGAGAGAGAGGCCGAGGAGCTCGTCCTTGCCCGTATCGAGGTGGAGGCCAGCGGCGGCACTCATGCCATGGTGGGTGCTGGAGGGCGCGGGGAGAGGAGTGGGTCGGTCCAGGGGGTGCACGGGAGAGAGGGGGAGCAAATGGAGCAGAGAGGGAGGCCAGGGACTGCCTTAAGTAGGAGGGGGCGAGGTGCACCGTGGACAGGGCGCTCGGCCTCCGCCGCAACGATGCTGGCGACCGTTTAAGGGGGGGGGGGTGAGCGTGTCTGAGGCGTACGTGGGAGTCGTCTAGGTCATGGGGGAGAGAGCTGAGAGGAAGGGTAGGGCTCTGGCGCTCGCGCGTGCGAGGCCGGGCATTGGCCGAGCCGGGCGGCTCCTGGCACGCGCGGCATGGGCAAGACAAAGGGGGAAATGAGGGGGACAGCGCGGTGGCGTGTTGCGGACGTCGAGGCACGTCGACTGGCGTGCTTGGGCGGCCCGAGGTGGACGGAAGTCTGTGGCGGGCTCGGCTGCTCAGTGGCGTGCTCAGGCGCGTCTTTGGCCGGCATGCGCGGCTTTTCCACGCGCACTAGCGCGCCCACTCTTGTTTGGTAGCTGGAAGGGGGAGTAAACAATGTGGATATGGCATTGGATGCCCTGGGGATCCACTGGAGTGAGGAGGGAGGTTGAGAGAGAGAGAAATGGTGCTGTCCAGAGGGGGGAAAAGAGCTTTTCACCCCCATAATCATGGCTCCTCGGGTAGGGAAAGATGCAGGGGTTAGAGGAGGACCAGATGGTGCTGTGGGAGAAAGATCAGCTCATGGAGATTAGTGGAAGTGGACAAAACATACATCTTTAGTTTCTGCCAGAAGGTGTTTGATGTAGGTTTGTGCAAGAAGATGAGTCCCATTTGTCATGAGACTCCACAGGATGAAATGGCACATATAATTAGGGTCTTCCACCAATCTTGAGTTCATTTGGGCAAAGTTGCCAATGCAACTTTTGTGAACCCTAGAAATTAGCAGAAATGAACTTGTGCAGATCCAGTTGAGTAAATCACTTCTCCTTGATGCACCACTTGGTGTAGTGTCATCATTTGAGGATATGAACATGTCCACAAAAGTTGAGATCAAAAGGAGAAAGTTTCCAATGTAGAGTTGTCCAAATTTGGTTCTGGACAGGAATGGCTTTGGGGCACTTTGATCAAGTTAACTTGTTCTCCAACCTGTTCCATTTGGTCTAGATGGATTATTAGACCATTTGAGCATGTTCACAAGGTTTGAGAACATTTGGACATGTTTGGCAATGTAAAGTTGCTCAAACTTCAAAATGGACAGAAATGGTTTTGAGGGTATTTGATGATGTTATCTTGTTCTCCAAGACATGATACTTGGCAAGATCACCAAATATGTCATATGTGACATGATAGAATTTTCTTGGAACTTTTGGGGAATATTTCCTTTGTAAATATTTCAAAAGCTTGAAATATCCAGAAAGGGTTTTTGAGGTATTTGACCAATATTTTGAACATGACCATGTGTTGAGACTCTTATATATGGACAATATATGTCCTATGAGTTTCCCTAAATTTTGTCAAATATTTTTGAAACAAAAAAAAAATAATTTTTCCCTATTAAAGACCATTTCTGGCTTTAAGAAAAAGCTTTTAAATAAAATAGGAAAATAACTTTTAAAATTATATTTTTATGGTTTCTGGGTATCCTATATCTAATAGGAGTCAAATATATTTTTGGAAAGATTTTTACTGCCCTTAATTAAGTACTTGCAGTGCAAACCTCAATTCAGGGGTTTTTGAAAAACTATTTTTTGAAAATACTGTTTGGCCAAATTATTTTTGCAAGAAATTATTTTTATGTCCTATACACATGGCATGATCATTGGTTCAAGAGTTTGGAGCAAGGAGATGAAGTATAGGAGTTGGAGGATTTATTTGATTTTAGAGCACTTGCAAACAGGAGACAAAAACCAATCAAGGCAAGGTCCAAAACACTCAAAAGTTTTTGTCAAACCACATTTTATCATGATTGTTAGCTTAAGTGTAGTGGCATGAAAATCAGGGTGTGACAGGCCACCTATGTCTTGCTTAGATCTGGAGAGCATGAGAGAGTGAACGAGAGGAACCCTAGTAAAGCAAGCGCTAAGGCTCCTGCTTTTATATATAGTGGAGTGATTTTGTTGTACCAGCTTCAAAGAAATGAGCTCCTACGTGTACCCGCGAGTGGGTGTGAGAGAACTAGTGCGTGCGTGCACCGCTTCTCTTTGTGAGAGTACAATATACTATGCCCAAAGAACGTTCGCCGCAAGAGTAATAGTATAAGTGTGTGACGTGTGAGCTAAAATAAAATGTGCGCGCCGTCTTTTGTTTTTTAGAAGTTCTGAGGGTAGGGTGTGAAGAGCACATATGTGCGTGACGTCTACCTGCAGATAGACGGTGGGTGCGATGTGCGAGTGTGCGAGAGGACTCGGGAGAGTCGTGACTCGTGAGGGTGCGTGTGCTTGAGAGAGAAGGGGCACGTATCAATGCAATGCATGTGTCCGTAAATCATTATCCGACAAACGTTCGCCACAAGCCTTTTTCCGACGAACGCCGTAAGAACTGTTAGATCGGCTTCCGACAGTGTCAGTTTTGCCATGTCATTTAACAGAACAGCCACTCCTCCTACACACAAATCTTCCACGTGAGTGTGAGCAACTGCCGTATGCTCCATCCGTTCAAATGCA
This sequence comes from Aegilops speltoides, assembly GCA_021437245.1. Classification (NCBI taxonomy): domain Eukaryota; kingdom Viridiplantae; phylum Streptophyta; class Magnoliopsida; order Poales; family Poaceae; genus Aegilops; species Aegilops speltoides. The sequence goes on from CM038142.1 coordinate 369,408,547, forward strand.
CGGTGCATATAGCTTTATTGAAAATTCGAACCTCGCAAACTTTTACCGAGTTTTCGTGTACCAAATTGCACATGTAGAATACCTGTATATATCATTTCATTCATCTTGAGAGGTAACTATAAAGATGGGTGAGGAGTCTACAAAGAAAGACCATCGTATCACCATGACAATTTCAACCATCCTTTGGTGTCGAGGAATATCATAGGAACTCTATATGATATGATTTTTATAGGATTTTTCCTTTAGAGCCAATTGGTTCATAGGAATAGATTCATATACTCCACATTTCAAAGGAAATAAACATGATATCATTTCTATAGCTTTAGAGCCACTTGGTTCATATGAATGGATTCTTATATTCCCTTAATTTCAAAGGAAAATAAACATTAGCGTATATTCAATAGAAAAGTTCCTATGATATGAACCAAATTACATCTCTTTTCTAATCCCTCCTCATAGGAATTGAGATACATGCCATCTCTAGATTTAATAGAAAAGTTCCTATGACGTGAACCAAATCTCTTTTCCAATCCCTACTCATAGGAATTGAGATGCTCCATGTCATCTCCTTCCCTACAACTTCCATGTATACATCTTCTATTCCTAAATAGATAGTACAACCCACTAGTAGCTTTTTTTTTCAAAACATGCAACTATGGCACAAGAACTATATAGTGTGCCAATAACTTTGAAAGATGGTCGCTGGATGAAGCTAACCCGACAGTGTAGAGATAGGCAAATCCGAGCACTACTGGCCGTTGGATATCATCAACATTCCACCAGATCTGCCACATGTATAATTTAGAAGTCTCCACGGTTGAACTTAAGCATAATGCATAAACCTCAAAACACAAGCACTTCTCCTTTGTTCTAGAATCTTCTGTATCATAATTGATAATTTTTTTCTGAATGAATTGCCATTATTTGTTTTTTACTTTATGATTTACAATGCACAACCCCATGAATCTTAACATTTTTATAAAACTAATTGATTTTGAATGAGATGAACTATAAGAACTAAACGAACATCTACATCATGCATATATGACTCAAAGCTTTACATGCTATAGTGTGTATTTATTCATAATTTGGTTTCGAAATCTCATGCGTTCAATACATGTGTACCTTACTAGTTTTGAGTAGAGTAGCAAATTTCACGCGCCCCCCGGTATATCAAAATGCAGGGCCCATGCATCATTGCCTTTCGGTCGAACCTACGTCCACAATTTCTTGTACGTACTATATCTCCACTGGTACCCGAACCCAAAATGTTGCCTCGTTCCCGTAAAACCAAGCGGCCCACACATATTTAAGGCGTCGACTCGAACCCGTTTACTACAACGTGGCCCCGCACGCCGTAGTACTCCTACAAACCCTACCGCCGCACTCATCATCATTTTTCTTCAAGAGGACGAGGGAGAAGCCAATTTGTAGTGGGGGCGCTTTAAAAAAAGGATCTATAGTGGAGACCCCTACCCTAGGGTGCCCTAGGTAGCTGCCGCACGCATCATTGTTTTATCTTTTCTTTATGCTCTGATACGTCTCCAACGTATCTATAATTTTTGATTGCTTCATGCTACTTTATCTACTATTTTGGACTATATTGGGATTTATTTTCCACTTTTATATTATTTTGGGACTAACCTATTAACCGGAGGCCCAGCCTGTAATTGTTGTTTTTGCCTATTTGATGTTTCAAGAAACGGAATATCAAACGGAGTCCAAACGGAATGAAACCTTCGGGAACGTGATTTTCTCACCGAACGTGATCTAGGAGACTTAGACCCTACCCCAAGAAGTAAAAGAGTCGGCCAAGAGGGTGGGGGCGCCCCCCCTAGGGCGCGCCCCCTGCCTCGTGGCCCCCCTGTTGCTCCACCGACGTACTCCTTCCTCCTATATATACCTACGTATCCCCAAACGATCAGAACAGGAGCCAAAAACCTAATTCCACCACCGCAACCTTCTGTATCCACGCGATCCCATCTTGGCGCCTGTTCCGGAGCTCCGCCGGAGGGGGCATCCACCACGGAGGGCTTCTACATCAACAACATAGCCCCTCCGATGAAGTGTGAGTAGTTTACTTCAGACCTTTGGGTCCATAGCTAGTAGCTAGATGACTTCTTCTCTCTTTTTGGATCTCAATACAATGTTCTCCCCCTCTCTCGTGGAGATCTATTCGATGTAATCTTCTTTTTGCGGTGTGTTTGTTGAGACCGATGAATTGTGGGTTTATGATCCAGCTTATCTATGAATAATATTTGAATCTTCTTGATACGTCTCCGTCGTATCTATAATTTTTGATTGTTCCATGCCAATATTATTAACTTTCATATACTTTTTGGCAACTTTTTATATTATTTTTGGGACTAACACATTGATCCAGTGCCCAGTGCCAGTTCCTTTCTGTTGCATGTTTTTTGTTTCGTAGAAACCCAATATCAAACGGAGTCCAAACGAAAAAATGGACGGAGATTTTTTTTGGAATATTTATGATTTTCTGGAAGTAAAATCAACGCGAAACGGTATCCGAGGCGGGCACGAGGTAGGGGGGCGCGCCCTACCCCCTAGACGCGCCCCTAACCCTCGTGGTCCACCCGTAAGGCAGTTGATGCTCTCCTTCTGGCGCAAGAAAGCTAATTTTACAAGGAAGATCTGAGCGAAAGATTCACCCCAATCGGAGTTACGGATCTCCAGATATAAAAGAAACGGTGAAGGGGTAAAATCTGCCAACGGAGAGAACGCAGAAATGGAGAGATAGATCCAATCTCGGAGGGGCTCTCGCCCCTCCCAAGCCATGGGAGCCAAGGACCAGAGGGGAAACCCTTCTCCCATCTAGGGAGAAGGTCAAGGAATAAGAAGAAGAAGGGGGCCCCTCTCCCCCTTGCTTCCGGTGGCGCCGGAACGCCACCGGGGGCCATCATCATCACCGCGATCTTCACCAACACCTCCGCCATCTTCACCAACATCTCCATCACCTTCCCCCTTCTATATCCAGCGGTCCACTCTCCCGCATACCGCTGTACCCTCTACTTGAACATGGTGCTTTATGCTTCATATTATTTCCCAATGATGTATGGCTATCCTATGATGTTTGAGTAGATCTGTTTTGTCCTAATGGCTATTTGATGATCGTGATTGGTTTGAGTTGTATGTTTTCTTATTGGTGTTGTCCTATGGTGCCCTCCGTGTCGAGCAAGCGTTAGGGATTCCCGCTGTAGGGTGTTGCAATACGTTCATGATTCGCTTATAGTGGGTTGGTGAGTGACTGAAACACAAACCCGAGTAAGAGGGATTGTTGCGTATGGGATAAAGGGGACTTGATGCTTTAATGCTATGGTTGGGTTTTACCTTAATGAATCTTTAGTAGTTGCGGATGCTTGCTAGAGTTCCAATCATAAGTGCATATGATCCAAGTAGAGAAAGTATGTTAGCTTATGCCTCTCCCTCAAATAAAATTGCAGTAATGATTACCGGTCTAGTTATCGATTGCCTAGGGACAAATAACTTTCTCGTGACAACAAGCTCTTTACTTTTACTAATTTAGTTGCTTCTTCATCTAAACAGCCCCTAGCTTTTATTTATGTGTTCTTTACTATCTTGCAAACCTATCCTATCACACCTACAAAGTACTTCTAGTTTCATACTTGTTCTAGGTAAAGCGAACGTCAAGCGTGCGTAGAGTTGTATCGGTGGTCGATAGAACTCGAGGGAATATTTATTCTACCTTTAGCTCCTCGTTGGGTTCGACACTCTTACTTATCGAAAGAGGCTACAACTATCCCCTATACTTGTGGGTTATCAAGACTTTTTCTGGCGCCGTTGCCGGGGAGTCATAGCGTGGGGTGAATATTCTCGTGTGTGCTTGTTTGCTTTATCACTAAGTAATTTTTATTTGTTGTTCTTAGTGGTTCTCTATCTTTAGTTATGGATATGGAACGCAAAATACCAAAAAAATTAGCTGTACTTGCTACTCATGAGGATGGGGTAACTCCTAAAACCCTCGATTCTCATCATGAGAAAAATATTTTGTACTACTTTGATAATCCTGAGAAAACACCCCATTCAACTTTATAATGGGAGTAACGTTGGATCAACATGAATACTTTAGGGATTATCGCTCGACACAAAAAGGGAAACTATTATGGGATCAAATTAATATGTTGTATTGGTATGCTAGGCAACTATGCGTGGAATATGATTATACTTGTTGCTCTAGGATGAAGTCTCCACACCTTCCCTTTTCATGCGAATTTAATGATAATAAAACCTTGGCTTCTTATGCTAATGGTATATATGATTACTATGATGTGGAACAAATAGAAGAATTTGTTGCTTTTATGGGTGCTTATGAAATTGAAGCTATGTGTAAAGAGTTTGAAGATTTTGATGATGCTTGTTATAGATCTGAAAATTTAGCTATCCTCAAATATTGCTATGAGAATTATAAATACAATTATGAAATTAATGCACTTATTAAGAAAGTCTCTGCTGTCCAAGAAGATACTAATATTTTGCAGGAATCTATGGAAGAAGAAATTGATGAAACTGTGAGCTCATTGGATGAAAAAGATGATGAGGAGAGCGAAGAACAAAAGGAGCAGGAGCGGATTAGCTACCCGTGCCCACCTTCTAATGAGAGTAACCCTCCAACTCATACATTATTTAATTCCCCTTCGTGCTTACCGAAGGATGGTTGCTATGATGATTGCCATGATGATTGCTATGATGATTGTTATGATCCCGTTGATTCTCTTGAAATATCCCTTTTTGATGATGCTTGCTATGCTTATGGCCAAGATGCCAATATGAATTATGCTTATGGAGATGAACTTGCTATAGTTCCTTATGTTAAACATGAAATTGTTGCTATTGCACCCACGCATGATAGTCCTATTATCTTTTTGAATTCTCCCGACTACACTATATCGGAGAAGTTTGTGCTTATTAAGGATTATATTGATGGGTTGCCTTTTACCATTGCACATGATGATTTTGATGAATGTAATATGCATGTGCTTGCTGCTCCTACTTGCAATTATTATGAGAGAGGAAATATATCTCCACCTCTCTATGTTTTCCATACTATAGAATTGTAAGAAACTGTTTATACTATGCATTGGCCTTTACTATGTGTGCATGAATTGTTCTCTTATGACATGCTGATGCATAGGAAGAGAGTTAGACTTCGTTGTTGCATGATATATGTTACTTTGTGCTCACTACTAAATTACAAATCATTGTTAATTAAAATTGGCTTTGATATACCTTGGGATCCAGGTGGATTCATTACTTGAGCACTATATGCCTAGCTTAATGGCTTTAAAGAAAGCACTGCCAGGGAGACAACCCGAAAGTTTCAGAGAGTCATTTATTTCTGTTTAGTGCTTTCATATAGTTTAAAAACACAAAAATAAAGAGGGGAACCCAAAACTTTTCAAAAAGAGAAGTGAAAGTGAGAAAGACAAGCATTGTTGAAGTGGGAGAGCTCCTTGAACTTTGTTCATGCTCACGGAAACTTTGTGAATCTTAATTACAGAAACTTTTCAATAAAAATAATTATCCCCTTGTACAATTCCATTGTATTATAAAAATAATGTGTCAAGGTTTGCCTTTAGGATGTTTACATTGCTTGTTGGTTTGTACGGTGCAGGACAGAAACTTTGGCTGTAGTGCGGAATTTTACATTTTTAACTGGAACGTCAATTGGTACTGATTCCTTTTGAACTGTCTTTCTGTAAAACTTGTTTATTTTTCCTAATTTTGGTAGAATTTTTGGGGTACCAGAAGTATGGTGAATGTTCAGATTGCTACAGACTGTTCTGTTTTTGACAGATCCTGTTTTTGATGCATAGTTTACTTGTTTTGATGAAACTATCAATTTATATCAGTGGATTAAGCCATGAAAAAGTTATATTACAGTAGACACAATGCAAAAACAAAATATGAATTGGTTTGCAACAGTACTTAGAGTGGTGATTTGCTTTATTATACTAACGGATCTTACCGAGTTTTCTATTGAAGTTTTGTGTGGATGTAGTGTCTAATCGAGGATGTTTCGATGTGAGAAGAAGGAAGAGAGACAAGAGCTCAAGCTTGGGGATGCCCGAGGCACCCCAAGTAAATATTCAAGGAGACTCAAGCGTCTAAGCTTGGGGATGCTGGGGAGGCATCCCCTCTTTCTTCAACAAGTATCGGTATGTTTTCGAATTCGTTTCGTTCATGCATTATGTGCAAGTCTTGGAGCGTCTTTTGCATTTAGTTTTCATTTTTCTTTTATGCACCATGCTGGTATGAGATAATCCTTGGTTGATTTATAGAATGCTCATTGCACTTCACTTAAATCGTTTGAGTGTGGCTTTATAGAATGCTTCATGTGCTTCACTTATATCATTTGAAGTTTAGATTGCATGTTTTCCCTTTACTTAGACAACCGCCATTTGTAGAATGCTCTTTTGCTTCACTTATATTTGTTAGAGCGTGGGCACATCTTTTGTATAAAGAATTAAACTCTCTTGCTTCACTTATATATATCTAGAGAGATGACAGGAATTGGTCATTCACATGGTTAGTCATAAAATCCTACATAAACTTGTAGATCGCTGGATATGATATGTTTGATTCCTTGCAATAGTTTTGCGATATAAATATGGTGATATTAGAGTCATGCTAGTGGGTGGTTGTGGATTGTAGAGACACTTGTGTTGAGGTTTGTGATTCTCGTACCATGCACGTATGGTGAACCGCTTTGTGATGAAGTTGGAGCACAATTTTATTTATTGATTGTCTTCCTTATGAGTGGCGGTCGGGGACGAGCGATGGTCTTTTCCTACCAATCTATCCCCCTAGGAGCATGCACGTAGTACTTTGTTTTCAATGGCTTGTAGATTTTTGCAATAAGTATATGAGTTCTTTATGACTAATGTTGAGTCCATGGATTATACACACTCTCACCCTTCCACCATTGCTAGCCTCTCTTGTGCCGCACAATTTTCGCCGGTACCATACACCCACCATATACCTTCCTCAAAACAGCCACCATACCTACCTATCATGGCATTTCCATAGCCATTCCAAGATATATTGCCATGCACCCTCCATCATCATCATATACATGACTTGAGCGTTCATTGCCATATTGCTTTGCATGATCGTAAGATAGCTAGCATGATGTTTTCATGGCTTGTCCGTTTTTTGATGTCATTGCTGCGCTAGATCATTGCACATCCCGGTACACCGCCGGAGGCATTCATATAGAGTCATATCTTTGTTCTAGATATCGAGTTGTAATATTGAGTTGTAAGTAAATAAAAGTGTGATGATCATCATTATTAGAGCATTGCCCCAGTAAGGAAAGGATGATGGAGACTATGATTCCCCCACAAGTCGGGATGAGACTCCGGACTTTATGAAAAATAAAAGAGGCCAAAGAAGCCCAAAAAAAAGAGGCCAAAGAAGCCCACCAAAAAAATATAAAAAAAAGAAAATAAAAAAAATGAGAGAAAAAGAGAGAAGGGGCAATGTTACTATCCTTTTACCACACTTGTGCTTCAGTGTAGCACCATGTTCTTCATAGAGAGAGCCTCCTATGCTTTCACTTTCATATACTAGTGGGAATTTTCATTATAGAACTTGGCTTGTATATTCCGATGATGGGCTTCCTCAAATGCCCGAGGTCTTCATGAGCAAGCAAGTTGGATGCACACCCACTTAGTTTCAGTTTGAGCTTTCATACACTTATAGCTCTAGTGCATCCGTTGCAGGGCAATCCCTACTCACTCACATTGATATCTATTGATGGGCATCTCCATAGCCCGTTGATACGCCTAGTTGATGTGAGACTTTCTTCCTTTTTGTTTTCTCTACATAACCCCAACCATCATATTCTATTCCACCTATAGTGCTATATCCATGGCTCACGCTCATGTATTGCGTGAAAGTTGAAAAAGTTTGAGATTACTAAAGTATGAAACAATTGCTTGGCTTGTCATCGGGGTTGTGCATGATTAAATACTTTGTGTGATGAAGATAGAGCAACACCCAGACTATATGATTTTGTAGGGATAACTTTCTTTGGCCATGTTGTTTAGAAAAGACATGATTGCTTTATTGGTACGCTCGAAGTATTATTGTTTTTATGTCAAATGATAGACTATTGCTTTGAATCACTCGTGTCTTAATATTCATGCCATGATTAGACATATGATCAAGATTATGCTAGGTAGCATTCCACATCAAAAATTATTCCTTTTTATCATTTACCTACTCGAGGACGAGCAGGAATTAAGCTTGGGGATGCTGATACGTCTCCGTCGTATCTATAATTTTTGATTGTTCCATGCCAGTATTATTCACTTTCTTATACTTTTGGCAACTTTTTATATTATTTTTGGGACTAACATATTGATCCAGTGCCCAGTGCCAGTTCCTGTTTGTTGCATGTTTTTTGTTTCGCAAAAACCCAATATCAAACAGAGTCCAAACGGAAAAAAAACGGCCGGAGATTTTTTTGGAATATTTATGATTTTCTAGAAGTAAAATCAACACGAAATGGTATCCGAGGTGGGCACGAGGTAGGGGGGCGCGCCCTACCCCCCAGGCGCGCCCCTAACCCTCGTGGTCCACCCATAAGGCGGTTGATGCTCTTCTTCTGGCGCAAGAAAGCTAATTTTACAAGGAAGATCTGAGCGAAAGATTCACCCCAATCGGAGTTACGGATCTCCAGATATAAAAGAAACGGTGAAGGGGTAGAATCTGCCAACGCAGAGAACGCAGAAACAGAGAGATAGATCCAATCTCAGAGGGGCTCTCGCCCCTCCCTAGCCATGGGAGCCAAGGACTAGAGGGGAAACCCTTCTCCCATCTAGGGAGAAGGTCAAGGAAGAAGAATAAGAAGGGGGGCCCTCTCCCCCTTGCTTCTGGTGGAGCCGGAACGCCACCGGGGGCCATCATCATCACCGCGATCTTCACCAACACCTCCGCCATCTTCACCAACATCTCCATCACCTTCCCCCTTCTATATCCAGTGGTCCACTCTCCCGCATCCCGCTGTACCCTCTACTTGAACATGGTGCTTTATGCTTCATATTATTTCTCAATGATGTATGGCTATCCTATGATGTTTGAGTAGATCTGTTTTGTCCTAATGGCTATTTGATGATCGTGATTGGTTTGAGTTGTATGTTTTATTATTGGTGCTGTCCTATGGTGCCCTTCGTGTCGCGCAAGTGTGAGGAATTCCCACTGTAGGGTGTTGCAATACGTTCATGATTCTCTTATAGTGGGTTGGTGAGTGACTGAAACACAAACCCGAGTAAGAGGGATTGTTGCGTATGGGATAAAGGGGACTTGATGCTTTAATGCTATGGTTGGGTTTTACCTTAATGAATCTTTAGTAATTGCGGATGCTTGCTAGAGTTCCAATCATAAGAGCATATGATCCAAGTAGAGAAAGTATGTTAGCTTATGCCTCTCCCTCAAATAAAATTGCAATAATGATTACCGGTCTAGTTATCGATTGCCTAGGGACAAATAACTTTCTCGTGACAACAAGCTCTTTACTTTTACTAATTTAGTTGCTTCTTCATCTAAACAGCCCCTAGCTTTTATTTACGTGTTCTTTACTATCTTGCAAACCTATCCTATCACACCTACAAAGTACTTCTAGTTTCATACTTGTTCTAGGTAAAGCGAACGTCAAGCGTGCGTAGAGTTGTATCGGTGGTCGATAGAACTTGAGGGAATATTTATTCTACCTTTAGCTCCTCGTTGGGTTTGACACTCTTACTTATCGAAAGAGGCTACAACTATCCCCTATACTTGTGGGTTATCACTTCTCTGAATTCTTTTATGTATGATTGAATTATCTTTGCAAGTCTCTTTGAATTATCCTTTTGGTTTGGCCAACTAGATTGGTAGTTCTTGCAATGGGAGAAGTGCTTGGCTTTGGGTTCAATCTTGCGGTGTCCTTTCCCAGTGACAGAAGGGGCAGCAAGGCACGTATTGTATTGTTTCCATCGAGGATAACAAGATGGTTTTTTATCATATTGCATGAATTTATCCCTCTACATCATGTCATCTTGCTTAAGGCGTTACTCTGTTTTTAACTTAATACTCTAGATGCATCTTTGGATAGCGGTCGATGAGTGGAGTAATAGTAGTAGATGCAGAATCGTTTCGATCTACTTGTCTTGGACGTGATGCCTATATACATGATCATTACCTAGATATACTCATAACTATGCTCAATTCTGTCAATTGCTCAATAGTAATATGTTCACCCACCGTAGAATATCTATGGTCTTGAGAGAAGCCACTAGTGAAACCTATGGCCCCCGGGTCTATTCTCATCATATCAATCTCCATTACTTTATTACTTGCTTTGTTTTTACTTTGCCTTTTACTTTTCACTTTGCATCTATATACCAAAAATACCAAAAATATTATTTATCATCTCTATCAGATCTCACTCTCGTAAGTGACCGTGAAGGGATTGACAACCCCTAACGCGTTGGTTGCGAGGAGCTATCGTTTTGTAGGTACGAGGGACTTGTCGTGGTCTCCTCTTGGATTGATACCTTGGTTCTCAAAAACTGAGGAAATACTTACGCTACTTTGCTGCATCATCCTCTCCTCTTCGGGGAAATCCAACGCAGTGCTCAAGAGGTAGCAAGAAGAATTTCTGGCGCCGTTGCCGGGGAGGCTCACGCAAGAGCAAGTCAACCATGCCAAGTACCCATAACAATCCCTATCTCTCGCATTACATTATTTGCCATTTGCCTCTCGTTTTCCTCTCCCCCACTTCACCCTTGCCATTTTATTCGCCCTCTCTTTCCCAATCTCCTCCTCTTTTTCCTGTTGCCTTTTCCCGTTGCCTTTCTGTTTGCTTGTGTGTTGGATTACTTGTTGCCATGGTGCAAGATAATACCAAATTTTGTGACTTCTCGAATACCAATAATAATGATTTCCTTTGTACTCCGATTGTTCCTCTTAATAATGACGAGTCTTGTGAAATCCGTACCGCTTTGCTGAATCTTGTTATGAAAGATCAATTCACCGGCCTTCCTAGTGAAGATGCCGCTACTCATCTAAACAATTTTGTTGATTTGTGTGATATCCAAAAGAAGAAAGATACGGATAACAATATTGTCAAATTGAAGTTATTTCCGTTTTCACTTAGAGATCCTGCTAAAGTTTGGTTTTCGTCTTTGCCTAAAAATAGTATTGATTCTTGGAACAAGTGCAACGATGCTTTTATCTCTAAGTATTTTCCTCCCGCTAAGATCATCACTTTTAGGAATGATATTATGAATTTTAAACAACTTGATCATGAGCATGTTGCCCAATCTTGGGAAAGAATGAAATTGATGCTTCGCAGTGGCCCTACTCATGGTTTGAATTTATGGATGATCATACAAAATTTTTATGCTAGATTGAACTTTGCTTCTAGAAATCTTTTAGATTCGGCCGCAGGAGGCACGTTTATGGAAATTACGTTAGGAGATGCTACAAAATTGCTTGATAATATTATGGCTAATTATTCTCAATGGCACACCGAAACATCTTCTAGTAAAAAAGTGCATGCTATAGAAGAAATCAATGTTTTGAGTGAAAAGATGGATGAACTTATGAAGATGTTTGCTACTAAAAATACTTCTCTTGATCCCAATGATATGCCTTTGTCTACTTTGATTGAGAATAATAATGAATCTATGGATGTGAATTTTGTTGGTAGGAATAGTTTTGGAAATAACGCGTATAGAGGGAATTTTAATCCTAGGCCTTATCCTAGTAATCCTTCTAATAATTATGGAAATTCCTACAACAACTCTTATGGAAATTTTAATAAGATGCCCGCTGAATTTGAGAGTAGTGTTAAAGAGTTTATGAATTCACAAAAGAATTTTAATGCTTTACTTGAAGAGAAAATTGATTCTTTAAAGCTTAGATCTATTCCTCCTAAGCATGATATCAATGAGTCTCTCATAGCCATGAGAATTTCCATTGATGAGTGCAAAGAAAGAACCGCTAGGATGCGTGCTTCCAAAGATGCCTTTATTAAAGCGTGTTCATCCAATTCCTATAAAAATCAAGATGAAGATCAAAAAGTTATTGATGTGTCCCCCATTAAATCTTTGTTTTGCAATATGAATCTTGATGAAACTGAATATGATCTTCCTTTACCTAGAAGGCGTTCTAAGAATTCGGAGTTTCTAGATTTTGATGATGAAATTGATGAAAGTGGGATTGAAAGAAATAAAAACCTAGATGTTGCTAAACCCACTATTTTGGATCTCAAGGAATTTAATTATGAAAGTTGCTCTTTAATTGGTTGTATTTCCTTGTTGCAATCTGTGCTAGATTCTCCTGATGCTTATAGTCAAAATAAGGCCTTTACCGAACACATTGTTGATGCCTTGATGCAATCTTATGAAGAAAAACTTGAGTTGAAAGTTTCTATCCCTAGAAAACTCTATGATGAGTGGGAACCTACTATTAAAATTAAAATTAAAGATTATGATTTTCATGCTTTGTGTGATTTGGGTGCTAGTGTCTCTACTATTCCCAAAACTTATGTGATTTGCTAGATTTCCGTGACTTTGATGATTGCTCTCTAAACTTGCATCTTGTGGATTCCACAATTAAAAAGCCTATGGGAAGAAATAATGATGTTCTTATTGTTGCAAATAAGAATTATGTGCCCGGAGATTTTATCGTTCTTGATATAGATTGCAATCCTTCATGTCCTATTATTCTTGGTAGACCTTTCCTTAGAACGATTGGTGCAATTATTGATATGAAGGAAGGGAATATTAGATTCCAATTTCCCTTAAAGAAGGGCATGGAACACTTCCCTAGAAAGAAAATAAAATTACCATATGAATCTATCATGAGAGCCACTTATGGATTGCCTACCAAAGATGGCAATACCTAGATCTATCCTTGCTTTTTATGCCTAGCTAGGGGCGTTAAACGATAGCGCTTGTTGGGAGGCAACCCAATTTTATTTTTTGTTTTTTGTTTTTGCTTCTGTTTAGGAATAAATAATCCATCTAGCCTCTGTTTGGATGTGGTTTTATCTTTTAATTAGTGTTTGTGCCAAGTATAACCTATAGGATAACCTACGATGATAGTTGATTTGATTCTGCTGAAAAACAGAAACTTTGCGCGCACAAATATAATTTTTTTAAATCACAAAAACGTTCTTTTGCGTTGATTCTTTTTGATGCTGTTCAATAGACAAATTTCCAGGACTTCCTATTTTGGTAAGATTTTTAGAGTTCCAGAAGTTTGCGTTAGTTACAGGTTGCTACAGACTGTTCTGTTTTTTACAGATTCTGTTTTGCGTGTGTTGTTTACTTATTTTGATGAATCTATGGCTAATAAAATAGTTTATAATTCATAGAGAAGTTGGAATACAGTAGGTTTAACACCAATATAAATAAAGAATGAGTTCATTACAGTACTTTGAAGTAGTCTTTTGTTTTCTTTCTCTAACGGAGCTCACGAGATTTCTATCGAGTTTTTTGTTGTGAAGTTTTCAACTTTTGGGTGAATTCTTTTGATGGATTATGGAACAAGGAGTGGCAAGAGCCTAAGCTTGGGGATGCCCATGGCACCACCAAGATAATCTAAGGACACCAAAATGTCAAAGCTTGGGGATGCCCTGGAAGGCATCCCCTCTTTCGTCTACTTCCATCGGCAATTTACTTGGAGCTATATTTTTATTCACCACATGATATGTGTTTTGCTTGGAGCGTCTTGTATTATTTTCGTCTTTGTTTGTTAGTTTACCACAATCATCCTTGTTGTGCACACCTTTTGAGAGAGCCATACATGAATTGGAATTTGTTAGAATACTCTTTGTGCTTCACTTATATCTTTTGAGCTTGATAGTTTTGCTCATAGTGCTTCAATTATATCTTTTGAGCGTGATAATTTTTGCTCTAGTGCTTCACTTATATCTTTTAGAGCACGGTGGTGGATTTGTTTTAAAGAAACTATTGATCTCTCATGCTTCACTTAGATTATTTTGAGAGTCGTTAATAGCATGGTAATATGTTTAATGTTAAAATACTTGGTATTCAAGATATGTGAAACTTTCTTTTGAGTGCGTTGAATACTAAGATAAGTTTGATGCTTGATAATTGTTTTGAGATATGAAGATGGTGATATTAGATTCATGATAGTTGAGTAGTTGTGAATTTAAAGAATACTTGTGTTGAAGTTTGTGATTCCCGTAGCATGCACGTATGGTGAACCGTTATGTGATGAACTCGGAGCATGATTTATTTATTGATTGTCTTCCTTATGAGTGGCGGTCGGGGACGAGCGATGGTCTTTTCCTACCAATCTATCCCCCTAGGAGCATGCGCATAATACTTTGCTTTGATAACTTCTAGATTTTTGCAATAAGTATATGAGTTCTTTATGACTAATGTTGAGTCCATGGATTATACGCACTTTTTCCCATCCTTCCACCATTGCTAGCCTCTCTAATACCGCGCACTTTTCACCGGTATCATACACGCACCATATATCCTCCTCAAAACAGCCACCATACCTACCTATCATGGCATTTCCATAGCCATTCCGAGATATATTGCCATGCAACTTTCCTCCGTTCCGTTTATTATGACACGCTCCATCATTGTCATATTGCTAGCATGATCATGTAGTTAACATCGTATTTGTGGCAAAGCCACCATTCATAATTCTTTCATACATGTCACTCTTGATTCATTGCATATCCCGGTACACCGCCGGAGGCATTCATATAGATTCATACCTTGTTCTGAGAATCGAGTTGTAATTGTTGAGTTATAAGAAAAATAAAAGTGTGATGATCATATTTTTTAGAGCATTGTCCCAAGTGAGGAAAGGATGATGGAGACCATGATTCCCCCACAAGTCGGGATGAGACTGTGGACGAAAAATATAAAAAAAAGGCCAAAAAAGAGAAAAGGCCCAAATAAAAAATTGAGAGAAAAAGAGAGAAGGGATAATGTTACTATCCTTTTACCACACTTGTGCTTCAAAGTAGCACCAAGATCTTCATGATAGAGAGTCTCTCATTTTGTCACTTTTTATACTAGTGGGAATTTTTCATTATAGAACTTGGCTTGTATATTCCAATAATGGGCTTCCTCAAAATGCCCTAGGTCTTCGTGAGCAAGCGAGTTGGATGCACACCCACTTAGTTTCTTTTTTTGAGCTTTCATATACTTATGGCTCTAGTGCATTCGTTGCATGGCAATCCCTACTCACTCACATTGATATCTATCGATGGGCATCTCCATAGCCCGTTGATATGCCTAGTTGATGTGAGACTATCTTCCCTCTTTTTGTCTTCTCCACAACCACCATTCTATTCCACATATAGTGCTATATCCATGGCTCACGCTCATGTATTGCGTGAAGATTGAAAAAGTTTTGAGAATGTCATAAGTATGAAACAATTGCTTGGCTTGTCATCGGGGTTGTGCATGATTTAAATATTTTGTGTGGGGAAGATGGAGCATAGCGGACTATATGATTTTGTAGGATAACTCTCTTTGGCCATGTTATTTTGAGAAGACATAATTGCTTAGTTAGTATGCTTGAAGTATTATTATTTGTATGTCAATATGAACTTTTGTCTTGAATCTTTCGGATCTGAATATTCATGCCACAATTAAGAAGATTTACATTGAAATTATGCCAAAGTATCACTCCGCATCAAAAATTCTTTTTTTGTCATTTACTTACTCGAGGACAAGCAGGAATTAAGCTTGGGGATGCCTGATACGTCTCCAACGTGTCTATAATTTTTGATTGCTCCATGCTACTTTATCTACTGTTTTGGACTATATTGGGCTTTATTTTCCACTTTTATATTATTTTTGGGACTAACCTATTAACTGGAGGCCCACCTAGAATTCTTTGTTTTTGCCTATTTGATGTTTGAAGAAAGCGGAATATCAAACGGAGTCCAAGCGGAATGAAACCTTGAGGCGTGATTTTCTCACGAGCGTGATCCGGAGAGTTGGACCCTACTCCAAGAAGTAAAAGAGTCGGTCACGAGGGTGGGGTGCCCCCTAGGGTGCGCCCCGCCTCGGGGCCCCTGCTGCTCCACCGACATACTCCTTCCTCCTATATATACCTCGTATCCCCAAGCGATCGAGCAGAGCCAAAACCTAATTCCGCCCGCAACATACGTATCCACGAGATCCCATCTTGGGGCCTATTCCAGAGCTCCACCGGAGGGGGCATCCACCACGGAGGGCTTCTACATCAGCACCATAGACCCTCCGATGAAGTGTGAGTAGTTTACTTCAGACCTTCGGGTCCATATCTAGTAGCTAGATGGCTTCTTCTCTCTTTTTGGATCTCAATACAATGTTCTCCCCCTCTCTCGTGGAGATCTATTCGATGTAATCTTCTTTTTGCGGTGTGTTTGTTGAGACCGATGAATTGTGGGTTTATGATCCAGCTTATCTATGAATAATATTGGAATCTTCTCTGAATTCTTTTATGTATGATTGAGTTATCTTTGCAAGTCTCTTCGAATTATCCTGTTGGTTTGGCCAACTAGATTGGTAGTTCTTGCAATGGGAGAAGTGCTTAGCTTTGGGTTCAATCTTGCGATGTCCTTTCCCAGTGACAGAAGGGACAGCAAGGCACGTATTGTATTGTTGCCATCGAGGATAACAAGATGGTTTTTTTATCATATTGCATGAATTTATCCCTCTACATCATGTCATCTTGCTTAAGGCGTTACTCTGTTTTTAACTTAATACTCTAGATGCATGCTGGATAGCGGTCGATGAGTGGAGTAATAGTAGTAGATGCAGAATCGTTTCGATCTACTTGTCTTGGACGTGATGCCTATATATATGATCATTACCTAGATATACTCATAACTATGCTCAATTCTGTCAATTGCTCAACAGTAATATGTTCACCCACCGTAGAATATCTATGCTCTTGAGAGAAGCCACTAGTGAAACCTATGGCCCCCGGGTCTATTCTCATCATATCAATCTCCATTACTTTATTAATTGCTTTATTTTTACTTTGCCTTTTACTTTTCACTTTGCATCTATATACCAAAAATACCAAAAATATTATTTATCATCTCTATCGGATCTCACTCTCGTAAGTGACCGTGAAGGGATTGACAACCCCTAATCGCGTTGGTTGCGAGGAGCTATCGTTTTGTGTAGGTACGAGGGACTTGTGCGTGGTCTCCTACTGGATTGATACCTTGGTTCTCAAAAACTGAGGGAAATACTTACGCTACTTTGCTGCATCATCCTCTCCTCTTCGGGGAAATCCAACGCAGTGCTCAAGAGGTAGAATGCTCTTGCGCCCTAGAGTGAAATGATGGTTGCTTCGTCCATCCAGCTTAATGCGCGAAAGGTGGGGCTTTGTGATTTGACCCCTCATCGCTCATTTTCTACTGCTGCGGCGCTACGACCGGGGTGCCTCCAATTCCAACCGCTGCTCCGAACTGTAATTTGGTGCATCGCACGTGGAACAAGACGGTGGATGAGGCACATGTCGGTCAAAGGGGTCCTGTTAAGTGTGTCGTCATTTCGTGTGCGGACCGACCCTGCTTGACTTGCTACGCCAACACGACAGGAGCAGCCTACCACTTGGATTTGCTCCTTGGTGAATCCCGACTATATTGATCTAAAAAGATATGTGCTGAATTACCCTCTCCGTCTCGGTTTTTTATTTTTAGGCATCTCGGTTTATAGGGCCTGCACGTAGTTCTAGGTCATCCATTTGACTAACTAAATATGAGTCACTATGTGACAAAAAGTATATCATTGGATTCTTAAGCGGATCTAGTTGTATTTCAAAGTCGAGGGCGGGGCTTTTCTGCTTGTGGCGGGCGATTCCGCCTAGTCGATTCGACGAGAGCGAGAAGACAAGGGAGTAGGCTCTTTGCAAAGCGTGAGGGCTGTGTGATTTGACAATGAAGTTCTTCTTTGGACAGGTGGGGCCCCATGATTTGACTTGCCATTATTATTTTAACTGCGGCGCTACGACCGGCGTGAGTCTCCCGATTCCTAACCACCTCCATACAAGTGCCTCTCCCAATGCTCCACCATGTAGTAGAGGCTGGCTCTTGCATGAGAGCCCACTTCTCCACTTTTTCCTTGCCTCTCTTTCCTCCACATATGCAAAAATGCCATGTAAAGCACACTATTGTACTTGCTCCTACAGGTGCTTAAGCTTGCCACATAGGCATAAAGTCTGATGTGGCAATTTAATCAAGAAGAGATAGACTAGTTTGGCGACCCAAGGAAGAAACGGTGCTAAGCGCGTGTACCTAGGTGAAAAGACAATTTTGAGTCTATAGCTAATTAAATGAAGCAAACTTAGCAACACCATTTCACTGGAAGAGGTCACTCCTTGGCAAATGCAATAAATACTAGTACTCCCTATGTCCCATAGTATAAGAACGTTTTTGGCACTGCACTAGTGTCAAAAATGTTCTTATATTATGGGATGGAGGGAGTACAAAGAAAGAGATAGAGAGAAGTAAAAAATAAATACACTTATAGCCAACCTTATAGCCAACCTCGTTGTAGTATGAGTGACTAAGTGATGACTATGTATGACATGCCAACATCAGATAGCCTAATGCGTCGTGTTAAATCTCCAAGGTCGCGACCGCGCGAGCGATGCGACGGTCGTGGTAGGCGCGACCATGATACGAGCCGTTGGCAGCCCTTGGATCTAAGATCAAACGGTCGCATGCTAAGTTGCTGAAAATTTGCAGAATAACCCTCTAGGATAGGATATTCACCCATAGGTCTAGAATCACGCCATGCAACCGTTCGATCTCAGATCCAAGGGCTCTCGAAAGCCCGTATCATGGGAGAATGGAAAGCCACTACCCTGCCATTCGCACGCTGGTAGTTCGCTCCTACTCGTCCCTGCACGTCCTTCAATACTACGGTGGTTCGCTCCTAGTCGTCCCGTCCATTCACATTACGGCAGTTCCACTAATCCTAACCCTCCTCCCAAATCCATGGCATCCCAAATCTCCACGATCGGTGATGAGTACAAGGTTAGAACCATCACCGGTGATGAGTTCGACGTCATCTACACCCGTTCTTCCGCGACGGTGAAAGGATGCCTTTCTCGCTTCAGACGCATGTTCGAAAACTCAGATGATGAGTGGGTCGCTGGGTTAGATGTTGAGTACACCATAGTCCTGGGACGAGAGAAGGATCTAAAGGACAAAGAGAGGAAGAAGCCCGCCGTGATCCAGGTTTGCGTACATAACGTTTGCTTGGTCTACCACATATGACATGCCGACGTGGAGTGCCAGGATTTGAAGAACTTCCACAAGGACAAAATAGTGAAATTCGTTACTGTAGACTTTAAGAACGACAAAGAAGTCCTGGGTCGGATAGGCCTCATTGTAGGCAACCCCTTTGACGTCCAGAAGAATCGGCTGGTGCCCTCTCATCAGCCTTCAATGCTGACCCTGGCAGGAGCCATGGTTCATCCTTCGTACCGTAAACTAGAGAAACCTCATTACACATTTCATCGTCATGCATGGCAGCGGAATGTACTAGATATAGACCACATCCACTATGCTGCAATGGATGGCTACCTTTGTTTCAATATCTACAAGGGTTGGATGAAGAGCAACAGCCAAGTGTGCGGTTCAAGCAAAGATGTATCGACCAAGAGGAAGAGGGACAAGGACGAAGTCGAGGACGTGAACGAGGACTCCGAGTAAAGTGGCAGTGTCGTTGCTCATGGTGGTTTAAAACTTCTAATGCAGTGTCTACCGGATTAGTTGCATAGTTTAATTTCAGGTGTGCTTAGTTTAATTTGAGGGGTGTCTTGTGTTGAGCCCCTAGCAGAACTATGTTATGTTTCTTCTCGTTACTTTAACTCTTCAGTATGTACATACTACTAGTATTTCTTTAATAGAATTTAGCAAGCCAATTAAGCACGTACTAGCTTTTTTAATAGTACTATATATGCATAATTTGGCGACGAGCGCTCTCTATATGTACCACTTTTTTTTAATTTCAATTTTTGCTCCATGGCGCAATCCATCGATAGTACTACTGTACAAAAGTATACATTTTTTAAAAGGCTAGAGTACTGTTCATCACATATATAGCCAGTTAAATTCTCAACCTAGAACGACATGCATGCCATGTAGTAAACCGATACAGAGGAAGTATAGTAAAAATGAGGTGATTTTACAGAGCAATCGGCGGGGGAGCATGGCCTGTCATGCGGTCCCACGTGTCATGATGTACCAAGGCGATGCGCGTGTCCCTCTTGAGGTAGAAGCAATACTACGTGGTTTGAGATGATGGTGAACCGAAGTGTGAAATAATGGTTGCTTTGTCCGTCTGGGAAGGTGTGGCATTGTGATTTGACGTCTCATTGCTCATTACTACTCTTGGGCGATGCAGTGGGGTCGTCCCCCTGCTGTCTCTGCCTTTGTTATTTGGTGCTTGACACGTCGACCGGTTGCTATGTGTCCCACCTATCGTGACGGAAGTACAAAATTCATGAAAGGGGCGTCGGCGAGGAGTATACTACAGAATTCATGAAAGAGGCGACTTAGTTTTGGAAAAATCTGCTTTTACGGAGTACGTACCCACTAGGGTTTATAGGGCTCATCTCAAAAACATTCGTTTTTCCGTTTGATAAGTCTCAATTCTACTATACTAGTAGTAGTACCATTACATGTTGGATTTGAGTGCGTTAGATCACCCGGCATAGCGATGTCAAGAGAAACTAACCAATGCATGTACAAGTTCATGGAAATTTAGTGGTCATTCATGCATTCATTCTAATTAATGCCTCGGTAAACATAACTTCTTGAGAAAAACGAGCGTACTAATTACTTGTGCAAACTACGAAATTAATTTGACCACTCACCGTCTACCTTGGTTGGAGAGATTTTGAAATTGAGCCATAAACTGGAAAGGAGGGAGTAGTAACTTTTGCCTTGATTACTATTTGTGGCCTTGTATAGATGCAAAATGTATTTTTTATAGTGGCCTTGTATAAGTAAATGGAGGGAGTACTAACCAAAGTACATAGTAGGGATGAGGAGTAAACGGAGGGAGTAGTAAAATTTTCTCCTCGTGCTGCGAGACACCGCGCGCGTGGGCGAGGGAGCGGGCGTAACTACTACTACTACTCGTAAGCAAGCTTCACCTCATCCTGCGAGCCTTCGCGCCCGTGGGCGGGGGAGACGGTGTACTAAGCAAGCTTCTCCTCGTTCTGCGAGTTGGCGGGACACATCAAAAGTACTCCAGTGTATAGAGCCTTGCCTCTAAGGTAGGCCCCACATGATTTGCCTCTTTTTTTAATTTAACATAACGCGTCAAGTCGCAATTTGTTTGTTCACCCGTGGTAGACGATCCTCCCTCCACCAAGTGGACAACGATTACGTGCCAAATTACCACGTGGGCTGCCTTTTTCAGTCTGAAATGAGCTCCACCGTGTACCAGCGGGTGTCGTTGGGAAAGAGGCGGAGAATACGTGCGTCGTGCGTGCACCTCTTCTCTTCGTGCCGTCCCCCACCTACGTGGGTGTGTGTGTGAGATACAAACCTAGACATAATCGCCGTCCATCCCCATGCCTCCGCCCTTGATCCGACCACCACCACCAACACGCCCCACTCCTCCTCACCTTATCTCTCATATTTCTCCCTCCATTTTTATATACAAAGGGCCACTATCAAAATTACAATTTGCAGATATACAAGGCCACTAACACTAATCAATGCAATATTAATGGTGTTTGCCCGTGGTACTAGCAAAGGAGGACATTAATTATCCCTTGCGTGCATGCGGGAGTTTGTAAAAAAATGCATCTTGATGTTCCATGCAATGCACGGGCATCTTGCTAGTCCATGAAAACAACAAAAGGCAAAATTCCACGGCGAACGAGGGATTTGAATCTGTTGGGAGGGGTTGTTTGGATCTTGCCCGGGGTAGCCAAAATATTGGCGACCCTTTTGTCCACCGGTGCCTTTGCCACCGATGAACGAGGAATGGCTCGGGTGCTCATGTTGTCATGCATCCTCCAGCGCCGACGTTGGAGACGAGCTCGCCTGAGCTGTGTTTTTGTCCCTAGCGCCGCCCGAGCCGCCCGCAGAACCGACCGGCGACCCGCAAATTCGCCATCTAACCGTAGCCGCACACATTATGACAACAACTCAACCAACCGGACGAAATTCACGCAAACACGTAGACAAACTGATATTTCATATAAACAACGACAGAAATCATATAAAATACCGGATTTTCACACAAACATGACGGATTTCATTACATTCAAATCAACTACGCGGTGCTAGTTTTGGACAGCACAGGTATATAATACCTGGCATAAATGGTCGCCCGCCGACCGATTTGTGTTCCTCATGTCCGGCAGCACGATCACCGGACTGCTGGGAGCCCCGGAGGTATATGCTTCAGCGCAAAGGATGGCTCGCTTCCCTACTGCCCAACTGATATCATTGGCTGGTGCCAAAGATGATGGTGGCCGACACCGGTTTGAGTTCATCACCGGCCACTACTTCGCCATGGCCGGCACCGGCTCGAGTTCATCCTAACATTCCTGTCTTCCGTGGAGCCCATGCGGGGTCGATGAAGGTCCTCGCAACAAAAGGATCTGGCAAGACACCTGCTGTGTATGCCGGCATCGCCTCCGCGGTGGCCTTCATGGGACCCAAGCGGTGGCGGCCTCCCGTGTTCTACTTCTCCTCGATGATGGCGGCAGACGCGGAGGCGCTGGCCACCGACTCATCGCTCTCCGCGCACCCGGCTTCTGTTGCTTCTTGCATGGCGCGGCCGCCGGCATGGGAGTCTCGGCCACAGAAACGGGGGACGCGGTATGAGGCGGCAGCGTGGACGGCAGCAACAATGCCCGTGCGCCGCTCCTCGTCGAGCTGGCCTAGAGCGGCGAGTTGCTGAACCACGCGCCGGCTTGGGGTGGCAACTGGCTCCGTCGGGTGAGGGGAGGGAGGTGGGTCAACAAGCTGCATAGCTCGTATCCGGCGGGCTACCCAGCCGGCTTGGATGCGAAATAACTACTCTTCGTAAGCCATTGTAAGAGTGGACAAAATGGTGGAAAAGATAGGGGAGCGGCAGAGGTGTGCGATTCTTGGCCGGCATTTGGCCTCGTTTAAATAGGAGATTAAATAGACGGCGGATGGGAGGAGCTCGGCCGGCATTGCGTTTAACGCCGGCCCGGTCATGAACAAACGTGTGTCCAGAGTGGGTTTCTCGGCTTCCACACGGGCGGGTTTCATGGAGGCGTTTGAATGCGGCACAGAGGCGTGTTCAGCCGGGCGTGCCGTGAGTGGCGCCCTCGACTCTGACCTAGGACACCGCACCATTCTTCCACTGACGTGTGGGCTCTTTGTGTGCATGGCCTGCATGTCAGTGACCCAACGCAGGCAGCGCACAGCAGAGGAACCTTTGGTGGGCCAGGGCGGTCAGAAGCGGGCATTTCATAAACCGATGATTGTTCATTGAGTGTGACGTCATCTTTTTCATGTAGATAAGCCTACTATGTTGATAGCCCGTTCTATACGTTGTGATTCATAAAGACCGCTGCAAACATCAATGTTCTGCTTATCACAAATAAGATTGATTAATACCCGTAACAATCCATGTCCTTAACAAAGGGTGCATGCACATATAGGTTGAGCGTGTGTCTTGCGTCGTGTGCTATGTGCATGCAGGCGTGCGAGTGTTGCGTGCGTGCAAGGGCGCATTTCAGTGTTGCATGCATGGGTGCATACGTGCGTGTGTTCGTGAGTGCATGTGTACGTGTCAGTGTTGCACGCCAACATGCGTGCGTGTGTACGTTATGTGTACGTGTCAGTGTTGCATGCCTACATGCGTGCGTGTCTTGCATGCATGCATGTGTATGTGCAGGGTGAGGCTAAACGTCAGTCGACTGAGTTTTTCATCTCTGGTCATTAGATTTTCCAGCCGTTGGATATGAAATCAAGGGCCTCCAGTTTATCATCAAACTCCACCCCCCTGAGCCGCCAGCCACCACCGGCTGAACCGCCATCCCCCGCCGCCCGCGGCCGGCCCACCCTCCCCGAAACCACTCCCCACCGCCGGTCCGCCGCTGCACCGGCCATCCCTCTAGCCCCACCCCCCTGCGCGCACCAAGCTTTTTCTCCAGGGATCCCCACCCCACCGCCCAATGAACGCCCCTAACCGCCGGTGACTGCCAACCAGAGGTCTCACGACTTCGAATACCCACCGACTACTAGTTTATTACCATTTCTGTCCTTCATATATGCACTGACGGGTGGGCCCTATGGTAATGTGCGCTGCTGAATGTGCACCGTTTGACTGGTCAATTGATCATGTTATCAACAAATTACAGAGCTGTATGTGAGCCAGTGACCGTATGATCACCCTAAAATGTACTCCTATTTTATTAACACAGTACAGACTCAAACTACCATTTCTTTCTTTCATATATGGGCTGACAAGTGGGCCCCACGGTTACGCGCCCCGATGGTGCAACACTAGTTGCGCCGCGTGGAACGTTTGACTCGTCAATTGATTGTGTCATCAACAAAATACGGAGTTGTACGGGTGAGCCAGTGACCGTATAATCATCACATGTATTTGTTTAACACAGTATAGACGCAAGGGCTCATATATACGCGCAAGCACTCACCGCTATAAGTGCACACACGCGAACCCTACCCCTATGAGCACCTTCGAGAGAGTGGGCCAGCATATATGATCTTGAGATTTTACGAAGTCACCATAGGTGCCTCATAGTCGAGTGGAACGTCTCCTCCCACTGAACGTACATCGCTGGAAAATAATGAAATTAACACAAGATAAATGCGAGCACCGGGACTTTAACCTTGGTGGGCTCGAGAAACCACTGTCCTCTAACCATCCAACCACATGTTGGTTAGCACGACAAAATGTATGTGGTGACCGTGATGAGTTTATTCTGAAGTCCAGTGACCATATCATGCTTTCGCTTCAAATACAATGACCGTAAGTGTCGTCAACAAAATATGGAGCACGCATCAAATGCAAAGTCTGTCAGTGTCATCAACAAAATATGGAGACGTATTGTGAGCTAGATACCATTGTACTATTGTATATGCTTATTTTCTTAGTGGCCGATAGCGTGTGTGTGGTGTGGTGGGCACATCATTTCTAGTTGTGGTGGGTCAACATGAAGACTCATGGGTCGGTTCCATCCTACGCCACATATAGGTTGGACCGAGACGTGTTATACGAAGACCCATGTGGAGGACTCATCGTACACCACGAAGCTACCAGAGTCGCGGAGGACTCTATCCCCACTAGTGATAAGCCGACTATATATGATTTGTAACCCTAGGCCCTTAGTATGTTATACAAGCTTGGGGGCTAGTTCGTCGATAGTATACACACACGCACAATGCCTGGTATTCACGTGTACTTTGTACACACCCCTATCACTAATATCTGATGCACTGGGAGTAGGCTCTTTCTTCAAGCGCAAGGGTCCGATCCGAACTAGGGTAAAACTTTGCCTCGTATTACCATCCAGCCTAACAGCCAGGGATATCCTACCGAATGATATGATGAAATCATATCTGCCAACTACTAAGAGTGAGGTGTGTCGGGGGGGGGGGGGGAATGTGTGCGAAAGAGGCCTAAAGATAATGTGCGTGCGGGAGACACATAGGCACATATATGTGCGTATAGAGGGCTAGTAGAGACCATGCATGTGTATATATGCATGTGAGAGAAATAGTGTTTTCCAACTGAGATTAGTGAAAAGAGTGGTACATAGTAGTCAGAAAGAGAGAGAGAGAGAGAGAAACAGAGAGAGCATGTGCGTGAGAAACCCCGACACCCTGAGAGAGATTGTGAGCATGTGTGAAAGAGAAATGCCAATGCATATAAAGTGTGTGCACTTATGTGTTAGATAGAGAGATATATAACGCGTTTGTGAGAACGGGGCGAGGCATAGTGCATCTACGTGTAAAAGGTGGTTCTACGCATTAAATTAAAATATAAATGGCATTATTATTTTTGGATGAGATCATGAATTTTGCAAAATTGCGTATGGACAAAAATTGGTCTATCAGACACCCATACTCTATTGAATTCTAGCATGTGCATGTGTTTATTTCATATTATCGATACATAGAGTGAGAGCGGTTTGAAATACAGGCAATGGATGCTTTGGAAATTCATATAAACATTAATTAGTGCACTCCATGTTGTTAGTGTGAAGCACTTTATACATTTGTCACTTGCATGGATACATTCCAAATTTCTAGCTACGAAATAGAATACATGTTGAATTCAACATAAAGGGTGTTTCGAAAATTCGAATTCATAGGAAGTGCATTCATCTATTTGAACCCGAGAAAAGGGCATTTGTAAATCAGATGTAAAAGGGGGCATCAATCTTTGTTGTGAGTTTGAACATGCTATATATATTCATACTCACATCTAACTTTTTTTGCAACCAAGGAGATTATATCTGGAACCATGCATGAACTGGGGTAAGTTGCATATTTTTTAATATATACTCGTGTACAATGTATATTCAAATGTACCCCCTCCATTCCAAAATAATCGTAGCTTTAGGATTTTCAAGAGTAAATATTTGTGAAGTTTGACAAATCCTGAAAGTTCAATTCAAGAGAATCGAAAACGTTAATGCTTCTTCTCCCAAATATTGAACGAAGCGCCAAATAGGCCTCTGGTCACCCGAAACCGCGTGAGACTAATGTTTTGGTGGTAGGAAATTACTGTCTTGACTCTGGCCCGTGTAGCCTATCGTCCCGATTCCAAAGGTCTAAACCGGGTTAGGTTTGTAACTTCACCAAGACGTCACTCTCAACCGCCTCCGAGAAGCATTCATACGCCGTGGGCGCCTAAACACCCATGCGCTCGGCCGAAATCTATCCCGCCCACATTTGGGACACCTGACATGACTGTCCTACCCCCAACCCACAATATGTCCGAAATTTTAGATGGGGGCAAAGTTTGTAACTTTCCCCAAATTTCAAACAAGCGCGTCATAAACTGAAACATTGTTCCCCGTTAGTTCCCCGCCTCCCTCTGTGTCCCCATTCATACTTCATGGGCGCGAAAATACCCTCTGCACCAACCGCGAAACCCCAGCCTCCTCCGTCATCCACCCCATAGCGGCAAATCCACCGCCGCCCTCCTCCATCACGCCGGAGCCGGTACCCCGACGTCGTCGTCCAACGCAACCGCAACCGCAACGCCCTCAAGGACTTAGCAGCTGAAGCCGAGGCAGAGCTGCCTCCACGACGCCAGCGCCGACGCGGCGCGTGCGAACCACACCGACCACGCCGTCCCGTGCCTCACTGCTGCGGCTCCACTGTCGCAACCATCCACCGCACCGGAGCTATTCCCGCTACGCCGCCGTTCGCCGCCTCGGATCTGCTGCCCCACCGCTGACAGACGGCCACCGCACCACACTCAATAACTTGGCCATGGGTTCGTCCAAGGCTGCACCGTCCTCCACAACTTCTAGTTTCCGGCGAACAACAAGAAGATCGTTGGAAAAACAAAAGGAGGACACAGCACTGCCATCAGAAAGAGGTACTCCTCTTCCCTTATTCGTGCAAATCTTATGTCTCCGCTCACACCGTATTCATCCCACGAAAGAAACTAGTTGAGCGCTTCTTACTGCATCTTCTTCGTGATACTAAATGCACAAGGTTTCCTCCCTTTTACTATTTCACCTTTGTTAGAGGTCAGTAGCCCGCCTGGATTTCAATTCAGGGTCAGTCGAACCATAATTAAAAGAAGCAGCACCTGCTTAGGCGCGCGGAGCACCTAGTCCGCATGTTCCCCGGGGAAGCGGCGCATCGGTGTCTATCATAGGGGTGGGCGCAGGAGCTGCTTCCGCCCGATCTGGAGGTCGGCGGGGCTTGAATGGATGGTCGGGGGGGCGGTGCCAAGCACGGCGGTGCGGTGAGGTCGAGGGGAGGGCGCAGGCAGGGGAGGAATACTGGGTTGGTGGTCGCTGGCGTTTCGAGGAAGATCGTCAACACTAACTGGCTAGAGGAAGATGAAGGTGATCTGCCCGTTCTTTGTACATCAGACGGTGCAGAAAAAAATGGACTGACCTATTTGATTTCAGTCGACTGTTATTTTCATAGAATCTTGTAGTAATTTAGTGTGCCATGCATGTTGTAGAGCTATCATATGTCTCCCGTCATTTATTTCTCACCGACACGCTATCTCGCTACCTTTACTTTGTACTAATTGTGCACACACTTCACCCATACTCACACTATTGTTTTTTATGCATGGGTATTTCAGACTCTGACGCAGTGTTGATGAATGCAGAAAAGAAAATACAGAAGTCGCTCCAGTGTAATTCAAAGATAAGCACTAAGCGTTTCAGTGCTCTAATGGGTGCAGTGTCAGAAGTTGGAGATAGTAAACGTAGCTCTGCAGTTGATGATCTCAATTGCCACACACAACCATCCCAGGTGCTTGCTTTAACTTCGCGCTGTCAAATGTGGTTGCATGTTGCATATGGTGTCTAGATTGTATTGCTTCCAATTGATTAAATTGCATCTGCTTACTTTACACATTATACCTTTGATAATGACATGCCTTCCTGTTTTTGATACATTCTACATATGTCTATTAACCATGTTCGTACATCAAACTAATGCTATTTTGTATCCCTCGTCAATCACTTATGATGAGACAGTCACCCGAGTGGGTTACTGTGAGACGCCCTACTCGTTTAAAGAGTGCAGTGTCATCCTCCCCACATGATTCTCAAGAAATAGCAAGGCTAAATGAAGATAGTCAACGTAGCTCTCTAGTTGATCACCGCAATTCCCCCACACCACCATCGCAGGTGCTTGCTCTTACTTGGCAGTGTGATATGTGGTTGCATGTTGCATATGGTGTCTAGCTTGTAATGCTTCTAATTAGGGTAAATTGCATCTGCTTAGTTTACACACTATACCTGTGAATATGACATGCCTTCCTATTTTTGGTACACTCTACATCTATGTGTTAACCTTGTTCTTACATGAAACTACCTCTCTTCTGTATCCTGCATCAATCACTTATGATGAGTCACCTTTATTCGTTGCATATTGCATATTATTTCTAGCTTGTTGCCATGTATTGCTTCTAATTTGGTCAAATACATTTGTTAGGGCACCCTTTTAATTTGGCAGAGTGATATTGGTTTCATCTTTCATATGGTTGCTAGCTTGCATCGATTCTAACAAGTTCAAGCACCTTGTGCTTAGTTTACACTTTATACATCATACATGTCAATATGTCACGTCGTCCTGTTTATCATATATATTCCATCCTCCTATCATGCGGCTGCCTTACATGAAAGTAGTGTTAAATCGTTATCATGCATCAATGAGTTACGAAGAGCAAATTTTATTCCTTTTTCTTGTGTGTTTGACTTTACAAGGCAAAATCAAGAAAGAGGAAGGAAAAAAAGTAAGGAAGGCGATGATGGTGGTCCTCTCTGACAACATAAGCGGACATCCGTGCCGATTCTCCTTGTCTTGATAGTGCATTACAAGGTCCAAGTCTCCGCCCCTACTCCACCATCCAAGGTGCTTGCTCTAACTTGGCATTGTGATATCTGGTTGCATGTTGCATATGGTGTCTAGCTCGTATTGCTCCTAATTAGTGTAAAGCGCATCCGCTTAGCTTACACATGATACACGTGAATATGACACGCTTTCCTGTTTTTGGTACATACTATATCTATCTATCACACCATGTTCTTACATGAAATTACTCTTCTTGTGTATCCTGCATCAATCACTTATGATGGGACACCTTTAAGTTGGCAGTGTGATATTGGTTTGCGTCTTGAATATGATTTCTAGCATGTATTGCTTCTAGTTTGATGAACGCCACCTATGACGAGACAGTTTTAACTTGGCAGAGTGATATTGATTGCACCTTCCATATCGTGTCTTGTAGTGTTTCTAATTTGTTGAAGTGCCTTCTGCTTAGTTACCACATCATAGGTGTGAATATGTCAAGCCATCCATTTTTTCATACATATTCCATCCTCGTATCATGACTTTGCCTTTCATCAGAGTAATGTTTGTCAGTATCATGCATGAATGAGTTCTGAAGAGCAAATGATATTCCTTTTTCTTGTCGGTATGACCTCACAATGCAAAATCAATAAAGCTGAACGAAATTGGCAAGGCATTGGATGATGGTGGTCCATCCGAGCAACTGAAACGGAGGTTCTCTACAGATTCTACTCTGCCATCCTCCCAACAAGATTCGCAAGACAACGCAAGGCTAGACAGTCAGCATTGTTGTGTAGATGATGAGCACATCTCCCTACTCCACCATCACAGTGCTTGCTCTAACTTGGCACTATTATATGTGGTTGCATGTTGCGTATGATGTCTAGCTTGTTTTGCTTCTAACATTGTTGAATTGCATCTGCTTACTTTACACATAATGCCTGTGAATATGACATGTGTTCCTGTTTCTACATCATACTAATATTCTTGCATATCCCGCATCAGTCACTTATGATAAGGCACCTTTAAGTCGCCACTGTGATATTGGTTGTGTCTTGCATATGATTTCTAGCATGTACTGCTTCTAATTTATTGAAACGCCATACAAATTGAACTTGGCAGAGTGATATTGGTTGCATCTTTCATATGGTGTCTAGCTTGCAGTGCTTCTAATTTGTTGAAATGCCTTCTGCTTAGTTACCAAATCATAGGTGTGAATATGTCACACCATCCTGTTTTTCATACATATTCCATCCTCGCATCATGTGTTTGCCTTTCATCCGAGTAGTGTTCGTCAGTATCATGCATGAATGAGTTCTGAAGAGCGAATTTTATTCCTTTTTCTTATCGGTTTGACTTCATAATGCAAAATCATTACAGCTGAAGGAAATTAGTCGGCGGTGAATGATGGTGGTCCTTGAACAACTCAAGCAGGGGTCTCTCTGATTCTACTCCGCCATCCTCCCAACAAGATTCACAAGACAACACAAGGCTGGACAGTCAACGTAGTTGTGTAGATGATGAGCACATCTCCCCTACTCCACCATCACAAGTGCTTGCTCTAAGTTGACACTATTATATGTGGTTGCATGTTGCGTATGATGTCTAGCTTGTATTGCTTCTAACTTGAATTGCATCTGCTTACTTTACACATAATGCCTGTGAATATGACACGTGTTCCTGTTTCTAGAACATACGTGTACATGATGAGCACATCTCCCCTACTCCACCATCACAGGTGCTTGCTCTTACTTGGAGCTGTTATACGTGGTTGCATTTTCTGTATGATGTCTAGTTTGTATTGCTTCTGATTATGTTGAATTGCATCTGCGTAGCTTACAACTTATACCTGCAACGATCAGTTACCCATAAGACACATTTAACTTGGGACTGTGATGTAGGTTGCATCTTGCATTGTCTTCTAGCTTGTACTGCTTCTAATTTCTTGAAATGGCACTTACGACGAGACACTTTTTACCTGATAGAGTGATATCGGTTGCATGTTCATATGGTGCCTAGCTTTCATTTCTTCTAATTTTGTTGAAATGCCTTCCGCTTACTGTTTTTTCATACATATTCCATCCTCCTATCGTATGTGTGAATATGAAACGCTGTCTTTTTTTGTATATATTCCATCCTCCTATCCTCCGCTTGCCTTACATCAAAATAGTGTTCGTCTGTATCATGGATCAACCAGTTCTGCAGAGCTAATTTTATTCATCTTCTTGTGGTTTTGACTTCATAAGGCAGTATCAGAAAATAGGAAGGAAAAGAGTAAGTTAGGGGATGTTGGTGGTCCTCCGCACCGATGCAAACAGAGACTCTCTAGATTTGCCATTGCTCATCGCTAATGAAGTTGAAGTCCCAAGTCTACATGATGAGTTCATCTCCGTACTCCACCATCGCAGTGCTTGCTCTAAGTTGTGATGTGATAATTGGTTTCATGTTGCATATGTTGTCTAGCTTTGTATTTCTTCTATTTTGATTAAATTGCACTGCTAATTTTATCGTTATACATGTGCATATGACATGGCTTTCTATGTCTAGAATACCTTGCATCTATCTATCATACCATGTCCTTACATCAAAATATTTGCTGTTGTGTATCCCGCATCATCACTCATGATTGGGCGCTTTTAACATGGCGGTTTGATAGTGGTTGCATCTTGCATTGATTTCTCGTTGTCTTGCTTCTAATTTTTGAATTGCCACTTATGACAAGACACTTTTAACTTGGCAGAGTAATATTGGTTGCATCTTTCATATGGTGTCTAGCTTGCATTACTTCTATTTTCTTGAAAATCCTTCTGCTTAGTTTGCACATCGTAGTTGTGAATATGTCATGCCGTCCTGTTTTCCTTACATATTCCATCCTCATACGGTTGTCTTACATCAAAGTATTGCTTGTCTGTATCATACATCAATGAGTTCTGAAGAGTGATTTTATTATTTTGTGTTGTGGGTACAGCTTGACATGGCAAAGTCAAAAAAGAGCAAGGAAAATAATATAGTAGGGAGTGATGTTACTCGTCGGGTGAAACGGAAAAGGTTCTGCCATCGAGATTCTGCTGGTACTTATAGTGCAGTAGAAGGTCCAAGTCCACCGGCTAAATCTACAAACACAATATCACCTGCTCCATTAACTGCAGCATCCGCTTCAACTGTACCAACATCTCAACCAATTACTCGTTCGTTTGCTCCGGAACTGGCCAGTTCCCAAGCTGCCTTCACACCTAACACTACTTCTGAAGCACCGCTGACACAACAGGACTTGGCAGGATCAGATGAACCTCGTGAGCATCAACACCAAGACGGTACCTGACCGAGTCAAGTTGCAGTTGCATGCTCCTTTATATGTACTCTCACAGTTTGATGTACACTAACACTTTCCATATTCGTTGTTGGCGCAAGCGGAAACAGACATCAAGGGATAATGCTTGAAGATTAACAAAATCTAAAGGAGGAAGAATGGAGATCCATTTTGAGGCAGGTTTAAAAGGCCACGTGATGCTCTGAGTCGGCCAAGTTAGTATCGAGGCGATCGTTGCCGTTAGGTGTCATGCACGTATCCTCCCAACGTGGATCCGAAGACAGGAATGAGAAAGACAATACCGGTTTAACACCTTCCTTGACCATTTATCCGTAAGTAATGTTATTCCTCGCAATTAGTAATATTGTCTTGCTCGTCCCATACTTTCTAGCTTCCTCCTACTAAGACTCGCATTCTTTTTTCAACAGATGAGGTTCAAGTTGGATCCGAAAGATGATGCAACTAAACAAGCATGCACTCATGTTTTTTAGTGCGCTCTGCGGCGATGTCGGTACCACCTTAGAAAATCTCACTTTGAAGGCAAGGCTAACAATGAAATCGCCCAAACATCTCAAGTGGAATATATTTGAGATGAAGATGGACAACCCTCGTTAAACACTGGTCTGATCCAAAGTATCAGGTAGGCTATATGTATTTGATCAGACCACATATTGAACTTGTATTTATGTATGTGCCTTACAAGTGTATCTTCTTCTAGGCTAACTGTTTGAAGAACAAAACCAACTGTTCTAAAGTGAAATTCCAACAGACAACAGGATCTCGTAGCTATATTGCACACTGCGAGGCTCTTGTAAATAGCTGCTACTTCCTTCTTTTTTGTGCCATATTATCGTATCTATATTGACTTGTTCCAAATACAGAGGAAAGCCCGTGCGGACCAAAAAGAACCTAAACCGAATGCAGTGCAAATCTTCAAGGATTGCCACACCAGCAAGATGAAGGGCATGAGCACACCAGTTCAAGCCGCTGTTGTAAGTCCTTACTCCTCCTGCCTTGAACTGATTGGTACTGTGATGTGTTCATTTAACTACTTGGTTTGCAGCCAATGTCAGTTACTCTGTTCACTTTTATACACAGTTGTCTTAACATATCATTTCACCTTACATGGTTTAAAAGAGATGAAGGATATTCTTTTGGTCTTGATCTGTAATCTAGTTGTTATGTTCACGTGCGCACACAATGATAAAATAGCATGTTTGTTTTATATCTGTTTGCCCATGATATGAATGATGTCATACTATGTTCATCCTACTTTAAACCATGTCCCTTTATCCTTAGATGTCAACGAATGTGAGGAAATAGACAATACATTAGGCGTGCTACATGGACATATGTTCCAAAAGTGATTTTATTATGTAGTTGGCACTACAATACATGCTAATGTATTACAGTAGTTCACCAAAATAAGTTATGTATAAATGTTTAACCTACTTTGTTTGTTTTTGTCTCATTAGTAACTTATCTGATACACTAATCTACAAGTTCAAACTTTCAGGAAGCTATGGAACAAATGATTGAACAGCCACAGCCACCTGAAGGTGGCGAGGCTACTACAGGCACAATGTCACCTCTTCTTTGCGGTCGTCGGTATCTCTCCACTAACAGTGCAAAAAGCACCTTCCTGCGTAATTCTGGGTTGGTTGTCAAGGTAACCTCGTCCAAATCGCCTACTGAACAAAATCTTCCTGCTAGACAGAGTGATATATCTATGCTCCAGACACAAGTCCAATCCCTAATGGGCGTTGTTTCGAAACAAGAATAGTGGTTGAGAAATGTCGTCAAGATATGAATGGTTTTGAAACCGGACTATCGGACATTAAACCGTTGTTCAAGAGCAATGGCGGAAAAAGGTGGAGATCGTGCTGCTCCATCAGATTCTACATCCTGAAACATTAGCACTCACGTCAAATGATCTGTGCTTCTATACATCTGATGGTGCTTTTATCTGGGACGAATGTAAACTTTATGCCAACAGGCCTTTTGTTGCATGGTTGGAATTTATTTTGTTGTGATACAACATTTATGATGCTGCCATAGGCTGAAGTAATTACGACGCTATTTTTGTATAGTGTAGGTTTATCTTAGTAATGTATTCGGCCGAAAGCTTCATAGGAGCCCAGCATGCCAACATTCGGTGGGCCCATTCCAATTGGGCTAAAAATGATTACAGGCCGAAATTGGCATGTAGCCCACTAAAAATATCTGGGCCTAAATCAGCATAAGCTTTCATATTTTTCTGGTAGGCCTGTGCCCATAGTGGGCCTTTAACGAGCCTAAACATAATTTGGGCCCTCGGTAAAAATAGGCCGTTCTGGTGTAAATATCTCGAGCCCATAAAAACATGGGCCTTTAATAGACCGAAAGTGAGATTGGGCCTGATTGTGCCAAATAACCCTTTGGACTT
Organism: Aegilops speltoides; assembly: GCA_021437245.1. NCBI lineage: Eukaryota > Viridiplantae > Streptophyta > Magnoliopsida > Poales > Poaceae > Aegilops > Aegilops speltoides. The sequence continues at coordinate 369,443,833 of CM038142.1, forward strand.
AGCGGGCGAAATGGTGGCCCATTTATGATGCGGATATTTGACAGCCGAAATTGGACGGTCAGAATGCGCCGACCTAATACACGGGCCTTTAACAGGCCGGAACTTCGGTCGGGCTAGATTATCGTCATTTTTATATGGGCCGCTAATGGGCCCGATATGACGTTGGGCCACATATGGCCCATGGTTTACGTCTGGCATTAACAGGCCGAAAATGACAACAGGCCGAAAGTGGCCCAAATCTATAGTGGGCCTCTAACAGGCAACATGTCAGACATGTACGAATATGACCCAAATCCTTCACAGTCGTTTATGGGCCGAAAGTTTTGATGGCTTGTAAATGGGCCCAAATGAACTCGGACCTTTAACAGGCCGGAAATACACCGGGCCGTAATTCGGCCCAATTACTTAGCGGACTGTTAACGGGCCAGAAGTGACCATGGGCCGCGTTGATGACAAGTTTAGGACAGGTCGTTGACGGGCCGATTTGGCAGAGAATGTTGGGCCTTTAGCTGGGACGACCCATTACGGTCTACAGAATCTTGTGGGCCTTTAGCTAGGCCGGCCCATTGTGGTCCGCAAAATCTTGTGGGCCTTTAGATGGGCCAGCCCATTATGGTCTGCAAAATCGTGTGGGCCTTTAGCGAGCTGACCCATTATGGTCCGCTAAATTTTGTGGGCCTTTAGCTGGGCCTGCCCATTATGGTCCACTAAATCTTATGGGCCTTTGGTTGGGCCGGCCCATTTAAACTTTGTGGGCCACTTTTGGGCCGGTCCACGTGTCAATATATCATAGGCCCATCTCGACCGTTGGATGAGTGCCACCTGTGCCAACGCGGAGCTGACGCGTGGATCCGTCAGCCAATGAGAATTTTACACGTTGAAAATCGGCATTGGTCGTGGCTGTTAACGGGTTATCGGATCCAAAATCTGACCCGATAGCTTAACGGCGTTCCGTTACGGTGGATGCCACGTGTCGGTCACCCTTGACGAAAGCACATCTGTGACGCGCGATTTATCGTCATGGAAGTGGACACTTCCGTGATGATGATTTTGGTAATGTCATGGAACACTTCTACAACAACACAGGTATGACTATCTTGATTCTGTCATAAAATCGTCATGGATGTACATGCATGACAGAAAACGTGACCTACTGTGACAAACACGTATCATCACGGAAGTGTATTTTTTGTAGTGACTTCTGCTGCCATGCGGTCGATGCACGCATGTGCGTCGTTGATGCAGGAGAATCTATATTGGTTATAAGGCTGGCATGAGCGCTGCGTGAGTATAGTTGGAAAGAAATGTTTAGAGAAATGCATTCTAAGGGATTGCAAGACAAAAAATGGTCAATCTCACTTCTGGCAAGGATTAATGACGGTTAAACCTATTTTTTGCAATATAGTAGGAAAATAGTGGGAAATGGGGAGAGGACTTTATTTTGGATTGATGTTTGGTTAGGAGACAGACCTTTGAGTGTTCAGTTTCCCAGACTTTTCTTGCTTAACTTTGGTACCAATTTTTCTGTAGCTAAAGCTTTGTCTAAAACCATGAGTTTTGTTATATTAAGAAGAATTCTTGGGGGGGGGGGTGGACATTGCTGACATGTGGGATGAATTTAGAGGTATATGCAGTAAGGTAGTTTCGAGTGAGCAGGAAGATAGATATAGCTGGTTCTTAAAAAATCTGAAAAGTTTTCAGTTTAATCTTTGTATCTAGCACTTAAGACAGATCAGGTGGCTTGGCAAAACAGGAAATTGTGGTATGCCAGAATTCCTCTGAAGTTAAAGTTTTTCTATGGCTAGTTCTTACAAATAGTGTACTAGCTAGAGATAACTTGACTAGAAGAAATTGAAAAGGTAAGGATAAGAGCTATAGTTTCTGTGATCACCTAGAAACGGTGGAGCATTTGTTTTGTATACTTGGTAGTTGCCAGATTTGTATGGGGTGTGGTCAAGACTGTGATTGGTATACATGACATCCCCTGTAAGATTGAGGAATTTAGTAGTCGGGTTGAAATATTTTCCAAGAAAGTGATACAATTGGTAGCAATGGGTGTTGCGGCAGTTATCTGGTCTTTATGAAAAACTAGAAATGCTGCTACTTTTCATCATGTTTACCCGCATGACCCCAGTGTGATTTTCTTCCATGTTTCTTATTGGGCTGGTCTGCAGGAAAAAGAAGGACAACTACTATGAGCCGTGGCGGCAATGCTTGTTGATGTCGCGAACGGTTTCTTTGACAAAGGGAGAGGCTGAGCATCGATGACTAAAAGACTAGTAGTAGGTTAAGGTTGTAGATTTTGACGTCTATATTGTCAAATTAAGCCTTGATAGGGACGACTCTTTTGTAGCAAGCAATAGGAAGTTCTAAAGAAAGCAGCCATAGGGTCAGAGAAGCAATGTGAATTTGCCTGACCTACGAGGTAATCCCAGAAGCATCGGCCGCCGTAATGTCATATCATTATCGCAGATAGTGACCAGAGGAACTTGCATGTGCCTTTAGGTCAATTCTAACAGGGTCCATATTTTTTGAACACATTATAGACGCAGCCACTCATACATACACACATACTCTCACCTCTATAAATGCACACACGCACACTCTAGTCCTATGAGCACCCCTCAGAGACTAAGCCGTCATATCATCTTGAGATTGACAAAGTCACCACAGACGTCATATTAACAGCCTCCATAACACACCCAAAAAAGAAACAACCTGCATAACGCGTATGAAACGTGCTTGAATAAAAATTTATAAAGGTTGCCAAGATAATGCATAAATATAGAATCGTAAGGAACTTAGCATTTTTCCCATAGGGAATTCGCTTTGTCATTAACTACCAGACCACTTCCTTCTCCATCTCAAGAATGAAAAAAAATACTAGATTTCAACATGAATTACATTTAGGATTTAAATAAACATTTAAACTCAATTCTCTGCTAGAATTTAAACTACGAGCACTTCCTCCATTTGGAAGTGACCAACCACGTGAGGATGCTTCAATTGTCATGGATATTGCAACCCACGCGGTCGATGAACACATGTGTGTCCTTGATATGGAAGAAGCCACATTTTCTGAGGTTGGTGTGAGCGTTGCATCCATTTATACCAAGGCGGCCGCCGACATCAGGTCAAAGTAGAGGAGTGCGGCAGGGAAGTGCTCCGAGCCGACGGTTGATTCAATCTTATAGAGTGTGTCCTCCTCCACCTGTAGGATCAAAAGTATGTCTAGAGGGGGGTGATTAGACTACTTGACCAAATAAAAATCTATCAGTTTCCCAATTTTAGTTGTGGGCAGATTTTAGCAATTAGCACAAGTCAAGCAATCAACCTACACATGCAATTCTAAGAGCATAGCAGCGGAAAGTAAAACATTGCACATGAAGGTAAAGGGAAGGGTTTGAGAAGGCAAACGCAATGGAGACACAGATATTTTGGGCGTGGTTCCGATAGGTGGTGCTATCGTACGTCCACGTTGATGGATAATTCAACCTACGGAGGGTAACAGCTGCGCGAGTCCAATGAGGGCTCCACCCACGAAGGGTCTACGAAGAAGCAACCTTGTCTATCCCACCATGGTCGTCGCCCACGAAGGACTTGCCTCACTTGGGTGGATCTTCATGAAGTGGGGATCTCCTTACCCTTACAAACTTCTTTGTTCAACTCCACATCTTGTCGGAGGCTCCCAAGTGACACCTAACCAATCTAGAAGACACCACTCTCCAAAAGGTAATAGATGGTGTATTGATGATGAACTCCTTGCTCTTGTGCTTCAAATGATAGTCTCCCTAACACCCAACTCTCTCTCACAGATTTGGCTATGGTGGAAGAAGGATTTGAGTGGAAAGCAACTTGGGGAAGGCTAGAAATCAGAATTCAAATGGTAGGAATGGAATCTCCTGATCTCAACACATGAGTAGGTGGTTCTCTCATAGAAAATGGATGGTGGAAGTGTAGGCACGTTCTGATGGCTCTCATCTCTTATGAAGAGGGGGTGGAAGGGTATATATAGCCTCCACACAAAATCCAACCGTTACACACTTTTGGTCCATCTTGGTGGCACCGATCAGTACAAAAATATGAACGTTAGGAATCTCAGTGGGACCGACTGGAACAACTTGGTGGGACCGATGTGCTAGGGCTTAGGGAAAGTTCATCTCGGTGGCGCCGATTGCACTAACTCAGTGAGACCGAAGTGAAGCAATAAGCAACAGAGAATCTGTCAAGCCAACTCGGTGAGACCGATTGCAACATCTCGGTGAGACCGAAATAATTGCAAGAAGTCACAGGGAGTTTGCAAGACCATCTCGGTGAGACCGAGATCCGTATCGGTGTGACCGAATCGTTAGGGTTTCTGGCAGTGGATATGTGAAGATGAACTCGGTGACTCCAGATAGAAAGTATCGGTGGGGCCGAGTTTGGAACTAGGGTTTGGACATATTTGGATGGAGAAAGTGGTTGAGGGTTTTTGATCAATATCTCTAAGCACTTGATCAAGTATACCATCAAGCAACACCCATCCCCTTTTAATAGTATTGGCTTTCCTATGGACTCAATGTGATCTTGGATCACTAAAATAGAAATGAAGCGTCTTGAGCCTTTTCCAATCCTTGTCCTTAGCAATTTGAGGGGTCCACATCTCTAGTCGATGCCATGCCAATCATTGAACATCCTGAAATATTTATCTTGAATGGATATTAGTTCAATGAGTTATATGTTGTTATGAATTACCAAAACCACCCTGGCATTAGTTGCACTTTCAATCTCCCCCTTTTTGGTAATTGATGACAACATATAGATCAAAGCTTTGACAAATGATTAAATGATGCATCACCGCTTTGAGAAGTATGTGATAAGCAATAGCTTCCCCTAAATTTGTGCATTATTAAAAATTTGCGTTGGAATGCAAATGCACAATCGATTAGGATCATGGGTCACTCTTCCATGTCACATACATCTTGGTGGAGCGCACAAAATGATATGAGTGAAGTAACATGCACGCATCACCAAGGACATAAGTGAATGATCAAACACAAATAATTGTAGAGATAAGCATTAAGCACACATTAAGCAAAGTATGATCAACCACACACGATAAAAGTAGTATCTCACAAGCATCACGATCAAGTAGAACAAATCAAACGGACATAGTAGCAACGGGCAATAAAAACCAACAAGCAAAAGAACGAGACGCTCTCTCTCGAAGCCTATGATCTATACACTTTCTCCCCCTTAGGCAACAAGTTGCCAAAACTCGAAAAGGTACAAAGCTATGCGTCTCTCTAAGCACGATCCTCTGGAGCTCCTGAAGGTGACTTTTGGCTTGTGGCTCCGGTGTGCGTAGATGGCGTTGAGAGAACTGCGTCCGCAAATGCTTATGAAGACGTCTGTTGAACTAGTGGTGTGGACACTGGAGGTGGCACTGGAGTAGTGGCGGCAGGTGTAGAGTGAGTGGTCCTCGTGTTTGCAATTGGCACGGCTGAAGACCTGGGTGCCCTAGGCACAGTTTGAAACCTATCAGTAGTAGGGTGCTCATCTCCAGACTTGGCAAAAGGGTATGCCTCAAGATAGTGTTGGTTGTGGCCAGCTGATAACCCACAAGTATAGGGGATCGCAACAGTTTTCGAGGGTAGAGTATTCAACCCAAATTTATTGATTGGACACAAGGGGAGCCAAAGAATATTCTCAAGTATTAGCAGCTGAGTTGTCAATTCAACCACACCTGAAAGACTTAATATCTACAACGAAGTATTTAGTAGCAAAGTAGTAAGGAAGTGACGGTAACGGTGGCAGAAGTAACAGTAGCGGTTTTGTAGCAATCATAACAGTGGTAACGGAAAAGTAACTTAGCAAAGATCAATATGTGAAGAGCTCGTAGGCAATGGATCAATGATGGATAATTATGTCGGATGGCATTCATCATGCAACAGTTATAACCTAGGGTGACACAGATTTAGCTCCAATTCATCAATATAAAATAGGCATGAATTCCGAATATAGTCATAAGTGCTTACGAAAAAGAACTTGCATGACATCTTTTGTCCTACCCTCCCGTGGCAGCGGGGTCCTATTGGAAACTAGGGGATATTAAGGCCTCCTTTAATAAAGTACCGGACCAAAGCATTAGCACTTAGTGAATACATGAACTCCTCAAACTACGGTCATCACCGGGAAGTGTCCCAACTATTGTCACTCCAGGGTTGCCAGATCATAACACATAGTAGGTGACTATAACTTGCAAAATAGGATCAAGAACACACATATATTCATGAAAACATATAGGTTCAGATCTGAAATCATGGCACTCGGGCCCTAGTGACAAGCATTAAGCATAGCAAAGTCATAGCAACATCAATCTTAGAATATAGTGGATACTAACGATCAAACCCTAACAAAACTAACTCGATTACATGGTAAATATCATCCAACCCATCACTGTCCAGCAAGCCTATGATGGGATTACTCACGCATGGCAGTGAGCATCATGAAATTGGTGATGGAGGATGGTTGATGATGACGACGGTGACGATTTCCCCTCTCCGGAGCCCCGAAGGGACTCTAGATCCGCCCTCCCGAGGAAGAACGGGAGGTGACGGCGGCTCCGTATCATAAAACGCAATGAATCCTTCTCTCTGGTTTTTTCTCCCCGAACGTGAATATATGGAGTTGGAGTTGAGGTCAGTGGAGCTTCATGGGACCCACAAGACCAGAGGGCGCGCCCTCCACCCTTGTGGACAGGGTGTGGGTCCCCTCTGGTTGATTCTTTTGCCAATATTTTTTATTTATTCCAAAAATAATCTCCGGGAAGTTTCATGTCATTCCGAGAACCTTTATTTTTGCACAAAAGTAACACCATGGAAATTCTCCTGAAAACAGTGTCAGTCCGGGTTAGTTCCATTCAAATCATGCAAATCAAAGTCCAAAACAAGGGCAAAAGAGTTTGGAAAGGTAGATACGTTGGAGATGTATTAACTCCCCCAAGCTTAACCCATTGCTTGTCCACAAGCAATTCAGTTGCTAAACTGAAAGTGATAAAGAAAAACTTTTACAAACTCTGTTTGATCTTGTTGTTGCAAATATGTAAAGCCAGCATTCAAGTTTTTGGCGAAGATTATGAACTAACCATATTCACCATAACATTTAGGTCTCACATTTACTCATATCAATGGCATAATCAACTAGCGAGTAATAATAATAAATCTCGGATGACAACACTTCCTCAAAACAATCATGATAAGATATAACAAGATGTAGGGAAACATAGCATGCAATTTCCAAAAAAAAATTCTACGCTCATGCAAGATCTATCTAGGAGATTGAAGGAAATATGCCCTAGAGGCAAAAATAAAGTTATTATTTATTTCCTCATATCATGATAAATGTTTATTATTCATGCTAGAATTGTATTACCCGGAAACATAATACATGTGTGAATACATAGACAAACATAGTGTCACTAGTATGCCTCTACTTGACTAGCTCGTGAATCAAAGATGGTTAAGTTTCCTAACCATAGACATGAGTTGTCATTTGATTAACAAGATCACATCATTAGGAGAATGATGTGATTGACTTGATCCATTCCGTTAGCTTAGCACTTGATCATTTAGTATGTTGCTATTGCTTCCTTCATGACTTATACATGTTCCTATGACTATGATATTATGTAACTCCCGCTTACCGGAGGAACACTTTGTGTGCTACCAAACGTCACAACGTAACTGAGTGATTATAAAGGTGCTCTACAGGTGTCTCCAAAGGTACTTGTTGAGTTGACATATTTCAAGATTAGGATTTGTCACTCCGATTGTCGGAGAGGTATCTCTGGGCCCTCTCGATAATGCACATCACTATAAGCCTTGCAAGCAATGTAGCTAATGAGTTAGTTACGGGATGATGCATTACATAACGAGTAAAGAGACTTGGCAGTAACGAGATTGAACTAGGTATTGAGATACCGACGATCAAATCTCGGGCAAGTAACATACCGATGACAAAGGGAACAACGTATGTTGTTATGCGGTTTGACCGATGAAGATCTTTGTAGAATATGTAGGAGCCAATATGAGCATCCAGGTTCCGCTATTGGTTATTGACCGGAAACGTGTCTCAGTCATGTCTACATAGTTCTCGAACCCATAGGGTCCGCACGCTTAAAGTTAGATGACAGTTATATTATGAGTTTATGTGTTTTGAGGTACCGAAGGTTGTTCGGAGTCCCGGATGTGATCACGGACATGACGAGGAGTCTCGAAATGGTCGAGACATGAAGATCGATATATTGGACGACTATATTTGGACACGGAAAGGTTCGGGTGAGATTGGGACAATCACGGAGCTCAGAGAGGTTATCGGAACCCCGGGAGGTATATGGGCCTTAATGGGCCTTAGTGGAAAGGAGGGAAAGGAGCAAGGAGGGGGCGCCCCAAGCCCAATCCGGTGGGAGGGGCCCAGCCCCCTTTCCTTCCTCCTCCTTCCTCTTCCTTCCCTCTCCTCTCCAAATAGGAAAGGGAGGAGTCCTACTCCGGTGGGAGTAGGACTCCCCCCTTAGGCGCGCCTCCTCCCCTTGGCCGGCCCCCTCCTCTACTCCTTTATATACAGGGAGGGGGCACGCCATAGACACAACAATTGATCATTGATCTCTTAGCCGTGTGCGGTGCCCCCTCCACCATAGTCCTCCTCGATAATATCGTAGTGGTGCTTAGGCGAAGCCCTGCGTCGGTAGAACATCATCATCGTCACCATGCCATCGTGCGGACGGAACTCTTCCTCGACACTCGACTGGATCAGAGTTCGAGGGACGTCACCGAGCTGAACGTGTGCAAGAACTCGGAGGTGTCATGCTTTCGGTGCTTGGTCGGTCAGGCCGTGAAGACGTACGACTACATCAACCGCGTTGTGCTAACGCTTCCGCTTTCGATCTATAAGGGTACGTGGACAACACTCTCCCCTCTCGTTGCTATGCATCACCATGATCTTGCGTGTGCGTAGGATTTTTTTTTGAGTTTACTACGTTCCCCAACAGTTTCATCCGAGCCTAGGTTTTATGCGTTGATGTTATATGCACGAGTAGAACACAAGTGAGTTGTGGGTAATACAAGTCATACTGCTTACTAGCATGTCATACTTTGGTTCGGCGGTATTGTTGGATGAAGCGGCCCGGACCGACATTACGCGTACGCTTACGCGAGACTGGTTCTACCAATGTGCTTTGAACACAGGTGGTTGGCGGGTGTCAGTTTCTCCAACTTTAGTTGAACTGAGTGTGGCTACGCCCGGTCCTTGAGAAGGTGAAAACAGCACTAACTTGACGAACTATCATTGTGGTTTTGATGCGTAGGTAAGAACGGTTCTTGCTCAGCTCGTAGCAGCCACGTAAAACTTGCAACAACAAAGTAGAGGACGTCTAACTTGTTTTTGCAGGGCATGTTGTGATGTGATATGGTCAAGACGTGATGCTATATTTTATTGTATGAGATGATCATGTTTTGTAACCGAGTTATCGCAATGGCGAGAGCCATATGGTTGTCGCTTTATTGTATGCAATGCAATCGCCTTGTAATTGCTTTACTTTATCACTAAGCGGTAGCGATAGTCGTAGAAGCAATAGTTGGCGAGACGACAACGATTGTACGATGGAGATCAAGGTGTCGCGCCGTTGACGATGGTGATCATGACGGTGCTTCGGAGATGGAGATCACAAGCACAAGATGATGATGGCCATATCATGTCACTTATATTGATTGCATGTGATGTTTATCTTTTATGCATCTTATCTTGCTTTGATTGACGGTAGCATTATAAGATGATCTCTCACTAAATTTCAAGATAAAAGTGTTCTCCCTGAGTATGCACTGTTGCCAAAGTTTGTCATGCCCAGACACCACGTGATGATCGGGTGTGATAAGCTCTACGTCCATCTACAACGGGTGCAAGCCAGTTTTGCACACGCAGAATACTCAGGTTAAACTTGACGAGCCTAGCATATGCAGATATGGCCTCGGAACACTGAGACCGAAAGGTCGAGCGTGAATCATATAGTAGATATGATCAACATAGTGATGTTCACCATTGAAAATTACTCCATTCACGTGATGATCGTTTATGGTTTAGTTGATTTGGATCACGTGATCACTTAGATGATTATAGGGATGTCTATCTAAGTGGGAGTTCTTAAGTAATATGATTAATTGGACTTATATTTATCATGAACTTAGTACCTGATAGTATTTTGCTTGTATATGTTTGTTGTAGATAGATGGCCCGTGCTACTGTTCCGTTGAATTTTAATGCGTTCCTTGAGAAAGCAAAGTTGAAAGATGATGGTAGCAATTACACGGACTGGGTCTGTAACTTGAGGATTATTCTCATTGCTGCACAGAAGAATTACGCCTGGAAGCACCGCTAGGTGCCAAACCTCTTTGCAGAGCAACACCAGATGTTATGAGCGTCCGCGCGAGCAAAGCGATGACTACTCGATAGTTCAATGTGCCATGCTTTACGGCTTAGAACCGGGACTTCAACGACGTTTTGAATGTCATGGAGCATATGAGATATTCCAGAGTTGAAGTTAATATTTCAAGCAAATGCCGGATTGAGAGATATGAAGTCTCCAATAAGTTCTCTGGTTGCAAGATGGAGGAGAATAGTTACATCGGTGGCGTATACTCGGAATGTGCGGGTATAACAATCACTTGATTCAACTGGGATTTAATCTTCCGGATGATAGCGTCATTGACAGAATTCTTCAATCACTGCCACCAAGCTACAAGAGCTTCGTGATGAACTATAATATGCAAGGGATGGATAAGACAATTCCCGGGCTCTTCACAATGCTAAAGGCTGCGGAGGTAGAAATCAAAAGGAGCATCAAGTGTTTATGGTCAATAAGACCACCAGTTTCAAGAAAAAGGGCAAAGGGAAAAAGAAGGGGAACTTCAAGAAGAACAACAAACAAGTTGATGCTCAAGAGAAGAAACCCAAGTCTGGACCTAAGCACGAGGCGAGTGCTTCTCCGCAAGCGATAGTCCTTTGGAAGGGGAACCGCCCCAAGTATTTGGCGGATAAGAAGGATGGCAAGGTGAACAAAGGTATATGTGATATACATGTTATTGATGTGTACCTTACGAGCTCATGATAGCACTGGGTATTTGATATTGGTTTGTTGCTAATATTTGCAACTCGAAATAGGGACTACGGATTAAGCGGACACTGGCTAAGGACGAGGTGACGATGCGCGTGGGAAATGGTTCCAAAGTCGATGTGATCGCCGTCGGCACGCTACCTCTACATCTACCTTCGGGATTAGTTTTAGACCTAAATAATTGTTATTTGGTGACAGCGTTGAGCATGAACATTATATCTGGATCTTGTTTGATGTGAGACGGTTATTCATTTAAATATGAGAATAATGGTTGTTCTATTTATATGAGAAATATCTTTTATGGTCATGCACCCTTAAAGTGTGGTCTATTTTGATGAATCTTGATAGTAGTGATACACATATTCATAATGTTGAAGCCAAAAGATGCAAAGTTGATAATGATAGTGCAACTTATTTGTGGCACTGCCGTTTAGGTCATATTGGTGTAAAGCGCATGAAGAAACTCCATACTGATGGACTTTTGGAATCACTTGATTATGAATCACTTGGTACTTTGCGAACCATGCCTCATGGGCACGATGACTAAAACGCCGTTCTCGGAACTATGGAGCGAGCAAGCGATTTATTGGAAATCATACATCTTGATGTATGTGGTCCAATGAATGTTGAGGCTCATGGCGGTATCGTTATTTTCTCACCTTCACAGATGATTTGAGCAAATATGGGTATATCTACTTAATGAAACATAAGTCTGAAACATTTGAAAAGTTCAAAGAATTTCAGAGTGAAGTTGAAAATCATCTTAACAAGAAAATAAAGTTTCTACGATCTGATCGTGGAGGAGAATATTTGAGCTACGAGTTTGGTTTACATTTGAAGCAATGCGGAATAGTTTCGCAACTCACGCCACCCGGAACACCACAGCGTAATGGTGTGTCCGAACGTCGTAATCGTACTTTACTAGATATGGTGCAATCTATGATGTCTCTAACTGATTTACCGCTATCGTTTTGGGGTTAAGCTTTAGAGACGGCCGCATTCACGTTAAATATGGCACCATCAAAATCTGTTGAGTCGACACCTTATGAACTGTGGTTTGGCAAGAAACCAAAGTTGTCGTTTCTTAAAGTTTGGGGCTGCGATGCTTATGTGAAAAAGCTTCAACCCGATAAGCTCGAACCCAAATCGGAGAAATGTGTCTTCATAGGGTACCCAAAGGAAACTGTTGGGTACACCTTCTATCACAGATCCGAAGGCAAGACATTTGTTGCCAAGAATGGATCCTTTCTAGAGAAGGAGTTTCTCTCGAAAGAAGTGAGTGGGAGGAAAGTAGAACTTGATGAGGTAACTATACCTGCTCCTTTATTGGAAAATAATTCATCACAGAAACTGGTTCCTGTGACGACTACACCAATAAGTGAGGAAGCTAATGATATTGATCATGAAACTTCAGATCAAGTTACTACGAGAACCTCGTCGAGGTCAACCGAGTAAGATCCGCACTGCAGTGGTATGGTAATCCTATTCTGGAAGTCATGTTACTTGACCATGGCGAACCTACGAACTATGAGGAAGCAATGATGAGCCCAGATTCCGCAAAATGGCTTGAGGCCATGAAATCTGAGATGGGATCCATGTATGAGAATAAAGTGTGAACTTTGGTTGACTTGCCCGATGATCGGCAAGCCATCGAGAATAAATGGATCTTCAAGAAGAAGACTGACGTTGATGGTAATGTTACTGTCTACAAAGCTCGACTTGTTGCGAAAGGTTTTCGACAAGTTCAAGGGGTTGACTATGATGAGACTTTCTCACCCATAGCGATGCTTAAGTCTGTCTGAATCATGTTAACAATTGCCGCATTTTATGATTATGAAATTTGTCAAATGGATGTCAAAACTGCATTACTGAATGGATTTCTGGAAGAAGAGTTGTATATGATGCAACCAGAAGGTTTTGTCGATCCAAAGGATGCTAACAAAGTGTGCAAGCTCCAGCGATCCATTTATGGACTGGTGCAAGCCTCTCGGAGTTGGAATAAACACTTTGATAGTGTGATCAAAGCATATGGTTTTATCTGAGACTTTTGGAGAAGCCTGTATTTACAAGAAAGTGAGTGGGAGCTCTGTAGCATTTCTAATATTATATGTGGACGGCATATTATTGATTGGAAATGATATAGAATTTCTGGACAGCATAAAAGGATACTTGAATAAAAGTTTTTCAATGAAAGACCTCGGTGAAGCTGCTTACATATTGGGCATCAAGATCTATAGAGATAGATCAAGACACTTAATTGGACTTTCACAAAGTACATACCTTGATAAAGTTTTGAAAAAGTTCAAAATGGATCAAGCAAAGAAAGGGTTCTTGCCTGTAATACAAGGTGTGAAATTGAGTCAGACTCAATGCCCGACCACTACAGAAGATAGAGAGAAAATGAAAGAAGTTCCTATGCTTGACCATAGGCTTTATCATGTATGCAATGCTGTGTACCAGACCTGATGTGTGCCTTGCTATTAGTTTAGCAAGGAGGTACCAAAGTAATCCAGGAGTGGATCACCGGACAGCGGTCAAGAACATCCTGAAATACCTGAAAAGGACTAAGGATATGTTTCTCGTTTATGGAGGTGACAAAGAGCTAGTCGTAAATGCTTACGTTGATGCAAGCTTTGACACTGATCCGGACGATTCTAAATCGCAAACTGGATACGTGTTTATATTGAACGGTGGAGCTGTCAGTTGGTGCAGTTCTAAACAAAGCATCGTGGCGGGATCTACATGTGAAGCAGAGTACATAGCTGCTTCGGAAGCAGCAAATGAAGGAGTCTGGATGAAGGAGTTCATATCCGATCTAGGCATCATAACTAGTGCATCGGGTCCAATGAAAATCTTTTGTGACAATACTGGTGCAATTGCCTTGGCAAAGGAATCCAGATTTCACAAGAGAACCAAGCACATCAAGAGATGCTTCAATTCCATCCGGGACCAAGTCCAGGTGGGAGACATAGTGATTTGCAAGATACATACGGATCTGAATGTTGCAGACCCGTTTACTAAGCCTCTTCCACGAGCAAAACATGATCAGCACCAAGGCTCCATGGGTGTTATAATCATTACTGTGTAATCTAGATTATTGACTCTAGTGCAAGTGGGAGACTAAAGGAAATATGCCCTAGAGGCAATAATAAAGTAATTATTTATTTCCTCATATCATGATAAATGTTTATTATTCATGCTAGAATTGTATTACCCAAAAACATAATACATGTGTGAATACATAGACAAACATAGTGTCACTAGTATGCCTCTACTTGACTAGCTCGTGAATCAAAGATGGTTAAGTTTCCTAACCATAGACATGAGTTGTCATTTGATTAACGAGATCACATCATTAGGAGACTGATGTGATTGACTCGACCCATTCCGTTAGCTTAGCACTTGATCGTTTAGTATGTTGTTATTGCTTTCTTCATGACTTATACATGTTCCTATGACTATGATATTATGTAACTCCCGCTTACCGGAGGAACACTTTGTGTGCTACCAAACGTCACAACATAACTGGATGATTATAAAGGTGCTCTACAGGTGTCTCCAAAGGTACTTGTTGAGTTGACATATTTCGAGATTAAGATTTGTCACTCCGATTGTCGGAGAGGTATCTCTAGGCCCTCTCGGTAATGCACATCACTATAAGCCTTGCAAGCAATGTAGCTAATGAGTTAGTTACGGGATGATGCATTACGTAACGAGTAAAGAGACTTGGCGGTAACGAGATTGAACTAGGTATTGAGATACCGACGATCGAATCTCGGGCAAGTAACATACCGATGACAAAGGGAACAACGTATGTTGTTATGCGGTTTGACTGATAAAGATCTTTGTAGAATATGTAGGAGCCAATATGAGCATCCAGTTTCCGCTATTGTTATTGACCGGAAACGTGTCTCGGTCATGTCTACATAGTTCTCGAACCCGTAGGGCCCGCACGCTTAAAGTTAGATGACAGTAATATTATGAGTTTATATGTTTTGATGTACCGAAGGTTGTTCGGAGTCCCAGATGTGATCACGGACATGACGAGGAGTCTCGAAATGGTCGAGACATGAAGATCGATATATTGGACGACTATATTTGGACACCGAAAATGTTTCGGGTGAGATTGGGACAATACCGGAGCTCCGGGAGGTTATCGGAACCCCCCGGGAGGTATATGGGCCTTAATGGGCCTTAGTGGAAAGGAGGGGGCGCCCCCCCCCCAAGCCCAATCCGAATTGGGAGGGGGGCCGGCCCCCCTTTCCTTCCTCCCTCCTTCCTCCTCCTTCTCTCTCCCTCTTCAAATAGGAAAGGGAGGAGTCCTACTCCCAGTGAGAGTAGGACTCCCCCCCTTGGGCGCGCCTCCTCCCCTTGGCCGGCCCCCTCCTCCACTCCTTTATATACGGGGGAGAGGGGCACCCCATAGACACAACAATTGATCATTGATCTCTTAGCCGTGTGCGGTGCCCCCTCCACCATAGTCGTCCTCGATAATATCATAGCGGTGCTTAGGCGAAGCCTGCGTTAGTAGAACATCATCATCACCACGCTGCGCGTCGTCTTGTGGAACTCTCCCTCGACACTCGGTGGATCGGAGTTGAGGGACGTCATCAAGCTGAACGTGTGCAAGAACTCGGAGGTGTCGTGCTTCCGGTGCTTGATCGTTCGGGCCGTGAAGACGTACGATTACATCAACCGCGTTGTGCTAACGCTTCCGCTTTCGGTCTACGGGGGTACGTGGACAACACTCTCCCCTCTCGTTGCTATGCATCACCATGATCTTGCGTGTGCATAGGAATTTTTTTGAAATTACTACGTTCCCCAACAGAGATGCATAGCAACGAGAGGGGAAGAGTGTGTCCATGTACCCTCATAGACCGAAAGCGGAAGCGTTTGCCAACACGGTTGATGAGTCGAACTTCTTCTCGTTCTGACCGATCAAGCACCGAACATATGACACCTCCGAGTTCTGCACACGTTCAGCTCGATGACGTCCCTCAAACTCTTGATCCAGCAAAGTGTCGAGGAAGAGTTGCGTCAGCGCGATGGCGTGGTGACGGTGATGGTGAAGTGATCCGCGCAGAGCTTCGCCTAAGCACTACGTGAATATGACCGGAGGCGTAAACTGTGGAGGGGGGGCGCCGCACACGGTTAATAATCGTTGGTCTGTCTTCTAGGCGCCTCCCCACCTTCATTTATATAGGTGGGAGGGATAGGGAGTAGACAAGGGGGCGCCCAAGTAGGAGGAATCCTACTTGGGGCCCTAGTCCTATTCGCCCCCCGCCTGACCATAATTACCGGCGGGGGAAGGAAGGAGGAGGGGGGAGGGAAGGAAGTGTTGTCACCCTAGTCCCATAGGCGCCCTTGATTGATAATGTGGGTATGAAACCACCTTCTTTTGGGCAATCATCCATGACTCAAACTGCTTATCTTTTTCTTCCTACACACCATCAATGTATTCTTCATGGGAATGTCTCACCAGAGCACACACCTTACAGAAAAACGACACCTTCTCACACTTAACCGGCAGCCACGCCCTTGACCACCTTAATTCTTGCCCTGACGCGAATATAGTCCCCTTCGTACCACAAATTTTGTGTCATCTGGACCTCTAACCCTTCCAATTCACTTCGCCAGTTCATCTGAGTGATTCCTGCCTGTAACACTCAGGTACATTGTGGTTTGAGCGCATAGGTATAACCAACCAAACACCACTTTGGATGGATCTGTCACCTCGCCATAATCCCCGATCATCACCGCTAGGCCCCCAAAGAGCCAAGGAACCCCCCCTCCCTCGTAACACCTTCTTCCAGAATTTCAGACAAAGTATCTGAAAGATGAACACATTATTCCCTGCTTGTTTGCTAGTTATATCACCTTCCTGATTGTGACCCATCGTGTTGCCTGTGAACCTTTCACCTTATCTCCTACTACAACATCATCGAGCTACTCATCCTTGAGATCAAAGGTGTTGCAATATATCCTACAAATTCACCTCTCCCCGTGTGGCCCTAGAGAAGGAGCCCTCCGGCGCCATCTTGTCAACGATCCCGACAAAAGGTGGAGACAAGACCATCCGAGCATCGAAAAACCCTCGGTGCGTGCAATCGCCAACGGAGTACAAAAAACCTAGGTAATCTCTCTCGGTGTGTGTGCGCGCAATCCCTGTTCTCTAGGCCCATTTGGCCGTGCTGTATCCTAATACGGGCGTATGGCCTCAGACAATTCACGTATCACTAAATGAAGGGAACAAGATTTAACGTTGTTCGGTCCCATCTAGCTAAGAGGTTCGGCCGGCCGGGTCCTCTCGAGCTCAACTTTGAGTAGTCATATTTCTCAATTAATTGACAACTAAGCAAGCAGGTCAAGTGCCTGTTTAACTGGACCCGTCAGCTGTGGTACGAGGTGCTGGCCTGCCGCGCGTTGCCATGTGCCCCTCCGAGGACCAGAAGCTAGACTGGCTACAACGCATCGGTTTGCACTCGCGCACTCTGGCCATCCATGCACATGGAGCCATGGTCTCGCGGAGATAGACTAGCTGTGATCTCATCGGTGTTGGCGATCCCCAGCACATGCCACATGGAGATACGGTTGTTCTGACCCCGTGCAACAACTTGGCAATTTCGCGCCTGTCAAAAAAATAATAAAAACTTGCCATTTCGCAAACGAAGGTTTTCCGGAGGATCTGTTATTGTTTGCCGCTGTGCGAGCCTTTATCACGGATCTGGCTGGCCGGCCTCGCAACTAGAAAGATCGTGTACCGATCGCCTTTTTTTTTTCTTTTTTTTGAAAGAAATATTGTTCGGCTATTGGATGTACCGAAGTGCAAGTGTCGTGCAAATGCGTATCTCGAGCACAAGATTTCACATGGTTTCACCCGTCGCACGTCCTCCTTGACTACGCGCGCGTATAACACGGTTTATTATTGATGATCAGATAAGCTAAATTGCTAACCGGATAAGCTTCATATTTACAAGAACACAAAATCAACCTATTCCTATCCATAGATCTGGATTTGTTTTCATTCTTATAAATTATAATCCGGATGTCAGATCATGTTATTTATGTGTTATATCCCTAGACTTTGATCTGGTAATCTAAATATTACTCCTGATAAGCTAATATTTTTCTTACCCGCAAAAAATAAATATTGGGATAAGCTAAATATTTAGCGTTTCCCATGCTAAGCATGTCGCACGGGTCCTTCGAGCATCAGCACATAAAATTATGAGCCTCGAGGTATGTTACATTTCATTGGGTTTTTTTTAACATAAGAATGGCCTTCCCTTCCGATTTTCATTAGAAAAATCATGCGGTTCACCTAGTTGCAAACTACGCCCTCCGTTCCTAAATATAAGTCTTCGGAGAGATTTCACTATGGACCACATACGGAGCAAAATGAGTGAATCTATACTCTAAAATGCATCTAGATATATCCGTATGTGGTACATGATCAAATCTCTACAAAGACTTATATTTAGAAACGGAGGGAGTACTACCATAACGCTAAAAAGTTAGTTATGGTTATGTAATGTACTATTGGTTATGGAAGTTTGCTTTAAGAGCATCTACAACCGGACTCCATATCCGCCCCCGGGAGAGCTACACGGTCACTGCCCGAATGCAAAATTAACACCCAACCAGATCTTGCAAATTCGACCCAAACGTCGGGACTGACCGATATTTCCCATACACAGCCCATATCTGGGGCGGATATGGGAACGCCCGGACGCGCCCGCCACGTAGGACTGACCGTAAGGGCCCGCGCTTAATCGCATATCTTCGCCCTCCTCTCTGCCGACCAACCCTCTTCCTCTTCTCTTTTCTCCCTCGTCCACACAGCCATCACCGTAGTTCAACCGTCGTCCCCAACGGACAACTTGCCACCGGAGGACCCAACCCACACCGCCGCCGACCATGCTGCAACCGGTTAAGGTAGCCACCAGCGGACACCGCCCCGGTACGTCTAACTCCCGGATATACTCCTCGCGCTCTATGCGTTCGTTGAAATGTCCAAGACGATTTTTTTATTCTTTTGATCAATTCTAGGTTAACGATGGCATCTTCGTCGTGGAATGATGGTTATGGAAACACCGACCTTGATGAATTCATATTCAACGAGTTCATCGATTCATCGGATTCGGATGGCGAAGATGCTGGAATGATGATGATGGGCATCCGAGAGAAGATGGAGAAGGCAGAGGAGCACGTGCTCAACTTCAAGGGTTCCATAAAGGCCAAAGAGTTATTCTCTGGGATAGGATTGCTGGTGCACGGCTTCTGTACATGGACTAGTTTACAATGGAGCCAACATGAAGGTTTCTTTCACGCCGCTTCCGGATGAGCAGGAGTTTGTTCTTGTGCGTAGTGACTGCCATGGGGAAGACTCGTGATAATTTCAAGCCAAGGAAGGATTGTTGCAACAATTTCCTTTCCCTCCTTTACAGAAATGCATGGCTGCTCTCAGGATGATTGCTTATGGTAAGGCCGCACATGCAATTCATACTGAAATCCAAATGGGAGAGACCACGGTCCTGAACAATATGGTGGAGTTTGCATGCACTGTGGCGAAGGTGTCTGGACCAGAGTACCTGAGAGTGCCAACTATGAAGGACACAGAAAAAATGTTGGCAATTGGAGAAGCAGGAGGATTCCCAAGTATATTCTGTTTAGTTGATTGCCTGCATTGGCAATGAAATAAATGCCTAAAAGGTTTGTGGCAATACTAAAGTTGCGTCAAAGAAGCAACCATCATACTTGAAGCAATGGCATCGAAAGACTTATGGATATGACATGCATGCTTTCTTTGGCAAGTCTGGTTCGTGCAATGACATCAATGTGCTCCAACGACCTCCTTTGTTCAAGAGACATTGTGATGGGGAAGCTCCACCGTACAACTACACCGTCAACATGCTCAACTACAATATGGGATATCCTTGCCGATGGTATTTATCCTCGATGGGTGGTGTTTGTGAACACCATATCTAATGCCCATGAAAACAAACAAAGTTACTTTTGCAACAATGAAAGAGGCAACTAGGAAGGATGTGGAAAGGGCATTCATAGTGCTCCAAGCTTGTTGGGGTATCATTCGCGGAGCTGCAATGATGTGGGAAGCGGAGACACTTTGGCAGGTCATGACACGTTGTGTAATCTTATACAACATGATTGTAGAGCATGTGGGTGAAGGGGCAACCCGCAGACATGATTTTGAGAAGCCCAGTGTTCAGGTCCGCCTCCTGGAACAAGAGGCGGAGCATATTGCCAACTTTTCGGAGATGCATCGACAACTGACAACTGCAAGATCAACAGGTGCATATGCAACTTCTCAATTATCTTGTGAAGCATATGCGGATCCATGGAATTCAGTAAACTTTGCTTTAATTTTTTAATTATGCACTATGAACAATTTTTATGTTTGCACTATGATTCGGTTATGTATTCTTTAGTACATATAATTTTGTATTTGTGTGCACTACACATTGTTTGGTCGCGATGATTGACGTGCATGTGTTTGCATGTATTTGATGTTCAGAAAGTAGATATTGTGGTTGCAAATGGGGTCATTCGAGGTCCGTCCGGTCACTATCCGTGGGCGCGTCCGGCCATGTCCGTAGACACATAGGGGCCCAGATTAGGCAACTTCGACTATAGATGCTCTAATCACTTTAATAACTCACATATTTTTTTTTGAAAAAACTTCCGCTCTATTCATCTTCAATCATGGCAGTACAACGAATATCAGAAATAATAAAAATTACATCCTGATTCATAGACCACCTAGCAACGACTACAAGCACTGAAGCGGGCCGAAGGCGCATCGCCGTCATCGCCCCTCCCTCGCCGGAGTCGGGCACTCGCATATTGTTAGTAAATATGTCCATATCATCAATCAACAATCTTCGAAATGAATATGACCATGGTGTAGCTAGTAATTCTTGTCTGCCAACTAACCTCTTGAGTGCATTGGTTACAGAAGCAATCACGGTGCAGAGAGGCTTGGAACTTGTTGAGGGCCTGGGTTGCATCAATGTTATTGTTGAATCGGATCCATTGGAAGTTATTCAAGCATCACCAGGAGGGTGGAGATCTGGAATCACTAGTGCAGAACCGGGCATTAGCACCGGTTCGTAAGGCTCTATAGTGCCGGTTACATAACCGTGAAGGAAATATGCCCTAGAGGCAATAATAAAGTTATTATTTATTTCCTTATTTCATGATAAATGTTTATCATTCATGCTAGAATTGTATTAACCGGAAACATGATACATGTGTGAATGCATAGACAAAACAATATGTCACTAGTATGCCTCTACTAGACTAGCTTGTTAATCAAAGATGGTTATGTTTCCTAACCATGAACAAAGAGTTGTTATTTGATTAACAAGGTCACATCATTAGTAGAATGATCTGATTGACATGACCCATTCCCTTAGCTTAGCACACGATCGTTTAGTATGTTGCTACTGCTTTTATCCATGACATATACATGTTCCCGTAACTATGAGATTATGCAACTCCGTTTACGGAGGAACACTTTGGTGCTACCAAACGTCACAACGAATCGGGTGATTATAAAGGAGTACTACAGGTGTCTCCAAAGGCGATGTTGGGTTGGCGTATTTCGAGATTAGGTTTTGTCACTCCGATTGTCGGAGAGGTATCTCTGGGCCCTCTCGGTAATGCACATCACTAAAGCCTTGCAAGCACTACAACTAATGAGTTAGTTGTGAGATGATGTATTACGGAACGAGTAAAGAGACTTGCCGGTAACGAGATTGAACTAGGTATTGGATACCGACGATCGAATCTCGGGCAAGTAACATACCGATGACAAAGGGAACAACGTATGTTGTTATGCGGTCTGACCGATAAAGATCTTCGTAGAATATGTAGGAACCAATATGGGCATCCAGGTCCCGCTGTTGGTTATTGACCGTGAATAGTTCTAGGTCATGTCTACATGAAGGAAATATGCCCTAGAGGCAATAATAAAGTTATTATATATTTCCTCATATCATGATAAATGTTTATCATTCATGCTAGAATTGTATTAACCGGAAACATGATACATGTGTGAATGCATAGACAAACAATATGTCACTAGTATGCCTCTACTAGACTAGCTTGTTAATCAAAGATGGTTATGTTTCCTAACCATGAACAAAGAGTTGTTATTTGATTAACAAGGTCACATCATTAGTAGAATGATCTGATTGACATGACCCATTCCATTAGCTTAGCACACGATCGTTTAGTATGTTGCTACTGCTTTTATCCATGACATATACATGTTCCTGTAACTATGAGATTATGCAACTCCGTTTACCGGAGGAACACTTTGGTGCTACCAAACGTCACAACGAATCGGGTGATTATAAAGGAGTACTACAGGTGTCTCCAAAGGCAGATGTTGGGTTGGCGTATTTGAGATTAGGTTTTGTCACTCCGATTGTCGGAGAGGTATCTCTGGGCCCTCTCGGTAATGCACATCATCAAGCCTTGCAAGCACTACAACTAATGAGTTAGTTGTGAGATGATGTATTACGGAACGAGTAAAGAGACTTGCCGGTAATGAGATTGAACTAGGTATTGGATACCGACGATCGAATCTCGAGCAAGTAACATACCGATGACAAAGGGAACAACGTATGTTGTTATGCGGTCTGACCGACAAAGATCTTCGTAGAATATGTAGGAACCAATATGGGCATCCAGGTCCCGCTATTGGTTATTGACCGAGAATAGTTCTAGGTCATGTCTACATTGTTCTCGAACCGTAGGGTCCGCACGCTTAAGGTTTCGATGACAGTTATATTATGAGTTTATGAGTTTTGATGTACCGAAGGAGTTCGGAGTCCCTGATGAGATCGGGGACATGACGAGGAGTCTCGAAATGGTCGAGACGTAAAGATCGATATATTGGACGACTATATTCGGAGTTCGGAAGGTTCCGAGTCATTCGGTATTTTTCGATCTGGGAGAGTTACGGGAATTCGCCGGGAGAAGTATTGGGCCTTGATGGGCTTTAGTGGGAAGAGGAGAAAAGGCTGCTGCGCCCCCTCCCTCTAGTCCGAATTGGACTAGGGAAAAGGGGCCGCCACCTTCCTACTACTCCTATTCCTTCTCCTTCCTCCCTCTTGGAGGACTCCTACTAGGACTTGGAGTCCTAGTAGGACTCCCCTTCTGGCCGCACCTTTGCCTTGGCCGGCCTCCTCCTCCTCCATCCTTTATATACAAGGGCAGGGGACACCCCATAGGACACACAAGTATTGATCTACGGATCGTTCCTTAGCCGTGTGCGGTGCCCCCCTCCACCATATTCCACCTCGGTCATACCGTCGCGAAGCTTAGGCGAAGCCCTGCGCCGGTGAAACATCAAGATCGTCACCACGGCGTCGTCTTGTGGAACTCTCCCTCGACACTTGGCTGGATCGAGTACGAGGGACGCCATCGAGCTGTACGTGTGTCAAGAACTCGGGGCGCCGGAGTAACGGCGCCGGATCGGTCGGATCGCGAGGAGAACGTCGACTACTTCCTCTACGTTGTGATCGCTTCCGCCCGGTCTACAAGGGTATGTAGACAACACTCTCCCCTCTCGTTGCTATGCATCACCATGATCTTGCGTGTGCGCGAGGGAAAATTTTGAAATTACTCGTTCCCCAACGGTGGTATCGAGCCTAGGTTTTTATGGTTTGATGTTATGCACGAGTAGAACACAAGTGAGTTGTGGGCGATACAAGTCATACTACCTACCGGCATGTCATACTTTGGTTCAGCGGTATTGTGAGATGAAGCGGCCCGGACCGACATTACGCCAGACGCTTACGCGAGACTGGTTTCACCGCTGCGAGCACTCGTTGCTTAAAGGTGGTGGTGGGTGCTGTCTCTCTCACTTTAGTTGAACCGAGTGTGGCTCGCCGGTCCTTGAGAAGGTTAAACGAGTCTATTTGACGAAGTATCGTTGTGGTTTTGATGCGTAGGTGAGATTGGTTCTTGCTTAAGCCCGTAGCAGCCACGTAAAATTTGCAACAACAAAGTAGAGGACGTCTAACTTGTTTTTGCGGGGCATGTTGTGATGTGATATGGTCAAGACGTGATGCTATATTTTATTGTATGAGATGATCATGTTTTGTAACCAAAGTTATCGGCAATGGCAGGAGCCATATGGTTGTCGCTTATTGTATGAAATGCAATCGCTTCTGTAATGCTTTACTTTATCACTAAGCGGTAGCGATAGTCGAGAAGCATAAGATTGGCGAGACGACAACGATGCTACGATGAAGATCAAGGTGTCGCGCCGGTGGCGATGGTGATCATGGTGGTGCCGCAAGATGGAGATCATGAAGCACAAGATGATGATGACCATATCATATCACTTATATTGATTTGCATGTGATGTTTATCCTTTATGCATCTTATCTTGCTTTGATTGACGGTAGCATTATAAGATGATCTCTCACTAAATTATCAAGAAGTGTTCTCCGAGTATGCACCATTGCCAAAGTTAAATCGTGCCTGGACACCACGTGATGATCGGGTGTGATAAGCTCTCGTCCATCTACAACGGGTGCAAGCCAGTTTTGCACACGCAGAATACTCAAAGTTATACTTGACGAGCCTAGCATATGCAGATATGGCCTCGGAACACGGAGACCGAAAGGTCGGCGTGAATCATATAGTAGATATGATCAACATAAGATGTTCACCATTGAAAACTACTCCATCTCACGTGATGATCGGTTATGGTTTAGTTGATTTGGATCACGTGATCACTTAGATGACTAGAGAGATGTCTATCTAAGTGGGAGTTCTTAAGTAATATGATTAATTGAACTTAAATTTATCATGAACTTAGTCCTGGTAGTATTTTGCAAATTATGTTGTAAGATCAATAGCTTGCGTTATTGCTTTCATATGTTTATTTTGATATGTTCCTAGAAAATTGTGTTGAAAAATGTTAGTAGCAATGATGCGGATTTGATCCGTGATCCGAGGTTTATCCTCATTGTTGCCTGTAAGAATTATGTCCTTAATGCACCGCTAGGTGAGCGGACCTATTGCAGGGAGCGGATGCGAGGCGTTATGAACGTTTGGCTAGCTCAATATGATGACTACTTGATAGTTTTGTGCACCATGCTTTATGGCTTAGAATCGGGACTTCAAAGATGTTTTGAACATCATGGACCATATGAGATGTTCCAGAATTGAAGTTAATATTTCAAGCAAATACCGAGTTGAGAGATATGAAGTCTCCAACAAGTTCTATAGCTAAAAGATGGAGGAGAATCGCTCAACTAGTGAGCATGTGCTCAGATTGTGCAGGTACTTCAATCACTTGAATCAAGTGGGAGTTAATCTTCGAGATAAGATAGTGATTGATGAATTCTCTAGTCACCATCACCAAGTTAGTAGAACTTCGTGATGAACTATAGTATGCAAGGGATGACGAAAATGATTCCGGGCTCTTCGTGATGTTGAAATCGACGAAGGTAGAAATCAAGAAAGAGCATCAAGTGTTGATGGTTGACAAGATCACTAGTTTCAAGAAAAGGGCAAAGGGAAAGAAAGGGAACTTCAAGTAGATTGACAAGCAAGTTGTCACTCCCACG
Organism: Aegilops speltoides; assembly: GCA_021437245.1. Classification (NCBI taxonomy): domain Eukaryota; kingdom Viridiplantae; phylum Streptophyta; class Magnoliopsida; order Poales; family Poaceae; genus Aegilops; species Aegilops speltoides. The sequence continues at coordinate 369,469,591 of CM038142.1, forward strand.
AAGAAGCCCAAGCTGAACCAAAGCACAAACCGAAAGTGCTTACATCGCAAAGGAAATGGTCCTTTGAAGCGGAACTGCCCTAAATATTTGGTGGATAAGAAGGATGGCAAAATGAAAAAGGGTATATTTGATATACTGGTGTTTGATGTGTGCTTTACTAGTGTTTATAGCAACCCTCAAGTATTTGGTACTGGTTCGGTTGCTAAGAGTAGTAACTCAAACGGAGTTGCGAATAAGCGAAACTAGTTAAGGGTGAAGTGACGATGTGTGTTGAAAGTAGTTTCAAAATTGATATGATCATCATCGCACACTCCCTATACTTTCGGGATTAGTGTTGAACCTAAATAAATGTTATTTGGTGTTTACGTTGAGCATGAATATGATTTGATCGTATTTATTGCAATACGGTTATTCATTTAAGTAAGAGAATAAACTGTTATTCATTTACATGAATAAAACCTTATATGGTTACACACCCAATGAAAATGGTTCATTGGATCTCGATCGTAGTGATACACATATTCATAATATTGAAACCAAAAGATGCAAAGTTAATAATGATAGTGCAACTTATTTGTGGCATCGCCGTTTAGGTCATATTGGTGTAAAAGCATGAAGAAACTCCATGCTGATGGGATTTTGGAATCACTTGATTATGAATCACTTGATGCTTGCGAACCGTGCCTTTTGGGCAAGATGACTAAAACTCCGTTATCGGAACAATGGAACAAGCTACTGACTTATTGGAAATAATACATACCGATGTATGCGATCCAATGAGTGTTGATGCTCGTGGCAAGTATCGTTATTTTTTGACCTTCACAAGATGATTTGAGCGGATATGGGTATATCTACTTGATGAAACATAAGTCTGAGATAGTTGAAAGGTTCAAAGAATTTCAGAGTGAAGTGGAAAAATCATCGTAACAAGAAAATAAAGTTTCTGCGATCTGATCGCGGAGACGAATATTTGAGTTACGAGTTTGGTCTTCAATTAAAACAATGTGGAATAGTTTCACAGCTCACGCCACCTGGAACACCACAATGTTATGGTGTGTCCAAACATCGTAACCGCACTTTATTGGATATAGTGCAATCTATGATGTTTCTTCTTGATTTACCAATATCATTTTTTGGGATCATGCATTAGAGACAACTGCATTCACGTTAAATTGGGCACCATCTAAATCCGTTGAGACGACACTATATGAGCTGTGGTTTAGCAAGAAACCCAAGTTGTCGTTTCTTAAAGTTTGGAGTTGCGATGCTTATGTGAAAAGTTTCATCTGATAAGCTCAAACCCAAATCGGAGAATGCGTCTTCATAGAATACCCAAAGGAAATTGTTGGGTACACCTTCTATCACAGATCCGAAGGCAAGATATTCGTTGCTTAAGATGGATCCTTTCTAGAGAAGGAGTTTCTCTCGAAAGAAGTGAGTGGGAGGAAAGTAGAACTTGATGAGGTAATCAGTACTGTTCCTTATTGGAAAGTAGTTCATCACGAAATCTGTTCTTGTGACTACTATACCAATTAGTGAGGAAGTTAATGATGATGATCATGTAACTTCAGATCAAGTTACTACCGAACCTCCTAGGTAAAAGCAGTGAGATTCGCACGAGTGGTACGGTAATCCTGTTCGGAGGTCGTGTTACTTGACCATGACAAACCTACGAACTATGAGGAAGCGATGATGAGCCCAGATTCCGCAAAATGGTTTGAGGCCATGAAATCGAGATATGATCCATGTATAAGAACAAAGTATGGACTTTGATGGATTTGCCGATGATAGGCAAACCATAGAAAATAAATGGATCTTCAAGAGGAAGACGGACGTTGATAGTAGTGTTACTATCTACAAAGCTCGACTTGTTGCAAAAGGTTTTCGACAAAGTTCAAGATGTTGACTACAATGAGATTTTCTCAAGCAGTAGCGATGCTTAAGTCTGTCCGAATCATGTTAGCAATTGCCACAATTTATGAAATTTGGCAAATGGATGTAAAACTGCATTCTGAATGGTTTTACGGAGGAAGAGTTGTATATGATGCAACGAGAAGGTTTTATCGATCCAAAGGAGCTAACAAAGTGTGCAAGCTCCAGCGATCCATCTATGGACTGGTGCAAGCATCTCGGAGTTGGAATATACGCTTTGATGAGTTGATCAAAGCATATAGTTTTTGTACAGACTTATGGTGAAGTCTGTATTTACTAGAAAGTGAGTGGGAGCACTACAACATTTCGATAAGTATATGTGAGTGACATATTATAGATCGGAGATAATGTAGAATTATTCTGCAAAGCATAAAGGAGTGTTTGAAAGAAGTTTTTCAAAGAAAGACCTCGGTGAAGCTGCTTACATATTGAGCATCAAGATCTATAGAGATAGATCAAGATGCTTGATAAAGTTTTTCAATGAGTACATACCTTGACAAGATTTTGAAGTAGTTCAAAATGAAACAGTCAAAGAAAGAGTTCTTGCACGTGTTACAAGGTGTGAAATTAAGTAAGACTCAAAACCCGACCACGGCGAGAAGATAGAAAGAGAATGAAAGTCATTCCCTATGCCTTAGCCATAGGTTCTATAAAGTATGCCATTGTGTACCAGATCTATTGTATACTTGCACTTAGTTTGGCAAGGAGTACAATAGTGATCTAGGAGTAGATCATGGACAGCGGTCAAAATTATCCTTAGTGGAATAAGGATATGTTTCTCGATTATGGAAGTGACAAAAGGTTAAATGCGTAAAGGGTTACGTCGATGCAACTTTTGACACCGATCCGATGACTCTAAGTGTCGATCTAGATACATATTGGAAGTGGGAGCAATTAGCTAGAGTAGCTTAAATGCGAGCATTGTAGACATAGAAAAATTGCAAAATACATAACGGATCTGAATGTGAAAGACCCGTTGACTAAGACTCTCACACAAACAAAACATGATCACACCTTAGTACTCTTTGGGTGTTAATCACATAGCGATGTGAACTAGATTACTGAATCTAGTAAACCCTTTGGGTGTTGGTCACATGGCGATGTGAACTATGGGTGTTAATCACATGATGATGTGAACTATCGATGTTAATCACATGGTGATGTGATCTAGATTATTGACTCTAGTGCAAGTGGGAGACTGAAGGAAATATGCCCTAGAGGCAATAATAAAGTTATTATATATTTCCTCATATCATGATAAATGTTTATCATTCATGCTAGAATTGTATTAACCGGAAACATGATACATGTGTGAATGCATAGACAAACAATATGTCACTAGTATGCCTCTACTAGACTAGCTTGTTAATCAAAGATGGTTATGTTTCCTAACCATGAACAAAGAGTTGTTATTTGATTAACAAGGTCACATCATTAGTAGAATGATCTGATTGACATGACCCATTCCATTAGCTTAGCACACGATCGTTTAGTATGTTGCTCTTGCTTTTATCCATGACATATACATGTTCCTGTAACTATGAGATTATGCAACTCCGTTTACGGAGGAACACTTTGGTGCTACCAAACGTCACAACGAATCGGGTGATTATAAAGGAGTACTACAGGTGTCTCCAAAGGCAGATGTTGGGTTGGCGTATTTCGAGATTAGGTTTTGTCACTCCGATTGTCGGAGAGGTATCTCTGGGCCCTCTCGGTAATGCACATCATGAAGCCTTGCAAGCACTACAACTAATGAGTTAGTTGTGAGATGATGTATTACGGAACGAGTAAAGAGACTTGCGGTAATGAGATTGAACTAGGTATTGGATACCGACGATCGAATCTCGAGCAAGTAACATACCGATGACAAAGGAACAACGTATGTTGTTATGCGGTCGACCGACAAAGATCTTCGTAGAATATGTAGGAACCAATATGGGCATCCAGGTCCGCTATTGGTTATTGACCGAGAATAGTTCTAGGTCATGTCTACATTGTTCTCGAACCGTAGGGTCCGCACGCTTAAGGTTTCGATGACAGTTATATTATGAGTTTATGAGTTTTGATGTACCGAAGGAGTTCGGAGTCCCTGATGAGATCGGGGACATGACGAGGAGTCTCGAAATGGTCGAGACGTAAAGATCGATATATTGGACGACTATATTCGGAGTTCGGAAGGTTCCGAGTCATTCGGTATTTTCGAGTCTGGGAGAGTTACGGAATTCGCTGGGAGAAGTATTGGGCCTTGATGGGCTTTAGTGGGAAGAGGAGAAAAGGCTGCTGCGCCCCCTCCCTCTAGTCCGAATTGGACTAGGGAAAGGGGCCGCCACCTTCCTACTACTCCTATTCCTTCTCCTTCCTCCCCTCTTGGAGGACTCCTACTAGGACTTGGAGTCCTAGTAGGACTCCCTTCTGGCCGCACCTTTGCCTTGGCCGGCCTCCTCCTCCTCCATCCTTTATATACAAGGGCAGGGGACACCCCATAGGACACACAAGTATTGATCTACGGATCGTTCCTTAGCCGTGCGGTGCCCCTCCACCATATTCCACCTCGGTCATACCGTCATGAAGCTTAGGCGAAGCCTGCGCCGTGAAACATCAAGATCGTCACCACGCCGTCGTCTTGTGGAACTCTCCTCGACACTTGGCTGGATCGAGTACGAGGGACGTCATCGAGCTGTACGTGTGTCAAGAACTCGGGCGCCGAGTAATGGCGCCGGGATCGGTCGGATCGCGAGGAGAACGTACGACTACTTCCTCTACGTTGTGATCGCTTCCGCTTCGGTCTACAAGGGTATGTAGACAACACTCTCCCCTCTCGTTGCTATGCATCACCATGATCTTGCGTGTGCGTAGGAAAATTTTTGAAATTACTACGTTCCCCAACACTACATTGTTCTCGAACCGTAGGGTCCGCACGCTTAAGGTTTCGATGACAGTTATTATGAGTTTATGTATTTTGATGTACCGAAGAAGTTCGGAGTCCCGGATGTGATCACGGACATGACGAGGAGTCTCGAAATGGTCGAGACATAAAGATTGATATATTGAAGCCTATGTTTGGAGTTCGGAATGGTTCCGGGCGGCGGAATTACTGAGTACCGGAGGTTCTGGAACCCCGGGGGTAAATGGGCCTCGGTGGGCCTCGAGGGAGAAGAGGAGGGCCGGCCAGGAGGTGGCATGCGCCCTCTCCCCCAGTCCGAATAGGACAAGGAGGGGGCGCCTCTCCTCTTCCCTCCCCCAAACCTAATCCAACTAGGAAAGGGGAGTCCTACTCGGTAGGAGTAGGACTCCTCCCAGCGCTTCTAGCTAGGCCGGCCGGCCTCCCCCTCCTCCTTTATATACTGGGGCAGGGGGCACCCTAGAACACACAAGTTGATCTACGGATCGTTCCTTAGCCGTGTGCGGTGCCCCCTCCACCATATTCCACCTCGGTTATACCGTCGCGAAGCTTAAGCGAAGCCCGCGCGGTGAAACATCAAGATCGTCACCACGCCGTCGTCTTGTGGAACTCTCCTCGACACTCGGCTGGATCGGAGTACGAGGGACGTCATCGAGCTGCACGTGTGTCAAGAACTCGGGCGCCGAGTAATGGCGCGGGATCGGTCGGATCGCGAGGAGAACGTCGACTACTTCCTCTACGTTGTGATCGCTTCCACTTCGGGTCTACGAGGGTACGTAGACAACACTCTCCCCTCTCGTTGCTATGCATCACCATGATCTTGCGTGTGCGTAGGAAATTTTTTGAAATTACTACGTTCCCCAACAAACCGGCACTAATTTGTGGTCACTAAAGCCCCCCCCCCCCTTTAGTACCGGTTCAGCACGAACCGGTGCTAAAGGGAAACCACGTGGCACGAGCCAGCTCCGGGGACCTGGAGCCCTTTAGTACTGGTTGGTAAGACCAACCGGTACTATAAGGTTTCGGGGGGTTTTAGTTTTATGATTTCTTTTTCATTTAATTTTGTGTTTCCATTTTAATTCTGTTTCGTTTGCTGGTATTTTACGATACTACACATTGTACACGTTATATATATAGAGAGAGAGAGAGAGAATTTCTAGTAGAACCAATCATGCATATATATATCACATCAATGTCTCACAAATTAAACCACCATATTAATTAATTCACACATACACACATGTATAGCTATATACAATTTCTCCTACATATGAATGTTGCCTTCGGAGCCAGTGGCATTAGCCTAATTGGTGCCTTCGGAGCACGATGACAATTGAAAGTGGTTTTCATGGGGGTGGTAGCGGGTAATAGAATTCTCCATTCGGATTTATGACCTGGTCGAGCAAAATCCCGCTATTTCCTCTTGAAGTGCTTTCTGCGCTCCCTTTCTATGAGCTTCTCCGCACCTCTTTGAACTGTTAAGAAGGAGATCAATATGCATGTGTATTAGTTGTGTGACTAGCTAGATATCGATAATGGTGTAAAATTGTGAATAGTATTTCGACAAGCGTACCCATTCTTTGTCTTTGAGATCTGCTCCTTTCGGATGCCATCATGCGAATGTTCTCGCAAACGCAGAATGCACATAGATCAGTCCCTGCTACCGCTTCAGCGCCTTTTACGAGAATGGAATTTGATCGATAAAAATTAATCAAGCATGATAATTAAAGAGATGGCAGCTAGCTAGCTAGCTAGTACTACTTAATTACTTACCTTGGGTTGAAACCATTGAAGTTTTTGTTTCCATTCACCTTCGTGTGTTGATGAATCTTGCCCAAGCCCCGCCCACGACAAAGAAAATGAATAAAGGGTTATTAAATAGTTCATATCATGAAATGACGAACTAAATAGGCCGAGATATATAGTTAATAATGATTGAAATTACATTGATTATCCGATACAAGATGTTAAAGTCGGTGTTTTTGAGATTAGTGAGTCCGAGATTTCAAGCTGCTTCAAGCGTCAACTTTAATGATACACAAGACCCAGTGAAATCTGCATGCACACACGTTTACATGTCTTAATTAAGCGGACATATGTAAGCAAAAACATGTAGCTAGCTAGTAGGCAACAACAGAGAATTTGTAGTACAAGACAGTGTGACTCACCCAAAGTGGTAAGGAAGTAGTATATCTTCATTGTATTTGAGGCGCTTCAAGAACTCTAGCATGCTGTCCTCTACTTCCTTTGCATGATGTTCAATTATCTTCCATGTGAATTCATTAACGGTGTTTGGGTCAATGAACCCAATGCCAAAGCGTCCACCTTTTCTCATTTCATATATCTTCATCCCGCATAATACCACGTAAAAGAATATAGTGAGGATAATTACGGTAATGATTGATCAAAAGGATCACTACACTAGCTTGAGACTTAAATTATAGAAAGAGATCACTTACGAGACAATAGCAATCGACGATAGATTTGTCGAGTGCGTCTTGATTGTATAACTGAAACAGTTCTAAATACTCAACGGACCCAGCTTTCTCATGGTAGTAATGGTCCTTCTTGACATTCACCATGAGGGACACTCGACCTGAAATCTTGGTAATGTTCATGTACCATTGATGCAATTCATACATTCTCGTTGGGAGGTTCTTGACCTTGTCTGGCGTGACCAAAGGTTGGCCCCGGACATATTTCCGTTTTACTTCATCCTCTCTAAGCAAAGGCATGGGCTCGATCTCGAGGAGTTGTCCAATAGTGATGTTGAGAACTTCAGCCTGCATTATATGCTCCTCCGTTATTACCACATTGCCCACCTCGGGAACATGCAATCGTTTGCCCACAATAATATTGGGCGCCAGATCGCCACTTTGTTGTTGGCACAACAAGCGAGGGATCGATTGCGCCACTGTTCTCCCAGTGTGGGAATGGTTTTCCGCATTTTTGGCAGCTGCTTCTTGTTTGCTCGATCCCGATGTAGACGTGCTCGCCTCCCTTTGTAGACGTGCTCGATTTAACTTCGATGTGGCGCTCATAGTCTGTGTCAACGAGCTTGGAAGCTGGTGGTTGAGCCATACGAATGAAGTGGTCAATCGCTTCTCGTGCACTTTCTCCCTTGGCGGCGGTGGCGGTTTCGGTGCAAAATGGGCTTCCACCTCGGCCTTCGATATGGCTGTGATTTCCTCCTCGGACTGTCATAAGACATCTGCGGAAGAGGCTTGAGGCTTGGACCATATTTATATCGCTTGCCTCCTTTGTACTTCCTATACTACCTCGACTGCGTCGCCACGCACCATAGCTGCGGGGTGTCTCTTCTGCGATTGCTGAGGCGGCAGAGACGGCTGACGGGACTGAGTTGGACGAGGAGGAGTGGCCTGAGGTTGTGCCGGACTTGAAGGAGGAGTGGACGTATGACGCTGTGGCGGACTTGGAGGAGGAGGATTGTCCTGATACTTTGCCGGACTTGGAGGAGGAGGATTGTCCTGACACTTTGCCGGACTTGGAGGAGCGGGAGTCTGCTGACTCGGTGACGGACTTCGACGAGGACTCGGGTGACACGGTGTCGGTGGCCTTGGAAAGATGATGCAATCCTTTTTCCATAGGATGATACGATGTTTGGCCTCTCCGAGAAAGCGCTCGCCGTCACCTCCAGCAATGTCAAGCTGTAGCCCCAAATATGGTGGGTCCACCACCTCATCAACCAAGACACGAGCATAGCCCGCTGGAATCGGGTTGCAATGGAAGGTTGCCTCGGGGGGATTTGTGAAAGCACAGTCGTCCGCCACCTTCATGGATATGTTCTTTATTTTGACATGTAGCTCGCAGTTAGTGTTCTCCGTGATGTCATCCACGGGGTATCTACCCAGCATTGCATCGTCCGGGATGGAACCCATGCCGCTTCTCGGCATGGATGGGCGGTGCTATCCAATTTGGATCATCCGCTAGCCGCTGCACCGCTTGAGACCCCTTTGATGGGTAAGTGAGTCGATCTGCGCCTCGCTGCCGCTGGAATTTGACCGCCAATTCCGCTTGACTTGCTTCTAGGCCTTGAAGGCGTTCATAGTCCCGCTTCCTCTGCTCCTCCTCCATTTTCCTCTTCTTCTCCTCCGCAATCTTCTTTCTCGCACGGGTTCGTAGTCGTTGTTCGATCTGAAAACCCTCATACCACGGCAGAGCGCCTTGCCTCGTGTTCTTCCGGGTGTTCAGGATTTCCTGTGGCACGCGTAAGCTCGTCGTTCTCTCTCTGGGCTGGAACACCCCGTTCGTGCCTCTTCTATTGCAACAAGTATCGCATCGTCGGCTCCCTTCAGACTTGCCCTCGTCAAACATTGCTGTCTCCGGTCCAACTCCCCCATGCGCATAGAACCAAGTCCCGACTGGGGCCAGCTCTTAGTAGCCGGAGTGACACCTGCATCCTCCATCTCTTTCTCGGACTTATCCCACTCGGCATTGCCACCACATAGCCACCGCCCGACTTATGGAACTTATCCTTTTTTGGCATTCTTCTTGTTTATTCTCGACCATTCCTTAGCTAATTTGAATCCTTGAATTTCACGAAATCGTCCCAATGATCACGTTGGTTCTCCGGTGTTCCCTTGAATCCGGAGTCTTCCTTCCTCCGTTAACGCACTTGTTCCATTCACCATTCTTGTAGTTCTTGAATGCGATCGCCATCATCCTAAGAGCAGCCTCTTTGACTTTCTCGCACATCCGCTTCGTGAAATGATCGGTAGGGTGAAATGTTCCATGAGAGTATCCCAAAGCGATCTTTTGATTCTTGTCGACATAAGTAACATCTGGACGTGGCTTTCTTTGGCGCTCTCCATTCTTGAAGTTTGATCGAGAGTTGGTCCTTCACAAGAACTCCAGACCGACGAACGAACTTGTCCGCAATCTTCTTAGGCGCTAATGGTTTGCCAAGAGGGCCGCATGCCTCGATATTGTACTTTACGCCGGCTTCAACTTTTGTTCGGGCCTCGTTTAAATCCTTTTGCTCGAAGATTTGCTCGATCCGGATGGCTGAAAGAACAAAGATCGATTTGTTAATATATCTTCAAGTCATTTAAAACATGTGATGATCACCAGATGCCTGCTTATATAAATATATATACCTCGTCGGTGTTTGTTGTTTCAGGATCAACATGTTCTTCGTCATCGTCATAATCATAGTTCATGACTTCGTCACGATCGAATATCATATCACCCTCTCCGGTGTTGTTTAGAAATTCGGAGCCGTCATAATCTTCTTCATCCTGATTATCATCTGCCCCGCGTATCATATCGAACATGGTCTGTTCTCCCTCTCTGTCGGTATTGTCTACCATAGCTTTTGTTTAACTAATCCAAAAGAAATATAAAACAATTTAGTATTCAAATCTCGAATAATAGATATAATCTCGAATACATCGTCCAAAATAATAGATATAATCTCGAATACATCATCTCGAATAATATATAATATTGAATAGTACATCACGGCTATTAGCTAATAAAGATCGAATACTGGAAGAATCTAGGACACTCGCGGTTCCTCCGTGGGGCGGTGGACACCCAAAGAGAAGGAACCCTCACGGGATCATAGCTGAAGTGAGATCCCCGAAGATACTGCCACGTATTGGAGAACATGCCGCCCTCTAACGCAACCATGTAGCGATGGACGTGCTCGTCCTCCTCCCTGACACGGTCGATGGCGAGGATGCGGGCCGGGCATCGTCGAGAACAAATACTAGCTATATGCCCGCAAAAACTAACATTTTTTTAATGATTGGATTTTGATAACTAAAATTTCTAACATTTCTATATAACTAACATTTCTAACAATGCTATATATAACTAACATTTCTATAACATTTCTAATATTTCTATAACTAAAAAACAGAAAAAAATTATAACATTTCTATATATATAACTAACATTTTTATAACTATTTCTATAACTAAAAACAGAAAAATTTCTAACAATTCTAACTTTTTATAACTATTTCTATAACTAAAAACAGAAAAATTTCTAACAATTTCTAACATTTCTAACAATTCTAACAATTCTAACATTTCTAACTATTTCTAAAAACAGAAAATGCCTAACAATTTCTTAAAAACAGAAAAATCTATAACTAAAATTTATGTGTGTAAAAGGCCACCGGTCGGCGAGGCGAGAGCGGCAAGAGGCGGGGCATGACGGGACGGCGACGGCGGCGGCGGCGACGATGGGGACGGGACGTCTGGGCAGGCGGCGGCGACGATGGGGACGGGACGACGGGCTGGGGCGGCGACGACGACGGACGAGGGGCGACGTGCCAGACGGGCGGCGGTGACGACGGGACGACGGGACAGGAGGGGGCGGGGCGGCAGGACGACGGGACGAGGCGGCGAGCGGCGGCAAGCGGCGGCGGGCGAAGCGGCGTCGAGGATATGGAGAGCGGCGAAGCGCAAGCGTGCGAGAGGAGAAGAAGCGAGAGGAGAGATGAGAAACCAGCGAAATTTTGAAGTGTTTTCTTATATAGAAGGCACCTTTAGTACGGTTGGAGCCACCAACCGTACTAAAGGTCTGTTTTTTGAGCAAGCGGCGGAAGCGACCCCTTTAGTACCGAGTGGTGGCACAAACGGTACTAAAGGCCCCTTTAGTACCGGTTGGAGCCACGACCGGTACTAAAGGGTGTCGCCGCCAAAGCGAGGGGCGCAGGTTTAGTCCCACCTCGCTAGTTTAGGAGCGCCAGACGGTTTATAAGCCCGGCGTGGCAATCGCATTGAACTCGTCTCAATAGCGTGCCTTCAGGCCTACCTCTCCCACTCTGCTGTGGGCCTCATTGGGCTTATGAACTGCATCCCGCCCAACTACAGGTTGGGTTTCTAGTCGTATCTGTGTCGCAATGGCGCGAAGAGCGGGCTTTTTTATTTTCTTATTTTTTTTTGATTTATTTATTTTTGTTTTATTTATTTTTGAGTTTTTTTCTGTATTTAGAGTTTCTTTGTGAATATTGTTGCTTTAGGTACAAAAATTACAAACTTTCTGTTAGTGCGGTAGATTTCAAATTTGAATAGTTTAAATTTTGAATTATTTGAAATTTGTGTGAATCACTAGTTTGTGAATAACTTAACTTTGAAAAAGTTTTTCAGTGATTCTTTTTCTTATGTTTAATATTAGTGTGTTTTATCATTATATTCAATTTAGTAATGCTTAGGTTATTTAAAAATGAAATGCCTTTGTATGATTCGGTTTTAATTGGAAACCCTATTACTTGAAAGAGATTGTCCATTTTGTACACGAAGTGCATCCAGCTTTTTTCAGTAACCCTCTCTACTTTCTTGCACATGCTATTTGTATGAAATTATGATACCATGCCAACTTTCAACCTTTTCTCGAGTTCATTTGAATTGCTTTTCAATTTCAGGTCATTTATTTGGAAAAAATCGGTAAATGCATGAAAAGAATTTGTTTACATAAAATTTCTTCGTTTCAAATGCCAAAACACATAACTACCCTAACTATTACGGACATTCCTCCTGGGTGTGAAACACGAAGAAAGTGATGATAGTGAAGCCGATCACATCCTGATCTTTGGGTGTGAAACTTTTTCTTCGCGTGTGTCCCTTTGCGCCGTAACCATGGAAAATCTTCATCATTTAACGGATGCTCGGGTCAATATTCACCGTGAATGGAGCAATTTCATCAAACTTTTCATAATCTTCCGACTTGTCTGTCTTGTCATCCACTCCCACGATGTTTCTTCCCGTAAAGAACTATGTGCCGCTTTGGCTCATCGCACGATGCATTCGCTTCCTTATCTTTTCTTTTTCTTGGCTTGGTAGACATGTCCTTCACATAGAAAACCTGTGCCACATCATTGGCTAGGACGAATGGTTCGCTCGCATACACGCAAGATTGTTGAGATCCTTTGTTGTCATTCCGCATCGCGGGTCTTCCGTTACCCGCCTCATGTCATATTGACCCATTTGCACCAAACAAAGGGACCTTTAAACCACGTCGATAGTCAAGTTCCCATATGTCATGTATATAACCATAATATGTTTCCTTTCCGTCTTGGTTTACGCATCAGCGGACACCACTGTTTGGTTGGTGCTCTTCTTATCTTGGGCGATCGTGTAAAATGTATTACCATTTATCTCGTACCCTTTGAAAGTCATTATATTCAAGATGGTAGCTGGGACAGCAAGTATAGGTCATCTTCAATAGAGGAGTCATGCATGGTGCGGTTCGCAACCAGTTGGCGAAACTCTGGTTTGTTCACGTGTAATCCATCATCGACCGCTCGGGTGTTTGGAGCGTAGCAAATTCTTGTGTTCATCCATATACGGAGCCACCAAGGTGGAATTCAGAGAAGCGTGTAGTGTGCTTCGGTGAGAGAATGTCCGTCCATACATATTATTTGTTCCTCCTAGCGTGCCTTTTCCATCGATGCGCCCTTATGCGCGATTCAGAACACCAATCGGCTTAAGGTCGGGAATAAAGTCAATACAAAGCTCAATGACCTCCTCATTTTGATGGCCCTTGGAGATGCTTCCTTCTGGCCTAACACGGTTATGAACATATTTCTTTAAGACTCCCATGAACCTCTCAAAGGGGAACATATTATGTAGAAATACAAGACCCAAAACGTTAATCTCTTCGCATAGGTGAACTAGGACGTGCGTCATGATGTTGAAGAAGGATGGTGGGAACACCAACTCGAAACCGACAAGACATTGCACCAAATCATTACGTAACCTTGGTATGATTTCGGATCGATTACCTTCGAGAGATTGCATTGAGAAATGCACATAGCTTCACAATGGCTAATCGAGCGTTTTCGGTAGAAGCCTCCTCAATGCAACCGGAAGCGATTGCGTCATAATCACGTGGCGATCATGAGACTTTAGGTTACGGAACTTTTCTCCGCCATGTTTATTATTCCTTTATATTCGACGAAGCCGACGGTACCTTAATATCGAGCAGGAATTCAAAGAAGATTTCCTTCTCTTCTTTGGTAAGAGCGTAGCTTGCATGACCCTGATGTATGTCGTCTTCTCCGTGCATACGTTGCTGGTCCTCCCGTGCCTCAGGTGTATCTTTTGTCTTCCCATACACGCCCAAGAAGCCAAGCAGGGTCACGCAAAGATTCTTCGTCATGTGCATCACGTTGATTGCGGAGCGGACCTCTAGGTCTTTCCAATATGGCAGGTCCCAAAATATAGATTTCTTCTTCCACATGGGTGCGCGTCCGTCCGCGTCCTTCGGAACAGGTTGTCCGCGGGACCCTTTCCAAATATCACCTTCAAATCCTTGACCATATCATGTACATCGCACCAAGACGGTGGCGAGGCTTCGTCCGTGATCCGCCTCACCTTTGAAATGCTTGCCTTTATTTCTTACGGGATGCTGCTCGGAAGAAATCGGCGATGTCCTGTACACATTCTTGTTACAACTATTCAAATATATATCGTCGGTATCATCCAAACAAGTGTGTGCATCCGCGGTATCCCTTGTTTGTCCGTCACGAAGGTTCTTGAGAGCAGGCCAATCATTGATGGTCATGAACAGCAACGCCTTGAGGTCAAATTCTTCCCCATGTGCTCATCCCACGCATGTACACTGTTCCATTCCACGCTTGTAAGAGTTCTTCAACTAATGGCCTTAGGTACACATCAATGTCGTTGTCGGGTTGCTTAGGGCCTTGGATTAAGCATCGCATCATAATGAACTTCCGCTTCATGCACAACCAAGGAGGAAGGTTATACAAACATAGAGTCACGGGCCGGTGCTATGGTTGCTGCTCTGCTCCCCAAAAGGATTAATGCCATCTGCGCTTAGACCAAACCATACGCTCCTTGCGTCATCGCAAACTCCTTCCCATACTTTCTTTCGATTTTTCTCCGCTGCGACCCGTCGTGGTACTCTCAACTTTCCGTCTTTCTTACGGTCTTCTCTCGTGCCATCGCATCACCTTGGCATGCTCTTTGTTTTGGAACAACGTTTCAACCGTGGTATTATAGGAGAATACCACATCACCTTGGCAGGAATCTTCTTCTGGGCGCCGCCCTCGACATCACCAGCTCATCGCGCTGATCTTATAGCGCAATGCACCACATACCGGCAAGCGTTCAAATCCTCGTACTCACCGCGGTAGAGGATGCAATCATTAGGGCATGCATGTATCTTTTGCACCTCTAACCCTAGAGGGCGACAGCCTTCTTTGCTTCAGACGTACTCTCGGGCAATTCGTTGTCCTTTGGAAGCATATCCTTTATCATTACCAAGAACTTTCCAAATCCCTTGTCGGATACACCATTCTCGCCTTCCATTGCAGCAATTCGAAGATGGTGCCCAGCTTTTTCTTGTCACCTCACGCATTCGGGTACAACAATTTTTGTGATCCTCTAACATGCGCCGCAACTTCTTCTTCTCCAAATCATTTTGCTAGTTTCTCTTTGCATCGGCAATTGCCCGACCTAGATCATCAACGGGCTCATCGATGCCTCTTCTTCACTTCTTCCCGCATTGCCGGCTCAGCTTCTTCCGCATTACCGGCTCAGCTTCTTCCCCATTGTTGTATCATCGTATTCAGGGAACCCGTGGCGGGATAGTGTCGTCGTCCTCTTCTTCTTCATTGTCTTCCATCATAACCCCTCTTTCTCCGTGCTTGGTCCAAACATTATAGTGGGGCATGAAACCGGACTCAAATAGGTGGGCGTGAATGGTTCTTGGCGAGAGTAATTGCGATCATTCTTATAGACAGCACATGGACAAGGCATAAAACCATCCGCCGCTTGTTTGCCTCTCACCATAGCGAGAAAAGTATGCACGCCCTCAACGAATCGGGAGAGCATCGGTCATCGTACATCCATTGCGGCTCATCTTCATTACACAACACCGAATAGACCAAATTAATACAAGTTCATACATAAAGTTCATACAACACTTAAATGCAACAAATAAATAACTCTCTAGCTAAAGCATTTAAATGCAACAACAAATGCGATCAAGATCGCAACTAAGGTAACAATTGATCCAACAGCATAATGATACCAAGCCTCACTATCGATGGCATATTTTCTAATCTTTCTATTCTTCAAGCGCATTTTCTCCATCTTGATCTTGTGATCATCAACGACATCGGCAACATGCAACTCCAATTCCATCTTCTTCCCCTCAATTCTTTTCAATTTTTTTTTCAAGTACTCGTTTTCTCTTTCAACTAAATTTAACCTCTCGACAATAGGGTCGGTTGGAATTTTCGGTTCACATACCTCCTAGATAAAAATATCTATGTCAACTTGATGGGCATAATTTGTCATAAACACGAAATGCGACTAATAGTTTTAAAAGAGAATATACCACATCCGAATCATAACAAGGACGAGGGCCGACGGGGACGGATATCAAAACCATGGCACTATGTATAACAAACAACGTACGGGTAAGATAATTATTACATGATTAACTATATATCCAAATCACACAAACATCAATTTTTATATAAAATTACATGAACAAGAGGCTCACCACAAGGTGGTGCCGGTGACGAGACGAGACAGCGAGGCGATCGGCGGTGGTTACGACGGAGATTTAGAAGGCACTAAGTAAACCACACCTACATATGCAAACTAAGTGTTATTTTTGACCTCAAATTGCATATAAATCAAATACTAGCACATATATATATTTCCTCCCAAATTACTAAACTCACAAATTAGTAACTATACAAAGCATGGGAAGAGCTAATCTAGCAATGAGAGTTGAAAGGACAAAGTTGCTAACCTTTGTGATCATTTGAATGGATGGGGCCTTCAAATCTTGACAAATTTTGGGCAAAATTTGTGAGGAGCTCGAGGAAAGGGAAGAACAGAGGAGAAGTGAGGGAAAGGGAAGAACAGAGTGGCTCGGGTGGGCGAAGGGTTTATGTCGTCGACCTATAGTACCGGTTCGTGGCACGAACCGGTACTAAAGGTCTTGGATGGGGCCCAGATCGACAACATCCCGCCACCACCCTCATTAGTACCGGTTAGTAGCACGAACCGGTGCTAAAGGTTAGCCACGAACCGATACTAATGAGAGCGGCCCGGCTAGCCGTTGGAACCGGCACTAATGTATACATTAGTGCCGGCTCTAATACAAACCGGCACTAATGTGCTGCACGTTTGACCCTTTTTCTACTAGTGAATCCATACATTGCCATCCTGCCGGGTAAGTTCCATAGAGGTTTTAGAATTGGTCTCATATCCTTCGTGCATTGTCCTCAGAATGCAAATAGAGTGGCACACAATATAGCCAAGTATACGTTTGAGTCTAAGATAGCTTTGTTTTGGAACGATGACCCCCTTCTTTTATTGTTTCAGACATTATAAACAACGCGACCTTTACGTGATGCAATAAAGTGTGCCATGATGGCATTACCTAATAAAAAAATTCTCATACATCCATTTCAATATAATGTATTTGAGTTATTGATAGAAAATGACAAGTCCCCCATTTCATAATATAGTTTTTTTTTTTCAAAAGACAAACCTTATGAAAATCCGATCAAGTTTATTCAGAATAATATCAACAATAATTCCAAATAAATACAATGTAAAATATGTCTTGTGATATTATTATAGATGTTAATATCTTTTCTATAAATTTGATAAAATTTTATGAAGTTTGACTTTTCAAAAGAACCATGCAGAATATGTTATGGAACTAAGGAAGTTATGTAAGTTTGCTCTCTCTTACACCTTGCAGCTTGTGCGAGAATGTTAGTTTGAGTTCATACAACTCCCCCCTCCCTCTCTCCATGTTTGTCTGGTGTATCATTCTGAAAATGTATCTACGCCCACATAGTGGGTTCTGATAATTAATGACAACAATATTAAAAAGCCTAACATTCTCTTTTAAGTGTTGATCAGTTTTAGTCCAAGAGATACTATGTTGGAAGATGGTTTTCAACCCTTGAAAATAAGAAGAATGGACCAATGACATTAAGGATAAATTCCAATGGTTTTGTGATAACAAATCACATTGAGATATATTTTCACAAAAAAAGATATCCAGTATAGTTACGATCTTATGAATGGTGCCTGATTGGAGCTTCTAGGATGGAGTCAGTGAAGGGCTTCGTATTTAATTGGTTGGAATACCAATTCAGTAAGGAAATTGAAACGAGAATGAATATGAATGTGTTTGTTTGGTTGTTCTCTGAATTGACCCATGGGCAGAGTTTCAATACCAAATCCTTTTTGGATGAAAAACTCTCAAATTGCATAGTTACATGAGTATGAAGATTATGCTTTGTTTTATATGGCTCAAAACAAAAATAGCCCTCATAGCATGCGTTAGCCCTGGCCCCCACCACCTGTTGCTCGGCGGCTCCGTGGTCACCACTACCGATGCGAGGAACGATTGAGAAGCTCGAGAATGTATCGATGGCATGGATCCAGATGCCAGCTATGAGGAGCATCTCCGCCCGCGCGTTGGCCCAGGTCGCTGCCACCGCTGCGAAGACCGACCAAGAAGGTCAGGCATGACTCGATGGCATGGATCCAGACGCCAGCCATGTGGAGCATCTCCACCAGCGCGTTGGCCTTGAGGATAGTTTAACTTAAATTCGTTCAGATCTACCAAGCATATCTCATGTGGACCCTCTGACGTGTTTTCCTTTCGTTTAGAACCTCCGAAAGACACAAAGTTCCTCGATATGAAAAATGACAACTCTCGCTCTCGCTTAAAAAAACATGTACAAGCTCCCAAAAAATGTTCGACATCTAGAGAAGAACACACATAGTTTTGGAAAAATGTTAATGATTTTTATAATATTATTCATGGATTTTACAAATGGTTAATATTTTAATTTTTTTTCCTAAAAATGTTTATTTATTAAAAAGAGAAAAGATGAAACCATAAAAAAACTAACAGAAAAAACAGAGAAAAATCTCACATATTAAACAATGAAGAACCTATAGAAATTAAATGAAAAAATGAAACAAAAACCAACATAATATCTTGGAGAAAATTTGTCAAAAAACTATTCAAAGGCGCATAGTCAGAAGAAATGAGTCATACCATTAATGTTTTTGGTGCGTGTTACAGCGACAATATGTCAAGGTAAGAATGTGAATTAAGGCAAATAAGATCACAACACCCATGAGCCGCCTCCTGGGTGGGCTAGGCACCTGTGCTCAACTAGATCGGATTATTTTGCCTTTTGTTTATTTATTTTGTTTTTCGTTTTTTATTTTGTTTTATTATCCCTTTTCTCTTTAAATTCTATTAATATAAATGCATTTCAGATTATTTTTATGAAATGATAAAAATATGTATTAATGGGCCGCATTGTGACCGGCCCACTACTACTCTCCTTGAGGCCGGGATGCATCACGACATTACTCCACACAGTTCGCCCGTCGCCTAAAAAGTCCGGTCTGCCTTGTGATAGATCCATTCCCACCTGTAGGTATGCGCCGCAGTTCCTGTCGCCGGAGAACCTCCGCCGGTCACCGTCGCCGGGTTCTCCTGCGAGTACTACCGACCACCGTCGGCATCTAAAAAATCTATGCCCCCTTTGTATTACGCCTCTCTCTACCCATTTCGCCGTAATCTGCCTCCGCTGGCCGTATCTGTTCTGGAGTTTTACGTCGGGGATCCTCTAGAGCAGCGTGTGTCCCCCATGGAAAGACCCAGCAGCGGGGAGGATGGAGAGGGGGGCTCTCCCAACGAGACGAGGATCTCGCCGGAGATGGCGGCGGCAGAGGCGGAGGACTCCGTCCCGTACATAGGGCAGCGGTTCCTGACACACGAAGCGGCGTACGAGCTCTACAGCGGGTTCGCAAAGCAGTGCGGGTTCTCGATCCGGCGGCACCGTACGGAGGGGAAGGACGGCGTGGGCAAGGGGCTGACCCGGCGGTACTTCGTGTGCCACCGCGCCGGCAACACGCCAGCGAAGCCCTTCGACGACGGCGCCAAGCAGCAGAGGAACAGGAAGTCCTCCCGCTGCGGGTGCCAGGCGTACCTACGCATTGGCAGGGATGCGGGAGCCGGTGGTCTGGAGTGGCGAGTCACGGGGTTCTCTAACTACCACAACCATGAGCTCCTCCGGCAGGATGAAGTGCGCTTTCTGCCGGCGTACCGTGTCATCTCGGATTCGGACAGAGACAGGATCTCGGTGTTTGCAAAATCTGGGATCACTGTGCAGCAGATGATGAGGATAATGGAGCTGGAGAAGTGCGTCCAGCCTGGGAGCCTCCCATTTACTGAGAAGGATGTGAGAAATCTCATACACTCCTTCAGGAGGTTCGACCAGGAGGATGAGATTGTCGACCTGCTTAAGATGTGCAGAAATGTTAAGGAGAAGGATCCCAATTTCAAGTATGACTACACCAAAGACGCGAGCAACTGCCTTGAGAACATTGCCTGGTCGTACGCATCATCGATCCAGTCTTATGAGGTATTTGGTGATGCTGTTGTATTTGACACCACTCATCGGCTAAGTTCTATTGACATGGCACTGGGTATTTGGATTGGAATGAACAATCATGGGATGCCTTGCTTCTTCAGTTGCGCCCTTCTGAGGGAGGGAAATCTGCAATCCTTCACATGGGCATTACAGGTAACCATTGAGGGTGAAAAACTCGTGGTCCTCTTTGCAATCGTTCCCTTAGAAAGTCTTTCTTGTTGACAGGTATTTCTCAACTTCATGAACAGAAAAGCTCCACAGACAATATTGACTGATCAAAATATGTATCTCAAAGAAGCAGTTCAAAAGGAGCTACCAAACACAAAGCATGCCCTCTCCATCGGGCTTATTGCATCCAGGTTTCCATCTTGGTTCAATGCAGTTCTCGGGAGACACTATAATGACTGGGAAAACGAGTTCTATAGACTGCACAACATGGAAAGCACAATGGACTTCGATCTTGGATGGAGTGACATGGTGAGCTGCTATGGATTACATGGAAATAGGCGCATTGCTAGCTTATTTGCATCACGGAAGCTTTGGGCATCGCCATATTTGGGAGGACATTTTTTGGCAGGGCTGGCTGCTTTGCCAGGAATTTCAAAAATAAAGGATTTCATTCAGCGGTTGTTGAGCGCCCAGACATGCCTATCCCGTTTCATCGAGCAGGTGACCATTTCATCTCATGTTTACCGAATGCCAAGTTTTTTTTTGCCCCTTGTAAGAAAAATTGTGATACCCTTTCACTAGTCACTACTGCTCCTGTTGAGTTCATTATAGTTTGCTGCAAGCCAACTTTGTGCAAAGTAAAAGAGTAATATAATTGTGTTCATTTTTTTAATAGGTTGCGGTGGTTGTTGACTACAAATATCAAGCTGGGGAACAACAAATAGCGCAACAAAACTCGGAAAATACAATTCTCAAGACGGCAGCTCCAGTGGAAGGACATGCTGCAGCTGTTTTCACCCCATATGCATTCTATAAGCTACAGGATGAGCTTGTAGAGGCTGCCCATTATGCATACTTCCAGTTGGAAGGGAATGCTTTTCTTGTCCGGCACCATACCAAGACAGTTGGCGGTTGCAATGTCACATGGAACCAAAAGGAGGAGCTAATTTCTTGCAGCTGCCAAATGTTTGAGTCATCAGGGATCCTCTGCCGGCATGCCCTCCGTGTGCTCACGACGCTAAACTACTTTCAGATCCCGGACCATTACCTTCCTGTCCGATGGCATAGAACCCAGCCACAACCTTCCAAGTCATTGATTGGCGCTCCTGATCATGGCAGATCATATGAAAGGGTGAAAGCGCTCCAGTCCATGGTCTCAGTTCTGGTGAGCGAAGCAGGCAAATCGGAGGAACGGATGGATCTCGCAACACAGGAGGTCTCTGTCCTACTGTCCCGGATAAGGCAGCAACCTGTTGTGGCAAATGTTTCAGGTGATAGTGTTCGTCAGCAGCGGTGACTTACAATTTTGGTAGCTTTCCAAGGGGCGACCATTTTGAACTGTCCAGCCAGTTCTTTACAAGTATTTAGGCTCAGTTTGCAGTTACTGAACTGTATGGTTTATTTGATCATTTTTGCTAAATTTCAATAGACTGATTTTGATTTCGTACCCAGTCAAATTTTGGGGCCATTAGATCTGAAGGCGCACATCTCAGCGCGTGATTCTGAAAGCATCCGTCTTTTTTGGTTTCGGGTTTTCTGTTCGTGGTTTTTTACGGGGTGTGGGTTTCTGGATTTTCCTATGCATGTGACTTCATCAGTTTCGTCTCTGTCCCCAGCCCAGGAGATAGGGACGAGCTGCTAGTTGGGGAGAGAGAGGTGGAGATGGAGGGGAGGGGCTGACCGGCGGTAGCGAGGTAGTCTCCGTGCACTGATTTCCTGAAAAAAAATCAGCCGGTTTGGGTCTGTTAGTACTCGACACGGTTGAGGTCTGTGTTGGGGTGTGGTTTGTGTGGAGACCAGGGGTTTCAGGAAATCGGTAGGGAGCTGTTCTGTACATGATCTGCTTGTATGTAGAGTAGCCAGCTCTGTGTATTCTCATCGATTTAAGTCAAGTGCTATGCTAGAAATGGACATGTTTGTATGCTTATCTGAATTTAAACCGGAACCAGATGCTTGAGGTGGTCAGGTTTCCCAACCTAGTTTTCTTGATGTGGTCAGGCTTTCAAAAAAGCATTTGGGGTATTAGTTAGTTGAGCTCTAGCTTTTTCAGAACACCACCACCAGTGAATGGTTACAGAATTTTGCATGTCATTATACACTACTGTTTTTTCCTTGGTACCACTGTTTGTGCTACTAAAATCTTCATTTCATCTTAGGATAGCAAAATTTGCATGTGTATACTTATATTTGCTTTTGCTGAGTGATGCTGTGTTTACAAGAGCATGTCATAACAAAATTTGTGTTTGAGGTAAGAATCATATCTTCATGTGATGTTCTCTGTCATCTATCTCTCCATTGTGTTGCACAGATCCATATCTGTTTTTCTGCCTATTCTTCATAAATTTTATTTTAGACAATCATGGAGGCCCTCACCTGCTCCATTTATATAAATGAAACCAACTTCGCACACAACAATCTTCTTCATAAAATGTACTCCCTACAGAGGGAGTATTTGTTAGAGTACGTAATGGGCCTAATGGGCCCATTAGTCTTAGGGTTAATTAGAGATAAGGGTTGCTTGCTTAGGGGTCAAGTAAGCCTTGCTTGGGAGTCAAGTAAACCTCTCTATATAAAGAGAGGAGATGTATCAATCTAATCAAGCAAGAAATTAAGAAGGAAATCCCTTCCCTCTTGCCCGACCGTGGGCAAAAAGGCCCCCGGCCGGCCCTCTCACGCCCTTCTTCTAGCAGCGCCATAACAATTTGGTATCAGCTAGCTTTGGTTCGATCATGTCTTCACCGCCACCAAGCCCGTCTCTTCCGCTGTCGGTCACCTTGTCGCCTCTGGTGACCACCACGGTCGTCGCCCCACTCCTGCCAGCGCCGGGGTCCTCCGTCGCCCCCGCCCCCGCCGTCCTCACCTGGGAGGAGGTGTCCGGGGTGTTGCGGGACCTAACCCAGGCGGTCCAGGAGATCCACTGTTCTTGGCGGGTCCCACGGGCCACACCCGCCGCGACGCCCATCGCCGCCCGCGCCGCCGTGGCAGCCATCGCACCAGCGGCCTTCGCCGCTTCGCCCGAACGCCGCAGCTGCCATACATTGCCACCACCGCCCAGCCCTGGCTGCAATGGCAGCCGCCGCTCCTGGCGGCCTTCGCCGCGTCCGGCGCGGCACCGCAGCAGCCACCGCCGGTCAGCTCCGCCGTCCAGTATGGGATGCCCTACGACGGGAGTGCGACGACCTCGTTCCCATCAGCGCCGCCGCCATCCCAGGGCGTCCACATCCAGCAGATCAAGTCCCCGCCGACGCCGTCGCCGCTTCCGTCTTGGATCGCTACCCGCCACGTGTCGGCGGCGGTAAGGCTGCAGGCTGCTGCACGCGGCCTCCTAGCGCGTCGGCGTGTGCGGGAGATGCGTGGTCTGCAGCTGCCGCTCCTCAAGTTGCCGCCGCTGCGCAAAGGACCTCGATCTCGTCCGCTGCGTCGGGATCTTGGGCATCTGATTTCCGCGGCGGCAGCATGCTGTTTTCCCTGGCAGCGACCTCAAAGTCTGCGACATCGGCGGTTGAAGCGCATCCTCCTCGTCATTCTCCATCGCAAGCCCTCCACTCTTCCTGTGCGTGCGGACCAACAGCCATCCAGCGGGAGAAGGCGGTGTCACCGGCGAGGCGCACCGCGTAGCACCACTGCTTTCCGCAGCCGGCCGCCGCGAGGGCGCCTCTACTGGTCGCTCTTGCAACCACTTCCAGGTGGCCATACACATGCACTCCTTTGGTCCAGGTGGTGTCCATGGGATCCAGGTGGCTGTACACGTGCACGTCCAACGTGCGAATGGTGTCCACTTTTTGTTGAGGGGTCCAAAATAAAGCGTCCCAGTCCATTTCAGGTTGAGAGTCATAAAACAAGCCGAGATGTAAAAGGCTTGTTTTTAGGTGTTAGGTTTGTGTTGCGTCGAGTCATGGTTATAAGTTGGTTAGGCTGCAGCTCGAGGACAAGCTGCATGTCCAGGTGGGGTGTAGTGTTAGAGTACGTAATGGGCCTAATGGGCCCATTAGTCTTAGGGTTAATTAGAGATAAGGGTTGCTTGCTTAGGGGTCAAGTAAGCCTTGCTTGGGAGTCAAGTAAACCTCTCTATATAAAGAGAGGAGACGTATCAATCTAATCAAGCAAGAAATTAAGAAGGAAATCCCTTCCCTCTTGCCCGGCCGTGGGCAAAAAGGCCCCCGGCCGGCCCTCTCACGCCCTTCTTCTAGCAGCGCCATAACAGTATTAGATTACCAATCAATGAGGCAAGCTACCTCTGGCTCTGCAAGTTTTTTCTCTTCTGAATTTCTGTAGCTATTTTGTTGCCCCTAATTATCTATACTGATTCATAGCTAAAGTGAGTGGTTAGTTTTGTACTAACATGACAGCATCAATATTTCTTGTCAGTCTTCAGTTTACTTTTTAGCCCCTTGGCATGTATCTTTTTTCTTCAGTGTGTATTTTTCTCAATTTGTTATCAGTCTTTTTCAGTCAATCTTTAGTTCCCTTGCCTGTACAGTTTCTTTTCATTTAGTCGGTGTTCAATTGTTCAATTTTACTTGTGCATTTGATTTTCAGTCTCATGTTTCATTATTCATTCTTCAGTTAGTGAGATCTTTTTCCCACGGCTCTTGTAGTTAGGACTTAGGACAATGACCTCTTATTTTCAGAATTTTACGTGTAGCATTATTCTGTTTGTTTTTGTTCTATGCAGTTACTTTTTATTTAGTTAATATTCAGTCCTTTATGCTCATTGTTCAATGTTCATTAAGTCAACATATCTATGGAATTTTCTAATTTTCTATATTCAGTTTTAATTTAGTTTGCCTTATCTTCTTCAGTACTCCCTCCATCCCGAAAAGCTTGTCTTAGATTTGTCTAGATACAGATGTATCTACCAGATACTCCCTCCGTCCCATAATGTAAGACGCTTTTTGGAACGGAGGTAATATATCAGTTAATCTTCAGTTTTCAGTCTATAAACAAGAGTGCCATCACTCACTTTATTTCTTCTTTATTTGGTTCTCTTCAGTTTGCTCATTCTTGTTTAGTATTTCTCTCAACCCCTTGTTTCCTCTTTAGCCAATTTGTCTATTATTTTGTTCTTTCATTCACTCGGTTTTGGATTTTCAGTGCACACATACAAGGCTGTGTTTTTGCCTTTTGGAGCAGAACCCCGCATGCTTTTATCTCAGTTTTTTCCTCCTTCCCCCAGGCTAGGGGTATCATCCAACCTTTTTCTGAAAGATTAAAAGAATCTAACTAGTTTCACTCTGTAGAATTTTTTCAGACTCTAGGTTTTGGAAGGGTAGGTAGCTCTGGTTGTCCATTTAGGTATAGCGTGAAGTATTATGTTGATGCATGCATGCCTCTAATTTAAACATGAGTAGTGTATCTAATTTAAACATGGTTCTGGCTGTCCATTTTGTCAGTTTTTTTACTCTGTCTTTGGTTTGGGTATCATTTCTTCTTCAGTGTTTCATTCTTCTTCAGTATTCAGTCCTCCATTTTTTTCATGAGTATTCTTTTCTATGTCTATGGGATAGAATGCAACAAGTAGTCATACGAGACTATCTTTGGTTTGATTTACTTTGTTCAGTTTATCCTTGTTACTGTTAAGTTTGCGGTGGTTCAGTTTCTATGGTTTAGCCTTTAACTTTAGTTAGTACAGTTCTCTCAGTCATGTTTTATCTGGTTCAGTTATCATTTATTTCTTCAGTTATTCATTATTCCTTAGTATTACATATTTTCCCATTCTTTGAGCTTACATCATTGTCCGATCCCTCAGTCTCCACAGTTTTCTTTAGTACAATTTTCAGTACTTATCATCTACTCCCTCCGTCTCATTATGGGACGGAGGGAGTGCCATTTTTCCAGTTTCTGTTTCTTCAATCTCGTAAGTTTCTTCTTCATTTTGTTTCTTCATTATATACTTCTTCAATCTACTTTTCATGTCTTCCCTTGTCACTTTTCATTCTAATCCTTCTGTTTTGGGTCTCGGTATTTTTTGTCCGTTTTCATTGTCTTTCGGCATTCTTCCCCTGTCAATCCGTGCTGGTGTCATATGGACTTTGCGCAGAGAAACAAGTGAGCAACACATCTGTTTTATTTCGTCTACAACATTTTTTCCAATTATTTAGATGAATTTTTTGGTTCTCTTCTTTTGTTCTGATGTTGATTAGTGATTACTCCCTCCGTAAAGAAATATAAGAGCGTTTAGATCACTATTTCTTTACAGAGGGAGTACCATATAACTTCTAACTGGTTTTGTGTCTGCAGAAAATCCGTAAGTACATTGCTTTTGAGCTCAACACCCGAGGGTGACGGGCACAACACCAATTCAGGCATATGACACTACACCTGACGAGCGCGTCTATTTTTAAAGGCGGGATGTGTTATCGTTTTAAGGCTGACCTCAAGACAGGAATAGCTTATCAATTGTTTTCGGTGCTCTTTAGTACGTATTCATCTAAGCATGATGGTTGTACTGTCGAATTCCATGTCTTCAGTTTAGTCGGTTTGGGACATCAAGTTATTATTCAATGAGTTACGAGTCACCAGTTACTTTGTGTGGAACACCATCTTTTGTGTTCCATGAATATGTGTACATTTTGTATAAGTTATCAGAAAGACCAAGACAACCATTTGTGAACGCATATACATGATGCACTAGGTTTTATTCAAATTTATATCTTTTATTTGGGACTTGCTGTCCATTCGGAAGAAAGCAAAACATTTTATAGTATTTGAGAAAGCAAGGCATTTTTTTATAAGTGTAGCAGATGTCCTGTGTGATTTTTTCCATGAAGACACTAGGACCAGTCAAAAAAGAATCAGCTTGTAACGACGAAAAGGGCAGACCAAACCCAAAACCATTTCGGGTCGAAAAGATCTTTTATTTTTTAGTTGTTTCGGATTGAAAAGATCAGTTAGTGTCTCCCCTCCGCTGGGCTAGTAGAGTGGTAAATAAATCGAACTAGAAGGATTGGGTGCGCTTTGCTGCACTGTTGATGTTGTTGGATTTTCATAAAAAAATTTTACTTCATCTATTTTAAAATATAAGGTGTATTAGTTTTTGAGAAATCAAACCTCTTTAAGTTTGACCACATTTGTGTAAAATATGTCAATATCCATAATACCAAACTAAAATTTTAGATTCATCATGAAATGAATTTTTATATTATATTTATTTAGTATTGCGGATGTCGATATTTTTGTCTCTAAACTTGATCAAAGTTAAAGGAATTTGACTTTTTAATAACCTAGTACACCTTATATTTTAGAACAAAGGGAGTATTTGGTTTGGTTAGTGGGGAAGATGATGTAGTGTGCTTTTTTATTCATATAATGCAGTGTTTTGATGGGGCCTTTAGCGGTGTGATTTTATTTTGTTTGCTAATTAGCTTATACTTATGTGGAGAAATTTTCTGCGTCGGTGGCTTTATGTACTATATTGATGCTACGGTATCACATGTTGATGTTTCTTTTTTCTAGATGATTAGAGGATGCGTGGGATGGTATGGTTTTATAGGCGAGTTGCTTCTGATTGATTTAAAAAATTATTGACCCAGCCAAAATCATGAACCAAATTTAATATTAAATTTCTCAATGGAATGTGAGAGCTATGAATTAGAGAGCAAATTAAAAAAAATTGAGTGAGAGAATATTGACCCGATCAAAATCGGTGACCCAAATCCAAATTGATGACCTCAATTGAATGAGAAGCCTCAAATCCTAGGGAGCTTAGTGATACAGTAGATAAGGCTTGAACTGCTCATGGCTGAATCCGACGGGACAAAATTTTGACCGAGACTAAAATCAAATTCAGTCGATTGATTAATAGCTAGTCCCTATTTTATTAATTCGTCGTAAAAACTTAGCCACAAAAATAGGCAACAAACACTTAAATAGGCAAAAACTAGTGAAGCGTTTTCCTTATCATAATCCATCATATAGCCTTGGTCTTTTCTGTGACAAATCACGTTGTGCTGATTTTCCAACAAGCTTCAGATGGGAAGCCTGCAAGATCACAGGGTACTTGCAAACTCGGTTTGATATCCCTTGGTTTTTGTTATAAAAAAACTTGTTGCATAAAAGAAAACGTGAGCCGTCTTAGCTCAGTTGGTAGAGCGCATGGCTTTTAACCATGTGGTCGTGGGTTCGAATCCCACAGACGGCGTATGATTTTTGCTATGCATTTTGGTGTTAGGGCGTGCCCGAGTTTGTGAAACGTTCTTATATTTTGCTTTTTTTTTTTGAAAAACATGAATATTTATTTGTTTTTAAAAGTGGAGTTTTTATTAAAATTGTAATGTTTTTTAAGTAGAGCATGATCTGAACATTTTTAATATTGTGAATTTTCATTTTTTTCAAAAAAAATGTTTTTTCCTGGAAAATGTTTTTTCATTTTTAATATTGTGAATTTTCATTTTCATTTTCATTTTTAATATTGTAAATGCATATTTTTTTCAAAAAAAATGTTTTTTCCTGGAAAATGTTTTGTTTTGTTGTGGTTTTTCCATGCGCCATCCTCCTCCTTCCACTATTCCTCTCTGCAGCTTCTCCGTTTTTTTTGCCGGACGTTTCTTTTCTTATCTCTTTGCCCCGTTTTTCTTTCCTAATCTCTTTGTCACTCTCTGGAATCCCCAATCCTTTGATATCCCAGTAAACTCAAAAGAGTATATAAATCGGGATAATTGGATCTAAAATAACGATGTGGGATTATTGAATAGATGAATTAGCCGCCAATTATAAACGTGCATGCGATGTGGGATCCACTCCTCCTGACGCTGCCCGCAGCTCTCTGCATCGAACAGGAAAACGAGAGCACGAGCCGCCCCTGGCCCAACTCCATCCGGGCAGCTCGGCCTCAAGCCAGCTGGCCTGCACCCTCCCCACCGACCTGGGCTAAGCCCAGCTAGGTGAGCAGCCCAGTTCCAGCGCCCCACCTTTGCACTATTGGGCCAGCCAGTTTCGGTAAAAAATAGTGCGTGACACAAAAAATAGTACCACCTCGTGTACCACGGAAAGAAGATAAAATCACCGCGGGACGAAACCAAGAATATCACCTCCCTTTAATAGTAGGTATAGATATAGATTATAATGAACAGGTAGTACAAACGTGTTGCACTTTGGTTCAACTTATGAGATCAGATGTGTCCAAGTTTAATTACTACTCTCTCCGTATCTTTTCAGTTTGCACATAAACTTGATCAAATTCAAGCTTTGTATAGTTTGACTAATTTTATATTAAAAATTATCATCATTCACTATATGAAATCAATATCACATCATAAAATGTATTTTCATACTATATAGTTTTAGTATTCTAGATGTTCATTTTTTAAAGATAAATTTGCTCAAACTTTGCGTAATTTGACTTCAAACAGATTTTATATGCAGAGTAAAAAGAAATGGAGGGAATATTTGTACGATCCTGTTTGTCTTGTGGGATCAAATTTGTTTTGTGTTCAAGATCTATTTTTGCTAGGGGAATTCGTGATAGGATTTGCGCGCCGAAGACCACAGCGTAGCTTCCTCTCGCTTGCTCCTCTAGTCTTAGACGACTAGTGCAAATTCCCTTCAGACTTCACCGGGTGAGTCCGTGAATTCGTCTTCTCTTTGTCTGCCGCTCTTGCGGCAGTGATAGGTAGGAGAATTTCGGTGCCTCCGCTCTGATTAGTAGTTTAGGTTAGGGCATTTTAGTCCTCGCAGGTGCGGTATTCGGGCAGATGACGACGCTTCTTCTTCTAGTTTGTTTTTCGGGCTCGATCCTCCTCAAGTTCGTCCGTTTGGACTTAGTCAATGGAGGTCTGACGTAGATTATCGTCGTCTCCTTGGGACGGCGAGTTTAGGGTTTCTCGTCGTGCGACGAGATCTGGTGTCAGGTGCTTCAGATCTATGCAAGGGTTCAACTGTGATGACTGCGGCTGCAGGGCGCTGGTCCTTAGGGACATGTGCTCGAAGACTTCCCAGCTATCATCGACAAGGTCAAGTCGGCTCTGATAGGGAAACAACAACAATGCGTTGACAGCTCATTCTGGCACCAATAGTGGTTGTTCGCTGTTCTCGGAATCTCGATATATTTTTTAATGATATTTGAGATGCTTTCTACTTTCGATGAACTTTTATAATAGATACATCCTTTCCAAATAAATGTGTTCAAACTTAATTAGAACTTGCAGCACGACCAGATAGTTTCCCTGAAAACTTTCAGGGCAAATTTCCCCAACAATAAATGCCCCACATATGCACTACACATGCCTTTTTCTCGTCGGCGGGGAACGACCACCAGTGAGTGTTACCGCCCTAACAAACCCGCTTCACCCACTCCTTGGTCAAGCCTGTCATCGCGACCTCCACCGCTGGACACGCCATCACACCGCACCACCATCAGCGCCCAAAGCCACCAGAGAGAGCCAGCCAACGCCGCCCACGCCAGATTGGATCGGCAGATCCACTGCCACAACCCTAAGCACGTCCTACCCCACAACACGATCGTTAGCCCTCCAGTTGAAAGTGCAATCATGCCCTTAATCGTCTTTTGATATTGTTGACAACAAACATATAGGAAACTAATCATTCTGTCAAAGTGCATCTCAGGTTTAGTTTCCAAAAGATTATAGTGTGGATCATGACTCACATATTCAAGATACTCAAAGTAAGGAGAAACAAGACACAAAGCTCTAGATCTTTCTCGGTTTTCCTTTTCTGGAGTATAGGGACCCCACACTATTAAGAGGGGATCACTGGTCCTTGCTAAAGACTTGCTCAAAATCTAGGAAAATCTTTTGGAGGAGTTTTTACCTTGGGTTTGTTGTTTGGCCTCTGCCTTGGCCGGACGTCCGAAGGTTACCGGATGCCCGGCGCTTTTCAGCCTTCGGATGACCGTTATCCTCCGGATGTCCAGTGCCACTTTGCAGAAAGAAAATCTTGGATTTCTGGTCCTTCCGGGCGACCGGCCTCCGGACGTCCGTGGGTGACCGGACATCCGGTGCCACTTCATAGAACCAAAATTAACGGATTTCCGTCCTCCCCGGACGACTGTGCACTAGACGGCCGACACTCTCCGGTCATCCGCTTCCTGTGCTTCTCTCCTCTCTGCTGTTATGCCTGACCACCCCACTTTCTGTTGGCCGGATGACCGATGCCTGTCGGATGTCCGGTCCATCTCTTCTGTCCGGATGTCCGGTACCTGTCGGACGTCTGGCGTCTACACAACATAAGCGACCTCCAACGGCTACTTTTACACTATGACTATAAATATCCTTCTTCCACCTCGAGTGAGGGTTGTCCAACACAGTGAAAATAGTCCAAGAACACCTTTCTCTCTCACTCTCTCTCTTGCTTTCACGAAATCCTAGATCTTGAGTGCATTTGTGAGGATTCTTGAGTGTTGTTCCAATGAAAAGGTAGATGGTCCTTCTCTCCTCTCAACCAAAGGAATTCGTTATTTGAGCAAGTTTTGAGCAGTTTCCTTGATCTTGTTACTCTTGGAGGTTGGAGACTCCTATGCGGTAGGAGTTCTTCGGTGAGGAATCAAACCATTGTGATTACCCCTGGAAAGTTTGTGAGGGTTTGGAGACTACACCAAGGTCTACCACTAGTGGTCGAGAATCACCTTCGTGGTGATATCTCAAAGAGAGAATAGGGTGAGACTTTGTGGCGTTCATGTGCCTTCGTGGTAACATCCACCTCTCTAAATGGTGACGTAGCTTCCCTCCAAGGAAGTGAACATCGGCATACATCCTCGTCTCTCGGAGTTGCGGTTATTCCTAAGCCTAGCTCCCTACTTGTGGTTACTTGTCTCTTTATCTTTACTTGTTCCATATTATGCTTGCTTATTCATATTCTTGTACTACTTGGTCACCTTGCTTAGATCATTGTATCATCTTTGCAATTGTTAGGCTCACCTTCGTATTCCGCATTATAGCCTAAAATTGCTAATTAAGTAAAAATTAAAAATTGTAATTGTACCTATTCACCCCCCTGTAGGTCCATCTCAATCCTTTCAATTGGTATCAGAGCCTCGTGCACTATTCTTGTGGCTTAACCGCCCTAGAGCGAGATGAACCCTGATGGGACTCCCCTTGTTGCAGATCCGAATGATAAGGGCGTGACTTCCATGGAAGCCAAGTCTTTCACTTCTAAGGATCTTGAACGGGCCCTTGCTAAGAAAAAGGAGGAGCATGATGCTTCTCTTGAGTCCTTAGTCCAAATGAGATTAGCCGCATTAACCACGATGCTCGCACCACTTTCTAATCCTGGTGGTGCGTCCTCGAGGCCAACTATGCCTACTCCTTCATTTGGCCAACAACCTCCTAGTAATGATCACTCTAGTGTTCCATGGCTTTATCCAAGACCTCAAGTAGAGAAACCTAAGTATAACCCTGGGGGAAAACCCCCTTTGCTTGATGGCAATTTCGATTTTGCTTTGTGGAGAGTTGGTATGCATGACCATCTTAGGTACGCCAATGATGAAATGTTGGACATCCTGGAGCATGGCTACACCTCTATAGACCCAAAGAATCTCACTCCAAGAGAAACTTATGACAAGCATCTCAACGACACTGCAATCATGTGCATAAGAAAAGGAATGAATGATAAGCAAAGGTGACCTTACATACACATTAGAAGTGCCAAGGAATTATGGGACAACATTGTAAGGAACAATATCGGTACCTCCACGCTCCGGCTTGCTCAGTATGAAATTGCCAAGGGTCAACTGCAAAACTTTTGTATGGAGAAAGGTGAATCCCTCAAGCAGCTCCTTGAGTGTCTCATGACTCTCACCGCCGACATCGAGTCTTGTGATTGTGACAAGACACAAGATAAACCAAGGTTTCCCAAGACCTTTCCTAAGATGAAGTTGCCAAATCCTTTGAACTTCAAGCTCAACAAGAGAGATGGTAAAGCAATGGTTGCCCATGAAGAATCTGATCCGGATGGTGTTGGTGGTGTTGCCGGAGTAGCTCAAGATTCTCAAAACACCACGAGGCTAGTCAACAAGAGTGGTGATGTTGTCACCTACAACTACATGAAAGATTACAAGGGCAACGCTCGCAAATGCTTAATGGAAAAGGCCGTAGAAGATGGAGAGGACCAAAACTCTCCTGACAAGGTCAAGGTAATCCCATGTTCAAATCCTCCTCTTTTCACTCCATCTACTCCTTGTGATGGGTATCTTGGTGCGAAGGATAATTATGATGATGATGATGATGATGATATAGATGATCATATTCTTGCTAAATTAAATAAGTTCATGTGCTCCCTTAAAGGAAAGAAGCTCACTATGTTTCGTATGCTTATCGAGATGGTGAGTAAGCACACCATCATCATTAAGGAACTCGAAACCCTCGTCACCGAGGAAAGGGGAAAATATGATATCCTTGAGCAGAAAGTCCAATATGAGGAAGCACGAAATGATGAACTATGCTTAAAAATTGGTGCAAACATCGATGTTCATGCTAAAGAACTTGCCTCCTTGA
Source organism: Aegilops speltoides (assembly GCA_021437245.1). Classification (NCBI taxonomy): domain Eukaryota; kingdom Viridiplantae; phylum Streptophyta; class Magnoliopsida; order Poales; family Poaceae; genus Aegilops; species Aegilops speltoides. The sequence continues at coordinate 369,503,474 of CM038142.1, forward strand.
AAAAGGCCAAGAACTCTTGCAAGGAGTTGATGAATGATAAAAGTAAGCTTGTGGAATCTCATACTTCTCTCTCTAAGGATTGTGGGCTTCTATCTGTGTCCCTCAATACCAAGGAAGAGGAGCTCACCCTTCTTACAAAGAGCTTTGAAATGCTCAAACCTACTTATCTTGAAACTTAGCCAAGGTTTACTCTTCACCTATTATAAATGTTGATGCTTGTACTACTAACTCTAGTGGTGACCTAGCATCTATTCTTGAGGAAAATCATTTTCTAAAGGCACAAATCGAGAGAGACCTCATGACATGTGCTCAAGGACAAAAGAAACCTAATGAGGTATTGAGCTAATACAATGAGGTGGTTGCCAAGGAAGGGCTTGGGTTTGACCCAAGCACAAGCAAGAAAAAATCGTCTTCTCAAAAGTGCACCACACCTCTCAAGGAGACATTTGTATGTGAACGGCACCAGGAGAAAGGTAAGGTTGTGAGTGGGAAGGACACTAGGGACATTGTCGTGGAATTGTCACGTCAGATGTCCTAGTGTGAGGACTTAGTCGTGAGGCCATCGCATCTATGTGGTAGCTTGAGAGGGGTTGAGTAGAATCGAGAGACCCAACACGCAAGACAAAGATTTAGACAGCTTCGGACCCCGGGAAATATCATCCGGTAATCAACCCTACATACTGTTTGTGGCTAGATCTCATTATCATCATGAGGGAGTCGCCGTAAACTGGCTCTCCTAGTTATGTCTAACCCTTAAGATTATTTTCTCTCCCCCCTTGGGGTGCCCTGCCCCTCCGTATATAAGTTGAAGGGGCGGGTTACATGTAGAGTCCATCTCGGACTAAGACTTTAACTATTCTGACTTCTCTTCATGGGCTTCTTAACATCTTGGGCTTCTTAATGTCTCGGGCTTGTTAACCCCAGGCGACTCTGTCTGTCGGGTTATGACTGTCTGCCGGATTATGATTGTTTGCCGGTTTATGATTGTCTGCCGGGTTATCATCTGACTTAACACCTGTCGAGTTATCATCTGACTTAACACCTGCGGGGTTATCATCTGACTTAACACCTGCGGGGTTATCATCTGACTTAACACCTGTCTTAACTGTTAGCCGGTTTATCACCTGACTTAACACCTGTCTTAACTGTTAGCCGGTTTACCAAGTCCCAGCCGGGTTATAACTCTGGCCGGGTCATACCGCGGGGTATATCCCCGACATTAGCCCCCAGTTTAATTTGGATTTTTCCATGTTAAACTGATCCCGATCATCCTTAAGTCCTTGTCATTTCCTTCTTCTAGAAAATCCGGGTCAATAGACCAGCTTCATAATCAATTTACTGACATTGGTTTATCACAGAGAAAAATTACGAAGAATAATTCATTTGACTCAGCTTCCAATGCTTAACAAAAATATTGGTCCTTGCAATACTCATCTGATCTTCAGCCAGCTTAAGGATGTAGAACTTGCCGGTTTATCATTGCCAAAATTGTCGGTTTATAAATATTGATGACACTGGGTCATAATTGTTGTTAACATCAAGCTTGAAAATATACCTCTTATATGCCTATCACTTGTATCCCCCAAGTCTTAAGAAGGTAGCGTAGCAACAACTTAATACTTGCTTCAATATAAATGTCACAACCTTGAAAACATCTGATTTGTTCATCTCAGTCACAAGTCATAAACTGAGTATTCCACATATGTAGCCCCCAAGTGCTGGGTTGTCATGCTTGCAGCGACCTGGGACTTAGAATTGCCTTATGCTCATAAAAACTTCAACCAGTGTAGCCCCCAAGGGCCGGGTCATTATGCAATAATGAGCAGGTACTTTGTAAATATAATCATGTAGATTTGAGCAGTGATGTGTAGCCCCCAAGGGCCGGCTTAGTAAGATAATATTGAGCTGGGACTTTATATATACTTCTTTGAAAAGAACATCATATGATGTAACCCCCATCATGGGGCTTGAACCCACGTCCACAAGGTTAAGAGCTTTGTGCTTTACCAACTGAGCAGTGGAGCCTTAAATATAATGGAATAAAACTTGTGTACCTTGAATTGTTGATAGGAGCAATTGGTAGCCCCCAAGGGCCGGCTCTGATGTGATGAGTCGGGTCTTCAATAAGGCCAGTAAATTGACTTTGCATTAGCATGCTTGCAGCGACATGAGACTTGCATATTTGATGTAATCACAACTTGAATAATGTAGCCCCCAAGTGCCGGGTCGTCAGCCTGCAGTGACTTGGGACTATTCCTTTGTAGAATAAATCATACCCATAAAATAATATCCATTGCGCTAAAGCGACTTTGAAAACCTCAATCATAATATTGGTTATTGATAACCATAATAAAAATCCAGCCATGTTGGCTATTTGAATAATATAACCCAATGATTTATGAGCGCATGATTCCAATGGCGCAATCCAAATATATACTGGCGACTTAATGTCCAAAGCCAGACCGAGTTAATAAACACCGGATATTTTCTCATCTAGCAATTTATAGTCAAAGCCAGGCCGGGTCAATAAACACTGGAGAATTACTATGTCGCAAAAGAAAAAACACAAAAAGACGTTCAAAAGCAAATCAACAGAAAAAATCCAAGGCTTTCATAGGCCGCCGAGCCAAAATATCTTCTTCAATGAAACTAGTATTAACCACTGGAAGGTACGCGCTTTCCGTGAGCCGGCACTCTCACTACCACTTCGACATTTTAACCCAGATAAGTTCAGTTCTTATTTAAAGATAGACTTATCAGGAGTATGCGGGGTCAGAGTGCATCAAGCATCACATGTCGATTTATCCAAGTTTCAAGGAAGGCGACTTTAACAACCTGAGCTTCTCCTTGCTATCCGTAAACCGTGCCCTCTCATGACAAAACGATGTTTTAACCTTCACAAGTGCAGGGTCTTTGCTGGAAAAAGATTGACTGTTAAGAGTTCGCCGGGCCAATCAGGATTACCTGATGGAGAAGCTTCCGGAATACAGGCAGGATAACCCGGGGTTTTAGGTGAATACACCTGGCTTCCAAGCCTAACTTTTATAGCCTATCACAAGGGTTATAGCAACTCTTGTTCTTTAGAACAGAAAGAGCCCCCAAGCAATATTTTGAGCTGTGCTCAAGGGGCACCTATGTTTGAGTTGTGCTTTTGCAAGAGTCTCTTTGGTCCCCTTAACTTTTTCTGAGAACTCGAACTTTTGCGAGAGATAATATTCTTCTTGAGTCAGAATTTTAAACCGGATATTGAGAGCTTCAGAGCTTTGTGGGAGACAGATTTCCCTTGAACCGGATTGTAAACTGGATATTTGAGAGCTTCAGTGAGACTGACTTCCCTTGAGCTGGATTTTAAACCGGATATTTGAGAGCTTCAACGCTTTATGGGAGAAAGATTTCTCTCAAACCGGATTTTGAACCGGAATCCTTTCTGATGACCCAGGACTTCTTCATTGAACCAGGATTTTGTAATTGTCATATACTTTTTAAGACAGAAATTTTCTGATGGCCTTTAAATTTTCATCAATATAACAGTAGCCTCCGGGACCGGGTTATCTTTCCCTCCATCGTCCTAGGGTCTTTAAATTTGCTGAAACTGGCAATGATTTGCTGAGTCATGTCATCGTAGCCCCCGAGTCTTAAGACGACTCGAGGAGTTGTTTTGAGATTCTCCATATTTAACCATAGCAGAAGGTATATATCATTGGTGTTGATAACGTGATGTTAATCCATAGAAGGTTGAGGTGAATGTGGCGGGTTATAAATGATCCCGTATGAGCCGTGTCAGCAACTCGTCCAATGATTCCTTTCAACTGGCTGTTTGAAGTTGACCAAACTGTAGCAGCGGCGACTTGTGTGCATGTCCATTGAGCCATCCAGCGCAGACGACGGCTGATGATAATTTGCCTCCAATTTCTGGAAGAAAACCGGGCTACCCAAGCAGTGACTTGCTCATACTCAATAAACAGCTCATGCAGACAGGTGCGACCCAGTGTGTTGATGTAGACTAGACCGCAAGGGTGACATCGTAAGCGCTTCTCGGTAGTGAATAATTGTCCCAATGTACCTGGATGACAGATAATCTTGTCGTCTCTGCCATCAACACGGAACAAAAATATTTAAAGAGAGGATAATTGTTCTTGGAGGAATTTAAAGTACATTGAAAAAATAAATAAGGTGGATAGCACCTGATCTTTTCCTGGGACGTCGAGCGAGTCATGTACGTCGCTGGTTTTCCAACTGATCTGAATTTTACAGCTTGCACGATTTTTTTTGGGCCACCGGGTCAACTTCTCTTCTTGTTGCCAACAGGGGCGCGTACAAGCTGCAGATGTGGAGGGGCGTGGAAACAACAAGGCGAGCGAGGCCAGCTCACGGTGCTCGGGCGAACAAGAGTAGGTGAGGCCGATTTCACTGAGCGGCGGTTCACGGTGCGACCCGAGCGGTTTAGCGGTGCATAGCAGAGGCGTCAGCCTCTAAGTCCGACAGGAAGCAGGGTAGTATCTGTAATTTAAAGCCGGCCAGCACAGGGCCAGTGGCGGCGAGATGGGCCACGGTGGCGAGATAAACCGGCGGCACAACACAGTGGGTCATAGCGGAGGCAACCCGGAAGTGGGGCGATTTGAAGCAGAGGCGACTGCTCGCACCGGCTCACGGATGACCCGACAAAGAGCGACAGCGGCAGGCGACTCAGGTGGCGACTCAGGTCGAGCGGAGTTGCGCGGCGTGGAGGCGCATAAGGAAGAGGCAGCCAGCGGTGGCTCACCCACAGAACTGATGGGGCGCGCGGCAGCACAGTCTGGCATATGCGCAATAGCAGCCAGTGGCGCAACGAGCCGGCATGAGGCATAGTAGCAGGAGCAAGGCTCGGTGGCCGGTCTGGGACTTGGCGCAGCGAGGTAAAGGACCACAGCGATGGGATTCCACAGCGGCTCGTGCGGGGGCGCGGTGAACCGGATGGAGCGAAGACATAGTTAGGCGGCTCAGGCAGCACAACGACTTGGAGTTGAGGTGAAGCATGTGGGTGAACTAACCCACAGAGGGAGCGGCGCAAGCCGGCAGCATCGCACAAGGGCCGGGCGGAGTGAAGACGCGGTTTGCCGAGGGTGGAAACGTCGGCTTGGAGCCAGTTTGACACATCGGCCACGGCGGAGGCAACACGAGGTTGGGCTCGAAACCCCGCTGGCAACTCGATGCAGCAGAGTCAGCTGAGACGAGCAACACTGAAGTGGTGGCGGGTCGAGCGCCATAGAGGAGGAAGGTGGAGGTAGCCGTTCCGAAGACAAGACCACAGTCAAAGACGGCGCGAGGCTGGATGGCGTAGAGGCGTGCTGCTGACTTCTTCGTGGCAGAAGAAGCTTGGCGTCAAACCGGGTCAAGACCATAAGAGCAAGTTCCACATGGTGCAACAGGGCGCCACAGGCGGAGGAAAGGGCCGGCTTGCGGTGGTTGTGTGAGCGGCGTCTCAAGGCTGCGGTGGTAGTCCAGCGTTTTGGTAAGGCGGGTCACCCAGCGACGGTGACTTGGACAGCCGCGTGGGCCATGATGGCCGGTTCAGAGGTGTGAAGGCCATAGATGAAGTCGCTTTGGCCGGGGTGGCTGGACGGCAACTCGGTCGGGGCGGCTCGCAACACTTGGAGGCCGGTGGTTTGGGAGGCTTGGCGGTCGGCGGCTCAAAGTAGCAGCGGCGGCACCCGCGGGTCGACAACGGTAGCAGAAGGTGACCCAACGCAGCGGCGGTTCAGAAGTGCAGCAGCGGCGACGGCAGGGCCCAGGCCAGCCATAATGGCTCGGAGGCGCGGCGATATCTTGATGCGGCACGTGGAAGTGAGGCTGGTCACAATGGGCAAGAACATAAGCTAGTAACTTACACACTTCCCTAGACCATGTTACTACCTCCATAGTGGGTAGGAACAACTATGTAGTGTCATGCAACGATGTATTTATTAGGTTATAGACTCATTGTTTCTTGGAGTGTGTGATGTTCCGGTAACTTAGCTAGTTACCACAAGCAACTCTCTCTTCATTAAATACATGCCACATAAGCAAAGTTGTATTGGAGTGTGTGATGTTGCTCCTAAGTTCCTCCCCACTGTGACCAGCCTGAGGCCGACTCCGTGCGACCGAGATCTCCTCCAGGTCGTGCTTGGTTTGACCCATCAGTTTGACTAGTGCCTTCATACGTCATAGTGGATGATGGAGTAGTAGTTGATGACTTGATTTTGGTCTTCACACACAAAGAAGCAGCGGCAGATTGATGTTTGCCTCGGGACTTGATTCCCTTGTGAGCACCCGCTACTACGGTCGCTACGTACAGAACAATAGCTGCAATGCGGCGGAACAGCAGGGATGACTGTGGCTGCGGCAACTCCGCGGAACCTGTGATCGGATGGATTGCTTGAACTCTGGTCGGCCTCGGAGTAGTAACGTGGCCGACAAATCACCTCGTGTAGAAGATCTTGTCTCAGACTCGGCAGATTGAGACGATGCGATGCCGACGCACACAACCATAATTTTTCCTTGAACACAAATCTCACAAATTGCACGTCTTGGCGATTTAGCAACTTGACGGCTTGACGTAGATGCGTGCGTACGAATCCACAGTAGAAGTAAAATCGTGTCAGCCTTGATAATTCCTAGCTGCGTATAAAAGATTTGATGAATCACCAGGTTGCGTCGATGGCGGCGCATAGGACGCTGCAACCCTAATCTCGTATATGCCCACTCCAAAGTTTAATCATAATTTCGATCACAAATCGATGAGTAAGCCGGCTCATGCCGGGTTATCTTGTGCAATTGTTTCATGCCGGCTCTTTTTCCTCCAGTATATCGCGAGCTTCTCAATCCCTGAAGAAATCTCTTCAAGAACTCAACACCACTGTGCGCATGCCCCATGGTAGGCGCTAACTGTCGTGGAATTGTCACGTCAGATGTCCTAGTGTGAGGACTTAGTCGTGAGGCCAACACATCTATGTGGTAGCTTGAGAGGGGTTGAGCGGAATCGAGAGACGCAACACGCAAGACAAAGATTTAGACAGCTTCGGGCCCTGGGAAATATCATTTGGTAATCAACCCTACATGTTGTTTGTGGCTAGATCTCATTATTATCATGAGGGAGTCGCCGTAAGCCGGCTCTCCTAGTTATGTCTAACCCTTAAGATTATTTTCTCTCCCCCCTTGGGGTGCCCTACCCCTCCTTATATAAGTTGAAGGGGCGGGTTACATGTAGAGTCCATCTCAGACTAAGACTTAAACTATTCTGACTTCTCTTCATGGGCTTCTTAACATCTTGGGCTTCTTAACGTCTCGGGCTTGTTAACCCCAGGCGACTCTGTCTGCCGGGTTATGATTGTCTACCGGGTTATGATTGTCTGCCGGTTTATGATTGTCTGCCGGGTTATCATCTGACTTAACACCTGCCGGGTTATCATCTGACTTAACACCTGCCGGGTTATCATCTGACTTAACACATGTTTTAACTGTCAGCTGGTTTATCACCTGACTTAACACTTGTCTTAACTGTCAGCCAGTTTATCACCTGCCGGTTTACCAAGTCCCGGCCCGGTTATAACTCCGGCCGGGTCATACCGCGGGGTATATCCCCGGCAGACATGCCCACTCTCTGTTGGGGAACGTAGTAATTTCAAAAATTTTCCTACGCACACGCAAGATCATGGTGATGTATAGCAACGAGAGGGGAGAGTGTTGTCGTACCCTCGTGAGACCCGGCGAAGCGATCACAACGTAGAGGAAGTAGTCGACGTTCTCCTCGCGATCCGACCGATCCGGCGCCGTTACTCCGACGCCCCGAGTTCTTGACACACGACAGCTCGATGGCGCCCTCGTACTCGATCCAGCCGAGTGTCGAGGGAGAGTTCCGTCAAGACGACGGCGTGGTGGCGATCTTGATGTTTCATCGTAGCGAGGCTTCGCCTAAGCTTGCGACAGTATAACCGAGGTGGAATATGGTGGAGGGGCACCGACACGGCTAAGGAACGATCTCACGATCAACTTGTGTGTTCAAGGTGCCCCCTGCCCCGTATATAAAGGAGCCGGGGGAGGGGGGCGGCCAGAGGAGGCGGCCAGGAGTCCTACTCCCTCGGGAGTAGGATTCCCCCAATCCTAGTTGGACTAGGATTCCGGAGGGAAAGAGAGAGGGGGCGGCCCTTCTCCTAGTCCTAATAGGACTAGGGAAGGGGGGGCGCGCCTGCCTAGGGCTGGCCCTTTCTCCTTTCCACTAAGGCCCATCGAGGCCCATTTACCTCCCGGGGTTCCAGTAACCTCCGGTACTCGATAAATTCCGTTTTAGCCGGAACCATTCGAACTCCAAACATAGGCTTCCAATATATCAATCTTTATGTCTCGACCATTCCGAGACTCCTCGTCATGTCCGTGATCACATCCGGACTCGAACTCCTTCGGTACATCAAAATACATAAACTCATAATAAGCATCATCGAAACCTTAAGCGTGCGGACCCTACGGTTCGAGAACAATGTAGACATGACCTAGAACTATTCACGGTCAATAACCAACAGCGGGACCTGGATGCCCATATTGGTTCCTACATATTCTACGAAGATCTTTATCGGTCGGACCGCATAACAACATCGTTGTTCCTTTGTCATCGGTATGTTACTTGCCGAGATTCGATCGTCGGTATCCAATACCTAGTTCAATCTCGTTACCGCAAGTCTCTTTACTCGTTCCGTAATACATCATCTCACAACTAACTCATTAGTTGTAGTGCTTGCAAGGCTTTAGTGATGTGCATTACCGAGAGGGCCCAGAGATACCTCTCCGACAATCGGAGTGACAAAACCTAATCTCAAATACGCCAACCCAACATCTCGCCTTTGGAGACACCTGTAGTACTCCTTTATAATCACCCGATTCGTTGTGACGTTTGGTAGCACCAAAGTGTTCCTCCGTAAACGGAGTTGCATAATCTCATAGTTATAGGAACATGTATAAGTCATGGATAAAAGCAGTAGCAACATACTAAGCGATCGTGTGCTAAGCTAAGGGAATGGGTCATGTCAATCAGATCATTCTACTAATGATGTGACCTCATTAATCAAATAACAACTACTTGTTCATGGTTAGGAAACATAACCATCTTTGATTAACAAGCTAGTCTAGTAGAGGCATACTAGTGACATGTTTGTTTGTCTATGCATTCACACATGTATCATGTTTCCGGTTAATACAATTCTAGCATGAATGATAAACATTTATCATGAAATAAGGAAATAAATAATAACTTTATTATTGCCTCTAGGGCATATTTCCTTGATCTCCCACTTGCACTAGAGTCAATAATCTAGATTACACAGTAATGATTCTAACACCCATGGAGTCTTGGTGCTGATCATGTTTTGCTCGTGGAAGAGGCTTAGTCAACGGTTGCGCAACATTCAGATCCGTATGTATCTTGCAAATCTCTATGTCTCGACCGGACTAAGTCCCGGATGGAATTGAAGCGTCTCTTGATGTGCTTGGTCCTCTTGTGAAATCTGGATTCCTTTGCTAAGGCAATTGCTCGAGATTGTCACGAGAAGATTTTCATTGGACCCGATGCACTAGGTATGACACCTAGATCGGATATGAACTCCTTCATCCGACTCCTTCATTAGCTGCTTCGAAGCTGCTATGTATTCCGCTTCACATGTAGATCCCGCTTCGACGCTTTGTTTAGAAGCGCACCAACCGACAGCTCCTCCGTTTAGTGTAAATACGTATCCGGTCTGCGATTTAGAATCGTCCGGATCGGTGTCAAAGCTTGCATCAACGTAACCGTTTACGATGAGCTCTTTGTCACCTCCATATCGAGAAACATATCCTTAGTCCTTTTCGGTATTTCGGGATGTTCTTGACGCTGTCGATGATCCACTCTGGATTACTTTGGTACCTCCCTGCTAGGCTTATAGCAAGGCACACATCAGTCTGGTACACGACATTGCATACATGATAGAGCCTATGGCTGAAGCATAGGAACATCTTTCATTTCTCTCTATCTTCTGCGGTGGTGGGCATTGAGTCCGACTCAACTTCACACCTTGTAACACAGGCAAGAACCCTTTCTTTGCTTGATCCATTTTGAACTTCTTCAAAACTTTGTCAAGGTATGTGCTTTGTGAAAGTCCAATTAAGCGTCTTGATCTATCTCTATAGATCTTAATGCCCAATATTTAAGCAGCTTCACCGAGGTCTTTCATTGAAAAACTCTTATTCAAGTATCCCTTTATGCTATCCAGAATTCTATATCATTTCCGATCAGCAATATGTCATCCACATATAATATCGAAATGCTCTGAGCTCCCACTCACTTTCTTGTAAATACTGAGGCTTCTCCAAAAGTGCAGACAAACCCAAATGCTTTGATCACACTATCAAAGCGTTTATTCCAACTCGAGATGCTTGCACCAGTCCATAAATGGATCATTGGAGCTTGCACACTTTGTTAGCTCCTTTGGATCGATAAAACCTTCGGTTGCATCATATACAACTCTTCTTCCGTAAATCCATTCAGAATGCGTCTTTACATCCATTTGCCAAATTTCATAATCATAAAATGCGCAATTGCTAACATGATTCGGACGGACTTAAGCATCGCTTCGGGTGAGAAGGTCTCATCGTAGTCAATCCCTTGAACTTGTTGAAAACCTTTTGCGACAAGTCGAGCTTTATAGACGATAACATTACCGTCGGCGTCGGTCTTCTTCTTGAAGATCCACTTGTTTTCTATTGCTTGCCTACCCTCGGGCAAGTCAACCAAAGTCCACACTTTGTTTTCATACATGGATCCCATCTCGATTTCATGGCCTCAAGCCATTTTGCGGAATCTGGGCTCACCATCGCTTCTTCATAGTTCGTAGGTTCATCATGATCTAGTAGCATGACTTCCGAACAGGATTACCGTACCACTCAGTGCGGATCTTACTCTGGTTGATCTACGAGGTTCTGCGAATAACTTGATCTCAAGTTTCATGATCAACATCATCAACTTCCTCACTACTGGTGTAGGTGTCTCAGAAACCGGTTTCTGCGACGAACTACTTTCAAGTAAGGGAGAAGGTACTATTACCTCATCAAGTTCCACTTTCCTCCCACTCACTTCTTTCGAGAGAAACTCCTTCTCTAGAAAGGATCCATTCTTAGCAACAAATGTTTTTCCTTCGGATCTGTGATAGAAGGTGTACCCAACTGTTTCCTTTGGGTATCCTATGAAGACACATTTCTCCGATTTGGGTTCGAGCTTATCAGGTTGAAGCTTTTTCACATAAGCATCGCATCCCCAAACTTTAAGAAACGACAACTTTGGTTTCTTGCTAAACCATAGTTCATAAGGTGTCGTCTCAACGGATTTCGACGGTGTTCTATTCAGTGTGAATGCGGCTGTCTCTAGAGCATAACCCCAAAACGATAGCGGTAAATCTGTAAGAGACATCATAGATCGTACCATATCTAGTAAAGTACGATTACGACGTTCGGACACACCATTACGTTGTGGTGTTCCGGGTGGCGTGAGTTGCGAAACTATTCCGCATTGTTTCAAATGTAGACCAAACTCGTAACTCAAATATTCACCTCCACGATCGATCGTAGAAACTTAATTTTCTTGTTACGATGATTTTCAACTTCACTCTGAAATTCTTTGAACTTTTCAAACGTTTGGACTTATGTTTCATTAAGTAGATATACCCATATCGCTTAAGTCATCTGTGAAGGTGAGAAAATAACGATATCCGCCACGAGCCTCAACATTCATCGGACCACATACATGCAGATGTATGATTTCCAACAAATCTGTTGCTCTCTCCATAGTACCGGAGAACGGTGTTCTAGTCATCTTGCCCATGAGGCACGGTTCACAAGTGCCAAGTGATTCATAATCAAGTGACTCCAAAAGTCCATCAGTATGGAGTTTCTTCATGCGTTTTACACCGATATGACCTAAACGGCAGTGCCACAAATAAGTTGCACTTTCGTTATCAACTCTGCATCTTTTGGTTTCAACATTATGAATATGTGTATCACTACTATCGAGATTCATAAGAAATAGACCACTCCTCAAGGGTGCATGACCATAAAAGATATTACTCATATAAATAGAACAACCATTATTCTCGATTTAAATGAATAACCGTCTCGCATCAAACAAGATCCAGATATAATGTTCATGCTCAACGCAGCACCAAATAACAATTATTTAGGTCTAAAACTAATCCCGAAGGTAGATGTAGAGGTAGCGTGCCGACCGCGATCACATCGACTTTGGAACCATTTCCCACGCGCATCGTCACCTCGTCCTTTCCGGTGTTAAGCAATCCGTAGTCCCTGCTTTGAGTTGCAAATATTAGCAATGAACCGATATCAAATACCAGTGCTCTGCGAGCTCTAGTAAGGTACACATCAATAACATGTATATCACATATACCTTTGTTCACCTTGCCATCCTTCTTATCCGCCAAATACTTGGGGCAGTTCCGCTTCCGGTGACGATCGCTTGCGGTAGAAGCACTCGATTTCAGGTTTAGGGCCGACTTGGGTTTCTTCTCCGAGCGACAACTTGCTTGCTGTTCTTCTTGAGATTCCTTCTTCTTCCCTTTGCCTTTCTTCTTGAAACTAGTGGTCTTATTGACCATCAACACTTGATGCTCCTTCTTGATTTCTACCTCCGCAGCCTTTAGCATTGCGAAGAGCTCGGTATAGTTTTCACTAACCCTTGCATATTATAGTTCATCACGAAGCCTTTGTAGCTTGGTGGCGTGATTGGAGAATTCATCAATGACACAATCATCCGGAAGATTAACTTCCAATTGTGTCAAGTGATTGTAGTACCTGACATTACGAGTATATGCTCACTAATGAACTGTTCTCCTCCATCTTACAGCTATAGAACTTATTGGAGACTTCATATCTCTCAATCCGGGCATTACTTTGGAATATTAACTTCAACTCTGGAACATCTCATATGCTCCATGACGTTCAAAACGTCGTTGAAGTCCCGGTTCTAAGCCGTAAAGCATGGCACATCTGAACTATAGAGTAGTCATCGACTTTGCTCGCCAGACGTTCATAACATCCGGCGTTGCTCAGCAGAAGAGTTCTGTCACCTAGCGGTGCATCCGGGGCGTAGCTCTTACGTGCAGCAATGAGGATGATCCTCGTTACGGACCCGATCCGTGTAATTGCTACCATCATCTTTCAACTTTGCTTTCTCAAGGAACGCATTAAAATTCAACGGAACAACAAAGACGAGCCATCTATCTACAATCAAACATAAACAAGCAAGATACTATCGGTACTAAGTTCATGATAAATTTAAGTTCAATTAATCATATTACTTAAGAACTCCCACTTAGAAAAACATCTCTAGTCATCTAAGTGATCACGTGATCCAAATCAACTAAACCATAACCGATCATCACGTGAAATGGAGTAGTTTTCAATGGTGAACATCTTATGTTGATCATATCTACTATATGATTCACGCTCGACCTTTCGGTCTCCGTGTTCGAGGCCATATCTGCATATGCTAGGCTCGTCAAGTATAACCCGAGTATTCTGCGTGTGCAAAACTGGCTTGCACCCGTTGTAGATGGACGAGAGCTTATCACACCCGATCATCACGTGGTGTGCGGGCACGACGAACTTTGGCAACGGTGCATACTCGGGGAGAACACTTCTTGATTATTTAGTGAGAGATCATCTTATAATGCTACCGTCAATCAAAGCAAGATAAGATGCATAAAAGGATAAACATCACATGCAAATCAATATAAGTGATATGATATGGTCATCATCATCTTGTGCTTCACGATCTCCATCTTGTTGCACCACCATGATCACCATCGTCACCGCGCGACACCTTGATCTCCATCGCAGCATCGTTGTCGTCTCGCCAAACTTATGCTACTACGACTATCGCTACCGCTTAGTGATAAAGTAAAGCATTACAGGGCGATTGCATTGCATACAATAAAGCGACAACCATATGGCTCCTGCCGATTGCCGATAACCGGTTACAAAACATGATCATCTCATACAATAAAATATAGCATCACGTCTTGACCATATCACATCACAACATGCCTGCAAAAACAAGTTAGACGTTCTCTACTTTGTTGTTGCAAATTTTACGTGGCTGCTACGGGCTTAAGCAAGAACCGGTCTCACCACGCATCAAAACCACAACGATACTTCGTCAAATAGACTCCGTTTTAACCTTCTCAAGGACCGGCGTAGCTACACTCAGTTCAACTAAAGTGAGAGAGACAGACACCCACCGGTCACCTTTAAGCAACGAGTGCTCGTGGCGGTGAAACCAGTCTCGCGTAAGCGTCGCGTAATGTCGGTCTGGGCCGCTTCATCTCACAATACCGCTGAACCAAAGTATGACATGCTGGTAGGTAGTATGACTTGTATCGCCCACAACTCACTTGTGTTCTACTCGTGCAAAACATCAAACCATAGAAAAACCTAGGCTCGGATGCCTTTGTTGGGGAACGTAGTAATTTCAAAAATTTTCCTACGCACACGCAAGATCATGGTGATGTATAGCAACGAGAGGGAGAGTGTTGTCTACGTACCCTCGAGACCCGGCGAAGCGATCTGGCGTAGAGGAAGTAGTCGACGTTCTCCTCGCGATCCGACCGATCCGGCGCCGTTACTCCGGCGCCCGAGTTCTTGACACACGACAGCTCGATGGCGTCCCTCGTACTCGATCCAGCCGAGTGTCGAGGAGAGTTCCGTCAAGACGACGGCGTGGTGACGATCTTGATGTTTCACCGCGCGAGGCTTCGCCTAAGCTTGCGACAGTATAACCGAGGTGGAATATGGTGGAGGGGCACGACACGGCTAAGGAACGATCTCACGATCAACTTGTGTGTTCAAGGTGCCCCTGCCCCGTATATAAAGGAGCCAGGGGAGGGGGCGGCCAAGAGGAGGCGGCCAGGAGTCCTACTCCCTCGGGAGTAGGATTCCCCAATCCTAGTTGGACTAGGATTCCGGGAGGGAAAGAGAGAGGGGCGGCCCTTCTCCTAGTCCTAATAGGACTAGGGAAGGGGGGCGCAGCCTGCCTAGGGCTGGCCCTTTCTCCTTTCCACTAAGGCCCATCGAGGCCCATTTACCTCCCGGGGGGTTCCGGTAACCTCCCGGTACTCCGGTAAATTCCCGTTTTCGCCTGGAACCATTCCGAACTCCAAACATAGGCTTCCAATATATCAATCTTTATGTCTGACCATTCCGAGACTCCTCGTCATGTCCGTGATCACATCCGGACTCGAACTCCTTGGTACATCAAAATACATAAACTCATAATAAGCATCATCGAAACCTTAAGCGTGCGGACCCTACGGTTCGAGAACAATGTAGACATGACCTAGAACTATTCACGGTCAATAACCAACAGCGGGACCTGGATGCCCATATTGGTTCCTACATATTCTCTGAAGATCTTTATCGGTCGGACCGCATAACAACATACGTTGTTCCCTTTGTCATCGGTATGTTACTTGCCGAGATTCGATCGTCGGTATCCAATACCTAGTTCAATCTCGTTACGGCAAGTCTCTTTACTCGTTCCGTAATACATCATCTCACAACTAACTCATTAGTTGTAGTGCTTGCAAGGCTTTAGTGATGTGCATTACCGAGAGGGCCCAGAGATACCTCTCCGACAATCGGAGTGACAAAACCTAATCTCGAAATACGCCAACCCAACATCGCCTTTGGAGACACTGTAGTACTCCTTTATAATCACCCGATTCGTTGTGACGTTTGGTAGCACCAAAGTGTTCCTCCGTAAACGGAGTTGCATAATCTCATAGTTATAGGAACATGTATAAGTCATGGATAAAAGCAGTAGCAACATACTAAACGATCGTGTGCTAAGCTAAGGGAATGGGTCATGTCAATCAGATCATTTTAATCAAATAACAACTACTTGTTCATGGTTAGGAAACATAACCATCTTTGATTAACAAGCTAGTCTAGTAGAGGCATACTAGTGACATGTTTGTTTGTCTATGCATTCACACATGTATCATGTTTCCGGTTAATACAATTCTAGCATGAATGATAAACATTTATCATGAAATAAGGAAATAAATAATAACTTTATTATTGCCTCTAGGGCATATTTCCTTCACTCTCAACAAGCCAAAAGAGTTCATGCCTCCATCCTATGTACTTCATAAAACAATGGATGGAGAAGTTTATACTCAATTTGTTGGTCCTTGTAATGCATCCCGCTTTTATGCTATTTGGGTTCCTAAGACCCTTGTGACTAACTTGAGAGGTCCCATTGCAAAATGGGTGCCTCTAACCAAGTTGTGAATTGTGTGTAGGTTGCCTTCTCCGGTGGAGTCAAATGGGTGATCGATAGTGGATGCACCAACCATATGACCGGAGATAGCAAATTGCTCTTTGATTTCATGGAAGCTATTCAACCATTTATGAGCATTGTGTTTGGTGGAGGATCAAAAAGACAGGTACTCGGGTTGGGCAAGGTGGCTATCACAAATGACATGCCTCTTGCAAATGTCATGCTTGTCCAATCCCTTAAATACCATTTGCTTTCTGTTCGCCAATTGGCTTCCGTTGGTTATGATACACTATTTGGACTAACAGATGTGAACGTCTTTAAGAGAGATACTCTCGAAGTGGCCTTTGTTGGAGATTTGGATGGCAACCTTTACACGGTTGATTTGTGGAAAGAGAGCACTTTCCATGCAACTTGTCTGATGGCCAAGGCCGACAAGGGGAGGCTATGGCATAGCCGACTAGCCCATGTCGGCATGAGAAATCTTTAAGATCTCTTAAAGGGTAATCACATCCTTGGACTAACCAATGTCTCTTTTGGGAAAGACCGTGTGTGTAGTGCATGCATAGCCAGGAAGAAACATCAATCAAAGCACCCACCAAAGAATATTGTATCTACTTCAAGACCTTTGGAGCTCCTTCATGTGGATCTCTTTGGGCCTCCTTCATGGGATGGTCTTGGTGGGAAAAAGTCTGGACTTGTCATTGTTGATGATTACTCAAGATACACATGGGTGTTCTTCCTCAAGTCCAAGGACGAGACGAAGATCACTTTCATTGATTTTGCCAAGCAAGATCAACACAAGTTTGATAAAGAAATCTTGTCAATAAGAAGTGATAATGGCTCCGAGTTCAAGAACTACACCTTGGAAGAATTTCTTAGTGACGAGGGGATTGAGCATCGATATTCCGCACCCTACACTCCTCAACAAAATGGTGTAGCCAAGAGGAAGAACCGTACACTTGTAGAAATGGCAAGGTCCATGTTGGATGAATACAAGTCACAACATAGTTTTTGGGCCGAGGCCATCAACACCGCATGCCATGCATCAAACCGGTCTTCCTCCGCATGATATTGGAGAAGACTCCATATGAGCTCCTAACCGGGAACAAGCCAAATGTCAAGTACTTTCGTGTATTTGGGTGCAAGTGCTTCATTCTCAACAAGAGAGAATGGTTAGGAAAATTTCAATCCAAAACAATTGAGGGCATATTTGTTGGTTATGGATCAAACTCTCATGCCTATAGAGTCTACAACAAATCCAATGGATGTGTTGTAGAAACTTGTGACATGGTGTTTGATGAATTTAATGGCTCCCATGGGGGGCAAGTTGATATAAGTGATGTAGGTGAAGAAGATCCTTCTCAAGATATTTTAACCATGGGTGTTGGTGCTCTTCTTCCAATGGAACAAGAACCTCATGATGATGAAGAAGAAGTTGGAAATTTCACTCATCATCAAGCCATTTCAACACCCATGCCACCACAAGATCTTATTTATCAAGTGGATCCCACTATTCAAGAACAAGAAGAAGAACAAGTCCCTCACCATGATCATATCCAAGAGCAAGAACAAGAAAGTGCAATCATTGATGATGAACCTCAACAAATGCAACATGAAGAAGAAGATCTTCCACCACACATTAGTGTTCCATATGTTGAGGATGTGGATGATGGAAATGAATTTGAACCTTGTGAAACCCTAACCTCCATCATGCCACGAGTGGCTGGTCATGTTGATGTTGATCAAATTCTTAACGACATATCGGAAGGTAGAGTCACTCGTAAACAATTGACAAATTTTTGTGCTCACTTTTTGTTTGTCTCTAGTGTCGAGCCACTCAAGGTACAAGATGCATTGATGGAAAATGATTGGCTCGTTGCTATGCAAGAAGAGTTGAACAGTTTAGTGTGGTCATTAGTCAAGAGACTAACTAAGGAACACAATGTCATTGGAAAAATGGATTTTCAAAAACAAGAAAGATGAAAATGGCATAATCATCCAAAACAAGGCAAGGTTAGTGGCACAAGGGTACTCAAAGTTGAAGGTTTGGACTTTGATGAGACCTTTGCTCCCGTTGCCCGTCTTGAGTCTATTCGCATCTTACTTGCTTATGCTGCTTTCAATGGTTTTACTCTACATCAAATGGATGTAAAGAGTGCTTTCCTTAGCAGTCCTCTACAAGAAGAAGTATATGTATCACAACCACCCGGGTTTGTTGATCCTTATCACAAAGACTATGTGTATAAACTTCACAACTTTGTATGGCCTCAAACAAGCACCTCGTGCTTGGTATGATCATCTTAAGAAGTACTCGATGATGGTTTTGTGAGAGGGGTGACCGATCCCACTCTTTTTACTAAGAGGGAAAAATGTGATGTGATCTTATGCCAAATCTATGTACATGACATCATTTTTGGTTCTCATAACATTCATTTGTGCAAGAAGTTTGCGGCCTCCATGACCAAGACCTTTGAGATGTCATTCAATGCAGATTTGAAGTTCTTTCTCGGATTTCAAATCCAACAATTTCAAGAAGGAATTTTCTTGTCCCAAACAAAATACCTCAAGGACATTCTAGAGAAGTTTGATATGACAAATGCGAGCCCATGTAAGACTCCCATGGCAACAAAACTTGTTCTCACTAAAGACACCGACGGTACCCCTTTCGACCCATCTCCTTACCGCTCTATGATTGGTTCATTACTTTATCTTTGTGCATCTAGACTAGACAACTTGTTAAGTGTAGGGATATGTGGAAGATTTGAAGCTTTTCCTAGGGAAAGTCATCATAAGGCGGTTAAGAATATTCTTAGATACCTTGTTCACACCCCAATATTTGGTCTATGGTACCCCAAGGATGCCAAGTTTGATCTCATTGGATGTGGATTAGGCCGGAGACAAAGTGGGGCGAAAGTCTACCTCTGGTAAATGTCAGTTTCTGGACGCTCCTTGGTAAGTTGGTCCTCGAAGAAGCAAAATTATGTCTCTCTCTCCACTGCCGAAGCAGAATACATTGCAACCGCAAGTTGTGCAACTCAATTATTATGGATGAGACAAACTTAATTTGAAGGATTATGGTATCACCTATAGACATTTGCCTCTTCTATGCGATAATGAAAGTGTCATCAAGAGTGCTGAGAACCCTATTGATCATCCTCGCACAAAGCACATTGATATTAGGTATCACTTCTTGAGAGACCATGTGTAAAAAGGTGACATTGATATTGCTCATGTTGGTACAGATATGCAACTTGCTGACAGTTTCACCAAACCATTGGATGAAGCAAGGTTTTGCCAACTTAGGCGTGAACTTGGTATCTTGGAGCTTGATAACATTATGTGAAATCTTGTACTCATGCATACATTCACTTGATGTTTGTCTAGATGTCTGCATATATTTAGGGGGAGAAATTCAATTCATGAATCTTATTTTCTCTATATGATGCACAAATAAAACAAACGCTCTCAAATTCACTATGTCACCTCTTCGCGACCATGGTACCTTAAAATGATGGAGTTGTGGTGATGGGCTCAAGGTTCCTTTTCCTTGCAGTGACATACCACGTTTACTCAAACATGGTGGCTGAAGCCACCACCCAATGGTAGACTGGCTTACTTATTTTTATCTAGGGTCATCATTGTCTGGTATGGTTATGCGCTTTGTGTTCTTTCAACGCACCTCTATCTTAAGGCTTATATATCTATACTAGATCCGCAACGCACCTTGGCGCGAGGGTGCCGGTCCTAACGATATGGTGAAGCAAATAGTTCTCGAGTTAGTAGAAATCCTGGTTTAGCGTACGTATTGAAATAGGACAATAAAATAACAAAGAAGAAGAGGAGGAAAAAGAAGAAGAAGAAACATTCATTTCTAATAGAAGACATCATCGAGTTCAACATCGTCGTGAGATTGTTCAGTACATTCATGAGACCATGAAAGGTAACCACTTCCATCCAGTTCAGTACCAAGAGGACGAACATGAGAGAGCAATGTCCTAATCTAAAACAAAGTTTGCAGCACATCAATGCATAAGCAAGGCAACTGCCCAATATAGATTAAAGTTGTGCCAAAAACAACTTCGTTACAAAGGTAACATCTAAAAAAGCAGGTTACTAAACACTTACTAATGATTCAATACTAAACATCAAGGTTCATCACACGACATTGGATAACTTCACACCAAATCATTCTTGTTGTAAAAAAATATACAAATATACTCAGAACAACCTTCCAGGAGCGTTAGTGCATTTCATAAAACAATGATGTAAATGGGGACATCCACGATACAACATATTTGTTGGCCCTCAAATTTCACTTCTATCTTCATCTATATTTGTTGGCCTTCAAATTTCACTTCTATCTTCATTTAGTATAGGTAGCATGCCTGCTAATTTAGCTCCCTACCAATGCACTGGCTTTGCTTCTGTGGAATTGTCTTCTTCTCTAATTACCAAAACTGTTGGTCAGCTGCTATTAAATGGTCAATAATATCGTCCGGCTGGATGAGACATCTCTCACCTATGATGACTCATTTGTGAGATACTCCTGAGAACCTGAGTGAAGAGAGCTAGATGCTTTGATCTTGGATGTGGACTCCAAGTATACTGATTAAGAATGCAAATAAGGGAGACATCAGAGAAGACATTATCAAACAACACAATATGCACGCGTAAGCATCCATACCTCTTGGCATAATACTTGCAGCAGTGCTGGAGGCTAGCATCACAGGACGAGTCGACGACAAAGGCTGACTCGTGGGAGCCACAACAAACTGGCCTGAAGATTTTGGCATTGCGGAGTCAATGTTGGAGCTGGAGGCGCTCTTGGGGACGCATGCAGGTTGACACACCATGGAGATCAGTTTGGAAATGCCTGAGAAAGGAGGTGAAACACGATGTGGCATCTAAAGTAGCATTAGCTTTTTAGGTGAAATCTCAGGCAACACAAGTTTACCCGGAGTGAAAAGGTTGCATCTGGGCTGCGAGTAACAGTCCTAGATGCAGCTGGAAGAGATCCTCTGCTAGCTAAGAACATAAGTTCCTGGTACTGTAACGATAAGGAACAATTATTCAGTTTAGCCAGCAAACCTAAATGGCATGAAAACCAATAAGAAGAAACTGTGTTGTATGCTGAAACTTGTTGAAGAAATTGAAAGAACCAACATAGAAGATAGTTAATTGCGCTATCTTTGGCTTGGGCACGCCCCTGTAAAAATAGGACAAGCAAACGGTGCAAAAATTATCTACCTTGATTTATAGACACCAACGGTAGAAGCAGCGACCGCATTATTCATCATGAAAGGCGGTTGTTTAAACAGGCTACCAGCATCAATGCCATTAAGGAGCTTAGGCGAAGTCTGAACTATGAACATCAGATAGTTGGGATTGAATGGCGACAACATTGGAATCACTCTAGCGACATTAGGAGCATGCTGCTGCTGTGGAGGCTGCCCACGTCAAGCCTGGCAGCGGCGGCGCGCTGCAATGGCTCTCAGCACCAAACGATCTCTGCACGACATAACGAGCACACGACAATTAGCAAAACTGGCAGCGTCTACATACGCTGCTGGATAAAGATAATAATTAGAATTGCTTCCTACTTTTGCCAGCACAATTGCGCACCTATGCAAACTTATAATTATGAAGCTGAACAAGCATGGATGGAACTGTTAACCAACAGAATCGCTAATTGTACAGTGGGAAATATAAAGCAAGCTGACGCGAACAGCGGCTGGAACAAGCGCTGCCAGGTTAAACCACACACTGGGATATCTTAGGGCGATTTGCGTTTTAAATGTACTTTTAGGCTACCCACATGTTTGGTTCTGCATATAAATGAAGATCGCAGCACAAAAAAATAAATAAAGAATACACTATTTGTCACTATCTAAGCAGGTGACCAAGAATTTCAAAGGAATTAACCGTATGATAGTAAATTAAATAGTCACCATCTTAAATAGCATAAGAACAACATACACACCAAGAAGAAACTACACGGCATAACTCAATAGCTATTTAAAAGAAGTATTCCATATAATATATAAAACTTGCTTCTTATTCCTTCTATTACCTAGCGACACACAAAGAGAACTCATTATTTAGCTTAAAATCATTACTATTCCATTTTGTAGAAATTCAAAAAAGAAAAATAATTTTAGCAAAACTAAAAGTTACTTTAAATCATTAGTTACCACTATTAATGATATGAAATTCCCTCATTTGAAATTGAAACACTAACATACATGTTGTGTGCTGCTCTTTGTTCAAGCATGGGTAAGGAACAAAGTCTTACTTGGATTCTGCAGAAGCTACCTTATATCCTTCCACTTCCTCTCATTTCTTCACTACCAGAAAAATGAGCCCGTCAACATTACAGGATAAAGAAATATATGTACATCCGTGAAGCAAGCTCATGTAAAATTAGGTAGCAAGGCATGTGAACAAAAGATAGATTAACCTGTTTTTCTGCAAGCCTCAACAAAAGGATTGAACAGAAAAATTTGCTTCTTGGATCAGAACATACACACAATCGGTGATCAATGGATTCCAAACTGGTAAAATAGAAAACGATATGGAAGTTCTTAATTCAGTGAATTTTTATATTTTTACATTTTAATACTTGACAATTCAGGAGGTAAAAACAATAGCAGGATTTCCTTGAAACAATAAGAATAAACATGACTTGATTTGAAGATGAATCTCGTTTTCTACACAACTTATGGGGTAACTCATAGCTTCATTTTGGTTTCAAGTTTAGCAGTGCTAATTGTCGCTAGCGCACTAAAATCAGGCTAGAGATACCACAATATCAGCAAGCAGCAAGGATCAACAAAAGTTCTAACAACTTTGAATAGCAACCAGGCATAGGCAAAACAATAGTTCTAACAACAAAGAAAATACATACCAAAGTAAAAATAGGGTGTCATCAAGAATGCCTAAATGTTCAAGTATACATTATGGGCTCAGATTCGCCTTTTCTCGATCATATGACCCACCCCCGTCATCTCTTATCACCAGATCAATCTGTTTATAGAGTGGAGCTGCCCTGGTTATCACTCAACAAGAATGACGATCCAAGGACAGAACAATAAGTATCACAAGATCAAAAAGGATCCTAGAGACAAGAGGGAGGATCCAACTTGATACCCACAGGTGTCTTGATTGCTCAAAGGCACATTTATTTCAGCCATGGTTAATCATCATTGCCCTAGCAAGAATGGCCTCCGACCGGTGGGGCACGTGACTGGACGCACAGGCCATGCCCGCACACACGGTCGCTGACGGCACGCAAAGGGCCCCACACGCCAGCGAGCACGGGTCGAATAGACCGAGTGAGCGACGCTGCGAGCCAAACGAGCTAACCCATCGATACAGCGCCCTGGTTTTCGATCGGTCTCATGTTTCTGGATGTTCTTACAAGGGTGAAACTGCCCTGGTAATCACTCACCAGAAATGACCATCCAAGGACAGAGCCACTAAAATAAGAACATGATCAAAACGGCAAAGAAACGAGGGGGTATCCAACTTAATACCCACAAGTGCCTCGACTGCTCGAGAGCATGCTTATATCAGCCATAACCGATCATATGTTTCAGGTATTAGCCACAAACGTGTATCTCATATACATGTAAACAAAACAATACAAAGAAATTTCTCTTTGGGCTAGGTAAAATAATCGCTTTAGTTCTAAAGTAAAAAGAAAATCTTCAGTTTACGTGCATCTCATATGAAAACAGCAGGCCCCTGATACTCCATCACACAAATAGAGTGAACAAATAAAGGAGCAAGCATTCACATAGTCAGAACAGTTTATCACAAAGTACAGCCAAAGGGTGTGGCTTACCTTATGAATGAACCAAACGGCACCAACAGTACCAATCAGCCTCCAACAGCACAAAGGGCCTCAACCTTTCACCTCCAAACTGAAACAAACAAGCAAGCAGAAAGTAAGTTATGTTATACTGACACAAACAGTATACGGCTGTAGTTTAACTCAGCAGCACATATCAGAAAATATCGAAATAGTAAGTTATGTTATGCTTCTAAGCTCAAAAGCATGCATTGATGCTTACCTAATGTCTCAGACGGATCCACCGACAGACCGTTCTTTCCTTCAGGTACTCCCATTTTCTCAACCAGGACCTACAAGAAACCAACCAACAAATTAATCATCATGGAAGCCTAAGAATGGAATGTCTTCCAACATCAATAATGTCTGAATTTGGACTGACACAACCAAAACTCTAGTGATAACTGTATCCTAAACTGTTCAGTTGTGGACCAAGTAAGCACCACCATATTTAACATACTATGAAATTCAAGAAAACTGAGAATAGCATGAACTATATCAATCCTCACCTTTAAAGCAGCCTCGGTCGGCATTCCGGTGGAAACATACTGGTTTGAATAATGTGAGACACTGGCATCATTGCACACAGCGGCAACCTTCGCAATCATCTCAAGATTTGCATCCATCCTCCCTGCAGGCCAGTAGTAAATTTTTCCATCACGGGGATCATGCGACGTGCCGTCCACCTTGAGCTCCTAACTTTCCATGGGCATCACCGATCGCAGCGAGCTTTGAGACTGACATCTGGTTGGTGGTCAGTGTCCGCGTCTTGTCAGAGCAGATCACGGTGGTGCAGCCCGTAGTCTCCACACTGGGCAGCTTTCTCACGAGCGCATTCTTGGCGGCCATCTTCCTGGTTCCGAGGGCGAGGTATTTTTTCCCTTGAATGTTCAGGATTCAGTTTCTTGAGCTATTGCATTCACCCTAAGTGCATGTGCAACAATTCTTAGACAACAGAAACATGGGGAAAAAAGCAAGAGGACCAACATACATGAGATACAATTTTTTTTCTTCTGAAAACAGGAACATACCTTATTTAGCCTATAGAAGTGCCAGTGAGTGCTCATCAGTAGATGAGAGAGAGCCACTTTCTAAATCAAATGGTACAAAACTGCTGAAAGAATAAACTGCTTGACCGAGCAAATTAGTCGGTACTCGCCAACCATATAATCGAGACAATTAGTTCATAAAGTATGCAATTTGCTCTTCCTGCAATAATGTATCAAGGTGAAGGCATCAATAATAGTGGACATCATAATTTAACCGCATGACCACTATTTTAAGTCCCATTAGTATGCAGACCAGTTTTAGAATCTAAAGTTGGATTGATGTGTTTAGTACAAGACAAAGAAAAAATTGAATCCAACGATTCCTCACACATATGGATAATTTGGAAAGGAATGCAAATGATTATGAGGACTAATCCTTAAACTTTATATTCGCGCCTAGCTTTCAAAAAGTAATGCATATATGAATATCCAGGATAAAACAAAATATAAGGACTATTCCTTAAACTTTATATTCGCATCCAACTTTATATTCTCACCCACTATCATTCTGTGCACATTTTTTACTTTTCCAGTAGAATTAGAAAGTTAAAATCATCCCCAATTTTGTCAGAAGCAAAAATAAACTAAAAAAATAAATGCACATATGAATACTCAGGATAAGAAATAGAGTGCCACATGTCAAAATGCAACTTCCAAGCTACACATCAAAATGGATAAAATGCAACAATGTATATAGAAAGCATTGCGTGTTACCCAAAAATTTCTAATCGTGCTAGAGTTTTGTTAGTCATATTTTAAATAAGGTCACATTAGTTCGGTTAAATACACCTCTGTTGTTACAGCTCTGTAAGTTTGGGCCTGAATACACCTCTGTTGACCACTATGTGAAACTTCAGTCACAAAATTAAATTTAAAATGTTCTAAAGCGAAGAGCATCAGTAAGTGATACAGCAACTCTACCTACATACATGATAAAGAACTTTAATGCCATATGTGTGTGATGGAAGCAAAAAAAATGAAATAAAAAATATTGCATCTGAACCATATTGATACTAAAAGGGTAGGCACAAGCTTTGCTACATTTACCACAAACGTGATATAGGGGGCACGGCTTGCCTCACATTGCATAGTCGAAAGCTAAATGAACATCACATTGACCGTCCCAAAGTTCACGAGAACGAAAAACTCTAATCAAACTAGTTTTCCTAAGTAGAAACATAATTGTGCATCCTTTCATCAATTCAACAAAGATTAGAAATGCATAGACAAACAGATACCCCATGATAAAGAACAGATATTAGAAATGCATAGAAAAACTCTAATCAAACTGGTATACCTTTAATTAATCTTTATATTGCACGTTCTACCTATGTGCAAAAGAACAGATACCCCATGATAAAGAACACAAACCACGTGTGCATCCACAATTTCTAATTAACCTTAATTGGGGACAGTATCCAAAATAGTCGCAAATTCACTTGCAAACTACCATACACAAAAAAAATCCAGAACTGTTTCCCACAAATTCTAACACCTCAAGAAACAAAAAGGTAGAAGGATATGAAAATGCAAGTGTTGAGATTGTATTCTTACCATGTCCTCTGGATAGTCACTGATGACATTCTTGGTTGAAAGATGTGCCTCTCACAAGGTGAAGAAAAATATACAGAATTCTAACCAGCTGATTCACCGTGTCAACATGATATAAATGGAAGTGAGCCATAACAACTTCTAGTATATATACCTGAACACACATGAAATGAATGAAACTTCAGAGAAACATATCAAATCAATTTGAAAGTAGCAATCGTTGTCTAAACATCTCAAATAAATCATAACTCAAAAAAGATGTTCTCCTCATCACCATGTTCTAATCATGAAGGAGTTTAACATCTCCACTCTATCATTCAGCCTAAAGATAAAAAAGAACTGATGCGGGAAGGAACTAAAATAAACATTCCGGGAACAGGTTGGGCAAAGAAGCGAAGCGTGCCTAAGTTGTGCCATCCATTGTAAAAAAAAATACCGAGCTTTTGAAATAAAAATAGGACTCCCCTGCATAATGTCGCATCTCGCAATCCAATCTGGTCGAACCACAATATGTTATCAAGTCACAAAGCCAATCAAGACACCTAACTGTAATGGTCGGAAATATAAGCTAAGGAACCATATGTATCAGCCAAATTGTTCATCAGCGTACAAATTAATACATCATATATTTAGATGAAGCAAACTAACAACAGAATAAAAATCCTCCCAACAGAATAAAAATCCTCCCAAATTAATACATCATATATTTAGATGAAGCAAACTAACACATCATCGTACATAGGAGGTTCAGACTTCAAACATTCGTAATATCAAAGATATAATGATTCATCAGTGAATGCACACCCTTGTGCCATGTAAAGCTCACACATTTTCAGCCCACAAACAGAAAAGAAGGCGTTGAAAACTGAAGCGACCATGTGGGGGTGTTGCTTACCCGAGGAGCCATCGAGCTGTCGACCATGGATGCCCTGGTTGTCGTCCTCATCCACGGAGGGTGCCTGCAGCTCTGAATATATCAAACAAACAAGTAAGTAATCTGGAGGTGATAGTAGATACAGAACATAATCTTTCCCATGATATGATACAAGAGTATAATCGAAGCACATCAAGCACTACACACATAGCCATGAAACAGAGCATATAGTACTACCTACCTAGAGCAGCACAAGAGAAAGAGATGAAGCCAGAGGTCGGAGATGTGGGATCACTCACCGGAGAGGGAGGATGTGTGCGTCGTCATCTTGGTCCTTGTGGATGGCGTCCATGGATTGGAAGTGGGGTGACTTGAGAATCCACTCCCTTGAGATGGCTTGTTGTTGCCTGGTGAGGCCCGTCCATGGAGAAGAGAGAAGCTTCATGAGCAGTTGAGCACACACACACACACACACACAAAAGATAAGAGAAGGAGGATCTGGAATGTGAAGCGCCCTCTGCGGGGTCGGAGCAGGAGGGCTCGGGAGCCGACGAGGCGCCCTGAGACGCGAGCGGCAACGACGTCGGCGGCGCGATGGCAGGGGGTGTGCGGCGGCTTGGAGAGGAGATCGAGAGAGGGAGAGAGAAGGGCGGGGGGAGGGGGCGAATGGGAGGACGAAGAGGCCGCTGTCCTCATCTCATCCACCGATGGGCCAACCAGCGATGGCCACGCACGAGGCCTGGACGCGAAAAGACCAAACTACCCTCGGCGGGGGCAAGATATTACGTGCGGTGGCGCGAGATCTTTCCCCCGCCGACGCGCGCGACGGGGCGACCGGGCCGGAACCAAGCCGCGGTCGCTGACAACTGAGCCCCACCAGCGGACGGACCCACACGGCAGCGACTCTAGAACGGATAGAACGCAGTAAAAACGAGCATGGGGAGGCGCCAGCAGCTTTTTTTTCCCGATCCGATTTGATCCGACGGCGCAGGTTCCTCCACCTATCGATCCAACGGCCGAAAACACATCAAGGGAGAGATCCAACGGCCGAGAATCGCTAATCGCTGAGAGAGCTCAGGCATCCATCCCTCTCATATTTCTGGATATTCATCACCCAAACTCCAGGACTCTTCCCAAACTCTATTATCGCTGCATATGCACATTTGACACCGGATTTCCGATAGTGTCGGACGTTCGGTGACTCACAGCTCACCGGTCGTCCGACATTGTTTCGTCGTGCATATTGTGCTTGCTTATTCATATTCTTGTACTACTTGGTCACCTTGCTTAGCTCATATCATCTTTACAATTGTTAGGCTCACATTCATATTCCGCATATAGCCTAAAATTGCTAAGTAAGAATTAAAAATTATAATTGTACCTACTCACCCCCTCTAGGTCCATCTCGATCCTTTCACCCGTACCACGGGCAAGGCCACATCTTCTTTGCCAAGGCTACCCAGCACCGCGCCGCTGGACTAGCGTTCATGACCCTGCGGGTATCTTAGGCCCGTCCGAAAGCACCACGCCTTGGGAGAGAGGACCCATTGCCACGAGCACGTATCGGGCTTTGCCTGGCGGTGGCGAGGGGAAGGAAGAGGGCTAGTTGCTGTCGGCTAGGGTGTGGAGCGACGCGGGCGAAAGAGGAAAAATTTCTTCCTTCCTCTTCCTAAGGGGAACATCAGTCAAAAGTAGTACATGCTTTGCGTGAAAGTATATATTCTTTTCATGGTTATATGGGTCTCATTTCATTTCAACTTGAGTTTGACGAAATCACCAAAGGCACCTCGTAGTTGATGGAAACGTCTCCTTCCATTGAACGAGCAACGCCGGAAATCATGAAATAAATTTAGGAACAAATGCAAGCATCAGGATTTGAACCCTGATAGGCTGCGATACCACCGTCCATCTAACCATCCAACCACAGATTGGTTATATGAGTCTCATTTATACCATAAAGACAATAGCTCAAGTCACGTACGCAGTGGTCTGACAAAACCGAAAGGTCAGCAGAACACTAGTGTTTTGCACAAAGGAACACCAACAAAGAAAGAAAATTACAATCAAAACAGAAGAAACTCCTGCGCTTGACACCAACATGTGTCACCTGCCTCCGACAACACCACAGCAGCCACGAAAAAAAAAATCACGGATCACCTCCTCGTCCGATCTTGATGCGGATCCATCGCTGATATGCAACTTTGTGACCCTTCAAGATCCACCAATCTTACTTCCCAATGGTGGTGTACATCGCTGATATGTTAAACGAATCAGACTGGGACAACATCCCAGACACGCTATCAAATTCCAGATCTGACTTCCCCGCACGACTTAGACGTCGGAGGAGCAAATATATTTGACCAACAAATATGCTCATATAATGTGTGGATGTATATCCGTATATACACACACGTATTCGATATTCCTTCCTCCAGCGTCATACAAGTACAAGTGTACACCAATCGTGGCCTAAGAATTGCAACAAACTAACTGCTCTAGTAGTACAAACTAAGCTACATCCACGACGGCGGCGCCGGAACTGCAAAGCGGACTGGCCTTGAAGCCAACGGCAGGGAACGACTTCTTGACGGGACCTACGCTGAGGGTGACGACCCCGCCGCCCACCTCGACACCGGTGACGGGGACCCAGACGAACAGCACGCGCACGCGGACGCCCTCGAGCCCCGTGACCGCCCCGGGCGCCACGGACCCGGAGAGCTTGATGTCGTACAGGACGCGGTAGCCCCCGGCCTCGATCTCGCAGCCGTCGTCGAGGAAGAGCTCGAAGGAGCCGTCGGAGTGGAGGAGGTACCGCCGGGCGGTTTTCGGGAGGAGAGCGCGCGGGAGGCCGAACCGATCCATCAGCTCCGGCACGGTGGGAGGGTCGTAGGGCGCCGTCGAGGTGGAGCTAGTGAGGAGGTTCAGGCCGAGGAGGAGCAGGAGGAGGCGGCGGCTGGGGGCTGCGGCCGCCATGTTGACCATTGGGGGGCTTGCTTGTTCTTGGTTTCGGCTCTGGGCGTTTGTTGTTTCTCTCCCGACGGATGGATGGGAAAGTGCCACCGGTCGGGAGCTCTGTTCTAGTTGGGCTTGGTCTGGGAAGGATAGAATAAAAAGGAGGAATCTTGAGATATTCTTTTAGCTTCAGTGAAGGGTGGTAATGCAAACATCGCCATTGCCTTTGCAGATTTTTTTTTCGAGAGTACGCCAATGGTGTACCATAACTTTATAGAAGAGAGCAAAAGTATTTACAAAAAGCTTGAGGGTATGCGAACATAACCCAAGCGATACAACACACCCAAGTCCACCCACCAAAAGCCCTAAGCTACTCTCTCACAAATCGTTGCAACCCTACCACCCCTACCCGGCTCTCCTCCATTCCTCTATCTCTTGCATGTCTTTTCGGAATGAGGTTACTTGCCGCTAGCACTTCATTTGCACGATTAAAGACTCTAGCGTTGCGCTGTTTCCACAGATTCCATGCCACCAAAATTACCAATGTATCAAACCCTCTTTTCTGCGCCTTTTGGTAGTGCTTTCTGCCGGTCAGCCACCATTGTAGATAGCTATCGTGGATGCTAGGCCGAGGGACTTGCAGTTCTAGTGCAGAAAAGCATCGTTCCCACACCTCCCGAGCATAAACGCATTGGACAAGAATGTGCTCAACATTATCCTCGCATTGCAAGCATGTGTAGCAAGGTGTCGGTTGATCTGGGCCGTGTCTCTCTCTCTGTCCGAGGTCCACAGGCGGTCTTTGAGCGACCGACCATGCAAAAATCTTGCACTTCAATGTTGCCAACTTTTCCATATGCAAGCGTGAAGGAGAGGTCGCACCCCTGTATTGTCTCGATAAGTTGATTTGGCCGTGTACATTCCTGAAGGATCCGCGGGCCAGGAGAAAGTATCTGGGACTCCTTCCTACTGATAGATCGCGTGGATGGCCTGATTCAGATGCAGGAGTTGTATATGTGCGGTGAAGGATAGATCGCCTCTCACGTCCTGAATCCATTTGTTATCGTACATAGCTTGCTCGGCCGTGTCTTGGTTTCGACTCTGGTATCCACTGCAGCCACAATGGTAGGCGCAATGTCATGAAGACAAACCCGTGGATCCACCTATCTCTCCAAAAGCAGGACACGCTTGCCATCTCCCCAGCGAATGTGCACCATCTTTGTCGAACACACCTTGCGTCCTCATCATCCGTCATAGGGATACCTTTCCACGGCATGGACTCATCAGTCCGGCGTAACCACTCCCATCGGATGCGAAGAGCAAGTGTGTGTAACTGCAAGTTCTTCACCCCCAGTCCTCCCATGCTCAAAGGCCGACAAATGCTGTTCCATGCCACGAGACACTGACCACCATTGATTTTGTCCTTTCCATCCCAGAAAAATGCTCGCATGCTCCGATCAAGCTCTTCAAACACCCAATCAGGGGCATCAGATACTAGAAAATGATGGATAGGTTTTGCCGCCAAAACTGACTTCACCAGAATCAGCCTACCCAGACGTTGGATCAATCCACGCTGCCGGCGAGCACCAACTTCTGCAAGAGTCAATATTGGTTGCCATTCGCACGAGTCGGTGGCGGATGGCGAGTTGGGGTCCAAGATATTTGCGGAAATCGACATGTTGCGATTCAACAACGCCGCCACCGATCCTTGTCAATCTCGCCACCTCTGATGAGAATGGCCGAGGACTTAGCATAGTTCACGCGTAGCCCAGACGCATCACCAAAAGCCCTGAGCACCTCAGTCACAAAACCCAAATCTTGCACCGTAGGCCGTACAAACAAAGCAACGCCGTCTGCGTATATGGATAGCCTTTGCAACGATGCTATCCCTGTGAAAGAACTGACAGCCCCAACTTCCTCCCCTTTAGTGAAAATCTTTGTCAGAACGTCCATCGCAATCACGAATAGGAGTGGCAAGATAGGGTCACCCTGCCGCAGCCCTTGTGCATGGCTGAAGCTCGAACCGGGTATTCCATTAACCACAACCTTGGTGGAGGCAGTATTCAGCAAAATGGCAATCCACCTGAGCCACTTTGGACCAAAGCCTTTGGCTTGCAAAACCTCAAACAAGAACGGCCAACTGAGGGAGTCAAAAGCGCGCGAGATGTCAAGTTTTAGGAACACACCTTTCTCTTTCCGTCCATGGATCTTCCTCGCGACTTGCCGTACTAGGAGGAAATTGTCATGAAGAGCTCGTCCCAAGATAAATGCGGATTGGTTGACTTCCACAATTTCTTCAATTCTTCTCCTTGCCCGAATTGCCAACACTTTTGCAAATAATTTGGCTGCGCTATGTGTCAAACTTATGGGGCGAAAATCACCCACTTCCTCCGCATCCGACTTCTTGGGGATCAAAATAATGTGAGCCCTGTTGAGCTTCCTGAATCCTCGTTCTTCCCCAATGTATAGCTTGTACATAACAACCATGATATCGTGCTTTATTATGTGCCACACCCTCTGATAAAAAGCACCGATGAAGCCATCTGGTCCGGGCGCGCGATCTGCTGGCATGTCTTTGATGGCATTCCACACTTCTTCCTCCGTGAAGATCTCCTCAAGATCCCTGAGATCATGTGAGTCCATGTTCAAAAACTCGGTCGACTCCATTACGTCTCATTGTGGCGTGTCCCATTAGTTGTTGATAAGCTCCGTAAAGATTTCCCTTTCCTATCACCTTTCGGAGAAGAGCTCGCCTTGATGCTTAGCGTGTGCGATGAAGTTTTTGGATCGTCTACCATTTGCAACACCCTGGAAAAGCTTTGTATTAGTGTCCCCTTCCTTAATCCATCTTAACCTCGATCCCTGTCGCTCAATAGTGCGCTGCAGTGAGGTCATGCCCAATAAGGCTAGCTTTAGCGTTCTTCTCAGCCATAACTCCTGCCGTGTCAGAATTCTATGCTCTTGCACGCAGTCAAACTTGAGTATCACATAGTTTGCCACTGCCATCTTCAGCTTGATGTTACCCATATTTCTCTCTCCCCATGCTTGCAATGCCGTAGCTGTGTTTCTGAGTAAAGCATCCAAACGCTTATACGGGTCAACAATTGCCTCATCACAGACCCATGCATCTTTCACCGCTTGCTCGAATCCATCAAGCTTGGTCCAGTACAGCTCAAACCTAAACCTCTTGTGCTGGCAGAAAGGCGCAGAGGTAGAGAGATGTAGCGGTGCATGATCCGACACATTAGTTGATAAAGCTTGAAGAAGGTTCTCGGTAAACATGAGCTCCCAGTCCACGGTCACTAGCACTCGGTCAATCTTTGTAATCACCGGTGTATCTCTCTCATTAGTCCAAGTAAACCTCCTGCCGTGCATGTAGAGCTCTCTGAGCTCATTTTCATCTATGAACTCCCTGAATTTTTGCATGGTGTGATGATTGAGGTTGTTGTTGTTTTTGTCCTCGGCATTGGTGATCATATTAAAGTCACCAAGCACCATCCAAGGTCCTGGGCAGATGCCCCTCCGTTGATGCAAATCCGCAAGAAATTGCAATTTAAGATCATCCCCTTGCGGTCCATAAACCACCGAAATCCACCAGGATGAACCATCCTTGCCATGCACTAGTCCTGTCATGAAGTTAGTGTCGCGGCTAATGTTATCCACCTGCATGACCGTGGTGTCCCAGGCTAGTATGATTCCACCACGAGTATCACTAGCCGGAAGGTAATCAAAGCCATCCATAGATGGTCCAATACATTGCATCACCATGAAATGATCAACTACATCAAGTTTAGTCTCCTATAAACATACTAGATTCACCCTCGTCGACGTGATAAACTCCCTCACCACTTTCCTGTTCGCAGGGTTATTCAATCCCCGCACGTTCCAACATAGTATCTTAGGATTCACATCCATAGATACACTATACTCCCTCCGCACTTCCAGTGACACAGCTTAAGCTGCACCCACCATTGCGCTCGTCTCCATGGGCAACGCACTCCATGTTGGCATTTCCTTGCCGAATAAGGCCGCAATCACCCGTACATGCTGCTCCCTCAGAGGTGAGTCAAACAGTTCCTTGAGCTCTGCTATGACCCCCTCATCCACTTCCAAGTCCTCATGCGCCAGCCCCAGCGCCCTCAATAACACGTTCTCAGCTTGTAATCAGCTAGCTATTTTTTCTGTTACGAACCAATCTGTGGTTAGAACATCTCCACCCGTTGGCCCCAAGGGGCGCGTAAAATTGCGGTTTGGGGGCGAGCCGGCGAAAAAAAATTGCCTGGGGGCGAGTGGGTTTCCAGCCGCCAACCCCAGGATCACCCCCAGACACCGTTTATGTTAAAAAAAGTATTCGGCAAAGTTCGGCTAAAATTTGGCTAAAATTTGGCAAACTGGGCATCTTTTAGACATGTTCGACATTTTACATAGCAAATTTATTAAAACAAACGGAACTACAACTGCGGGCCGAAGAAGTCGCTGAGCGCGGAAAAGTCACCGCCACCCTCGCCGTCGTCGGTCTTCTCCTCACGTGGCCGCCCCTGCTGGACCCCAGCTCAGTGTCGCCATGGCGGACAGGTGGCGGTGGCGGCGCATTGTTGTCATCGCTGTCATCGAGGACGACGACGCCTCCTTTCGCGGCCCCGGGGGAATGGGCACACCCCCATTACCGCCCTCGAGGTGCTCGGCCGTCTGGAAGCGTCTTGGCGGCGCCCACCATCTGTGGCGCCCTCGCTGTTCTTGACGCCGTCCACCACTGATGCCCCGTTGGTGGACGCCAGCCTTTGCTTCTGGCAGTGCTGGAAGTGTTGGGGAACGTAGTAATTTCAAAACATTTCCTACGCACACGCAAGATCATGGTGATGTATAGCAACGAGAGGGGAGAGTGTTGTCTCGTACCCTCGTGAGACCGAAGCGAAGCGTTGACGCAGCGTAGAGGAAGTAGTCGTCGTCCTCGGTCCGACCGATCCAAGCACCGTTACTCGGCACCTCCGAGTTCTTGACACGCGTACTGCTCGATGGCGCACCCTCGATCTCAATCGATGAGAGGCTCAGGGGAGTTCCGTCGACCTGACGGCGTGGTGGCGATCTTGATGTTCTCTGTCGCAGGCTTCGCCTAAGCACCGCTACAATATGATCGAGGTGTAATATCGTGGAGGGGCACCGCACACGACTAAGGAGCGATCAATGATCAACTTGTGTGTCCTAGGGTGCCCCCTACCCCGTATATAAAGGAGGGAGGGAGGAGGTGGCCGGCCTCAAGAGGGGCGCCATAGGGAGGAAACCTACTCCAAGTAGGTTTCCTCTCTTTCCTTATCTTATTTGGAGGGAAGGAAGGAGTACTAGTATTAGGAAGTAGTACTAGTAGTAGGAAGGAAGAGAGGGAAGGAGAAAGGAAGGGGGCGGCCCCCTCCCCAATTCGGATTGGGCTTGGGCGCCCCTCCTTGCTCCTTCTCTCTTCCTCCTACATGGGCCCAATAAGGCCCATATACCTCCCGGGGGGTTCCGGTAACCTCCCGGAGCTCCAAACTTCTCTGAAACCTTTCCGATGTCCAAATATATCTGTCCAATATATCAATCTTTATGTCTCAACCATTTCGAGACTCCTTGTCATGTCCGTGATCATATCCGGGACTCCGAACAACCTTCGGTACATCAAAATACATAAACTCATAATATAACTGTCATCGAAACCTTAAGCGTGCGGACCCTACGGTTCGAGAACAATGTAGACATGACCGAGACATGTCTCGGTCAATAACCAATAGCGGGACACGGATGCCCATATTGGTTCCTACATATTCTCGAAGATCTTTAGCGGTCGAACCGCACAACAACATCGTTGTTCCTTTGTCATCGGTATGTTACTTGCAGAGATTCGATCGTCGGTATCAATACCTAGTTCAATCTCGTTACCGGCAAGTCTCTTTACTCGTTCGTAATACATCATCTCACAACTAACTCATTAGTTGAAATGCTTGCAAGGCTTAAGTGATGTGTATTACCAAGAGGACCAGAGATACCTCTCAGAGCATTGGAGTGACAAATCCTAATCTCGAAATCGACAACTCAACAAGTACCTTCGGAGACACACTGAGAGCACCTTTATAATCACCCGATTCACGTTGTGACGTTTGGTAGCACACAAAGTGTTCCTCCGATAAGCAGGAGTTGCATAATCTCATAGTCATAGGAACATGTATAAGTCATGAAGGAAGCAATAGCAACATACTAAGCGATCGTGTGCTAAGCTAACGGAATGGGTCATGTCAATCAGATCATTCAACTAATGATGTGACCTTGTTAATCAAATAACAACTCCTTGTTCATGGTTAGGAAACATAACCATCTTTGATTAACAAGCTAGTCAAGTAGAGGCATACTAGTGACACTCTGTTTGTCTATATATTCACACATGTATTATGTTTCCGTTTAATACAATTCTAGCATGAATAATAAACATTTATCATGATATAAGGAAATAAATAATAACTTTATTATTGCCTCTAGGGCATATTTCCTTCAGTCTCCCACTTGCACTAGAGTCAATAATCTAGTTCACATCACCATGTGATTAACATCGATAGTTCACATCATCATGTGATTAACACCCATAGTTCACATCACCATGTGACCAACACCCAAAGGGTTTACTAGATTGATAATCTAGTTCACATCGCTATGTGATTAACACCCAAAGAATACTAAGGTGTGATCATGTTTTGCTTGTGAGAGAATCTTAGTCAGCGGGTCTTTCACATTCGGATCCGTTATGTATTTTGCAATTTTCTATGTCTACAATGCTCGCATGAAGCTACTCTAGCTAATTGCTCCCACTTTCAATATGTATCTAGATCGAGATTTAGAGTCATCGGATCGGTGTCAAAACTTGAATCGGCGTAACCCTTACTGACGAACTTTTGTCACTTCCATAATCGAGAAACATATCCTTATTCCACTAAGGATAATTTTGACCATTGTCGATGATCTACTCCTAGATCACTATTGTACTCCTTGCGAAACTTCGGTGCAGGTTATACAATAGATCGGTACACAGCATGGCATACTTTATAGAACCTATGGCCAAGGCATAGGGAATGACTTTCATTCTCTTTCTATCTTACGCCGTGGTCGGGTTTTGAGTCTTACTCAATTTCACACCTTGTAACACAGGCAAGAACTCTTTCTTTGATTGTTCCATTTTGAACTACTTCAAAATCTTGTCAAGGTATGTACTCATTGAAAAAAACTTATCAAGCGTCTTGATCTATCTCTATAGATCTTAATGCTCAATATGTAAGCAGCTTCACGAGGTCTTTATTTGAAAAACTCCTTTCAAACACTCCTCTATGCTTTGCGAATAATTCTACATTATTTCCGATCTACAATATGTCATTCACATATACTTATCGAAATGTTGTAGTGCTCCCACTCACTTTCTAGTAAATCGGGCTTCTTTGCAAGTCAGTATAAACTATATCTTTGATCAACTTATCAAAGCGTATATTCCAACTCGAGATGCTTGCACCGGTCCATAGATGCACTTTTTGTTAACACCTTTAGGATCGACAAAACCTCTTGGTTGCATCACATACAACTCTTCTTTAATAACTCCATTAAGGAATGCGGTTTTGTTTATCCATTTGCCGATTTCATAAAATCGGCAATTGCTAACATGATTCGGACGGACTTTTAAGCATCGATCGTGTGAGAAAATCTCATTGTATTCAACATCTTGAACTTTGTCAAAACCTTTTTCGACAAGTCTAGCTTTGTAGATAGTAACACTACTATCGTCGTCGTCTTCCTCTTGAAGATCCATTTATTTTCTATGGTTTGCCGATCATCGGGCAAATCCATCAAAGTCCATACTTTGTTCTCATACATGGATCATATCTCAGATTTCATGGTCTCAAACCATTTTGCAGAATCTGGGCTCATCATCGCTTCCTCATAGTTGGTAGGTTCGTCATGGTCAAGTAACATGACCTCCAGAATGGGATTACCGTACCACTCTAGTGCGGATCTCACTCTGGTTGACCTCGAGGTTCGGTAGTAACTTGATCGAAGTTACATGATCATCATCATTAGCTTCCTCACTAATTGTTGTAGCGATCACAGGAACATATTTACGTGATGAACTACTTTCAATAAGGAAAAGGTACAATTACCTTATCAAGTTCTACTTTCCTCCCTCACTTCTTTCGAGAGAAACTCCTTCTCTGGAAAGGATCCATTCTTAGCAACGAATGTCTTGCCTTCGGATCTGTGATAGAAGGTGTACCCAATTGTCTCCTTTGGGTATCCTATGAAGACACATTTCTCCGATTTGGGTTCGAGCTTATCAGGATGAAACTTTTTCACATATCACAGCCCCAAACTTTAAGAAACGACAACTTTGGTTTCTTGCTAAACCACAGTTCATATAGTGTCGTTTCAACAGATTTAGATGGTGCCCTATTTAATGTGAATGCAGCTGTCTCTAATGCATGATCCCAAAACGATATTGGTAAATCGGTAAGAAACATCATAGATCGCACCATATCCAATAAAGTGCGGTTACGACGTTCGGACACACCACAACGTTGTGGTGTTCCAGGTGGCGTGAATTTGTGAAACTATTCCACATTGTTTTAATTGAAGACCAAACTCGTAACTCAAATATTAGTCTCCGCGATCAGATCGCAGAAACTTTATTTTCTTGTTACGATGATTTTTCCACTTCACCCTAAAATTCTTTGAACCTTTCAACTATTTCAGACTTATGTTTCACCAAGTAGATATACCCATATCTGCTCAAATCATCTTGTGAAGGTCAGAAAATAACGATACTTGCCATGAGCCTTAACACTCATCGGATCACATACATCAGTATGTATTATTTCCAATAAGTCAGTTGCTCGCTCCACTATTCCGGAGAACAAAGTCTTAGTCATCTTGCCCATGAGGCATGGTTCGCAAGCATCAAGTGATTCATAATCAAGTGATTCCAAAATCCCATCTGCATGGAGTTTCTTCATGCGCTTTACACCAATATGACCTAAGCAGCGATTGCCACAAATAAGTTGCACTATCATTATTAACTTTGCACCTTTTGGTTTCAATATTATGAATATGTGTATCACTACGATCGAGATCCAATGAACCATTTTCATTGGGTGTGTAACCATCTAAGGTTTTATTCATGTAAACAGAACAACAGTTTATTCTCTTACTTAAATGAATAACTGTATTGCAATAAACACGATCAAATCATATTCATGCTCATCGCAAACACCAAATAACATTTATTTAGGTTCAACACTAATCCCGAAAGTATAGGGAGTGTGCGATGATGATCATATCAATCTTGAAACTACTTTCAACACACATCGTCACTTCACCCTTAACTAGTTTACATTTATTACGCAACTCCGTTTGAGTTACTACTCTTAGCAACCGAACCATTACCAAATACTGAGGGGTTGCTATAAACACTAGTAAAGTACACATCAATAACATGTATATCAAATATACCTTTGTTTACTTTGCCATCCTTCTTATCCGCCAAATACTTGGGGTAGTTTTGCTTCGATAACAGTCTCTTTGCGGTAGAAGCACTTAGTCTCGGGCTTAGGTCCGGACTTGGGCTTCTTCACTTGAGCGACAACTTGCTTGCCGTTCTTCTTGAAGTTCCCTTCTATCCCTTTGCCCTTTTCTTGAAACTAGTGGTCTTGTTAACCATCAACACTTGATGTTCTTTCTTGATTTCTACCTTCATCGATTTCATCATCATGAAAAACTGGGAATCATTTTCATCATCCCTTGCATACTATAGTTCATCACGAAGTTCTACTAACTTGGTGATGGTGACTAGAGAATTACATCAATCACTATCTTATCGGAAGATTAACTCCCACTTGATTCAAGCGATTGTAGTACCGGACAATCGAGCACATGCTCACTAGTTGAGCGATTCTCCTCCATGTTTTAGCTATAGAACTTGTTGGAGACTTCATATCTCTCAACTCGGGTATTTGCTTGAAATATTAACTTCAACTCTGGAACATCTCATATGCTCCATGATGTTCAAAACATCTTTGAAGTCGATTCTAAGCCATAAAGCATGGTGCACAAAACTATCAAGTAGTCATCATATTGAGCTAGCCAAACATTCATAACGTCGCATCTGCTCTGCAATAGGTCATCACCTAGCGGTGCATTAAGGACATAATTATTCTATGCGACATTGAGGATAAACCTCGGATCGCGGATCAATCCGCATCATTGCTACTAAAATTTTTCAACACAATTTTCTCTAGGAACATATGAAAATAAACATATGAAAGCAACAACGCGAGCTATTGATCTACAACATAATTTGCAAAATACTACGGGACTAAGTTCATGATAAATTTAAGTTCAATTAATCATATTACTTAAGAACTCCCACTTAGGCAGACATCTCTCTAGTCATCTAAGTGATCACGTGACCCAAATCAACTAAACCATAACCGATCATCACGTGAGATGGAGTAGTTTTCAATGGTGAACATCTTATGTTGATCATATCTACTATATGATTCACGCTCGACCCTTCGACCTCCGTGTTCGAGGCCATATCGCATATGCTAGGCTCGTCAAGTTTAACTTTGAGTATTCTGCGTGTGCAAAAGCTGGCTTGCACCGTTGTAGATGGACGAGAGCTTATCACACGATCATCACGTGGTGTGCAGGCACGACGAACTTTGGCAGCGGTGCATACTCGGGAGAACACTTCTTGATAATTTTAGTGAGAGATCATCTTAAAATGCTACCGTCGATCAAAGCACGATAAGATGCATAAAGGATAAACATCACATGCAATCAATATAAGTGATATGATATGGCCATCATCATCTTGTGCTTGTGATCTCCATCTCGAAGCACCATCATGATCACCATCGTCACCGGCGTGACACCTTGATCTCCATTGTAGCATCATTGTCGTTTCGCCATCTATTGCTTCTCGACTATCGCTACCGCTTAGTGATAAAGTAAAGCAATTCTGAGCGTTGCATTTCATACAATAAGCGACAACCATATGGCTCTGCCGATTGCCGATAACCGGTTACAAAACATGATCATCTCATACAATAAAATATATTATCATGTCTTGGCCATATCACATCACAACATGCCTGCAAAAACAAGTTAGGCGTCCTCTACTTTGTTGTTGCAAGTTTTACGTGGCTGCTACGGGCTTAAGCAAGAACCAATTTCACCCTCGCATCAAAACCACAGCGATAGTTTGTCAAGTTGATGCTGTTTTAACCTTCATAAGGACGGGCGTAGCCACACTCGATTCAACTAAAGTTGAGAAAGCGACACCGCTAGTCACTGTGTGCAAAGCACGGCGGTAAAACCAGTCTCGGCGTAAGCGTCTGGCGTAATGTCGGTCGGGCGCTTCATCCAACAATCTTGCCGAACCAAAGTATGACATCTTTGGTAAGCGGTATGACTTATATTGCCCACAACTCACTTGTGTTCTACTCGTGCATATAACATCAAACCATAAAAACCTAGGCTCGGATGCCCTTTGTTGGGGAGCGTAGTAATTTCAAAAATTTCCTACGCACACGCAAGATCATGGTGATGTATAGCAGCGAGAGGGGAGAGTGTTGTCACGTACCCTCGTAGGCCGAAGCGGAAGCGTTGGCGCAGCGTAGAGGAAGTAATCGTATGTCCTCCCGGTCCAAGCAGATCCAAGCACCGTTACTCGGCACCTCCGAGTTCTTGACGCAGCGTCAGCTCGATGGCGCACCCTCGATCTCCAATCCGATAGAGGCTCAGGGGAGTTCCATCGGCCTGACGGCGTGGTGGCGATCTTGATGTTCTCCTATCGCGGGGCTTCGCCTAAGCACCGCTACAATATGATCGAGGTGTAATATCGTGGAGGGGCACCGACACGGCTAAGAGCGATCAATGATCAACTTGTGTGTCCTAGGGTGCCCCCTACCCCGTATATAAAGGAGGGAGGGAGGAGGTGGCCGGCCTCAAGGGGGCGCCATAGGGAGGAAACCTACTCCAAGTAGGTTTCCTCTCTTCCTTATCTTATTTGGAGGGAAGGAAGGAGTACTAGTATTAGGAAGTAGTACTAGTAGTAGGAAGGAAGAGAGGGAAGGAGAAAGGAAGGGGGCCGCCCCCTCCCAGTCGGATTGGGCTTGGGGCGCCCCCCCCTGCTCCTCTCTCTTCCTCCTACATGGGCCCAATAAGGCCCATATACCTCCCGGGGGTTCGGTAACCTCCGGAGCTCCAAACTTCTCCGGAACCTTTCCGGTGTCCAAATATATCCGTCCAATATATCAATCTTTATGTCTCGACCATTTCGAGACTCCTCGTCATGTCCGTGATCATATCAGGGACTCGAACAACCTTGATACATCAAAATACATAAACTCATAATATAAGCATCATCGAAACCTTAAGCGTGCGGACCCTACGGTTCGAGAACAATGTAGACATGACCGAGACATGTCTCGGTCAATAACCAATAGCGGGACCGGATGCCCATATTGGTTCCTACATATTCTCGAAGATCTTTATCGGTCGAACCGCACAACAACATCGTTGTTCCTTTGTCATCGGTATGTTACTTGCGAGATTCGATCGTCGGTATCAATACCTAGTTCAATCTCGTTACCAAGCAAGTCTCTTTACTCGTTCCATAATACATCATCTCATAACTAACTCATTAGTTGAAATGCTTGCAAGGCTTAAGTGATGTGTATTACGAGAGGGCCGAGAGATACCTCTCCAGAGCATTGGAGTGACAAATCCTAATCTCGAAATCGACAACTCAACAAGTACCTTCGGAGACACCTATAGAGCACCTTTATAATCACCCGATTCGTTGTGGCGTTTGGTAGCACAAAAGTGTTCCTCCGTTAAGCGGAGTTGCATAATCTCATAGTCATAGGAACATGTATAAGTCATGAAGGAAGCAATAGCAACATACTAAGCGATCGTGTGCTAAGCTAACGGAATGGGTCATGTCAATCAGATCATTCAACTAATGATGTGACCTTGTTAATCAAATAACAACTCCTTGTTCATGGTTAGGAAACATAACCATCTTTGATTAACAAGCTAGTCAAGTAGAGGCATACTAGTGACACTCTGTTTGTCTATATATTCACACATGTATTATGTTTCCATTTAATACAATTCTAGCATGAATAATAAACATTTATCATGATATAAGGAAATAAATAATAACTTTATTATTGCCTCTAGGGCATATTTCCTTCAGGAAGTACACCGCCTACGACGCGTGGTTGTCGGTGCCGTATTGGGGGAGGCGCGCTGCTCCTCTGTCAGGGAGGGTCGCACGCCGTCGACCTCGGCGGCGAAGAAGGCGGGGCGCGCCTCGACGTCGGGCGCCAGGGAATGGGCACACCCCCGTTGTTGAGCCTCCGGGATATTCGCCTCGAAGAGTAGCCACGCCTCCCACTCGTGGAGTGAGCGGTGGCCGAAGCCGTTGGCCGCCGCCATGTTGCCGGGGAATCG
Organism: Aegilops speltoides; assembly: GCA_021437245.1. Lineage (NCBI taxonomy): Eukaryota > Viridiplantae > Streptophyta > Magnoliopsida > Poales > Poaceae > Aegilops > Aegilops speltoides. Next base: position 369,547,597 of record CM038142.1, read on the forward strand.
CGCGGCCATCGGGCTTGGGAGAGAGGGAGAGGGAGGGAAGAAGCGGCGGCTGCGCACGGGGGAGAGGGAGAGCTCGACGGCTGTGGGCTGGTGTGGCCAAAGGCGAGGGTGGCCACCGGCTTATATAGCCAGGGCAGTGCGTACGCGTGACAGGAGGGGAGGCGTCGCCGCGCCGCCCGTGACACGCCGCCCGTGAGAAATCAATGGCAAGGCTGACCGACGGCAGCATTGCCATTGATTCCACGTGGGAAACCGAGGCGTTCTGATGAGGACGAGGCGCGCGTTGCTGACTTGGTGGGCCCGCGGCTCTTTCGCGCCAAAACCGCTCGCCCCAGTGCCCCCGGGTGCCCCCCAGCGCGGCGGGTTTGGCCTGGGTCCGCCAGCGCTGATTTCGGCCCAAGCCGGCAAAAAAGGGCTCCTGGGGGCGCGATTGGGCCGTTTTTTCAGCCCCGACGCGAAAAAATAGCCTTGGGGGGCTGTCTTGGGGCGCGGCTGGAAATGCTCTTAGATAGTTAGGAGGCAATGGTATCCCCTGCTCATCAATCTTAAGATAATGTGTCGGCTCAGTCTCTCATAGGTGATCATAGGAGTAGGATGTTTGTGTGTGTGTTTATAGGAATGAGTGTATGCGCGTGTATATGAGCGCTTGCGTCTGTACTGTGTTTGAAAGAAAGCTAGGCTTCTACCCAATGGTAAGTGCCATACGTCTGGCACGAAGCAATTCCCCACTGACTTTTTCGAGGGTCTTTTTTAATTGAGCTAGCTAAGTTTAATACTGTAAAAAAAGAAGATATGTTTAATCTTCATGGCATCTATAGCATTTCCCATCATAATTTGATCTCATTCAAATAAAATTTTGATCCAGTGTATAAGAAAATCCGGTCGAAAATCTTAACAAATTGGCTCTGTTTATGAGGAAAACCAAATCAAATTACGCACAAGTAATAAGGGTGAAAGAAAGCCAGAAATATAGACGCTCACAACAAGGCACGACCTAACTAGCAGACCGAAAGACCATCACCACAAGAGACAAGAGTACACATGGGCTGTTGTCGAAGGATCAAAATACAAAGGTTGTACAAATAGCCGACATCACTAGCGTGCATACCGAACCCTATGACAGCAGGAACATCCGCAATCAACAAGTGTCATAGCATGACTGGATGTTCTGTTTAAAAAGCCCAGAGAGTACCATGAACACGAACCATGACTGCGAGCTCTGCCATAGGAAATCAGAACAAGCAAGTGAGGGAGGCATCTTATGTCATCAGTGAGTAAAGATGAACCGAGACAATACCAAGAATACGAAGCTCGCTGCAACACAATGACTGACATGAAAGGGTCTTGAGCAAGCATCACCAGGGATGTCACACCACACAATGGGCAGGGCCGGATGGATGGCAGCAAAGGGTTCAGAAATGCCGCCTTCAGGAAGGTGAGCGACGTCCGTGGACGTCATCGTCAATGGACTTTCATCCGGAAATATACTGAGTAGATCGAGTACATCTCAAGAAACACACCTATAGGAAGGTAAGCAACATCGGACTGGTGTTACTGTGGTCAGATGATGTCTGGTTCAGCATGGATTTCCCCCAGAGCAAGAACCAGATCCAACCCGACATCGAGGCGTTCTATAGGGCATCTCCGACATTTTCTTCTCCACGGAGGCGATTTGCTACGCAGATCATGACCGCCAGCATTTCTGGTCTACATCGCGACTTGATGGTCGCTGATTCTACTAGCTCCTAGGTTTAAACAAGTTTGCACCGCTGGGACAGTCCAGAGGAGGCAACAAGCTTTGTTCATGGCACGCTGCTGGTGAATGCAGTAGGAAGAAAAATTCGACACCCGAAGAATTTAGATGTAATTTTTAATTTAGGTAGGGTGTTTTTGTAAGGATTTGTACTACTAGATGGCCTTTAGACTTTTCGTGAAAAAAAGATCGTGGTTGTTGCTATCAAGTTTTAATGTGATAAATGTGCGCATGTATAGTCCACCGACTGATTCTTTTGTTCAACCATAATGCATACTTGGTTGTGATGGTCTTCATTGGCTAATCACGCCAACCAGATAAAAAATCCTTGTCTAGGCCATCTATGATCGGACATAATCACGGTTGTGTAAGGACGTTTATATGTGTTTGAAGGCATAGCCATGGAAAAAATCAATTTAGTCAGAGGTGTTAATTCTATATATTGTAATGGTTAGGCCGTGGTTGTCTTTTTTTTGTAATCTACTAAATAACTAATAAAAATGGTTGTATCCATAATTATGATATAAATTCCAGGATCAACACACGTCTGATGGAGACTAGCAAGCCCTCCATGACCACTGCTGGCAGCCCGCCGGCGTGCCACCGCCCCTTGCAGCCAAGGCGATAGCACCCAGCCCCCCTCCGTGCCCATGTCTAGCCCACGCCCCCCCTCCATGCCCATGTCCATCCCACGCTCCCCCTCCGTGCCCATGTCCAGCCCACGCCTCCCCAGCCCGCGCTTGACTGGGCCTCGTCGGTGGAAGGTAAGGTCAGATCTGATGATGGTTCTCCACCCCCCATCCCGTCGTCGCCGGCCTCTGCGGATCCGTTGTGCTCTGCGCCTCCCTGAGGCCTGTCTGCGCTCTCCGCTCCGGATCCTGCAGTTCCCGCCCCGGCCCTGGTGGTCCGCCCGTTGCCCCACGCTGGCGAGGTCGCTCGCCGAAAATCAATAGTAGTCGTTCCGGGCATTGATGGCCCCGGATCCCTGGATCTCCGGGCATCCCCATGCGCTGCGCCTGCGGATCCGCCAGGTCCTAGCCTGCGCTCCTCGATCATCATCCCCCCACCCGCCAGTGCCGGATCCCCGGCTGGTTTCCAGCCGACGTCCGAGGATGGATGGACGTAGGTTCATTCAAGGAAGCTGCGCTGTGCCAACCCCCTGGGTAATGGAAATCCCCCTCCACCTTCAATGCGCCAACGCCGCCAGAACCAGGAGATTGAAGCTGCTCGAAAGGCCTTCTTAAGACGCTGCAGGGGTCTCTACTTGCGGTGCCTTAGTTCGGAGCATAGGAGGATTGACTGCAGAGACCCAACTCATTGCCTCACCTATCATCTCCCGGGCCACCAATCTAGCGTGTGCCCTGCCAGGAAGCCGCTGCTGACGGTCGGCGCCCCAACCCGCGCCCCGGCCGCCCTGCTGGGCCGGGGCCGTGTACGCGATCGCCTAAGCTTCCCCACCCCAGTAGCTCCACCGCCGCTGTCGCCTCCGATCCGTCTGCAGCTGCCACCGCCTCCACCGTCGCCCCCGGACACGGCGATGGATGCCTCCTTCGTCCCTGCATCCCCGCCTCACCGCCAACACCAGCACCATGGGGTGGTCATCCGCTCCAGGGCGATGGAGCACGCCCGCTTCGTCCTCAGGCACCATGCCGTGCTCCTGACGGCCACTGACAGCTTCAACGCCGCCAACCCGATGCTCGTCGGCCGTGCCATCGAGGCCCTGCTGCGCATTGGCCCTTTTTTTCTTGCGCGGCACCGCCACCACCGGAGATTTCCTCGTCCGCCGGCGTTCCGCCGACCGCGACGCTCTCCTGCGCCACAACTCCATCAGCGTCGACGGGGTGCCCTTCCGCACCAAGCCTTGGAGGCTGGACGACCACGCTATTCGCCAGAAATGGCTGCTGCACGTCCGCATCATCATCGAGCGGCTGCCCCTGGACATGTGGACGCTGGAGGGCGCGGAGGAGGTGCTCGGCTGCTTCTGCATCGACAAGCTTGACAACCACACCAGCGAGCGCCGGGACACACGCACCTTCGCCTGCTGGGCGTGGGTGTGGATCCTCACCGACATCCCCAACCGGCACTGCCTCTCCTGCTTCAAAGACGGCGCGGGGTGCGTGGTGGAGATGCAGGGTTTCTCACCCCCGCTGCAAGCCAGCCGCACGGTGCCTGAGCCACCGGAGGGGGAGAGGAGCTCACTGCTCTTCCACCTCAACCGCGTCGAAGACTGGACCCCACGTGAACTGCGCTCCCCTGCATCTGCTATCAGCGGACTGCCGTCCTCTGGATCGGACGACGACGAGCGCCGGCCTCTCCCTCAGGTCCAATCGCTTGACTGAACCTTCAGCGTTGAAGATCGTCGACCGTTCTACCCTGCCGCTGCTCCAGTCCACCTGCTGCTCCAACCGGCCGTCCCGGCCCCTCCACCACCCCCCCTGCTGCAAGCTCCGCCCCCGCCGCCAACTGCTCCTCCGAGGCACAGGCCGGCCCATGCGTCGCCTCCACGGGCTGTCGGGGCATGCCTGCCTCGTCTCGACGTGGTGACCAAGATGATGGGAGCAGCCCCAGCCGCCATTCGTGGAAGGACACTGAGGGAGTCCTGGACTAGGGGGTGTCCGGATAGCCGAACTATCATCATCGGCCGGACTCCAAGACTATGAAGATACAAGATTGAAGACTTAGTCCGTGTGTGGGATGGGACTTTCCTTGGCGTGGAAGGCAAGCTTGGCGTCTGGATATGTAGATCTCCTACCATTGTAACCGACTTTGTGTAACCCTAGCCCTCTCCGCTGTCTATATAAACCGGAGGGTTTTAGTCCGTAGGACAGAACAACAATCATACCATAGGCTAGCTTCTAGGGTTTAGCCTCCTTGATCTCGTGGTAGATCCACTCTTGTACTACCCATATCATCAATATCAATCAAGCGGGAGTAGGGTTTTACCTCCATCGAGAGGGCGAACACAGGTAAAAACATCGTGTCCCTTGTCTCCTGTTACCATCCGCCTAGACGCACAGTTCGGGACCCCCTACCCGAGATCCGTCGGTTTTGACACCGACATTGGTGCTTTCATTGAGAGTTCCTCTGTGCCGTCGCAATCAGGAAGGATGCCTCTTCCCGTCTTTAAAGGCGGTACTATTGCCAAGGAGCTTTGTACCGCCAAACTGTCCGACTAGGTGGTTTTCTTATGACGCCCGGTTGACGCCGCTCGACGATGACCTCCGGGTCATCAAAAGCGATCTTCACGTCGACTTCGGAATTCGCGAAGCATTTGGATCGATGGAGCTCTCCTCCGTAAAGAGCTCTTGGATCGCCGCCGCCACAGGAGTCGCTTCTGGACTACGATCGATTGGGCTTAAAACCGATCGAGAGAGATCAACTCTCCCGGGCTACCCACCTGCGTTCTTTGTGGTGGAGGAACAACAGCGACTCTTCTTCTATGTTAAAGACCAGTTATGTCGGATTAGGATCCCTCCATGCGGATTCCCTTGAAGGACGGACGTCGACCAAATCTTGAACCTAAAGTCGAGCGGCGGACCAGATTAGTTGGGCGACATCCAGCAATCAAGCTTCCAAATTCGAAACTTTTGGCCCTTGAGCCTCAAAAGTGGGCTGGGTTAGGACTTAATTCCACCCGCCCACCCAAACATAAGCGATCTATATCAAATCCGACAAGAGCCGGCTGAAATAGTACATCATTACTGGGCCAGATTCCTCCTGGTCATGAACAGGATAAAGGACTGCCGTGAGGAAAACGCAATCTCAATTTTCTGCAGCAATTGCACGGACAAGGGAACCTTGAACACCGTAAGTCGTCGCGAAATTACATTCTTCACCGACCTGGCGTCCATAGTACGAAAGTACTGTGCGATGGAGAGTATCTGGAAAACCGAAACTAAGTTTTGGGACAATCGACTCGAACACAACCCTAGTCCGAAACAAAAGGGTGCATCACGCTCGGGCACCACGGACAAAACCAAAAAGCAAAAACCCCATAAAGACGCGAAACCGTACTAGAGGATGGCTCGGCGGACCTGTAAAATTCATAATCTGAGAGGCGCCACTCCAACACATAGCCTTGAGCATGTTGGATCTGCGGCAAGTGGCCAAAAGTGGCGAAGAGCTTCTAGCCCGGAGAACCACCCCAGCGATACCCGATGACGGTATTAATAGTCTTGAGACCTTCGCATCAAATTATATGCGAAGCGAACAATCCATGACCTCGCGAAGTCTACCAAGTAGCAACAACAAATCCATGGGCGACCGGCTATCACCTTCAATGCCGGTGACGAACCTAAATTCGAACAGCCCGAGCACCGCCGCATTGGTCCTCAACCCAATAGTGGGCGACTTTAAATCTTACCAAGGTACTCATGGATGGCGGCGGATTAAACCTCATCTACGAGAAACCCTTGGAAAAATGGAAATAGGTGGAGCCGCATTGAGCGAGCAGCACAACCTTTAGAGGAATAATCCCTAGCGGGAAGCCGTTGCCGGGAAAAATCACACTTGATGTGGTGTTCGCTCGCGGACAATTCTGAGTCGAGGGCGTTCCAAGTGGCCCGTTGCAGGCGGGTATCACGCTTTATTAGGATGAGAGGCATTTACAATTTTCCAAGCCATACCCCATTAAGGGTACATGAAGCTTAAAATGCGGGCCCAATGGAACCATCACTCTTGCGGTGACAGGACATAGCACTCAGCCCGAAAACAAGACGGCCGCACTAGCCCTAGAGGCACTATCAAAAGCCCTAGCGGCGGAGGAACTCAACTTATTTGTGCTCTCACGGTGGCGAGGATGATGTGATACTCAATAAGAGATCCAAGTCCACCTCTTTTAAACCAGCGGACGAAATAGTCAAATTCGAGGTCTATCCAGCGGACCCCACAAAAGCGGCCTCCATTGGGGCATAGTTAAACCACGATGTAGACGCGCGCTTTCGAGAATTCGCCGGGAGAATTGGGACATCTTTGCTGGCACCCGCCGGATATGCCAAGAATCCCCACAGTTAGCGAACACAGCCTAAACATCCTAAAAGGATTCAAGCGATCAAGCAGGCTCTTGGCGATTTTCGAACCCAAAAGGCAGGCAATGGGAGAGGAGCTAGCCAAACTATTGGGCCGGATTCATCGAGACATCAAACATCCGGATGGCTAGCGAACACGGTAATGGTACCAAAAAGGACAAATCTGGCGCCCGTGTGTCGATTTTAAAGACCTTAACAAGGCTTGTCCAAGGATCCTTTCCCCTTCCCGCATCGATCAAATCATCGATGCTACCACGAGACACGATTCATTGTGCTTCCTCGCGCATACTCCGCTACCATCAAATCAAGATGGTGGAGCGAGACCAAACCTAGCGGCATTCATTACTCCATACGGACCATTACGCTTCAACACAATGCCCTTTGGACTCAAAAGCGCGGCGCAACATATCGGCGCATGATTCGGACATGTCGGCTACGGATCGGCAAAGCGGTGGAGGCATCACGTGAGCGGCGTGGTCGTCAAGACCAAACACGTCGAAACTCTAGTAAGCGACTTGAGGCTCACATTCGACAACCTCAGAGCATATGACATTAAGCTCAACCCGGAAAAATGCGCTTTCGGCGTACCGGTAGGAAAGCTCTGGGCTTCATTGTATCCGGTAGAGGAATTGAAACAAACCCAGCCAAGATCGAGCTCATCACGGTTGTATATCCCAAAGACCTCAAACAAATACAAAATTAAGCTGGATGCGTGGCGGCTTTAAGCCGCTTCATCTCCGTTTGGGAGAAAAGGCATTGCCCTCTATCGTCTCCTCGGTATGCCGAACACTTCGAGTGGGCGGATCTTTGCCTGGCCGGACTTCGAAGAAATAAAGGCATATTGGCAACAAATCCGGTCTGGCGCGCCTAACACAGGCGAACCGATGTTATTATATATCGCGGCAACACGTCAAGTTGTTAGCGCGGTACTCATCGTCGAACGAGAAACAGAAGGACACAAATTCCCCCTTCAAAAACCAGTGTACTACGTATCCACTGTCTTAACCCCATGCAAGTCCCGGTATCCACATTATCAAAAGATAGCGTACGTGGTGTTCATGGCATCCTAGAAGCTGCGACACTACTTTCAAGAGTGTTCGATAACAGTTGCCTCTGAAGTACCTCTCAACGACATTATAAACAACCGCGACGCGACGGGCAGGATTGCAAAATGGGCCATCGAGCTCTTACCATTTGACATAACCTCTAAACCACGGCGAGCTATAAAGTCGCAAGTTTTGGCTGACTTCGTCGCCGAATGGACCGAAGCCAAACTCCCTGAAGAGTACGGCGCATACTCCAATTGGATCATGCATTTCGACGGCTCCAAAATGTTGGCGGCTTGAAATTTGGCGTCGTATTGGCGTCCCCAACGGAGACCACCATCCAATCGTGCCGAGATAATGTACACGAACTCCAACAATGCGGCCGAATATGAGGCCCTTCTACATGGTCTCCGGATGGCAATCTCCATGGGTATTCAACGCCTAGAAGTGCGTGGGGATTCAAACCTCGCAATATCCTAATGCGGAGACTTTGGCGCCAAGGATCCGAAAATGGCAGCCTATCGTAGCGCCATCTTAAAATGTCATTTCGGTTGAAGGACTCGAATTCCACCATGTGGCAGGGATAATAACCAGGCCGTAGCGTGTTGTACGCATCGGCGCAAAAGCGCGCCGTCCTCAAACATCTTCTGGGCGGCTCTTTAAGCCATCCGTATTATGGGAAGAGGAGTCCGGAAATAACAACCGGAACCAACCTTACCACCCAACACGGAACATTACGACACAATTGATGGCTCGACCAATGAAATAACACCTTGACCCATGAAATAATGGCGATAATTGCCCGTGGGCGGAACCATTCCTAGCCTACTTAATTAGGCGAGGAACTTCCGAAAGACCAAAATGAGGCCGCTGCATAGTTCGGCGATCTAAAGCCTACAAGGTCCATGAGGAGAGCTTTATAAGAAAAGCACAACGGAGTCCTTCAAAGGTGCATCTCCGAAGAGGAAGGGCGAAATCTGTTGGTTGAAATTGACGACGGACTCGGCGGGCACCACGCCGCAGCCCGGGCCCTTGTAGGCAAGGCCTTCCATACAAGATTTTATTGGCCGCGGCCGCGCGGATCTTTCGGGACTTAGTCGGTGATCGTCGGTGCCGACTTTTGCTAATCAAAGCCACATGCCACCTACCGCCCTCAAAACTATACCCATCATCTGGCCGTTCACGGTCTGGGGGCTTGACATGGTTGGACCCCTTAAAGGGGGAACCCATAAGCAAAAATACCTATTGGTGATGGTGGACAAATTCACCAAATGGATAGAGGCCAAGCCGGTTAAAATGGCGAATCCGGACCGATGATAGACTTCATATCGGGGTAGTACACCATTATGGCGTCCCCACAGCATCATCACCGATAATGGCACGAACTTCTGGCAGCGAGGTTAAACTCGGTGCAAAAATATGGGCATTAAGCTCGACTACGCTTCAGTCTATCACCCTCAAACCAGCGGTCAAGTTGAGCGAGCAAATGGTCTAATCATGGCGGCATCAAACCCAGTTAGTGCGGTCCCTTACGAATCTAACACGCCTTTGGGTAGAGGCTCGACTCCGTACTCACGGGGGCTGCGGACCATGCCAAACCGTACTACGGATTCACACCATTCTTTATGGTATCTGGCCTTGAGAGGCGTTTTGCCTGCGATATAATTCATGACTCACCTCGAGTGCGCATATGCGAAGAAAGAAGCGAGTTGGATCGGCGGGACAGCTTGGGCGCCTTGGAGGAGGGCGTGGCGTGGCAAAGGCTCGTTCGCATTCTATCGGCGGCGAGCTCGAAGATATCAAAGCAGAAATGCGGGCTAAAAATTACAATGTTGGCGAACTAGTTCTCGCTGCGGACAAGAAAAGGAAAAACTCAAGCCCAAATGGGAAGGTCCCTTCATCATCGACCAAGTCGACCGGTGGAGCATACCGTCTGCATAAGCGCGTCGGACAACCGACTCGAGTGAACCCATGGAGCGCAGCCCGCCTCCGAAGATTCTCGCCTAGCGCCGGACTCGAGTTCATCTCCTTCCTCCGTCCACATTTTATACTTCAGTTGTCTTTTGTTTCTCTCTTTTCTCCCACCTTTTCATAAAGCCCTTGAGGCTGATTTGCACGATATTCGCACACACTTGGCGTGCTACTCGCGATCATTATACAGGGGCTTCTTTATGAAGCTTATTTATCTGGGCTTTATGCCCAACACATACATCAAACTTCGCATGTACCTTTTATTCACCATTATATGCATCGATATGACTTAAGTTTTGGCCAAGCTGGGTTGCTGGCTCATGCTTACCCCTCGTTCCCGATTGTTCGGCAAGGAGGTAAAGGAGCACCTCGGCGATTATTCTTGCCGGTCGGCCGGATGTGTACCTCGGTGGGTGAAGCGAAAGCTAAGCGTTCTTAAGGGAATATTCGATCGGTGACTTGAAAGATGATTTCTCATTTATTTATTTATCTGTCCCCGGATGTTTTCCTGCTCTTTTCGCGGTCAGAACATGCACTTTAGGCATGCCTCCCGAGAAAGGAACTCCTAACGGAACTATTCTCCTGGAAGATGTTTCTTACTAACCATGTAATATAACATAACTAGTTGGGCACTTATGCGATAAAGCACTAATGACCCCTACGCCTCGTCTCCATGCATGCCCGGTTTTTGCATAACGCGAGGTATTCGGACACACTCGGACTGTTGGGTCGAGGTTGAAGCGAAAAGGTCCGCAAAGACAAGCGATCTACAATCCGGCTAGAAGGCATTATACATGTCATTTTAAAATACATCGTCACATTGGTGATTGTACTCCTCTTCAATCCCATCTAACAGGCTGTCTAATTTCTGGTCCATTAGGAATACTTAGCGGCCAACTCTACTTGGCCGTACACTAAGCTCACGGGGATCTCCTTCCTATCGGGCCCCACAGTGCGACCTCGGCCATGTGGTTGGATCCACCTTCTGTGCAGCGTCTTCACCATGGCCCGAGCCTCCTGGCGCCTTGACAACAGTGATATCTTCCATAGGCAAGCGCTGCCGTGATCCTGAAGCTTCTCCATAAGCCCTCCAAGACCCTCGGGTAGGGAGGCGGACGGCCATAAGGCACAGGCGACACAACTCATCGCTTGCGAACACGTTAAATGCGGTTGTAGCAACTTCGGGAAGTTGGTCACCCATTGAGCCGGGCATTTCCTCAGCGAGGCGACTGTGAGCACACCCTCAGACACATTTACGTCAATCGACTTCCTCGCCGAACTCTTCTTTTCAAAGAGTTTGCTCAAGCACTTCTTGTAGATCTTGACAAGCCGCCTGATTCTCCTTCACGGGCGGGCACATTTGGGCCCGAACACCTTTTAGCTCTTCTCCAAGCTAGGTGTGGGCATCTTGGAGTTGTTCCTCTCTGCTTGCACCTTCATAAGCACCCTCTCGCCGGCCTTGGTGGGCTTGATAGTATTGCTTGTCGGATCAAGTCCGCAACATCTCGCAATATTATTGTCGGACTTATCGCACGCCGCACACCGCTTATCTTTTTGAAATATGTGTTACCGGAGGGGGTCTCTGTGTCTCCTCCTGCAGTGCTAGTGCAGCCTCAAGTTGACCCTTGCACTCTTGTAGCTCCTAGGACAATTGGGTATTCTTCTCCGTAAGATCCTGCATATAAAATGATCCTTAAATCAGTTAACTTAACTACTTTAAGTCTCGGGGGCTACTGGCATATACAACTATTAAAATCCCTTACCCGTATGTCTTTCACATCTTTGCCCGTGGCTCTGGTTAAACCATCTTGAGCGGCACGGAGGTGCGCGTCTCCCGTGTTAAAGGCATTCAACACCTCCGGGGAGAAACACGCGTCACGAAGAATTGTCCGGCGGCGCCTGTGATTCATGGCGCTCTCCACCTCAGACCTGGTGGTGGATAGCCTATCGGCATCCTCCGTTGGAGGAGCATCCGGCTCGCGCCTTGTGCTCGCCTCCCCCTCTGGACCAGGTGTTGGAGCTTTGGTGGCGGAGGCTTGGTTGGCAACCTCTCGGGCATAGTCCGTGGCGCTCTTTCTCTGGAAAAGTCATGAGCATCAATATACTTCACGGGGTCTTTTCCTTAAAAGCGGTGGCGTGCCATACCGTTCGGCGACGTTCAATTCACACGCACCCTCTTCCACTCTTGGGGCGGCCCGACCTGGTTGGTCGTGACGCGAGATCGACTTCCGCCTTGAAGGCACCTCTGCGAGACACCGTTGGTATCGGTGGTGAAATAACCTGAGACAAAGTAATGGTGTCGGGCCCGGTCATAGTTACAGGAAGCGGAGATAAACCGGGGTAGTCGGTAGTAATGGCGACTAGAGCATTATCCATGCTAAGTTGGTGGAACACCCGTCAATCAGCTCCACCTTTATGTCCGGATCCTCTTGGAGGCGGATCGAGGATCTTCCGGATCCTCGGGTTGTGGGCCGGTTGTATGCCCTCCACATCCGGCGCGATTCTGCGTCAAAATCATAAAGTAAGACACTTAACTTTGAAAGCACGGATCGGATGAATAGCGTCCACTTACCCGGCTCGAGGGTTATACATGGAGAATCCATTCAATGGGCTCGTTTGGAGAAGTCCTCCTTCTCCCCTTGTACAAGCCGGACGGGATCTTCACGGATCTGCGGCGATCCGGCCCTTGCGGCCATGGCGGGTGGCGTCATTCTCCCGTTGAAATCCCACATGGGGTGGCCCTATATTGGAGCAGCTGCACCCCCGCATAATGCGTGGCCATGACTCCAATCATGGTCAATCCGAATGAGCCGACAACCTTATCGGCCCATCGAAAATGGGCGCTCTGTCATCTGTTGAGGGCTCATGGCGCCAACTCATGCGTTTCTTCGGAGGAGCATTGCTGAACTCGGGAGGCCGATCTGGCGGGTCGGCAATGGAGCATCTTCCACATAAAACCATTTAGAGGCGGTCTTGGACGCCTTCTTTGGGGTTCGGATAGATATCTGGTCCTAGCGATCGCCATATTTCGGCTCCGCCCACTTGATATATCGACCCCTCGCGAGAGCGAGTGCGAGCAAAATAGTCTCTTCCACGGCGCGAAATGGGGCTCGATGCCTAGGAACAGCTCGCAAAAAGCTCTGAAGCCCGCAATGTGCGAGAATGGGCGGGCGTGGGTGATGAAGCTGGAGTCCGTAGAACTCCGAAGCCCCGGAGAAAGCGGATGTATGGGAAATCGAGCCCCTTATTAGATAAGGGCCGAAACACACCGCTCTCCTTTGGAGGGATCTGGGGTGTTCTCCGCTACTATCCACCTTTGTAGGTGGCCAACCGGCTCGAGCAGGGACCATGAAGGCAGGGAAGGTATCCCTCCGCTTGGGCGTCACCAGCTCGCTATGCGGGGGTGAACATCTCCTCGATCTCTGGCTGGGGCGGGAGCACGAGGAGAGGAGGAGCGTCGATGGTCCATGATGGAGTGGATTCTTGTCAGAAGCGCTCCGATGAGTACTCGCGGAAGGAGGATGGTGTGATTTGGATCTGGATTCTTGCCTCTCTTATAGGCAACTTATTCGCGCAGCTAGAGGTGAAATGTAAAAATACCTGGCCTTTCGCATTAAATGCGACACGTGGAAGAGGGCCATTATTGGGCGTGGAAGCCAAGGGCGCAACATTTATAAGGAAGCGGACACTATTCGGCAAGCACATGGAATTTGGAGGAGAACCGCCTTGCAGCGCCGAAGACAATGTACGCCGCCGGACTCGTCGTCATTGAAGCTGGTTCGGGGAGACTCTTGAGGAGTCTGGACTAGGGGTGTCCGGATAGCGAACTATCATCATCACCGGACTCCAAGACTATGAAGATACAAGATTGAAGACTTAGTCCCGTGTCAGGATGGGACTTTCCTTGGCGTGGAAGGCAAGCTTGGTGATCTGGATATGTAGATCTCCTACCATTGTAACCGACTTTGTGTAACCCTAGCCCTCTCCATTGTCTATATAAACCGGAGGGTTTTAGTCCGTGAGGACGAGAACAACAATCATACCATAGGCTAGCTTCTAGGGTTTAGCCTCCTTGATCTCGTGGTAGATCCACTCTTGTACTACCCATATCATCAATATCAATCAAGCGGGAGTAGGGTTTTACCTCCATCGAGAGGGCCCAAACCTGGGTAAAAACATCGTGTCCCTTGTCTCCTATTACCATCCGCCTAGACGCACAGTTCGGGACCCCCTACCCGAGATCCGCCAGTTTTGACACTGATAGACACCCTGCTCGGCATTGGGCGCCAGAGCAGGGCCTCTTCGGTCCCGCGATCCTCCAGCACAGAGCACCACCGCAGCAGGACCCTCGGCCCGCATCACCGTTGTCGTCAGCTCCCACGCAAGACGCCCCAGGCCCAGGCCGACGCTGCACCCTTCCCTGCAGCCACTCCGAGGCCAGAGCCAGGCCCGGTGCGCCTGCTTGCTCCACCCAGGCCTCTGCTTCCCCAGCAGCTGCCGCCCGTAGACGGAGAGCTGCGCCCTCTTCCTGCGGCCGGCATCGAGCCTCTGCCCCAAGCTGACGCGCTGGAAATTGTGCCGCTGCATGCTGTCGCTCCCAGACATGAGCATCGCATGGCTAGCCCTGAAGATCGAGTGGCAGATTTCTTCGCGAACTGCAACGCCGCCCTAACCCCTCCCTGTTGGACGGACAACATGCTCTTCGAGATCAATGCTATTGCTGAAGCCGCGATTGCCAAGCCATTGTCCTTCTCCCCTGCTACTTCCATGGTGCATGGGAAGGCGCGCACCCCGGCCCGCGCCGGCAGCTGCACCCCTCTCCGGGCGCGGCCCACCTCTACCCACAAGAAGAGCCTTCCAACCACTACTACTGCTGACCTGGCTTCCATGGTGGCGGGGCTGGAGCTGGTGCAGAACAAGCCGCCGGTGGCCCGCACCCTTTTCTCCACCGTCTCGTAGCCGCTGATCTCCATCACCCCGAAGACTGTCCACCAGAAGAAAGCAAAGCCGGCGACTGCTCCATCCAGGCGGAGCGCACGCCAAGCAGAAGCTAAATGCGATGTCCCGGTTGCCAACCGTGCTACTATGCGTCTAGTTCTGGCGCTGGGTGACCTAGGCCCGGAGGACGCGATGACGAAGGAGGCCGCTCAGAGTTTTATCAAGCGCTTCGACGAACCAATCAACCAGAAGGAGATCGACGCCTTCGCGGCTCTCACTGGCCTTGACAGTGCGGCTCTCCGTGTCGCGGCGGGGTTGGAGGGCCCAAGCAGCTCGGCCATAGGTGCCGACTAGTTTGATCATGTCAGTAAGCCAATGTAGTTTCCAGCAAAGGCCGGCGGCATGTCGCCAGCCGGTTTTAGGGCCCCTTCTCCTTCATCTAGGGTTAGCGGTTGTAGTTCGCCGGCGCCAGGGGCTTGGTGCTACTGGTGGTACCCCTCGCCGCGTCTGCTTGCTAGTTAGGATGGTGTTCAGTGTTGCGTCCCTCTTGGTACGGGGTAGGAGCTGTAGTCCGCCGACGATCGTAGAGTGCTATTGGTGGTGGTCGTTGGTGGTATGGCTTGCTAGTCTGGACCATGTACTCAGTAGCAATGTGATTCCTCTGCTGGCTTTTCTAGTTTATCATGTGTGAAAACCGCTTCTCTATTGTCTCATGGAATGTTAGAGGCCTCAACATGCCGGCAAAACGACTAGCCGTCCACGAAGCTATCGCAGTTTGGAAACCTGCAATCGTTTGCTTGCAGGAGACCAAAATCAGTGCCTGGGATCTGCCACCACAAGACATATTGGTGGATCATTGCTTGATCAAGCCTTCCACGTACCTGCTGCGGGCACCAGGGGCGGCATTAGCCTCTTTTGGAATAGCGCCCTCGTGCACGCATCCGACCTGACAGCCATGCAATTCAACCTTACTGGAAACATTAGGTTGCTGACTAACAACTCACATTTCTGCTTGACCACGACCTATGGACCTGTAGATGATAGCCTCAAAGACAGTTTCTTAGCTGAGATGTGCGGCGCTGCACCACCTCTAGGCCACCCTTGGATTGTGCTCAGAGATTTCAACCAGATATATGAAGCCAGGGACAAAAATAACCTCAATCTCAATCGTAGGATCATGGGAAAATTTAGAAATGCGATCAACTATGTTGAACTTCTTGAAATTAGATGCAAGAATAGAAAATTCACCTGGAGCAACGAGCAGCAGCCACCCACCATGGTTGCCCTGGACCGTGTCTTCTGCAACCCTGCCTGGGATGCCCTGTTCCCCTCTATGCTGCTCCACGCGGCATCTACGTCTGTCTCTGATCACAGCCCCCTCGTCCTTGCCAGTGCTAAACCCCCCTTTTGCAGACCGCGGTTTAGATTCGAAGCTTTTTGGCCAAAATTTCCTGGCTTCCATGATACAGTCCTATCTGCATGGTCCAAACCAGTTAGCTCAAGTTGTGCAATCCGGACCCTGCATACAAAGCTGCAACGCACTGCAAAAGCCTTGAAGATATGGAGTAGGAGCTTGTTCTCCAACGCCAAAATGCAGTTCCATATGGCCAGGAACTTGTCCTTCGCCTCGACACCGCCCAGGAGAAGCACCTACTAACGCCCGCTGAAATAGTTTTTAGGAAAAAGCTTAAACTCCGCCTCGTGGGCCTAGCAGCCATTGATAGGGCTAGAAAGAGACAACGCTCCAGGATTAACTAGCGCGGGCAGGAGATGCTAGTACGACTTTTTCCACGCCAAGATCAACGCTAGAAAGCATAAGAATTTCATCTTATCCTTGAGTAAGGAGGGTGTGCCGGTGACAAGCCACTCTGATAAGGAGGAGGTCATCAAGGATCACTTCACCAGACTGCTAGGAACACAACAGAGCCGTGCATGTACACTAAACTGGAATGAAATTCAGCTGCCCCAACTAGATTCGTCGGGATTAGATCTTCCCTTCTCAGAAGCTGAAGTTTGGAACGCCATCAAACAATCGCCAACTTACCGTGCCCCTGGCTCGGACGGCTTCTCCGGCGTCTTCTATAGGCAGTGTTGGCGCATTATAAAAGGTGATCTCATGCGAGCCCTACAGCAGTTCTATGATCTCAACGGTGGCCACAGCTTCAGAGACCTCAATGCAGCAACGGTGGTGCTAATTCCAAAAGCCCCGGATCCAACTGACATCGGCCACTTTCGACCAATTAGCCTAGTTCATTCCTTTGGCAAGCTCATCGCCAAGATCCTTTCATTGCGCCTTGCCCCTAAGCTTGCAGTCTCATCTCTCCAGCGCAAAGTGCTTTCCTAAAGACTAGGTGCATCCACGATAATTTTCTGTTCGTCAGAAATGCCGCTCGCAGCCTGCACCGAAGGAAGAAACCTGCACTACTCTTTAAAATGGATATAGCGAAGGTGTTCGACTCAATCTCTTGGGAATATCTCCTCGAGCTACTCCAGAAGCTAGGTTTTTCTGCATGGTAGCATGACTGGATCGCTTTGCTACTGCAATCTTCCTCCTCTGCAGTCCTCCTAAATGGTGTGGAGGGCGAGCTGATCGACCACCACAGAGGACTACGTCAAGGCGATCCGCTATCCCCTTTCCTTTTCATCCTTGCCATTGACATGTTGCAGCGGATTCTGGATCGTGCGGTCGACCTTGGATACATGGCGCCACTTCCTGGGCACGACATCAAGCTGCGCATCAGCCTCTACGGATGATGCAATCATCTTCTCGAACCCTTGCAGCGAGGAAGTCTCCTTCTTGCTATCCATCCTGGAAAAATTCGGGGAGGCAACGGGTCTGCGAGTAAACCCTTCAAAATCATCTGTCACGCCTATCCATTGCCAGTCCCTGGACCTAGATTATATCCTGCAAGGTTTTCCTGGAAGGCGAACTAGCCTCCCGATCACATATTTTGGCTTGCCGATATCCTTAGGAAGACTGAAGAAGGTGCATCTTCAGTTCATCTTCGATCGCATCAAAGAAAATCTTGCAGGATGGAAGGGGAGGCTGATGAACTGTGCGGGACGGCGAGCGCTGGTCCGCTCGGTGCTCCTCGCCATCCCTACTTTCGCGCTCACTGCAATCAAAGCCTCAGCTGGAGTTTTGAAGGACATTGACAAGATTTGCAGACGTTTCCTTTGGGCTCAGGAGGAGAAGCTATCCGGCGGCAAATGCAAAGTCAACTGGCAGACGGTCTGCTCCCCGATCGATCTAGGCGGACTGGGAGTTTTAGATAGTGCTAAATTTGCTAGAGCGTTACGGCTGAGATGGCTATGGCTGTCGTGGGATGAGGCCAACCAGCCATGGAGTGGCTTCCACTTGCCATGTGACGATCAAGATCGCCAGCTCTTTGCTGCTGCACAAGCATCTCTGTTGGCAACGGCGAGCGCGCACTTTTTTGGGAATCCACCTGGCTGGGGCCGCTGCCGCCAAAAGTTATTGCACCCTCCCTCTTTGCACGATGCAGGTGCAAAACCCGCACAGTCAAGGATGCACTTCAAGGCCAAAAATGGATTCAAGACATCCGCCGCCCACCCCTTTCGGATACCAACATATTTGAATTCAGGAGGCTATGGAACATGATCAACGGGGCCCAGGTTTCACTGCAGCTGGATGTCCTAGACAGTATCACCTGGAAGACTAGCCCGTCCGGCTCTTACAGTGCATCGGCCGATTACAAACTCCAATTCGTTGGACGGATAGAATCAGACTTCGTAAACATGTTTTGGAAGGCCTGGGCTCCTCCGCGCTGCAAGTTCTTCACCTGGCTGCTGCTGCTAGACAGGTTGTGGTGCGCCGATAGGTTGCAAAGGCGCGGGTGGCCTAATGACTATTTCTGCCCGCTATGCGTCCGGAGTCTTGAATCCTCAGTCCACCTGCTGTGGCAATGCCCGGAGGCAAGGTTGATCTGATGCGGCGGGGGAAGATGCTTGCGGTGTCTGCTCTTGCTCCAACCACGGCGGAGGCGACAAATCGGAGTTGTTCTGGGCGCACATCATCGACAAAACTCACCCCGAGCATCAGAAAGGAATCAGATCGATCACCATGCTCATCACATGGGAAATCTGGCTCGAGTGTAACCGAAGGGTTTTCCAAAAGAAAATCGCTGCGCCCCGGGCTGTCATCCAAGCAGTGCGAGGATCCTTGGAAGCATGGAGATTGGCGGGAGCAAAATGTCTGCAGCCCCCTTTTGGGGACCCAACGTGAGAGATCATCCTAGTTTGGCCTAGGGGCCTGGCACTAGTTTTCTTTTCTCTTCTTTTTCTCTCCTAGAACCGCGTCAGCGGCTGTGTAAATATTGCTCCCTACCCCCCATAATATAATGGCTAGCAATTGCTAGCGGTTTCAAAAAAAATTATGATATGATGCAGAGCCCGGGGTTTTTAACCTTCATTGCAAAAAAGAAAAGACAAAAGGGAAAATAAACTTTATTAAACTGGCATCCTCTAATTTATAATTTTACCAACTGGTGGGATGTATGTGTGAACACAAATTTGCCAGACCAAAATGACATATAAGAAAATTTACAATTGCCACGTATAACAAACTAAATCTGCCACATTTTAAAACAAACAAGAAAACTATAAACAATTATGTTTGAACCTAAGCTGACACTCTTTACTAAGATGATGGAAAAAATGTATTGGAAATAAAAAATATATGAAATAGTCTTATGAAAACAAATTTGCCGTGGATGTTCAGAAGCCATGGTGTAAAAAAGAAATTTAGAATAGTTTGTTCAATGAATGTGTACGAAAAGGAATTTACCGTTGTTTTTTCAACAAAAATTTGCCATGTTCCAAAAATAGTTGACCACGTTAAAACATTATGGACCAGGGTTCAAAAATAGATTTCACATGGTCCGAATATAAATCTACCATGGCAGAGAACGAAAAACAATATACCATGTACTATTCAGTAAATTTGATATGGTCCCAGAAAAAGAAATTTGTCATGGCCCATTAAAGAAATTTGCCATGGTGTGAAGAAGAGAAATTCACCATGACCTACAATAAAAACAGAAATTGTCATGCCATCTACTATAAAAATGCCGGGATCCACACGAACTACTTGCCATTGTGCTAAAAAATGATATTAATGGCAAACTATGTGTAAGTTTACCATGATGACAAATATAGTGTGAAATTGCTATGATGCACACGAGATACTTGCCATGATGCTAGAAAATGACAATAATGATGAAATGTGTGTAAGTTTGGCAAGATGGCATGTTTAGTGTAAAATGGCCATGATGTATGCAAGCTAATTACCATGATGCTAAAAAGGCATCAAATGTAGTTTTACACACTAATTTGACATGATGCAAAAAATATATATCATACTATCAAAAATATTGTGTAAAGTTGCCATGATTGCATACACACTACTTGCTCGCATCTATATTTTTTTGCTTTTGCTTTGCGACTGTTTGGTTGTCACATCTATTATTCATGTGGTGGCATTTGATATTCGTTGTCATGGTTACTTAAGAATCGTTTTTGCCAAGGAAACTTAAACCATGTTGTCATGTTAATTGAAATCTCATCCGTGGCATTATTCCAAAGGCAAGTACTAGGCGTCGGTTGGCCGGCCGTGCGCTAGCCATTTGATTGGTCTCCCTAAGACGTCAGATGCAAACCCCCTGTGTGTTGGGGATCGTTGCAGAAAATAATTTTTTTTCTACGCATCATCAAGATCAATCTATGGAGTAACTAGCAATGAGAGAGAGAGAGGAGTGCATCTTCATAACCTTGAAGACCGCGAGACGGAAGCGTTACAACAACGCGGATGAGGGAGTCGTTCTCGAAGCGATTCAGATCGCGGTGGATTCCGATCTTAGCGCCGAACAACAGCACCTCCTCGTGCAACACACGTGCAGCCCGGTGACATCTCCCGCGCCTTGATCCAACAAGGAGTAGGGAGAGGTTGAGGAAGAGGGCTCCAATAGCAGCACGGCGGCGTGGTGGTGGTGGAGAGGCAGTACTCCGGTAGAGCTTCGCCAAGCTCTTACGGAGGAGGAGAGGTGTTGGGGATGGGAGGGGCTGCGCCTTGGATGTCGTGTAGCAGCCCTCCCCTCGCCCCTCTATTTATAGGAGAAGGGGTAAGGGGTCCGGACCCCTCTAGATGAGATCAAGAGGGGGGGCGATGGCCAAGGGGAGAGGGGGCTTGCCCCCCAAACAAGGGAGGCGCCCCCCCCCCTTTAGGGTTCCCCCCAACCCTAGGTGCATGGGCCCTAGGGGGTTTGCGCCCAGCCCTCCAAGGGGCTGGTTCCCTTCCCTCTACAGCCCATAAGGCCCTCCGGGATAGGTGGCCCCTCCCGATGGATCCCCGGAATCCCTCCGCTGGCCCCGGTACAATACCGGTATGCCCCCAAACATTTCCGGTGACCATATGACAACTTCCCATATATAAATGTTCACCTCCGGACCATTACGGAACTCCTCGTGACATCCGGGATCTCATCCGAGACTCCGAACAAGATTCGGTAATCACATATATATCTTCCTTATAACCCTAGCATCATCGAACCTTAAGTGTGTAGACCCTACGGGTTCAGGAATCACGCAGACATGACCGAGACAGCTCTCCAGCCAATAACCAACAGCGGGATCGGATACCCATGTTGGCTCCCACATGTTCCACGATGATCTCATCGGATGTACCACGATGTTGAGGATTCAAGCAATCCCGTATACAATTCCCTTTGTCAATCAGTACGTTACTTGCCCGAGATTCGATAGTCGGTATCCCAATACCTCGTTCAATCTCCTTACCGGCAAGTCACTATACTCATTCCATAATGCATGATCCCGTGACTAACTACTTAGTCACATTGAGCTCATTATGATGATGCATTACCGAGTGGCCCAGAGATACCTCTCCGTCACATGGAGTGACAAATCCCAGTCTCGATTCGTGCCAACCCAACAGACACTTTCAGAGATACATGTAGTGCACCTTTATAGCCATCCAGTTATGTTGTGACGTTTGGTACACCCAAATCACTCCTACAGTATCCAGGAGTTACACAACCTCATGGTCTAAGGAAATGATACTTGACATTAGAAAAGCTCTAGCAAACGAACTATACGATCTTGTGATATGCTTAGGATTGGGTCTTGTCCATCACATCACTCTCCTAATGATGTGATCCCATTATCAATGACATCCAATGTCCATAGTCAGGAAACCATGGCCATCTGTTGATCAACGAGCTAGTCAACTAGAGGCTCACTAGGGACATGGTGTGGTCTATGTATTCACACATGTATTACGGTTTCCAGTCAATACAATTATAGCATGAACAATAGACAATTATCATGAACAAGGAAATACAATAATAACCATTTTATTATTGCCTCTAGGGCATATTTCCAACAGTCTCCCACTTGCACTAGAGTCAATAATCTAGTTACATTGTGATGAATCGAACACCCATAGAGTTACGGTGTTGATCATGTTTTGCTCCTGAAGAGGTTTAGTCAGCGGATCTGCGACATTCGGATCTGTGTGCACTTTACAAATATCTATGTCTCCATCTTGAACATTTTCACGAATGGAGTTGAAGCGGCGCTTGATGTGTGCAGTCTTCTTGTGAAATCTGGGCTCCTTGGCAAGGGCAATAGCTCGGTGTTGTCCTGAAGAGAGTCATCGGCCCGACGCATTGGGAATAACTCCAGTCGGTAATGAACTCCTTCATCAGTTGCTTCATGTCTGCCTCTGAGGTTGCCATGTACTCCGCTTCACATGTAGATCCCGCCACGACGCTTTGCTTGCAACTGCACCAGCTTACTGTCCCACCATTCAAAATATACATGTATCCGGTTTGTGACTTGGAGTCATCCAAATCTGTGTCGAAGCTAGCGTCGACGTAACCCTTTATGACGATCTCTTCGTCACCTCCATAAACGAGAAACATATCCTTAGTCTTTTTCAGGTACTTAAGGATATTCTTGAACGCTGTCCAATGTTCCATGCCGGGATTACTTTGGTACCTTTACGGCAAGGTTTACATCAGGTCTGGTACATAGCATGGCATACATAATAGACCCTATGGTTGAGGCATAGGGGATGACACTCATCTTTTCTATATCTTCTGTCGTGGTCGGGCTTTGAGCCGAGCTCAATTTCACACCCTGCAATACAGGCAAGAAACCTTTCTTGGACTGATCCATATTGAACTTCTTCAATATCTTATCAAGGTATGTGCTTTGTGAAAGACCTATGAGGCGTCTCGATCTATCTCTATAGATCTTGATGCCTAATATATAAGCAACTTCTCCAAGGTCCTTCATTGAAAAACACTTATTCAAGTAGGCCTTTATGCTTTCCAAAAGTTCTATATCATTTCCCATCAATAGTATGTCATCCACATATAATATGAGAAATGCTCTGAGCTCCACTCACTTTCTTGTAAGCATGCTTCTCCATAAGTCTGCATAAACCCAAACGCTTTGATCATTTCATCAAATGTTCCAACTCCGAGATGCTTGCACCAGCCCATAGATGGAGCACTGGAGCTTGCATACCTTGTTAGCATTCTTAGGATCGACAAAACCTTCCGACTGCATCATTTACAATTCTTCCTTAAGAAAACCGTTAAGGAATGCCGTTTTGACGTCCATTTGACATATTTCATAATCGTAGAATGCGGCAATTGCTAACATGATTCGGACGGACTTCAGCTTCGCTACGGGTGAGAAGGTCTCATCGTAGTCAACCCCTTGAACTTGTCGATAACCCTTAGCGACAAGTCGAGCTTTATAGATGGTAACATTACCGTCTGCGTCCGTCTACTTTCTTAAAGATCCATTTATTTTCTATCGCTCGCCGATCATCGGGCAAGTCTGTCAAAGTCCATACTTTGTTTTCATACATGGATCCTATCTCGGATTGCACGGCTTCAAGCCATTTGTTGGAATCTGTGCCCACCATCGCTTCTTCATAGTTTGAAGGTTCACCGTTGTCTACCAACATGATTTCCAGGACAGGGTTGCCATACCATTCTGGTGTGGAACGTGTCCATGTGGACCTACGAAGTTCAGCAGCAACTTGATCCGAAGTACCTTGATCATCATCATTAACTTCCTCTCTAGTCGGTGCAGGCACCACAGGAACATCTTCCTAAGCTGTGCTAATTTCTGGTTCAAGAGGCAGTACTTCATCAAGTTCTACTTTCCTCCCACTTACTTCTCTCGAGAGAAACTCTTTCTCCAGAAAGGACCCATTCTTGGCAACAAAGATCTTGCCTTTGGATCTGAGGTAGAAGGTATACCCAATGGTTTCCTTAGGGTATCCTATGAAGACACATTTTTCCGACTTGGGTTCGAGCTTTTCAGGTTGAAGTTTCTTGACATAAGCATCGCATCCCCAAACTTTTAGAAACGACAGCTTAGGTTTCTTCCCAAACCATAATTCATACGGTGTTGTCTCAACGGATTTAGATGGTTCCCTATTTAAAGTGAATGTAGCTGTGTCTAGAGTGTATCCCCAAAATGATAGCTGTAAATCGGTGAGTGACATCATAGATCGCACCATATCCAATAGAGTGTGATTACGACGTTCGGACACACCGTTACGCTGAGGTGTTCCAGGCTGCGTGAGTTGTGAAACGATTCCACATTTCCTTAAGTGCGTACCAAATTCGTGACTTAAATATTCTCCCCCATGATCTGATCATAAGAACTTTATTTTTTGGTCACGTTGATTCTCTATCTCATTCTGAAATTCCTTGAACTTTTCAAAGGTCTCAGACTTGTGTTTCATCAAGTAGACATACCCATATCTACTTAAGTCATCAGTGAGAGTGAGAACATAACGATAGCCTCACGAGCCTCAACACTCATTGGACCGCACACATCAGTATGTATGATTTCCAATAAGTTGGATGCTCGCTCCATTGTTCCGGAGAATGGAGTCTTGGTCATTTTTCCCATGAGGCATGGTTCACATGTGTCAAATGATTCATAATCAAGAGACTCTAAAAGTCCATCAGCATGGAGCTTTTTCATGCGTTTGACACCAATGTGACCAAGGCGACAGTGCCACAAGTATGTGGGACTATCGTTATCAACCTTACATATTTTGGTATTCACACTATGAATATGTGTAACATCACGTTTGAGATTCATTAAGAATAAACCATTGACCAGCGGGGCATGACCTTAAAACATATCTCTCATATAAATAGAACAACCATTATTCTCGGATTTAAATGAGTAGCCATCTCATACTAAATGAGATCCAGATACAATATTCATGCTCAAAGCTGGCACTAAATAATAATTATTGAGGTTTAAAACTAATCCCGTAGGTAAATGTAGAGGTAGCGTGCCGACGGCGATCACATTGACCTTGGAACCATTCCCGACGCGCATCGTCACCTCGTCCTTCGCCAGTCTCCGCTTATTCCGCAGCTCCTGTTTTGAGTTACAAATATGAGCAACTGCACCGGTATCAAATACCCAGGAGCTACTATGAGTACTGGTAAGGTACACATCAATTACATGTATATCACATATACGTTTGGTGTTGTCGGCCTTCTTGTTTGCTAAGTACTTGGGGCAGTTCCGCTTCCAGTGTCCGCTTCCCTTGCAATAAAAGAACTCAGTCTCACGTTTGGGTCCATGCTTTGGCTTCTTCCGGCAAGCGGCTTTGCGGGCGGCAACTCCTTGCCGTCCTTCTTGAAGTTCTTCTTACCCTTGCCTTTCTTGAAACTAGTGGTTTTATTGACCATCAACACTTGATGTTCCTTTTTGATCTCCACCTCCGCTGATTTCAGCATTGAAAATACCTCAGGAATGGTTTTTACCATCCCCGCATATTGTAGTTCATCACAAAGCTCTTGTAGCTAGGTGGGAGCGGCGGAGGATTCTGTCGATGACCGCGTCATCCAGGAGATTAACTCCGGTGAGACAAGCGGTTGTGCAACCAGACATTTTGAGTATGTGCTCTTGATAGAACCATTCTCCTCCATCTTACAACTATAGAACTTGTCGGAGACTTCATATCTCTCGACCCGGGCATGAGCTTGGAAAACCATTTTTAGCTCTTGGAACATCTCATATGCTCCGTGCTGCCCAAAACACTTTTGGAGCCCGGTTCTAAGCTGTAAAGCATGCCGCCTTGAACAGGGAATAATCATCACTCTGTGATCGCGGGCATTCATAACGTCTTGAGTAAGCTGGGAAAGCAGGTGCTTCACCTAGCGGTGCATCTAGGACATATGCTTTCTTGGCAGCTATGAGGATGATCCTCAAGTTAGGACCCGTCCGTATAGTTCTTGCCATCGTCTTTCATCTTGGTTTTCTCTAGGAGCGTTGAAGTTGAGGGCAACATTAGCGTGGGCCATTTGATCTACAAGACATATTGCAAGATTTTAGACTAAGTTCATGACAATTAAGTTCATCTAATCAAATTTCTTAATGAACTCCCACTCGAGATAGACATCCTCTAGTCATCTAAGTGATACATGATCGATCAACTAGGCTGTGTCCGATCATCACGTGAGACGGACTAGTCATCATCGGTGAACATCTTCATGTTGATCGTATCTTCTATACAACTCATGTTTGACCTTTCGGTCTCTTGTGTTCGAGGCCATGTCATGTACATGCTAGGCTCGTCAAGTCAACCTAAGTGTTTTTGCATGTGTAAATCGGCTTACACCCGTTGTATGTGAATGTTAGAATCTATCACACGATCATCACGTGGTGCTTGAGACAACGAACTTTCGCAATGGCGCCTTGTTAGGGGAACACTTTCTTGAAATTATTATGAGGGATCATCTTATTTATGCTACCGTCGTTCTAAGCAAATAAGATGTAAAACATGATAAACATCACATGCAATCAAATAGTGACATGATATGGCCAATATCATTTTGCTCCCTTTGATCTCCATCTTCGGGGCGCCATGATCATCATTGTCACTGGCATGACACCATGATCTCCATCATCATGATCTCCATCATCATGTCTTCATGAAGTTGTCATGCCAACGATTACTTCTACTACTATGGCTAATGGTTTAGCAATGAAGTAAAGTAATTACATGGCGTTGTTCAATGACACGCAGGTCATACAAAAAATAAAGACAACTCCTATGGCTCCTGCCGGTTGTCATAGTCATCAACATGCAAGTCGTGATTCCTATTACAAGAACATGATCAATCTCATACATCACATATATATCATTCATCACATCCTTTTGGCCATATCACATCACACGGCATATCTTTGCAAAAACAAGTTAGGCGTCCTCTAATTGTTGTTGCATGTTTTACGATGGCTACTATAGGTTTCTAACAAGAGCGTTTCTTACCTACGCCAAAACCACAACGTGATATGCCAATTGCTATTTACCCTTCATAAGGACCCTTTTCGTCGAATCTGATCCGACTAAAGTGGGAGAGACAGACACCCGCTACCCACCTTATGCAACTAGTGCATGTCAGTCGGTGGAACCTGTCTCAAGTAAGCGTACGTGTAAGGTTGGTCCTGGCCGCTTCATCCCACGATGCCGCCAAAACAAGATAAGACTATTAGTGGCAAGTAAATTGACAAAATCGACGCCCACAACAATCTTGTGTTCTACTCGTGCATAGAAACTACGCATAGACCTAGCTCATGATGCCACTGTTGGGGATCGTTGCGGAAAATAAATTTTTTCTATGCATCACCAAGATCAATCTATGGAGTAACTAGCAACGAGAGAGAGAGGAGTGCCTCTTCATACCCTTGAAGACCGCGAGACGGAAGCGTTACAAGAACGTGGATGAGGGAGTCGTACTCGAAGCGATTCAGATCGCGGTGGTTCCGATCTTAGCGCCGAACAATGGCACCTCCGCGTTCAACACACGTGCAGCCCGGTGGCGTCTCCCGCGCCTTGATCCAGCAAGGAGGAGGGAGAGGTTGAGGAGAGGGCTCCAACATCAGCACGACAGTGTGGTGGTGGTGGAGAGGCAGTACTCCGGCAGGGCTTCGCCAAGCTCTTACGGAGGAGGAGAGGTGTTGGAGAGGGGAGGGGCTGCGCCTTGGATGTCGTGTAGCAACCCTCCCCTCGCCCCTCTATTTATAGGAGAAGAGGGAAGGGGGACGGCCTCCTCTAGATGAGATCTAGAGGGGGGGGGGGCAGCGGCCAAGGGGAGAGGGGGCTTGCCCCCCAAGCAAGGGAGGCACGCCCCCCTTTAGGGTTCCCCTCAACCCTAGGCGCATGGGCCCTAGGGGGGTTGCGCCCAGCCCTCCAAGGGGCTGGTTCCCTTCCCTCTACAGCCCATAAGGCCCTCCGGGATAGATGGCCCCTCCCGGTGGACCCCCGGAACCCCTCCGGTGTCCGCGATACAATACCGGTATGCCCTTGAACATTTTCGGTGACCGTATGACAACTTCCCATATATAAACCTTCACCTCCAGATCATTCCGAAACTCCTCATGAATGGAACAGTCAAAGAAGGAGTTCTTGCCTGTGTTACAAGGTGTGAAATTGAGTAAGACTCAAATCCTGACCACAACAGAAAATAGAAAGAGAATGAAAGTCATTCCCTATGCCTGAGTCATAGGTTCTATAAAGTATGCTATGCTATGTATCAGACCTATTGTATACTTTGCTCTGTATTTGGCAATTGAGTACAATAGTGATCTAGGAGTAGATCACTGGACATTGGTCAAAATTATCCTTAGTGGAATAAGGATATGTTTCTCGATTATGGAGGGGGAAAAATGTTCGTCGTAAAGGGTTACGCCGATACAAGTTTTGGCACTGATCCAGATGACTCTAAGTCTTAATCTAGATACATATTGAAAGTGGGAGCAATTAGGTAGAGTAGCTCCGTGCAGAGCATTGTAGACATAGAATATTTGCAAAATACATACGACTCTGAATGTGACAGACCCGTTGACTAAACTTCTCTCACAAGCAAAACATGATCATACCTTAGTACTCTTTGGGTGTTAATCACATAGCGATGTGAACTAGATTATTGACTCTAGTAAACCCTTTGGGTGTTGGTCACATAACAATGTGAACTATGGGTGTTAATCATATACAGATATGAATATTGGTGTTAAATCACATGGCGATGTGAACTAGATTATTGACTCTAGTGCAAGTGGGAGACTGAAGGAAATATGACCTAGAGGCAATAATAAAGTTATTATTTATTTCCTTATTTCATGATAAATGTTTATTATTCATGCTAGAATTGTATTACCCGGAAACATAATACATGTGTGAATACATAGACAAACAGAGTGTCACTAGTATGCCTCTACTTGACTAGCTCATTAATTAAATATGGTTATGTTTCCGAACCATAGACATGAGTTGTCATTTGATTAATGGGATCGCATCATTAGGAGAATGATGTGATTGACTTGACCCATTCTGTTAGCTTAGCACTTGATCATTTAGTATGTTGCTATTGCTTTCTTCGTGACTTATACATGTTCCTATGACTATGAGATTATGCAACTCCGTTTACGGAGGAACACTTTGTGTGCTACCAAGCGTCTGGCGTAAGCTGGGTGATTATAAAGGTGTTCTCTGGTGTCTCCGAAGGTACATGTTGGGTTGGCGTAATTGAGATTAGGTTTTGTCACTCCGATTGTGGAGAGGTATCTCTGGGCCCTCTCGTGCTACGCACATCACTATAAGCCTTGCAAGCAATGTAGCTAATGAGTTAGTTACGGAATGATGCATTACGGGCGAGTAAAGAGACTTCTGGTAGCGAGATTGAACTAGGTATTGGATACAAGCGATCGAATCTCGGGCAAGTAACATACCGATGACAAAGGAAATAACGTATGTTGTTATGCGGTTTGACGGATAAAGATCTTCGTAGAATATGTAGAAACCAATATGGGCATCCAGGTTCCGCTATTGGTTATTGACCGAGAATAGTTCTAGGTCATGTCTACATAGTTCTTGAACCCCTAGGGTCCGCATGCTTAACGTTACGATGACAGTTTTATTATGAGTTTATGAGTTTTGATGTGCCGAAGGAGTTCGGAGTCCCGGATGAGATCGGGGACATGACGAGGAGTCTCGAAATGGTCGAGACGTAAATATCGATATATTGGATGACTATATTCGGAGTTCAGAAAGGTTCCGAGTGATTCGGGTATTTTCGAGGGTACCGGGGAGTTACGAGAATACGAGGAAGAAGCAATGGGCCTCATGGGCCAAGTGGTGGAAGAGAGGAGGTTGGGCGCGCGGCCCCCCTAGCCCAAACCGAATTGGACTAGGGGGCCGGCCCCCCTTTCCTTCTCCTCCCTCTCCTTCCTTCTCCTTCTCCTCCCCTTCCTTCCCTTCTCCTAGTAGGACTTGGAAAGAAGGGGGAATCCTACTTGGAGTAGGATTCTCCCCCTTGGGCGCGCCTCCTCCTCTTGGCGGCCCCTCCCCTTGCTCCTTTATATCTGGCAGGGGGCACCCCATGACACACAAGTTGATCTCGGATCGTTCCTTAGCCGTGTGCGGTGCCCCCTCCACCATATTCCACCTCGGTCATATCGTCGTGGAGTTTAGGCGAAGCCTGCGCCGATAGAACATCATCATCGTCACCACACCGTCGTCTTGTGGAACTCATCTCCGAGCTTTGCTGGATCGGAGGCCGGAGATCGTCATCGAGCTGAGCGTGTCTTTGAACTTGGAGGCCCGTCGTTCGGTGCTTGGATCGGTCGGATCGTGAAGGCGTCGACTACATCAACCGTGTTGTGCTAGCGCTTCGCTTACGGTCTCACAGTGCGTGGGCGAACACTCTCCCTTCTCGTTGCTATGCCATCACCATGATCTTGCGTGTGCGTAGGAATTTTTTGAAATTACTCGTTCTCCAATGATGGCATCGAGCCTAGGTTTTATGGTTTGATGTTATTTGCGAGTAGAACACAAGTGAGTTGTGGGCGATATAAGTCATCTTGCTTACCGGCATGTCATACTTTGGTTGGCGGTATTGTTGGATGAAGCGGCCTGGACCGACATTACGCGTCACGCTTATGCGAGACTGGTTTTACCGCCGTGCTTTTGCAACGGTGGCTAGCGGTGTCGGTTTCTCAACTTTAGTTGAACTGAGTGTGGCTACGCCCGGTCCTTGCGAAGGTTAAAACAGCATGAACTTGACAAACTATCGTTGTGGTTTTGATGCGTAGGTGAGATTGGTTCTTGCTTAAGCCCGTAGCAGCCACGTAAAACTTGCAACAACAAAGTAGAGGATGTCTAACTTGTTTTGCGGGGCATGTTGTGATGTGATATGGCCAAGGCGTGATGCTATATTTTATTGTATGAGATGATCATGTTTTGTAACGAAGTTATCGGCAATCTGGCGAGAGCCATATGGTTGTCGCTTTATTGTATGAAATGCAAGCATACGTAATTGCTTTACTTTATCACTAAGCGGTAGCGATAGTCATAAAGCAATAGATGGCGTAGCGACAACGATGCTACGATGGAGATCAAGGTGTCGCGCCGATGGCGGTGGTGATCACGACGGTGCTTGGAGATGGAATCACAAGCACAAGATGATGATGGCCATATCATATCACTTATATTGATTGCATGTGATGTTTATCCTTTATGCATCTTATCTTGCTTTGATTGGCGGTAGCATTTTAAGATGATCTCTCACTAAAATTATCAAGAATTGTTCTCCCGAGTATGCACCGTTGCCAAAGTTAAATCGTGCCCGGACACCGCGTGATGATCGGGTGTGATAAGCTCTCGTCCATCTACAGCGGGTGCAAGCCGTTTTGCACGCAGAATACTCGGAGTTAAACATGGCGAGCTTAGCATATGCGAGATATGGCCTCGGAACACCTTGAGGCCCGAAAGGTCGGCGTGAATCATATAGTAGATATGATCAACATAAGATGTTCACCATTGAAAACTACTCCATCTCACGTGATGATCGGTTATGGTTTAGTTGATTTGGATCACGTGATCACTTAGATGACTAGAGATGTGCATCTAAGTGGGAGTTCTTAAGTAATATGATTAATTGAACTTAAATTTATCACGAACTTAGTCTGGTAGTATTTTGCAAATTATGTTGTAGATAAATAGCTCGCGTTGTTGCTTTCATATGTTTATGTTGATATGTTCCTAGAAAATTGTGTTGGAAGATGTTAGTAGCAATGATGCGGATTGGATCCGTGATCGAGGTTTAT
This sequence comes from Aegilops speltoides, assembly GCA_021437245.1. Lineage (NCBI taxonomy): Eukaryota > Viridiplantae > Streptophyta > Magnoliopsida > Poales > Poaceae > Aegilops > Aegilops speltoides. Next base: position 369,579,528 of record CM038142.1, read on the forward strand.
CCTCTTTCTTTGCCTGAAGAATTATGTCCTTAATGCACGCTAGGTAGCGGACCTATTGCGGGGAGCGGAATCACGAGATGTTATGAGCGTCTGGCTAGCTCAATATGATGACTACTTGATATTTTAGTGCACCATGCTTAGCGGCTTAGAATCGGGACTTCAAAGGCGTTTTGAGCGTCATGGACCATATAAGATGTTCGGTATTGAAGTTAATATTTCAAGCAAATACCCGAGTTGAGAGATATGAAGTCTCCAACAAGTTCTATAGCTAAAAGATGGAGGAGAATCGCTCAACTAGTGAGCATGTGTTCAGATTGTTTGGGTACTTCAATCGCTTGAATCAAGTGGGAGTTAATCTTCCAGATAATATAGTAATTGACAGAATTCTCTAGTCACCATCACCAAGTTAGTAGAACTTCGTGATGAACTATAATATGCAAAGGGATGACGAAAGTGATTCCCAAGCTTTTCATGATGATGAAATCGATGAAGGTAGAAATCAAGAAAGAACATCAAGTGTAGATGGTTAACAAGACCACTAGTTTCAAGAAACGGGAACTTCAAGTAGATTGACAAGCAAGTTGTCACTCCCACGAAGAAGCCCAAAGCTGAACCAAAGCACAGGCGAGTGCTTACTTTGCAAAGGAAATGGTCCTTTGAAGCGGAAATGCCCTAAATATTTGGTGGATAAGAAGGATGGCAAAGTGAAAAAGGGTATATTTGATATCTGGTGTTTGATGTGTGCTTTACTAGTGTTTATAGCAACCCCTCGGTATTTGGTACTGGTTCGGTTGCTAAGAGTAGTAACTTCGAAGCAGGAGTTGCAGAATAAGCGAAACTAGTTAAGGGTGAAGTGATGATGTGTGTTGGAAGTAGTTCCAAGATTGATATGATCATCATCGCACCTCCCTATACTTTCGAGATTAGTATTAAACCTAAATAAATGTTATTTGGCGTTTGCGTTGAGCATGAATATGATTTGATCATGTTTATTGCAATCTGTTATTCATTTAAAATCGAGAGAATAATTGTTGTTCTATTTAAATGAATAAAACCTTCAATAGTTATACACCCAATGAAAATAGTTTGTTGGCTCTCGATCGTAGTGATGCACATATTCATAATATTGATGCCAAAAGATGCAAAGTTAATAATGATAGTGCAGCTTATTTGTGGCACTGCCGTTTTGGTCATATCGGTGTAAAGCGCATGAAGAAACTCCATAAAGATGGATTCTCGGAATCACTTGGTTATGAATCATTTGATGCTTGCGAACCGTGCCTTTTGTGCAAGATGACTAAAACTCCGTTCTCCGGAACAATGGAACAAACTACTCACTTATTAGGAATAATACATACCGATGCATGCGATCCAATGAGTGTTAATGCTCATGGCAAGTATCGTTATTTTCTGACCTTCACAAGATGATTTGAGCAGATATGGGTATATCTACTTGATGAAACATAAGTGCGAAATAGTTGAAAGGTTCAAAGAATTTGAGTGAAGTGGAAAAATCATCGTAACAAGAAAATTTCTGCGATCGATCGCGAGCGAATATTTGAGTTCTGAGTTTGGTCTTCAACTAAAACAATGTGGAATAGTTTCACAGCTCACGCCACGGAACACCACAGCGTTATCTTGTGTCCAAACATCGTAACCGCACTTTATTGGATATAGTGCGATCTATGATGTCTCTTCTTGATTTACCACTATTGTTTTTGGGTTATGCATTAGAGACAACTGCATTCACGTTAAAGGGCACCATCTAAATCCGTTGAGATGACACCATATGAGCTGTGGTTTAGCAAGAAACCCAAGTTGTCGTTTCTTAAATTTTGGGGCTGCGATGCTTATGTGAAAAAGTTTCATCTGATAAGCTCGAACCCAAATCGGAGAATCGTCTTCATAGAATACCCAAAGGAAATTGTTGGGTACACCTTCTATCACATATCCGAAGGCAAGATATTAGTTGCTAAAATGGATCCTTTCTAGAGAAGGAGTTTCTCTCGAAAGAAGTGAGTGGGAGAAAAGTAGAACTTGATGAGGTAATTGTACCTTCTCCCGAATTGGAAAATTGTTCATCACTGAAATCAATTCCGATGATTTCTACACCAATTAGTGAGGAAGCTAATGATGATGATCATGAAACTTGAGATCAAGTTACTATAGAACCTCGTGGGTCTTCCAGTGCAGTGCGCACAGTGGTATGGTAATCCTGTTACGGAAGTCATGTTACTAGACCATGATGAACCTACGAACTATGAGGAAGCGATGATGAGCCAGATTCATAAAATGGCTTAAGGCCATGAAATGCGAGATGGGATCCATGTATGAGAACAAAGTGTGGACTTTGGTGGAGTTGCCGATGATCGGCAAGCCATATTGTATAAATGGATCTTCAAGAGGAAGACAGACGTTGATAGTAGTGTTACTATCTACAAAGCTTGACTTGTCACAAAATGGTTTTTGAAAAGTTCAAGGTGTTGACTACAATGAGATTTTCTCAACTATAGCGATGCTTAAGTCTGTCCGAATCATGTTAGCAATTGCCACAATTTATGAAATCTGGCAAATGGATGTCAAAACTACATTCCTTAATGGTTTTATCAAAGAAGAGTTGTATACGATGCAACCAGAAGGTTTTGTCAATCCTAAAGGTACTAACAAAATGTGCATGCTCCAGCGATCCATCTATGGACTGGTGCAAGCATCTCGGAGTTGGAATATATGCTTTGATGAGTTGATCAAAGCATATAGTTTTATCTGGACTTCTGTTGAAGCTTTGTATTTACAAGAAAGTGAGTGGGAGCACTCTGACATTTACGATAAGTATATGTGAATGAAATATTGTTGATCGGAAATAATGTAGAATTATTCTGCAAAGCATAAAGAAGTGTTTGAAAGGAGTTCTTTAAAATAAAGACCTCAGTAAAGCTACTTACATATTGAGCATCAAGATCTAATGAGATAGATCAAGACGCTTAATAAGATTTTCAATGAGTACATACCTTGACAAGATTTTGAAGTAGTTCAAAATGGAACAGTCAAAGAAGGAGTTCTTGGCTGTGTTACAAGGTGTGAAATTGAGTAAGACTCAAATCCTGACCACAGCAGAAAATAAAAAGAGAATGAAAGTCATTCCCTATGCCTCAGTCATAGGTTCTATAAAGTATGCTATGCTATGTATCAGACCTATTGTATACCTTGCTCTGTATTTGGCAATTGAGTACAATAGTGATCTAGGAGTAGATCACTGGACATTGGTCAAAATTATCCTTAGTGGAATAAGGATATGTTTCTCGATTATGGAGGGGAAAAAGAAGGTTCATCATAAAGGGTTACGCCGATACAAGTTTTGGCACTGATCCAGATGACTCTAAGTCTTAATCTGGATACATATTGAAAGTGGGAGCAATTAGCTAGAGTAGCTCCGTGCAGAGCATTGTAGACATAGAATATTTGCAAAATACATACGGCTCTGAATGTGACAGACCCGTTGACTAAACTTCTCTCACAAGCAAAACATGATCATACCTTAGTACTCTTTGGGTGTTAATCACATAGCGATGTGAACTAGATTATTGACTATAGTAAACCCTTTAGGTGTTGGTCACATAACAATGTGAACTATGGGTGTTAATCATATACAGATATGAATATTGGTGTTAAATCACATGGCGATGTGAACTAGATTATTGACTCTAGTGCAAGTGGGAGACTGAAGGAAATATGCCCTAGAGGCAATAATAAAGTTATTATTTATTTCCTTATTTCATGATAAATGTTTATTATTCATGCTAGAATTGTATTAACCAGAAACATAATACATGTGTGAATACATAGACAAACAGAGTGTCACTAGTATGCCTCTACTTGACTAGCTCGTTAATTAAAGATGGTTATGTTTCCTAACCATAGACATGAGTTGTCATTTGATTAACGGGATCACATCATGAGGAGAATGATGTAATTGACTTGACCCATTCCGTTAGCTTAGCACTTGATCGTTTAGTATGTTGCTATTGCTTTCTTCGTGACTTATACATGTTCCTATGACTATGAGATTATGCAACTCCGTTCTCGGAGGAACACTTTGTGTGCTACCAAACATCCTGGCGTATGCTGGGTGATTATAAAGGTGTTCTCTGGTGTCTCCGAAGGTACATGTTGGGTTGGCGTAATTTGAGATTAGGTTTTGTCACTCCGATTGTCGGAGAGGTATCTCTGGGCCCTCTCGGTAATGCACATCACTATAAGCCTTGCAAGCAATGTAGCTAATGAGTTAGTTACGGAATGATGCATTCTGAACGAGTAAAGAGACTTGCGGTAGCGAGATTGAACTAGGTATTGGATACCAAGCGATCGAATCTCGGGCAAGTAACATACCGATGACAAAGGGAACAACGTATGTTGTTATGTGGTTTGACCGATAAAGATCTTCGTAGAATATGTAGGAACCAATATGGGCATCGAGGTTCGCTATTGGTTATTGACGAGAATAGTTCTAGGTCATGTCTACATAGTTCTCAAACCCGTAGGGTCCGCACGCAACGTTACGATGGCAGTTTTATTATGAGTTTATGAGTTTTGATGTACCGAAGGAGTTCGGAGTCCCAGATGAGACGTAAAGAGACGTAAAGATCGATATATTGGGCGACTATATTCGGAGTTTGGAAAGGTTCGAGTGATTCGTATATTTTGAAAGTGCCGGGAGTTCACGGGAATCGAGGAAGAAGCAATGGGCCTCATGGGCCAAGTGGTGGAAGAGAGGAGGTAGGCAGCGCTGGCCCCCTAGCCCAAACCGAATTGGACTAGGGGCTGGCCCCCTTCCTTCTTCTCCTCCTCTCCTTCCTTCTCCTTCTCCCTTCCTTCCCTTCTCCTAGTAGGACTTGGAAGGGGAATCCTACTGAGTAGGATTCTCCCCTTGGGCGCCTCCTCCTCTTGGCGGCCCCTCCCCTTGGTCCTTTATATCTGGCGGGGCACCCCATGACACACAAGTTGATCTCGGATCGTTCCTTAGCCATATCGGTGCCCCCTCCACCATATTCCACCTCGGTCATATCGTCGCAGAGTTTAGGCGAAGCCTGCGTCGATAGAACATCATCATCGTCACTGCGCCGTCGTCTTGTGGAACTCATCTCCGGAGCTTTCTTTGGATCGGAGGCGGAGATCGTCATCGAGCTGAGCGTGTGCTGAACTTCGGAGGCCCGTATGTTCGGTGCTTGGATCGGTCGGATCGTGAGCGTCGACTACATCAACAGCGTTGTGCTAACGCTTCGCTTACGGTCTCACGAGTGCGTGGGCGAACACTCTCCCTCTCGTTGTTATGCCATCACCATGATCTTGCGTGTGCGTAGGAATTTTTTTGAAATTACTACGTCTCCCAACAGTTGGCTCCCACATGTTCCACGATGATCTCATCGGATGAACCACGAAATCAAGGATTCCAGCAATCCCGTATACAATTCCCTTTGTCAATCGGTACGTTACTTGCCCAAGATTCGATCATCGGTATCCCAATACCTCATTCAATCTCGTTACCGGCAAGTCTCTATACTCGTTCCGTAATGCATGATCCCGTGACTAACTACTTAGTCACATTGAGCTCATTATGATGATGCATTACCGAGTGGGCCCTGAGATACCTCTCCGTCTGCGGGTGACAAATCGATCCTCGATTCGTGCCAACCCAACAGACACTTTCAGAGATACCTGTAGTGCACCTTTATAGCCACCCAGTTACGCTGTGACGTTTGGTACACCCAAAGCACTCCTGTGGTATCCGGGAGTTACACAACCTCATGGTCTAAGGAAATGATACTTGACATTAGAAAAGTTCTAGCAAACGAACTACACGATCTTGTGCTATGCTTAGGATTGGGTCATGTCCATCACATCATTCTCCTAATGATGTGATCCCGTTATCAATGACATCCAATGTCCATAGTCAGCAAACAATGACCATCTGTTGATCAATGAGCTAGTCAACTAGAGGCTCACTAGGGACATGGTGTGGTCTATGTATTCACACATGTATTATGGTTTCCAATCAATACAATTATAGCATGAACAATAGACAATTATCATGAACAAGGAAATATAATAATAACTATTTTATTATTGCCTCTAGGGCATATTTCCAACACTGTGGATCTTCTTGCCCCCACCCCAACTAGGTCAACGCGTGGGGGCTTCCCATTTCTTCTTCCCCGATCAAGTCTGACGACACCCCCAGTGCGACACCCGCCCCTCGGCTCACCTCCTCATCGCCTGGTTGCAGCACCGCCGCGTGCGTCACCACTTTTGTGCCTCTTGATGCCGCAACCGTTAGCATTGAACCACGCCTGCTTTTGCGAAGCTCCAGTTTCTATCGTTCCATCTCTCCATCGGCGGGTTCCAGCAGGTAGCCCTCGTGGTTGTAGCATTCACGATGTTGCCTCCTCTGGTTTTGCCGCCATCACGCCACCGTGTTCATAAAAAAACTCGGCAGGAAACAATGTTTATCGGTGGTAGCAAAAAACATAAGCAGTCACAGCAGAAAATGACAATGGTTCGAGCAAAAAATGCATCGCCCCTGACGGTCGCAACAAAAGAACCTCATTGAATCCAGCAAAAGAATTGTCGACTTTAGCAAAACGGAAGGCCGGTGCCAGCAAAACGACCCGTATCATCGTCTAGTTACTGTGTTGTGTGTGTGAATGCAGCTTTTTTGTCGGCCGGTTCCAACAGAAACAACTATTGGTTGCAACATCGGAGGCCACTGTGTCCACCCGACTACAGTAGCTAGTTGTAGCTTTATGCCCAGACAGTGACAGCAAAAAACTTACCGGTTGTAGCACCGGGGGCGTTGTCTTCATCACCCAGAAGTGCTACTCGCCCATGGCCTCCTCTGCCACTAGTTGTAGCACCGCCCCCACTGCGCTGCCTCGCCATATCTGTGGGAGAGGAAGGAGCCATGCAAATACCACAATGTTTGGGAGGCAGGAGCTGCACGAGCACTGCATTGGGAAGCCGCTCGCCAGAAAAGATTGTCGTGCGTGGGTTGACCATGGTCGGGGTTCAGAGGTGGAGGGAAGAGAGAGACGGGTGCTACGTCTTGAGCTTGCATTGGTTTTCCTTCAAGAGGAAAGGGTGATGCAAAAATAGTAGCGTAAGTATTTCCCTCAGTTTTTGAGAACCAAGGTATCAATCCAGTAGGAGGCTCCTCAAAAGTCCCACACACCTACACAAACAAACAAAGAACTCGCAACCAATGCAATAAAGTGGTTGTCAATCCCTTCACGGCCAGTTGTGAAAGTGAGATCTGATAGAGATAGTATAATAAGATAAATATATTTTTCGTATTTTATAATATAGATGCAAAAAGTAAAGATGCAAAATAAAAGTAGATTGGAAGCAAATATGATAAGAGATAGACCCGGGAGCCATAGGTTTCACTAGTGGCTTCTCTCAAGATAGCATAAGTATTACGGTGGGTGAACAAATTACTGTCGAGCAATTGATAGAAAAGCAAATAATTATGAGATTATCTAGGCATGATCATGTATATAGGCATCACATCCGCAACAAGTAGGCCGACTCACTGCTTTGCATCTACTACTATTACTCCACACATCGACCGACTCTGCTTTGCATCTAGAGTATTAAGTTCACAAAGAACAGAGTAGCATTAAGCAAGATGACATGATGTAGAGGATAAACTCAAGCAATATGATATAAACCCCATCTTGTTAACCTCAATGGCAACAATACAATATGTGCCTTGCAACCCTTTACATCCTTTGGGTAAGGACACGCAAGATTGAACCCAAAGCTAAGAACTTCTCCCATGGAAAGAAAGATCAATCTAGTAGGCCAAACCAAACTGATAATTCAAAGAGACTTGCAAAGATAACTCAATCATACATAAAAGAATTCAGAGAATATTCAAATATTATTCATAGATAAACTTGATCATAAACCCACAATTCATCGAATCTCGACAAACACACCGCAAAAAGAGTTTACATCAAATAGATCTCCACAAGAGAGGGGGAGAACATTGTATTGAGATCCAAAAAGAGAGAACAAGCCATCTAGCTAATAACTATGGACCCGTAGGTCCGTGGTAAACTACTCACAACTCATCGGATGGGCTATGGTGTTGATGTAGAAGCCCTCCATGGTCGATTCCCCCTTCGGCAGAGTGCCGGTGAAGGCTCCAAGATGAGATCTCGCGGATACAGAAGGTCACGGTGGTGGAAATTGTGTTTCGTTGGCTCCCTGGATGTTTTCGGGGTACATAGGCTTATATAGGAGGAAGAAATGCGTCGGTGGGCCTTGAGGGCCCACGAGACAGAGCGCGCCCTATAGGGGGGCTCATACGTCTCCGTCGTATCTATAATTTTGATTGTTCCATGCCAATATTATTCAACTTTTATATACTTTTGGCAACTTTTATACTATTTTTGGGACTAACATATTGATCCGATTGCCGATGCAGTTCCTATTTGTTGCATGTTTTTTGTTTCGCAGAAACCCAATATCAAACGGAGTCCAAACGGTATAAAAATGGACGGAGAATTCTTTTGGAATATTTATGATTTTTGGGATGTAAAATCAACGCGAAACGGTGTCCGGGGTGGCCACGAGACAGGGCGCCCTCCCCTGGCGCGGCCTGGGCTCTCGTGGGCCACCCGTAAAGCGATTGGCGCTCTTCTTTTAGTGCAACAAAGCTAATTTTATCACGAAAGATCTGGCGAAAGATTCACCCCAATCAGATTACGGATCTCGGATATTTAAGAAAGCGGTGAAGGGTAGAATCGAGAACGCGAAGCAGAGATAGATCCAATCTCGGAGGGCTCTCGCCCTCCCAAGCCATAGGAGCCAAGGACCAGAGGAAACCCTTCTCCCATCTAGGGAGGTCAAGGAAGAAGAAGAAGAAGGGGCCCTCTCCCCTTGCTTCGGTGGCGCGGAATCTTTTAGGGTGCCATCATCATCACGCGATCTTCACCAAAGAACTTCACGCCTTCATCACCAACTCTTCCTCCTCTATGCAGCGGTGTAACCTTTCTCTTACCGCTGTAATCTCTACTTCAACATGGTGCTCAACGCTATATATTATTTCCCAATGATGTATGGCTATCTTATGATGTTTGAGTAGATCTGTTTTGTCCTATGGGTTAATTGATGATTGTGATTGGTTTGAGTTGCATGTTTTATTATTGGTGTTGTCTGTGGTGCTCTCCGTGTCGCTGGCGTGAGGATTCCGCTGTACGGTTTGCAATCGTTCATGATTAAGCTTATAGTGGGTTGCGTGGTGGTGAAACACAAACCGAGTAAGGGGATTGTTGCGTATGGGATAAAAGGGGGCTTGATGCTTTAATGCTATGGTTGGGTTTTACCTTAATGAATCTTTAGTAGTTGCAGATGCTTGCTAGAGTTCCAATCATAAGTGCATATGATCCAAGTAGAGAAAGTATGTTAGCTTATGCCTCTCCCTCAAATAAAATTGCAATAGTGATTACTGGTCTAGTTATCGATTGCCTTGGACAAATAACTTTCTCATTACAAAAATATCTCTACTAATATTTACTTTCTTGCATCGTTATCTAAACAGCCCCTAGTTTATGTTTACGTGCTCTTTATTATCTTGCAAACCTATCCAACAACACCTACAAAGTACTTCTAGTTTCATACTTGTTCTAGGTAAAGCGAACATCAAGCGTGCGTAGAGTTGTATCGGTGGTCGATAGAACTTGAGAGAATATTTATTCTACCATTAGCTCCTCGTTGGGTTCGACACTCTTACTTATCGAAAACTGTTGCGATCCCCTACACTTGTGGGTTATCAAGACCTTTGTCTGGCGCCGTTGCCGGGGAGTCATAGCATGGGGTGAATATTCTCGTGTGTGCTTGTTTGCTTTATCACTAAGTGATTTTTATTTGCTGTTCCAAGTTGTTCTCTATCTTTAGTTATGGATATGGAACACAAAAAACCAAAAAAATTAGATGTACTTGCTACTCATGTAGATGGGGTAACTCCTAAAACCCTCAATTCTCATTATGTGAAGGATATTAAGTACTACTTTGATAATCCTGAGAAAACCCATTCAACTTTATAATGGGAGACATGTTGGATCAACGTGAATACTTTAGGGATTATCGCTCCACACAAAAAGGGAAACTATTATGGGATCAAATTCAACTGTTGCGTTGGTATGCTTGGGCTCTATGCTTGAGATATGATATCACTTGTTGCTCTAGGATGAAGGCTCCACACCTTCCCTTTTCATGCAAATTTAATGATAATGAAACCTTAGCTTCTTATGCTAATGGTATATATGATTACTATGATGTGGAACAAATAGAAGAATTTGTTGCTTTTAAGGCTGCTTATAAAATTGAATCTTTGTTTGAAAAGTATGAAGCTTTAGATGATGATGTTTATAGGCCTGAAAATCTTGCTATACTTAGATATTGCTATGCAAATTATGAATACAATTACTATATTAATGCATTTATGAAGAAATTCTCCGTTGTCCAAGAAGAGACTAATATTTTGCAGGAAGCTATGGAAGAAGAAATTGATGAAACAGTGAGCTCATTGGATGAAAAAGATGATGAGGAGAGCGAAGAACAAAAGGAGGAAGAGCGGATTAGCTACCCGTTCCCACCTTCTAATGAGAGTAACCCTCCAACTCATACATCGTTTAATTCCCCTTCGTGCTTACCGAAGGATGATTGCTATGATCCCTTGAATTTGTCTGAAATATCCCTCTTGGATGATGCTTGCTATACTTGTGGCCAAGATGCCTATATGAATTATGCTTATGGATATGAACTTGCTATAGTTCCTTATGTTAAACATGAAATTGTTGCTATTGCACCCACGCATGATAGTCCTATTATCTTTTTGAATTCTCCAAACTACACTATATCGGAGAAGTTTGTGCTTATTAAGGATTATATTGATGGGTTGCCTTTTACCATTGAACATGATTATTTTGATGAATATAATATGCATGTGCTTGCTGCTCCTACTTGCAGTTATTATGAGAGAGGAACTATTTCTCCACCTCTCTATGTTTCCCATACTATGAAATTGCAAGAAACTGCTTATACTATGCATTGGCATTTACTATGTGTGCATGAATTGTTCTCTTATGACATGCGATGCATAGGAAGAGAGTTAGAATTCGTTGTTGCTTGATATATGTTACTTTGTGCTCACTACTAAATTACAAATCATTGTTAATTAAAATTGGCTTTGATATACCTTGGGATCCGGGTGGATTCATTACTTGAGCACTAAATGCCTAGCTTAATGGCTTTAAAGAAAGCGCTGCCAGGGAGACAACCCGGAAGTTTTAGAGAGTCATTTATTTCTGTTTAGTGCTTTCATATAGTTTAAAAACAAAAAAATAAAGAGGGGAACCTAAAAACCTTTCAAAAAGGAAAGTGAAAGTGAGAGAGACAAGCATTGTTGAAGTGGGAGCTAGCCTTGAACTTTGTTCATGTTCACAGAAACTTTGTGAATCTTGATTACATAAACTTTTCAACAAAAATAATTATCCCCTTGTACAATTCCATTGTATTATAAAAATAATGTGCCAAGTTTTGCCTTTAGGATGTTTACAATGCTTGTTGGTTTGTACGGTGCAGGACAGAAACTTTGGCTGTAGTGCGCAATTTTACATTTTGAACTGGAATGTCAATTGGTTCTGATTTATTTTGCACTGTCTTGCTATACAACTTTTTTATTTTTCCTAATTTTGGTAGAATATTTGGGGTACCAGAAGTATGGTGGTTGTTCAGATTGCTACAGACTCTTCAGTTTTTGACAGATTCTGTTTTTGATGCATAGTTTGCTTGTTTTGATGAATCTATCAATTTATATTAGTGGATTAAGCCATGGAAAAGATATATTACAGTAGACACAATGCAAAAACAAAATATGAATTGGTTTGCTACAGTACTTAGAGTGGTGATTTGCTTTATTATACTAACGGATCTTACCGAGTTTTCTGTTGAAGTTTTGTGTGGATGGAGTGTCTAAACGAGGAGGTCTCGATATGAGGAAAAGGAAGAGAGGCAAGAGCTCAAGCTTGGGGATGCCCGAGGAACCCCAAGTAAATATTCAAGGAGACTCAAGCGTCTAAGCTTGGGATGCCCCGGAAGGCATCCCCTCTTTCTTCAACAAGTATCGGTATGTTTTCGAATTCGTTTCGTTCATGCATTATGTGCAAGTGTTAGAGCGTCTTTTGCATTTAGTTTTCATTTTTCTTTTATGCACCATGCTGGTATGAGATATTCCTTGGTTGATTTACAGAATTCTCATTGCACTTCACTTAAATCTTTTGAGTATGGCTTTATATAATGCTTCATGTGCTTCACTTATATCATTTGAAGTTTGGATTGCCTGTTTCTCTTCACATAGAAAACCGCCATTTGTAGAATGCTCTTTTGCTTCACTTATAATTGTTAGAGCGTGGGCATATCTTTTGTAGAAAGAATTAAACTCTCTTGCTTCACTTATATCTATTTAGAGAGATGACAGGAATTGGTCATTCACATGGTTAGTCATAAAATCCTACATAAACTTGTAGATCGCTGAATATGATATGTTTGATTCCTTGCAATAGTTTTGCGATATAAAGGTGGTGATATTAGAGTCATGCTAGTGGGTGGTTGTGGATTGTAGATACACTTGTGTTGAGGTTTGTGATTCCCGTAGCATGCACGTTGTTAGGGAACGTAGTAATTTCAAAAATTTCCTACGCACACGCAAGATCATGGTGATGAATAGCGAGAGGGAGAGTGTTGTCCACGTACCCTCGTGAGACCGAAGCGGAGCGATCTGGCGTAGAGGAAGTAGTCGACGTTCTCCTCGCGATCCGACCGATCCGGGCCGTTACTCGGCGCCCGAGTTCTTGACACACGTACAGCTCGATGGCGTCCCTCGTACTCCGATCCAGCCGAGTGTCGAGGAGAGTTTCGTCGACCTGACGGCGTGGTAGCGATCTTGATGTTTCACGTGCGAGGCTTCGCCTAAGCTTGCATGACAGTATAACCGAGGTGGAATATGGTGGAGGGGGCGCGACACGGCTAAGGAGCGATCCGTAGATCTAACTTGTGTGTCTTGGGGTGCCTCTACCTCGGTATATAAAGGAGCCAAGGGGAGGCGGCGGCCAGAGAGAGAGAGGCGGGAGAGTCCTACTCCTTAGGGAGTAGGACTCCCTCAATCCTATTCAATTAGGATTCCCTGAGGAGAAAAGAGGAGGAGGGGCGGCCACCTCTCCTAGTCCTAATAGGACTAGGGGAAGGGGGGGCGCAGCCCATCTAGGGCAGCCCTTCTCTTTCCACTAAGGCCCACTATGGCCCATATAGCTCCGGGGGTTCGGTAACCCTCCGGTACCCGATAAAATCCCGATTTCACGGAACACTTCCGATATCCAAATATAGGCTTCCAATATATCAATCTTTACGTCTCGACCATTTGAGACTCCTCGTTATGTCCGTGATCACATCAGGGACTCGAACTTCTTGGTACATCAAAATACATAAACTCATAATAAGCATCGCCGAAACCTTAAGCGTGCGGACCCTACGGTTCGAGAACAATGTAGACATGACCTAGAACTATTCACGGTCAATAACCAACAGCGGGACCTGGATGCCCATATTGGTTCATACATATTCTCGAAGATCTTTATCGGTCGGACCGCATAACAACATCGTTGTTCCTTTGTCATCGGTATGTTACTTGCAGAGATTCGATCGTCGGTATCCAATACCTAGTTCAATCTCGTTACGGCAAGTCTCTTTACTCGATTCGTAATACATCATCTCACAGCTAACTCATTAGTTGTAATGCTTGCAAGGCTTAAGTGATGTGTATTACCGAGAGGGCCCAGAGATACCTCTCCAGAGCAATCGGAGTGACAAAACCTAATCTCGAAATCGCCAACCCAACATACGCCTTTGGAGACACTGTAGTACTCCTTTATAATCACCCGATTCGTTGTGACGTTTGGTAGCACCAAAGTGTTCCTCCGTAAGCAGGAGTTGCATAATCTCATAGTTACGGGAACATGTATATGTCATGGATAGAAGCGGTAGCAACATACTAAGCGATGGTGTGCTAAGCTAAGGGAATGGGTCATGTCAATCAGATCATTCTACTAATGATGTGACCTTGTTAATCAAATAACAACTCCTTGTTCATGGTTAGGAAACATAACCATCTTTGATTAACAAGCTAGTCAAATAGAGGCATACTAGTGACACTCTGTTTGTTTATATATTCACACATGTATTATGTTTCCGGTTAATACAATTCTAGCATGAATAATAAACATTTATCATGATATGAGGAAATATATAATAACTTTATTATTGCCTCTAGGGCATATTTCCTTCAGTCTCCCACTTGCACTAGAGTCAATAATCTAGATCACATCACCATGTGATTAACATCGATAGTTCACATCATCATGTGATTAACACCCATAGTTCACATCGCCATGTGACCTACACCCAAAGGGTTTACTAGATTCAGTAATCTAGTTCACATTGCTATGTGATTAACACCCAAAGAGTACTAAGGTGTGATCATGTTTTGCTTGTGAGAGAGTCTTAGTCAGCGGGTCTTTCACATTCAGATCCGTTATGTATTTTGCAATTTTCTATGTCTACAATGCTCTTGCGAAGCTACTCTAGCTAATTGCTCCCACTTTCAATATGTATCTAGATCGAGACTTAGAGTCATCGGATCGGTGTCAAAACTTACATCGGCGTAACCCTTTTACGGCGAACCTTTTATCACTTCCATAATCGAGAAACATATCCTTATTCCACTAAGGATAATTTTGACCGCTGTCGATGATCTACTCCTAGATCACTATTGTACTCCTTGCCAAAATCGGTGCAGGGTATACAATAGATTTGGTACACTGACATGGCATACTTTATAGAACCTATGGCCAAGGCATAGGGAATGACTTTCATTCTCTTTCTATCTTCTGCCGAGGTCGGGTTTTGAGTCTTACTCAATTTCACACCTTGTAACACATGCAAGAACTCTTTCTTTGACTGTTCCATTTTGAACTACTTCAAAATTTTGTCAAGGTATGTACTCATTGAAAAAACTTATCAAGCATCTTGATCTATCTCTATAGATCTTGATGCTCAATATATAACAGCTTCACGAGGTCTTTCTTTGAAAAACTTCTTTCAAACACTCCTTTATGCTTTGCGAGAATAATTCTACATTATTTCCGATCTACAATATGTCATTTACATATACTTATCGAAATGTTGTAGTGCTCCCACTCACTTTCTAGTAAATACGAGGCTTCACCATAAGTGCATACAAAACTATATGCTTTGATCAGCTCATCAAAGCGTATATTCCAACTCGAGATGCTTGCACCAGTCCATAGATGGATCATTTGGAGCTTGCACACTTTGTTAGCTCCTTTGGATCGAAAAAACCTTACGGTTGCATCATATACAACTCTTCCTCCAGAAAACCATTCAGGAATGCAGTTTTTACATCCATTTGCCAAATTTCATAAATTGTGGCAATTGCTAACATGATTCGGACAGACTTAAGCATTGCTACAGTTGAGAAAATCTCATTGTAGTCAACATCTTGAACTTTGTCGAAAACCTTTTTTGCAACAAGTCGAGCTTTGTAGATAGCAACACTACTATCAACGTCCGTCTTCCTCTTGAAGATCCATTTATTTTCTATGGCTTGCCGATCATCGGGCAACGCCACCAAAGTCCACACTTTGTTCTCATACATGGATCTCATCTCAGATTTCATGGCCTCAAGCCATTTCGCGGAATCTGGGCTCGCCATCGCTTCTTCATAGTTCGTAGGTTCATCATGATCTAGTTACATGACTTCGAGCAGGATTACCGTACCACTCGGTGTGGATCTCACTCTGGTTTACCTACGAGATTCGGTAGTAACTTGATCTGAAGTTACATGATCATCATCATTAGCTTCCTCACTAATTGGTGCGATAGTCACGAGGGCAGATTTACGTGATGAACTACTTTCAATAAGGGAGAAGGTACAATTACCTCATCAAGTTCTACTTTCCTCCCTCACTTCTTTGAGAGAAACTCCTTCTCTAGAAAGGATCCATTCATTAACGAATGTTTTGCCTTGGATCTGTGATAGAAGGTGTTCCCAACAATTTCCTTTGGGTATTCTTTATCATGATATGAGGAAATATATAATAACTTTATTATTGCCTCTAGGGCATATTTCCTTCATCTCCCACTTGCACTAGAGTCAATAATCTAGATCACATCACCATGTGATTAACATCGATAGTTCACATCATCATGTGATTAACACCCATAGTTCACATCGCCATGTGACCTACACCCAAAGGGTTTACTAGATTCAGTAATCTAGTTCACATTGCTATGTGATTAACACCCAAAGAGTACTAAGGTGTGATCATGTTTTGCTTGTGAGAGAGTCTTAGTCAACGGGTCTTTCACATTCAGATCCGTTATGTATTTTGCAATTTTTCTATGTCTACAATGCTCTGCACGAAGCTACTCTAGCTAATTGCTCCCACTTTCAATATGTATCTAGATCGAGACTTAGAGTCATCGGATCGTGTCAAAACTTACATCGACGTAACCCTTTACGATTTAACCTTTTGTCACTTCCATAATCGAGAAACATATCCTTATTCCACTAAGGATAATTTTGACCGCTGTCCCGATGATCTACTCCTAGATCACTATTGTACTCCTTGCCAAAATCGGTCAGGGGTATACAATAGATTTGGTACACAGACATGGCATACTTTATAGAACCTATGGCCAAGGCATAGGGAATGACTTTCATTCTCTTTCTATCTTCTGCCGAGGTCGGGTTTTGAGTCTTACTCAATTTCACACCTTGTAACACATGCAAGAACTCTTTCTTTGACTGCTCCATTTTGAACTACTTCAAAATTTTGTCAAGGTATGTACTCATTGAAAAAACTTATCAAGCATCTTGATCTATCTCTATAGATCTTGATGCTCAATATGTAAGCAGCTTCACCGAGGTCTTTCTTTGAAAAACTTCTTTCAAACACTCCTTTATGCTTTGCGAATAATTCTACATTATTTCCGATCTACAATATGTCATTTACATATACTTATCGAAATGTTGTAGTGCTCCCACTCACTTTCTAGTAAATACAGGCTTCACCATAAGTGCATATAAAACTATATGCTTTGATCAGCTCATCAAAGCGTATATTCCAACTCCGAGATGCTTGCACCAGTCCATAGATGGATCATTTGGAGCTTGCACACTTTGTTAGCTCCTTTGGATCGAAAAACCTTCTGGTTGCATCATATACAACTCTTCCTCCGAAAACCATTCAGAATGCAGTTTTACATCCATTTGCCAAATTTCATAAATTGTGGCAATTGCTAACATGATTCGGACAGACTTAAGCATTGCTACAGCTTGAGAAAATCTCATTGTAGTCAACATCTTGAACTTTGTCGAAAACCTTTTTTGCAACAAGTCGAGCTTTGTAGATAGCAACACTACTATCAACGTCCGTCTTCCTCTTGAAGATCCATTTATTTTCTATGGCTTGCCGATCATCGGGCAACGCCACCAAAGTCCACACTTTGTTCTCATACATGGATCTCATCTCAGATTTCATGGCCTCAAGCCATTTCGCGGAATCTGGGCTCGCCATCGCTTCTTCATAGTTCGTAGGTTCATCATGATCTAGTTACATGACTTCCAGAACAGGATTACCGTACCACTCTGGTGTGGATCTCACTCTGGTTTACCTACGAGATTCGGTAGTAACTTGATCTGAAGTTACATGATCATCATCATTAGCTTCCTCACTAATTGGTGCGAGAGTCACAGAACAGATTTACGTGATGAACTACTTTCAATAAGGGAGAAGGTACAATTACCTCATCAAGTTCTACTTTCCTCCCACTCACTTCTTTCGAGAGAAACTCCTTCTCTAGAAAGGATCCATTCATTAGCAACGAATGTTTTGCCTTCGGATCTGTGATAGAAGGTGTTCCCAACAATTTCCTTTGGGTATTCTATGAAGACGCACTTCTCGATTTGGGTTTGAGCTTATCAGATGAAACTTTTTCACATAAGCATCACAGCCCCAAACTTTAAGAAACGACAACTTTGGTTTCTTGCTAAACCACAGATTCATATAGTGTCGCCTCAACGGATTTAGATGGTGCCCTATTTAACGTGAATGCAGCTGTCTCTAATGCATGATCCCAAAACGATATTGGTAAATCGGTAAGAAACATCATAGATTGTACTATATCCAATAAAGTACGGTTATGACGTTCGGACACACCATTATGATGTGGTGTTCCAGGTGGCATGAATTTGTGAAACTATTCCACATTGTTTTAATTGAAGACCAAACTTGTAACTCAAATATTTGTCTCCGCGATCAGATCATAGAAACCTTATTTTCTTGTCACGATGATTTTTCCACTTCACTCTGAAATTCTTTGAACCTTTCAACTATTTCAGACTTATGTTTCATCAAGTAGATATACCCATATCTGCTCAAATCATCTGTGAAGGTCGAAAATAACGATACCCGCCATGAGCCTTAACACTCATTGGATCGCATACATCAAGATGTATTATTTCCAATAAGTCGGTTGCTCGCTCCATTGTTCGGAGAACGGAGTCTTAGTCATCTTGCCCATGAGGCATGGTTCGCAAGCATCAAGTGATTCATAATCAAGTGATTCCAAAATCCCATCAAGATGGAGTTTCTTCATGCGCTTTACACCAATATGACCTAAACGGCAGTGCCACAAATAAGTTGCACTATCATTATTAACTTTGCATCTTTCGGTTTCAACATTATTAATATGTGTATCACTACGATCGAGATCCAATGAACCATTTTCATTGGGTGTGTAACCATATAAGGTTTTATTCATGTAAGTAACAACAGTTTATTCTCTTACTTAAATGAATAACCCTATTGCAATAAACATGATCAAATCATATTCATGCTCAACGCAAACACCAAATAACATTTATTTAGGTGCAACACTAATCCCGAAAATATAGGGAGTGTGCGATGATGATCATATCAATCTTGAAACTACTTTCAACACACATCGTCACTTCACCCTTAACTAGTTTACGCTTATTTCGCAACTCCCGCTTGAGTTACTACTCTTAGTAACGAACCAGTACCAAATACCGAGGGGTTGCTATAAACACTAGTAAAGTACACATCAATAACATGTATATCAAATATACCTTTGTTTCCTTTGCCATCCTTCTTATCCGCCAAATACTTGGGGTAGTTACGCTTCAAAGGACCAGTCCCTTTGCAAGAGAAGCACTTAGTCTCGTGCTTAGGTCCGGACTTGGGCTTCTTCACTTGAGCAAACAACTTGCTTGCCGTTCTTCTTGAAGTTCCCTTCTATCCCTTTGCCCTTTTCTTGAAACTAGTGGTCTTGTTAATCATCAACACTTGATGTTCTTTCTTGAATTCTACCTTCATCGATTTCATCATCATGAAAAACTCGAATCATTTTCATCATCCCTTGCATACTATAGTTCATCACGAAGTTCTACTAACTTGGTGATGGTGACTAGAGAATTTCATCAATCGATATCTTATACGGAAGATTAACTCCCACTTGATTCAAGCGATTGAAGTACCTGCACAATCTGAGCACATGCTCACTAGTTGAGCGATTCTCCTCCATCTTTTAGCTATAGAACTTGTTGAAGATTTCATATCTCTCAACTCGGTATTTGCTTGAAATATTAACTTCAATTCTCGAACATCTTATATGGTCCATGATGTTCAAAACATCTTTGAAGTCCCGATTCTAAGCCATAAAGCATGGTGCACAAAACTATCAAGTAGTCATCATCTTGAGCTAGCCAAACATTCATAACGCTCAGATCCGCTCCTGCAATAGGTCATCACCTAGCGGTGCATTAAAGACATAATTCTTACAGGCAAAGAATGAGGATAAACCTCGATCACGGATCAAATCCGCATCATTGCTACTAACATTTTTCAACACAATTTTCTAGGAACATATCAAAATAAACATATGAAAGCAACAACGCAAGCTATTGATCTTACAACATAATTTGCAAAATACTACCAGGACTAAGTTCATGATAAATTTAAGTTCAATTAATCATATTACTTAAGAACTCCCACTTAGACAGACATCTCTCTAGTCATCTAAGTGATCACGCGATCCAAATCAACTAAACCATAACCGATCATCACGTGAGATGGAGTAGTTTTCAATGGTGAACATCTTATGTTGATCATATCTACTATATGATTCACGCCGACCTTTCGGTCTCCGTGTTCCGAGGCCATATCTCGCATATGCTAGGCTCGTCAAGTTTAACCCGAGTATTCTCGTGTGCAAAACTGGCTTGCACCCGTTGTAGATGGACGAGAGCTTATCACACCCGATCATCACGTGGTGTCCAGGCACGACGAACTTTGGCAACGGTGCATACTCGGGAGAACACTTCTTGATAATTTAGTGAGAGATCATCTTATAATGCTACCGTCAATCAAAGCAAGATAAGATGCATAAAAGGATAAACATCACATGCAAATCAATATAAGTGATATGATATGGTCATCATCATCTTGTGCTTCACGATCCCCATCTTGCAGCACCACCATGATCACCATCGCCACCGCGCGACACCTTGATCTCCATCGTAGCATCGTTGTCGTCTCGCCAAACTTATGCTTCTCGACTATCGCTACCGCTTAGTGATAAAGTAAAGCATTACAGTAGCGATTGCATTGCATACAATAAAGCGACAACCATATGGCTCCAGCCGTTGTCGATAACTTCGTTACAAAACATGATCATCTCATACAATAAAATATAGCATCACGTCTTGACCATATCACATCACAACATGCCCTGCAAAAACAAGTTAGACGTCCTCTACTTTGTTGTTGCAAATTTTACGTGGCTGCTACGGGCTTAAGCAAGAACCAGTCTCACCTACGCATCAAAACCACAACGATACTTCATCAAATAGACTCCGCTTTAACCTTCTCAAGGACCGGCGAGCTACACTCGATTCAACTAAAGTGAGAGAGACAGCACCCACCAGTCACCTTTAAGCAACGAGTGCTCGTGGCGGTGAAACCAGTCTCGCGAAGCGCACGCTGTAATGTCGGTGCGGGCCGCTTCATCTCACAATACCGCTGAACCAAAGTATGACATGCTGGTAGGTAGTATGACTTGTATCGCCCACAACTCACTTGTGTTCTACTCGTGCAAAACATCAAACCATAAAAACCTAGGCTCGGATGCCACCGTTAGGGAACGTAGTAATTTCAAAAATTTCCACGCACACGCAAGATCATGGTGATGAATAGCAACGAGAGGGAGAGTGTTGTCCACGCACCCTCGTGAGACCCGGCGAAGCGATCACAACGTAGAGGAAGTAGTCGACGTTCTCCTCGCGATCCGACCGATCCCGCGCCGTTACTCGGCGCCCCGAGTTCTTGACACACGACAGCTCGATGACGCCCTCGTACTCGATCCAGCCGAGTGTCGAGGAGAGTTTCGTCAAGACGACGGCGTGGTGACGATCTTGATGTTTCACGGCGCGCAGGCTTCGCCTAAGCTTCGCATGACAGTATAACCGAGGTGGAATATGGTGGAGGGGGCACCGCACACGGCTAAGGAACGATCCGTAGATCTAACTTGTGTGTCTTGGGGTGCCTCTACCTCAAGATATAAAGGAGCCAAGGGGGGGGGCGCCGCCAGAGAGAGAGAGGCGCAGGAGGAGTCCTACTCCTTCCGGAGTAGGACTCCTCCAATCCTATTCCAATTAGGATTCCCGGAGGGGAAAAGAGGAGGAGGGGCGGCCACCTCTCCTAGTCCTAATAGGACTAGGGGAGGGGGAGGCGCAGCCCATCTAGGGCAGCCCTTCTCTTTTCCACTAAGGCCCACTATGGCCCATATAGCTCCGGGGGTTCGGAACCCTCCAGAACTAAGAAAATCCGATTTCACCGGAACACTTCCGATATCCAAATATAGGCTTCCAATATATCAATCTTTACGTCTCGACCATTTCGAGACTCCTCGTTATGTCCGTGATCACATCCGGGACTCAACTTCTTGGTACATCAAAATACATAAACTCATAATAACCGCCATCGAAACCTTAAGCGTGCGGACCCTACGGTTCGAGAACAATGTAGACATGACCTAGAACTATTCACGGTCAATAACCAACAGCGGGACCTGGATGCCCATATTGGTTCATACATATTCTACGAAGATCTTTATCGGTCGGACCGCATAACAACATCGTTGTTCCTTTGTCATCGGTATGTTACTTGCCCGAGATTCGATCGTCGGTATCCAATACCTAGTTCAATCTCGTTACCGCAAGTCTCTTTACTCGCTCAGTAATACATCATCTCACAGCTAACTCATTAGTTGTAATGCTTGCAAGGCTTAAGTGATGTGTATTACCGAGAGGGCCCAGAGATACCTCTCCGACAATCGGAGTGACAAAACCTAATCTCGAAATACGCCAACCCAACATCGCCTTTGGAGACACACTGTAGTACTCCTTTATAATCACCCGATTACGTTGTGACGTTTGGTAGCACCAAAGTGTTCCTCCGTAAACGGAGTTGCATAATCTCATAGTTACAGGAACATGTATATGTCATGGATAGAAGCAGAGCAACATACTAAACGATCGTGTGCTAAGCTAAGGGAATGGGTCATGTCAATCAGATCATTCTACTAATGATGTGACCTTGTTAATCAAATAACAACTCCTTGTTCATGGTTAGGAAACATAACCATCTTTGATTAACAAGCTAGTCAAGTAGAGGCATACTAGTGACACTCTGTTTGTTTATATATTCACACATGTATTATGTTTCCGGTTAATACAATTCTAGCATGAATAATAAACATTTATCATGATATGAGGAAATATATAATAACTTTATTATTGCCTCTAGGGCATATTTCCTTCACACGTATGGTGAACCGCTTTGTGATGAAGTTGGTGCACAATTTTATTTATTGATTGTCTTCCTTATGAGTGGCGGTCGGGGACGAGCGATGGTCTTTTCCTACCAATCTATCCCCCTAGGAGCATGCGCATAGTGCTTTGTTTTCAATGGCTTGTAGATTTTGCAATAAGTATATGAGTTCTTTATGACTAATGTTGAGTCCATGGATTATACGCACTCTCACTCTTCCATCATTGCTAGCCTCTGCATTGCCCTTTCTCACCTTGAGAGTTGGTGCAAACTTCGCCGGTGCATCCAAACCCTGTGATACGATACGCTCTATCACACATAAACCTCCTTATATCTTCCTCAAAACAACCACCATACCTACCTATCATGGCATTTCCATAGCCATTCCGAGATATATTGTCATGCAACTGTCATCATCATCATATACATGACTTGAGCTTTTCATTGTCATATTGCTTTGCATGATCGTAAGATAGCTAGCATGATGTTTTCATGGCTTGTCCATTTTTTGATGTCATTGCTATGCTAGATCATTGCACATCCCGTTACACCACCGGAGGCATTCATATAGAGTCATATCTTTGTTCTAGATATTGAGTTGTAAGTAAAAAAAGTGTGATGATCATCATTATTAGAGCATTGCCCCAGTGAGGAAAGGATGATGGAGACTATGATTCCCCCACAAGTCGGGATGAGACTCCAGACTTTATGAAAAATAAAAGAGGCCAAAGCAACCCACCAAAAAGGAAGAAAAAATAAAAAAAGGAAAAAGGAAAAAGAAAAAAATGAGAGAAAAAGAGAGAAGGGGCAATGTTACTATCCTTTTACTACACTTGTGCTTCAGAGTAGCACCATGTTCTTCATAGAGAGAGTCTCCTATGCTTTCACTTTCACTTACTAGTGGGAATTTTCATTATAGAACTTGGCTTGCATATTCCGATGATGGGCTTCCTCAAATGCCCGAGGTCTTCATGAGCAAGCAAGTTGGATGCACACCCACTTAGTTTTCAGTTTGAGCTTTCATATACTTATAGCTCTAGTGCATCCGTTGCATGGCAATCCCTACTCGCTCACATTGATATCTATTGATGGGCATCCCCATAGCCCGTTGATACGCCTAGTCAATGTGAGACTTTCTCCTTTTTTGTTCTCCACATAACCCCCACCATCATATTCTATTCCACCAATAGTGCTATATCCATGGCTCACGCTCATGTATTGCGTGAAAGTTGAAAAAGTTTGAGATTACTAAAGTACGAAACAATTGTTTGGCTTGTCATCGGGGTTGTGCATGATTAAATACTTTGTGTGATGAAGATAGAGCAACAGCTAGACTATATGATTTTGTAGGGATAACTTTCTTTGGCCATGTTGTTTTGAAAAGACATGATTGCTTTATTGGTACACTCAAAGTATTATTGTTTTTATGTCAAATGATAGACTATTGCTTTGGATCACTCGTGTCTTAATATTCATGCCATGATTAGACATATGATCAAGATTATGCTAGGTAGCATTCCACATCAAAAATTATATTTTTTATCATTTACCTACTCGAGGACGAGCAGGAATTAAGCTTGGGGATGTTGATACGTCTCCGTCGTATCTATAATTTTTGATTGTTCCATGCCAATATTATTCAACTTTTATATACTTTTGGCAACTTTTTATACTATTTTTTTGGGGCTAACATATTGATCCAAAGGCTCAAATGCAGTTCTGTTTGTTGCATGTTTTTTTGTTTCGCAGAAACCCAATATCAAACGGAGTCCAAACGGGATAAAAATGGACGAAGATTTTTTTGGAATATTTATGATTTTTTGGAAGTAAAATCAACGTGAAACGGTGTCCGGGGTGGCCACGAGACAAGGGGGGCGCGCCCTCCCCCCCAGGCGCGGCCTGGGCTCTCGTGGGCCACCCGTAAGGCGGTTGACGCTCTTCTTTTGGTGCAAGAAAGCTAATTTTATGAGAAAGATCTGGGCGAAAGATTCTCCCCAATCGGAGTTACGGATCTCCGGTATTTAAGAAACGGTGAAGGGTAGAATCGAGAACGCGTAAACAGAGAGATAGATCCAATCTCGGAGGGCTCTCGCCCCTCCCAAGCCATGGGAGCCAAGGACCAGAGGGGAAACCCTTCTCCCATCAAGGGAGGAGGTCAAGGAAGAAGAAGAAGAAGAAGGGGGGCCCTCTCCCCCTTGCTTCCGGTAGCGCCGGAACGCTGCCGGGTGCCATCATCATCACCACGATCTTCACCAACAACTTCACCGCCTTCATCACCAACTCTTCCTCCCTGTATGCAGCGGTGTAACCTCTCTCTTACCCGCTGAAATCTCTACTTAAACATGGTGCTCAATGCTATATATTATTTCCCAATGATGTATGGCTATCTTATGATGTTTGAGTAGATCTGTTTTGTCCTATGGGTTAATTGATGATCGTGATTGGTTTGAGTTGCATGTTTTATTATTGGTGCTGTCCTATGGTTCTCTCCGTGTCGCGCAAGCGTGAGGAATTCCCGCTGTAGGGTTTGCAATACGTTCATGATTCGCTTATAGTGGGTTGCGTGAGTGATTGAAACACAAAGCCGAGTAAGGGGAATATTGCGTATGGGATAAAAGGGGACTTGATGCTTTAATGCTATGGTTGGGTTTTACCTTAATGAATCTTTAGTAGTTGCGGATGCTTGCTAGAGTTCCAATCATAAGTGCATATGATCCAAGTAGAGAAAGTATGTTAGCTTATGCCTCTCCCTCAAATAAAATTGCAATAGTGATTACCGATCTAGTTATCGATTGCCTTGGAAAAATAACTTTCTCGTTACAAAAAGCTCTCTACTAATATTTACTTTCTTGCATCGTTATCTAAACAACCCCTAGTTTATGTTTACGTGCTCTTTATTATCTTGCAAACCTATCCAACAACACCTACAAAGTACTTCTAGTTTCATACTTGTTCTAGGTAAAGCGAACGTCAAGTGTGCGTAGAGTTGTATCGGTGGTCGATAGAACTTGAGGGAATATTTATTCTACCTTTAGCTCCTCGTTGGGTTCGACACTCTTACTTATCGAAAACTGTTGCGATCCCCTACACTTGTGGGTTATCAAGGGCGCCCTCCTATCTCGTGGAGGCCTCGACTGCTTCTTGACTTGCACTCCAAGTCCTCTGGATCACGTTCGTTCCAAAAATCACGCTTCCGAAGGTTTCATTCCGTTTGGACTCCATTTGATATTCCTTTTCTTCGAAATACTGAAATAGGCAAAAAACAGCAATAAGGGCTGGGCCTCTGGTTAGTAGGTTAGTCCCAAAAATGATATAAATGTGTAAAATAAAGCCCATAAACATCCAAAAGGGGTAATATAATAGCATGGAACAATCAAAAATTATAGATATGTTGGAGACGTATCAAGCATCCGCAAGCTTAATTCTCGCTCGTCCTCGAGTAGGTAAATGATAAAAAGAGAATTTTTGATGTGGAATACTAACTAGCATAATTCTCAATGTAATTTTCTTTATTGTGGCATGAATGTTCAGATCCAAATGATTCAAAATAAAATTTCATATTGATAAAAGAAATAGTAACACTTCAAGCATACTAATCAAAGTAATCATGTCTTCTCAAAATAACATGGCAAAAGAAATTTCATCCCTACAAAATCATATAGTTAGGCTATGCTTCATTTTCGTCACACAAAGATGTTCCCAACTTCTATACCCCCGATGACAAGCCAAGAAATTGTTTCATACTTAAATAATCTCAAACTTTTTCAACCTTCACACAATACATGAGCGTGAGCCATGGATATAACACTATGGGTGGAATAGAATATGATGATGGGGATTGTGTGGAGAAGACAAAAAAGGAGGCAGTCTCACATTGACGAGGATAATCAACAGGCTATGGAGATGCCCATCAATTGATGTCAACATGAGGAGTAGGGATTGCCATGCAACGGATACACTAGAGCTATAAATGAATGCTCAACAAAAGAAAACTAGTGGGTGTGCATCCAACTTGCTTGCTCACGAAGACCTAGGGCATTTGAGGAAGCCCATCGTAGGAATATACAAGCCAAGTTCTATAATGAAAAATTCCCACTAGTATGAAAAAGAATACTTATGAGACTCACTATATGAAAAACATGGTGCTACTTTGAAGCACAATATATGAGACTCACTACATGAAGAACAAGGTGCTACTTTGAAGCACAAGTGTGGAAAAAGAGATAGTAGCATTGCCCTTTTTATTTTTTTTTATTTTTTTGGGCCTTTCTTTTTTTTGGCCTTTCCTCTTTTTTTCTTTTTTTTCTTTTTTTTCTTTGGGCAATGCTCTAATAATGATGATCATCACACTTTCATTGATTACAATGTATGAATTACAACTCGAAACTAGAACAAGATATGACTCTATATGAATGCCTCCGGCGGTGTACCGGGATGAGCAATGATCTAGCGTAGCAATGACATCAAAAAACGGACAAGCCATGAAAACATCATGCTAGCTATCTTACGATCATGCAAAGCAATATGACAATGAAAAGCTCAAGTCATGTATATGATGATGATGAAAGTTGCATGGCAATATATCTCGGAATGGCTATGGAAATGCCATGATAGGTAGGTATGGTGGCTGTTTTGAGGAAGATATAAGGAGGTTTATGTGTGATAGAGCGTATTGTATCACGGGTTTGGATGCACCGCGAAGTTTGCACCAACTCGAAGGTGAGAAAGGGCAATGCACTGCATCAAGAGGCTAGCAATGGTGGAAAGGTAAAAGTGCGTATAATCCATGGACTCAACATTAGTCAAAAAAACTCATATACTTATTTCAAAAATTTAGAAGTCATCAAAAATCAAGTACTACACGCATGCTCCTAGGGGGATAGATTGGTAGGAAAAGACCATCGCTCGTCCCCGACCGCCACTCATAAGGATGCACAAGCCAGGTACACTTCATGTTTCAAATTTGTTACACAACTTTAACCATATGTGCATGCTACAGGACTTGCTAACTTCAACACAAGTATTCTTTAAATTCATAATCACCCAACTAGCATGACTTTAATATCACCACCTCCCTATCTCAAAACAATTATCAAGTATCAAATTGATCATAGCATCCAATTCACTTCCTATGATAGTTTTTATTATACCCAACTTGGATGCCTACCATTCTAGGACCAATTTTATAACCATAGAAAATACCATGCTGTTCTAAAAACTCTCAAAATAATATAAGTGAAGCATGAAAAACTAGCAATTTCTTCAAAAACAAGTCACCGCCGTGCTCTAAAAGATATAAGTGAAGCACTAGAGCAAAAACTATCAAGCTCAAAAGATATAAGTGAAGCACATAGAGTATTCTAGCAAATTCTAATCAAATAGGCTTCTCCCAAAAGGTGTGTACATCAAGGATGATTGTGGTAAACTAAAAGGCAAAGACTAATATAATACACGACGCTCCAAGCAAAACACATATCATGTGGCGAATAAAAAGATAGCTCCAAGTAAAGTTACCAACGAACAAAGACGAAAGAGGGGATGCCTTCCCAGGGCATCCCGAAGCTTAGGCTTTTGGCTATCCTTGAATATCTTGGGGTGCCTTGGGCATCCCCAAGCTTAGGCTCTTGCCACTCCTTATTCCATAGTCCATAAAAGCTTTACCCGAAACTTGAAAACTTCACAACACAAAACTCAACAGGAAATCTTATAAGCTCCGTTAGTGAAAGAAAACAAAACCACCACATAAGGTACTGTAATGAACTCATTCTTTATTTATTTTGGTGTTAAACCTACTGTAATACAACTTCTCTATTGTTTATAAACTAATTTGCTAGCCATAGATGCATCGAAATAAGCAAACAACACACGAAAAACGGAATCTGTCAAAAACAGAACAGTCAGTAGCAATCTGTAACTAACGCAAACTTCTGGAACTCCAAAAATCCTACCAAAATAGAAAGTCCTGGA
Organism: Aegilops speltoides; assembly: GCA_021437245.1. NCBI lineage: Eukaryota > Viridiplantae > Streptophyta > Magnoliopsida > Poales > Poaceae > Aegilops > Aegilops speltoides. The sequence continues at coordinate 369,608,543 of CM038142.1, forward strand.
AAATTTGTTTATTGATCATAAGAAAAAATAATCAACGCAAAATCACGTTTCTGTGATTTAACAAAACTAAATTTGTGTGTGTAAAGTTTCTGTTTTTCAGCAGAATCAAATCAACTATCATCATAGGTTATCCTATAGGTTCTACTTGGCACAAACACTAATTAAAAGATAAAAAACATCTAAATAGAGGGTAGATGCAAGATTTATTACTAAACAGAAACAAAAACAAAAAAAATAAAGAAAATTGGGTTGCCTCCCAACTAGCGCTAACGTTTAACGCCCCTAGCTAGGCATAAAAGCGAAGATAGATCTAACGAGTGCCATCTTTGGCACTAAATTCATAAGTAGCATGCATGATAGATTCATAAGGTAATTTGACTTTCCTTCTTGGAAAGTGCCCCATGCCTTTCTTTAATGGGAATTGGAATCTAATATACCCTTCCTTCATATCAATAATCGCACCAATCGTTCTAAAAAAAGGTCTATCAAGAATAATAGGGCAAGAAAGATTCAATCTATATCAAGAACGATAAAATCTACGGGCACCAAATTTCTATTTGCAACAATGAGAACATCGTTGATCCTTCCCATTGGCTTTTTAATGGTGGAATCCGCAAGGTGCAAATTTAAAGAGCAATCATCAAGATCATGGAAACCTAAAATATCACATAAAGTTTTTGGAATCATGGAAACACTAGCACCTAAATCACACAAAGCAAAACACTCATGATCTTTAATTTTAGGATGTCGATAACTGCCACACGTGTGGCAGGAAAGGAGACGCATCACACGTCTCTAATGCAAATAGATTGCCACGTCATCGCATGCATGCATGTGAGAATATTTTCGGATTTTCAGTTTTTAAAATGTTTTATCTCTTAAATGAAAAATCCGATTGAAGATCCGTTTTCACCATTAAATCCCTCGCGACGAGATATTCAAAACTAGATCTCATATCGATATATTTCGGCGATTTTTTTAAAGTTGCCATGTCTATTGCACATGAATTGCCATGATATTTACACTGAATTTGCCATGATATGTTTCAACTATTTTCTTTTATATTTAAAAGTTATTTTAACATATTATAAAATGGAGAATTAAGAAACTAGACTTGCCATGCATCATAAACTAAAATTGCCATGATTAATTGCCATGGTTCAATAAAAAATATATTTTCATGGTCAAAGTACTAGAATTGCCATCATCAAAAAACTAAAATTGCCATGATCTACAAACTAAAATTGCCACATGACAACTTTAGTTTAAGCACTATGGCAACTATAGTGTAAACATCATGGCAACTTCTGGGCGAAAAAAATTCGTTGAAACATATCAACATGGGGTCTAGTTTTGAAGATCTCGTCGAGACGAATTTAATGGTGAAAACAAATTTTTAGTTCGCTTTTTTTATTTAGGAGATAAAACATTTTTAAGCCGAAAACCAAAAAGATTTATGCTGATGTCATCTATTCATACGTGGCAAAATGAGTGGTGATGGAGGCGTGTGGGCGATCTGCAAACGCCCACACGTGTGGGCGTTAGTTTTTCTGTAATTTTAATCTTTATAGTAGGTTCCCACTCATCATTAAGTTTTCTAGGTATAGAAACTTCCAAATTAAGTTTTTCATCATAAGATTGCATCAAGGCATCAACAATATGTTTGGTAAAAGCTTTATTTTGACTATAAGCATGAGAAGAATTAACAACGGATTGCAACAAGGAAATACAACCTTCTAAAGAACAATTATCATAATCAAATTCCTTGAAATCCGAGATAGTGGGTTCAATGCTATTTAAAGTTGTGACCTCTCCAATCCCACTTTTACCAAATTTAGCATCAAGATCTAAAAACAACGAATTCTTGGGATGCCTTCTAGGTAAAGTTAACTCATCATCAGTCCCATAATTATCAAGATTCATATTGCAAAACATAGATCTAATAGGAGACGCATCAATAACTTTAAGATCCTCATCATTATTTTCATCTAACTTTTCTGGTTTGGCGGCCATCTTATTGACTAAGGTGGCTTGCTTATCAGAAATTTTGCTATAGCATTTTCAAGCCGGGTAATTTGAGCATTTACACCATAAAATTCTTTATTCATATCATCAAGCTCTTTGTTCATAAAACCCAAAAAACCTTTTTGTTCCTTAAGATCCTTTCTAAAGAAATTATTATGCTCAAATTGTAAATTCATAAAGCTTCTAATATTTGATTCAATCTCTTCCAACCTTCTAAGAAGGTGGTTAGAACCCTTAGGCAAAGCCATAAGGACAAACGGGCACACAAGCAAGCAGAAAAAGGCAAGCAAAAAGAGTGGAGGAAATTGGGAAAGAGAGGGCGAATAAAACGGCAAGGGTGAAGTGGGGGAGAGGAAAACGACATGCAAATGGCAAATAATGTAAATGCGAGGGAGATGGATTTGTAATGGGTACTTGGTATGACTTGACTTGAGCGAAGACCTCCCCGGCAACGGCGCCAGAAATCCTTCTTCCTACGTATTGAGCTTGCGTTGGTTTTCCTTAAAGAGGAAAGGGTGATGCAGCGATAGTAGCGTAAGTATTTCCCTCAGTTTTTGAGAATCAAGGTATCAATCCAGTAGGAGGCTCCTCAAAAGTCCCATGCACCTACACAAACAAACAAAGAACTCGCAACCAACGCAATAAAGGGGTTGTCAATCCCTTCACGACCACTTGCGAAAGTGAGATCTGATAGAGATAGTATAATAAGATAAATATATTTTTGGTATTTTATAATATAGATGCAAAAAGTAAAGATGCAAATAAAAGTAGATTGGAAGCAAATATGATAAGAGATAGACCCGGGGGCCATAGGTTTCACTAGTGGCTTCTCTCAAGATAGCACAAGTATTACGGTGGGTGAACAAATTCTTGTCGAGCAATTGATAGAAAAGCTTAATAATTATGAGATTATCTAGGCATGATCATGTATATAGGCATCACGTCCGCAACAAGTAGACCGACTCCTGCCTGCATCTACTACTATTACTCCACACATCGACCGAATCCTGCCTGCATCTAGAGTACTAAGTTCACAAAGAACAAAGTAACACATTAAGCAAGATGACATGATGTAGAGGGATAAACTCAAGCAATATGATATAAACCCCATCTTGTTATCCTCGATGGCAACAATACAATATGTGCCTTGCAACCCTTTCTGTCACTGGGTAAGGACACCGCAAGATTGAACCCAAAGCTAAGTACTTCTCCCATGGCAAGAAAGATCAATCAAGTAGGCCAAACCAAACTGATAATTCAAAGAGACTTGCAAAGATAACTCAATCATACATAAAAGAATTCAGAGAAGATTCAAATATTATTCATAGATAAACTTGATCATAAACCCACAATTCATCAGATCTCGACAAACACACCGCAAAAAGAGTTTACATCAAATAGATCTCCACAAGAGAGGGGGAGAACATTGTATTGAGATCCAAAAAGAGAGAAGAAGCCATCTAGCTAATAACTATGGACCCGTAGGTCTGTGGTAAACTACTCACAACTCATCGGAGGGGCTATGGTGTTGATGTAGAAGCCTTCCATGGTCGATTCCCCCTCAGGCAGAGTGTCGGCGAAGGCTCCAAGATGAGATCTCGCGGATACAGAAGGTTACGGTGGTGCAAATTGTGTTTCGTTGTCTCCCTGGATGTTTTCGGGGTATGTAGGCTTATATAGGAGGAAGAAGTACGTCGGTGGACGCCTGAGGGGCCCACGAGACAAGGGGGCGCGCCCTATAGGAGGGCGCCCTCCTATCTCGTGGAGGCCTCGGCTGCTTCTTGACTTGTACTCCAAGTCCCCTGGATCACGTTCGTTCCAAAAATCACGCTCCCAAAGGTTTCGTTCCATTTGGACTCCGTTTGATATTCCTTTTTTCGAAATACTGAAATAGGCAAAAAAACAACAATACGGGTTGGGCCTCCGGTTAGTAGGTTAGTCCCAAAAATGATATAAATGTGTAAAATAAAGCCCATAAACATCCAAAAGGGGTAATATAATAGCATGGAACAATCAAAAATTATAGATACGTTGGAGACGTATCAACGGGTGACCAAATGCGTGGTTGCGCTGCATCGAGGAGGGATAAGGCCAAGGATAGAAGAGAGAAAGCGGTGTGCGTGGTGCCCAGAGCTACGTGGCTCGCGTGCACGAGGCACAAGCGCGTTGGCAAGCAAGGGAATCGGCCGAATATTAGTTAAGAGCCGAGATTCGAAGAGCTCTTCTACACAGATGACAATCTTGTGCCTGACGCCTACATGATACTACGTGGCAGCACCAACGGCGTTTAGATAAAATAAATAAATAAATTCAAAGCTGATGCTAGCGCAGTTGGGAAGGAAAAATCGTCGTAGATGGTGTCGTCCATGAAGCAATTTTGAGATTCAAATGCAGTCTAGATGGTTTCAGTACTCGAAATTACTTCACACCCCTCCCACCCAACGCTGTCATGTATCATCAGATTTGCTTCCCACGAGCAGGTCGTACGTCCAGTAACCTAGCCTTTTTTCCACGAAACCTAAAACCTCCCTGGCGGCGGCGACTAGGGTTCGGGGGAAACACCAACGCCCGTCGACTCCGATAGGCGGGGCGCCTCGTTCTCCTGGTAGGATGGCAACATCCGATCATGGCAAGGCTGCAGCGGGGAGTGCCGACTCCCCGAGCAAGGTTCGGGCTCGCCTGGAAGAGGCCCTTAGAAAGCTGGACATCACAGATGAGGAAGCTACTCCGCTGATCATCATCGATCACGAGGAGGATGCGCCGGCGAAGTGGTTAATAGCGGGGAAAGTTCCGCACCGCAACTTACTTCACATCCAGACCATCTGCAATGCATTGCGGCCGGCGTGGGGGAATCCCCGAGGTCTTGAGTTTCGATCTATGGGGGAAAACATGTTTGTGGCCGAGTTTGAATCGAAGCGTGATCGCGACCGGATCTGGGAAGGATCACCATGGCATATCAGCAAAAACACAGTTATACTAGCTGAATTCGAGGATTATACGCGGCTTGACGAGGTTTGTTTTGACCGGCTCCAACTGCGGGCTAGGGTTTTGAACTTACCCTATAATCTTTGCAATGATCCATGGGGTAAGCTAATCGCTGCACAAGTTGACAAACATGCCTCCTGTGTTCAGTTTGACCACATTGGTGGGTTTCTGCGGGCGAGAGTTTCAATTGATGTTAATAAGCCTCTCAGGAGGTGGATTATCATTGATTCGGCCAAGAGAAAAACACAAGATCCTTATGACATCCAGTATGAGGACGTGCCTCACTTTTGCTTTTCTTGTGGCCGGTTAGAGCACTCAGATCCTTATTGCCCAACACCAGGGAATCGAGATGCAAAGGGTGATCTACCCTTTGGCCCAAAGCTGAGGGCAACTGATGAAAGGAAGAAGCCTGCGTCCGGCGAATATGCAAGCAAGGATCAATCCACGGGACAAGGCAGCTATAGGGAGTCGAAGAACTCCAGTAATGTTCCAGGCGGTGCTGCTGAGGTGAACTCTCCTATGAAGAGAAAGCAACAGAATAAAAGAAAGGACGTGCCTAAGCATGTTTACCGTCGAGTTGAGACAAACCGTCTCATGTTGACTGCTGGTGAAACACATGAGGATCCGGAGCATACAGGCACTCTGGAGCCACAAGAGGGCGATGAGCAAGGGATAGATTATGAACTTGAGCGCATACCAAAGAAGAAAAAACCCACACCGGATAATTCGGCAGGAGCTGCATGTCAGCCCTGCCTGTCCCAATGAACTACATGAGCTGGAACTATCGAGGGCTTGGGAACCCATCGACAGTTCGTGAGCTTCGCACAATTGTGAAGCAAGAAGGCCCCTCCCTTCTGTTCTTAATGGAGACCAAAATTCAATGGAAAAAAGTTGAGAACTTGCAATGTTTGCTGGGTTTTGCGGGCTGTTTTGCCGTGAACAGCAACGTATTGAGTGGTGGCATTGGTTTGTTCTGGGATGACACGGTTGAAGTGGAGCTCAAGAACTATAGTCAGGCGCACATTGATGTGGAAGTCAAGAGTAAGGACCAGCCCCAACCTTGGCGTTTCACAGGTTTCTATGGAGAACCAAGAACTGAAAGAAGATATCAAAGTTGGAATTTTTTGCGTACCATGTATGGCGTGCAGCACAACAGTTGGCTTTGTATGGGTGATTTCAACGAGACTTTGCACTCGGAGGAACACTTCAGCTTACACGCAAGACCAGAGTGGCAGATGCGTGCATTCCGGGAGGTAGTGGATTTTTGCTCTCTCCAGGATCTTGGATGGAGAGGGGTACCCTTCACGTGGGATAATAAGCAACAGGGTAACTCGAATGTCAAAGCTAGACTAGATCGTGCCTTTGCAAACACATCTTTTCTTACCCTGTTCGAGTTTAGCACTGTAAAACACATCAGCTCAACGGCATCAGACCATTGTTATATTCTAGCTGAGCTGAGGAGAGAGCGGGCGTCTGGCGGCAGTCGAGGCCCACGGCCGTTCCGTTACGAAAATGTATGGCAGTCGCATAGCGACTACGACGCCCTTGTAAAGGACTCATGGCAGGTTGGAGCTGGTCAGCAAGGTTTGGAAGGCATAGTGCAAGCACTAGAGTCTGTTCAAAGTACTCTCGGGTCCTGGGGTGACCGCGAGTTTGGCAATATCTCAAAAAAAGTAAGGAAGTTGCAGAAACAACTTGAGCACCTCCGGGCAGCCTCGATCTGCCGGGGCCCAAACCCAGAAGAACTTGCAGTTTGCTCCAAACTGCAAGAAATCTTACGCGAGGAAGAAGTGTGGTTGAAGCAGCATTCCAGAGTTCAGTGGCTGTGCAAAGGAGATTGCAACACAAAGTACTATCAGGCCCAAGAAAAGCAGCGCGCTCGATGCAATCGCATCGTGTCTCTTGAGAGAGCGGACGGCTCAATCTGTAACGAACCAGCGGATATTGAAGCAGAAGTAATGGGGTTCTATCAAAACCTCTACCAATTTCAAGGATACAATGATATGACTGGACTCTTACAGCATGTTCCTGTTCGCGTCACCAAAGCCATGAATGAAACCTTGGAGAAGGAGTTCACGGCCGAGGAGGTGCGGACGTCCTTATTCCAAATGGCATCCTCCAAAGCTCCCGGAGCTGATGGATTTACATCAGGATTCTTCCAATGTCACTGGGATGTTCTCGGTGCCGATGTTACCAAGGTTGTCTTGGATTTTCTAAATGGTGGCGAGCTGCTAGTGGGTCTCAATGACACTGTTATCACTTTAATCCCAAAAATTCGCCACCCCCAAAAGATCACACAATTTCGCCCAATATCTCTTTGCCCTGTCCTTTACAAGATTGCAGTTAAGGCGTGCACCAACAGGCTCCGTGGCTTGATGGATGAGATCATTGGCGAGGAGCAAAGTGCTTTTGTACCGGGACGCTTGATCACCGATAACATTCTCGTAGCGTATGAAAGCATCCATGCAATGAAGAAAAAGAAGAGATGCAAGCAGGCCTTTTGTGCCGTTATGTAACGCCCTTGATGCGGCTATATCTCCCACGTGTCGAAGCACGACTTAGAGGCATAACCGCATTGAAAGCATTGTCGCAAGTGAGGCAATCTTCACACAACCCAAGTAATACATAAGGGGAAAGAGATACATAGTTGGCTTACAATCGCCACTTCACACAATTACATGAATAAAGCATTACATCATCCAGATACAATCAAGGTCCGACTACGGAACCATAATAAAAGAAGAACCCCAAATGCGACAAAGGACCCTGATCGACCCCAACTGGGCTCCACTACTGATCAACTAGAACGAAACAACACAAATGGCAAGATCTTCAAAGAGCTCCTCCTTGAGCTTGGATGTGTCACCGCTTTCGGTAACATAGGCACCGCAAACTGGTTTTGAAGTATCCGGTGAGCCACGAGGACTCAAACAATCCCATTACCATGGGTATCAAGACTAGCAAAGCTTAATGGGAAAGGAAGGGGTAAACTGGTGAGGTTGCAGCAGCGACTAAGCATGATATGGTGGCTAACATACGCAAATGAGTGCGAGAAGAGAAACAAGCGGAACGGTCATGAAGCTAGCAATGATCAAGAGGTGATCCTGAACACCTACTTACGTCAAACATAACACAGAAACCGTGTTCACTTCCCGGACTCCGCCGAGAAGAGACCATCACGGCTACACACTCGGTTGATGCGGTTTAATTCGGATCAAGTGTCAAGTTGTCTACAACCGGACATTAACAAATTCCCATCCGCCACATAACCATGGGCACGGCTCTCGAAAGTTTAAACCCTGCAGGGTGTCCCAACTTAACCCATGACAGCTCTCGCGATCATCGAAGGAATAGACCTTCACACGAGACTCTCCGATCGACTCGGAATCCGGTACATCAAGACATTTCGACAATGGTAAAACAAGACCAGCAAAGCCTCCCGTGTGCCGACATCCCGATAGTAGCAGCGTATCTCGTCTCGAGCCACAACCGGATGAGCAGTCCGTACAACTAAAACCAGACCTCAAGTTTCCTTGAGGTGGCGCTGCAAAGCGCTCTAGTTTGGACCAACACTTAGACAAGCATTGGCCCGGGGGGGGGGGGCTGTAATAAAGATGACCCTTGGGTTAATTACTCCCAAGGGAAAAGTAGGTGGTGGTGAGGCAAATGGTAAAAGGCAATGTTGGGCCTTGCTGGACAAGTTTTATTCAAAACGAACTGTCAAGGGGGTCCCATAAATCACCCGACCGCGTAAGGGACGCAAAATCCGGGAACATAACACCGGTATGACGGAAACTAGGGCGGCAAAGTGGAACAAAACACTGCATAAGGCCGAGCCTTCCACCCTTTACCAAGTATATAGATGCATTAATAATATAAAAGATATTGTGATATCCCAACAAAACCCCTGTCCACCATGGAGAAATCTTCAACTTCACCGCAACTAGCAACGCTATAAGAAGGGCTGAGCAAAGCGGTAACATAGCCAAACAACGGTTTGCATAGGAATGGTGTCAAAGGTTAGAGGTTCATGGCAAATTGGGATGGCTGGACAAACAGTAATAGGTATCGCAGCATAGCGAAGAACGAGGCAACTAGCATAGCAATGATAGTAGTGAGATCCGTAGTAGCGGTCATCTTGCCGAAATCCGCAAGGAAGAAGAACGAGTCCATGAAGAAGACAAACGGACGTAGTTGAGCGAATCCTCACAACTCCGAACGGAACCGGCTAACGAGAGAAGCAAACCGGAAAGAAGCAAACAACATGGTAAACACACAAGCATAAGCATGGCATGATGCACAACCAGGTATGATGCATGTCGGTTTAAATATGCATGGCATGGCAAAGTGCAAACAAACAACACTACAAATTAAGTGGAGCTCAATATGCAACGAGTTGCATATTGACAAAACACCACATGCAATTATTTAGTTCTCTCTTGTTTAAGCTACCCAACAATATTAAATGTTGTTAAACATGGCAAGGGGTGAAGCATAACAAAACTACCTACCTAGGCAAGTTTAAATGAGGCCGAAACAACGAACAACAAGTCAGGAAAATCCCCATGTGCATATTTTAAGGTTTGGTACTGTTCTGCCCTAAACACAATTTTAGAGTTGTTAAACATGCAAGATGAGTGCACCATGTTAAACTAGGCAAAATTCTACCCCATTTACATATAAAGTTTATTAAAATCGGAGTTACGGTTATTTAGTTATGAATTAAATCATTTTAACATGGCATTTGAGCAAAATAACACAAACAGCATTTTAAACATTTTAAACATGGATGAAAATGGCATATTATGAAACTAGATGAAAAACTAAGCATTTTACATATAAAGTTTGTTTTAATCCGATGCACGGTTGTGGAGTTATTATATGCATGAACATTAGGGGTTAATCTGTAAAACAGTTAAATCACTGGAAAAGGCTAAAATCACAGAACGGAAAAAAACATGCATGGGCCGACTCTAGCTGGCCCGAAACAGAATAGAGGGGCTAGGGGGCTGCTCACCCCGGCCACGCCCGGTTGGAAGGGAGAGGAGGCATTAGTGAAATGGTCGGGCAGTGGGCTGGAGGAGGCCTTTGGGCTGGGTCTGCAGCAGAGCCTCATGTGACTGGAGGAGAGGGACCGAGGCCCACGTGGGGAGGTCGGGCCACGAGGCCAGCGGCGCTGCGGCGTGCCCTCGCGACGACAGAGACGAAGCCGTGGCGGCGCGAAAGGCGGCGACGGCCATGGGGCGAGGGAAGGCCAAGAGGTTCAGGATGGGCGGATCCGCGGATCCGGCGGATCTGGAGCGGCGGATCCGTTCAGCGGCAGCAGGTCGGACGACGACGGGCGGAGCTCCATGGCATGGCGGTGCTTCTGAGAGAGAGAGAGCGAGCGGTGAGAGAGAGGAAAGGAGAGGAAGGGAGGAGAAGAAGGCGCGGCGCTGGCTCAGGCGTGGAGGTCGCGGCGCGGCAAGCGCGGTAATCTCCGGGCGAGGCGGCGGGTCGGCCTCTCAGTGCGGGAGCAGGACGAGCTGGGGCGAGCGGGACTCAGGCTGAGCGAAGCGGGAGAGCACGGCGGCCTTGATTCGGGCCAGCGGGCTGGCTGGCGCGAGAGAGAGAGAGGATCGCGCGCGGGTGAGGTGGCGGCTTCGTTGGATGAGGCGGCTGAAGGTGACGTGGCGCGACGGAGTGGCCGGAGTGAGGTGGCGGCGGGGGTGGACACGTCCGGGTGGGTCGGACGTGTCCGGCGAGCGCGGGGACGAATTTTTAGGGTTTCGGGGAAAACATCCGGGATTTGGAATGGGGGGGTGTATAAATAGGCTGAGAGGGAGCTAGGAGTGTCCAAATGAGGCGGTTTTGCCACGCGATCGTGATCGAACGACCGAGAGCATGGAGGGGAGTTTGGTGGGTTTTGGGCCACTTTGGAAGGGGTGTTGGGCTGCAACAAAAAGGCTTTGCGGTTACCGGTTAACCGTTGGAGTACCAAACGACCTCCAAATGGCACGAAACTTGACAAAGCGGTTCTACGGTGTTATACCAAGGCAGCTTGGCAAACCTCGGCCATTCGAGAAGGTTTAATACCCACACACGACAAGAGAGAAGAAGGGACGCCGGGTGACATAGGGCGCGGATTGCAAAAGCAGACAACGGGAAAATGCTCGGATGCATGAGATGAACACGTATGCAAAAAAAACGAAATGCACATGATGACATGATATGAAATGCATATGATGACATGGCAAATGCAACACGCAAGCAAATGACATGGCAACGACGGCGAATAACTGGCAGACATCTGGCGCATCGGATCCGGGGCGTCACAACACTCCACCACTACGAGAGGATCTCGTCCCGAGATCTAGGATGGCACCGGAGGGAAAACGGAAGAGGAAGAGAAGAGGTAAAACTAAGTTGCTTCTTTGACGAACGTGTGAAACCACGAACCTTGAGAGGTTGAGCAATTTAAAAGAAAGAGTACAACAGAGATGAACGAGATTGCAAACAATCCGTTAGAAAAGATGAACAAGGATTATTACGAGGACTTGAAGGTTGAAAGACATGAATCAAGAGTTTAAAGGACAAGATAGAATTCAAAATCACTTCGGTTAAAACAAGATGAGAGAGGAAGAATGATATAATTTGGGCAGCACTCCGACTATAAATGGAAGGAATTGAACATGAACTTGACAAGATGAGAGGATACATGATGAAATCAACAACACACTGCCTCCAGAACGAAAGAATATAAGATAGACCATTGGAATAAAAGAATGGAGAAGAAACAACATGTACTACCCCAAATGAATTTGAGAGAGCCTCTTTAAAAAGAAGGATAGAACGGAGTTGTTGGAAAATCAACAACGGAAAGCACAAGCTTGTAGTGGGCTTATGGAAAACTTCTCAAAATGATGAGGTGACAACCGGCCACAAATGGAAACAATTGATTGGTTGAGAACACCAAAGAGATGAAAAACTTCTTCACCGAGAGGATAGGAGAAAACTCGGATCATTGATATGCACCACAAATAGCAACATCCCTTAAGGAAAGGCTTTAGGTGAAATATAACCCAAGATAACTCCAATGAAGAAGTTGATTGGTCGAAAAGATCTCTTGAACGAAGAGAAAATGATGGATTTAAAATACCTCATTCTTGACGACATGTGAATCATGAAACATGAAGGAAATTGTCAAGAGTGACATAACACCATCTCAAAAGGTAAGATAGAAGGAATTGCACTTTGGAATGCAAGATGAAGAACACTTGAACTCCTCAGGAAAAACATGTGTTGAGCACCATGTTTATTTTAGAGTATAGCTTGGCGGATCTTAACTTCGAGAGAAATCTTGAAGAACAATTGAAGAATGAAGAGAATCCTTGACGAACCACCATGTAGAGCCTCCATGAAGAACTCCGGTAAACAAAAGGAATGACAAGAAAGAGAAATTGAAAACACAAGGTGAATCCTTGCAATGATTTAGATGGATCTCCGTGATAATTAGAGCTTGGAACTCCGGTAAAATGATAAGAAGAAACAAATGAAACCGAGAATTTGTTCATCATGAACAAACTCCGAAAGAAGGAATTAATCACTTGGATGAAACAAGAACAAGAATTATGTTATGCGTATCCTTCACCAATTAAATTGATGACAACCAACGGATTTGGCATACTACTTATTCTCGTTGAAAGGATTAAAAGAGATATATCAAAACTTGAGAAGGTCTTCAATGAACCACCGGTAGGATTTGGAAACAACGAATGAATTAATATGATAATGAAGGAAGTGAAATCTTGAACGAACCACCGTAAGAATTGAAAATGAAAATAGCAAAGGCACAATTCACCGGGAAGAATTGGAAAACGAATGAAGATACTTGAGGGGATTTAGATACATGAGAACGAAGAGATCATGAACTGATTAGAGGATATTTGAACGAATCACCGGTAAGATTTAGAGAACGAAAGCTACACGCTTAGAATGAAGAATTATGACATGATGGCCTTCGGGAGAAAGAAACGGAAACAACTCATGAAATGCTCCGGATGGTAAGAAAAGAATTCTCACAATCGAAAACAATTATGAGAGGATGGCATCAAGCTAGAACCATGAATCTTGAAGAGAATGGAGCAAGATTAAAGAGAAATCCTTCTTCGGTCTCCAAAAGACGATGGGAAACACCACCAAAATTACTGAGATACTCCGGGAGAATGAAAAACAAAGAGGTTGAGACAACTATGAAAAGAATTTGAAAGATCTTGGAGAAAAGCATTTGACTGATGACAACTCATTCTTACGTCAAACTTGGAGAAGAATTTAGGATAGCTCTGGAAAATACAAGAGTCAGGTAAGATCCTGGGAAAAGACCTGTGGGTTAGGGCCCACTCACAAGAAAACACCGTTGAAAAGATTTAAAGAGATATTGCACCGGTTGAATTAAATGGCTTGAATGAGATACCAATCTCGAAAGAGCTTGAACGAATTCAGAGTGGAAAACACGAATCTTCGAGATATCTTGAGCACTCCGGAATAACAAATAGCGAGAAGTAGAATGATAATGAGGTGGACCGGTATGAGAAAGCATTAGAAACGAGGAAAAGAATATGATCAACACCGAAAGCTTGAGTTAAAACCACCGGAAAAGAATACGATAATGAAGAATGATGAACTTGAAGCTCGTGAGCATCTTCATGGGAAATCACCGGATAAAACATTGATTGCAAAGAATGAAGAGACTTCACATGAATAAATGGATACTTGATTAAGAAATCTGTGTCCTTGAAGAAAAAGGGGTGGGAGGGCGGGAAAACAAAGACAACTTGGGATGGATGAAACAAACACCATTGAGAAAACTTAGATTTGATCTTGCGGATGGGAAAAATGATGGGATCCACTTGAAGAGAAGCACACCGGTTGGAAAAGAATTAACATGACAACCTCAATGATCAAGAAGGATTAGTATTCACATAGCAATATGAGAACACCGTTTAGGAAAGGTATGGATTCAACATTTGACTTCGAAGCAACTCGAATACCACAAATAAAGCAAAACAAAGGATTGGCTTGCAGAATAAGCCGGAACAAACATATGATAGAGATTTCGTCCGAAGTTTTCGTGGTGGGGCCTACGGGCTCAATCGTACAGCACCATCATGTACAAGGCAAGTGCACATGACATCTGAAGCGTCCCAGTCGGCATAGCCAAGGACTCTTTAAGACACAACGAGACCATGTAAAACCAACCGTGAATAGGCGGACCACTAGGCGTCGAACCCCAATTTCATATCATACATCCGTCGGAAAGATATCCTAAGAGCTACTTGAATTCCCACCTATGAAACTCCGAAACTTTCGGTTATGCAATCTGGTGTTGGGGATACAGGAGCAATATATCTCACACAAACTAACAATCCCTACATCCAATTGTATCCATCCGTCAACACATAACCAAGAAATCTTGAAATCGTCTACCTCAACCTTGAAAAGCATCCGTTATACAAGTCATGGCAATACTCCGTACTCACCTCGAGATTGGGTTAGCGGGTTATCTCACCAACAACTGCATAAAAGAGATTTTCGATGTCGGTACTAAACTCGGTATTCCAGAACTGCAACGATAAAATTATGGCGACAACACCTCGGAGCTCAACTCCCGGGACACCGCCACAACCCCTAAATGTCGGGAGGCACCAAGACAATGTTGTCATCATAAAACCATCGGAACGATTCCAAGATACCCGCGTGATCCTAAAAAAATTTTTAGTGAAATTTGAGAAGAGAAGAGTCAAAACTCTACGTCAGGATACCTCACCAGAAGGTCGAAGGGACTGGGGAGTAAAAAGAATTCCTAAACTCTCCGATATATATAATCCTAAATGACTCAAAACATTTTTCTAGACACAACTCGGCCGCTAAAAAACGATCAAGCAATGGGGCTCCTAAGGTCGGGGATGGCTCTGATTACCAACTTGTAACGCCCTCGATGCGGCTATATCTCCCACGTGTCGAAGCACGACTTAGAGGCATAACCGCATTGAAAGCATTGTCGCAAGTGAGGCAATCTTCACACAACCCAAGTAATACATAAGGGGAAAGAGATACATAGTTGGCTTACAATCGCCACTTCACACAATTACATGAATAAAGCATTACATCATCCAGATACAATCAAGGTCCGACTACGGAACCATAATAAAAGAAGAACCCCAAATGCGACAAAGGACCCTGATCGACCCCAACTGGGCTCCACTACTGATCAACTAGAACGAAACAACACAAATGGCGAGATCTTCAAAGAGCTCCTCCTTGAGCTTGGATGTGTCACCTGCTCGGTAACATAGGCACCTGCAAACTGGTTTTGGAAGTATCTGGTGAGCCACGAGGACTCAGCAATCCCATTACCATGGGTATCAAGACTAGCAAAGCTTAATGGGAAAGGAAGGGGTAAAGTGGTGAGGTTGCAGCAGCGACTAAGCATGATATGGTGGCTAACATACGCAAATGAGTGCGAGAAGAGAAACAAGCGGAACGGTCGTGAAGCTAGCAATGATCAAGAGGTGATCCACGAACACCTACTTCGTCAAACATAACACGAAACCGTGTTCACTTCCGGACTCCGCCGAGAAGAGACCATCACGGCTACACACTCGGTTGATGCGTTTTAATTCGGATCAAGTGTCAAGTTGTCTACAACGGACATTAACAAATTCCCATCTGCCACATAACCGCGGGCACGGCTCTCGAAAGT
Source organism: Aegilops speltoides (assembly GCA_021437245.1). Lineage (NCBI taxonomy): Eukaryota > Viridiplantae > Streptophyta > Magnoliopsida > Poales > Poaceae > Aegilops > Aegilops speltoides. The sequence goes on from CM038142.1 coordinate 369,624,294, forward strand.
TTAAACCTGCAGGGTGTCCCAACAACCCATGACAGCTCTCGCGATCATCGAAGGAATAGACCTTCACCCGAGACTCTCCGATCGACTCGGAATCCGGTACATCAAGACATTTCGACAATGGTAAAACAAGACCAGCAAAGCCTCCCGGTGTGCCGACATCCCGATAGTAGCCGCGTATCTCGTCTCGAGCCACAACCGGATGAGCAGATCCGCATAACTAAAACCAGACCTCAAGTTTCCTTGAGGTGGCGCCAAAGCGCTCTAGTTTGGACCAACACTTAGACAAGCATTGGCCGGGGGCTGTAATAAAGATGACCCTTGGGTTAATTACTCCCAAGGGAAAAGTAGGTGGTGGTGAGGCAAATGGTAAAAGGCAATGTTGGGCCTTCTTTGGACAAGTTTTATTCAAAACGAACTGTCAAGGGGTCCCATAAATCACCCGACCAGCGTAAGGGACGCAAAATCCGGGAACATAACACGGTATGACGGAAACTAGGGCGGCAAGAGTGGAACAAAACACGGGCATAAGGCCGAGCCTTCCACCCTTTACCAAGTATATAGATGCATTAATAATATAAAAGATATTGTGATATCCCAACAAAAACCCTGTCCACCATGGAGAAATCTTCAACTTCACCTGCAACTAGCAACGCTATAAGAAGGGCTGAGCAAAGCGGTAACATAGCCAAACAACGGTTTGCATAGGAATGGTGTCAAAGGTTAGAGGTTCATGGCAAATTGGGATGGCTGGACAAATAGGTAATAGGTATCGCAGCATAGCGAAAGAACGAGGCAACTAGCATAGCAATGATAGTAGTGAGATCCAGGGTAGCGGTCATCTTGCCTGAAATCCCGCAAGGAAGAAGAACGAGTCCATGAAGAAGACAAACGGACGTAGTTGAACGAATCCTCACAACTCCGGAACGGAACCGAAGCTAACGAGAGAAGCAAACCGGAAAGAAGCAAACAACATGGTAAACACACAAGCATAAGCATGGCATGATGCACAACCAGGTATGATGCATGTCCGGTTTAAATATGCATGGCATGGCAAAGTGCAAACAAACAACACTACAAATTAAGTGGAGCTCAATATGCAACGAGTTGCATATTGACAAAACACCACATGCAATTATTTAGTTCTCTCTTGTTTAAGCTACCCAACAATATTAAATGTTGTTAAACATGGCAAGGGGTGAAGCATAACAAAACTACCTACCTAGGCAAGTTTAAATGAGGCCGGAAACAACGAACAACAAGTCCGGAAAATCCCCATGTGCATATTTTAAGGTTTGGTACTGTTCTGCCCTAAACACAATTTTAGAGTTGTTAAACATGCAAGATGAGTGCACCATGTTAAACTAGGCAAAATTCTACCCCATTTACATATAAAGTTTATTAAAATCGGAGTTACGGTTATTTAGTTATGAATTAAATCATTTTAACATGGCATTTGAGCAAAATAACACAAACAGCATTTTAAACATTTTAAACATGGATGAAAATGGCATATTATGAAACTAGATGAAAAACTAAGCATTTTACATATAAAGTTTGTTTTAATCCGATGCACGGTTGTGGAGTTATTATATGCATGAACATTAGGGGTTAATCTGTAAAACAGTTAAATCACTGGAAAAGGCTAAAATCACAGAACGGAAAAAAACATGCATGGGCCGACTCTAGCTGGCCCGAAACAGAATAGAGGGGCTAGGGGGCTGCTCACCCCTGGGCCACGGCCCGGGTTGGAAGGAGAGGAGGCAGGCGGCCGGGGCTGGGCTGGGCAGGCGTGGAGGAGGAGGCGGGTGGGCTGGCTTGGGTGCTGTGAGCCTCATGTGACTGGAGGAGAGGGACCGAGGCCCACGTGGGGAGGTCGGGCCACGAGGCCGGCGGGCGCTGCGTCGTCCTCATGACGACGACAGAGACGAAGGCCGGGCCTTGAAAGGCGGCGACACCCGGCGCGGGGCGAGGGAAGGCCAAGAGGTGCAGGATGGGCGGATCCGGCGGATCCGGCCGGATCTGGAGCGGCGGATCCGTTCAGCGGCAGCAGGTCGGACGACGACGGGCGGAGCTCCATGGCAGCAGTGCTTCTGGAGAGAGAGAGCGAAGCTGGTGAGAGAGAGGAAAGGAGAGGAAGGGAGGAGAAGAAGGCGGCGGCGCTGGCTCGGGCGTGGAGGTCGCCATGGCGGGCAAGACGTGTCCTCTGGCGAGGCGGCGGGTCGGGCCTCAGTGCGGAGGCAGGACGAGCGCGGGCGAGCGGGACTCGGGCTGAGCGAAGGGAGAGCACGGGTGGCGCGATTCGGGCCAGCGGGCCCGGCTGCATGCGCGAGGAGAGAGAGGATGCGCGGCGGGCTGAGGTGGCGGCTTCGTTGGATGAGGCGGGCCAAGGTGGCGTGTGAAAGCACATTTGCTCCCTAGGTGGTTTTGGTAATTAATGACAACATACTCGTGGTTGGACTAATGCTTTTAACAAGTATGTTTCAGAAAGTCAACCACTCGGCATGGCAAAAGGACTAGAGAGGTGAACCCCTAAGATGCTAAGGAAAACATTGGCAAAAGCTCAAGACTCCATTTTTGGTTTAGTGATCCAAGATCACATTGAGTCCATAGGAAAGCCAATACTATTAAAAGGGGATGAGATTATGATGATGATCTGGTTGCTCTAAAGTGCTTAGTGATTTATCTCTCAAACAATCAGCAATCTTTCATTCCAACATAAACCCATAAGTAATCTCGGTCCCACCGATTCCAAACTCAGTCACACCGAGATGAACCACCTCAGCCATATAGCCAAAACCCTAGAATCTCGGATTTTCCGATTCCAAACTCGGTCATTCCGAAAATGGTGTTGCCAAGCTTCTGTAACCTTCTGTACTCAAATCGGTGTCACCGAGATGAGAAAGTCGGTCCCACCGAGATTGGCAAACCCTAGACTTTGGAAGAATCGGACTAACCGAGATTGTATTTTCGGTCCCACCGAAAATCCCAACGTTCACAAGATTTGAACTTTCGGTCTCACCGAGTTGCCAACTTCGGTCTGACCGAGATTGGTCAAATGTGTGTAACAGTTGGATTTTGTGTGGAGGCTATAAATACCCTCCACCTCCTCTTCATTCGTGGAGAGAGCCATCGAAAGAACTACCACTCCTACCTTACATTTCGAGAAGAAAACTACCTACCCTTGTGTTGAGATCAAGTTGCTCCACTCCCACCATATGAAACTTGATTTCTAGTCTTTCCAAGTTGCTTTCCACTCAATCCCTTCCTCCACCACAGCCAAATCGGTGAGGAGAGTTGAGTGTTGGGGAGATTATCATTTGAAGCACAAGAGCAAGGAGTTCATCATCACCAACCCCATCTATTACCTTTTGGAGGGTGGTGCCTCCTAGATTGGTTAGGTGTCGCTTGGGAGCCTCCGTCATGATGTGGAGTTGAACCAAGGAGTTTGTAAGGGCAAGGAGATCGCCTACTTCGTGAAGATCTACCCCGAGTAAGGCTAGTCCTCCGTGGGCGTAAGCCATGATGGCATAGACAAGGTTGCTTCTTCGTGGACCCTTCGTGGGTGGAGCCCTCCGTGGACTCATGGCCGTTACCCTCCGTGGGTTGAAGTCTCCATCAACGTGGATTGACGATAGCACCACCTATCGGAACCACGAGAAAAATCTCCGTGTCTCCAATTGCGTTTGCTCTTCACAATCTCTTACTTACTTTTCATGCAATTTACTTTCCGCTGCCCTCTACTCTAGAATTGCATGTTTAGTATGTTGCTCGACTTGTATGCATGATGCTTGACTTGTTCTTCATTGAGAATGTACTATGAACTTATGCTAATCAAAAGGCACAATCTTTTATCTTGTCGGATTGTCTAATCACCCCCCCTCTAGACACTCTTGCCTTCAACGATCCTACAATTGGTATCAGAGCGTTGGTCTCCATTGCTTTGGTTTGCACACCATTGGAGGAAGATGGACGTGTCTACGTTTGGGAGTGTTAGTCATAGAGTGCCTATTCTTGATGGAGTGTCCTATAACTCGTGGAGGATTGAAATGCTTGCTATCTTTAAGATATACAACTTGCGCAAATATGTTGAAACCCCATATGTACCACCATTTGATCCCTTGCACCCTACTGCAGATGAAGAGCTTGATTTGCTTCGTAACCTTAGAACTGTCAATCTTATCATTAGAGGGTTGCCTGATAACTTGCTTGAGCTTGTCACGAACTTTGAGTGCGCCCATGCTATGTGGAAGTTCTTGGAAGAACTTTATCCGGACTACTCGTTGAGAGGTCTTGATGAAATTCTATACAAGACTGTTGAATTTGATATGTTGCGCCCCAAAGATCCTAACTTTGATAAATGCCTCTTTGAGCTGCGTGATCTTATGAAAAAGAAGGGTGATCCCGGTTTTATCAATGTTCGAATAAGAAATGCTCTTGTTTTGCATTCCGATGACTATTATCACGTTGATAAAACTGATGCAAGTCATTGTCAAATTGACCTAGGTATTGATGATGAATTATCTATGGGTCAATATGATGATGAGCATGAGCATGATGACGATTCGGACACCGAGCTAGACAAGATCATGAAGAGTCTCAATCTAATGGCAAATATGAGAGACTACATATCCGGTGGCAAAGAATGGATTCTCGATAGTGGATGCACCGATCACATGACCGGAGATGAAGACATGTTTCGAGAGCTTGCAAAGAACGATGGCCCACGCAAGTATGTGACTTTTGGAGACAACTCCAAGGGTAAGGTACTTGGCCTTGGTAAGGTGGCCATATCTCATGATAGCTCCATTAAAAATGTCATGCTTGTTGAATCACTTGGATACAATTTACTTTCCGTGTCTAGATTAGCTGACTTTGGATACAATGTGCTATTCACCAAAGTAGATTGCCAAGTTTTTCGTAGTGACAATCATAACATGGTCTTTCTTGGCATTCGAGAGGTGACCTATACATTGTCGATTTCACTAAGAAAGCTCAACCTAGAACTTGCTTTATTGCTAAATCTGCAAAAGGTTGGCTTTGGCATAGAAGGCTTGGACATGTTGGTATGCGAAATTTAGATAAGCTAATCAAAGGTGATCACATTCTTGGTGTTAAAGATGTTTTCTTTGACAAAGATAGACTCTGCGATGCATGTCAAGCAGGAAAACAGGTTGGAGGAAGTCATCCGTGAAGAATATCATGACCACAAGGAGACCGCTTGAGCTTCTTCATATGGATCTCTTGGTCCCAATGCTTACAAAAGCCTTGGTGGTAACTCCTTTGGTCTAGTTATTGTTGATGATTTTTCCAGATTCACGTGGGTATTTCTACTTGATGACAAATCGCAGGTTCAGAAAATCTTCAAAACCTTTGCTAGAAAGGCTCGAGAATCAATTTGAGGTGAAGATCAAGAAGGTTCGGAGGACAACGAACGGAGTTCAAGAACGCCCATGTAGACTCCTTTCTCGATGAGGAAGGAATCCTACATGAGTTCTCACTACGCACACACCTCAACAAAACGGAGTTGTTGAGAGGAAGAACCGAACGCTCATTGAGATGGCGAGGACAATGCTTGCGAATACAAGACACCAAAACACTTTTGGGGTGAAGCCGTTGAGACACTTGTCATGCCATCAACAGACTTTATCTTCACAAGCTTCTCGGCAAGACTTCATACGAGCTCCTTACGGGTAACAAACCCCAAGTGGGATATTTTCGTGTCTTTGGTTCAAAATGCTATATTCTTGATAAGCATCGTCGGTCTAAATTTGCTCCTAAAACTCATGAAGGCTTTTCCTCGGTTATGGATCAAACTCTCACACCTACCGTGTCTACAATAATTTCACCGAAAGGTTGAAGAGACGGTAGATGTGAAGTTTGATGAATCTAATGGCTCGCAAGTAGAGCAAATGCCTATTGATGTAGGAGACAAGGACCCATCGAAGCCATTCAAGATCTATCCATTGGAAAGATTCGTCCCATGGAAGTGAAGGAGAGTACCTCATCTACATATGTGGAGCCCCCTACCTCACGGCAAGGTGAACCTCAAGGCAACATGGAGGCTTCCACAAGTGGAAGTCACCAAGATGAGGAAGTGCGACAAGAAGATCCACCACAACCTCCTTCTCCACCACCTCAAGACAACACCAACAACACAGATGAAGAAGAAGATGAGGATGATGAGGAAGCTCAGCCACGGCCACGACAAAAGCTATCCCGAGTTCGAGAAAGAGTCAAGAAGGACCATCCCGTGGAACAAATGATGAATGACATCGACTCCGGGAGAATCACTCGCTCTAAAACTCGTTTAGCTAACTTTTGTGAGCATTACTCATTCATCTCAAGTCTTGAACCTATGAAGGTAGAAGAAGCGCTTGAGGACCCGGATTGGGTGAATGCTATGCATGAAGAGCTGCACAACCGAGAGGAACAACGTTTGGTCATTGGTAGAGAAGCCCAATGATGACCAAAACGTCATTGGAACCAAATGGGTGTTTCGGAACAAGCAAGATGAAGATGGACAAGTCATCCGCAACAAGGCTCGTCTCGTAGCACAAGGTTACACACAAGTCGAAGGTATGGACTATGGTGAGACCTACGCCCCCGTTGCTAGACTTGAGTCCATTCGCATTCTTCTTGCTTATGCCAACCACCATAACATTACTCTCTATCAAATGGACATTAAAAGTGCTTTCCTAAATGGTGAAATTGAGGAGGAAGTATTTGTGAAACAACCTCCCGGATTTGTGAATCCTAAAAAGCCTAATCATGTTTACAAATTGCACAAAGCTCTTTACGGTCTTAAACAAGCCCCTAGAGCTTGGTACAAATGTTTGACTAGCTTTCTTCTTGAAAAAGGATTTGAAATTGGTAAAATTGACTCAACGCTATTCACAAAAAGGGTTGACGGAGAACTATTTGTGTGCCAAATATATGTCGATGATATTATCTTTGGATCAACTAACCCTGATTTCAAGTGAGAAGTTTGGAAGCTTATGTCAGAGAAGTATGAGATGTCCATGATGAGTGAACTCAAGTTCTTCCTTGGGTTGCAAATCAAGCAATCTAAGGAGGGTACTTTTGTCTCACAAACCAAGTACACTAAGGATCTCTTCAAGAAGTTCAACATGCAAGAGAGCAAAGGTATGAGAACCCCCATGCCTACTAATGGACATAATGACTTGACTAAAGATGGAGAACCTGTTGATCAAAAGGTATATCGATCCATGATTGGTTCTCTACTATATCTCTGTGCTTCTCGTCCTGATATAATGCTGAGTGTATGCATGTGTGCTCGATATCAAGCTGCTCCTAAAGAATGTCATCTTAAAGCTGTTAAAAGAATTGTGAGATATTTGATACACACACCTAACTTTGGCATTTGGTATCCTAAGAGGGCCTCTTTCGATCTTGTTGGCTACTCCGACTCGGACTATGCCGAGACAAGATAGATAGAAAGTCAACTTCGGTACATGTCAATTTCTTGGTCGATCCCTTGTGTCTTGGTCATCCAAGAAACAAAACTCGATATCATTATCGACTGCAGAAGCAGAATATATTGCTGCTGGTTCGTGTTGTGCTCAGTTGCTATGGATGAAACAAATGCTTAAGGACTATGGGATACATGCTAAACATGTTCCTTTGCTTTGTGACAACGAGAGTGCAATTAAGATTGGACACAATCCGTGCAACACTCTCGCACAAAACACATTGAAGTTCGTCACCATTTTATTCGTGATCATATTGCTAAGGGTGACATTGATCTTAAGCATGTTCGCACTGACAAACAGCTTGCAGATATCTTCACAAAACCACTTGATGAGAAAGTATTTTGTCGCTTGAGGAGTGAGTTGAACATCATTGATGCTTCAAACTTGGAGTGAAAACTCCATTGATGCATGCAAGGCATGAGCCTAATTGACTAATCCTTGATACCTCTCTTATGATGATGATCATATATCTTGGATACATTTGCCCCCTTGTATTGCATCTAACTCCTTGCAGGTACTTGGATGGTCTACATTCTACAAGATTATCACACTCACTCAAATCATGAGTAATCTTGTCATTAACCAAGTATCTAGCTCCTTGGGATGTTGAGTTCAAGGAACAAAATTCCACATATCCTTTTGACACCATATACTTCTAGTACTTCACTCATGTCATATTGGATATTCTTGAGTATTTCCTTGCTTGCCTAACCCATGTAGGAAGATGAACTACACACTTGAAAATGATGCTCCAACTTCACATCCTATGAGCATCAACATCAAGTTCACCTACATGAGAACAAGCAACAACAAGCCCAAGGTATGTCTTTCACATCTTGAAGAAGCTTTGCTCAAAGACATGAGAACAAGCAGCTTCAAAAGATGTGATCACATCAAATGCTTAATCAAAAATGGTAACCCCATTTTGAGCTTAAGCGATGAGTATGACCTATGATCAAATGTTCTCATTTGACTCCTAAGTCAATATACTCAAACATAGGTGACTTTGTCGCCGACCCCTATCTAGATGAAGTACATATGTTTTGGAGTTTACTGTTTTTCTCTTATGCTCTCTCATTGAGTTTCCTTGCTTATTTAAAAAAAAAACTTCATCTAGCAACCTTTTTCATTTCGTTTCTTACATTCTTGTGTATATCCTTTAGCTCGATAAATTCCTCGAAAATCTTTTACAAATTCATTGCAAATCTTCGAAACATTTCTTGCAAAGTGAGCTGAATTACTTCTACATTTCCTTGGAATTAAACTCAGCGTCACCGATTCAATCTTTTCGGTCTGACCGAAAAGGGATCAGGCCTAAGTCTCTGACTTTCGGCCTCACCGATCCATATCATTTCGGTGTCACCGATTTACATTCATCAGGATATCATCATCTACAGCTCATCTGAATGATTTACATGCTTTATATCTAAATTTGCTCAGATGTGATTCTTAATGAACCCATTTCTTTCCTTCCATCTTTCCTGCCCCTCCTGGTTTACTGTCCTTTTCGCACTTGATGTCAAGGGGAGAAGATTTAGGGGAGCTGGGGAGCTGGGAACTTAAGGGAGAAAAGATATCTTAAAGGAAGAAAACATCCTTACCTTAAGGGGAGAGGATCACATCAAAGCTTTGCCATATACTTCACTGTGATAATACCTTCTCTTGGCATTATTCTTCTAATTTTGTTTTTCTTGCTCTCACCATTGGTATTTTCTGAAAAATACAATTGGTATCCTATGAAACGCAAAATCTCTCAGAGCTCTTTGAAAACTTTTTAGTCTTGGGAGACATGTTGGCTGATTCAAGCTAATGCTCAACATGAGACACTCTTTATACATGTCATCCCTGGCTTGGTACTCTTGATGCTCTTGCTGCTGGTTGAAGAACTACTCTTGTGTTATCTAACCGTGTTTTCCCAAGTTTATTTCTTCAGGTACATCACCAAGGAACTTCAAGGTAAGTATATGCATCTTGCAGGATGTGCATGATGGTAGCTTGCTTGTGAATACTTGTTTGCAAGAAATCACCATGCACATATGCATCATATCTCATTTACCTTATCTCGCTCGATGCATATAGCCAAGCTGCATGTAGCACACCTTGCTTTTCTCTCATGTGCGCTTGTGGTAGTCCAAAACCAAAATCTAAAATCTTGCACACTTGTAGGGGAGCTTGTGTACTACATGTCATCAAAGCTTTAATGTTAATCATGTCTTTCTTTTAGTAAGCTTTGATATCCTTTTTCGTGTGTTGCCATCAATTACAAAAAGGGGAGATTGAAAGCACATTTGCTCCCTAGGTGGTTTTGGTAATTAATGACAACATACTCGTGGTTGGACTAATGCTTTTAACAAGTATGTTTCAGGAAAGTCAACCACTCGGCATGGCAAAAGGACTAGAGAGGTGAACCCCTAAGATGCTAAGGAAAACATTGGCAAAAGCTCAAGACTCCATTTTGGTTTAGTGATCCAAGATCACATTGAGTCCATAGGAAAGCCAATACTATTAAAAGGGATGAGATTATGATGATGATCTGGTTGCTCTAAAGTGCTTAGTGATTTATCTCTCAAACAATCAGCAATCTTTCATTCCAACATAAACCCATAAGTAATCTCGGTCCCACCGATTCCAAACTCACCACACCGAGATGAACCACCTCACCATATAGCCAAAACCCTAGAATCTCGGATTTTCCGATTCCAAACTCGGTCATTCGAAAATGGTGTTGCCAAGCTTCAGAACCTTCGTACTCAAATCGGTGTCACCGAGATGAGAAAGTCGGTCCCACCGAGATTGGCAAACCCTAGACTTTGGAAGAATCGGACTAACCGAGATTGTATTTTCGGTCCCACGAAAATCCCAACGCTCACAAGATTTGAACTTTCGGTCTCACCGAGTTGCAACTTCGGTCCGACCGAGATTGGTCAAATGTGTGTAACGGTTGGATTTTGTGTGGAGGCTATAAATACCCTCCACCTCCTCTTCATTCGTGGAGAGAGCCATCGAAAGAACTACCACTCCTACCTTACATTTACGAGAAGAAAACTACCTACCCTTGTGTTGAGATCAAGTTGCTCCACTCCCACCATATGAAACTTGATTTCTAGTCTTTCCAAGTTGCTTTCCACTCAATCCCTTCCTCCACCACAGCCAAATCGGTGAGGAGAGTTGAGTGTTGGGGAGATTATCATTTGAAGCACAAGAGCAAGGAGTTCATCATCACCAACCCCATCTATTACCTTTTGGAGGGTGGTGCCTCCTAGATTGGTTAGGTGTCGCTTGGGAGCCTCCGTCATGATGTGGAGTTGAACCAAGGAGTTTGTAAGGGCAAGGAGATCGCCTACTTCGTGAAGATCTACCCCGAGTAAGGCTAGTCCTCCGTGGGCGTAAGCCATGATGGCATAGACAAGGTTGCTTCTTCGTGGACCCTTCGTGGGTGGAGCCCTCCGTGGACTCGCGCAGCCGTTACCCTCCGTGGGTTGAAGTCTCCATCAACGTGGATTGACGATAGCACCACCTATCGGAACCACGAGAAAAATCTCCGTGTCTCCAATTGCGTTTGCTCTTCACAATCTCTTACTTACTTTTCATGCAATTTACTTTCCGCTGCCCTCTACTCTAGAATTGCATGTTTAGTATGTTGCTCGACTTGTATGCATGATGCTTGACTTGTTCTTCATTGAGAATGTACTATGAACTTATGCTAATCAAAAGGCACAATCTTTTATCTTGTCGGATTGTCTAATCACCCCCCCTCTAGACACTCTTGCCTTCAACGATCCTACAACGTGGCGCGACGGGAGTGGTCGGAGTGAGGTGGCGGCGGGGGTGGACACGTCCGGGTGGGTCGGACGTGTCCGGCGAGCGCGGGGACGAATTTTTAGGGTTTCGGGGAAAACATCCGGGATTTGGAATGGGGGGGTGTATAAATAGGCACAGAGGGAGCTAGGAGTGTCCAAATGAGGAGCGGTTTTCGGCCACGCGATCGTGATCGAACGACCGAGAGCATGGAGGGGAGTTTGGTGGGTTTTGGGCCACTTTGGAAGGGGTGTTGGGCTGCAACAAAAAGGCTTTGCGGTTACCCGGTTAACCGTTGGAGTACCAAACGACCTCCAAATGGCACGAAACTTGACAGGCGGTCTACCGGTGTTATACCAAGGCCGCTTGGCAAACCTCGGGCCATTCCAAGAAGGTTTAATACCCACACACGACAAGAGAGAAGAAGGGGACGCCGGGTGACATAGGAGCGCCGGATTGCAAAACGGACAACGGGGAAAATGCTCGGATGCATGAGATGAACACGTATGCAAAAAAAACGAAATGCACATGATGACATGATATGAAATGCATATGATGACATGGCAAATGCAACACGCAAGCAAATGACATGGCAACGACGGCGAATAACTGGCAGACATCTGGCGCATCGGATCCGGGGCGTCACACGTTAAGCTAGACATGCTCAAAGCTTTTGACCGTGTCGAATGGCACTATTTGGAGGCTATGTTAACTAAGTTGGGCTTCTGTGAGAAGTTTATTCGCCTTATTATGAAGTGCATCACTTCGGTCAGGTTCGCAGTCAAGGTCAATGGCTCTCTCCTTCCATATTTCACACCTACGAAAGGTTTGCGCCAGGGCGACCCTGTCTCCCCATTCCTCTTCCTCATTTGTGCAGAAGGGCTCACATGCTTGATGAATAATTATGGTGGTGAAGTGGTGGATAGAGGGATCAGGGTGAGTACTCAATCACCTTGGGTCAGTCATTTGCTCTTTGCTGATGACAGCCTTATGTTTATGGGTGCTAAGATACAAAGTGCAACTAGATTAACTGAAATTCTCCAACTTTATGCTGAGTGCTCTGGTCAAGTAGTAAACAAGGAGAAAAGTACTGTATTTTTCAGCCCAAATACTCCTCAACAGGTGAGGATGTCAATCAAACAAGTGCTTGGCATTTTTGTCGAAGCCTTTACTGAACGTTATCTCGGCCTTCCAACTGCAATGGGCAGAATAACAAGCGGAAGTTTCAACCATATCGGCGAATGGAGCCGGAGTAAAATGCAAGGGTGGTCCGGAAAGAATCTAGCATGTGCAGGCAGAGAAGTTCTTCTCAAATCTGTGGTTCAAGCCATACCCACCTATAGCATGACTTGTTTTTAGTTGACAAAGAAGGTATGCAAACAACTCACATCATCTATGTCAAAGTATTGGTGGAGTAGTTCCATTGACAAACAATCTCTACACTGGATCTCGTGGGAAAAACTCTCATCACCAAAAATCAAGGGAGGTATGGGGTTTCGGGATTTCGAACAATTCAATCTAGCTTTGCTTGGGAAACATGGCTGGAGGCTTGTCACACACCCCAACTCCCTTTGTTCAAGGGTCCTGAAGGGGAAGCATTTCCCTAATTGTGATTTTATGGATGCTACAGCGCCCAAGTCTGTTTCTACGACATGGAAGGCTATCGTTGCCGGTCGAAGTGCAGTAGAAACAGGACTTATCAAGCGTGTGGGCAACGGCGAAACCATCTCTGTTTGGGAGGATTGCTGGATCCCAAGCACATCCACACTCAAGCCCATTGGGCGCCTCGGCAGCGATCACATTGCCAAGGTGTCAGAACTGATTGATCATGAAAATTGCTCTTGGTTGGTGGACAAGGTACGACGTAATTTTCTCGCTCCGAATGCTGATGCAATATTGAACATTCCTTTAAGGGCTTCTGGTGGCGATGACTTCTATACATGGGCCTTGGAAAAGCCTGGTGTTTATTCTGTCAAATTGGCTTATCATGCTCTCATGACTCGGAAAGAGCATTCTGCTCAAGAGGAAGGGACGGTAGCGGAATCTTCATCTTCGAATAAACATCTTTGGACAGCCTTGTGGAAGCTCAACGTGATCCCAAGTGTCTGGGTCTTCTGGTGGCGAGTCCTTCGCGGCATCTTGCCGGATTATGCCACTCTCCAGCACCGCCATATCAGGACAATGGCGAGGTGCGAACTCTACAAGGCGGCTGTAGAAGGCCTGCAGCATGCACTCATATCTTGCTCACACGCCAGGCAGTATTGGGCAGCAACAAGAGACCTTCTAGGGCTCAAACTTCCCAATCTACACCCGGCAACTTGGGCAAAAGATATACTGTTGGATGACATCATTTCATTTGAGGATAGATGCAAGATTGTGACTATAATGCATGCTATATGGACGGATAGGAATCGATGGACCCATGAGAAGGATCCATTCGATCCTTTCCAAGCTGTGAAAGCTGTCCGCGATGATCTACTTCCACTAGATCTACCTAAACCTGAGCGCGACATCACGGGGGTGCAATGGAGGCCACCGGATGTTGGCTGGGTAAAAATCAACACGGATGGAGCAACAAACACCGAAGCTCACTGTGCAGGAGGAGGTGGAGTGGCTCGCTCTCATCTCTCTTTCCTAGGAGCTTGGAGTAAACCCTTCCCCGGAGTAACTGATCCTCTGATTGCCAAAGCACTGGCTCTTCGTGAAGGTGTTATCTTTGCCCAACTACGTGGATTCTCACACGTCGTGATGGAGGTTGATAGCTTGGAGGTGCTGAACCTCTGGTCGTCGCGCAACAACTCACTTTCAGTTATTGCGCTTATCTTAGATGAAATTGGGGAGAAGTCGGAAAGTTTTATTTCTTTTTCTATTAGGCACATCCCGAGGGAAGGTAATCGTTTGGCCGATCTTTGTGCTAAGCAAGCCTGCACCTTGTCGGTGTCGGACTGCTGGCTGGATGAGTGCCCTAGCTTTCTTACTAGCAGCCTTCGGGCAGATTGTAATCGGATGTTATTAAAGCAATAAAGCTCCCCATGTTCCATGCAAAACAAACGATTTGTTTCTCACGATCATGCAGATGGTGTCATTCGTGAAGCAATTTCGGGATTCAAATGCAGTCCAGATGGTTTCATTACTGCCAACGTGGGATTTCTTGCAAATTCCTGAACGCTTAATTAACGCATCGGTAAGTCGTTTTTATCAGCTAAATAATAGTAGTAATTACCTCCATCTCAGAATATGAGGGGGAGGTATTTTTTCGGTTTAAAATTAGACTGAAAAATGTCTTATATTTTGAGAGCGAGGTAGCACTGTAGAAAGATTCCACGTCGTAGCCGTGGTCATTTCTTGTAGCTGCCGGCAAAGTAGGCGAGGCAACCTACGAGGGGTGCGTTGGTGTACGTGGTGGGCTCCGACCGCGCATAGTCGGCGCGGTCATCCGGGAACGCGTCGTTCTGGTCCGGCCCGCCGACGACGGCGCCGGTATTCACGTTGGGATTACGGCCGCTGGCGTAGAGGTAGCTCTGGAACCCCTCCTGGCAGCCGATGTGCGCCGGGTGCGCGGTCACGGACGGCATGGAGGACGCCCTGTGGTGTATCCTCTGCGGGGAGCGCGCGCCGTAGCCCACCATGTAGGACATCCCCAGCGGGTTGTCGCCCAGCACGTAGTCCACCTGCCTCTTGGCCAGTGCCCTGAGGGCCTTGTAGGTGACGGGGAGGTTCTGGCAGGAGAAGGCGCGGTTGGAGACAGCCATGTACTTGGCGTAGGTGGTGAGCAGGAAGCTCGCGGAGGCGACGTACTGCAGGTTGGCGTTGCCCGACCGGTGCATCAGCCCGCCCGGCGTGTACGGCGTCGTGGACGAAGGGGAGCTGGACTTGGGCAGGACGCGGCAGATGAACTCCTCCGCTTGACGCGTGAAGGGCTCCAGCCTTTTGTCCCCGTCCAACAGGGCTCTCTGCTCGGACCGGACGGACTCAATTTGTTAGCCGGGTGGAACTTGATGGCATATTGGCATTGAAGGGTTGCATGGTGTGTTTCAGTTACCCGTGACAGAAGAACGCGCGCTCCGGCGAGCTTGTTGTCCCAGCTGAACATGTCGACGCCGTCGTTGGCGCCGAGGGACATGAGGTCGTTGAGGTAGGAGCTGTTCTTTGTAGCCCAGAGCAGCCATGCAGATCCCCATAGGAGCTCGTCCTGCACACCGTGCACGCAAAATCGTGACAGGAAACACGCAGGAGCACTATATAAGGATTTTCAATTCGTTGCACGGCGTGATCTTTTGAAGGATTTGACTTGCACCTTGTAGCCGGAGTAGGACGGGTAGTAGTTGCTCACGCCGCCGCCGACGTGGTCGCTGTACTTCCCCTGATGCTGCCAAGCGAACGCCATTACGTCCCTGGCCGCCTCGACCAGCCTCCTGGAGTAGTCCCGGTCGGCGGCCTTGAAGACCACGCTGGCCGCGGCGAGCGCGGCCGCTGTCTCCCCTGCAACGTCGGACCCCGGAGCGGACGCCGACACCTCGTACACATTCCGCGGCGTGTCCATGTCCTCCGGCCGCTCCCAGCAGCGGTGGTCGGCGTCGGCGTCGCCCACTCCGACGTAGAGTTTGCCCGGGGTCGTCTTGGCCGCCTTCAGGAGGTAGTCCGTCGCCCACCGTACCGCGGCGCGCGCCTCGTGAACGCGCCCCTCCATCCGCCCGCCGTACTCGATGATGCTCCACGACAGCATGGTCGCGGTGAACGCCATGGGGAAATTGAACTTGACGTTGTCGCCGCCGTCGTAGTACCCGCCGGTGAGGTCGACCTGCCGCCCAAGTACGCCCATCCACGACACCCAAGTCAACAAAAGTCAAGTTCCAGGTCAGCACGTTGACCACAATCAAACATGCACCACAAAAATAAGCGGTACTACCTCCGTCCGGGTTTATAGAGCCCTTCGACAGCATCTCCCGGACCAAGGCAGCTACAGCGATTCAAAAGCAAAAGCTAAATGACTGCATGCATTGGCTGCATGCTTCGATGGCTTAATAAAGTATCTTGGACCCCACTTACTTTTTACTATTGCCAGGAGCTTGCTGCCGGTAAAAGCAACACGGCGCAACATGCATTGGCTGTAGCCTGCCACAGTCTTGCTACCACTACTAGACTCACATGCATGCGGCCTTAAAAACGCGGACGTCGCTGGGTGGCCAAACGGCCTTTTAAACCCGGACGGAGGTAGTACTACAGTGCGAGACATCGCTTGCTCACGTTGGCGGCCGAGCCGTCGGACATGGCGGAGTTGGACCTCCACTTGACGGCCTGGTCCGGCGGCAGGGGGCCGGACCTCTGCCCCTGGAAGAACAGCAACGACTTGGCGAGCGCGTCGGCGTAGTCCGGGTGTCCGGCGGCAAGGACGTGGCTGGAGAGCCAGACGAGGGAGAAGGCAAGAAACACAGCCACGCGTGAGCGTGATGATGGTGCCAAAGCAGCCGAATTGCTCATCGTTTCTCCCGACTGCTACCGTCTGGGCTAATGCGACATTGCAGTGCATGGCCATGATTTATAGAGTACATGCGACGAGCTAGGAGAAGCTCGCTGCAACGACGTCTAGGATTTCGCCAAATTAATCTGGAGTCAGGTTGCAAATTGTTTATGTTATCTCATGAGCTCTCGAGATCCTACACCGGAACGCGAGCTGGGTCACAGCGATGGATCATGGGGTCGAAGTATCTAATCTAACAGAATCCAGGGAATGTTATATAATGGGCGAGGAACACTTGGTTCTGGATTGTTGCTGTGAAAGTGATCAGTTCTCGTAATCGCCATGTCCTGAAAACTATAATTGAGTCTCCACATCTTCTTTGGGAGTGCGTTCTCTTCTCGATCGGTGTGGTGCCTCCGGGTCGTGCGATCCTTGGCAGCCTATCTGGTGGTGCTCGCGTACTATCTTAAGGGTTACTCAAAGGAGGCCATGGTGATCGACGGAGAGCGAGAAGCGTAAATGTGGCGATCTTGACCGGCCTTTCTACCGGTACAGGCTACATCAGAACAGAAAAAGGCTCACACTCATACGTAATGTAGGTTATCTCGTGGCCCAAATCCAATTTGCGACTGCTCTCTGTGTGAAACTGAAGCATGTCTGACTGAACTCTGCATGTTTTCTCATGCAAAAAAATAAGAAGCACGTGATTACTACCCCTTCCATCCCAAAATATACTGCCTACCGCATCTTTTAGTCAAACTTTGTAAAGTTTGAACAAATTTATAGAAAAATGCATTAACATTTAGAATACCAAATCAATACCATTACATTCATCATGAAATATATTTTCATGTGGTATATATTTAGGGAAAAGTTTGGCTTCAGCCTGTGGATCAGACGCGGTCGTCTGCCACCTCGTCCGTGTGACACGTGCCTTGCGGGGCTCACCTAGCATTAACTTATATGGTATTGCAATTGAGCCCTTGTTGTAGTTCTTCCACCGCAACAACTCGTATGTTGCAGGATCTGAATCTTAATCCCTCGAGCGCAGTTGCCTTCCATATTCCTCCCAATCTCCCATTCTTTCTCTAATTTGTGCAACATCATTTATGTTGCAAAAGCCCTTCCGCAACATCATTCATGTTGCAAAAAAATGAAGACAAAAAATTGCAACAATGTTTCCGCAACATGAACTCTGTTGCAAAACGGGTTCTCCAACACTCACTTTGTTGCAACAATGAGGACGGGATTAGACAGTTGGTTGGACCAGATCTAACGGCCGCTTAGGGGGTGGATCTTTTCAGATTATCCGCCAGCGAACGCGTAGCGCTGCCCATATATTTACGAAAACACTAACGCCCACACGTGTGGGCGTTTGCATCTCGCCCACATGTGTGGGCGTTTGCATCTCGCCCACACGCGTGGATCCGCGTCCGTTTGTGGGTGCACGATGTTGGGGAACGTAGTAATTTCAAAAATTTTCCTACGCACACGCAAGATCATGGTGATGCATAGCAACGAGAGGGGAGAGTGTTGTCTACATACCCTTGTAGACCCGAAGCGGAAGCGATCACAACATAGAGGAAGTAGTCGTACGTTCTCCTCGCGATCCGACCGATCTCGGCGCCGTTACTCGGCGCCCGAGTTCTTGACACACGACAGCTCGATGGCGTCCCTCGTACTCCGATCCAGCCGAGTGTCGAGGGAGAGTTCCGTCACAAGACGGCGTGGTGACGATCTTGATGTTTCACCGGCGCAGGCTTCGCCTAAGCTTCATGACAGTATGACCGAGGTGGAATATGGTGGAGGGGGCACCGACACGGCTAAGGAACGATCCGTAGATCAAACTTGTGTGTTCTAGGGTGCCCCCTGCCCGTATATAAAGGAGGGAGGGGAGGCCGGCCGGCCTAGAGGAGGCGCGCGGGAGGAGTCCTACTCCCAGGGAGTAGGACTCCCCTTCCTAGTTGGAATAGGATTGGGGGAGGGAAGAGGAAAGAGGCGCCCCCTCCTTGTCCTATTCGGACTGGGGGAAGGGGCGCGGCCACCCCGGCCGCCTTTCCTCTTCTCCCTCGAGGCCCATCGAGGCCCATTTACCCCGGGGTTCCGGTAACCTCCGGTACTCAGTAAATTCTGTTTTACTTGGAACCATTCCGAACTCCAAACATAGGCTTCCAATATATCAATCTTTATGTCTCGACCATTTCGAGACTCCTCGTCATGTCCGTGATCACATCCGGGACTCGAACTTCTTGGTACATCAAAATACATAAACTCATAATAAGCATCATCGAAACCTTAAGCGTGCGGACCCTACGGTTCGAGAACAATGTAGACATGACCTAGAACTATTCTCGGTCAATAACCAATAGCGGGACCTGGATGCCCATATTGGTTCCTACATATTCTACGAAGATCTTTGTCGGTCGGACCGCATAACAACATACGTTGTTCCTTTGTCATCGGTATGTTACTTGCCCGAGATTCGATCGTCGGTATCCAATACCTAGTTCAATCTCGTTACGGCAAGTCTCTTTACTCGTTCCGTAATACATCATCTCATAACTAACTCATTAGTTGTAGTGCTTGCAAGGCTTGATGATGTGTATTACGAGAGGGCCCAGAGATACCTCTCCGACAATCGGAGTGACAAAACCTAATCTCAAATCGCCAACCCAACATCGCCTTTGGAGACACTGTAGTACTCCTTTATAATCACCCGATTCGTTGTGACGTTTGGTAGCACCAAAGTGTTCCTCCGTAAACGGAGTTGCATAATCTCATAGTTACAGGAACATGTATATGTCATGGATAGAAGCGGTAGCAACATACTAAGCGATCGTATGCTAAGCTAAGGGAATGGGTCATGTCAATCGATCATTCTACTAATGATGTGACCTTGTTAATCAAATAACAACTCTTTGTTCATGGTTAGGAAACATAACCATCTTTGATTAACAAGCTAGTCTAGTAGAGGCATACTAGTGACATGTTGTTTGTTTATTCATTCACACATGTATCATGTTTCGGTTAATACAATTCTAGCATGAATGATAAACATTTATCATGAAATAAGGAAATAAATAATAACTTTATTATTGCCTCTAGGGCATATTTCCTTGATCTCCCACTTGCACTAGAGTCAATAATCTAGATTACATAGTAATGATTCTAACACCCATGGAGTCTTGGTGCTGATCATGTTTTGCTCGTGGAAGAGGCTTAGTCAACGGGTGCGCAACATTCAGATCCGTGTATATCTTGCAAATCTCTATGTCTCCCACGGACTAAGTCCCGGATGGAATTGAAGCGTCTCTTGATGTGCTTGGTCCTCTTGTGAAATCTGGATTCTTCGCTAAGGCAATTGCTCCGAGATTGTCACGAAGATTTTCATTGGACCCGATGCACTAGGTATGACACCTAGATCGGATATGAACTCCTTCATCCGACTCCTTCATTAGCTGCTTCGAAGCTGCTATGTACTCCGCTTCACATGTAGATCCCGCCACGACGCTTTGTTTAGAACTGCACCAACCGACAGCTCCTCCGTTTAGTGTAAATACGATCCGGTCTGCGATTTAGAATCGTCGGATCGGTGTCAAAGCTTGCATCAACGTAACTGTTTACGATGAGCTCTTTGTCACCTCCATATCGAGAAACATATCCTTAGTCCTTTTCGGTATTTGGGATGTTCTTGACCGCTGTCCGATGATCCACTCTGGATTACTTTGGTACCTCCTGCTAGGCTTATAGCAAGGCACACATCGGTCAGGTACACAACATTGCATACATGATAGAGCCTATGGTGAAGCATAGGAATATCTTTCATTTTCTCTCTATCTTCTGCGGTGGTCGGGCATTGAGTCTTACTCAACTTCACACCTTGTAACACGAGCAAGAACCCTTTCTTTGCTTGATCCATTTTGAACTTCTTCAAAATTTTGTCAAGGTATGTGCCCAATATGTAAGCAGCTTCACCGAGGTCTTTCATTGAAAAACTCTTATTCAAGTATCCCTTTATGCTATCCAGAATTCTATATCATTTCCGATCGGTAATATGTCATCTACATATAATATCGTAAATGCTCTGAGCTCCCACTCACTTTCTTGTAAATCAGGCTTCTCCAAAAGTCTGTACAAACCCAAATGCTTTGATCACACTATCAAAGCGTTTATTCCAACTCCGAGATGCTTGCACCAGTCCATATATGGATCATTGGAGCTTGCACACTTTGTTAGCTCCTTTTGGATCGATAAAACCTTCGGTTGCATCATATACAACTCTTCTTCCGTAAATCCATTCAGAATGCGTCTTTACATCCATTTGCCAAATTTCATAATCATAAAATGCGCGATTGCTAACATGATTCGGACGGACTTAAGCATCGCCACTGGTGAGAAGGTCTCATCGTAGTCAATCCCTTGAACTTGCGAAAACCTTTTGCGACAAGTCGAGCTTTATAAACGATAACATTACCGTCGGCGTCGGTCTTCTTCTTGAAGATCCACTTGTTTTCTATTGCTTGCCTACCCTCGGGCAAGTCAACCAAAGTCCATACTTTGTTTTCATACATGGATCCCATCTCGATTTCATGGCTTCAAGCCATTTTGCGGAATCTGGGCTCACCATCGCTTCTTCATAGTTCGTAGGTTCATCATGATCTAGTAGCATGATTTCCGAACAGGATTACCGTACCACTCAGTGCGGATCTTACTCTGGTTGATCTACGAGGTTACGTAGTAACTTGATCTGAAGTTTCATGATCAACATCATCAACTTCCTCACTACTTGGTGTAGATGTCTCAGAAACCGGTTTCTGCGACGAACTACTTTCAAGTAAGGGAGAAGGTACTATTACCTCATCAAGTTCCACTTTCCTCCCACTCACTTCTTTCGAGAGAAACTCCTTCTCTAGAAAGGATCCATTCTTAGCAACGAATGTCTTGCCTTCGGATCTGTGATAGAAGGTGTACCCAACTGTCTCCTTTGGGTATCCTATGAAGACACATTTCTCGATTTGGGTTCGAGCTTATCGGGTTGAAGCTTTTTCACATAAGCATCGCATCCCCAAACTTTAAGAAACGACAACTTTGGTTTCTTGCCAAACCACAGTTCATAAGGTGTCGTCTCAACGGATTTCGACGGTGTTCTATTCAGTGTGAATGCGGCCGTCTCTAGAGCATAACCCCAAAAGCGATAGCGGTAAATCAGAAGAGACATCATAGATCGCACCATATCTAGTAAAGTACGACACGACGTTCGGACACACCATTACTGTTGTGGTGTTAGGGTGGCGTGAGTTCTAAACTATTCCGCATTGTTTCAAATGTAGACCAAACTCGTAACTCAAATATTCACCTCCACGATCGATCGTAGAAATTTAATTTTCTTATTATGATGATTTTCAACTTCACTCTGAAATTCTTTGAACTTTTCAAATGTTTCAGACTTATGTTTCATTAAGTAGATATACCCATATCCGCTTAAGTCATCTGTGAAGGTGAGAAAATAACGATATCCGCCACGAGCCTCAACATTCATCGGACCACATACATCTCAGTATGTATGATTTCCAACAAATCTGTTGCTCTCTCCATAGTACGGAGAACGGGTTCGGTCATCTTGCCCATAAGGCACGGTTCGCAAGTGCCAAGTGATTCATAATCAAGTGACTCCAAAAGTCCATCAAGATGGAGTTTCTTCATGCGCTTTACACCGATATGACCTAAACGGCAATGCCACAAATAAGTTGCACTATCATTATCAACTCTGCATCTTTTGGTTTCAACATTATGAATATGTGTATCACTACTATCGAGATTCATCAAAATAGACCACTCCTCAAGGGTGCATGACCATAAAAGATATTACTCATATAAATAGAACAACCATTATTCTCTCGATTTAAATGAATAACCGCCTCGCATCAAACAAGATCCAGATATAATGTTCATGCTCAACGCAGCACCAAATAACAATTATTTAGGTCTAAAACTAATCCCGAAGGTAGATGTAGAGGTAGCGTGCCGACCGCGATCACATCGACTTTGGAACCATTTCCCACGCGATCGTCACCTCGTCCTTTGCTAGTGTTAAGCAATCCGTAGTCCTGTTTGAGTTGCAAATATTAGCAAGTAACCGATATCAAATACCAAAGTGCTCTGCGAGCTCTAGTAAGGTACACATCAATAACATGTATATCACATATACCTTTGTTCACCTTGCCATCCTTCTTATCCGCCAAATACTTGGGGCAGTTCCGCTTCTAGTGACCGACCGCTTGCGGTAGAAGCACTCGATTTCAGAGCTTAGGTCGGACTTGGGTTTCTTCTCTGAGCAAACAACTTGCTTGTTGTTCTTCTTGAAGTTCCTTCTTCTTCCCTTTGCCTTTCTTCTTGAAACTAGTGGTCTTATTGACCATCAACACTTGATGCTCCTTCTTGATTTCTACCTCCGCAGCCTTTAGCATTGCGAAGAGCTCTGTATAGTCTTTACTAACCCTTGCATATTATAGTTCATCACGAAGCCTTTGTAGCTTGGTGGCGGTGATTGAAGAATTACATCAATGACACAATCATCCGAAAGATTAACTCCCAATTGTGTCAAGTGATTGTAGTACCCAAACATTACGAGTATGTGCTCACTAATGTAACTATTCTCCTCCATCTTGCAGCTATAGAACTTATTGGAGACTTCATATCTCTCAATCGGAATTCGTTGGAATATCAACTTCAACTCTGGAACATCTCATATGCTCCATGACGTTCAAAACGTCGTTGAAGTCCCGGTTCTAAGCCGTAAAGCATGGCACATGAACTATAGAGTAGTCATCGCTTTGCTCGCCAGACGTTCTTAACGTCGTCGGTTACATCAAGAAGAGTCGGCACCTAGCGGTGCATCCAGACGTAACTCTTACGTGCAGCAATGAGGATAATCCTCGTTCGGACCCGATCCGTGTAATTGCTACCATCATCTTTCAACTTTGCTTTCTCAAGGAACGCATTAAAATTCAACGGAACAACAAAGACGAGCCATCTATCTACAATCAAACATAAACAAGCAAGATACTATCGGTACTAAGTTCATGATAAATTTAAGTTCAATTAATCATATTACTTAAGAACTCCCACTCGTAAAGACATCTCTCTAGTCATCCAAGTGATCACGTGATCCAAATCAACTAAACCATAACCGATCATCACGTGAAATGGAGTAGTTTTCAATGGTGAACATTTTATGTTGATCATATCTACTATATGATTCACGCTCGACCTTTCGGTCTCCGTGTTCCGAGGCCATATCTCGCATATGCTAGGCTCGTCAAGTATAACCCGAGTATTCTGCGTGTGCAAAACTGGCTTGCACCCGTTGTAGATGGACGAGAGCTTATCACACCCGATCATCACGTGGTGTGCGGGCACGACGAACTTTGGCAACGGTGCATACTCGGGGAGAACACTTCTTGATAATTTTAGTGAGAGATCATCTTATAATGCTACCGTCAATCAAAGCAAGATAAGATGCATAAAAGGATAAACATCACATGCAAATCAATATAAGTGATATGATATGGTCATCATCATCTTGTGCTTCATGATCTCCATCTTGCAGCACCACCATGATCACCATCGTCACCGGCGCGACACCTTGATCTCCATCGTAGCATCGTTGTCGTCTCGCCAAACTTATGCTTCTCGACTATCGCTACCGCTTAGTGATAAAGTAAAGCATTACAGAAGATTGCATTGCATACAATAAAGCGACAACCATATGGCTCCAGCCGATTGCCGATAACTTTGGTTACAAAACATGATCATCTCATACAATAAAATATAGCATCACGTCTTGACCATATCACATCACAACATGCCTGCAAAAACAAGTTAGACGTCCTCTACTTTGTTGTTGCAAATTTTACGTGGCTGCTACGGGCTTAAGCAAGAACCAGTCTCACCTACGCATCAAAACCACAACGATACTTCGTCAAATAGACTCCGTTTTAACCTTCTCAAGGACCGGGCGTAGCCACGCTCGGTTCAACTAAAGTGAGAGAGACAGCACCCACCGGTCACCTTTAAGCAACGAGTGCTCGTGGCGGTGAAACCAGTCTCGCGTAAGCGTCACGTGTAATGTCGGTGCAGGCGCTTCATCTCACAATACCGCTGAACCAAAGTATGACATCTGGTAGGTAGTATGACTTGTATCGCCCACAACTCACTTGTGTTCTACTCGTGCAAAACATCAAACCATAAAAACCTAGGCTCGGATGCCACTGTTGGGGAACGTAGTAATTTCAAAAATTTCCTACGCACACGCAAGATCATGGTGATGCATAGCAACGAGAGGGGAGAGTGTTGTCTACATACCCTTGTAGACCCGAAGCGGAAGCGATCACAACGTAGAGGAAGTAGTCGTACGTTCTCCTCGCGATCCGACCGATCCCGGCGCCGTTACTCCGGCGCCCCCGAGTTCTTGACACACACGACAGCTCGATGGCGTCCCTCGTACTCCGATCCAGCCGAGTGTCGAGGGAGAGTTCCACAAGACGACGGCGTGGTGACGATCTTGATGTTTCACGGCGCAGGCTTCGCTTAAGCTTGCGACAGTATGACCGAGGTGGAATATGGTGGAGGGGGCACCGACACGGCTAAGGAACGATCCGTAGATCAAACTTGTGTGTTCTAGGGTGCCCCCTGCCCCGTATATAAAGGAGGGAGGGGGAGGCCGCCGGCCCTAGAGGAGGGCGGCCGAGGAGTCCTACTCCTACGGGAGTAGGACTCCCCCTTTCCTAGTTGGAATAGGATTGGGGGAGGGAAGAGGAAAGGGCGCCGCCCCCTCCTTGTCCTATTCGGACTGGGGGGGAGAGGCGCCACCCCCGGCCGGCCTTTCCTCTTCTCCCTAGAGGCCCATCGAGGCCCATTTACCCCGGGGTTCCAGTAACCTCCGGTACTCAGTAAATTCTGTTTTCGCCGGAACCATTCGAACTCCAAACATAGGCTTCCAATATATCAATCTTTATGTCTCGACCATTTCGAGACTCCTCGTCATGTCCGTGATCACATCTGGGACTCCGAACTTCTTCGGTACATCAAAATACATAAACTCATAATAACTATCATCGAAACCTTAAGCGTGCGGACCCTACGGTTCGAGAACAATGTAGACATGACCTAGAACTATTCTCGGTCAATAACAAATAGCGGGACCTGGATGCCCATATTGGTTCCTACATATTCTACGAAGATCTTTGTCGGTCAGACCGCATAACAACATACGTTGTTCCCTTTGTCATCGGTATGTTACTTGCCCGAGATTCGATCGTCGGTATCCAATACCTAGTTCAATCTCGTTACCGGCAAGTCTCTTTACTCGTTCCGTAATACATCATCTCATAACTAACTCATTAGTTGTAGTGCTTGCAAGGCTTCAGTGATGTGTATTACCGAGAGGGCCCAGAGATACCTCTCCGACAATCGGAGTGACAAAACCTAATCTCAAATACGCCAACCCAACATCGCCTTTGGAGACACTGTAGTACTCCTTTATAATCACCCGATTCGTTGTGACGTTTGGTAGCACCAAAGTGTTCCTCCGTAAACGGAGTTGCATAATCTCATAGTTACAGGAACATGTATAAGTCATGGATAAAAGCAGTAGCAACATACTAAACGATCGTATGCTAAGCTAAGGGAATGGGTCATGTCAATCAGATCATTCTACTAATGATGTGACCTTGTTAATCAAATAACAACTCTTTGTTCATGGTTAGGAAACATAACCATCTTTGATTAACAAGCTAGTCTAGTAGAGGCATACTAGTGACATGTTGTTTGTTTATTCATTCACACATGTATCATGTTTCCGGTTAATACAATTCTAGCATGAATGATAAACATTTATCATGAAATAAGGAAATAAATAATAACTTTATTATTGCCTCTAGGGCATATTTCCTTCACACGAATCTTGGCATGTTTGTGGTGTCACGTAGGATTGGGCTGGTGTGTGGGCATTCACCCGGTCGCCCATACGTCCGTTTCACCACACGGAGGGTCGGTGTGTGGGCGTTTAGCAGTTCGCCCACATGCCAGTTTTCACTTACGCACAAGGGCTGGTGTGTGGGCATTTGCCATCTTGCCCACACGCCTGTCTCCTCTCCCACGCCCAAGCTGCTAGTTGCCATGTGTTTTATAGTGTACATGGCAACTGCCCTATTGTGCTTGTAAGCAGATGTCAACTCTTTTTTTTACCTGAACATGTCAGTTGCCATGTGTTTTGCAGGGTACACGGCAACTGCCTAGTGTGCACGTAAGCAGATGGCAACTCTCTTTTACCCGAGTTGCCATGTGTTTTGCATGGTACATGGCAAGCGCCCTAGCATGCACGTAAGCAGATGGCAACTCTTCCTTTTACATGGCAACTGCCCTAGCGTGCTTGTGAGCACATGGCAACTCTCTCAACTACCTAGTGTTAGTAGGTGGCAACTCCTAAAGTTTTAAAATCATGGCAACTGCAGTAGACCAGACCATACATGGCAACTGCAGTTGAGCAACTATGGCAATTGTAGTTGTCCGACATGCCAACTGTAGTTCAGTGACATGGCAACTGCAGTTAAAGAACATGGAAGAGGGTCCAGACCATGGCAACTGCGGGGACGCTGGTGACTGTCATGCGGGGTGTGCGGGACCATAAGGCAAGAGGCCTGACGTACGGGCGTGTGGGCGTTATCTATTTTGCCCACACGCAGGCATCTGAGAGGGACCGCGAGGGAAAAAAGAGTCGTATGGGCATTACTTGTTTTGCCCACACGTAAGAGTGTGGGCTGATCCTCTTAAACACCACACAAACTGTGTGGGCAGACCCCTTAACGCCCACACGTGTGGGCGTTATCGGTGTCCTATATTTATTGTAATTTTTTGTAGGTAGTTTACCAAGCCGACCGCTTGGTCATGTGGTATATATTTGATATTGCAGATATAGATATTTGGTATACCAAGAGCCCCCTCCCTCCCGTGGTGCCCGGCCGGCGACCCGGGAGGAACTCTAACCTGCCGCTGCAGCCCTCCCCCACCTTGCTCCCCCTTCTCCGCCACCGTCGAAGGGCGTCGCCAAGCAAAGCCCACGTGGTGCCGCCGACAGTGGGGCCTGGTCTCTCCCCCTCTCGATTCGTACGGGGCGGCGTAGGATGCCGGATCAGGCGAAGGCTCGCGCTACGGTTGGGTGCGCGCCCGTCGCTGGCTGCGAGCTTGGGGCAGCTCGGGTGGGAGGAGCGGTGCCGGCGTTGGTCCAGGCGGAAGCAGCGGCTCGAGGGGGCCTCCTCCCGTCTTCACCTGGGCCTGTGCAGGGGCGGCGGCTCTGCTTCTCATGGTTGTGGCTGGAGGATGGAGGGGGTACCAAGGTAGACGCCCCGTGGAGAAGGTGGATGGTGGTGCGGTGGATGTGCGACTCTTGTGGCGAAGGATGGCGGATTGTGGTGTTTTCCCTCCCATCGGCGAGGCTCGAGGCGCTGTGTGTGGTGGGGTTGTCCTTGGCCATGGGGCACAATGTTGGGCGAGCGCTGCTCCAGTGACACTAGCCAGTGTGATGGTGGCGCACTGGCTCCTCTCGGTTATAGGCAGTCTTGACACTGGTGGCCGAGGCCCGATGGGCATGGTGGCTTGGATGCTTGGCTGTCGGTGGTGGTCTTGGCGGTGGGTGGTTTTAGCTCCATGTGCAAGGTGGTGGCGGAGATGGTGGAGGCCGTTGTGTTGCGTGATGTGACACCTCCTATATTGTTGGTCGGCCTGATTGAGCAGCTCCAGAACTTTGGGTTTTTGTGATCTTGGGCTGGGAGAGATCCCTGCTTCGCGACACCGAGGCTAGCAACGGCGATGTCCGTGGATGTCGTCCCCTCCTTGGAGGTGTTGCTTTGGCCCCGGTTCGACTCCCTCCCTCGTGCCCGACGGAAACCCTTGGTCCTGGCTCTGCACCAGGCGGCGGCGGTGTCATAGCGTCGTTCCCTCCTTGGAGGCACCATATTGTAGCTCGAGGAGTCCCGGTGGCACGGCTCAAGTCAGTGTCGGCTACTACTCTGGGCGTTGGCCTCCAGGGTGAAATGTACACCACCGTCAGCACCCTCCCGACGACATCGTCTTTAGGTCTTCCTAGGCTCTGTCATCCACTTGCCGAAGTCTTCTTGGCGCAAAGGGTGGGGTAAGTCGGTATGTGTTGACATCGAGTCTTGGTCTTGTTGTGGAGGTCTCTGGCATCGGTTATGATGCGACTTGGTTGCTATGTGATTTGCCTAGCTCATCGCCTTTGGCATGAGGTTGACCTAGGTGTAGCATGTATCGTAGTTCAGTTCAGGTGGTGGGTGTGTTCGGTGGATGTGGATGCTAATCCTTGTGATTGGCGTGGTGAAAGGATCGATATGGTTGACTAGAGGGGGGGCGAATAGGCAACTAACAATTTTTAAGCTTTTCTTTACCAAATTAAACTTTGCAACAAAGTAGGTTGTCTAGATATGCAACTATGTGAGCAACCTATATGATGCTATAACAACAAACACATAAGCAAGCAAGGGATACAACACAAGTAGGCTTGCTAGAGTAAAGGCACGAGATAACCAAGAGTGGAGCCGGTGGAGACGAGGATGTGTTACCGAAGTTCCTTCCTTTTAAGGGGAAGTACATCTCCGTTAGAGCGGTGTGGAGGCACAATGCTCCCCAAGAAGCCACTAGGGACACCGTATTCTCCTCACGCCCTCACACAATGCGAGATGCCGTGATTCCACTATTGGTGCCCTTTAAGGTGGCAACCGGACCTTTACAAACAAGGTTGGGGCAATCTCCACAACAATTGGAGGCTCCCAACAAAACCACAAAGCTTCACCACAATGGAATATGGCTTCGAGGTGACCTCAACCGTCTAGGGTGCTCAAGCACCCAAGAGTAACAAAATCCACACTAGAAAGTATGGGGGAAGCAAATATCCTTTGGTGGAAGTGTAGATCTAGGTCTCCTCCTTCAATCCCTAACAAATCAACAAGTTTGAGTGGCTAGAGAGAGAGATCGGGCAAGAGAGCTTGAGAGCATTAATGGTGGAGTGAGAGAGGTAAGAGGTGGGCGTGGTAGGTGGAAGAACCACCTTATATAGCAACTCTAGAAAATCCAACCGTTACTGCATTTACAGTACTGTAGCGGTACAACCGCTCCTTGTCCCGGTACAACCGGGACTCACGATGTAACGGCGGAACCCTACCAGGCGGTACAACCGGGCCACCGGGCGGTAGTACCGGTCATTAGAAAATAACCAGACAAACCGCCCAGCCACCGCACAACTACCGCACCGAAACAGAACGGAGTCACCCTTGAGGGCGGTAGTTGGGCTGTCCGGGCCGGTGCAACCGCTTGGCCTTGAGTGCTTGAGCGGCTAAGGTATGAGCGGAAGAACCGCTTGAACCTCCAGTTGTACCGGTTGATGTGGAACAACTGGACCAACCGGGCCACCACCGCCCAGCCACCGCATCAAAACAGAAGCCTGACCGGTACATGGGCGGTGCATGGCCGGAACAACGGCTGCTGTTCTTTGCAGAGCCTGGTGGCGGTACCACCGCCCGGAGGCAGCGGTACCACCGCTCGACAAAGGCAGGGAAGCGCCAAGAGCCAGCGGTACAACCGCTTTCGGACGAAGGTACAACCACCGGGAAAACACAAAGAAAGGTTAAATTAAAAGGGAGGCACTCTCTCGACAAAAGAGGGGTGAAGGAGGTGTACGTGGATGGATTCCCCTATTCTTTCCAAAGTGGATTCCCTCTTGATAGTACGGGTTCCCTACGACCAAAGAGATAAAAGGCATAGAGGATTCCGTCTTCAATCGATTCCTTCGAGAGAGAACCACTAACCGATGTAAGCCTAATCATCGAGAACCTGAAACATTTAGCACAGGATTAGACCAACAAAGGGTTGTCATCATCATCCAAAACATAAGGTAGGGAAATGCCCTTTGAATCTCCTGAAAGCACATTTGCTCCCTAGGTGGTTTTGGTAATTAATGACAACATACTTTGTGGTTGGACTAATGCTTTTAACAAGTATGTTTCAGGAAAGTCAATCACTCTGGCATGGCAAAAGGACTGAAGAGGTGAACCCCTAGGATGCTAAGGAAAGGATTGGCAAAAGCTCAAGACTCCATTTTTGGTTTAGTGATCCAAGATCACATTGAGTCCATAGGAAAGCCAATACTATTAAAAGGGGATGAGGTTATGATGATGATCTGGTTGCTCAAAGTGCTTAGTGATTTATCTCTCAAACTATCAGCAATCTTTCATTCCAACATAAACCCATAAGTAATCTCGGTCCCACCGATTCCAAACTCACCACACCGAGATGAACCACCTCACCATATAGCCAAACCCTAAGAATTTCGGATTTTCCGATTCCAAACTCGGTCATACGAAATTGGTGTTGCCAAGCTTCAGAACCTTCAGACTCAAATCGGTGTCACCGAGATGAGAAAGTCGGTCCCACCGAGATTGGCAAACCCTAGACTTTGGAAGAATCGGACTAACCGAGATTGTATTTTCGGTCCCACCGAAAATCCCAACGTTCACAAGATTTGAACTTTCGGTCTCACCGAGTTGTCAACTTCGGTCTGACCGAGATTGGTCAAATGTGTGTAACGGTTGGATTTTGTGTGGAGGCTATAAATACCCTCCACCTCCTCTTCATTCGTGGAGAGAGCCATCGAAAGAACTACCACTCCTACCTTACATTTCGAGAAGAAAACTACCTACCCTTGTGTTGAGATCAAGTTGCTCCACTCCCACCATATGAAACTTGATTTCTAGCCTTCCCAAGTTGCTTTCCACTCAATCCTTTCTTCCACCACAGCCAAATCAGTGAGGAGAGTTGAGTGTTGGGAAGATTATCATTTGAAGCACAAGAGCAAGGAGTTCATCATCACCAACACCATCTATTACCTTTTGGAGGGTGGTGCCTCCTAGATTGGTTAGGTGTCGCTTGGGAGCCTCCGTCAAGATGTGGAGTTGAACCAAGAAGTTTGTAAGGGCAAGGAGATCGCCTACTTCGTGAAGATCTACCCCGAGTAAGGCTAGTCCTCCGTGGACGTAAGCCATGATGGCATAGACAAGGTTGCTTCTTCGTGGACCCTTCGTGGGTGGAGCCCTCCGTGGACTCTCGCAGCCGTTACCCTCCGTGGGTTGAAGTCTCCATCAACGTGGATTGACGATAGCACCACCTATCGGAACCACGAGAAAAATCTCCGTGTCTCCAAATTGCGTTTGCTCTTCACAATCTCTCCCTTACTCTTTATGCAATTTACTTTCCGCTGCCCCATACTCTAGAATTGCATGTGTAGTATGTTGCTCGACTTGTATGCATGATGCTTGACTTGATCTTCATTGTGAACTTGCTAAAAACTTATGTTAATCAAAAGGCATAAACTTTTATCTTGTCAAGTTGTCTAATCACCCCCCCTCTAGACACTCTTGCTTTCAACGATCCTACAATTGGTATCAGAGCATTGGTCTCCATGGCTTTGGTTTGCACACCATTGGAGGAAGATGGACGTGTCTACGTTTGGGAGTGTTAATCATAGAGTGCCTATTCTTGATGGAGTGTCCTATAACTCGTGGAGGATTGAAATGCTTGCTATCTTTAAGATGTACAACTTGCGCAAATATGTTGAAACCCCATATGTACCACCATTTGACCCCTTGCACCCTACTATGGATGAAGAACTTGATTTGCTTCAGAACCTTAGAACTGTCAATCTTATCATTAGAGGTTTGCCCGATAACTTACTTGAGCTTGTCACAAACTTTGAGTGCGCCCATGCTATGTGGAAGTTCTTGGAAGAACTTTATCAGGACTACTCTTTGAGAGGTCTTGATGAAATTCTATACAAGACTGTTGAATTTGATATGATGCGCCCAAAGATCCCAACTTTGATAAATGCTTCTTTGAGCTTCGTGATCTTATGAAAAGAAGGGTGATCCCGGTTTTATCAATGTTCAATAAGAAATGCTCTTGTATTGCATTCCGATGATTATCGTCACTCGACAAAACTGATGCAAGTCATTGTCAAATTGACCTAGGTATTGATGATGAATTATCTATGGGTCAATATGATGATGAGCATGAGCATGATGACGATTACTCGATTCGGACACCGAGCTAGACAAGGTCATGAAGAGTCTCATCTTATGGCAAATCGAGAGACTACATATCCGTGGAAAAGAGTGGATTCTTGATAGTGGATGCACCGATCACATGACCGGAGATGAAGACATGTTTCGAGAGCTTGCAAAGAACGATGGTCCACGCAAGTATGTGACTTTTGGAGACAACTCCAAGGGTAAGGTACTTGGCCTTGGTAAGGTGGCCATATCTCATGATAGCTCCATTAAAAAGTCATGCTTGTTGAATCACTTGGATATAATTTACTTTCCGTGTCTAGATTAGTGACTTTGGATTCAATGTGCTATTCACCAAAGTAGATTGCCAAGTTTTTCGTCGTGACAATCATAACATGGTCTTTACGGTATCCGTAGAGGTGATTTGTATATCGTTGATTTTACTAAGAAAGCTCAACCTAGAACTTGCTTTATTGCTAAATCTGCTAAAGGTTGGCTTTGGCATAGAAGGCTTGGACATGTTGGTATCGTAATCTAGATAAGCTAATCAAAGGTGATCACATTCTTGGTGTTAAAGATGTTTTCTTTGACAAAGATAGACTCTGCGAGTGCATGTCAAGCAGGAAAACAAGTAGGTGGAAGTCATCCATGAAGAACATCATGACTACAAGGAGACCGCTTGAGCTTCTTCATATGGATCTCTTGGTCCCAATGCTTACAAAAGCCTTGGTGGTAACTCCTTTGGTCTAGTTATTGTTGATGATTTTTCCAGATTTACGTGGGTATTTTTCCTTGATGACAAATCACAGGTTGAGAAAATCTTCAAAACCTTCGCTAGAAAGGCCCAAAATCAATTTGAGGTGAAGATCAAGAAAGTTCGAGCGACAATGGAACGGAGTTCAAGAACGCCCATGTGGACTCCTTTCTCGATGAGGAAGGATTCTACATGAGTTCTCGACTACGCACACACCTCAACAAAATGGAGTTGTTGAGAGGAAGAACCGAACGCTCATTGAGATGGCGAGAACAATGCTTGATGAATACAAGACACCAAACACTTTTGGGGTGAAGCCGCCGAGACAGCTTGTCATGCTATCAACAGACTTTATCTTCACAAGCTCCTCGGCAAGACTTCATACGAGCTCCTTACGGTAACAAACCCCAAGTGGGATATTTTCGTGTCTTTGGTTCAAAATGCTATATCCTTGATAAGCATCGTCGGTCTAAATTTGCTCCTAAAACTCATGAAGGCTTTTTCTCGGTTATGGATCAAACTCACACACCTACCGTGTCTACAACAATTTCACCCGAAAGGTTGAAGAGACGGTAGACGGAAGTTTGATGAATCTAATGGCTCGCAAGTAGAGCAAATGCCTATTGATGTAGGAGACAAGGACCCTTCGAAGCCATTCAAGATTTATCCATTGGGAAGATTCGTCCCATGGAAGTGAAGGAGAGTACCTCATCTACATATGTGGAGCCCCTACCTCACGGAGAGATGAACCTCAAGGCGACATGGAGGCCTCCACAAGTGGAACTCACCAAGATGAGGAAGTGCGACAAGAAGATCCACCACAACCTCCTTCTCCACCACCTCAAGACAACACCAACAACAATGATGAAGAAGAAGATGAGGATGATGAGGAAGCTCAGCCTCGACCACGACAAAAGCTATCTCGAGTTCGAGCAAGAGTCAAGAAGGACCATCCGTGGAACAAATGATGAATGACATCGACTCGGAGAATCACTCGCTCTAAAACTCGCTTAGCTAACTTTTGTGAACACTACTCATTTATCTCTAGTCTTGAACCTATGAAGGTAGAAGAAGCGCTTGAAGACCCGGATTGGGTGAACGCTATGCATGAAGAGCTACACAACTTTGAGAGGAACAACGTTTGGACTTTGGTAGAGAAGCCCAATGATGACCAAAACGTCATTGGAACCAAATGGGTGTTTCGGAACAAGCAAGATGAAGATGGACAAGTCATCCGCAACAAGGCTCGTCTCGTAGCACAAGGTTACACACAAGTCGAAGGTATGGACTATGGTGAGACCTATTCCCCCGTTGCTAGACTTGAGTCCATTCGCATTCTTCTTGCTTATGCCAACCACCATGACATTACTCTCTATCAAATGGACATTAAAAGTGCGTTCCTTAATGGTGAAATTGAGGAGGAAGTATTTGTGAAACAACCTCCCGGATTTGTGAATCCTAAAAAACCTAATCATGTTTACAAGTTGCACAAAGCTCTTTATGGTCTTAAACAAGCTCCTAGAGCTTGGTACAAATCTTGACTAGCTTTCTTCTTGAAAAAGGATTTGAGATTGGTAAAATAGACTCAACGCTATTCACAAAAAGGGTTGACGGTGAACTATTTGTATGCCAAATATATGTTGATGATATTATCTTTGGTTCAACTAACCTGATTTTAGTGAGAAGTTTGGAAAGCTTATGTCAGAGAAGTATGAGATGTCCATGATGAGTGAACTCAAGTTCTTCCTTGGGTTGCAAATCAAGCAATCTAAGGAGGGTACTTTTGTCTCACAAACAAAGTACACCAAGGATCTCTTCAAGAAGTTCAACATGCAAGAGAGCAAAGGTATGAAAACACCCATGGCTACTAGTGGACATAATGACTTGACTAAAGATGGAGAACCTGTCGATCAAAAGGTTTATCGATCCATGATTGGTTCTCTACTATATCTATGTGCTTCTCGTCCTGACATAATGTTGAGCGTATGCATGTGTGCTCGATATCAAGCAGCCCCTAAAGAATGTCATCTTAAGGCTGTTAAAAGAATTGTGAGATATTTGATACACACACCTAACTTTGGCATTTGGTATCCTAAGAGGGCCTCTTTCGATCTTGTTGGCTATTCCGACTCGGACTATGCCGGAGACAAGGTTGATAGAAAGTCAACTTCGGGTACATGTCAATTCCTCGGTCGATCCCTTGTATCTTGGTCATCCAAGAAACAAAATTCAGTATCATTATCTACTGCCGAAGCTGAATATATTGCTGCTGGTTCGTGTTGTGCTCAGTTACTATGGATGACACAAACGCTTAAGGATTATGGGATACATGCGAGACATGTTCCTTTGCTTTGTGACAATGAGAGTGCGATTAAGATTGGACACAATCCGTGCAACACTCTCGCACGAAACACATTGAAGTTAAATCACCATTTTATTCGTGATCATATTGCTAAGGGTGACATTGATCTTAAGCATGTTAAATCTCGACAAACAGCTTGCAGATATCTTCACAAAACCACTTGATGAGAAAGTGTTTTGTCGCTAAGGAGTGAGTTGAACATCATTGATGCTTCAAACTTGGAGTGAAAACTCCATTGGTGCATGCAAGGCATGAGCCTAATTGACTAATCCTTGATATTTCTCTTATGATGATGATCATATGTCTTGGATACATTTGCCCCTTGTATTGCATCGACTCCTTGCGTGTACTTGGATGGTCTACATTCCACAAGATTATCACACACTCAAATCTTGAGTAATCTTGTCATTGACCAAGTATCTAGCTCCTTGGGATGTTGAGTTCAAGGAAAAAATTCCACATATCCTTTTGACACCATATACTTCTAGTACTTCACTCATGTCATCTTGGATATTCTTGAGTATTTCCTTGCTTGCCTAACCCATGTAGGAAGATGAACTATACAATTGGAAATGGTGCTCCAACTTCACATTCTATGAGCATCAACATCAAGTTCACCTACATGAGTCTGAGCAACAACAAGCCCAAGGTATGTCATTCACATCTTGAAGAAGCTTTGCTCAAAGTCATGAGTACAAGCAGCTTCAAAAGATGTGATCACATTAAATGCTTAATCGAAAAATGGTAACCCCATTTTGAGCTTAAACGATGAGTATGACCTATGATCAAATGTTCTCATTTGACTCCTAAGTCAATATACTCAAACATAGGTGACCTAGTCACCGACCCCTGTCTGGATGAAGTACATATGTTTTGGAGTTTTGCTATTGTCTCTTTTGATTCTCTAGTTGAGTTTTCCTTAAAAACTTCATCTAGCAATCTTTTTCATTTCGCTTCTCTGTTCATGTGTATATTCCTTTTGGCTCGATCAATTCCTCGAAAATCTTTTACAACCTCATTGCAAATCTTTTGAAACATTTCTTGCAAAGAGAGCTGAATTATCTCTGAATTTCCTTGAATTAAACTCAAGGCCACCGATTCACATACTTTGTCTCGACCGAAAGGATCTGCCCTAAGTCTCTGACTTTCGGGCTCACTGATCCACATCAACTCGGTGTCACCGATTTATATTCACCTGGATATCATCTTCTGCAGCTTACTTAAAATGATTTTCTTCGAATACTCAATTTGCTCAGTTGTGATTCTTAAGGATCCCACTTCTTTCCTTCCATCTTTCCTGCCCTTCCTGCTTTACTATCCTTTTCGGCATTTGATGTCAAAGGGGGAGAAGATTTAGGGGGAGCTAGGGGGAGATTGGAGGATAAGAGGAGAAAAGAAAATTTAAAAGGAAAAGAAAAACAATCTTACCTTAAGGGGGAGAGGATCACATCAAAGATTTTTTTTGCTTCTCTTGCTCTCACAATTGATATCTTCTGAATAGTACAATTGGTATCTTATACAACTGGTATCTTCTGAAAAACACAATTGGTATCTTATGGAAAGCAAAATCTCTCAGAGCTCATTGAAAATCTTTTAGTCTTGGGAGACATGTTTGCTAATTCAAGCTAGTGCTCAGCATGAGACACTCTTTATACATGTCATCCCTGGCTTGGTACTCTTGATGTTCTTCTTTGTTGGTTGAAGGAATACTCTTGTGTTATCTAACCTTGTTTTCTCAAGCTTATTTCTTGGTACAATGCCAAGGAACCTCAAGGTAAGTATATGCATCTTGAGAATGTGCATGATGGTGACTTGCTTGTGAATACTTGTTTGCAAGAAATCACCATGCACATATGCATCATCAATCACTTATCCTCATCTCGCTCGATGCATATAGCCAAGCTGCATGTAGCACATCTTGCTTTTCTCTCATGTGTGCTTGTGGTAGTCCAAAACCATAATCTATGAAAAGCTTGCACACTTGTAGGGGGAGCCTGTGTACTACATGTCTGTCAAAGCCTTAATGATAATCCTGTCTTTCTTTTAGTAAGCTTTGATATCTTATTTTGTGTGTTGCCATCAATTACCAAAAAGGGGGAGATTGAAAGCACATTTGCTCCCTAGGTGGTTTTGGTAATTAATGACAACATACTTTGTGGTTGGACTAATGCTTTTAACAAGTATGTTTCAGGAAAGTCAATCACTCGCATGGCAAAAGGATCAAGAGGTGAACCCCTAGGATGCTAAGGAAAGGATTGGCAAAAGCTCAAGACTCCATTTTTGGTTTAGTGATCCAAGATCACATTGAGTCCATAGGAAAGCCAATACTATTAAAAGGGGATGAGGTTATGATGATGATCTGGTTGCTCAAAGTGCTTAGTGATTTATCTCTCAAACTATCAGCAATCTTTCATTCCAACATAAACCCATAAGTAATCTCGGTCCCACCGATTCCAAACTCACCACACCGAGATGAACCACCTCAGCCATATAGCCAAACCCTAAGAATTTCGGATTTTCCGATTCCAAACTCGGTCATACCGAAATTGGTGTTG
The DNA here is from genome assembly GCA_021437245.1 of Aegilops speltoides. NCBI lineage: Eukaryota > Viridiplantae > Streptophyta > Magnoliopsida > Poales > Poaceae > Aegilops > Aegilops speltoides. The sequence continues at coordinate 369,662,847 of CM038142.1, forward strand.
CCAAGCTTCTGTAACCTTCTGTACTCAAATCGGTGTCACCGAGATGAGAAAGTCGGTCCCACCGAGATTGGCAAACCCTAGACTTTGGAAGAATCGGACTAACCGAGATTGTATTTTCGGTCCCACGAAAATCCCAACGCTCACAAGATTTGAACTTTCGGTCTCACCAAGTTGTCAACTTCGGTCCGACCGAGATTGGTCAAATGTGTGTAACGGTTGGATTTTGTGTGGAGGCTATAAATACCCTCCACCTCCTCTTCATTCGTGGAGAGAGCCATCGAAAGAACTACCACTCCTACCTTACATTTCGAGAAGAAAACTACCTACCCTTGTGTTGAGATCAAGTTGCTCCACTCCCACCATATGAAACTTGATTTCTAGCCTTCCCAAGTTGCTTTCCACTCAATCCTTTCTTCCACCACAGCCAAATCAGTGAGGAGAGTTGAGTGTTGGGAAGATTATCATTTGAAGCACAAGAGCAAGGAGTTCATCATCACCAACACCATCTATTACCTTTTGGAGGGTGGTGCCTCCTAGATTGGTTAGGTGTCGCTTGGGAGCCTCCGTCAAGATGTGGAGTTGAACCAAGAAGTTTGTAAGGGCAAGGAGATCGCCTACTTCGTGAAGATCTACCCCGAGTAAGGCTAGTCCTCCGTGGACGAAGCCATGATGGCATAGACAAGGTTGCTTCTTCGTGGACCCTTCGTGGGTGGAGCCCTCCGTGGACTCTCGCAGCCGTTACCCTCCGTGGGTTGAAGTCTCCATCAACGTGGATTGACGATAGCACCACCTATCGGAACCACGAGAAAAATCTCCATGTCTCCAAATTGCGTTTGCTCTTCACAATCTCTCCCTTACTCTTTATGCAATTTACTTTCCGCTGCCCCATACTCTAGAATTGCATGTGTAGTATGTTGCTCGACTTGTATGCATGATGCTTGACTTGATCTTCATTGTGAACTTGCTAAAAACTTATGTTAATCAAAAGGCATAAACTTTTATCTTGTCAAGTTGTCTAATCACCCCCCCTCTAGACACTCTTGCCTTCAACGATCCTACATCTCCCCCTTTTTGGTGGATGATGACAACAACACGATTTAAGATAGAAGTCTATAGAATCTAGTTAGAGCTCCCCCTAGATGTGTGCCCCAAGTTGAACTAGCTGTTAGAGAGCATGGGCATACTTCAAGGTCGAGACTCCCCCTAGATTTTATAGGCTCGCCACTTAAAGCACATAACATGAAGGTAGCCAACATAATGAAACAAGAGCAATGCTACCAATAATGACCAACAAGCATAAAGATAAGATAGCAGGAGTGGCACAAAATCCACACAAAGCAAACCGAGAATGAACAAAGTTCAACTGGAGAAGTTCAACACAAAACACACACTACGCAACCACCCATGCAACTCCCGAGGTCCTAACACACTTTCTCCCCCTTTGGCATCAGGACACCAAAAAGGAAGAGAGCGAAGCTATCGCCCCAGGCTCAGTCGTCCTCCTCTGACTGCTCGGTAGCATCTGGATCTTCAGCATTGTCAGAATCTTCACCATTATCAGAAACTTCATCATCGTCCTGATCTGAGTCCTCCATGATATCATCAGCAGCAGTAAAGGTGGTGGAGGGCTGAGGAGGGCTTCATCATCATCCAGTCTTTGTGGGAAGATATCCAATGCTCCTCCGGTGTGATGCTCTTCTCAGAACCACTCTGAACCGACATGTTGAGGTGCCTCATCATAGCAATTTGATGACGCCGGGCATGCTTCTCATTGACATGTGCATCATACATCCTCTTCTGGATGCCAGACTGAAGGCAGAAAGTCTTCTTCACCTTGGTAGCGAGCTTGTCCACCCACGAGGGCTTGGCCCCTGTCTCCAACTCAAAATCCTCATCATCAGAAGTGGCATAGACATCCTTAGGAGCCTCAGCAGGGAAACGTGGCTCGGTGTGCTTCTTCTTCTTAAGGAGCTTGACTTCATGAATGGTAAGATTGTCAGGAGAGGTGAGGGGCTCTCCAGGATGGCGAACTTCCCACACGGAGTTCAGAAAGCACATGACAAAAGGAGCATAAATGGGGACCTTCCTGTAGATGGCCATGTGGTACATCTCGTACTGACCATTGGACACATCAAACGTCTCCCCAGATCCCACCTTGGTCTTCATAGCAACCATCAAGTCAACAAGATAGCCATGGATTTCATCTTGATTCCCCACTTTGGGCAGAAGCACATTGCAAAACACACGATGCATGATGTCATAGGCCTTCACCAAATCCTTAGATTCACCAATAATACCACGGCCCCGAATGTACAGAGGGGCAAGCTTCTCCTTAGGCATGGGGTCAGGATGATCATGGGGGCGAATGCCACCCCTTCCTTCCAGACCGGTATCATCGTAACCAATAGCATTGCAAAAGGTCCTCCAGGGAACTTGAAAGAGCTCATCACGGCACATGAAAGTGAGGGTGCGCGCGTCATCTTCTCCAAAGTGAACGGTGGCATAGAACTGATGGATGAGTTGAACATCAAAGTCACAGTTGACGGACATGAGCTTGACAAGATCAAACTCCTCACAAAGAGCCAAAGCCTCACCAAAATACTCCAGGTTGTTCCTCCAATGATCAAAGTCGATGGTCCACTGCTTGGCATATTTGTTCTTGTTGTGCTCAAAGAGTTCATGAACAATCTGTACTTGCATCTCATTCCGAAACTGAACCGTGGTCCAACGAGGAGCTACGGGAACCACATAAGGATTCTTTGAGCGGAAGGCTTCCCAATCCTTGGCTTTCCAACGGTGGAGTGGCATTACCACACGTTGCTTTGCAGCGGCCGACTTTTCACGGTGAGTGGGCTTGGTGGGGATCACAACTTCCTCTTCATTAGCAGACACAGTCGGGCGCGGAGTCCTTCGAGCCCTCTTCTTGGTCTTGCGAGGAGCAAAGCGAGAACTAGAGCCACCTGAACACACACACGAAGGGAACACACGAAAACCAACAGAATGAGAGGAAAGCACACGAAAAAAAAATGCACCAACATAGAAACCAGAACAGTATGCGGTGTGGTTCATACATTCCGGTTGTACCGGATCTCCCACCGGTAGAACCGTTGACAGTGGCACTACCAGGGTAGTTAGATCAAATCAAGACGTGCGAATCATACAAGCAATATTCGGATTTCTAGGTACTGCATAGAGACAAGTAAAACAACGATCTCTCCCAACCAAAGAACAAACACTAAAATAGGAGGGTTAAGTAATGCCCTAGAAAAGGAAGAAACCCTAGAACGAAGAACGAAGAACAAGGGCATTACCACCATCCATGGGAGAAGATCGGAGGGCCTCCACGGAGAGAATCCACGGAGAGCCCACGGAACCGAAGCGCGGGACACACTCCGGGGCGGGGCAGAGGTGACCGGCGGCTAGGGCAAGGAGAAGACGAACGGGGACGAAGGGGGAAAAGAAGAAAACCCTTCACCCTGTCGGATATAAATAGGCCCATAGCCGCACGGCGGTAGAACCGCTCCAAGGACCGGTTGTACCGCAAGTCAGGTACTGACAGATTGTTGCGGGCGGTACTTCCGTTTCCTGAAGGGCACCGGAAGTACCGCCCGGAGACAACCGGTAGTACCGGACGGAGGAGGCCTAGAGAAAGTGGGCGGTAAAACCGCCCAAGCTCCGAATGCACCCCTACTGGGGCATCACAACCAGGTACCAGCGGTAGAACCGCCCGTGACACCGGTTGTACCGCCCGACCACCAAAGCCCAGACTAAGAGAAGGGAACAAAACAAACCGGACAACAACTAAGAGAAACCAAACACTAAGAACAGAGTAAAGAACGAAGAGAAAAACAAAACAACCGCACAAAAGCATAGCGAGCTTAGGCCTCTCTCTTAAGATAGGGCGGTGCCCGAAGCCACCTATGTTTGAGTCAATTTGTATGGCACCGCGAAGAATTATCCTTGGGCCCATGACCAAAACTCGTCTTTGAAGCACAAGTACCATTAAAAATGGCTAATGTGAAAGAGTTGACCGATTTATGCATAATGGGGGGAGGGAGAGTTCATTGAGAGAACAACACTCCCCCTATGTCCATGCCTACACCTAAACTAGACAACAAGTTGAGTGTGATGGAGGGTGCAAGGGTTCAAGTCACATTGCTCGAATCAATGATATTTAGCTCATGCTTAACTCGCGAAATCTTGCTTCATCCAAGGGCTTTGTGAAAATATCTGCAAGGTTATCATGAGTGTTAACATACTTGAGCTCGATCTCCCCTCGCCTAATGTGATCCTGGATGAAATGATACCTAATCTCAATATGCTTCATCTTGAAGTGTTGCACCGGGTTGAGAGAAATCTTGATTGCACTTTCGTTGTCACACCAAAGAGGCACTTTGTCACAAATGACACCGTATTCCTTTAAAGTTTGCCTCATCCATAGGAGTTGTGCACAACAACTACCGACCGCCACATATTCTGCTTCGGTGGACGAGAGAGACACACAACTTTGCTTCTTGGAAGACCAACTCACCAAAGAGCACCCAAGAAACTGGCACCCTCCGGAAGTGGACTTCCTATCCACTTTGTCTCCCGCCCCGGAATCCGTAAATCCTTCAAGCTTGAAGTTTGCCCCTCTTGGGTACCATAAGCCAAAGTTTGGGGTATGAGCCAAATATCGAAAGATTCGCTTGACCGCCACATAGTGACTTTCCTTTGCTGCGGCTTGAAACCGTGCACACATCCCCACACTCAACATGATATCCGGTCTAGATGTACAAAGGTAAAGCAAGGAGCCAATCATGGAGCGATATACCTTTTGATCCACCGCTTTACCATTGGGATCAATGTCAAGTTGGCACTTGGTGGGCATTGGAGTAGTAGCCAGCTTGACATCACTTAGCTTGAATCTTTTAGCATGTCTTGAGTGTATTTGGCTTGATTGATAAAGGTTCCTTCTCTTCTTTGTTTGATGTCAAAACCAAGGAAGAACTTCAACTCTCCCATTGAAGACATCTTGAACTTGGAGGTCATGAGAGCGGCAAATTCCTCATTGAAAGCTTTGTTAGGAGAACCAAAGATAATATCATCAACATATAGTTGGCATACAAATAACTCCCCTTTGACCTTCTTAGTAAAAAGAGTGGGGTCGATTAGCCCCACCTCAAATCCACGATCTTGTAACAACTCGGTAAGGTGGTCATACCACGCACGTGGGGCTGGTTTAAGGCCATAGAGTGCCTTATCGAGTTGATACACATGATCCGGGAAGTAGGGATCCTCGAACCCGGGGGGTTGCTTGACATAGACCAACTCATTAATAGGACCATTAAGAAAAGCACTTTTCACATCCATTTGTTGCAACTTAAAGTTGTGATGGGAAGCATAGGCAATCAACAAACATATGGATTCAAGGCGAGCAATGGGAGCAAAGGTTTCACCATAGTCGATGCCCTCGACTTGGGAGTAGCCTTGTGCTACCAATCTTGCCTTGTTGCGAACGATGTTCCCATGAGCATCTTGCTTGTTCTTGAAGATCCACTTGGTTCCAATGACGTTGTGGTCCCCCGAAGTCCTTGGCACTAATCTCCATACTTTGTTGTACTTGAAGTTGTTGAGTTATTCATGCATGGCATTGAGCCAATCCGAGTCTTCGAGCGCCTCATAGACCTTTTGGGGTTCAACACAAGAGACAAACGCGTGATGTTCACAATAGTTTGCTAATTGTCTACGAGTGCTTACCCCCTTTCTTAGGCTTCCAACCACATTTTCCATGAGATGGCCTTGGGTGGTGAGCTTGGAAGCAATCTTCACGGCACGACGCTCTAATTCCTCCTCGCGTGTGGAAAGAGGAGGGTTGACTTGATCATCTTGAGCGTCGTGTTGAGCTTGTTCTTGATCTTGAGCTTTCTCCTGATCTTGAACTTGCTCGAGGGGGAGAACTTGACCTTGGGCATCATTTAGAGGTTCACCACCATCTTGAGGTTGATCTTGCCCTTGGTCTTGTTCATGAGGTTGAGGGCCTTCACTTTGATCTTCGGAAGCGTGTGGGTCTTGGTGAGGTGATGGCTCCACTTGAGTAGAGCATTGTTGAGGGAGTCCTGGATTAGGAGGTGTCCGGACAGCCGGACTATCATCGTCCGCCGGACTCCAAGACTACGAAGATACAAGATTGAAGACTCCGTCCCGTGTCCGGATGGGACTTTCCTTGGCGTGGAAGGCAAGCTTGGCGTCTGGATATGTAGATCTCCTACCATTGTAACCGACTCTGTGTAACCCTAGCCTTCTCCGGTGTCTATATAAACCGGAGGGCTTTAGTCCGTAGGACCCAACATACATTACAACAATCATACCATAGGCTAGCTTTAGGGTTTAGCCTCCTTGATCTCGTGGTAGATCCACTCTTGTACTACCCATATCATCAATATTAATCAAGCAGGACGAGGGTTTTACCTCCATCAAGAGGGCCGAACACAGGTAAAACATCGTGTCCCTTGTCTCCTGTCACCATCCGCTGGGACGCACATTCGGGACCCCCTACCGAGATCCGCCGGTTTTGACACCGACATTGGTGCTTTCATTGAGACTTCCTCGTGTCGCCACCGATAGGCTCGATGGCATCTTCAATCAACAACGCTGTCTGGGTGAGACCTTTCTCCCGGACAGATCTTCAGATTCGGCGGCCTTGCTGCGGGCTAATTCACTTGTCCATCCGAGCAGATCGAAGCTTCGCCCGCCATCAGTCGATTCGGAAGCCTAAACTTCACGGCCGACATCCGCGGGGACTTGATCTTCGACGGGCTCGAGCCACGCCAAGCGCGCCGCACTGTTACGATGGGCATGATCTAGCTCTGCCGCCGAACAGTGCCTTGGTGGCCGCACAAGAATCCGCTCCGACCCTTAGTTCGGAGCCGATCGCCCAGATCGAGGACCGGTGGTTGGACACCACCTCGGGGGCTGCAACTTCTACGGTGATGGAGCCGAACAATAAACTTGTCCCTCATGGCTTCGTGACTCGAGGCGCGGACTCCTTGCGGACTCCGGACCTCCCACTCCGCCAATCGAATCGATTGGGCGCGGTTATGGAATTCACCGCGCGGACATCTTCCAACACTCGCCCTTTGGCGACATCCTAAATTCGCTAAAGCATCTCTCGCTATCCGGAGAGTCTGGCCGGATTATGGCGAGGATGGTTGGGATACGGACGACGAAGAAATTGAGCCCACCCACCACCCACTTTGTAGCCACTGTCGACGATCTAACCAACATGCTAGACTACGACTCCAAGACATCGACGCTATGGATGGCGATGCCGAGATTTAACAGAACCAGCACCTACGAGGCATCTGGAAGACCACCTCGTCATACAACATATACATGGTGGACACCCCAAAAGACGGGGACGGCGAAGAAGCAGCGGATGCAGATTCCTTAAAGAAACAGCCCAAGCGCCGGCGTCAGCGGCACCGCTCTAAATCCCGCCACAGCAAGAATTGAGATTCCGGCACAGGAGATAATAATACCCCAGAGAGTGCCGAAGACAATCCCCTCCAGCAAGACTCGGTAGCAGGAGGATCACGAAGCAAGCCCTCACGAGAGGGCGGCAGCGAAGAGGTCGAGGAATATAACTATATACCTCCCTCGAAGACGAGGCAAGCCTCAACGACGCAATTAATTGCGTGCCCGAGGATCCCGTCGAACAAGAGCGTTTTAAACGCAAGTTTATCGCCACGGCAAATAGCCTAAAGAAAAAGCAGCAGCAGCTTCAAGCTGATCAGGACCTGCTGGCCGATCGATGGACCGAGGTCCTCGCGGCCGAAGAGTATAAACTCGAACGCCCCTCCAAAAGCTACCCAAGACGCAAGTTGCTCCCCCGATTAGAGGAGGAAGCATACATACCTTCATCACCAGCGCACGATACGGCCGACCGACCACCCCGTGACTGCGACAGAGAGGCATCCAGGCCCTCCACCAAGACCGTACCCCGGCATCCCTCCAAAAGTACGAAGCCAAGAGGGAACATGCTGGACTTGCGAGACGTATTGGAGGACAAAGCAAGGCAATCCAGATCCATCTACGGATCACGTGGGCGCCCACGACCCACAGCGAATACCGTCGCGCGGATACAATAACCCGGCCGGGCGAACACAGCAGATAACGCCTCTCGAGCTACGCCGTGATATTGCTCAATATAGAGGCGCCGCGACACCCGCTATGCTTCACCGACGAAGTAATGGATCATCAAATCCTCAAGGGTTCAAACTCGTAAACATCGAATCCCACGATGGCACAACAGACCCCGCGGTTTGGATCAAGATTATCTCCTTCACATCCATATGGCCCTTGGCGGCAATCTCCATGCCATCAAGTATCTCCCACTCAAGCTTAAAGGACCAGCTCGACATTGGCTTAATAGCTCGCCCACGAGTCAATTGGGTGTTGGGAAGACACGGAAGCCGCATTCCTCTACAACTTCGAGGCACGTATGTGCAGCCACCGACGCCGATGACCTAAGCCACATAATTCAGCAGCCAGATTTAATCGGCGGACAATTTCGACACGGTTCTTGACAAAGAAAAACCAAATAAATCGACTATCCGGATGTAGAGGCCCTCGCAACCTTCAAACATAACATCCGCGACGAGTGGCTAGCCCGGCACCGGGACAGAAAAGCGAAATCCATGGCAGCCCTCACATCATTAATGACCCTTTTGCGGGAGAGGATAGCTGGCTAGCTCGCAGCAACAACCTCAAAAAATTTCGCGGTCTAGATACTAAGGACCATAATGGCGGTCGCGTCGAAGCAAAAATAAACGCGCGTGATTAACGGCGGCGACAAGGAGGATCGGCAATCAACGCCGGATTCGAGGCTCTAAACTTCGGTCGTGGAAGAAGCCATTCAAAAGAACCACTCCGGGTCCGTCCAATTTGGACCGAATACTCGACCGCTTATGCGGATACATGGCACCTGAAAAACCAGCTAATCACACCAACAGAGATTCTTTGGGTGTTCAAGCAAGCGAGCAAGTTAATTGCTGAAAACAACGACAAGGGGCTAAACAGCGACGACGAGGAAGAGACCCGACCGCCGAACAATAGAGGACAGAAGGGTTTCCCCCCACAAGTGCGGACGATGAATATGATATACGCAACCCATATACCCAAGAGGGAGCGGAAGCGTGCACTAAGGGACATATATGCGATGGAGCCAGTCGCCCCGAAGTTCAATCCATGGTCCTCTTGCCCGATCACTTTCGATCGAAGAGACCATCCGACCGATATCCGCCATGGCGGATTCGCGCATTGGTTTTAGAGCCAATCGTCGATGGATTTCACCTCACGAGAGTCCCGATGGACGGTGGCGAGCTGAACACGCTTTATCGGGATACGGTCGCCAAGATGGGCATAGACCCTCAAGGATTAAACCTACAAAGACGACCTTCAAAGGCGTCATACCGAATGTTGAGGCCAATTATGCAGCTCACCACACCGAAGTGGTCTTTGGATCCCGGAGAATTTCCGGGCGAGGAGTTAATCTTCGACATAGTCCCATTCGCGATGGCTATCACGCCTGCCGGACGAACAGCGTTCAGAAAGTTCAACGCGTGCCGCGTACGCATACCTCAAGCTCAAGATGCCAGGCCCTCGTGGAGTCATCACGGTCAACGGAAATATGGACCGCTCCTCGAACGGAGGAACATCTGACGGCTCTCGCGGCGGAAATCTGAGCAGCCTTTAAGGCAATTTTGAGTCCGCCGTTAAACGGCGGATACAGCCAAACGCGCTCAAGCAACACCAACCAAGACCACCTGCACGATCCGAGCACAGCGTAGCAATGCGGCCCTAACCCCGCCCTCGCATGATTGTAAGAACAACCCTCGCGTACATCATTACGCTTTGGAGATACCATGGGCGTGGGGAAGGGCACGACCACAATAGACCCAGTGCGGCTCGACCACACCAGGGGCTCGCAAGTGTGTCACTCTTTCTTATTATTATTTTCCTTCTTTGTATACAGGACTCCGTTAGCGGAGGCCTGTCCGTGATGAACTGTCGAACTCATGATGCAACAGCCGGGAAGAAAGAATGCGGCGACAAACACTCGTGTGGTCTCAATTACGAGCATTACATTTGATTATATACACCAAGCACGCAGCCCATCCTCGGGGGGACATGTTTAACTAGTCCAAAACCCTTGCTTATCAAGACTATTTGTATCATCCGCACTCATAGCAGACTTCCTTTAATAAATGATGCAGCACCTTTTTGCCTGTCATTACATATATATGTTCAGTACATGACATCTTGCACCCGTATATTTTGATACAGCCTAATATACCAGGGGCTTACGTTCCCCACGTTATGGTGTGATAAGTCCGAACACTTTCACAAGTGCGGCACCCCAAACTTATAGCATTATATGAATCGGCTCCGAATCATGTCTTGGGTCAATAGTTGGGTTTGCCCGGCTCCCACGTTTTGGTGCCTAACGCCCGTTCGGTCGGCTAAGGTGGCACGGGAGAACCACTGCGATTGCGCCCGGTTGAGCTGGGCGGCGCCTCGATGGAAAGCTAAAACTGACGGCATGATAAGGCGAGAGACTGGTCGTTGTTCGAGAGGTCTTTTCGGTTCCTTAAAGACTCACGCCGCCGAGCGAAGTTCGGATAATGTCCGAGCGAAGGCGTGGATAGCGCCCAATTCGGTCTTCGAATACTAGGGGCTTCACCAAATTTAAAATTATAGAATTCTATGGCTAAGTGAGAGTGTTCAAGCATTATAAGTCACGGTTGCCTTGTTCGTTGTGTTGGCGCCTCCTAGATGGACCCAAAATGGGAACAAGAGTGCTCAAGTTATCCGAACACCCCAACACTTGCGGCTTGGGGCTGAAGCCAACGACTTGCCATCTCTCAGATTTTATAAATGGCCGCACAGAAGCTAATATTTTAAATTAAACAAGCGTTGCTTAAAGCGCACATGAACAAAGTTTTCAGCGCACAGGATAATACACAGCGAGTTCACTCAAAAATTACATCTCTAGGGCATTCATCCGCAATGTCGCGGGCTCCCTTCAGGACAGTTTTATAATACATTTCGGGTGTACGATACTCCTTGCCCGGTGGCGGCGGGTCAGTAAGAAGCCTCTCCGCATCCAGCCTGCCCCAGTGCACCTTTGTGCGGGCAAGGGCCCGACGAGCACCTTCAATCTGGCGGAGCGCTTGATGACCTCCACCGTGGGCACGCATCCACCGGCCGCCGCCGACGAGGCCAAAGTAGCTCCAGGCATGGCACATCCGAGGCGCAGGCGGACTATAAGGCCCTTCATGGCCTCCTCGGCTACCTTGTGGAGTTCGACCACTGCTTCACCTGGTCGCTTGGGGCACGGATGGCGGCCTCGGCGTCTTGAGACCGAAGACCTTCTCCGTTGAGCTCCCCTCCTCGCCACGGTAGAATCTGGTGGCATCGGACACACTACGCGCAGATCTGCAAATGCCGTAGAGAGCTCGAATGCGGTAAGTGTCGTAGTTTACATTAACATGCTTGCTTTGCATGAAAAATGCCTTACCGCCGCTATCTTCTTCACATCTTCAACCTCTGAAGGGCCTTACGGGCCTCGGCCTTGGCGGACTTGGCACTTTCGAGGCGAGGCAAGCTCGGACTCTTGAGTCTTGGAGTTGCGCTTCAAGCTCTCATGCTTCTCCATGAGAGCACGGAGCTCTTGCCGCACTTCCGCCACATGCCTCCTGCTTTTCTCGCTCTGCCCGTTCAAGATCGCCTTTGCGTTCGTCGCGGACACCGCCTCCTTCGTGGCTGCCACCTCGTTTGTGGCCCTGCAATACCCATATTATCCTTGTTAATTTTATTGCGACCAAAATCCTTTTACAGAAGGTAACAATTCAAAGTGGTGCTACTCACCTTCTTTGTCCTCGAGCTGCCTCTTGGCATGGCGAGCTCTCGCTTGGACCGCTCGAGATCTTGCTTTAATGTACCAACCTCGGCGATCGGTCGGCAGAGGTCGGTGACTGACACCGCAAACCCATATTGACATAATTTATTAGCAACTGCGAATATCTTTTAGATCCTCGGTCCGCTTTTCTTTCGAACACCGAACCGAGCATCGTGGGCTCTTGTCTATGCGGTATTACATTACACAATTTAACTTCTTACCTCAAAGCCTGTTAAAAGGCTCTGCGAGCTTCGATCAGCCCATTGTTGGCGAAGTGGACCTTCAATCACCGCACTCATAATAAAGTGCGGTGTTCTTCCTCGATGGAAGCGCCTTTGGCGCGTCCAAGCAAGTTGTCCGGCGCCCCGGTTGGGACGGAGGCCGCCGGCGTCATGGTCTTGCCCTTCTTTGAAGGGCGCTGCCGGACTCTGGAACCACTGCGAGTTCCGGCGAGAGTCGGCGCAAAGTCCGGAGGCTGCCTTGCGGCGCCCGGAGCCTCCTCTGATGGGTCCCTTTCGATCCCACCTCGGCGTCCTCATCGGCGGGGGTAGAGGCGATCGAAGTGAATCCACATCCGACGGGTTAACGACCGCTTCGATGAAGCGGGAAAATCATCATCGGCCGGACTACGGGCAGTATGCAGCATTAGTAGGACACTATGTGACACGAAAGAAATTGCATATCAGGGATCCGGATACTTACGATCTCGCAGGAGGCCTGGCCCTTGAAGGCCACTCCTCGTCGCCAGCGTCGGTGTTGGCAGAGCTGTCCGGGGGAATAGTTCTCCCCCTCTTGGACCCTTCGGCCTCCCCTGTTGGGGAAGCCTTCCTCTTCCTCTCTCCCCCCTCTGGGAGAGAGTCCTCTTCCTCCTCCTCACCTCCGGGGGAGGAGTCCGCCTCGTCGTCGGACGCCTGATTACGGGAACTCTTTCGAGTCGTGGCCACCTTCTTGGCCTTCTTCTCCGGCACCACGTGCGGTGCCGGCACCAGCAGCCCCGCTAGACGGGCATCCACTGGGTCTTTTGGCATGGGAGCCGAGTAGATGAGCTGCTCGGCCTTCTTCATCCATTCCTGTCAAAGGAAAAGGGAGATTGAAACCCTCTTAGAATCAATCTATTTACAACAAGTGTCCTGTAAAGGGGTAGAATCACTTACCTCGTCAGCCGAATGCTGCGAGTGAAATCCGCGATCTTCCGTCGCGGATGCGGGGCTTCGCGCCTTAAACAGCACCCTCCAGCGCCGTGCGTCGTGTCGAAGAGCCCGCTTAAGCGCTGGTGCTGTTCGGATCGAACACCCACAGATTGAATGCCCGTTCTTGGCATGGGAGGATCCGCGGACGAGCATGACTTGGACCACGTCAGCGAGCTGAGCTTCTTGTTCACCGGCTTGGATACTGAGCTCGAGTCCCATCAGCTCGCCGGATTACCCCAGCAAGCCCTTCTCTTTCCGGGAGGTGAGCTGCGTGGGATACCAGATCTAAACTTCGGGGCCGCCGCCCGCGTAGCGTCGTCAGCTTCGGTGATATAGAACCACCCGATTGCCACCCCTTGGCGGAGTCCACGAAGGCCCCTTTGAACCGAGAGGGCGTTGGGCATCTTGCCCAACATGGCGCCTCCGCACTCCGCTGCGTGCCCTTCACTACCTTGACAGCGTTGAAGGTCTTGAGCCACAAGCGAAGTGGGGCGGATGCGAGAGGAGGGCCTCGCATACTGACGATAAACGCTGAGATGTTGAGGATGAAGTTCGGTGCGGATCGTGGAAATCCGGCCGTAGTAGAACATGAGCCCCGGACAAAGGGTGAAGTGGAAAGCCCGATCCAGCGGAGGAAGTGGGGAAGGAAAGCGACCCTCTCATGGGGCCGGGGGTAGGGATGAGCTGCCTTGTCGGGCGGCCGGTGCGCGATATCGCCGGAAAGGTATCCGTATTGTGCAGCTTGGTGATGTGCTCCTCCTTAGCGGTGGAAGCCAACCATTTGCCTCCCCCTCCGGACATGGTCGGGAAGGTTAAGATGAGATCTTGTGAGCTTGGGCGTTGGAGCTTGAGTGCGCGGAGGTGGATAAGCAAAGGAGGAAGAAGGCGTGGGTGAAAAGGTGAATCCTTATCCCTTATATATAGGCGGCGAAGACTATCGCCCCACCAACTGGTAAAACTCGCTTATCTCCCAAGCGCCACCATCAATGGCGCGGTTGGGTTACCACGTCCGTATTGATGAGAATCCGGAATAAAGGGAACACGATCTACCGCTCGACAAGGCGTGCCAAGGAAACCACTTAGCTAAGCGTCTTTGAGGTGGTATAATAAAAATGATTCAAGTAAAGGCTTGGTAGCGGTGTGATGCCATGCCACAAAATCGTCGTGATTGGACTTGTGTACATTTTATTCTCTCTACGGTGAAATGTGGAATTTATTTTGCGAGCGGACACTATCTGGTGTTCATAATCTTCTCTGGATTATTCAAAGGAGGAACCCGCCTTGCAATGCCGAACATTATCTTGCGCGGACTTATCGTCATTGAAGCACGGTTGAGGGGCTCTTGAGGAGTCTGGATTAGGGGTGTCCGGACAAGCGGACTATCATCGTCCGGACTCCAAGACTACGAAGATACAAGATTGAAGACTCCATCCGTGTCCGGATGGGACTTTCCTTGGCGTGGAAGGCAAGCTTGGCGTCTGGATATGTAGATCTCCTACCATTGTAACCGACTCTGTAACCCTAGCCTTCTCCGATGTCTATATAAACCGGAGGGCTTTAGTCCGTAGGACCCAACATACATTACAACAATCATACCATAGGCTAGCTTTAGGGTTTAGCCTCCTTGATCTCGTGGTAGATCCACTCTTGTACTACCCATATCATCAATATTAATCAAGCAGGACGTAGGGTTTTACCTCCATCAAGAGGGCCCGAACTTGGGTAAAACATCGTGTCCCTTGTCTCCTGTTACCATCCGCTTGGACGCACAGTTCGGGACCCCCTACCCGAGATCCGCCGGTTTTGACATCGACAATTGTCCTTCTCCTTCGGCCACAAGGGGTTCCTCAATGGGTAGAATTTGACCAATACCCATTCTTCTTATGGCTTGGGGAGGAATTTCATCACCTATATCACAAGTACCACTTTGCTCCACTTGGGAGCCGTTATTTTCATCAAACTCCACGTTACACGTCTCCTCAATGAGTCCAGTGGACTTGTTGAGAACACGGTAAGCATGAGAGTTTGTAGCATAACCAACAAATATGCCCTCATGAGCTCTAGCCTCAAATTTAGACAAATGAACACCTTTCTTGAGAATGAAACACTTACAACCGAACACCCGGAAGTACTTGAGGTTGGGCATGTTGCCGGTGAGTATCTCATAAGGGGTCTTGTTCAATCCTTTGCGAAGATAGAGCCGATTGGATGCATGACATGCGGTGTTGATGGCTTCGGCCCAAAAGTTGTATGGAGACTTGAACTCCGCCATCATGTTCCTTGCCGCATCCATCAACGTCTGGTTCTTCCTCTCCGCTACACCATTTCGTTGAGGAGTATAAGGTGCAGCATATTGATGCTTGATCCCCTCATCACTGAGAAACTCATCCAAGGTGTAGTTCTTGAACTTGGTGCCGTTGTCACTTCTTATTGTCAAGATCTTCGCATTATGTTGACGTTGAGCTTCATTTGCAAAGTCGATGACGGTTTGTTGAGTCTCACTCTTCCTCTTGAAGAAGTATACCCAAGTGTATCTTGAATAGTCGTCCACAATCACCAAGCAATACTTTCTACCTCCAAGACTATCAAAAGATGGAGGCCCAAAGAGATCCATGTGAAGGAGCTCCAAGGGTCTCTTCGAGTAGATGATGGTTGATGGAGGGTGAGCCTTTTCATGAAGCTTTCCTTCAATACAAGCACTGCAAGCACGATCTTTGGCAAAACTAACATTTGTTAGTCCACGAACATGGCCCCCCTTGAGAAGACTTTGCAAAGATCTCATATTGACGTGGGCTAAACGGCGATGCCAAAGCCATCCCACGTCAACTTTAGCCATTAGGCATGTCGAGGTCTTAGTGGGTCGCTCCGAAAAGTTAATCACACAGAGACCGTTCTCGACATGCCCAACAAAACTACTTTAAGAGTCTTGCTCCACAAGAGGACCACGGTATCAATGTCAAAGAAAGTAGCAAAACCCATGAGTGCAAGTTGTGAGCGGAAAGCAAATTGTATGCAAGGGACTCAACAAGCATGACTTTCTCGATCGTTAGATCATGAGAAATGACAACCTTGCCAAGACCCAATACCTTAGAATGTGAGGCATCACCCCACTCAACATTGGTGGGCATAGATGGAATCTTTTGCACGTCCACCACCAAGTCCTTGCTCCGGTCATATGATTTGTTGCTCCACTATCGAGCAACCATGATCCCCCACCGGAAGCAAACACCTACAAGAGATCAATGCTTGGTTTTAGGTACCCATTTAGTAATGGGTCCTTTGATGTTAGTAACTAGGGTCTTGGGAACCCAAATAGACCATTCAATGTACTCATAAGGAGAACCGACAAATTTAGCATAAACATGTCCATCACTAGCACGGCACAACACATATGAAGGGTTAAAGTCGCCGACTTTGTTTGGGGAAATGCTTTTGCCCTTTGGGACATCAACTCCCTTCACTTTTTCCTTCTTCTTCTTAGGAGCACCCTCTCCCTCTTTCACAAAAGTTTGCTTGAGAGGAGGAGGACGTTTGGTCTTATTGTTCTTCTTCTTCTTGCTCTTGGACTTGGGTGCAAACCCAATTCCTTCCTTGGCCACAACTTCCTTTTGATTGCTCAAAAGGTCGTTGAGGTTCTTCTCACCTTGAATGCATGGCACAGGGCCTTTCTCAAGTTGATCCTTCAACTTGGCATTCTCCTCCACAAGATGCACATGCTCACAACACGGGTTAGTAGCACATGCATTATCAATTAATACCATATGAGGAAAGGTGGCCTTTTCCTTGGTTAGCTTAACTTGGAGTTGAGCATGAGACTCCTTGAGGTTAGCGTGAGCACCCTTTAAGACCTTGAGGGCCTTGTCAAGTATCTCAAACTCCTCTTTGAGTCTAGCATGATCAACCCCAAGTTTAGCCTTCTCGGAAGTTAGCACACGAGACACGACAAGAGCATGATCAAGATCTTTCTTTAACTTAGCATGGTCATCATTGTGTGACTCCTCAAAAGTCAAACAATGCAGATGCTCTTCCTCAAGAGCATTAGAGAGATCCGATATCTCATCGGCATAGTCACGACTATGACCTTCCATCTTAGAGATGGTTTCTTCGTGAGCCTCGATCATGTCATTGGCCTCACCAAGTTGTTCCAAGAGAGCAACAAAGTGCTTCTAGGACTTGCCCTTGAGCTTACTCATAAAAGACTCAAATTCATTCACTTATTCATTAGACCCATCATGCTCATCAATGCAATACTCCACGGAGGGATTAGTAATGATGGTGGTTTTAATGTTGGGGTTACCTTGTTTGAAGCTTTAGCCATGAGGCACTTGGCGGTGATGTTCTCGTTGGGTGAATCAAAGAGAGACACCCGAGGAGTAGTAGCAATGGCAACGGATGCCATGGCCATCGCTTCTTCATTTTCATCATCATCATCCTCTTGGTATTCTTCTTGAACCACCAACCCACGAGTGGGAGTCTTCTTGGCGAAGTTATTCTTGTTGGGGAAGGACTTGGCTTTGTCTTTTCGGATGAACTTGCCACCATTGTCTTCCCGCTTCTCGTAAGGACAATCCGCAACGAAATGGCTCACATTGCCACAATTGAAGCAAGTTCTAACTCGTTGCTTGCCCTTGACGCCACTTGAGTTGTTCTTGTTGAAGTTGGATCTTGTATTCTTCTTGCTCCAAAATTGTCTTGAAGCAAGGGCCATGTGCTCATGATAATCATATTTGGTGTCTTCGGGGTTGCTCTCCTCATCTTCCACTTCTTCCTCTTCTTCCATGATCACCTTGTGAAGGAAATATGCCCTAGAGGCAATAATAAAGTTATTATTATTTCCTTATATCATGATAAATGTTTATTATTCATGCTAGAATTGTATTAACCGGAAACATAATACATGTGTGAATGCATAGACAAACAGAGTGTCACTAGTATGCCTCTACTTGACTAGCTTGTTAATCAAAGATGGTTATGTTTCCTAACCATGAACAAAGAGTTGTTATTTGATTAACAAGGTCACATCATTAGGAGAATGATCTGATTGACATGACCCATTCCATTAGCTTAGCACACGATCGTTTAGTATGTTGCTACTACTTTTATCCATGACATATACATGTTCCTATAACTATGAAATTATGCAACTCCGTTCTTTGGAGGAACACTTTGGGTGCTACCAAGCGTCTGGCGTAATCGGGTGATTATAAAGGAGTACTACAGGTGTCTCCAAAGGCGGATGTTGGGTTGGCGTATTTCGAGATTAGGTTTTGTCACTCCGATTGTCGGAGAGGTATCTCTGGCCCTCTCGGTAATACACATCACTTAAGCCTTGCAAGCATTACAACTAATGAGTTAGCTGTGAGATGATGTATTACGGAGCGAGTAAAGAGACTTGCGTGCGAGATTGAACTAGGTATTGGATACCGAGCGATCGAATCTCGGGCAAGTAACATACCGATGACAAAGGGAACAACGTATGTTGTTATGCGGTCGACCGATAAAGATCTTCGTAGAATATGTAGGAGCCAATATGGGCATCAGGTCCCGCTATTGGTTATTGACCGGAGACATGTCTCGGTCATGTCTACATTGTTCTCGAACCGTAGGGTCCATGCGCTTAAGGTTTCGATGGCGGTTATATTATGAGTTTGTGTATTTTGATGTACCGAAGAAGTTTGGAGTCCGGATGTGATCACGGACATGACGAGGAGTCTCGAAATGGTCGAGACATAAAGATTGATATATTGGAAGCCTATGTTTGGAGTTGAATGGTTCGGGTGAAATCGGGATTTTTAGGAACAGAGATTACGGAACCCTCCGGGGTTAATGGGCCTTAGTGGGCCATAAGGGAGAAGAGGAAGGGCCGGCCGGGGCAGGCCGCGCCCCTCCCCTAGTCCGAATAGGACAAGGAGAGGGGGCGCCCCTTCCCTCTTTCCCTCCCCAAGTCCTAATCCAACTAGGAAGGGGAGTCCTACTCGGTGGGAGTAGGACTCCTCAGCCGCCGCCTCCTCGTGGGGCCGGCCGCACCCCCTTGCTCCTTTATATCACGGGGCAGGGGCACCCTAGAACACACAAGTTGATCCTTGAGATCGTTCCTTAGCCGTGTCGGTGCCCCCTCCACCATAATCCACCTCGGTCATATCGTAGCGGTGCTTAGGCGAAGCCTGTGCCGATAGAACATCAAGATCGTCCTGCGCCGTCGTCTTGTGGAACTCTCCTCCCGAGCTCTCTTGGATTGGAGCCGAGGGCGTCACCGAGCTGTCGTGTGTCAAGAACTTCGGGCGCCGATGTAACGGCGCTGGGATCGGTTGGATCGCGAGGAGAGCGTCGACTACTTACTCTACGTTGTGATCGCTTCGCCGGTCTCACGAGTGTACGAGACAACACTCTCCCTCTCGTTGCTATGCATCACCATGATCTTGTGTGTGCGAGGAAATTTTTGAAATTACTCGTTCCCCAGCAGTGGCATCGAGCCAGGTTTTATGCGTTGATGTTATATGCACGAGTAGAACACAAGTGAGTTGTGGGCGATATAAGTCATCTGCCTACCGGCATGTCATACTTTGGTTCAGCGGTATTGTGAGATGAAGCGGCCGGACCGACATTACGCGTGCGCTTACGCGAGACTGGTTTCACCGCACGAGCACTCGTGCTTAAAGGTATTGGCGGGTGTCTGTCTCTCTCACTTTAGTTGAACCGAGTGTGGCTCGCCGGTCCTTGTGAAGGTTAAAGCGAGTCTATTGACAAACTATCGTTGTGGTTTTTGATGCGTAGGTAAGAACGGTTCTTGCTAAGCCCATAGCAGCCACGTAAAATTTGCAACAACAAAGTAGAGGGCGTCTAACTTGTTTTTGCGGGGCATGTTGTGATGTGATATGGTCAAGGCGTGATGCTATATTTTATTGTATGAGATGATCATGTTTTGTAACCAAAGTTATCGGCAATGGCGAGAGCCATATGGTTGTCGCTTTATTATGCGAAATGCAAGCATACTGTAATTGCTTTACTTTATCACTAAGCGGTAGCGATAGTCGTAGAAGCAATAGATGGCGTAAGCGACAACGATGCTACGATGGAGATCAAGGTGTCGCGCCGGTGGCGATGGTGATCACGACGGTGCCGGAGATGGAGATCACAAGCACAAGATGATGATGGCCATATCATATCACTTATATTGATTGCATGTGATGTTTATCCTTTATGCATCTTATCTTGCTTTGATTGGCGGTAGCATTTTAAGATGATCTCTCACTAAAATTATCAAAAGTGTTCTCCCGAGTATGCACCGTTGCCAAAGTTCGCCGTGCCCAGACACCACGTGATGATCGGGTGTGATAAGCTCTCGTCCATCTACAGCGGGTGCAAGCCAGTTTTGCACACGCAGAATACTCGAGTTAAACTTGCGAGCCTAGCATATGCAGATATGGCCTCGGAACACGGAGACCGAAAGGTCGGCGTGAATCATATAGTAGATATGATCAACATAAGATGTTCACCATTGAAAACTACTCCATCTCACGTGATGATCGGTTATGGTTTAGTTGATTTGGATCACGTGATCACTTAGATGACTAGAGAGATGTCTGTCTAAGTGGGAGTTCTTAAGTAATATGATTAATTGAACTTAAATTTATCATGAACTTAGTCCTGGTAGTATTTTGCAAACCATGTTGCTTTCATATGTTTATTTTGATATGTTCCTAGAGAAAACTGCGTTGAAAATTGTTAGTAGCAATGATGCGGATAGGATCCGTGATCGAGGTTTATCCTCATTCTTTGCTTGAAGAATTATGTCCTTGATGCACCGCTAGGTAGCAGACCTATTGCGAGGAAGCGGATCTGGGCGTTATGAGCGTTTGGCTAGCTCAATATGATGACTACTTGAAAGTTTTGTGCACCATGCTTTTTAGCTTAGAATCGGGACTTCAAAGGCGTTTTGAGCGTCATGGACCATATAAGATGTTCCAGGAGTTGAAGTTAATATTTCAAGCAAATACCGAGTTGAGAGATATGAAGTCTCCAACAAGTTCTATAGCTAAAAGATGGAGGAGAATCGCTCAACTAGTGAGCAAGTGCTCAGATTATGCAGGTACTACAATCGCTTGAATCAAGTGGGAGTTAATCTTCTAGATAAGATAGTGATTGATGAATTCTCTAGTCACCATCACCAAGTTAGTAGAACCGTGATGAACTATAGTATACAAGGGATGATAAAAATGATTCCCGAGTTTTTCATGATGATGAAATCGATGAAGGTAGAAATCAAGAAAGAACATCAAGTGTTGATGGTTAACAAGACCACTAGTTTCAAGAAAAGGGCAAAGGGATGGAAGGGAACTTCAAGAAGAACGGCAAGCAAGTTCTTTGCTCAAGTGAAGAAGCCCAAGTCTGGACCTAAGCACGAGACTAAGTGCTTCTATTGCAAAGGGACTGGTCACTGGAAGCAGAACTACCCCAAGTATTTGGCGGATAAGAAGGATGGCAAAGTGAACAAAGGTATATTTGATATACATGTTATTGATGTGTACTTTACTAGTGTTTATAGCAACCCCTCGGTATTTGGTACTGGTTCAGTTGCTAAGAGTAGTAACTCGAAACGGGAGTTGCAGAATAAACAGAAACTAGTTAAGGGTGAAGTGACGATGTGTGTTGAAAGTAGTTTCAAGATTGATATGATCATCATCGCACACTCCCTATACTTTCGGGATTAGTGTTGAACCTAAATAAATGTTATTTGGCGTTTGCGTTGAGCATGAATATGATTCGATCATGTTTATTGCAATCGGTTATTCATTTAAGTAAGAGAATAAACTGTTGTTACATTTACATGAATAAAACCTTATATGGTTACACACCCAATGAAAATGGTTCATTGGATCTCGATCGTAGTGATACACATATTCATAATATTGAAACCAAAAGATGCAAAGTTAATAATGATAGTGCAACTTATTTGTGGCTTGCCGTTTAGGTCATAATGGTGTAAAGCGCATGAAGAAACTCCATCTTGATGGGATTTTGGAATCACTTGATTATGAATCACTTGATGCTTGCGAACCATGCCTCATGGGCAAGATGACTAAGACTCCGTTCTCCGGAACGATGGAGCGAGCAATTGACTTATTGGAAATAATACATCTTGATGTATGCGATCCAATGAGTGTTAAGGCTCATGGCGGGTATCGTTATTTTCGACCTTCACAGATGATTTGAGCAGATATGGGTATATCTACTTGATGAAACATAAGTGCGAAATAGTTGAAAGGTTCAAAGAATTTCAAAGTGAAGTGGAAAATCATCGTAACAAGAAAATAAGGTTTCTACGATTTGATCGCGAGGACAAATATTTAAATTCTGAGTTTGGTCTTCAATTAAAACAATGTGGAATAGTTTCACAAATTCATGCCACGGAACACCGGATCATAATGGTGTGTCGAACATCATAACCGTACTTTATTGGATATAGTACAATCTATGATGTTTCTTACCGATTTACCAATGTCGTTTTGGGATCATGCATTAGAGACAGCTGCATTCACGTTAAATAGGGCACCATCTAAATCCGTTGAGACGACACTATATGAACTGTGGTTTAGCAAGAAACCAAAGTTGTCGTTTCTTAAAGTTTGGGGCTGCAATGCTTATTTGAAAAGGTTTCATCCTGATAAGTTCAAACCCAAATTGGAGAAATGCATCTTCATAGAATACCCAAAGGAAATTGTTGGGTACACCTTCTATCACAGATCCGAAGGCAAAACATTCGTTCCTAATAAATGGATCCTTTCTAGAGAAGGAGTTTCTCACGAAAGAAGTGAGTGGGAGGAAAGTAGAACTTGATGAGGTAATTGTACCTTCTCCCTTATTGGAAAGTAGTTCATCACAGAAATCTGTTCATGTGACTACTACACCAATTAGTGAGGAAGCTAATGATGATGATCATGTAACCCGGATCAAGTTACTACCGAATCTCGAGGTAAACGAGTGAGATCCACACGAGTGAATGCGGTAATCCATTGCGGAAGTCATGTAACTAGACCATGATGAACCTACGAACTATGAGGAAGCGATGATGAGCCCAGATTCAGCGAAATGGCTTGAGGCCATGAAATGCGAGATGAGATCCATGTATGAGAACAAAGTGTGGACTTTGGTGGAGTTGCCGATGATCGGCAAGCCATAGAAAATAAATGGATCTTCAAGAGGAAGACAAAGCGATAGTAGTGTTACTATCTACAAAGCTAGACTTGTCAAAAAGGTTTTGACAAAGTTCAAGATGTTGAATACAATGAGATTTTCTCACTCGTGTCGATGCTTAAAAGTCTGTTGAATCATGTTAGCAATTGCCACATTTTATGAAATCGGCAAATGGATAAACAAAACTGCATTCCTTAATGGAGTTATTAAAGAAGAGTTGTATGTGATGCAACCAAGAGGTTTTATCGATCCTAAAGGTGTTAACAAAATGTGCATCTATGAATTTGGTGCAAGCATCTCGGAGTTGGAATATACGCTTTGATAAGTTGATCAAAGCATATAGTTTATCTGAGACTTGCGATGAAGCTGTATTTACTAAAAAGTGAGTGGGAGCACTCTGACATTTACGATAAGTATATGTGAATGACATATTGTAGATCGGAAATAATGTAGAATTATTACGCAAAGCATAAAGGAGTGTTTGAAAGAAGTTTTTCAAAGAAAGACCTCGGTGAAGCTGCTTACATATTGAGCATCAAGATCTATAGAGATAGATCAAGATGCTTGATAAGTTTTTTCAATGAGTACATACCTTGACAAGATTTTGAAGTAGTTCAAAATGGAGCAGTCAAAGAAAGAGTTCTTGCACGTGTTACAAGGTGTGAAATTGAGTAAGACTCAAAACCCGACCACGGCAGAAGATAGAAAGAGAATGAAAGTCATTCCCTATGCCTTGGCCATAGGTCTATAAAGTATGCCATCTTTGTGTACCAGGTCTATTGTATACCTGACTTGAGTTTGGCAAGGAGTACAATAGTGATCTAGAAGTAGATCCTTTGGACGTGTCAAAATTATCCTTAGTGGAATAAGGATATGTTTCTCGATTATGGAAGTGACAAAAGGTTAGGTAAGTAAAGGGTTATGTCGATGCAAGTTTTGACACCGATCTGGATGACTCTAAGTCTCGATCTAGATACATATTGAAAGTGGGAGCAATTAGCTAGAGTAGCTCCGTGCGAGCATTGTAGACATAGAAAATTGCAAAATACATAGCGGATCTGAATGTGAAAGACCCGTTGACTAAGATTCTCTCACAAGCAAAACATGATCACACCTTAGTACTCTTTGGTGTTAATCACATAGCGATGTGAACTAGATTCTTGAATCTAGTAAACCCTTTGGATGTTGGTCACATGGCGATGTGAACTATGAGTGTTAATCACATGATGATGTGAACTATCGATGTTAATCACATGGTGATGTGATCTAGATTATTGACTCTAGTGCAAGTGGGAGGCTGAAGGAAATATGCCCTAGAGGCAATAATAAAGTTATTATTTATTTCCTTATATCATGATAAATGTTTATTATTCATGCTAGAATTGTATTAACAGGAAACATAATACATGTGTGAATGCATAGACAAGCAGTGTCACTAGTATGCCTCTACTTGACTAGCTTGTTAATCAAAGATGGTTATGTTTCCTAACCATGAACAAAGAGTTGTTATTTGATTAACAAGGTCACATCATTAGGAGAATGATCGATTGACATGACCCATTCCATTAGCTTAGCACACGATCATTTAGTATGTTGCTCTTGCTTTTATCCGTGACATATACATGTTCATATAACTATGAGATTATGCAACTCCGTTTACCGAGGAACACTTTGGGTGCTACCAAAGCGTCACAGCGTAACTAGGTGATTATAAAGGAGTACTACAGGTGTCTCCAAAGGCGGATGTTGGGTTGGCGTATTTGAGATTAGGTTTTGTCACCGATTGTCGGAGAGGTATCTCTGGGCCCTCTCGGTAATACACATCACTTAGGCCTTGCAAGCATTACAACTAATGAGTTAGCTGTGAGATGATGTATTACGGAGCGAGTAAAGAGACTTGCGTAGCGAGATTGAACTAGGTATTGGATACCGACGATCGAATCTCGGGCAAGTAACATACCGATGACAAAGGAACAACGTATGTTGTTATGCGGTCGACCGATAAAGATCTTCGTAGAATATGTAGGAGCCAATATGGGCATCCAGGTCCCGCTATTGGTTATTGACGGAGACATGTCTCGGTCATGTCTACATTGTTCTCGAACCGTAGGGTCCATGCGCTTAAGGTTTCGATGGCGGTTATATTATGAGTTTGTGTATTTTGATGTACCGAAGAAGTTGAGTCCGGATGTGATCACGGACATGACGAGGAGTCTCGAAATGGCGAGACATAAAGATTGATATATTGGAAGCCTATGTTTGGAGTTGGAATGGTTCTGGTGAAATCGGGATTTTCGGAGGAACAGGGGTTACTGGAACCCTCCCGGGGTTAATGGGCCTTAGTGGGCCATAAGGGAGAAGAGGAAGGGCGGCCAGGGCAGGCGCGTGCCCCCTCCCCTAGTCCGAATAGGACAAGGAGAGGCGCCCCCTCCCTCTTTCCTCCCCCAAGTCCTAATCCAACTAGGAAAGGGGAGTCCTACTCGGTGGGAGTAGGACTCCTCCGGCCGCCTCCTCCTAGGGCGGCCGCACCCCCTTGCTCCTTTATATACTGAGGCGGGGGCACCCTAGAACACACAAGTTGATCCTTGAGATCGTTCCTTAGCCGTGTCGGTGCCCCCCTCCACCATAATCCACCTCGGTCATATCGTGGCGGTGCTTAGGCGAAGCCACGTGTCGATAGAACATCAAGATCGTCACCACGCCGTCGTCTTGTGGAACTCTCCTCCCAAGCTCTCTGGATTGGAGCCGAGGAGGCGTCACCGAGCTGTACGTGTGTCAAGAACTCGGGCGCCGAATGTGGCGCGCAGGATCGGTTGGATCGCGAGGAGAACGTCGACTACTTCCTCTACGTTGTGATCGCTTCGCTTCGGTCTCACGAGTGCGTAGACAACACTCTCCCCTCTCGTTGCTATGCATCACCATGATCTTGCGTGTGCGTAGGAATTTTTTTGAAATTACTACGTTCCCCAACACCTTGGCCTTCAAAACAAGGTTGGGCTTCTTTGCCCTTTGAGAACGGAGCACCGCATTGTCGGCGGTCTTGTCTAAGATGCTCATTGCAACGAACTCATCCAACACTTCACTTGAGGTCATGGAGTGGAAGTCCGGTCTTTGACGAATGACGGAAGACATGGCCTTGTTGTAGGGCATCATGGCCTTGAGGAACTTGTGCTTGATCCAATTGTCATCCGTGTCCTTGCTTCCATGATCTCGGAGTGAGACCGCGAGTTTGGTCACTCTTCGAAAGAGCTCACGAGGTTCTTCATCTTCTTTCATTGCAAACTCATCGGCTTCATCTTGCACCACTTCATAGTTGGAGCGTTGAATGCTAGCACTTCCTCTATAGAGAGACTCAACACATTTCCATGCTTCCTTAGCCATGGCATGAGGTCGAAGATGAGGAAGATCTTCGGGAAGGATTGCATCTTGGATGATGAAGAGAGCACTCTCATTGAATTGATTGTCCACGGCTTCTCAAGGGGTGAAGTTGCTTGGGTCATGAGGATAGAAACCTTCTTCAATGATTCTCCAAAGGTTAGTGTTCACATGTTTTAAATGACGCTTGAAGCGATAAACCCAAGAATCAAAATCTTCATGTTTCTCATATTTAGGAGGAGGACCGGCATGATTCAAATGAGTGGAGGGGATCGGCCCTCCATAAATTGGGAGTTCCACATGGGCAAAGATGCCAGTGCCATTTCTACCACTAGACAAAGGAGCTTTCTCACTAGTAGCTTCCCCCTTTTCGGGGTTAGCATCCGTCACCGTGTTAGCGGGATCACCCACTTTCACGGGCGCGGTGGAAAGTTTAAGCCCTTCTAAGAATTCCTTAAACATGTCCTTGACCTCGGTCGTCATGGAGGTTTTCAATGTGTCCAACACCACATTGAATTCTTCACGTGAGATCGAGTTACCCCCATCTCCCGTAGATGATATCGGATTCGCACCGGAGTGCTCTCCCACATCATCTACGACGTCAACCATACTCTTCCGACGGTAAAGTCCTTAAAAAGAGAGAAGGCTCTGATACCAATTGAAAGGATCAATATGGTTGACTAGAGGGGGGGTGAATAGGCAACTAACAATTTTTAAGCTTTTCTTTACCAAATTAAACTTTGCAGCAAAGTAGGTTGTCTAGATATGCAACTATGTGAGCAACCTATATGATGCTATAACAAGTAACACATAAGCAAGCAAGGGATACAACACAAGTAGGCTTGCAAGAGTAAAGGCACGAGATAACCAAGAGTGGAGCCGGTGGAGACGAGAATGTGTTACCGAAGTTCCTTCCTTTAAGGGAAATCGTCTCGTTAGGCGGTGTGGAGGCACAATGCTCCCCAAGAAGCCACTAGGGCCACCGTATTCTCCTCACGCCCTCACACAATGCGAGATGCCGTGATTCCACTATTGGTGCCCTTGAAGGCGGCAACCGGACCTTTACAAACAAGGTTGGGGCAATCTCCACAACAATTGGAGGCTCCCAACAAAACCACGAAGCTTCACCACAATGGAATATGGATTCGAGGTGACCTCAACCATCTAGGGTGCTCAAGCACCCAAGAGTAACAAAATCCACACTAGAAAGTATGGGGGAAGCAAATATCCTCTGGCGGAAGTGTAGATCTAGGTCTCCTCCTTCAATCCTTAGCAAATCAACAAGTTTGAGTGGCTAGAGAGAGATCGGGCAAGAGAGCTTGAGAGCATTAATGGTGGAGTGAGAGAGGTAAGAGGTGGGCGTGGTAGGTGGAAGAACCACCTTATATAGCAACCCTAGAAAATCCAAGCTATTCTGCGTTTCTGACACTCAATGGTACAACCGCTCCTTGTCCCAATACTGTGAGGGACTCACGATGTAATGGCGAGAACCCTACAAAGCGGTACTGGCAAGACCCTTGAGGCGGTAGTACCGGTCATTAGAAAATAACCGGACCAACCGCCCAGCCACCGCATAACTGTTGGAAATATGCCCTAGAGGCAATAATAAAAGTATTATTATATTTCCTTGTTCATGATAATTGTCTTTTATTCATGCTATAACTGTATTATCCGGAAATCGTAATACACGTGTGAATACATAGACCACAAAATGTCCCTAGTGAGCCTCTAGTTGACTAGCTCGTTGTGATCAACAGATAGTCATGGTTTCTTGGCTATGGACATTGGATGTAGTTGATAACGGGATCACATCATTAGGAGAATGATGTGATGGACAAGACAATACTAAGCATAGCACAAAGATCGTGTAGTTAAATGCGCTAGAGCTTTTCTAATGTCAAGTATCTCTTCCTTAGACCATGAGATCGTGTAACTCCGGATACCGTAGGAGTGCTTTGGGTGTATCAAGCGTCTGGCGTGGCGGGTGACTATAAAGGTGCACTACTGGTATCTCCGAAAGTGTCATTGGGTTGACACGGATCGAGGCTGGGATTTGTCACTCCGTGCAAGCGGAGAGGTATCTCTGGGCCCACTCGGTAGTACATCATCATAATGTGCACAATGTGACCAAGGGGTTGATCACGGGATGATGTGTTGCGGAGCGAGTAAAGAGACTTGCGATAGCGAGATTGAACAAGGTATCGGTATACCGACGATCGAATCTCGGGCAAGTAAAATATCGCTAGACAAAGGGAATTGTATACGGGATCGTTGAGTCCTTGACATCGTGGTTCATCCGATGAGATCATCGTGGAACATGTAGGAGCCAACATGGGTATCCAGATCCCGCTGTTGGTTATTGACGGAGAACGTCTCGGTCATGTCTACATGTCTCCCGAACCCGTAGGGTCTACACATAAGGTTCGATGGCGCTAGGGTTATAAAGGAAGCTTGTATGTGGTTGCGAATGTTGTTGAGTCCGGATGAGATCCCGGACGTCACGAGGAGTTCGGAATGGTCGGAGGTAAAGATTTATATATGGGAAGTCTGTTTTGGTCAGGAAAAGTTTGGGATTTATCGGTAGCGTCTGGGACCAGGGAGGGTCGAGGTCCACCAAGTGGGGCCACCTACCCCAGAGGGCTCGTGGGCCATGTGTGGGAGGAACCAGCCCGGTGGGCTGGTGCGCCCCACAAGGGCCCAAGCGCGAGGGAGAGTGGGAGGGGCAAACCCTAGGCAGATGGGCCCTAAGGCCCATGCTCCTGCGCCTCCCTCTCCTCCCCTCTGGCGCCACCCAGATGCCATCTGGAGGCTGGCCGCACCCCTTGGGGGTGGGAAACCCTAAAGGGGGGGCAGCCCCCCTCTCCCCCTATAAATAGTGAGGCATAGGGCTGCCCATGGGACAAGACAGAATACACGTGATTCGATCTCTGCCTTTGGTTGCAGCCCTCTCCTCTCTCCCAAGTACTCCTCCTCTCCCGTGGTGCTTAGCGAAGCCCTGCTGGATTGCCATGCTCCTCCATCACCACCATGCCGTTGTGCTGCTGCTGGATGGAGTCTTCCTCAACCTCTCCCTCTCTCCTTGCTGGATCAAGGCGTGGGAGGCGTCACCGGCTGTCACGTGTGTTGAGCGCGGAGGTGCCGTGCGTTGACACTTGATCATCGGTGATTTGAATCACGACGAGTGCGACTCCATCAACCCCGTTCACTTGAGCGCTTCCGCTTAGCGATCTACAAGGGTATGTAGATGCACTCTCTTTCTACTCGTTGCTGGTCTCTCCATAGATAGATCTTGGTGACACGTAGGAAATTTTTGAATTTCTCGCCTCGTTCCCCAACATGATGGCATCATGAGCTAGGTCTATTGCGTCTTTGCGAGTAGAACACAAAGTAGTTGTGGGCGTTGATGTTGTTCAATATGCTTACCGTTACTAGTCCAATCTTGTTTGACGGTATTGTGGGATGAAGCGGCCGGACCGACCTTACGTACTCTTCGTGAGGCGAGTTCCACCGATTGACATGCGCCGTGCATAAGGTGGCTAGCGGTGCCGATCTCTCCCACTTTAGTCGGAGCGGATTCGATGAAAAGGGTCCTTATGAAGGGTAAACAGCAATTGGCATATCACGTTGTGGTTTTGCGAGGGTAAGCGTTCTTGCTAGAAACCCATAGCAGCCACGTAAAACATGCAAACAACAATTAGAGGGCGTCTAACTTGTTTTTGCGGGGTATGCTATGTGATGTGATATGGCCAAGAAGAATGTGATGAATGATATGTGATGTATGAGATTGATCATGTTCTTCTAATAGGAATCACGACTTGCATGTCGATGAGTATGACAACGGCGGGAACCATAGGAGTTGTCTTAATTTATTGTATGACCTCGTGTCATTTAACAACGCCATGTAATTACTTTACTTTATTGCTAACGGTAGCCATAGTAGTAGAAGTAATAAGTTGGCGAGACAACTTCATGGAACACGATGATGGAGATCATGATGATGGAGATCATGGTGTCATGCGGTGACGATGATGATCATGGAGCCCGAAGATGGAGATCAAAAGGAGCAAAATGATATTGGCCATATCATGTCACTATTTGATTGCATGTGATGTTTATCATGTTTATGCATCTTGTTTACTTAGGACGACGGTAGTAAATAAGATGATCCTTACAAAATTTCAAGAAGTGTTCTCCCCGATTGTGCACCGTTGCTACGGTTCGTCGCTTCTAAGCACCACGTGATGATCGGGTGTGATGGATTCTTACGTTCACATACAGCGGGTGTAAGACAGTTTTACGGCGAAAACACTTAGGGTTAACTTGCGAGCCTAGCATGTACGGACATGGCCTCGGAACACGGAGACCGAAAGGTCGAGCATGAGTCGTATAGTAGATCGATCAACATGAAGATGTTCACCGATGATGACTAGTCCGTCTCACGTGATGATCGGACACGGGCTAGTTGACTTGGATCATGTAATCACTTAGATGACCCGGAGGATGTCTATCGAGTGGGAGTTCATAAGATGAACTTAATTATCTGAACATAGTCAAAAGATCTTTGCAAATTATGTCGTATGCTCGCGCTTTAGTTTCCTTTGTTTAGATATGTTCCTAGAAAATATAGTTGAAAGTTGTGATGGCGATTATGCGGACGAGAGAAAGCTCATGTCCTTAATGCACGCTCGGTGTCTTTGAACCCCAAGCGTCGTTTGTGGATGTTGCGAACATCGGACATACACGTTTGATAACTACGTGATAGTTCGGATAAGCGGTTTAGAATTAAGGCACGAAGATGTTTTTCAAAGCGTCGCGGAACATATGAGATGTTTGAGGGCTGAAATTGAGATTTCAAGCTCGTGCCACGTCAAGAGGTATGAGACCTCCGGCGATTTTCTTAGCCTGCAAACTAAGGAGAAAAGCTCAATCGTTGAGCTTGTGCTCGATTGTCGAGTACAACAATCACTTTAATCGAGTGGGAGTTGATCTTCCGGATGAGATAGTGATGTTTCTCCAAAGTCATTACCACCAAGCTGCTAGAGCTTCGTGATGAACTATAACATATCGAGGATAGATATGATGATCCTTGAGGTATTCGTGATGTTTGACACATGAAAGTAGAAATCAGAAGGAGCATCAATTGTTGATGGTTGGTGAAACCACTAGTTTTAAAGAAGGGCAAGGGCAAGAAGGGATACTTCATGAAGCGGCAAATCATTGCTTTGCTCCGGTGAAGAAACCCAAGGTTGAACCCAAACCGAGACTAAGTGTACGTAATAAAGGAACCACCATCGAGCAGAATTACCCTAGATACTTGGTAGATGAGAAGGGTGGCAAGGTCGATAGAAGTATATTGGATATACATTATGTTAATGTGTACTTTACTAGTACTCCTAGTAGCACCGAGGTATTAGATACGGTTCGGTTGCTAAGTGTTAGTAACTCGAAATAAAAAAAGCTACGGAATAAACGGAGACTAGCTAAAGGTGAGCTGACGATATGTGTTGGAAGTATTTCCAAGGTTGATGTGATCAAGCATCGCATGCTCCCTCTACCATCGAGATTTGGTGTTTGCGTTGAGCATAGACATGATTGGATTATGTCTATCGCAATACGGTTATTCATTTAAGGAGAATAATGGTTACTCTGTTTATTTGAATGATACCTTCAATGGTCTTGCACCTGAAACGAATGGTTTATTGAATCTCGATCGTAGTGATACACATTTTCATGCCAAAAGATATAAGATAGTAATGATAGTACCACTCACTTGTGGCACTGCCGTTTAAGTCATATTGGTATAAAACGCATGAAGAAGCTCCATGTTGATGGATCTTTGGACTCACTCATTTTTGAAAAGTTTGAGACATGTGAACCATGTCTATTGGTGTATGTGCATGAAGAAACTCCATGTAGATGGATCATTTGGACTCACTTGATTTTGAATCACTTGAGATATGCAAATCATACCACATGGGCAAGATGACTAAAAAGCCTCGTTTTTGATAAAATGGAACAAGATAGCAACTTGTTGGAAGTAGCACATTTTGATGTGTGCGGTCCAATGAGTCTTTGAGGCATCTGATGAATATCGTTATGTTCTTACTTCACGAGATGATTCGAGTAGATGTAGAGTATATTTACTTGATGAAACACAAGTCTGAATTATTGAATGGTTCAAGTAATTTGAGTGAAGTTGAAGATCGTCGTGACAAGAGGATGCAATGTCTATGATATGATCATAAAGATGAGTATCTGAGTTCTGAGTTTGGCACACAATTAAGACATTGTGGAAATTGTTTCACAATTAATACCACTGGAACACCATAGTTTGATGGTGTGTCCGAACATCATAGTTGCACCCTATTGGATATGGTGCGTACCATGATGTCTCTTGTCGAATTACCACTATCGTTCATAGGTTAGGCATTAGAGACAACCACATTCACTTTAAATAGGGCACCACGTAATTCCGTTGAGATGACACCGTATGAACTATGGTTTAGAGAAACCTAAGCGTCGTTTCTTAAAGGTTTGGGGCTGCGGCGCTTATGTGAAAAAGTTTGAGTTGATAAGCTCGAACCCAAAGCGGATAAAATGCATCTTCATAGGATACCCAAAACAGTTGGGCATACCTCCTAATTCAGATCCGAAAACAATAGGGATTGTTTCTTGAATCGGGTCCTTTCTCGAGGAAAAGTTTGTCTCGAAAAGTTGAGTGGGAGGATGGTGGAGACTTGATGAGGTTATTGAACCGTCACTTCAACTCTTGTGTAGCGGGGCATAGGAAGTTGTTCTGTGGCACCTACACCAATTGAAGTGGAAGCTTATGATAGTGATCATGAAGCTTGGATCAAGTCACTACCGTACCTCGTGGGGTGACAAGGATGCGTACTACTTTAGAGTGGTGCAGTAATCTGGTCTTGAAGGTCATGTTGCTAGACAACAATGAACCTAAGAGCTATGGAGAAGCGATGGTGGGCCCAAATTCCGACAAATGGTTAGAAGCCATGAAATCCGAGATAGGATCCATGTATCAGAACAAAGCATGGACTTTGGTGGACTTGCCGATGATCGGCAAGCCATTGAGATAAATGGATCTTTAAGAAGAAGACGGACGTGGGCGGTAATATCACCGTCTATGAAGCTCGACTTGCGGCGAAGAGTTTTCACAAGTTCAAGGAGTTGACTACGATGAGATTTTCTCATCCGTAGCGATGCTTAAGTCCGTCGGAATCATGTTAGCATTAGCTGCATTTATGAAATCTGGCGGATGGATGACAAAGCGAGTTTCCTTACGGTTTAAGTAAGGAAAGGTTGTATGTGATACAATCGAGAAAAGTTTTTGTCGATCCTAAGGATGCTAAAAGGTATCTTGGCTCCAATGATCCTTCTAAGGACCTGGAGTAAGCATCTCGGAGTTGGAATATGCGCTTTGATAAGATGATCAAAGATTTTGGGTTTATACAAATTTATGAGAAATTTGTATTTCCAAAGAAGGAGTGGGAGCACTATAAATTTCGATGAGTATATGTTATTGACATATTGTTGATCGAAATGATGTAGAAATTCTGGAAAGCATATAGGGTTATTTGAAAAGTGTTTTCAATGGAAAACCTAGATTAGGCTACTTGAACAATAAGCATCAAGATCTATAAGATAGATCAAAATGCTAAATAGTACTTTCAAATGAGCACGTACCTTGACATGATCTTGAAGGTGTTAGAGATGGATCGATCAAAGAAGAAGTTCTTGCACGAGTAGTAAGTATGAAGTTAAGACTTAAAGCCCGACCATGGCAGAATAGAGAGAAAGGACAAAGGTCGTCCCTATGTTTTGGGCGTAGGCTCTATAGTATGCTATCTTTGTGTACCGCACGGAAATGTGCCTTGCCATGAGTCGGTCAAGGGGTACTAGAATGATCGAGAATGGATCATTGGACGTGATCAAAATTGTCCTTGGAGTAAATAAGGACATGTTTCTCGATTATGGAGGTGATAAAGAGTTGGCGTAAAGGGTTACGTCGATGCAAGCTTTAACACCTATCCGAGTGACTCGAGTAGCAAACCGGATCGTATAGTGGAGCAACCATTTGGAATAGCTCCAAGTGGAGCGTGAAAGCAGCATTTACAATATGACCTAGAAATTTGCAAAGCACACACGGACTGAAAGGTTCGGACCGTTGACTAAAACCTCTCTCACAAGCAAAACTTGATCAAACCCCGAACTCATTTGATGATGTTGGTCACATGGCGATGTGACTGTCAATGTTAAATCACATGGCGATGTGAACTAGATTATTGACTCTAGTGCAAGTGGGAGGCTGTTGGAAATATGCCCTAGAGGCAATAATAAAAGTATTATTATATTTCCTTGTTCATGATAATTGTCTTTTATTCATGCTATAAGCGTATTATCAGGAAATCGTAATACACGTGTGAATACATAGACCACAATATGTCCCTAGTGAGCCTCTAGTTGACTAGCTCGTTGTGATCAGCAGATAGTCATGGTTTCTGGCTATGGACATTGGATGTCGTTGATAACGGGATCACATCATTAGGAGAATGATGTGATGGACAAGACAATACTAAGCATAGCACAAAGATCGTGTAGTTTATGCGCTAGAGCTTTTCTAATGTCAAGTATCTCTTCCTTAGACCATGCGATCGTGTAACTCCGGATACCGTAGGAGTGCTTTGGGTGTATCAAGCGTCACAACATAAGCGGGTGACTATAAAGGTGCACTACTGGTATCTCGAAAGTGTACATTGGGTTGACACGGATCGAGGCGGGATTTGTCACTCCGTGCAAGCGGAGAGGTATCTCTGGGCCCTCGGTAGTACATCATCATAATGTGCACAATGTGACCAAGGGGTTGATCACGGGATGATGTGTTGCGGAGCGAGTAAAGAGACTTGCGATAGCGAGATTGAACAAGGTATCGGTATACCGAAGCGATCGAATCTCGGGCAAGTAAAATATCGCTAGACAAAGGGAATTGTATACGGGATCGTTGAGTCCTTGACATCGTGGTTCATCCGATGAGATCATCGTGGAACATGTAGGAGCCAACATGGGTATCGAGATCCGCTGTTGGTTATTGATGGGAGAACGTCTCGGTCATGTCTACATGTCTCCCGAACCGTAGGGTCTACACATAAGGTTCGATGGCGCTAGGGTTATAAAGGAAGCTTGTATGTGGTTACGAATGTTGTTGAGTCCGGATGAGATCCCGGACGTCACGAGGAGTTCGGAATGGTCGGAGGTAAAGATTTATATATGGGAAGTCTGTTTTGGTCACGGAAAAGTTTGGGATTTATCGATAGCGTCTGGGACCACCGGGAGGTCGGGGTCCACCAAGTGGGGCCACCTACCCCAGAGGGCTCGTGGGCCATGTGTGGGAGGAACCAGCCCGGGTGGGCTGGTGCGCCCCTCACAAGGGCCCAAGCGCGGGGAGAGTGGGAGGGCAAACCCTAGGCAGATGGGCCCTAAGGCCCATGCTCCTGCGCCTCCCTCTCCTCCCTCTGCCGCCACCCGGATGCCATCTGGAGGCTGGCGCACCCCTTGGGGTGGGAAACCCTAAAGGGGCAGCCCCCTCTCCCCTATAAATAGTGAGGCATAGGGCTGCCCATGGGACAAGGCAGAATACACGTGATTCGATCTCGCCTTTGGTTGCACCCTCTCCTCTCTCCCAAGTACCCTCCTCTCCGTGGTGCTTAGCGAAGCCTGCTGAATGCCATGCTCCTCCATCACCACCATGCCGTTGTCTTTGCTGCTGGATGGAGTCTTCCTCAACCTCTCCCTCTCTCCTTCTTTGGATCAAGGCGTGGGAGGCGTCACCGGCTGTCACGTGTGTTGAGCAGCGGAGGTGGCGTCGTTCGCACTTGATCATCGGTGATTTGAATCACGGCGAGTGCGACTCCATCAACCCGTTCACTTGAGCGCTTCCGCTTAGCGATCTACAAGGGTATGTAGATGCACTCTCTTTCTACTCGTTCTTTGGTCTCTCCATAGATAGATCTTGGTGACACGTAGGAAAATTTTTGAATTTCGCTATGTTCCCCAACAATAACTACCGCACCAAAGCGAGCGGAGTCACCCTTGAAGCGGTGGTTAGGCGGTGTCGGGCGGTCAACTGCTTGGCCTTGGCGCTTGAAGCGGCTAAGGTATGGCGGAAGAACGCTTGAACCTCCGGTTGTGCGGTTGATGTGGAACAACCGGACCAATCAGACCACCACCGCCGACCACCGCATCAAAAGCGAAGCTTGGCCGGTACATGGGCGGTGCATGGCGGAACAACATTCTTGGTCTTTGCGAGCTGGTGGCGGTACCACCGCCGGGAGCAGCAGTACCACCGCTCGACAAAAGCGAGGAAGCGCCAAGAGCAGTGGTAAAACCGCTCGGACGAAGCGGTACAACAGCTGGGAAAACACAACAAAGGTTAAATTAAAGGAGGCACTCTCGACAAAGAGGGGTGAAGGAGGTGTACGTGAATGGATTCCCCTATTCTTTCCAAAGTGGATTCCCTCTTGATAGTACGGGTTCCCTACGACCAAAGAGATAAAAGGCGTAGAGGTTTCCGTCTTCAATCGATTCCTTCGAGAGAGAACCACTAACCGATGTAAGTCTAATCATCGAGAACCTGAAACATTTAGCACAGGATTAGACCAACAAAGGGTTGTCATCATCATCCAAAACATAAGGTAGGGAAATGCCCTTTCACGTGGTAATGGCTGAAAGGCGTTGTATCCGGCTTCTTTGCCGCTTTTTTTTTGCCGGATAAAACATAGTTTTATTCCATGGTACTACTACTAAAACAATATATGATACACATGCTTATGCATATTCTATAAAAAAATATATATATATATATATATATATATATATATATATATATATATATATAGTGTTACTATTCATCACCGAGTGCGAGAATAAGTTATTCTTCACCGAGGTAATCTTCGATCATTTCATAATTAAATTACGTTTGGAATTCAAATAGTTACATTCCTATCGATTCACGGCGTAAAATTTGAGATAAGAAAATAAAAATATAGGTCATAAGACAAAAAATTTACAGTTTATGTGTATTTTACACTATGTTTTTAAATTTGTAATTTTACATAACATAAAATACTTTTCCGCGATTATATATTTTCTTACGGTCTCTTTTTACTTCAGAAATAAGGCAAAATTTACGGAACGTAAAATTATGGTCCATTGATAGTAAAATAGAGGGGGGTGAAGAATAACTATTCCTCACCCAGGGTGACGAATAGTCAATCCTATATATATATATATATATATATATATATATATATATATATATATATATATATATAACACTCTGTCGTTATTTCTTTGGGTTGAAAATCCGTTTTCACCATTAAATCCCTCGCGATGAGATCTTCGAAACTAGATCCCATGTTGATATGTTTTGATGAAAATTTTTTTGGATTAAAAGTTGTCATGTCTATTGCATATGAATTGCCATGATGTTTACACTGAAGTTGCCATGATATGTTTCAGCTATTTTCTTGTACATTTAAAAGTAAATTTTGACATTTATAAAACGGGGAATTAAGAAACTAGACATGCCACTAACCATAAACTAAAATTGCCATGATACATGCACGTAAAATTGCATGGTTCATACAAAAAATAATTTTCATGGCCAAAGTACTGGAGTTGCCATCATCAAAATACTAAAATTACCATGATCTACAAACTAAAATTGCCACATGGCAACTTTAGTTTAAGCCCTATGGCAACTGCAGTGTAAACATCATGGCAACTTCTGGCAAAAAAAAAATTCGTCGAAACATATCAACATGGTGTCTAGTTTTGAAGATCTCGTCGAGACGGATTTAATGATGAAAACGGATTTTTAGTTCGCCTTTTTATTTAGGAGATACAACATTTTTAAGCCGAAAACCAAAAAAAATTCTGCTGATGTCATCTATTCATACGTGGCAAAGTGAGTGGTGATGGAGGCGTGTGAGCGATGTGCAAACGCCCACACGTGTGGGCGTTAACATTTTCGATTTCTTTTGCATTAATAGTTTATTCACTGCAAACAAAGTAGGAGTAATCAATTATTGCAAGCCAGATGTAGTTAATTATCGGATTCCATGATACTTTCCAAAAACAAGAACTCAGTTTGTTTGTACATAAGTACTACCTCCTTCGTTCTTAAATATAAGTTTTTTTTAGAGATTTTAATGTGAACTATATACAGAGCAAAGTGAGTGAATCTACTCTCTAAAATATGTCTATATAAATTCGTATATAGACGTATTGAAATATCTAAAAAGAACTTATATTTAGAAACGGAGGGAGTAACTAATTGTTCAATTATATTGAGAGAAAAAAACACTAATTGCTCAACTCCACCCAAATCATATGTGGTCCTCGATGGTCATCTAAGTATATTGTCGCCACTCCTCCGGAATTTAAAAGAAGTAATTTATCTGGTTGAATTTTGTACAAATAATTAGTAAAGCTTGGCAGATCAATATAATCTACTAAATAAAATATCCAAAAGTACAGATGAATTTGCAAAAAAATGATTTAAAGCTTGGCAGATAAAATATAGTTTGCTAAAATATCCAGATGTACACGATAAATTACAAAAAATATATTCCACTAGCTTGGGTCAGCGTGATATGCTACGAAAACTGTGGCAATTATATACATAGGTACATGAAAAAAGGCGTGGACGGTAGGATTCGAACCTACGCGGGCAGAGCCCATATGATTTCTAGTCATACCCAATAACCACTCTGGCACGTCCACTGCTTGTGTTCAGGTTTGCATCCGGAGTTATATATACTGTATTATTGTCAGGCTTGTCATCTCCAAATTCCGCAGCGCTAAACGTGAGTGTCGTGTTTGGTACTTCGGGGTCAGCATTATGACAGCGACGAAAATTGTGTGATCATGCATAAACATAATTATGGAGGATGAGGGTGAGGGAGTTTGCCATGGTCTGGAATTTTTAAAACATGGGTGATTTTGTATAGCTTCCAGAGCAGAATCCACGATATTTGAGGAATTACTCGAACTGCATCATTAGAATCGTAATCGAGAAACTCATATGTAGCCTTCAGAATGATCTCGTTGAGCATTTTGAGCGTTTCATATGGACTGTTAGAACATATGTCCGAATTAATTGAAATCAAATTTGAACTATTTATTTAGTAATTCTATATTTGGATTGTAATACTTCTATTTGAATTATTTTTGCATTAGAATATTTATCTTTGAGTTAGATGCACAACGATATTTTTCTTCAATTGTTTTTCGAACCATGTAAGAGAGTTGCGTGTAGTTTCATTAAGAGAGAAAATGGTATAACGCCAAAGAAGGCACGCCCACTACAAACACCACATAGGCATGACCCAACTAAAGAAACCAAACTATTGATGATTCACAATTAATGAACCAACTAAAGCAACCTAAACTAAAGCAAGGGCACCACACATGACAACAAAGCAGGAAAACATTTTCGGTGCATAAGATTACAGTCGACGACAACACTATCCCGAGTTCCCAACATGACCCCGACGACGATGACATCGATTAAAGCCCAAACGACAGATGAAGAAGACATGCTGTCACCGAGCAACGAGGCTGCTAACCCATCAAAGCCATAGAAGAAGGACCGTGGGGAGCAGGAGGCACACGAGCACGTCCACCACGGCCAACAAAGACAACATCAACCACGATCAAGTACCACAAACAGGGGAGGAGCGAGGGAAAAGGCCGTCGGAGACTCGAAGTGACATTGGAGTATTTTTCTTTGATTATTTTCAAAATTCAAACTACACAAGACCAACATATGAGACCAAACATTTGATAACTCCAATTGGATGATATTGGTGATGATATCTGTTTGGTGATCCGCCCGAGATGCCAAGCTTTGTAGCCTCGCACGCTCTCGCCAACAAACTGCCTCACTCGTTTGTCAAAAAAAAAAACTGACTCACTCATCACTACCCTACCGTCCTACGTGGCACCTGGCCGCAAGGCAACGCCGTCCTCCTGTCCTGCCGCGCGCATCCGCGATCACACCACCGCAAAAACCAAAACCTCTTCGCCGGTGCGTCCCACGCTACCATCCATGCAGCCGTCCGCCCGCGCGCGCGTTGCCCGCACCACCCGGTGGCGGCCACCACGCCGCCACTCTCGCGTGAAGGCTCCGTCCGCCTCCTCCTAGTCCCACTCTCTCTCCGTGCTAGTAGTAGTATATAGCATCCGCCCTCCGCCCCCTCCCAATCTTAGAACACCACCCCCCCTGTGCCTCCTCATTTCGCTCGCGTGGGTTTAAGCAGGAGACCGGGCGGGGTCAGTTGGGCAGTTGGGTTGGATCCGATCCGGCTGCGGCGGCAGCGACGAGATGGCGTCGCCGGCATTCGCAGTTTCCGCGGTGGGGCTCGCCCGGCCGTCGACTCCTCGATCCGGCGGGGCAGAGCGGAGGGGGCGCGGGGTGGAGCTGCAGTCGCCATCGCTGCTCTTCGGCCGCCACAAGGGCGCCCGTTTCCCCCGTAATTATTTGCGCCACCTTCCTCACTCCCATTCTCGTTTATTCGTAGCGGGCTGCGGTTCAGCGATCTTACGTTCCCTACTGGTGTTGTGATGTCTGTAGGTGCCGTCAGCGTCGGAGGTTCTGGATGGCGCGTGGTCATGCGCGCGGGTGGGCCGTCCGGGGAGGTGATGATCCCTGACGGCGGTAGTGGCGGGACATCGCCTTCCATCGACGGTCCCGTTCAGTTCGACTCTGATGATCTGAAGGTAGTTTTTCTTTTCCTTTTTTTCATCGATCTGAAAGTACTTGACATATATTACCCTTACTAAACTAGTACCGCCACCGTATTTTTATGGTTCGTTCGAAATACCTGTTTACTTGCTACTGTTTTCACTTTCATTGAGACATCAGACGAAATTCACTGAATTCCTATAATTTGGTAGACACTGAAATATGTACCTTATAGGTCAAAATATTCCGGTAGTTAAGTTTCAGTTGTATACAAGAATTCAAAAAAAAAAATCTCAAAATTTACAACCAAACTGAACGTTTTGGTCCTTTGGTCGAGAAGTAAACCGAAATCACTGATTCACTGAATTTCAGTAGTGGCCGAAACTTTTATAGAACTGAAATTCAAAATCTGCTATCTGGCGAAATTATATACTAAATATTTGCTTATTTCACACGTAGGTTGCGGAATATCCTCTTTCTAATTTGTTGGCGAATGGTTATTATTATCTTGTTAGTACCTGCCTGCATGACAATTGAAATTTAAGATAAAACACCATATGCGAGGCCTACACGCTAGGTTGGTTTACAACTATGTGTGCCACAGTTCTTCTGAACTTTTTGTCTTGCACATTGTGTTAGGTTCCATTCATCGATGATGAACCAAGCCTACAGGATGAAGGTGAAGATAGTATTTGGTCTTCAGAGACAAATCAGGTTACTGAAGAAATTGATGTTGAAGGCATGAACATAATGGACAAAGAATCATCTATGGGGGAGAAATTACGCATTGTGCCACCCCCAGGAAATGGACAGCAAATATACGAGATTGACCCAACGCTCCGAGACTTCAAGTACCATCTTGAGTATCGGTATGATTCGCTTCTATTGTGTGCACTTTAAAAAGAATTTACAGTCTTCGCTAAGATGTGAATGGCTGCTTGATGTGTCACGAAATTCTTGAAGTTCATAGTCACTCTTGTGTGTTCATGGTTCTGAGGTAACTTGGTAACCGAACAAAAATAGGAAAGTGCAAGCACTGCAATGTGAGCTACTGATAACCACCGATTGTAATTGGGTAGACTGATTAATATATATGTCTTCGTGGGCTCTATGTTTCTTTTCAATATCTATGCCAATTGAACAACAATGCTTTGTAGACGGGTGTTCTTTTACCCTCTCCTTCTATCAATAGATGATACGCATACTCATGCGTATTCTACAAAAAATTGAACAACGATGCCACTTCATTTCCCCCGTGTTGCTTTTGTAAGGATGAAACACATATGTCCAGATCAAACTGTACTAGCAGTCTCACTGTGCCTTAATGGATCAAAAACAGATACAGCCTATATAGGAGAATACGTTCAGACATTGATGAACACGAAGGAGGCATGGATGTATTTTCCCGCGGTTACGAGAAGTTTGGATTTATGCGCAGGTGAAATTTCTTGACTAAATAACTACTCCCTCCGCCCGAAAATACTTGTCATCAAAATGGATAAAAAGAGATGTATCTAGAACTAAAATACATCTAAATACATCCCCTTTTGTTCATTTTGGCGACAAGTATTTCCGGACGGAGGGAGTATGTATCTACCTTTTCTTTGTATTGTATCAACATTCCTCTTCCCATGCAGCGCTGAAGGTATCACTTACCGAGAATGGGCTCCTGGAGCAGATGTATGTTCTTCTAACCATCTGATCGTTTACCTAACTATACTAGTTCTATCTTTCAACTACTTGTGAACAATTACTGCTCATCAGCTATCCTAAGGTTGGGGATTTTGCACCTCCCAGATGAACAGCATATTAAGTCGCACAACTAGCATTATTAAGAACTAACTCCTGCTTCCAATTGCAGTCTGCAGCATTAGTTGGCGACTTCAACAATTGGGATCCAAATGCAGACCATATGAGCAAAGTATGCATGTAGTTTCACAAATATATCATATTTTCTTTGTAGATTAGTTTTTTTTAGATTGGCCTATCTATCTAAATGTGGTTGAATATACACCTTATATGTATTCCGGAGTTGAGCTGTAAATATAGTTGGAAGTGTTTAGGAGTATTAAATTCACTGGACTCTATTCTTTCACTTGCCTGTTGCGCGAGCCCATTACTAGTAGATATCAATGTTGATGATGCTTTTGTTGTATGAGGTCGAAGTGAAACATGCATGTTACCCTTTTATATAAGTAAGGTTGCACATGTATTTTTTATGATCTAAACATCATTTACTGATTTTGTTCTTGCAAGACATTCAGCAGTTTTACATAATAAAGGTATTGGAGTAGGCCGACTGCATACCTGAACTGTAGCTCCATGTGGTTGATATAGATTTACAAATGCTCATATTCAATGTATTTTTTTTCAGAATGACCTCGGTGTTTGGGAGATTTTTCTGCCAAACAATGCAGATGGTTCGCCACCAATTCCTCATGGCTCACGGGTGAAGGTTGTTTTTTTCTCCTTGCCAACCGTGTTAGGCTCAGGAACATGTCTTGCATTACTCAGAAGCTCTTTTGAAAATCTAGGTGAGAATGGATACTCCATCTGGGATAAAGGATTCAATTCCTGCTTGGATCAAGTACTCCGTGCAGACTCCAGGAGATATACCATACAATGGAATATATTATGATCCTCCCGAAGAGGTATTTTACTTCATCTTCTGTGCTTTTAGATTTCAGATATTTTTAATTGGAAAGAAAATTATGATTTTTTTTCTCACGAAGCTTCCCAATTGCTATTTCAAGCTGTCCTACTTCTATTTGTGTTGGCATCTTATTTTTCTATTCACTAACCAGTTATGAAATTCCTTACATGCATATGCAGGAGAAGTATGTATTCAAGCATCCTCAACCTAAACGACCAAAATCATTGCGGATATATGAAACACATGTTGGCATGAGTAGCCCGGTATTTCATCTTTACCCTGTATTCCATAAAT
Organism: Aegilops speltoides; assembly: GCA_021437245.1. Lineage (NCBI taxonomy): Eukaryota > Viridiplantae > Streptophyta > Magnoliopsida > Poales > Poaceae > Aegilops > Aegilops speltoides. Next base: position 369,707,255 of record CM038142.1, read on the forward strand.
GAAGTTAGCTATGTGCAGTTTAATAAGTTAATTTACAGGTTGTTACAATGGTATTTTTGTGTTGTTGCCCTTCTTTCGTTTTATAAGTAAAAAACTTATCATAAATTTATTTGTTATGCCACTTGGTTAATACAATCTGAAAAATGTAACTGTGGACAATCTAGAACTAGATAATACAAATCTGAAAAAACAAGCTGGAATAGTGTCATTTCAGTCAAATAGGATGTTTTGAATGCTCGAGAGAAGTACTAGATTGTGTAGCATCAAAAGCTGGTGTCCATTTGTTCAAACGTTTAACTTGATGTAACTGTGAATGTTACATCTTTTGCTACTATAAGTTCATATTTTTTCACTATATTACATGTTTCATCAACAATTTAGTTAACCTAATTCCTTACAAACATTTGTATTTAAATTTGTTCCTACATGTATATTTATTTTATATATCAACTTATAAATCCTGACCGTTATAATTAAGACCAATGGTATATCAATGATTGAGATAATTTGGCATATGCGGATGAATTTTGTGGCTTGTTATGCTCTTGTTTTAATAATATAATAAATATATTATGCTTGTTGGTAGCCTTTTTACATTAACACATGGGCAATTACTTGTTTCTTTGTGCAACCAGGAACCAAAGATCAACACATATGCAAACTTCAGGGATGAGGTGCTTCCAAGAATTAAAAAACTTGGATACAATGCAGTGCAAATAATGGCAATCCAAGAGCACTCATACTATGGAAGCTTTGGGTAGTTCTCTGGGTCGATTTCTGGTTCTTTTAGTTATTTTTTGTCCATAGAACATATTTCAACTTTAGCAACTATACTATTATATTAACTTTTCAGCTATTGTCTTCCTTTTTCTTATGTGAGAGACTGCTGCTTCTTGCTACTTTCTGTGTTCTCAATCAGAGTAGACATCTTATGAGTGGACAACTCTATGTTGACATTCTGGAAGTATCACTGGTTGGTTTGCTCTAAAATAACATACTGCTCAGATAGCCACATGACAGTATGATTACACACATAATGACCATTTTTGCATAGAGTGGCGGTAGTATGTTCCTCACCATACTAGCATAATGATTTGTTATATAAGAGTATATCATATTAACTTCTTTTCCAATAACATGGAAGCTGTAACAACTTTCAAATCGTTTTTGTCTTTTAAGTGCTGCTTTTTTCCTGTTTGACAATTAATACAATACCACTTTTATGTGTTTTTACTTCTATTGCAGGTACCATGTTACCAATTTCTTTGCACCAAGTAGCCGTTTTGGGTCCCCAGAAGATTTAAAATCATTGATTGATAGAGCTCACGAGCTTGGCCTGGTTGTCCTCATGGATGTTGTTCACAGGTACTTAATGTAAATTGCGGTTAGCGTGTTAGGTTCACATTAATCTTAATTCTTTATTTCAATTCCTATGGCCTCTCTCCTAGATTGGAACAGTAAAAGCATCATCCAGTTTGTATAAATTGCTAAAAGAACATTTTACATGTTAAGTATTTTCAATTACTATGAAATATAGAAAATTACATACTTATTGATTTTACGACAGAAGTACTGATCTCACAGGATGAAGAACAATTGGTTGATCACATATCATTTCATACTACAATACAAAAAAATGAATAGAGAACGAGTTAATATTAGCCTTGGTAAAATCAGCAGCTTGTTTGGAAATAAAGTATAGTGATGCCAGTGCAAAGAACAAGACATCAAGTTGGTTTCAGCTCCCACGGTCGGTGCTAGCTGTCGAGGGTAATTTGCACGTAGTCGCACATGGATTTGTGTGGGAGTGGAAAATAACCACGGATTGTCCGAGGAACACGGGACGCACGTCTTACCCACAGATTTGGGCTCCCCTTGATGTGGGTAATAGCTTTACTCCTTATATGAAATTATCTCAAGATAGATTTCAATTTGGGGTTACACTTAGGAACTCAACAAGTTAAGGATCAACTCGATGAGTTCTATATGATCGATCTCAGCGAGATATCTTGATCAGGCTAAGTAGCAAAATCTAGGCCTTGAGACGTTGAACATGTCCTTCATTTTGGGCTAGGTCCCCTTGGGCATAAGGTGTTGTCCTTCCTTCACGTGCTTCTTGCAGCGTATGACATAAACTCCTCTGAGTTGGTAGATGCATGGTTCCCTTTGAGGAAATCAGGGGTAGTGCATATAGGGAAGTTGGTCACCCATGCATGGATCCTTCAGTCCACGCGCACACGGGCAAACATGGTGAAACCACTTCTCCTCGACACTAGCTAACTTGACATTCAAGCAAACTAAGAATATAACTTATCTCTAAATGAGTTGGACACCCTCCTTGTTCCTGCACCTACAGAGTACAAATGCCAGTTTTGGACTGAACTCTTGTGTTCATGTATGTGCAAATCAGATAGGTTCTAACCATGATTCTAAATAGCACGCTATAGCGTTTTTAAGATCCCGTGCTAAGGGACCTTAGTCCAAATACATGATCAAACATTTTACATAGCGCACTATAGCGTTTAGAAGAGGTCTGTCACTAAGAGGCATAACTCACCATTTAAAACTATGCTTCTAACTTTTAATCTATTTTATGTCTTGGTTCAAAGCCCCTTTTAGTTCTATAGCTTTACATTTGGGTTGAGATCACCCTTAACCCATTGGTAATCCTGGTTGATTTACTCCATCCTTTCTTGCGTTGTTTTACTTTTGATTTTCTGTTTCTCACAGTCACGCGTCAAATAATACCTTGGACGGGTTGAATGGTTTTGATGGCACGGATACACATTACTTTCATGGCGGTTCACGGGGCCATCATTGGATGTGGGATTCCCGTGTGTTCAACTACGGGAATAAGGAAGTATGAGACTGTAGAACTTCTATTGCCATCTGTTATGTATTTATCCATTAATTAATCTTTCAACTGATATTCCAACATTGTTATCTCTATACAGGTTATAAGGTTTCTACTTTCCAATGCAAGATGGTGGCTAGAGGAGTATAAGTTTGATGGTTTCCGTTTCGATGGCGCGACCTCCATGATGTATACCCACCATGGATTACAAGTAATTCATTGCTTGATTGTCCTTGTTCTATCTTGACTACCCGGGCAACTTTGATAAGATTACCCTAGTTAACAACTTAATATTTCCTTTTATGTTATAGTATCAATTTTATCTGAGCTTGAAACCTAATTCACCTTTTTTCTTCTGAATTGCTGCACTCTATTTTAGGTAACCTTTACAGGGAGCTACCATGAGTATTTTGGCTTTGCCACTGATGTAGATGCAGTCGTTTACTTGATGCTGGTGAATGATCTAATTCATGGGCTTTATCCTGAAGCCGTAACTATCGGTGAAGATGTAAGTGTTTCTGTAGTCATCTTTCAATATGAATTTGTTAGAACTATTTTGCGGTGATCCTTTTTGTAGTTTAGGCTATTCTGTCCATTCTTACAGGAGGTGCATACAGAAGTTGCTTTAGATTTTGAAATGCAGTGCACATTGTGCAATTACTTTGCAGCTATATCGAGCTGACAGCCATGGGAATCAAGTTCCTGACGTGGCATTGCATTAGATAGTTGCATGTCAAGTTCCTGACGTGGAGACAGAAGAAAGAACGCACCCCCCGCGTCGCTCCTCTCAGGGTCAGGGCGACACGGGCGGAGCCCTCAACCCCGCCGCCACAGGGAGCATCCACCCTTCTCCTCTCCCCTCGCCGCCGCCGGATGGCAAATACCGCGCGGCGTCGCGGCGGTGGGTGGCGGCCTGGGCTGGCATCTGGCAGCGGCGATTGGGCCTCCCCTGCCCAGAACTGTGCTGCAGCGGTTTGTGGCAGCTTGGGCATCGGCAGTGGCCCGAGTCTGCGGTGGCGGCGTGTCTGGCGTCCGGAGGTGCAGCGATTGTGCGGTTGTGTGGCTCAGGCTCGGAGGGCGTGCGGGCTGCCAGGTCCGGCCAGATCTGGCCTCGAGTGGCTTCGTACGGGACGGTGGCTGTTGCGGGTCCGTGGGCCGAGGTTCGGGTGTGGCTGCTGCTTGCCCGGACCGGTGGTGCGTGAGGATGCCGGAGCAGCGTCCTCGGGTCGTTGAAGTGGGCGCTTCTCCGGCAGCTTCGGTGATTCGTCGCAGCGGGTGGTGCACTGGGGGGTCTCAGCTGATTGTGGTGCCATGGTGGTGGTGGTTGTTGGCGGTAGCGAAGTGCCTGGTGCACACGGCTAGGGTTTCGGCGGATGGACAGACTTGATGCAATGTCTTAAGGCATGGTGAACTTCAGGTAAGTACCTAGCACCGACCTTGGTCAATGCCGCCGCCGCTGGTGTGGTAGGACGTCGTTGCCCTTGTTGGAGGCGTTGTTGTGGAGCCCCTTCACCTCCATGGGCATTTAGATCTCAAGCTCTCTGGGTGAAAACGCAAGCTTTGGCTTTGGCCGGAGTGGGCGGTGGCGGCGTAACCGTCGCTCCCTCCTTGGGGTTGTAGTCTTGGAGGTCCAGACTTCTGTTAGGCGTCAGTGGTTGGTGTGGTCCTGAAGGTTCGTCATCGGCTAGGCAGGAGCACGGCCTCGGGGCTGGTGTGGAAGCCAGAGCAGCAGCTCTGGATAGCGCATTTGTGTTGCATGGTGCCGAGTCTGGTCGCTTGGGTGGCTGAGCCGTCGGTTCAGTGGGTACACAGCCTTGAGTCTGGTGTGTGGAGAACGCCTTTATGTTATAGGGTATATATTTTGGTCACTTGGGTTACGGAGTCGTCGACTCGTCTGGTACGCGGCCTCGGGGCCGATATGTGTCTCTGTGTGTGTGTGTGTTTGTTTGTGTGTTGTTGAGGTTTGTACGCCAGGGCGGCGGCTCGAAGTCGTGTTGTATGGTATTGACTCTGGTCGTTAGAGCGACTGAGTCGCCGGCTCATTTGGGGCGCAGCCTTGGAACTGGTGTGTGTGTGTCACAGGCTCACAACTGTATCAGTTTTGAGCTAGTTTTCCTTGTTAACCGGTCAATTCTATTCTTGTGTATGAAAAGGCAGAGCTACTATCAGTTACTAGAAAAAAAATGTTTCTGCCATGGAAAACTATTTTCTATCCATTTCATGTAGTGGCAACTTTTCTTTTTCTTGAGTGAGACTCCTAACTTTCCATGAAAGTCAGATGAAAATCAACAACTTCTATAAACAAACAGAACTTTCCAGAAATAAGGAACAAATTGTTGGATATATCAGCAATTTTTCAATTTTTTTATTTAATACAAAAGCATGATGATAGTGCTGGAAAGATTAAATCCTAATTGTAATCTAAACATGTGAGTGCGTGCATAAAACATGCATATCTCTTAACATAGTGAGTACTGGAAACTCATGAACCAATCAGAAGTGGGATGAATGGATCATACCCTCCAGTAGCAAAATTAAGGGGTTAGGGCCGTGGCAACAGCAGCATTGGCATTGGTGGCCTTCTTCAAGGAACCATTGTTCCCACCCATGGGTTTGGTTGGGGAAGTCAACAAAGTAGTCGAAGTAATGGATGCAAAAGGACAGAAGGGAGCCGTCACGGTGACACGCTCCCCAATAACCTTATTGATCTCCACCTGGTGCATGGTTCTGTTGCGTGCCGCAGAGAAGGTGCGCACATGTACCACTCCTCTTCTCATGCTCCAATGGGTCATGGAAGAGAGTTTCTTATATATTGATCCAAACTCTCCTCCACTCCTGGGGTCGGACTAAATTTCCAACCATTTCATGAAACCACTAATGGGTCTTTGAGATTATGCAGGAATTATTAATTATATAATATGGCCTAAAGGCCCATCTAAAGTTCAACAATAATAACTTAATTGTTCAACTGAGGTGTTGTTTTTTCATTTGAATTCTCAGGTTAGTGGAATGCCTACATTTGCCCTTCCTGTTCAAGTTGGTGGGGTTGGTTTTGACTATCGCTTACATATGGCTGTTGCCGACAAATGGATTGAACTTCTCAAGTAAGTGTTTCAAAATTGGTATGCATATGTTAATATTTTACTGGACAGAAGATTTGATTGTCAGTGTATATTAATGCAATTAAAATGTTCCTTTGCGTAACACTATTGCACATATGGACTTCCACATGAATGTCCAAAAACATGTATCGTTATTAGTGTATTTGATTTGGCCACAATGTGATTAGTAGTTGTGATTTCGTAGTTTATACAGTATAACAACAAAAGTAGGATACATATACCAACTTTTAGGAATTCTTATAATGATATTACACTTTTTTTAATATGCTATATCCTCACTTGCATCTCTCATCATTTCTATTGTCTCAGTTGTTTCAAGTTTCTATAAAAGTTTGGTTTCGTGTTCTGGTTATTGATGTGGAGTATCTTGTATCTGAAACATGAATTGCAACTTTTTATTCTAAACAGAGGAAACGATGAAGCTTGGGAGATGGGTAATATTGTGCACACACTAACAAACAGAAGGTGGTTGGAAAAGTGTGTTACTTACGCTGAAAGTCACGATCAAGCACTTGTTGGAGACAAGACTCTTGCATTCTGGTTGATGGACAAGGTAACCACACATTATTTCTCCAGACTTTAAATACTAACATTTATGTTGTTTCGTCAATTTCCTTACATCTATGATTTTCCTCCACCACAAAAATGCAAGCTAGAATTTTTTTTCTCATGAAAGTATGCAAAGCTTGTGCCTATGCATTGATAGAGTGAAATTATTTACAAGCCTAAGAATAGGCGACAACCGACCACTCAAGAGAAGTCCACAATCAAATGGTTGTCAGACACGTTACCGAACTACTTTTAGCCTAAATGACAACCACACAAACACACTGGGTTGCCCCTGCTTTGGATAGAATCGATGCCCCCTAGACCGCCGGTCTCACCTCGGAACTGCCAACCGCCATGGCCGCCTGAATAGTGAACCATCACACATTGCCATATCCTCTACATGTTGAAACTTACGTACGCAACCGTAGTCGATCGTGCCCTCAAGATGCCACATCACGGGATTGGCACATGGCTGATGCAAGTAAGAACCGCTGAAAAAGCCAAGGCTTGTGTTCATACCAATCGAAGGAAAACCTCGAAGAACAAAGCCATCAGAAAGGTATCAACATCAACGGGGCTACCTCGTCTGATCTAGGTCTGAATCGGCAAACCTGATTTGGGTTTTCACTCTAAGGATTAGACAACAGGGGATGGGGGTAAATTGGTATTCCTTGACAATGTCCCCAAGGTGGAAACGGTGTTAGGAAGGCGTCACTATCGTCGGCATTGACAGTGGGAATATCAAGTGCTCCTAACACTTGGGTGTTCCCATGTCTAAAAAACAATTTTAAACGTTTCAAAAAATTATGTTTTTGGTGAATCTTCATAAAAAATGTGTTTGCAACCCCTAAAAAGTACAAATCCAAACTCAGAATACCTATAGGACAACAAAAAGACAAATCTAGATGTGAACATTGCCATTTTTGTTTTTTGATTCTATTCATGATGATTTATCTTTTTTGTTCCTCCAAGTATTTTGATTTTAATTTTTTAGAGGCCGTAGACACATCTTATGAACTTTCACAATTTTTTTTTCTAGAATCGTTTGAAACTTTTAAAAATGATTCTCTAGATATGGGGAATGAGAGCGCCTAAGTGTTGGGAGCACTATATATTCTCCCAGCATCTACACTGTTGGGGATGGTTTTCATTTGAAGCCGCATGACCACCACTCATGCCATGGTTGCAGCCCCACGAAGGCTCCTTCACAAAATCGTATCACCACCTGCAATCACACTAGCTCGACAGCCTGATTGCCATGCCATCCCACCAACAAGGACTACTATGCACCGCACATCAGGACCAACATAGATTGACTGCAACGAGCTGGAACATGGTTTAGGAGCCTATGTATTTGGAAACCTATACTTGCAGTGAGATGCCCAGATCTACGACAAGTTGACAACACCTCTAGAGCACACATCAGCAGCCCTGGGCAAAGCATGACAAATGATGCCAGGTACATCCATCTGTAGATGTCGCAAGATGACGCCGGGCAGGAACTAAGAGCATCTCCAATAACGTGTGGTATGTTAGTTTGTTACAAAATATAGTAATCTCAAGCTATCCTACAAATACTCCAATGGAGTGTATTTAGCTTGTCGAATAGGAGATGAGAGAATATATAGGATTGCTCCTAGGAATCGCTAAGTGATGTAGCGCAAGCCCTATGGTTTGTCCCAATCTTCATAATTTGTAGGTGCAAAGGGGAAAATCACAAAGAACACATAGACCTAAAGAGGAAACGCTCAAACAATGTTCTCATCACACATGTCCTCTCTAGTTTAATGCTTTGCTAACCCTAATTTGAGTCCATGGTACAGTTTATATAGCATAGGGACGAAGCTGGTAGGTAGGAGAGGGATACATGGCCACTTGACCTAATTTCTACGCAGGCATGGGACGAGCAGTCTGGGTTGCAAGCCTGACAGTCTGGCCGCTGTAGCTTGTCCGGATCAGGGCTTCCGCAGGCGCCGCTCGAAGGGCTCACTCCAGGAGTCGATAGTCTAGGCTCAAAGTTAGACAGTCGGCTTCACCAATTTGGCTTTTGTTGCCTAGCGTGTGGTAGTCGGACTAAGGACCGGACGGTGTTCTAGAGGAGGTTTTTGTCTGGTTGTTGGATTCCAGTAGCCCATCTCCTTTGTCGTGCACTTCCGCCTCCGCTTCCACGCTTCCTTCGCAGATGGTGTAGGCGTACTCTTGTGCTTGCCTTGGTGAATTCACTCTCATGTTCAATATGGGCGAAAGTGTCTCTTAACTCATCACCATACGCCGCCATGTTTGAAGGGTAAGTCCCATGCTCAACCATCTCATCACCGTCGCCAAGGATGAAGGCCATATGGTGTGGCTCATCATCATCATCCGCCTCCATGACTGAAGGGAATATCCCCTGCTCAACCATCTCACTTGAGGTGCCTCCGAAGATGGAGCGGTCACGCTTGTTGTTGGTGGTTGACGTGATGTAGTTGCTGGAGCGTTGGAGCTTGAAGGAGTATCACTTATTTGTAACTCGAGGAAGAGAAACGTTGCTTGATGTAGCATTGTGTCCATTGTTGGTGTAGATTCTTCAAGGGAATGTTTCTTGTAGGCATTATGCATCGTTTTCTTGATGTCGTGGCTGTTCCTCTTCATGATGCGTTTGGAGTGTGGAAGCGCTCTTCTTGTTGATGATGTTCACGGTCAAGGGTGCGGCCTTGGAATCCATCGTTGCGAAGAAGGTTGTAGCTTGATGTTGCTCTTGTACTTTGAGGTGTCGATGCCGGTGTGATCCTGAAGACTCGCGGTGGTTGAGCACGTTTTGAAAGAGAGTTGTGCATCAATCTTGGCGTTCCAACGGTCCATCTCGGTGTCAAAGTTTTCGGCGTAGGCGTAAACCGGAGGTGATGTGCCTTCCCTATTCATATTGACACTCAAGCAAAGTGTGAGTGGATAAGGGAAAGAACAATACCAAAGTTACCTCTTTCCGATGTTGGTGAAGGATCAAGTGATCTCACACTATGGAATATTAAGAGAGAAAAGTTACCTCTTTCCGATACATTCATCAACACAATACCTTTGTCGAGGTCGGAGGCAACTGGCCTTGCTTTCGGTTGTGGTGCCAAAGGATGGAGTGGTTGTTGTCGTTATGAGAACCAAAGTGGAAGAACAACCACAAATCAAAAAGGGGAGAAAGAGGAACAAATTTCAGCAGATTCAAGAGAGGTCGGACGGTCCGAGTTGGTGGCCGGACGGGGGTTTGCTGGACAGTCCAGGTTGGAAGCCGATAGTTCGGGTTGGTCAACTCCTGCTGTTCTTCAGGGGAAATTGGATCTTGAAATTGGGAGTGAGAATTTATTTTGGGTGGAAATGGAAGAAACTAGCTAAAGCAACACAAAGGGAGGCTAGATCTACGAGTAACACATCAAATCCATGGACCAAAAGCAACAAATCTCAAAAGAACCACAAATTGTAAGAAAATTGGGTGGAGCTATTTTTGGTGGGGATTTTCAAATTAGGTAAGAACAAAACAAAATTAGGTAGAAGGATGAGGAGGAGGGGCTCTAAATCGTGGCAACCAAGCTCATGAGTCCTGATACGAAATGATGTAGGGCAAGCCCTATGATTTGTGGCAACCAAGCTCATGAGTCCTGATACGAAATGATGTAGGGCAAGCCCTATGATTTGTCCCAATCTTCATAATTTTGAGGTGGCAAAGCGGAAAATCACAAGAACACATGGATCTCAAGTGGAAACACTCAAACAAGGTTCACATCACGCATGCCCTCCCAAAGCATCAGGTAAGATACACATATAGATCCACACACAACAAAGGAAAGGGTAAAAAGGATAGAGTTCTTCCCAAATACTAAGAGAGATGTTCTTACCTTGGATGTTCTTCTCCAAACCCTTGGAGGGTGGAGGTTGTGAAGATCTTATGGAGAATCCTTCCCTTGGGAGGCCTTGTTCCTCTAGGAGGAGATACAAGGAGCAAAGCTCTCCCAAGTTCTAACACTGCTTTGCTAACCCTAATATGAGTCCATGTTACGATTTATATAGTTAGGGACGAAGAGGGTAGGTAGGAGAGGGATACATGGCCACTTGGCCTGATTTGGACGTAGACATAGGCTGGATAGTCTGGGTTGGTGGCCGAACAGTCCGACCGTTGTAGCTCATCCGGATAAGAGCTTCCGCATGCGCCGCTCGAAGGGCTTGCTCCAGGAGCCAGACAGTCTGGGTTCCAAGGGGGAAAGTCTGGCTTCGCCAATTTACCTTCTGTTGCCTCGCTCATGGTAGCCGGACAAAGGGTCGAACGGTGATCCCGAGGAGGTTTTTATCCGGCTATAGGCCGGACAATTCGGCTTCTGTATTCCAGCAGCTCATCTCCTTCGTTGTGCGCTTTCGGCTCCGCTTCCACGCTTCCTTCGCAGATGGTGTAGGTGTAGTCTTGTGCTTCTCCCTCCTTAACTCGCGTGAAGCTCGGCTCAAACCTATGCACGCATGAGTAAGGAGGGTCAAGTAGTACACCGACCGTGAGAATCAAGTAGACACACATAAAGGATAGAATTCACTTTTGTATATGTCTTGTGCGTGTCCCTTGGCGATGGAGCCAAGACCATGGTGATGACCCTAGGGTGCACCGCACTACTAAGGTTATTGATTCATCCATTTACAACATTGCTTTCTCTTCTCCGAATATGCCACATCATAAAATCTTAGATGTTAATATTTGTTGACAACTAATTCTCTGCTACTAGCGATGCCCTAGGATCCGCGCCACTTTAATGTTTTACACCGTGCTGGCTACCATGTTAGGCCACACGCCAACCTCCGCCTCCGGCTGACCACGGGTGCACGGTCGTCCAAATCAGCCATCGCGCACAAAGCATGCCTTTTGGAAAACTCTCCAACCCCTTGCGTCTCACTGACAGCAAACTCCACCCCCCTCGCATGCCTGCCGGGGAAGGACCGGCCCCGATATGCATGTGGCCGTCAAGGGACAACGCCGCATGGGCACCGCTGGCCTTCACACATGCCAGAAAAATCGATGAGAAGGTTGCATCGCCACACTGGGGAACATCTTCCCTCGTGGCCGCCAGCCCGCCAACACCTCCAGCATGGGCTGAATCTCCTGTCGCGCTTGGAACCTTGGGAGACATGATGTCAGGAAGGAAAGAGGGATGCGGCGGTGGTAGGGGGGAGAGAGGTGGCTGAGCTAGATTATTGGTTTAGGGAGACATGATGCATCTGCAATCACTTTATCCCATATTTCCTAAAATCTTTTGCACTTGACAATGATTGACACCAGTATTTTTTTCTGATAGAATGTATTCATAACTAAGCCGGTGACAACTGTGATTTCCTTGTTTGAAGACTTCATTGATGTATCTGATTTAATTGTTCATAGGAAAGTACATGTGGAAGTACACCATCATAAATTTTGACTAAAGAATGACAGGAGACCTCGTATGTTTTACTGATGCAGGATATGTATGATTTCATGGCTCTGAACGGACCTTCGACGCCTAATATTGATCGTGGAATAGCACTGCATAAAATGATTAGACTTATCACAATGGGTTTAGGCGGAGAGGGTTATCTTAACTTTATGGGAAATGAGTTCGGGCATCCTGGTGAGATTAAATATTTTGTTGCATTTTGTTTGAATCTTGACTAAACATTTAATTTGAATCTTGACATGGTAGTTCTAACGTCTGAGGAAGGCATTAATTGTAAGGTTTTTATTCAAACTTCTATTTTGTAGAATGGATAGACTTTCCAAGAGGCCCACAAGTACTTCCAAGTGGTAAGTTCATCCCAGGAAACAACAACAGTTACGACAAATGCCGTCGAAGATTTGACCTGGTAAATTTTCTTTTGAGTGTTGCTAACAACAGTAATTTTTCTACCTCCATTGAGTCAATTTAGTTTCGGTTAAAAGAAAGAGTCAATTTAGAGCTTCTTTTACCTCTTCTCTAGTGCTTTATTCAACAAGGTACCATATATGATGTTCATCTTGGTTCTCTGCTCTTATTCTCATTAGCATTTGGGTAGGACTATCACTATTATTTTTTTGAGAAAACACAAAAGCTTTACACATCTCGATGCAGTGATTGAAGAAGTAATATGTCGAAGCTTAGCCATACTTTTGACTGAGTCATCGATAACAAAATCTCCATTGTTTTACTTGTCAGGGTGATGCAGAATTTCTTAGGTATCATGGTATGCAGCAGTTTGATCAGGCAATGCAGCATCTTGAGGAAAAATATGGTGTATGTAATATTTACATTATTTCTTTTCCTGTGAGGTTGAATCGCCATCACTTAGCGTTTTTTTCCCACTAAAAACATCACATTAGGAGTTGGTCTTTCATTTTTTTCTGTCATGTCATTCTATTCATATTCATTTAACTGTCACATTAGGAGGAAGTTTGGTATGATGATACAAGGGACATCCACTAAATCTGACATAAGAAAAATGCAGCATTTTGTATTCATGTACTCTCGTTTTGTATTAATCATTTTAATATGTTGTCCATTTTAATTATTTAGCTTAAAAAATAGCAAAACCATACCGGTGTTTCTAAGGTGTCCTCCCCCCTTTTGGGTCTGATGCTTGTATTCTTTTGGCTACATTATTGAAATAAGGAAGAGTAAACGACCTTTCTTTTAAAAGATAACCTTAACAGAACCAGTTACCCTTGATATATGCTGGATAGAAGAATTAAATTAGTACAGAAGGCAGTGGGATAATATTATAATCTTCCTTTGTTTCCTTATTAAGGGCCAGTCATCGATGTTTTCCTTTATATTATCTCCATACTTCAACAATGAAAGCATTAACCTCTTCAGGAGAAAGCTGCACATTTTCTCCTCCTTTGAAAACATTTGATTTGTCTTCACTTTGTGGGTGCTAAACTCGGATTTGAAATTGGGGTAGTGGATTTACAGTACCTCTACTACTGCTTTCTTGCCTTAAAATTATATCTGTTAATGTAGGCAGATATTAGTAAGTTCATTATGTGGCACCTATGAATATTCGCTGATGAAACAGGCCATGTAATTGCAGTTTATGACATCAGACCACCAGTACGTATCTCGGAAACACGAGGAAGATAAGGTGATCGTGTTTGAAAAAGGGGACTTGGTATTTGTGTTCAACTTCCACTGGAGTAATAGCTATTTCGACTACCGGGTCGGCTGTTTAAAGCCTGGGAAGTACAAGGTATTCAGCTATTGCCATTCCCCATGTTAAGATTGTTAGTTTTCTTTGCTGGCATTGCTGCACACTTGTACTATACACATTATCTCATGCTCATCCTTGAATACGCTGACTAGGTTCTGTTTCCATCTTATTTTTAGAAAAAACCTTTTTCGGGTTGGTTTTGTAGTACGAGCAAACATAGTCAGCAAAATCCAAATGCTTTATACCTGTTGGAATTAATTTCTCTCCCACAAATCTTTCAAGTTTAATCACAATCTTAGTTAACAATTGACCGCCTATGCTGGATAGTATTGAAGTGTATATGTGGATTGACTAGCACTTTCCATCAGTTCAGATTTTTGGTTGTGTTGGCTAGTGCATGAAGCTTAACATGGTATCATGGCCTAAGGTCTTGAGTTCAAGCCCTGGCTTTCAAATTTATTCAAAAATTGCTGCTGCCCCCCTCTGAGTCTATTCACGTGTTGACTTCTCGCGTCACACGTGAGAGGGGGTGTTGAAGTGTATATGTGGATTGCCTAGCCCTTTCCATCAGTTCGGACTTTTGGTTACATTGGCTAGTGCATGAAGCTTAACAAATAGTTTTATTTCATCTTTACTTGTAAAAATGACTTGACTACTATATGATGAATAAAGTTCTTTACCTTAAAAAAGCAACAATTGACCACCTATGCTGGGTAGTTCTATATGCCTAATCTTTTGATCCTCCCATTGTTCAGCCTGTTTTTCTTTCAAGCAACTGTTAGGAGCTCTGCCTTTTGATTAAGAAGAATAAGAATTGGCCCGTTAATAAGGAAAACTGGTTGAAAACTGATACATCATCAACGCACACACCGGCCCTGAGGCCGTGCACCTGACGAGCCGCCGGCTCCGCCACCTGAGCAACCGAAGCCGACACCCTACAACCAGATCTGAAGCCGCCGCTTCGACATCCACGACAGCCCCGAGACCGTGCACTAGACGAGTCGACGACTCAGTCACTCAAGCAACCAGAGATAACACCCCACAACACCATGATGGTTCTAAGTCGCCGCTCCGACTTACAAAAGAAAGAACAAACACACACGCACCAGGCGAGCTGCGGGCTCTAGAATCCAAGCAACTGGAGCTGACACCCTGCAACCATCTCCGAAGCCGCCACTCTGACCTCCAGACCGGCCCGAGGCCACGCACTAGGCTGGCCAACGGCCCAAGTGACCAATGCCTGACACCCTTCCATGACGTCGGGATCTAGTGCGCACCACACCGGCCGATGGTTCGACCACGACGTCCGCTACGCACACCGGCATGGCAACATCACGCAGTGCAGGCTTGTCTGGCTAGGCCATGGCCTCCTAAGGCGATGCCTCCAAGGAGGAAGTGACGAGGATGCCACCATCTCCCACTCGAGGAGCTCAGACTTTCGTCCGGAGGAACCAACAACGGTTAAGGCAAGGGATGAGCCGAAGCATCCACGATGATGCCTCCAGAGAGGGGGACGACGCCCACAGGCGCCATCGTCGTCGACACCAACCAAAGTGCAGCTGGGTTTCGCCCGAGGCTCCAGCACTCCCGCATCCGCCATCATCCAAGCCACCTCGGCATGTAGCACCCACCATAGCTCCTCATGCAATGGCAGGCACCACCGCGCCAACATACACAGCCTGGGGCGCCGCCCGAGCCTCATTGCGCCTGCACCTGCAGACCACATTCACGCCAGATCAGGGGAGCTCCGGACCTGCCATGCCCTGGCCAAATCCGCTGCAGCCCGACACCCACGACGCTGGATTCGGCACCACCAGGAGCACACGACACGCCGCCCGACAGCCCAAGCTGCCGCCTCCCTGAACCGAAGTCGTGCGAGCCAGCACGTTACCCAGAACGACACCTAGCCAGATCCGCCGATGAGGGGGGAGCGTCCTGCCCCCTGCATGCGCCGCGACCAAGCACCCAGCTAGGCCTGCGACGACCTCGGCGCCTCCAGCACCTTGCAAGCGCGCAGCCCACACCAGCGTGCGCGAGGACAGCCGCCGCCTGGCCGACCACAGCTACGCAGCAACACCGCACGTCCACCGTGAGTCCTCCCGGTGCCACGTTCGGAGGCAGGGGCCGCCGCCACCGTGGAGATCTCAGCGGCAGCGGCTGGGGAGAGGAGGTGCCGACAGGGGAGCCTGGCAGCGGTCCTAGATTTTTCCCGTGAGTCGCCCAAGCGGAGCGACATGGGGGTCGAGAGCGCAATTTTTTTTTTCCGAATGTATTGTTCAGCCTATTCATGTTTTGGAATTTACTCAGAATTCCTCGAATTAGTTCTGATTACCTTCTTGTGTTGGGTGCTGAAAATATATTCTTTCTACCAGGTGGTCTTAGACTCAGACGCTGGACTCTTTGGTGGATTTGGTAGGATCCATCACACTGCAGAGCACTTCACTTCTGTAAGCCTTTTTGCTCGAACGTGTGGTTGCTTCTACTATACTTGTGTAATCTCATTCCTGGCCTGAAGTAACATATGCTTCACATGTAACTTGCAGGACTGCCAACATGACAACAGGCCCCATTCGTTCTCAGTGTACACTCCTAGCAGAACCTGTGTTGTCTATGCTCCAATGAACTGACAGCAAAGTGCAGCATACGCGTGAGCGCTGTTGTTGCTAGTAGCAAGAAAAATCGTACGGTCAATACAGCCAGGTGCAAGGTTTAATAAGGATTTTTTGTTTCAACAAGTCCTGGATAGACAAGACAACATGATGTTGTGCTGTGTGCTCCCAATCCCCAGGGCGTTGTGAAGAAAACATGCTCATCTGTGTTATGATTTTATGGATCAGCAACGAAACCTCCCCCAAATACCCATGCCTCCTTAAATCTTTGTGGCCGTAAACCATTGCTGGTGTCCTCTAAATTGACAGTTTAGCATAGAGGTTTTACTTTTGTATCTTCTTTTTGACAGTTAGACTTTATTCCTCAAATAATCGACCAGTCGTTTACTCGAAGATGAGAAATAAAATCAGAGATTGAAGAATCCCAAATGCCAGATGATCTAGAGCTAAAAGATCTTTTTGCTAAGGGCAACTTTAACCGGGCAACCCAAACGAACAAAAGTTTATCTGTTTTTGTTTTGTCTGTCACCTGTAGGTGCGTCCAACGCAGATTGACTTATTTCACACTTGGGCGTATTTTGGAATTTAAAAAGGATCCTGATAATGCCCACACGTGTGGCATATTAGAGATCCGCCTCGGGTTGCAGGCGGGGCGGGTTGCGGCTGCCCGCCAAACACCGAAGCGGGACGCTGCGTTTCTAGCAGCCACCGCGGGCAGCCCGCCTCACGCCGCTTCACTTTTGGCGGACAACGCGGCAACCCGCATGAGCCCGCCAAAATCCCGCCAGGCAGCCGAACGAGACCACCGTGGTTTGCTGCGCCAGCGAACAACTTCTCGTTGATGTTGCCGACATTGCGCTCGAGGAACCTTCTCGTGTCGACATCCTGATGACGTGCTGCAAAGTCCACCTTCCTTCCAGCCGCGGCCTTCTCCTTGCCGTGAACGGCATTGCCATCGACAGCCACTTGGCCAACTTCACGCCGCGGTCACCATTGCCACCACCGCGGCGTCCTCCGGACTCATTGTTGCGGCGATCGCGTCCTTGGGCTTCTTCACGTGGCGAAGTGCACGTGTTCGCCGGCGTCTGGTGGTGCCAAGCATCTCCCCGACAGAAGCGCTGGGAGCTCATTTGCCGCCGCCGCCGCCGTCGTCTTCGCTTTCTGCCGTCACGCCCCTAGTGCCATCGCCGTTAAGTTCGCCAAGCATGCCTGGCCTGACCCCAAGCAGCTCGCGGTAGAAGGGAGTGTTGGAATGGCCCTTTAGGTCCTACTGTCACGCGCACGCTCTACAACTAACCACGAACATGTAGGCACTACCTAGCTGGTTTGTTAGTCAGTTAGAGCACTCCTCGTGAATTCATGTAACCTACTAACCTGTATATATGAGCGATGAAGTGAACACAGAGAGCGTGTTCGACCCAATCTTGTCTCTACTTTCCTCTACAGGGAGTCTCGTGGTTTGGTGTACGGCTGAATTGCGTGCATGGCGTATGGCTGAATCGCGGGACATGCGGGACTCCCGTTGGACAAAGCGGTCAGACCGCTTAATCCCGCTATAAACGACGCGGTCGATCCGGTGGGCGTTTTATGAGCCTAATTATGGGCGGCGTGGCGGCTCGACGGATGTCCGCGCCGCTTGCATCCTTAGATCCGCCCACACGCCCTGTGTGGCATAATCAGGAGGCAGTCCACACGGGCTGTGGGTGGGTGAACATTAGAATTGTCCACACGTGTGGGCGCAGCTACTTCGTGTCACACGTCCAACAAGTACTACTCATTCCCATCCCGTGCTTGTGGCACGAAGTAAATATGCCCACACGTCCTGGCTAAGTTAGGTGCCCGCAGGATGATGATTTAGTTGCCATTCGGGATGACAAATGTAGTTATCCGAGATGACAAATGTAGTTGTAAAAGTATGGCAACTCCTTCTGTTTTGCTTGATTGTAGTTGTCGTGTCTAATTTATGGTAGTTACTGTGTGTAGTTAAACCATAGTTGCCGTTTGTGATTAACTACTTGTCACATATGGTCAAACAATAGTTGCCATGTGTGTTTACCTAGTTGTCACGTGTGGTCCAGCTATAGTTGCCATGTATGTTTATCTGGTTGCCACATACGTGCAACTGCAGTTGCCGTCTAGCAACGAATCGTAGTTGCCATGTATGTTTACCTAGTTGCCACGTACGTGCAATTGCAGTTGTCATCCAACAACGTATGAGTGTCGTGTGGGCGAAAAGCACTTCGATCACACGCGCGCGGACCAGGTGGTGGCTGTGTGGGCAGAAACTAGTTCGCCCACACAACGCAGCTGGCAAACCGCATAAGCGGCGGGGCGTGTGGGCGAACTCTCCAACACCCACACACACGATGATGCCTACGTGGCACTCAGATTCTAACAGATCCTTTAGGATTCATGCTAAACAGAATCAACGTGGATCAAGGCGTGTGGGCGATGTACAAACATGCCACACGTAATGGGCGTTATCATTTGGGTTAAAAAAGCCGACCAATGTTAGTTTTACATTAATTAAAACAAAAAACATTAAAATAAACAGCCATCCAACGGTGATAGATCTAGGTGTCGTCGTCCTCCTCCTTGGTCAGGTTGATGAAGACCGGCATCGGCATCCATGGGGAACGCTTGCTGGAAGGCTGCCAGCCCAACCGCCTGCTGTTGTTGCATATCCTGCGTAGCTACCTCTTGCTGCGCCTTGACCTCCAATGCGTGCCGCTTAGCCTCCTCGTCGGTCGCGCCTAGCCACACGGGCATGCATAACACGTACATCGGCGTCGCGCTCGTCCACAGCCAAGATTGGCCGTCTAGCGCCCATAGCTCCTCCACAGGTGTGGGTGGGGCTGGTGGTAGTGGGGACGTGTTCGCCTCTACCCCGGGGGCCGATTCGGCTAGTGCCTACTGTTGGGGAACGTAGTAATTTCAAAAATTTTCCTACGCACACGCAAGATCATGGTGATGCATAGCAACGAGAGGGGAGAGTGTTGTCTACATACCCTTGTAGACCCGGCGGAAGCGATCACTGGCGTAGAGGAAGTAGTCGACGTTCTCCTCGCGATCCGACCGATCCGGCGCCGTTACTCGGCGCCCGAGTTCTTGACACACGACAGCTCGATGGCGTCCCTCGTACTCGATCCAGCCGAGTGTCGAGGGAGAGTTCCGTCGGCCGACGGCGTGGTGGCGATCTTGATGTTTCACGGCGCAGGCTTCGCCTAAGCTTCGCGACAGTATGACCGAGGTGGAATATGGTGGAGGGGCACCGCACACGGCTAAGGAACGATCCGTAGATCAAACTTGTGTGTTCTAGGGTGCCCCCTGCCCCGTATATAAAGGAGGGAGGGAGGCCGGCCGGCCTAGAGGAGGCGCCGGGAGGAGTCCTACTCCCCAGGAGTAGGACTCCCCTTTCCTAGTTGGAATAGGATTGGGGGAGGGAAGAGGAAAGGGGCGCCGCCTCCTTGTCCTATTCGGACTGGGGGAAGAGGCGCCACCCCTGGTCGACCCTTCCTCTTCTCCTCGAGGCCCATCGAGGCCCATTTACCCCGGGGTTCCAGTAACCTCCGGTACTCGGTAAATTCTGTTTTCGCCGGAACCATTCGAACTCCAAACATAGGCTTCCAATATATCAATCTTTATGTCTCGACCATTTCGAGACTCCTCGTCATGTCCGTGATCACATCCGGGACTCGAACTTCTTGGTACATCAAAATACATAAACTCATAATAACCATCATCGAAACCTTAAGCGTGCGGACCCTACGGTTCGAGAACAATGTAGACATGACCTAGAACTATTCTCGGTCAATAACCAATAGCGGGACCTGGATGCCCATATTGGTTCCTACATATTCTACGAAGATCTTTGTCGGTCAGACCGCATAACAACATCGTTGTTCCTTTGTCATCGGTATGTTACTTGCGAGATTCGATCGTCGGTATCCAATACCTAGTTCAATCTCGTTACACGCAAGTCTCTTTACTCGTTCCGTAATACATCATCTCATAACTAACTCATTAGTTGTAGTGCTTGCAAGGCTTGATGATGTGTATTACCGAGAGGGCCCAGAGATACCTCTCCGACAATCGGAGTGACAAAACCTAATCTCAAATCGCCAACCCAACATCGCCTTTGGAGACACTGTAGTACTCCTTTATAATCACCCGATACGTTGTGACGTTTGGTAGCACCAAAGTGTTCCTCCGTAAACGGAGTTGCATAATCTCATAGTTACAGGAACATGTATAAGTCATGGATAAAAGCGGTAGCAACATACTAAACGATCGTATGCTAAGCTAAGGGAATGGGTCATGTCAATCGATCATTCTACTAATGATGTGACCTTGTTAATCAAATAACAACTCTTTGTTCATGGTTAGGAAACATAACCATCTTTGATTAACAAGCTAGTCTAGTAGAGGCATACTAGTGACATGTTGTTTGTTTATTCATTCACACATGTATCATGTTTCCGGTTAATACAATTCTAGCATGAATGATAAACATTTATCATGAAATAAGGAAATAAATAATAACTTTATTATTGCCTCTAGGGCATATTTCCTTGATCTCCCACTTGCACTAGAGTCAATAATCTAGATTACATAGTAATGATTCTAACACCCATGGAGTCTTGGTGCTGATCATGTTTTGCTCGTGGAAGAGGCTTAGTCAACGGTCCGCAACATTCAGATCCGTATGTATCTTGCAAATCTCTATGTCTCCCACGGACTAAGTCCCGGATGGAATTGAAGCGTCTCTTGATGTGCTTGGTCCTCTTGTGAAATCTGGATTCCTTCGCTAAGGCAATTGCTCAAGATTGTCACAGAAGATTTTCATTGGACCCGATGCACTAGGTATGACACCTAGATCGGATATGAACTCCTTCATCCGACTCCTTCATTAGCTGCTTCCGAAGCTGCTATGTACTCCGCTTCACATGTAGATCCCTTCTGACGCTTTGTTTAGAACTGCACCAACCGACAGCTCCTCCGTTTAGTGTAAATACGTATCCGGTCTGCGATTTAGAATCGTCCGGATCGGTGTCAAAGCTTGCATCAACGTAACCGCCACGATGAGCTCTTTGTCACCTCCATATCTGAAACATATCCTTAGTCCTTTTCGTATTTGGGATGTTCTTGACCGCTGTCGATGATCCACTCTGGATTACTTTGGTACCTCCTGCTAGGCTTATAGCAAGGCACACATCAGTCCGGTACACAAGATTGCATACATGATAGAGCCTATGGTGAAGCATAGGAACATCTTTCATTTCTCTCTATCTTCTGCAGTGGTCGGGCATTGAGTCTTACTCAACTTCACACCTTGTAACACAGGCAAGAACCCTTTCTTTGCTTGATCCATTTTGAACTTCTTCAAAATTTTGTCAAGGTATGTGCTTTGTGAAAGTCCAATCAAGCGTCTTGATCTATCTCTATAGATCTTAATGCCCAATATGTAAGCAGCTTCACCGAGGTCTTTCATTGAAAAACTCTTATTCAAGTATCCCTTTATGCTATCCAGAAATTCTATATCATTTCCGATCAGTAATATGTCATCTACATATAATATCATAAATGCTCTGAGCTCCCACTCACTTTCTTGTAAATACAGGCTTCTCCAAAAGTGCAGACAAACCCAAATGCTTTGATCACACTATCAAAGTGTTTATTCCAACTCGAGATGCTTTGCACCAGTCCATATATGGATCATTGGAGCTTGCACACTTTGTTAGCTCCTTTTGGATCGATAAAACCTTCGGTTGCATCATATACAACTCTTCTTCCGTAAATCCATTCAGAATGCGTCTTTACATCCATTTGCCAAATTTCATAATCATAAAATGCGCGATTGCTAACATGATTCGGACGGACTTAAGCATCGTGCGGGTGAGAAGGTCTCATCGTAGTCAATCCCTTGAACTTGCGAAAACCTTTGCGACAAGTTGAGCTTTATAAACGATAACATTACCGTCGGCGTCGGTCTTCTTCTTGAAGATCCACTTGTTTTCTATTGCTTGCCTACCCTCGGGCAAGTCAACCAAAGTCCATACTTTGTTTTCATACATGGATCCCATCTCGATTTCATGGCTTCAAGCCATTTTATGGAATCTGGGCTCACCATCGCTTCTTCATAGTTCGTAGGTTCATCATGATCTAGTAGCATGATTTCCGAACAGGATTACCGTACCACTCACAGTGCGGATCTTACTCTGGTTGATCTACGAGGTTACGTAGTAACTTGATCTGAAGTTTCATGATCAACATCATCAACTTCCTCACTACTTGGTGTAGATGTCTCAGAAACCGGTTTCTGCGACGAACTACTTTCAAGTAAGGGAGAAGGTACTATTACCTCATCAAGTTCCACTTTCCTCCCACTCACTTCTTTCGAGAGAAACTCCTTCTCTAGAAAGGATCCATTCTTAGCAACGAATGTCTTGCCTTCGGATCTGTGATAGAAGGTGTACCCAACTGTCTCCTTTGGGTATCCTATGAAGACACATTTCTCCGATTTGGGTTCGAGCTTATCAGGTTGAAGCTTTTTCACATAAGCATCGCATCCCCAAACTTTAAGAAACGACAACTTTGGTTTCTTGCCAAACCACAGTTCATAAGGTGTCGTCTCAACAGATTTCGACGGTGTTCTATTCAGTGTGAATGCGGCCGTCTCTAGAGCATAACCCCAAAACGATAGCGGTAAATCAGAAGAGACATCATAGATCGCACCATATCTAGTAAAGTACGATTCGACGTTCGGACACACCATTCTGTTGTGGTGTTCGGGTGGCGTGAGTTGCTGAAACTATTCCGCATTGTTTCAAATGTAGACCAAACTCGTAACTCAAATATTCACCTCCACGATCGGATCGTAGAAATTTAATTTTCTTATTACGATGATTTTCAACTTCACTCTGAAATTCTTTGAACTTTTCAAATGTTTCAGACTTATGTTTCATTAAGTAGATATACCCATATCCGCTTAAGTCATCTGTGAAGGTGAGAAAATAACGATATCCGCCACGAGCCTCAACATTCATCGGACCACATACATCTCAGTATGTATGATTTCCAACAAATCTGTTGCTCTCTCCATAGTACCGAGAACGGGTTCTGGTCATCTTGCCCATAAGGCACGGTTCGCAAGTGTCAAGTGATTCATAATCAAGTGACTCCAAAAGTCCATCAGTATGGAGTTTCTTCATGCGCTTTACACCGATATGACCTAAACGGCAGTGCCACAAATAAGTTGCACTATCATTATCAACTCTGCATCTTTTGGTTTCAACATTATGAATATGTGTATCACTACTATCGAGATTCATCAAAATAGACCACTCCTCAAGGGTGCATGACCATAAAAGATATTACTCATATAAATAGAACAACCATTATTCTCTCGATTTAAATGAATAACCGTCTCGCATCAAACAAGATCCAGATATAATGTTCATGCTCAACGCAGCACCAAATAACAATTATTTAGGTCTAAAACTAATCCGAAGGTAGATGTAGAGGTAGCGTGCCGACCGCGATCACATCGACTTTGGAACCATTTCCCACGCAAGATCGTCACCTCGTCCTTTGCTAGTGTTCGCAATCCGTAGTCCCTGTTTGAGTTGCAAATATTAGCAATGTAACCGATATCAAATACCCAGTGCTCTGCGAGCTCTAGTAAGGTACACATCAATAACATGTATATCACATATACCTTTATTCACCTTGCCATCCTTCTTATCCGCCAAATACTTGGGGCAGTTCCGCTTCAAATGACGATGCGCTTGCGGAGAAGCACTCGATTTCAGGCTTAGGTCCGACTTGGGTTTCTTCTCTGAGCAAAGCAACTTGCTTGCTGTTCTTCTTGAAGTTCCTTCTTCTTCCCTTTGCCTTTCTTCTTGAAACTAGTGGTCTTATTGACCATCAACACTTGATGCTCCTTCTTGATTTCTACCTCCGCAGCCTTTAGCATTGCGAAGAGCTCGGTATAGTCTTTACTAACCCTTGCATATTATAGTTCATCACGAAGCCTTTGTAGCTTGGTGGCGGTGATTGAAGAATTTCATCAATGACACAATCATCCGGAAGATTAACTCCCAATTGTGTCAAGTGATTGTAGTACCCGGACATTACGAGTATGTGCTCACTAATGTAACTATTCTCCTCCATCTTGCAGCTATAGAACTTATTGGAGACTTCATATCTCTCAATCCGGGCATTACTGTTGGAATATCAACTTCAACTCTGGAACATCTCATATGCTCCATGACGTTCAAAACGTCGTTGAAGTCCACTTCTAAGCCGTAAAGCATGGCTGCTTGAACTATAGAGTAGTCATCAGCTTTGCTCGCCAGACGTTCTTAACGTCGTCGGTTGCATCGGCAAGAGAGCTGGCACCTAGCGGTGCATCCGGGACGTAACTCTTACGTGCAGCAATGAGGATAATCCTCGAGTTACGGACCAATCCGTGTAATTGCTACCATCATCTTTCAACTTTGCTTTCTCAAGGAACGCATTAAAATTCAACGGAACAACAAAGACGAGCCATCTATCTACAATCAAACATAAACAAGCAAGATACTATCGGTACTAAGTTCATGATAAATTTAAGTTCAATTAATCATATTACTTAAGAACTCCCACTCGAAAGACATCTCTAGTCATCCAAGTGATCACGTGATCCAAATCAACTAAACCATAACCGATCATCACGTGAAATGGAGTAGTTTTCAATGGTGAACATCTTATGTTGATCATATCTACTATATGATTCACGCTCGACCTTTCGGTCTCCGTGTTCGAGGCCATATCTGCATATGCTAGGCTCGTCAAGTATAACCCGAGTATTCTGCGTGTGCAAAACTGGCTTGCACCCGTTGTAGATGGACGAGAGCTTATCACACCCGATCATCACGTGGTGTCCGGGCACGACGAACTTTGGCAACGGTGCATACTCGGGAGAACACTTCTTGATAATTTAGTGAGAGATCATCTTATAATGCTACCGTCAATCAAAGCAAGATAAGATGCATAAAAGGATAAACATCACATGCAAATCAATATAAGTGATATGATATGGTCATCATCATCTTGTGCTTCATGATCTCCATCTTGCAAGCACCACCATGATCACCATCGTCACCGGCGCGACACCTTGATCTCCATCGTAGCATCGTTGTCGCCTCGTCAAACTTATGCTTTACGACTATCGCTACCGCTTAGTGATAAAGTAAAGCATTACAGAAGCGATTGCATTGCATACAATAAAGCGACAACCATATGGCTCCAGCCGATTGCCGATAACTTTTGGTTACAAAACATGATCATCTCATACAATAAAATATAGCATCACGTCTTGACCATATCACATCACAACATGCCTGCAAAAACAAGTTAGACGTCCTCTACTTTGTTGTTGCAAATTTTACGTGGCTGCTACGGGCTTAAGCAAGAACCAGTCTCACCTACGCATCAAAACCACAACGATACTTCGTCAAATAGACTCGTTTAACCTTCTCAAGGACCGGGCGTAGCCACACTCGGTTCAACTAAAGTGAGAGAGACAGCACCCACCGGTCACCTTTAAGCAACGAGTGCTCGTGGCGGTGAAACCAGTCTCGCGAAGCGTCTGGCGTAATGTCGGTCCAGGCCGCTTCATCTCACAATACCGCTGAACCAAAGTATGACATGCTGGTAGGTAGTATGACTTGTATCGCCCACAACTCACTTGTGTTCTACTCGTGCAAAACATCAAACCATAAAAACCTAGGCTCGGATGCCTTTGTTGGGGAACGAGTAATTTCAAAAATTTTCCCACGCACACGCAAGATCATGGTGATGCATAGCAACGAGAGGGAGAGTGTTGTCTACATACCCTTGTAGACCCGGCGGAAGCGATCACAACGTAGAGGAAGTAGTCGACGTTCTCCTCACGATCCGACCGATCCGGCGCCGTTACTCGGCGCCCCGAGTTCTTGACACACGTACAGCTCGATGGCGTCCCTCGTACTCGATCCAGCCGAGTGTCGAGGGAGAGTTCCGTCGACGACGGCGTGGTGACGATCTTGATGTTTCACGGCGCAGGCTTCGCCTAAGCTTCATGACACGGTATGACCGAGGTGGAATATGGTGGAGGGGGCACCGCACACGGCTAAGGAACGATCCGTAGATCAAACTTGTGTGTCCTAGGGTGCCCCCTGCCCCGTATATAAAGGAGGGAGGGGGAGGCCGGCCGCCTAGAGGAGGGCTGGGAGGAGTCCTACTCCCACCGGGAGTAGGACTCCCCCCCTTTCCTAGTTGGAATAGGATTGGGGGGAAGGGGAAGAGGAAAGGGGGCGCCGCCCCCCTCCTTGTCCTATTCGGACTGGGGGGGGAAGGGGGCGCGCGGCCACCCCTGGCCGGCCCTTCCTCTTCTCCCTCGAGGCCCATCGAGGCCCATTTACCCCCCGGGGGGTTCCGGTAACCTCCGGTACTCAGTAAATTCTGTTTTCGCCGGAACCATTCGAACTCCAAACATAGGCTTCCAATATATCAATCTTTATGTCTCGACCATTTCGAGACTCCTCGTCATGTCCGTGATCACATCCGGACTCGAACTTCTTCGGTACATCAAAATACATAAACTCATAATAACCATCATCGAAACCTTAAGCGTGCGGACCCTACGGTTCGAGAACAATGTAGACATGACCTAGAACTATTCTCGGTCAATAACCAATAGCGGGACCTGGATGCCCATATTGGTTCCTACATATTCTACGAAGATCTTTGTCGGTCAGACCGCATAACAACATACGTTGTTCCTTTGTCATCGGTATGTTACTTGCCCGAGATTCGATCGTCGGTATCCAATACCTAGTTCAATCTCGTTACGCAAGTCTCTTTACTCGTTCCGTAATACATCATCTCATAACTAACTCATTAGTTGTAGTGCTTGCAAGGCTTGAGTGATGTGTATTACCGAGAGGGCCCAGAGATACCTCTCCGACAATCGGAGTGACAAAACCTAATCTCAAATACGCCAACCCAACATCCGCCTTTGGAGACACTGTAGTACTCCTTTATAATCACCCGATACGTTGTGACGTTTGGTAGCACCAAAGTGTTCCTCCGTAAACGGAGTTGCATAATCTCATAGTTACAGGAACATGTATAAGTCATGGATAAAAGCAGTAGCAACATACTAAACGATCGTATGCTAAGCTAAGGGAATGGGTCATGTCAATCAGATCATTCTACTAATGATGTGACCTTGTTAATCAAATAACAACTCTTTGTTCATGGTTAGGAAACATAACCATCTTTGATTAACAAGCTAGTCTAGTAGAGGCATACTAGTGACATGTTGTTTGTTTATTCATTCACACATGTATCATGTTTCCGGTTAATACAATTCTAGCATGAATGATAAACATTTATCATGAAATAAGGAAATAAATAATAACTTTATTATTGCCTCTAGGGCATATTTCCTTCACCTACAAATGGCCAGGCCACCTAGCGAGCTACTCGTGCTCGGACTCCTCGAGGTCCGCAATGTAGGCCTCCTCAGCCACTCGATCCTTCTCTCGGTGGTGGTGGAGCGGCGAGTGCAAAAGTTCCTAGGCACCTTCGAGACCCTGGAGCTCGCCGCGCGCATGTGACACACGGTAGCGGTCCGATATGGATGGAGGCTGGCCAAGCTTAACTTTCGGAGGCCGACCACACACAGCTCCTCGCCCCTTCCATGTAGATTGTTGATGCGGAGCATCCTACAGACATCATCATGTCAAGAGCCCGTTTGGCAAGTGACACGTGCGACGTCTACTTCACATACATAAAGGTGGATCATCTCCTTTACACGTGCTCACTTGACCCCTTCGAGGATGTTATACTACTTGACACCCCTCTCGTGTGCATGCATAGGTATTGTTGGAGCTTCACGGACGATGAGGAGGAGTGCAAGCGCCAAGGATCACCTACACCATCCGCGAGGGAAGCGTGGAAGCGAAGACAGAAGAAACGTCGGACATCCGTCGCGCGCCGGACGACCGGTCCCTTGCGAGCCACCGGACGTCCGACATCGTCCAGACATCCGGTATCTGACGCATCCCAGGCGGCCAGAAGAACTACAGACGAAGATGCTACAACGACCGGACGACCGGCGACCACCGAACGTCCGACAAGTCCCAACCTCCGGATGACCGATGCCCACCGGAAGTTTAGTGCCACCTATCCAGAGCTAAAACGTCAGAAGTCCGACGCCCTCCGGAAGTCCGGACCCCCGCGAGCCACCGGACGACCAATGTCCCTCGGACGTCCGGCGCCTGCCAGTGCGCAGCCGGGCCTTTGGGCTTGTATCTCTCTCCCACTTACCCCTTCGTGGCTTAGACTATAAATAGATCCCCTCCACCTCTTTTCTAGGGTTAGCAAATATGATAACTCATTTGCATGTGAGCTTTGCTCCTACCTACCTCTACTCTTGAGAGAGAGAGAGAGAGAGAGAGAGAGAGAGAGAGAGAGAGAGAGAGAGAGAGAGAGAGAGAGAGAGAGAGAGAGAGAGAGAGAGAGACTAGTCCATTGGAGGCCAAGACCTCCATCTAGGAGAAGATCCCGAGGGATTCAAGACCCCCATCGGGGAAGGATCCATCTGGATCATCAAGACCCCTTCTCCTTTGGATTTGGGATGAACTCTACCTTGTATCTTTCTCTTTGTTGTTCATGTACCCTTGTGGATCTTGTGTGTTTGATTGTCTAGTGGATGTGTGATTGGACTTGTTCTTGAGTGTTCCTCTCATGATTTTCCTCGTGTTTCTCTTCGTGTTCTTCGCGGGATCCCCTCCATTTCGTGAAAGATCGACCCCTAGGGTTCCACCCTACATCATCTTGGGGTATATCGAGTGGGAGCGCAAGATGGAAGACTACCCCAAGCTACATCAAGTCCATTCCGAAGATCAAGTGAAGTGCACCACAAGTAACTTCCACGACAATGCGTCAACATGGTGGCTTCACACACCTTCGAAGACCTTCGACATGAGTTGGCCCAAGACGAAGAAAGCTATGCGGCAAGAGTTTTTGCCTTCCACCTACACGAAACAACTTTAACGCCAATTGGAGAACACCATCCAAGGATCCAAGTCCCTCGACAAGTACTTCAAGGAGATGAAGAAAGCCTTGCGAAGAGCCGGTATGGACGATCCCATTTGGATGAAGTTTCACTTCATGATGGGATTGAACAACGACATATCCAAGACTATCTTGCACGAGAACTACAAGTCCCTCGACGACCTCTACATTGGTGCTCTCAAGTAGGCCTGGGCATTCGGTATAAACCGAAAATTCGGTTTCTACCATTCGGTATTTTTATAAAATCGGTTAGCAAAGATGAAAACCGAAAAAAGCATCCAAACCAAGCTAACCGAAAATTCGGTTAACCGAGTTTTTTCGGTTCGGTAATCGGTTTATACCGTATTTGTTGAATGTGCATAAGATTCAGCTGCCTTGATTCCTCTCTAGTCTCCACCAGCACTGTTATATAGCCTAGCTAACCACATTCTTGCTTGTTCCTGGCCGAGGTGGGACTAAAGTACAACACGGGAGCACCGGCGCTGCTTTGGTAAGTACGTGCGTGCAAGTATACTACAGCCTCACATCTGAAAAACAAGCCCACAACGCTAGTCACCTTGGGCCCTGCCTATAGGTCCTCGGTTTAGCCCATGAAATCTTTTTGCCGCGAGCCCACCTACCTCTCGAGGCTGCCTTTCGCTCTAGGTTCACGTGCCCTCGCATATGTTCGGTTTCCTATTCGGTTAACCGTGATAATACCGAACCGAAGAAATCAAGTTCGGTTAGCAGAGTGAAAAACCGAATTTTTCTGTAGGAACACCAAAAACCGAACTTTCGGTTTTTTCGGTTTCGGCTTCGGTCCGGTGTTCGGTTTGTCGGTTTTTATGCCCAAGGTGGAACAAGAACACGTGAAGGCCAAGACTTCTCCACCCCAAGCTCACTTCGCGATGACCAACCTCCACATCAACGAGCATGAGGGTAGTATCACCAAGATGTCCAAGCCCAACGAGCTCCGAGACGATGCTAACAAGTTCGACATCACCGCCATCCCTCTTTGTGGCATTGATGATGCCAAGTCTACCATGACTCTTTTTGAAGACGGCGTGGCGACGACTACAACTACGGAGTCTCTCAAGGAACATGCTTTGGAGGTGAGCGACAAGGTGGAGAGCAAGGATGATGCTTCCATCTTAGGAGGCGAGAGTGATGATGTGCCATCTTCGGCCTTCATCCATGGCGACGGTTACGAGACGATCGAGCATGAGATTTTCCCTTCAATCATAGATGAGACCGATGATGTGCCATCTTCGGCCTTCATCCGCGACGACGGCGACGAGATGGTCGAGCACGGGATTTTCCCTTCGACCAGGCGGTGTATGATGACTTGAGTGACTTGTGCCACCATATTGAGAGTGAAAGTGACTTCACCACTAGCCCCATATATGATGAGTTGCCCCAATTCCCATGTGAGGAGAGCCACAACCACCACCACTCGAGTGAGATGAGTGACTCCACCATATGTGACTTTGAGTGCACCTATTTTGAAGGAATGAGTGAGCCACCACATAGAGAGAGTGAGATAGTCGATAGGTCATGTGAGGACATTTTGAACTCTAACGACTTAACCTCTATCTCTATTGTGTCTTCTCATTTGGAGCTAGGTCCCATATACGATGACGCGCCGATTCTCGACGACTTCGTCCTCCCTTTGGACAAGACGATGGCCATGGTGGTATATGATGCACCCCCCACATGGTTCCATCACGATGAAGATGACCACCATTTGGTCTTTCCCACCTCACCTACACCACTTGAGTGGAATGAAAAAGGTAACATAGGAGAAGGTGATGCTCTAGTCCCACTAGTGGACATTCTTGACATTGATTGCTTGCATGATGTTGATCCTCCTATTACCATGATTCATGCTAGTGCGGCTTCCTTATGTGATGATTTCTCGCCCATTTATGATGAGTATGATGATTCTCATGTGAAGTCTATTAGTTGTGATGCCATGTTACATAAGATTTCTTGTGATAATTCTCTCGGTCACATCATGTTTGACAATCCGCTTGACTTGTCATATGCTATGCATGAGATCAACCATATGTTATATTTGCAATCTCATCGTAATGACTAAGCATATTCCATTAAAATAAACTCAATTTGCACTTATGGCATAGATGACAAGCCCATGGTTATTGGCATTCTTTTTCTTGTGATGATATTGATATGCCCCCCTTGCATCATTTATCTCATATGCCATGCCATGAACACCTAGCATCGGATATGCATTGTTTTGGATGTTGTCAATATTCTCCATATGATGTTTCCTCTATTGCTCATGAAGAGACCCCCATAGTTTCCTCATGCATGTTAGGATATTTTGATCCATCCCATCCATTGCATGATTCCTATAATTATGTGCACGGTATGCTCCCCATGAATGATAATGCTATTGTTGTGCCATATACTTGCACACTCAATTTGTGTCCACATCGTGTTATACATAACAACTATTCTTTCATGATGGATGACATGTTCTTATACCATGCTTCAAATTTCTTTGAGTCATGCTTATCTTGTGCTAATAACTCTCACGTGTACATATATACACATCATGGTGGATGTGTACATTTACCACACACACAATTTCTTTCATTTGTGTACTTGTTGTGTAGGTACCCATGCTTACTTGTCAACCTCACAATCCCATGAGTTGACGAAACGAGCTCTAGAGAGCAACGATGACTTGGGATCCCGTGGATCGGTTTTCGCACCATTTCCATTACGCAATGATTTCCCGCATTTCTTCTACATGGCCCTCACATGGTTATGGGTTCTTGTCCATTATGTATAATTTGCCCATATTTCCATGTTCACTTTGCATGATATGCTCATTCCTATGCCTTTGCCATGCATTTGTGACCCATGCTTTTCATTTCACATGACCCTTGATTCTCATACTTGTATGTGTATTTGCAAGCTTGGTGGAGATATTGCTTGTTATTGCCATGATCCATTTGTGACCCATAACTATGATGATCCTTTGATCTTGCTTTGTGTTCGTACTTGCGATATCTCATGTGCATTGTCTATGCCTATTATTTGCTTACATGACATGATTGTCATGGTTTCCTCTAGTGTGTTGCATCTTCGCTCCACTCATTTGCACGACTTGATTACTATGCTTTCTTTGTGTAGTGCATCACACATGATTCATACTTTCTCATTCCATGCGGTTGATGACAACCATTGCCATGCTTTGCACATGTTTGCTATTACATGTTGTCATATGTCTCCATATGTTGCCTCTCTCATGCTAGATAATTTTCCATGTATTGAGTGCAACAATGATTTTAGTCTTGCTAATGAGATTGCCCCCATAGCATTCTCGAATATATTTGAAGATTTTGACATATTTCTTGTGAAGCATGCTTGTCTTACTTCTTTGCACCATATACCTAGTGCCATGAATATCGCCATTGTTGCACCATATTCTTCATGCACTTGTGATTCTAACCGTTATGTGCAAACGATGAGAACCATTATGATGGATGATGTGTTTATCTACCATGCACATACGTTCTTTGTTTTTTTGTGTGCATGTGTATGATACTTGGACTTTGTGTCGACTTCCACTTCACGTGAGTTGACCATTCGAGCTCTTGAGAGCGAGCCTCATACATTCTACCATGACTCGCTTCTATATTGCACTTGCTTGTACATTCTACCATGACTTGCTTCTATATTGCTTACACGCCTTCAAGGTGACATCTTTCTTGTGCACGGATATTGCGGATCCTCATACTTGTGTTGCTTGCACCATGAGACTTTTTGGTCCTCTTGGACTACTTGATTGCACACATGTTAGAGATCTTGTTTCGACTTGTCATTTTCACCTTTCAATGCCTCATGACATATATGCCTTGTGTGTTGCATCCGACTTGTGGGTTACTTGCTCCTATTATATGTTTGGTTACAACAATGTCATTTCTTCACATATGCCATGTCCCATTGCTTGTCACATACTTCACTTGATCGCCTCACACATGATGAACACTTGCTCTTTCTATTGTGTTGAGTGCCACACTATCTTCACTGCACCATATGCATGTTATGCTTGGATTATCTTGCACTTGATCCATGTGTTTAGACACTTCCTTTTATTTGGTGTTGTGAATGATTCGTACACCTACCATAGACCTTTCATTGAGCGCTTCGTGAATGTTTGCTATGACCTTGAGGTAGATGCTTGTTCACTTGTCACACATATTTGCATCACTACCTCACAATTGCATACTTGTCCGAGGTTGGAAAAAGCGGTAGGCGTAAGCGAGGCGGTTGGCCTTTGCCTAGTGCCTAGGCGGTGCCTAAGCGCCCTAGGCGCGGCCTAGGCGATAATATAGTTTTTACTCGGTAGTGTATTTGTGATTATTATATGGGTGTTGATATTAGTTTAGGGCATATAAAAAGGTCAATTACCGTCTACTGCCATTGAAATATAACCCGTTTGGCATATCAGTACAGTATGTGGCACGATTTCTTACTTAGGTAGGCAATTCCTTGCTTGCCCTGCCTAGACCTCCATTTATGCCCTAGGCGAGGCGTTTGGCCATTGCCTAGCGCCTAGGCGTGCCTAAGCGCCTCCTAGGCACTGCCTTTTCCAACAGAGAATTGTCCCCATGATATCTTTGCTTGTGCCCGATTGATATGCTTACATGCCATGCCACAATCCTTTGTCACGCCATATGCTATGCTTGATGACGACACTTGTTGTGTGAATCACCTCTTGAATGCTTGGTTTTGAACTAACTCTAACCACATTTGTTTTTCCAAGTGTTTGTTGTCCTTGCTCCTTTTGAAGGAATCACGAGACGGTACGACATTGGAGAGTGCCCATTCTGAGCTTGAAGTGTTGGGGAACGTAGTAATTTCAAAAAAGTTCCTACGACCACGCAAGATCTATCTAGGAGATGCATGGCAACGAGAGGGGAGAGTGTGTCCACGTACCCTCATAGATCGATAGTGGAAG
Organism: Aegilops speltoides; assembly: GCA_021437245.1. Taxonomy (NCBI): domain Eukaryota; kingdom Viridiplantae; phylum Streptophyta; class Magnoliopsida; order Poales; family Poaceae; genus Aegilops; species Aegilops speltoides. The sequence continues at coordinate 369,741,629 of CM038142.1, forward strand.
CGTTTAGTAACGCGGTTGATGTAGTCGAACTTCTTTGTGGTCCAACCGATCCACGTACCGAACGTACGACACCTCCGCGTTCAGCACACATTCAGCTCGATGACATCCCTTGTGCTCTTGATCCAGTTGAGGACGAGGGTTAGTTCCGTCAGCATGACAGCGTGGCGACGGTGATGATGATGTTACCGGCGCAGGGCTTCGTCTAAGCACTATGGCGATATGATCGAGGTGTGTAAATGTGGAGGGGGGCACCGCACACGGCTAAGGCAAAACTTGGTGTGTTCTAGGGTGCCCCCTTGCCCCCGTATATAAAGGAGGGAGGGGGAGGCCGGCCGGCCCTAGGGGGCGCGCTAAGGAGAGGGAGTCCTACTAGGACTACTGTCCTAGTAGGATTCCTCTACAAGGAAGAGAGGGGGAAGGAAGGAGAGGGAGAGGGAGTAGGAAAGGGGGGCCGCCGCCCCTTCCCTTGTCCAATTCGGACTGCTAGGGGGGGGGGGTGCGGCCTGCCCTAGCGGCCCTCCTCTCTCTCCACTAAGGCTCATGGTGGCCCATTAGTTTCCCCGGGGGTTCTGGTAACCCCTCCGGCACTCCGTTTTTACCCGAAACCACCCGGAACACTTCCGATGTCTGAATAACATGGTCCAATATATCAATCTTTATGTCTCGACCATTTTGATACTCCCTGTCATGTCCGTGATCTCATACGGGACTCCGAACAAACTTCGGTCATCAAAACACATAACCCATAATACAAATCGTCATCTAACGTTAAGTGTGTGGACCCTATGGGTTCGAGAACTATGTAGACATGACCGAGACACATCTCCGATCAATAACCAATAGCGGAACCTGGATGCTCGTATGGGCTCCTACATATTCTACGAAGATCTTTATCGGTTAAACCGCATAACAACATACGTTGTTCCCTTTGTCATCGGTATGTTAGTTGCCCAAGATTCGATCGTCGCTATCATTATACCTAGTTCAATCTCGTTACCCGCAAGTCTCTTTACTCATTCCGTAATACTTCATCCCGTAACTAACTCATTAGTCACATTTCTTGCAAGGCTTATAGTGATGAGCATTACCGAGAGGGCCCATAGATACCTCTCCGATACATGGAGTGACAAATCCTAATCTCGATCTATGCCAACCCAACAAACACCTTCGGAGACACCTGTAGAGCATCTTTATAATCACCCATTTACATTGTGACGTTTGATAGCACTCAAGGTGTTCCTCCGGTATTCGGGAGTTTCATAATCTCATAGTCTGAGGAACATGTATAAGTCATGAAGAAAGCAGTAGCAATGAAACTGTAACGATCATAATGCTAAGCTAACGGTTGGTTCATGTCCATCACATCATTCTCCTAATGATGTGGTCCCGTTCATCAAATGACAACACATGTATAAGGTTAGGAAACATAACCATCTTTGATTAACGAGCTAGTCAAGTAGAGGCATACTAGGGACACTATGTTTTGTCTATGTATTCACACATGTACTATGTTTTCGGTTAATACACTTCTAGCATGAATAATAAACATTTATCATGAAATAAGGAAATAAATAACAACTTTATTATTGCCTCTAGGGCATATTTACTTCAGTCTCCCACTTGCACTAGAGTCAATAACCGAGATTACAAAGTAATGATTCTAACACCCATGGAGTTTTGGTGTTGATCATGTTTTGCTCGTGGAAGAGGCTTAGTCAACGGGTCTGCAACATTCAGATCCATATGTATCTTGCAAATATCTATGTCTCCCTCCGACACTTGATGACGGATGGAATTGAAGCGTCTCTTGATGTGCTTGATTCTTTTGTGAAATCTGGATTCCTTTGCCAAGGCAATTGCACCAATATTGTCACGAAAGATTTTCATTGGACCCGATGCACTAGGTATGACACCTAGATCAGATATGAACCCCTTCATCCAGACTCCTTCATTTGCTGCTTCGGAAGCAGCTATGCACTCCGCTTCACACATAGATCCCGCCATGATGCTTTGCTTGGAACTGCACCAACTGACAGCTCCACCATTCAATAAAAATACGTATCCGGATTGCGACTTAGAGTCATCCGGATCAGTGTCAAAGCTTGCATCGACGTAACCGTTTATGAGAGCTCTTTGTCACCTCCATAAACAAGAAACATATCCTTAGTCCTTTTCAGGTATTTCAGGATGTTCTTGACCGCTGTCTAGTGCTCCACTCCGGGATTACTTTGGTACCTTCCTGCTATGCTTATAGCAAGGCACACATCAGGTCTGATACACAGCATTGCATACATGATAGAACTATGGCTGAAGCATAGGGAATGACTTTCATTTTCTCTCTATTTTCTGAAGTGGTCGGGCATTGAGTCTGACTCAACTTCACACCTTGTAATGCAGGCAAGAACCATTTCTTTGACTGATCCATTTTGAACTTCTTCAAAACTTTATGAAGGTATGTGCTTTGTGAAAGTCCAATTAAGCGTCTTGACCTATCTCTATAGATCTTGATGCCCAATATGTAAGCATCTTCACCGAGGTCTTTAATTGAAAAACTCTTATTCAAGTATCCCTTTATGCTGTCCAGAAATTCTACATCATTTCCAATCAACAATATGTGATCTACATATAATATTAGAAATGCTACAGAGCTCCCACTCACTTTCTTGTAAATATAGGCTTCTCCAAAAGTCTGTATAAAACCATATGCTTTGATCACACTATCAAAACGTTTATTCCAACTCCAAGAGGCTTGCACCAGTCCATAAATGGATCGCTGGAGCTTGCACACTTTGTTAGCACCCTTTGGATCAACAAAACCTTCTGGTTGTATCATATACAACTCTTCTTCCAGAGATCCATTCAGGAACACAGTTTTGACATCCATCTGCCAAATTTCATAATCATAAAATGCAGCAATTGCTAACATGATTCGGACAGACTTAAGCATCGCTACTGGTGAGAAAGTCTCATCGTAGTCAACTCCTTGAACTTGTCGAAAACCTTTCACAACAAGTCGAGCTTTGTAGACAGTAACATTACCGTCAGCGTCAGTCTTCTTCTTGAAGATCCATTTATTTTCTATGGCTTGGCGATCATCGAGCAAATCCACCAAAGTCCATACTTTGTTCTCATACATGGATCCCATCTCAGATTTCATTGCCTAAGCCATTTTGCGGAATCTGGGCTCATCATTGCTTCCTCATAGTTCGCAGGTTCTCCATGGTCTAGTAACATGACTTCCAGAATAGGATTACCGTACCACTCTGGTGCGGATCGTACTCTGGAAGACCTGCGAGGTTCTGTAGTAACTTGATCTGAAGTTTCATGATCATCATCATTAGCTTCCTCACTAATTGGTGTAGGTATCACTGGAACTAATTTCTGTGATGAACTACTTTCCAATTCGAGAGAAGGTAAAAATACCTCATCAAATTCTACTTTCCTCCCACTCACTTCTTTCGAGAGAAACTCCTTCTTTAGAAAGGATCCATTTTTAGCAACGAATATCTTGCCTTCAGATCTGTGATAGAAGGTGTACCAACAGTTTCCATTGGGTATCCTATGAAGACGCACTTCTCCGATTTGGGTTCGAGCTTATCAGGTTGAAGCTTTTTCACATAGGCATCGCAGCCCCAAACTTTAAGAAACGACAACTTTGGTTTCTTGCCAAATCATAGTTCAAAAGGTGTCGTCTCAATGGATTTTGATGGTGCCCTATTTAAAGTGAATGCAGCCATCTCTAAAGCATAACCCCAAAATGATAGCGGTAAATCAATAAGAGACAACATAGATCACACTATATCCAATAAAGTACGGTTACGATGTTCGGAAACACCATTTCGCTCTGGTGTTCCAGGTGGGTAAGTTGTGAAACTATTCCACATTGTTTCAAATGCAGACCAAACTCGTAACTCAAATATTCTCCTCCACGATCAGATCGTAGAAACTTTATTTTCTTGTTATGATGATTTTCTAGTTCACTCTGAAATTCTTTGAACTTTTCAAATGTTTCAGACATATGCTTCATTAATTAGATATAGCCATATCTGCTCAAATCATATGTGAAGGTAAGAAAATAACGATACCTGCCACGAGCCTCAACACTCATTGGACCGCATACATCAGTATGTATTATTTCTAGTAAGTCAGTAGCTCGTTCCATTGTTCCGGCGAATGGAGTTTTAGTAATCTTGACCATGAGGCACGGTTCGCAAGCACCAAGTGATTCATAATCAAGTGATCCAAAAGCCCATCAGCATGGAGTTTCTTCATGCGCTTTACACCGATATGACCTAAACGACAGTGCCACAAATAAGTTGCACTATCATTATCAACTTTGCATCTTTTGGCTTCAATATTATGAACATGTGTATCATCATGATCGAGATTCAACAAAAATAGACCACTCAGTAAGGGTGCATGGCCATAAAAGATATTACTCGTATAAATAGAACAGCCATTATTCTCTGATTTAAATGAATAACTATCTCACATCAAACAAGATCCAGATATAATGTTCATGCTCAACGCTGGCACCAAATAACAATTATTTAGGTCTAAAACTAACCCCAAAGGTAGATGTAGAGGTAGCGTGCCGACAGCGATCACATTGACCTTGGAACCATTTCCCACGCGCATCGTCACCTCATCCTTAGCCAATCTCCGTTTAATCTGTAGCCCCTATTTCGAGTTGCAAATATGAGCAACAGAACCAGTATCAAATACCCAGGCGCTACTACGAGCATTAGTAAGGTACACATCAATAACATGTATATCAAATATACCTTTCACTTTGCCATCCTTCTTATCCACCAAATACTTGGGGCAGTTCCTTCCAGTGACCAATCCCTTTGCAGTAGAAGCACTCAATTTCAGGCTTAGGTCCAGACTTGGGCTTCTTCTCCTGAGCAGCAACTTTCTTGCCGTTCTTCTTGAAGTTCCCCTTCTTCCCTTTGCCCTTTTTATTGAAACTAGTGGTCTTGTTGACCATCAACACTTGATGCTCCTTTTTGATTTCTACCTCCGCAACTTTTAGCATCGCGAAGAGCTCGAGAATAGTCTTGTTCATCCCTTGCATATTATAGTTCATCATGAAGCCTTTATAGCTTGGTAGCAGTGATTGAAGAACTCTATCAATGACACTATCATCAGGAAGATTAACTCCCAGCTGAGTCAAGTGGTTATGGTACCCAGACATTCTGAGTATGTGTTCACTGACAGAACTATTCTCCTCCATTTTGCAGCTATAGAACTTGTTGGAGACTTCATATCTCTCAACACGGGCATTTGCCTGAAATATTAACTTCAACTCTTGGAACATCTCATATGCTCCATGACATTCAAAACGTCTTTGGAGTCCCGATTCTATGCCGTAAAGCATGGCACACTGAACTATCGAGTAGTCATCAGCTTTGCTCTGCCAGACATTCTTAACGTAATCAGTAGCGTCTGCAGCAGGCCTAGCACCTAGCGGTGCTTCCAGGACGTAATTCTTCTGTGCAGCAATGAGCATAATCCTCAAGTTACGTACCCAGTCTGTGTAGTTGCTGCCATCATCTTTCAACTTAGCTTTCTCTGGGAATGCATTAAAATTCAAAGGAACGGTAGCACAGGCCATTGATCTACAATAACACATGCAAAATAACTATCAGGACTAAGTTCATGATAAATTAAAGTTCAATTAATCATATTGCTTAAGAACTCCCACAGTCCCACTTAGATAAACATCCCTCTAGTCATCTAAATGATAACGTGATCCAAATCAACTAAACCATGTTCGATCATCACGTGAGATGGAGTAGCTTTCAATGGTGAACATCACTATGTTGATCATGCCTACTATATGATTCTCGTTCGACCTTTCGGTCTCAGTGTTCCGAGGCCATATCTGCATATGCTAGGCTCGTCAAGTTTAACCTGAGTATTCTATGTGTGCAAAACTGGCTTGCACCCATTGTATGTGAACGTAGAGCTTATCACACCCGATCATCACGTGGTGCCTCGGCACGACGAACTGTAGCAACGGTGCATACTCAGGGAGAACACTCATACCTTGAAATTTAGTAAGGGATCATCTTATAATGCTACCGCCGTACTAAGCAAAATAAGATGCATAAAAGATAAACATCACATGCAATCAAAATATGTGACATGATATGGCCATCATCATCTTGTGCTCATGATCTCCATCACCGAAGCATCGTCATGATCTCCATCGTCACCGGCGCGACACCTTGATCTCCATCGTAGCATTGTTATCGTCTCGCCAACTATTGCTTCTACGACTATTGCTACCGCTTAGTGATAAATTAAAGCAATTACATGGTGATTGCATTGCATACAATAAAGCGACAACCATATGGCTCCTGCTAGTTGCCGATAACTTTGTTACAAAACATGATCATCTCATACAACAATTTATATCACATCATGCCTTTACCATATCACATCATAGCAAGCCCTGCAAAAACAAGTTAGATGTCCTCTACTTTGTTGTTGCAAGTTTTACGTGGCTGCTATAGGCTTCTAGCAAGAACTGTTCTTACCTACGCATCAAAACCACAATGATTTTTCGTTAAGTTTGCTGTTTTAACCTTCAACAAGGACCGACCATAGTCAAACTCGATTCAACTAAAGTTGGAGAAACAGACACCCGCCAGCCACCTATGTGCAAAAGCACGTCGGTAGGACCAGTCTCATGAACGCGGTCATGTAATGTCGGTCCGGGCCCCTTCATCCAACAATACCGCCGAATCAAAGTAAGACGTTGGTGGTAAGCAGTATGACTATTATCGCCCACAACTCTTTGTGTTCTACTCGGGCATTAACCATCTACGCATAGACCTAGCTCGGATGCCACTGTTGGGGAACACAGTAATTTCAAAAATATTCCTATGATCAGACAAGATCTATCTAGGAGATGTATAGCAACGAGAGGGGAGAGTGTGTCCACGTACCCTCATAGACCAAAAGCGAAAGCGTTTAGTAACGCGGTTAATGTAGTCGAACTTCTTCGCGATCCAACCGATCCAAGTATCGAACATATGGCACCTCCGCGTTCAACACACGTTCAGCTCGACGACGTCCCTCGTGCTCTTGATCCAGCTAAGGATGAGGGTGAGTTCCATCAGCACGACGGTGTGGCGACGGTGATGATGATGTTACTGATGCAGGGCTTCACCTAAGCACTACGACGATATGATCGAGGTGTGTAACTGTGGAGGGGGGCACCGCACACGGCTAAGGCAAAACTTGGTGTGTTCTAGGGTGCCCCCTTTCCCCCGTATATAAAGGAGGGAAGGGGAGGCCGGCCGGCCCTGGGGGGTGCGCCAAGGAGAGGGAGTCATACTAGGACTAGTAGTCCTAGTAGGATTCCTCTACAAGGAAGAGAGGGGGAAGGAAGGAGAGGGAGAGGGAGTAGGAAAGGGGGCACCCCCCTTCCCTTGTCCAATTCGGACTGCTAAGGGGGGGGGCCTCCCCTGGCGGCCCTCCTCTCTCCCCACTAAGGCCCATGGTGGACCATTAGTTTTGTCGGGGGTTCCGGTAACCCCTCCGGTACTCCTTTTTACCCGAAACCACCCGAAACACTTCCGGTGTCCGAATACCATGGTCCAATATATAAATCTTTATGTCTCGACCATTTCGAGACTCCTCGTCACGTCCGTGATCTCATCCGGGACTCCGAACAAACTTCGGTCATCAAAACACATAACTCATAATACAAATCGTCATCGAACGTTAAGCGTGCGGACCCTACGGGTTCGAGAACTATGTAGACATGACCGAGACACTCTCCGATCAATAGAGAATAGCGGAACCTGGATGCTCATATTGGCTCCTACATATTCTACGAAGATCTTTATCGGCCAAACCGCATAATGATACGTCTCCAACGTATCTATAATTTTTGATTGTTCCATGCTATTATATTATCTGTTTTGGATGTTTAATGGGATTTAATATGCTCTTTTATATTTTTTGGGACTAACCTATTAACCGGAGGCCCAGTACCAGTTTCTGTTTTTTTGCCTATTTTAGAGTTTTGCAGAAAAGGAATGCCAAACGGAGTCCAAATGGAATGAAACCTTCGCGATGATCTTTCCTGGACCGAAAGCAAACCAGAAGACTTGGAGTTGAAGTTAGAAATGCCACGGGGCATCCACGAGGCAGGAGGGCACGCCCCCACCCTCGTGGGCCCCTCATAGCTCCACCGACGTACTTCTTTCGCCTATATATACTCTTATACCCTAGAAACATCAGGGGGAGCCACAAAACAACTTTTCCACTGCCGCAACCTTCTGTACTCGTGAGATCCCATCTAGGGGCCTTTTCCGGCAATCTACTAGAGGGGGAATCGATCACGGAGGGCTTCTACATCAACACCATTGCCTCTTCGATGAAGCGTGAGTAGTTTACCACAAACCTTCGGGTCCATAGTTATTAGCTAGATGGCTTCTTCTCTCTCTTCGATTCTCAATACAGAGTTCTCCTCGATGTTCTTGGAGATCTACTCGATGTAGTACTCGTTTGTGGTGTGTTTGCCGAGATCCGACGAATTGTGGATTTATGAACAAGATTATCTATGAATATTATTTGGTTCTTCTCTGAATTCTTATATGCATTATTTGATATCTTTGCAAGTCTCTTCGAATTATCAGTTTAGTTTGTCCTACTAGATTGATCTCTCTTGCAATGGGAGAAGTGCTTAGCTTTGGGTTCAATCATGCGGTGTCCTTTCCTAGTGACAGTAGGGGCAGTAAGGCACGTATTGTATTGTTGCCATCGAGGATAAAAAGATGGGGCTTATATCATATTTCTTGAGTTTATCCCTCTACATCATGTCATCTTGCTTAATGCGTTACTCCGTTCTTATGAACTTAATACTCTAGATGCATGTTGGATAGCGGTCAATGTGTGGAGTAATAGTAGTAGATACAAAATCGTTTCGGTCTACTTGACACCGATATGATGCCTATGTTCATGATCATTGCCTTATATATCTTCATAATTATGCGCTTTTCTATCAATTGCTCGGCAGTAATTCGTTCACCCACCGTAATACATGCTATCTTGAGAGAAGCCACTAGTGAAACCTATGGCCCCCGGGTCTCTTTTCCAGTATATTACGTCTCTTATATTGCATCTCTTTAAATCTCGTTTACTATTTTGCATTCTTTACTTTCCAATCTATACAACAAAAATACCAAAAATATTTACTTTATTATCTCTATGAGATCTCACTTTTGCGAGTGACCATGAAGGGATTGACAACCCCTTTATCGCGTTGGTTGCAAGGTTCTTGATTGTTTGTGCAGGTACTAGGTGACTTGTGCGTCGTCTCCTACTGGATTGATACCTTGGTCCTCAAAACTAAGGGAAATACTTACGCTACTTTGCGGCATCACCCTTTCCTCTTCAAGGGAAAAACTAACGCAAGCTCAAGAGGTAGCAAGAAGGATTTCTGGCGCCGTTGCCGGGGAGATCTACGCCAAGTCAAGCCATACCAAGTACCCATCATAAACTCTTCTCCGTCGCATTACATTATTTTTCATTCGCCTCTCGTTTTCCTCTCCCCCACTTCTAAAACGGTGTTTGAAAACCTTTGCCTTTTCTTCTCCCCTCTTTCGTCCATCTCTTTTCGTTTGCTACTTGTGTGCTTGTGTGTTGGATTGATTGTTTGTCACGATGGCTCAAGATAATACTAAATTGTGTGACTTTTCCAATACCAACAACAATGATTTTATTAGCACTCCGATTGATCCTACTACCGATGTTGAATCTTGTGAAATTAATACCGCTTTATTGAATCTTGTTATGAAAGATCAATTTTCTGGCCTTCCCAATGAAGATGCCGCAACCCGTCTAAACAATCTCGTTGATTTGTGTGATATGCAAAAGAAGAAATATGTGGATAATGATATTGTTAAATTGAAGCTATTTCCGTTTTCGCTTAGAGATCACGCTAAAACTTGGTTCTCTTCTTTGCCTAAAAATAGTATTGATTCATGGAATAAGTGCAAAGATGCTTTATCTCTAAGTATTTTCCTCTCGCTAAGATCATCTCCCTTAGGGATGATATTATGAATTTTAAGCAACTTGATCATGAGCATGTTTCACAAGCTTGGGAGAGGATGAAATTAATGATACGTAATTTCCGTACACATGGTTTGGACTTGTGGATGATTATACACAATTTTTATGCCGGACTGAATTTTGCTTCTAGAAATCTTTTAGATTCGAACGCGGGATGCAATTTTATGGAAATCACTTTAGGAGAGTCTACCAAGCTCTTAGATAATATTATGGTTAATTATTCTCAATGGCACACCAAAAGATCCACTAGTAAAAAAGTTCATGCGATTGAAGAAATTAATGTTTTGTGTGGAAAGATGGATGAACTTATGAAATTATTTGCTAATAAAAGTGTTTCTTATGATCCTAATGATATGCCTTTGTCCACTTTGATTGAGAATAATAATGAATCTATGAATGTGAATTTTGTTGGTAGGAACAATTTTGGTAACAACGCGTATAGAGGCAATTTTAATTCTAGGCCGTTTCCTAGTAATGCCTCTAATAATTATGGTAATTACTACAACAACTCTTATGGAAATTTTAATAAGATGCCCTCTGATTTTGAGAATAGTGTTAAAGAATTTACGAGTTTGCAAAAGAATTTCAATGCTTTGATTGAAGAAAAGTTGCTTAAGATTGATGAGTTGGCTAGGAACGTTGATAGAATTTCTCTTGATGTTGATTCTTTGAAACTTAGATCTATTCCACCTAAGCATGATATCAATGAGTCTCTCAAAGCCATGAGAATTTCCATTGATGTGTGCAAAGAAAGAACCGCTAGGACGCGTGCTAAAAAAGATTGGTTTATGAAAGCGTGTTCTTCTAGTTTTCATGATAATAATGATGAAGATCTAAAAGTGATTGATGTGACTCCTATTAAATCTTTGTTTTCCAATATGAATCTTGATAAAGATGGGACAGGAGATGAATCAACTTTAGTTAAAAGGCGTCCCAATGATTCAGAGTTTTTAGATCTAGATGCAAAAATTGATAAAAGTGGGATTGAAGAGGTCAAAAATTTACATAGCAATGAACCCACTATTTTGGATTTTAAGGATTTAATTATGATAATTTTTCTTTAATAGATTTTATGTCCTTGTTGCAATCAGTGATAAATTCTCCTCATGCTTATAATCAAAATAAATCTTTTACTAAACATATCATTGATGCTTTGATGCAATCCTATGAAGAAAAGCTTGAACTAGAAGTTTCTATCCCTAGAAAACTTTATGATGAGTGGGAACCTACTATTAAAATTAAGATTAAAGATTATGAATGCTATGCTTCGTGTGATTTGGGTGTGATTTGGAACACTTTACTAGGAATAAATTAAATTTCCTTATGAATCTATTATGAGATCCACTTATGGATTGCATACCAGAGATGACAATACCTAGATCTATTCATGTTTTTATGCCTAGCTAGGGGCGCTAAACGATAGAGCTTGTTGGGAGGCAACCCAATTTTATTTTTGTTCTTTGCTTTTTTGCTTCTGTTTAGTAATAAATATTTCATATAGCTTATTTTTAGATGTGTTTTTATGTTTTAATTAGTGTTTCTGCCAAGTAGAACCTTTGGGAAGACTTGGGTGAAGTCTTTGCGATCTTGCTGTAAAAAACAGAAACTTTTGCGCTCACGAGAATAGCTGTGGTTTTTTACAGAAGAGTAATTTTAGGTTAATTCTTTTTGAAGATGATTAATAGACAAATCTCTCACGTCCACCAATTTATTTTAGATTTTTTAGAGTTACATAAGTATTCGAAAGTTACAGATTGCTACAGACTATTCTATTTTTGACAGATTCTGTTTTTCGTGTGTTGTTTGCTTATTTTGATGAATCTATGAGTAGTATCGGGGGGTATGAACCATAGAGAAGTTGGACTACATTAGGTTTAACACCAATATAAGTAAATAATGAGTTCATTACAGTACCTTAAAGTGGTGGTTTATTTTCTTATACTAACGGAGCTCATGAGATTTTCTGTTGAAGTTTTGTGTTGTGAAGTTTTCAAGTTTTTGGGTAAAGATTTGATGGATTTTGGAATAAGGAGTGGCAAGAGCCTAAGCTTGGGGACGCCCAAGGTGCCGCAAGGTAAAATTCAAGGACAACCAAAAGCCTAAGCTTGGGGATGCCCCGGAAGGCATCCCCTCTTTCGTCTTCGTCTATCGGTAACTTTACTTGAGGCTATATTTTTATTCACCACCTGATATGTGTTTTGCTTGGAGCGTCTTGTATGATTTGAGTGTTTGATTTTTAGTTTACCACAATCATCCTTGATGTACACACCTTTTTGGAGAGACACGCGTGAATCGGAATTTATTAGAATACTCTATGTGCTTCACTTATATCTTTTGAGCTTGATAATATTGCTCTAGTGCTTCGCTTATATCTTTTTAGAGCATGGTTTTATTTATAGAAATTATTGATCTATCATGCTTCACTTATATTATTTTGAGAGTATTTTATAACAGCATGGTAATTTGCTTTGGTTATAAAATTAGTCCTAATATGATGGGCATCCAAGATGGGTATAATAAAAACTTTCATATAAAGTGCATTGAATACTATGAGAAGTTTGATTCTTTATGATTGTTTTGAGATATGAAGATGGTGATATTAGAGTCATGCTAGTAGAGTAGTTGTGAATTTGAGAGATACTTGTGTTAAAATTTGTGATTCCCGTAGCATGCACGTATGGTGAACCGTTATGTGATGAAGTTGGAGCATGATTTATTTATTGGTTGTCTTCCTTATGAGTGGCGGTCGGGGACGAGCCATGGTCTTTTCCTACCAATCTATCCCCCTATGAGAATGAGCATAGTACTTCGTTTTGATAAATAATATATTTTTGCAATAAGTATGTGAGTTCTTTATGACTAATGTTGAGTCCATGGATTATACACACTCTCACCCTTCCACCATTTCTAGCCTCTCTAGTACCGCGCAAATTTCGCCGGTACCATACACCCACCATATACCTTTCTCAAAATAGCCACCATACCTACCTATTATGGCATTTCCATAGCCATTCCGAGATATATTGCCATGCAACTTTCCACCATTCTGTTTATTATGACACGCTCCATCATTGTCATATTGCCTTGCATGATCATGTAGTTGACATTGTATTTGTGGCAAAGCCACCGTTCATAATTTTTCATACATGCCACTCTTGAATCATTGCACATCCCGGTACACCATCGGAGGCATTCACATAGAGTCATATTTTGTTCTAAGTATTGAGTTGTAATTCTTGAGTTGTAAGTAAATAAAAGTGTGACGATCTTCATTGTTAGAGCATTGTCCCAGTGAGCAAAGGATGATGGAGACTATGATTCCCCCACAAGTCAGGATGAGTCTCCGGACTAAAAAATAAAAAAAAGAGAGAAAAAAAGAGGCCATAAAAAAAGAGAAAAGGCCCAAATAAAAAAATGAGAGAAAAAGAGAGAAGGGGCAATGCTACTATCCTTTTACCACACTTGTGCTTCAAAGTAGCACCATGATCTTCCTGATAGAGAGTCTCCTATATTGTCACTTTCATATACTAGTGGGAATTTTTCATTATAGAACTTGGCTTGTATATTCCAATGATGGGCTTCCTCAAAAGTGCCCTAGGTCTTCGTGAGGAAGCAAGTTGGATGCACACCCTCTTAGTTTCTTTTATTGAGCTTTCATACACTTATAGCTCTAGTGCATCCGTTGTGTGGCAATCCCTACTCACTCACATTGATATCTATTGATGGGCATCTCCATAGCCCGTTGATACGCCTAGTTGATGTGAGACTATCTTCTCCTTTTTGTCTTCTCCACAACCACCACTCTATTCTACTTATAGTGCTATGTCCATGGCTCACGCTCATGTATTGCGTGAAGATTGAAAAAGTTTGAGAACATCAAAAGTATGAAACAATTGCTTGGCTTGTCATCGGAGTTGTGCATGATTAAATACTTTGTGTGATGAAGATAGAGCATAACGAGACTATATGATTTTGTAGGGATGAACTTTCTTTGGCCATGTTATTTTGAGAAGACATGATTGCTTTGTTAGTATGCTTGAAGTATTATTATTTTTATGTCAATATTAAACTTTTGTCTTGAATCTTTCGTATTTGAACATTCATGCCACAATAAGAAAGTTACATTGTTAAATATGTTAGGTAGCATTCCACATCAAAAATTCTGTTTTTATCATTTACCTACTCGAGGACGAACAGGAATTAAGCTTGGGGATGCTTGATATGTCTCCAACGTATCTATAATTTTTTATTGTTCCGGGCTATTATGTTATCTGTTTTGGATGTTTAATGGGCTTTAAGATGCTCTTTTATATTATTTTTGGGACTAACCTATTAATCGGAGGCTCAGTGCTAGTTTCTGTTTTTTTGCCTATTTTAGAGTTTTGCAGAAAAGGAATACCAAACGGAGTCCAAACGGAATAAAACCTTCGCGATGATCTTTCTTGGACCGAAAGCAAACCAAGAGACTTGGAGTTGAAATCTGGTGACCCACAAGGGTAGGGGATCTATCGCCCAACGAGGAGCAGAAGGAAATGACAAGCGGTTTTCAGTAAGGTATTCTCTGCAAGCACTGAAATTATCGGTAACAGATAGTTTTGTGATAAGGTAATTTGTAACGGGTAACGAGGAATGAAAGTAAATAAGGTGCAGAAAGATGGCCCAATCCTTTTTGTAGCAAAGGACAAGCTTGAGAAAAGCGCTCCTGAGGACACATGGGAATTATCGTCAAGCTAGTTTTCATCACGCTCATATGATTCACGTTCGTTACTTTGATAATTTGATATGTGGGTGGACCGGTGCTTGGGTACTGCCCTTTCTTGGACAAGCATCCCACTTATGATTAACCCCTATTGCAAGCATCCGAAACTACAAAAGAAGTATTAAGGTAAACCTAACCATAGCATGAAACATATGGATCCAAATCAGCCCCTTATGAAGCAACACATAAACTAGGGTTAAGCTTCTGTCACTCTAGCAACCCATCATCTACTTATTACTTCCCAATGCCTTCCTCTAGGCCCAATCAATGGTGAAGTGTCATGTAGTCTACGTTCACATAACAGCACTAGAGGAGAGACAACATACATCTCATCAAAATATCGAACGAATACCAAATTCACATGACTACTTATAGCAAGACTTCTCCCATGTCCTCAGGAACAAACGTAACTACTCACAAATCAAATTCATGTTCATAATCAGAGGGGTATTAATATGCATTAAGGATCTTAACATATGATCTTCCACCGAATAAACCAACTAGCATCAACTACAAGGAGTAATCAACACTACTAGCAGACCACATGTACCAATCTGAGGTTTTGGGACAAAGATTGGATACAAGAGATGAACTAGGGTTTGAGAGGAGATGGTGCTGGCAAATGTGTTGATGGAGATTGACCCCCTCCCGATGAGAGGATCGATGGTGATGATGATGGTGATGATTTCCCCCTCCCGGAGGGATGTTTCCCCGACAGAACAGCTCTGCTGGAGCCCTAGATTGATTCCGCCAAGGTTCCGGCTCGTGACGGCAGTGTTTTGTCCCGAAAGCTTGCTTCTGGTTTTTTTCCAGGGTAAAAGACTTCATATAGCAGAAGATGGCCAATGGAGGACTGCCAGGGGCCCATGAGGCAGGGGGCGCGCCCAGGGGGGTAGGGCGAGCCCCCCACCCTCGTGGACGGTGGGTGGCCCCCTCTGGTATTTCTTCCGCTCAGTATTTTTTATTAATTCCAAAAATAAATTTCATGGAGTTTCAAGACTTTTGGAGTTGTGCATAATAGGTCTCTAATATTTTCTCCTTTTCTAGCCCAGAATTCCAGCTGTCGGCATTCTCCCTCTTCATGTAAACCTTGTAAAATAAGAGAGAATAGGCATAAGTATTGTGACATAACGTGTAATAACAGCCCATAATGCAATAAATATCGATATAAAAACATGATGCAAAATGGATGTATCAACTCCCCCAAGCTTAGACCTCGCTTGTCCTCAAGCGGTAGCCGATAACGAAAATTATGTCCACATGTTTAGAGATAGAGGTGTCGATAAAATAAAATACGGACATGAGGGCATCGTGATCATTCTTATATCAACAACATTTATAAATATTGTCAAATGATTTCTTATGCTAAAGTAACAATCTATTCACAATGTCAAGTATGAATCAGAAACTTCATTGAAAACTAACAACCTATAATCTCGGTCATTGGAGCAATTGCAATTTATCATAACATCGGAAAGAGTCAATATAAGAGCTTTTCGGCAAGTCCACATACTCAACTATCATTTAGTCTTTCACAATTGCTAACACTCATGCAATACTTATGGGTATGAAGTTTTAATCGGACACAGAGAAAGATAGGGGCTTATAGTGTTGCCTCCCAACCTTTTACCTCAAGGGTAATGTCAACAATAATAGTCCATGCTAACTTACATCCAATTGGATATATATATCAGGATCTTTCCAACACAAGGTGCTTGCCAAAGGATAAAATGTAAAAAGGAAAGGTGAATATTACCATGACTCTTGCATAATGTATAAGACAAGAATAAAAGATAGGCCCTTCGCATAGGGAAGCAGAGGTTGTCATGTGCTTTTATGGTTGGATGCACGAAATCTTAATGCAAAAGAACGTCACTTTATATTGCCACTTGTGATATAGTCCTTTATTATGCAGTCCGTCGCTTTTATTGCTTCCATATCACAAGATCGTATAAAGCTTATTTTCTCCACACTAATAAGTCATACATATTTAGAGAGAAATTTTCATTGCATGCAACATGACAACTTACTTGAAGGATCTTACTCAATCCATAGGTAGGTATGGTGGACTCTTTCTTTATTACTTCCTATTAATTGCAACGATGACAAAAACTATGTTTGCCAACTCTCAACAACTTTTATTCATCATACTCTTTATATGTGAAGTCATTACTCTCCATAAGATCAATATGATCTCTATATTTCTTTTTATTCTTTCTTTTTCTTTTATTCCCTCAAGATCATAGCAAGATAGAAAAGTCCTTGAGTCAACTCTAATCTTTATTATATATATAGCTCACGGACTCGATTACATAAAGGAATCATAAAGCAAAACTCAAAACTAAATCATACCAAAACTTTATTCTACTAGATCAAGATATTACTAAATGGAACGAACTAAGGAAAACGGTAAAGATAGGAGTGTGATGGTGATACGATACCGGGGCACCTCCTCCAAGCTTGGCAGTTGCCAAGGTGAGTCCCCATACCCATGTAATTATGTCTCCTTGGGAGGTGAAGGAGGTGGCGGAGATGATGGATAGTCGCACATCGAGCGTAGGAGCTCCTCCAGTTTGCGGATAATGCCCTTGAGTGCGGTGATATGCTCCGTCAACAAAATATTTTCACGTGTGAGATACTTGTTTTGTATGCGAGCTAACTCAATCATCTTGAAAGCTTCAATCTCAATGGGGGTAAAGAGGTTGTGATGAGGTTGAAGGATGTCTTCTTCTTCTGCCATCGGAGCTTGATCCTCCATGACCTTCTTGATCCTATCATCCTTGTTGATCTCCCCGGGTTCTTCTCTCTTCAGCTCCATCTTCATTAGCCAAGCATCGTTGCCCTCATTGTTGGAGGAGGCTGACGACATGATGCCTGGCCTTGACAAATCTGACAGAAAACAACTCGAAACAAAGACAGAGGATATTTGCGTGATACGGTGGTCAAAACCTTCGGGAGATTATATAATGAATTTTTACCGACCAAAAGAAGTATCGTGCAAGGAAATGGAGTCCGAAGAGCACACGAGGTGCCCACGAGGTAGGGGGGCGCGCTCAAGGGGGTAGGGCGCGCCCTCCACCCTCATGGACGCCTCGTGTCCTTCCCGGACTACTTCTTATTTTCCTATTTTCTTAAATATTCCAAAACGGAGAAAAATTGCTATTAGAACTGTTTTGGTGTCGGTTTACTTACCGTACCACATACCTATTCCTTTTCGGAGTCTGAAACATTCTGGAAAGTGTCCCTTATGTATTCCTCCAGGGTTACGGTTTCAATAACATTGGTTTCAACATCTATAGGATTACCTGAGAGATCATGTTTCATCCTTTGACCGTTCACC
Source organism: Aegilops speltoides (assembly GCA_021437245.1). Classification (NCBI taxonomy): domain Eukaryota; kingdom Viridiplantae; phylum Streptophyta; class Magnoliopsida; order Poales; family Poaceae; genus Aegilops; species Aegilops speltoides. Next base: position 369,759,820 of record CM038142.1, read on the forward strand.
ACCTTCGGACTTGTGCCTTTGAAGTTGTTGATTTTTATGGCACCGGAACGATAAAACTCCTCGATAACGTAAGGACCTTCCCATTTAGAGAGGAGTTTTCCTGCAAAAAATCTTAAACGAGAGTTGAATAGCAACACATAATCACCTACATTAAACTCACGCTTTTGTATCCTTTTGTCATGCCATCTTTTAACTTTTTCTTTAAACAGTTTGGCATTCTCATAGGCTTGAGCTCTCCATTTATCAAGTGAGCTAATGTCAAATAACCTCTTCTCACCGGCAAGTTTGAAATCATAATTAAGCTCTTTAATGGCCCAATATGCCTTATGTTCTAATTTGAGAGGTAAGTGGCATGCTTTTCCATAAACCATTTTATATGGAGACATACCCATAGGGATTTTTATATGCAGTTCTATAAGCCCATAATGCATCATCAAGTTTCTTGGACCAATTCTTTCTAGATCTATTAATGATCTTTTGCAAAATTAATTTAAGCTCTCTGTTACTCAGTTCTACTTGACCAGTAGACTGTGGGTGATATGGAGATGCAATTCTATGATTAACATCATACTTAGCAAGCATTTTAAGAAAAGCACCATGAATAAAATGTGAACCACCATCAGTCATTAAATATCTAGGGACTCCAAACCTCAGAAAAATAACTTCTTTAAGCATCTTAATAGAGGTGTTATGATCAGCACTACTAGTTGGAATAGCTTCTACCCACTTAGTAACGTAATCAATAGAAACTAAGATATGTGTATACCCATTAGAGGAAGGAAATGGTCCCATATAATCAAAGCCCCAAACATCAAATGGTTCAATAACAAGTGAATAATTCATAGGAATTTCTTGATGTCTACTAATATTACCAATTCTTTGACATTCATCACAAGACAGGACAAACTTACGGGCATCCTTGAAGAGAGTAGGCCAATAAAAACCGGATTGCAATACCTTATGCGCAGTTCTATCTCCAGCGTGGTGTCCTCCATAAGCCTCGGAGTGACACTTGCGTAGGATCTGTTCCTGTTCATGCTCAGGTACACAATGTCTAATAACACCATCTACTCCTTCTTTATAAAGGTGTGGGTCATCCCAGAAGTAATGTCTTAAGTCATAGAAAAACTTTTTCTTTTCCTAGTATGTGAAACTAGGTGGTATAAATTTAGCAACAATGTAATTAGCATAATCAGCATACCATGGAGCTGTACGAATAGCATTTATGACAGCTAATTGTTCATCAGGAAAGCTATCATCAATAGGTAGTGGTTCATCAAGAACATTTTCAAACCTAGACAAGTTGTCTACAACGGGGTTCTCCGCTCCCTTTCTATCAATAATATGCAAATCAAATTCTTGTAGTAGGAGAATCCATCTAATAAGTCTAGGTTTAGCATCTTTCTTTTCCATAAGATATTTAATAGCAGCATGATCAGTGTGAACAGTTACTTTAGGGTCAACAATATAAGGTCTGAACTTATCACAAGCAAATACAACTGCTAAAAAATTATTTTTCAGTAGTAGCATAATTTCTCTGGGCACTGTCTAGTGTTTTACTAGCATATTGAATAACATTTAGTTTCTTATCAACTCTTTGTCCTAGAACAGCACCTACAGCATAATCACTAGCATCACACATAATTTCAAAGGTAAATTCCAATCAGGTGGCTGAACAATAGGTGCAGAAAATCAAAGCTTTCTTGAGTATTTCAAATGCTTCTACACAATCATCATCGAAGACAAAAGGAATATCTTTTTGTAAGAGATTAGTCAGAGGCCTAGAGATTTTAGAGAAGTCTTTAATGAACCTCAGCATGACCAAGGAAACTTCTTATACCTTTAATGTCTTTAGGACACGACATCTTTTCAGTAGCATCAACTTTAGCTTTATCAACTTCAATACCTCTTTCAGAAATTTTATGCCCCAAGACAATGCCTTCATTAACCATAAAGTGGCACTTCTCCCAATTCAAGACAAGATTAGTTTCTTCACATCTCTGCAAAACTCGTTCAAGGTTGCTTAAGCAATCATCAAAAGAAGATCCATAAACAGAGAAATCATCCATGAAAACCTCAACAATCTTTTCACAAAAGTCAGAGAATATAGACATCATGCATCTTTGAAAGGTAGCAGGTGCATTACATAAACCAAAAGGCATACGTCTATAAGAAAAAGTACCGAAAGGGCAAGTAAAAGTGGTCTTTTCTTGATCCTCTACTGACACAGGTATTTGAAAGAAACCAGAATAACCATCTAGAAAGCAAAAATGTGCATGTTTGGATAATCTTTCTAGCATTTGATCAATAAAAGGTAAAGGGTAATGATCTTTTTAGTGGCTTTATTTAATTTACGGAAATCTATTACCATTCTGTAACTTGTAACAATTCTTTGCAGGATCAATTCATCTTTATCATTAGGAACAACAGTAATACATCCCTTCTTAGGGACACAATGGACATGACTTACCCACTGACTATCAGCAACGAGATAAATTATACCTGCCTCCAGAAGCTTTAGAATTTCTTTTCTTACCACTTCTTTCATCTTAGGATTTAACCGTGATTGGTGATCAACAACTGGTTTGGCGTCTTTCACCAATTTTATTTTGTGTTGGCATAGAGTGGGACTAATTCCCTTAAGATCATCAGGAGTATATCCAATAGCAGCACGATGCTTCTTCAGAGTTTTCAATAATTTCTCCTCTTCCTGCTCTGAAAGGTTAGCACTAATAATAACAGGATATATCTTCTTTTCATCAAGATAAGCATATTTAAGAGTATCAGGTAATTGTTTAAGCTCAAACACGGGATCACCCTTGGGTGGTGGAGGATCCCCTAGGATTTCAACAGGCAAGTTGTGTTTCAAAATAGGTCCTTGTTTAAATAATACTTCATCTATTTCCCTTCTTTCATTCATAAACATATCATTTTCATGGTCTAGCAAATATTGTTCTAAAGGATCATTAGGAGGCACGTCAATAGAAGCAAGACCAATAATTTCATCCTTACTAGGCAGTTCTTTATCATGGGGTTGTCTACGAAATTTAGCAAAATTAAACTCATGAGACATATCCCCCAAACCAATAGTAACAACATCCTTTTTGCAGTCTATCCGAGCATTAACAGTATTCAAGAAGGGTCTACCAAATATAATGGACAAAAGCTATCTTGTGGGGAACCAAGAACAAGAAAATCAGCAGGATATTTAACTTTCCCACACAAGACTTCAACATCTCTAACAATCCCGACTGGTGAAATAGTATCTCTATTGGCAAGCTTAATTGTAACATCAATTTCTTCTATCTCAGCAGGTGCAATATCATGCATAATTTCTTTCTATAAGGAATGAGGTATTGCACTTGCACTAGCACCCATATCACATAAGCCATGATAACAATGATCTCCTATTTTAACAGAAACAACAGGCATGCCTACAATAGGTCTATGTTTATTTTTAGTATCAGGTCTAGCAATTCTAGCAACTTCATCACAGAAGTAAATAACATGCCCATCAATATTATCATCCAAGAGATCTTTAACCATAGCAATACTAGGTTCAACTTTAATTTGCTCAGGTGTTGTAGGTGTTCTAGTATTACTCTTACGAACCATAGTTGAAGCTTTAACATGATCCTTTATCCTAACAGGGAAAGGTGGTTTCTCAATATAGGTAGTAGGAACAATAGGATCATTATAAGTGATAGTCTTTTCTTCAACTTTAACAGGTGCAACTACTTTTATTTCAGTGGAAGGACTATATTTAAACAACTTCTCCTTAGGGAGGTCAACATGAGTAGCAAATGATTCACAGAAAGAAGCTACTATCTCAGAGTCAAGTCCATATTTAGTGCTAAATTCACGAAAAGCATTGGTATCCATAAAAGATTTAACACCATCAAACTTAGGTGTTATACCAGACTCCTTACCGAGATCCCAATCTTCAGAGTTGCATTTAATTCTTTCCAATAAATCCCATCTGAATTCAATAGTCTTCATCATAAAAGAACCAGTACAAGAAGTATCGAGCATGGAGCGATTGTTGAGAGAGAGCCGAGCATAAATTTTTTGAATAATCATTTCTCTTGAGAGCTCGTGATTGGGGCATGAATATAACATTGACTTAAGCCTCCCCCAAGCTTGAGCGATGCTTTCTCCTTCGCGAGGCCAAAAATTATATATGTAATTACGATCACGATGAACAAGATGCATAGGTTAAAACTTCTGATGAAATTCCAATTTCAATCGGTTGTAGTTCCATGATCCCATATCATCACATAGCCAAAACCATGTTAATGCCTCTCCCTACAAAGATAAAGGGAAGACCTTCTTCTTGATAACATCATCGGGCATACTTGCAAGCTTAAATAATCCACAAACTTCATCCACATAGATTAGATGCAAATCGGGATGGAATGTTCCATCTCCTGTAAAAGGATTAGCTAGCAGTTTCTCTAAAAGGATTAGCTAGCGGTTTCTCTATCATACCCGAAGGAATTTCAAAGTAAACATTTTCAGTAGGTTCAGTAGGTTGAGGAGCAACCCTTTGCTCTACTGGTTGGGGTGAAGATACCCCGAACAAGCCCCTCAAAGGATTATGTTCCATAGTCACAAGTGACAGTAAATTTCAGCACACTATATAAATTTTTCCTTACCAAGTTCCACTTACCAAAGGCGCTTCACTCCCCGGCAATGGCGCCAGAAAAGAGTCTTGATGACCCACAAGTGTAGGGGATCTATCGTAGTCCTTTTGATAAGTAAGAGTGTCGAACCCAACGAGGAGAAGAAGGAAATGACAAGCGGTTTTCAGTAAGGTATTCTCTGCAAGCACTGAAATTATCGGTAATAGATAGTTTTGTGATAAGGTAATTTGTAACGGGTAACGAGCAATGAAAGTAAATAAGGTGCAGCAAGATGTCCCAATTCTTTTCGTAGCAAAGGACAAGCCTGGACAAGTTCTTATATAGAGAAAAGCGCTCCCAAGGACACATGGGAATTATCGTCAAGCTAGTTTTCATCATGCTCATATGATTCACGTTCGTTACTTTGATAATTTGATACGTGGGTGGACCGGTGCTTGGGTACTGCCCTTTCTTGGACAAGCATCCCGCTTATGATTAACCCCTATTGCAAGCATCCACAACTACAAAAGAAGTATTAAGCTAAACCTAACCATATCATGAAACATATGGATCCAAATCAGCCCCTTACGAAGCAACGCATAAACTAGGGTTTAAGCTTCTGTCACTCTAGCAACCCATCATCTACTTATTACTTCCCAATGCCTTCCTCTAGGCCCAAACAATGGTGAAGTGTCATGTAGTCGACGTTCACATAACACCACTAGAGGAGAGACAACATACATCTCATCAAAATATCGAACGAATATCAAATTCACATGACTAATTATAGCAAGACTTCTCCCATGTCCTCAGGAACAAACGTAACTACTCACAAATCACATTCATGTTCATAATCATAGGGGTATTAATATGCATTAAGGATCTGAACATATGATCTTCCACCGAATAAACCAACAAGCATCAACTACAAGGAGTAAGCAACACTACTAGCACCAGGTACCAATCTGAGGTTTTGGGACAAAGATTGGATACAAGAGATGAACTAGGGTTTGAGAGGAGATGGTGCTGGTGAAGATGTTGATGGAGATTGACCCCCTCCCAATGAGAGGATCGATGGTGATGATGATGGTGATGATTTCCCCCTCCCGGAGGGATGTTTCCCCGGCAGAACAGCTCCGCCGGAGCCCTAGATTGGTTCCGCCAAGGTTCCGCCTCGTGGCGGCGGTGTTTCATCCCGAAAGCTTGCTTCTAATTTTTTCTAGGGTAAAAGACTTCATATAGCAGAAGATGGCCAACGGAGGACTGCGAGGGGGCCCACGAGACAGGGGGCATGCCCAGGGGGGTAGGGCGCGCCCCCACCCTCGTGGACGGTAGGTGGCCCTCCTCTGGTATTTCTTCCACTCAGTATTTTTTATTAATTCCAAAAATAACTTTCATGGAGTTTCAGGACTTTTGGAGTTGTGCAGAATAGGTCTCTAATATTTGCTCCTTTTTCAGCCCAGAATTCCAGCTGCCGGCATTCTCCCTCTTCATGTAAACCTTGTAAAATAAGAGAGAATAGGCATAAGTATTGTGACATAATGTGTAATAACAGCCCATAATGCAATAAATATCGATATAAAAGCATGATGCAAAATGGACGTATCAAAGTCAAAAATGCCACGAGGCGTCCACGAGGCAGGAGGGCGCGCCCGACCCTCATGGGCCCCTCGTAGCTCCACCGACGTACTTATTTTGCCTATATATACTCTTATACCTAGAAACATCAGGGGAGCCACGAAACCACTTTTCCACCGCCGCAACCTTCTGTACCCGTGAGATCCCATCTTGGGGCCTTTTGCGGCGACCTGCCGGAGGGAGAATCGATCACGAAGGGCTTCTACATCAACACCATTGCCTCTCCGATGAAGCGTGAGTAGTTTACCATAGACCTTCGAGTCCATAGTTATTAGCTAGATGGCTTCTTCTCACTCTTTGATTCTTAATATAAAGTTCTTCTCGATGTTCTTGGAGATCTATTCGATGTAATACTCTTTTGCAGTGTGTTTGCCGAGATCCGATGAATTGTTGATTTATGAACAAGATTATTTTTGAATATTATTTGGTTCTTCTCTGAATTCTTATATGCATGATTTGATATCTTTGCAAGTCTCTTCGAATTATCAGTTTAGTTTGGCCTACTATATTGATCTTTCTTGCAATGGGAGAAGTGCTTAGCTTTGGGTTCAATCTTGCGGTGTCCTTTCCCAGTGATAGTAGGGACAACAAGGCACGTATTGTATTGTTGCCATCGAGGATAAAAATATGGGGTTTATATCATATTGCTTGAGTTTATCCCTCTACAGCATGTCATCTTGCTTAATGCGTTACTTCGTTCTTATGAACTTAATACTCTAGATGCATGCTGGATAGCGCTCGATGTGTGGAGTAATAGTAGTAGATGCAGAATCGTTTCGGTCTACTTGACATGGACGTGATGCATATGTTCATGATCATTGCCTTAGATATCTTCATAATTATGTGCTTTTCTATCAATTGCTCGGTAGTAATTCGTTCACCCACCGTAATACATGCTATCTTGAGAGAAGCCACTGGTGAAACCTATGGCCCTCGGGTCTCTTTTCCATTATATTACGTCTCTTATATTGCATCTCTTTAAATCTTGTTTACTATTTTGCATTCTTCACTTTCCAATCCATACAACAAAAATGCCAAAAATATTTACTTTACTATCTCTATTAGATCTCACTTTTGCGAGTGACCGTGAAGGGATTGACAACCCCTTTATCGCGTTGGTTGCAAGGTTATAGATTGTTTGTGTAGGTACTAGGTGACTTGTGCGTCGTCTCCTACTAGATTGATACCTTGGTTCTCAAAACTGAGGGAAATACTTACGCTACTTTGCTGCGTCACCCTTTCCTCTTCAAGGGGAAAACCAACGCAAGCTCAAGAGGTAGCACATAACAACATGCGTTGTTCCCTTTGTCATCGGTATGTTAGTTGCCTGAGATTTGATCGTTAGTATCATCATACCTAGTTCAATCTCATTACCGACAAGTCTCTTTACTCGTTTCGTAATACTTCATCCCGTAACTAACTCATTGGTCACATTGCTTGCAAGGCTTATAGTGATGAGCATTACCGAGAGGGCCCAGAGATACCTCTCCAATACACAGAGTGACAAATCCTAATCTTGATCTATGCCAACCCAACAAACACCTTCGGAGTCACTTGTAGAGCATCTTTCTAATCACCCATTTACGTTGTGACGTTTGATAGCACACAAGGTGTTCCTTCGGTATTCGAGAGTTGCATAATCTCATAGTCTGAGGAACATGTATAAGTCATGAAGAAAGCAGTAGCAATGAAACTGTAACAATCATAATGCTAAGCTAATAAATGGGTCATGTCCATCACATCATTCTCCTAATGATGTTATCCCGTTCATCAAATGACAACACATGTCTATGGTTAGGAAACATAGCCATCTTTGATTAACGAGCTACTCAAGTAGAGGCATACAAGGGACACTATGTTTTGTCTATGTATTCACACATGTACTAAGTTTCCAGTTAATACACTTCTAGCATGAATAATAAACATTTATCATGAAATAAGGAAATAAGTAATAACTTTATTATTGCCTCTAGGGCATATTTCCTTCATGAAGATGATGAGTACTTGGTGACCGTCCACTTCTCCATGGCGAAGCCATCTCTTTCCCATGGTGATTTGGTTTTTGATCGGAGGTCAGATCTTTCCCAAGGGGGGAGATGATGCAGAGCATCCTACGGACATCACCATGTCAAGAGCCCGTTTGGCAAGTGACACGTGCGATGTCTAATTCACATACATAAAGATGGATCATCTCCTTTACACGTGCTCACTTGACCCCTTCGAGGATGGTATACTACTTGACACCCCTCTTGTGTGCATGCATAGGTATTGTAGGAGCTTCATGGACGATGAGGAGGAGTGCAAACGCCAAGGATCACCTACACCATCTGCGAGAGAAGCGTGGAAGCGAAGACAGAAGAAACGTCGGACATCTCATGCGCGCCGGATGACCGGTCCCTTGCAAGCGACAGGACGTCCGGCATCGTCCGGACATCCGATACCTGACACATCCCAAACGGCTAGAAGAACCGTAGACGAAGACGCTACTTCAGTCGGACGACCGACGACCACTGGACGTCCGACAAGTCCCGGCCTCCGGACGACTGACGTCCACCGAAAGTCTTGTGCCACCTGTCCAAAGCCAAAACATCGGAAGTCCGATGCCCTCCGGACGTCCAGACCCCCACGAGCCACTGGACGACCGACGTCCCTCGGGCGTCCGACGCCTGCCAGTGCGCAGCCGGGCCTTTGGTCTTGTATCTCTCTCCCACCTACCCCTTCGTGGTTTAGACTATAAATAGACCCCCTCAACCTCGTTTCTAGGGTTAGCAAATATGATAGCTCATTTGTATGTGAGCTTTGCTCCTACCTACCTCTACTCTTGAGAGAGATAGACTACTCTATTGGAGGCCAAGACCTCCATCTAGGAGAAGAACCCAAGGGATTCAAGACCCCCAACAGGGAAGGATCTATCTAGATCATCAAGACCCCATCTCCTTTGGATTTGGGATGAACTCTACCTTGTATCTTTCTTCATGTACCCTTGTGGATCGTGTGTGTTTGATTGTCTAGTGGATGTGTAATTGGACTTGCTCTTGAGTGTTCCTCTCATGATTTCCCTTGTGTTTCCCCTTGTGTTCTTCGTGTTCTTCGCAGGATCCCCTGCATTTCGTGAAAGATCGGCCCCTAGGGTTCCACCCTACTTGTTTCGCAAGTGAAACAAGTAGACTAATAGCAATGAATGGCACACGAAAACGCACACACTGATAGATAAATGGGGTCGGCAACCAAGGAATGAGCACAACATGTGGAATCCATGGAAAACACTTGTGTTGCACAACTCAAGAGAGACGCTAGCACGATTGCTCAATAGGCAGATACCACACTTGTGCACAACCTATAAGATGCAAAATGTATCAACTTTCTATCCCAACTATGCTATGTATGTATGGTTCCCGGTGTTGTACTCACGATGATCCAAGATGATCAATGATGTTCTATGATATGCAATGTGGCGATGCTACGACTATTGCTTACAAGCTCTTTATTCTTCTCTTTGCTTAAAAGCTTATTCGTTCTCTATTTTTTTGTTATGGCCACTATGAGAAATGCACAAAACAAGATAGCAACTATGTATATGCGGTAAAATCTTGTGACACAAGATGTGATATGATGATACCAAGATGTGCATACCAAGATGATATGGTATGTATGCAATGGAAGGTGTAGATTGATGATCACTAATGTGCACAAGTAACATTGCCGCCAATACTCAAATGGCTAGTCTCGATAGGCAAGTGACGCAAAATGGGCTAGGGGTTAACAATGCAATGGAAAGGATGAATGTACAATGAGGGGATACCACGATACCAAGATAATATAGAGGTTACCGTTCTTGCGTATGGTTAAGGTGTCAGAATGGTGAAGGTGGTCGATGTCGAATCCTTGGTGAAGTTGAGCTGCGGTGTTGTTGATGTCGAACTGTTCCTAGTTAGCCAAAACACCCTAGGAAACAGAAAAATCACAACTCAAAATCTCCAAAGGCAAATGTCAAATGATGGTAGTGGAATGTTGTGGTGGTTTTGGAAGTTCAAAGGGATTGCAGAAATGCAATGATGGGTTTTGGAGTAGGCAATGTTGAAGTGGAGTTATTGGGTTATGTGTGTCAAAGTTGAGGTCATCGTCCCTAAGTAGCCGAAACACCTTAGGAGACACAAGCCATGACTCAAACAAACTTAAACAAAATTGGGTTAAGTTGGGGTGGCGGAAGTGTATGATGGGCAAGGTTATGCATAAGTTATGGTGGTGGTTGATGAACAAGTAACCGTACCTAAGTAGCCGAAACACCTTAGGATACTCGAATCACTACTCAAGCAGCCACTAATGCTATGGGGAACAAAATGAGTTAGGTTGCGGAAGTCGGTGGTGGTATAACAGATGATGTGGTGAAGGCCCTAGGCAAAGATGCCAAAGTTCCAAAAATTTGATGGATTCAAATGATGTTGGATGTATTTTTTGGAACTTCAAAACAAGCTAAAGAACGTCAAAATTAGAGTTCAGATGAATTAGTTATGGCCGAAACAAAAATCAGCCGAGGTCAATATCTACAGGTACCAGACGTCCGGTAAGTGTCGGAAGTCCGATGGACGCACATCCGGAAGGTTCGAAAATCTGTTAAATTTCGTTATGTTGGGTGGCACCGGTCGTCCAGAAGGTGTCCATCATCCGGTGCTTCGGGAGGGTCCGGACGTCTAGTAAACATCGGTCGTCCGGTGGGTCGGGGTCAACTCGAGATTTGCTACCTCTTGAGCTTGCATTGGTTTTTCCCTTGAAGAGGAAAGGGTGATGCAACAAAGTAGAGTAAGTATTTCCCTCAATTTGATAATCAAGGTATCAATCCAGTAGGAGACAATGCAGAAGTCACCGAATACCTGCACAAACAATCAACAACTTGCACCCAATGCGATAAAGCGGGTGTCAATCCCTTCACGGTTACTTGCAAAAGTAAGATCTGATAGAGATAGATAAACGGTAAAGTAAATATTTTTGTTTTTTTTGGTTTATAGATCGGAAAATAAAAGATTGCAAAATAGTAGATCGGAAACTAGTATGATGGAAAATAGAACTTATATGATGGAAAAGAGACCCGGGAGCCATAGGTTTCACTAGTGGCTTTTCTTAAGATAGCAAATAATACGGTGGGTGAACAAATTACTGCGGAGCAATTGATAGAAGAATGCATAATTATGATGATATCTAAGGCAATGATCATGAACATAGGCATCACGTCCGTGTCAATTAGACCGAAACGATTCTGCGTCTACTACTATTACTCCACACATCGACCGACTCCTGCCTACATCTAGAGTATTAAGTTCATGAAGAACAGAGTAACGCATTAAGATGACATGATGTACAAGAATTAACTCAAGCAATATGATGAAAAACCCATATTTTTATCCTTGATGGCAACAATACAATACGTGCCTTGCTGCCCCTACTATCACTGGGAAAGGACACCGCAAGATTGAACCCAAAGCTAAGCACTTCTCCCATTGCAAGAAAAACCAATCTAGTAGGCCCAACTAAACCGATAATTCGAAGAGACTTGCAAAGATATCAAATCATGCATATAAGAATTCAGAGAAGACTCAAATAATATTCATAGATGATCTGATCATAAATCCACAATTCATCACATCTTGGCAAACACACCACAAAAGAATATTACATTGAATAGATCTCCTAGAACATCGAGGAGAACAAGGTATTGAGAATCAAAGAGAGAGAAGAAGCCATCTAGCTACTAGCTATGGACCCGTAGGTCTGTGGTAAACTACTCACGCTTCATCGGAAGGGCAATGGTGTTGATGTAGAAGCCCTCCGTGATTGAATCCCCCTCTGGCAGGACGTAGGAAAAGGTCCCTAGATGGGATCTCATGGGTACATAAGGTTGCAGCAGTGGAAAAGTGTTTTTGTGGCTCCCCCTGATGGTTTTGGGGTATAAGAGTATATATAGGCGAAAGAATTAGGTCAGGAGAGCTCCGAGGGTCCCACGAGGTAGGGGGTGATGTCGCTTGAAGCTACGTCGGTATTTCCCCAAATTGGAAGGGATGATGCAGCACATTGGTGGTAGGTATTTCCCTCAGATATGAAACCAAGGTTATCGAACCAGCAGGAGAACCAAGCAACACAACATAAATAGCCCCTCCACACAAAGAACAACACCTCACAACCCGGCGTGTTAAGGCGTTGTCAATCCCTTTCGGGGTACGGCGCCTCAAGATAGGCAAAGGACGTGAGGTAATTTGTAGATGGGATAAATAGACCGCGGAACAAATAAAATGCAGCAAGGTATTTTTGTATTTTTTGGTTTAATAGATCTGAAAATAAACGCAAGGAAAAAGTAGATCGCAAGGCAAATATATGAGAAATAAGACCCGGGGGCCGTAGGTTTCACTGGTGGCTTCTCTCAAGAAAAATGGCAAACGGTGGGTGAACAAATTACTGTTGGGCAATTGGTAGAACTTCAAATAATCATGACGATATCCAGGCAATGATCATTACATAGGCATCACGTCCAAAATTAGTAGACCGACTCCTGCCTGCATCTACTACTATTACTCCACACAGCGACCGCTATCCAGCATGCATCTAGTGTATTAAGTTCATGGAAAAACGGAATAATGCAATAAGAACAATGACATGATGTAGACAAGATCCATTTATCTATTGCGGCAGATATGGATCCCGTCTTTTTATCCTTAGTAGCAACAATACATACGTGTCGGTTCTCTTTGTGTCACTAGGATCAAGCACCGTAAGATCGAACCCACTACCGGGCACCTCTTCCCATTGCAAGATAAATAGATCAAGTTGGCGAAACAAAACCCAAATATCGGAGAAGAAATACAAGGCCATAAGAGATCACGCATATAAGAGATTAAAGAACTCAAATAACTTTCATGGATATAAAAAGATATAACTGATCATAAACTCGAAGTTCATCAGATCCCAACAAGCACACCGCCAAAAGAATTACATCATATGGATCTCCAAGAGACCATTGTATTGATAATCAGAGAGAGAGAGAGAGAGAGAGAGAGAGAGAGAGAGAGAGAGAGAAGCCATCTAGCTACTAACTACAGACCCGAAAGTCTACAAAGAACTACTCACGCATCATCGGGGAGGCACCAATGGAAGTGGTGAACCCCTCTGTGATGGTGTCTAGATTGGCTCTCGTGGTTCTGGACTCTGTGGTGGCTACATGAAAATTTCGTCGACTCCCCTAGGGTTTCTGGAATATTGGGGTATTTATAGAGCAAAGAGTTGGTCGAGGGGGCACCCGAGGTGGGCACAACCAACCAGGGTGCGCCTGGGCCTCCTGGTGCACCCTGGTGGGTTGTCCCCTCCTCGGGACTCCCCCCAGGTGCAACCAGGGCCCGTTGTGTTCCTTCTGGCCCATAAAAAATCATCATAAATTGGTGTGGCATTTGGAATCCATCTGATATTGATTTCCTGCGATGTAAAAAACATGCAGAAAACAGCAACTGGCACTTGGCACTATGTCAATAAGTTAGTACCAAAAAATTATATAAAATGACTATACATTGATTATAAAACATCCAAGGTTGATAATAAAATAGCATGGAATAATCAAAAATTAGAGATACGTTGGAGATGTATCAGCATCCCCAAGCTTAACTCCTGCTCGTCCTCGAGTAGGTAAGTGATAAATTAGAATTTTTGATGTGGGGTGTTGTTTATCATGTCATATCATATTCTTTTCTTCATAGCATGGACATTTGGACTTCTATGTGATTCAAGCAATAGTCTAGTTTTGACATAATAATTTAGATACTCAAGCATATCAAAAAGTAACCATGTCTTTCAAAATATCAATGCTAAAACAAGTTATCCCTAGCCCATCATGCTCAAACATTCATCCATTCATGAAACATACTCGGATATTAGCTACACCCAATACTTAAGTGCGATCATATTGTCCCCTAGTTGGTGCTTTTATAAGAGAGGATGGAGACTCAATTTCAAAAGTAAAAATTGCATAAAGTAAAAGAAGGGCCGTTCGCAGAGGGAAGTAGTGGTTTGTAGAGGTGCTATAGCTCAAAGCAAAAAATTAGAGATAAAAACATTTTGGGAGGTGTATCCATCTTACCAACGAAAACGACTTGGAGCATCCCAACACTTTCCATGCTAGATATATCATAGGCGGTTCCCAAACAGAAAATAAAGTTTATTCCTTTTTCCACCATAAATTTCACTTTCCATGGCTAGCCGTATCCACGGGTGCCCTCCATACCAACACTTTCCAAGGAATTTATTATTTGACAACATAAAGTAAATTCATTTTTGCATTTCGGGACTGGGCATCCCTAATACCTTTTCCTTACTCTTGTGTAATAACAAGTGAATAAACACTCATCATGAGGACAACACATCTAGCATGGAAAATATTAGCTACCCGTTACCGTTCCGGGAGCGAAACAAACGCACAAAAGAGAAGTTTATTTTGAAAATTAGAGATGGCACATGATAATTTGCTTAGAACGGCAATAGAATACCACATATGGGTAGATATAGTGGACTCATGTGGCAAAACTGGTTTAAAGATTTTGGATGCACAAGTAGAGATCATACTTGGTGCAAAATGAAGGCTAACAAAAAGATTGAGAAGCGACCAACCAAAAACCAATAATCTCGTAAGCAAGCATTAAGCATAATTAACACCGAATAATGCACCACAAGTAGGATATAATTTTCATTGCATGATTATTGACTTTCATGCATGCATAGGGAATCACAAACCTTAACACCAATATTCTTACTAGAGCACAATTACTCACCAACATGACTCATATATCACATCATCATATCTCAAAACTATTACTAAGAATCAAGTTTATTTTGTCCAATGATCTTCATGACATATTTTTTTCTTTCTTTATCCTTCTTGGATATGTATCACTTTGGGACTAATTTTCATGTGTTGCTTTTCATGAGCTCAAACAAATATAAGTGAAGATCATGAGCATAACATATTTTCTTTCTCTCAAAATAATTGAAGTGAAGCAAGAGAGAATTTATTCAAAATTTTACTAACTCTCAAATAAATCTAAGTGAAGCAAGAGAGCATTTCTTCAAAAATATTAAGCACACTTTGCTACAAAAGATATAAGTGAAGCACTAGAGCAAGTCCATTGCTCATAAAAATTTAAGTGAAGCATAGAGAGCAATTCTAACAAGTCATGACATAATTTTGGCTCTATCAAATAGGTGTGTCCAGCAGGGATTGATGACTTAAAACACAAAATAAAACAAGCAAAGACACATAACATACAAGACGCTCCAAGCAAAACACATATCATGTGACGAATAAAAATATAGTCTCGAGTAAAATACCGATGGTCGTTAGAAGAAAGATGGGATGCCACTCGGGGGCATCCCCAAGCTTAGTTGGTTGCTCATTCTTTGATAATAGCTTGGGATGCCGGGGCATCCCCAAGCTCAGGCTCTTCTATCCTTCTTTCATCCATCGTAAGATAACCCAAAACTTGAAAACTTCACACAAAACTCAACAAAACCCTTGTGAGATCCGTTAGTAAAAGAAAGCAAACCATTACTATAAGTGCTGTGTCAAACCAATTCTTAATTTTTTTATATTATATATACTGTATTCAAACTTTTCTATGGCAAAAAATAATCAAAGAAAACCATAGAGCAATCAAAATAAGCACACAACACAAAGAAAACAGAATCTGTCAAAACAGAATAGTCTGTAGTAATCTAGAACTTTCGATTACTTATGTACCTCCAAAAATTCTACAAAATTAGGACGACCAGCATATTTGCATATTAATCTTCTTAAAAAAATCAGGGCAAAAGCTCTTTTCTGCGATTTACGATAATTATTTTCATGAGCGCAAAGTTTCTGTCTATTTCAGCAAGATCAAACAACTATCACCCTAGAAGATCCTAAAGGCTTTACTTGGTTAAAACACTAATTAAAACACACACAAAAAATAACAGTAGCATAATTCTGCTAACACTCAAGAACAGAAAGCAAAAGGAAAAAATAAATTTTATTCATTGGGTTGCCTCCCAACAAGCGCTATAGTTTTACGCCCTTAGCTAGGCATAAAGCAAGGATCTAAGTTTTGTCATCCTTGTCCAACTCTTCAATCAAACACTTAGAATCCTTCAAAGATTTAGCATAAAGACCATCAATAGAAATACTCCTCGGAGTAAATTTAAATACTTCATTCTTACAAAAAGGATCTCTTATCACTTCAACAAAATCCGGATGGATGCTAATCATCTTAAGGTCTCCTTTATCATTATTACTAGAAGATGCACCCTTGTTCCTAGATTTCTTACTCTTTACGGTAGTTTCCTCAATAATTTTAGTGGTAGTAAAAGTCGTGCTTAGATTACTAAAGATTTCTTCCAATTTATCGTTCCGAGACAGACTTTCTTCTATTCTTTCATGGATTAAGGTAACCCTCTCTTTTAAGAACTTAAAAATATCGCCCGCTTTTGACCCAAGATTAGTAGCAAAATTATGCATATTTTTGTAAATAATTTCCATGATCTTTGGTGAGCATTTTCTTTTCAATAGCATCTAGTCTTTCCATAACATGCTCAAGAGTCAAAATTGTTTCATTAACCATAAGAGGTGGTGAGCCTACTAGATTTCCCATAGAATTAAGAGCATCAAAAGGAGGACTCATTAAGAAATTTCCACCGGTAATCGTATCAAGGACGAATCTATACAAAGTGGTGATGCCAACATAAAAACAACCCAGAAGCACAACAGTAGATTGCTTAGGGATAGATCTATTATGAGCATTGCAAATTCTATACCAAGCATCTTTTAAATTTTCTCCTCCTCTTTGTTTAAAGTTGAGGACCTCGTCCTCAGGAGTGCAAGCAATAGAGGAAGAACTATCTGTGTCGGCAAACAAGGATGCACGCAAAAATAGATCCGGCAAGAAAACGGCGAACGGACAAAGAGAGGCGAATAAAACGGCAAACTTTTGTGAAGTGGGGAAGAGGAAAATGACAGGCAAATAATGTAAATTGCAAGGAGATGAGATTTATGTTAGGAACCTGGTTATGTTGAAGATCCTCCCCGGCAATGGCGCCAGAAATTCCTTTTGATGTCGCTTGAAGCTACGTCGCTATTTCCCCAAAGAGGAAGGGATGATGCAGCACAGCGGTGGTAGGTATTTCCCTTAGATATGAAACCAAGGTTATCGAACCAGTAGGAGAACCAAGCAACACAACGTAAACAACCCCTGCACACAAAGAACAACGCCTCGCAACCCGACGTGTTAAAGGGGTTGTCAATCCCTTTCGGGATACGGCACCTCAAGATAGGCAAAGGACGTGAGGTAAATTTGTAGATGGGATAAATAGATCACGGAACAAATAAATTGCAGCAAGGTATTTTTGTATTTTTTGGTTTAATAGATCTGAAAATAAAAGCAAGGAAAAATTAGATTGCAAGGCAAATATATGAGAAAGAAGACCCGGGGGCCATAGGTTTCACTGGTGGCTTCTCTCGAGAAAAATGGCAAGCGGTGGGTGAACAAATTACTGTTGGGCAATTGATAGAACTTCAAATAATCATGACGATATCCAGGCAATGATCATTACATAGGCATCACATCTAAGATTAGTAGACCGACTCCTGCCTGCATCTACTACTATTACTCCACACATCGACCGCTATCCAGCATGCATCTAGTGTATTAAGTTCATGGAAAACCAGAGTAATGCAATAAGAATGATGACATGATGTAGACAAGATCCGTTTATCTATTGCGGCAGATATGGATCCCGTATTTTTATCCTTAGTAGCAACGATACATACGTGTCGGTTCCCTTTCTGTCACTGGGATCAAGCACCGTAAGATCGAACCCACTACCGGGCACCTCTTCCCATTGCAAGATAAATAGATCAAATTGGCCAAAAAAAACCCAAATATCGGAGAAGCAATATGAGACTATAAGAGATCGCGCATATAAGAGATCAAAGAACTCAAATAACTTTCGTGGATATAAAAATATATAACTGATCATAAACTCGAAGTTCATCAGATCCCAACAAACACACTGCCAAAAGACATACATCATATGGATCTCCAAGAGACCATTGTATTAATAATCAAGAGAGAGAGAGAGGAAGCTGTCTAGCTACTAACCACGGACCCGAAGGTCTACAAAGAACTACTCACGCATCATCGGAGAGGCACCAATGGAAGTGGTGAACCCCTCCGTGATGGTGTCTAGATTGGATCTCGTGGTTCTGGATTCTGTGGTGGCTGGATGAAAATTTCATCGACTCCCCTAGGGTTTCTGGAATATTGGGGTATTTATAGAGCAAAGAGTCGGTCCAGGGGCACCCGAGGTGGGCACAACCCACCAGGGCGCGCCTGGGCCTCCTGGCGCCCTAGTGGGTTGTCTCCTCCTCGGGACTCCCCCCAGGTGCAACCAGGGCCCGTTGTGTTCCTTCTGGCCCATAAAAAATCATCGTAAATTGGCGTGACATTTGGACTCCATCTGATATTGATTTCCTGCGATGTAAAAAACATGCAGAAAATAGCAACGGGCACTTGGCACTATGTCAATAGGTTAGTACCGAAAGATGATATAAAATGACTATAAAACATCCAAGATTGATAATAAAACAACATGGAATAATCAAAAATTATAGATACGTTGGAGACGTATCAGGGGGCGCGCCTGTAGCGACCAGACCTCAAACAGTCTGATCTCTGTGCATCAGTGTCATCCCTGGACCGGTAATGCTGACATGCACATTACTTGAAGGATTTATAACAGAGTGACAATCACACACTTATTACATCGAATGTCTCAAAAGAGATCTTTTTACAATAAATATGGCTTAAGACCATCTAATAACGATAACAGCGGAAGGCTTGGAAGATAAAGCGAGTCCATCAACTCCAACGACATCACTGAGTGAAAGATCACGACCTAAGGCACCTTACTGTCAGTCGAAAAGTCTCGCAACATGAACATTGCAGCCGAAAATGGGTCAAGACATGGAATATGCCGCAATGTAACACATAGAGAGTAAACAGAATAATGCTATCACTACATGCATATTTGGCTGGTGGAAAGCTCTATGGTTACAGTTTTGCATAAAGCCAATTTTTCCCTACAACAAAGGAATAAATTTTATTTAACTATCATGGTGGTTGTTAAACATTGAGAAGGTTCCTCCAACTCAATCCCAATTAAGCTTCAACATTAAACCCGAAAATTTAAATTAAGTAACATGATGAGATTCACATGATAATCCAAGTACTAGATACTCAAAATGTCCATAACCGGGGACACGGCTAACCATGATTAGTTTATACACTCTGCAGAAGTTTGTGCACTTTTCCCCGCAAGACTCAATCTCCTCCGTTGGATTTCTCGCACTACATGGTGTTTGAGAAACGGATGACCGAGACACAGTCTTTCCGAAGCATTAACTCTTTACTCTGGGTAGACAGTACCAACCTAAATCCCCTACATCTGCTAGTCTACCACTGAAAGAGATCACACAACATACTCAACTATGCTAGAGCCCATAGTAGCTTGCGGCTGCACACAGAAGTTTCTAGCATGAAAAATCTTATGGTCCCTTTGAGCCTGGGTGGCAGTCCATAGGAGAATCACACGGTACCCTGGGATTTCCAAAAATACAGGCAACACTGGGTTCCCCAGGTGCCTCAATCCACCCAGATGTAAATTAAAGTTGCCACCTTAAGTTAACCATTAATTAACAGTACTCACATCTGTCATGGATACACTCACCCAATCCACGTCTACGAGCATAGCATAGCAACATAAGCAAACGTAGAAGTAACTTCCAAATGTTTGAAAATAAAGGACAATAGGTACTACCTCATCTACTTCCCAAAGCCCACATATTAAACAGATCCTAACCATGCAATTGTTTGAGGATTGATATAATACAATAAAAATGGGTAGTAAAGAGGTATGATCAAAGTGTTACTTGCCTTGCTAAGGATCCGTGAAACCTAGAGACTCGTAGTAGCACGCTGCGCACTCTGGGTACTCTATCGCAAACAAACAAGCATACAATAAGCACTCATCTAATGCACGGGTAAAACTCAAATAGGAGATCTAACCAGAAAGTTCAACTTAAGAACTCCGGTTTGCAAAAAGAATCAAATCAAACAAAACAACGAAACTCAAACGGCGAAAGAAACAAGCTTCATCTACTAATCTGGACCTAAGTCAAATTTTACAGTAGCAAAAACTTGTTAAAGTTGGTTAAACGGAAAGAGGGTTTCGAGACGAAACTCTAGGCATTTGAATCGCCTAATTCCGATAAACGAGCGAAAAGATAAACTAAAACGAAAATTGGATCAGAAATCGCGATCGAAAATAATCGTGAAAAACCCGAGAAAAAGAAAAATTGACGAACAGGCTAACGAACGAACATTCACTATCTACGGCTAAATGGTGATAACCGTTCATTAAAATGAATGTACGAATGAACGTCCGCTAAATAAGCTAAACCGAGAAAAAAACGATCTAAAAGAAATAAACCGGGGTTTTCCAAAAAAAATACGGTTTTCTCTTGAAAACCGCGGCGGCGGCGGGGCTACCTCCGGCGGGTCCGGCGAGGTGGTGGCGGTGGACGGCGGCGGCGGCGGCGGGCGAGGCGACAAAGATCGGGCGGCGGGCGACGGCCATGGGGCGACGGTGGCGGTGGCTTGGGTTAGGGTTCGGGTGGCTGGGGTGGGCTGGGGCACCAGGGTCGCGGCTTATAATGGTCGGTCCGAGGTGTCCTGGCCGGTTACGGCCCGAAGTCGGTGTCCCTTTTCTTAAAAAAATTTCTGACGTGCAGAAAAAGAAAGAAAAGAAATACTAAACGGACTCCGAAAATCCCGAAATAAATTTTTCCCGTCCTCTAAAAATAAGTCGGACAAGGTGAACATTTATTTGGGCCTAAAATGCAATTTTGAAAAACGCGTATTTTTCCTAATTCAAATAAAATAGCGATAAAACTCCGAAATAAAATCTTATTTGATTTTAATATTAAACCTCCAATATTTCTTTATTTTGGGAAAGTCATTTTATTCCCTCTGTCTTATTTTTATAGAAGAAATATACGAAGATAAAATAATTAAAATCAAAAGATCCTCTTTTCAAAATTTGAGAAAAACTCAAATATGAAAATAACGAAATCCCCAACTCTCTCCGTGGGTCCTTGAGTTGCGTAGAATTTCTAGGTTCAAGCCAAAATGCAATAAAATATGATATGCAATGATGATCTAATGTATAACATTCCAAATTGAAAATTTGGGATGTTACAAACCTACCCCCCTTAAGATGAATCTCGCCCTCGAGATTCGGGTTGGCTAGAGAATAGGTGAGGGTGGTCGTTCCGTAGGTCTTCCTCTCGCTCCCAGGTGCTTCATCCTCGGTATGGTGGCTCCACTGAACTTTGCAGTACTTGATAACCTTGCTGCGCGTGACTCGGCTGGCAAACTCGAGAATCTTTACTGGTTTCTCCTCATAGGTCAAATCGCTATCCAACTGAATCGCTTCCAGTGGCACTGTATCTCTCAAAGGAATATCAGCCATCTCTGCGTGGCACTTCTTCAACTGGGAAACGTGGAACACATCGTGAACCCTTGACAATCCTTCAGGCAACTCCAGCTTGTAAGCAACTTCTCCCATACATTCCAAAACTTTGTATGGTCCCACAAAATGTGGTTCTAACTTTCCCTTAACTCCAAAGCCCTTAACTCCTTGAAGTGGGGATACACGAAGATAAACTCTATCTCCAACTTCGTAAACTGTATCCTTGTTTTTAGAATCCGCGTAGCTCTTCTGCCTGGATTGGGCTACCTTGAGTCTATCGCGAATCAGCTTAACCTTCTCTTCCGACTCTTTAATTAAATCTGATCCAAACAATTGGCGGTCTCCAACTTCATCCCACAACAACGGTGTCCTGCACCTCCTTCCGTACAAAGCTTCGAAAGGGGCCATCTTCAAACTAGATTGATAACGGTTATTGTAAGAGAACTCTGCATATGGCAAATTGCATCCCAACTAGATCCATAATATAGCGCACAAGCTCTCAACATGTCCTCCAGAATCTGGTTGACTCTCTCGGTCTATCCATCTGTCTGTGGATGAAAGGTTGTACTGAACTCTAGCCTGGTACCCAAAGTTTCGTGCAACTGATTCCAAAACTTTGAGGTAAACTGGGTTCCTCTATCTGATACAATGGTCCTCGGAACTCCATGCAGACATACGATCCTGGTCATGTATATCTTGGCCAACTTAGCACTGGTATAAGTGGTCTTCACTTGTATGAAATGAGCTACCTTCGTCAAACGATCAACTACAACCCATATCGAGTCATAGCCTGAGTGTGTCCTGGGCAATCCCATGATAAAATCCATGCCTAGCTTATCCCACTTCCATTCGGGTATCGGCAATGGCTGTAGCAATCCTGTTGGCTTCTGATGCTCTGCCTTCACTCTCTAACATACATCACAAACGGCTACATACTCCGCAATACCCTTCTTCATTCCGGTCCACCAGAAACTGTCCTTCAAATCCAGATACATCTTGGTATTTCCTGGGTGAATCGAATACGGTGAATCATGGGCCTCCTGCAGAATCAACTTCCTGATCTCCGGGTCATTAGGCACATAAACGCGGTCCTCAAACCATAAGGTATCGTGCTCATCCTCATGAAAACCCTTAGCTTTTCCTTTGCTCATCTTCTCCTTTATCCCGGCTACCTCCTTGCCGGTCTTCTGAGCTTCTCTGATCTTATCCATCAATGTAGACTGAATCTCTAAAGTTGCTACATAGCCTCTCGGAACTATCTCCAAACATAGCTCGCGAAGATCCTCGGCTAACTCCTTGGGTAACTCCCCGATCATGACTGTGTTGGCATGGCTCTTGCGGCTCAACGCATCGGCTACTACGTTAGCCTTTCCTGGGTGATAATGCAATCTCATATCATAATCCTTAATGAGCTCCAACCATCTCCTTTGCTTGAGATTCAACTCCTTCTGTGTGAAAATGTACTTCAAACTCTTGTGATCCGTGTACACCTCACAATGATTTTCGATGAGAAAATGTCTCCATGTCTTCAACGCATGCACTACGGCTGCTAACTTAAAATCATGTGTAGCATAATTCAACTCATGGGGCTTAAGTTGTCGGGAGGCATACGATACAACTCTCCCCTCCTGCATAAGCACTGCTCCAAGTCCTCGACGTGAAGCGTCGCAATATACTTCATAATCTTTGCGCTGATCTGGCAGAATCAACACCGGTGATGTAACCAAACGTTTCTTCAACTCCTGGAAACTGACCTCACATTCCTCAGTCCATTTGAATTTGGTGTCCTTCTTCAACAACTCCGTCATGGGTTTTGCAATCTTCGAGAAATTCTCAATGAACCTCCGGTAGTATCCCGCGAGTCCAAGAAAACTCCGGATCTCTTCAACTGATGTGGGGGCTTCCCAATTTGTCACAATGACAACTTTGGTGGGGTCTACTACTATTCCTTCTCCGGATATAACATGTCCGAGGAA
The DNA here is from genome assembly GCA_021437245.1 of Aegilops speltoides. Taxonomy (NCBI): domain Eukaryota; kingdom Viridiplantae; phylum Streptophyta; class Magnoliopsida; order Poales; family Poaceae; genus Aegilops; species Aegilops speltoides. The sequence continues at coordinate 369,783,650 of CM038142.1, forward strand.
TCCAACTTCCATCAACCAAAACTCACACTTACTGAATTTGGCATATAACTGATGTTCTCTGAGCTTCCCAAGTACCAAACGCAAATGCTCCTTATGCTCCTCTTCATTCTTCGAGTAGACCAAAATATCATCAATGAACACCACGACGAACTTATCTAGAAACTCCATAAACACCTTGTTCATCATGTTCATAAAATAGGCAGGTGCGTTAGTCAGACCAAATGACATAACGGTATACTCATATAGCCCGTACCTTGTGGTAAAAGCTATCTTAGAAATATCCTGCTCTCGAATCTTCAGCTGGTGGTATCATGATTGCAGATCGATCTTGGAAAATACCTTAGCTCCTTGCAACTGGTCAAACAGATCATTGATCATCAGCAGTGGGTACTGCTACGTCTTGAGCTTGCGTTGGTTTTCCTTGAAGAGGAAAGGGTGATGCAGCAATAGTGGCGTAAGTATTTCCCTCAGTTTTGAGAACCAAGGTATCAATCCGAAGAGGAGGCTCCTCAAAATCCCATGCACCTACACAAACAAACAAAGAACTCGCAACCAACGCAATAAAGGGGTTGTCAATCCCTTCACGGCCACTTGCGAAAGTGAGAACTGAGATAGTATGATAAGATAAATATATTTTTGGTATTTTATAATATAGATGCAAAAAGTAAAGATGCAAATAAAAGTAGATTGAAAGCTTATATGATAAAAGATAGACCCGGGGGCCATAGGTTTCACTAGTGGCTTCTCTCAAGATAGCATAAGTATTACGGTGGGTGAACAAATTACTGTCGAGCAATTGATAGAAAAGTGAATAATTATGAGATTATCTAGGCATGATCATGTATATAGGAATCACGTCCGTGACAAGTAGACCGACTCCTGCCTGCATCTACTACTATTACTCCACACATCGACTACTATCCAGCATGCATCTAGAGTATTAAGTTCATAAGAACAGAGTAACGCATTAAGAAAGATGACATGATGTAGAGGGATAAACTCAAGCAATATGATATAAACCCCATCTTTTTATCCTCGATGGCAACAACACAAGACGTGCCTTGCAACCCTTTACATCCTTTGGTAAGGACACCGCAAGATTGAACCCAAAGCTAAGCACTTCTCCCATGGCAAGAAAGATCAATCTAGTAGGCCAAACCAAACTAATAATTCGAAGAGACTTGCAAAGATAACTCAATCATACATAAAATAATTCAGAGGAGATTCAAATATTTCTCATAGATAAACTTGATCATAAACCCACAATTCATCGGATCTCGACAAACACATCGCAAAAAGAGTTTACATCAAATAGATCTCCACAAGAGAGGGGGAGAACATTGTTTAGAGATCCAAAAAGAGAGAAGAAGCCATCTAGCTAATAACTATGGACCCGAAAGTCTATGGTAAACTACTCACAACTCATCGGAAGGGCTATGTTGTTGATGTAGAATCCCTCCATGGTCGATTCCCCCTCCGGCGGAGCGTCGGCGAAGGCTCCAAGATGGGATCTCGCGGATACAGAAGGTTACGGTGGTGGAAATTGTTTTTCGTTGGCTCCCTGGATGTTTTCGGGGTACATAGGTATATATAGGAGGAAGAAGTACGTTGGTGGCCGCTCGTGGGGCCCAGGAGACAGGGGCGCACCCTCTTATCTCCTGGCCACCTCGATTGCTTCTTGACTTGCACTGCAAGTCCTCTGGATCACGTTCGTTCCAAAAATCACGCTCCCGAAGGTTTCATTCCGTTTGGACTCCGTTTGATATTCCTTTTCTTCCAAATATTGAAATAGGCAAAAAAAACAGCAATACGAGCTGGGCCTCCGATTAGTAGGTTAGTCCCAAAAATGATATAAATGTGTAAAATAAAGCCCATAAACATCCAAAAGGGGTAATATAATAGCATGGAATAATAAAAAAATTATAGATACGTTGGAGACATATCAAGCATCCACAAGCTTAATTCCTGCTCGTTCTCGAGTAGGTAAATGATAAAAACAGAATTTTTGATGTGGAATGCTACCTAGCATATTTCTCAATGTAATTTTCTTTACATGATTGTTCAGATCCAAATGATTCAAGATAAAAGCTTATAAAACATAAAAAATAATTATGCTTCGAAGCATACTAACAAATAATCATGTCCTATCAAAATAGCATAGCCAAAGAAAGCTTATCCCTACAAAATCATACAGTTAGGCCATGCTTCATTTTCATTACAGAAAATACTCCCATCATGCACAACCCCGGTTTTAGCCAAGCAATTGGTTCATACTTTTTAACATGCTTTAGCTTTTTCAACTCTTACGCAATACATGAGCGCAAGGCATGGACATAGCACTATGGTGGTATATGGTGGTGGTTGTGAGGACAAAAAGGGAGAAGATAGTCTCACATCAACTAGGCGTATTAACGGGCTATGGAGATGCCCATTAATAGATATCAATGTGAGTGAGTAGGGATTGCCATGCAACGGATGCACTAGAGCTATAAATATATGAAAGCTCAACAAAAGAACTAAGTAGGTGTGCATCCAACTTGCTTGCTCACGAAGACGTAGGGTATTTTGAGGAAGCCCATCATTGGAATATACAAGCCAAGTTCTATAATGAAAAATTCCCACTTAGTATATGAAAGTGACAACATAGGAGACTCTCTATCATGAAGATCATGGTGCTACTTTTAAGCACAAGTGTGGTAAATAGGATAGTAGCATTGTCCCTTCTCTCTTTTTCTCTCATTTTATTTATTTATTTTTCTTTTTTTTTCTTTTTTTTTCTTTGGCCTTTCTTTTTTTTCTTTTAAAAGTCCGAAGTCTCATCCCGACTTGTGGGGGAATCATAGTCTTCATCATCCTTTCCTCACTGGGACAATGCTCTAATAATGAACATCATCACACTTTTATTGATTTACAACTCAAGAATTACAACTCAAAACTAGAACAAGATATGACTCTATATGAATGCCTCCGGCGGTGTACCGGGATATGCAATGAATCAAGAGCGACAAGTATGAAAATTATGAAGGTGGCTTTGCCACAAATACGATGTCAACTACATGATCATGCAAAGAGCAATATGACAACGATGGAACGTGTCATAATAAACGGAACGGTGGAAAGTTGCATGGCAATATATCTCGGAATGGCTATGGAAATGCCATAATAGGTAGGTATGGTGGCTGTTTTGAGGAAGGTCAACAATGGGTGCATGATACCGGCGAAAGTTGCGCGGTTTAATAGAGGCTAGCAAAGTGGAAGGGTGAGTGTGCGTATATCCATGGACTCACATTAGTCATGAAGAACTCATATACTTATTGCAAAAGTCTACTTGCCCTCGAAGCAAAGTACTACTACACATGCTCCTAGGGGAAGGTCGTAGGAGTTAACCATCGCACGATCCCGACCTCCACTCATAAGGAAGGCAATTAAAAGAGCACCTCATGCAACAAATTTGTCACACAACTTTTACCATATGTGCATGCTACGGTACTTGCCAACATCAACACAAGTATTTCTCAATTTCATAATTACCCACTAGCATGACTCTAACATTACTACCTCTATATCTCAAAACATATCAAGCATCAAATTGATCCTAGTGTTTTATGCACTTTCTATGATAGTTTTTAATATACCCAACTTGAATGCTCACAATTCTAGGACCAATTTATAACCATAGAAAATACCATGATGTTGAAAAAGACACTCAAAATAATATAAATGAAGCATGAGAGACTAGCAATTTCTTCAAAATTAAGCCACTGCCGTGCTCTAAAAGATATAAGTGAAGTACTAGAGCAAAAACTATCAAGCTCAAAAGATATAAGTGAAGCACATAGAGTATTCTAGCAAATACTAATCAAGTGGGCTTCTACCAAAAGGTGTGTACAGCAAGGATGATTGTGGAAAACTAAAAATCAAAGACTAATATAATACACGACGCTCCAAGCAAAACACATATCATGTGGCGAATAAAAATATAGCTCCAAGTAAAGTTACCAATGAACGAAGACGAAAGAGGGGATGCCTTCCCGGGGCATCCCCAAGCTTAGGATTTTGGCTATCTTGAATATCTTGGGGTGCCATGGGCATCCCCAAGCTTAGGCTTTTGCCACTCCTTATTCCATAGTCCATCAAATCTTTACCCAAAACTTGAAAACTTCACAACACAAAACTCAACAGGAAATCTCATAAGCTCCGTTAGTGAAAGAAAACAAAACCACCACATAAGGTACTGTAATGAACTCATTATTTATTTAGTTTGGTGTTAAACCTACTGTATTCCAAGTTTTCTATGGTTCATACCACTTAATACTAGTCATAGATGCATCAAAATAAGCAAACAACACACGAAAAACAGAATCTGTCAAAAACAGAACAGTCTGTAGCAATCTGTAACTAACGCAAACTTCTGTAACTTTAAAAATCCTACCAAAATAGGAAGTTCTGGAAAATTTGTCTATTGATCATAAGAAAAACGAATCAATGCTAAAGCACGTTTCTATGATTTAACAAAACTAATTTCGTGGGTGCAAAGTTTCTGTTTTTCAGCAGAATCAAATTAACTATCACCATAGGTTCTCCTATAGGTTCTACTTGGCACAAACACTAATTAAAACATAGAAACACATCTAAACAGAAGGTAGATGCAACATTTATTACTAAACAAAAAAAAAAACAAAAAAAACAAATAAAATTGGGTTGCCTCCCAACTAGCGCTATCGTTTAACGCCCCTAGCTAGGCATAAAAGCGAAGATAGATCTAAGTAGTGCCATCTTTGGCACTAAATTCATAAGTAGCCCGCATGATAGATTCATAAGGTAATTTGACTTTCTTTCTTGGAAAGTACTCCATGCCTTTCCTTAATGGAAATGAGAATCTAATATTCCCTTCCTTCATATCAATAATCGCGACAATCGTTCTAAGGAAAGGTCTACCAAGAATAATAGGGCAAGAAAGATTGCAATCTATATCAAGAACGATAAAATCTACGGGCACCAAATTTATATTTGCAGCAATGAGAACATCATTGATCCTTCCCATTGGCTTTTTAATGGTGGAATCCACAAGGTGCAAATTTAAAGAGCAATCATCAAGATCATGGAAACATAGAATATCACATAAGGTTTTCAGAATCGTGGAAACACTAGCACCCAAATCACACAAAGCAAAACACTCATGATCTTTAATTTTAATCTTTATAGTAGGTTCCCACTCATCATTAAGTTTTCTAGGTATAGAAACTTCCAAATTAAGTTTTTCATCATAAGATTGCATCAAGCATCAATAATGTGTTTGGTAAAATCTTTATTTTGACTATAAGCATGAGGAGAATTAACAACGGATTGCAACAAGGAAATACAACCTTCTAAAGAACAATTATCATAATCAAATTCCTTGAAATCCGAGATAGTGGGTTCAATGCTATTTAAAGTAATGACCTCTCCAATCCCACTTTTACCAAATTTAGCATCAAGATCTAAAAACTCCGAATTCTTGGGACGCCTTCTAACTAAAGTTGACTCATCTCCAGTCCCATTATTATCAAGATTCATATTGCAAAACAAAGATCTAATAGGAGACACATCAATAACTTTAAGATCTTCATCATTATTTTCATGGAAACTAGAAGAACACTCCTTTACAAAGCAATCTTTCTTAGCACGCAATCTAGCGGTTCTTTCCTTGCACTCATTAATGGAAATTCTCATTGCTTTGAGAGACTCATTGATATCATGCTTAGGAGGAGTAGATCTAAGTTTAAGAGAATCAACATCAAGCGAAAGTCTATCAACGTTCCTAGCCAAATCATCAACTTTGAGCAATTTTTCTTCAAGCAAAGCATTAAAATTCTTTTGAGAAATCATAAATTCTTTCACACTATTCTCAAAATCAGAGGGCATATTATTAAAATAACCATAGGAATTATTGTAGGAATTTCCATAATTATTAGAGTAATTACTAGGGAACGGTCTAGGATTAAAGTTTCCTCTATAAGCATTGTTTCCAAAACTATTCCTACCAACAAAATTCACATCCATAGATTCATTATTATTCTCAATCAAACTAGACAAAGGCATATAATTGGGATCAAGAGGAGTATTTTTAGTAGCAAACAACTTCATAAGTTCATCCATCTTTCCACTCAAAACATTGATTTCTTCTATAGCATGCTTTTTTTACTAGAAGATCTTTCGGTGTGCCATTGAGAATAATTAGCCATAATATTATCAAGAAGTTTTGTAGCATCTCCTAACGTGATTTCCATAAACGTGACTCCCGCGGCCGAATGTAAAAGATTTCTAGAAGCAAAGTTCAAACCGGCTTAAAAAATTTGTATGATCATCCATAAATTCAAACCATGAGTAGGGCAATTGTGAATCATCAATTTCATTCTTTCCCAAGATTGGGCAACATGCTCATGATCAAGTTGTTTAAAATTCATAATATCGTTCCTAAGAGTGATAATCTTAGCGGGAGGAAAATACTTAGAGATAAAATCAACTTTGCACTTGTTCCAAGAATCAATACTATTTTTAGGCAAAGACGAAAACCAAACTTTAGCACGATCTCTAAGTGAAAACGGAAATAATTTCAATTTAACAATATCACTATCCGTATCTTTCTTCTTTTGCATATCACACAAATCAACAAAGTTGTTTAGATGAGTAGCGGCATCTTCGCTAGGAAGGCCGGCAAATTGATCTTTCATAACAAGATTCAGCAAAGCAGTATTGATTTCACAAGACTCAACGTCATTAAGAGGAGCAATCGGAGTACTAAGGAAATCATTATTATTGGTATTGGAGAAATCACACAATTTGGTATTATCTTGCGCCATGGCAACAAGTAATTCAACACACAAGCAAACAGAAAAAGGCAAGAGAAAAGAGAGGAGGAGATTGGGAAAGAGAGGGCGAATAAAACGGCAAGGATGAAGTGGGGGAGAGGAAAACGAGAGGCAAATGGCAAATAATGTTGTGATGGGTACTTGGTATGTCTTGACTTGAGCGAAGACCTCCTCGGCAACGCCGCCAGAAATCCTTCTTGCTACGTCTTGAGCTTGCGTTGGTTTTCCTTGAAGAGCAAAGGGTGATGCAGCAATAGTAGCGTAAGTATTTCCCTTGGTTTTTGAGAACCAAGGTATCAATCCAGTAGGAGGCTCCTCAAAAGTCCCACGCACCTACACAAACAAACAAAGAACTCGCAACCAACACAATAAAGGGGTTGTCAATCCCTTCACGGCCACTTGCGAAAGTGAGATCTGATAGAGATAGTATGATAAGATAAATATATTTTTGGTATTTTATAATATAGAAGCAAAAAGTAAAGATGCAAATAAAAGTAGATTGAAAGCTTATATGATAAAAGATAGACCCGGGGGCCATAGGTTTCACTAGTGGCTTCTCTCAAGATAGCATAAGTATTACGGTGGGTGAACAAATTACTGTCGAGCAATTGATAGAAAAGCGAATAATTATTAGATTATCTAGGCATGATCATGTATATAGGCATCACGTCCGTGACAAGTAGACCGACTTCTGCCTGCATCTACTACTATTACTCCACACATCGACCGCTATCCTGCATGCATCTAGAGTATTAAGTTCATAAGAACAAAGTAATGCATTAAGAAAGATGACATGATGTAGAGGGATAAACTCAAGCAATATGATATAAACCCCATCTTTTTATCCTCGATGGCAACAATACAATACGTGCCTTGCAACCCTTTCTGTCACTGGGTAAGGACACCGCAAGATTGAACCCAAAGCTAAGCACTTCTCCCATGGCAAGAAAGATCAATCTAGTAGGCCAAACCAAACTAATAATTTGAAGAGACTTGCAAAGATAACTCAATCATACATAAAAGAATTCAGAGGAGATTCAAATATTTCTCATAGATAAACTTGATCATAAACCCACAATTCATCGGATCTCGACAAACACACCGCGAAAAGAGTTTACATCGAATAGATCTCCACAAGAGAGGGGGAGAACATTGTCTTGAGATCCAAAAAGAGAGAAGAAGCCATCTAGCAAATAACTATGGACCCGAAGGTTTGTGGTAAACTACTCACAACTCATCAGAGGGGCTATGGTGTTGATGTAGAAGCCCTCCGTGGTCGATTCCCCCTCCGGCGGAGCACCGACGAAGGCTCCAAGATGGGATCTCGCGGATACAGAAGGTTACGGTGGTGGAAATTGTTTTTCGTTGGCTCCCTGGATGTTTTCGGGGTACGTAGGTATATATAGGAGGAAGAAGTACGTCGGTGGCCGCTCGTGGGGCCCAGGAGACAAGGGGCGCGCCTAGGGGGTGGGCGCGCCCTCCTATCTCCTGGCCGCCTCGATTGCTTCTTGACTTGCACTTCAAGTCCTCTGGATCATGTTTGTTTCAAAAATCACACTCCCGAAGGTTTCATTCCATTTGGACTCCGTTTGATATTCCTTTTCTTCGAAATACTGAAATAGGCAAAAAAACAATACGGGCTGGGCCTCCGGTTAGTAGGTTAGTCCCAAAAATGATATAAATGTGTAAAATAAAGCCCATAAACATCCAAAAGGAGTAATATAATAGCATGGAACAATCAAAAAATATAGATACATTGGAGACGTATCAGGTACTTGTTCTTGATTGTCACTTCATTCAACCCTCGATAATTAACAACCATCCTTAACGATCCGTCCTTCTTCTCCACTAGAAGCACTGGTGATCCCCAAGGTGAAGAACTTGGGCGTATATAGCCTTTATCTAGTAGCTCCTTAATATGCTTCTTAATTTCCTCCAAATCCTTAGCGGGCATCCTGTACGGTCTCTTGGATATTGGCCCTATGCCTGGCAAAAGCTCAATCAAAAACTCAATGTCTCTATTCGGTGGCATGCCTGGCAACTCTTCTGGAAATACATCAGGGAAATCCTTCACCACTGGTACTTCCTCTTGTACAACTCCTGATAAGGAATTCACTTGACTCCTCTTCGGCACATGCCAGGATACATACTTGATCCTTCTTCCTTCTGGGGTGGTAAGCAAGATCTACTTACTGGCGCATTCTATGTTCCCTCCATACTTTGATAACCAATCCATGCCTAATAACAGATCCAGTCCTTGTGACTCCAATACTATTATGTCTGAGGGAAACACGTAGTTACCAATCCTTAATGGTAACCAATCACACCATAGAGTAGCCATATACTCCGCTCCTGGCGAGGTTACTAACATGGGTGACCTAAGGGCTTGGGTTGGCAGTTTATACTTATCCACAAATCCCCTTGATATGTATGAATGCGATGCACCAGTATCAAAAAGAACAATTGCAGTAAATGACTTAACCGAAAACTCACCTATTACTGCATCTGGCTGGGCTTCAACCTCCTCCACGTTAACGTGGTTCACCTGTCCCCTTTTGAAAGGGTTAGGCTTCTTCCCAGAGCTTCCATTGCCATTTCCATTCTTTGCTTTAGGACATTCAGTGGCATAATGTCCAGTCTTCTGGCACTTGAAACAGGTAATGTGGCTTAGATCCCTCTTGGCTGGTGTTGATGGGTTGGTACGGTTCTGTCCGTTGCTTCCTCCATTCCCATTGCCATTCTTGGGGCCACTATGGTTGTGCGAACTCCCTCCATTATGATTGTGACCTCCATGGGTATGCTTAAAAGGTCCTCCCGAGTTCGGGTAAAACGAGGCTTCTACTGAGCTCCAGAATTGTACTTTCCTTGTCCATACTTCCTCTTGCGGCTGTCAATCTGCTGTTGCTTCCCTTCAATCAGGAGAGCTCTGTATACCAACTCTTGGTAGTTGTTGAAGGTTGCCACCATCAATTGCATGCTCAGCTCATCATTCAGTCCCTCCAGAAACTTCTCCTGCTTAGTTGCATCTGTAGCAACGTCATCTGGGGCATAACGTGCTAACTTACTAAAATCATCCACATACTGGCCAACTGTACGTCCTCCTTGGTGCAAGTTGCGAAACTCACGCTTCTTCATGGCCATAGCTCCTGCTGAAACATGAGCAGTACGGAAAGCCTGTTGAAACTGATCCCATGTGACAGTGTTGATGGGGTAAGTGGCTGTGAAATTCTCCCACCATGATGCTGCGGGTCCATCAAGCTGATGTGCGGCAAAGCACACTCTCTCCGCATTTGTGCATCCTGCAGTGGTCAACTCCCTTCCAATCTTGCGGAGCCAATCATCTACAAGTATCGGCTCGGTGCTACTAGAGAACACTGGCCGATTAAGCCTCAAGAAACGGGCTAAGTGATCAACAGGTGGTGGTGGTGGTGGGTTGTTGTTGTTGTTGTTGTTGTTGTTGTTCCCCTGATTCTGATTCTGGACTAGTATCTGCATCAATGCATTCTGCTGCTGGATCAACTGAGTGAGCTCCAGTGGGAAAGCAAATCCATTGTCACGTCTCGGAGGCATCTGAGGGTTTAGAAAAAGATGAGAAAATAGAATAGAAATGAGGACTAGAGAGAAAACACTACCCATATGCACATGAGACACACACAAACACATCACTTTAATCAACTCAAAGAAGGGCATACAACAGTCTAACTATCGTTACAAAGTGCTCAGACTATACTATACACATGGGGGAATACTACTACTGTTATGGTGGTCATCTAGAAAAATTGATCGGTCAAAGACTCCATGATATCTGCTCCAGCTTCATCAACAAAGTCATCACCGCTATCGTCGAGGTCCGAGTCGGTGTCGTCGATGATGATGTAGTTCTCCGGGCAAGTGGAATTGTTGTCATCTCCTCTTGGCGCGGGGTATCCCATGAATACTTTTAGCTTCTTCTTCAGAACATCATTCTTCTCCACGAGTGTCATCATTTCCGCCTCATATCCATTGCGTGTAGACTTGATTTCTTCTTCCAGCTCCGTGATCCTGGTCATTGCCTTCTTCAGATCTATCATGCCTGCGCACATCTGGTTCTCCTGGCGTCGAATGTGCTGGTTTAACTCCTGGATGAAAGCTGCAATAGATCTATCCTTCCTGGTGCTGATCATCTCCCATTGCTCATATCGGCGCCCACAAATCTGGTAGATAGTATCCTTCAGATCCTTATGGTAAACTTCTCCAATGTGTCCCATGGTGATGTGGGATGTTGGTGCATCAAAGGAAAACTCTATGGGCTCAGTGACTGGCATGAACATCCTTCTTGGAACTTGAACTTGAATCATCCAACGCTCCTCTTCTGGCAAGGTGGCGATGTAGGTCCCGGTGAAGCTCGGTACTCCGATGTTCAGGTATCTAGTGACTTCCTTCAAGTGGCGTCCAAAAGGTGTATCTTCATCCGGTTGCGCGAACTTATTCCTTGCATCCGCCATCCTAAAGAGTAGAAAAGGGAGAGGAGTTAGAAATGAGAAGAGAGTAGTGATCTAGGGCTTTAGCTTAGTGGTCGTGTCCTACAGTCAACGTGTGCTCCGATACCATCTTGTAGCGACCAGACCTCAAACAGTCTGATCTCTGTGCATCAGTGTCATCCCTGGATCGGTAATGCTGACACGCACAGTACTTGAAGGATTTATAATAGAGTGGCAATCACACACTTATTACATCGAATGTCTCAATAGAGATCTTATTACAATAAATATGGCTTAAGGCCATCTAATAATGATAACAGTGGAAGGCTTGGAAGATAAAGCGAGTCCATCAACTCCAATGACATCACTGAGTGAAAGATCACGACCTAAGGCACCTTACTCGTCGTCTGAAAAGTCTGCAACATGAACGTTGCAGCCCGAAAACGGGCCAGCACATGGAATATGCTGGCAATGTAACACATAGAGAGTAATGAACAGAATAATGCTATCACTACATGCATATTTGGCTAGTGGAAAGCTCTATGGTCACAGTTTTGCATAAAGCCAATTTTCCCCTACAACAAAGGAATAAATTTTATTTAACTATCATGGTGGTTGTTAAACATTGAGAAGGTTCCTCCAACTCAATCCCAATTAAGCTTTAACATTAAACCCGAAAATTTAAATTAAGTAACATGATGAGATTCACATGATAATCCAAGTACTAGATACTCAACATGTCCATAACCGGGGACACGGCTAACCATGATTAGTTTATACACTCTGCAGAGGTTTGCGCACTTCTCCCCGCAAGACTCGATCTCCTCCATTGGATTTCTCACACTACATGGTTTTTGAGAAACGGATGACCGAGACACAGTCTTTCAAAAGCATTGGGTAGACAGTACCAACCTACAGCCCCTACATCTGCTAGTCTACCACTGAAAGAGATCACGCAACATACTCAACTATGCTAGAGCCCATAGTAGCTTGCGGCTGCACACGCGAGTTTCTAGCATGAATAATCTTATGATCCCTTTGAGCCTGGGTGGCAGTCCATAGGAGAATCACACGGTACCCCGGGATTTCCAAAAAATATAGGTAACACTGGGTTGCCCAGGTGCCTCAATCCACCCAGATGTAAATTAAAGTTGCCACCTTAAGTTAACCATTAATTAACAATACTCACATCTGTCATGGATACACTCACCCAATCCACGTCTACGAGCATAGCATAGCAACATAAGCAAACATAGAAGTAACTCCCAAAGGTTTGAAAATAAAGGACAATAGGTACTACCTCATATACTTCCCAAAACCCACATATTAAACAGATCCTAACCATGCAATTTTTTGAGGATTGATCTAATGCAATAAAACTGGGTAGTAAAGAGGTATGATCAAAGTGTTACTTGCCTTGCTGAGGATCCGTGAAACCTAGAGACTCGTAGTAGCACGTTGCGCACTCCGGGTACTCTATCGCAACCAAACAAGCATACAATAAGCACTCATCTAATGCACGGCTAAAACTCAAATAAGAGATCTAACCAGAAATTTCAACTTAAGAACTCCGGTTTGCAAAAAGAATCAAATCAAACAAAACAACGAAACTCAAACGGCGAAAGAAACAAGCTTCATCTACTAAGCTGTACCTAACTCAAATTTTACAGTAGCAAAAACTTGTTAAAGTTGGTTAAACGGAAAGAGGGTTTCGATACGAAACTCTAGGCGCTTGAATCGCCTAATTCCGATAAACGAGCGAAAAGATAAACTAAAACGAAAATCGGATCAGAAATCACGATCAAAAATAATCGCGAAAAACCCGAGAAAAGAAAATCGACGAAGCAAAGCTAACGAAGCGAACGTTCATTGCTCGCGATTAAATGGTGAAAACCGTTCGTTAAAACGAACATACGAATGAACGTCCGCTAAATAAACTAAACCGAGAAAAAAACCGATGAACCGATCTAAAAAAATAAACCGGGGTTTTCCTAAAAAATGACGGTTTTCTCTCGAAAACCGCGGCGGCGTCGGGGCTACCTCCGGTGGGGTCCTGCGAGGTCGTGGCGGCGGACGGCAGCGTCGGGCGCCGGGGCGATGGCGGCGCGGGGCGACGGCGGCGGCTTAGGGTTAGGGTTCGGGCGGCTGGGGTGGGCTGGGACGTCGGGGTCGTGGCTTATAAAGGCCGGCCCGAGGTGTCGTGGCCGAGTACGGCCCGAAGTCGGTTTCCCATTTTTTTTAAAAAATTATGACGTGCAGAAAAAGAAAGAAAAGAAATACTAAACGGACTCCAACAATCCTGAAATAAATTTTCCTCGTCCTCTAAAAATAAGCCGGACAAGGTGAACATTTATTTGGGCCTAAAATGCAATTTTTAAAAACGCGTATTTTCCTAATTCAAATAAAATAGCAATAAAACTCCGAAATAAAATCTTATTTGATTTTAATATTAAACCTCCAATATTTCTTTATTTTGGGAAAGCCATTTTATTCCATCTCTCTTATTTTTATAAAAGAAATATACAAAGATAAATAATTAAAATCAAAAGATCCTCTTTTCAAAATTTGAGAAAAACTCAAATATGAAAATAACGAAATCCTCAACTCTCTCTGTGGGTCCTTGAGTTGCTTAGAATTTCTAGGATCAAGCCAAAATGCAATAAAATATGATATGCAATGATGATCTAATATATAACATTCCAAATTGAAAATTTGGGATGTTACAGCGCCCTACCCCCCTGTGCGCGCCCTCCACCCTCGTTGTCGCCTCGTCGAATCTCTAACTTCATCTCCAAGTCTCATGGTTTGCTTCAGGTCCAAGAAAGATCATCGCGAAAGTTTCATTCCATTTGGACTCCGTTTGGTATTCCTTTTCTACGAAACTCTAAAACAGGCAAAAAAAAACAGAAACTAGCACTGGGCTCTAGGTTAATAGGTTAGTCCCAAAAGTAATGCATACAAATGCATATAATACATCCAAAGCAGATAATATAATAGCATGGAACAATAAAAAATTGTAGATATGTTGGAGACGTATCAAGCATCCCCAAGCTTAATTCCTGCTCGTCCTCGAGTAGGTAAATGACAAAAATAGAATTTTTGATGTGGAATGCTACCTAACATATTTATTCATGTAATTCTCTTTATTATGGCATGAATGTTCAGATCTGAAAGATTCAAAACAAAAGTTTAATATTGACAGAAAAACAATAATACTTCAACCATACTAACAAGGCAATTATGTCTTCTCAAAATAACATGGCCAAAGAAAGCTTATCCCTACAAAATCATATAGTCTGGCTATGCTCCATCTTCATCACACAAAATACTGAAATCATGCACAACCCCGATGACAAGCCAAGCAATTATTTCATACTTCGTTGTTCTCAAACCTTTTCAACTTTCACACAATACATGAGCGTGAGCCATGGACATAGCACTATGGTGGAAGAGAATATGGTGGTTGTGGAGAAGACAAAAAGAGGGAGATAGTCTCACATCAACTAGGCATATCAACGGGCTATGGAGATGCCCATCAACAGATATCAATGTGAGTGAGTAGGGATTTCCATGCAACGGATGCACTAGAGCTAGAAGTGTAGGAAAGCTCAAAAAGAAACTAAGTGGGTGTGCATCCAACTTGCTTGCTCATGAAGACCTAGGGCATTTGAGGAAGCCCATCATTGGAATATACAAGCCAAGTTCTATAATGAAAAATTCCCGCTAGTATATGAAAAGCGACAAAATAAGAGGCTCTCTATCATGAAGATCATGGTGCTACTTTGAAGCACAAGTGTGGAAAAAGGATAGTAATATTGCCCCTTCTCTCTTTTTTTGTTTGGCCTTTCTCTTTTTTTATGGCCTCTCACTTTTTTTATTTCCTCACACGGGACAATGCTCTAATAATGATGATCATCACACTTCTATTTACTTACAACTTGTGAATGCCTCTGGCGGTGTACCAGGATGTGCAATGAATCAAGAGTGACATGTATGAAAGAATTATGAAAGGTGGCCTTGCCACAAATACTATGTCAACTACATGATCATGCAAAGCAATATGACAATGATGAAGCGTGTCATAATAAATGGAACGGTGGAAAGTTGCATGTCAATATATCTCAGAATGGCTATGGCAATGCCATAATAGGTAGGTATGGTGGCTGTTTTGAGTAAGATATATGGTGGGTGTATGGTACCGGCAAAAGTTCCGCGACACAAGAAAGGCTAGCAATGGTGGAAGGGTGAGAGTGTGTATAATCCATGGACTCAACATTAGTCAAAAAGAACTCACATACTTATTGCAAAAATCTATTATTCATCAAACGAAGTACTACGTGCATGCTCCTAGGGGGATATATTGGTAGGAAAAGACCATCGATCGTCCACGACCACCACTCATAAGGAAGACAATCAATAAATACTTCATGATCCAACTTTGTTACACAACGGTTCACCATACGGGCATGCTACAAGACTCGCAAATCTCAACACAAGTATTTCTCAAATTCACAATTAATCCACTAGCATGACTCTAATATCACCATCTTCATATCTCAAAACAATCATAAAGAATCAAACTTATCATAGTATCAATGCACTTTATAAGAAATTTTTTATTATATCCCTCTTGGATGCCTATCATATTAGGACTAAATTTATAACCAAAGCAAATTACCATGCTGTTCTAAAAGACTCTCAAAATAATATAAGTGAAGCAAGAGAGTTCATAAATTTCTATAAAATAAAGCCACCGCCATGCTCTAAAAAGATATAAGTGAAGTACTAGAGCAATATTTCCTTGCTCAAAAGATATAAGTGAAGCACATAGAGTATTCTAATAAATCACAATTCATGCGTGTATCTCCCAAAAGGTGTGTATAACAAGGATGATGGTGGTAAACTAAAAATCAAAGACTCAAATCATACAAGACGCTCCAAGCAAAACACATATCATGTGGTGAATAAAAATATAGCCTTAAGTAAAGTTAGCGATAGACGAAGACGAAAGAGGGGATGCCTTCCGGGGCATCCCCAAGCTTAGGCTTTTGGTTGTCCTTGAATATTACCTTGGGGTGCCTTGGGAATCCCCAAGCTTAGTCTCTTGCCACTCCTTATTCCATAGTCCATCAAATCCTTACCCAAAACTTGAAAACTTCACAACACAAAACTAAACAGAAAATCTCATGAGCTCCGTTAGTATAAGAAAATAAATCACCACTTTAAGGTACTATTGCAAACTCATTATTTATTTGTATTGGTTTAATATCTACTGTATTCCAACTTCTCCATGGTTCATACCCCCCGATACTACCCATAGATTCATCAAAATAAGCAAACAACACGCAGAAAACATAATCTGTCAAAAACAGAACAGTTTCTGGTAATCTGTAACTCTCGAATACTTTTGTAACCCCAAAAATTCTGAAAAATTAGGACGACCTGAGCAATTTGCGAACCAATCCATAGCAAACAGAATCAGATCAAAAGCACTCTTTTGTGAATTTTGGAAATTATTTCCCTGGGCGCAAAAGTTTCTGATTTTCAGTCGGATCAACACAACTATCACCAGAAGCTATCCTAAAGGTTTAACTTGGCACAAACACTAATTAAAACATAAAACCACATCTAACCAGAGGCTAGATGAATTATTTATTACTTCCTCCATCCTAAAATACTTGTCATCAAAATGAATAAAAGGGGATGTATCTAGATGTATATTAGTTCTAGATACATCACTTTTTATCCATTTTGATGACAAGTATTTTCGGACGGAGGGAGTACTAAACAGGAATAGAAAGCAAAGAACAAAAAGCAAATTGGGTTATCCCCCAACAAGCACTATTGTTTAACGCCCATAGCTAGGCATAAAATGCGAATAGATCTAAGTATTGTCATCTTTGGTATGCAATCCATAAGTGGCTCTCATAATAGATTCATATGGCAATTTAATTTTCTTCCTAGGAATGTGTTCCATGCCTTTCCTTAACGGAAATTGGAATCTAATGTTTCCTTCTTTCATATCAATAATCGCACCAATTGTTCTAAGGAAAGGTCTACCAAGAATAATAGGACATGTAAGATTGCAATCTATCTCAAGAACAATGAAATCTACGGGCGATCATTAAACCTTCCTGTAGGTTTCTTAATAGTGGAATCTGCAAGATGCAAATTTAAAGAATAATCATCAAATTCACAGAAACCTAACACATCACACAATGTTTTTGGAATCGTGGAAACGCTAGCACACAAATCACACAAAGCATGGCACTCATAATCTTTAATCTTAATCTTAATAGTAGGTTCCCACTCATCATAAATTTTCTAGGGATAGAAACTTCTAATTCAAGCTTTTCTTCAAAAGATTGCATCATAGCATCAACGATATGTTTAGTAAAAGCTTTGTTTTGATCATGAGCATGAGGAGAATTCAACACATATTGCAACAAGGAAATAAAATATATTAAAGAACAATTATCATAATTAAATTCCTTGAAATCCAAAAGAGTGGGTTCGTTGCTACTTAAAGTCTTGACCTCTCCAATCCCACTTTTATCAATTTTTGCATCTAGATCTAAAAACTCCGAATCATCGAGACGCCTTTTAACTAAAGTTGACTCATCTCCAGCCCCATCTTTATCAATATTAATATTGGAAAAGAAAGATAAATAGGAGTCACATCAATCACTTTTAGATCTTCATCATTATTATCATGAAAACTAGAAGAACACGTTTTTACAAACCAATCTTTTTTAGCACGCATCTTAGCGCTATGCCTTTGAGAGACTCATTGATATCATGCTTAGGTGGAATAGATCTAAGTTTCAAATAATCAACATCAAGAGAAATTCTATCCACATTCCTAGCCAAATCATCAATCTTGAGAAACTTTTCTTCAATCAAAGCATTAGAATTCTTTTGCGAACTCATAAATTCTTTAACACTATTCTCAAAATCAGAGGGCATCTTATTAAAATTTCCATAAGAATTGTTGTAGGACTTACCATACTTATTGGAGGGATTACTAGGAAACAGCCAAGGATTAAAATTGCCTCTATACGTGTTATTACCAAAATTATTTCTACCAACAAAATTCACATCCATAGATTCATTCTTATTCTCAATCAAAGTGAAAAAGGCATATCATTAGGATCAGATGAAGCACTCTTATTAGAAAATAATTTCATAAGTTCATCCATCTTTCCACTCAAAACATTAATCTCTTCAATCGCGTGTACTTTTTTACTAGTGGATTTTTCGATGTGCCATTGAGAATAATTAACCATGATATTATCTAGGAGTTTCGTGGCCTCTCCTAAAGTGATTTCCATAAAAGTGCCCCCCACGGCCGAATCTAAAGATTTCTAGAAGCAAAATTCAATCCAGCATAATTTTTTTGTATAATCATCCACAAATTCAAACCATGTGTAGGGAAATTTCGTATCATCAATTGCATCCTCTCCCAAGATTGTGCAACATGCTCATGATCAAGTTGCTTAAAATCCATAGTATCGTTCCTAAGGGAGATGATCTTAGCAGGAGGAAAATACTTAGAGATGAAAGCATCTCTTTACACTTATTCCACGAATCAATACTATTTTTAGGCAAACATGAAAACCAAGTTTTAGCATGATCTCTAAGCGAAAACGGGAATAGCTTCAATTTAATAATATCATTATCCACATCTTTCTTCTTTTGCATATCACACAAATCAATGAAATTGTTTAGATGGGATGCGACATCTTCACTAGGAAGGCCAGAAAATTGATCTTCCATAACAAGATTCAGCAAACGACATTAATTTCACAAGATTCAACATTAGTAGTGGGAACAATCGGGGTACTAATAAAATCATTGTTGTTGGTGTTAGAAAAGTCCCACAATTTAGTATTATCTTGAGCCATCGTGACAAAGCAAGCAATCCAACACACGAGCACACAAGAAGCAAGCGAAGAAGACGAACAAAAGAGGGGCAAAGAAAAGGAAAATCTTTTCAAAAATCGTTTTAGAGGTGGGGGAGAGGAAAACGAGAGGCGAATGGCGAATAATGTAATGTAACAGAGGAGAGTTTATGATGGGTACTTGGTATGGCTTGACTTGACGTAGATCTCCCCGGCAATGGCTCCAGAAATTCTTCCTGGTACCTCTTGAGCTTGCGTTGGCTTTTCCCTTGAAGAGAAAGGGTGATGCAACAAAGTAGAGTAAGTATTTCCCTCAATTTGAGAACCAATGTATCAATCCAGTAGGAGATAACACACAAGTCACCGAATACCTGCACAAACAATCAACAACTTGCACCCAACGCGATAAAGGGGTTGTCAATCCCTTCACGATTACTTGCAAAAGTGAGATCTGATAGAGATAGACAAACGGTAAAGTAAATATTTTTGGTATTTTTGGTTTATAGATCGAAAAATAAAAGATTACAAAATAGTAGATTGGAAACTAGTATGATGGAAAATAGAACTTATATGATGGAAAAGAGACCCGGGGCCATAGGTTTCACTAGTGGCTTCTCTCAAGATAGCAAATAATATGGTGGGTGAACAAATTACTGCCGAGCAGTTGATAGAAGAGCGCATAATTATGACGATATCTAAAGCAATGATCATGAACATAGGCATCACGTCCATGTCAAGTAGACCGAAACGATTCTGCATCTACAACTATTACTCCACACATCGGCGGACTCCTGCCTGCATCTAGAGTAGTACGTTCATGAACAACAGAGTAACGCATTAAGTAAGATGACATGATGTAGAGGAATTAACTCAAGCAATATGATGAAAACCCCATCTTTTTATCCTCGATGGCAACAAAACAATACGTGCCTTGCTGCCCCTACTGCCACTGGGACAGGACACCGCAGGATTGAACCCAAAGCTAAGCACTAATCTGGTAGGCCAAACTAAACCGATAATTCGAAGAGACTTGCAAAGTTATCAAATCATGCATATAAGAATTCAGAGAAGACTCAAATAATATTCATAGATAATCTGATCATAAATCCACAATTCATCAGATCTCAGCAAACACGCCGCAAAAGAATATTACATAGAATAGATCTCCAAGAACATCGAGGAGAACATGGTATTGAGAATCAAAGAGAGAGAAGAAGCCATCTAGATACTAGCGATGGACCCGTAGGTCTGTGGTAAACTACTCACGCTTCATCGAAAGGGCAATGGTGTTGATGTAGAAGCCCTCCATGATCAAATCCCCCTTCAGCAGGACGCTAGAAAAGGTCCCTAGATGGGATCTCAAGGGTAGAGAAGGTTGCGGCGGTGGAAAAGTGTTTTCATGTCTTCCGTATATATAGGCGAAAGAATTAGGTCAGGAGAGCTCCGAGGGGCCTATGAGGTAGGGGGCATGCCCTACCTGATGAAGCCTTGTACCTAGGGTAGGGTCATGGACCTGTTCAAGATACCCTCCCCAAGGACATTTCTTGAAGAAACCACCTGTCAGTCGACTCAGAAGTATTCCACTCGACAGACTTGAAGACACTCGACCATGAAGCCAAACACTCGACCACCAGGAGATCTAAAGTCACTCTGCATACAAACGGTCGGTCATTAAGTAGCTTTTATGGTCATCATAGCACTTTATGTGGGCGCTACAAGAACCCCGATCTTAATGTACTTTAAACCTCACAGAATCGAGGGCTGGAGGGGTCTGGCGAACTCTATATAAGCCACCCCCCTCATCAGTGTAAAGGGTTCGCACCCCTGTAACCCATACTCATATAATCCGGTCGACTGCCTCCGGGCTCTGAGACGTAGGGTTGTTACTCCGAGAAGGGCCTGAACTCGTAAACATCTTACGTATACAACTACTCCATAGCTAGGATCTTGCCTCTCCATTCCTACCCCCCTATTCTACTGTTAGACTTAGAACCACGACAGTTGGCGCCCACCGTGGGGCAGGTGTCTTAGCGATTTATTGGAGAAGTTGGGATTTTTCCGATCTCCTTCATCATGGTTTCAGGCGGAGTTTTGGTTGAGGGCCGCGAGATCCGTCTCGGCGCGCTCACGTTCATCGCCGATGACTCCGCTTGGCTTCAGGAGGCTCCACTCGACGTCGACGCGCTCCCCGTCCGCGGGGCGACGCACTTTCGCAGGCGCGTCGTCATGGCGTCCTCCCACGGCAACCGCCGACCCAAAGATCGGTCGACCTCGTGTCGCCCTCCTCCTCCTGCTTCCGCCAGCGCAAGCGCTCCGGTTGGTCGAGCCTTCAGCGGTGGGTGAGACACACGGTGGCCCGCCATTCGACCACTCCCCAAGTCGCGGCAATCGAGCCTGACGAATCTCTCTACGGCCTGTTCGATCTGTCGACTGGCTCTGCGGAGACTGCATCCGAGTGCGACAGCAGTGATCCAGCGGTGGAGGTTCTGATGGTCAATGGACCAGGCAGTCCTCCTGGCTTTCCCCACACTGACGGAGGCGACGGCGGAGGCGATCCGGCGCAGGTTCACGAAGAGTATCAACCCGAGCCCCTCACTTCGCTGCAGCGGGAAGAACTTCGCCGCCGGAACATGGATGCGTTGCACACTCCTATCATTGGAGAAACCCCCGAGGCTCGTGCCTTAGAGGACGCGCGCTTGGCCAACTTGGATGAGAGCACTCGACTGGAGAACCTCCAGCGAGCACTCGACAAGCGCGCGCGGCAACGGGTTCCAGACTTCACGACGTCAACTCTTTCCACCACCGACTCGGGTATATCGAACTCCGATTCAGAATCTAGCAGCTGCAGCCCGTATAGCAGAATCGATTCAGCCTTCCCAGTCAGAGGCTGGTAGAGGTTTGCTACAGATCAGAGATTTACTCCGGGCAGCAGGAGATCAAAATTCAGCTATATCGCAGTCACGGAATAGGATTCACAGCAGATCCGTTGCTGCGAATACAGTCCAGTCGGCCCATAGTCCAAGATCGCCCCCGAGGCGTGAGGAACGTGGAGGCCGGCGTGATGACCAGTACAAGAACTGTGAGCAGTATGATCACCGATTCGATTGCAATGATCGATGTTGAGTGCCCACCCCTCCCCCAAGGGGTGGATCATACGCTCCTCGACAGCAGGATAATAGACGCCAGCACAGTGTTGGGCGAAGGATTCCAGTCGACCCCAGAGAACCAGGCTTTGATGCAAGATCCATTATCGTTCAAGGTTTGGTCGACAGGAACAGAGCTCACCGAGAAGGCCATGACAGAGATGTGCCCACCAGCAGTAGAGTTCACATCTCAGGACTAGAGTTTTTTAGCAGAGCCATCAGGGCCGCGGTGATTCCTCCCAACTTCAAAGTTGGCGATCGGAGTCGAGAAGTTCATCGTGAGTCCAAGCCCGATACTTGGCTTGAGGACTACCGAGTGGCTGTTCAGATTGGTGGCGGCAATGATGAGGTGGCCATGAAACACCTACCTCTTATGTTGGAGGGCTCGGCGAGCATGGCTGAATCGGTTGGCACCCAAAGAAGATTTACACTTGGGAAGATCTTGCCCGAGTGTTTGTCAGAACATTTGAAGGAACTTGCAAGCGACCAGCAGGGTTGACAGAGTTGCAGTCTTGTGTGCAAAAGTCGAATGAAACTCTGAGAGGTTACATCCAGAGATGGATCACACTGCATCACACGGTAGAGAATGTATCTGATCACCAGGCAGTCTGTGCCTTCAAGGAAGGCGTTAAGAACAGAGAGCTAAGTCTAAAATTCGGTCGAACCGGAGACATGAATTTAAGTTGAATGATGGAAATCGCCACCAAGTATGCCAATGGTGAAGAAGAGGATCGGCTCCGGAGTGGCAAGTACAAGTCAGCTGCCCATGAAACCGGAGGAGGGAACTCCAGTCGGAAGCTGAAGCGAAAAGCCGAGCCAGCTGCTCCTGGAGAAGCCTTGGCCGTGACTCAAGGAAAGTTTAAAGGGAAGCACAAAGGGTCTTGGAACCCTAAGAAGGTGAAGGACAAGGAAGGGAATGACATGATGGATTTGTCGTGCCACATCCACATGAAGAAAGATGAGGAGGGTAAATTCATTTATCCGAAACATACCACTCGACAGAGTCGGCTCTTGATCCAGCAATTCCAGGGGAAACAACCCAAAGATAAGGAAAAGGAGTCGGACAAAGTTGAAGACAAAGAAGATAGTGATGATGGATATCCCTAGGTCAATTCCACCCTGATGATTTTTGCCGATGTTGAAAGAAAAAGTCGATTGAAAGTTATCAACCGAGAGGTGAATATGGTTGCTCCGGTGACACCCAGTTATCTGAAGTGGTCTCAGACTGCCATCACATTTGACCAGTCCGATCATCCGACACACATAGCCACCCCTGGGAGGCAAGCTTTGGTGGTCGACCCAGTCGCGAAGGCACTCGACTGACTAAAGTCTTGATGGATGGTGGCAGTGGCCTGAATATATTGTATGCAGAAACATTGAAAGGGATGGGAATTCTAATGTCCAGACTCAGTACCAGCAACATGAGTTTCCATGGAGTCATTCCTGGGAAGAAGGCTGAGTCACTCGGCCAAATTGCTCTTGATGTGGTTTTTGGTGATTCCAAGAATTACCGCAAAGAAAAGTTGACATTTGAAGTGGTGGATTTCCAAAGTGCTTATCACGCTATTTTGGGCAAGCCAGCTTATGCACGTTTCATGGCTCGACCATGCTATGTGTACCTCAAAATGAAGATGCCTGGTCCCAAAGGTGTGATCACTATTACTCGCAATCGGAAGAAGGCGGAAGAGTGCTTTCAAAAAGGCTCAAAGATCGCCGATGCTCAGATGGCAGTGGTAGAGCTGCAGGAATACCAGAAAACTGCAGATCCGAGTGATTTGTTGCGAGCCAAGAAGCCTGCTACAGAGTCAGCGTTTCAGTCGTCCGGTGAGACAAAGCCGGTTCACATTCACCCGACTGACCCCAGTGCTACTCCGACTCATATCTCTACAACACTCGACTCCAAATAGGAAGAAGCGCTCATCCAGTTCCTCCGTGAGAACTAGGACATCTTCGCATGGAAGCTTGCTGACATGCCAGGTGTTCCCAGGGGGGCTAGCTGAGCATCGTCTACGAGTCGACTCAAAAGTGAAACCTGTCAAGGAACATCTTCGACGATCCGCCGTCCAGAAGAGAAAGGCCATTGGCGAGGAGGTGGCTCGGCTCTTAGCAGCAGAGTTTATCTGAGAGATTTACCACTCCGAGTGGATTGCCAATGTTGTCATGGTCCCCAAGAAGGACAAGTCACTTCGCATGTGCATTGACTTCAAACATATCAATCGGGCCTGCCCGAAAGATCATTTTCCTCTCCCCTGCATCGACCAAATAGTCGAGTCAATGCGGGATGTGGCGCTGTCTTTTTAGACGCCACTTCTTCGGTTACCATCGATCCATCTCAGTATGGACCCGACGAGATTAAAACAGCTTTCATTACTCCATTCGGGTGCTTCGCTATGTCACCATGCCATTCGGCCTCAAAAATGCCGGAGCCACATTCATGAGGATGATTCAGAAGTGTTTGCTCACTCAAATCAGTCGGAATGTGGAGGCGTACATGGATGATATTGTGGTCAAATCACGGAAGGGTTCCGACCTGTTGACTGACCTTGCTAAAACATTTGCCAACCTCAGGAGGTATGATATCAAGCTTAATCCATCAAAGTGCACATTCGGAGTTCTTGGTGGAAAGTTACTCGGTTTTCTCATTTCCGAACGAGGAATCGACACCAACCCAGAAAAAGTTGGCACTATACTCCGAATGAAACACCCTGTGCGTGTGCACGATGTCCAGAAGCTTACTGGATGCTTGGCCGCTTTAAGTCGATTCATCTCTTGTCTCGGTGAAAAGGCATTGCCTCTTTATCGACTGATGAAGAAGTCAGACAAGTTCGAGTGGACTCCCGAAGCTGATGCAGCATTTGCAGAGCTAAAAGCCTTGCTCTCCACCCAGCCGGTGCTTGCTGCCCCGATCAGCAAAGAGCCTTTGCTACTTTACATTGCAGCCACAGGACAAGTTGTCAGTACAGTACTTACGGTCGAGCGGGAAGAAGAAGGAAAAGCGTTTAAAGTTCAGCGCCCAGTGTACTATCTTTCTAAAGTTTTGACCCCATCAAAGCAAAGATATCCTCATTATCAGAAGCTTGTATATGGGATTTATATGACCATGAAGAAGGTTGCTCATTACTTCTCTGACCATTCCATTATAGTCATTAGTGACGCCCCATTGTCAAAGATTCTGCACAACAGAGGTGCAACTGGTCGAGTAGCAAAATGGGTGATTGAACTCCTTCCCCTTGATATCAAGTTTGAGGCAAAGAAAGCCATCAAGTCCCAAGCAGTAGCAGATTTCATCGCCGACTGGATTGAACAGCAACTGCCGACTCAAGTTCACTTGGAGCACTGGACCATGTTCTTTGATGGTTCTAAGATGCTGAATGGTTCCGGTGGTGGGGTAGTGTTGGTTTCCCCCCGAGGAGATAAGATCAGATATGTGCTCCAGATCCACTTTGATTCCTCCAATAACGAAGCAGAATACGAAGCACTTTTGCATGGGTTGCGTATGGCCATTTCACTTGGCGTCCGTCGCCGCATGGTTTATGGCGACTCAGATTTGGTGGTCAATCAAGTGATGAAGGATTGGGACGTCAGAAGTCCAGCCATCACTGGTTATTGCAATGCAGTGAGAAAGCTAGAGAAGAAATTCGAGGGGTTAGAGCTTCATCATATACCCCGACTGAAAAATCAAGCGGCTGATGATTTGGCAAAAATAGGTTCCAAGAGAGAAGTTATTCCCAGTAATGTGTTTTTGGAGCACATCCGTACACCATCAGTTCAAGAGGATCCTTTCACCGAAGAAGCTCCACAGCCAAAATGTATCACGGATCCGACTGAAGTTGAAGTTCCAGTTGTGGTCGACCTGATCATGGAAGTTTTGGTCATCATTCCCGACTGGACAGAGCCGTACATCGCGTATATCCTAAGGAAAGAGCTCCCAGAAAATGAAGAAGAGGCTCGACAGATCGTCCGTCGATCCAAAGCCTTTACTGTGATAAAGGGACAGTTGTATAGAGAAAGCGCGACGGGAGTATGTCATAAATGTATAACACCAGAAGAAGGTCGGATAATCCTTGACGATATCCACTCGGGGACCTGTGGTCATCATGCGTCTTCTCGGACCATTGTGGCTAAAGAATACCGAGCGGGATTTTACTGGCCAAGAGCAAATGAAATGGCAAAGGAAATAGTCGACAAGTGTGAAGGATGTCAGTTCTATTCCAATCTGTCGCACAAGCCTGCCTCAGCCTTGAAGACCATTCCACTCGTCTGGCCCTTCGCTGTTTGGGGATTGGATATGGTTGGGACACTGAGAATTGGCATGAGCGGCTTCACCCATGTACTAGTGGCAGTCAACAAGTTCACTAAGTGGATTGAAGCTAAGCCTATCAAGAATCTTGATGCCGGCACTGCTATCAGCTTCATCAGAGAGTTGACATTCAGATATGGAGTTCCGCACAGCATCATCACTGATAATGGGTCAAACTTTGATTCCGACGAATTCAGAGCCTTTTGCGCCTCTCAAGGCACACGAGTCGACTACGCTTCAGTCGCTCACCCCAATCGAATGGACAAGGAATGGGCAAATGGTCTAATTCTCAAAGGTCTGAAACCCCGACTGATGCGCGATCTCAAGCATGCAGCAGGCGCATGGGTCGATGAACTTCCGTCAGTTCTTTGGGGATTGAGGACCACTCCTAATCGGTCGAATGGGCGGACTCCATTCTTTCTAGTCTATGGAGCTGAAGCAGTTCTGCCGAGTGACTTGCTTCACAATGCGCCTCGAGTCGATCTCTTCTCTGAAGATGAAGCAGAACAAGCCCGGCAGGATGCAGTCGACCTCCTAGAAGAGGAAAGAGAGATGGCCATGATCCGATCGACTATCTATCAGCAGGACTTGCGTCGATTCCATGCCAAAAACGTGAAGAGTCAAGCCTTCCAAGAAGGAAATTTGGTCCTCCGAGTGGATCAACAGAAGCCACACAAGCTTGCTCCTACTTGGGAGGGTCCCTTCGTCGTCACAAAAGTTCTCCACAACGGAGCGTACTGTCTTTACAATGTCGATCGCCAGACTGACGAGCCACGAGCTTGGAACGCGGAGCTGCTCCGCCCCTTTTATACTTAAGTACTCACTCGGATGAGATGTAATAAAAGTACCTATGTAGTTTGTTTATCAAAGACAAGAGTATTATAATTTTCCCAGTGATTTTTGTTACTTTTGTTTATGTGAGAAATCCCTCAGTGGGTGGCTTAGCTGCGAATCCGTTTCGCTAAGTTTGTAAAAAAAATATCCCTACCGAGTGGTGAGCCAGACTCCCACTCGGGGGCTTAGCTGCAAATCCGTTTCGCCTAAGTACTTGAAAATCCTACCGAGTGGCGAGCCGGTCACCCACTCGGGGGCTTAGCTGCAGTCCAAGTACTCGCCTAAGTTTAAAAAATCCTACTGAGTGGTGAGCCAGCCTCCCACTCGGAGGCTTAGCTGCAGTCCAAGTACTCGCCTAAGTATTTGAAAATCCCACCGAGTGGAGAGCAAACCTCCCACTCGGGGGCTTAGCTGCAGTCTAGTACTCGCCTAAGTATTTGAAAATCCCACCGAGTGGAGAGCAATCCTCCCACTCGGGGGCTTAGCTGCAGTCCAGTACTCGCCTAAGTAATAAAAAATCCTACCGAGTGGTGAGTCTGCCTCTCACTCGGGGCTTAGCTGCAGTCCAGTACTCGCCTAAGTAATAAAAAAATCCTACCGAGTGGTGAGCAATCCTCCCACTCGGGGCTTAGCTGCAGTCAAGTACTCGCCTAAGTAATAAAAAATCCTATCGAGTGGTGAGCAATCCTCCCACTCGGGGGCTTAGCTGCAGTCCAGTACTCGCCTAAGTAATAAAAAATCCTACCGAGTGGTGACCAATCCTCCCACTTGGGGGCTTAGCTACAGTCCAGTACTCGCCAAAGTTTGAAAAATCCTACCGAGTGGTGAGCGATCCTCCAACTCGGGGGCTTAGCAGCAGTCCAGTACTCGCCTAAGTTTGAAAATCCTACCGAGTGGTGAGCAATCCTCCCACTCGGGGGCTTAGCTGTAGTCCAGTACTCGCCTAAGTATTTGAAATTCCCACCGAGTGGAGAGCAATCCTCCCACTCGGGGGGCTTAGCTGCAGTCCAGTACTCGCCTAAGTACTTAATCCATTCCGCTCTACAAGGATGACGAGGTGCAGGTCGACTGCTACCTTCTCCTTCTGAGCTACGCCACAAATACAACGTGCGCTCTGCAAGGATGACGAGGTGCAGGTCGACTGCTACCTTCTCTGTCGCGGCCGATGGGTGGCGCGGCACCTATGGGGCCGGGGCCCCTTCGTGTGTTCGGTACGGGGCGGAGGCTGCGCGGAGAGCAGATCGAGGCGATGCACGCGGGATTTTACCCGGCTCGGCCGCGATGGTCGCAGAAACCCTACTGCTGCATTGTGTTGTATTTGATCTTGCTCAAGAATGCGAGCAAAACGGTGGAGTGGTGTGTGAAACCCTCGCGAGAGTAGCTAGTCACGGAACCCTCTCGCGAGAATAGCGAATGGTTGGAACCTCCTCTACGTTGTGCATGGGCCTCCTTTTATAGGGCAAGGGGTCACCGACAGGTGTCAACGTGAGGTAGAGGGGTAAAAACGTAAAAGAGGTGGTAGTTGGAGCAGGGGAACAAAGCAGTCAGCTCTGATGCTTTCTACCTACTTTTGACAGAGGGGACAAGGGCATTAAATGCCCGTCGCCGCCGCCCAAAAGCTCCCGCCATTGCGTCTTCTTTCGCCACGGCGGCGGCCACCACCGCATGAGTGCCACCGCATTCTTCATGCAGATGACCACCCGCCACGCGTCTCGAGAAGGCCGGAGGCGACGTGGGCAAATGAGCTGGAGGCGGCACGTAGCATAGCTCTCCCGGCAAGCACCTTGCCGGGCCTTGATCTTGGGCCCGGGCTTGTCGCTCTGTGACTTGCCGCCTTCGGTCTCGCCAAGGCGCAAGGCGCCGAGGCGTGTCTTCGTGATGTGATCTTCGTCCTCCCGACGAGCTCCTCTCGCGGGGATCTGCAGGAGTAATGTAGCCTTGAGCTCGAATGGCCTCCTCGGCAAGCTCCTCTTGCCGGGTCTTGAGTTTCTATCTTATATACTTTGTTCTTGAACGGCTTGGGTGGAGCGGAGATGGTTTCCGCAAGCATTTGATGGATCTGGTTGCGGAAGTCGGGCTGCCGTGCACAAGTTGG
Organism: Aegilops speltoides; assembly: GCA_021437245.1. Lineage (NCBI taxonomy): Eukaryota > Viridiplantae > Streptophyta > Magnoliopsida > Poales > Poaceae > Aegilops > Aegilops speltoides. Next base: position 369,813,234 of record CM038142.1, read on the forward strand.
GGTACCGAGGTACCCCTACCTTAGTACACCGACAGAGCCCCGGCTCGGGCCATACAGTGCCGAGCGCTGTTGGGCCAGGCCCAAGAAGGCGGTCTGGTCGGCGCTGAAGCCTACGGCGCGCCGAATCCACTTCCGCCTCGCCGCCTTCCCTGCAGCAGAAGACGCGCCGATTCTTGGCGCCGTGGGATGGGACGTGCCCACGCCCCTTAATGAGGAGAGCGAGCGCGCCCCGCCCGCTTCCCCATAAAAACAGAGGCAGCAAAGCGTTCCCTCCATTGCTTTCATTGCTTCTTCTTCCTCCCATGAAAAACCTCTCGCGCTTCCACCTCCGCCTCCTCGCTGTTTCTTTCGTCTGGGCGTCGCCGACCCTCATCCCCTTCCCCGCCGCCTGCCGTTATGGCCTCAAGACCAGAAGGGAAGGAGAAGGCGGAAGGCACCAAGAAGGAGAAACCGAGCAGCGGAAGAGCTCGCCAGATGCGGAGGGAGAACATCGCCTTCCCGCCGCGGCTCGGCGTGGGACGAACTCGGGGCAAGTACTTCTTGTTCTGGTCCAAGAGGACCTCGGCAAGATCCTCGGACCAGCGCCCACCCGGCCGACCTCAAGGACAACTATCCCGGCGGGTACCATTTCTTCGCAGCTTTCTTTCACTGCGGTCTTTGTCCTCCTTTCTCTCAATTCTTCTGCACCATTATGCACACATATGGCTTCCACCTTCTCGATTTCACCCCAACGCCGCCCTCACAATGGCGGTTTTCGCTTTATATGTGTGAGAACTTCGTGAGGATCCACCCAAATGTAGCTCTGTTTCAGCATTTCTTTACCCCGAGAGCAGAGGCTGCCCCCCTCTCCGGAGGGATTTCTTGGGTTTCCGTCTCAACTCAAGAGGTTGTACTTGCCGGGAGCTCCGCATCAAGTGGGATGAGTGGCGCGGATCTGGTGCTGGATCGCCGAGGACGAGCCGCAGCCCTTCACCGCACAGCACCGCGCCCATTGAGCGGGCAGATTGAGCGAGCTGGACTCGACGACGCAAGCTCGACGCTGCCCTCATCCGGATCCTTTCGCCCAAGACGCTGGGCTGTCCATCGCAGCGTAGGCGCAGACTTTCTCCGTCGCCATCGACGCCTCCAAGACGAAAAAAGGCCGGCTCGGGAGTATGGCGGCGCGGGGATATAATGAGGCTGCGACCGGCTGAACTTCATTTCACGACGCCGAGCCGAGGGGATGGTCCGGAGCTTTTAAATACGACCCGCCCATCCGTAATGGTTCAGCTTCCCGCAAGTGGTGCCCCTCGCAATAACGTAGCCCGGATCGCCTCTCGCCATGATGCCCGCAGGATTCCACGGCGTGAGCGTTCATGGATTCCGCCCGAGCCGGCTGACATCATCAACTTCTTCGACACCTCGAGGAGGTGGCGAAAACAAGGATGAGATCCGCGGGCTGACACGGGACACCACGGATCGAGATCGCGTTCATAGCCTCTCGGCTGAAGAGGCCGCTGCAGCCGCAGCGGCAGGAGAATTCGATTGCACGCCCGAGGAGGAGGAGGCTGCGGAGGAGTCCTATCAAGCGGAGGCGGCGGAGATCTGCCGTTCTTGAAACTTCCTCCGGGCGCTTGCCGGGTCCCTTCTCGAGGCACTCCGGATCCACGGAATTGTGGTCAAATCGCAAGCAAGCGCCGCCGAGGGAGCAGAGGCGCCGGAGGGAGCAGAGGCGCCGAGGGAGCGGGCGCCAAAGGTAAAGGGTCGCGCACGTGGTGCCGGGTCCGCGAACCAGCCGGGCGAGGAGGAGGGGAGAACGCCGCGTCGCCGATGATGCCGCGGGTCCACGGACCTTTATGATGACGTCTCCTCGCCGCCGAAACCTCCCCCGGGCGAGCCCCAAGCGTTCTCCGCAAGCGCCCGCAAGGCTGCGGCGGAAGTGATCACGCGAAGCCCCAAGAATCGCCGCACGGCAGCGCAAGCTTCCCGGGGGAGTCGAGCCGTGCCGGGGGCGACCAGCGCACCAGATGTGGCGGAGGCGACTCGCGGGCAGGCCACAGCAAAGGCGCCCCATAAGTCGGCGCCGAGCGGTCAGGGGCCTCCTCGGAGCGGGGCGGCGGCTCCGCCCACTTCTCGGGTCTCGACCGCCACAGGGGCCGGGTCTTCGCAGCCCCCAAGCCCGAGGACCGCCAAGCGCCCGAGAGGGCCTCCGTCTCCTGCTCCTCACACTGACGTGTCCCAGGTGCGGTACGACCTCTCCGCCTTGAGCGAAGACGACGAGGAGGAACAGGAGTGAGTCCCCAAGACCTTCATCTTGCTAATTTCGCCGCCATTGCCGATGCTAATCTTGCTTTTTGTGTTGACTTGAGAACCTTGACTGAGCGAAGGCGAAGAGAGCCAAGGTGCCCGTGGTCGAGATTATGGACGACTCGCCCGCCGAGGGGGCGGAGACGCCCGACTCGAGTTTGCCGGACCAGCGCCGCCCCGAGGAGCAGCCTCAGTGCAGCCCCAGCAGAAGTCCGGGTTCCGCTGCTTCGCTTGCCGGGTACATCTGATAGCTTCATCTTGTCCCAATATCTTGACGTGTTTGCCTTGACTTGCGCAGGGATGGAGCCGCAGCAACAGGAGCATCCGGAGGTCGCCCCCGAGGAGCAGGCAGTCCCTCCATCCCCGCCAAGGCCGGATTCCCGGCAAGGAGAGCGTCTCGTCAAGGCGGTACTCGCCAAGGGCGAGTAGCCCGACGAGGCGGCTACTCCGGCAAGGGATGGTTCCCCGGCAAGAGAGCCTGCCGCTGAAGACGCCCACCAGGGTAAGTTCTGCGACTCCGCCTTTTCGGTGTTGTCTTTCTTTGGATATTTGCTTGAACCGCTTTTTGCTTTTCCTTTCTTCTTCTAGACCTCCTCCCCGAGCGGACGGAGACGGAGGTCGCTCCGGGGAGGAGGAGGACGTGCATGGTGGCGGCGATGGTGCTCCCGCTGCCGAGGGCGCGCGGGGCCGCCAACCACACGCTACCGAACTGCCTCGGCTTCCGACGCAGCGGCCGGAGAGGGGACGGCAAGCGCACCACCGTCCGGAGGCTGCAGGAGGCGTCAGCGCTGTGCGGTCGCCGATCCTTCCGTCGGCGCGAACAGCCCGGTTGCTACTTGAAGCCCCCAACGGTGTCTTCATCCAGATGCCGTGGGCTTCCTCGTCATGGCGCCAGGAGGGCGAGGCCTTCGACGGGAGATCTCGCCTCCTGGTTTGAAGGTCGCCGAGGGACGGCGGAGCGGTGGGCCCGATGAGGAGAAGCCGCTCAGCAGATCCTGGCCTTTACCGGCCCGGCAGCGGCTTGCTTCCGGGAAGCCCTTGCCGCCAAGGCGCCGAGGAGATGGAGAAACGCGGCGGAGCTCCGTGCTGCCAATCAAGCTGCTCTCCGCGAGGTGTCGGAGAGGCGCGAGCAGCTCGCCGGGCAATATGAAGAGTGGCTGTTGGAGAAAGCCGAGGCCGAGGAGCAAGAACGGCTCGCCGGGTGGAGCTGTCCCGGCGAGAAGGGAGCTCAACCAGCTGAAGGTTGCCTCGACGCCCACGAGGAAGACCTCGCCGCTCGGGAGCAAGCCCTTGGCGGGAGTTGAAGGAGGCGAAGACGCCGCGGCGATCGCGGAGGCCGCCAAAAGGATCTCGCCGCCAAGGTCGCAGAATCGAGGAGCTGCTGAAGGTGGACTCGAGAAGATCGCGCGCTCGTCACGGGCGCTGGGAATTCACTCGCACCAACTCGTAGCTCCAGCGCGTCTTTGCTGAGAAGGGCGACGAGTTGAAGGCCGCCAGGATTCCGTCGAGGATCTTGAGCGGAAAATTTCGCTGCCGACGGACTCGCTGACGCCGCCGCCGCCCAGAAACCAAATCGAAGGAAGAGCTCCGTGAGGAGCGATCCTTAGTGGTCGGCGCCAACAGAGCGGCCGAGGATTTCCGCCGATCGCTGAGATATGGACCGAGGAATTGGTGTCTTCCGCAACCGCCATTGACCAGAGGCTCTGGCGCTGAAGTTGGAGCACCTCATTTACTCCCGGATCCAAACCTCGCCACAATGCCAAGCTCAGCCTCTTCTTGGGGTCGCGCCACCTCGCAAATCTGCGGACGAAGAAGATCCGCGCAGCTCGCCGAGGAGGCGCTACCACAGCGCGGGAACCATGGAGCGTGGCCGACGAAGATCGATACCGCAACCCCGTATAAACCTCTCCAACGCCCTTCGCAGCTTGCCGCCGACACGGACATGGAGGCCTTGAAGGAGCAAGTCGCCCACATCATCGCCAAAGTGAACAAGATCCCCAGGATGGAGGGCGGCCGCGTAGACTAGGCCCCTCTTTCTTCTCCCTTTTTTTTGTTTCCTTTTGCTGCTGCACAAGTCGCTACAAACTTATTAGTTACCGCGACAAGTTATCCTTTGCAGGATATTTACCTTTATTTCGACCAATGATCGCAGAATCAATTCCCTTGTTTCGATTCTCAACTCCGTACGCTTCAACCTTACGCTTCTAGGAAAGACTTGCCGGCAAGGGGCAAGGCCTTACCGCAGCAACCTTGCCGCTGCCGATCAAGAACACACTTAACTTGCGAGTCGACTCGAACGCAAGATAAGGGCACGGCTGTCCGTCGGCAGCAGTTCCTCCGAGCACAGTGTTTTCCATACAAGGTGTGGTTGTTCAAGGAAGGCAATCTCAAAATTTAAAATTTTGAGCTGCAAATCCCGCAACTTAGCTTTCGAGGCTGCGCGTTCTCGGCGAGTTCCCTTTCTTGAACAGCACTTGGAGTGCTTGGTTCATCCTTCATTTCTCCGCAAACTTAAAGGGAGGAACATTTCTTTGCTTAAGAAACAGGGAGAAAAAAAAGAAGAGAACGGGCACGTGGCTTTTTGACGCGCTATTGCTTGTCGGACACGCGTGCCGTACAAAAAAATGCCAAATAACTCATGCAAATAGCAAAGAAGAGCATGGGAAAGAGGCAAATAATGCTAGACACGGAAACTTTATTGCTGCACGGGGTCTGCGCCCGGCTTTGTACAAAGGGTTACATGCAACGGCGGCAAAGCTTTTGTACAAAAGGAGGTTGCCGGAGCGGATCACGGCGACCGCGCCTTATGGGTAGAACTTGCGAAGATGCTCTATGTTCGGGAATTACTCATCGGCAAGCCTTCTTCGTCTCGAGCGGACAGCGCCGGGTCTCGTGACTTGTCTCACCCGATAAGGGCCTTCCCACTTCGGCGTCAACTTGTTGGAATTCTTGGCGGACTGAACACGCCGAAGAACAAGGTCGCCTTCCTCGAGGCTCCTGGCTTTGACCTTGCGGCTATGGTAGCGGCGCAAGGCTTCTGGTATCGAGCAGCTCGTCTGACAAGACTCGAGCGCCCCTCCTCGAGGAGCAATGCGTCATCTTGTCGCAGATTGCTCTTGCTCAAGCTCATCATAGCGAGCACTCGAGGAGATCCGTATCTGAGTTCCGTGGGGAGAAGCGCTTCGCTCCATAGACTAGAGCAAAGGGTGTCTGCCCGGTGGCTCGGTTTGGTGTCGCTCGATTGACTGAGAGCCGCCGCAGCTCCTCTATCAATTTCTTCCGACTTGCGCGCTCGTCGAAAGTTCTTGTCTTGAGTCGCGCAGCACTTCCGCGTGGCCCTTTCGCTTGACCGTTGCTCCTTGGGTGAGCAGCGAAAACAGACCTTGGCGCCAAGGTCTTGGGCATATTGCATGAAGGTGCGGTGGTGAATTGTGTACCGTTGTCGGTGATAATCCGGTTGGGGATCCCAAGCGGCATACAATCGACTGAAGAACTTGATCGCTTGTTGTCTTGTCACCTTTCTCCATGGCTCCACTTGGCCACTTTGTGAACTTGTCGATCGCTACGCACAAGTACTCAAAGCCCCGACGCACGGGAAGGGGCCGAGGATGTCGAGCCCCTGCACGAAGAAGGCCGGGACAAAGGGATTGTTTGGAGAGCTTGAGCTGGTGATGAATTTGCTTTGCATGGAACCGACACGCTTCACACTTGGTTACTAGTGCGCTTGCATCTTGGAGAGCTTCTTGCCAAAGAACCCTTGCCGGAAAGCCTTTCCGCAAGCGCCTTGCGCCAATGTGGTGGCCGCAGATGCCTCCGTGAACCTCTCGCAACAGCTGTTGTCCATCTTCCCTAGAGATGCACTTCAATCGACACCATTGAGCCTTCTTCTCAGATAGCTCGTTGTCCACTTAACTGGTACATACTTGACTGTCTGGGTTATCCTTTCTATCTCTTCAGATCGTCGGGAAGTTCTCCGGTTTGCGAGAAGCGGACGATCTGCTGTGCCCATGCGGAGCCGGGGCTCGGCGACAAGGACTAGAGGCATGAGGGCGCTGCGGAACCTTCGCTTTACGCAAGAATCTCTCGGCTCCGCCGAGCTGAAGGTTCTTCGCAAGCTTGCCGGGGCAAGTCTTGTCGGGAACACTTGCTTCGATCGCACAGATCTGATGATCGGCGGGAGCAGATTGTTCCTCAGCGTTCTGGAGGTTAATCTTGGGGACTTTGGCGGCGGCCTCAGGGAGGTCCGCCGGCAAGTAGTCGCCGGACACCAACTTCTCTTCTTGGACTGCCCAATTGATGGCGCCACGGAAGGTTGAGTCAGCTGAGCAAGAAGGTCCCCGGTTCCTGAGTAACTTCATTGAAGCACACTTTGAAAGGCCGTCTGCGATTTCATTCGAGCTCTCGGAATGTGTTCCATCTGCAGACCTTCAAAGTGCTCCTCAAGCTTCCTTACTTCATCTACATAGGCTTCCATCAAAGGGCTCGATAGTTCTTGTTAACTTGCGGACCACTAACCGAATCCCCGCACGATCAGCTTCTTGATCCCAAGCTCGCCGCAATCCCGAGGCGGCAAGCAAGCCCTCATATTCAGCGGTGTTGTTTGTCGCTTGCTCTCTTGGAAAGTGCATCTGGATAACATACTTGAGGTGCTCTCCGGTTGGTAGCGATGAGTACGACGCCGCACCGCGCCTTTGTAGCGAGAAGGCACCATCAAGTACATTACCCATTCACTCGTCGCTCCTTGTGCGGGTGTACTTGTTTCTTGAACTTCTTCATCGGTGTGGGGTCCACTCTGCTATAAATTCTGCAGAGCCGGCTCAGTATGGTTGAAATACTTTCAAACTTGAGTCGAAGCTCGACAATTCCAAGTGCCCACTCGGCGATCCTGCTGTTGCTTCGGGTTGTGCAATATCCTCTTGGCGGGAAGCGAGTGACCACTGTTATCTCGTGTGCTTGGAAGTAGTGGCGCAGCTTTCTTGAGGCCATGAGAAGGCCAAAAGCAACTTTTGTACACAGAGTACCTTGATCGGCTCCTCGAGAAGGAGCTTACAAAATACACCGGACGCTGCACCATCTTTTTCCGCACCTCGCCTTGCTCTGCCCGGGGCTGTCCTTGCCGGGGCAGGGCTTGCCGTAGCAGCCCCTCGCTTGTCATTGGGCTGGCTTGCGGTGCAGCGGCCTCCTCGTCGGACTCCCTCTCCGCTACTAGCGCAGCACTCACCACTTGGTTGGTTGCCGCTAGGTATAGCAGCAATTTCTCCCGTGGCTTAGGTGCGACAAGTATTGGAGTGGAGGGGATGTAATGTTTCAAGTCTTGCAGTACTGTCTCCGCTTCGAGTCCACTTCATGGGTCCGCCTTCTTCAAGATTTTGAAGAAGGGCAGAGGCCTTCAGCAGACTTTGAAATGAATCTACCGAGGGCAGCCACACAACCTGCGAGCCTTCGACATCCTTGATCCGCCTTGGGGCTTGGATCTGCTCAATGGCTTTAATCTTATCGGGGTTGGCTTGATCCCCTCTGAGACACAAAGAACCGAGAAGCTTGCCGGAGGGACCCCAAAGACGCACTTCTCGGGGTTCAATTTTAAGCTGTATCTGCGCAGGTTGGAATGTCTCTTCTAAATCTTGAATCGGTGTATCCTTGCTCTTGCTCTTCACCACGATGTCATCCATGTAAGCTTCTACATTTACGTGGATCTGTGGCTCAAAAGCAGATACACTACCCAAGAAGCGTTGACCTGCATTCTTCAGCCCAAATGGCATGCGATGAAGCAATAGGTGCCACATGGAGTGATGAGCGCAGTTTCTCTTCATCTTCTTCGCCATGAAGATCTGGTGATAGCTTTGAGCACGCATCAAGAAAGCGAGTAGCTCACATCCGGCGATGGAGTCAACAATCTGGTCGATCGCGGCAAGGGAATGGATCCTTGGGACATGCTTTATTCACATCGATGAAGTCTATACATAGTCTCCATTTCCCATTGGCCTTGCGCACGACAACCGGGTTTGCTAGCCACGTCGGATGGATCACACCGACTAGGCCAGCTGCCTCTAGTTTCTTGATTTCTTCATTGATGAACTCTTGGCGTCCACGGCTTGTTTCCTCACTTTTGCTTGACGGGCGCGCATGGGGCAAGCGGCAAGCTTGTGCTCAATCACCTTCACAGGAACACGGGGATGTCGGATGGTTGCCATGCAAACACATCGACATTCGCCCGCAGAAAGCGGCACGAGCGCTTTCCTATTTGTCAGCGTGGCTTGCGATGGTAAAGGTACCACGGTCTGCCGTCCTCCTAGCGGACACCTTCTTGGTGCCGGTGGAGCAGCCATTCCTTTTTATCCTTGCGGTGGAGCTCGATGGGGCGTCCTCGCGCAGCGCTATGACACTCGAAGAGTGCGAGTTGCGGAGTGGGCCGGGCGCTTGCGTGCCAGTCTTCGTCTTTTCCTTTGGGAACTTCAGCGCAAGTGCATCCTTGTCGCCGCCGCGCCGCATCGGTAAATCTGGTCGGTGCAGATAAGCGCGTCTTTCTTGTCGCTGCGGACGGTGATGACGCTTATCGGACCCGGCATCTTGAGCACGTTGTAGGCGTAATGGGAAGCCGCCATGAACTTGGCGAGGGCGGGATGCCCGAGTATCCCGTTGTATGGCAACGGAATATCGGCGACGTCGAAAGTAACGCTTCGGTCTGAAGTTGACCTCCCGCCAAAGGTCACGGCAAGGTGATTTTCCCTTGGGCTTGCTCCTCCCGGGTTGATTCCTTGAAGGGCGGTCTCTTGAGCTCGTCGTCGGGATTTGGAGTTTCTTGATCACAGCAGAGAAATCAAGTTCAGCCCGCCCGCCATCGACCAACATCTTGGTGACCTTGAGGTTGCGGATGGTGGGCGAGACCAGCATCGGCAGGCACCCGACCGCGGTGGTGCGGTCGGGGTGATCCTCAAGATCGAAAATGATGGGCGTACTGGACCATTTGAGGAGTCTGCGTGACTCCATGGGCGGCTCTGCCGCATTCACCTCACGTGCCCACTGCTTTAATTGGCGGTGGGAGGTGTGTAGCGAAGCGCCACCGTCAACGCACAGGACCTCCGTGGCCTTCTGAAATTCCTGCTCACTGTCGTCCTCATCCTCCACGTCCTCTTCGCCGTCTTCTTCGTCCTTGTCGCGGCTCCGAGAAGGTCGGTCACCTTGTCGCCGCTTGGCCTTGCCGGGAGGTCCTCCCCGACCGACGAACGGCCGCTTCTTGCTCGGTTCTCCTCCGCCACCTTGGGCCCTCTCCTTGTCGCGCCTCTCGTACTCAGCCTTTTGCTGCTCGGCGAGATAATCGGCGCTTGCGATTGTAGAGGTCGTGGCCTTTGGTGCGGTGGATTTTCTGAGATTGCTTGCGGGGCGCCCTGCTTGTCGGCTGCCGCCCGAGGCAAGCTCCTTGCGGAACTGCTAATCTGTGTTTGCTTGGCGGGAGCTTCCTTGCCGGACTTTTCGACGGCAAGCACTGTTCCTTGTTCTTCTTCCGAAGACACATGCGGCGCTTCTTTGCCGGGCGGCGTCGTCGAGTCGCTCCCTCTGCGCCCGGCATCCTCCCCGAAGCCTCCTCCCTCTTCAGCGCGTGCGCATTTGTCGACCAGGGCATAAAGCTCGCGACATCCCGGATCTTAGTTATCGCCATCTCTTCACGCGATGCGCGTTACGCGACGTTCGGTGGAACGCAGCCGATAACCGTGGCGGGTGGACATCGGGAATGTTGTGTTGCACACGGTGAAGCGTTGGATGTACTTGCGCAGGATTCTCCTTCATACGGGCCAAAATGTGGAGATCACTTTCTTGGCCGTGGGGTTTGTGGCCGCCCGGTGAAGGCACCAACAAACCGATGACAAAGATCCGCCTAAGAGGAAATGGAGCCCTCCGGCAAGTGCATAAGCCAAGAACGAGCGTTCGCCTAAGCACTGGCGGGAAGTAGTTCGCGAGAATCTTCTCGCGCGCCCGGCCTTTGCACGCGATGGTGTAAATCTTGAAACTCCGAGGGTGTGTCTTGCCGTCGTACTTCTCCGAGACGTCGGGCTTGAAGTTTTCATGCTAGGCCATCGACGCGCCGCAGATTCACGGGTGAGCAGCAGGGCAGCCCGCCAGCAGACGGCAAGTCGCCTGCTCGCGCGCGGCGCGACTCCAGCAGTGCTCCAGCTCTCTGGTCGATTGTCGCTGAAGTCTCGGCGGCGCTTCGATCGTGGTCCGAGCATCTTCTTGCCGCCGCTTCGTCGAGGACTGACGTTGATCTCGGCGAGCCAGCTGGTCCAGCGATGCCGTGGAGCCGTCGTCGGCGTTGTTCGGTGGGCGGCGTCTTTCGTTTCAGCGGCGGGAGTGCACGGTAGTTGCACCCCGCGATCTTGTCGCCAAGAGCTTCGCCTTCCCGCTTGCGCGGCGCGAGCGCAGCTGCTGCTGAGCGAGTCGTTGTTGGCGGCGACCAGGCTCTGGATGGTAGCCCTCCGTCCTCGACCTTGTCCGCCGCCGGAGAAGTCGAGAGCATTGCGCTCGTGGCGCTTCGCAGAAGTGGAGAAGCGGGAAGCGGCGGCGCGGGAGCGGGCGCTTCGGGCTTCCGGCGGTGTTGGAAGGAGCAGGTCTGTCCGCGCCGCCGCTTTGCCCGTGTCGACGGGCGGTCCGGAACATCTCGCGAGCCCCGGCGTGTCCTTGTTCCAACAAGCGGATACCACCTCTGTGGTATGGCGCTGCTTTGAGTCGTCGTGGCGCTGAGATGGGCGTGGGTCTCACGGAGGCGGCGTGGTCCTCCGTCTGTCCACGGATCTGGTGGCACCGCGGCGCCCTCGCGGTGTCCACCCTTCCACCGGGCGTCTCCTCCGCTGCCGTCGGCTCCGGTGGCGGCGGGAAAACGGAGATGGTCTGCGACCCTCAAGCTCTCGTCTTGAGGCCATGACGCGATTGTCGATGAAAAGCTGCAGCGAAGCTGGAGAGGTTGATGAAGAGTCTTTGGCGAACGCGCGGATCAGTTCGCGACAACCTCGGCGCCCTACCGCGCGCGCGAGAGATGTCGCGCCGATGGGTGGCGCGGCACCTATGGGGCGGGGCCCTTCGTGTGTTGATGCGGGCGGAGGCTGCGCGGAGAGCGGATCGGCGATGCACGCTGGGATTTTACCCAGCCGGCCGCGATGGTCGCAGAAACCCTCTTGCTGCATTGTGTTGTATTTGATCTTGCTCAAGAATGCGAGCAAAAGCGGTGGAGTGGTGTGTGAAACCCGCGAGAGTAGCTAGTCACGGAACCCTCTCGCGAGAATAGCGAATGGTTGGAACCTCCTCTACGTTGTGCATGGGCCTCCTTTTATAGGGCAAGGGTCACCGATGTGTCAGCGTGAGGTAGAGGGGTAAAAGCGTAAAAGAGGTGGTAGTTGGAGCAGTCGGGAACAGCAGCAGCCACGATTGCTTTCTACCTACTTTTGACAGAGGGGACAAGGGCATTAAATGCCGTCGCCGTCGCCCAAAAGCTCCGCCATTCGTCTTCTTTCGCCACGGGCGAAGCTTACCACCGCTGAGTGCCACCGCATTCTTCATGCAGCCTGACCACCGCCACGCGTCTCTGGAGAAGGCCGGAGGCGACGTGGGCAAATGAGCTGGAGGCGGCACGTAGCATAGCTCTCCCGGCAAGCACCTTGCCGGGCCTTGATCTTGCCGGGCCGGGGCTTGTCGAGCTCGTGACTTGCCGCCCGGGTCCTCGCCAGGCGGCTGGGCGCCGAGGCGTGTCTTCTGTGATGTGATCTTCTGGTCCTCCCGACGAGCTCCTCTCGCCGGGGATCTGCAGGAGTAATGTAGCCTTGAGCCTGGAATGGCCTCCCCGGCAAGCTCCTCTTGCCGGGGTCTTGAGTTTCTATCTTATATACTTTGTTCTTGAACGGCTTGGTGTGGAGCGGAGATGGTTTCCGGCAAGCATTTGATGGATCTGGTTGCGGGAAGCTGGGGCTGCCCGTGCACAAGTTGGGGTACTGAGGTACCCCTACCTTAGTACACCGACATTCTCCTTCTGAGCTACGCCACAAATACAACGTGCGCTCTGCAAGGATGACGAGGTGCAGGTCGACTGCTACCTTCTCCTTCTGAGCTACGCCACAAATACAATGTGCGCTCCATCCTGATCCGCAGGGACGCAGGTCGACTACCATCTGTGCTCCATCTCTACCTGCAAGAGCGATGAAGTACAGGTCGACTGGACTTTCCACCTCAGAGATGCGTCTCAGCCACTAAAGTATATTCCGAGAGAGGAACAAAGTTCGCTCGAAGGCAAATGCAAGCATATTCGACGATAAGCCAAGTTCAGATAACGTCCGACGGATTCGGAAGTGCTCAGGCGTCAAGCCTGTAAAAGTTTATCGGTTACAAAACCACTCGGCATTCCGAGGCAAATTTAAGACAAAGCATAGAAGTTTTTTACTCCTCAGGTGGAGGACTGGAGGGCGCGATAAACTGGTCCAGGTCGATTCCGTCAGCAATCCGAGTGGCAGCAGCAATGAAGGTCTCCATGAAAGATTGGAAGTCATGCTTCTTGGTATTGGCCACCTTGATGGACGCCATCTTGTCCTCTCAAGATCCTTGCGATGAACACGTGCGAGACGAGCAACATCAGACAACACCGGGCGGAAGACTTCTTCCATTCCCGCACTCGACACGAACGTCATTGATCGAGTCATTAAAGACTCGAGGTCATTTTGAAGCGTCTCTCTTGGCCAGAGTGTCGTGTCGATCCGCGACACCGCAACCTTCAGTTGAGCGAGGTAGTCAACCACACCGGCAACACGAGACTCCAGTCGGAGCACGTTCATAGCGGCTTCATCTTTCACAGGAGAGTTGATGGGGTCCAAGCTTGTCTCCACTCGACTGGTCTCCTCCTCAAAGTTCTGGCAGAATTCTATAAACACAATTTGAAGTTAAGCTAACAGTTCCACGACGAGTCAACGATAACAAGTCAAGTCGAATAGAAGAGATTACCTTCAAGCATGAGGAATAGCTTCTTGGCGAGCCCTCCCAGATAAGCCTCCAGATCGCTCTTCTTCCCCGCCAGTTCGCTAGCCTTGTCACTCAGAGCTATCTTGTCATTCTTCAGACGGCTGACCTCCTTGTTGGCCGCGTCGAGAGCAGCTTTCAGATTGGCGTTCTCCTCTTCAAGTTTCCCGACTGAAGCCAGTTTTTCTTCTGCAAGCTTCGTTTTGTCCAAAGCTGCCTTCTGTGCCTCAGCGAGTTCATGGTCCTTCTTCTTGAGCCTCCTTGGTTTATACGCAAAGTGACAATGAGATCGAATCAGAAATGGACAGAAAGACAAAGACAGTCATCAAGATTCTCACCAAACATACCTTTTGCTTCATCCTTTGCCTTCTGAAAGTTCTCTTGAACAAGCTTCAAGTCAAGGTCGAGCTGGATATGCTTGTTTTCCAATTCAGTGTAACAAGCCACAAGCTCGCAAGATTTCTGCGAAGGGTCAGTCGGCAGACATCAAAGATGGGTTGTTTCCGAGTGACTAAGAGAAAAACAGTAACATTTCTAAGACTACAGTCGAATCAAAATATTCAACAGTAGTCTTGGGGACTACACCCAATGGTTGCACTCAGCGTGCCCCCACTGGTTCTACCGACTCGGTCCGATCAGTCAACCGAAATAGATAAAAAGGTTCTGACCCTAAACCATTGCTAACTGCCAGCAGTTAGCCTCAGTAAAAAAAAGATTCTCCAGACCTTAGTCGACTGCCAGCAGTCGACCATGGTCTCGGGGACTACACCCAGTGGGTGCACTCAGCGTGCCCCTACTTGTTCCAAGATTCCATTTGACCAGACCGAGTGGAGAGGTTAGAGTGAAGAAATTCAAAATACGAAGACTACAGTCGACTGCCAGTAGTCCACCATAGTCTCGGGGACTACACCCACTGGGTGCACTCAGTGTGCCCCCACCAATCCAAAATTTCAATCAACACACCCAGTGGGTGTACAGATACAAAGATGTTCAGAAAGAAAATCTTCAGATAGCATATCCTAACAGAACAAGCGGTGAACAACTAACCTGGACGTTGCTCTGAAGGGCTGAGCTAGCGTCATAAGCCGCCTGACTGGCTTCTCGGATCACCTTCACCTGCTCCATCATGATCCCTGCCTGGCGTATAGCCTCCTTGGCAGCACCCGCTTGGTCCTCTGGGACGTGGTGGGTGGCGAAAAGGGAAGGCGGATCAGCAGCCGACGACAAAGGTCGAGCACTCGTCAGCGGTACAGCGAAAGACACGGAAGTCGGTGTGATGTTGTCACCCTCCTCAACCAGTGTCTCAGGCTCTGATGCAGTCTGAGTGGCCTTGCTGGCCGGCGCCTTTCTGTTCCTCCTCGGCCTCAGCGGCGCCTCGTCGTCATCATCAGGGAGATCAATGACATGAGGAGGAGCTTCAAGAGAAGTCCAAAGTTAAAAACAAAAATCCAATCGACCAAAAGTGAAACTTCAGATATCATACCAAGGTTGGAGGTGGCAGCATCTTCCATTTCCTGGTCGTCGTTCCTGGCAGCGGTCTCGGAAGTAGCAGCACTGTAGATTTCAGAAATCAGTCGGTTAGTCAACGAGTCGACCAAAAGTCTGTCCATGCTAAACAAGAAAACGCAAGTTCTGCTATTACCCAGAAATAGTAGGAATGGTCATTCTCATCTTGGGCAAGGCCTTCGGTGGCTTGGATGACGCCGCTCGTGGATGCTTCGGCGCTTTTTCAGTCGGCGCCGGAGAAGTCGTCCGAGGGCGCTTTGACGACTGCCCAACAGGCGCAGTCGTTTTGTCATGCTCGACCGCGGGGTCGTGGATGATCTTGGATCGCCTTTCCATGTGAGGAGGATCGACTTCCTCCTCCTCCTCTTCACTGGAGTCGTCGTCATCTTCGTCCCCTTCACCATCAGATTGCCACTCCTCCTGACTTTCACCTCCGCTCGCCTCCTCCTCCTCGACCTGATCTTGCGCCCTGTTGGGCATCGAATACATCTCAGTGGTGGCCTGGAAGACAACAAACAAGACAAAAGTCAGTCGACTGATTTTAAGCAAACAGAATGAAGAAAATAGGATCACAGTTAGAGATGCAGGATTGGACCTTGTCTACTTCGTATGATTGGTCGAGTGGGGGGATCCTCCTGGCTCCTCGAGGGTTGTCCTTGTTCCCTATGATGCTTGCTAGCCACCTCTCCAGCGTGGCATCCTCGACCTCCTCCGGGTGGATCCGAGTGGTGTCCTCAGTGCCAGAGTACAACCACATCGGATGGTCTCGAGCTTGAAGTGGCTGGATGCATCGTCGTCTGAAGACCTCCAAGAGATCCATGCCGGTCACTCCGTCACGGATGAGCTGGACACCGCGTTCAACCAGCACCTTAACCTGCACCTTCTCTTCCGGGATCACCTTCAAAGAGGACGGCTTCCTCACTCGGTCCATGGAAAAAGGAGGGAGTCCAGTCGACTGCCCTGGTGTCGGCTGGTCTTGGCAGTAGAACCAGGTCGACTGCCATCCACGGACCGACTCGGGAAGGATCATGGCCGGAAAAGAGCTTTTCCCCCTCATTTGAACCCTAAGACCCCCACACATCTGAATCACTTGTGTTCTCTCGTCACTCGGATTGGCCTTTTTCACTGTCTGGGAGCGACAGGTGAAAATGTGCTTGAAAAGACACCAATGCGGCCGACAACCCAAGAAGTTCTCGCACAAGGACACGAAAGCAGCGAGATACACGATGGAGTTGGGTGTGAAGTGGTGGAGTTGTGCCCCAAAGAAGTTTAGAAATCCCCGAAAGAAAGGGTGAGGCGGCAAAGAAAACCCACGGTCAACATGGGTGGCCAAGAGGACACACTCACCCTCCTGAGGCTACGGCTCCGACTCCTTCCCCGGGAGCCGCGCTGTCGTGGGGAACGAGCACCTATGGGGCAGGGATCCCCTTTTCGGTCCGGTAGGGAGCGGAGGGCGCACGAAGAGCAGCTCGAGGCGAAAGCACGCGAGGGATTTTACCCAGCTTCGGAGCTCTCCGGAGAGATAAAACTCCTACTGCTGCTTTGTGTATCTATTATGTTCTTGCTCAAGAGCGTAGGTGTGTTGTAGTGTCGAATGAATCGAACCCCTTCTACGTGCACATGGGCCTCCTTTTTATAGTCTAAAGGGGTCACCGACAGGTGGCAACGCAGAGAGAGGGGTAAAAACGTAAAAACGGGGGTTGGTACAACCGCTATCAACAGTGCCCCTACCTAATTCTGACGGCAGGGGACAAGGGCATTTAATGCCCGTCCGGTCGCTCAAACAGTGTAGGAAACGACCGTTAGGGGCGCCACCAATCGCCACGATGGCCTCCTTGTCATCTTCACTTCCCACCTCGCAGCGCTTGGCTGCCGATTACCGCCGTGCACCGAGAGCGATCTGCGGTGACACGTCGTCGGATCTTGTTGGAAGCAGGGCGCAGAGTGGTGGCTTCGCCGCGGCAAGCGCCTTGCCGTGGTCGTTATCTTGTCGCACCCGCAAGCTTGCCGCTCGTCGGGTCTTGCCGGGACGCGCGGAGCGTCGCGGCAAGTTTTCTGAAGTGCCTTGGTTGGCCTTTCCGGCAAGCTCCTCTTGCCGGGGTCTTGTCCTTCCCAGTTAACACTTTGTTCTTGAATGGCAGTAATAGGAATGGTGAAGGGTCTTGGCGGACGCCTGGCAAGCCTTGCCGCGGGACGCTGCGACTGCCCGTGCACAAGTTCGGGGTACTAAGGTACCCCTACTTTAGTACACCGACACGCGCTGATCCATGGGGGATCAGTCCTTCATTGGCCAGGTCGTCAAGATCTTTCTGACGGATCATCGAGCGGATCCAGTCACCCTGGATCCAGCCCTGCGGCAGGCCGTCCCTTGACGAAGATCCGCCCCGACTGGTCGCCCTTCCCTTCGCCTTCGTTGTCGCCTTCTTCGCCCGCTCCAAAGTCGTCGTCTTCTCCTTCACCATTGATGCCGGCGAAGCGTGCACGGAGCAGCAGTGCTGAGATGGAGGCGAACGCAGCGGATAAGTCTAAGGAAGAGGGAGAGGAAATGAGAGCGCACTGTTCAAAAACCCCCCGTCTGACGCCTTATATGAGCTTGCTTCCGAGTGACTGACTTGTAGGCCCGGGCGATCCTGTCAAATCAAGAGCGATCGCAGCATGATGATCGTGGCGAAAAAAGGTGGCGCGGAGATCGAGGCATTCCTGAATTATCCCATCCAAGTACCACGGCCTCCTCCGCCCCGCGCACTTCCCGAAATTTGGATCCCGCTAAATCCGCGAACTGCAGAGAAACTTGTCAGACGGGGGATTTCCTCCGCTCTGTCGTTCGGAGATCTCCAAGTACAGAAAATTCACTCGACGGATACAAATAATGGATCAAGGCGACTGAAAAAGAAGTTGGTGCCATCACCTAAGTTCATTGATCTAGAACAAGACATACTCATAGCATGAAAAATGGGTCGGAAGAGTTCTCAACTCCTTCCCCACTCAAACCTCGATCCATTCACGGGCTAATGATGAAGCCATGTACCTAGGGTAGGGTCATGGACCTGTTCAAGATACCCTCCCTAAGGACATTTCTTGAAGAAACCACCTGTCAGTCGAATCAGAAGTATTCTGCTCGACAGACTTGAAGACACTCGACCATGAAGCCAAACACTCGACCACCAGGAGATCTAAAGTCACTCTGCATACAAACGGTCGGTCATTAAGTAGCTTTTATGGTCATCATAGCACTTTATGTGGGGCGTTACCAGTAACCCCCGATCTTAATGTACTTTAAACCATGCATAAGCGAAATTTGGAGGGTCAGCGAACTCTATATAAGCCACCCCCTCCTCAGTGTAAAGGGTTCGCACCCCTGTAACTCATACTCATATAATCCAGTCGACCGCCTCCAGGCTCCGAGACGTAGGGCTGTTACTTCCTCCGAGAAGGGCCTTAACTCGTAAACATCTTGCGTATACAACTACTCCATAGCTAGGATCTTGCCTCTCCATTCCTACCCCCCTATTCTACTGTCAGACTTAGAACCACGACACTACCCCCATGTGCGCGCCCTCCACCCTCGTGGCCGCCTCGTTCAGTCTCCGACTTCATCTCCAAGTCTCCTGGTTTGCTTCTGGTCCAAGAAAGATCATCGCGAAAGTTTCATTCCATTTGGACTCCATTTGGTATTCCTTTTCTGCGAAGCTCTAAAACAGGCAAAAAACAGAAACTGGCACTAGGCTCTAGGTTAATAGGTTAGTCCCAAAAATAATATAAAATAGCATATAATACATCTGAAACAGATAATATAATAGCATGGAACAATCAAAAATTATAGATGCGTTGGAGACGTATCAAGATCCGAGATTCGGGACGCGATTTTGGGCAGAAATTGGGGATTCGAGGGTCAAAATTGATGAGATTTCATGGATGGAAAGTGGGGAAACTTGTGGAGAAGCTAGATCCACTCGAAACACAACGAATCCATGGATAAAATTCAAAAAAACATCATAAAACAAATAAATCACAAAAAATTGGGGCTATTTTTAATGGGGATTTTCAAATTTTAGGACGAAAAAAACCAAATTAGGCTAGAAAATGGTGAGGAAGACTCCAAATTCGTGATCAACCTGGCTCTGTTACCAAGATGATGTTGTGTGGAACCCTAGGGGCCGATCTTTCATGAAATGGAGGAAATCCCGCGAAGAACACAAAGAACATGAGGGGAAACACGAGGGAAAACACGAGAGGAACACTCAAGAACAAGTCCAATCACACATCCACTAGACAATCAAACACACAAGATCCACAAGGGTACATGAACAACAAAGAGAAAGATACAAGGTAGAGTTCATCCCAGACCTAAAGTAGATGGGGTCTTGATGTTCTAGATAGATCCTCCCCCGATGGGGGTCTTGAATCCCTCGGGATCTTCTCCTAGATGGAGGTCTTGGCCTCCAATGGAGTAGTCTCTCTCTCTCTCTCTCTCTCTCTCTCTCTCTCTCTCTCTCTCTCTCTCTCTCTAGTAGAGGTAGGTACGAGCAAAGCTCACATACAAATGAGCTATCATATTTGCTAACCCTGGAAAGGAGGTGGAGGGGTCTATTTATAGTCTAGGCCACGAAGGGGTAAGTGGGAGAGTGATACAAGGCCAAAGGCCTGGCTGTGCATTGGCAGGCGCCGGACGTCCAAGGGACGTCGGTCATCCGGTGGCTTGCGGGGGTCCGGACGTCCAGAGGGCATCAGACTTCCGACACTTTGGCTCTGGACAGGAGGCACTGGACTTCCGGTCGGCGTCGGTCGTCTGGAGGCTGGGACTTGTCGGATGTCCGGTGGTCGTCTGTCGTCCAGCCGTTGTACCGTCTTCGTCTGCAGTTCTTATGGCCGTCTGAGATGCATCAGGTACCGGATGTCCAGACGATGTCGAACATCCGGTGGCTCGCAAGGGACCGGTCGTCCGGCGCGCGACATAGTCCGACGTTTCTTCTGTCTTTGCTTCCACGCTTCTCTCGCATATGGTGTAGGTGATCCTTGGCGCTTGCACTCCTCCTCATTGTCCGTGGAGCTCCACAATACCTATGCATGCACACGAGAGGGGTGTCAAGTAGTATACCATCCTCGAAGAGGTCAAGTGAGCATGTGTAAAGGAGATGATCCACCTTTATGTATGTGAAGTAGACCTTACACGTGTCACTTGCCAAACGGGCTCTTGACATGGTGATGTCCGTAGGATGCTCTACATCAATTGTGTCCCATGAGGAGGAGAAGGCACACTGTCGGGCTAAGGTCAATGATTAGTTGCACATTGCGAATTTCGTCGAGGACAACCCTAAACTCGTGGCGGCGGAGCTTTCATTCTACGTCAAAATGGACGTGACGCCTAAGGAGGATGCGGAGGATCATCACAGGATAGAGGCCGAGGTCGATGAGTTGTTCAATGACATTTGCTTGAACTACGTGGTATTTCCCCAAAGAGGAAGGGATGATGCAGCATAGCAACGATAGGTATTTCCATCAGTGATGAGACCAAGGTTATCGAACCAGCAGGAGAACCACGCAACACAACGTAAACAGCTCCTGCACACAAAGAACAAATACTTGCAACCCGACATAAGAGAGGGGTTGCCAATCCCTCACGGGTAAAAGATAGATAAAATTGTAGTAGATTGGATAAATAGATATCACGGGAATGGGGGATAAAATAAATTACTAAAAAATGCAGCAAGGTATTTTTTGTATTTTTGGTTTAATAGAACCGGGGGCCTTAGGCTTCTCTTGAGAAAAATAGCAAACGGTGGAATAGCAAATTACTGTTGGGAAATTGATAGAACTTCAAATACTCATGATGATATCCAGGCAATGATCATTATATAGGCATCACGTGTCCAAGATTAGTAGACCGACTCCTGCCAGCATCTACTACTATTACTCCACACATCGACCGCTATCCAGCATGCATCTAGTGTATTAAGTTCATGGAAAAACGAAGTAATGCAATAAGAACGATGACATGATGTAGAAAAGATCTATTTATGTAGAAATAGACCCCGTCTTGTTATCCTTAATAGCAATGATACATACGTGTCGGTTCCCCTTCTGTCACTGGGATCAAGCACCGTAAGATCGAACCCATCACAAAGCACCTCTTCCCATTGCAAGATAAATAGATCAAATTGGCCAAACAAAACCCAAATATCGGAGAAGAAATACGAGGCTATAAGCAATCATGCATATAAGAGATCAAAGAAGACTCAAATAACTTTCATGGATAAAAACATAGATCTGGTCATAAACTCAAAGTTCATCGGATCCCAACAAATACACCGCAAAAAGAGTTACATCATATGGTTCTCCAAGAGACCATTGTATTGAGAATCAAACAAGAGAGAGGAAGCCATCTAGCTACTAACTACGGACCCGTAGGTCTACAATGAACTACTCACGTATCATCAGAGAGGCACCAATGGACATGATGAACCCCTTCGTGATGGTGTTTAGATTGGATCTAGTGGTTCTGGAACTTGCGGCGGCTGGAATTGATTTTCGTCGACTCCCCTATGGTTTTTGGAATATTGGGGTATTTATAGAGCAAAGAGGCGGTGCGGGAGGCCACCGAGGTGAGCATAACCCACCTGCGTGCGCCTGGGCCCCTAGGCATGACCTAGTGGGTTGTGCCCCCCTCAGGGCACCGCTCTGGTACTTCTTCAGCCCGTCTTGTGTCTTCTGTTCCAGAAAAAATCCATAAAAAGTTTTGATGCGTCTGGACTCTGTTTGGTATTGATTTCCTACGATGTAAAAAACAAGCAGAAAACAGCAACTGGCACTGCGCACTATGTCAATAGGTTAGTACCAAAAAATGATATAAAATTATTATAAAATGATTGTAAAACATCCAAGAATGATAATATAACAACATGGAACAATAAAAAATTATAGATACATTGGAGATGTATCAGCATCCCCAAGCTTAATTCATGCTCGTCCTGGAGTAGGTAAATGATAAAAGGGTTTTTTACATTTGTGCACCTGGTTCCTTAGCCATACTCATTCATCCCCACGCTCTTCACTTTTGCTCAATTTTCCCAACTCCCTTGCCCAAAACCCTCAGAACTGGTCACAAACGGTGGATGACATTGGGTCACTGCTTTGACCGCTAACCCTGACGAGTGGGGTGATACGTCTCCAACATATCTATAATTTTTTATTGTTCCATGCTATTATATTACCCCTTTTGGATGTTTATGGGCTTTATTTTACACATTTATATCATTTTTGGGACTAACCTACTAACCAGAGGCCCAGCCCGTATTGCTGTTTTTTTTGCCTATTTCAGTATTTCAAAGAAAAGGAATATCAAACGGAGTCCAAACAGAATGAAACCTTCGGGAGCGTGACTTTTGGAACGAACGTGATCCAGAGGACTTGGAGTGCAAGTCAAGAAGCAGCCGAGGCGGCCACAAGAGGTAGGCGCCCCCTCTCAGGCGTGCCCCTGTCTCGTGGGCCCCTCGGGCGGCCACCGACGTACTTCTTCCTCCTATATAAGCCTACGTACCTCGAAAACATCCAGGGAGCCAACGAAACACAATTTCCTTGGCGTAACCTTACAGATCCGCGAGATCCCATCTTGGAGCCTTCGTCGGCGCTCCGCCGGAGGGGGAATCGACCATGGAGGGCTTCTACATCAACACCATAGCCCCTCCGATGAGTTGTGAGTAGTTTATCACAGACCTACGGGTCCATAGTTATTAGGTAGATGGCTTCTTCTCTCTTTTTGGATCTCAATACAATGTTCTCCCCCTCTCTTGTGGAGATCTATTCAATGTAAAATCTTTTTGCGGTGTGTTTGTCGAGATCCGATGAATTGTGGGTTTATGATCAAGTTTATCTATGAGAAATATTTGAATCTCCTCTGAATTATTTTATGTATGATTGAGTTATCTTTGCAAGTCTCTTCGAATTATCAGTTTGGTTTGGCCTACTAGATTGATCTTTCTTGCATGGGAGAAGTGCTTAGCTTTGGGTTCAATCTTGCGGTGTCCTTACCCAGTGACAGCAGGGGTTGCAAGGCACGTATTGTATTGTTGCCATCGAGGATAAAAAGATGGGGTTTATATCATATTGCATGAGTTTATCCCTCTACATCATGTCATCTTGCTTAAGGCGTTACTCTGTTCTTATGAACTTAATACTCTAGATGCAGGCAGGAGTCGGTCGATGTGTGGAGTAATAGTAGTAGATGCAGGCAAGAGTTGGTCTACTTGTCCCGGACATGATGCCTATATACATGATCATGCCTAGATAATCTCATAATTATTCGCTTTTCTATCAATTGCTCGATAGTAATTTGTTCACCCACCATAATACTTATGCTATCTTGAGAGAAGCCACTAGTGAAACCTATGCCCCCCAGGTCTATCTCTTATCATATTTGTTTCCAATCTACTTTTATTTGCATCTTTACTTTTTGCATCTATATTATAAAATACCAAAAATATATTTATCTTATCATACTATCGCTATCAGATCTCACTTTCGCAAGTGGACGTGAAGGGATTGACAACCCCTTTATTGCGTTGGTTGCGAGTTCTTTGTTTGTTTGTGTATGTGTGTGGGACTTTTAAGGAGCCTCCTACTGGATTGATACCTTGGTTCTCAAAAACTAAGGGAAATACTTACGCTACTATTGTTGCATCACCCTTTCCTCTTCAAGGAAATCCAACGCAAGCTCAAGACGTAGCAAGAAGGATTTCTGGCGCCGTTGCCGGGGAGGTCTTCGCTCAAGTCAAGACATACCAAGTACCCATCACAAACTCATCTCCCTCGCATTTACATTATTTTCCATTTGCCTCTCGTTTTCCTCTCCCTCACTTCACCCTTGCCATTTTATTCACCCTCTCTTTCCACTCTCCTCCTCTCTCTTTCGCTTGCCTTTTTTTGTTTGCTAGTGTGTTGGATTACTTGTTGCCATGGCACAAGATAATACCAAATTGTGTGATTTCTCGAATACCAATAATAATGATTTCCTTAGTACTCTGATTTCCCCTCTTAATGATGTTGATTCTTGTGAAATCAATACTGCTTTGCTGAATCTTGTTATGAAAGATCAATTCACCGGCCTTCCTAGTGAAGATGCCGCTACTCATCTAAACAACTTTGCTGATTTGTGTGATATGCAAAAGAAGAAAGATACGATAATGATATTGTTAAATTGAAATTATTTCAGTTTTCACTTAGAGATCGTGCTAAAGTTCGGTTTTTGTCTTTGCCTAAAAATAGTATTGATTCTTGGAACAAGTGCAAAGATGCTTTTATCTCTAAGTATTTTCCTCCCGCTAAGGTTATCACTCTTAGGAACGGTATTATGAATTTTAAACAACTTGATCATGAGCATGTTGCCCAATCTTGGGAAAGAATGAAATTGATGATTCGCAATTGCCCTACTCATGGTTTGAATTTATGGATGATCATACAAAAATTTAATGCCGGTTTGAACTTTGCTTCTAGAAATCTCTTAGATTCGGCCACGGGAGGTACGTTTATGGAAATCACGTTAGGATATGCTACAAAACTTCTTGATAATATTATGGCTAATTATTCTCAGTGGCACACCGAAAGATCTTCTAGTAAAAAAGTGCATGCTATAGAAGAAATCAATGTTTTGAGTGGAAATATGGACGAACTTATGAAATTGTTTGCTACTAAAAATACTCCTCTTGATCCCAATGACATGCCCTTGTCTACTTTGATTGAGAATAATAATGAATCTGTGGATGTGAATTTTGTTGGTAGGAATAGTTTTGGAAACAATGCTTATAGAGGAAACTTTAATGCTAGACCGTTCCCTAGTAATTCCTCTAATAATTATGGAAATTCCTACAATAATTCTTATGGTAATTTCAATAAGATGCCCTCTGATTTTGAGAATAGTGTGAACGAATTTATGATCTCTCAAAAGAATTTTAATGCTTTGCTTGAAGAAAAATTGCTCAAAGTTGATGATTTGGCTAGGAATATTGATAGACTTTCGCTTGATGTTGATTCTCTTAAACTTAGATCCTATCCATTATATCAATGAGTCTCTCAAAGCAATGAGAATTTCCATTGATGAGTGCAAGGAAAGAACTGCTAGATTGCGTGCTACGAAAGATTGCTTCGTAAGGGCGTGTTCTTCTAGTTTCAATGAAAATAATGATGAGGATCTTAAAGTTATTGATGCATCTCCTATTAGATCTTTGTTTTGCAATATGAATCTTGATAATTATGGGACTGAAGATGAGTCAACTTTACCTAGAAGGTGTCCCAAGAATTCGGAGTTTTTAGATCTTGATGCTAAATTTGGTAAAAGTGGGATTGGAGAGGTCACGACTTTAAATAGTATTTAACCCACTATCTTGGATTTCAAGGACTTTGATTATGATAATTGTTCTTTAGAAGGTTGTATTTCCTTGTTGCATTCCGTTGTTAAGTCTCCTCATGCATATAGTCAAAATAAAGCTTTTACCAAACATATCACTGATGCCTTGATGCAATCTTATGATGAAAAACTTAATTTGGAAGTTT
The DNA here is from genome assembly GCA_021437245.1 of Aegilops speltoides. Taxonomy (NCBI): domain Eukaryota; kingdom Viridiplantae; phylum Streptophyta; class Magnoliopsida; order Poales; family Poaceae; genus Aegilops; species Aegilops speltoides. Next base: position 369,838,566 of record CM038142.1, read on the forward strand.
CTATACCTAGAAAACTTAATGATGAGTGGGAACCTACTATAAAGATTAGAATTAAAGATCATGAGTGTTTTGCTTTGTGTGATTTGGGTGCTAGTGTTTCCACGATTCCGAAAACTTTATGTGATATTCTAGGTTTCCATGATCTTGATGATTTCTCTTTAAATTTGCACCTTGCGGATTCCACCATTAAAAAGCCAATGGGAAGGATCAATGATGTTCTCATTGTTGCAAATATAAATTTGGTGCCCGTAGATTTTATCGTTCTTGATATAGATTGCAATCTTTCTTGCCCTATTATTCTTGGTAGACCTTTCCTTAGAACAATTTGCGTGATTATTGATATGAGGGAAGGGAATACTAGATTACAATTTCCATTAAATAAAGGCATGGAGCACTTTCCAAGAAAGAAAGTCAAATTACCTTATGAATCTATCATGCGAGCTACTTATGAATTTAGTGCCAAAGATGGCACTACTTAGATCTATCTTCGCTTTTATGCCTAGCTAGGGGCGTTAAACGATAGCGCTAGTTGGGAGGCAACCCAATTTTATTTGTGTTTTTTGTTTTTGTTCCTGTTTAGTAATAAATTTTTCATCTACCTTCTGTTTAGATGTGTTTTTATCTTTTAATTAGTGTTTGTGCCAAGTAGAACCTATAGGATAACCTATGATGATAGTTGATTTGATTCTGCTGAAAAACAGAAACTTTGCGCGCACGAATTTAGTTTTGTTAAATCACAGAAACGTGCTTTTGCGTTTATTATTTTTGCTGCTGATCAATAGGCAAATTTTCCAGGACTTCCTGTTTTGGTAGGATTTTTAAAGTTCCAGAAGTTTGCTTTAGTTACAGATTGCTACAGACTGTTCTGTTTTTGACAGATTCTGTTTTTGTGTGTTGTTTGCTTATTTTGATGCATCTATGGCTAGTAAAATAGTTTATAAACCATAGAGAAGTTGGAATACAGTAGGTTTAACACCAAAATAAATAAATAATGAGTTCATTACAGTACCTTATGTGGTGGTTTTGTTTTCTTTCACTAACGGAGCTTATAAGATTTCCTGTTGAGTTTTGTGTTGTGAAGTTTTCAAGTTTTGGGTAAAGCTTCTATGGACTATGGAATAAGGAGTGACAAGAGCCTAAGCTTGGGGATGCCCATGGCACCCCAAGATATTCAAGTATAGCCAAAATCCTAAGCTTGGGGATGCCCTGGGAAGGCATCCCCTCTTCCGTCTTCGTTCATTGGCAACTTTACTTGGAGCTATATTTTTATTCGCCACATGATATGTGTTTTACTTGGAGCGTCATGTATTATATTAGTCTTTGATTTTTAGTTTACCACAATCATCCTTGCTGTACACACCTTTTGGGAGAAGCCTATTTTATTATAATTTGCTAGAATACTCTGTGTGCTTCACTTATATCTTTTGAGCTTGACAGTTTTTGCTCTAGTGCTTCACTTATATCTTTTAGAGCATGGCGGTGACTTATTTTTGTAGAAATTTCTAGCCTCTCATGCTTCACTTATATTATTTTGAGAGTCTCTTAGAACAGCATGGTATTTGCTATGGTTATAAAATTGGTCCTAGAATGGTAGGCATCCAAGTTGGGCATAATAGAAACTATCATAGGAAGTGAATTGGATGCTATGATCAATTTGATACTTGATAATTGTTTTGAGATATGGAGGTAGTGATATTAAAGTCATGATAGTTGGATGATTATGAATTTAAATAATGCTTGTGTTGAAGTTAGCAAGTCCCGTAGCATGCACGTATGGTTAAAGTTGTGTAACAAATTTGAAACATGAAGTGTACCCGGCTTGTGCATCCTTATGAGTGGCGGTCGGGGACGAGCGATGGTCTTTTCCTACCAACCTATCCCCCTAGGAGCGTGCGCGTAGTGCTTGATTTTTTATGACTTCTAAATTTTTGCAATAAGTATATGAGTTCTTTTGACTAATGTTGAGTCCATGGATTATACGCACTTCTACCTTTCCGCCATTGCTAGCCTCTTCGGTACCGTGCATTGCCCTTTCTCACCTTGAGAGTTGGTGCAAACTTCGCCGGTGCATCCAAACACCGTGATACGATACGCTCTATCACACATAAACCTCCTTATATCTTCCTCAAAACAGCCACCATACCTACCTACTATGGCATTTCCATAGCCATTCCGAGATATATTGCCATGCAACTTTCCACCGTTCCGTTCATCATCATCATGACATACTTTACTTTTGTCATATTGCCATTGCATGATCATGTAGTTGACATCATATTTGTGGCAAGGCCACCATGCATAATTTTTCATACATGTCACTCTTGATTCATTGCACCATCCCGGTACACCGCCGGATGCATTCATTTAGAGTCATATCTTGTTCTAGTTTCGAGTTGTAATTCATATGTTGTAATCAATGAAAGTGTGGTGATCATCATTATTAGAGCATTACCCAAAAAGATAAAGGAAAAGATAAAGGCCAAAAGAAAAAAAGAAAGGTCAAAGAAAAAAAGAAAAAAAGAAGAAGAAAAGAAAAAAATAAAAAAATAAAAGGGGCAATGTTACTATCTCTTTTTCCACACTTGTGCTTCAAAGTAGCACCTTGTTCTTCATGTAGTGAGTCTCATATATTGTGCTTCAAAGTAGCACCATATTTTTCATATAGTGAGTCTCATAAGTTGTCTTTTTCATACTAGTGGGAATTTTTCATTATAGAACTTGGATTGTATATTCCTACAATTGGCTTCCTCAAATGCCCTAGGTCTTCGTGAGCAAGCAAGTTGGATGCACACCCACTAGTTTTCTTTTGTTGAGCATTCATTTATAGCTCTAGTGCATCCATTGCATGGAAATCCCTACTCCTCATGTTGACATCAATTGATGGGCATCTCCATAGCCCGTTGATTATCCTCGTCAATGTGAGACTTTCTCCTTTTTTGTCTTCTCCGCACAATCCCCATCATCATATTCTATTCCACCTATAGTGTTATATCCATGGCTCACGCTCATGTATTGCGTGAAGGTTGAAAAAGTTTGAGATTATTTAAGTACGAAACAATTGCTTGGCTTGTCATCGGGGGTATAGAAGTTGGGAACATCTTTGTGTGACGAAAATGAAGCATAGCCTAACTATATGATTTTGTAGGGATGAACTTTCTTCTGCCATGTTATTTTGAGAAGACATGATTACTTTGGTTAGTATGCTTGAAGTGTTACTATTTCTTTTATAAATATGAACTTTTATTTTGAATCATTTGGATCTGAACATTCATGCCACAATAAAGAAAATTACATTGAGAATTATGCTAGGTAGCATTCCACATCAAAAATTCTGTTTTTATCATTTACCTACTCGAGGACGAGCAGGAATTAAGCTTGGGGATGCTTGATACGTCTCCAACGTATCTATAATTTTTTATTGTTCCATGCTATTATATTACCCCTTTTGGATGTTTATGGGCTTTATTTTACACATTTATATCATTTTTGGGACTAACCTACTAACCGGAGGCCCAGCCCGTATTGCTGTTTTTTTTGCGTATTTCAGTATTTCGAAGAAAAGGAATATCAAATGGAGTCCAAACGGAATGAAACCTTCGGGAGCGTCATTTTTGGAACGAACGTGATCCAGAGGACTTGGAGTGCATGTCAAGAAGCAGCCGAGGCGGCCACGAGAGGGTAGGGCACCCCCCCCCCCTACAGGGAGCGCCCCCTGTCTCGTGGGCCCCTCGGGCAGCCACCGACGTACTTCTTCCTCCTATATAAGCCTACGTACCCCAAAAACATCCAGGGAGCCAACGAAACACAATTTCCACCGTCGTAACCTTCTGTATCCGCGACATCCCATCTTGGAGCCTTCGCCGGCGCTTCGTCGGAGGGGGAATTGACCACGGAGGGCTTCTACATCAACACCATAGCCCCTCCGATGAGTTGTGAGTAGTTTACCACCGACCTACGGGTCCATAGTTATTAGCTAGATGGCTTCTTCTCTCCTTTTGGATCTCAATACAATGTTCTCCCCCTCTCTTGTGGAGATCTATTCGATGTAAACTCTTTTTGCGGTGTGTTTGCCGAGATCCGATGAATTGTGGGTTTATGATCAAGTTTATCTATGAGAAATATTTGAATCTCCTCTGAATTCTTTTATGTATGATTGAGTTATCTTTGCAAGTCTCTTCGAATTATTAGTTTGGTTTGGCCTACTAGATTGATCTTTCTTGCCATGGGAGAAGTGCTTAGCTTTGGGTTCAATGTTAAAGTGACCGAATCCAGTGACAGCAGGGGTTGCAAGGCACGTATTGTGTTGTTGCCATCAAGGATAAAAAGATGGGGTTTATATCATATTGCATGAGTTCATCCCTCTACATCATGTCATCTTGCTTAAGGCGTTACTCTGTTCTTATGAACTTAATACTCTAGATGCAGGCAGGAGTCGGTCGATGTGTGGAGTAATAGTAGTAGATGCTGCAGGGAGTCGGTCTACTTGTCACGGGCGTGATGCCTATATACATGATCATGCCTAGATAATCTCATAATTATTCGCTTTTCTATTTGCTCGACAGTAATTTGTTCACCCACCGTAATACTTATGCTATCTTGAGAGAAGCCACTAGTGAAACCTATGGCCCCGGGGTCTATCTCTTATCATATTTGTTTCCAATATACTTTTATTTGCATCTTTACTTTTTGCATCTATATTATAAAATACCAAAAATATATTTATCTTATCATACTATCTCTATCAGATCTCACTTTCGCAAGTGGCCGTGAAGGGATTGACAACCCATTTATTGTGTTGGTTGCGAGTTCTTTGTTTGTTTGTGTAGGTGCGTGGGACTTTTGAGGAGCCTCCTACTGGATTGATACCTTGGTTCTCAAAAACTGAGGGAAATACTTATGCTACTATTGCTGCATCACCCTTTCCTCTTCAAGGAAAACCAACGCAAGCTCAAGACGTAGCATGGGGCCGCGCTGACTGTGTCGCCCGTTGGACCCGATGAGTGGGGTCGCGGCGGATGGTGCCACTATTAACCCATTGGGCCGTGGTTAGACTGTTGGGCCGTGCGCGCGCCGCAACGACAGAAGCATGTTATGCAGTCACACACGTAGCTTGCCTACCTGCATGCGCCGCTGCCCGCCGCCATGATGCGCTGACCGGCCTCTTTTTCACACGAGCCGGCACGGACGTAGGGACGGTTACTGCCGCTGGTTCATATTATCTCACACACATGTCTCCTCAATGTAGATAATTGTTTCACACTTTTCGATCCACTCGCATCTATTCAACGTGGCAATTAAAACTTGTTGGCAATTATAGTGGCATATCGATCGACGCGGCTCGTTTGAATGTAGCAAATCCAAAGCGCGGCCGGTGCCACTCCCCTTCCCTTCCCCTTTCCCTATTAAACCACCACCCCTCGACCTATTCTCCACACATAGATTCGCACCGCCCCCTTCTCTTCTTCACCCAAACCCAGGGCACTCTCAAAATGAGGCATCGATGCACTACAACGGCCCCACCTTCGAGCTCCCGTCGACCGTGCCGGAGAGACGGTATCCTATCGGCGTCGTTGTGGAGAGGACGCTCCGCGTGTGGGTGTTCTCACGCTGGAGGGGTCCAAGAGGGGTTTGCTGAGTGGTTCCTCCGTGCGGGCTTTGCCCACCTCCCGGCGGGCTCGCCGGTGATGTTCCAACTGGAGGAAGTGCGTCCAAACTCCAGGACTCCGCCGATAGGGCTCACCGTCACCTTCACCAATAGATTTGATGCGTACTACCTCCTCGACAAGGTGTTTTAGTGTGGATGTGAATTCATCGTATTCAGAACGCACAACATCTTCACAAACTTCAACTGCATCTTCCCCACCCACGGTGGTATGCACAGCCTCCCCTACTACATCGGCTAGGACGGCATCGAGAGGAGGAGTAGTTAAGAGTAGGCGCAGTGAAGATGATGGTGAAGGCCCAGTCTCGTGAGCTTGTCTTGCCCTAGGGTGTTAGGGATTTTTATCTTTTATATATTTCTATCTTATTATGTTGTTGGTTGTACCGTGAACTTTTAGTCTCTGTCATGTTATCCCCTAAGAACTATGTTATGCTTGCTACCCTTATTTGATCCTATTTGATATGTCGTTGGTTATTTGTATTTTGCTTGCTATTTCTATCTTATTTGACGTGACATATCACTAGATGGATATGGTGTTGTACACGAGCCCTTCTGCTAAATCAATCAATGAAAGGGTATCCCTCAATGAAAACTAGCTAATTGTTTTTTGAATTGTTGGTGGCCCTATTCCGTATATTCTATGAACAAAAACAAGCTAACTTTTGTATAGTTTGTGGCCTATGCTATGGTTTAGGGCACCCTATGTTTTATGTAAGAAGTATAAAATGGTTGCTACTTTCTATGTTATGGATGTATGCTTGCTACGTGAGATATCGGTAGATGGATATGGTGCCGTAGCCGAGCCGTAGACATGCTCTGTAGATGGATATGGTGTCGTAGCCGATCCCTAGACATGCTCTCTAGATGGATATGGTGGCTAATGGTGCCACCGGACTTTATTTTAGACGTGGTTTCAGATGGATATGATGATCTACATAATTAAGTCTGACATGCTCTCAAAAAATCAAGGAACCCAAAAATCAAAGTGTTGTGCCATAGGCTATATACAGAAGGAAATTGCCATGATATGTACAAATAAATTTGACATGGGCAAGTCCAACCATAAATCAATTTACCATATGCACTACTCCCTCCGTCTCGGTTTATAGGGCCTGCGCGTGGTTCTAGGTCATCGATTTGACTAATTAGATATGTGTAATATGTCACTGAAAATATATCACTAGATACTTAAGCAGATGTAGTTTCTAAACATATATTTTTCATCACATATAATACATATTTAGCTCATTAAATTGTTAATCTAAAACTACGTGCATGTCCTATAAACTGAGAAGGAGGAAGTATTTTTGTTCGGCATGGCAATAATTTGATTTACCATGGCAATAATAAAGGAAAAAACAAAATGCATGCACTATTTTCTAGGCCTCTTTTATCTTTGTGGGCCTTCGACACTCAACGCAATGAGACGGCCCAACGAGAGCTTAGTTTCAAGGGTTTCAATTTGGGCCCTAGGACTACGTTTTTTTCTTCTACGGTCGGTGTTGTCTGGCGAAACTGAAGAAACTAAAAGACATGATCCACAAATTAAGCAACACAGAGCATAGAGCACATGATCCACAAATTAAGCAACACAAAGGATAGAGCACATGATCCACAAATTTAAGCAAATCGTATAGCACATGATCCACAAATTTAACCAAATCCTAGAGCACATGACACCACACTAATAACATCTCTAACGAGTGATGACCAGCAAGTAAGCAAACCCTAGAGCAACTACACAAAAATAAAAGGGATGAAATCCTAAAGCTATCAGATTCGCCTGCTTGTTCAATTGAATCATTTGCATCAAGTTCTTGTTCATCTTCTTTAATTCCCCCTTCAGATCTGCATCCCCAACTGTCAGAGCAGCACTTTTAGAGACCAAATTCGTTGGTGCTGACGGCAGATTGAGCTCCCGGGTTGGGGCCCCATTGAATTGAATCTGCTTAACGTAGTCATCTAGCCATTCGAAATGTGTGCATTTCTTCACGATCTGAAACAAAAACATGAACCCTAAATCCTAGATCGAAAAAGAATTAAAAGCAAATAGAAAAATAAATCAGAGAAAAATCATGAGATCTAACCTACCCCTCTGGCTTGCTCTCGCATTTCACGAACTCGCACCCATAATTGCCATTCTTGACCTCCTTCGAAGTCATATTAGTGGTGCGTTGCGTGGGCAGTCAGGACATCGCTCCATGGGAAGTGGACCATACTGGGTCCACGAGGGGCGGGAGGCTGAAGTGGAGCTTGACATATCGCCCATAGTCGCTGGAGAAGAAGAAGCAGAGGAGTGGCTCCTCTCGTTGCCAGAGAAGAAGAAGCAGAGGAGGAGTGTCTCCTCTCGTCGCTGTAGAATAAGCAGCAGAAGAAATGGGAGGCACAACCAACAAGTCTCGCTGATCACCTCTCGCGGATCGCCCCACGATCCAACGATGCGGAGCCGTCCATGTGATACAACGGCGCGGAGCCTACACGCAGCGTGCCCTCGGAATTCCTTCTAGAAGACCACATCCGAGGGCTGTCGCTTGGCGCTAGGGTATGATCGAACGGCTGACTTTTGGAGCTAGGGTTAGGCAAAAACCCGTGGGGTTTTGAGGGGTTTTGAGCTGGTCAACGGGTTTTCCAAGGCTTTGACTGAGCATGACTAATTAAAAAAATCGAAAAAATATGAAACCTTCGTCGTTCGTCGTTTTATAAACATACTAACGACGAAAAATACTAAACTTGGTATACTGACATTTACAAAAAAAACCTAGCTAGCACGATCAAGGTCAAATGAGCACCATTAATTTAAAAACAATCCAAAATATAAAACGTGCGCACAATGTTGTCTTGTGTGACATGTTACCCACCAAAAATCATAAACTTTTTCTATAGACATTTTCATGAAAAAACCTTCACACATATGAGCTATCACGTATAATGTTTCATAGAGACCAAGGAGAGGAAGTAGGGTTCCTAGACCTGGCCATGCGAAGCCTGGCCCGGCCGGCCCGGCCCGACCCGGCCAGAAAAAGCCCGACCCGGCCCAGCCCGACGCTGCCCTCGGGCGGGCTCGGCCTAGATTTTGAGCCGAAGGCGGGCGGGCGGACCCGGCCCATCGTTTCACATTTTTCTGAAGGTCGGGCCAGGCCGGCTCGAAGCCCGATGGGCTTTTACGTGTTCGGGCCGGGATCGGGCCCAGAAAACAGGCCCGATGGCCGGGCCGGGCCGGGCCCGGGCCTGGGTTTTTTGCGTCGAGCTTGGCTAGGCCCGGCCCGGCCCGAGGTATGGCCAGGTAGAAGGGTTCCCTTCGGTTTTTGAAAATTAAAAAAATCAAAAAATCACCAAAGCTTGATTTCAAAGTGAATAAGAAGGATCTGAACTTAGTTTTCTATTTTCATATTTTAAACGTGTTTTAATGGTTTTCTATTAAAGTATATTTGTTTCAGGAAAAATGTAAAAATAGAAATATTAATTCAATAAATAGTGATTCTTCGAATCTACACTATATAGATTGAATAGGTGTTAATAAAAAATATTCGGCTCATTTGGAGTAGGTCCAAAAAAACTTGAGTACAAATGGGGCTATTTACCCTAGCTTGGGAGCTCATTTGGAGCACATTCTCATGACTACAAGTTTTACCATGCAAAAGAGATCGAATTGATCACCTAACGTTTATAATAGTTCAACAAACTTTGCAACTCACGCCACAGGGGAATGGACTTCAAGTGTTGGTTCAAATTCAAAGTTTGCCTAAAATTCAAATTTTGCCTCAATTTTGTATTCTACCTCAAATTTGACATCAAATTACAAATAGAATTATTACACCTTACAAGTTTTTCACAGTAGTTCAAATTGACGATAGAATCCTTATTACAAATCCTTAAAGTTCAAAGTTTATGACTTCCATTCAAGTTCAAATTCAAATCTTTGCCTTGCTCCTTGTGTTCCGGGATGGGTTAACCGTCTTGCTTCTGGTTTCACTGGCTAGGATATTTTGTACTTTTGAAAGCTTTGTCTTGTTGCTTCTGACCTTCACTTCTGGTGGTGGCGGTTTTGTTGAGCTTTGACTGGCCGAGCAAGTGATGACCAGTTGACGGCCATCTATGGGTTCACTAATCCTTAAAGGAACTTCAGACAAAATAACTTCCTCCTCTCTTATAGCTTCTAAACCTTCATAAGCTATGGTTTCAAATTCTGCATCAGATGATGGTTCAATCGATGAAGTTTCTTCCTCTCTTGGTCTTTTCTATCCTGTTCCTCTAATTAACCTATACCTAGGTCAAATTGAGCTTAGTCATCGATAAAAAGGAGAACAAATGCAAAAAAGGGAAAGGTTGCACACGTACCTCGCTGCTACTTCAGTTGCTTCATTCTCCTCTAAACTTGATGCATTATCTGCTGCTGCATTCTCCTCTAAACTTGCTCCATTCTCCTCTGCTGCTGCATTCTCCTCTGCATTTGCTGCTGCCCATTGTTCCTCTTATCCAAATGATGCATCAACTAGATTGGTACAACACCTAGAAATATGCCCTAGGATACCACATCTTTTGCACTTACGTTTTTTTACGCGGCCCTCTTCACCAGCTCTTATCCCATTTTTCCTTGGTCTTCCTGGTGGTCTAGTCAGTACAGGAGCACAGAGTTTGAACCCTGGGTCTACTATGTTCCATTGGTCTTTTCCCAAGAGTGCAGGCACATTTTTAGCATAAGAAGCCCTAAATTTGGCAACAGAGAAATATTCAGAGCAATACTGATCAACTTCACCATCTTCACCTCCAATAATAGTCATGAGATGTAGGGCATGTATGCACGGCTTCCCGCGAATCTGCCATTGCCTACAACTGCATTCATTAGTTGCAAGGTTCACTGGATATCTCCATTCCTTGTTTTTACTATTTGTGTATGTCATCTCAGCCTCGTATGTTGACGGTCGAATGCATTCCATCCTTAGTCCTCTTGCATTGGCATGCAATGCCTTAATGAGAGATGGGAGCATAAGATGGCCAACATATTGTGTTTCTGCAATTCTTTTACAAAGAGCCATCTTTATCATGATCATATGCCTAATCTTATCAAATGCTCGCCACAACAAAAGCCCTTTCACCGACTTGAACTTTGCATTGAAACAATCAGTGAGGTTATTGGTCACATAGTGTACTTTGCAGATTTCATTGAATTTGCTTCTTGACCACAACTTTCCATGATGTTCATCCATGTACTCCTTCACCAAAGGATTTTGAGCATACAACACTCTCAAATGGTGCTCATGCTTCCTCAAGCTGAATGTGTATGATGCTGGCCATAGGTTCTCATCATAAACTTTGCCTCTAAATTTCTTTTTAAAATTCTGTGCTAGGTTTTTGCATACATTCCCTATGTTCCACTCCAGGGAATACAATTTCTACTGCAGTTTCTAAACCCTTGCAAGCATCTGTGTGTATAACCAAACCTGAGGGTGTACCTATAATGTTGCACAACTGCTGCAGAAGCCAGACCCAACTCTCCTCGGACTCTACCTCCAACACACCAAATGCAACTGGGAATAGCTAGTTGTGTCCATCAACTGCACAAGTTGCTGCTAACTGGCCTCTCCATCTTCCATTCAGAGTAGTTGCATCGACAGCCAAATAGGGCCTACAACCATTCAGAAACCCCTGCCAGCAAGCCTTGAAACAAACAAAAGCCCTCCTGAAGCACTCCTTCTCTAGTGCCTTCCCTTTTATTTTGTACTTAACTGTATGCTTGTCAATCTCTACAACACTCCCTGGACTAGCCGTCTCCACTTCAGCTTTGAAGATGTAAAGCAACTGAAAACTCTCATTACATGGACCATTAACCTTATCAAGAGCCCTTTCCTTATCATAGAAAATCTTCATGTAAGATATATTAATCTTGTACTTCTCAAACAGCTTCCCATGGAGTGCTGTTGGACCAATTGTTGGTGTTTCCCTCCACCAATCCAAGATTGCATCTGCCACTAACCTAACCTTTGCAAGCTTAGATTTGTCCTTTCCCCCTCCCCCTCCAGGTGGGAAAGTGTGCCCATGTGGGTTGCTTTTTATCTGAAACAAAATGAAAAATGATGTCAAATACAATTAAGAAACAGTACACATGATCTGAATATAGATTGGATAAATAATCTGATAAAAAGATTCAATTGTAATACCTGAATCAGTTTGCTCTTTAGCATAGTGGATGCATGCAACCTCCACCTACACCTATCATAAGGCAATGAATAGTGAATCTTCTTGGCTCACTCCTATCAACCTCATAGGAGTTTTCAGTGAGAATGCAATATGTAGCCACTGCATTACGACAGTCCACCATCGATTCAAATACAGTTCCTGGAGTAAGCTCAGGATTCTCCCTGTTCCACTCAGTTGTTGGCATGTCCTCACCATCATATTCTTGTAAAACTAAGGAGTCGATGTTCTCCTCCCTCTCTTCATCGTCAGTGTCATCAAGTCTAGCACAGCTGCTAGGCTCCTCTGCATATTCATCTTCCACTACCTGTTGACTAACTCTATCTACCAGTTCAGAGAATAAAATCTCATCCTCATCATCATGTCGAGGCACTTCCTCGTTAGGCTCTGCATCTACTTCTACATCAGGTGTAGAAGGGAGAGGAGAAGTGGTAGAATTAGCGGCAGCCGACATGTTGTAGCTTTCATAACCACTAGGTTTACTTCGTCTCAACCTACAAGGAGTGCGAGGATGCTCACTATTAGCAGAGGCAGATGATGTCGGAACACCCTTCCCCTTCGGGATATATTGTTTGCGTGCTTGAAGCACACCGATATGGATTTTACCGAAACAGCTGTCAGCATTCAAACTAAATAGCAATCCCAGATGCTCATCACAAGTTAATGGGACAAATCTCTGCTCGGTACTATCAAAATATCTCAGTTCAACAGCATCGGCAGGGTGCCTCGCGGAAATCTATGAACGAAACGCTGGTTTCTACCACTTTAGGATAGAAAAACCCAGAAATCAGACATGGTTTAGTTCCATGCAACTTGCTAGTTTCCATTCTAACCGCCAGCCGAAAAGCAAGTGCAGGATCAACCCTATTCAATTGAAATAAGATAAACGGTGAAGTTAGGCTGAAAATTTTCAGATAAATTGCATTAATTCACGCTAACGGTGGTCAAATACAGCCTAATTTACGGATCTCCTAATAAATTTGAGAGCAAAATGATGCTTACCCAGGTGGAATCCATGAATTATCTGCCTCTAATTTGACCCAATCATCTCCACGGTTGATGGGCCGGACGGGGTGCTCCCCGACATCGTTTCCTAATCCTAGATGGGGAGAGAGGGTAGATGCAGCGGAGGCGGCACGACTGTGGCGGAGGTGGCACGACTACGGCGGAGGCACCACGATGGCGGCAGAGGCAGCACGACAGCGGCGGAGGGGTGGCGCGGAAGTGACTCGATCTAATTCAGGTTACAGTGAGGGGAACCTACAGTGAGTGTCAGTTTCGCGGCCCCACTGGTTAGCACGTAACGATCAAAATGTTGACTCGGCCCTACGCGGCCCCACTCGTCAAAGTTAACAGTCAAGCCATTGACCCGACGGCAACGTCTGATGTGACCAGTTCTGAGGGTTTCAGGCAAGGGAGTGGGAAACGTGAGCAAAAGTTAAGATCGTGGGGATGAATGAGTCGAACTACGGGACGAGGGGCACAGAAATAAAAAAAACATGATAAAAACAGAATTTTTCATGTGGAATGCTGCTTAACATGTTCATCACATATTCTTTTCTTTGTAGCATGGACATTTGGACTTTTATATGGTTCAAAGTGACATGAAGACTTTAATACTCAAGCATATCAAAAAAGCAATCATGTCTTTCAAAATATCAACGCTAAAGCAAGTTATCCCTAGCCCATTATGCTCAATCATTGATCCATTCATGAAACACACTCGAATACTAGCTATAACCAATGCTCAAGTACGATCATAGTGCCCCTTAGTTGGTACTTTATAAGAGAAGATGGAGACTCAATAAAAAATAAAAATTGCATAAAGTAAAATAAAGGCTCTTCTCGGAGGGAAGTAGGGATTTGTAGAGGTGCCGGAGCTCAAAGCGAAAATTAGAGATAAAAACATTTTGGGAGGCATACTTTTCCCACCAATGAAAATGACTTAGTGTTCCCAACACTTTCCATGCTAGATACATCATAGGCGGTTCCCAAACAAAAAATAAAAATTATTCCTTTTTCCACCATACTTTCACTTTCCATGGCTAACCGTATCCACGGGTGCCCTCCATATCAACACTTTCCAAGGAATTTATTATTTGACAACATAAAGTAAATTCATTTTCATTTCGGGACTGGGCATCCCTAATACCTTTGTCGTACTCTCGTGCAATGACAAGTGAATAAACACTCATCGCGAGAATGACACATCTAGCATGGAAAATATCGGCCACCCCTCACCGCCTCGCGAACGGTACGAGCACACAAAAGAGAAATTTATTTTGAAAATTAGAGATGGCACATGCAAATTTGCTTAGAACCGCACGAAAATACCACATATAGGTAGGTATAGTGGACTCATATGTTAAAATTTGTTTAAAGGGTTTTGGATGCACAAGTAGTGATCATACTTAGTGCAAATGAAGACTAGCAAAAAGATTGAGAAGCGTCCAACCAAGAAACGAAAAATCTTGTAAGCGAGCATTAAGCATAACTAACACCAAATAATGCACCACAAGTAGGATGTAATTTCATTGTGTAACCATTGACTTTCGTGCTTGCATAGGGAATCACAAACCTTAACACCAATATTCTTACTAAAGCATAATTACGCATCAACATGACTCACATATCATATCGTCATATCTCAAAACCATTACAAAGAACCAAGTTTATTTTGTCCAATGATCTTCATGAAAGTTTTTATTATATCCTCCTTGGATACCTATCACTTTGGGACTAATTTCATATGTTGCTTTCAGTAAGCTCAAACAAATATAAGTGAAGAACATGAGCATAATATTTCTTTCTCTCAAAACAATTTAAGTGAAGCAAGAGAGAATTTCTTCAAAAAAATGACTAACTCCCAAATAAATCTAAGCGAAGCATGAGAGCATTTCTTCAAGAATAACAAAGCACACCGTGCTCAAAAAGATATAAGTGAAGCACTAGAGCAATTCCAAGCCTCTAAAAATTTAAGTGAAGCATAGGAGCAAGCATAGCATAATTTTTGGCTCTCTCAAAAAGGTGTGTCCAGCACGGATTCAAGACATAAAACACCAAGCAAAACAAGCAATGACTCATATCATACAAGACACTCCAAGCAAAACTCATAATATGTGACGAATAAAAATATAGCTCCAAGTAAAATACTGATGGTTGTTAAAAGGAAGAGGGGATGCCACTCAGGGGCATCCCAAAGCTTAGTTGCTTGCTACTTCTTGAATATTACCTTGGGGTGCCTCGGGCATCCCCAAGCTTACCCTTTTGCTAATCCTTATTCCTTCATCCATCATAATATCACCCAAAACTTGAAAACTTCAATCACACAAAACTCAACAAAACCTTCGTGAGATCCGTTAGTATAAGAAAGAAAACCACTACTATAAGTACTATTGAAAATCCATTCATATTTTATTTTTGCATTATATCTACTGTATTCCAAATTTTCTATGGCAAAAACTCTTTAAAGAAAACCATAGAATCATCAAAACAAGCACACAACGCAAAGAAAACAAAATTTTTCAAAAACATAACAGTTTGTAGCAATCTGGAAACTTCGAATACTTATGTAACTCCAAAAATTCTGAAAAATTAGGACAACATGGAAAATTTGTTTATTAATCTTCTGCAAAAGCAATCAATTCAAAAGCACTCTTCTGTTAAAAATGGGAATTAATTTCATGAGCGCAAAAGTTTCTGTTTTTTTAGCAAGATCAAATCAATTCTCGCCCAAATCATCCCAAAGGCCTTGCTTGGCACAAACACTAATTAAAACATAAAAAACACAATCATAATAGAGGCATAATTGTGCAAACACTCAAGAATAGAAAGAAAAAGAGGAAAATATTTTTTATTCATTGGGTTGCCTCCCAACAAGCGCTATCATTTTATGCCCCTAGCTAGGCATAATTTTATTGATGCTCACATGAAAGATAATAATTTAAACGCAAAGAGAGCATCATAAAACATGTGACAAACAAATTTAAGTCTAACATACTTCCTATGCATAGGAATTTTATAAGCAAACAAATTATCAAGATGAGAAATATCTAGCATGTGCAAAGTGGAGGAATAAAACATTGACAATCTCAACATAACGAGAGGTAATTTAGTAACATGAAAATTTCTACAACCATATTTTCCTCTCTCATAATAATTCCATGTGGGATCATAATCAAATTCAACAATATAACCATCACATAAAATATTCTTTTCATGATCCACATGCATGCAAAGTTGACACTCTTCCATAATAGTGGGATTATCATCAAATAAAGTCATGACCTCCCCAAGCCCACTTTCATTAATAATTTCATAAGATTGAACACTCTCCAAATATGTGGGATTATTTTAGCAAAAGTTGACACTCTTCCAAACCCACTTTTAATGTTATCACACACATATTCATCATGAGGTTTAAATAAATTTTCAAGATCATAAGAATCATTATCACCCCATTCATGATCATTGCAATAAGTAGTGGACATAGCAAAACAAGCATCCCCAAGCTTGGGGTTTTGCATATCACTAACACAATTGACATTAATGGAATTTATAGTAACATCATTGCAATCATGATTTTCATTCAAGGAGCTATCATGAATCACTTTATAAATTCCTTCGTTTAACACTTCATCACAATTTTCAGATTCATAAATCTCAACCAAAACATCATAAATATAATCTATTGAACTAAATTCACTATCAATGGGTTCAACATAATTGGATCTTTTGAAAAGATTAGCAAGTGGATGAGGATCCATATCAATAGATTTTTAGCAAGCGAAGATGCAAGCAAATAGAAGGCTCATGGCAACACAAGCAAACATGAGATCTGACGAGAAAAACGCGAATGATAAAGAGGGCGAATAAAACGAGAGGAAAATGGGGGAGGAAAACGAGAGGAAAATGGCAAATACTATAAATTCCAAGGAGATGAGATTTGTGATTGGGAACCTGGTAGATGTTGATGTGTCTCCCCGGCAACAGCGCCAGAAATTCCTTTTGATGTTTTCTTGAACTACGTCGGTATTTACCCAAAGAGGAAGGGATGATGCAACACAGCAACGGTAGGTATTTTCCTTAGTGATGAGACCAAGGTTATCGAACCAGTAGGAGAACCATGCAACACAACGTAAACAGCTCTTGCACACAAAGAGCAAATACTTGCAACCCGACATAAGAGAGGGGTTGTCAATCCCTCATGGGTAAAAAGATAGATAAAATTGTAGTAGATTGGATAAACAGATCTCGCGGGAACGCGAGATAAAATAAATTACTAAAAAAATGCAGCAAGGTATTTTTGTATTTTTGGTTTAATAGAACTAACAATAAAAGCAAATAAAAATAGATCGCGAAGGCAAATATATCAAAGAAGAGACCCGGGGGCTGTAGGTTTCACTAGTGGCTTCTCTCGCGAAAAATAGCAAACAGTGGAATAGCAAATTATTGTTGGGCAATTGATATAACTTCAAATACTCATGACGATATCCGGGCAATGGTCATTATATAGGCATCACGTCCAAGATTAGTAGACAGACTCCTGCCTGCATTTACTACTATTACTCCACACATCGACCGCTATCCAGCATGCATCTAGTGTATTAAGTTCATGGAAAAACGGAGTAATGCAATAAGAACGATGACATGATGTAGACAAGATCTATTTATTTAGAAATAGACCCCATCTTTTTACCTTTAATAGCAACAATACATACGTGTCAGTTCCCCTTCTGTTACTGGGATCAAGCACCGTAAGATCGAACCCATCACAAAGCACCTCTTCCCATTGCAAGATAAATAGATCAAGTTGGCCAAACAAAACCCAAATGTCGGAGAAGAAATACGAGGCTATAAGCAATCATGCATATAAGAGATCAAAGAAGACTCAAATAACTTTCATGGATAAAAACATAGATCTGATCATAAACTCAAAGTTCATTGGATCCCAACAAACACACCGCAAAAAGAGTTACATCATATGGATCTCCAAGAGACCATTGTATTGATAATCAAACAAGAGAGAGGAAGCCATCTAGCAACTAACTACGGACCCGTAGGTCTACAACTCACACATCATCGGAGAGGCACCAATGGACATGATGAACCCCTCCGTGATGGTGTTTAGATTGGATCTGGTGGTTCTGGAAGTTGCGGCGGCTGGAATTGATTTTTGTCGACTCCCCTAGGGTTTCTGGAATATTGGGGTATTTATAGAGCAAAGAGGCGATGCGGGAGGCCACCGAGGTGGGCATAACCCACCTGGGCGCACCTGGGCCCCCAGGCATGTCCTGGTGGGTTGTGCCCCCCTCGGGGCACCCCTCTGGTACTTCTTCGGACCATCTTGTGTCTTCTGGTCAAGAAAAAATCCACAAAAAGTTTCACTACGTTTGGACTCCGTTTGGTATTGATTTCCTGCGATGTAAAAAAACAAGCAGAAAACAGCAGCTGGCACTGGGCACTATGTCAATAGGTTAGTACCAGAAAATGGTATAAAATAGTTATAAAATGATTGTAAAACATCCAAGAATGATAATATAACAACATGGAACAATCAAAATTATAGATACGTTCGAGACATATCATTCAACATGGAGAGCTTGGACGCCGATGAGGAGGAGGTGAAGCCGTCTACCGGAAATGACCATAAGACAGGATCCCCCAGCGAAGGGGCGATCGACATTGACTAGGACAACAACAACTTCAACACGTATTGTGCGTGTACAAAGACGCCTTCCCTGTGATGGTCTACTATAGAAGTGAGGATGAGTAGTGTGATGATCTATCATATTACTGATTAATTACTTAGTATGACATGGTTTTAATGTTTAATGTTGAACATACTATATTTGAGTTTGAAATTTCAAAATAATTTTTTTTAGAAAAGGAGGATTACCCTCGGCCTCTGGATCTGGACGATGCATGCATACATTTTATTAGTTATTCACAAAGACCTTACAAAGTAGTACATTAGGTAGTCTGAAGCCACCATCTTAGCAACAACTATCGGTACTCCTATCCACCTAATGAAGGGGTGTCGATAGTCCGAGCCTAATACCAAACAGAGACCGCACAAATGCCTAACATCTAAAGACAAAGGCCCCAACCAAGCTACATACTGGGTTTGGGGCACAAACTGGTCTGGCACACTCTCTGTGTCATCGCTGCCATCTTCCACCAATCCATCTTCAGAGCAGAAACCAATGCACCGACCTTGCCAGGCCTCTCTGCCATCGACGCCACCAGGACGCCAGACAGCATCCTCCTCCTGCATGAGTCCATCTCCGTGCATCGAGCTCCGAGTCTCCATAGAGCCATGCCGTCGAGGTCCACCGCCATCAATGTGTAAGATGAAGCACCAGTCCACCAAAGAAGTTGTCCTCTGTTCGCTCGAGACCGTGTATACCTCCATGAATGATGCCCCCAAGAGGGAAACGACACCAGAGCGCTACCGTCATCCGATCTACTGATCTAGGTTTTCCCCCGGAGGTAGCAGAGTGTGGCTCCACGGTGATGCCTTCAAGAAGGGAACGACATAGACAACACCACCACCGTCAGCCTTGGCAGTAGCCGAAAGCAAGTTTTCACCCAGATCTGTTTGAAGAAACTCCATCTCTCGTGCATGGCCACCGCGTCCTGCGATGTCCCCGGGCGTGGGATTCCAAGATCTGCCGCCATCGGCGCCGCCACAAGGACCCACCACCTAGCCGTCATCCCTGACAAAGGGGACGGTGCCACCATGTTCGGATCCGGCACAACGCCAACGCCTCTGGCTGCCCCCAGTCACATCGATGAAGGAGGACAACCAACGCACGCGCGCCCACCACCGCTTAAGGCCGTCGGATGGTGCCTGAGCCCAACCACCCGGAGGATAACCGATCTGGGGTGGAAACCCCAGATCCGTTGTTGCTAGCCCCCGCAGCGCTGCCGGGATCCCATCAGGCCACCGCCCGAGTGCGCGAACTCTGCCTCCATGTCGTCGCCCAGGGGCGCTGTCGCATCTCAATTAGAGGATCCCCTCGTGAAGAAAGGAGGACGTCCCTCCGTCTGTCGGGCGAGCTTCGCTCGCCGACCTCCTCTTGCGGTGGCGGGAAAGCAGGGGAGGAGGTAGGTCGAGTGCGGTGTCGTCTAGGGCGCCCGAATCGGAGGCAAGCAATGAATCATGTTCATGTTTGGAAGTTTTAGGGCATCTTTTATGATAGAAAACTTTCTTGTGACCAAAATCTTTCGTCTCCTACCCTAAAATAGCTAAAATCACTTTTCGGCATTAACTTTTGCATCATGTGTTTTTTACAAGGAACTTCAGAATGTTTTCTTCAATAAAAGTACTCGCCGAGTAGTCAACCAGCAGGCTGCTGATCAGGAAGCTAGGGGTAGAGCCTAACCAACTTTCAATCACATTAAGCATACAAGCACGCTTAGCACAAAGATGTGCATGACTATTTGTTGAACTTATTACATGTTGAATGACAAAATAAGTAAAACTAAGAGCAAGCTCTCCAATTTCAGCGAGAATTGGTGCTAGCTACAATCCAATGATGTGTAGCGAGTGTTCCACAGGTTAAATGCCTCCAGACAGTCGGTTTCTGTGATCACATGTGTGAAGCCTCTCAACTTGGTGTAGATGACAACATCCTTCATAGAAAGGACCTTGGCGGCAAGGGGATCCCTGACCCCCAAGTGAGTCTTGCACCATGCACTCTTGAAAGCCGAAGAAGAGCGAGCCACACCTCCATATCCAGCGTTGCCACTATCAAAATGAATTGGAACATCAATGTTAATATTGACTTGTATTGCGTCTGGAGGCCGAAAACCATATCCCGACAACATCAGGGGCTGGTGGCGAGGTAGATCCAAGAGAGCTAGGTCTTCTCTGATTCTTCTTACCAAGCTAACAAGAAGGTTTTGCTCATGATCATGAGTCCATCTATTGCGAGACATCCAAATGGCTCATATTGCGGTGATGATGGTCTCTCTATCCTTATCTGAGAGCCGCAGATCACATAAAATGTCTTGGTCCATGAACTAGGTTACTAGGATGAAGCCAGGGGACATGTATATCGAATAGGAGTTTGGCTTCCTCCCAGAACCGACGAGCATGAGAACAAAGTAACTCCAGGTCTTCATTTATGGCTAGACAAACTTTGCAAGTGTTGAGTTCCTTGCCTGTGCTTCAGAGTACATTCATCAGGTATAATACTTTGAATCACACGCCACTAGAAAACCTCCACCTTGGGAACTATGCTGAGTTTCCAAATAGCCTTCCACATTTGTTGTTAGTCCACTGAAGATCCTGTAACCTTCCCTTCATTTAGAGCCGAGAGCTCATTTTGATTCACCAGAGTTTGATACGGCAATTTAACAGAGTAGATGCCGGATTTCTATGTTCCCAAGCTAAGAAATCTTCACCACCAGCGTGCCGAAGAGGGATGTTGAAAGCACAAGTGCTCCCTGGGTGATTTTGGTAATTAATGCCAACATGTCTCTTGTTGAAATAACATTTTCATCTAGTAAATTTCAGAGAGTTCAACAAAGGCGCGGCATGGACAAGAGGATGTGGAACCCCTTCAAGATGCTAAGGACAAATATTGGCAAAAGCTCAAGATTCTTCATTTCTATTTTAGTGATCCAAGATCACATTGAGTCCATAGGAAAAGCCAATACTATTAAAAGGGGATGAGGTGTTGCTTAATGGTCTACTTGCTCAAAGTGCTTAGTGATATGCTCCAAAGCCCTCAACCACTTTCTCATTTCCATATATGTCCAAAACCTAAAGTCAAACTCGGACCCACCAATTTGATTCATCCGGTGCCACCGAGTTCATTGACATAGCCACTACCAGAAACCCTAATCAGTTCGGTCTCACCGATAGGACTCGGTCTCACCACGATGGCCTTTCAAACTCTCTATTGCCTGTTTCAATAATTTCGGTCTCACCGAGATGTGCAATCGGTCACACCGAGTTTGCCTGACCAACTCTCTATTTGCTCATTGCTGAAATTAGTCTCGCTGAGTTCATGCAATCACTACTAGGGAAAAGGCTAGCAGCAGCGCGGGTTTTAGATGTATCAGTAGCGCGGGGATAGGCGCTACTAATAAGGCGCTACAGCTAACACATACACAGTAGAGCGTGCTCACCGGCACTACTGCTACACAACTGTAGCAAAGTATATGCTGTTAGCGTAAGCTCGCCATCGCTAGTAGCTCTAGCGCGCTTTGCCTGGACGCGCTACTACTATCGCGGCGCTGCTGCTAACTTTTATACACTCGCTACTGCTAATTTAAGTAGTTTTTTTGGCATATTTGTTTTGTATTTGAACACGCTTTATAGAAGAATCTTTAGCGCATAGAAATGTCATCATGATACACATACAAATGCCTGCGAGACCACAAATGTAACCATAGCATGTACATACAAATAGTCTCATCATAATCATCATCCAACACAAAGTGATATCTTGTCATCATCTCGAAAATAGCAATACATGCAAGTCTCAAATACTTGCAACTACAACAACATCATCCATCTAAACAAAGGTATACGCAAGAAGTGCTATCACTATGAGTGAGAGCGGAACTATGCAGTACATGCGGTGGCGGTTACGAGTCCTCTCTCGCGCTAGCGTGAACCTCAAGTAACTAGCTTCTCCTTCTTGTCTGCTTTTGAGGCCTTCATGGCTGGCGCCCGTGAACCCATTCACTTGCGCCTGACACTCATGCCACTCGTTGTACACCCCCGGAACCTTCCCTTTGTACACGACATAGCAATTCCATCTCGCCATCAAGAAACTAGGTACATGTTAGAGATGCATGTTCATGAAGAGGATGTACAATTATATATATGCAACAAAATATACTAGAGAAACACCGAAAAAGAAAGGGTTAGCAACTAGATGCAACATACAGTACGCAAATTAATTAACTAGAGGTACACAGGTCATCGTACGCAAACTAAATAAGTAGCGTTACGCAAGTTCGGCAGGGACCGTGGACATCACAAAGTTTCATCGCTACAAAAAGCATACAAGTTCAACCGACACATATCATCATCATCGGCATCATAAATCACTAGAAGTTCCATCCTTCCATATCATCGAGGATGAACCCTAGCTTCTTGAATGGCTTGAGGTCTAGACGTTGCATGCCTATGCGAGTTCGGACGTCAGCTCGCGATATAGGGCCGTGGGGGAACATCCCCTTCTCATCGACGACTTCTTTCATGATGATCGTTGCAATGTCTATTTGGATGCGAAAGAAGTCATCTCTATGTTTATAATCCGCTTCTCCATGAGATTCTAGCCACTTGTGGATATGATCATCATTTCTGCTATTAATGCGAAGCTTTTGGTGATCCGTGTTGAACTGAATCATGAGATGGACGATGTAGAATCCATCCTTCTTGCTTGGTTTTGGGACATGGATGCAGGAGAAGTTAGTTTTATGCGCGAAACCCATCTTCTTGTTCCTTTGTTTCTTGATCTGCACGTGGCCACCTCTAAAGCTGAAGCCTTGGAGAGCATCGCCTAGAATATTCATTATGTGGGTGTAGTCTTTTTTCTCGTAGTCTCTGGAAGGGTCAAAATACACGGCGTGGGAGACTTGCGAGTAAAGAACGATAAGGACGACGCGCCCGTTGCTGCGGGGAAAAGACACCTCAAATTATTCCCCATATGAGAGAGAAGGAATGATTGAAATGTATGAAAGGGTTGTCCAGAACTGACTTACTTTTGGATGATAAGGCACGAGGAAAATTTCCCGGTCCTTATTCTATACCATGAAGTTTTGGAGGTACTCCCTAGCAGTTTCACGCTCAAAGTCGCCGAGACTCAAGAAAGACTCGTGCATGTAGTACGGATCCGCCACACAGATTTGCGAGACTTCTTCACTCTTCATGACGGAGCTCATATGTAGCGCAAAAAGGCGGACGATAGTAAAATCAAGCCGCCTTGTTAGAAACATCTCAAAGATATGGTCAAACCGCGGGAAGAACACCTCCAAGGGCCGTGTGTCGATGTAGCACTTCCCTCGTGCACACGAACGCGTATGTCGGATATCCTGGATCCTTTGAGGCTAGTAGGCTTTTCTCGATCAAGACATGGTCGTGCAGTCTCCGAGATCCCCGATAGTGCCTCCAGTGGTTTCGGTGGTAGCATCGGCTCGCCCGTGAGATGGAACTTGACCGCACCTTTCACGGGTACACGCTCTTGAGAATGCATCGTCTGGCTGCTATGTGCTCGCATGTTTGGAGGCGATTACCTTCCCGATCTCTTCCTCTCCTTTTCTTGGGCACACCTTCCGACCCTTCCTTAACCCCTGCCCAGTGTTCCCGGGCTAAATCTTGACAACCCGCGCCCGGCTAGTTGAGCTGTGTTGGCGGCATCTTCAGCGTGTCTGTGAGGATTTCATGAAGAGAGACTTTTTGCAATCCATGGTACGACCCTGCCCGGGCATATCATCCATATCCTCATTAGCAAGCTAATAGCCCGATTCATCATATGGTTGACTCATCATATCTATGTCATAGTCATACGCGTTTGTATTGAGGTAATCCATAGGGTCGACCTCCGTCTCATCATCCATTCTTTGTTCTCTGGGAGAAATTACATCAGCCAAGACTATTGCACCCCTTCATCATGTCGTCGCCGCTCTCACCGGCACTACAGAGCTGGTAATTGCGTGGGGTGGTGGTGGTCTCCGCACATGCTTATTGATGTGTGGTAGTTATTGGTGTGCTCTCGGCCGGCTCCAGACGAATAAGATTCTTCGGCCATAGCAACACCCAATTCTTGTAGCTTCCAATCCGCGGCGGGGTCTCATTGTCCGCTCCCACATGCTGTACTGGAGGAGGCAAATCCTCGTGCCCCGATTTCACACTGGTCAAGCTAACCCTGAAGTGCCCAGCGGGGATCGGCTGGTTGTGGAACGTGCGTTGAGAGGGGTCCATTATCATCCCCTTTACCACGTCCACCTTCTGGCCTTTGATCAAGTAGAGTATGGTGCACGGGGTTTCTTTCGCCTGCAAACACATATGTCTGTGGCGTAAAACAACCGAAAGGCAACAAAATTGGAATATTATATATATAGATATGTTGGTGCGACATGTAATTACCGTGACGGCGTCGAGCTCAGCCAAAGACGAAGGCCCACCTAGCGCGCCTGAGGCTGAGGACGGGCTGCTATGAGCGGGAGCGGCTGCGAGAGGAGGCCTGGTTGCGTGAGCAAGTGATGGTGCGATGGTGTTGTTGTTCATGGAGTTGCTCCCATTTAAACCGGGAAGCGGAAATCATGTACCGCCTTGTCGGATTTTCCTTTGCCCGATTGATGATAATCGAACCAAGTTAGTAGCAAAATCATTTCGCAGGCGATTCTGGTGCATTGATTCTGTTGTAGCAACTCATATTTGTCCTCGGCTGCTTTTTTCGCGTCCTCAGCTGCTTTTTTCTCGAGCGCAAGCTTCACCTTCGCGTCGATGTCCGCCTGAGTAAACTTCTTTTTCTGCTTCTTGGCCTCCGGGCCCTCGTTGTAAAACACCTTCCACGTGGCGTCGTCTCCAGCGCCATGCACACGACCATATTGCGGCCGCTGGTCCAAGGGGAGTCCCTTAAGTTCGTTCAAGGCCCGGTTGAGAGGGGTGTCCCACTTGGGCCTCATCGGAGAAGTAGGGCTTTCGGCTGCAAGCTGGTGTTACTTCTCTAGTAGTCTAATCAATTTCCTCGTCATCTTGTCCATGTAAAAAACCTTTTTCTCCTTGTCCCACTTATAGCGGGCCCTGATGAAGTCATGCTCCAAGGGGTTGGTGAACTTCGCGAAGGGGTCTGGGAGACCCGCGGCTTCACGTTCCGCGTCCTCCTTATCCCATATGGGCCTTTTACTGAGGTAGCCACGGCTTCCGAGGCGATGCTTCCCCGTGTTCCTTTGCTGAAGGCTCTTGAATTTTGAAGCCTTAGCCTTGGCTGCCTCGGTAGCGCAAGTGTCCTTGAACTTTTTGAACTCCTCTTCCGTAAGTATCGGATTTTCCTCCAGAATCTTGGACAGGGGTTCATCAGCCTCAATAGATCGTTTCACCCTCCCTTTCCAGGAGGCCAAATCATTGCTGAACATGCCCATGGCGTGATTGTTAATCTTTTTCATCTTCAGATCATCCCACGGTTGTTCTATGTTATCATCACGGTCGGGGAACTTGAATCTCTTGTGCAACTTCGTTAGGAGCAACTGCGTCAAATGTTCTTTACTCCTTAAGTCATTGTCGTTGATGCTCGCGCATTCCCGTAGGATGCATCCTACTTGGTTCCCATAGCACTTGCGAGGTTCTTCCGGCTCTAACGGCTCAAACTTGGCAGGTGCCATCTTTGTGATCACAAGTCGTCCAATCCCTAGTTTGTTAGGTTTTCGTATCCTCTACTTCTTATGCTTCCTCTTTTCGGTAGCGGCATCGGGACCGGTACCTTCCCCGCCGGTACCTTCCCCACTGGTCTCGGTGCCGCCATCGGTGCCGGCGCCATCGGTGTCGATGTCGGCGTCAGTACCATCATCGAGGCCGACCTGCAAACCTTGCTTAGCAGTCAAATAGTCGAGGTACTCTTGTTCACCCTCATAATCCATCTCGTCTGCATCTTGGTTAGAAGGCCCAGTTTCTTTGTTGTTCGACATGTTTCCTATGATTAAGTGTCCTCATTTATTTCTAAAAGTATGAATAAATGAGAAATGACATAAAAAGAAATCTATATGCCAGCACTCGATATGCCAACTATGTAGCACAAATCATGCCTTTATTCACGGAAATTTCGCATGACCTTTGCTAAAAATGGACATATCGAGTGCACAAATTCACCGAACGAAATGAATCAACATTCCGGCGTAACATAGGCCACTCGGATCATTTACCAAACATGACATGTCCAAAACATGACATATGCACATATCACATGTCCAGTTCAAATTTGCATATAAATTCAGCTAATTTTGAAACCTAGCTAAATTCATAACTAAATAGATAACCTAATTAACATACTGCCCTAACTAAAACCTAAGTAAATTAATCGAAGAACCCTAGCAGAGAGAGAGGGGTATCAGAGGGTGCAGGGCGAGGAGGCAGGCCCGACGACGGCCGGGAGGGGAGAGGAGGGAGGCGAGGGCCGACGGTTGGGGCGAAGGCTGGGTCGGGGGCGAGCGCTTGGCCGGGTCGGGGCGAGGTCCGGTCGGGGCGAGCGCCGGGCCGGGTCGGGGCGAGGGCTGGTCGGGGCGAAGCGCTGGTCGAAGCTAGCGCCAAGCACCGAGTCGGCGAGAGCGGGGCAGGTCGGCCTTGGCGGTCTGACGTGGGAAGAGAGAGTGGGGATTTGTGGGTAAAAGGCGGGTTGAAGCAGGGCGAGTGAGAATTTTGGGTTAAGTGGACGTAGTAGTAGCGCATTTGGATAAAAAGCGCTGCTACTACCTTCAGTAGTTGTAGCGCTTTATACGAAATTCGCTACTACTAGCTTCAGTAGTTGTAGCGGTTTAGGCAAAACGCGCTGCTACTACCTTCGCTACTGCCAGTTTTCCTTTTTCTTTTCATTTATTTTATCCCACTTTTATTTCCCGAGGGCAGTGAACGAAGGGAGGGCGATATATATTGCGTCATTTGACGGTTAAATATGTATGCAAAATAGGAACATATATATTACACATCATTGGACCCATGCATAATAATGGCTAAGTGTGTATACAAAATAGGAACATATATATATTACATCATTTGACTGATAACATACATTTCCTCAGTGCTGACGTTTTCGTTTTTGAGTCAGCTTCTTTCCCTTCTTGTTTGTCGAAGAATAATTGAGCCCCTCATTGTGACTTTGCCTTTTCCATGGAGTACGATTTTTCTTAGGTAATGTAGTATTGATTCTTCTTTTGACGTATACTTCATCATCATCGTCATCTTCCCTGGGTTGCCGTACTGATCATAGTCTTCCTCGTTGGCGACTCCATCCATTCCAATGATGTTCCTTTTGCCTCTCCTCACGACAACACGGCTGGGATTGCGCGGGTCAGTAACCGAGATAGTCCTGCACTGTCGTGATCGGCGCGACTCTCATGTTGAAATACTCACCTTTGCTGGCGTCCCATGTCTTGGCCGGTGTTTTCCATAACGTGTCTAACTCCTCTTGAAGTAGCCCCAGATACAAATTAATATTATTTCCTGGTTGTTTCGGCCCTTGAATAAGCATGCTCATGTGAATGTACTTCGATTTCATGCACAACCGGGGGGAGGTTGTACATCCATACAAACACGGGCCATGTGCTATGGTTGGTGTTCTGGTTGCCAAACAGATTCATGCCATCGGTACACGCCACGAGCACGATGTTCCTTGCATCACATTCAAAATACCGATAGAAGATGTTCAATGCTCTCCATCGGCTTCCATCCTTCACGTGTCTCAGCGGATCATCTCCATCGTCGGGCTTCTTCCTCTCCGCGTGCCAGCGCATTAGCTTTGCTTCCTTGGGATCTACAAAATACCTCTGGAGACGGGGAGTGATCGGTAAGTATCATACAACTTTCTGGGGACATTTCTTCCCGCCCTTCTTGTATCGAGAAGCATTGCACACCGGACAGCTTGTTTTTTCCGCGTACTCCTTCCGATAAATTATGCAATCGTTGATGCATGCATGGTATCTAACGTGTGGCAGATCAAGAGGGCACACGATCTTCTTGGCCTCATCAACACTAGTAGGACATAGATTACCCGCGGGAAGAACATCCTTTAGGTACTTGAGATGCTCATCGAGGCTAGTGTCGGTCCATTTGTTTTTAGCCTTCGTCTTGTGGAGTTGGAGCGTGAAACTCAAGCGGGTCACCTCGAGATTGCAACCATCATACAATGGAGTGTTGAGTCTACCACCAGTTGCTCCGGCTTAGCCTCCTCTCTAGAAGCAGCTCTCTCAAGATTGCGTCTCCTTGCGAAGCAATGCTTGAACATGAGGGTCCCGCATGATTGAACTTAGTACCGACGAACTCTGCTGCGTGGAGTCCATGTCGTTCTCTCCGCCGACATGTCCGGCCCCTTCTCCTCCGCCATGTCCGGCCCCTTCTCCGCCGCCATGTCTGGCCTCTTCCCCGCCGCCATTATCGATCATCTCTTCGTCTTGCCCCGTGTCATCATTGCCTGCCCCGTCGGCATCCTCAACATTGTCATCCTCATCTTCAATTATCCACCGAGTATAGCCATCCATGAAACCAGTCATGAGCAGGCGCGCTTCGACACGACCATTGTCATGTGGGTCGAGCCAAACTATTCCTTTGCATTTTCAACACGGACATAAAACCTCTGTCCGGTTATTTTCTTTCATGTCCTGCACCGCCGACCGCAACCACCTGTCCACCATCGTTCCACTGACCATCGTCAACTCTGCACAGTAATAATAAACAAATTGATTATAAAAATGCATGCATGCATGCATCAAAGTCAGACAAAAATTTGGCATGACCTTCCCTAAAAATAGGACATATATGGATCTAGAGTTTGCCCGAATTCGCGGAAACGGAAATAAATCGACATTTCGGCAAAACATAGGCAACTCAAAAGCACAATTTGGCATCAACTCATGCCACAACACAATTTCCACAAACATATCTCACACACTGTAGGATCGAAGAAGGTGAGAGTGTCTAGAGGGGGGGTGATTAGACTACTCGACAAGATAAAACTTATGCCTTTTGACAAAGACAAGTTTTTGGCAGATTTTGCATATCACACAAGTCAAGCAACTTACTACACATGCAATTCTAAAGTATGGGCAGCGGAAAGTAAATTGCACAAGTAGTAAAGAGGAGTGGAGAAGATCAAACGCAGTTTGGAGACACGGAGATTTTTCTCGTGGTTCCGATAGGTGGTGCTATCGTCAATCCACGTTGATGGAGACTTCAACCCACGGAGAGTAACGGCTGCGAGAGTCCACGAAGGGCTCCACCCACGAAGGGTCCACGAAGAAGCAACCTTGTCTATGCCATCATGGCATACGCCCACGGAGGACTAGCCTTACTCGGGGTAGATCTTCACGAAGTAGGCGATCTCCTTGCCCTTACAAACTTCTTGGTTCAACTCCACATCTCGACGGAGGCTCCCAAGCGACACCTAACCAATCTAGGAGGCACCACCCTCCAAAAGGTAATAGATGGTGTTGATGATGATGAACTCCTTGCTCTTGTGCTTCAAATGATAATCTCCCCAACACTCAACTCTCCTCACTGATTTGGCTGTGGTGGAAGAAAGGATTGAGTGGAAAGCAACTTGGGAAGGCTAGAAATCAAGTTTCATATGGTGGGAGTGGAGCAACTTGATCTCAACACAAGGGTAGGTAGTTTTCTTCTCAGAAATGTAAGGTAGGAGTGGTAGTTCTTTCTGATGGCTCTCTCCATGAATGAAGAGGAGGTGGAGGGGTATTTATAGCCTCCACACAAAATCCAACCGTTACACACATTTGACCAATCTCGGTCAGACCGAAGTTGACAACTCGGTGAGACCGAAAGTTCAAATCTTGTGAACGTTGGGATTTTCGGTGGGACCGAAAATACAATCTCGGTGAGTCCGATTCTTCCAAAGACTAGGGTTTGCCAATCTCGGTGGGACCGACTTTATCATCTCGGTGACACCGATTTGATGACAGAAGGTTACAGAAGCTTGGCAACACTAGTTTCGGTGAGACCGAGTTCAGAATCGGAAAATCCGAAATATCTAGGGTTTGGCTATGTGGCTGAGGTGGTTCATCTCGGTGTGACTGAGTTTAGGAAATCGGTGGGACCGAGATTACTTATGAGTGTATGTTGGAATGAAAGATTGCCGATAGTTTGGGAGATGTATCACTAAGCACTTTGAGCAACGGATCATTAACATAACCTCATCCCTTTTAATAGTATTGGCTTTCCTATAGACTCAATGTGATCTTGGATCACTAAACCAAAATGGAGTCTTGAGCTTTTGCCAATGTTTGCCTTAGCATCTTGAGGGTCCACCTCTTGATCCTTTTGCCATGCCAAAGTGATTGACCTTCTGAAACATACTTGATAAAAGCATTAGTCCAACCACAAAGTATGTTGTCATTAATTACCAAAACCACCCAGGAGCAAATGTGCTTTCAATCTCCCCTTTTGGTAATTGATGGCAACACACAAAACAAGACATCAAAGCTTCTTGAAAGAAAGACAGAATTATCACTAAAGCTTTAACAAACATGTAGTCCACAGGCTCCCCTACAAGTGTGCAAGATTTTCATAGATTATGGTTTTGGACTACCACAAGCACACAAGAGAGAAAAGCAAGATGTGCTACATGCAGCTTGGCTATATGCATCGAGCAGATGAAAGGAAGTAAGTGATAATGCATATGTGCATGGTGATTTCTTGCAAACAAGTATTCACAAGCAAGTCACCATCATGCACATTCTGCAGGATGCATATACTTACCTTGAGGTTCCTTGGCATTGTACACGAAGAAATAAAACTTGGGAAAACAAGGTTAGATAACACAAGAGTATTTCTTCAACCAACAGCAAGAACATCAAGAGTACCAAGCCAGGGATGACATGTGTAAAGAGTGTCTCATATTGAGCACAAGCTTGAATCAGCAAACATGTCTCCCAAAACTAAAAGATTTTCAATGAACTCTGAGAGATTTTGCTTTCCATAAGATATCAATTATGAGAGCAATGAAAGCAAAATCAAAAGAATGATGCCAAAAGTAATATCCAATGTGGAACACGGCAAAGCTTTGATGTGATTCTCTCCCCCTTAAGATAAGATTGCTCTTTTTCTCCCCCTAAATTGTCTCTTCTCCCCTTAACTCCCCCTAAATCTTCTCCCCCTTTGACATCAAGTGCCGAAAAGGACAGCCGACTAGGAAGGTCAGGAAAGATGGAAGAAAGAAGTGGGATCCTTAAGAATCACAACTGGACAAAAGGAAATACATAGAGAATCATTGAGTTGAGCTGCAGAAGATGATATCCTGAAAGAAAAATCGGTGACACCGAAGTGAGATGGATCGGTGGGTCCGAAAGTCAGAGACTTAGGGCAGATCCTTTTTCGGTCAGACCGAAATTTTTAAGTCGGTGACGCCGAGTTTAATTCCAAGGAAATATAGAAATAATTCAGCTCACTTTGCAAGGAATGTTTCAAAAGATTTGCAATGAATTTGGAAATGATTTGCAAGGGATTGATCAGAGCCAAAAGGATATTCACAAAGACAGAAGAATAGAAATGAAAAGATTGCTAGATGAAGTTTTTTTTTGATTAAAAAGAAAACTCAATGAGAGAACATAAGAGAAAATAGAAAAACTCCAAAACATATGTACTTCATCTAGATAGGGGTCGGCGACTAGGTCACCTATGTTTGAGTATTTTGACTTAGGAGTCAAATGAGAACATTTGATCATAGGTCATACTCATCGTTTAAGCTCAAAATGGGGTTGCCATTTTTCGATTAAGCATTTGATGTGACACATCTTATGAAGCTGCTTGTACTCATGACTTTGAGCAAAGCTTCTTAAAGATGTGAAGAACATACCTTGGGCTTGTTGTTGCTTTACTCATGTAGGTGAACTTGATGTAGATGCTCATAGAATGTGAAGTTGAAGCACCATTTCCAATTGTGTAGTTCATCTTCCTACATGGGTTAGGCAAGCAAGGAAATACTCAAGAATATCCAAGATGACAAGAGTGAAATACTAGATGTATAAGGTGTCAAAAAAGGATATGTGGAATTTTGTTCCTTGAACTCAACATCCCAAAGGGCTAGATACTTGGTCAATGACAAGATTACTCATGATTTGAGTGTGTGGTAATCTTGTGGAATGTAGATCATCCAAGTACCTGCAAGGAGTTAGATGCAATACAAGGGGGCAAGTGTGTCCAAGACATATGATCATCATCATAATAGAAATATCAAGGATTAGTCAAGTAGGCTCATGCCTTGCATGCATCAATGGAGTTTTCACTCCAAGTTTGAAGCATCAATGATGTTCAACTCACTCCTTAAGCGACAAAACACTTTCTCATCAAGAGGTTTTGTAAAGATATCAACAAGTTGTTTATCAGTACGAACATGCTTAAGATTGATGTCACCCTTGGCAATGTGATCACGAATAAAATGGTGACGAACTTCAATATGTTTCGTACGAGAGTGTTGCACGGGATTGTGTCAAATCTTAATCGCACTCTCATTGTCACAAAGCAAGGGAACATGTCTCGCATGTATCCCATAATCCTTAAGTGTTTGTGTCATC
Source organism: Aegilops speltoides (assembly GCA_021437245.1). Taxonomy (NCBI): domain Eukaryota; kingdom Viridiplantae; phylum Streptophyta; class Magnoliopsida; order Poales; family Poaceae; genus Aegilops; species Aegilops speltoides. The sequence goes on from CM038142.1 coordinate 369,871,681, forward strand.
CATAGCAACCGAGCACAACATGAACCAGCAGCAATATATTACGCTTGGCGGTGGATAAAGATACGAATTTTGTTTCTTGGAGGACCAAGATACAAGGGATCGACCAAGGAATTGACATGTACCGAAGTTGACTTTCTATCAACCTGTCTCGGCATAGTCCGAGTCGGAATAGCCAACAAGATCGAAAGAGGCCCTCTTAGGATACCAAATGCCAAAGTTTGGTGTGTGTATCAAATATCTCACAATTCTTTTAACAGCTTTAAGATGACATTCTTTAGGGGCTGCTTGATATCGAGCACACATGCATACACTCAACATTATGTCAGGACGAGAAGCACAGAGATATAGTAGAGAACCAATCATGGATCGGTAAACCTTTTGATCAAGAGGTTCTCCATCTTTAGTCAAGTCATTATGTCCACTAGTAGGCATGGGGGTTCTCATACCTTTGCTTTCTTGCATGTTGAACTTCTTGAAGAGATCCTTGGTGTACTTTGTTTGTGAGACAAAGGTACCCTCTTTAGATTGCTTGATTTGCAACCCAAGGAAGAATTTGAGTTCACTCATCATGGACATCTCATACTTCTCCGACATGAGCTTTCCAAACTTCTCGCTAAAATGAGGGTTAGTTGAACCAAAGATAACATCATCAACATATATTTGGCACACAAATAGTTCACCATCAACCCTTTTCATGAATAGCGTTGAGTCTATTTTACCAATCTCAAATCCTTTTTCAAGCAGAAAGCTAGTCAAGCATTTGTACCAAGCTCTAGGAGCTTGTTTAAGACCATAAAGAGCTTTGTGCAATTTGTAAACATGATTAGGCTCTTTAGGATTCACAAATCCGGGAGGTTGTTTCACAAATACTTCCTCCTCAATTTCTCCATTTAGGAAAGCACTTTTAATGTCCATTTGATAGAGAGTAATATCATGGTGGTTGGCATAAGCAAGAAGAATGCGAATGGACTCAAGTATAGCAACGGGGGCATAGGTCTCACCATAGTCCATACCTTCAACTTGTGTGTAACCTTGAGCTACGAGACGAGCCTTGTTGCGGATGACTTGTCCATCTTCATCTTGCTTGTTCCGAAACACCCATTTGGTTCCAATGATGTTTTGATCATCCTTGGGCTTCTCTACCAAAGTCCATACATTGTTCCTCTCGAAGTTGTGTAGCTCTTCATGCATAGCGTTCACCCAATCTGGGTCTTCAAGTGCTTCTTATACCTTCATAGGTTCAAGACTAGAGATAAATGAGTAATGCTCACAAAAGTTAGCTAAGCGAGTTTTAGAGCGAGTAATTCTCCCGGAGTCAATGTCATTCATCATTTGTTCCACGGGATGATTATTCTTGACTCTTGCTCGGACTCGGGATAGCTTTTGTTGTGGTTGTGGTTGAGCTTCCTCATCATCCTCATCTTCCTCTTCTTCTTCATTGTTGTTGGTGTTGTCTTGAGGTGGTGGAGAAGGAGGTTGTGGTGGATCTTCTTGTTGCACTTCCTCATCTTGGTGAGTTTCACTTGTGGAAGCCTCCATGTTGCCTTGAGGTTCATCTTGCCGTGAGATAGGGGGCTCCACATATGTAGATGAGGTACTCTCCTTCACTTCCATGGGACGGATCTTTCCAATAGATAAATCTTGAATGGCTTCCGATGGGTCCTTGTCTCCTACATCAATAGGCATTTCTCTACTTGCGAGCCATTAGATTCATCAAACTTCACATCTACCGTCTCTTCAACCTTTTGGGTGAAATTATTGTAGACACGGTAGGTGTGGGAGTTTGATCCATAACCGAGGAAAAGGCCTTCATGAGTTTTAGGAGCAAATTTAGACCGACGATGCTTATCAAGGATATAGCATTTTGAACCAAAGACACGAAAGTATCCCACTTGGGGTTTGTTACCGGTGAGGAGCTCGTATGAAGTCTTGCCGAGAAGCTTATGAAGATAAAGCCTGTTGATAGCATGACAAGCTGTCTCGACGGCTTCTCCCCAAAAGTGCTTAGGTGTCTTGTATTCATCAAGCATCGTTCTCGCCATCTCTATGAGCGTTCGGTTCTTCCTCTCAACAACTCCATTTTGTTGAGGTGTGTACGTAGCCGAGAACTCATGTAGAATCCCTTCCTCATCGAGAAAAGAGTCTACATGGGCGTTCTTGAACTCCGTTCCATTGTCACTCCAAACTTTCTTGATCTTCACCTCAAATTGATTTTGGGCCTTTCTGGCAAAGGTTTTGAAGATTCTCTGAACCTGCGATTTGTCATCAAGGAAAAATACCCACGTAAATCTGGAATAATCATCAACTATAACTAGACCAAAGGAGTTACCACCAAGGCTTTTGTAAGCATTGGGACCGAAGAGATCCATATGAAGAAGCTCAAGCGGTCTCCTTGTGGTCATGATGTTCTTCACGGGATGACTTCCACCTACTTGTTTTCTGCCGACAAGCACTACAAAGTCTATCTTTGTCAAAGAGAACATCTTTAACACCAAGAATATGATCACCTTTGATTAGCTTGTCTAGATTACGCATACCAACATGTCCAAGCCTTCTGTGCCACAACCATCCTTTAGCAGATTTAGCAATGAAGCAAGTTCTAGGTTGAGCTTTCTTAGTGAAATCAACAATATATAGATCACCTCTACGGATGCCGGTAAAAACCATGTCATGATTGTCACGACGAAAGACTTGGCAATCTACTTTGGTGAACAGTACATTGAATCCAAAGTCAGCTAGTCTAGACACGGAAAGTAAATTGTATCCAAGTGATTCAACAAGCATGACATTTTTAATAGAGCTATCATGAGATATGGCCACCTTACCAAGGCCAAGTACCTTACCCTTGGAGTTGTCTCCAAAGGTCACATACTTGCGTGGACCATCGTTCTTTGCAAGCTCTCGAAACATGTCTTCGTCTCCGGTCATGTGATCGGTGCATCCACTATCAAGAATCCACTCTTTTCCACCGGATATGTAGTCTCTCAGATTTGCCATAAGATTGAGACTCTTCATGATCTTGTCTAGCTCGGTGTCCGAATCAGAGTAATCGTCATCATGCTCATGCTCATCATCATATCGACCCATAGATTGTTCATCATCAACTCCTAGGTCAATTTGACAACAACTTGCATTAGTTTTGTCAATGTGACAATAATCATCGGAATGCAATACAAGAGCATTTCTAATTAGATCATTGATAAGACAAGGATCACCCTTCTTTTTCATAAGATCACGAAGCTCAAAGAAGCATTTATCAAAGTTGGGATCATTGGGGCGCATCATATCAAATTCAATAGTCTTGTATAGAAATTCATCACGACCTCTCAAAGAGTAGTCCGGATAAAGTTCTTCCAAGAACTTCCACATGGCATAGGCGCACTCAAAGTTCGTGACAAGCTTAAGCAAGTTATCGGGCAAACCTCTAATGATAAGATTTACAGTTCTAAGGTTACGAAGCAAATCAAGCTCTTCATCCATGGTAGGGTGCAAGGGGTCAAATGGAGGCACATATGGGGATTCAACATATTTGCGCAAGTTATACATCTTAAAGATAATAAGCATTTCAATCCTCCACGAGTTATAGGACACTCCATCAAGAATAGGCACTCTATGGCTAACACTCCCAAACGTGAACGTCCATCTTCCTCCAATGGTGTGTAAACCAAAGCAATGGAGACCAAAGCTCTGATACCAATTGTAGGATCGAAGAAGGTGAGAGTGTCTAGAGGGGGGGTGATTAGACTACTCGACAAGATAAAACTTATGCCTTTTGACAAAGACAAGTTTTTGGCAGATTTTGCATATCACACAAGTCAAGCAACTTACTACACATGCAATTCTAAAGTATGGGCAGCGGAAAGTAAATTGCACAAGTAGTAAAGAGGAGTGGAGAAGATCAAACGCAGTTTGGAGACACGGAGATTTTTCTCGTGGTTCCGATAGGTGGTGCTATCGTCAATCCACGTTGATGGAGACTTCAACCCACGGAGGGTAACGGCTGCGAGAGTCCACGAAGGGCTCCACCCACGAAGGGTCCACGAAGAAGCAGCCTTGTCTATGCCATCATGGCATACGCCCACGGAGGACTAGCCTTACTCGGGGTAGATCTTCACGAAGTAGGCGATCTCCTTGCCCTTACAAACTTCTTGGTTCAACTCCACATCTCGACGGAGGCTCCCAAGCGACACCTAACCAATCTAGGAGGCACCACCCTCCAAAAGGTAATAGATGGTGTTGATGATGATGAACTCCTTGCTCTTGTGCTTCAAATGATAATCTCCCCAACACTCAACTCTCCTCACGATTTGGCTGTGGTGGAAGAAAGGATTGAGTGGAAAGCAACTTGGGAAGGCTAGAAATCAAGTTTCATATGGTGGGAGTGGAGCAACTTGATCTCAACACAAGGGTAGGTAGTTTTCTTCTCAGAAATGTAAGGTAGGAGTGGTAGTTCTTTCTGATGGCTCTCTCCATGAATGAAGAGGAGGTGGAGGGGTATTTATAGCCTCCACACAAAATCCAACCGTTACACACATTTGACCAATCTCGGTCAGACCGAAGTTGACAACTCGGTGAGACCGAAAGTTCAAATCTTGTGAGCGTTGGGATTTTCGTGGGACCGAAAATACAATCTCGGTGAGTCCGATTCTTCCAAAGACTAGGGTTTGCCAATCTCGGTGGGACCGACTTTATCATCTCGGTGACACCGATTTGATGACGAATGTTCTGAAGCTTGGCAACACTAGTTTCGTGAGACCGAGTTCGAATCGGAAAATCCGAAATATCTAGGGTTTGGCTATGTGGTGAGGTGGTTCATCTCGGTGTGGTGAGTTTAGGAAATCGGTGGGACCGAGATTACTTATGAGTGTATGTTGGAATGAAAGATTGCTAATAGTTTGGGAGATGTATCACTAAGCACTTTGAGCAACCAGATCATTAACATAACCTCATCCCCTTTTAATAGTATTGGCTTTCCTATAGACTCAATGTGATCTTGGATCACTAAACCAAAAATGGAGTCTTGAGCTTTTGCCAATGTTTGCCTTAGCATCTTGAGGGGTCCACCTCTTCAGTCCTTTTGCCATGCCAAAGTGATTGACCTTCCTGAAACATACTTGATAAAAGCATTAGTCCAACCACAAAGTATGTTGTCATTAATTACCAAAACCACCCAGGGAGCAAATGTGCTTTCACACACACATAAACATATTTCCATTTTGCAAAAGCATGAAATTTTCATCACCTCTATCTCGATCGAGATCGAGCACACAGTGGAGATGATGTTGTAGGGAGATCAAAAGTGCACAAAGCTCTTCTTGACAAAGATAGATCTAGTTAGGGGGCAAATAGGTCACTTAACTAAATCCTACATCTACCTAGCTACCTAATTTGGGAGGAGACAACTTCAACTAGTGGAGGGGAAAGGAAAAAGTTAAAGGAGATGCATTAATGGAGGTGGTGTAGTTAGGTAGGAGTAATGAAGAGAGAGAAAGGTGGATAGAAGAGAGAGAGAGTAATGAGGGAGAAGTATTGAGGAAGAAGAAGAGTGAGAGTGGGAGCATGTGGGGAGGTAGGGGAAGGGAAGAGAGGAGGAGGGAGGGACGGGTGGGGAAAAGGTGGTGGGTTGGTGCGGGTTAGCGATGGCGGGATCTAAAACGCGCTGCTAAGGAATTAGCAAGAGACGCTTTGGGCGACAGCGCCATCGCTATGAGGACAAAAAGTGTGCCAATTTGAAATTTAGCAGCAGCGATCTCAGAAAAAGCGCGCTACTACTACATCGGTAGCAGTAGCGCGGTTCGCGCCACCGCGCTACTGCTAAATGGAGTTAGGTGAACACCGCCGGTCGATATTTGTAGCAGCGCGGTTTACACCGAGCGCGCTACTGCTAAAAACTTATCAGCAGCGAGTTTCCCGCACACGCACTACTACTAATTAGCAGCAGCGCTCCTTTTTGAGCCGCGCTGCTGCTAAGATTCTGTGTATAGGCTTTTCCCTAGTAGTGAATCGGTCACACCAAGATGAGGTTTTGCCTTAACCCTAGCACATCGGTCCCACCGAGTTGATCATGTCGGTCCCACCGAAAACCCTAACGTTCACATTTTGAACTAGATCGGTCCCATCGAGTTTCACTATTTGGTCTGACCGAGTTTGGTAAATTGTGTGTAACGGTCAGATTTTTTTGTGGAGGCTATATATACCCCTCCACCCCCTTCTCCATTTGGGAGAGAGCCATCAGAACGTGCCTACACTTCCACTACTCATTTTCTGAGAGAGAACCACGTACTCATGTATTGAGACCAAGACATTCCAACCCTACCACAAGAATCTTGATCCCTAGCCTTCCCCAAGTTGCTTTCCACTCAAATCATCTTTCCACCATAGCCAAATCTGTGAGAGAGATCTGAGTGTTGGGGAGACTATCATTTGAAGCACAAGAGCAAGGAGTTCATCATCAACACACCATCTATTACCTTTTCGAGAGTGGTGTCTCCGAGATTGGTTAGGTGTCACTTGGGAGCCTCTGTCAAGATTGTGGAGTTGAACCAAGGAGTTTGTAAGGGCAAGGAGATCGCCTACTTTTTGAAGATCTACCCAAGTGAGGCAGGTCCTTCATGGGCGATGGCCATGGTAGGATAGACAAGGTTGCTTCTTCATGGACCCTTCGTTGGTGGAGCCCTCCATGGACTCGTGCAACCGTTACCCTTCATGGGTTGAAGTCTCCACCAACGTGGATGTACGATAGCACCACCTATCGGAACCATGCCAAAAATCTCTGTGTCTCCAATTGCGTTTGCACACTCCAATCCTATCCCTTTACTTCCTTGCAAATTGCATGCTTTACTTTCCGCTGCTCATATACTCTTGCCATGCTTGCTTGAAATGTATTGTGAATGCTTAAACTTGTGCTAAAACTCCACCTCAACTTGAAGAACTTAAAAACTGCCGCTTTTGCTTGTTGAGTGTCTAATCCCCCCTCCTAGACACCTCTTCTCGATCCTTTAAATTGGTATCAGAGCATTGGTCTCCATTGCTTTGGTTTAATCACCATTGGAGGGAGATGGATGAGTCTACGATGGGGAGTTTTAGATGTAGAGTGCCTATGCTTGATGGAGAGTTCTATAATTCTTGGAAAAAATGATATGCTTGAGATTTTCAATGAATATCAATTGAATAAGTACATTACTAGTCCTTGTGCGCCCCTTGTTGATCCATTGCATCCTACCCCCGATGAGTCTCTTGACATGATCCGCAATCTTAGAACTGACAATCTTATCATTAGAGGACTACCTAAAAATTTGATTGTGTGCTTGCCTACTCTTGAATGTGCTTACACCATATGGAGATATCTTGAGGAACGTTTTCCTGACTATTCCTTGAAAAATTTAGATGAGATTCTTCAAAAGTCCATTGCTTTAAATAAGATGAATCCTAATGATCCTAAGTTTGGTGATTGTCTATTTGAGCTTTGTAACCTTATGCGTGCCAAAGGAGATGTTGGAATCATTAGTAATATCATCTCAGAAGTCATCAGAATTCATAAAGATGCACATTTTCATGATCATAAATCTAATGAATCACTCTCTCTAGGTGATGATCAATCACAAGACGATGTTGAACATGGATACTATGATGAGGATGATGATAGTGACTTTGATCTCGATGAGTCTATGAGACACTTTGGTCTTATGGCTAACCTTCGCGGCTATATGGTTGGAGGAAAGGAATGGGTTCTTGATAGTGGATGTACCGATCACATGATCGGAGACAAGGATATGTTTCGTGATCTTGCTAAAAACGATGGCCCTCGAAAGTATGCCACTTTTGGTGATAACTCAAAGGGTAAGGTGGTTGGCCTTGGTAAGGTGGCCATCTCACATGACAACTCCATACAAAATGTTATGCTCATTGAATCTCTTGGCTATAATTTACTTTTTGTATCTAGACTAGCCGATTTCGGTTTCAATGTCCTATTTACTGAAGTAGATTGCCAAGTGTTTCGAAGAGATAATCATAATATGGTTTTTACCGGTATACACAGAGGTGATCTATACATTGTTGATTTCACTAAAAAGACTCAACCTAGAACTTGCTTAATTGCTAAATCTTCTAAAGGTTGGTTGTGGCATAGAAGGTTAGGTCACGTGGGGCATGCAAAATCTTGATAAGCATATTAAAGGGGAGTTAAAGATGTTATATTTGACAAGGATAGACTTTGCAGTGCTTGTCAAGCAGGAAAACAAGTTGGAGAAAGTCATCCCGTCAAGAACATCATGGCCACAAGAAGACCACTCAAGTTGCTTCATATGGATCTTTTTGGTCCCAACACCTACAAGAGTCTCGGTGGTAACTCGTTCAGATTGGTCACTGTTGATGCTTTTTCAAGATTTACGTGGGTGTTCTTTCTTGATGATAAATCGCATGTCCAAAAGATCTTCAACAACTTCGCTAGGAAGGCCCAAAATCAATTTGAAGTGAAGATCAAGAAGGTTCGCAACGACAATGGAACGCAGTTCAAGAACGCCAATGTGGACACCTTTCTTGACGAAGAAGGGATTTCACATGAGTTCTCGGCTACGTACACACCTCAACAAAATGGAGTTGTTGAGAGGAAGAACCGGACTCTTATTGAGATGGCAAGAACAATGCTTGATGAGTATAAGACTCCAAATCACTTTTGGCGGAAGCGGTTGAGACAACTTGTCATGCAACAATTCGTCTATATCTTCACAAGCTACTCGGCAAGACGACATACGAGCTTCTCACTGGTAACAAACCCCAAGTCAGATACTTTTGAGTATTCGGCTCAAAGTTCTATATTCTTGATAGGCATCATCGCTCGAAATTTGCTCCTAAATATCATGAAGGTTTCCTACTCGATTATGGCTCAAACTCTCACACTTACCGTGTATACAACAATTTCACCCCAAAGGTTGAAGAGACGGTAGATGTGAAGTTTGATGAATCTAACGGCCCACAAGTAGAGCAATTGCCAATTGATGTAGGTGACAAAGACCCTTCGGAAGCAATACAAGACTTGTCTATTGGCAAGATTCGCCCAACGGAGGTGAAGGAGAGCACCTCGTTCGTCCAAGTGGAAGCCTCAACTTCACGCCAAGGTGAACCACAAGTTGACTTGGAAGCATCCAAAAGTGGGACACATCAAGATGATGGAAACGAGAATGTACAACAAGATGAACCTCATCAACCTCCTTCTCCACCTCCACAAGAGAACAACAACGCCAATGATAATGAAGAAAGACAAGAGGAAGAACAAGACAATGAAGAGGATGTTCCACCCCGACCCAAACAAAAGCTCTCACGAGTTCGAGCAAGAGTCTCAAGAGATCATCCCGTCGAACAAATCTTCGATGATATTCAAACTGGGAGAATTACTCGCTGTAAAACTTGTTTGGCTAACTTTTGTGAACATTACTGATTCATTTCTAGTATTTAACCTATGAAGGTGGAAGAAGACCTTGATGATCCAGACTTGATGAATGCTATGCATGAAGAGCTACACAATTTCGAGAAGAACCAAGTATGGACGTTAGTTGAAAAGCCCGATGAGAAGCACAATGTCATTGGAACCAAATGGGTGTTTAAGAATAGGCAAGATGAATATGGACAAGTTGTACGCAACAAGGCATGTATCGTCGCTCAAGGCTGCACTCAAGTCGAAGGTATGGACTATGGTGAGACATATGCTCCTGTTTCCAGACTTGAGTCCATACAGATCTTACTTGCCTATGTTAATCACCATGATATCACATTATACCAAATGGACATTAAAAGTGCTTTTCTGAATGGTGAAATTGAGGAGGAAGTTTATGTTAAACAACCTCCCGGCTTTGTTAATCCTAAGAAATTTGATCATGTCTACAAACTTCACAAAGCTCTTTATGGTCTTAAACAAGCTCCTAGAGTGTGGTATAAATGCTTAACTAAGTTTCTCATTGAAAAAGGCTTTGAAATGGGAAAGTTTGATTCTACACTTTTTACTAAAAGGGTTGATGGTGAATTATTTATGTGCCAAATTTATGTGGATGATATCATATTTGGTTCGACTAACCCTCATTTCAGTGAAAAGTTTGGAAGGCTAATGTCGGAGAAGTTTGAGATGTCTATGATGTGTGAACTCAAGTTCCTTCTTGGTTTGCAAATCAAGCAAACTAAGGAACATACCTTTGTTTCGCAAACAAAGTATACCAAGGACTTATTCAAGAACTTCAACATGCAAGAAAGCAAAGGTATGAAAACACCCATGCCTACTAGTGGACATCTTGACTTAACTAAGGATGGCGAACCGGTTGATCAAAAGGTTTACCGCTCTATGATTGGCTCATTGTTATATCTTTGTGCCTCACATCCCAATATTATGGTAAGTGTGTGCATGTGTGCACGATATCAAGCGCCCCCCAAAGAATGACATCTTAAGGCTGTAAAATGGATAGTGAGATACTTAATTCATACACCAAACTTTGGCATTCGGTACCCTAAGAGGTCTTCTTTTGATCTTGTTGGCTACTCTGATTCGGACTATGCCGGTGACAAGGTTGATAGAAAGTCCACTTCAGGTACTTGTCAATTTCTTGGTAGATCTCTTGTGTCCTGGTCCTCCAAGAAACAAAACTCGGTATCCTTATCTACCATCGAAGTGGAATACATTGCCACCGGTTCATGTTGTGCTCATTTACTTTAGATGACCGAAACTCTTAACGATTATGGGATACATGTGAAACATGTTCCATTGCTTTGTGACAATGAGAGTGCTATTAAGATTGCTCATAATCCCGTGCAACATTCTCAGACTAAGCATATTGAAGCTCATCATCATTTCATTCGAGACCATGTTGCTAAAGGAGACATCAATCTTAAGCATGTTCATACCGATAAGCAATTGGCGGATATTTTCACCAAACCGCTTGATGAGAAAGTATTTTGGCATTTGAGAGGTGAATTGAACATCATTGATGCTTCAAACTTGGAGTAGAAACTCCATTTGGATGCATGCAAGGCATGATCCTTTGACCAATCCTTGATATTTCTCTTATGATGATGATCATATGTCTTGGATATACTTGTACCCTTGCATGTTATCTAACCCTTGTAGGTACTTGGATAAGCCCAGATCTATGATATTGCAACTCACTCACATCCTGAGAAATCTCTACATCATCAAGTATCTACAATATGGTGGTTGAAGACAAGGAAGCATGAATTCTTTCAACATATCCTTTGACAATTTCTATATATCAAATCTCATTTGATATCAAATTTCATGATTGTCATTTTGGATATACAAGTGATCTTCCTTACAAAACTAACCCATGTAGGTAGATGAACTCAAACTACAAGTGGTGCTCCCAAATTTTGATGAACTACATCAACCTTGAGCAACCTACACAAGTTCAACTACATGATCAAGATCAACACCACCACCAAGGAATGTTATTCCATCTTAGAGAAGCTTTACCCCAAGTCATGGGTCAAAGCAACTCAACAATATGTGAATACATCAAAGTGCTTAAAAATGGCAACCCCATTTTGAGCTTAAACGATGAGTATGACCTATGATCAAGTGACTTCACTTGACTCCTAAGTCAATATACTCTAACATAGGTGACTTTGTCGCTGACCAATTCTATATGAAGTTCTCTAGTGTTTTTTTGTGTTCTTGCATTTGTCTCTTGCTTTCTTGTTGCCCTTTCAAAAAAACTTCATCTAGATTTCATTTCTTTTCTCTATTATTTTCTGCATTCCCTGCATCTAATTCATTGCAAATCCTTTAGTTAGTTCCTTGCAAATCTTTGTGAGATCTTATTTGCCAAGTGAGCTGAGATGACAAAATATTTTCTCTGTATTGAACTCGGCCTCACCGATTTCTGCCTATCGGCTAGACCGGACTGTAATATTACATTACAGTGTGTTCATCGGTACAACCAACAAGGACGAAACCGGTCTGACCGATATGCATCATCTCTGACACTGCCAACTCGGTGTCACCCATGAAAAAGAATCGGCGTTACCAATTTCAGTACTAAGAAAACATTTTGCCTTTACAATTGCCATTTCTTTTCCAGCTCCACTCGATGATTCTTATCCTCTACTCGCATCTTAAACTACATGCTGCTTTGTCATGTGACTCAAGGACCAAACCTATTTGACTCATGCTCCAGAAGACCCCTTCTTGGAAATTGATGTCAAAGGGGGAGAAAGAGCACATCAAAGCTTATCACATAAGAGAGAATGCATACTTTAAGCTTCTCTAGATGCCTATTATCCATAGAGGAGAGAAGTCACATGTCTTTAAGAGGGGAAAGACATGTTAGTAGATGTTACTTTGCTCTGTCTTTGCTCTGGTTTTCTCTTACCCTATCTTCTCCCATTATCCAATATCATATTCAGGGGGAGAAAGAGTTCATATCTAAGGGAAGAAAATCTTTGGAATTCATTGCATATCTTTAATCCTTGGGGACGTGTCTATATCCAAATAGAGTACTAAGTACTCACTCACTACATGTCATCCCAATCTTGGTACTCTTGTGGTTTCCTGAACTTGCTCTGTTTAGTAGGTGTTCTTGTGTTATCTAACCTTGTTTTCTCAAGTTCATCTTTTCCAAAGTCAGCTCAAGATAACAAGGAAATTATATGCATCACACTCCTGTGCATGATGATCTCTTGCTACTGCACATATTGTTTGCAAGAAGGACTCATGAACATGGAGGTACATCTTATGTATTTACATCATTTTCTCTGATGCATATAACCAAGATACATGTAGCTCATTGCTTGCTCTGACATGCTTATCCATTCACATGTTTCCATAGTCTATCTTCACATGATTGCATACATGTAGGGGGAGCCAATGCATGTTACATGTCTTTCCAAAGCTTTACTTGTTACTCTTCATATCTTTATATAAAGCTTTGATGTATGTTGTCATTAGTTACCAAAAAGGGGGAGATTGAAAGCACAAGTGCTTCCTGGGTGATTTTGGTAATTAATGTCAACATATCTCTTGTTGAACTAACATTTTCATCTTGTATATTTTACAGAGTTCAACAAAGGCGTGGCATGGACAAGAGGATGTGGAACCCCTTCAAGATGCTAAGGACAATATTGGCAAAAGCTCAAGACTCTTCATTTCTATTTTAGTGATCCAAGATCACATTGAGTCCATAGGAAAAACCAATACTATTAAAAGGGGATGAGGCGTTGTTTAATGGTCTACTCAAAGTGCTTAGTGATATGCTCCAAAGCCCTCAACCACTTTCTCATTTCCACATATGTCCAAAACCTAAAGTCAGACTCGGCCCCACCGATTTGATTCATCCAGCACCACCGAGTTCATTGACATAGCCACTGCTAGAAACCCTAATCAGTTCGATCTCACCGATAGGATCTCGGTCTCACCAAGATGGCCTTGCAAACTCTCTGTTGCCTGTTGCAATTATTTCGATCTCATCGAGATGTGCAATCGGTCACACCGAGTTTGCCTGACCAACTCTCTGTTTGCTCATTGCTGAAATCGGTCTCACCAAGTTCATGGAATTGGTCGCACCGAGATGAGGTTTTGCCTTAACCCTAACACATCGGTCCCACCGAGTTGATCATGTCGGTCCCACAAAAACCCCAACGTTCACATTTTGAACTAGATCAGTCCCACCAAGTTTCACTATTCGGTCTGACCGAGTTTGGTAAATTGTGTGTAACAGTTAAATTTTGTGTGAAGGCTATACATACCCCTCCACCCCCTTCTCCATTTGGAGAGAGCCATTAGAACGTGCCTACACTTCCACTGCTCATTTTCTGAGAGAGAACCACCTATTCATGTGTTGAGACCAAGACATTCCAATCCTACCACAAGAATCTTGATCTCTAGCCTTCCCCAAGTTGCTTTCCACTCAAATCATCTTTCCACCATAGCCAAATCTGTGAGAGAGAGTTGAGAGTTGGGGAGACTATCATTTGAATCACAAGAGCAAGGAGTTCATCATCAACACACCATCTATTACCTTTTGGAGAGTGGTGTCTCCTAGATTGGTTAGGTGTCACTTGGGAGCCTCGGTCAAGATTGTGGAGTTGAACCAAGGAGTTTGTAAGGGCAAGGAGATCGCCTACTTCGTGAAGATCTACCCAAGTGAGGCAAGTCCTTCGTGGGCGATGGCCATGGTGGGATAGACAAGGTTGCTTCTTCGTGGACCCTTCATGGGTGGAGCCCTCCGTGGACCCGCGCAACCATTACCCTTCATGGGTTGAAGTCTCCACCAACGTGAATGTACTATAGCACCACCTATCGGAACCACGCCAAAAAATCTCCGTGTCTCCAATTGCGTTTGCACACTCCAATCCTATCCCTTTACTTTCTTGCAAATTGCATGCTTTACTTTCCGCTGCTCATATACACTTGCCATGCTTGCTTGAAATGTATTGTGAATGCTTAAACTTGTGCTAAAACTCCACCTCAACTTGAAGAACTTAAAAACTGCCACTTTTGCTTGCTAAGTATCTAATCCCCCTCTAGACACCTCTTCTCGATCCTTTCAGATGTTCAAGATTGCATCGACATTAGGTGGTATGAATGTGTCCTACACAAGCTCCTGTCTCCAAGTCCAAGTATATGTGTCAATCAAATCATTTGAGAGTTTGCATTGTCACTGTTGTTGGCCGAAGCATAGTTGTCACTAAAACAGTAGGGAATCCACATGTGTGGGACCAAAATAGAGGAACCATATCCAACTCGTTTCACTAACCCAATTTGAATTGCACCCCGTCTCGCAACATTCACCCTCCATGTAGCCGTGGAAGATTTTGGAACAGTAGCTTGCATGAAATTAGAATCTTGTAAGTATCTACCTTTCATAACTCTGGCACAAAGAGAGTTATGGTTCATCATAAATCTTCATCTATGTTTCCCAATAAGTGTCAAGTTAAACAAATGAAAGTCACAGAATCACATTCTGCCTTTAGCCTGGTGTTGTTAGTTTGTCCCTTGCTATCCAGTGAAGAGACCTTCTATCCAGAGAACTCCCCACCAGAATTTTGCTATACTCGGGATAAAACTTGTACACACCTTTTTGTCAAGAAGCAGCAGTTCATGCTATATGTCAATATTGCTTGAATGGCCGACTTGAGCAAAATC
Organism: Aegilops speltoides; assembly: GCA_021437245.1. Lineage (NCBI taxonomy): Eukaryota > Viridiplantae > Streptophyta > Magnoliopsida > Poales > Poaceae > Aegilops > Aegilops speltoides. Next base: position 369,886,823 of record CM038142.1, read on the forward strand.
TCTCTAGCTAACTCATGCAAACAACCTCGGACCATCATTGCATCTTGTCTCTAGCCTGATCCCAGATGTGGTCAAAAGTCCGACTATTGATCCTTCCAACAACGGTGAGTAGACCAAGATAACGTTCTGAAAAAGCTTCCACCTGAACGCTGAGAAGCTGTTTTAGATTATGCCTGAGAAGTTGCGGGTGAGTTGGGGCTGAAATAGATAGAACTTTTGCTCTTGCAATTATACTCAATGATTTGGCACATAGTACCCTCCGTCTTAGTGCGAAGTTGAGTCACTTATTTTGAGACGAAGGGAGTAGAAAAAGATATGATGACATGGGGTCACCTTGCCAAGGGCCCCTCGAAGGAGTGAAATAAGGTAGCAATTCTTCATTCACGCGAACTGAGAATCGAACTGACAAAAACACATTTCATAATCAATCTCACCAAATTTACACAAAAGCCAAACTTCAATACGATAGCTTAATGTTGAACATTTTGTATTTGAGTTTGACGAAAAAGGATTTCCCCTGTTTTATATTATAAAGCACCGACCACAACACAACCATAGTAGCAAGGTTTGTATTTGAGTTCGAAGTTTCAGAATATACAATGAATCATGTTCATGTTTGAAAGTTTTAGGGCATCCGTTACGGCAGAAATAAAAATTGTGCCCAAAAATCTTCTCTCTCCTATCCTAAAAATCACTAAAAACACTTTTTGGGTGTTAACTTTTGCATCATGTGTTGAAGATGCTCTGATAGTGTTAGCCTAGAGCGCATACGCGTGTAGATCGTCTTTCTTCACGCTCTGTTCGCTTCTCTTTCTCCATTTCCCTTCGTCTTCTGGGGTTCGCCGTACCTTCGACAGAGACCCTTCTCCGTTCTCCCCAGGCACTCCATCGATTCTTCCTCCCCAGCCCAGCCGCGTCGATGGAGCCCGCGCCGCTCTCCTCCATGCAGGAGGAAGGGGAACCCGACGAATCGTCCTCCTCCTCCGCCTTCTCCGCCGCCGCCGTGCCGCCACGCCCCGCCACGCAGTAAGCCGCCAACCCCACCCGTCTCCCCACTTTCTCTACCGCGAGAGAAGCCCTAACCCATGTTCCGTCGCAGCCACTCGCTCCAGAAGTACGCGCCGCTGGACTGGTCGGCCTACTTCGACGAGGAGCGCCCCGTCGCCATCCCCGGCACCGAGGACGTACGTGCGTTAGAGAGCAGGGGAATTTCTCGGATTGCTCCTCTGTGATGTGTGATCTGACTATTGGAAGTGTTCCTTTTTGGGTTCTCTGTGTGTGTAGGTTTTCAATGTGTACATGGCCGGATCGGAAGGGCCCGTCGTGTTCTGTCTGCACGGAGGCGGCTACTCTGGGTAAGTCCAGACGCTACGGTTACAATGATCACGGTGACAATGCAGCATAATTTGCATACAAATACGCAGACATCTGCTGGTTTCTGTGATTTTCAAAATCATTGATTAACTACTAACTAGTGATGAACGGCCGTGCTGGAACCCTGGAAAGCTTATGTTGCAAAATGCAGATGTTCAGATGTGTTTAGCTAAATTTCTAAAGCACCGCCTCCCAGCTATTATGGCCTTAGGGAAAATGTACCCACCCCAACTTCTGTTGTATTTGTGGAATGTTTTGGGTAAATTCAGTGTGGACTGATAGATAAATATCAAATGTAGAAAGGACAAAATGAAATCGTTATTCTGCTAATATTGCAATTTATTATTGTTTCTGTCTTAGGCGTACTGAACAGTTTTTAAAGACAACATTTGCTTTTATTTGCAATAATCATGTAAATCCTTCTCCAAGTGACTTGACTATACTCCTTGTGAAATGTTGCCTTGGAAATTTGCTTATTTAACAAATGTGTGCTTATTGCTCACATTGGTATGTTTATTCCTCAATCTTCCTTAGGCTTTCATTTGCGCTAGCAGCTAATCAGATAAAGGGAAAGGCTCGTGTTGTTGCCATGGATTTACGGGGACATGGGAAATCTTCCACAAGTGATGATTTGGATCTGTCCATTGAAGTATGTTCTTTCACTGTTTCCATAATCTACTAATTTGATAGATAGCTACACTTTTCATACTTATAAGGTACTCCATGCTTCTTGACCTTGACCTTTGTCTATGTTCTTGTTATTTGCAACTGCAGACTCTTACCAATGATGTAATAGCTGTTATACGTACATTGTATGGAGATCCGCCACCAGCAATTATACTTGTTGGTCATAGGTAAGTCAGCATTGTGTATTTCTTCTTTTGTGCGTGCCTCCTTTATCTGAAGGCACTTGACTGAAGTTCTAGTCAGTGGACATATTAGCGTGATATATCCCTTGGTACGGTGCATGTAGCCAAAAAACATTAACATAAAGTAAATTATCTTAATAGTTTCCGGAAGCTAATTTCCACGGTTATAAAACTAACACCAAAATGTCATGATACTAACCACTAATACATTCTACCTTTCGTTACTCTGCTGTTACTTGGCTGGTTGTACTATGCGTATTCTTGACTCAGCAAGCTTGTTCATTCTGATAAGTGTTCTTGGTAGCTTCTACTCCCTCCGTTCCTAAATATTTGTCTTTTTAAAGATTCAAATGGAGTACCACATACGGATGTATATAGACATATTTTAAAGTGTAGATTCATTCATTTTGCTTCGTATGTAATCACTTGTTGAAATCTCTAGAAAGACAAATATTTAGAAACGGAGGGAGTAGTGAATAGTGATCCACTCTTTGACCTCTTTTTTTAGCATGGGTGGTTCAGTGGCTGTACATGTGGCTGCAAGAAGAGCAATTCGTAATCTTCATGGTCTTGTTGTTGTTGATGTGGTTGAGGTTAGTAACAGTTTACTTATGTTAGATCTTACATTATGGTTGCACATGAAACAATCTGACTCATTGTTGATTCCAAACTTCTCCATTCGTACACAGGGAACAGCAATGGCTTCATTGATTCATATGCAGAAAATCTTACTAAATCGAGCACAGCACTTCCCGAGCATTGAAAAAGCAGTATGTTGATTCAAAACTATATTCTGTGTGCTCATGCCATTTCAGCTTTAAGTATCTTTGCTGTCCACAGTATCTGAATTCTCATCTTTAGTTCATTGTGCTGTCCTTCATCACTTGATTTTCGGAAGTATGGATTTGATGTTGTAAAGATTATGGCCGCAAGACATACAACAACAACAACAACAACAACAACAAAAACAAAGCCTTTAGTCCCAAACAAGTTGGGTAGGCTAGAGGTGAAACTCATAAGATCTCGCGACCAACTCATGGTTTCTGTCCATGGCCGCAAGATATAAATGAAGAAATAAAATAGAACAAGTAGAAGCCACTCAATGCAAGTGGAATTCATAAAAAGCCAAGTGTAGCATGCTAAAATATATTCTTCACCCTATTTTTGTTTAATCAAACTTATAATTACACAGATTGAATGGAGTGTCAAAGGTGGGCCGCTACGAAATATCGATTCTGCGCGTATTTCTATTCCATCTACCTTGAAGTATGATGAATCAAAGGAATGGTAAGCAATATCTTACGTAATGCATGCCTGTATCTTGAAGCTCAATGTGGTTAGAGAAAAAAAGTGCATTTACTTGATATTGACCATTATTTGGGTGACTAAATATATTGGTGTACTTTGTTTCAGCTATACATACCGTACTTCTCTTGAGAAAACAGAGAAGTACTGGAAAGGATGGTATGTTTTCAACCTGATTATGGTCTTTATGCTATTTTTACCGCCACTTTTACTAAAACCATGTCCATTTTCACATGATCTGTACAAGTGCCATCTGTGCTGCTCAATTTGATATATCTGGTTTACGCAAGAGGGTTTACCCATTTAATATGATAAGGACCCAACTCTTCTTACTAATGTTGGAAGTTGAGCTAGTTGAATGGATTGAAACAAACAGAGAAGACCTTCATGAATTTTTTGGGGAACGCTCTCGTTGGTTTTGGAAATACTTCCGAATTATTCACTTATCTTTCTGTGATTGGTTGACATTGAAGCACATAAATGCTTCTGTTTTAGGTACGAAGGTCTTTCAGACAAGTTCTTATCTTGTCCTGTACAAAAGATACTATTATTAGCTGGCACCGATAGATTGGACAGGTTTGCAACATCCATCCAGTCTGAGAAACTCTATTTTCATTCATTACTGTTGCGCGGTTGGCTTGTGCTAAAACCTTCATCAGTTAACTCTGTGCTATTCATTTCCGATCGATTGTTATCATTGTGTGTCAGTTGCACCAGCATGTAGTGTGCACTATGCTTTTCTAAGGGCATGCAATATGTTTTTAAGAGTTCTGTTTTTCTATACTAGTTTAGACTCACACTAACAACCAGACTATCAAGATAGAGTTATTTAAAGTGCAAGGCATATTATGCTGATCCATTATCAAACCTTCTATGTAAGAGGATTTCATTTTCCGAACATGCATTCTCATTGTTCCCTTAATAGTGTTCTGAAATGTGAACACCTGTATCACTTCATAGCCCATGCAGGAAAGTATGTGTAATGCACTGGTTAACATGTTTTGCAGAGCTTTAACAATTGGTCAAATGCAAGGGAAGTTTCAAATGATAGTAGTTCGACACACTGGACATGCCATACAGGTTTGATCCTAATGTACTTCTAATGTCTTTAGTCTAAGGCTTGGATGTTTTCGCTTATTATCTGCTTCTAGGACCTGAATGACCACAGCATGCCTAGATGGGTAGATGCTTGAGGGCTAATTTGAAATTTTCGTAGAATTTGCTGACATGCTGAAGCACAATGGATTAGCAACCAAAAGTTCATCTACTGATTGTTGTTCGTTGTTATAGTGTTATAGTTGACGAACGTATTTCTTCAGAAGAATGATATTATTAAGCTTTATAACTATCAGTGATAAATCTTACCAATTTTTAGTATATTACTGAAAACTTCATTTCAGGAAGATGTACCTGAAGAATTTGCATCACACATACTGAACTTCATATCTCGCAACAAAATAGGGCCCAATGGTGTTGAGGTCAGTAACTGATCTCCTTATTTCCATTTCCCAACATTTGCTTCGCTTCCCAACTAATGCCGGGTACTTGTATTTTCTCAGATACCTGGCCTCATAAAAAAATGGCAGCAATAAATAGACTGTGGAAGGAGGAACAGCACCTACTGCCAACATCAGCACTATTTAGAGGAAAAGCTAGGGCTCGTATCAGGACTATTTAGAGGAAAAGCTAGGGCTCGTATCGATGCCTGTTCATTGTGTTTCTCATGGAAGAGGAAGTTTGTGCCAAAAAGAAAGACGAAGCCATAGGGATGAGATTTACCACTCAGTCGCGTATCATCCATGCCGTGAATGATTTTTCGAGCAACTATTGTGCCATTTGTAAATAAATTTTTACACCAAGTGTTGGCCCATGAACTAGATTCGTGCTCTCTAGGTGTATTGATACATTTTCAAGCCAACGCTTGGTTTGTTGTCCCAATTGCATGCACCTTCAAGGCAGGCTTCGATTTTGCTGCCCCAGTTCTCTCTTAACATAAGATTGTACTTGAGCCTTGGAGATCATATTATACCCATTCGAATGCACAGTGTACATACAAGATTTGTTTTTTGTTTACGGGTGTACAAACAAGATTTTCTTGTTGTTGAAGCTACAAGAATAATATGTGCTATTTTTAAGTAGGGGTGGAGAAACCAAAATCTGTGGTCCGGATCCCAGCACAAAACGGCATTGATATTTTACTGGTTTCCGTGAGTAGCTCCATTCCATCCCTCGCTGTGTTTATTTTTGTGCAATTTACACAGGAGGATATAACTGCCTGGTAACAATAAATCTGGCTATCTCAAAAAATAGAGATAGTAGTATATACGACTGGCTGGTAAAGTGGTAATCTGGCCATCTAAAACGTAGAGATAGTTGTACATACAGCATGTACAGCATGTTACACGATTCTGAAAATCTGGTAATCAACAATAAATAGGCAGTACGTACAACATAGCCAGTAGGTGGTTACAAGATTCTGAAAATCTTTTCCATACCCAGCAAAGCTTGTGATTAGGAAAGAGACACATCAGAGGGCCTTGAAGTTAGATTTAGATGCAAATTGGTTTATAGAAGATACATTAGTCAAGTATCCTATTATATGAACACACAACATTTAGAAAAACAAATCTTGAACACTAAAATGGTGGAGACATCACCCACATGATATAAGCCCCTTCGGAGAGGTGAAAGTGTATGATCTCTTCTTTCAATGTACAGAAGACAGTAAGGAAAACATGGCTGATCTTCACTACTCTGTAGAAACTATTTTACAGGACTTTTCTTCACACAAACGTGTGAAGAAAAGCATAAAAAGAATCAGATAAAAAGGAGAATGTTGTCCCTATCTAATCTATTCTATGTTTACAATGTCTCCGAGATCATCTGCAGGTCAGGGAAGAAACCAATGGAATAGCCATTAATTTTTCCTTGAACAATCAGCTAAAGAACCAGTCAAATAACAAAGCCTGAGTCATAGGATAGTCTCCTGATCCGCTTGCATCTCAATGTTCCCTTGATCAACTATAGCAAAGGCATCAGCAACCGGGAAATACACCAAAATCACAATACCAACCATGGCAGCAAGCATCAGCACCAGGAAGGAGGTAAATACGAGAGTTTCATGGGCTGTTTCACCTGGCCATACAACAATGGAGAGCCCAAGAAGTGTAGCTCGGGGAAGTAATATCATAGTGGCAAATATTAGCATGTATATCCTCCGTCGGAGCCCCTTGTTGATCACCAAAGACAGCATCTGTCCTCCAACAAACATCACATAAATTGCCAATATGATGTAGAATGCCCCAAGAAATATGCTGCTCAACAGTGGGTATGTGCATGTGACATTGCCATTGTGGACTGTTGAGGCTGAATACCAGAATTTTCCAAGATTTGATGCTTGGCCATCATCTGAAGCAACACGAGGACCAATGAAAACAACACAAGCTTCCCAGACAAACGAAGGAAGGCAGATAATAAACATGGCACGTATGGTTTTTTGATTCCACTTCCGGTTTAAGGTACCAAGCTCTTGCTTCTGTAAAGCTGCACTGAGAAGGAAAGCGAGCAACAAGAACAATCCTGGCTCTGCAAACCCCAAATTTGAGATGATATAGAATTTGCACACGTTTGCTTGCCACATCTGGTCAGAAGTGAACCTCCCCTCTCCATTCACGAAAGTGAGCCGAAGTACTTCTCCAACACCCCACCAGAAGGCAACCAATACTAGTGTTATCCGTGTCAGCCACGGCCCGTTGAAGTAGTTAAGTCGCTGGTAGCCTCTTCTGTTGATCCACAGCTGAAAATACACCGCTCGGCTTAGGCAGATCAGGCCCAAGATGGAAACTATGGAAACGAGAGCAATGGTCACCACACCAATGATCTTGGTGAATAAAGTAATCAAGTGCATTACAAAAAGCTGAACAGCTCAAGACCTCCACGCATTCTCACTTTATTAACAGCACAGCCAAAGCTCTCACATACTGCAGACCAAAATCCTGAAAGGAGATAAGAGCAGAAAGATTACCAACACTGGGAGACATGTGTAGGCAGGTAATCAGCAAATGGTGTTATCTTGTTAGTATTTTACAATAACAGAAGAAAGACTTTTGACTTGTCAATGTAAGACAATCATGCTTAACAGATAAGCTTCTGATCTAGTCAGTGCTCATTGTTGACATGGCTTCGTTCACCAAACCCTTGACTTCTTCAGAATTACCTGCCGTTCACCAAACCCTTGACCTCTTCAGAGTTACCTGCTTCTTTCAATGCATATTTGAATTGCATAATAAAATCCATCATAGTTTTCTCTATCTACATTTCACTCCGTGATTTATGAGCATAGTTCTCGCTAGATTAGCCTACCGTTTCATTATGATTAGGTGATCATCACACATTGTCTAATCATTGCAACTCAAGACGGCAGGGGCAAAATAGTCTACGACAAAAACTCGCATATGCAATTTCCCCAAAACTAACGTCCGGGCAAGCGAATAATTCAGCAAATCGATCTACAAATACAATCTCAAAGCTTCGAAACGAGAGAAACAAAAATCACCAAGGTCAACACAGCTCTAGCCATGGGCGGAATGACAAATTCCTCGTACCTCAGAAAACAATGGCCGAAATTGCGGATGGGGACGAGAGCCAGCATGGACGAAATGAGGTAGAACAGGAGCGGCGATGGCGGCGACGCGCTGAGAGGATTGGGGGAGGGGGGGCTGAAGCGTCGGTGGTGATGCTAAGCGACGGCACGGCGGCAGCTCTAGGGCACGGAGATGGACGAGAAGAGGAAATAAAGGCGCCGGTACGGGACGGTGGAGAGGAAACCGTGGAGGAGATCGATTTTGACTATCGGCAGACAGCACGTATATTCGATTTAATAAAGGAAAAAAACAAAGTACAGCAGTATACCAGGTTTTCCTCTCTTTTCCCCGTTCCGAAATAACTGACGCGGGTAGGAATTTTGCAAAATAGTCCTTGAAATTTTCCGTACTAAACAAGTAGTCCACGTCTGGTCTGGACATGACTCGCACTCGATCTCGCTCTGCACTCGCTCCACCTCTCGCTCTGCGCCCGTCCCTTTGCTCCGGCTCGCCACCACACTCCGCTTTTCTCCCTCCCTTTCACCTTTCCTCACACCACGGCGCTCCCCTCCACCTTCACTTGCCTAGCCGCACTCCCCTCCATGTTCCCACGGCTAACCTCCGAAAAGGTTGGACCTTTCGGTCCAAGAAGGCAACGAATCGCTAGATCCGATGGCTACGAGTCTGGATGTGTTGAATCCGAACCACCACCAACACCAGATGGGGGCAAAAGCGGCAGGACATGGGCGAGGTGTTGTCGTTCACGACGACGCGACAACGACGATGCGAGCCACGAACTTGCGGGTGGGAGGGGATGAGACATCGCCCTTCACCACCGCCAAGGTCGTGACGTCGGTGGCCATGAATTTCAAGGGTCCTTCCACGCGTCGTCCTCCTCCACCGAGGCAGCCCAGCGCGGCGCCTGGGCTACATTGTCCTCAACGGCCGGTGGGACATCTCCTTCTCCCCTAGCCCTACTGAAAAAAAAATTCATTTGTGCAGCTTGTCTGATGACGATTGGAGTAACTAACACGATCAAATGGATACTCCTGAAAGGACACTCTACAATGTATGCAATTCTTTAGATTAGAGTATTTATTTTGTTGAAAGCACACTTTAATGTGATACTGACAATGTGTTTAATAGAATTCTCAGCAAGCACGCTCGGTGCGTCGGGGCCGACGGAACCGGGGCCTCCTCCTTCTCTTCTCCTCCTCCTCCTCCTCCTCCTCTTCCTCCTTCTTTTAGAAGGCCTACGTGTATCAATGTTAATTTTTTGAGAGTCTTGTTCAATTATTTTAGCGTGTCCCTCAGGATAAAGTGGTTCCTAAGTCATTTTACCTCCTCTAGTTGCTACTTTAATAGCAAAGTCATTGATATTATTATTCATTTCATCAAGCAATTCTCTTTGAGATTTAGCAGCCTATTCTAGTTGAGTTTGAACTATAGAGGCATGTTTTCCTACACCTCTTACATCATTAGTAATTCTAAATAACAAGTCACTCAGGTGAGCAATCATATTGGAATTATATTTCATTTGTTTCATAACATTTTCATTGAAGTGATCTTGTTTTCTAATGGGGTTGTCAAACTCAGAAATGCTTTGACTAGGATGTTTATTGTAAGGGATGTCACTTTCATAAAATTTCATCAAAGAGTTTACCTGGTGTGTCAAGTCCATGTATTTCTTCAATATGAGGTAAATTTTTAACATCCTCTGCTTTAATACCCTTTTCCTTTATACTTTTCTTTGCCTCTTGCATATCTTCAGGACTGAGATATAAGATACCCCTCTTCTTCGGAGTGGGTTTAAACGGTGGTTCAGGAAGAGTCCAATCATCATAATTTTTAATATATTATTCAATAATTCCTCAGCTTGTTCAACAGTTCGTTTCCTGAAAACACAACCAACACAACTATCTAGGAAGTCCCTAGAAGCATCGGTTAGTCCATTATAGAAGATATCAAGTATTTCATTTTGCTTAAGAGGATGACCAGACAAAGGATTAAGCAATTGAAGAAGCCTCCCCCAAGCTTGTGGGAGACTCTCTTCTTCAGTTTGCACAAATTTAAATATTTCCTATAACGCATCTTGTTTCTTATGAGCAGGAAAATATTTTTTCAGAGAAGTAATAAATCATATCCTGGGGACTATGCACACAACCAGGAGCAAAATTATTGTACCATATCTTAGCATCACCCTTTAATGAGAATGGAAATAATTTGAGAATATAATAGTAGCGATTTTTCTCATCCTGAGCAAAAAGGGTGGCTATATAATTTAACTTAGTAAGATGTGCCACAACAATTTCAGTTTCATAGCCATGGAAAGGATCAGATTCAACCAAAGTAATTAACTTTGGGTCAACAGAGAATTCATAATCCTTATCATCAACAAATATAGGTGAAGTAGCAAACTTAGGATCACATTTCACTCTAGCATTCAAAGTTTTTTCTTTCGGTTTGCATAATAATTTCTTAAGATCATCTCTATCATTGCAAGCAAGAAAATCTCTAGTTGTCTCCTCATCCATAACATAACCTTCAGTTACCTTAGGCAATTCATATCTAGAAGAGCTAGGTCTAATAGGTGTTCCAAGATTCTCAGTTTCAAGTACTTCATCAGTTTCAACAATTTCATTAGTTTTAGCATTCTTAATATCTTTAGCTCTAGCAATTTGTTCATCAAGATATTCACCTAGTGGCACGTTATCATCAAGCAAGGTACTAGCATCATCACGAGTAGCATTCATAGTAGAAGTAGCATCATCAATAACTTGCGACATATCAGGATTAATAGATGTGGTGGTGTTGCAAGTCTACTCAAAATAGAAGGTGAATCAAGTGCAGAGCTAGATGGCAGTTCCTTACCTCCCCTCGTCTTAGAGGGAAAATCTTAGTCTTGGTGTCCTTCATATTCTTCATAATGATAAATAGATAATAATCCCAAGTGACTCAACAAATATAGTTACACTCCCCGGCAACAACGCTAGAAAAAGAACTTGATAACCCACAAGTATAGGGGATCGCAATAGTTTTCGAGGGTAGAGTATTCAACCCAAATTTATAGATTCGACACAAGGGGAGCCAAAGTATATTTGCATGTATTAGTAGTTGAGTTGTCAATTCAACCACACCAGGAGATTAAATATCTGCAGCAATATGATCAGTAGCACAATAATATGATAGTTTTGATAGCGTAGTAATGTGAGAGCGAGAATTGATAATAAAGGACATCAATGATTTTGTAGCAAGTGTAACAGTAGCAACAGCAGTAGTAACTTAGCAAGAACAATATGCAAAAAATTCGTAGGCATTGGATCGGTGAATTCGTTGGATGATATTCATCATATAACAGTCATAACCTAGGGCAATACAAAACTAGCTCTAATTCATAAATATAATGTAGGCATGTATTCCGTAATATTCATACGTGCTTACGAAAAGAACTTGCATGACATCTTTTGTCCTACCCTCCCGTGTGTAACGCCCGGATAATTAGGCTACAGTAAAACTCTTCTAATGATGCCATGTCATCTGTGTTACTGTTGCTAATCAAGTGGTAGTTCAAAGTCATTGCAAATTCAAAATATGAATTAGTGATGCAGACACCCTAAGCTTTCAAAAGTCAAAACAAAAATGTTCGAGTGTGCGATTAAATGCCTAGTTAATTATAGTGCGAAAACACCTTTTAGAAAATGCCTAGATACATTAAAATGAAATAAAAGAAAATACAAAAAAGGAAAAGAACCCCTGTGCCACCGACCTAACCTGGCCGCCCATTCGCCACCGCCCAATCGGGCAAAGGCCCACCCGCCACTCCCACTCCTTATCCCTCACCCCGCAAACCCTAACCCACTCCCCGCCCCACTCTCCCCACGACGCCCTCCTCTCTCCCGATCTGGATCGGGATCCAGAGGAGGCCGACGCCGCCCGACGCCGCCCCGTCCACCCCTCCTCCCCGGCCGGCCTCTGCTTCCTCCCGGCGCCGCCCCGCCATCGCCGCTCGCCCCCGAAAGCGGTGCCACGACCCCGCCGCCTCGTCAACGACGCCGCCAGACGCCGCCGCCTCGCCGGATCGCTTCCTCGACGCCGTCGTCTCCCCCCCTCCACAACGGCCTTCCTCGACCTCCATCGAGCCCGCTACCCTAGACCCTACTCCCACCGTGAGCCGCCGCCTTCCTCCTCCTCTCCCGTGTCGGCCAAGACACGTCTCCTCTCGTGCGCCATCATACAGACGCTTCGCCGTTCTTTGCTGCGCGCCTGCTCGGCGCGCCAGATCTGAGCACCGCGACTTTCGGGCGCGCCGTCGCTTCCGTCTGACGCGCCTGCGCCGCGCGCACGCGCCAGCCGCGCCGCCCTGCAGCGCTTCGCCCGCGTCCGCCGCGCGCGCCTTTCGCCGTTCGCGCGCGGTGCGTGACGCGCCTTGCCCCCCGCCCGCCCTCGCCTCGCCGACGCCTCGCCCGCGCGCCACGCACGCACCGCATGCCCCTCGCAAGCGCTTGCTTTGGCTTAACAAGGCTTTGAGCTGTGCAGTGTTCGCCGTCTGCTTTCCGGCCCGCCGTGCTTGCGCCCACAGTAGCTGAGCGGCGCCCTCGGCACACAATCGCCTGTTAACTCAAGACTACAAGCACCGCTCGATGGCATCTCGTGCCCATCGGGCAAGGCCCCTTCGTAACGTTTTCAAAAAAATAATAATAATAATTTAAAACATTAATAAATAAATAAATAATAATAATCAATAAAAAAAATAAAAATATTAATTAATTAATTAACTAGATTAATTAACTTAATTAATTATGTTTAATTAACCTAATTAACTAATTAGTTTAATTAAACAGTAGTTAGATTAGTTAAACACTGATTAGTCTAAACAGTCAATGACCAGTGGGGCCCACACGTCAGTTTGACCCGATAACGTCTGTTGATCGCCGACGTCATCTCGACGTCAAGATACATCGCTCGGATAATGTTGAATTTAAATAATTAAATAAATCCTAAAATGAATTAAATCTTTTAAAATTAATATAAAATAAACCGTAGCTCGGATGGATAAACTTTGTACATGAAAGTTGCTCGAACGACGAGACGAATCCGTTACGCAGCCCGCTCGTCCGCCACACACCCCTAGCATGCCGAACACGCAACTTTCCCCTCGGTTCACCGTCCGAACGCGAAACAGGAATACTTTCCGGATGTTTTCCCCTTCGCTTCGGTATCACCTACTACCGCGATTGGGCACACCTAGCATCGTTACTTGTCTTGTCATGCATCGATATGCATCTGTTTGCATGGTATTCATTGTTTCTTCCCCTCTTATCTCCGATAGACTACGAGACCGACTGCTGCCGCCAAGACGACTACGGAGTTGACGACCCTCTCTCTTGCGAGCAACCAGCAAGCCCCCTTGATCACCAGATATCGCCTATTCTCCTCTATACTGCTTGCATTAGAGTAGTGTAGCATGTTACTGCTTTCCGTTGATCCTATTCTGATGCATAGCCTGACATTGTTGCTACATCTGTTGATACCTTACCTGCAGTCCTAAATGCTTAGTACAGGATGCTAGTTTATCATCATTGGCCCTACATTCTTGTCAGTTTTCCTTGCTATACTAATGGGCCGTGATCACTCGGGAGGTGATCACGGGTATATACTATACATACATACATACTATACAGATGGTGACTAAAGTCGGGTCCGCTCAAGAGTACCCATGAGTGATTCACTTGATTAAATGAAAGGACCTTTGTCCCGACGGCCCTCTGTGTGGATCTTTGTGTCGGAGCGACAGGCAGGTTGAGACCGCCTAGGTGAGAGGTGGGCCTGCCCGGTCGGCGTCGCGTTTGCTTCATAATAACACGCTTAACGAGATCTTGGTATTTGATCCGAGTCCGCCATTTGGTCTATACGCACTAACCATCTACGTGGGAGTAGTTATGGGTATCCCGACGTCGTGGTATCACCGAAGCCTTCTTGACGTCGGCGACGCGAGCGGCGGCCGGATTGGACCACGAACGTGACTTCCTTTGTAATGGAGGTTGCTAGGTTCGCTTCCGGCCACAAGACGCATAGCGTGCGGTGTGCTTTCGGCGATGGGCCCGCACTGCGCGCTTAGGTTTAGACCGGCGTGTTTGACCTCTGTTGTGCCTAGGTGGGGCTGCGGCGTGTTGATCTTCCGAGGCGGGCATGACCCAGAAAGTGTGTCCGCCAAATGGGATCAAGCGTGTTGGGTTATGTGGTGCACCCCGCAGGAAGTTAATCTATTCAATAGCCGTGTCCCTCGGTAAAAGGACGACCGGAGTTGTACCTTGACCTTATGACAACTAGAACCGGATACTTAATAAAACACACCTTCCAAGTGCGATACAACCCGGTGATCGCTCTCTAACAGGCTGACGAGGAGGATCGCCGGTAGGAGTATGCTATGCGATGCTCTTGGAGATGCTACTTGGAGATGCTACTTGGAGGACTTCAATCTACTCTCTTCTACATCTTTGCAAGACGGAGGCTGCGAGCGTAGTCTTGACGTGATTAGCTATCCCCTCTTATTACGGCATTCTGCAGATTCACCCACCGATATGGCCTCCTTACACATATACCCATGCATATGTAGTGTAGCTCCTTGCTTGCAGTACTTTGGATGAGTACTCACGGTTGCTTTCTCCCCTTTTCCCCTTTTCCTTTCTTTACGGTTGTCGCAACCAGATGTTGGAGCCAGAGCGACGCCACCGTCGGCGGCGACTACTACACTGGAGGTGCCTACTACTACGCAAGTGGCGGCGGCGACGAGGAGTAGTTTAGGAGGATCGAGCGGGGAGGCTGCGCCTCTTCGATCTGTCCGGTTTGTGCTAGCCTTCTTAAGGCAAACTTGTTTAACTTATGTCCGTACTCAGATATCGTTGCTTCCGCCGACTCGTCTATGATCGAGCACTTGTATTCGAGCCCTCGAGGCCCCGGCTTGTATTATGATGCTTGTATGACTTATTTTACTTTTAGAGTTGTGTTGTGATATCTTCCGTGAGTCCTCGATCTTGATCGTACACGTTTGCGTGCATGATTAGTGTACGATTAAATCGGGGCGTCCAAGTTGGTATCGAGCCGATCGCTGTAGGAATCCCCTTCCACACTCCTTGGCCAAGTCGAGTCTAGTCACTACAAAACTTTTACTAACTTGGCTGTGAGCCTTACGGCCCACGCCGCCATTGGGTGGTACTAGGATCTTTTACTTCTCGACCTTTACTCGGGACTCGAACTCTCTTCTACTCGGGTTAAACAAATTTACTAACTCTAACATTAGGATCCCGTTACCTCGCTCACCCCAAAGTTGGATAAGCCATAGTTATTTCAGAGGATAGTAATTTTGATTAGTACCCACATTGTCATTTGACTCCATTGAAACATCTTTGTTTTCAGATGGAACCCACGAGGCAGGTCGCGCCACACGGCGCCATTGGTGCCCAGGATCACCGCCGTGCTAGCTGAGATGATGACCTATCGGGTTATCGCGGCACCCCGAGTACACCGCCTATGAGGAGTACCGGGACTTTAACCAGAGCAGACCGTGCCATCGTCCACCTCTACTCTCGGAGTATAACTCCACTACCGTCGGTTGCACACCGCTCATGGTGTTGGAGTGACCATCGAGATGGCGATTCACGATGCTACCTATGCTGCTCTAACACGCCTTCGTGGAGAGTATCAGCGTTGGACACTTCCCTTTCGGGCACATTGCTATCGCATCCGATGTTGGTGCGGAGGGTACTACATCGCTGCCTACTCCACCGTCACTCGAGAGCCCTTCCACCATCAGAGGCTGGTTCTGCATGCTGATGGGTTGGACCGAGCTAACCAAGCTCTTCGCCACGAGTTGTACACCACTCGTCGGCACCTTTACAGGGCTCTGACGCTGTTGCACCCCTTTGTTCTATCTAGACAGCTACCGCGTTCTGCGATCTACCCAGCCAGGATCGTGATGCCCGACGGTGTCGGTTGGCCAGAGGTGGGAGGCTACTCTCCCGCACTTGGTCCTCTTCTGCCACCTGAGCGTCGGGTTCCACACCAGAGTATCCGCGGCCCCGCATCACCGACGTGGACTATCCGTTGCCTCACTACCGGTTGTCGCCACTCGACTACCTCCACAATACCTCTTGGGGTGATGTAGTCTTGCTTATTAGTATTAAATGCATTCGCGAACTGCGTGTCGCCTTTGATGACTTAGTCTATGTAATCAACTCGTGTCTTGAACTCTATGTCCGACCCTTACGTAAGTTGTGCCGACTACTATGTGGTATCTGTCGTGCCCCTTTCATTATGCATGTTTCATCATAAATGATTCTTGTCTATGCAAATTCTCAATCTTGAACTACCCTGTTATATATTAGCAGGATGGTTAGACCACCGGTCGTGGTCGTGACGACAACTTCCCACCCCACCGAGTACATGGCTGGTATGATCCAACAGCTTGAGATGAATCGCCAGTTCATGGAGAATGTGATGGCTCGATTCCTCGCCCCAATATGAACGAGCAGCCAAGCCAAGTGACTCTCTGATTTCATGCGCCTCAACCCAACTGTGTACCGCAGCTCAACTCAGCCATTTGGATGTTGATGGTCGCTCCGTGACATCACCTATGAGATGGAGTCTCTGAAGTAGCCCCGCCCGCTATGTCACCTTTGCTTCCTTCTTTCAAGGGACCCGCAGCTCAATGGTGGGACAGCCACAGCGTACTCGCCCGTGGGGACAATCATCACCGCCGACTTTCAAGCTGCCTTCCGTGCCCGCTTCATTCCTCGGGGATCATGGGCGGGGAAGAAGCGTGAGTTCCGCAACCTCACCCGAGGCAACAAAACCGTGGAAGCTTATCACCGGAGTTTCGGACTTGTCCCGCTATGTCAAGAAGACATTGCAACTGATGCACGCAGACAGGAGAAGTTCCGTGACGGCCTTCAAGCTGACATCAAGCTCGCACTTCTAGTGCATGACTTTGCCGATTTCGCCACCTTGGTGAACAAGGCCATCAATGTCGAGACTGGTCTGCAGGAACACCAGAGCTCTCAGAGGCGCAACCGTGACACAGGCTCATCTTCGGGCCCGCCCTCGCAGAAGCGTAAGATATGGATCCCGAATAGCATGTACCGTCCAAATGCACCTGCCCCAAGGCAGTCTTATGCTGCACCTTGTCTGCCTACTGCTCCCACTAGGCAGCCGAGGCTTCCAGCTCCACCACCCGAAGCACTTGTTCCCACTCCCAATAATGGTCTGTGCTACAAGTGTGGTCAACCAGGTCACCTTGCCAGGCGCTATCGTAATCGTAACCGTAATCAATCGGCCCTTCGGCGGTGGCCGTGGAAACAACCAGCCCCAAGAACAACAAGGCTAAGTCTTATGGTCATGTTCATGCCAACCACGTTGATCCGAACGAAGCCCAAGACCAGCCGGCCATCGTGATGGGTACACTCCTCATAAATTCATACAAAGATCCGCTTTATTTGATCTGGTGCATCGCATTCATTCATGTCGAATATTTTGCATACAAGCACGACGTTAAATGTGAGCAGATGAACACTTCGGTAGTGGTAAAAACCTCGCGGGACAATGTCGACCTCCATGGTTGGCATCGACGCCCCCGTGGAAATCGAAGGATTGGAATTTCACGCCTCGCCCATTATCCTCAAGTCGCCTAACATTGACCTCATTCGGGAATGGATTGGTTAAAGGCGATATCGCTTCTATCATTTGCGCCACTAAGACCGCCCATCTACTACACCCTTCAGATGAAATAGTTACATACCAAGCTCACCTGGTGCAAAATGCCGAGGCAAGGCTCTATGCATTGAATGCATTGAACGCCGCACCACTCGAGGGCATTGAAAACATTCCCGTAGTTCGTGACTTCCTCGACGTCTTTCCCAAGAACTTCCAGGGATTCCCCCTGCTAGAGCTGTCGAATTCGCCATCGACTTGAAACCGTGCACCACTCCTATAATAGCGACCCTACAAGATGCCGCCACATGAACTCCTCGAGCTTAAGGAGGAAATCGATAAATCTCTTCAAAGTGGTTTCATTCGCCCAAGTTGCTCTCCTTGGGGAGCACCTTCTCTTTGTCAAGAAGAAGGATGGGACAAACCGATTGGTCCAAGACTACCGCCCTATTAACCAAGCTACCATTCGTAATAAGTATCCTCTTCCTGATCAATGATCTATATGATCAACTGGCTGGTTCGTCAAGATTCTCTAAACTCGACTTGAGGTTGGGTTACCACCAGATCCGTGTTCGTGAAGAAGATATCCCAAGACCGCATTTGTGACTCGCTATGGTTCATACGAGTACACCGTCATGTCTTTTGGATTAACCAATGCTCCAGCCACCTTCTCTCGTCTCGATGAACTATATCTTTATGGAATACCTCGACAAATTTGTCGTGGTTTATCCGGATGATATCCTTGTATATTCCAAGAATGAAGAAGAACATGTCAACATCTTCGCCTTGTTCGAAAAGCTTAGAGAGCATCAACTCTATGCCAAGTTCTCCAAGTGTGAATTCGCTTCCCAAGTAACCTATCTTGGACATGTCATCTCTAAGGATGGTATTGTTGTTAACCCCGAACGAGTTCAAAGCTATTCTCGATTGACTCCTCCGAAAAATGTCAAGCAAGTCGAAGTTTTCTCGGTCTCGCCACTATTGCCGCCGATTCGTCGAGAACTTCTCCAAGATTGCTGTGCCCCGACTAACCTATTGCATAAGGGCCAAGTTCCAATGGATGATAAATGTCGTGAAAGTTTCCAGCACTCAAAGACAAGTTGACTTCGCCCAAAGATTAGCTCCTCCCGATACTAAGAAGGACTTCGTCATTTATCGCGACGCTTCCGCCAAGGATTAGGCTGTGTCCTAATGCAAGACCGCAGTTATTGCTTATGCCTCTCGGCAATTGCGC
This sequence comes from Aegilops speltoides, assembly GCA_021437245.1. Taxonomy (NCBI): domain Eukaryota; kingdom Viridiplantae; phylum Streptophyta; class Magnoliopsida; order Poales; family Poaceae; genus Aegilops; species Aegilops speltoides. The sequence goes on from CM038142.1 coordinate 369,905,893, forward strand.
CTCACGAAGAGAACTACCCAGTTCACGACCTCGAGCTTGTCAGCTGTCATTCATGCATCAAGCATGGCGACATTACCTTCTCGTAATCGCTGCGAGATCTTCACCGACCACCAAAGTCCGGTATCTGCTTACTCACCGACCTGAACCTCCGCCAGCAGAGATGGATGGAGATTGTTGCAGACTTTGACGTGGGTATTTCCTATACACCAGGCAAGGCTAATGTAATGGCTGATGCCTTGAGCCGCAAGTCTTACTGCAACCACCTCCAGATTCACAAGGTTCAGCCCTCACTTGTTGAAGAATTTCGAAAGTTGAACCTCCATATTGTTCCTCCGGTGCGCTCGCCGCCCTCCTAAGGAGTTTCGCAAGATGAACCTCCATGTTGTTCCCAAGGGTTCTCTCAATACCACAGTTATAAACCAGATCTTGTGGACACCATCAAATGGATGCGTAAATGTGACGATGAAGTCCACAAGATTAAGCGCCGACCTCAAAGAAGGAAAGCCCTCATTCTTCACCGTTCTTTGATGGCACCTTATTCTTCAAAGGTCGCCTAGTAGTTCCGAGTAAGAGGAAAACCGGATATGCCCGAGAAGGTTATGAAAGAAGCTCATGATACGCCTCTATGTATCCATCCGGTAGTACAAAGATGTACCACGACATTCGCCGAGATTCCGTGGTCTAACATGAAGCAAGACATTGCTCGCTATGTTCTTTGAGTGTGACGCTTGCCGTCATATCAAAGCGTAACATCAAAGGCCCTTTGGAACTCGCAACCTATCTCTATTCCTGAATGGAAATGGGACCATGTTGAAATGGACTTCGTCCACGGATTTCCCAAATCGCAAAAAGGTAATGATGCTATTCTTGTCGTCATTGACCGCTTTCTAAAGTTGCGCATTTTCCGCTGTCAAGGAAACGATCATCGCTAGTCACCGCAAACCTCTACATGTCCGTAATTGTCTCGCTTCACGGTATTCCATTGGTAATCGATTGCATAGTGGTAGCTTATTCACTTCAAGATTCTCGTCAAGTTTCCAAGAAGCTATGGGCACTCATCCGTCTTTCAAGACCGCCATCCTCGCCGCAAGGGCAGGTTGAACGTGTCAACCAAGTTCTCAAGACATGCTTCGAGCTTGTGTTATTTCCTTCGCAAGAAATGGGAGGAATCTCTCCGTATGCCGAAGTTCTCTTATAATAATAGCTATCAAGCTAGTCTCAAGATGGCCCCTTGAAGTGTTATATGGACGAAAGTGTCGAACCCTCCGAATCGGTCAAATCGGGAACGCCCACTCTTGGTCCGGATATTATCCAACATGTCAAGAACAAGTCCGCATCATTCGCGAGAATCTCAAGACCGCCACCACGCCAAAAGAGTAATTATGACCGTAAACATAAGGACATGGTCTATCAACTGGCGAAAAGGCTTATCTTCGAGTCACACCAATGAAGGGTGCTCACCGCCGGAATCAAGGGCAAGCTAGCTCCTCGCTATATTGGCCCATTCACTATTCTCGAAGGCGGAAAAGTGGCATATCAATCGAGCTTCCGCCAACCTTTCGTGTTCACGATGTGTTCCATGTATCACAGCTCCGCCGCGCTTCAAGGACCCAATCCGAGGAGTGGATCATGAAGTGCTCAATTACAACAGATCTCTCCTATAAAGAGCATCCGTCCGCATTCTCGACCAAGCTGAACGCCGACACGCCGTAAGGCGATCAAGTTCTCAAAGTTCAAGGGTCGCACCATTCTGAAGATGAAGCCACTTGGGAACGTGAGGATCGCCTGCGTGATGAATACCCCGCACTGTTTCCTTCTACCTCCTAAATCTCGGGACGAGATTTCTTGTAGTGGAGGAGATTTGTAACGCCCGGATAATTAGGCTATAGTAAAACTCTTCTAATGATGCCATGTCATCTGTGTTACTGTTGCTAATCAAGTGGTAGTTCAAAGTCATTGCAAATTCAAAATATGAATTAGTGACAGACACCCTAAGCTTTCAAAAGTCAAAACAAAAATGTTCGGAGTGTGCAGTTAAATGCCTAGTTAATTATAGTGCATAAAACACCTTTTTAGAAAATGCCTAGATACATTAAAATGAAATAAAAGAAAATACAAAAAAAAAGGAAAAGAACCCCTGCCACCGACCTAACCTGGCCGCCCATTCGCCACCGCCCAATCGGGCAAAGGCCCACCGCCACTCCCACTCCTTATCCTCACCCCGCAAACCCTAACCCACTCCCGCCCCACTCTCCCCACGACGCCTCCTCTCTCCCGATCCGATCGGGATCAGAGGAGGCCGACGCCGCCCGACGCCGCCCGTCCACCCTCCTCCCCGGCCGCCTCTGCTTCCTCCCGCCCGCCCGCTTATCGCCGCTCGCCGAAAGCGGTGCCACGACCCGCCGCCTCATCAACGACGCGCCAGACGCCGCCACTCGCCGGATCGCCTCCTCGACGCCTGCTGTCTCGCCCCCACAACGGCCTTCTCGACCTCCATCGAGCCCGCTACCCTAGACCCTACTCCCACCGTGAGCCGCCGCTTCTTCCTCCTCCTCTCCCGTGTCGGCCGCAAGACACGTCTTCTCCGGTGCGCCATCACAAGACGCCGCCGTTGCCGCTGCTGTTGCGCGCTCGGGCGCGCCAGATGCGAAGCACTCTCGCACTCGGGCCGCGCTTGCCGCTTCCGCCCCGACCGCCGCCAGACGCGCCCATTACGCGCTTAACGCGCCACATGCCTGCCTCGCTGCTTACGCCCTGCGCGCCGCCGCTTCGCCGTTCAAGGCCGTGCGTGATCGCGCCGCCTCGCCGCCGCCGCGCCGCCCGCCGACGCTTCGCTCGCCATCGCGCCACGCACCACCGCTGCCTTCTCTCGCAAGGCTGCTGCGCTTGGTTGCATGCGCTTTGAGCCAGGCGTGCTGGCCGCCAGGTTGCCCGGCCACTGCGGTTGCGCGCTACTGTAGCTGGCGGCGCCCTCGGCACAATCGCCATTAACTCAAGACTACAAGACCGCCCAAATGGCATCTGTGCCCATCGGGCAAGGGCCCGCCGTAACGTTTTCAAAAAATAATAATAATAATTTAAAACATTAAAAATAAATAAATAATAATAATCAATAAAAATAAAAATATTAATTAATTAATTAACTAGATTAACTAACTTAATTAATTATGTTTAATTAACCTAATTAACTAATTAGTTTAATTAAACAGTAGTTAGATTAGTTAAACACTGATTAGTCTAAACAGTCAATGACCAGTGGGGCCCACACGTCAGTTTGACCGACCAACGCCCTGTTGATCGCCGACGCTATGCTCGACGTCATGATGACGCCAAGATATAATCGCTCGATAATGTTGAATTTAAATAATTAAATAAATCCTAAAAATGAATTAAATCTTTTAAAATTAATATAAAATAAACCGTAGCTCAGATGGATAAACTTTGTACATGAAAGTTGCTCAGAACGACGAGACGAATCCGGTTACGCAGCCCGTTCGTCCGCCACACACCCCTAGCATGCCGAACACGCAACTTTCCCCCTCCGGTTCACCGGTCCGAAAACGCGGAACACCGGGAATACTTTCCCGGATGTTTTCCCCCTTCGTCGGTATCACCTACTACCGCGATTGGGCACACCTAGCATCGTTACTTGTCTTGTCATGCATCGATATGCATCTGTTTGCATGGTATTCATTGTTTCTTCCCTCTTATCTCCGATAGACTACGAGACCGACGCTGCCGCCAAAGACGACTCACGGAGTTGACGACCCTCTCTCTTGCCGTGAGCAACCAGCAAGCCCCCTTGATCACCAGATATCGCCTATTCTCCTCTATACCGCTTGCATTAGAGTAGTGTAGCATGTTATCGCTTTCCGCTGATCCTATTCTCGATGCATAGCCCGACATTGTTGCTACATCTGCTGATACCTTACCGCAATTCCTAAATGCTTAGTACAGATGCTAGTTTATCATCATTGGCCCTACATTCTTGTCGCTTGCCTTGCTATACTAATGGGCCGTGATCACTCGGGAGGTGATCACGGTATATACTATACATACATACATACTATACAGATGGTGACTAAAGTCGGGTCCGCTCAAGAGTACCCGCGAGTGATTCACTTGATTAAATGAAGGACCTTTGTCCCGACGGCCTCTATGTGGATCTTTGTGTCGAGCGACAGGCAGGTTGAGACCGCTTAGGTGAGAGGTGGGCTGGCCTCGTCGGCGTCCGCTTGCTTCATAATAACACGCTTAACGAGATCTTGGTATTTGATCCGAGTCCGCCATTTGGTCTATACGCACTAACCATCTACGTGGGAGTAGTTATGGGTATCCCGACGCCGTGGTATCACCGAAGCCTTCTTGACGCGGCCGACGAGCGGGCGCTACCGGATTGGACCGCAGAACGTGACTTCCTTTGTAATGGAGGTTGCTAGGTTCGCTTCGGCCACAAGACGAACGCAGTGTGTGTGCTCAGGCGATGGGCCTGCACTGCGCGCTTAGGTTTAGACCGCGTGTTTGACCTCTCTCACAGCCTAGGTGGGGCTGCGACTTGTTGATCTTCCGAGGCCGGGCATGATCCAGAAAGTGTGTCCGCCAAATGGGATCAAGCGTGTTGGGTTATGTGGTGCACCGCAGGAAGTTAATCTATTGAATAGCCGTGTCCTCGGTAAAAGGACGCACCCGGAGTTGTACCTTGACCTTATGACAACTAGAACCGGATACTTAATAAAACACACCCTTCCAAGTGCCGATACAACCCGATGATCGCTCTCTAACAGGCGACGAGGAGGATCGCCGGTAGGAGTATGCTATGCGATGCTACGGAGATGCTACTTGGAGATGCTACTTGGAGGACTTCAATCTACTCTCTTCTACATGTCTGCAAGACGGAGGTCGCCAGGTTTAGTCTTCGACGTGATTAGCTATCCCCTCTTATTCTCGCATTCGCAGATTCACCCACCGATATGGCCTCCTTACACATATACCCATGCATATGTAGTGTAGCTCCTTGCTTGCAGTACTTTGGATGAGTACTCACGGTTGCTTTCTCCCCTTTTCCCCTTTTCCTTTCTTTTCTCGGTTGTCGCAACCAGATGTTGGAGCCCAGAGCGACGCCACCGCCGACGCATTTACTACTACTACTGGAGGTGCCTACTACTACGCAGCGTGTCACGACGACCACTGTGAGTAGTTTAGGAGGATCCTGCGGGAGGCCCGCGCTTCTTTCGATCTCAGATCCGGTTTGTGCTAGCCTTCTTAAGGCAAACTTGTTTAACTTATGTCGTGATCAGATATCGTTGCTTCCACCGACTGCCTATGATCGAGCACTTGTATTCGAGCCCTCGAGGCCCCGGCTTGTATTATGATGCTTGTATGACTTATTTTACTTTTAGAGTTGTGTTGTGATATCTTCCCGTGAGTCCCTGATCTTGATCGTACACGTTTGCGTGCATGATTAGTGTACGATTAAATCGGGGGCGTCACACCGTGGTAGTGGGGTCCATAAGAAACTAAGGGATATTAAGGCCTCCTTTTAATAGAGAACCGAAACAAAGCATTAGCACATAGTGAATACATGAACTCCTCAAACTACGGTCATTAGTTGAAAGTATCCTGATTATTGTCACCCGGGGTTACGGATCATAACACGTAATAGGTGAACATTACTTGCAAGATCGGATATATAACATAGATATAATGGTGAAAACATAAATGGTTCAGATCTAAAATCATGGCACTCGGGCCCTAGTGACAAGCATTAAGCATGCAAAGTCATAACAACATCAATCTCAAAACATAGTGGATAATAGGGATACTCTAACAAAACTAACTCGATTACATGATGAATCTCATCCAACTCCTCACCGACCAGCGAGCCTACGAAGGAATTACTCACTCCCGGTGGGGAGCATCATGGGATTAGCGATGAAGGAGGGTTGGTGATGACAAAGATCGAAGATTCCCCTCTTCGGGGCCCTGAACGGACTCTAGATCTGGCCTCCCGGTGAAGAACAGGAGGCGGCGGTGGCTTCGTCTCATGAAATGCGATAATTCTTCCTCCCTGATTTTTCTCTCCAAAAACTAGGTATTTAAGGCATTGGAATTAGGGTCTGCGGGGCCACCGGGTGGGCACAACCCACATGGGAGCGCCTGGAGGGGGCATGCCCTGGTGGGTTGTGCTCACCCAGGGCCCCCCTCCGGTGGTTCTTGGCTCCAGTATTTTTCTTTTTATTGCACAATAGTTCTCCAAAAAATTTTGTTCCATTCTGAGAACTTTTATTTCTACACAAAAACAACACCATGGTAGTTCTGCTGAAAACAGCATCGTTCTGGGTAAGTTTCATTCAATCAATGCAAATTAAAGTCCAAAACAAGAGAAAAAGCGTTAGGAAAAGTAGATACGATGGAGACGTATGAGTTCATTGCACCAAACACTTCTTAAAAGAAGTGATTTTTGTGTAGTTTAGCTGGAATGTCACACCGGAACTGTTGGTTCATTTCGCTGGAACTGCACAAAGGGAGATCTGTGTTCCAATCTTTATCCTGCATATTGGATCATAACCTTACTTTAGGTAAGAATGATATTTAATGCATTTGTTCAACTCTTTGCAACTGCCATGAGAAATAGTGCTACTTCTTACTACTACACTTGTACTGCCTCACTAACAAAGCCAAACCTGACATAGAAGGCCAATCATGTACTTGGTTTCACCAATTGGCGAGGAGAAAGAGAAACAGAGGAGAAGAAGAAGAAGAAGAAGAAGAAGAAGAAGAAGAAGAAGAAGAAGAGGATGAGGAAGAAGAAGAAGAAGAAGAAGAAGAAGAAGAAATGAAGAACATCACACGCTGGTACCGTCCTATGTTATCCTGACATCTTGCTAGTGGTATTGTATTGTTGTGTTGCTACTAATATTAATTTACTTGAAGAAATGCACTTGTAGTACGTAGCAGAGTAGTACTTGGCTTGACGACACATCATACTAATTAACTGGATTCTGGATGCATGTCTGACCCGGCTACATGATCAACAACGCTAAGGTGATCTTCCTGAAGTAGAGGCCTCAGTCGAGGACATTCAAGGGGTCCGACAACATCTGCCTTACATGTGAGATGATCCTCCAAGAGCCCTTCCACTTCTGTTGTCTCTCCTGCAAGGTCACTTTATCAATTAGGAGTACTTAAGCAGCACTAATTAATTGCTGCCTAATTGTCCTATCGCAGTTAAACAAATCTTTAGTAGCACCCCATGCTGAATCACGTATGTGTGTATGTGTGTCTGTGGAGGTGGACCATGTGGTGGAGCAAGGAGGGGATCTGAGTAGTGCCATGAGATAATAATGCTATTGGTTTTCATGTCAATTTAGTGCCACTGGTTCAATGAGGCAATGTTTTGCTACTGTATTGTCATCATGAATTTGATGCTACTGTTAAAGTAATATGATAATGTCTTTCTATCCTTCCTAACTAAGCTAATGAAGGTTTCACCTTGTTCCTAGATGTGCAAACAGGGATCATGTTGTGCCAATCGTACATTTTAGTGGAACTGCACAATAGGATACAATGATTTGTATCCCAGCTAGTGCTTTAACTCTGCTGGAAGTTCTTGATAATATTTTGATATAATCTCACCACGGGTAAACAAGATTGATGTCAACCATACATTGGAAGTGAACAAAAATATGTACTATTGAGTGATCCTAGTCAGTGCTTTATCATCTCTCCTGGGACTACTTGAATAAGCTTCCTTGCTCATGTTGGTACCAGCCAAAGGCCTTCATCCATATTAGCACTACAAAAAAAATTACACTTCCGTGATGATACGTGTTTGTCATAGTAGGTCACGTTTTTTGTCATGCATGTACATCCATGACAAATTTATGACAGAATCGAAATAGTCATACCTGTGCTGTCGTAGAAGTGTTCGATGACATTACCAAAATTATCATCACGGAAGTGTCCACTTCCATGACGATAAATCGCGCGTCACGTAAGTGCTTTCATCAAGGGTGACCGACACGTGGCATCCACCATAACGAACGCCGTTAAGCTATCGGTTCGGTTTGGATCCGATAACCCATTATCACCCGACCAATGGGGATTTTCCACATGTAAAATCATCATTGGTCGGAGGAAACACGTGTCACTCATTGTTGGGACAGATGTCATCCACTCATTGGATGTATAGCGCCTATGATACGCCTACACGGCACGCACCCAACAAAGGCCCATTCCTATGAAAAGGCCGCCCGCTTGACTTGGTCAAAGGTGACGGCCGCCCATGGAAAGCTCGTTAACGGCCTGCTCGCATATAGCCCATTTACAGCCCGCTAACCCAAGGCCCGTTACGCCCTATCCGAATTAGGCCCAAGAGCGCCATCCGGGCCATCCAATATGATTCCAATTGCCACTTCTAGCCCATGTATGGCCCATGACGCCTTCCGCCCATATGAGGCCCTATGTAACTCTTGGCCTATTAACGGTCCGTGGTGAAACCGCCCGCAATGAACAAAGGTATTACTTTAGACCCATTAACGGTCCGTGGTGAAACCGCCCGTAATGAATAAAGGTATCGCTTTATACCCATTAAGGGCCCGTTATTGATTGGGCCAATGCTTATAGCCCATGTTATCTTTCGCCTTCTCGAGCCCATTTATTCTTGGGCTTATTTCAAGATTCGTTACTTACGCCCATTATCGCTATTTTCGCTTATGGGCCAAATTCAGCCTGTCGTACATACCGCCCGCTTGTGGTCCGTTAGTCTGTTGGGCCATTTTCATAGCATCACCAACACGGCCTATTAACAGCCGCTATGGTCACCAATAAATGTACGATTTCCATTATAGGCCCGTCTATGGCCCATTAAAGGCCAGTACAAGACCCATAAATGAGTCGGCAGCCCATGGATCCTACGTGACATAGAAGGCCCATGGATCCTGCGAGACGTAGAAGGCCCATGGACACTGCGAGATGTAGAAGGCCCATGGATCTCGCGAGACGAAGGCCCATGGATCCTACGAGACGTAGAAGGCCCATGGATCCTACGAGACGTAGAAGGCCCATGGTCGGGCGAGTTGGCCCCCGTTTGAATGATATAGCATATTCAAAGAATTATCCTACTCAATACTATCACCTCTAAAAAGCATGCACTATACAACAAAGAGATCAAGGCATAGAAAGGTAGAATAATCCTACACTATACAATAAAAAAATTACAGCCGATTATACCCACTGGGCATTATGGTACGGCACAGGTGATAATAAAGCATACACAAACAGCAAATTACATACACTGGGCAAATACGGCTCATACATCATGGACGCGCATCAACTTAACTCCATTTGAACTATAATCTCTTCAGAAAATAGGATTGGCCGGATTCAGATAGCACAAATTTCACCGCAAAATCTCCAATTCCTTCATGGTTACCTCGGTGTCTTGTTTCATTTTTTGACTCCTGATCTAATACCGCATGTCCAGCCTCCACTTGTTGATTATACGCTGACAATCATGTACACGTTGTCTTGCCACCTCTAGTTGATGCTCGAGAACATCAGCACATTCCAATTCCAATCCATAATCATTCGGTAACGGCCATGCCACACTGCTCGCTGATTTTTGTGTTGATGTCACTTCATCCTGAAATGTTTCTGTAAGTACACATGACTAGGGCAAAAATATAGTTACAATAAAGGAAGCTTAACAAGACACTATTTTGTACTATATGGCAAAACAGGACTAACAATAATGTTACACGTCATTTTCACAAAAATAATGTTACACGTCATGAAGCATAAGCAGGTGATATTTTAAAAATTATAAAAAAGATAGTCTGTGCAGCCTGCATACAGAAATCCCTCTTAGCTCACCAGAGGAGCATGATGTTGGGGCCCAATCGAAAACACAGACAAGTTACAAATTTAGACAACATGTTGCGTATAAGTAAGCAAGTAGTTGGCCATTCTGTACCTCAATTAAAGTCTTAGGGAGCATAATGAACAGTAGAGGGTTTCATACAAACATACTACAACAGGCAAAACTATGCAATCATTAGCATTGTATAAACTAGATTGTGAGCCTCATGCAATAATAGTTGGTTAATAGACTTCAAAGCTTCAGGCACACTTCGGCAAAGTAATTAAATGGTAAGGCCTTTAATTATGTCAACTAATAGTGATACAAGTACCGAACATCAGGCATAATTATTTGGGCATCTCATTAAGTGAGGACAAATAAAGCAATTGAAAAGAGAAAATTAACTATGCCTCAAACAAACAAGGAATTGAACTGCTGAGTTGCATACAAAGTGACTTACCTTAGCAGTTGAAGAGGCTCTGTGGCAGCTCCTACTTCTCTTGCAAGGCTCCTTCCTAACATCTTGTACTTGGAAATCCTCAATCTTATCTTCATTGCACCCCTCCGCAAGGTGACACAAACTAGTTACTCATCTCCTTGAAGATAAATATGCATACTTTCCACTGTGGAACACAAAAGGATGAGATTATAACAAAACAACACCACATAATGAAACATGCCGATCTCTTGCACTTGCACACAATGAAATGAGCATTTACTATGTCTCAGACTCAGTAAAAACTAGGCATACCTTCGAACTGGATCTCCAAGTACTCTTGGAGAGCCCATCAGAGTGTACAGACCAAACCTTTATTCACCTATGAGTTAGACAAGGCCCCACTACAAAGAGCCCTTAGTGTTTAAATCATTGACAAGCTCATAGAGTGTTAGGTCAAGAACAGCAAGTAATCAAAGCAAACAGTCCTAGTATGGCTGGCTGATGCAAACAAGCAATTGAACATATGTGTGAGCAAATCTTACATATCAAGAAAAGAAGCAAAGAAGGAGGCTTAAAGACCATCACTCGACTGACCAGATTTAAGGGCATTTAAACATCATGTGTAACGATGAACTAACATAAACATTGCATATTCCAGATTCTACAATGGAATGCACATGTATTAGGTTATGCCATGTATGATGATGCCTAAATGTACAGATAGCGTGTAGGAGTGATTCATCATTGCACGCACAATTGAATTGCGTGTTAAGGGCCGCTCGATTCCGCCTTTTCGTGGTATATTGTCAAAATAAGCCATAAAAGATGTAAAGAAGTCATTTTGAGTTATGGGCTTGGGCTTAACTAATTTCGCTTTGAGGGGGGTGTTTTGTAGAACCTCACTAAAAATTGAAGGAAGGGAATAGTGAAATGACTCGTTGTCCGCCTATATTACACTCAAAATGCAATCACGACGCTCAGTGTCACACCCGACCCTCAAGTAAAAACAAATACACAAGCATTCATTGCCTCGCCCGCTTGCATCTCCTCTCCCTTTCCTCTACTCTGATCCCCGCTGCAAAGACTAGGGTTCCTCCAATGAGCCGCTGCCATCGGGTCCCATCCGCCTTGTCCTCGACGATGCTATGTCCAGCTAGGCTACATGGCCGCGGTAGGGGCAAATCTCCTGGTTGCTCCTTCCTCTGGCGCGCCGCCTCATTCTCATGGTCTCCAAAGCAGTTGCTCCATCGTGGTTCGTCTAACGACTACTCCAGTGGGCGCCGCACAACTACGGCCGATGCCACATCATGCGAAGGCACCTTGTTCCTCCTCCTCCCGTGCCATGGCCTTGAGGTGTCTTGTTGAAGGATGAGCTCATCCAACAAGGTGAGGATCTCCTCGATTTTTTGCCAAATTTTCATTCCGATCCACTATACAATGAATTGCTATGAGCTGCTTCTCGCCGCTATATGATGCATTGCTATGAGCTGCTCCTCGCCGCCGCTATATGATGAATTGCTATGAGCTGCTGCTGCTGTATGATGAGTTGCTATGAGCTGCTGCTGCTATATGATGAATTGCTATGAGCTGCTGCTGCGCTGCTATATGATGAGTTGCTACAAGCTGCTCCCGCCGCTGCTATATGATGAATTGCTATGAGCTGCTGCCGCTGCTATATGATGAGTTGCTACAAGCTACTCACTGCCGCTATATGATGAATTGCTATGAGCTGCTCCTACCGCTGCTATATGATGAATTGCCATGAGTCTTTGGTATATGATGAATTGCGCATCATTGCCATCGTATGATGAGTTGCTATGAGCTGCTGCTGCTGCCTCTATATGATGCTTTCAGGTGGTGCTGCTATATGATAATAACCAGCCACTTGGACCATCGAATTTCAACAAATAATTGTTCTTCATTTAAATGTGGGTCATGCGTTCTTTGTTTAAATTAGGCAATGGGATCTCTATGGAAAACATTGACCAAAGTAGATTGCCAAGTAGATGGTATCTTTGTATTTGCATTTTGAGCAAATAGCGATGGTCTATTTTCCTATCATATTAATTACTGCACTGGGTTCAATTTGTGATGTTTGCAAGTCAAATTAATTTCCATATGTGCAGCAAAATGAAAAATATATAATGCAATCTAGACTTTCCACTGATCATACCAAAGATAAGCTGAAAATGCAATGAAAAGAACTGGTTGGCGTATTACATGGAGCTTATATTCACAGGTGCTTATTTTCTTAGGATAACTCGTAATAACTGTCCTTTTTTTGCGATGTTCCATGAAATTGCCACATACATCTTGTACTTTTTCATTGTGTAACCCTATCTGCAAGTTGACACGACTAATTTCAGACATCTCTACATGATACTACATTGCATATCCCTTATGCATATTTAAACCACCAATTAACGATTGTGTGCGCACTATAAACTAGCCATGACTCAGATGTCGGATCAAGGGCACTCTAAGGGAGCCTAATGTAGTGCAATCGAATTCCTACATGCCACCTACGATTTTGTGTAATGTACTGCCCCTGTTGCTAAATATATGTCTTTGTAGAGATTCCAGTATGGACCACATACAGATGTATGTAGATGCATTTTCGAGTGTAGATTCACTTATTTTGCTCCGTATGTAGCCTATAGTGGAATCTCTAGAAAGACTTATATTTAGGAACAGAGGTACGAGGTAGTATCATGTATGACATCTACATATCTAGTTTAGAAGCCAGTAGTAGAAATCATTGTCTGCATAAAGGGATTACTGGTCGAAAATCCTAGCAAAGCACACTGGCAGGCACAGAACAATACAAGAGAGAGAGACGAACTTACAAGATCATAGCAATGCCTCACCAGATCTTGGTGGCCAAGTCTGTTAGATCCGTAAGAAACATCGCCCTTGTAGTTTTTATGAGCTGCATAACAGTAATGAATGACCGTTAGTATATTTGAAGTACATTGGGGGTGATCTTTGGACGGGTTTAAAGGTGACAAGTACCTAGGCCGTGGCGGTGCTTGGCATCTCTCCGCACGGTGGGAATCAGGTTAGAAACGCCGAGGGTGATGACGCCGCTACCGGGCCGCTGTCGGGTCCGTAAGGAGATCTAGAACCGCCGAGTAGGGTGTTTATGGAGCGGCTCCGTAGGGTGGACTATGGTGTGGGCGAAGCGATCGTGGCCGTGGACGAGGGCGAGGTGAAGCTGCTCCGGTGGTTGGGTTAAGGATGGTGTCGACGACGCGGATCTGCAGCCGTGGACGGGCGCCGGTTACTCCGTGGTTGGGTTAAGGATGGTGTCGACGGCGCGGATTCGCGGCCGTGGATGGGGCGCCGGTTGCCCGGATGGTTGGGTTAAGGGTGGTGTCGGCGATGCGGATCTCGCGGCCGTGGACGGGCGCCGGTTGCTTTGGTAGGTTGGATGAGGGTGCGAGGAAGCGGATCTGAGGCCGTGGACTTGTGAGTTGGCAAAGCGGCCCTGGTAGGGTTGAGAATGGTATAGGCAAAGCTACTCCGGTAGGGTTGACGCTGGTGTCGGCGAAGCAACCCGGTAGGGTTGAGGAAGGTGTCGGCGGCCCCAGTAGGGTTGAGGAAGGTGGGCGAAGAGGATCATAGGTCGCCGACGGGCGCGGTGGGCGGCCCGGGGTGTGGACGGCATCTCCGTGGGAGTACGAATGAGCCGCTGCAGATGCCGACGGTTGACGAGAGTACCATGAAGCAGATCCGGCGCCGTGGACAAGGCCGGCACTGAATGGGCTGTGGTACAGTGGTGGATGAGCAGTCTACTTGTTTCTAGGGAAGGTGGGAGGGGTAGATGCGGCCACAGAAGCATATCCGACGAGGTGGACGCCGCTGGCAGTGAATGGGCTATGGTACGCCGGTGGATGAGCAGTCTAGGGTTTCAAGAGGGGAGGGGAGAAAGGGCGATGAAGTACGGATGGCGTGATGTAAGATGCTCTGGTGCTGTGGAGTTAGTCGCTTTTATGGAGGGGGAGAGGAAATGGGGTGTCGTAGTGGGGGAACCGAAGTTACTAAAGCAGCCCCGACCTATCATGTAGATGAGGGCGGTATTGTAACTGTTGGTCTCCGTGCACCAAGGACAAAAGGGGATTTCGATGCTAAAGACTAAGGTGGCGGAAATTTTAGAAGGAGGCGGAGATTTTGCCGCCTGTGGGATCGCTCAGATCCAGCTTCAACTAATTTTGGACCGTGCTAAGGGAAGGTCATGCTAGACGGTGTACACGGGCACGCACAAGATTAATAACCGTGTGAAGTCCACCCGTAAAAAAGACAATAACTCGGGATGATGCGCCGATAACTTGACGCTCACACGGGCACGCCAATCGTGACGAGTGTAGTGGCGCTCACAAAAAGGGATCAAACGCTCAGCCTATGTATTTTTCGTAAATAGATAATTTAGTGCCATTGGTTATTTACTTTAAACATAATGCATTGACGTGTTAGTGTAGAGGCGCATAAAAAGAAATGGATATTGTAGTTAGCTACTTAAAAGTGTTACCTCATATGATTACATAGCCTCCATTTCATAAATTGCATAACCGCTGAATTCATATATGAATATTACATATATATTACTTCAAAATAGAAACTTAAATCATCCAAGACTAATGAATTTGAATGCAAGAGTAACATGGTGCATGTGCATGATAGCTACATTGGTTGTTTGAAGAAACATCACTGTAACTTTGGCATGCACAACTGAAAAAGGTTTATTTAAATAGAAAAATGTGATATGTGAGTGTCCAATCTTTATAGCGTTGAATCGATATTGTACCTTTGGCCACGATACGAAGTAGATATTGACTTATGTTCAAGCGATGCACGTCCACGGTCGCTAGATAGTGATACATGAATGAATTGTGCAATCTCTCTCACACGCATACATATCTCATTTCCGTGGGCCGGAATCACACACGCCAAGACTTCATGTATTTCTCTCCTCCGTCTGTGGTTAAATTCGCCTTTCTACCCCGCCCCTACAAGTCTCTCACACGTAAACACACACGCCTCTATGTCTAACATGCCCACCCCTTTAATTCCGCCCACCCACAGCCACTAACGTCTCAAAGTATAATAATGTCTCTCACACATATGCTATCTACCTATCCCTTAATATAGCTAGATATGTGTCACACAAACTCCTTCTCCCTACTAGCAAGATGCCCATGTGCATTGCACGGAACATCAAGATGCATTTGTATGAGAAGTTTATCTCGTGGGGGAAAAGGATGAACGAGGGAATGCCTTATTTGCAAATGTGGAGAGGGGTGTGTGTATCTTTTTGCCAAATTGCCATATTTTCCTTCATGTCCGTCGGATATAAATCGGATGGTCTATATTGAAGGATGGCAGGAACACCATCATCACCAACTCTGTTTTTTATAAGAGTAGAGATATGTGAGTGTCACTGCCCTCTCCCCCCCGACACACACACTTCCCAACACCGAAGGAGTAGGGTGACACCTCGATCTTGATACTAATCTATCGACTGGCTTCTCTCTCAAACATACACACACACACACTACCCGGCACCTAAGGAGTAGGGTGACACCTCGATCTTAATACTAATCTATCGACTGGATTCTCTCTCAAACATACACACACACACACTACCCGGCACTGAAGGAGTAGGGTGGCACATCGATCTTGATAATAATCTACCGACTCCTCTTTCAAACACACACACACACACACACACACACACACACAAACACACTCGCTAGTTGTGCCTCTGTGCCTACCGTGCACACTCTCGATACGTCTTTCTCTCCCTCCCCCCAACAATGACAGCAGAAGGGTGACAACTCGATCTAATCATAATCTGTCAATTGGTTTCTATCTCAAACATTGTGTCTCGGTTCCTCGCTCGGTAGCCCCCTCGATATGTAGACTTCTCACAAGACAACCTGTAGTGACGATGATGTTGAACCCAGTGTGCCTTGTTTTTACCGCCTCATGTGATAGTTTTCACCCTGTTTTCGTTAATTAACAAGGCAACCTTTTTGTTATTACTTCTTCGTTTCAAAATAGATGACTCAACTTTTACTAACTTTAGTATAAAGTTGGGTCATCTATTTGGAACAGAGGGAGTACTAGTGAATCTGAAATCATTCGGGGCGTATATAAAACATATCACTTCAACCCAATTATCGCAAAGCAACTACTTTAAAAGAAATTAGTTAGCTGCTCGTATGCTGTAACGGAACATCAAGATGCATTTGTATGAGTAGTTTATCTTGTGAGAGAAAAGGCTGAACGAGGGAAGGCCTTATTTGCGAACGTGGAGAGATGTGTGGGTATATTTTTGCAAAATTGCCATAGTTTCTTTCCTATCCGTTAGATATAAATCCGACAGCCTATATTGCAGGATGGCACGCACACCATCATCACCAACTCTGTTTTCTACTGTATTTATCTTTTTAGAGATTTCAACAAGTGATTATGACAGGACCTTACCAACATACTCAAAAAAGTAGTCCATAATTTTGATGTTACCCTCTTTTCTTGGCGGTGCAGTGCCATCTGGATACCTCATAAATAAATGAAGGACAAATCTGACCCCTTCCTGAAAAGACATACGTAGCAAAATGAGTGAATCTACACTCTAAAATATGTCTACATACACATCCGTATGTGGTAGTCCATTTGAAATTTGAAAAAGACAAATATTTGGGAACGAATGGAGTATATATAAGAGTAGACATGGAGATATATCTCCAGCATGGTCTACAACAAAAATGTGCTGGGCTGGTTAGCGCCGGATGCTCGCAACGCGATGACATGAGTTCAAATTCTGTCTTTTAACTTTAGATTTGTATATTATATATTACTCTACTTATTTAATATATACTTCTTTCGCTATTGTACTGACAGTGGAACCCATAGAGTACTTAGAATATTAAGGATGGACTTGTTTCTTTTTAACTTTCTCGTATGAAGTCAGAGCCACCTCGCAAGTCACGTGTACACTCGTACATGCAATTAACTTTTATAGAGGGACAATCATACAGCAATTAACTCAAATGGATTGATGTCACTCTATTATTTCAAAGATAAAGAGCATCTCCAACGGCAGCCGAAAATTTCCTCCCGCTTCCTTCCGCATGGAGGATGACATCAAACGCCACCGCATACATTTTACAACTCTAACCAACCAGATGAAATTCGTGCAAACACGGACTGATTTCATATAAGCATGAAGGATTTCGTATAAAAAGCCGGATCTTCATATAAACATGATGGATTTCATTACATTTACATGAACTAAGAGGTGCCAATCCGCCTCTTGTATAATTAATACTCGCCTCCGCCCGTAAATACTTGTCCTAGAAATGGATATATCTAGACTTATTTTAGTTCTAAATGGTCACTCATGATCCCTTTGTCTTCCTCATGTCCGCCGACACTTGCGGGTCGACGAAGGTCCTCTAAGAGACGGCAGCAAAGAAACCACCGAATCAGCGGTCGCCGCCGGGCGGTGGCCTTCATGGGTCCCAAGTGGCGCGGCCTCCGTGTTCTACTTTCCTCGGCGATGGCGGCGACAGGAGAAGCCGCCACCGACCGTCGCTTCCACGCACCAAGCTTCGCTCGCCGCATATGCCGCCAAGATGCACGGGAGGCGCGCCCACAGACACGGGAGGCGCGGCCACCGCAGACACTGGTGGCGCGCTACGACGCGGCAGCGATGGCGCCCGTACCGACGTGCTCGCTGCCGTGCCGGCGTGGAGCAACTCGCCACTCCTCATCGAGCTGAAATGGAGCGGCGAGTTGCTGAACCACGCTACCGCTTAGCGGCAATCGCCCGCCGGGCCAAGCGAGGTTGGTGAAGCACCGAGCGGCCTCGCCCAGATCCGGAGGGCTCGGCAGCCACCCACCGGTAATATGCCGGAGAACGGCTCATCGGAAGCCATCGGAAGGGTGGAGAAATGGTGAAGGAGGAGATGGGGAGCCGCGGAGGATGCGATTCTTGCCCGCCGCCCTGTCGGCCTCGTAAATAGATGGCGGACGGTAGGAGCTTGGCGGCGCCCGCCTCGCTTAAACCGAGGGCGGACGGGAGGAGCTCGACCGTGTTGCGTTTAATTCGCCCGCCATGAACGGAGTGTGCCGTAGTAGGATTCTCGGTTTGCATGCGGGTTTAACGGAGGGTTTAATGGAGGCGCCGGGCGTGCGGCGGCAAGACTATTTGATTTGACAACATTAATGAGCCACAAATCACAAAGGCCCTCGCCTCGTGAAACCGACCGAAGTTAGATCGCTTCGTGATGCCCCGATTCAATCGACACTAATCATGCACGCAAACGGTACGATCAAGATCGAGGACTCACGGAAGATATCACAACACAACTCTAAAAACATAAATAAGTCATACAAGCATCATAATACAAGCCGGGGCCTCGAGGGCTCGAATACAAGTGCTTGATCATAGACGAAGTCGGGCCGAAGCAACAATATCTCGAGTACGCACATAAGTTAAACAAGTTTGCCTTAAGAAGGCTAGCACAAACCGGGATACAGATCGAAGAGGCGCAGCCTCCCGCCTCGATCCTCCTAAACTACTCCCCGGTCGCCGCCGCCCGAACGTAGTAGTAGGCACCTCCAGTAGTAGTCGTCGCCGACGGGCGGCTCGCCTGAGCTGGAGCCGCATCCGTTGCGACAACCGTAAAGAAGGGAAAGGGGAAAAGGGGAGAAAGCAACCGTGAGTACTCATCCAAAGTACTCGCAAGCAAGGAACTACACTACATATGCATGGGTATATGTGTAAGGAGGCCATATCGGTGGACCGAATCGCAGAATGCCGTAATAAGAGGGGATAGCTAATCTCGTCAAGACTACGCTTCGGCAGCCTCCGCCTTGCAAAGATGTAGAAGAGAGTAGATCAAGTCCTCCAAGTAGCATCGCCAAGTAGCATCTCCAAGTAGCATCTCCAAGTAGCATCTCCAGAGCATCGCATAGTATAATCCTACCCGGCGATCCTCCCTCGCCGCCTGCGGAAAAGCGATCACCGGGTTGTTCGTGGAACTTGGAAGGTGTGTTTTATTAAGTATCCGGTTCTAGTTGTCATAAGGTCGAGGTACAACTCGGGTCGCCCTTTACCGAGGGACACGGCTATTCAATAGATTAACTTCACCGCAGGGTGCACCACATAACCCAACACGCTTGATCCCATTTGGCCGACACACTTTCCGGTCATGCCCGCCTCGAAGATCAACACGCCGCAGCCCCACCTAGGCACAACAGAGCGGTCAAGACGCCGGTCTAAACCTATGCGCGCAGGGTCCGGGCCCATCGCCTCGAGCACACTCAAGACGCAGAACGCGCCGAAGCGTAACTAGCCCCTTAATACAAGCGCAGCTTACGTTCCAATCCCGCGCGCCACATCGGCCGACGCCAAGAAGGCTTCGCCGATACCACGACGCCGGATACCCATAACTACTCCCACGAGATGGTTAGTGCGATAGACCAAATGGCCGACTCGGATCAAATACCAAGATCTCGTTAAGCGTGTTAAGTATCCGCTAACGCCGAACAGGCCAGCCCACCTGCCTCCTAGGTGGTCTCAACCTGCCTGCCGCCCGCCACAAAGTAACAAATGGGGCCGTCGGGAACCCTGTGCCCACTAATACCGGATGGAGCCACCGTCCTTTCGGCCCCTCATCGAATCACTTGCGGGTACTCAATGAGCGGACCCGACTTTAGTCACCATCCGTAGTATGTATGTATGTATAGTATATACCCGTGATCACCTCCCAAGTGATCACGCCCAATAGTATAGCAAGGCGATCGACAAGAATGTAGGGCCAATGATGATAAACTAGCATCCTATACTAAGCATTTAGGATTGCGGGTAAGGTATCAATGATCTGAGTAACAATGTCGTGCTATGCATCGTAATAGGATCAATCAAAGCAAGAATATGCTACACTACTCTAATGCAAGCAAGATAGAGGAGAATAGGCGATATCCGGTGATCAAGGGGGCTTGCCTGGTTGCTCGCAAGAGAGAGGGTCGCCAACTCCATAGTCGCATTAGGGGCAGCAGCAGATCGGTCTCGTAGTCTATCGGAGAGAAGAGGGGGAGAAACAGAAATACATAGCAAGCAAGTGCATAACAGTCAACAAGGTAGCTAGATGTGTTCTAACACGGTATGAGGTGATACCGTGAAGGGGGAAACATCCGGAAAGTATCCCGGTGTTTCGTGGTTTTCTACGATAAACCGGAGGTGAAAGGTTGCAGGTTCTCTATGCTAGGGACGCGTGGCGGACGAACGGGCCGCGTTTCCGGATTCGTATCGTCGTTCGAGCAACTTTCATGTATAAAGTTTTTCCATCCGAGCTACAGTTTAAAAGATATGATTTTCTAAAGATTTAATCATTTTCTGAAATTTATTTAATTAATTTTAAATCAACATAATCCGTATTAGTACGGATGACGCCATCATGACGTATGTGTGATGTCAGCAGTCAACAGTGCGGTTGACTAGAGTCAAACTGACCGTGGGGGACCCACCTGTCATTGAGACAGAGGTGAAATAGGATTTGTTTTAAACTAATTCAGAATTAACTAAGTGTGGGCCCCATTAGTCAGTGACCAATAAGCCCTGATTAATTAGATTAAATAATTTAATTAGCTTAAAGATGGGGGTTATCGTCACCTGGGACCGACCTGCCAAAGCAAGTCGACTCACCAATCGGTCAACAGGGGCCTTGGGCCCGCCAACAAGGCCCAGCGGTGCCACGCGGGTGCCACGTCGGTGACGTCGCCGGAATCACGCCGGCGACCATTTCCGCGGCGGAAGTTCGCCGGAGTTGCACGGATTTCCAGCACAGTGCACCATTCCGCGCGTTTTCCGTGGCGTTCGAACGAGTACATCGCCCCGCCGATCTAGGGTGATCCCTGTGCGGGGTGGCCGAGAGGAGCTCAACGACGACCATGGGCGGCGCCGAATACGGCATCTCCGAAACCATGCTACGGGCTGCGTTCTAGTTGACAAACGGCGCTAGCGGGCTCTACGGACCTCCTGCAACTCGACGGAGGCCACGGCTTGGCTCGAAGATGGACGAGGTGAGCGCAATGAGCTCGCGGACGAGCCCGCATGCGGCAATGGCGACGGCAGCACCGCGAGCCATCTACGGTGCATGAGGAGGAACCAGAGGAAGGAGGAGAGTGCGGAGGCTTACGTCGCGGCACACGGAGGCCCTCGAGTGAACGGAAGCGCAGAGGGAGGCCTGTGGCTCCGGTGATCGTCGGTGACCACCGAGAAGGGGAAGAGGGCGATGCCGACGTCGCCGACCTCCCCGACTCCAGCTGACGGACAAGGACGGTGAAGCGGAGGATCGCGCGCCCCTGTGCTCTGTTGTTGCTCTGGGACGCTGGTAGCCGCGGGGACGACAGAGAACGGCGGCGACCGCGCTGGAGCGTCAATGGGGAACGAGGGGGGAGAGGCGAGGAGCGGGCGGTGAGGGCAAGGGGAATCTGTGAGTGTAGTGGAGGTAGGTGGGGAAGGCCTCGAGGAGCCGGAGGGGGGGCGCTTATCCACCAAGGCGTTGCTGGGCGAGGTGGTCGGGGGCGATTTAACCCCTCAGAGCGGTCTCGAGACCGAGGAATGCGGGGAGAGAGACCGGTGCTAGGGGGTAACTGGGCTGGCAATGGTGGGTTAGGTGGGCCGGCCCAGGTGGGTTCGGTCCAGGGAGGGGGGGTTGCTCTCTCTCTTTTTTTAGTTTTGTTTTTTTATTTATTACTCTTTTCTGTTTTAATTCATTTTGAAATATTTAGGCACTTTATAAAAAGATGTTTTCTTTACTATAATTGCCCTTGTAATATTCGGCACTCACCGAACATTTTTGTTTCAACTTTTGAAAACTTTTGTTGTTTGACATATTTTGAATTTAAATTTTGAAACGGTTTCGAATCATTGCGAGGTTAGCAACATTAACCGAGGTGACGTGGCATGATTAGCGGAGGTTTACTGTGGCTTAATTATCCGGGCGTCACAATTCTCCTCTACTACAAGAAATCTCGTCCCGAGATTTAGGAGGGGAATAAGGGGGAAGGGATTGGGTTACGAAAAATCTAACGGATCTTCTCATCCTGGTTTGCTTTTCTCAAGAGTTAATTCCGCTCATTGATGTCTTCAATTCTCCGCTTCAGTCATCATGGTGATCTCGCCTTTTCTCGAACTCCAACGCATTTCACTTAATAGGTAACGGGTAGATCGGAAACGCATGTAATGCTATAAGGGTAATAACCGATTAACCCATGAATGAGCAAATGAGTACCTCTCGAGTTGAACAAATAGAACACATCGAGAGTAAAGTTGGAAGGTCCAACAAGAAGTTTCAAGCAGCTAGGCAATCGTTCAATGCCTAGACATAAAGTGAAAGGGGTTCCAAGCAACGAAATAATTATTGTTTCCGATGCCAGAATTGATGATCTCATCGGAAGGTGGCTCATGAATTACATACGAGTCCACGCGAGAGGAATAACTTTGGGAACAGGGGTGTACAGAGAGTCAGTTTCGATCTGTGGAACTGTGGTTATGGGCCCACCATGTGGGTTAAAAGTAGGAAGGGCGGAGACGCCTTTGCGTGATCATGCAAGAAAGGCATGTCAGGATAGCTCACAATTATGTTGGCAACAACGCCGATACCAAGGGCGAGGGCGAAGAGAACCATTTTCCCGCCGCTGAACGAGGCGGATCAATAGGCCAAGTTCTCGCCCATCGGTGGTGACCGAATGCTATCGACAATTTCAACAGGTCTTACCGACAAAGTTGTACATCGAGGTGTTTGCACAAGCAGAGAATTATTACTGCCTATATCATATAGATCATAGAAATGGTCTAAACAAACCAATGGAAAGGGAAAAGTGTCTATCAGATTTAATCAAAACGATGGAAAGAAAAATGTGTTTAAACACATATCTCAGGGTATATCCTTCCCATGGACAAGCAGAGAGCATGATATCCATGACAGATATAACGAGGAAACCATTTAGGTTATGGGAGAGGAATTTTCATGGCATTATCCATACAACGGTGTTTGAATAATTGATAACTAAAATTTAGCATTGTGCTTCAAATGTTTTTATTGAAGATCGGAGTACCACAAACAAGCTTCGAGATAGCATGGGCATGGTCTTCAAGCAAAAGTCGGACTTTGATACACAAAGGATTCATCAGAACAACTTGTAGAATAAGTCTTACAATTTCTCATGGAAGAATGGATAGCCTTGTTAATAAGGAAACTATAATAAAGAAGTCATCCGCCAGTGTGCTGGGCATGCCATCACCTTACCGGTCATAAAAGACCAAAGGTTATAACTCTTGAAAAAATGTTCCAACCATCATATCGATCGAGATTCAGATCCGATCGGTGTTAGGATACGCCGACTCGTGGATGCCCGAGAAGAAAGGGTAACACAAATTGTCGAGATGACAATGTAAGATTCTCGAATTGACTATGGAAGTGAGTTCAAATAAGAGTTCATCATTAAATCAAGAAGAGGTGAGGAGGTGATCGATTAACTCAGCGACAATCCATTGAGGTTTCCAAAAGATGGATTTCACAGTTATGTGAACAAGGAGATAACATTAGTCGGATCAAATGATATAAAGATGTATGCTCGAGGAAAACATACACAATTACACATTGGTTGAAAGGTGCACCCAAATATGGGGTTATGTAGCATGATCAATGTTAGAATGGTGGTTCAGTAACCGATAGGCTAAGAATGAATTATCGATCATTAACTTCAAAGCAATCAGGTTGCTAGAAGTGCAGAATCCAAACAGCACCGCTCACTTGTTGGTACCTTGGTTGGAATCAGCACGAGGACCAAGAAAGAATGGTGATGGGAAGAAGTGTTACTATATCAAGAATTCTTAAGAGGTGGAGCAATTCTCACAACATTCTTGACATAAAAGATGGTAAAACTTCCAAGGTAAAGAAGAACAAATGCTGGGTAGCAAGGATCTCAAGGTATAACACAAAACACGAACAAGTTTGTGTTGAGAGGGAAATCAAGGATGTTGTCGATGATAACACAAATCATCAAGGGCAAGGATGGTATTTCCCATCATGAATTCAATTGATATCCCGAAGAGCTCGAATGTTGATGATGATCACGACACTATTGTCGAGAGATTTCATGAAGGTGTAATCGATCGGCTATGACATCAAGTCAAAGGAATGATGAAGCGAAAGGTTATTGGAACCACGGGTACATCACGTAATCCAGCTTGTTGTTCAAGGCAAAATGATATGACGAGGAAAGTCAACATAAGCTTAGCTCATCGTCAAATTTGTGCTCCGGAAGAAGGGCCCAAGAGCACAATGAAAATTATCACGGTAATGATGTAGCCGAACAAGCTAGGAATGGCGGATCGGGTACAAACTCGTAAGTAAAGAAGATTACTAAAGTTGTGGAACCGTATGCGGACTCGGTTCAGTTATCGGTGTCTTTGAGTGTTTAATAACTCAGAGCCCGTGAAAAATTGGAATCAGTGAGAATGTAGCACTTGATGAAGAACTCATAAGAAGTTATGCAGTTCCATTATAATCTCGAGATACCAGGGGGTAATACTCGATGACAGATCAAGGTAGAGGTTGTACTGGGGTATTGCTCTATAGAAGACAAGTGCTTAAACTTGCATAGGAAATGGTATTTAAATGAGAACATGGTCGGAACCACGATTGCAAAGGATCAATTCACCGATACCAAAGGATATTATATCAAGGAAATAGTTACAAGAAGCTTCCATGATAGGATCTACATCGTGTCCATGGGCATGAACACAAAGTTCAAGGTCGACTCCCACTTCTGCAATGCATAACCTTTCATTCACTTCTCGCTCGATGAAGTTGCAAAGGTTGAAATTTTATCTAGCTAAACACCGTAAGAGTATGGCTCGTGAAAACTTTCGGTTCACACGGTTTAGAGAAGGCATATGTTTAACCCATAGGGCTTCTTAGAAACATATACCACAAGTTTCAAGAGTAAATAACACAAGCCCGAAAGCGAGCATGGTTGGCAAGCAGAGGATACAACTTAACAAAGGCATTATGTATCGGGGAAGAACTCACAAAGTGATCAAATGTGAAGGACATCGTCGGATAACAATCCAACAAAGGACTTGATGGTCCACAAAGGATCCGATGTGAGTATCGATACTCTACCGTAAGAGGAAGAAATGCAAATGCAACAAAGTTATGGAATCATCCGAATAATTCAAAGCTTAAATGCAAAGGAATTATGATTTCCAAACCAAGGGATTAGAAGCGAACACTCGATCAAGGATGGATCAATTGAATATACCAGAGGCACAATCGATTTACGATAGTTTGGTCGGGAAGCAGCTCATGTTCAAAATGACGTCTGAGCCGGAAAGATAATCCTAGGACTCGACGATGATTGTGAACATTCACAACGTATTGACTCAATGGACTCAAAAATGATGGTGACAAAGGATGCCAACAAGATTACTAGACTTATGGGTTTAACCATAATGCAAGCAATCAAGAATTTCAAGAGCAATAGGATGCTCAAGATTTACTAAGATCGAATAGTATTTCAAAGACTTTATGAAACATCTGAACAACTCGGGATGAGCGGATACTCGTAAAGTGCGAGAAATTTTTCTTAGGGGTATTCAGTGGCAAAGAAGCGCAAGGCAAGAGGGCACAAAATATTCTCGTGGTATCTTGTAATAAAAAGATCGATCGAATAAAAGTAAGCACGACAGTGTAAGTATTTATTCATAGGATATTTCGTGGAAGGAATTGCAAAAGCAACGGGCACAAGGTCTCGAGAGAAAATCGAGAGTATCTTCAAATCTTCCGTGCAGCCAAGCATCATCTCGATCAAGGCCTCCGAAGAAAGTATTATCGAGAACCTAGAGTCCGAAAGTTAATAAAATCGCTTAACCCGAATAGAAGAGATGTCGAGTCCCGTAGTATAGGTCGAGGAATAAAAGATCCTACTACCACCCAATGGCGACGCAGCCCGTAAGACACACAGCCATGTTAGTAAAAGTTTTTGCAACGCCTAGACTCGACTTCGCCAAGGAGTGTGGAAGGGGATTCTACAGCAATGGCTCGATATCAACTTCAGACGCCCGATTCAATCAGACACTAATCATGCACGCAAACGCGTAACGATCAAGATCGTGGACTCACGGAAGATATCACAACACAACTCTAAAAACATAAATAAGTCATACAAGCATCATAATACAAGCCGTGGGCCTCGAGGGCTCGAATACAAGTGCTCGATCATAGACGAAGTCAGCGGAAGCAACAATATCCGAGTACGCATATAAGTTAAACAAGTTTGCCTTAAGAAGGCTAGCACAAACCGATACAGATCGAAGAGGCGCAGCCTCCCGCCTCGATCCTCCTAAACTACTCCCGGTCGCCGCCGCCGCCTCGCACGTAGTAGTAGGCACCTCCAGCAGTAGTAGCCGCCGACGACGGCAATGGGCTCGCCCTGAGTTTCGCATCCTGGTTGCGACAACCGTAAAGAAGGGAAAAGGGGAAAAGGGGGAGAAAGCAACCGTGAGTACTCATCCAAAGTACTCGCAAGCAAGGAACTACACTACATATGCATGGGTATATGTGTAAGAAGGCCATATCATGGACCGAATCGCGTAATGCCGTAATAAGAGGGGATAGCTAATCCGTCAAGACTACGCTCGCAGCCTCCGCCTTGCAAAGATGTAGAAGAGAGTAGATCAAGTCCTCCAAGTAGCATCGCCAAGTAGCATCTCCAAGTAGCATCTCCAAGTAGCATCTCCAAGAGCATCGCATAGTATAATCCTACCCGGCGATCCTCCCTCGCCGCCTGCGGAAAAGCAATCACCGGGTTGTTCGTGGAACTTGGAAGGGTGTGTTTTATTAAGTATCCGGTTCTAGTTGTCATAAGGTCGAGGTACAACTCCGGTCGCCCTTTACCGAGGGACACGGCTATTCAATAGATTAACTTCCTGCAGGGTGCACCACATAACCCAACACGCTTGATCCCATTTGGCCGACACACTTTCCGGTCATGCCCGCCCCTAAGATCAACACGCCGCAGCCCCACCTAGGCACAACAGAGCGGTCAAGACGCCGGTCTAAACCTATGCGCGCAGGGTCCGGGCCCATCGCCCGAGCACACCCGACGTTATAACGCCGCCGAAGCGTAACTAGCCCCTTAATACAAGCGCAGCTTACGTTCCAACCGCGCCGCCACTCGATCCGCCGACGCCAAGAAGGCTTCGCCGATACCACGACGTCGGATACCCATAACTACTCCCACGTAGATGGTTAGTGCGATAGACCAAATGGCCGACTCGATCAAATACCAAGATCTCATTAAGCGTGTTAAGTATCCATGAACGCCGATCAGGCCAGCCCACCTGCCTCCTAGGTGGTCTCAACCTGCCCTGCCGCCCGCCACAAAGTAAAATCGGGGCCGTCGGAACCCAGCCCACCAATACCGGATGGAGCCACCGTCCTTTCAAATTTCATCGAATCACTTATGGTACTCAATGAGCGGACCCGACTTTAGTCACCATCTGTAGTATGTATGTATGTATAGTATATACCGTGATCACCTCCCAAGTGATCACGCCCAATAGTATAGCAAGGCGCATCGACAAGAATGTAGGGCCAATGATGATAAACTAGCATCCTATACTAAGCATTTAGGATTCATGTAAGGTATCAATGATCGTAGCAACAATGTCGCTATGCATCGTAATAGGATCAATGAAAGCAAGAATATGCTACACTACTCTAATGCAAGCAGATAGAGGAGAATAGGCGATATCCGTGATCAAGGGGGCTTGCCTGGTTGCTCCGCAAGAGAGAGGGTCGCCAACTCCATAGTCGCATTTAGGCAGCAGCAAAGATCGGTCTCGTAGTCTATCGGAGAGAAGAGGGGGGAGAAACAGTAAATACATAGCAAGCAAGTGCATAACAGGTCAACAAGCAGAGCTAGACGTGTTCTAACGCGGTATGAGGTGATACCGGTGAAGGGGGGAAACATCCGGGAAAGTATCCGCGGTGTTTCATGTTTTCGGACAGATAAACCGGAGGTGAAAGGTTGCAGGTTCTCTATGCTAGGGACGCGTGGCGGACGAACGGGCCGCGTTTCCGGATTCGTATCGTCGTTCTGAGCAACTTTCATGTATAAAGTTTTTCCATCCGAGCTACAGTTTAAAAGATATGATTTTCTAAAGATTTAATCATTTTCTGAAATTTATTTAATTAATTTTAAATCAACATAATCCAGAATAGTACGGGATGATGTCATCATGACGTATGTGTGATGTCAGCAGTCAACAGTGCGGTTGACTAGAGTCAAACTGACCGTGGGGGACCCACCTGTCATTGAGACAAAGGTGAAATAGGATTTGCTTTAAACTAATTCAGAATTAACTAAGTGTGGGCCCCATTAGTCAGTGACCAATAAGCCCTGATTAATTAGATTAAATAATTTAATTAGCTTAAAGATGGGGCCATCGTCACCTCTTTGGGACCTGCTCAATCGGCAAGTCGACTCACCAATCGGTCAACAGGGGCCTTGGGCCCGCCAACAAGGCCCAGCGGTGCCACGCGGGTGCCACGTCGGTGACGTCGCCGAATCACGCCGCGACCATTTCAAGGGCGGAAGTTCGCCGGAGTTGCACGGATTTCAAAGACAAAGGCACCATTCGCGCTTCGGTGGCGTCGAACGAGTAGATCGCCCGCCGATCTAGGGTGATCCCAAAGGGGTGGCCGAGGAGCTCAACGACGACCGCGGGCGGCGCCGGAATACGGGCATCTCCGAAAACCATGCTACGGGCTGCGTTCTAGTTGACAAACGGCGCTAGCGGGCTCTACGGACCTCCTGCAACTCGACGGAGGCCACGGCTTGGCTCGAAGATGGACGGGGTGAGCGCAATGAGCTCGCGGATGAGCCTGCATGCGGCAATGGCGACGGCAGCACCGCGAGCCATCTACGGTGCATGAGGAGGAACCAGAGGAAGGAGGAGAGTGCGGAGGCTTACGTCGCGGCACACGGAGGCCCTCGAGTGAACGGAAGCGCAGAGGGAGGCCTGTGGGTTCGTGATCGCGGTGACCACCGAGAAGGGAAGAGGGCGATGCCGACGTCGCCGACCTCCCCGACTCCGGTGACGGACGAGGACGGTGAAGCGGAGGACGGCGCGCCCCTGTGCTCGGTTGTTAGGCTCGGGACGCCTGTAGCCTGGGACGACAGAGAACGGCGGCGCATCAAGGCTGGAGCGCTAATGGGGAATGAGGGGAGAGGCGAGGAGCGGGCGGAGAGGGCAAGGGGAATCTGTGAGTGTAGTGGAGGTAGGTGGGGAAGGCCTCGAGGAGCCGGAGGGGGGGCGCTCTTATCCACCCGCGGCGTTGCCGGCGAGGTGGTCGGGCGGCGACGAACCCCTGTAGCGGTCTGAGACCGAGGAACAGGGCGGGGGAGAGAGACCGGTGCTAGGGGGTAACTGGGCTGGCAATGGTGGGTTAGGTGGGCCGGCCCAGGTGGGTTCGGTCCAGGGAGGGGGGGTTGCTCTCTCTCTTTTTTTTAGTTTTGTTTTTTTATTTATTACTCTTTTCTGTTTTAATTCATTTTGAAATATTTAGGCACTTTATAAAAAGATGTTTTCTTTACTATAATTGCTTCTTGTAATATTCGCACTCAACCTAACATTTTTGTTTCAACTTTTGAAAACTTTTGTTGTTTGACATATTTTGAATTTAAATTTTGAAACGGTTTCGAATCATTGCGAGGTTAGCAACATTAACCGAGGTGACGTGGCATGATTAGCGGAGGTTTACTGTGGCTTAATTATCCGGGCGTCACAGCCCCGCCCTCTAGCCTTTAAAAAAAATGTATATACTCCACTTTTATACAGTAGTAGTATCGACGGATTGCGCCATGGAGCAAAACTTGAAATTAAAAAAAGGTGGTACATATAGAGAGCGCTTGTGAACTATGTGTCATACATGGCAATAAATAAAGTACTACATGATACTTATGATACATGGCGCAGAGTACTAAGTATTATTAATACCAGTTTTGCTAGAACTCATCTAGATGAGATATAATTTGGTCTCATTCATCTTTTATAGCCATTGGATGTGATGCTATAAGATGCGTGTGTACTGACGTGGGTTGTATTTGTTCTTGTGCAACGAACTGACCACTGCATGTCATGTTTGATAGTCTCAAGTCATTAAGAGCATACAAGCCCCACATCTCTTCTTGGTTGATTCCTCTATTTATGTCAAAAAATAAGAAACAACGTGAGAGTTAATGCACCACGCCTATGTGTTAGACTAGCCACAATGGTGAGTAACATCACTAGTAACATACACATATCCCTAGACTATGTTACTACCTTCATAGTGGGTACTACCTCCGTCCTGGTTTATAGGTCCCTTTTATAGTTTGTGCCAAATTTTGACTAAAGATTTCACTAACAAAATGTTAATGCATGTCAAGAAAAATTATCTCATTGGATTCATATTTCAACATAGTTTTGAAAAATATAATGTTTGGTGACATGCGTGAACATTTTTTTAGTTTAATCTATGGTCAAAATTTGGCATGAAATATAATGGGGACCAATAAACCCGGACAGAGGTAGTATTTGGTTTTCGTAAGATGACTTAGTATAATACTCACCTAGACGGAGGGAGTATTCGATTTGACAGCGAGCGGCGCAGTTCCCGATACACCTTTAATGCAGACGAGGGAGGGAGTAGCGGTTCTCGATATGTTGAACGGCCAATGCATCCTCCTTCAATTAATGCATGAGGGAAGTAATGGGAGGAGGTCCGGGAAAAGAGGCTGCACGATGTGAATGCAACGCAGTTTGCCCTCATTGCCCTCATATAAAGGCGCCCCTCCTCCATTCCAATGCATCTGCCACATCGTACGCACCTAAGCACTTGCCTAAGCACCTACACTAAGCGCAAAAGATCTCACTCCAGACCCATGGCGGCGATGCTCGTGAGCGGCCAGCGGCGGCGCCAGATGGTCCACGACGCCGGCCTGCGGCATGGCGCCGAGGATCGTCTCCAGACGGTGTTGGAGACCGGCTGGTGGATGGCCGCTGTCGACGCCAACTACGACTCTCAATTGGACCAGATGATCGTTGCCACCAGCAATAAGTTCACCGTCCTCAAGAAGCTCATGGACGACATCGCCAGACTCCTCCAGGCCAGCTACGGGCTCCTCATTGCTGCCACCCTAATCGGCCTCCATGGCGGAACCTCTTTCAAGCACCGATGGCCTCGCGACGCCCGCCGACGCCACGAAGAATGTCCACTGAGGTCAAGGCCGCGAGGCGCCTCGCCCTGCAAGAATTCGTCGACCTACACATCCACGCATACGAGCAAATCATGTACATAGGTATCTACAAGGCCAGTGAGGACACTACGACGTTGGCCTTCCTCAACCGGCTGGAAGCCTTGGATGCCTTTGTTGAGAAGCATCTCGACCTCGCCACAAAAGCCGCCGCTCCTTAGCCGTCGGACGGTGGCCCGACGCACTAAGTTGAGGAGGAGGAGGTCGTACGTTCGTGGATCCATCTTTCTTCTTGCCTTCTGTAACCACCACTGCAATCGCATCATCGTGGCCTTAATTCTTATTGTGCTGTTGCATTCTCGTTCCAGTCAATACCGATATGTGCGATCCCTTTGCTTAATTATATGCATCACTGTAACTAGTACTCCATCTGTCAATTTACAAGTTGTGCTTACCTTTTCCATCAACTTCGTGCAACACGCGGGCATCTTGCTAGAAACACTAGAATATGTCTATATAATCCGTATGTGATAGTCCATTTGAAATCTTAAAAAAGACAAATATTTAGGTATGGAGGGAGTAATATATTAGGAGTATATCAAAACAATAGTGATTTCTTTCAAGTTTGTGAACAAATACTACTATTCCACTACTTTGGATCCGTCGCAACACACGTGCACATTGCTAGTAAAAGGAAAAGGCCTGCCATGTTCGCGTCGCACCCCCACACGCCCGGGAATCGGGAGTACAACACAGCCCGTCCGGCATGACACATAGCTTAGGGAAGGCGTGTTGCCTAGCAGTGGCGGAGCTTGAAGCAAAACGTTGGGCGTGCCAGTCTAGCCAGGCTATAGAAATTACCCTTGCATTGACGTTCCATGCCTCAAAACTGGATGTACAACTACGAAAATCCTGCTAGGTTGGGCGGGCCAGGGCATGTGTTGGCCCTCACGTAGCTCCGCCCCTATGCCTAGCATTTTCGCTTTCATGTGGGACCGCCCGTTGAGCAAACCGACACCCCGCCCGCCGCCGGGTTGGAAAACAGAAACAAGGGGAAGATCTAGCTGTAGCACGGAAGCCAAGAAATTTTGTGTCAGACGGGGCTCGTTGATAGAGTAGGAGCATTCCGTACTAGTACCACTCCTACCAAGTTTGTACTCCTAATACTATTATATTACTAGTACTACCACTATACAACTAGTAGATAAGTGCACAGCACAACATCATAGGAACAAAAAACGGGAAGATCTTGTTTTGGGTGATTTATCTTTTTTTAATCAACGTAGTATGAATAATATGATGTGGAGGGCACCCATGAAGCTTATGTGTCTTGGTTGCATGGATACAGAAGGTTAGAGAAAAATAAATAGATAATGTGTTTAGAGTGCACTCCACTAAATAGATATACTTTGGATCCATTGCAACGGACCGGCACATCTATATCTATACCCCTATATAGTGTGTGAAAACTTTGAAAGTTGGTCGTTGGATGAAGCCAATCCGACGGTACAAAGATGGCAAATCCGAGCACCATCGGCCATTGGATATCATCCACCGATTCTCGCCACATGTATAATCTAGAAGACTCCATGGTTGAATTTAATTCATGACTAACTTTGCCACAACTAAGCTCAGGCAAAGTTATTAATAAGTTCTTCAAAATGAGAGCCACAAGTAGGCAAGCCTAAGGGAATCTTGCCACATTTTTTGTGTGTATGTCATGTGGGGCCAAAGTGTGGCTTGCCTAAGGTGTGGCTTGAACCAAACACTCACCTAAGTTAATCAAACTTGCCTAACCTTACATTCCACCAAATTTTGCCACAAGTTGGCAAGCCTAAGGGAATCTTGCCACATTTTTTGTGTGTATGTCATGTGGGGCCAGTGTGGCTTGCCTAAGGTGTGGCTTGAACCAAACACTCACCTAAGTTAATAAAACTTGCCTAACCTTACATTCCACCAAATTTTGCCACATGTTAGAATCCAGAAAACTCCACATGTAGAAGCATAATGCACAAACCACCAGAATCTCATGCGTGCAATGCACGTGTACCTTCCTACTATTACTACTAGTAGTAAGAAACAAATTCCAGATTTGGCATGAGCTTGTACTGCGGGAGCACCACAAGGCCTGTCGCAGGAGTTACATTTTCCTCTCGGGGCCCACGGGACCGAACTTCAGTGGCTTAGTGCTTGGCCTATGAGTCAATGACATGTGGGCCTTAAATGCGGCTGGCCCACATGTCATCCTCAAGGTGGTGGCGTGGTTTGCGACTCACTCGTTCGAGATGAACCGGCCGGTGGTGGCGTGGCTGTGGCGAGGGTACCACAGCTGGGCGTCGAGGCGTTACGAGGTGTAGATGGCCACACCGGCGGGTACTACCAGTAGTACATAAGTACTCCACCGAGGATTGATGCCCGAGACGAAATGTGTCACAACGCTGGATGAAAATTGATGGTGCGGAGTACGGATCGAGCACAAAGAATGAGCAGAAAACCGCGCCCAATCGGGTGTGTCTGTGGTAGAAAGTTGATGGTCGCCGCAGCTCAGCCGCCCGCATGTCATGCACACAAAGCGCAGAGGAGCGTGGGGCCAAGAGGGATTAGGGCACGAACAATCCTACCATTCGTCACTAACATGTGGGACCCATAAGCGGGTCCCACCTATCGCGAAGGAAAGGCAGAGGCAAGGCGTGATAGCCATGTCGAGGATCCATGTCCATGTCGGGGACGCCGTGCCGTGGGTTGGAGCGCGCCGTGGGAATCGCGTGTGGGTGTGGCGATGGTAGAAACAAGAAACGTGATGGTCGCCGTGGTTCAACTTCCATGGACAAGCTGTCGTGGTCGGCGACACATGTATATCAAAACTAGAGTGTTTATATTTCAAGCACGTGAACAAGTATTATTCTACTAGTTTGGATCCATTGCAATGCACGGGCCAGCACATTGGTAGTAGTAGTGTCCATCTCTATCTCTAGAGGCCTTCCTCGCTCATCCTTTTCTCTCACAAGATAAACTACTCATACAAATGCATCTTGATGTTCCGTTGAACGACGAGGATGTTTCCTTGGGGGTCTCTCGGTAGCGGCGTGGTCGTAGTTGCAAGTTGACGCCCCTTGAGATGCCGACGTCGTGGGGCACTAGGATTTCCTCCGATGAGCAGGTAACATGAGTTTGATCACGTAGTAAATGCATTCTAATGACTACTTACATGTCCATTTCCTAATTCTCCCCCAGCCCACTGTTTCACAGGCTAGGCTCGGTGCGAGTGGAGATTGGCTTGCATATGTATGGGAGGGTACCAACATCAATTTGCACAACATTTACAACGGTGACAGCGCTCCCGTAGAACCTTTGTCCAACATTGGGATCAGCCATGCAACAGGCCACCGCATGAATTGGTATGATGGAACCACGGTGAGATTGAATAAAAGATAGCACAAACCTTGCACATGGCGGTCAAAGGTGGACCATGCTGTCCGCGGCCGATTTGTTGCCATACGAGTAGGAAGACGCTGTTCTCCTTTCTAACCGCATCTTCGCGGTGACAAACTAGGGGACTTATTTTGTATGGGACACATCCTACGATATACTCCCTCTCTCCCAGTTTATTTGTTTTGAATCTTTTCGTTTTATAAGTTTCAAATTCAAATTTAGAGCTCCCCATCACATGTTGAGATTACAATGTCCATTAAATCGTTGCGTGCATGTATAGTAAAGAAACAAATCTCGATTTTGGCACGAGTTCATGCTGCGAGAGCACCACAAGCCCTGGCGCAGGAGTTACATTTCCCTCTCAGGGCCGTTGGGACTGAGCTTCAGCGCCTTACTACACCTACCTTTGAGTCAATAACATGTGGACCCGATAGGTGACTGGTCCACATGTAATGCTCCCGAAGGCAGAGGGACAGTGGGGCCAAGAGGGGTGAGCCGCAGGTCGGGGGACGTGTGGTTTCATGGATTCGAGCGGCGTCGTGGGAATCGCGTGTGGCTGTGGTAGAAACTTGATGCTTGCCGCATTTTAGGTGGCCCACATGTCATGCACACAAAGGCAGAGGGGCGGTGCGGCCGAGAGGGGTGAGGCGCATGTCGGGGGGCGTGGTGCCGTGCATTGGAGAGGCGTCATGGGAATCGCAAGATGAAGCGTGATGGTCGCCGTAGTTGAACTTCCATGGACAAGCTGTCATGTCTACGGACACATGCACTGTATACCGATCACTGGAAGGAGTAGCAGAGAAAGCTATATATGCGGATAAATAGTTCCTTATAGTCAAGTGGACCCAAGCTACTACTCTGTTCCAAAGACATGCACACCATCGAAATTGTCCATCTATATCAATATACACTGAGAGGGAATAATTTTTTTTACAAGAGAGGAAATAGTTCATCCAACCATAATGCCTTCCTTCTTGTGCAGCGTCTTCTTCTTCTTCTTCTTCTTCTTCTTCTTCTTCTTCTTCTTCTTCTTCTTCTTCTTCTTCTTATTGTTCTCATTCTCTGTGGGAGACGGCTTCGCAACAAGCTCTTTGGACCTTGCAGCTATCTTGAAACTCACACGGGCATCGAGGGCAACATATTTTATCTGCTCGTATGTCAAGGGATAATTCTCCCATCTAGACGACCTTAATGCCACCATATCGTCACCCTTCTGAAGATTTGTACCGAGCACAAAATTTTCTACGTCGAATAGGGATGGTGTCTGTTTAGCACAATCTTCTACAGGAATTTTGATTCTGGTTTGTAGGTCAGCGATGCTTTTCAAATCAAGGTTGTATGGCTCCAGCTTCTGTTTGTCCCCTTCGATGGCTGCCCCACAGAAGTATACGTCCTCCCGAGACAAGAAATCGTGAAGCTCACCTGGTATGGGGGGGGGCGAGTGTATGATGTGGTACACCAAAACATCATCTTCGAGGCACAGCTGAAGGACGGCGGCGCGCTGGATCTTCCCAGGGACACGCTCCGTGTACTCTGCATCGAGATCGATGACCCTCGTCTCTACCTTTTTGAGGGAGTTGGATACATTGTTGATCCACTGCCGAACAACCCTTGGGTGGACGGTGACGGTGGCAACTATGCGCATCGAGCCTTCGACAAGGACATGTTGGACGCTAAAAACCTGCATCTCGATCTCTTTCGCAATTTGGAACCGCTGGAACGGAGGGCTATGGTTTGGAGAATTAGGATTAGATGGCTAGTCTAACTGAAGTAGTAGATGATTATTTAAAGAGGTTAAAACAATGTGAACGCAGTGGGGTTTGGATGCAAATGAAGATGAAGGGGAGGTGAAGAAGCCGAGGCGAATCGGTTCCCGATGGAGTAGTAAATGGGAGAAGTGGCGTGCAGGCAGTTGATTAGACGACTAGGTAGACTAAACGAAAAGGCTATGCGGGTAGACTGAGGAGTCGTACCTGTTCGTGTACGTACCCATCCTTCCTGATAGGTGGGACCTATTGTCGGTGTACTAAGGTAGGGGGTACCTCAGTACCCCAACTTGTGCACGGGCAGCCGCAGCTCCCCGTAGCTGGATCCACCATATGCTTGCCGGAGGCCATTCCTGCTCCATACCAAGCCATTCAAGAACAAAGTGTACAAGACTGAAGCTCGAGACCCCGGCAAGAGGAGCTTGCCGGAAGGCCGTTCTGGCCCAAGTTTACATCACTCGTGCAAGCTCCCGGCGAGAGGAGCTCGCCGGGGAGACCGGAAGACTACGCCACAGAAGACACGCCTCGGCGCTATACGCGTCCCGGCAAGGGCCGGGGAGCGGCAAGTCACAGAGCCCGACAAGCTCCCTGTGTCGGTGTACTAAGGTAGGGGTACCTCAGTACCCCAACTTGTGCACGGGCAGCCCCAGCTCCCCGCAACCAGATCCATCAAATGCTTGCCGGAGACCATCTCCGCTCCACACCAAGCCGTTCAAGAACAAGGTATATAAGATAGAAACTCAAGACCCCGGCAAGAGGAGCTTGCCGGGAAGGCCATTCCAGGCTCAAGGCTACATTACTCCTGCAGATCCCCGGCGAGAGGAGCTCGTCGGGAGGACCAGAAGATCACATCACAGAAGACACGCCTCGGCGCGCTGGCGCCCGGCGAGGACCCGGGGCGGCAAGTCACAGAGCCCGACAAGCCCCGGCCCGCAAGATCAAGGCCCTGCAAGGTGCTTGGGAAAGCTATGCTACGTGCCGCACTCCAGCTCATTTGCCCACGCGTCGCCTCGGCCTTCTCGAGAGACGCGTGGCGGGTGGTCAGGCTGCATGAAGAATGCGGTGGCACTCCACGGTGGTGGCCGCCGCCGTGGCTAAAGAAGACGAATGGCGGAGCTTTTTGGGCGACGGCGACGGGCATTTAATGCCCTTGTCCCCTCTGTCAAAAGTAGGTAGAAAGCATCGTAGCTGCCTTTGCTCAAGACTTGCTCCAACTACCACCTCTTTTACGTTTTTACCCCTCTACCCCACGCTGACACTGCCGGTGACCCCTTGCCCTATAAAAGGAGGCCCATGCACAACGTAGAGGGGGTTCCAACCATTCGCTATTCTCGCGAGAGGGTTCCGATCATTGGCAACACTTGCGAGGCTCTCGAAGCACAATACAACACAATGCAGCGAAGAGGGTTTACGCGACCATCGCGCCCGGCTGGGTAAAATCCCGCTGCATCGCCGATCGCTCTCCGCGCAGCCTCCGCCTGCATCAACACACGAAGGGGCCCGCCCCATAGGTGCCGCGCCACCCATCGGCGCGACATCTCCGCGCGCGCTGTAGGGGCGCCGAGGTTGTCGCGAACCTGATCCGGCGTTAAGCGCGCCAAAGACTCTTCATCAACCTCTCCGGCCGTCGGCAGCTTCATCGACAATCGCGCATGGCCTCAAGACGAGAGCTTCGAGGGTCGCAGACCATCTCCGTTTTCCCGCCGCCACCGGAGCCGACGGCAAAGCGGAGGAGACGCCGGTGGAAGGGTGGACACCGGCGAGGGCGCCGCGGTGCCACGAGATCAGGATGCGGGGACGGAGGACGCGCGCGGCCTCCGTGAGATCCGCAGGTCCACTCCAAAGATATAGCGCCCAACGGCGCCATACCGCGAGAAGGTGGTATCCGCCAACCGGGCAAGAGCAAGCAGGGGTTCGCGACGCCTCGATCGCTGTCCATGCATGAGCAAAGCGAAGAGGTCGAGGCAGATTCGCTTCCCCTAACATTGTTAGGGACCCGAGTGTATCCGCCTCGCACCGCCGCTTCCCTCCCCTCGCCCCGCAAGCGCCTATCCTTGGAGCGTTACGATGTCGTCGGAAGACGCGCTTATCGAGCTCTAAGTCCGCAAGGACGGCTCGTGCTCCACCCGACAAGCGCACCTCCTCGAGCGCGGTAAGCCCGGTGAGACAGCTTTGGTGCTCGTCCGGCAAGCGCGCCTCCCGAGCGCCGCGCCACCGCCATGGACACACCATTGAGCTCCACCAGCGAGCGCAAAGAAAAAGAAAAGCTAAGTCGCCGAGCCTTCGTGCGAGCACTCTTTAATTTCATACTTTTATATGTTATACCCCTCGCGATTCGTCCTTTTGCGCGAAACCCGCGCTGGAGGAGCCTGCTTGTGGATGGTCGCACCCTTACTTCGCTCAACACGCCAACGAGTTAAGAGTAAGCCGCCACCAGCCAAGGCCTCGCTTCGTTCGAGCCTGCTCAAGCAAGTTAAGTGCGTCGCTGCGACGCTGCAAGGTTGCTTGCCGAGGCGACACCAGCCAAGCGGGCTGCCGACGCTCCGCACTCAAGAAGCGTGTTGAGCACCGCAAGTTACCTAGAAGCGTGGGGTGAAAGCACACAAAGGGTGTAGGGCAGAGGGTATAACGTGGCGAGGCATGCCGGAAACGTCGTCCGTATGAGAGACTTGGGCGCAAGAGGAGCCAAGTCGTGGCCCGATTGCGCACTTGTTTTGTTTCCGAGTCCGCCAACAAACACAAGTGTGCTGCAGCACTTTATCCTGCTTCCGAGCCACGCTTCGCCAAGTTAAGCGTCGCCGAATCGCCCGACAAGGTTGCTTGCCGGAGGCGACGCCACCACCTGGCTGTCCCATGATCGCTAAGCGTGTCCGCCCGGCAAGCTCCCCAAGAGCGAGAGCACAAACATGAAGGACAAGGCCCGACATTGCGCTGTTTAGCCAAGATTTATATACACATACACATACATGTGCGCTGAGCAATTGCATATCTACCTCAGCTATTTTCATGGCTAAAATTG
Source organism: Aegilops speltoides (assembly GCA_021437245.1). NCBI lineage: Eukaryota > Viridiplantae > Streptophyta > Magnoliopsida > Poales > Poaceae > Aegilops > Aegilops speltoides. The sequence continues at coordinate 369,945,729 of CM038142.1, forward strand.
CAGCAACAAGAAGGAACAAAAGATCGCACCACAGCTCGGGCCCGGCGAGTCGTGGTCGCGGGGGCCGCGGATGCCAAGGTTCTTCTTGGCGAGCCAGCCTCGCTGGGGGCTGCGAGCATCGAGATTCGTCTCCGGCGAGCTAGTGTCGCCGGGGGCTGCGATTTCAGATAAGTTTTTCATCCCTCGTCATGCATCCTCTCATGGACCGGAGATGCGGATCTGCGTCTTTGAACGATCGTGTCTTGTAAAACCAGACGTGGAGGAACCGAAGTCGTGACCCAGTTGCATACTTGGTTTGTTTCCGAGTCCGCTCAACAAACCCAAGTGTGCGCTGCACTCTATCTTGCTTCCGAGCTCGCCAAGAAGATAGGCGCCGAATCGCCCGACAAGGTTGCTTGTCGAGTGACACCACCAGCGGGCTGTCCCATGGTCGCTAAGCGTGATTCGCCCGGCAAGCTCCCGATAGCGTAAGAACACACAAGGCACGCAGCTAAGTAAAAGACTCATCCGCAAGCTTTCCCTCTTTTCATTAAAACATCCAATTCAAGACAAGTCCATGGGGATGAAAACATGATAGAGAGGATTACAAGTTCTTAAATGCAGCTAAATGCCCGAGGGCTTACAATCTGAAAAGATAAGGTGCCGTGATCCCTCTCCTGTTTCTCTGTTCGGGGAGTTCGGGAGGTAGGTCAGGAGCCCCTGCAAGATAAGCTTGCCGGAGAGGAGACCCGGCAAGAGGAGCTTGTCGGGAAGGGCGGCGGGCGCCTCGGAGCGCGGGCGGTGACGCCGCTGCCGCAGAGCTGCGCAAGGTGACGGGCATGGGGAACGATGCCCGGGAGAGCCGGGCGACAAGTCCCTCAAGGCCACGGAGAGCCACGGGCGCCGAAGACCCCAAGAGAACACCGGGGGCCGCCAGAGCTTGGCGGAGTCGGAGGCGAGGAGGCGAGCTTGAAGACGGGTAGTGGGACGCCGGACGCTGTCAAGGCTACTCGCCCTCGTCGCGACGAACGGCCTTGCCGCCACTCCCCTCTTCCTCTTCCGCAGCCTCCCACGCCCGCCGCCAAGAAGACGGCCGGGGAGTTCAGGAGCCCGCAACCCGAAGATGGGGTTGCGGTGGCGACGAGGCAGCGGTGTCCGACGCCTAGTCGGGCCCGCCATCCCTCGTCGCCGCTGCCGCTCTCCTCCTCGTCACTTTCGCCGAGGAGGAGCCTTCGCTATCCGAGGAGCTGTCCACAGCAGCGCACCGGGTTCCATAGTCGCCAAGACCTTGACGGCGAGGAGGTCACCATCCAAGAATTTGAAATGGAGGGTGAACCCGCCCGTCAAGCTATGGATCCGGCGAACGTCTTCCACCCTCGGTCGAAGAACATCACGCCGGGCTGGGGACACGACACTCACCCGAGTGCCGCTGATCCCGCAGCCCCTCATCGCGTAGCTCCATCACGTCGGGCGGATCCGCCCCATTGCGCCCGCGAACGGGCCGCAACCGAAGGCGACGACGAGGCGCTGGCGGCTTGATGAAGAACTCTGTGGGTCATCTCCGGTGTGGACCGCGCCGTGGTCGAGACGCCGGAGGAGACGGGAGGCTCACCACGACCGCCTCTCCTCGACCGCCTCGGCCGCCCTCGGCCTCGTCATGCCACGCCCCTCCCTCTCCCTCTCGTGGCCGGCTCTGCCTCCACGAGAGCGGAATGGGGAGTGGTTCGCTGCCTAGAAGCAACTCGCGCCGCCACCGTCGAGGAGCCGGGATTCCCTCCTTCCATGGCGGCAAGAAGAACAGAAGGAGAAGACGAAGGAAGAAGTGGATGAGTACGGCCGTTGAGCACCCCTTCCGCCCTATTTAAAGGGGCGGGGTGGGGACTCCACCGCCCCGCTCAACCAATCAGGAAACAAGGAGGCCAGAGGAGCGGGGCCGACTCGCCCTCTCCGCCCCGTGACGGCTCGGTCTCCCACCTTCGCCGCCACGACCCCCATGCATGAGGGCAGCGTAAAAAAGCGAGCCGAGCGACAGGAAGCGACCCGCTCTGCGCCACGATCACGGGTGGGTGCCTTAAAGGCTGCATCGCCGCCCACTCCTCCCACGACGCCGCAATCAACGCGTGCCGTTGCGGGAGGGGACGACAGATGCAGCCGCAGATTCGACGCGCGCCAGAGGGCAGCGCGCCGATGCAGATTGTCTTGGGCCTGGCCCAACAGCGCTCGGCACGTGTATAGCCCAGGCCGGGGCTCTGTCGGTGTACTAAGGTAGGGGTACCTCGGTACCCCAACTTGTGCACGGGCAGCCCCACCCCCGCAACCAGATCCATCAAATGCTTGCGGAGACCATCTCCGCTCCACACCAAGCCGTTCAAGAACAAGGTATATAAGATAGAAACTCAAGACCCGGCAAGAGGAGCTTGCCGGAAGGCCATTCCAGCTCAAGGCTACATTACTCCTGCAGATCCCCGGCGAGGAGCCTGTCGGGAGGACGAAAGATCACATCACAGAAGACACGCCTCGGCGCCTGCGCTTCGGGCGAGGACCCGGGGCGGCAAGTCACAGAGTCCGACAAGCCCGGGCCGGCAAGATCAAGGCCCGGCAAGGTGCTTGCCGGGAAAGCTATGCTACGTGCCGCACTCCAGCTCATTTGCCCGCGTCGCCTCCGGCCTTCTCAGAGACGCGTGGCGGGTGGTCAGGCTGCATGAAGAATGCGGTGGCACTCCACGGTGGTGGCCGCCGCCGTGGCGAAAAGAAGACGAATGGCGGGGAGCTTTTGGGCGGCGGCGACGGGCATTTAATGCCCTTGTCCCCCTCTGTCAAAAGTAGGTAGAAAGCACCGTAGCTGACCGCTCCCGCACTGCTCCAACTACCACCTCTTTTACGTTTTACCCCTCTACCCACGTTGACACTGTCGGTGACCCTTGCCCTATAAAAGGAGGCCCATGCACAGCGAGAGGGGGTTCCAACCATTCGCTATTCTCGCGAGAGGTTCCGATCATCGGCAACACTTGCGAGGCTCTCAAGCACAATACAACACAATGCAGCAAGAGGGTTTACGCGACCATCGCGTCCGCTGGGTAAAATCCGCGTGCATCGCCTCGATCCGCTCTCGCGCAGCCTCCGCCTGCGTCAACACACGAAGGGCCCGCCCCATAGGTGCCGCGCCACCCATCGGCCGCGACACCTGGCCCGGCAAGATCGGGATCCGGCAAGGTACTTGCCGGGCGAGCAGCAGCGTGCCCAGCGCTCCAGCTCATCCGCCCGCGCCGCCTCAACCTTCTCGAGAGACGTGGCGGGCGGGTGGTCAGGCTGCATGAGGGGTGCGGTGGCACTCCACGGTGGTGGCTCCATCGCCGTGGCAAACGGAGACATAAAGGCGGGGAGCTTTTGGGGCGGCGGCGACGGCATTTAATGCTCTTGTCCCCCTCTGTCAAAAGTAGGTAGAATCCTTTGTTCAAGCTAATCGTAGCTGCACTGTTCCCGCACTGTTACAACTACCACCTCTTTTACGTTTTTACCCCTCTACCTTACGTTGACACCTGTCGGTGACCCCTTGCCCTATAAAAGGAGGCCCATGCACAACGTAGCGGGGGTTCGACTCATTTGCAACTCTCACGCTCGGGGGTTCGACTCATTTGCAACTCTCACGCTCGGGGGTTGGACTCATTTGCAACTCTCACGCTCGGGCAGCCGCTACTGTAGCTCTTCAAGCTCCCGAAGCACAATACAACACAAAGCAGCAGAGGGTTTCTGCGACCATCGCGCCGAAGCTGGGTAAAATCCCCAAGATCGCCTCGATCTGCTCTCCGCGCAGCCTCCGCCCTCGTACCGAACTCACGAAGGGGCCGTCCCCGGCCCCATAGGTGCCGCGTCCCATCATCGCGCGCGACATCTTTGGCGCGCCAGGTAGGGGGCGTCGAGGTGGTGCGGACCTGATCCAGCGTTCGCGCGGCCGCGTTCTTCATCAACATCTCCGGTTTCATCAGCTACTTCATCGACAACTGCGTCATGGCTCCGAAGACGAGGGCCTCCAGGGTTGCAGACCCGTCTGCGTCTCACCCGCCGCTACCGGAGCCAGCGGTAGGCGGAGGAGACGCCGGCGGAAGGGTGGACACCGGCGAGGGCGCTCGCGGTGCCACCAGATCCAGGGACAGGGCGGATGACCGCGCCTCGGCCTCCGTAGATCCCCGTCCATCTCAACGCACGACGACCCAGCAGCGCCGTGCCATAAGGCGTGGTACTCACACGCTGGGGCAAGAACATGCCGGGGGCTCGCGGGATGCTCCGGACTGCTGTCCATGCATGGGCAAAGCGAAAGCGCCGAGGGAGAACTTTGCTCCTCCTATCGCTACTAGGGGTCAGAGCATGCTCTGTAACTCGCGCCGCTCGCTCCCGCTCCCCCTACGCTCCGGCAAGCGTATCTCCTTGGAGCGCCATGCTGTCGCCGAGGACGCGCCATCGAGCTCTAAGTCCGGCGAGGACGGCTCTGGTGCTTACTCCGACAAGCGCAGCTCCTCGGAACGCTCTAAGCCCGGCGGAGATAGCTCAGGTGCTCGTTCCGGCTAACGCACCTCTCCGGAGTGCTGCGGTGCCGCCAAGAACGCGCCATCGAGCTCCACCAGCGAGTGCAAAGAAACGAGAAAAAGAAAAGCTAAGTTGCTCGAGCCTTCGTGCAGGAGCACTCCTTAATTCCATGCTTTTTTATGTTATATCCCTCGCGCATTCGCCCTTTGTACGCGAAACCTGTGCGCGGAGGAGCCTGCCTGTGAAAGGTCGCACCCTTACTTTGCTTCGAACACACTCAACGAGGTAAGAGTGAGTCGCGACCAGCTTCGCGCCCTCGTTTCGTTTCGAGTCTGCTCAGCAAGTTAAGCGCGTCGCGGCTAGAAGCGGCAAGGTTGCTTGCCGGAAGCGACACCAGCCAAGCGGGCTGCTGATGTTCCGCACTCAGCAAGCGTGTTAAGCACCGGCGAGTTACCTAGAAGCGTAGGGTGAAAGCGCACAAAGGATGTAGGGCAGAGGGTATAACGTGGCGAGCCCTGCCGTGAGATGTCCTTCGTATGAGAGACTTGAGCGCGAGAGGAGCCGAGTCGTGGTTCAGTTGCGTACTTGTTTTGTTTCCGAGTCCGCTCAACAAACACAAGTGTGCTGCTGCACCTTATCTTGCTTCGAGCCTCGCGACAAGTTAAGCGTCGCGAATCGCCCGACAAGGTTGCTTGCCGGAAGCAACACCGCCGGCGGGATGCCCCGCGCTCGGCAAGCGTGTTCGCCCCGGCAAGCTCCCCGAAAGCGTAGAGCACAAACATACGAGGGGCAAGTCACGGCATTGTATTGCATAGTCAAGGTTTATATATACATATACATGAAACAGTTGCATGTCTACCTCAGTTGTTTTCATGACTGAATTTGCAGCAACAAGGAGGGACCGAAGGATCACACCAGCGCCTGGGGCCCGGCAAGCCTAGGTCGCCGGGGGCTGCGGGTGCCAGGGTTCTTCCTCGGCAATCCAGCCTCACTGGGGGCTGCTAGAGCCAAGATTCGTCTCCGGCAAGACAGAGTGGCTGGGGGCTGCAATATCAGATGAGTTTTTCATCCCTCGTCATGCATCCCCCTATGGACCGGGAAATGCGGGGCTGCGTCTTTGAACGAGCGTGTTGTGTAAAACCCGTACGCGGAGGAGCCGAGTCGTGGCCCAGTTGCGTACTTGTTTTGTTTCCGAGTCCGCTCAACAAACACAAGTGTGCTGCTGCACCCTTATCTTGCTTTCGAGCCTGCTCAGCGAGTTAAGCGTCAGAATCGCCCGCAAGGTTGCTTGTCGGAAGCAACACCGCCGGTGGCTGTCCCTTTTCGCAAGCGTGTTCGCCCTGCAAGCTCCCGATAAGCGTAAGAACACACAAGGCACGCATCAAGTAAAAGACTCAGTCCGGCAAGCTTTCCCCTCTTTTCATTAAAAACATCCTAACATAATACAAGTCCATAGGGGATGAAAAACATGATAGAGAGGATTACAAGTTCTTAAATGCAGCTAATGCCCGAGGGCTTACTATTTAAAAAGATAAGGTGCCCGTGATCCCTCTCCTGTTTCTCTGTTCAGGAGTTCAGGAGGTAGGTCAAGGAGCCCCCGGCAAGATAAGCTTGCCGGGGAAGGAGGCCCCCGGCGAGAGGAGCTTGTCGGGGAAGGGCGAAGGCGCCTAGGAGGCGTGGCGGTGACGCCCTGTGCCCAGAGCCGCGCAAGGTGACGGGCATGGGGAACGATGCTCGAAGAGCCACGGGCGCCGAAGACCCCAAGAGAACACCCGGGGCCGCCAGGAGCTTGGCGGAGGCGAAGGCGCTGGAGGCGAGCTTGAAGGCGGGGTGGTGGGACATCGGCACGAGGGCACCTCGCCCTCGTACTCCGATTTAACGGCCTTGCCGCCACTCCCCCTCTTCCTCTTCCGCAGCCTCCCTACGCCAGCCGCCAAGAAGACGGCCCCGGGGAGTTCAGAAGGCCGGCGACTCAGAAGATGAGGTCGCGGTGGTGGGCGCGAGGCAGCGGTGTCCGGCGCCTAGTCGGGCCGCCATCCCTCGTCGCCGCTGTCGCTCTCCTCCTCGTCACTCTCGCTCGGGGAGGAGCCTTCGCTATCCGAGGAGCTGTCCACACAGCAGCGTACCCGGGTCCCGTAGTCGCCGAAGACCTTGACGGCGAGGAGGTCACCATCCGATAACTTGAAATGGAGGTGAACCCGCCGTCAAGCTATGGATCGGCGAATGTCTTCCACCCTCGGTCGAAGAACATCACGCCGGGGGCTGGGGACACGACACTCACCCGAGTGCCGCTGATCCCGCAGCCCCTCATGCGCAACTCCATCACGTCGGGTGGATCCGGCCCCATAGCATCCGCGAACGGGGCCGGCAACCGGAGGCGACGACGAGGCGCCCGGCGAAGCTTGATGAAGAACTCCCAGGGGTCATCTCCGGTGTGGACCGCACCGTGGTCAGGAGATGCCGGGGGAGACGGGGGAGGCACGTCACCACGACCGCCTCTCCCCCGACCGCCTCGGCCACGCCCTCGGCCTCGTCCGCGGCCACGCCCCCTCCCTCTCCCTCTCGTGGCCGGCTCCGCCACCACGGGAGCGGGATGGGGAGTGGTGCGCTGCCTAGACGCGACCCTCGCTGCCACCGTCGAAGGACCGGGGTTCCCTCCTTCCATGGCGGCAAGAAGAACAGAAGATGAAGACGAAGGGAGAAGAGGATGAGTGCGGCCATTGTGCTCCCCTTCCGCCCCTTTTTAAAGGGGCGAGGTGGGGGCTCAACCGCCCCGCTCGACCAATCAGGAAACGAGGAGGCCAGAGGAGCGGGGCCGACTCGCCTTCTCCGCCCGTGACGGCTCAGTCTCCCACCTTCGCCGCCCACGACCCCCGTGCATGAGGGCCGCGTGGCGAAAGAGCAGAACTGAAGCGACGGGTGGAGCGACGTTGCTCTGCAACACGATCACGGGGCGGATGCCTTAAAGACTGCATGCGCCGCCCACGTCTCCCACGACGCCGCAATCGACGCGTGCTGTTGCACGGAGGGGCGGCAGATGCAGAAGTGGATTCGACACGCCGTGGGCTTCTGTGCCGTGCCTTTGTCTTGGGCTGGCCCAACAGCGCTCGGCACGTGTGTGGCCCAGGCCGGGGCTCTTGTCGGTGTACTAAGGTAGGGGTACCTCGGTACCCCAACATCGGGCAGCCGCAGCCCCCGTAGTGGATCCACCATATGCTTGCCGGAGGCCATTCCTGCTCCATACCAAGCCATTCAAGAACAAAGTGTACAAGACAGAAGCTCGAGACCCCGGCAAGAGGAGCTTGCCGGGAAGGCCGTTCCAGGCCCAAGTTTACATCACTCGTGCAAGCTCCCGGCGAGAGGAGCTCGCCGGGGAGACCGGAAGACTACGCCACAGAAGACACGCCTCGGCGCTATACGCGTCCCGGCAAGGGCCCGGGGAGCGGCAAGTCACAGAGCCCGACAAGCTCCCTGGCCCGGCAAGATCAGGATCCCGGCAAGGTACTTGCCGGGCGAGCAGCGAAGCGTGCCCCGCGCTCCAGCTCATCCGCCCACGCGTCGCCCTCAACCTTCTCCAGAGACGCGTGGCGGGTGGCTGTGCTGCATGAGGGGTGCGGTGGCACTCCACGGTGGTGGCTCCATCGCCGTGGCAAACGGAGACGCAAAGGTGGGAGCTTTTGGGGCGACGGCGACGGGCATTTAATGCTCTTGTCCCCCTCTGTCAAAAGTAGGTAGAATCCTTTGTTCAAGCTAATCGAGCTGCCTTTGTTCCCGCGACCGTTACAACTACCACCTCTTTACGTTTTACCCCTCTACCTTACGTTGACACCTGCCGGTGACCCTTGCCCTATAAAAGGAGGCCCATGCACAACGTGGCGGGGGTTCGACTCATTTGCAACTCTCACGCTCGGGGGTTCGACTCATTTGCAACTCTCACGCTCGGGGGTTGGACTCATTTGCAACTCTCACGCTCGGGCAGCCGCTACTGTAGCTCTTCAAGCTCCCGAAGCACAATACAACACAAAGCAGCAGTAGGGTTTTACGCGACCATCGCGGCCCGAAGCTGGGTAAAATCCCAGCAAGATCGCCTCGATCTGCTCTCCGCGCAGCCTCCGCCCTCGTACCGAACTCACGAAGGGGCCGTCCCCGGCCCCATAGGTGCCGCGCCCCATCATCGCGCGCGACACCTATGCAAACAGATAAAAAAAATGTGTCGTAGCTTTTTTTTGAGCCCGTGAGTGGGAGACACAACATTCTTTGGTTAAGGAATACTCCCTCCATTTAGGTGAGTATAAGTCACCTTATGAAAATCAGGTTTTCCCAAAACCTTTAGGCGTGGAGCACTAACTTCCTGCTCGATCCCCTCCCAGCCTCGTTAGCCAGCGTTCTCTTCCTCTGCTGTCGCGTTCTACCTTTCCATTTTTCCTCTTCTCAAGTGTGGAACGATCTGCATGCCATCCTTGATGCACGGCGACCCTTCGCATGCATCGCGCAGGCGTTGATTGGGCATGCACGAGAATTTGGTTCTGCTCGCATTATGGATGATACCTGGACGATGAAGTGAACAAGCATGCTAGCACAGGAGACCTATTTCCGCTATACAATACTGGAGTACTCACGTTCCTACTACTACTAGTAGTAGTAGTAGTAGTAGTACAACTATGGTACACTTGATGGTCAAAATACCATTCATCCGGTCCTCACAGTGAAGTGACAACACCCTGCGCTTGACAATATTCCAGGCGAGGCGGCGTGTTCGGGTTACCAAAGTCAGCCTCACCCTGTGCACTGTGCAGTCTGTCACCGCCGCTGTATAGCACATTGGCGCCTCGCCTCATCTCCCTCTCCGCTCCCATAGCACCACTCCATCTCCATCTCCTTCTCCGTCTCCGTCTCCGTCTCCATCTCACTGTGCCCCTGTGTACCGTCGCCTCACTCGCCTCCCCTAGTACCAGTATTCCCTTGCTAGCCGCTCCAGCACCGACATCCTTCTCCCCCGTAAATCAAGCCCCCTTCCAAACTCCACCATCGCCGAACGCGAACCGCGTAGCATCCATATGAGCCGCGGTTGGAGCAATCTCCCCAGTGACATCCTCGACCTCTGTTGTTCGTGTATGGATATGTTGACCGCCCTGCGGCTGGCTGCATGCTCGAGGGACATGCACACGGCCATCGTCGAAGCGAGGCCTAAGCTTTTCAAGACACCCTGCTTGCTGCTATCTGGTCTTGCGAGATTGGCTCACCATGATACGGAGGCGTGCATGATGCCCCTCGACTTCAATCCGATCTCCATTAGCCGAAACTTCTTTGCAGGTATGTAGTGTGTCGCCGTACATCATTTCCCTCGACATCGATCCGATCACCATCGCCCGAAACTTCTTGGCAGGTATGTACTAGGTCGGCATGAACTCCCACTGGATGGCTGCCTTCAGAGAAGACGGTAAAAAGTTGGTGCTCGTGAACTTCCAGACCTCCCATGAGATTATCCTTCCTCCGTTGGATTATATGGAGTATTACCATCGCGGTCCAAGTCATCTAGATTACTACGTCAGTTGGACGGACCTTGTTTTGTAGAAGATTGTAATCTGCCAAGTACCCACACGACATGCGAATTACACAGATTTCAAGCTAATTGCCTTGTTCGACCGCGGACTCACCTATCTTTACGCCGGTGCCTTTTTTAGCTGGAGATAACTTGGCTCGCAGTGGATCATCGTCAAAGCTGATACACACTTCTGTGATGCTATTGAACACAATGGCATCATCTACACGATCGACAAAGCAGATGGCACCACGTATTGCTGGGACGGCGCGTGTAAGTTGTTTTCGTCTCATGTTAATGATGACGCCATGACACTGTTTGAACTTTTTTTGATGATTGGCATATCCCTGTTTGAGCAGAATTTGAGTAGAACTATGGCAATATATTAGAGATGTCGTAAATCAGCTATATTTGGAATGAGTTAATTCATGTGATTGTGACCATGTCATTACAGCCAATTTGTACCCTGAATAATCAAACGGTTTGGAATATATGGATATTATCCTTATTTTACAGTAATCTATATACTACTACTAAATATGAGTGTGTATCAATGGCCATGTTAGTTTCCTCATTTTCATGATGTAGAAACATGCACCACACTATTGGTTTCATCTAACCATACATTAGGGAAGTAAATGTGCATATGGAGAACTCTATATTTGGAAGTAGTGAAATCCTGCAATGCTTACCATGTGTACGTACCTATATTCGCTCTTCAGCAATCAATGACTAGAATAATATCCTCACAAAATTTTTACCCATAGAACACGAGTATATAACAATGCATGGTCTATTAGTTACCTTGAAGAATTTGTTTGCGAGGACAGAACATGATTACATAACATGCATGACATGGTAGTCTCCTGTGAAGAATCGATTGTGAGATAACATGAATATAACCATGCATGGCACTTCTATATTTTCGAACCCAGTATACATTTCCCTGTATTTTCCTCCCAGTTCCAACAGGGACATATCAATGCTGTTTCTTGCATTATCCTACTCATACTCTGAACAATGCTGATCTTACATTAACAATGTCCTTTTTGATATGATGCAAGTGTCCCTCTGATTCTCGCCCTTTGTAATTACACCACCTTTGCCAAAAACAGGGAAGCACAACTGGTTCCTCGCTTGATCAGACGACGGCAAAAGACTGATGATCATTCGGACACATGAGCCGGAAAAGTTATATTGCAAAAACCCAACTGTATACAAGCACCGTGTAATACGTGAGTATCCGGACAGTGGCTGTTACGTCTATGAGCAGGATACCAGCTTGTTGGGGCCTTTAGAATTTTTTAGTTGGAGGAGGGTAAACAGCCTTGGTTCACACTCTCTGTTTCTCGGACTCAATTATCCGATTAACCAGGAGATCACCGTTGGCAAGGACCTTGATGGCAGAGAGGCTCTGTTTGCTATGGAAAACTGTGTCTACACGACGAGCCCTAGGAGTTCGGGAGCATACTCCCCTGATTTTCAACAATACAGCCTGCAGCCAAAAGAAGGTGAGAATGACAAAGGCATCCGGATTAACTTTGATCCTTGGATGTCTCAATTACGACAGACAGTGATGTGGTTCAAGCCTTAAGGTTGATAGGTAATTGGGCTGTTGGATCGAAAGGGTGGAGTACTGGTGTCTCCGGATCCTTTGTCGTCAAGCGGGCTGCAAATTATGATGGTGTTGGATCATCTCTTGAATGACTTTGTTGTCTTTGCTGCTGGTTCGGATGGGTAGTTCTTTCTTTTGTTATGCATATTCCTTGTCATTTGGTCATCCTCATCTATGTCACTCTTTCTATGTAATAGTTGCTACATTTAGAATGTCATTCTCGCCCGGATCACGAGAGTCTAAGCTACCGCAGATGGGTGCGTTTTGGTGGTGTAGCAAGACTTCTTACTGAACTATCATGTCTTGTTGTTTATGTCAAGAGTAGTCACTAGTCGGTGTTTGAATGTTGTATATATCATTGTTTGAACTGTTTATTGTCTCGAACTCTTGGTGGGCTAAATGAGGGCATCACCATTCTCCGGTGTTCGAGTATACCTCCTTTTTTCAAGTTATATAATTTGAGCTCACTGTCTTTTCGATGATGTACACTTGTTTGGGCCAGTGAGGTGTTGTTGAATATGGGCCGAGTAGTAACGCAATGCCAAACAGGTCAATTATGACTCTCGGGCCGGGCTCTCCAAAGATCCTGAAAAAAAAGGCCGGGCTCTCCAAAAAAGAAAGAATAAGGACTCTTAGGCCGACATGTGGGCGCCACCGGTGTTTTCGTGCACTTGCGCGCCGAGAGCATATTGGCGCGTGCTCGAAATTCATGCTACCTTTTCATCCCCAGTCTCCCGCCCCTCCCCACCTCTGGAATCTCGATTCCTCCTCCAGTTCCCCCAAATCTCCCTCCTGTACTCCCTGTACTCAAGCGCACTATCATGTCGCCGGTCAACGCGGATCTCCGAGCTGGAGATCCTGAGGTCCGTCTTGCCTTCGGTCGCTGCGTGCTGTCGCTCAACAGTGGCATGGCGGCGCTTGACAACCAGTTTGCCGGCAAAGTGCTGATGGTAACCATCAATGGCGACCGACCTCACGTCTCGCCGGACGACCTTGTCAAAGCTCTTGGCATTGCGCACGGCATCCAAATAAGTGACTTACTCGAAGTCTGTCCGCCACCGGTTGATTTCTTCATAAGGTTCCGAACAACTTTTGACTGCAGTCGTGTGTTTGAATCTTCCCGGCATTTGTTCGGCGATGGCGCACTGGTGAGCTTTGATCGGTGGCACCCAGGATGGGGCTCGGTGCCCTCTGAGCTTGAGTTTTTAACAAAGCTTACCTTCCACGACATGCCTCAACGTGCTTGGAATAGCGAGTCCATGAACGAGCTTATCAACGACCTTGGAGGTGAGCTCGTAAGTATGTTTGTTCCTCCAGACAGCTGGACTCTGACGGTTATGGCATGGATGAAGAAGCCGTCCACCATACCGAAGGTGATTGGTGTTGAGATACCGGTGCAGGAACCGGGGTTGTACTATTCGTCGCCACCAAGGCCGCCGCGGACCATGTTAGGGATGTATCTGTATCGAGTGTTCGTGCATGTCGTAGAAGTGGTCAATCCATCAATCGAAGTCCTGCCGCCCCCGCTGGTGCCAGGGTCCATCGACGACATCCATTACAGGAGTCAACGTCAGACTTTCCCCGTGTTGCTCGGAACGATGGATGGCACAGGGCACTCCATCGCGCGGCGGAGGCCACTGCTTCTTTGGGAGAAGAGGCAGGGATGGCTGCCTGGATGTGCTCTAATTTGAGGTAACAACTGAATCTTGTCAGATAGTACTAGTTAAATCCGAGCTATGGGTCTGAAGCACTGATATGCCAGTACATTTGATTGTGACCTGTTCTAATTTTGTACCTGAACTTTTTTTAGAAAGGGCTGTACGTCAACTTAATATGCATTAGGCTTAACAAGAAAATGGACTTTAAGAAATAATAAATGGGATGTAATTATAATAACTGGGCAATACTATGCACCAAACACGTAATTAGTTTTAAAAATATATTATTTTTGGAATTTGGAAATTTTAATTTCATTACTTGTTGCGAGCGCAATATTTCGTTGGATTTTAACGTGATACAACTTTATTTTGAAATTATATTTAAGCTGACTAGAAATTTCGGATAAAAATATTTCGGATCCCATCAAAATGTGGGAATTTTTTTTGAATTCTGTTTTGAGTGGTTGTTTGAAATTATTAATCGTTGTCCTACCTAGAAGTTGGGATGTACTTTTAACAAACCCGTAAATGGGCTGTAGTAAAATTCCATTAGAATTGAAAAATGGGATGTACATTCTTACAAATCGAAAATGGGCTATATGTTCTCTGCCAAATCCGAGCTGTGGGCCTACTAAGTTGACGCGTACCAAGGGCTTTGTCAACTTAGTCAATATAAACGATTCTAGCTGCAGTGATCGTATGATGTCCATCCAACGGCCGTAGTGCTTCTTTAACCTCTGGTCTTCTTGCTCCAGCCGCCCAAAGCAGCGTCGGTCGTGTCGCGTGCTCCATCCTCCCGTGGCCGGCTGTGATGCCGTGGAGGCCTCACTGCCCCGTACTACTCTCACCGCTGGCCAGGCCATCCCTCTACTCACCCACACCCCCTGTTATTCTACGGCGACGACAACCTCACACCGCAGACGAACCAGTGAACCCTCGTACTCCTCTCCGCGCGGGCTACCACTGTTGCGTCTTCCCTGGCTCTGCGTCATCCCCTTCCTTGGCCTCGCCGTCGTCCAGACCACCTCCCTGGTGCTCTTGGCGCGGCGTGGTCAACGTGGTCAACGACCGACTTCCATTGGAAGAGTACTGTATGTGGAGAGGCTGACAGCTAGGTCCAGGAGGCCGCAAGGAAGTGCCTCCTTATTACGCGCAAAATAATTATTCCTCCACCTGACAACAGGGACCCACCGGACGGGCCACCTTATTTCGCGAAAAAATGTTTCCCCCCTGACTGCTAGGACCCACCGGACGGGCCAGCGTATTTCGCGAAAAAAACGTTCCCCGCGCTGTCAGCTCGGACCCACCGGAAGTGCCTCCTTAGTACGCACAAAAAAAATGAATACTCCCCCTGCTAGTTGGGACCCACCATGGTGGGAGGCTAACTTGTGGGGCTACTAACTTGACTGGGAGGGGGGCCTTTGTCAACGTTAGTCAATATGAACGATTCTAGCTCCAGTGACCGTACGATGGCCATCCAACGGCCGTAGTGCTTCTTCAACCTCTGGTGTTCTTGCTCCAGCCGCCCAAAATAGCGCCGGTCGTGCCGCATGCTCCCGCCTCCCGTGGTCGGCTGTGCTGCCGCGGAGGCCTCACCGCCCCCTACTATTCCCACCGCTAGCCAGGCCCTGCGGCGACGGCAACCTCACACCGCAGCCGAACCAGTGAACCCTCGTACTCCTCTCCGCGCGGGCTTCCACTACCACGTCTTCCTCGGCTCCCTGTCGTCCCCTTCCTAGGCCTCGCCGTCGTCCACCGCCGTGGTGCTCTTGGCGCGGCGTGGTCAATGTGGTCAATGACCGACTTCCATCGGAAGAGTACTGTACGTGGAGAGGCTGACAGCTGGGTCCACGACAGCCGCAAGGAAGTGCCTCCTTATTACGCGGAAAATAATTATTCCTCCACCTGACAGCAGGGACCCATCGGATGGGTTACCAGTATTTCGCGAAAAAAATGTTTCCCCCTGACTACTGGGACCCACTAGACGGGCCACCGTATTTCACGAAAAAACGCCCCCCTGCTGTCAGCTTGGACCCACCGGAAGTGCCTCCTTATTATGCACAAAAAAATGAATACCCCCTGCTAGCTGGGACCAACCTTGGTGGGAGACTGACTTGTGGGCCTACTAAGTTGACTGGGACGGAGGCCTTTGTTAACTTTAGTCAATATATGAACGATTCTAGCTCTAGTGACCGTACGATGTCCATCCAACGGCCGTAGTGCTTCTTCAACCTCTAGTCTTCTTGCTCCAGCCGCCCAAAGCAGCGCCAGTCGTGCCGCCTGCTCCTGCCGCCCGTGGCCGGTTGTGATGCCACGGAGGCCTCACCGCCACCTACTACTCCCACCGCTGTCCAGGCCATCCCTCTACGCACCCACACCCCCTGTTATTCTGCGGCGACGGCAGCCTCACACCGCAGCCGAATGAGTGAACCCTTATACTCCTCTATGCATGGGCATCCACTGCCGAGTCTTCCCCGGCTCCGCATCGTCCCCTTCCTAGGCCTTGCCGTCGTCCACCAACCTGATGCTCTCGGCGCGGCGTGGTCAACGTGGTCAAGGAATGGCTTACATCGGACGTGGACTGTACGTGGAGAGGCTGACAGCTGGGTCCACGACTGCAGCAAGAAAGTGCCTCCTTATTACGCGCAAAATAATTATTCCTCCACCTGACAACAAGGACCCACCGGACAGGCCACCGTATTTAGCGAAAAAAACATTTCCCCCTGTCTGCTGGGACCCACCAATTACATCTTCGCACGCAAGGAAGTGCATCCGAAAAAAATGATTCGCCCCCCTGACTGCTGGGACCCACCAGCTACATCTTCGCACGCAAGTGAAAGTGCAACTAATCCCCGGGTGGTTTTGGTAATTAATAACAACATATATATCATTGAACTAATAGTTTCTTGAGAATCATTTCCTAAAGTTCAGTGATATGGGAATGGCAATGACTGAAGAAGTGGACCCCTCAAAATGCTAAGGCAAGCATTGGCAAAAGCTCAAGACTCCATTTTTGGTTTAGTGATCCAAGATCACATTGAGTCCATAGGAAAGCCAATACTATTAAAGGGGATGAGGTTATGATAATGATCCGTTGCTCAAAGTGCTTAGTGATACATCTCCTAAACTATCAGCAACTCTCACTTCCATAATACACTCATAAGTAATCTCGGTCCCACCGATTTCCTAAACTCACCACACCGAGATGAACCACCTCACCATATAGCCAAACCCTAGAAATTTCGGATTTTCGATTACGAACTCGGTCTCACGAAACTTGAGTTGCCAAGCTTCAGAACATACGTCATCAAATCGGTGTCACCGAGATGATGAAGTCGGTCCCACCGAGATTGGCAAGCTCTAGTCTTTGGACGAATCGGACTAACCGAGATTGTATTTTCGGTCCCACCGAAAATCCCAACGCTCACATGATTTGAACTTTCGGTCTCACCGAGTTGTCAACTTCGGTCCGACCGAGATTGGTCAAATGTGTGTAACGGTTGGATTTTGTGTGGAGGCTATAAATACCCTCCACCCCTCTTCATTCGTGGAGAGAGCCATCGAAAGAACTACCACTCCTACCTTACATTTTCGAGAAGGAAACTACCTACCCTTGTGTTGAGATCAAGTAGCTCCACTCCCACCATATGAAGCTTGATCTCTAGCCTTCCCAAGTTGCTTTCCACTCAATCCTTTCTTCCACCACAGCCAAATCAGTGAGGAGAGTTGAGTGTTGGGGAGATTATCATTTGAAGCACAAGAGCAAGGAGTTCATCATCATCAACACCATCTATTACCTTTTGGAGGGTGGTGCCTCCTAGATTGGTTAGGTGTCGCTTGGGAGCCTCCGTCGAGATGTGGAGTTGAACCAAGAAGTTTGTAAGGGCAAGGAGATCGCCTACTTCGTGAAGATCTACCCCGAGTAAGGCTAGCCCTCCGTGGGCATATGCCATGATGGCATAGACAAGGTTGCTTCTTCGTGGACCCTTCGTGGGTGGAGCCCTCCGTGGACTCTCGCAGCCGTTACCCTCCGTGGGTTGAAGTCTCCATCAACGTGGATTGACGATAGCACCACCTATTGGAACCACGAGAAAAAATCTCCGTGTCTCCAAATTGCGTTTGCTCTTCTCCACCTCTCTTTACTACATGTGCAATTTACTTTCCGCTGCCTATACTCTAGAATTGCATGTGTAGGGTGATACTTGACTTGATCATAATCGTGAATCTGCCAAAACTTGTCTTTATCAAAAGGCTGAATTTTTATATTGTCAAGTAGTCTAATCACCCCCCCTCTAGACATACTTTCGATCCTACAAGTGGTATCAGAGCTTTGGTCTCCATTGTATTGGTTTCCATTGCATTGGACTCCATAAGCTTGGTTTCACAACCTAGGAGAGTATGGCGTCTAGTGAGGGTAATTTTCGTAGAGGTCCTTACTTTGATGGTTCAAACTTTGCTAGTTGGAAGCATAAAATGAAAATGCATATTCTTGGCCATAACCCAGCCGCATGGGGCATTATTTGTGTTGGTTTGCAAGGTGAATTCTTCGAGGAAGGAAAAGTTCCGGATCGTGAAGCTACAACGGATGAATTGCGGATGTTGCAAAACAATGCTCAAGCTTGTGACATTCTCTTCAATGCTTTGTGTCCCGAGGAGTTCAACAAATCAGCCGTCTTGAGAATGCAAAAGAGATTTGGGATACTTTGGTCGAAATGCACGAAGGTACCGAGTCCGTGAAGGAATCAAAGCTAGATGTTCTTCAAGGTCAACTTGACAAGTTCAAGATGAAGGAAGGTGAAGGAGTCGCTGAAATGTACTCTAGGCTTGCTCTCATCACAAATGAGATTGCCGGCTTAGGAAGCGAAGAAATGACCGACCGATTCATCATCAAGAAGATTCTCAGAGCTTTGGATAGAAAGTTTGACACCGTGTGCACTTTGATCCAAATGATGCCAAACTACAAGAATCTCAAGCCAACGAAGTCATTGGAAGAATTGTTGCTCATGAGATGACACTTAAAGATAAGGAAGAGCTTCACAACAAGTCAAGTGGTGCTTACAAAGCTACAAGTGATGCTCCCACAACCTCAAGTGACAAGCTAGTTTCCAATGAAGAGATAAGCCTAATGGTGAAGAACTTCAACAAATTCTACAAGAGTAGAAGCAAAGAGAGAAGCTCAAAGTCTAGATCATATGATGAAAAGAGATCTTCTAGTCGTGATCGAATCTGCTACAATTGTGGAAGACCGGACACTACTCAAATGAGTGTTCGGCTCCCCACAAGAGAAGAGAAGAATCTCCAAGAAGAAGAAGCTCAAGAGAAGAGTCACCTCGGAAGAGAGAAGGAGTAGAGATGATCGTTATGAGCGAAGACCCTCTCGGAGAAGCAAGGATTCGGAGAGGAAAGACAAGTCATCAAGGAGCTACACAAGAAGAAAACATCAAGCTCATGTAGGTGAATGGGTCTCCGGCTCGACTCCGACAATCATTCCGAAAGAAGCTATCACTCCAACTCCGACTACTGATCAAGATGAAGGTGTTGCGGTCTTGCTCTCGTGTCCTCCAACTCCAACTCCTACGACTTATTTGATTCACCAAATGAGGGAATTGGAAGATGCTTCATGGCTAAAGGCCCCAAGGTATCACACCTGAATTCATTGACTTTGATAGTGATGAGGATGACTTGCTGGGTGAAGATGAGCTTTTACATGACAAATCTAGTGAGCCTAGTAATGATGAACATGCTAGTAGTCTTTATAATCGAGAAGAGTCGAATGACAATGCTATGAAGGAGATTGAGCGTCTAACTAAAGAACTAAACACTCTTAAGTTAGCTCATGAAACAACTCAAGAAGATCATAGAGAGCTCCTAAGATCTCATGAGAAGCTACGCTTCGAGAAGCTCAATCTAGAGCAAGAACATGAGTTTCTAAAAGCTATCAATGACGATCTTCGAAAGAAGAGTTCTTCATATCTTGCCAAACGACTTCTCTTGTCTAATTTCTTGCTTCCTATTTAAACTAAGCATGACAAGCATAAGAAAAATTCTTCATCTAGTAGTAACAATAACCATGCTAAATCCAATATTGTTGCTTCTAGTAGTTCTCTTGATTCCACTAACAATGTTTCAAGCCAAGTTACACTTGAGCAAGAAAATAGTTTATTGAAAGGGATTATAGAGAAAGGTGTCTACAAGAGCCTTGCCGGAAGCAAGAACTTTGAGGAAATTGTTCGCAAGCAAGGAAGGCACGGAAGAATCAAGGAATTGGTTTTGAGCGAAAGTTCAACGCCGAGGGTGTTGAATGGGAAGAAGGTCAATATCCCACTCCACAGTTTGTTTCTCAAAAGGAGAAGTATGATCCTACTTCTTCCAATGTGGAACAAGCACAAGATGACCTTCCACCACAAGACCACAAGCTAAAAGGCAAGGACAAGCTTCAAGAGGAGATTGATGCATTTATTGAAGCACCTAAAGCCATGGTCAAGTGGGTTCCCAAGGAAGCGTCAAGTTCTACTTCGTCAAGCTCAACTACAACCCCAAGGATTCCCATCAAGATGATGTGGATCCCAAGAAGAAGAACTAGAGAGTTCTTGAGGGTGACTCCGCCAACATACTTCACTCACATTCATTTTGGCAAAAACTTGTGCAATCAACTTCCACATTGTGCACTAGTTCATGGAGTCACAAACCCTCTTGTTGGTAAGTCAAGGGACAAGGTAATCATTGCTTTCATGGACATCATCAATTGTGAACTTCAATCTATGTCCATGGATATCCTTGTTTGTTCCTTGTGGGACTAACCCATGTAGGTATTGAAAGTGCCCGAATCCAAAGGATTGCTCCCAACTCTTGATGATCTTCATCAACATTGAGCATCCACATCTTCAATATCTACATGAAGTCTTCTACGACAACCCAAGGTTAGTTTGACCCTTTAAAAGGGGTTCTCACATCTAGGGGGAGCTTTGCTCTAAAGAATTGAGCTAAAGCATCTTCAAATGATGTGAACACATCAATGCTTTATGTAAAAGTGGTAACCCCACTTGTGCTTAAACGATGAGTATGACCTATGATCAAATGTTCTCATTTGACTCCTAAGTCAATATACTCATATAAAGATGAGCTAGTCATCGACAAATTGTGTGATAGTAGCTAGAGTTTTGATTGTGCATGTTTGACACATATTTCATTTGCTATCTTATTGTGTGAGCATGTTGGATGCATGATTTTATCCATTCAAGGACATCTGTAGGATCGAAAGTATGTCTAGAGGGGGGGTGATTAGACTACTTGACAATATAAAAGTTCAGCCTTTTGATTAAGACAAGTTTTTGGCAAGTTCACAATGGAGATCAAGTCAAGTATCACCCTACACATGCAATTCTAGAGTATAGGCAGCGGAAAGTAAATTGCACATGTAGTAAAGAGAGGTGGAGAAGAGCAAATGCAATTTGGAGACACGGAGATTTTTTCTTGTGGTTCCGATATGTGGTGCTATCGTCAATCCACGTTGATGGAGACTTCAACCCACGGAGGGTAACGGCTGCGAGAGTCCACGGAGGGCTCCACCCACGAAGGGTCCACGAAGAAGCAACCTTGTCTATGCCATCATGGCATACGCCCACGGAGGACTAGCCTTACTCGGGGTAGATCTTCACGAAGTAGGCGATCTCCTTGCCCTTACAAACTTCTTGGTTCAACTCCACATCTCGACGGAGGCTCCCAAGCGACACCTAACCAATCTAGGAGGCACCACCCTCCAAAAGGTAATAGATGGTGTTGATGATGATGAACTCCTTGCTCTTGTGCTTCAAATGATAATCTCCCCAACACTCAACTCTCCTCACTGATTTGGCTGTGGTGGAAGAAAGGATTGAGTGGAAAGCAACTTGGGAAGGCTAGAAATCAAGTTTCATATGGTGGGAGTGGAGCAACTTGATCTCAACACAAGGGTAGGTAGTTTTCTTCTCAGAAATGTAAGGTAGGAGTGGTAGTTGTTTCTGATGGCTCTCTCCACGAATGAAGAGGGGGTGGAGGGATATTTATAGCCTCCACACAAAATCCAACCGTTACACACATTTGACCAATCTCGGTGGGACCGAAGTTGACAACTCGGTGAGACCGAAAGTTCAAATCATGTGAGCGTTGGGATTTTCGTGGGACCGAAAATACAATCTCGGTTAGTCCGATTCTTGTAAAGACAGAGCTTGCCAATCTCGGTGGGATCGACTTCATCATCTCGGTGACACCGATTTGATGATGAAGGTTCTGAAGCTTGGCAACTCAAGTTTCGTGAGACCGAGTTCGTAATCGGAAAATCCGAGATTTCTAGGGTTTGGCTTTATGGCTGAGGTGGTTCATCTCGGTGTGGTGAGTTTGGAAAATCGGTGGGACCGAGATTACTTATGAGTGTATATGGAAGTGAAAGTTTTCGATAGTTTAGGAGATGTATCACTAAGCACTTTGAGCAACCAGATCATCATCATAACCTCATCCCCTTTTAATAGTATTGGCTTTCCTATGGACTCAATGTGATCTTGGATCACTAAACCAAAAATGGAGTCTTGAGCTTTTGCCAATGTTTGCCTTAGCATTTTGAGGGGTCCACTTCTTCAGTCATTGCCATATCCATATCACTGAACTTTCTGAAATGATTCTCAAGAAACTATTAGTTCAATGATATATATGTTGTTATTAATTACCAAAACCACCCGGGGATTAGTTGCATTTTCAATCTCCCCCTTTTTGGTAATTGATGACAACATATAGATCAAAGCTTCGACAAATGATATAATCAATGAATAATATCGTCGCTTTGAGAAGTATGTGATAAGCAAGAGCTCCCCCTAAATTTGTGCATTATTTAAGATTTGCGTTTGAATGAAAATGCACAATCGATTAGGATCATGGGTCACTCTTCCATGTCACATACATCTTGGTGGAGCGCACAAAATGATAAGAATGAATAGCATGCACCCAATCACCAAGACATGAGTAAATGGTCATACAAGATATGAATATCATATGATAAGCATTAAGCACACATTAAGGCATAGTACGACCAAGCACTCATCAATGTAGAGCAAACGAGTATCAAACACAGGAATGTCTCGAAAAACTCAAAAGTATCTCAAAAGACCGCAAATGAGCGAAAGAGCAAAAGCGCAAAGACAAAGCACTCTCTCTCGAAGTCCTATGATCTATACAATTTCTCCCCTTTGGCAACAAGTTACCAAAAGTTCGAAAGGTATAGAGCTAAAGCGTCACTAGGGACTCTGCTGGCGGCTCTATGCAGGTTGATGGAGTTGAGATGGCTGCATCTGCAAAGGCTTGGTGATGTCTGTCTGCAGGGAGGAGTGGTCTTTGGAGCTGGAGCTGGAACCGATGGAGCTGTGGAGGTCTTTGAGGCTGTAGTCCGGTGTCATCCTTTGGAATAGCAGCTGATCGGGTCTGTAGGAACCGGAGCAGCTGTTCATAATCATCTGGACTAGGTCATCTTGCATCTCACGCATGAGCTCTTCCTTCTCCCTTTTGCTTCCTCGATATCCGCCTCAAGCTTGTTGACAAGTGACTTGCACTTGATCGACTTCACATCGAGCATGGATCTTGTCTTCAACAATCCTCTCAAGACTCTCCCCGAGATCGCACAATCTTGGCGGGCTTTGTTCAATCCTCTGGGTAGCTTCAAGGAGCTGTTCTCCAACACTCTTGGGTTTAGCTGCTGCTTCTTGCTTCCTTCTCAGCTTTGGCTTGCTTGGCAGCTTCACTCTTTGCTTGACCTTCAAGCGACGTTGGATCCTCCTCATCCATCACAACTTCATTGTCCTCATGCTCAGGCTGCAGTGGCAAGTGTGGTCTATCCAACAAGTAGGTGCCCGTGCCAAACTTGGCATTGATAAGCATCTGAATGTGCGGGGCAAATCCACATGACCTTTTCTGGTCTGCTGCAGTCCTCTTGATAGTCTCAACTATCAAATCCATCACCTTGAAAGGTGCCTTCTGATCAAGTATATGCAGCATGTTGATAGAATACCCTCTTATCATGCGATGATCTCCAGACTTGGGCATCAAGGTATGCCTCAGAATTGTATTTGTGGTAGGTAGACCTGCTCGAGATGATACATCGAGCCGAGCTTCGATTTCTACATCCTTAGTTGGTACCTCATTGTACATGTTCTTCATAGACTCATGGTTCTTCTTGGGAATACCATAGACATCAACATCATCCTCTCTCTCTTTGGAGCATTGAAGTGCTGCCCATTCTTCAACAGTTGAAGAGAATCTTTGGCCTTCAGTCATCCATGTGATCTTACCATCTGGATAGAAATGAGCAGTGGCATAGAATTGCATGATCATCTCATCATTCCAATCTGTCAACTTTTGACCAACAAAATCTGCAACACCACATGCAGTGAAGCTCTCATGCACATGTGGAAAGAAGTCTCTGTGCTCTTCACTGTCAATGTATGCCCAGTCAACATATCTAGTATCTGCAACAATGGGCTTCTTGTCCATTAGCACAGTCTCATAGAAGTCCTGCTGCTCTCTGGTGTGGAATCTAGGATCAACAGCAGTTCTTCTCCTCACAGCATATGGATCAGCTTGTCTCCATAGCTCGAGACCTCTATCCTTTCTTTCCTTCATGTTCTCAGCTCGAGGATGAGCATCATTGTGAATTGGCAATTTCGCGAAGTTTCAAGAATACAGTGCCTCATCATCCGACTCATTTGGTGGCACATTGTCTTTCTTCTTCTCTGTTGGGATGTTCTGACAGTCTTCTTGGGCTTGGCAGAGGCTTGGCTTGAGCTGCCTTTCTTTGGAGCAGATGGCTTGGATTTTGAAGGTGCTCCCGCCTCGATGGCATCTCCCATGAACTTAGGCTTCGAGGAGGAGGCTGGGGTGCTTCCTCATCATCATCATCATCTGCTTGCTTCATCATGCACAATCCTCTTCCTCTTGGAAGTTTTCTTCACCTTGCTTGAAGTTTCCTCTTCCATACTTAGCTTCTTGGCAGCAGTGGACTTCTTCACTTTATTGGTGCCTTTCTTGGTTTGTTGCCCTTGATGCTCTTTGGCAACCACTTTCCTCTTTGGCTTGGAGGAGATCTCTTCCTCGGCTATGAAATCGAATCTTCTTCATCGTAATTCTTCTTCTTTTCGCCCTGGTGGCAGCAGGAGGCAAACCACTTGGTGTGCTCCTCTCACCATCATCTGAAAAGCTGCTGGCCTCGGGACTAGTGCACGCCTCTGGAATATCAGCAATTGGTGACTCAGACCTGTTACGCTGTCACCGCATCGACATGGTGACAACTTTGTGAATAGATAAGGTGTAGGCGAGTAGAAGAGTTATCACAAACTGCGAAGATTTTGCAAAAAATGAGTTCAAATTTCAGATTTAGGTTTTCACAGAATGCATTTCGGTCGACCGAGTCTAAAATTCGGTGAATACGAAGTGTTCTAATGAAGCATTCACACCACTTTCGGTTGGACCGATGTGGGTTTCGATCTGCCGAAAACACTAGGGTTTCACTAAATCCTCATTTCGTCGCACCGATTTGCACAACTTCGGTTGAACCGAAGGTGCGAGGCAATGGCCAGAGGCCAAATCGGTCATACCGAGAATGTAGCATCGGTCTCACCGAGATGTATTCGGCGGAAACCTAACCCTAAAACTTTTACTCGAATTTCATTCAAAGGAACTAATCTGGTGTATGGAAGATCTCAAACGTGGCAAGATGCTAGGCAAACCAATCGTGCATAGAATCGGAGGTTGAAGCACGAGAGGATCGAAACTCACCCTAACTTGGTGGAGTTCCTCTCGGCGCAACGGCGCGGAGAGAATGTCCGCTGACGGCGACGGAGAGACTGCGGCGGAGGGCGCTGGCGACGGAGACGATCCGGAGACCACGGCGACGGCAAGAAGGGGTGTGGGGCGAGGCGTTTGAAGTAGGAATCAATGCGCACGACCCACGGAGTATTTATACCCTTTGTTGTCGGTGGACCGAGTTGTAAAACTTCGGTGGCACCGAGATGGATAACTCGCAGTGCGATTACACACTTCGTCACGCCGAAAAGTACAACTTCGGTTTCACCGAGGTGAAAACCTAGATCAATCCAAGTGCTTTCGGTCCGACCGAGTTTGAGTGGGTTGGTCCGACCGAAATTACTTAGAAGGTTTTGGAAGTTTAGCCTTTGACGGATCGGTGGCTCCGAGTGCTCCTCACTCGGTGTGTCCGAAAATGACTTGTTCAAAGTTTGTGATATAAGCATGAATAGAATTTGAGACAAGAAAGCATAGATAGCTAGGGGAGGTACTTAGGCATTCTTGTCCATCCATTTGGTCAGAAAAATCCAAAAGACCAAAGCAACAAATGGATGTCCTCGAATGGATAAAATCATGCATCCAACATGCTCACACAATAAGATAGCAAATGAAATATGTGTCAAACATGCACAAACAAAACACTAGCTACTATCACACAATTTGTCGATGACTAGGTCATCTTTATATGAGTATATTGACTTAGGAGTCAAATGAGAACATTTGATCATAGGTCATACTCATCGCTTAAGCACAAGTGGGGTTACCACTTTTACATAAAGCATTAATGTGTTCACATCATTTGAAGATGCTTTAGCTCAATTCTTTAGAGCAAAGCTCCCCTTGATGTGAGAACCCTTTTAAAGGGTCAAACTAACCTTGGGTTGTCGAGAAGACTTCATGTAGATGTTGAAGATGTGGATGCTCAATGTTGATGAAGATCATCAAGAGTTGGGAGCAATCCTTTGGATTCGGGCACTTTCAATACCTACATGGGTTAGTCCCACAAGGAACAAACAAGGATATCCATGGACATAGATTGAAGTACACAATAGATGATGTCCATGAAAGCAATGATTACCTTGTCCCTTGACTTACCAACAAGAGGGTTTGTGACTCCATGAACTAGTGCAAGATGTGGAAGTTGATTGCACAAGTTTTTGCCAAAATGAATGTGAGTGAAGTATGTTTATGAGTCACCCTCAAGAACTCTCTAGTTCTTCTTCTTGGGATCCACATCATCTTGATGGGAATCCTTGGGGTTGTAGTTGAGCTTGTGAAGTAGAACTTGACGTTTCCTTGGGAACCCACTTGACCATGGCTTTAGGTGCTTCAATGAATGCATCAATCTCCTCTTGAAGCTTGTCCTTGCCTTTTAGCTTGTGGTCTTGTGGTGGAAGGTCATCTTGAGCTTGTTTCACATTGGAAGAAGTAGGATCATACTTCTCCTTTTGAGAAACAAACTTTGGAGTGGGATATTGACCTTCTTCCCATTCAACACCCTTGGCGTTGAACTTTCGCTCAAAACCAATTCCTTGATTCTTCCGGTGCCTTCCTTGCTTGCGAACAATTTCCTCAAAGTTCTTGCTTCCGGCAAGGCTCTTGTAGACACCTTTCTCTATAATCCCTTTCAATAAACTATTTTCTTGCTCAAGTGTAACTTGGCTTGAAACATTGTTAGTGGAATCAAGAGAACTACTAGAGGTAACAACATTAGATTTAGCATGGTTATTGTTACTACTAGATGAAGAATTTTTCTTATGCTTGTCATGCTTAGTTTTAATAGGTGGCAAGAAATTAGACAAGAGAAGTCGTTTGGCAAGATATGAAGAACTCTTCTTTCAAGATCGTCATTGATTGCTTTTAGAAACTCATGTTCTTGCTCTAGATTGAGCTTCTCGAGCGTAGCTTCTCATGAGATCTTAGGAGCTCTCTATGATCTTCTTGAGTTGTTTCATGAGCTAACTTAAGAGTGTTTAGTTCTTTAGTTAGGCGCTCAATCTCCTTCATAGCATTGTCATTCGACTCTTCTCGACTATAAAGACTACTAGCATGTTCATCATTACTAGGCTCACTAGATTTGTCATGTAAAAGCTCATCTTCACCAAGCAAGTCATCCTCATCACTATCAAAGTCAATAAATTCAGGGTGTGATACCTTGGGGCCTTTAGCCATGAAGCATCTTCCAATTCCCTCATTTGGTGAATCAAATAAGTCATAGGAGTTGGAGTTGGAGGACACGAGAGCAAGACCGCAACACCTTCATCTTGATCAGTATTCGAGTTGGAGTGATAGCTTCTTTCGGAGTGATTGTCGGAGTCGGAGCCGGAGACCCATTCACCTACATGAGCTTGATGTTTTCTTCTTTTGTAGCTCCTTGATGACTTGTCTTTCCTCTCCCAATCCTTGCTTCTCCGAGAGGATCTTCATTCATAACGATCATCTCTACTCCTTCTCTCTTTCCGAGGTGACTCTTCTCTTGAGCTTCTTCTTCTTGGAGATTCTTCTCTTCTCTTGTGGGGAGCCGAACACTCATTTGAGTAGTGTCGGGTCTTCCACAATTGTAGCATTCGATCACGACTAGAAGATCTCTTTTCATCATATGATCTAGACTTTGAGCTTCTTTCCTTGCTTCTACTCTTGTAGAATTTGTTGAAGTTCTTCACCATTAGGCTTATCTCTTCATTGGAAACTAGCTTGTCACTTGAGGTTGTGGGAGCATCA
Organism: Aegilops speltoides; assembly: GCA_021437245.1. NCBI lineage: Eukaryota > Viridiplantae > Streptophyta > Magnoliopsida > Poales > Poaceae > Aegilops > Aegilops speltoides. The sequence goes on from CM038142.1 coordinate 369,973,591, forward strand.
CTTGTAGCTTTGTAAGCACCACTTGACTTGTTGTGAAGCTCTTCCTTATCTTTAAGTGTCATCTCATGAGCAACAATTCTTCCAATGACTTGGTAGGCTTGAGATTCTTGTAGTTTGGCATCATTTGGATCAAAGTGCACACGGTGTCATACTTTCCATCCAAAGCTCGAGAATCTTCTTGATGATGAATCGGTCGGTCATTTCTTCGCTTCCTAAGCCGGCAATCTCATTTGTGATGAGAGCAAGCCTAGAGTACATTTCAGCGACTCCTTCACCTTCCTTCATCTTGAACTTGTCAAGTTGACCTTGAAGAACATCTAGCTTTGATTCCTTCACGGACTTGGTACCTTCGTGCATTTCGACCAAAGTATCCCAAATCTCTTTTGCATTCTCAAGGCGGCTGATTTTGTTGAACTCCTCGGGACACAAAGCATTGAAGAGAATGTCACAAGCTTGAGCATTGTTTTGCAACATCCGCAATTCATCCCATTGTAGCTTCACGATCCGGAACTTTTCCTTCCTCGAAGAATTCACCTTGCAAGCCAACACAAATAATGCCCCATGCGGCAGGGTTATGTCCAAGAATATGCATTTTCATTTTATGCTTCCAACTAGCAAAGTTTGAACCATCAAAGTAAGGACCTCTCTTAAAATTACCCTCACTAGACGCCATACTCTCCTAGGTTGTGAAACCAAGCTTATGGAGTCCAATGCAATGGAAACCAATACAATGGAGACCAAAGCTCTGATACCACTTGTAGGATCGAAAGTATGTCTAGAGGGGGGGTGATTAGACTACTTGACAATATAAAAGTTCAGCCTTTTGATTAAGACAAGTTTTTGGCAAGTTCACAATGATGATCAAGTCAAGTATCACCCTACACATGCAATTCTAGAGTATAGGCAGCGGAAAGTAAATTGCACATGTAGTAAAGAGAGGTGGAGAAGAGCAAACGCAATTTGGAGACACGGAGATTTTTCTCGTGGTTCCGATAGGTGGTGCTATCGTCAATCCACGTTGATGGAGACTTCAACCCACGGAGGGTAACGGCTGCGAGAGTCCACGGAGGGCTCCACCCACGAAGGGTCCACGAAGAAGCAACCTTGTCTATGCCATCATGGCATACGCCCACGGAGGACTAGCCTTACTCGGGGTAGATCTTCACGAAGTAGGCGATCTCCTTGCCCTTACAAACTTCTTGGTTCAACTCCACATCTCGACGGAGGCTCCCAAGCGACACCTAACCAATCTAGGAGGCACCACCTCCAAAAGGTAATAGATGGTGTTGATGATGATGAACTCCTTGCTCTTGTGCTTCAAATGATAATCTCCCCAACACTCAACTCTCCTCACTGATTTGGCTGTGGTGGAAGAAAGGATTGAGTGGAAAGCAACTTGGGAAGGCTAGAAATCAAGTTTCATATGGTGGGAGTGGAGCAACTTGATCTCAACACAAGGGTAGGTAGTTTTCTTCTCGAAATGTAAGGTAGGAGTGGTAGTTCTTTCGATGGCTCTCTCCACGAATGAAGAGGGGTGGAGGGGTATTTATAGCCTCCACACAAAATCCAACCGCTACACACATTTGACCAATCTTGGTGGGACGAAGTTGACAACTCGGTGAGACCGAAAGTTCAAATCATGTGAGCGTTGGGATTTTCGTGGGACCGAAAATACAATCTCGGTTAGTCCGATTCGTAAAGACAGAGCTTGCCAATCTCGGTGGGACCGACTTCATCATCTCGGTGACACCGATTTGATGACGAAGGTTCTGAAGCTTGGCAACTCAAGTTTGGTGAGACCGAGTTCGAATCGGAAAATCCGAGATTTCTAGGGTTTGGCTTTATGGTGAGGTGGTTCATCTCGGTGTGGTGAGTTTGGAAAATCGGTGGGACCGAGATTACTTATGAGTGTATATGGAAGTGAAAGTTCTTGATAGTTTAGGAGATGTATCACTAAGCACTTTGAGCAACCAGATCATCATCATAACCTCATCCCCTTTTAATAGTATTGGCTTTCCTATGGACTCAATGTGATCTTGGATCACTAAACCAAAAATGGAGTCTTGAGCTTTTGCCAATGTTTGCCTTAGCATTTTGAGGGGTGCACTTCTTCAGTCATTGCCATACCCATATCACTGAACTTTCTGAAATGATTCTCAAGAAACTATTAGTTCAATGATATATATGTTGTTATTAATTACCAAAACCACTCGGGGATTAGTTGCACTTTCAACATCCATTTGTTGTTTTGGTCGTTTTGATTTTTCTGACCAAATGGATGGACAAGAATGCCTAAGTACCTCCCCTAGCTATCTACGCTTTCTTGTCTCAAATTCTATTCATGCTTACATCACAAACTTTGAACAAGTCAATTTCGAACCCTCCGAGTGAGGAGCACTCGGAGCCACCGATCCGTCAAGGGCTAACTTCCAAAACCTTCTAAGTGATTTCGGTCAGACCAACCCACTCAAACTCGGTCAGACCGAAAGCATTTGGATTGATCTAGGTTTTCACCTCGGTGAAACCGAGTTGCAATTTTCGGCGTGATCAAGTGTGTAATGCGTCTGAAGTTATCCATCTCGGTGCCACCGAGTTTTACAACTCGGTCCCACCGACAGCGAAGGGGTATATATACTCCGAGGGCAGCACGCGTTGATTTCTACTTCAAAACGCCTCGCCCCCACACCCCTTGCTGCCGTTGCCATGGTCTCCGGATCGTCTCCGCTGCCGCTTCAGGCGCGCGCCGCAGTCTCCGTCACCGTCAACGGACATCTTCTCCGCGCCGTTGCCGCCGTAGAGGAACTCCACCAAGTTAGGGTGAGTTTCGATCCCACTCGTGCTCCCATCTCCGATTCAATGCACGTTTGGTTTGCCTATAATCTTGCCACGTTTGAAATCTTCCTTAACACCAGATTAGTTCGTTAGAACGAGATTCGAGTAAAAGTTTTAGGGTTAGGTTTCCGTCGAACACATCTCGGTGAGACCGATTTTACATTCTCGGTATGACCGATTTGGCCTCTGGCCATTGCACTGCACCTTTCGGTCCAACCGAGTCATGCAAATCGGTGCAACCGAAATGAGGATTAGTGAAACCCTAGTGTTTTCGGCAGGACCGAAACCCACTTCGGTCCAACCGAAAGTGGTCTGAATGCTTCTGTTTGAACACTTCGGATTCACCGAATCTTAAACTCGGTCTGACCGAAATGTCTTCTGTGAAAACCTAATACTAGAATTTGAACTCATTTTGTTTGCAAAATCTTCTGCAGTTTGTGATAACTCTTCTACTCTGCCTATACCTTATCTATTCACAGGTTGTCACCATGTCGATGCCAGTGACAGCCGAACAGTCTGAGTCACCTATTGCTGAAATCCCAGAGGCATGCACTAGTCCCGAGCCCAAAGAGCTCTTGGATGATGGTGAGAGGAGCACACCAAGTGGTTTGCCTCCTGCAGCCACCAGGGCGTAAAGAAGAGGAACTCGATGAAGAAGATTTCGATTTCATTGTTGAAGAAGAGGTCTCCTCCAAGCCAAAGAGAAAAGTTGTTGCCAAAGAGCATCAAGGGCGACAAACCAAGAAAGGCACCGTAAAAGTGAAGAAGTCCTTTGTTGCCAAGAAGCTGAGTTTGGAAGAGAAAACTACAAGCAAGGTGAAGAAAACTTCCAAGAGGAAGAGGATTGCGCATGATGATGCAGCAGAGGAAGATGAGGATGAGGAAGCACCCCAGCCTCCTCCTCAGAAGTCTAAGCTCATGGGTGATGCCATCAGGGCAGGAGCCACTTCTAAGTCCAAGCCATCTGCTCCAGTCAAGGCAGCTCCAGCAAAGCCTGCTGCCAAGCCCAAGAAGACTGTTAGGAACATCCCTGCATCTGAGAAGAAGAAAGATGATGTGCCACCGGTGTGTGTCGATGATGAGGCACCAGTTTCTTTGAAACTTTGTGAAACTGCCACTTCACAATGATGCTCATCCTCAAGCCGAGAACATGAAGGAAAGGAAGGATAGAGGTCTCGGGCTATGGAGACAAGCTGATCCATATCTTTGTGAGGAGAAGAACTGCTGTTGATCCAAGATTCCACACCAAAGAGCAGCAGGACTTCTATGAGATGTCTTGATGGACAAGAAGCCCATAGTTGCGCAGACACTCGCTATGTTGATTGGGCATACATTGTGATGAAGAGCACAGAGACTTCTTTCCACATGTGCATGAGAGCTTCACTTGCATGTGGTGTTGCAGACTTCAGAGGTCGAAGTTGACCAGTTGGAATGATGAAATGATTATGCAATTCTATGCCACAGCTCATCTCTATCCGGATGGAAAGATCACATGGATGGTGAAGGCCAAAGATTCTCTTCAACTGTTGAAGAATGGGCAGCCGCTGAATGCTCCAAAGGCTGAGAGAGAGGATGATGTTGATGTCTATGGTATTCCCAAGAAGAACCATGAATCCATGAAGAATATGTACAACGAGGTACCAGCTAAGGATGTGGAAATCTGGAAGCTCGGCTCGATGTATCATCTCCGAGGCAGGTCTACCTACCACAAACACTATTACGAGGCATACCTTGATGCCCAAGTTCGAGATCATCGCATGATCGGAGGATACTCTATCAACATCTGCATATACTTGATGAGAAGGCACCTTTCAAGGTGATGGACTTGATAGTTGAGACTATCAAGAGGACTGCGGTGATGACTGAAGAGATCATGTGGATTTGCCCGCACATTCAGATGCTTATCAATGCCAAGTTTGGCACGGGCACATACTGTTGGATAGACCACACTTGCCACTGCAGGCTGAGCATGAGGACAATGTTGTTGTGATGGATGAGGAGGATCCAACGTCGGTTGAAGGTCAAGCAAAGATTGAAGCTGCCAAGAAAGCCAAAGCTGAGAAGGAAGCAGAAGAAGCAGCAGCCTAAACCCAAGAGTGTTGGAGAGCAGCTCCTTGAAGCTACCCAGAGGATTGAACAATGCAGCGCCAAGATTGTAGATCTCGGGAGAGTCTTGAGAGGATTGTTGAAGACAAGATCCATGCTCGATGTGAAGTCGATCAAGTGCAAGTCACTTGCCAACAAGCTTGAGGCAGATATTGAGGAAGCAAAGAGGGAGAAGGAAGAGCTCATGCGTGAGATGCAGGATGACTTAGTCCAGGATGATTATCAACAGCCTGCTCCGGTTCCCACAAGACCCCGATCAGCTGCTATTCTAGTGACAGACACCAGGACTACAGCCTCAGCACCTCCCACAGCTCCATCAGTTCCAGCTCCAGCTCCAGTGACCACTCCTCCAGCTCCACAGACATCAGCTGAAGTTTTCGCCGATGCTGCCATCTCAACTCCATCAACCTAGACAGGAGCCGCCAGCAGAGTCCCCAGTGACGCTTAGCTCTATACTTTTCGTACTTTTTGGTAACTTGTTGCCAAAGGGGGAGATATTGTATAGATCATAGGACTTCGAGAGAGAGAGTGCTGTTGTTTTTGCGCTTTTGCTCTTTCATTCATTTGCGGTCTTTTTGAGATACTTTTGATTTTTGAGATATTCCGTGTGTTTGATACTACGTTTCATTCTACCTTAATGAGTGCTTGGTCGTACTATGCCTTAATGTGTGCTTAATGCTTATCATATGCTATTCATATCTTGTATGACCATTTACTCATGTCTTGGTGATTGGGTGCATGCTATTCATTCTTATCATTTTGTGCGCTCCACCAAGATGTATGTGACATGGAAGAGTGACCCATGATCCTAATCGATTGTGCATTTGCATTCAAACGCAAATCTTAAATAATGCACAAATTTAGGGGGAGCTCTTGCTTATCACATACTTCTCAAAGCGACGATATTATTCATTGATTATATCATTTGTCGAAGCTTTGATCTATATGTTGTCATCAATTACCAAAAAGGGGGAGATTGAAAGTGCAACTAATCCCCGGGTGGTTTTGGTAATTAATAACAACATATATATCATCGAACTAATAGTTTCTTGAGAATCATTTGAGAAAGTTCGGTGATATGGGAATGGCAATGGTGAAGAAGTGGACCCCTCAAAATGCTAAGGCAAGCATTGGCAAAAGCTCAAGACTCCATTTTTGGTTTAGTGATCCAAGATCACATTGAGTCCATAGGAAAGCCAATACTATTAAAAGGGGTTGAGGTTATGATAATGATCTGGTTGCTCAAAGTGCTTAGTGATACATCTCCTAAACTATCAAACAACTCTCACTTCCATAATACACTCATAAGTAATCTCGGTCCCACCGATTTCCTAAACTCACCACACCGAGATGAACCACCTCACCATATAGCCAAACCCTAGAAATTTCGGATTTTCCAATTCGAACTCGGTCTCACGAAACTTGAGTTGCCAAGCTTCAGAACATACATCATCAAATCGGTGTCACCGAGATGATGAAGTCGGTCCCACCGAGATTGGCAAGCTCTAGTCTTTGGACGAATCGGACTAACCGAGATTGTATTTTCGGTCCCACGAAAATCCCAACGCTCACATGATTTGAACTTTCGGTCTCACCGAGTTGTCAACTTCGGTCCGACCGAGATTGGTCAAATGTGTGTAACAGTTGGATTTTGTGTGGAGGCTATAAATACCCCTCCACCCCTCTTCATTCGTGGAGAGAGCCATCGAAAGAACTACCACTCCTACCTTACATTTACGAGAAGGAAACTACCTACCCTTGTGTTGAGATCAAGTAGCTCCACTCCCACCATATGAAGCTTGATCTCTAGCCTTCCCAAGTTGCTTTCCACTCAATCCTTTCTTCCACCACAGCCAAATCGGTGAGGAGAGTTGAGTGTTGGGGAGATTATCATTTGAAGCACAAGAGCAAGGAGTTCATCATCATTAACACCATCTATTACCTTTTGGAGGGTGGTGCCTCCTAGATTGGTTAGGTGTCGCTTGGGAGCCTCCGTCGAGATGTGGAGTTGAACCAAGAAGTTTGTAAGGGCAAGGAGATCGCCTACTTCGTGAAGATCTACCCCGAGTAAGGCTAGCCCTCCGTGGGCGTATGCCATGATGGCATAGACAAGGTTGCTTCTTCGTGGACCCTTCGTGGGTGGAGCCCTCCATGGACTCTCGCAGCCGTTACCCTCCGTGGGTTGAAGTCTCCATCAACGTGGATTGACGATAGCACCACCTATCGGAACCATGAGAAAAAATCTCCGTGTCTCCAAATTGCGTTTGCTCTTCTCCACCTCTCTTTACTACATGTGCAATTTACTTTCCGCTGCCTATACTCTAGAATTGCATGTGTAGGGTGATACTTGACTTGATCATAATCGTGAATCTGCCAAAAACTTGTCTTTATCAAAAGGCTGAATTTTTATATTGTCAAGTAGTCTAATCACCCCCCCTCTAGACATACTTTCGATCCTACAGCAAGGAAGTGCCTGACAGTCGGGACCCACCTGGTTGAAGCGTACGTAGCATTCTGATTCTGGTCGCGAACGTGTACATACATATATACTGGTGGATGTAGAGGCGCGCACGTGTCGTAGTAGAGGCGCGCACGTAGCATACACACGTACGTACAGCGGCGATGGTGCAAGAAAGAAAATACGGCCACGTACGTACATACGGGCAGGGTCTCTAACGCCTATCGCGCATACGTACATGGCTGGGTCGAAACGAAGAAACAGCGTCGTCGTCGTGTTCATGGGGAGCCAACCGGCTGGGTCGGAACGGGATGCGTGGTCGTGTTCATCGGGAGGGCTCGGATGGAATAGGCGATGGAAACGAGGCCCGACGTACCGCACAACGGAGGATACAGCCTTGTGTTCGATCGGCCACGTTCGAAACGGGGTCCTGTTGATCGGGAGGGGCCCGGTGTACCGCAAAATGGAGGAAATGGACCTCCTACAGTCGAAACGGGGGTCCTGTTGATCGGGAGGGGTGTGGCGTACCGCAAAACGGACGAAACAGACTTGTGTTGGAGCACTACGGTCGAAATGGGGGTCTTGTTCATCGGGAGGGGTGTGGCGTACCGCAAAACAGATGAAACGGACTTGTGTTGGAGCGCTACGGTCAAAACAGGGGGGGAGGGGTGTGGAGTACCGCAAAACGGGACTCCACGGGATACTGTTCATCTCCATCGTCAACCTCCTCCAGCCTCCACGGGCTACCGTCGACCTCCTCCAGCCTCCACGGGCTCCTGTTCATCCAGCCTCCACTGCGCGCTACTCCACCGGCTACTGTTCAACCACCCCTCCACGGGCACCCTCCAACATCTACTGTTCATCCATCCCTCCACACCACGGGGTCCTGTTCAACCACCCCTCCATGGCCACCCCTCCACTGTCTACTGTTCATCTAGCCCTCCACACCATGGGTTCCTGTTCATCCAGAGGCAACGCCACCGCTCACTGTTCATCCAAACCCCCTGCAACGCTCACTGTTCATCCAATCGATCGGCCTCGATTAGCGGCGAGAGCGGCGAATCGCCCATCGGGTTCGATTAACAGCCATCGGTCGATCCCTCGGGTTCAAGAACGCGTAACTGCAGTCAATCGCCGGGTTGATTAGAGCCCAACGCCTCGCCGGGTTGATTAGAGCCAACGCCGCACACACGCAGCAGACGTACGTAGAGAAAGCGTGCATCGCTCCGCCTCGACCTCCCACCGTAACTGCAACTCCCAAAATTTTCCTCCCCTCGCTTCTACCATGGTTTTTCCGTCATGGACGCCCAAAGAATGTCATGCAAGCTGCGTCTCCGGCCCGCCCAGGACGAAAAGCCCATTTTCGGTCATGATTTTTTGTCATAGAAGTAGGAGCCCACCACATCTATGATGATACCGGGTTTTGTCACAATTATCGTCATAGAAGTGTCATATGTATGACAGAAAAAAATTTCGTTCGGCCCAAAATGTCACGGATGTGTCTTTTTTTTTGTAGTGAGTGTGTTGTCATCTTTGTTTGTATGTGCTACTGTTTTTCTACTGTCATGAGAAACTCCTTTATCTCTGCATGTTAAATCTTTGCAACCTATGATACACGACAATGCTTTGAGTGTTAAGCTAATTGGCACAGATTAAATAAACTAATACGTCTATTTAAGCAAGACTACTATGTTGCTAACTTTACCCATTAAGATAATGAGGACACTTCTATTTGTGAGTGTATGTTTCATCAATTAGTGCCACTATTACATTAATCTCACTTTCTCAATATATCTGTCAACAGGGATGCTTGATTTTGGTGGATCTGCACAAAACCTTTGGGTGCTTCATTGCCTCGATTTCATCCTTCCTTTCCTGTCAGTCGCTTATCTCAACTTCCAGTCAGAGGAAATACTAATTGATATACTTACTCACATAGGTTGGTACCGGTCTCTATCCTAATTATTATGCTTGTCAGATGTATTGGTAATTTGGTATTGTCCTACTATTGGCCGATTTCATAAAAGAGTAACTTGGAGCCTGAACTCACAGGCCAATCATTACATTGGGCAATTTCAGTAGAACTGCACAAAAAGATTAGATGGACAGATACTTATGTTGTTGCTATGTACTCCAAAGTTCACTCAGACAAGCATCAATGTTGACAAGAAGAAGTGCTAGAGTGAACGCCAATAATATTGCTTGGCGCATAGCCTAGAAAAACACAGTACAGTCTTTGGTCCCAACTTGTGTTTTTTGGTGATCGTCACGTATGCTAGTAGCAAGCTGTATGACATGGAATCTAAAGATTCTAGACAAGTTGGTTGACGCATATATTCATCTGGCACTTAATCAGTCGGCACGCCACGGATGCTCCATTTCAGTTGAGCTGCACAAAAAATTTGGGTGGTTCATTTTTTCGACCGCCTCCATTCTTTTCTGCAATGTAGAATTTTGGCGAGCTACAGGACCAAGATGAGCCAGTAAACTAGCACTACTAGGGAAAAGCCTATACACAGAATCTTACCAGCAACGCTCCTCAAAATACCACGCTACTGCTATTTAGCAGCAGCACGTGTTATCAAAACGCGCGCTCACGGGAAAATAGCGATGTAGCGCCCACCACAAAGCGCTCTCGCTATAATTGCCATGACCTCGCTTCGCTAGTTATAGCGAGAGCGCTATATCTTGAACAGCGCTCTCGCTATAGAAGTTAGCAGCAGCGCGCTTCTAGGAAAACCGCTATTGCTAAGATCAGCCCACAAGTTTAGTCCCACCTCGCTCCGTGAATGAGGTGTTTACCACCTTAAATATGTTATTTCGAAACTACCACAATCGGTTGGTCTTCTTTGAACTCTATGTGTAAAATTTAGGCGCAATATGAGTCCTCTCCGGTTCCTATCGGAGGGACTCATATTGACAATTCAGATTGTACACAAAAGATCATTGATGGCCAATGTATTTTTGCATTGGCGTATTTTTTTATAGTTACACTTAAGCGTAGCGGTTTATATGCAAAGCGCCACTGCTATTCAGATTAGGCAGTAGTGCGCTTTTGGCAAACGCGCTACAACTATCCCTACCTTATCCCCACGCCTTGACGACCGACCCTCACTCACACTCTCACTCTCACCAGCGTGCCGATAATCCGTCGTCGTCAATGTCGTCGTCGCCGCCGCCTTCGTCTCGGTCTCCGCCGAGGTACTCCCTCCTTCCGTCCCTCCTCCTCCTCCTCGCACATCCTCCTCCGCCACCACCTCCTCCTCCTCCTGCGGCCGCCTCCTCCTCCTCCTCCCCGGCAGCCTCCTCCCACCGCCTCGACCTCGCCCCTAGCTACCTCTCCGCCGCCCCACCCCCGCCACTAGTTAGTACTAGATTTAGTAGTAGTAGATGTTAATTTAGGGTTCATAGCTAGTACTAGATGTTGCTTAGTTAGTACTAGATTTTTAGTAGTAGTAGATGTTAATTACTAGTAGTGATGGTACTAGTTAACTAGGGCAATATGATTAATAGTAGTTGTAGTTGAACTACTTTAGTTGTAGTTGAACTAGTTTAGTAAGTAAATTAATAAACTAGTTGAACTAGTTGAATTAATAGAACTAATGTATTTTTAGTAAGATAATTAATATAACTAGTTGAACTACTTTATTTTTAGAAAGAACTAGTTTTTTTCTATTTATAGTAAGTTTATATTTAGTAAGAACTAGTTGAATTAATAAAACTAGTTGAATATGTCATATTTGTTGTTATTTTTTAGTTTAAGCAATTATTTGGGATGTATTAGTGATAACTTATATGGTTCCAGGTGACCACCGTCTTCCCCGTCACCGACCCCCTCCGACATCCCCGCCGTCGTCCCAGTCACCGACCCCCTCCGACATCGAGGTGAGACCAGCCAAATATCCTTGTATATCTTGTGTTGTTGCTCAAATAGGATATGTGGTTGCCCAAGTGGCCATTCATGTTCAGTTTACATCTTCGAGTGGCCTATGTTTTGCCGGAGTGTTGATTAATTTCCGTTCCGGCAAATTTCAGGCGCTCGATATGTCCTTTTTAGCAAAGGTCATGCCGTATTTTTTTCGTGAATTCTGGCATGACTTGTGCTAGAATATGTACAAGTTTAATCTTTGAATTATGAATGTAGGAGATGTCGTACTCGGACAACGACCGTCTCCCGGGGGAGTGTAGCTGGTGCCACGACGATCGAGGTATGTGCGACGAGGTTCGCTCATTGGGACGAAGATCGGCGCTTCAAAGATTAAGCTCGAGGAGACCTTCGATTGTGAAATAGTACGCAACAACGACAAGTGTTTTTTTCGTAATTAAGCATGACTTCAACTATTTCAACATCTAATTTTCATATTTTACAATTCGACTAGCTTATCCCATGCCATGCAAGACGCTATGTCTTGGAGAGGATGGGTTTTGAAGACCATGAAAATTTCGAAACAAAGAAAATACACCTAAGGAACCATCATGATATGGATTTTGAAGTAAATCTGTGCAATTCTCAGAGCGTAACCCATTTTGGTTGCCAAAATTGGGAAGCACTTTGCAAAATGTATGGTTTTTATGAGGGTATGATTGTCACCATGGATCTTGGTGATCCTGGCATCGAGCAAGACAATATGGACATTTGGTTCCTTGTTGATACGCTTCTGATTGTACCGCTATGTGAGTTTCTCAAACATAGTTATTAACTAATTTAATTGTTTATTTCAAAATAGTTGATAGCTTATTTCCATTGACAGCTTATTTTGATTCTTCAAAGACTGTGCGGAAGATGGTATATAAAACCCACTACACCGATGGCACCGAATTAACGTATAAGGAGAAAAATTATCTGATTGCATTTTGTACTCTTCTTGAGAATTACAATAACTATTATCGAACTCCTCCAAATTATGGTGAATACGTGCCACTAGTGCATGTGTTGAACCACGGTAACTTCTCTGGAGATACACTGGTAAGATTTTTTACTATTACACATCCTTGCATCTTTTGCATACTTCTAAAACTAGTACATCATTGCTAACTACGAAGTTATTATTATGTTTTTCAACAGAAACTCCCGATGGATTGTGTGCCTCATCTGATGTCTCTGCATGGTCGCCTCTCGATTCTGAACATCTTTGCTGTAAATCTACGGAGCTCACTGTGCATATCGGATTTCTAAAACCCGTGAACACATGTTCATCAAAGAATGGAAGAAATGTATGGACATTCGCAAGGAGGTTCTTGGAAGTAACATTCAATAAAGGCAAGAATTGGAGACAGGCTAATCTCCATTCTCCATAATGGAGAGTCGGGGGCTATCTTGTTTTTGCTATTTTACCTTAGAAAATGTAGTAGGTCTTATTCAATGTAATAGGTCCTATGAGGTACAATATGTTTATTATGTGGTAATGTGTTAGAGTTGATAATGAGGAGTACTTGTGATTACGACTAGTGACCAATTTGCTATGTGATGTCATTGATGAAGACGATGATCTTGAGGAGGTGTTATATGACAATGATGTATTATGATGATAAGTTGTTAATGATATGATGATGATGATGATGATATTATTATATCATTGGGTGAAAGAACCGCGGATTAGTTTCAAGTGGATGGACATCCACTTGAAACTAGTCCACGGTTCTTTCACCCCATGATGTAATAACTCATTATGATGTAAAAACAATCTCTAAATTCCTGTTGTATGAAAACTTGTGTAAAAGTGTATGAATACAACATGAAATAAAAAAGAAATAAAATACTAAATAATAGTAGCAGCGCGGGAAAGGAGAAGCGCTACTACTAATTACCAGTAGCGCTGTTCCGAAGAAGCGCTACTACTAAGTCAATTTAGCAGTAGCGTGGGTCTAGGCGCGCTATTGCTAAGGATTAGCTGTAGCGCCTTATCAGTAGCGCTCCTGCCCGCGCTACTGATAGGCCTAAAACCCACGCTGCTGCTAGGCTTTTCCCTAGTAGTGTAGTTGGATGAAAGTAGTGGCCAAGTTGCTCAAACCTCTCGCGGCATCGAGGCCACTATCTCGAGGATAAACCTACAAGCAAAATTCAGATGGTCTGTGCTTCCTCTTATGTACTCAAAAGTTTGCTCGTACAAGCATTAATTTTAACAAGATGTACCACCAAGTGAACACCATTTACCAGTCTGTACCCTAGGTAATTAAAGTTTGTCCATGGATGATATTGGTTGTGATCTCTCAATCACTTGGACGCATAAACATGTTGAACTTGTGTTTATCTGAATCTTTTTGTAAGTGTTAGCTATGAATATTGTCTTGTGATCTATCAACCATTTGGATGCATAGACATGTTGAACTTGTGTATATATGAATCTTTTGAGTTGTTGATTGTGAATGTTAGCAATGAATATGAACGTGTCCTGTGAACCTGAGTTTGATACGAATGTTTACCTTTTTTGTTGTACTTATGCGTGAACTTGTTAGAATGTCTGTTGTGGGATTGTGATGTGTGAGTGTCAACGGCACACCTTCGTCCCGAGAAGAATTGCACCTGCTTGTTAGGTTAGCAATGGCGCATCCACTCTTTTTTTATATTTTTGCTCTGTCTTCCCTCTCCACGCTCAACCCCTGCCGTTAAGTTTTCGGCCTAAAAAAACATAGTACTGTGTTGTTTTTGGGCTTTGATGAAAAATCAAGAGCTGCTTTGTGTAGTAGGTTGCCCATCCTAGCAAATGGGCTGCTGGTCCACCACAAACTGGGAGGCTAAAAATACAAGTTGTATCGTGCAGAGGCAAGTAAAAAACGCCATCGAGAGCCATCCACTGAAAAAATTTGCGTCTGATGTGCTTCTTCAGTCGCGCCGTCGCCCCCCTCTTTAATCCAGTTTGCTCCATTCCCCAACCGCCAGCATGGGACGAAAGTTTATCTTCTTCCCCCTCGCGCTGCCGGGGGATTGAAGAAGTGCGGATCGAATCCAACACGGATGATCACTACTGCAAAATGCTGCTAATGTGACACTACGATTAGAGGCCCATCGAGAAACTGTGTGCGATGCAATAATCGCAAACGATGGTGTCAGAGAACCGTCAAAAATGTCCAAAACATTTGCGATGACAGATGCATCAAACACGATTTAGATTTTAGTTGCGTGTGCGATGCAGGGCATACGGTTCAGTTCAATTAACTGTTTGCGATGAGGTAGAACAAAATAAACGAGCAGCCAAATGAAGGCGTGTGCGATACACAACATACGGTTCACTAGGATGAATTGTTTGTGATTAGGCAACACAAAAGAAATGGACAGGCAAACCAAGGTGTGTGCGATATACGGCATGCAGTTCACTCGGATGAACTATTTGCGTTGAGACAAGAGAACAGAAACGGTTCAATATAACAAGATGTGTGTGATACGTGGAAAACAGGTCTGTAATTAGAAATGTGTGCAAAGACCAATAATAACACAGACGATTGCTTCTAATAAGACGTATTGATATGCTCTATATACACAACATGTATTGGCCATTGGGGGATGAGCGGTCATTCGAATATGCCATAAGGATACGAAGAGGCATCCTATATCAGCAAGGACTAGCTGTTCCACCAGTAGCTCATCTAAGAGAACTCAAGTTAAGTGTGCTCAGGCTGGAGCAGCCATGGGATGGGTGACTGGATGGGAAGTTGTGTTGATGTTAGTTTTTTATTTTTATTTTATTTTTAACATATGTGAAAGAAGGTCTACCACATTACTTTTTGACAATGTGTATACGTGGCGTACAGTTGATCCATCCGACCTGTTTGTGAAGGAATAAGCCATGTGTGTTGTGCGCAAACACTTGCTAGTGTAGAACCGTTTGCGATTGATGAATTCATCACCGATGAGTTCCCTAGTGTGGTATGTGTTCATCTCATCATTATCTACTTCTTGCGCTAGCTCGATGTTCCTTTATATTGTAAGTTTCTATTAATTGATGGCGTTCTATGAACACGCCACCGTTTCCCACCATTTCCTCACCTGTTTCCCACCACCCAGCGATATTGCACATAAACCTAGGCGTGGCGCGACGCACGGAGGCAACAAGCACAGCTTGTAGCACATCCACCTTTTCCAAGCATGCCAGCTCACCAAAGCGCCTCCTCTGCCATCAAACTTGTCGACGAGGAAAACCAGAAGGCGCCACGGCCCGTCGAGGCCGCGGTGCTCCCTGGCAACGCGATGGACGCCGCCGTGATGCACGTCATCGCCAGGGTTGAGCAGACCTTTGGCACCTGGCGCTCCAGCGCCGTGGATCAAGATAGGCATGTCAGCGCCGAGAGGCTGCAGCTCGCCACACAACATGATCGATGGCTGATACGTCTCCAATGTACCTATAATTTTTTATTGTTCCATGCTATTATATTACCTGTTTTGGATGTTTATGGGCTTTACTTTACACTTTTATATCATTTTTGGGACTGACCTACTAACCGAAGGCCCAGCCCGTATTGCTGTTTTTTTTGCCTATTTCGGTGTTTCGAAGAAAAGGAATATCAAACGTAGTCCAATCGGAATGAAACCTTTGGGAGCGATCCTTTTGGAACAAACATGATCCAGAGGACTTGGAGTGCAAGTCAAGAAACAATCGAGGAGGCCACTAGGGTGGAGGCGCGCCCCCCAACTGGGCGCGCCCCCTATCACATGGGCCCCTCGGGAGTCCACTGACCTACTTCTTCCTCCTATATATACCCACGTACACCAAGAACATCAGAGGCGACCACGAAAAACTATTTCCACCACCGTAACCTTCTGTATCCGCAAGATCCATCTTGGAGCCTTCGCCGGCGCTCCGTCGGAGGGGGAATCAATCACGGAGGGCTTCTACATCAACACCATAGCCTCTCCGATGAGGTGTGAGTAGTTTACCACAGACCTTCGGGTCCATAGTTATTAGCTAGATGGCTTCTTCTCTCTCTTTGAATCTCAATACCATGTTCTCCTCGATCTTCTTGGAGATCTATTCGATGTAACTCTTTTTGCGGTGTGTTTGTTGAGATCCGATGAATTGTGGGTTTATGATCAAGTTTATCTATGAGAAATATTTGAATCTCCTCTGAATTCTTTATTGTGTGATTAAGTTATATTTACAAGTCTCTTCGAATTATCAGTTTGATTTGGCCTACTAGATTGATCTTTCTTGCAATGTGAGAAGTGCTTAGCTTTGGGTTCAATCTTGCGGTGTCCTTTCCCAAAGGATGTTAGGGCAGCCGAGCACGTATTGTATTGTTGCCATCGAGGATAAAAAGATGGGGTTTATATCATATTGCATGAGTTTATCACTCTACATCATGTCATCTTTCTTAATGCGTTACTCTGTTCTTTATGAACTTAATACTCTAGATGCATGCTGGATAGCGGTCGATGTGTGGAGTAATAGTAGTAATGCAGGTAGGAGTCGGTCCACTTGTCACGGACGTGATGCCTATATACATGATCATGCCTAGATAATCTCATAATTATTCGCTTTTCTATCAATTGCTTGACAGTAATTTGTTCACCCACCGTAATACTTATGCTATCTTGAGAGAAGCCACTAGTGAAACCTATGGCCCCTGGGTCTATCTTTTATCATATAAGCTTTCGATCTACTTTTATTTTCATCTTTACTATTCCAATCTATATTATAAAATACCAAAAATATATTTATCTTATCATATTATCTCTATCAGATCTCACTTTCGCAAGTGGCCTTGAAGGGATTGACAACCCCTTTATTGTGTTGGTTGCGAGTTCTTGTTTGTTTGTGTAGGTGCGTGGGACTTTTGAGGAGCCTCCTACTGGATTGATACCTTGGTTCTCAAAAACTGAGGGAAAGACTTATGCTACTATTGCTGCATCACCCTTTCCTCTTCAAGGAAAACCAATGCAAGCTCAAGACGTAGCAAGAAGGATATCTGGCGCCGTTGCCGAGGAGGTCTTCGCTCAAGTCAAGACATACCATGTACCTCGCATTTACATTATTTGCCATTTGCCTCTCGTTTTCCTCTCCCCCACTTCACCCTTGCCGTTTTATTCGCCCTCTCTTTCCAAATCTCCTCTCTCTTTTGCTTGCCTTTTGTGTGCTCATCGTTATGGCTAGCTCGGTCTTTATCCCTTCGTCTCCTGACTTTGAAGTTCTTCACTTCAAGCAAAGACAAGGAGAAAATTAAAAAGATGCTTGGTTTAGGATGTTAGAATCTTATCGTGGTTGCACTATAGAAGGAGATTTCAAGATTTTACTTCGCAATTTTTATGTTGGGTTAACCTTACCCCATAGACAACTCCTTGATTTTGCCGCAAAAGGGGGTTTTGTTGAAGTTGATCCTAGTTCCGGTTATGAAATTATAGAGGGGATATTAGGAGTACTTCCCCTACAAAAGGGATCACCCTTTTCTCATGAAGGAACCCAAATTCTAGAGAAAGTTTGTGAATTGCAAAAATTTGTTGAACCGCTTAAGAATATTGGTGGGAATATCAACCGCATGAATAATTTGATTACACTTTGCAATAAGCAGTTGGATGCCTTAGATCAAAAGATCTCCGAGCATGAAGGGAAACACAAGGAGCCTCCCAGACTTGAGCATAACTCCATTAAAAAGATAAATGCCAAAGATGGCACTACTTAGATATATCCTCGCTTTTATGCCTAGCTAGGGGCGTTAAACGATAGCGCTAGTTGGGAGGCAACCCAATTTTATTTGTGTTTTTTGTTTTGTTTCTGTTTAGTAATAAATTTTGCATCTACCTTCTATTTAGATGTGTTTTTATGTTTTATTTAGTGTTTGTGCCAAGTAGAACCTATAGGATAACCTATGGTGATAGTTAATTTGATTCTGCTGAAAAACAGAAGCTTTGCACGCACGAAAATAATTTTAGTAATTCACATAAACGTGCTTTTGCGTTGATTCGTTTTGATGTAGGTCAATAGATAAATTTCCCAGGACTTCCTATTTCGGTAGGATTTTTAGAAATCCAGAAGTATTCGAGAGTTACAGATTGCTTTAGACTATTCTGTTTTTGACAGATTCTGTTTTTCGTTTGTTGTTTGCTTATTTTGATGCATCTATGGCTAGTATGTAAGGATATGAACCATATAAAAGTTTAAATACATTAGGTTTAACACCAATATAAATAAATAATGAGTTCATTACAGTAATTTATGTGGTGGTTTTTCTTTCTTTCACTAACGGAGCTTATGAGATTTCCTGTTGAGTTTTGTGTTGTGAAGTTTTCAAGTTTTGGGTAAAGATTTGATGGACTATGGAATAAGGAGTGACAAGAGCCTAAGCTTGGGGATGCCCATGGCACCCCAAGATATTCAAGAATAGCCAAAAGCCTAAGCTTGGGGATGCCCCAGAAGGCATCCCCTCTTTCGTCTTCGTTTGTCGGTAACTTTACTTGGTGCTATATTTTTATTCTCCACATGATATGTGTTTTGCTTGGAGCGTCTTGTATGATATTAGTCTTTGCTTTTTAGTTTTCCACAATCATCCTTACTGTACACACCTTTTGGGAGAAGCCCACTTGATTAGAATTTATTAGAATACTCTATGTGCTTCACTTATATCTTTTGAGCTAGATAGTTTTTGCTCTAGTACTTCACTTATATCTTTTAGAGCACGACTGTGGCTTAATTTTAAAGAAATTGTTGATCTCTCTTGCTTCACTTATATTATTTGAGAGTCTCTTAGAACAGCATGGTATTTGCTATGGTTATAAATTTGGTCCTAGAATGATGAGCATCCAAGTTGGGTATAATAAAAACTATCATAGAAAGTGCATTAAACACTAGGATCAATTTGATGCTTGATAATTGTTTGAAATATAAAGGTGGTAATGTTAGAGTCTTGCTAGTGGGTAATTATGAAATTGAGAAATACTTATGTTGAAGTTGGCAAGTCCTGTAGCATGCACGTATGGTAAAAGTTGTGTGACAAATTTGTTGCATGAGGTGCTCTTTTGATTGTCTTCCTTATTAGTGGCAGTCAGGGACGAGCGATGGTCTTTTCCTACCAATCTGTCCCTCTAGGGGCATGTGTAGTAGTACTTTGCTTCGAGGGCAAGTGGACTTTTGCAATAAGTATATGAGTTCTTTATGACTAATGTGAGTCCATGGATATACGCACACTCACCGTTCCACTTTGCTAGCCTCTATTGTGCCGCGCAACTTTCACCGGTATCATGCACCCATTATTTAACTTCCTCAAAACAGCCACCATACCTACCTATTATGGCATTTCCATAGCCATTCCGAGATATATTGCCATGCAACTTTCCACCGTTTCGTTATTATGACACGCTCCATCATTGTCATATTGCTCTTTGCATGATCATGTAGTTGACATTGTATTTGTGGCAAGGCCACCCTCATAATTTTCATACATGTCACTCTTGATTCATTGCATATCTCGGTATACCGCCAGAGGCATTCATATAGAGTAATATTTTGTTCTGAGTGTTGAGTTGTAATTCTCAAGTTGTAAATTAATAAAAGTGTGATGATCTTCATTATTAGAGCATTGTCCCAAGTGAGGAAAGGATGATGACGACTATGATTCCCCCACAAGTCGAGATGAGACTCCGGACTTTAAAAAAGAGGCCAAAGAGCCCTCCAAATAAAAAAAAGGCCAAAAAAAAGAAAGGCCAAAAAAAGAGAAAGGCCAAATAAATAAAAAATGAGAGAAAAAGAGAGAAGGGACAATGCTACTATCTCTTTTCCACACTTGTTCTTCAAAATAGCACCATGATCTTCATGATAGAGAGTCTCTTATGTTGTCACTTTCATATACTAGTGGGAATTTTTCGTTATAGAACTTGGCTTGTATATTCCAATGATGGGCTTCCTCGAAATGCCCTAGGTCTTCGTGAGCAAGCGAGTTGGATGCACACCCACTTAGTTTCTTTTGTTGAGCTTTCATATATTTATAGCTCTAGTGCATCTGTTGCATGGAAATCCCTACTCACTCACATTGATATCTATTGATGGGCATTTCCATAGCCCATTGATACGCCTTAGTTGATGTGAGACTATATTCTCCCTTTTTGTCCTCACAACCACCACCATATACCACCATAGTGCTATGCCCATGGCTGCGCTCATGTACTGTGTAAGAGTTGAAAAGTTGAAGCGCGTTAAAAAGTATGAACCAATTGCTCGGCTCGTCATCGGGATTGTGCATGATGGGAATATTTTGTGTAATGAAAATGAATCATGGCCGAACTATATGATTTTGTAGGGATAAGATTTCTTTGGCTATGCTATTTTGATAGGACATGATTATTTTTTAGTATGCTTCGAGTATTACTATTTTTATGTTTTATAAGCTTTTATCTTGAATCATTTGGATCTGAACAATCATGCCACAATAAAGAAAATTATATTGAGAATAATGCTAGGTAGCATTCCACATAAAAAATTCTGTTTTTATCATTTACCTACTCGAGGACGAGCAGGAATTAAGCTTGGGGATGCTTGATACGTCTCCAACGTATCTATAATTTTTAATTGTTCCATGCTATTATATTACCTGTTTTGGATGTTTATGGGATTTACTTTACACCTTTATATCATTTTGGGACTAACCTACTAACCGGAGGCCTAGCCCGTATTATTGTTTTTTTTTTGCCTATTTCAGTGTTTCGAAGAAAAGGAATATCAAACGGAGTCCAAATGGAATAAAACCTCCGGGAGCAATCTTTTTGGAACAAACGTGATCCAGAGGACTTGGAGTGCAAGTCAAGAAACAATCGACGAGGCCACGAGGGTGGAGGGCGCGACCCCCCTACTGGGCGCGCCCCCTATCTCGTGGTCCCCTCGGGAGTCCACCGACCTACTTCTTCCTCCTATATATACCCACGTACCCCGAGAACATCAGAGGCGACCACGAAAAACTATTTCCACCACCGTAACCTTCTGTATCCGCGAGATCCCATCTTGGAGCCTTTGTCGGCGCTCCACCGGAGGGGGAATCAACCACGGAGGGCTTCTACATCAACACCATAGCCTCTCCGATGAGTTGTGAGTAGTTTACCACAGACCTTCGGGTCCATAGTTATTAGCCAGATGGCTTCTTCTCTCTCTTTGAATCTGAATACCATGTTCTCCTCGATCTTCTTGGAGATCTATTCGATGTAACTCTTTTTGCGGTGTGTTTGTCGAGATCCGATGAATTGTGGGTTGATGATCAAGTTTATCTATGAGAAATATTTGAATCTCCTCTGAATTCTTTATTGTGTGATTAAGTTATCTTTGTAAGTCTCTTCGAATTATCAGTTTGGTTTGGCCTACTAGATTGATCTTTCTTGTAATGGGAGAAGTGCTTAGCTTTGGGTTCAATCTTGCGGTGTCCTTTCCCAGTGACAGCAGGGGCAACAAGGCACATATTTTATTGTTGACATCGAGGATAAAAAGATGGGGTTTATATCATATTGCATGAGTTTATCCCTATACATCATGTCATCTTTCTTAATGCGTTACTCTGTTCTTTATGAACTTAATACTCTAGATGCATGCTGGATAGAGGTCGATATGTGGACTAATAGTAGTAGATGCAGGCAAGAGTCGGTCTACTTGTCACGGACGTCATGCCTATATACATGATCGTGCCTAGATAATCTCATAGTTATTCGCTTTTCTATCAATTGCTCGACAGTAATTTGTTCACCCACCATAATGCTATCTTGAGAGAAGCCACTAGTGAAACCTATGGCCCCCGGGTCTATCTTTTATCATATAAGCTTTCGATCTACTTTTATTTGCATCTTTACTATTCCAATCTATATTATAAAATACCAAAATTATATTTATCTTATCATATTATCTCTATCAGATCTCACTTTTGCAAGTGGCCTTGAAGGGATTGACAACCCCTTTATTGCGTTGGTTGCGGGTTCTTGTTTGTTTGTGTAGGTGCATGGGACTTTTGAGGAACCTCCTACTGGATTGATACCTTGGTTCTCAAAAACCGAGGGAAATACTTACGCTACTATTGCTGCATCACCCTTTCCTCCTCAAGGAAAACCAATGCAAGCTCAAGACGTAGCAATGGCGCGCCGCAGAGCAAGCTAGGCGCGTCCGTGCCGATAGGCTGCGGCTCGCCGCACGGCGAGAGCGAGCGTTGGAGCGCCGCAGAGCGAGAGCGATCGTTGGTGCGCCGCATAGCAAGAGCGGATCCATCGGTGCTTGCCTGCTGTCGATAGGGCGTCGCAGCTGGGTACACGTCCCGTCAGTACCCCCATTGCTCTCCAGGAGTGGGCACAGGCCCTCTGAGCCATACTTGCACCAGAGGCCGGCCGCGCCGTACTTGCACTGGACGCCCGCCGCGCCGTTCGCATGGGTCGCGCCGTTCGCCTTGTCCGCGGACCGCTCGATGCCAATGCACTGGTTAGTAGGCTCGACCGCCTCCTTGACCCAGGTGTCCACCTAGGCGCAATATAGGAACATGGCCGCCGCATCCTCAAGCTGGTGATCTCCAATGAAATAGCCAACTTGGAGCTCAAGATCGTGGTACGTCTTGAGCTTGTGTTGGTTTTCCTTGAAGAGGAAAGGGTGATGAAGCAATAGTAGCGTAAGTATTTCCCTCAGTTTTTGAGAACCAAGGTACCAATCCAGTAGGAGGCTCCTCAAAAGTCCCACGCACCTACACAAACAAACAAAGAACTCGCAACCAACGCAATAAAGGGGTTGTCAATCCCTTCACGGCCACTTCATGTAAAGTGAGATCTGATAGAGATAGTATGATAAGATAAATATATTTTTGGTATCTTATAATATAGATAAGAAAAGTAAAGTTGCAAATAAAAGTAGATTGAAAGCTTATATGATAAAAGATAGACCCAGGGGCCATAGGTTTCACTAGTGGCTTCTCTCAAGATAGCATAAGTATTACGGTAGGTGAACAAATTACTGTCGAGCAATTGATAGAAAAGCGAATAATTATGAGATTATCTAGGCATGATCATGTATATAGGCATCACATTCGTGACAAGTAGACCGACTCCTGCCTGCATCTACTACTATTACTCCAGACATCGACCGCTATCCAGCATTCATCTAGAGTATTAAGTTCATAAGAACAGAGTAACGCATTAATAAAGATGACATGATGTGGAGGGATAAACTCAAGCAATATGATATAAACCCCATCTTTTTATCCTCATTGGCAACAATACGATACGTGCCTTGCAACCCCTGCTGTCACTGGGTAAGGACACCGCAAGATTGAACCCAAAGTTAAGCACTTCTCCCATGGCAAGAAAGATCAATCTAGTAGGCCAAACCAAACTGATAATTCGAAGAGACTTGCAAAGATAACTCAATCATACATAAAAGAATTCAGAGGAGATTCAAATATTTCTCATAGATAAACTTGATCATAAACCCACAATTCATCGGATCTCGACAAACACACCACAAAAAGAGTTTACATCGAATAGATCTCCAAGAAGATCAAGGAGAACTTCGTATTGAGAATCAAAGAGAGAGAAGAAGCCATCTAGCTAATAACTATGGACCCGAAGGTCTGTGGTAAACTACTCACAACTCATTGGAGGGGCTATGGTGTTGATGTAGAAGCCCTCCATGGTCGATTCCCCCTCCAGCGGAGCGCCGGCAAAGGCTCCAAGATGGGATCTCACGGATACAGAAGGTTACGGTGGTGGAAATTGTTTTTCGTTGGCTCCCTGGATGTTTTCGGGGTACGTGGGTATATATAGGAGGAAGAAGTAGATCGGTGGCTGCTCAAGGGGCCCACGAGACAGGGGGCGCGCCTAGAGGGGGTGGGCGCCCTCCTATCTCCTAGCCGCCTTGATCGCTTCTTGACTTACACTCCAAGTCCTCTAGATCACGTTCGTTCCAAAAATCACGCTCCCGAAGGTTTCATTCCGTTTGGACTCCATTTGATATTCCTTTTCTTCGAAATACTGAAATAGGCAAAAAAACAGCAATACGGGCTGGGCCTCCGGTTAGTAGGTTAGTCCTAAGAATGATATAAATGTGTAAAATAAAGCCCATAAACATCCAAAAGGGGTAATATAATAGCGTGGAACAATAAAAATTATAGATACGTTGGAGACGTATCAGATCGCGCTCCAGATGTACCGCGAGCTTGTCGACCGCTTGGACGAACGCCTGCACGAGTTCAGGCAGAGCCGAGAGCTACCATAGGCAAGGGCTGTTGGTCCTAGTCTCAGGGATGCATTTTATTTTGTTGAGTCATTTCAACGTGGATAGCTATGTATTCACAGCAATCATACTATTGCTCTGTTTATTGCCCCGTTTCAATGTGTGTACTCTTTTTTCCATTCTTATATGTTCTATTTCAATGTGTGTTTATACGCTTTCCATTCTTTATATGTGGATGATAACAGATAGATTCAAATTAGTATACAAAAACAGAGAGAAAATGGAACTCATAATATATATAATATTAATTGTTCATTAGTTCATCACAGAATATATATAATATCATCACATATACGTGATGATAATTAACTACTAGGTACAATGCATAAAATTGAAAACGAACAATACTAAAACTAATAATCCCTCCTGGGGCCAGTATTCCGGGATCCCCTTGCCAGCATCTCCCTGGTACGCGGCGTCTTCCCAGAGCGGAGACAGTACTCCTCCTCCTCCGCCTCGCAGCGCTTGACGTGTCGACCTGCCTCTTGCAGGCGAACGCGCGCGAACGATCTTGCCATTTTGTTGGGCGCCCACCGGAGCTCCTCGTCAGTGGCACGCTAGAGCTTATCGGCCCGGCTCCACGCAGCGACGAGGTGCCTAGCGCCTCTGGCCTTCCTCGTGAAGTACCCGTCTTCGTACACCTCCTCCGCATGACGACGTGCCCGCCCCCAAAGCTTCGCCGCCTCCTTTTTCCAGGCGGCATCACGGGCTTCATAGGCCGCGTGGTACTTGGCATCCTCCTCCACTATATCCTTCTTGAAAGCCACTTGCCTGGCTTTCTCCGCCGTTGGTAGCGACTTCCAAAGACAAAGATCGTACTGGCCCCAAAACAATCCAAAGTTGGGGGGTCCGGCGCAACCTCGTCCGGCGGCGCGTAGATGTCCTCGTCGCTGCTCTTCGAGTGAGCCTCCTGGGGGCTGGCGACTCCTCGTTGGCGTGTGGGCAGACCGGCGGCGCCATGGTAGAGATTTGAGATAGATAGATAGATATAGATAGAGATAGAGATAGATAGAGAGAGAGAGAGAGGGCGAGCAAGGGGAGGATCTAGATGAGAATGCAGGCAGGACGACGTGAGCAAGGTAGTATTTATTGATGGCCAGAATATTGATCGCCGGGAACAGTATAGACGTTTGTCACCGGAATTTACGAGTACTCTAGTGTGAATTACGCTTGATTCGCGCAGCAAAATCCGTGTGTGAACATAATAGCTAACGATTCCCAATGCAGAACCGTGTCTGATTAATAAAGCCCGCCACCCACCTTCCAAAACTCGAGGCGCGAAATAGAGAGCTAATCGTGTGGGGCCGGTTGTCTTGCCAGATTATAGATTTTCTTTTTTGAACAACATCTATTTACATTGTCTGATGATTTTTGAACTCGCACACAAGTACATAAATATGATTTTTCAAACTGTTATGGTTAGCCGTTGCATGTACATCTAGTTCAAATTTGAATTACAGTCATTAAATGGCTAGGAAATCAGTTAAGTCTCTTTAAAAGGACAAATGACCATTGGAATTTTCAAATTTTCACATGACAGTTGGTATCAGTGCACATTACACGTAGAAAACATTTGAAAGCCGTAAAAGGAAGCTATCTGCCGTTCGTCAACAAACATGCATTATTCCCTCTCGAAACCACGAGCCTTCTAGTGAGTTGCTCCGGTTTGTGAGGGGTGTGTGTCCAAACTTCCATCAAACAGAAAATTTTTTGTACCACGTCATCTTGGTGGTATGCCATTACCACAAAGAAGGTTTTAATTTTTTGGAATTTAAATGCTATGACACTCCATGCTTAATTGTGTCATAGCCGTTAGACCAATATGTTTGAAAATTCCTTCCAATTTACTGCACGTGGAATTAAATCGCACACAAGTACACAAAATATGACTTTTCAAACCGTTTTGGTTAGCTGCTGCATGTACATGTAGTTCAAATTTTAAATTGCGGCCATTAAATGGCTAGAAAATCACTTAAATGTCTTAAAAGGTCAAATGACCCCTGAATTTTTCCAAAATTTGACATAACAGTTGTATTAGTACTAAAAAATTTCTCGTATATTTAAAACACCATCCGTTGCCACTTTGCTCCAAATTCGTCTTTCACAACTAATAAAAAATATCTACAACATCACACACAGTTGTTTTGTAGGAATTGTTTGCGATGAAAAAATCTGGGTCTATTTAAGACTTCCTCCTTAAGCCAGCGGCTAAATGCTGCTCAATCTTTGGCAACCCCGAATCCACAAATCCCGTTCCCCATTCCCGTACCCCCTTCTTGCAAAGATGACACCGTGGAAACACTTCGTGAAGGCCCGTACGATGGTCGCGTCCCCCCCCGAGCGCTGCTGCCTGCGTCGACAGCGCGGCCGCCTATGCCGAGAGTGCCACCGCATCTGCATTGAGCTCAGCCGCTTCCGCCGAGAGGGCGTCTGCGGCAGCTGACAGGGCAGCTGCAGCAGCCGAGACGGCTGCAGCTACTGCTGCGATGGCGACTGCAAATGCCGAGAGGCTCGAGCTGCCGTCCGTGCCGCTGATGTCGCCCTGGCCCGGGTCGAGGCCATCCACGCCAAGATATTCCAGGCCACCTCAGAATCCAGCATGCAACCCATGTCCGAAAAGGCCGCGGTGGCCATGGCGCACCTGCTTCTTCATGAGGTCATCGAGCGGGAGCTGGAGATGCAGGAGGCGGCGGAGATCGAGGAGTGCTGGGAGGAGGAGTTGTGCGTGGCCCAGGTCGAGGTAGAGAAGAGTCTGTCCATCGAGGAATCGGTGGTGGAGTACCAATGCGAGCTCTGGCGCAGCCACTACTACAAGTACTACAACCTTGAGGGTGGCACTGAGGATGAGGATGAGGACGAGGACGAGGACACGGTCGACTTCAGCAGGGGGGACGCGGAGTCCACCAACGACGGCATGTCGCCAGGACAAGTCATCGACATCTCATCTCACACCGGCGATGCATAGGCCGGTGCGGTGGCCGATTTGTTAAAATTATTCGTACTTAGGCTTTGTTTTTAATGCTGGTCTTTTGTTAGAGTAATGTTTAGGTGAACTGTCTCTATTTAATTACTAAAATTACTCGATTTAGTAAGTCTGGTCTGTGTGTTGTACGCTCTTTTGTGTGCCCAAATTAGCAAGCGATGTTAAATTATGCAATGACGTACGCGGGGAAATTTCCACCAAAATTTCAATTGTCAAACTCATCCCATGCGTGTTAAGCAGAAGAATCATTTGCGATGCACACTATCGTTCAAAGTGAATGGTGTCCAGCGGCACCGCGCGCAAAGTTTCCCTCCATATTTCGAAATTTTTGGCCTACCACAAAAATATCTACCCTCCCCCTCCCCCTACCCTTTTCTCCGTGACCACAAGTCACATTTCCCCTATTTCCCCCTTCCTTCCTTCCTAAGCTATAGCCTCTTCCTCGCTAGCTTCCTCGCTCTCGCCCTCTCGCATCCTACCGCCGGGGTCGCCATGGTCATCTTCAAAGACCTCTTTAGCGGTTCCTCCTCCTCCTCCGACTCCACCACCCAGGTATGCCTCTCTTCTCTCTCTCGGGCTATGACTTTGAATGAAGGATTTTTACCCGGCGGTCAATTTGAGTCATTTCTTCCTCTTGTAGTTTCCTAGGACCTTCAGTTACAACGAATGGAGCGGGGTGGATGAAGATCTGTCTGCTCGTTGTCACCATCAATCTCCATGCATGAAGCTAGTTGCGTTTGAATCTATGGACAGTGGGAGGAAGTTTCTGGCATGTGCAGAGAAGGTTAGATCCTCTTTCGTTGTCACAAATCATTTGAGACACTGTCATGGTCTCAACCCATTCATACCACACCTTCCCAAATGCATCCTAAGACAGTGTCACAGTTTGTACCTAGTATCTAAAAATGTTGCCATCTCATCAGCGGTGCCACGCTTCAGCAGTTTGTGGAGCCAACTTGTCCACACATCCGAGCAGCCAAGCAGTAAAAATATTAAATCTTTATGCCACAAAGGAATTGAGCGTCGGAGCAACTAGGTGCTCCGGAGTTCGGGTCCCTGATTTTTTTCCGCCGCATCGGCTTGCCAGTGCAGGGCACCGGTGTGAGATGTAGCAATAGTTGTCTTTACACAGGTTTTGGCATACATAGTGAACGCCTTAGTGCTATTAGTTCTATGTTACTAAATTTGTGCATGTACACACCAGTTAGTATCAATTTGCTCTCATCCAAACACTGTCGCTATGCTGTTGCAGTTATATTTACCTTCCTATTAAAATGTTCAATTTGTTATTTATAGTACACGAGTGAGAACTTGTAGCGCTGTTGTAGTTAATTATAGCTTCTGATGTTTCAGAATTTGGTTGTTGTGTCAGTAGCAATTAATTCATTTGCACATTGATCTTTTTGAGAAGATATGTCATAATTAACCTGTTTCTTTAGTTTTTCAAAATAAGTATTGGTGATTTTCTATGTTGATATAAACCCATTTTCCTTACAATTGTTACTGATCTAGTTTTAAATATTATAGGATGAATGAAAGTGTTCTTACTTGAAGTGGGTTGATCAAGAGTGGCCACAGTCTTTGAAGATGTGCCTAGCAAAGCTTTGGAGCATGTATCAGGAAGAGAACAGAGGTAGGCTTAGAGATAGTGTTGTCAACGCTGAAGAATATTTGAAGATGCGGGATAAAAAGAGGAAGGTGTTGCCGAAGGAGGAGGCACTTTCCCAGTTGGCCAGTGTAAAACAGTTTCTTATTGAACCGAAAGCAGAGCTGGATAAGGCGAGCCTTGATGATCTTGATTAGGGAAATGAATATATTGTTCTAATATTGTTCTTATGAAGTTGAACTATCTATATGCTGTACTTTGCTATTTTCCGGTAGCTATCGTACTGTGATGTTAAAATATATCTATGTGCCTGATATGAAATTGGCAAACAGCTGTTTGATATGAGACGTGAATTTGTGTAATATTGGAATTATTAATTGTAAACTAATAAACCTGCTAAATGGGTCATGGAACTTTGCAAACGTTATAGCAGTAAAAATGCTTGTGATGGATAGCCCAATGCCACACAGTTTTCTTCATCAAATCATGTGTGATGTAGTTGATAAAAGCAAACGGTTAATGTCGGTGTACAAAAGTAGGGCTCTGCTTTTGACCCCTTTACTTGTGCACGGGCAGTCAGAGCCTCCCGCCACGGCCACGCACAGGCACGACAAGAAAGGGAAGCCGGAGAGGAGCCAGAGCCACAAAACGAACGAAGCAACAACAAGGACCAAGGCCACGAAGATCAGATGGGCGAAGCAGGTTTTCCCGGCAAGGACCCTTGCCGGGGTAGCCTCAGCGGCCCCGACAAGACCCTTGCCGGGGTAGCTCGCCCATGCCAACCGAGTGAGCCACCCTTGAGCCCACCGATGCTTGGCAAACGCGTCGGGACACGGCTCGGGAGGCACCTCTGTGGTGGCATGCAGATCTTTGTGAAGACATAGAATGCTCGAGATCAAGTAAGGATAGGAAGGCAACCATCCTCATCGAAGGAACCCACAAGACCCCCGGCAATATCCTTGCCGGGGACGCCAGTGTGCGACGGAAAGACCCTTGCCGGGCCACCTGGCAAGATCCTTGCCGGGCCACCCGACAAGGCCCTCGCCAAGCGCACCGGCAAGGCCGCTGCCAGGCCCGCGTCAGCTAAGTCTTCACCGCTGTTCGCATACAGCTGCCGACCCAACCAGCTGGGCAGGCACCTGCGTGGCAGCATGCAATCCTTCGTGGAGTCTTCACCACCACGCCACCTTAGCTGCCTGCCTGCCTACATGGCACCGCATGCATCGCTGGCCAGGGCGCGTGTCGAAGCGAGGGGGAGCGGCGACGGACGGGACGGGCCCCGCCCCTGTCCCCGATAAAGTGGAGGGACACCTAAGCCTTGCATTTAATGCACCTTGTCCTGTAATACGGGTGATAAGCTTGTGCTACTATATCACTTTCCACCTCCTGTGTGGCACTGTGGCAGCCCCTTTCGCCTATAAAAGGAGGCCCATGGCACACAGAGAAAGGATTTGGCTCTTTCGAACCCCACATCACCCAGAGCTAGTTCGAGAGCTCAAGAACACTAATACATCCACCAAAGCAGGATCGTAGGGTTTTACGCATCATTGCGGCCCGAACCTGGGTAAATCCCCCTTGTGTTGTCTGTTAGTCCCGCTCTTCTCACGATCCCCGCGCCCGGCAACCATAGAAGGGATTCCACTGATCCCATAGGTGTCCTTTCCCACTGACATCTTTGGCGCGCCAGGTAGGGGAGCGCTATTGTGAGAATCTGGTCTAGCAGTTGGCCTAGCCGTTCTTCATCGCCACGGCTCCTAAGAAGAAGGCTACCACAGCGATCGGTTCATCCCGGGCCAAGTTGCCGGCACCGGTGCGGACCAGTAGCGGGCCAGTCATGGAGAGAACCCGTGGCGCGGCCCGCGAACATCCACATCACCCTGGCGGTTCAGGCCTGCGAGTGGCACCGTTCGCGTGCCAGGCGACGAGCCACTAGTAGCGGGCTCCAAAGACGGAGTTGGGCCCCCCGCAGGCGGCACGGGGCCCCTCAGGGGTGCCGCCGTCCTACCAAGCGGCGGCACGGCGACCTCCAAGATGCCAACACCGGCGCCCACGGCGCGCTCCTCTCAGGTTGTGCGTGATGAGCAGCGTCACCCTGCCGGTGACCCTGCGCGCCGCCCTGGGAAGAGTCCCGTGCGCCCATCACATAAAGAGGAGGGCCAGCGTGCGCACCGAGGTGCTGATGGAGGTGGCGAACGGCTCTGGAGCCGTGACACAGCTCCTTCTAACATGGTTAGGAGTCGAGGTGCATCACAGTCCACCCAGCTTTCGCCACCACCCACGCCAGTGGAAGCCCTAGCGCATGCACAGCTGCTCCTCGATTTTCCTCCCGTCGCGGAGAAGCTTGACGAATGGAGGGCCACCGTCCGGAGCCTCGTCAGCATCGCCAACAATGATGGGCTGCGGCCGGCGGAACCCGTCGGCCATCGCTTAGCCGGGCTGCCACACACTAGCGGAGGCCATGCCGGAGGCGATGCGGCCACGGTGTATTCCCCGCCTCCATCCCAACCGCCCTGGGCGTCGGCCCGTCACGGCGATGCTCGTGATGATATTTCCATCGCGTCGTCCGATCCGCGAACCAACCGCGATCAGCGCCAGGTCCTCCGGGAGCGGGCTCATGAGGACGCTCGAACTACGATCGGCGCCACGTGGACGCGCCACCCGGTCAGACGGCGGGCAGGGCCGCTCACGGACCACCCAAAGGCCGGAGAATACGGTGGCCTACCTTACGAGGTGGGTTGTCCGGCCTTCACCTGTGAGCTGCGGCAGTTCTAGTGGCCCTCCCACCGTACGTTCAAACCCGACGTTGGCGAGAAGTACAATGGCAAGACCCACCCGTCAGAGTTCCTCAGCATCTACACCATCGCGATGCAAGCTGCTGGAGCCCGCGACGATAAGGTGCTTGCCAACTACTTCCCATTGGCACTCAAGCCTAATGTTATTTCATGGTTGATGCACTTGCCGATGGATTCCATCTCTTCTTGGGCGGATCTGTGCCATGAGTTTGTTGGCGCCTTTACTGGAGGTCACCAAGCTCATGGCCAGGCGAGTGATTTACACATCATCCCCCAGAAGGAAGGAGAAAACCTGCGCAAGTACATCCAAAGGTTCAGCCGAGTGCAGTACAACATCCCCGATGTTCATCCCGCTGTCGTGATCAGTGCATTCCACCAGAACATGCGCAATCGCAAGATGCATGAAGAACTGGCGATGAACAAGGTTAAGGATGTGGTCGAGCTCTATGTTCTAGCCGATCGGTGCGCTCGTGCTGAGGAGGGAAGGAAGTACCCCGGCGAAGATGCCGGCGTGGAAACCGACTCCACTGGCGATACCACCACCCCAGCAAAGAAAGGCCGACGCTGTAATAGGAAGCGCAAGGGCAAGGCCGTGCTTGCCGTTGAGGGATCCGACGACACCAGTACCACCAAGAAGACCAAGGCGAGCGACCCCGGCAAGGAGGTTGCCGGGTGCGACGCTTGCTGGGCCTTGGCGGCTACCGATAAGCCAGGAGGCTTCGACAAGCAGTACTGCAAGATCCACCGCACCAAGGGCCACGATCTCCAAAACTGCCGGCAGGTAGAACTGCTTGCCGAGAAGCAGAAAGCCAAGTATGAGCGGCGGGACAAGGAGAAGGCCCAGATGGTGCCGAGGGATCCGGCAAGAAATGTGGCGGCCAAGGAGGCCCCCGCGACAAGGATAATCAACAAGAGAGGCCCGCCCGGGGCCGCGACAAGAAGTAGGAAGACGATGATCATGACGAGGACGACGAGTCCGGCGACCACGAGTTTCAGAAAGCCACAAAGTCCATGCGCATCGATGGTGGCGCGTCGCTGCATACGTCTCACCGCCAAGTCATGCAGTGGGCGCGTGAGGTCACAACGGTGGAACCATCATTTGACGCATGAAAGCCGCTGAAATGGTCCAGCACTCCCATCATCTTCGACACCGAGGACCACCCTGACCGCACCACTGCAGTCGGGTGCTTGCCGTTGTTGGTTTCACCAACAATCCGCAACCTCAAGGTGACGAAGATGTTGGTTGATGGCAGGGCTGGCCTGAACTTGATCTCGCCCGTTGTGGTCAAAAGACTGCAGATCCCTGATGGAGACCTCGAGGAGATGGGTATGTTCCAAGGGGTCAACCCCGGGAGGAGCCAGCCGAAGGGGAAGATCACGCTGCCCGTCACATTCGGAGGCAAGCTGAACCACAGGGTGGAGAGGATTGTCTTCGACGTGGCCAAGATCCCCTTGCCTTACAACGGGATCCTCGGCCGCCCGGTGCTAGCCAAGTTCATGGCGGCTTCACACTACGCCTATAACACGCTGAAGATGCCTGGGCCGATGAACATCATCACCGTCCCCTCAGACAAGAAGGACGCGCTGATCTGCGTCGACCAACTCTACTGGGAAGCAGTTGCAGCAGCTGCCGCTAAGGCACCTGCTCCTGCCGACGGAGCCCCGGAGGAGAAGAAGACCGGCGAGACCCCTCGCACCCACTCCGGCAAGCACACCTCTTCGGGGTGTTGCGCTTCCATTGACAACGTGCCAGGGAGCTCCGCTAGCAAGAGTAAGAAGTCCAGAGCTACACCACCAGAGACCAAGAAGGTGCCCGTCTAGGAGGACGACACGGGAGGAGCTTTTACCATAAGCTCCACCCTCGATGGCAAATAGGAAAGCGAGCTCGTCACCTTCCTGTGGGCAAATGTCGATGTGTTTGCATGGCAAGCCTCGGACATCCCCGGCGTTCCTAGGGAGGTGATTGAGCACCACCTTGTTGTCTGTCCTCATGCGCGGCCCATCATGCAGAAAGTCAGGAAGCAAGCTCTGGAGAGGCAAGAGTTCATTACGGAGGAAATCAGAAAGCTAGAGGCGGCAGGTTTGGTAAGGGGAGTACTCCATCCGACGTGGTTGGCCAATCCGGTAGTGGTGCGCAAGGCAAATGGGAAATGGAGGTTGTGTATTGACTACACAGACATCAATAAGGCCTGTCCAAAGGACCCTTTCCCGTTGCCGTGCATCGACTAGATTGTTGACTCCACGGCTGGGTGTGACCTCTTATCGTTCCTCGACGCCTACTCAGGATACCACCAGATCTTCATGATGAAGGAAGACGAGGAAAAGACATCATTCATCACCCCATGTGGTACGTATTGCTTTTTACGGATGCCTTTCGGGTTGAAGAGTGCTGGCTCAACCTTTGCAAGAGCAGTCCAAATTGGTTTTGTTCCCCAGCTACATAGAAATATGGAAGCTTATATGGATGACATAGTGGTCAAAACCAAGGACAAAGCAACCCTTGTGCAAGATCTAGAGGAAACGTTCGGGAACCTGCGTAAGATCAACCTCAAATTGAACCCTGAGAAGTGTGTCTTTGGCGTCCCGTCCGGCAAGATTCTCGGGTTCTTTGTGTCCGAGCGCGGGATTGAAGCAAACCCAGATAAGATCAAGGCCGTCGAGCAGATTGAGGCACCCAAGCGAATCAAGGACGTGCGTCGGCTCACTGGCTGCGTTGCTGCCATGAGCCGGTTCATCTCCAAGTCCGCGGAGTGTGCCCTTCCTTTCTTCAAGATCTTGAAGAAGGCAGGGCCAGTGGAGTGGACCCCAGAAGCCGAGGCAGCGCTGCAGGATTTGAAGAAATACCTCTCTTCTACCCCAGTGCTGGTTGCGCCCAAACCACGCGAATCGTTGCTGCTCTATCTAGTGGCAACGAACCTGGTGGTTAGCGCCGCGCTAGTGGCGCAGAGAGAGGCCGACGAAAAGGCAGCGACAGCGGCAGATCCAACAGATGGCTGACTGAAGCCCTCTCCAGCAGGGCTCGATCCCGGCGAGATCAAGTCCCCGACAGGGGCTGGCGGCAGCACAACGGGACCCACGCAACCAGGTGAAGAGGCGCAGAAGAAGAAGATGGTGCAGCACCCAGTGTACTTCGTCAGCTCCCTCTTGCAGGGGGCTAGGTCGAGGTACTCAGGTGTGCAAAAGCTTCTCTTCGGCCTCCTTATGGCCTCGAGGAAGCTGCGCCACTACTTCCAAGCGCATGAGATCACGGTGGTCACCCGCCTCCCATTGCAACGGATAGTACACAACCCAGATGCAACGGGGAGGATCGTGGAATGGGCCCTAGAGCTGTCAAGTTTCAGTTTGAAGTTTGAAAGCACCTCGACGATTCAAAGCAGAGTCTTGGTGGAGTTTATTGCGGAATGGACCTCGACGCCCGACGAAGAGGTACAGGAGACCACTCTCCCCGGCAAGGAAATGAGCTGCAACTGGATCATGTACTTTGATGGTGCCTTCTCGCTGGAAGGCCGGTGCTGGTGTGCTGCTTGTCACACCCACCGGAGAGCACCTCAAGTATGTCGTCCAGATGCATTTTCCCCGGGAGATGTCGACCAACAACACTGCCGAGTACGAGGGTTTGCTTGCCGGCCTCAGGATCGCGGCAGACCTCGGAGTTAAGAAGCTCATCGTCAGGGGCGACTCACAGCTTGTCGTCAGGAAGGTCAACAAAGATTATCAAAGCCCGTTGATGGAAGCTTACGTAGATGAGGTGAGGAAACTGGAGGAGCGCTTTGACGGTATACAAGTGGAACATGTCCCTCGGGCAAAGAACGACATCGCCGCCTACCTGTCAAAGTGCACTGCCCTCAAGCTACCTGTGGAACCAGGTACCTTCGTGCTTCAGTTAACCCAACCATCCATTGAGCTGTCGACTAGGCAGAGCAAGCGGAGGAAGCTAGGCCCCGGCAAGTACTTTCCTCCCGAGCTCCCCGGAGCCGCCAGCGAAGATATTGCCGTGGATGTCGATCCTGCCGCAGTGCAACCAACTCCGGCAGGACCTCAGGTCATGGCCGTGGAGGCGACTGCTCCCGCGGCAGAAGAGATGACTTTGGCCCTTGCCGTGAAGCCTCAGGCTCCGGCATGGGCGCAGCACACCGTCCGTTTCCTTCAAAAAGGAGAGCTTCCTGAGGGGCAGGAAGAGGCAGAAAGATTAGCCCGCCGGTCTGCTCTGTACCAATTCGTTGATAACGTGTTGTACAGAAGAAGAACGAATGGGGTGAAATTGATGTGCATCTCCTGGGAGGAAGGGCTAAAGGTGTTGGCAGAGATACATGGAGGCATATGTGGCTCCCACATTGGGTCGAGGGCCCTTGCCGGCAAGGTTTCTTCTGACCCACGGCCCTCCAAGATGCAACGGCACTAGTGACCAAGTGTGAAGCGTGCCAGTTCCATTCAAAGAAGCTTCATCAACCATCTCAAGCCCTTCAAACTATCCCTCTCTCCTGGCCCTTCTCGGTTTGGGGGCTCGACATATTGGGCCCTTTCCCCTGTGCTGTCGGAGGCTTTGAGTACTTGTACGTTGCAATCGACAAGTTCACAAAGTGGCCAGAGGTGGAAGCAGTGAGGAAGGTGACAGCGCGATCGACCATCAAGTTCTTCAAGGGCTAGTGTGCGGCTTGGGTGCCCAACAAGATCATCACCGACAACGGCACACAGTTCACAAGCCATGCCTTCATGCAATACATTGAAGATCTCGGCAGCAGGGTCTGTTTTGCTTCCGTGGCACACCCACGGAGTAACGGCCAAGCGGAGAGGGCAAATGCTGAAGTCTTGCGAGGCTTAAGGACGAAAAAAATTTACAGACTGCGCAAGAGTGGAAGGCACTAGATTGATGAGTTGCCGGCGGTTCTTTGGTTGATCAGAACGACACCAAATCGAGCCACCAGCCAGACACACTTTGCCCTGGTTTACGGGGCACAAGCAGTTCTCCCCACAGAACTCATATACGGGTCACCTCGAGTGCTCGCTTATGATGAGCTTGAGCAAGAGCGATTGCGGCAAGATGACGCGACGTGATGACCCACAAGTGTAGGGGATCTATCGTAGTCCTTTTGATAAGTAAGAGTGTCGAACCCAATGAGGAGTAGAAGGAAACGATAAGCGGTTTTTAGTAAGGTTTTCTCTGCAAGCACTGAAATTGTAGGTGATAGATAGTTTTGTGATAAGATAAATAGTAACGAGCAACAAGTAAATAAAGTAAACAAAGTGCAGCAAGGTGGCCCAATCCTTTATGTAGCAAAGGATAAGCCTGGACAATTTCTAATAATGAGGAAGGAGCTCCCGAGGACACATTGGGAATCATCGTCAAGCTAGTTTTCATCACGTTCATAAGATTCACGTTCGGTACTTTGATAATTTGATATGTGGGTGGACCGGTACTTGGGTACTGCCCTAACTTGGACAAGTATCCCAATTATGATTAACCCCTGTTGCAAGCATCCGCAACTACAAAATAAGTATTAAAGTAAACCTAACCACATCATTAAACATATGGATCCATATCAGCCCCTAAGGAAGAACCGCATAAACTAGGGTTTAAGCTTCTGTCACTCTAGCAACCCATCATCTACTTATTACTTCCCCATGCCTTCCTCTAGGCCCAAATAATGGTGAAGTGTCATGTAGTCGACGTTCACATAACACCACTAGAGGAAAAGACAACATACATCTCATCAAAATATCGAACGAATACCAAATTCACATGACTACGAATAGCAAAACTTCACCCATGTCCTCAGGAACAAACGTAACAACTCACAAAGCATATTCATGTTCATAATCAGAGGAGTAATAATATGCATAAAGGATCTGAACATATGATCTTCCACAAAGTAAACCAATTAGCATCGACTACAAGGAGTAATCAACACTACTAGAAACCCACAGGTACCAATTTGTGGTTTCGATACAAGATTGGATACAAGAGATGAACTAGGGTTTTGAGAGGAGATGGTGCTGGTGAAGATGTTGATGGAGATTGACCCCCTCCCGATGAGAGGATCGTTGGTGATGACATTGGTGATGATTTCCCCCTCCCGGAGGGAAGTGTCCCAGTGAATAGCTCCTTGGAGCCCTAGATTGATTCGCCAAGGTTCGCCTCGTGGTGGCGGAGTTTAAATCCGTAAGCTTACCCCGATTTTTCCAGGTAAAAGTGATGATATAGCGAAGATGAGCGCGGAGGCCACGAGGCCCAGGAGATAGGAGGCGCGCCCTATAGGCGCCCTGTCTCTGGGCGGAGTGTGAGCCCCTGGCATATTCTTCGCTCAGAAATTCTTATTAATTCAAAAAGTTGTTTCATGGAGTTTGGGACTGTTGGAGTTATGCGAGAATAGGTTTCCAACGTTTGCTCCTTTTCGGCCAAATTCCATTGCCACTTTCCCCTCTTCATGGTAAACCTTGTAAAATAAGAGAATAGCCATAAGTATTGAGATATAATGTGTAATAGCAGCCCATAATGCAATAAATATTGATATAAAAGCATGATGCAAAATGGACGTATCAACTCCCCCAAGCTTAGACCTCGCTTGTCCTCAAGCGGAAGCCGAAATCGAAAAATATGCCCACATGTTTAGAGATAGAGGTGTCGATAAAAATAAAATACGGACATGAGGGCATCATGATCATTCTAATAACAGCAACATATATAGATTTTGTCATAAGATTTCCTATGCTCAAGTAACAATCAATTCACAATGTCAAGTATGGTTCAAAAACTTCATTGGGAACTAACAAACTATAATCTCAGTCATTGAGGCAATTGCAATTTATCGCAACATCAGAAAGATTCAATAATAGAGCTTTTCAGCAAGCTCACACACTCAACTATCTCGTAGTCTCCTATAATTGCTAACACTCACGCAGTACTTGTGGTTATAGAGTTTCAGCTCGACACTGAGAAAGATAGGGGCTTATTGTGTTGCCTCCCAATGTATTCACCTTTAGGTGATGTCAACAATAATAGGCCATGCTAACTTACATCCAACTGGATATATATATACATATATATCATGATCTTTCAAACACAAGGAGCATGCCAAAGGATAAAATGAAAAAGGGAAAGGTGAGGATCACCTTGACTCAAGCATAAAGTAAAAACATAAAGTAAAAGATAGGCCCTTCGCAGAGGGAAGCAGAGGTTGTCATGTGCGTTTAGGGTTGATGCACAAAATCTTAATGCAAAAGAACGTCACTTTATATTGCCCCTTGTATGTGGACCTTTATTATGCAGTCCGTCGCTTTTATTACTTCCACAACAAGTTCGTACAAAGCTTATTTTCTCTACACTAATAAGTCATACATAATTAGAGAGCAATTTTTATTGCTTGCACCGATGACAACTTATTTGAAGGATCTTACTCAATCCATAGGTAGGTATGGTGGACTCTCATGGCAAAACTGGGTTTAAGGATATTTGGAAGCACAAGTAGTATCTCTACTTGGTGCAAGGAATTTGGCTAGCATGAGGGGGAAAGGCAAGCTCAACATGTTTGGAAGGTCAATGACAATATACTTTAACTGAGATGTCAGAAAACATAAACCATTACGTTGTCTTCCTTGTCCAACGTCAACTCTTTTAGCATGTCATACTTAATGAGTGCCCCTAATTATAAAAGGTGTCGAAGATAATGTATTTGCATGTGAACCCCTCTTTCCTTATCACTTCCTATTAATTGCAACGATGACCAAGGCTAAGTTTATCACCTCTCAACAATTTTTATGCCTCATACTTTCTATGTGTGAAGTTATCACTATCCATAAGATCAATATGAACTCTTTTATTCTTTCTACTTTCTCAAAGTCATAGCAACATAGCAAAGCCCTTGACTCAAAACTAATCTTTATTATAGACAGCTCACAGACTCGATTACAAAAAGAGATCACAAAGCAAAACTCAAACTACTTGATATCAAAACTTTAATCTACTAGATCAAGATACTATTAAAGGATTGAACTAAATAAAGCGGTAAAGATAGGAGTGTGATGGTGATACGATAACGGGGCACCTCCCCCAGGCTTGGCAGTTGCCAAGGGGAGTGCCCATACCCGCGTGATTATTTCTCCTTCACGGTTGGTGTGATGATCTTCTTGGCGATGATGCCCTTCAGGATACGGTTCTCCTCCTCGAGCTTATTGACTTGTTGTTTGAGGTCCATAATTTCTTTACGGAGCTTGCCCGTAACGGCCAAAGCTCCTTTTACCCAAGGATGCTGCATAGCTTCTGGAGAACAAGTGAAACTCTTTTTCATAAGAAAGAAATCTAGAGTTGGAAGGGATGACCAAAGCAAGGACAGCCAGGCTAGGTAGTTCCCCCATAGTGAATTCTGCTCGGAGACGAGAGGTAACTTCCTGATCTTCCTCCATGGCAACTATCCTTTTCAAATCAGCCTCCATCTCATCCTCCGTTGATGGTCCAAAGTGATAGGCATCGCTATTTGCTCCTGGACCTGGCGTTGGGTGAGACACTCGGCTCTCCCCAACTGACTCCGGAGAAGACATCTTGCTTAATTCTGCAACAGGAACAGCTCGAAACAAAAACAGAGGAAGTTTGCATGATACGGTGGTCAAAACCTTCGGGAGTATATATAATGAATTTTTACCGACCAAAATACGTAACGTGCAAGAAAACGGAGTCCGGGAGGCACACGAGGTGCTCACGGGACAGGGGGCGCGCCCTACAGGGGGGGGTCGCCCTCCACTCTCGTGGGGGCCTCGTGTCCCTTTCGGACTACTTCTTTCTTCCTAAAATTCTTAAATAATCCAAAGCTGATAAAAATTGCCATTAAAGTTGTTTTGGAGTCGGTTTGCTTACCGTACCACATACCTATACCTTTTCGGAGTCTGGAACGTTCTGGAAAGTGTCCCTTATGTATTCCTCAGGGGTTACGGTTTCAATAATATTAGTTTCAACATTGATAGGATTACCTGAAATATAGTGTTTAATTCTTTAACCATTTACCACCCTCGGTTGTGCCTTGAAGTTGTTGATTTTTATAGCACCGAGCGATAGACCTCCTCGATAACGTAGGGACCTTCCCATTTTGAGAGAAGTTTTCTGCAAAAATCTTAAGCGAGAATTGAATAATAACACATAATCTCCTACGTTAAACTCACGCTTTTGTATCCTCTTATCATGCGGCGTTTGACTTTTCTTTGAAAAGCTTGGCATTCTCATATGCTTAGGTTCTCCATTCATCAAGTGAGCTAATATCAAACAACCTCTTCTCACCGGCAAGTTTGAAGTCATAGTTGAGCTCTTTGATAGCCCAATATGCCTTATGTTCAAGTTCAAGAGGTAAATGACACGCTTTTCCATAAACCATCTTATAAGGAGACATACCCATAGGATTTTTGTATGCAGTTCTATAGGCCCATAATGCATCATCAAGTTTTTTGGACCAATTCTTTCTGGATCTATTCATAGTCTTTTGCAAAATTAATTTGAGCTCTCTATTGCTCAACTCTACTTGACCACTAGACTGCGGATGATAAGGAGATGCTATTCTATGATTGACATCATACTTAGCGAGCATCTTACGGAAAGCACCATGAATAAAATGTGAACCACCATCAGTCATAAGATATCCAGGGACTCCAAACCTCGCAAAAATAACTTCTTTAAGCATTTTAATAGAAGTGTTATGATCAGCACTACTAGTTGGAATAGCTTCTACCCACTTAGTAACGTAATCAACAGCAACTAAAATATGTGTATAACCATTAGAGGCAGGAAAAGGTCCCATATAATCAAATCCCCAAACATCAAACGGTTCAATAACAAGAGAATAATTCATAGGCATTTCTTGACGTCTACTAATGTTACCTATTCTTTGACATTCATCACAAGACAAGACAAACTTACGAGCATATTTGAAAAGAGTAGGCCAATAAAAACCAGATTGTAGTACCTTGTGTGCAGTTCTATCTCCAGCGTGGTGTCCTCCATAAGATTCAGAGTGATACTTGCCTAGAATCTGTTCCTGTTCATGCTAAGGCACACAACGTCTAATAACACCATCTACTCCTTCTTTATAAAGGTGTGTGAGGGAGTCCTGGACTAAGGGGTGTCCGGATAGCCGGACTATCATCATCGGCCGGACTCCAAGACTAGGAAGATACAAGATTCAAGACTTCGTCCCGTGTCCGGATGGGACTTTCCTTGGCGTGGAAGGCAAGCTTGGCGATACGGATATGTAGGTCTCCTACCATTGTAACCGACTTTGTGTAACCCTAGCCCTCTCCGGTGTCTATATAAACCGGAGGGTTTTAGTCCATAAGACAAACAACTATTACAACAATCATACCATAGGCTAGCTTCTAGGGTTTAGCCTCCTTGATCTCGTGGTAGATCCACTCTTGTACTACCCGTATTATCAATATCAATCAAGCAGGAGTAGGGTTTTACCTCCATCGAGAGGGCTCGAACCTGGGTAAAAACATCGTGTCCCTTGTCTCCTGTTACCATCCGCCTAGATGCACGATTCGGGACCCCCTACCGAGATCCGCCGGTTTGACACGACATTGGTGCTTTCATTGAGAGTTCCTACGTATGCGTCACCGATAAGCTTGATGGCTCCTTCAATCATCAACGACAACGCAGTCGGTGAGACTTTTCTCCCGGACAGATCTTCATGCTCGGCGGCTTTGCTGCGGGCCAATTAAGCAGCCATCTGGAGCAGATTGAAAGCTACGCCCAGCCATCAGTCGATTTGGAAGCCTAAACTTCATGGCGACATCCGCAGAGACTTGATCTTCGACGGTTTGAGCCTCGGCCAGCGCCGCCCGCCTTATCACGATGGGCATGATTTAGCTCTGCTGCCGGACAGTGCCCTGGAGGCCGCACATGAGTCCGCTCCGACCCTTGATTCAGAGCCGACTGCGCAGATCGAGGATGGGTGGCTAGACACCGCCTCGGGGGCAGCAACCTCTACGGCTATGGAGTCGAATACTGACCTTGTCCCTAGTAAAGCTCGTGACTCCGAGGTGCCGGACTCCTCGCTGGACTCCGAACCTCTTGCGCCCTTACCAATCGAATCCGATTGGGCGCCGATCATGGAGTCCACCGCCACGGACATCTTTCAGCACTCACCCTTTGGCGACATTCTGAATTCGCTAAAGTATCTCTCGTTATCAGGAGAGCCCTGGCCGGACTGCGGCGAGGAAGGTTGGGATGCGGACGACGAAGAAATTCAAAGCCCACCCACCACCCACTTTGTAACCACTGTTGATGATTTAACCGACATGCCAGATTACGACTCCAAAAACATCAACGGTATGGACG
Source organism: Aegilops speltoides (assembly GCA_021437245.1). Lineage (NCBI taxonomy): Eukaryota > Viridiplantae > Streptophyta > Magnoliopsida > Poales > Poaceae > Aegilops > Aegilops speltoides. The sequence continues at coordinate 370,016,853 of CM038142.1, forward strand.
ACGATGCCGGAGACGACCAAGAACTAGTGCCTATCGGGCACTGGAAAGCCACCTCAACTCATGATATATATATGGTGGACACCCCAAAAGGGAGCGATAGCGAGGAACAACGGGACGTGGCGAAGGATAATTCCCCCAAAAACAACCAAAACGGCGACGCAAGCGCCGCCCCAAGTCCCGCCTCAATAACAACAGCACCCATAATGACCCAGCGTAGAGTAGGGCAGACCAGTGGACGACGAACATGCAACCAAGCAACCATCCGAACAGGATGAGTCGGACAATCAACCCATCCTCGTCGGAAACAACAGTCCAGACGATCTCACGCCGAACACACCACCGGAGCACAAGAACCATCACAAAAGTCTTGTCGCCACTGCAAGAAGCTTGAAGAAGCGGAAACGGAAGCTCAAAAAGCGGAAGACATACTCAGAATGAGGTGGAGCAAAGTACTCAAGACCGCGGACAAATACGGCAATAGCCACCAATCAAAGAGCTACCCGAAGCGCAAGCTGCTGCCCGAATTCGACGAGGAGGCCGTAGAGCCCCCACAACCAAAAAACAAAGAGGCTGCCTGGCCGGATAAACGATCAGATGACAGGCCAAGAGCGGCAAGCGGAGCCGCACACAAGCCGGCACATGACACACATGAAAATCCCCGCAAAAAGGATGGCCCCGTCAGGTCCATTTATGGGCCAAAGAAGAGGGCCGAGAAGCAACACAACACGCCGAGTGTTGAAGATAACACACACACCTAAATCTGGGCGCCGCACACCCACTATGTTTCACCGATGAGGTCTTTGGATCATGAATTCCCAGCGGGATTCAAGCCCGTAAACATAGAGGCATCTGACGGAACAACAGACCGAGTGCGGATTGAGGATTACATCCTACACATACACATGGCTAGAGAGGCGATCTCACGCCATAAAATATCTACCCCTCAAGCTCAAAGGGCCAGCTCGGCATTGGCTCAAAAGCCTCCCAGAAAATACCATTGGAAGTTGGGAAGAGCTCGAGGATGCGTTTAGAGCAAATTTTCAGGGGACTTATGTCCGCCCTCCGGACGCAGACGACCTAAGTCACATAATTCAACAGCCCGGAGAGTCAGCGTGCAAATTCTGGAGCAGGTTCCTCACCAAAAAGAACCGAATAGTCGACTGTCCGGACGCCGAAGCCTTAGCAGCTTTTAAACATAACGTCCGAGACGAATGGCTCGCCAGACACCTCGGCCAGGAGAAGCCAAGAACAATGGCCGCACTAATGAGCCTCATGACCCGCTTTTGCGCGGGGGAAGATAGCTGGCTGGCAAGATGCAACACCAGCGACCCGAGTACATCCGAGATCAGAGATGGAAATGGAAAATCACGGCGCAGAAAGGATCAGTGCCGAAATAAAGAAAATGGCCCAAAGAACACGGCGGTCAATGTCGGATTCAAAAGCTCGCGGCCGAACAACAAAACACTGCCTCTTAAGGACAACAGTGACGAGCTATCCAACCTCAACAAAATTTTGGATCGGATATGTCAAATCCACAGTACCCCCGGGAAGCCTGCAAACCACACCCACCGAAATTGTTGGGTCTTCAAGCAGCCCGGCCGACTCAACGCCGAACACAAGGGGCTCAACATGCCAAGCGAGGACAATGACGAACCCCACCAGCAGAGCACCGGAAGACAAAAGACTTTCCCGCAAGAAGTCAAAACAGTAAACTCACTCCATGTAACAACGTGGAACAATAGTGCGACACCCGCTAAAGTACGCGTCGCACGGTCCACCCCAGCGGAATCCCGAGATTGGATGTCAAAACCAATTACTTTTGACCACCTGGATTATTCCAGAAGCATTCGAAACGCAGGATGTACTGCTCTGATATTGGATCCTATAATCGACGGACTACAATTTACACAAGTCCTAATGGATGGCGGCAGCAATTTAAACCTGCTATATCCGGACACAATCTGCAAGTTGGGGATAGACCCTACTAAAATTCGCCATAGCCGCACTTCTTTCAAAGGAGTGGCGCTTGAGCCCTTCGCCAAGTGCACGGGCTCCTTACTACTAGAAGTTGTGTTTGGATCACCCAACAACTTCCGTCATAAAAGCTAATCTTCCATGTCGCCCCATTCAAAAGCAGCCATCAAGCACTATTGGGGCGTGAAGCTTTCGCCGCTTTAGCATAATACCGCACTCTGGCGTCTCTTACACTTAAAATGCCTGGTCCACGCGGCATCATCTCATTAAAAGGTCGTTCAAGACCCCGGACACAGCTAGGCGAGTCCGGCATAAATAAACTAGGGGCTCCCTAGCCTCATACCCCTTCACAAGGAGCTGTGCGTATGAACAATAAAGAGCCAATAAAAGCTCAACTTTATTCATTCATTCATACTTCGTTTTCAATACATTTTTTGCACGATTTCTTTTCAAGCTAAGTTCCTCTCTTTTACAGATGAACAGCGTGTACACCCATCCAGGATATGGCACAATGGAACCACGGTAGCGAGGCGTGCTGCGAGGACTGTGGCAAGGATTCTTTTGATTAAGACCTGCGTAAACCTTTCTTACTGTCTCTTGTTGATTCACATCACCCGGTTTTCCACCATAATCGACAAGGAGGCTGGCGTTTTGGCATCGGCCGCGTCAGAAATTTTCGCCTGTACCTGGACATTATGGGCTTAGGGCATTGTTCTGCCCGTTATCATAAAGACCGAATACCTTAGGGAGTGTTCGGCGTCTCGAGTTAGGCCTTATATGCATCAGCTCCGAATCATGTCTTTGGTCAAATGTTGGGTTTGCCCGGCTCCTGTGTTTTGCTGCCTTCGTTCCGTATCATCGGCTAACGGCACCGGAGAACTCTGCGATTGTGCCCGGTTCGATCGGGCGAGCACTGAGTGGAGAAAGCGGCCAGTGTCATGATCTGCGAGACTGGTCGACCACTCGATCGACTCTTTGGAATGTTTAGAATTCCTCCGCTTTGACGAAGGACCGTTTCGGTCGAGCACATCTGCGCCCAATTCGGAGAGCGCGATGCCCCTAGGGGCTATATCGTAGCCCCACCTTCGAACTCCTATGGCTAAGTGAAAGTGATAAAGCATCATAGTCCGGTTGCCTCGTTTGCTACGCTACCACCTCCTTCACAGGACCAAGACGTTGGATTAAGTGTGAAAATGTGCTATTTTGCAAACATCCCCGCACAATGTGCGTGGGGGCTGAAGCCAAAGACTGCCATCTTTCACGTTATGCACAAGTATACATTAACAGCCGCACAGGAGATATTTCAATACTTGAATGCACAAGTATAAAAAGCACTTATATTATGAATATCGTTTTACATATCATAAAGATCATTTGAACATGACATTTTTTGAGCACTGCGATTCTATTACACGAGCACCCCACAGAACTTCCCCAAAATAGTGCTCGGTGGGTAACCGGCTCTCGTCCGAACCCCGGGTTGCAACATCGGTGGCATCCATCTCCGTCCAGTATGTCTTCACACGGGCGAGAGCCATCCGTGCACCCTCTATGCAGGCCGACCGCTTCATCGCCTTGATATGCGGCACCGCCCCAAGGAATTGCTGCAATAAGCCAAAATAACTCTTTGGCTTGGGCCTATCCGGCCAGATATGAGCCATTACATCCGTCATGGCAAGTCCGGACAATCTATTCAGCTCAGCCCACTCAGCCAAACCGATCGGTCAACGAAAGTGAACGCTCCGGGCTGTGGAATTGAGACCAAAAAAGCTCTTCCGTCTCGTGATCCTTCTGACTTCGGAAGTGCACAACAGCATCTGCCGCACTCGCCGCCAAATCCATATAAGGATCCTCCGGACCCCACGGTGGCCAAGCTGAGCATACCGGATCTGTGAACTTCACACAGTGAAAGGGCTTACCGGCCGCAATGTCTCGACTGGCGCAGCTCCTCCTTTATAGCCCTCATTGCGAGCAGGCATCCTTGGCCGGTGGTGGCCTTCTTCAGGTCTTCTTGCACCGCTCGGTGTTCTTTTTCAAGAACCTCATAACGGTCGGTAACATCTTTCAGCTTTATGGCCATTTCGGCCATCTCCTCCCTGCTTCGGCAGTGAGCAGCCCTTTCGGCTTCTAGCTCTTCGGCCGCCTTTGAGGCAGCCGCATCACTCCTTCTGGCCTGCTCCTTGGCTCGAGCAAGCTCTGCCCGAAGGTCCTCCACAGCAGCGGCACCATCTACATTAAGCACACATGTTGTAAGGAGTGGGCTTCAGCTCCCTTACTAGGTGACCACGGAGAAACAACCTACCTTGCGACTCGTCAAGTCGCTTATTGACCAGCACGATGTATGCATCCGCAACATCGAGTTGCCGCTTTAGTTCAGCAACTCCATCAGTTCGGCTGGCCACCGGACTATCCGCCACCTATGTAGGAAAGGCGAGAATTAATACATGAGGTTATGATCCTCGGCACGCTGTCGCTTTTGACAACATACCGAGTCTCAGGGGCTACTATCTATACAGGGCGCGCTTTATGTGCAAAACTGTCAAAAGGTATGTCATTTTTACGTACCTCAAACCCCGCCAGCAAACCTCTGGCGGCATCATGCAACCCGCCTTTGGCGGATTAAATTCTTTCAATCACCATACTCATCAATGTACGGTGACCTTCTGAGATAGACGCCCTCTCAAGCAGATCCTTCAGCTCCCCCGGCCGTACACCAGTTGGTGCCGGACTCTCCGGCCCTGCCGGACTCGGGGATACCCTCCGTGACGACACCTCAGGGTCGTCCACCCCACCTGACGGTGCGGCATATGGAGGCGTCTCGCTCTCCATCATCTCCGGACGAAGGTCCCCCGAAGATGAGCTCATCCGAGAAGGACGGAGATCCGAACTACAAGGTAAAAACTTCGGTTATCCTCAGAAGCAAAAATAGGGATGTCCCTTATCACAAAACTCCCCTTTTCCTACTTACGGCTCGCTGGAGGGCTGATTCCTTGGGGGAGATAGTGCGGCCGGGGCCTCCCTCGGCGTAGGACCCTCTGGTGAAGATTTCTTCCCCCGCTTTGAGGCCTTAGCCTCTGGGTCTTCGGAAGCGGTCCTCTTCTCCCCATGAAGGGAGGGATTCTCGATCCCCCCTTTCTCCAAAGCCTCCTTAGTAGAGGCGGTAGTTTCTCTGTTTTCCCCTTCGCCCTCCTCTAGAGGCGCAACCTCCAGCATCTTGACCAACACCGGATCCGGCGTGGTCTCTGGGAGGGGGGCCGGACACCGTATCAGTTTGGCTTGCGCTATCCACTCCTGTTCAAAGGATGGTTGGTTAAATGACAAATCCAAGAATATGCAAACAAACGATATGTTCGGACACAGGACTACTTACTTGAGTATCCGGGCGGTTGCAGCTTAGGCCGGCATCCTTGGTCAATTCCGGACACACTTCTTGTGATCCGAAGAATAATTTATACATCTCCATGGGTGTCGTACCCATGAAGTGTTGGAGAGCTCGTGGCCCCTCTGGATTGAATTACCATAGGCGGAGGGGGCGACGTTTGCAGGGCAGAAGGCGCCGAATCAGCATAACCTGCATCACTACGACCAGATTGATCTCCCTCTCTTGGAGGTCTCGAATCCGGCCCTGCAATAGGGGTACGTCCTTTTACGGCCCCCAGTTGAGCCCTTAGCTGACCCATGACATCAGCTGTTGTGGAGGGCCCGAGCGAAAGATGGGCGGCGGCTTCTGCCTGCTGCCCTTGGGAGCGGTGATATAGAACCACTCCTGTTGCCACAAGCCGAGCTCTTCCTGGAAAGAGCCCTCGGGCCATGGAGCATCGGCCCTCTTGCTTAACCGCCCGCCAAGACTCGCTTGGCGCTCCTCGATCATCTTCAGCTCCACGTTGAAGGTTTGAGCCACAAACCAAAGTGAGGGTAGTGCGGAGGAAGGCCATGACGACAATGAATGATGAGATGTGGAGGATGGACTCGAGAGCCAAGTCGGGAATTCAGCCTGTAGTAAAACATGAGCCCTCTCACAAAAGGATCCATTAGGAAGCCTAAACCCGGCGGAGGTGGGACACAAACACGACGCTCTCGCCGGGCTCGGGAATAGGAATGACTTGCCCTTTGGCGGGCAACCTATGCGAAATCTCGTGGGTCAGTGCACAGCTTCTCTCGGCTTCAGACGTCCTCTTCCGTGGCGGAGGAGGGCATCCACCGCCCTGTAGGTCGGGCGGACGTGTTGAAGGTCAGGCGCTTGAATCTGGGGCTCTGGGTGTTGGAACTTCGGGCGAGGGCAGATTCGATTGAGGATTGAAGAAAATAAGCGAGTCTTGGTCCCATTATAAAGAGGAGAATACCAAGAGTCGTCCCGTGACCGTTGGGACTCACCTTCGATAGAGAGGCGTGGCAATGGGCACGGTTGGGTTACCTACGTCCGTATTGATGGGAATCCGGAATAAGGGAACACGATCTACTGCCGACAAGGCGTGCCAAGGAAACCGCTAAACGCTAAGCGCTGAGGTGGTATAATAAAAGCGATTCAAGTAAAGGCTTGGTAGTGGTGTGACGTCATGCCACAAAATCGTCGCCAGATTGAACTTGTGTACATATTATTCTCTCTACGGTGGTATGTGGAATTTATTTTCTGAGCGAACACTATCTTGGTGTTCACAATCTTCTATGAATTATTCGGAGGAAGAACCCGCCTTGCAATGCCGAAGACAACATGCACGCCGGACTCGTCGTCATTGAAGCTGGTTCGAGAGCTCTTGAGGAGTCTGGACTAAGGGGTGTCTGGATAGCGGACTATCATCATCGGCGGACTCCAAGACTATGAAGATACAAGATTGAAGACTTCGTCCCATGTCCGGATGGGACTTTCCTTGGCGTGGAAGGCAAGCTTGGCGTCTGGATATGTAGATCTCCTACCATTGTAACCGACTCTGTGAACCCTAGCCCTCTCCGGTGTCTATATAAACCGGAGGGTTTTAGTCCATAGGATGAACAACCATTACAACAATCATACCATAGGCTAGCTTCTAGGGTTTAGCCTCCTTGATCTCGTGGTAGATCCACTCTTGTACTACCCATATTATCAATATCAATCAAGCGGGAGTAGGGTTTTACCTCCATCGAGAGGGCGAACACAGGTAAAAACATCGTGTCCCTTGTCTCCTGTTACCATCCGCCTAGACGCACAGTTCGAGACCCCCTACCCGAGATCCGCCGGTTTTGACACCGACAGTGTGGATCATCCTAGAAGTAATATCTTAAATCATAAAAGAACCTTTTCTTTTGCTGGTATGTGAAACTAGGAGGTATAAATTTAGCAACAATATAATTAGCATAATCAGCATACCATGGAGCAGTACGAGAAGCATTGATGACCGCTAATTGTTCATCAGGAAAGCTATCATTAATAGGCAGTGGGTCATCAAGAACATTCTCTAACCTAGACAAGTTATCTGCAACGGGGTTCTCAGCTTCCTTTCTATCAATAATATGCAAGTCAAATTCTTGGAGCAAGAGAACCCATCTAATGAGTCTAGGCTTAGCATCTTTCTTTTTCAGAAGATATTTAATAGCAGCATGATCAGTGTGAATAGTAACTTTGGAATCAACAATATAAGGTCTAAACTTATCACATGCAAACACAACTTCTAAGAACTCTTTTTCAGTAGTAGCATAATTTCTCTGGGCAGTATCAAGAGCCTTACTAGCATACTGGATAACATTCAATTTCTTATCGACTCTTTGCCCTAAAACAGCACCTACAGCATAATCACTAGCATCGCACATAATTTCAAAAGGTAAATTCTAATCAGGCGGCTGAACAATAGGTGCAGTGATCCTTAAGTACTTCAAATGCTTCTACACAATCATCATCAAAGACAAAAGGAATATCTTTTTGCAATAAATTAGTCAGAGGCCTAGAGATTTTGGAAAAGTCCTTAATGAACCTCCTATAAAAACTAGCGTGACCAAGTAAACTTATTATACCTTTTATGTCCTTGGGACATGGCATCTTTTCAATAGCATCAACTTTGGCTTTATCAACTTCAATACCTCTCTCAGAGATCTTGTGCCCCAAGACAATGCCTTCATTAACCATAAAATGACACTTTTCCCAATTCAAGACGAGACTAGTGTCTTCGCATCTCTGCAAAACTCGATCAAGGTTGCTCAAACAATCATCAAAGGAGGATCCATAGACTGAGAAGTCATCCATGAATACCTTACAAATCTTTTCACAAAAATCAGAGAATATAGCCATCATGCATCTATGAAAGGTAGCAGGTGCATTACATAAACCAAAAGGCATATGTCTATAAGCAAAAGTACCAAAAGGGCAAGTAAAAGTAGTTTTAGATTGATCCTTCGCTGACGTAGGTATTTGAGAGAAACCAGAATAACCATCTAGAGAGCAAAAATGTGTGTGTTTGGATAGTCTTTCTAGCATTTGATCAATAAAAGGTAAAGGGTAATGATCTTTCTTAGTAGCTTTATTTAACTTACGGAAATCAAATACCATCCTATAACCTGTAATAATTCTTTGCGGGATCAATTCATCTTTATCATTAGGAACAACGGTAATTCCTCCCTTTTTAGGGACACAATGAACAGGGCTTACCCATTCACTATCAGCAATGGGATAATTAATACCTGCCTCAAGGAGCTTTAGTATCTCCTTTCTTACCACTTCCTTCATCTTGGGATTTAATCGTCTTTGAGGATCTCTAACTGGTTTGGCATCTTTCTCCACTGAAATTTTGTGTTCACGTAATGTGGGACTAATGCCCTTAAGATCATCCAGAGTATATCCAATAGCTGATCGGTGCTTCTTCAGAGTTTTCAGTAATCTTTCTTCTTCTTTCTCTGAAAGGTTAGCACTAATAATAACAGGATATATTTCTTTTTCATCAAGATAAGCATACTTAAGATTATCAGGTAATGGTTTGAGTTCAAACACGGGATCACCCTTGGGTGGAGGGGGATCCCCAAGAATTTCAACGGGAAGGTTATGTTTCAGCATAGGTTCCTATTTAAGGAACACTTCATCTATTTCTTCCCTTTCCTTCATAAACATATCGTTTTCATGGTCTAGCAAATATTGTTCTAACGGATTAGTTGGAGGAACAGCAATGGAAGCAAGACCAATAATCTCATCCTTACTAGGTGGTTCCCTTTGACGAGGTTGTCTACTAAACTTAGTGAAATTAAACTCATGAGACATACCATCTATGCCAACAGTGACAATATTCTTTTCACAATTAATCTTAGCACTAGCAGTATTCAAGAAGGGTCTACCAAAAATAATGGGACAAAAATCATCTTGTGGGGAACCAAGAACAAGAAAATCAGTAGGGTATTTACCCTTCCCACACAAAACTTCAACATATCTAACAATCCTAATAGGTTTAATGGTATCCCTATTAACAAGCTTAATAGTAACATCAATGTCTTCTAATTCAACGGGTGTAATGTCGTGCATAATTTCTTTATATAGATCATAAGGTATTGCACTAGAACTAGCACCCATATCACATAAGCCTTGATAACAATGATCTCCTATTTTACTTGAAATAATGAGGCATGCCTCAGACAGTCTCGTGTCTTAGTATCGAGGTCTAGCAATATTAGCAGTCTCACCCAAGAAAGAAATAACATGCCCATCTAAGTCCTCATCCAAGAGATCTTTAACCATAGCAATACTAGGTTCAACATTAATTTGCTCAGGAGGTGTATAAGTCCTAGTATTACTCTTATGAACAACAGTCGAAGTTTTAGCATGATCCTTTATCCTAACAGGAAAAGGAGGCTTTTCAACATAAGCAGTAGGAACAATAGGATCACTATAGGTAATAGTCTTTTCTTCGACTGTAATAGGTGCAACTACTTTCACTTCAACATGAGGATTATATTTAAAACACTTCTCTTTAGGGAGATCCACGTGAGTAGCAAAAGATTCACAGAAAGTAGCTACTATCTAAGAGTCAAGTCCATACTTAGAGCTAAATCCACGGAAAGCATCGGTATCCTTAAAAGATTTAACACAATCGAACTTAGGTGTCATACCTGACTCCTTACCATCGTCGGAACCCCAATCTTCAGAGTTGTGTTTAATTCTTTCCAATAAGTCTGCCGGGGGAGGCTGACCCACGAGCACCTATGGGACCGGCGGACCGAGCCCCTTTCGGTTCGGCGGGGGGTGGAGATCGCGCAAAGAGCAGATCGAGGTGAGGCACACGAGCGATTTACCCAGCTTTGGAGCTCTCCGGAGAGATAATACTCCTACTGCTGCATGTCTGAGTGTATTGAGTTCTTGCTCGGGAGCGCTGAGTGCTATAGTACACACTAGCTGCTAATGAGACCGAGCGTGAGTGTTTTCTGCCTTTCGAACCCCCCTCTACGTTGCGCATGGGCCTCCTTTTATATGCTCAAGGGGTCACCGACAGGTGGCAACGTAGACAAGGGTAAAAATGGAAAAGTGTTGCGGTTGGTACAACTACGCACGATGTATCATACCTAACCACGGCGGCAGGGGACAAAGGCATTAAATGCCCGTCTGCATCGCCCAAATAGTGTGAAAAGGACCGTCGGGGCGCCACCGCTGCCACGATGGCAATCTTGTCGATGCCGCTTGCCACGCGCAAGACTGGCTGCCTGACCTCTCGCCCCGCAGCGCTGGAAAGGTCGAGGCGACACGTTGGTGGATGTCTTTGGAAGCGGAGTGCAGTGGTAACTTGCTTGCGGCAAGCACCTTGCCTTGATCGTTCTCTTGTCACGTCCGGAAGCTTGTCGCTCACGGGCCTTGCCGGACGCGTGGCGGCGTCGCGGCAAATTCCTGAGATGCCTCGGTTGGCCTTCCGGCAAGCTCCTCTTGCGGGGCCTTGTCTCCTTGGCTTGAATACTTTGTTCTTGAATGGCTCCAAAGGAACCACGGAAGACATTGGCGGTCACCGGCAAGCCTTGCCGCTGGGTCTTCTGATTGCCCGTGCACAAGTTCGGGATACTAGGGTACCCTACTCTAGTACACCGGCAGAGCCCCGAACTGGGCCACACACGGTGCCGAAGCGCTGTTGGGCCGAGGCCCAAACAGGCATGGGCACGCAGCGGCCTGGGTTATGTCGTATCTCCTCCGTATCCACGCGCCCTCCCGAGCAGCGCAGCGTCGAATGCGGCGTCGTGGGAGAGATCGTGGGTGGTTTCTTTATTCGAAAGGCGGGCGTCCGCCCCTCCCTCTTTATAAGCGGGAAGCAGGGGCAGTTCGCCCATCTCGCTGGTTGCTATTCCAATCTCGAAACTTCCGCGCTCCCCTTCTTCCCAAAAGCGAGAGAAGCGCCGCCCCCATCGCCACCAGCACCACCAACGCCGTCGATCTCCCCACCACCTCCGCCATGGCTCGAAAGCCGGCAAGGGAAGGCCGTGAAGTCGACCGGGCGCAGCGGCTCATGGCGCTGCGAAAGGCGGACAACCTTCCCCCAAGCTCGCCCTTGAAGGAGCTGAGGAGTACTACTACCTCTTACGGTCGGCGGAGACGGCGCATCCGCAAGACAAGGTACTCTCAGCCGCCGCTTCGGAACGGGCTCCGAATGGATATCCCTTCTTCGCGTTGTTCTTCTACTGCGGGCTCTACCCACCTTTCTCTGAATTTTTCTGCGACATTATGAACACCTACGGGTTCCACCTCCTTGACTTCACCCCCAATGCCGTTCTGACCATGGCAGTTTTCGCACATCTCTGTGAAAACTTTGTCGGAGTCCATCCAAATGTAGCCCTTTTCCGCCACTTCTTTATGCCCTGAGTTGAGAGAGGAGAGCCTTTATCCGGCGGAATCGCCTGGATCTCGAGAGCCGGCAAGAAGGAAGCTTATCTGGAGGGAGAGCTCCGCGGCAAGTGGGAGGAATGGAGAGCAGACTGGTGCTGGATTGTCGAGGAGAACCCGCAACCATTTACTGCCCAACGCCAAGCCCCAGTAGCGCGCGGCAACGATTGGAGGAACGTGGCCCCAGAAGACGATAGGCTGAAGATCGCCGTCACCCGGATCCTATGCCTCAGGCTTGCGGGGCTCACTGTAGGCGCCGTTGGCGCAGATTTTCTTCGGCGCCGCATCGCCCCCCTGCAGGAGAGGAGGAGACCCGGCTGGGAGTTCCAGAATGCGGCGGACATCATGAGGCTGCACCCGGGCCTCGACTTCAACTTCACTGTCCTAGAGCTGGAGGCGATGCTCCAGGAACTGTTCAAGTACGACCGTCAACATCCCGAAGTGTTCAGGTTGCCGAAGGATGTCGTTCCTCTGTGCAACAATTCCTCGCTCGACCGCATCCGTGCAATGATGCCGCTGTGCGATTCGCATGGAATTGTCCCAACTTGGCAAGAGCCTGCAGACGATGTCGTGCAGGAGTTCTTTGACGGCTTGGTAGAAGTGCCGGTCCGCTCCGATGAACAGAAAAGCCTTACTCGCGACACCACCGATGTGGCGATGCAGCACATCGCCACTAGGCTGGAAGAGGCGGCGGCAGCCGCTGCCGCGGGCGAGTTTGGATTCACCGTGGAGGAGGCAGAGGCAGCAGAGGCGGCAAGCCTTGCGGCGAGAGGAGCTTGCGGCGAGGAGAGCTTGCCGAGCTGGGCGGGTCGAGCGAGCCCGCCGAGGGTGCGAGCGGCTCGTCGAAGACCAACTCTTCTTCCTCCTCATCTTCAGACACCTCGCCGCAAGCAGAGCCCCCAGCTCCACCAAGAAGGCGTCTCCGCAAGGCCGGGGACGTAGTGGGGCGGCAGACGAGTCAACAGCCGCCGCGCCGCGCGACACGCTCCACCGCGACAAGCACTGTTGCCGCGGGAGCACCTCATGCCGCTGCGGCAACTAGAGCGGGGTCCTCCCGGACCACCGCTTCTGCTCCTGCCGCTGCCCCCGCCAAGCGGTTAAGGGAACCCACTCCTCCGCCTCGTCGCGTTGAAGGTGGGCCGGACTTCGACCTCTCCGCGCTCAGCTCCGACGAGGAAGAAGAAGAGTAAGATTCTTTGCTGTACTTGTAGTTCTTCAATTCTTGCTGTTTTGTCTTGTATCTGATTTGCTTTACTCCGAACCCATTCCTTTTCAGGACTCTGGCCCAGAGAGCGGCGAAGAGAGCCAAGGTACCGGTGATTGTCATCAAGGATGAACCCACCGCGACAGCAGGGGATGTGTCCGAGACCACCTTGCCGGACCCGGCAACTATTCCCCAGCGCAGCCCCCAGCGTAAGTATATGGTTTACTTCCCGCTGTTAGGCGCGCATGGGTGTAGGAGCAGAGCAGCCTCACCAGGAGCGCTCGGAAGCCGCCCCCGACATGCCATCTGCTTCGACTACACCGCCAAGGGATGGTTCCCCGGCAAGGGCGTTCTCCGGCAAGGAGAAATCTTGACAAGGGGCAGTTCTCCGGCAAGGACAGCATCAGCGACCCCGTGGCGGAGACCACGGCTATAGAACCCAAATCTGGTAATCCTCTTGCTTGAAAACTTCCCTTGGGTTCTTCTTATTCGATTCTCTTTTGGATATTTGCTTGACTTTTCTCCCTTTTCGGCCGTCGGATCCCTACGCTTTCGGAGCCGATGGAGACCGAGGTTGCGGCGAGGAGAAGCGCGTGGCAATACCGGCAGCGCCATTGCCACCGACGAAGCGATTGGCGCTGAAGATCCCCGGCGAAGAGGCCGCCAAAGCTGCCGCCCTTGGCTGGCGAGGTCCGCGATCGCCTTGATGGCCCTAAGGTCGCGCGAGGCGCAAGCGCTACACCGACCGCCGATCCCTCTGCCGCTGCCGCGGCGTCGAGCTCGAAAGCCCCAGCCAGCGCCTGTTGAAGGCCAGCGAGGCGTCTTCATCAACTCCCAGGCGTCAAGCTCGGGCCCGGTCGAAGGAGAAATCTTGGATGGAGAGGTGCTGCGCCTCCGCTGGGCCGACGCTGGTTGATGCTGAGTAGCAGCGGCGAGCGAGCTGAGGAGGAGTGGTTCTTCGCGAAGCTGTTGTCGCTCTACCGCTCGACAAGCCAAGCTGGAATCCGGGAAGCGCTTGCCTTGGCGGGAGTGGACATCGAGAAGCGTGGAGGAGCTCGAGGTGCAACAGGAAGCTCTCGGTCCCGAGGCAGAAGCGGGAGCAACTCGCCGAGGAGCGGAAAGCCTTCCTCCTCGAGAAGGCTGAAGTTGAGGAGCAACAGCAACTTGCCGCCGAGGAGCTGTTTGCGCGGGAGGGCGAGTTGGTGCAGTGGAAAGTCAACCTTGACAGCCAAGAGGAGGAGCTTGCTGCGCGCGAGCAAACATTCGGCGGGGCTCTCAAGGAAGCAGAGGATGCTGCTGCAGCTGCCGAGGCCGCCAAGAAGGAGCTGGAGACGAAGGTGGCGCAGCTGGAGGCTGATCTCAAGACGAGCGGTGAAGAGCTTGCGGCGCTCAGCGTGAGCGCGAGAAGGACGCCTACAGCCTTGGCGAGCTGCAGGGTCATCTCGTCGAGAAGGGCAAGGAGCTTAGCACCGCTAAGGACTCCAACGCAGATCTTGAGTTGAAGCTGACTACTTTGACCAAGACGCTGGGCCGGCGCCGGAGCGGAGGTGGCCTTGAAGAAGCGAGATCAAGGCCGGCGAGGCGCTGGCGAGTCTTCTTGCCACCGTAACACTTTTAGGGAGAATGTGGAGCACTGGACGAAGGGTCTCGTGGATGTTGCCGCAGCCATCAACAGGGAGCTGGCGCAGTTGGGGATGGAGGATCTCGGGTATTCCTTCGATGAGAACCTCCAACCCAGCGCCAAGCTCAGCTTGTTCTTCAAAGGCGTGGCGACGGCCCTCCAGCGACTCCGGGAGAAGATCCCAAAGCAGCTCGCCGATGAGTCGCGCAAGATCTGCGCGGGAGCTCTTCAAAAGGTGTTGGTGAAGGTGGCCTTCCGCAACCCAGGCCTCAACCTCACCAACGTCCTCAGGACCTTGCCGCCGGAAGCTGATCTGGAAGCGCTCAAGACCCTTGTCGCACCCATTGTGGACAAGGTGAGCGGGATCAAGAGGGTTGAGGGCGATCGCGTAGATTAGGCTGCCCGTTTTCTCCTTTTCTTGTCGCTGCTGCTCATGTTATGGGAACAATCTGTTAGAGCTGCGACAAGCTATCTTGTAATATAACTCTATCTTGGGTATCGATTGCTATGTTATTTCCTTTACTTGATTCCTTCCTTTGCATGTTTTTGCCCCACGCTTTTAGGGAACTTGTCGTATGAGCACCTTAGCATGGCGCTGAGTCTTGAACGTCAAGACCTTCTTTGGCGGTGCCGCTACCGACAAGAAACCTTGTCGCAACTAGTCGCAGCTCACTTAAGTTGTTGAGCGGACTCGAAACAAAATAAGGGCGCAACTAGCTACGAGTTGGTTCCTCTGCACACAGGTTTTCCATACAAAGCACGGTCGTTTGAGGAAGATAACTTAAATTTTTTAAAACTGATTGCTCAAACTTTGGCAACTTAGCTTTTCTGTCGTTTGCGTCCCGGTAAGGCGAAACTTTCTTGAACGACACCTGGTCCACACCATTATCTTCTCCTTCCCCCCCAGCAAACTTGTGGGCGTGGGAACCTTCCTTTTGAGAAAGAGAAAGAAGAGAAAATAAAGATATGGAGCCTTACGGCTCATTATTGCTTACCGGGGTTGGGCGCTGCACAAAGTGTCAGATAACACATGCAAAAAATAGAAAGCATGAAATTGACAAGATATGCAGAGCACATGATCTTTACTTATGCACGAGGACCGCGCCCGGCTTTGTACAAAGGATTACATGCAACATCGGCAAGACTTGTACAAAAGGTGGTTGCGGAACAGTTCAACAACCGCGCCTTCTGAGTAAAACTTACGAAGATGCTCAATGTTCAGAGTTGCTCACGGAATGCCATCTTCGGTCTCAAAGCGAACAGCGCCGAGCCTAGTGACTCGTTTCACCCGGTAAGGGCCTTCCATTTCGGCGTCAACTTGTTGGAATTCTTGGCGGTGAGCAGCGCCAAGAACAAGGTCGCCTTCCTCGAGACTTCGGCACTAACTGCGGCTATGGTAGCGGCGCAAAGCTTGCTGGTATCGAGCAGCTCGTCTGGCTGACTGAAAGCGGTCCTCCTCAAGGAGCAGTAGCGTCATCTTGTCGCAGCTGCTCTTGCTCAAACTCATCATAGCGAGCACTCGAGGCGACCCGTATACGAGTTCCGTGGGGAGAACTACCTTTGCTCCATAGACTAGAGCGAAAGGTGTCTGGCCAGTGGCTCGATCTGGCGTCGTCCTGATCAACCAAAGGACCACCGGCAGCTCCTCAATCCAGTTCTTTCCGCACTTGCGCAGCCTATCGAAAGTCCTGGTCTTGAGCCCGCGCAGCACTTCAGCATTTGCCCTCTCCGCTTGACCGTTGCTTCTCGAATGAGCAACAGAAGTGAAGCAGACCTTGGCGCCAAGATCTTGGACATACTGCATGTAGGTGCGGCTCGTGAATTGCGTGCCGTTGTCGGTGATGATCCTGTTAGGGATCCCGAAGCGGCAAACAATCGACTGAAGAACTTGACTGCTTGTTGTCTGTCACCTTCCTCCTCGCTTCCACTTCCGGCCACTTTGTGAACTTGTCAATTGCGACGTACAAGTACTCAAAGCCCCGACAACTTCGGGAAAGGGGCGAGGATGTCGAGCCCCTGCACTGAAAATGGCGGGATAAAGGGATCGTCTGGAGAGCTTGAGCTGGCTGGTGTATCTGCTTGGAATGGGCCTTGCACGCTTCACACTTGGTTACTTGTGCGATCGCATCTGGAGGGCTGTCGGCCAAAAGAAACCTTGCGGAATGCTTTGCGGCAAGCGCTCTTCGCCAATGTAGTGACCACATATGCCTCCATGTATCTCGCCAACAGCTCTTGTCCGTCTTCGGTGAATACACTTCAATTTCACACCGTTGAGTCTTCTTACATGCAGTGTGTTGACGACAAACTGGTACATACTTGATTGCCGGGCTACTCTTTCCGCTTCTTCTTGCTCTTGGGAAGGTCCCACATGCGAAGAAGCGGACAATCTCTTTGTGCCCATGTTGGAGCTTGTGGCTCGACAACAAGGACTAAAGGAACATCTGCTGCTGCGGGAACATCCGCTTCTACGGCGAGAACCTGCGGCTTAGCCGGAGCTTGACGTTCCCCGGCAAGCTTGCCGGAGCAAAACTTGTCGGGAGCGTCTACTTCAACGGAACAAAACCCTAGGGCTTGCCGGAGCAGACTGCTCCTCAGCACCCTTGGTGTTGACCTTGGGGACCTTCTTGGCGGCGGCTTCGGGGAGCTCTGCCAAAAAATAGTCACCAGAAACCAACTTCCTCTTCTTGCTCTGTCCAGTTGATGGCGTTACAGACGGTTGAGTCAGTTCGAGCACAAAGATCCCTGGTTCCATAGGTAACTTAAGTGCGGCGACTTGACGAACCATCGGCAATGTCGTTCGAGCTCTTGGAACATGTTCCATCTGAGGCCGTCAAAGTGCTCTTCTAACTTTCTCACTTCATCAGCGAGGCTTCCATCAGCGGACTCGATAATTCTTGTTCACTTGGCGGATGACAAGCTGCGAGTCACCCCTGACAATGAGCTTCTTGATCCCAAGGTCTGCTGCGATCCTGAGACCGGCAAGCAAACCTTCATACTCTGCGGTATTGTTCGTTGCTTGCTCCTTGGGAAAGTGCATCTGGACTACGTACTTGAGGTGCTCTCCGGTGGGCGCAACAAGTGCTGCGCCAAGACCGGCGCCTTGCAGCGAGAAGGCACCATCAAAGTACATCAGCCACTCTTTGCTTGCCTCCTTGACGGGGATGCTCATTTCTGGAATTTCTTCATCTGGTGTTGGCGTCCACTCTGCCATGAACTCTGCCAATGCTCTGCTTTGGATAGTTGAAGTGCTCTCAAACTTGAGGCCAAAGCTTGACAGTTCCAGTGCCCACTCGACAATCCTGCTGTTGCTTACGGATTCTGCGGTATCCTCTTGACGGAAAAGCAGTGACAAGCTGTGATCTCGTGTGCTTGGAAGTAATGGCGCAGCTTTCTCGAGGCCATGAGAAGGCGAAAAGCAATTTCGCACACAGTACCTTGACCTATCCCCTCTGAGGGAACCGACAAAGTAAACTGGCGCTGCACCATTCTCTTCTGTATCTCCTCATGTGCCTGCGTAGATCCATCTTTGTCGGGACCAGAGCTTATCAGTGAAGTCCCCTGCTTGTCGCTGGATGCATCTGCCATGGTTGCGGGCTCATCATCCACCTCCCTCTCTGCTACTAACGCAGCACTAACCACTTGATTGGTTGCCGCTATATACAGCAACAACTTTTCTTGTGGCTTAGGTGCGACAAGTGTTGGAGTGGAGGACAGGTATCTCTTTAAGTCCTGCAGCGCAGCCTCCGCTTCCGGAGTCCATTTCATTGGACCTGCCTTTTTCAATATTTTGAAAAATGGCGAGCACGCTTCAGCAGAACCTAGAGATAAACCTCTTTGAGAGCAGCCACGTAACCGGCAAGTCTTCGTACATCCTTGGCGCTTTGGTGCTTCAATCTGCTCAATGGCCTTGATCTTGTCGGGATTGGCTTCAATTCCCGCTGAGACACGAAGAACCGAGAAGCTTGCCGGAGGGGACTACAAACACACACTTCTCGGGGTTAAGCTTGAGGTTGATCTTGCGCAGATTTGCAAAGGTTTTGTCTAAATCTTGAATCAGAGTTGCCTTGTCCTTGCTCGTGACCACTATGTCATCCATGTAGGCTTCCACATTTCTGTGCATTTGTGGCTCAAAAGCGTCATGGACTACCCTTGCAAATGTTGAACCAGCATTCTTTAAACCGAAAGGCATCCGTATGAAACGATTATTCGCCACATGGAGTGATGAATGTGGTCTTCTCCTCATCCTCTTACGCCATGAAGATCGATGGTATCACGAGTATCGTCAAGAAATGAAAGCAAATCACATCCGGCCGTGGAGTCAACAATCTGGTCGGTCTTGGCGGCAAGGAAATGGGTCTTTGGGACAAGCTTTATTAACATCGGTAAAGTCGATACAAAGCCTCCATTTCCCGTTTGCCTTCTTTGCGCGACTACAGTGATTGGCCAACCACGTAGGATGGAGCACTCCTCGACAAGGCCTGCTTCTTCCAATTTCTTGATTTCTTCTGCGATGAATTCTTGGCGCTCCTTTGCTTGTTTCTGACCTTACGCTTGGCGGGCGTGCATGAGGACAGGCGGCAAGATGGTGCTTGATTACTTTCACGGGAACACGGGGATGTCGGGGCGGTTGCCACGCAAACACGTCGGCGTTCGCCCGAGAAAGCAACGAGCACGCTTTCCTATTTAGGGTCGAGAGTGGGCGATGGTGAAGGTACCACCAGTGTCGTCCTCCTTGGCGGACACCTTCTTGGTCTCTGGCGGAGCTGACATTGTCTTCTTACACTTGCCGGTGGAGCTCGATGGTGCGTCCTCGACGGTAGCGCAGCACTCCGAAGAGGTGCGCTTGCCGGAGTGGGCATCAGAACTCTTGTCGGACTTGGTCTTCTTCTTCCCCCCGGGAGCTTCAGCGGCAAGTGACTTGCGATCTGTTGTGGCTGCCGCTTCCCGGTAAATCTTGTCGGCGCAGATAAGAGCATCCTTCCTGTCGCCAGGGACAGAGATGACACTTATCGGGCCTGGCATCTTCACATGTTGTATGCATAGTGAGAGGCTGCCATGAATTTGGCGAGTCTTTGGGCGGCCGAGTATCCCATTGTAAGGCAATGGAAAGTCAGCAACGTCAAAAGTGACCCTCTCAGTCCTGAAGTTCAACTCGCTGCCAAATGTCATCGGCAACATGATCTTTCCCTTCGGCTTGCTCCTTCCCGGATTGATTCCTTGGAATGTGCCGGTCTCTTCAAGCTTCATTGTCGAGGATCTGGAGTTTCGAGTACCGCTGAAGGAGATCAGGTTCAAGCGGCCCGCCGTCAACTAGCATCTTAGTGACCTTGAGGTTGCGGATAGTTGGTGAAACCAACATCGGCAAGCACCGACCGCGATTATGCGATCGGGTGGTCCTCAATATCAAAGATGATAGGCATGCCGGACCATTTTAGAGGCTTGCGTGACTCGACGGGTGGTTCTGCCGCATTGACTTCCCGCACCCATTGCTTGAGCTGGCGGTGTGAAGTATGCAGAGAAGCACCGCCGTCAACGCACAGGACCTCTGTGGTTTTCTGGAACTCCTGCTCATCGGTCTCGTCATCATCCATATCTTCATCGTCGTCGTCATCTTCATCCTTGTTTCGGCCACGGGGAGGTCTGTCTCCTTGCCGCTGCTTGGCCTTGCCGCGGCGTCCTCCTCGGCCGGGGTGTTTCTTGCTGGATCCTCCAGCACCTTCTTGGGCCTTCTCCTTGTCGCGTCGCTCATATTTAGCCTTTTGCTGCTCGACAAGCTGCTCGACCTTCTTGCAGCTCTGGAGGTCATGGCCCTTGGTGCGGTGGATCTTGCAGTACTGCCTGTTGGTGCCGTCCTGCTTGTCGGCGACCGCCACAGCCTGGCAGTTGGTAGCTCTGGCTTTCTTGGCGTCACCTTCGTTGCTGGACTGCTCAACGACTAGCACATCTTTGCCTTTCTTCTTCCTATTGTTCCGCCGCCAGTTTTTCTTTGCCGGGGCAGCATCCTCGCTGTCAGATCCTCCTGCTCCTGTATTCTCTCCGGGGAGTTTCCTCCCTTCCTCAGCATGTGCACACTTGTCGGCCAGGGCATATAGCTCGCGGCGTCTCGATCTTGCACATCGCCATCTCCTCCGCATCCTGCGGTTTCGCGCGTTCGATGGAGCGACCGATGATCGCGGCGGGGTGGACATACGGGATGTTGTCTTTGCACACGGCTGAATCTCTGAATGTACTTGCGAGGGCTCTCCTTCCTTCAGGCGGCAGATGAAGGTCACTCTCTTGGCCATGAGGTTTGTGGCGCTGTGTAAGGCGCCGACAAACTGATGGCATAGGTCTGCCCAGGAGGATACGGAGTTATCCGGCAAGTGCATGAGCCAGGACCTGACATTGGGTTTGAGCACCAGCGGGAAGTAGTTGGCAAGGATCTTGTCGTCTCGCCCCCCGGCAGCTTGCACCGCGATGGTGTAGATGCTGAGGAACTCCGACGGATGCGACTTGCCGTCGTACTTCTCTGGTACGTCTGGCTTGAAATTCTTTGTGCTGGGCCACTGGACTTGTGTAGGATCGAAGAAGGTGAGAGAGTCTAGAGGGGGGGTGATTAGACTACTCGACAAGATAAAAATTATGCCTTTTTACATAGACAAGTTCTTGGCAGATTTTGCATCACATACAAGTCAAGTAGCATACTACACATGCAATTCTAGAGTATGGGCAGCGGAAAGTAAATTGCACAAGTAGTAAAGAGAAGTGGAGAAGATCAAAGCGCAATTTGGAACACGGAGATTTTTCTCGTGGTTCCGATAGGTGGTGCTATCGTCAATCCACGTTGATGGAGACTTCAACCCACGGAGGGTAGCGGCTGCGAGAGTCCATGGAGGGCTCCACCCACGAAGGGTCCACGAAGAAGCAACCTTGTCTATGCCATCATGGCCTCGCCCACGGAGGACTAGCCTTACTCGGGGTAGATCTTCACGAAGTAGGCGATCTCCTTGCCCTTACAAACTTCTTGGTTCAACTCCACATCTCGGAGGCTCCCCAGCGACACCTAACCAATCTAGGAGGCACCACCCTCCAAAAGGTAATAGATGGTGTTGGTGATGATGAACTCCTTGCTCTTGTGCTTCAAATGATAATCTCCCCAACACTCAACTCTCCTCACTGATTTGGCTGTGGTGGAAGAAAGGATTGAGTGGAAAGCAACTTGGGAAGGCTAGAGATCAAGCTTCATATGGTAGGAGTGGAGCAACTTGATCTCAACACAAGGGTAGGTAGTTTTCTTCTCGAAATGTAAGGTAGGAGTGGTAGTTCTTTCGATGGCTCTCTCCACGAATGAAGAGGGGTGGAGGGTATTTATAGCCTCCACACAAAATCCAACCGTTACACATTTGACCAATCTCGGTCAGACCGAAGTTGACAACTCGGTGAGACCGAAAGTTCAAATCATGTGAACGTTGGGATTTTCGGTGGGACCGAAAATACGATCTCGGTGAGTCCGATTCTTCCAAAGACTAGAGCTTGCCAATCTCGGTGGGACCGACTTCATCATCTCGGTGACACCGATTTGATGACAGAAGGTTACAGAAGCTTGGCAACTCAAGTTTCGGTGAGACCGAGTTCAGAATCGGAAAATCCGAAATTTCTAGGGTTTGGCTTTGTGGTGAGGTGGTTCATCTCGGTGTGGTGAGTTTAGGAAATCGGTGCGACCGAGATTACTTATGAGTGTATATTGCGGTGAGAGTTGCGATAGTTTAGGAGATATATCACTAAGCACTTTGAGCAACGGATCATCAACATAACCTCATCCCTTTTAATAGTATTGGCTTTCCTATGGACTCAATGTGATCTTGGATCACTAAACCAAAAATGGAGTCTTGAGCTTTTGCCAATGCTTGCCTTAGCATTTTGAGGGTCCACCTCTCGATCCTTTTGCCATGCCAATGTGATTGACCTTCTGAAACATACTTGATATAAGTATTAGTCCAACCACAAAGTATGTTGTCATTAATTACCAAAACCACCCAGGAGCAAATGTGCTTTCAATCTCCCCTTTTGGTAATTGATGGCAACACACAAAACAAGACATCAAAGCTTCTTGAAAGAAAGACAGAATTATCACTAAAGCTTTGACAAACATGTAGTACAGGCTCCCCTACAAGTGTGCAAGATTTTCATAGATTATGGTTTTGGACTACCACAAGCACACAAGAGAGAAAAGCAAGATGTGCTACATGCAGCTTGGCTATATGCATCAGAGCAGATGAAAAGAAGTGAGTGATAATGCATATGTGCATGGTGATTTCTTGCAAACAAGTATTCACAAGCAAGTCACCATCATGCACATTACGCAAGATGCATATACTTACCTTGAGGTTCCTTGACATTGTACGAAGAGATAAACTTGGGAAAACAAGGTTAGATAACACAAGAGTATTTCTTCAACCAACTGCAAGAACATCAAGAGTACCAAGCCAGGATGACATGTATAAAGAGTGTCTCATATTGAGCACAAGCTTGAATCAGCAAACATGTCTCCCAAAACTAAAAGATTTTCAATGAACTCTGAGAGATTTTGCTCTCCATAAGATATCAATTGTGAAAGCAAAATCAAAAGAATGATGCCAAATGTGATATCTAATGTGGAACACGGCAAAGCTTTGATGTGATTCTCTCCCCCTTGAGATAAGATTGCTCTTCTTCTCCCCCTAAATCTTCTCTTCTCCCCTTATCTCCCCCTAAATCTTCTCCCCCTTTGACATCAAGTGCCGAAAAGGACAGCAGACTAGGAAGGTCAGGAAAGATGGAAGAAAGAAGTGGGATCATGCATAGAGAATCATTGATTGGAGCTGCAGAAGATGATATCCTGAAAGAAAATCGGTGACACCGAAGTAGATGGATCGGTGGGTCCGAAAGTCATGGACTTAGGGCAGATCCTTTTTCGGTCAGACCGAAATTTTGAAGTCGGTGACGCTGAGTTTAATTCCAAGGAAATACAGAAATAATTCAGCTCACTTTGCAAGGAATGTTTCAAAGGATTTGCAATGAATTTGTAAATGATTTTCAAGGAATTGACCGGAGCCAAAAATATATTCACAAAAACAGAAGAATAGAAATGAAAAAGATTGCTAGATGAAGTTTTTTTTAAAGAAAACACAATGAGAGAACATAAGAGAAAACAAAAACAAAACACTCCAAAACATATGTACTTCATCTAGATAGGGGTCGGCGACTAGGTCACCTATGTTTGAGTATTTTGACTTAGGAGTCAAATGAGAACATTTGATCATAGGTCATACTCATCGTTTAAGCTCAAAATGGGGTTGCCATTTTTCGATTAAGCATTTGATGTGATCACATCTTATGAAGCTGCTTGTACTCATGACTTTGAGCAAAGCTCCTTAAAGATGTGAAGAACATACCTTGGGCTTGTTGTTGCTTTACTCATGTAGGTGAACTTGATGTAGGTGTTCATAGAATGTGAAGTTGGAGCACCATTTCCAATTGTGTAGTTCATCTTCCTACATGGGTTAGGCAAGCAAGGAAATACTCAAGAATATCCAAGATGACAAGAGTGAAATACTAGATGTATAAGGTGTCAAAAAGGATATGTGGAATTTTGTTCCTTGAACTCAACATCCCAAAGGGCTAGATATTTGGTCAATGACAAGATTACTCATGATTTGAGTGTGTGTGGTAATCTTGTGGAATGTAGATCATCCAAGTACCTGCAAGGAGTTAGATGCAATACAAGGAGGCAAATGTGTCCAAGACATATGATCATCATCATAAGAGAAATATCAAGGATTAGTCAAGTAGGCTCATGCCTTGCATGCATCAATGGAGTTTTCACTCCAAGTTTGAAGCATCAATGATGTTCAACTCACTCCTTAAGCGACAAAACACCTTCTCATCAAGGGGTTTTGTAAAGATATCAGCAAGTTGTTTGTCAGTTCGAACATGCTTAAGATTGATGTCACCCTTGGCAATGTGATCACGAATAAAATGGTGACGAACTTCAATATGTTTCGTTCGAGAGTGTTGCACGGGATTGTGTCCAATCTTAATCGCACTCTCATTGTCACAAAGCAAGGGAACATGTCTCACATGTATTCCATAATCCTTAAGCGTTTGTGTCATCCATAGCAACTGAGCACAACATGATCCAGCAGCAATATATTACGCTTGGCGGTGGATAATGATACGAATTTTGTTTCTTGGAGGACCAAGATACAAGGGATCGACCAAGGAATTGACACGTAGCCGAAGTTGACTTTCTATCAACCCTGTCACCGGCATAGTCCGAGTCGGAATAGCCAACAAGATCGAAAGAGGCCCTCTTAGGATACCAAATGCCAAAGTTTGGTGTGTGTATCAAATATCTCACAATTCTTTTAACAGCTTTAAGATGACATTCTTTAGGGGCTGCTTGATATCGAGCACACATGCATACACTCAACATTATGTCAGGACGAGAAGCACAAAGATATAGTAGAGAACCAATCATAGATCGGTAAACCTTTTGATCAACAGGTTCTCCATCTTTTGTCAAGTCATTATGTCCACTAGTAGGCATGGGGGTTCTCATACCTTTGCTTTCTTGCATGTTGAACTTCTTGAAGAGATCCTTGGTGTACTTTGTTTGTGAGACAAAGGTAACCTCCTTAGATTGCTTGATTTGCAACCCAAGGAAGAATTTGAGTTCACTCATCATGGACATCTCATACTTCTCCGACATGAGCTTTCCAAACTTCTCACTAAAATGAGGGTTAGTTGAACCAAAGATAATATCATCAACATATATTTGGCACACAAATAGTTCACCATCAACCCTTTTCGTGAAAAGCGTTGAGTCTATTTTTCCAATCTCAAATCCTTTTTCAAGAACAAAGCTAGTCAAGCATTTGTACCAAGCTCTAGGAGCTTGTTTAAGACCATAAAGAGCTTTGTGCAACTTGTAAACATGATTAGGCTTTTTAGGATTCACAAATCCGGGAGGTTCACAAATACTTCCTCCTCAATTTCACCATTTAGGAAAGCACTTTTAATGTCCATTTGATAGAGAGTAATATCATGGTGGTTGGCATAAGCAAGAAGAATGCGAATGGACTCAAGTCTAGCAACGGGGGCATAGGTCTCACCATAGTCCATACCTTCGACTTGTGTGTAACCTTGAGCTACGAGACGAGCCTTGTTGTGGATGACTTGTCCATCTTCATCTTGCTTGTTCCGAAACACCCATTTGGTTCCAATGACGTTTTGATCATCCTTGGGCTTCTCTACCAAAGTCCATACATTGTTCCTCTCGAAGTTGTGTAGCTCTTCGTGCATAGTGTTCACCCAATCCGGGTCTTCAAGTGCTTCTTCTACCTTCATAGGTTCAAGACTAGAGATAAATGAGTAATGCTCACAAAAGTTAGCTAAGCGAGTTTTAGGCGAGTAATTCTCCGAGTCGATGTCATTCATCATTTGTTCCACGGGATGATTTTTCTTGACTCTTGCTCGGACTCGGGATAGCTTTTGTTGTGGTTGTGGCTGAGCTTCCTCATCATCCTCATCTTCCTCTTCTTCTTCATTGTTGTTGGTGTTGTCTTGAGGTGGTGGAGAAGGAGGTTGTGGTGGATCTTCTTGTTGCACTTCCTCATCTTGGTGAGTTCCACTTGTGGAAGCCTCCATGTTGCCTTGAGGTTCATCTTGCCGTGAGGTGGGGGCTCCACATAAGTAGATGAGGTACTCTCCTTCACTTCCATGGGACGGATCTTTCCAATAGATAAATCTTGAATGGCTTCGATGGGTCCTTGTCTCCTACATCAATAGGCATTTGCTCTACTTGCGAGCCATTAGATTCATCAAACTTCACATCTACCGTCTCTTCAACCTTTGGGTGAAATTATTGTGACACGGTAGGTGTGGGAGTTTGATCCATAACCGAGAAAAAGCCTTCATGAGTTTTAGGAGCAAATTTAGACCGGCGATGCTTATCAAGGATATAGCATTTTGAACCAAAGACACGAAAGTATCCCACTTGGGGTTTGTTACCGGTGAGGAGCTCGTATGAAGTCTTGCCGAGAAGCTTATGAAGATAAAGCCTATTGATAGCATGACAAGCTGTCTCGACGGCTTCTCCCCAAAAGTGCTTCGGTGTCTTGTATTAATCAAGCATCGTTCTCGCCATCTCTATGAGCGTTCGGTTCTTCCTCTCAACAACTCCATTTTGTTGAGGGGTGTACGTAGCCGAGAACTCATGTAGAATTCCTTCCTCATCGAGAAAAGAGTCTACATGGGCGTTCTTGAACTCCGTTCCATTGTCACTCCGAACTTTCTTGATCTTCACCTCAAATTGATTTTGAGCCTTTCTGGCAAAGGTTTTGAAGATTCTCTGAACCTGTGATTTGTCATCAAGGAAAAATACCCACGTAAATCTGGAATAATCATCAACTATAACTAGACCAAAGGAGTTACCACCAAGGCTTTTGTAAGCATTGGGACCGAAGAGATCCATATGAAGAAGCTCAAGCGGTCTCCTTGTGGTCATGATGTTCTTCACGAGATGACTTCCACCTACTTGTTTTCCTGCCTCACAAGCACTACAAAGTCTATCTTTGTCAAAGAGCACATCTTTAACACCAAGAATATGATCACCTTTGATTAGCTTGTCTAGATTACGCATACCAACATGTCCAAGCCTTCTATGCCATAACCAACCTTTAGCGGATTTAGCAATGAAGCAAGTTCTAGGTTGAGCTTTCTTAGTGAAATCAACAATATATAGATCACCTCTACGGATACCGGTAAAAACCATGTTATGATTGTCACGACGAAAGACTTGGCAATCTACTTTGGTGAATAGCACATTGAATCCAAAGTCAGCTAATCTAGACACGGAAAGTAAATTGTATCCAAGTGATTCAACAAGCATGACATTTTGAATAGAGCTATCATGAGATATGGCCACCTTACCAAGGCCAAGTACCTTACCCTTGGAGTTGTCTCCAAAAGTCACATACTTGCGTGGACCATCGTTCTTTGCAAGCTCTCGAAACATGTCTTCGTCTCCGGTCATGTGATCGGTGCATCCACTATCAAGAATCCACTCTTTTCCACCAGATATGTAGTCTCTCAGATTCGCCATAAGATTGAGACTCTTCATGATCTTTTCTAGCTCGGTGTCCGAATCGAAGTAATCATCATCATGCTCATGTTCATCATCATATTGACCCATAGATTGTTCATCATCAATACCTAGGTCAATTTGACAATGACTTGCATTAGTTTTGTCAATGTGACAATAATCATCGGAATGCAATACAAGAGCATTTCTAATTAGATCATTGATAAGACAAGGATCACCCTTCTTTTTCATAAGATCACGAAGCTCAAAGAAGCATTTATCAAAGTTGGGATCATTGGGGCGCATCATATCAAATTCAATAGTCTTGTATAGAATTTCATCAAGACCTCTCAAAGAGTAGTCCGGATAAAGTTCTTCCAAGAACTTCCACATGGCATAGGCGCACTCAAAATTTGTGACAAGCTTAAGCAAGTTATCGGGCAAACCTCTAATGATAAGATTTACAGTTCTAAGGTTCTGAAGCAAATCAAGCTCTTCATCCATGATAGGGTGCAAGGGGTCAAATGGAGGCACATATGGGGATTCAACATATTTATGCAAGTTATACATCTTAAAGATAATAAGCATTTCAATCCTCCACGAGTTATAGGACACTCCATCAAGAATAGGCACTCTATGGCTAACACTCCCAAGCGTGAACCGTCCATCTTCCTCCAATGGTGTGTAAACCAAAGCAATGGAGACCAATGCTCTGATACCAATTGTAGGATCGAAGAAGGTGAGAGAGTCTAGAGGGGGGGTGATTAGACTACTCGACAAGATAAAAATTATGCCTTTTTACATAGACAAGTTCTTGGCAGATTTTGCATCACATACAAGTCAAGTAGCATACTACACATGCAATTCTAGAGTATGGGCAGCGGAAAGTAAATTGCACAAGTAGTAAAGAGAAGTGGAGAAGATCAAACGCAATTTGGAGACACGGAGATTTTTCTCGTGGTTCCGATAGGTGGTGCTATCGTCAATCCACGTTGATGGAGACTTCAACCCACGGAGGGTAGCGGCTGCGAGAGTCCACGGAGGCTCCACCCACGAAGGGTCCACGAAGAAGCAACCTTGTCTATGCCATCATGGCCACGCCCACGGAGGACTAGCCTTACTCGGGGTAGATCTTCACGAAGTAGGCGATCTCCTTGCCCTTACAAACTTCTTGGTTCAACTCCACATCTCGACGGAGGCTCCCAAGCGACACCTAACCAATCTAGGAGGCACCACCCTCCAAAAGGTAATAGATGGTGTTGGTGATGATGAACTCCTTGCTCTTGTGCTTCAAATGATAATCTCCCCAACACTCAACTCTCCTCACTGATTTGGCTGTGGTGGAAGAAAGGATTGAGTGGAAAGCAACTTGGGAAGGCTAGAGATCAAGCTTCATATGGTAGGAGTGGAGCAACTTGATCTCAACACAAGGGTAGGTAGTTTTCTTCTCAGAAATGTAAGGTAGGAGTGGTAGTTCTTTCTGATGGCTCTCTCCACGAATGAAGAGGGGTGGAGGGGTATTTATAGCCTCCACACAAAATCCAACCGTTACACACATTTGACCAATCTCGGTCAGACCGAAGTTGACAACTCGGTGAGACCGAAAGTTCAAATCATGTGAACGTTGGGATTTTCGGTGGGACCGAAAATACGATCTCGGTGAGTCCGATTCTTCCAAAGACTAGAGCTTGCCAATCTCGGTGGGACCGACTTCATCATCTCGGTGACACCGATTTGATGACAGAAGGTTACAGAAGCTTGGCAACTCAAGTTTGGTGAGACCGAGTTGAATCGGAAAATCCGAAATTTCTAGGGTTTGGCTTTGTGGTGAGGTGGTTCATCTCGGTGTGGTGAGTTTAGGAAATCGGTGGGACCGAGATTACTTATGAGTGTATATTGCGGTGAGAGTTGCTGATAGTTTAGGAGATATATCACTAAGCACTTTGAGCAACCAGATCATCAACATAACCTCATCCCCTTTTAATAGTATTGGCTTTCCTATGGACTCGATCTTGGATCACTAAACCAAAAATGGAGTCTTGAGCTTTTGCCAATGCTTGCCTTAGCATTTTGAGGGGTCCACCTCTCCAGTCCTTTTGCCATGCCAATGTGATTGACCTTCCTGAAACATACTTGATATAAGTATTAGTCCAACCACAAAGTATGTTGTCATTAATTACCAAAACCACCCAGGGAGCAAATGTGCTTTCAACTTGCCGCAGCTCACGAGTGAACGCAGAGCAACCTACCGCGTACGGCAAGTCGCCTGGTTCCCCTGGCGCATGCATGTCAATAGAGGGCCCAGCGCTGGTCTCGATTGACTTGGCGCTTCTCTTGGCGCTCGATCGAGTCGGCGTCTTCTTCTTTGTCGTTCGTGAAGAACTTGGCGCTGATCGCGACGAGCTCGTGGATCTGATGATGCGGTGGAGTCGTTGTCGAGGTAGATTCGGCGAGTCGGCGATCTTGGCCTTCGGGGTGGAGAGTGCACGGTGGTTGCACCCCCACCAGTTTTGTCGCCATCGGCTCGTGCCTGGCAGTCTTGCCGCGGCTGCGATGTACTCGGCTGCCGTGGAGTGTCGCCGTTGGCGAAGCCGATGAGACTCTGAATGGTGGCCCTCCATTCATCGATCTTGTCTGCCGTTGGAGGGTAATCCAGGAGCAGTTGAGCTCGTGCCAAAGCTTCTGCTGGAGTGGTGGGTGGCAGTGGCGAACGGTGCGAGGAGCGGGATATGCTCGGACTTCTAACTATGTTAGAAGGAGCAGTATCCCGTCCGGGCGACCGTGTCTTGCTCGTGCCAGCATGTTGGCGTGCACGCTGGTCTTGAGCATCCCGAGATCCACCAGCTCGATCTTGGTCCAACGAACGTATGGTACCGCGAGTGCCATGACGCTGTCGGTCCCGCGCCTCCTGAGATGGGCGCGGTGCATGTACGGACGCCGAGGTCTGCGCAGCCTTGTCCTTGGACCTGGCAGCACCGTGAGCTCCCTCGTCGGCACCAGTTCTTCCGCCGGCGTCTACCCCACCACCCATTTGCTCCGGTGGTGGTGGGATCGACGCGGACGGAGCAACCACCTCTGAAGCCTTCTTCTTCGGTGGCATGTCAATGAAGAAGATGAGGATCTAGCTCGTGTGAA
This sequence comes from Aegilops speltoides, assembly GCA_021437245.1. Lineage (NCBI taxonomy): Eukaryota > Viridiplantae > Streptophyta > Magnoliopsida > Poales > Poaceae > Aegilops > Aegilops speltoides. The sequence continues at coordinate 370,047,700 of CM038142.1, forward strand.
CGCCGGATCAGGTTCACACAACCTCGACGCCCCCTACCTAGCGCGCCAAAGATGCCGGGGGAGGCTGACCCATGAGCACCTATGGGACCGGCGGACCGAGCCCCTTTCGGTTCGGCGGGGGGCGGAGATCGCGCGAAGAGCAGATCGAGGCGAGGCACACGAGCGGTTTACCCAGCTTTGGAGCTCTCCAGAGAGATAATACTCCTACTGTTGCATGTCTGAGTGTATTGAGTTCTTGCTCGGGAGCGCTGAGTGCTACAGTACACACTAGCTGCTAACGAGACCGAGCGTGAGTGTTTTCTGCCTTTCGAACCCCCCTCTACATTGCGCATGGGCCTCCTTTTATATGCTCAAGGGGTCACCGACAGGTGATAACGTAGGCAAGGGTAAAAATGGAAAAGTGTTGCGGTTCGTACACTACCTGTACAGTGTATCATACCTAACCCTGACGGTAGGGGACAAAGGCATTAAATGCCCGTCTGCGTCGCCCAAATAGTACGAAAATGGACCGTCAGGGACGCCACTGCTTGCCACGATGGCAATCTTGTCAGCTCCTTGCACATCAAGACACCGCTGGCTGCACACCTCTCGCCGCCACGCGCTGGAAAGGTCTGAGGCGACACGTTGGTGGATGTCTTTGGAGCCTTGGTCTGAGTGGTAGCTTGCCGCGGCAAGCACCTTGCCGCGGTCATTCTCTTATCGCGTCCGGAAGCTTGTTGCTCACCGGGCCTTGCCGGGACGCGTGGCGCGTCGCGACAATTTCCTTGAGATGCCTCGGTTGGCCTTCCCGGCAAGCTCATCTTGCCGGGGCCTTGTCTCCTTGGCTTGAATACTTTGTTCTTGAATGGCGTTAAAGGAACCACGGAGGACCTTGGCGGTCACCCGGCAAGCCTTGCCGCGGGGTGCTGCGACTGCCCGTGCACAAGTTCGGGATACTAGGGTACCCCTACTCTAGTACACCGACAAAGTCCCATTTGAAATCAATAGTCTTCAGCATATAAGAACGGGCACAGGAAGTATCGAGCTGGTTGCGATTATCAAGAGAAAGCCGAGCATAAAAATTCTGAATAATCATTTCCCGAGAGAGCTCATGATTGGGGCATGAATATAACATTGACTTAAGCCTCCCCCAAGCTTGAGCGATGCTTTCTCCTTCGCGAGGCCAAAAATTATATATATAATTACGATCACGATGAACAAGATGCATAGGATAGAATTTCTGGTGAAATTCCAACTTCAATAGCTTATAATTCCAAGATCCTGTATCATCACATAGCCTATACCATGTCAATGCATCTCCCTTCAAAGATAAAGGGAAGACCTTTGATAACATCATCGGGAATACCTGCAAGCTTAAATAATCCACAAAGTTCATCCACAAAGATAAGGTGTAAATCGGGATGCAATGTTCCATCTCCTACAAATGGATTAGCTAGCAGTTTCTCTATCATACCCAAAGGAATCTCAAAGTAAATATTTTCATAAAGTTCAGTAGGTTGAGGAGCAACTCTTTGCTCTTATGGTTGGGGTGAATATACCCCAAACAAGCCCCTCAAAGGATTAGTTTCCATAGTGACAAGTAACAGGAAATTTCAGCACACTATATAAATGTTTCCTTACCAAGTTCCACTCACCAAAAGTGCTACACCCCCGGCAACAGCGCCAGAAAAGAGTTTTGATGACCCACAAGTGTAGGGGATCTATCGTAGTCCTTTCGATAAGTAAGAGTGTCGAACCCAACGAGGAGTAGAAGGAAATGATAAGCGGTTTTCAGTAAGGTTTTCTCTGCAAGCACTGAAATTGTAGGTGATAGATAGTTTTGTGATAAGATAAATAGTAACGAGCAACAAGTAAATAAAGTAAACAAAGTGCAGCAAGGTAGCCCAATCCTTTATGTAGCAGAGGATAAGCCTGGACAATTTCTAATAATGAGGAAGGAGCTCATGTTCATAAGATTCGCGTTCGGTACTTTGATAATTTGATATCTGGGTGGACCGGTACTTGGGTACTGCCCTAACTTGGACAAGTATCCCACTTATGATTAACCCCTATTGCAAGCATCCGCAACTACAAAAGAAGTATTAAGGTAAACCTAACCACAACATTAAACATATGGATCCATATCAGCCCCTAACGAAGCAACGCATAAACTAGGGTTTAAGCTTCTGTCACTCTAGCAACCCATCATCTACTTATTACTTCCCCATGCCTTCCTCTAGGCCCAAATAATGGTGAAGTGTCATGTAGTCGACGTTCACATAACACCACTAGAGAAAAAGACAACATACATCTCATCAAAATATTGAATGAATACCAAATTCACATGACTACTAATAGCAAAACTTCACCCATGTCCTCAGGAACAAACGTAACTACTCACAAAGCATATTCATGTTCATAATCAGAGGAGTAATAATATGCATAAAGGATATGAACATATGATCTTCCACCAAGTAAACCAATTAGCATCGACTACAAGGAGTAATCAACACTACTAGCAACCCACAGGTACCAATTTGTGGTTTTGATACAAGATTGGATACAAGAGATGAACTAGGGTTTTGAGAGGAGATGGTGCTGGTGAAGATGATGGAGATTGACCCCCTCCCGATGAGAGGATCGTTGGTGATGACGTTGGTGATGATTTCCCCCTCCCGGAGGGAAGTGTCCCCGGCAGAACAACTCCGCTGGAGCCCTAGATTGATTCCACCAAGGTTCCGCCTCATGGCGGCGGAGTTTCGTCCCGTAAGCTTGCCCCTGATTTTTTCCAGGGTAAAAGAGATGATATAGCAGAAGATGGACGCCGGAGGCCCACCAGGGGGCCCAGGAGATAGGAGGGCGCGCCCTATAGGGGGGGCGCCCCCTTGTCTCCTGGATAGGGTGTGGGCCCCCTGGCATATTTCTTTCACTCAGAAATTCTTATTAATTCCAAAAAGTTGTTCATGGAGTTTCAGGACTTTTGGAGCTGTGCAGAATAGGTTTCCAATGTTTGCTTCTTTTCCAGCCAGAATTCCAGCTGCCGGCATTTCCCCTCTTCATGGCAAACCTTGTCAAAATAAGAGAGAATAGCCATAAGTATTGAGATATAATGTGTAATAACAGCCCATAATGCAATAAATATTGATATAAAAGCATGATGCAAAATGGACGTATCACGACACTCCTTGAGGAAGATTGTCTCTGGGCGGCTGTGAGAGAAGCATGCTACCAGCAAGCCTTGAGCTTTGAGGAAGGCGGCCTTGTTCTTCGGCACATTCAGTTGGCCAAGAATTCCAACAAGTTGACGCCGAAGTGGGAAGGCCCTTATCAGGTAACACGAGTCACCAGGCCCGGCGCAGTCCGGCTGGAGACCGAAGACGCCATTCCAGTGAGCAACTCCTGGAATATCGAGCACCTTCGCAAGTTTTACCCATAAGGCGCGGCTGCCGGGCCTCCCGGCAAGCCACCCTTTTGTACAAGCCTTGCCGGCAAGGCATGCAACCCTCTGTACAAAGCCAAGCGCAGACCCTGAGCATAAATAAACGAAGCGCTGGCGCCCTAAGTTATAGCATGCATGCTAGGTTGAGTCTCTTCCTTGGTTAGGGTTGATAGGGCATAGTTGCGGCCGACCCCTAGCTTAGAGGTCGAGTACGCGTCTCTCTGTTCCTTTCTGTCTTTCTTTGGTTCGAAGGGCATGTAAGTATTCTTGCCGAGCTGTTTTGAAAGAAAAGGAACGGACTGGCGCCCGGGCCCCGGCAAGCCAGAGTTGTTGGGGGCTGCAAGAACAAAGATCCTTCCGCGGCAAGCCAAAATCGCCGGGGGCTGCAAATCCAGATAAGTCCTTTATCCTCTATCATGCATTTCATTATGAACTGGGATGCGTGAAACCCTGTTCTATCTCTAAGATACCGTACCCAAGGATTATCTCCTGGGTCTGGATGTGGTCGTAGCCGCGGCAGCAAAGAAGGGTAACGAGGGGCCTAAACCCACCTCATCCCCGCCTCCGCCAAAAGCGTGAGAAAGGTTGACCGAGGTGGGGAGACGGCAAGGCCTGTTGCCGGGCGGGGGAAAAACGTTTGTCTTAAAGATGACAAGGGTTCACCCCTTGCCGTGGGTTCCTCCCGCGAACAAAAATCCCGGCAAACATTCCTTTTTCATTAAAAAACATCCCGTACAGGCATCGTCCATACGAAATGAAAAACATGAACAAGGGGATTACAAGTTCTAAAGATAACAAAGGCCCGAAGGCTTACAAGACTAAAAATATATAAGGTGCCCATAATCCCTTTCTTGTCCCTCTCCTCAGGAAATGGAACAAGAAAGCAGAAGGGCGAAAGGGGTGCCTAGGCGAGCTACGAGCCGCAGAAGACACCAAGAGAACATCTCGGTGGCCGTCCAAGGGCTGGATGGTTATGGCGACACCGGAGGCAGAGCTCGAAGATGAGGCGGCAGGACGCCAACGCACGACGAAGGCATCGGTGCCCACGTACTCCGACTTGACGGCCTTGCCGCTCGTCCTCTTCCTCTTCCGTAGCCTCCCTACGCCAGCCGCCCAAGGAGACGACCCCGAGAAGTTCAAGGAGTCGGCTAGACAGATGATGGGGTCGCCGATGCCGCTCGGAGCGGCGCCCGACACCTAGTCGGACCCGTCATCCTACCGCCCGTTGCCCTCGTCGTCGCTGCCGTTGTCTTCCTCGCCACTTTCGCTTGAGGAGGAGTCTTCACCGTCGGAGGAGCTCTCTACGCAGCACCTCACGCAGGTCCCGAAGTGCCCGAAGATCTTGACGGAGAAGAGGCCACCCTCCGTTAGTTTGAAATGGAGAGCGAGCCCATCCGTCAAGCTGTGGAGGCGAGCGAAGGTCTTCCACCCTCGGTGAAGATACATGACGTGAGGGGAAGGGAACTCGACATTGACCCACATGCCACTGTTCCCACAACCCCTCATGTGTAGCCGCATGATGTCTACTACACAACCTTCTTCTTGTAGACGTTGTTGGGCCTACAAGTGCACAGGTTTGTAGGACAGTAGAAAATTTCCCTCAAGTGGATGACCTAAGGTTTATCAATCCGTGGGAGGCGTAGGATGAAGATGGTCTCTCACAAACAACCCTGCAACCAAATAACAAAGAGTCTCTTGTGTCCCCAACACACCCAATACAATGGTAAATTCTATAGGTGCACTAGTTCGGTGAAGTGATGGTGATACAAGTGCAATATGGATGGTAGATATAGGTTTTTGCAATCTGAAAAATATAAAAACAGCAAGGTAACTAATGATAAAAGTGAGCGTAAACGGTATTGCAATGATAGGAAACAAGGCCTAGGGTTCATACTTTCACTAGTGCAAGTTCTCTCAACAATAATAACATAGATAGATCATATAACAATCCCTCAACATGCAACAAAGGGTCACTCCAAAGCCACTAATAGCGGAGGACAAACATAGAGATTATGGTAGGGTACGAAACCACCTCAAAGTTATTCTTTCAGATCAATCTATTAAAGAGTTCGTACTAGAATAACACCTTAAGACACAAATCAACCAAAACCCTAATGTCACCTAGATACTCCATTGTCACCTCAAGTATCCGTGGGCATGATTATACGATATGCATCACAAATCTCAGATTCATCCAACCAACACAAAGTACTTCAAAGAGTGCCCCAAAGTTTCTACCGGAGAGTCAAGAACGTGTGCCAACCCCTGTGCATAGGTTCATGGGAGGAACCCGCAAGTTGGTCACAAAAACATGCATCAAGTGGCACGTGATATCCCATTGTCACCACAGATAAACACGGCAAGACATACATCAAGTGTTCTCAAAGCAAAGACTCAATCCGATAAGATAACTTCAAGAGGGAAACTCAATTCATCACAAGAGAAAAGAGGGGGAGAAACATCATAAGATCCAACTATAATAGCAAAGCTCGCAATACATCAAGATCGTGCCATAGAGAGAACACGAGAGAGAGAGACATCAAACACATAGCTACTGGTACATACCCTCAGCCCCGAGGATGAACTACTCCCTCCTCATCATGGAGAGCACCGAGACGATGAAGATGGCCACCGATGATGGGTTCCCCCTCCGGAAGGGTGCCGGAACAGGCTCCCGAGAGGTTTTTGGTGGCTACAGAGGCTTGCGGCGGCGAAACTCCCGATCTATCTTGATATTCGATGGTTTTGGGGTATGTAGGCCTATATAGGCGAAAGAAGTCGGTCGGGAGGTGCTCGAGGGGCCCACGAGACAGGGGGCCGCGCCCTGTAGGGGGGGCCTATCTCCTGGGCTCCTCGAGGGTCTTCTGACTTGATCTCCAAGCCTCCAGGATGATATTCTTCCAAAAAATCACGATGCCGAAGGTTTCATCCCATTTGGACTCCGTTTGATATTCCTTTTCTTCGAAATACTGAAACAGGCAATAAAACAGCAATATGGGCTGGGCCTCCGGCTAATAGGTTAGTCCCAAAAATGATATAAATGTGTAAAATAAAGCCCATAAACATCGAAAAGGGGTAATATAATAGCATGGAACAATAAAAAATTATAGATACGTTGGAGACGTATCAAGCATCCCCAAGCTTAATTCCTGCTCGTCCTCGAGTAGGTAAATGATAAAAACAGAATTTTTGATGTGGAATGCTACCTAGCATAATTCTCAATGTAATTTTCTTTATTGGGGCATGAATGTTCAGATCCAAATGATACAAAATAAAAGTTCATATTAACATGGAAATGGTGATACTTCAAGCATACTAATCAAAGTAATCATGTCTTCTCAAAATAACATGGCCAAAGAAAGTTATCCCTACAAAATCTATAGTCTGGCTGTTGCTCTATCTTCATCACACAAAGTATTTAATCATGCACAACCCCGATGACAAGCCCAGCAATTGTTTCATACTTTAATAGTCTCAAACTCTTTCAACTTTCACCCAATACATGAGCGTGAGCCATGGACATAGCACTACATGTGGAATAGAATGGTGGTTGTGGAGAAGACAAAAAGGTGAAGATAGTCTCACATCAACTAGGCGTATCAACGGGTTATGGAGATGCCCATTAATAGATATCAATGTGAGTGAGTAGGGATTGCCATGCAACAGATGCACTAGAGCTATAAATATATGAAAGCTCAACAAAAGAAACTAAGTGAGTGTGCATCCAACTCGCTTGCTCATGAAGACCTAGGGCATTTTGAGGAAGCCCATCATTGGAATATACAAGCCAAGTTCTATAATTAAAAACTCCCACTAGTATATGAAAGTGACAACATATGAGACTCTCTATCATGAAGATCATGGTGCTACTTTGAAGCACAAGTGTGGAAAAAAGAGATAGTAGCATTGTCCCTTCTCTCTTTTTCTCTCATTTATTTGTTTCTTCTTCTTTTTTTTTTCTTTTTCTTTGGCCTTCTTTTTTTCTTTTTAGCCTTTCTCCTTTTCTTTTCTTTTTTTCTTTATTTTTCTTTTTGTAAAGTCCGAAGTCTCATCCCGACTTGTGGGGGAATCATAGTCTTCATCATCCTTTCCTCACTAGGACAATGCTCTAATAATGAAGATCATCACACTTTTATGGATTTACAACTCAAAGCTAGAACAAGGTATGACTCTATATGAATGCCTCCAGCAGTGTACCGGGATATGCAATGAATCAAGAGTGACATGTATGAAAATTATGAAGGTGGCCTTGCCACAAATACGATGTCAACTACATGATCATGCAAAGAGCAATATGACAAAAGTAATGCGTGTCATATGAACGGAACAGTGGAAAGTTGCATGGCAATATATCTCGGAATGGCTATGGGAATGCCATAATTGGTAGGTATGGTGGCTGTTTTGAGGAAGGTATCTGGTGGGTGTATGGTACCGGCGAAAGTTGCGCGGCACAAGAGAGGCTAGCAATGGTGGAAGGGTGAGAGTGCGTATAATCCATGGACTCAACATTAGTCAAAAGAACTCATGTACTTGTTGCAAAAATCTAGAAGTCATCAAAAACAAAGCACTACGGACATGCTCCTAGGGGGATAGATTGGTAGGAAAAGACCATCGCTCGTCCCCGACCGCCACTCATAAGGAAGACAATCAATAAATAAAATTGTGCTCCAACTTCATCACAAAGCGGTTCACCATACGTGCATGCTACGGGAATCACAAACTTCAACACAAGCATTCTTTAAATTCATAATCACCCAACTAGCATAACTTTAATATCCCTACCTCCATATCTCAAAACAATTATCAAGCATCAAATTGATCATAGCATCCAATTCACTTTCTATGATAGTTTTTATTATACCCAACTTGGATGCTCATCATTCTAGGACCAACTTTGTAACCATAGCAAATACCATACTATTCTAAAAGACTCTCAAAAAGTTATAAGTGAAGCATGAGAGACTAGCAATTTCTACGAAATATAACCACCGCCGTGCTCTAAAAGATATAAGTGATGCACTAGAGCAAATGACAAACTACTCCGAAAGATACAAGTGAAGATCAATGAGTAGTCAAATAATTGTGCAACAATGTGAAGACTCTCTAACATTAAAGAATTTCAGATCTTGTTATTGTAATCAAGCAGCAAGCAAAACAAAATAAAATGACATTGCAAGGATAGCACAACTCATGTGAAGAAGCAAAAACTTAGGCTCAACCGATACTAACCGATAGTTGTTGAAGAAGAAAGGTGGGATGCCTACCGGGGCATCCCCAAGCTTAGATGCTTGATACTTCTTGAAATATTATCTTGGGGTGCCTTGGGCATCCCCAAGCTTGAACTTTTGTGTCTCCTTAATTCCTATCATATCATGGTTTCTCTATTTCTCAAAAAGCTTCATCCACAACAAACTCAACAAGAACTCGTGAGATAGGTTAGTATAAACCAATGCAAAACCTTATCATTTTCTACTGTAACAAATCACTAAAATTATTATTCAACATTGCATACTAAATGTCTCTGCATATTTAACACACCTATCCTCAAATAGAATCATTAAACAAGCAACATATGCAAACAATGCAACCATAACAGCAATCTGCCAAAACAGTACAGTCTGTAAAGAATGCAAGAGTATAAATACTTCCGTAACTACAAAAATTATGAAATAAAATTCCCACTGTAGTAAATTTATCAGATCTCATTATGCAAAAAAATTCAATATTATATCATGCTCTCACTTTTCTAGGGAATTTTTGCAACAGCGGTAAACTTTCTGTTTTCAAACAGCAACATGTATACTAGCAAAATAAGCATGGCAAACGCTATCCTTGACTTTTTTTATTGAAATAAAGATGCAAAACATTATTCCAAATAACAGCAAGAAAATACTAACAAAAGAAAATGACGCTCCAAGCAAAACACATATCATGTGGTGAATAAAATTATAGCTCCAAGTAGAGTTACGGATGAACGAAGACGAAAGAGGGGATGCCTTCCGGGGCATCCCCAAGCTTAGGCTCTTGGTTGTCCTTGAATATTACCTTGGGATGCCTTGGGCATCCCCAATCATAGGCTCTTGCCACTCCTTATTCCATAGTCCATCGAATCTTTACCCAAAACTTGAAAACTCCACAACACAAAACTCAACAGAAAACTCGTAAGCTCCGTTAGTATAAGAAAATAAAACCACCACTTAGGTACTGTAATGAACTCATTCTAAATTCATATTGGTGTAATATCTACTGTACTCCGACTTATCTATGGTTCATACCCTCTGATACTACTCATAGATTCATCAAAATAAGCAAACAACACATAGAAAACAGATTATGTCAAAACAGAACAGTCTGTAGTCATCTGTATCAAACGTATACTTATGGAACTCCAGAAATCCTAACAAATTAGGAAGTCCTAAAAAATTTGTGTACTAGTCCATATCAAAATGAATAAGATCATAATCACGTCTATGTGAATTAAAAAAACTAATTTACTGGGTGAAAAAGTTTCTGATTTTCAACAGGATCAACACAACTATCACCAAAAGCCATCCTAAAGGTCTTACTTGGCACTTTATTGAAACAAAAGCTATAAAACATGATTACTACAGTAGCATAATCATGTGGACACACAAAAACAGTAAGGATAAATATTGGGTTATCTCCCAACAAGCGCTTTTCTTTAATGCCTTTCTAGCTAGGCATGATGATGACAATGATGCTCACATGAAAGATAAGAATTGAAACATAACGGGAGCATCATGAAGCATATGACTAGCACATTTAAGTCTAACCCACTTACTATGCATAGGGATTTTGTGAGCAAATAACTTATGGGAACAATAATCAACTAGCATAGGAAGGTAAAACAAGCATAGCTTCAAGATTTTCAACACATAGAGAGGAAACTTGAGATTATTGCAATTCCTACAAGGATATATTCCTCCCTCATAATAATTTTCAGTAGAATCATGAATGAATTCAACAATATAACCAGCACCTAAAGCATTCTTTTCATGATCTATAAGCATAGAAAATTTACTACTCTCCACATAAGCAAAATTCTTCTCATGAATAATAGTGGGAGCAAACTCAACAAAATAATTATCATGTGAGGCATAATCCAACTGAACACTAAAATCATGATGACAAGTTTCATAGTTATCATTATTCCTAATAGCATACAAGTCATCACAATAATCATCATAGATAGCAACTTTGTTCTCATAATCAATTGGAACCTCTTCCGAAATAGTGGAATCATCACTAAATAAAGTTGACACTCTTCCAAATCCACTTTCATATTCATCACAACAAGATTCAACATCCTCCAAAATAGTGGGATCATTACTTCCTAAAGTTGACACTCTTCCAAACCCACTTTCATCAATATAATCATCATAAATAGGAGGCATGCTTTCATCATAATAAGTATTCTCATCAAAACTTGGGAGACAAAAAATATCATATTCATCAAACATAGTTTCCCCAAGCTTGTGTCTTTGCATATCATTAGCATCATGGATATTCAAGGAATTCATACTAACAACATTCCAATCATGCTCATCATACAAAGATCTAGTACCAAGCATTTTAATGCATTCTTCTTCTAGCACTTGAGCACAATTTTCCTTCCCATTGTTCTCACGAAAGATATTAAAAAGATGAAGCGTATGAGACAAACTCAACTCCATTTTTTTGTAGTTTTCTTTTATAAACTAAACTAGTGATAAAACAAGAAACAAAAAGATTTGATTGCAAGATCTAAAGATATACTTTCAAGCGCTAACCTCCCCGGCAACGGCGCTAGAAAAGAGCTTAGTTGACGGGGTGTGAGTGAGTGCCCTTTACCTAGCCTCCCCGGCAACAGCGCCAGAAAAGAGCTTGATGTCTACTACACAACCTTCTTCTTGTAGACGTTGTTGGGCCTGCAAGTGAACAGTAGCAAATTTCCCTCAAGTGGATGACCTAAGGTTTATCAATCCGTGGGAAGTGTAGGATGAAGATGGTCTCTCTCAAACAACCCTGCAACCAAATAACAAAGAGTCTCTTGTGTCCCCAACACACCCAATACAATGGTAAATTGTATAGGTGCACTAGTTCGGCGAAGAGATGGTGATACAAGTGCAATATGGATGGTAGATATAAGTTTTGTAATCTGAAAATATAAAAACAGCAAGGTAACTAATGATAAAAGTGAGCGTAAACAGTATTGCAATGATTCACCATGGACGTACCCTAGATTGATTGTGTGGGATGTACATAAGAACGGAAACATATTCCTTGGATTGACTGTGTGTGATATACATACCTACGGAAATGTTTTTCTGGGATTCACCGTGTGGGATGTACATACCTACGGAAATGTTTTCTGGGATTCACCATGTGGGATGTACATACCTATGTAAATGATTGGGTTTCCGTGGGTCACCCAATCGCACACGAACTCATTTGGTGTCCCAGGAGGGCCTATCCCCGACGGTTTCTGGGTCGTGTGGGAAGGACCCCCGAATCGTCCACACTCACTAGGTGACGTCTCTAAATGCCGTCATGGAAAGGGGTTTAAAACCGTTTGTATAGCACCGACGCGTACCAGTGGATGGCGACCTGTCCAAGTGATTTTCAGATAATAAACTACATGTTTTAGAGGTAGAGCATTTAAATCAACACGCACTTTCCAAACATGGATAACAGAATGTTGGAGACTTTATTCGTGTTCAAAAATGGAACTAACAACAAGTTAACATCATGTTGATCAACATTTATGTATAGCACATCTTCATATGATGCATAGTAAAAAAGATATGCTATTTTTAAAATACCAAGACAATGTCGAGTGTGCGAAAAACTGGGTAAACTAGAGACGAAATTTTGGCAAGTGTTAGATATTTTTCAACTACACTTCATTTGGAATCGAACCCAGGCAGTACAACTTTCGGGTGAGAGGGCTGTAGCCACTGGGCTACTGCGGTATGTTTGAAAGAATGATGACGTCTTCCCCGGCTCCGGTTCGCTCCCGTCCGTGTCCAGGTGCGCTCGCCGCGGCGCCGCCGTCTACCATTCTCAACATGCTCAACATGCTCAACAAACAAGAGGAATCCAGAGAGGACTATACGTCGAGAGGCTGACAGTGGGGACCCACCAGGTCCACGGCCGTACGCAAGCAAGTGCCTCATCGGAAAAAAGCTTCCTCCTAATTGCTTACTGACGTTGGGGCCCACGGGTTTGTCAACCTAGTCAAGAAACGAAATAAATTTACAATGAAGACTGTCATCGGGGAGATTTTTTAGGGGTATCGAGGATCTAGCAGGTATCATTTTTCAGAGGGCGAACAAGTATTAGCTAGGCCTAGGTTTTGTTTTTTCACATGCGTAGCCCACGACATGCCGACACAGTGGTTTCAACTAATTTTCTTTTGAGGTCCATCATGTATGTACCGGCCTATGGGTTTCCTAGCCTACGTTTTACATTTTCTTAAACATAGGCACCCCAATTTTTTTTAACAAAATGCATATCTCTGTTATATTTATCTATATATAAGAATAATAACGTGTCCAATTTATGTTTTCCCATCTACCCACATTATATATATATTATTAGTATTATCGTACATTTAATAGAAATTTATATATACATTGAAAAAACATCCCACGTCTTATTAAATTATAAAAATAAATGTTTGACAGAAGTTGGCAAGGAAAATCCTGGTTGTTTTTTACTCTCAGGCAACGAAAATCCCGGTGATTTGTATGAAATCTTGCAAAGATTTTAAGGACCAATATAATAATAACGAACTCAATTTTCTTTTAAGCAATAACTCGCTAATTTGTTAATCTTATATATCATAAAATGTGTAGTTACAATTTATAATTTGATATTACTTGCTCCTTCTAACCTAACATTATATATACAACTAGCCCAGCTAATTCGTGTATTTCAAGAAAGACCAAGTGAGTTGTGATTTCTTAGAAAAACATAAATGGGCCGCATTGAAGCTAAATTATTTGTTCACCCTGCCCAGCAAATAAACTGTAAATTTTGAAAAACATGGGTTAAATATATGCCTTATTTTTGCGGGCTGACATGTGGGCCCATAGGTCGAAGCCTACGCAAGACATTGTCAACTTAGTCAACAAATGATTCTGACAACCACAACCATTGGAGTTATATCCAACGGCCGGCATGCATCTTCAATCTCGTCTTCTTCCTTCATCACCACCATCACCGCCTGCTCCAGCCTCCGGCGGCTAGCGGCTCTGCTTAGTACGCATTGCTACGAAGCGCTACTCCACCGCTGGCCAGGTTATCCCGTCAGCAATCCACACCTTCTGTTATTCTCCACCTACTGCAGCCCCACACCGCACTAGAACCAGTTATAAAACTCGTACTCATCTCTGCTTGTGACTCTACTTCCGCATCTTCCCATCTCCGAGTCGTTCCCGTCCGGGGCCTCGCAGTCGTCCACCGCCTTGCTGTGCTCGGCATGACGTGGTCAACAAACAAGAGTCATTGGAAGAGAACTGTATGTGAAGAGGCTGACAGCTGTGACCCACGAGGTCCATGGTCGCACGCAAGGAAACTTCCTCCTTTTTACGCGAAAAATAAAAGTTTCCTCTCCCTGACAGCTGGGACCCACCAGCTACATATTCAAACGCAAGGAAGTGCCACCTTATTACGCGAAAAAACGATTCCTCCGCATGACAACTGGGAGTCACCGGATTTGGAGGCTGACCTATTGGCCTACTAAGTTGACGTGTGCGCATGGCTTTGTCAACTTAGTCAATAAATGATTGTAGTTGCAGTGACCGTTGGATGCATCTTCAACCTCTAGTCTTCTTGCTCCAGTTGTCCAAACCAGCGCCCACCATACCGCTTGCTCCAGCCTCCCGTGGCCGGCTGTGCTTTCGCGCGGGCATCACCGCCTGACCATACTACCACTAGCCAAGCCTTCCCTCTACTCACCCACACCCCCTATTATTCTCCAGCAACGGCAGCCTCACGCTGCAGCTGAACCAGTGTACCGTTGGTACTCCCCTCTGAGTGGGCATCCACCTGCCTCGTTTTCCTGGCTCCGCATCGTTCCCTTCCTAGGCCTCGCCATCGTCCACCGCCTTGATGCCCTCGACACGGCGTGGTCAACAAGGTCAACAAACGACAGCCACCAGAAGATTACTTTAGGCGGTGATGCTAGCAATTGGACCCACTAGCTACATCTTCAAACACAAGGAAGTGCCTCCTTATTACTTACAAAATAAAAATGATTCCACCCTGACAGCTGGGACCTAACAACTATATCTTGCATGCAAGGAAGTGCGTCCTTATTCTCCCTAACAGCTGGGACCCACTCAGTCGAAGCATACGTAGCATTGTATGTCTGGTTGCAAACGTGTACATACATACTGGTCGATCGGTCTCTCTGCAACGACGAACCATGGCGGAGTAAGTAGCGACACCTTTTATAGTAGAGCCCCTGACGTAGCAGTTCAGCAGTCCCGTCTAAACAGTGTACACGTAAGTACATCTACATGCCAAAAAATATGGCCACCTACGTACATACAGGCAGGGCCTCGAATGCGTACTCGCGCATACGTACGGTCAGGGCTCGTGTACATGGCGTGGCAACGGACGACGGCAACGACGTTTGATGCCTGCTTGAACTACGTCGGTATTTCCCAAAGAGGAAGGGATGATGCGTCACAGCGATAGTAGGTATTTCCCTTAGTGATGAGACCAAGGTTATCGACCAGTAGGAGGACCAAGCAACACAACGTAAACAACCTCTGTACACAAATAACAAATACTCACAGCCCGACGTGTTAAAGGGGTTGTCAATCCCTTTCAGGTAACGATGCCTCAAGTTGGCGAGAAGACGTGATAAAGTTGTGATAGATAGGATAAATAGATCGCAAAATAAATAAAGTGCAACAAGGTATTTTTGTATTTTTGGTTTAATAGATCTGAAAATAAAAGCAAAGGAAAATAGATCGCAAAACCAAATATGATGAAAAGAGACCCAGGGGCCGTAGGTTTCACTAGAGGCTTCTCTCGAGAAAAATAGCAAATGGTTGGAAAACAATTACTGTTGGGCAATTGATATAACTTCAAATAATCATGACGATATCCACGTCCAAGATTAGTAGACCGACTCCTGCCTGCATCTACTACTATTACTCCACACATCGACCGCTATCCAACATACATCTAGTGTATTAAGTTCATGGAAAAACAGAGTAATGAAATAAGAACGATGACATGATGTAGAGAAGATCTATTTATGTAGAAATAGATCCCATCTTTTTATCCTTAATAACAACGATACATACGTGTCGTTTCCCCTTCTGTCACTGGGATCAAGCACCGTAAGATCGAACCCATTGCAAAGCACCTCTTCCCATTGCAAGATAAATAGATCAAGTTGGCCAAACAAAACCCAAATATCAGAGAAGAAATATGAGGCTATAATCAATCATGCATATAAGAGATCAAAGAAGACTCAAATAACTTTCATGGATAAAAACATAGATCTGATCATAAACTCAAAGTTCATCGGATCCCAACAAACACACCGCAAAAAGATTTACATCATATGGGTCTCCAAGTGACCATTGTATTGATAATCAAGAGAGAGAGAGAGAGAGAGGAAGCCATCTAGCTACTAACTACGGACCCGTAGGTCTGCTAAGAACTACTCACGCATCATCGGAGGGGCACCAATGGACATGATAAACCCCTCCGAGATGGTGTCTAGATTGGATCTGGTGGTTCTGGAACTTGCGGCGGCTGGAATTGATCTTCATCGACTCCCCTAGGGTTTCTGGAATATTGGGGTATTTATGGAGCAAAGAGGCAGTGCGGGAGGCCACCAAGGTGGGCACAACCCACATGGGCGCGTCTGGCACCCCTGGAACGCCCTGGTGGGTTGTGCTCCCCGCAGAGCACCTCTCAGGTACTTTCTTGGCCCACTGGATGTCTTCTGGTCCAAAAAAATCCACAAAAAGTTTTGCTGTGTTTGGACTCCGTTTGGTATTGATCTCCTGCGATGTAAAAAACAAGCAGAAAACAACAACTGGCACTAGGCACTATGTCAATAGGTTAGTACGAAAAAATGATTATAAAACATTCAAGAATGATAATATAACAACATGGAATAATCAAAAATTATAAATACGTTGGAGACGTATCAACATCCCCAAGCTTAATTCCTGCTCGTCCTCGAGTAGGTAAATGATAAAAACAGAATTTTTGATGTGGAATGCTGCCTAACATGTTCATCAAATTTTCTTTTCTTTGTAGCATGGACATTTGGTCTTCTATATGGTTCAAAGCAATAGTTTAGTTTTGACATGAAGACTTTAATACTCAAGCATACCAACAAGCTACCATGTCTTTCAAAATATCAACACTAAAGCAAGTTATCCCTAGCCCATTATGCTCAGTCATTGATCCATTCATGAAACACACTCGAATATTAGCTACACCCAATGCTCAAATACAATCATAGTGCCCCTTAGTTGGTGCTTTATAAGAGAAGGTGGAGAGTCAATTCAAAATAAAAATTGCATAAATTAAAAGAAAGGCCCTTCACAGAGGGAAGTAGGGATTTGTAGAGGTGCCAGAGCTCAAAGCAAAAATTGAGATATAAAAACATTTTGGGAGGCATCCTTTTCCCACCAACGAAAACGACTTAGAGCTCCCAACACTTTACATGCTAGATACATCATAGGAGGTTCCCAAATAGAAAATAAAGGTTATTCCTTTTTCCACCATTACTTTCACTTTCCATGGCTAACCGTATCCACGGGTGCCCTCCATACCAACACTTTCCAAGGAATTTATTATTTGACAACATAAAGTAAATTCATTTTTCATTTCGGGACAGGGCATCCCTAATACCTTTGTCGTACTCTCGTGCAATGACAAGTGAATAAACACTCATCGTGAGAATAACACATCTAGCATGGAAAATATCGGCCACCCCTCACCGCCTTGCGAGCGGTACGAGCACACAAAAGAGAAATTTATTTTGAAAATTTAGAGGTGGCACATGCAAATTTGCTTAGAACGGCTAGGAAATACTGCATATAGGTAGGTATAGTGGACTCATATGGCAAAACTAGTTTAAAGGGTTTTGGATTCACAAGTAGTGATCATACTTAGTGCAAAACGAAGGCTAGCAAAAAGATTAAAAAGCGACCAACCAAGAAACAAAAAATCTCGTACCCAAGCATTAAGCATAAGTAACACCGAATAATGCACCTCAAGTAGGATATAAATTTTATTGCATAACTATGGACTTTCATGCTTGCATAGGGAATCACAAACCTTCACATCAATATTCTTACTAAAGCACAATTACTCATCAACATGACTCACATATCATATTGGCATATCTCAAAACCATTACTAAGAACCAAGTTTATTTTGTCCAATGATCTTCATGAAAGTTTTTATTATATCCTCCTTGGATATCCATCACTTTGGAACTATTTTCGTATGTTGCTTTTGATAAGCTCAAACAAATTAAAGTGAAGAACATGAGCATAATATTTATTTCTCTCAAAATAATCTAAGTGAAGCAAGAGAGAATTTCTTAAAAAATTAATAACTCCCAAACAAATCTAAGTGAAGCATGAGAGCATTTCTTCAAAAATAACAAAGCACACCGTGCTCAAAAAGATATAAGCGAAGCACTAGAGCAATTCCATGGCTCTAAAAATTTAAGTGAAGCATAGGAGCAAGCATAGCATAATTTTTGGCTCTCTCAAAAAGGTGTGTCCAGCAAGGATTCTAGACTTAAAACACAAAGCAAAACAAGCAAAGACTCATATCATACAAGACGCTCCAAGCAAAACCCATAATATGTGACGAATAAAAATATAGTTTCAAGTAAAATACATATGGTTGTTAGAAGAAAGAGGGGATGCCACTCAGGGGTATCCCCAAGCTTAGTTGCTTGCTACTTATTGAATATTACCTTGGGGTGCCTCGGGCATCCCCAAGCTTAACCTTTTGCTAATCCTTATTCCATCGTAAGATCACCCAAAACTTGAAAACTTCAATCACACAAAACTCAACAAAACCTTCATGAGATCCGTTAGTATAAGAAAGAAAACCACTACTATAAGTACTATTGCAAACCCATTCACATTTTATTGTTCCATTATATCTACTATATTCCAACTTTTCTATGTCAAAAACTCTTCAAATAAAACCATAGAATCATCAAAATAAGCACAAAATGCAAAGAAAACAAAATCTGTCAAAAATAGAACAGTCTATAGCAATCTGACTACTTCGAATACTTCTGTAACTCCAAAAAATCTGAAAAATTAGGACGACGTGAATAATTTGTTTATTAAGCTTCTGCAAAAAGAATCAACTCAAAAGCACTCTTCTGATAAAAATGAAAAGTAGTATCATGAGCGCAAAAGTTTCTGTTTTTCAGCAAGATCAAATCAACTCTCACGCAAATCATCCCAAAGGCCTTGCTTGGCGCAAGCACTAATTTAAACCAAAAAACACATCTAATCAGAGGCATAATTGTGTATTTTATTGAAAAAAGCACAAAAACCAAAAAGAAAAAAGATACAAGTTGGGTTGCCTCCCAACGAGCACTATCATTTTACGCCCCTAGCTAGGCATAACGCGTAGGATCTAAGTTTTTCCATCCTTATCCTCCAACTCTTTGATCAAACACTTAGAATTTTTCAAGGATTTTTCATATAAATTCTCAACAACAACACTTCTAGGCACGAGATTGAAAAACTTATTTTTGCAAAGAGGGTCTCTTATAACTTCAATAAAATAGGGATGTATACTAACCATATTAAGATCTCCTTTATCATTGCTAGAAGTTGCACCCTTATTTTAGTAACTTGAGTAGTCTTACTAATTTTTACGGGAGTTTTAGCGGAAGCAAAAGCCATACTTAGATTATATAAAATTTCTTCCAGTTTATCAATCCTAGATGGGCTTTCTTCGATTCTTTCATGAATTATAGTCCCCTTTTCTTTTAACAACTTAGAAACTTCTCCCACTTTGGACCCAATTTTAGTGGCATAACTCTGCATTTTCTATCCAAGTTTTTAATATGTTCTTAGTTAAGCATTTTCTTTTTGATAACATCTAGTTTTTCCATAACATGCTCGAGGGTAACGATTGTTTCATTGATCATGAGAGGGGGTGAACCCACTAAATTCCCAAAGCAGTAAAAGCATCAAGAGAAGGACACATCAAGAAGTTTCCACCGGTAATCGTATCAAGGATGAATCTATACCAAGTGGCGATGCCCACATAAAAACAACAAAGAAGGACAACGATAGATTGATTACGGATAGATCTATTATGAGCATTGCAAATCCTATACCAAGCATCTTTTAAATTCTCCCCTCCCCTTTGTTTAAAGTTGAGAACCTCGTTCTCGGGGGTGTACGCAATAGAGGAAGAACTATCCATAATGACAAAAAATGGTAAACAAAATTGCATACAAAAACAGATCTAACGAGAAAACGGCAAATGAAAAAGAGGGCGAATAAAACGGCAAATTTTTGTGAAGTGGGGGAGAGGAAAATGAGAGGCAAATTGCAAATAATGTAAATTGCGAGGAGATGAAATTTGTGATTAGGAGCCTGGTTGATGTTGAAGATCCTCCCCGACAACAGCGCCAGAAATTCCATTTGATTCCTGCTTGAACTACGTTGGTATTTCCCCATAGAGGAAGGGATGATGCAGCAGAACGACGGTAGGTATTTCCCTTAGTGATGAGACCAAGGTTATCAAACCAGTAGGCGGACCAAGCAACACAACGTAAACAGTCCCTGCACACAAATAACAAATACTCGCAACCTGACGTGTTAAAGGGGTTGTCAATCCCTTTCGGGTAATGATGCCTCAAGTTGGCGAGAAGATGTGATAAAGTTGTGATAGATAGGATAAATAGATCGCAAAATAAATAAAGTGCAGCAAGGTATTTCTGTATTTTTGGTTTAATAGATCTGAAACTAAAAGCAAAGGAAAATAGATCGCAAAGGCAAATATGATGAAAAAAGACTCGCAGGTCGTAGGTTTCACTAGTGGCTTCTCTCGAGAAAAATAGCAAACAGTGGGAAAACAATCAATTGATAGAACTTTAAATAATTATGACGATATCCAGGCAATGATCACTATGTAGGCATCACGTCCAAAATTAGTAGACCGACTCCTGCCTGCATCTACTACTATTACTCCACACATCGACCGCTATCCAGCATGCATCTAGTGTATTAAGTTCATGGAAAACGGAGTAATGCGATAAGAACGATGACATGTTGTAGACAAGATCTATTTATGTAGAAATAGACCCCATCTTGTTATCCTTAATAGCGACGATACATACGTGTCGTTTCCCCTTCTGTCACTGGGAACAAGCTTTGTAAGATCAAACCCATCACAAAGCACATCTTCCCATTGCAAGATAAATAGGTCAAGTTGGCCTAACAAAACCCATATATCGGAGAAGAAATACGAGGCTATAATCAATCATGCATATAAGATATCAAAGAAGACTCAAATAATTTTCATGGATAAAATCAAAGATTTGGTCATAAACTCAATTCATCGGATCCCAACAAACACAACGCAAAAGAACTTACATCATATGGATCTCCAAGAGACCATTGTATTGATAATCAAGAGAGAGAGGAAGCCATCTAGCTACTAACTACAGACCCGTAGGTCTACAAAGAACTACTCACGCATCATCAGAGAGGCACCAATGGACATGATGAACCCCTCTGAGATGGTGTCTAGATTGGATCTAGTGGTTCTGGAACTTGTGGCGGCTGGAATTGATTTTCGTCGACTCCCCTAGAGTTTCGGGAATATTGGGGTATTTATAAAGCAAAGAGGCAGTGCGGGAGGCCACCGAGGTGGGCACAACCCACCCGGGCACGCATGGCCCCCCAGACGTGCCCTGGTGGGTTGTGCTCCCCTCGGAGCACTCCTCATGTAATTTCTTGGCCCATTGGATGTCTTCTGGTCCAAAAAAATCCACAAAAAATTTCGCTGCATTTGGACTCCGTTTGGTATTGATTTCCTGCGATGTAAAAAACAAGCAGAAAACAGCAACTGGCACTGGGCACTATATCAATAGGTTAGTACAAAAAATGATTGTAAAACATCCAAGAATGATAATATAACAGCATGGAACAATAAAAAATTATAGATACGTTGGAGACGTATGAACGTCCTGTTCATCGGCAGCCAACCGACTGGGTCGAAACGGAGAAACATCGCCGTATTCATCGGCAGGCAACCGGCTGGTTCAGAATGCGTCCTGTTCAACGGGAGCCAACCGACTTGGATGGAACAACCGAAATGGGGTCTGGCGTACCTCAGAACGGAGGAAACAGACTTGTCGCCAACCGCCTATGGTCGAAACATGGTCCTGTTCATCGGGAGGGATCTGGCGTACTGCAAAATAGAGGAGACGGACTTCTGTTGGAGCACCTACGGTTGAAACGGGGTCCTATTCAGTGGGAGGGGTGTGGCGTACCGCAAAACGGGACTCCACGGGCTACTGTTCATCCACCGCCGACTTCCTCCAGCCTCCACCTACAACTGTTCATCCACCATCGACTTCCTTGAGCCTCCACTAGCCACTATTCATCCACGGGCTACTGTTCATCCAGCCTCCACCAGCTCCTATTCAACCAGCCTCCAAGCGGTCCAGTTCATCCACCCCCAACTGGTTGGCGTGTGTGGCGGCCTCCATCCAGCGGCAACCACCTACTACCACGGGGTCATGTTCATCCAGCCGCAACCACCTACACTGTCGACATTCTAGGAACGGGGGTCCCCAGACTTGCCTGTCTGCGGCCTGCGGTGTGGCTCAATTGGTGGCCCAGTACAGCCCGTCTTCATCAGCACAAGACTCAAGACCCTCGCGAGGGGACAAGCCTCGTGGGGCGGACGACGCAGGGCTTCCTCAGGAACGGCCTCGCCAGGCAGGCTCGTGAGGAGGCGGAGAGATCAAGGCAGGGTACCTCGCGAGGTGCTCGTGACGCAAGCCATGACGATCGAGACCAAAGGGCGCCCGACTCGCGATGTCCTTGTTTCCTCTTTGGTGCAAAGGGGGCAAGCACAGGCGTGGAGTACCGAGGCATCAGGCAAAGGTTGCCATTTCAGTGCAACAAGACCAAGACCAGCGGAGCGGCAGGACGGAGGTCACCAAGGAGCCAAACACGGCGTCATCGCCAGTGCTTTTGGCAGTCGAAGACCAACTTTAGTCAGGATAACTTGTACTGGATTTTCCCCTTCGAAATGGCCGTTGTTGGCGCCCTTCCAGCTCAATATTTGGGAAGAGGCCCAGGGCCTCTATAAACAGGACTAGCCACCACAGTAGAGAGGGATCTGGATTTGGGGGAAGACCAGAGAGAGAGAGGCGATCGAACTCACCCAAGAAGTTCATCGCACCAGCTCAAGAACACCTCTCGCGAGGCCGTTCTTCCCTTGTACTGTTCATCATCAGCCCCTGAGGCAATCCACCACACCACACACTAGAGTAGGGTATTACACCACAACGGTGGCCCGAACCAGTATAAATCTCGTGTCCCTTGTGTTGTTCATCGTTTTCATCTTAGATCTCATGAGGCGATCGGACGTATATCGGTAGGGGAGAGATCTTCGTGCGCACCCTAGAGTTCGAACCTTAAGGGTCTGCCAGAACCCAACATCCGACATTTGGCGCGCCAGGTAGGGGTGCGCTGGAATCTTTCTTCCACTGTTCACGTTCGATCTTCCGTCGTGTCCATGGCTGATGCTCGCTGGGCTCACGCCGAGCGTCGGGCTGCTCTCGCCGCCCGCGTCGCCCAGACGGCGCCCGTCAGCGGGTGCCCCCTGTTGGGGAACGTAGTAATTTCAAAAAATTTCCTACGCACACGCAAGATCATGGTGATGACATAGCAACGAGGGGAGAGTGTTGTCTACGTACCCTTGTAGACCAAAGCGGAAGCATTGACACAACGTAGTGGAAGTAGTCGTACGTCTTCCCGGTTCAACCGATCCAGGCACCGTTACTCCGGCACCTCCGAGTTCTTGACACACGTACAGCTCGATGACGCACCCTCGTTCTCCGATCCGATAGAGGCTCGAGGGGAGTTCCGTCAACCTGACGGCGTGGTGGACGATCTTGATGTTCTCTGTCGCAGGCTTCGCCTAAGCACCGCTACAATATGACCGAGGTGTAATATCGTGGAGGGGGGCACCACACACGGCTAAGGAACGATCAATGATCAACTTGTGTGTCCTAGGGTGCCCCCTACCCCCGTATATAAAGGAGGGAGGGAGGAGGAGGCCGGCCCAAGGGGGGCGCGCCATAGAGGAGGGGGAAACCTACTCCAAGTAGGTTTCCCTCTTTCCTTATCTTATTTGAAGGGGAAGGAAAGAGTACTAGTATTAGGAATAAGTACTAGTAGTAGTAATAGGAAGAGGGGGAAGGAGAAAGGAAAGGGGGGGCCGGCCCCCTTCCCCAATTCGGATTGGGCTGGGGGGGCGCGCCCCCCTCCCTTGTTCCTTCTCCCTTCTTCCTATATGGGCCCAATAAGGCCCATATACCTCCCGGGGGGTTCCGGTAACCTCCTGGCAGCTCCAAACTTCTTCGGAATCTTTCCAGTGTCCAAATATATCCGTCCAATATATCAATCTTTATGTCTCGACCATTTCGAGACTCCTCGTCATGTCCGTGATCACATTCGGGACTCCGAACAAACTTCGGTACATCAAAATACATAAACTCATAATATAACTGTCATCGAAACCTTAAGCGTGCGGACCCTACGGTTCGAGAACAATGTAGACATGACCGAGACACGTCTCTGGTCAATAACCAATAGCGGGACCTGGATGCCCATATTGGTTCCTACATATTCTAAGAAGATCTTTATCGGTCAAACCGCATAACAACATCGTTATTCCCTTTGTCATCGGTATGTTACTTGCCGAGATTTGATCGTCGGTATCCAATACCTAGTTCATTCTCGTTACGGCAAGTCTCTTTACTCATTCCGTAATCGTCATCTCATAACTAACTCATTAGTTACATGCTTGCAAGGCTTGGGTGATGAGTATTCTTGAGAGGCCCAGAGATACCTCTCCGACAATCGGAGTGACAAAACCTAATCTCGAATTATGCTAACTCAACATGTACCTTGAAACACCTGTAGTACTCCGTTATAATCACCCGATTCGTTGTGACGTTTGGTAGTACCCAAAGTGTTCTTCCGTAAGCGGAGTTACACAATCCTCATAGTTACTGAGGAACATGTATAAGTCATGAAGGAAGCAATAGCGAATACTAAGCGATCAAGTGCTAAGCTAACGGATGGGTCATGTCAATCACATCATTCTCCTAATGATGTGATCTCATTAAACAAATGACAACACATGTCTATGGTTAGGAAACATAACCATCTTTGATTAATGAGCTAGTCAAGTAGAGGCATACTAGTGACTATATGTTTGTCTATGTATTCACACATGTATCATGTTTCCGGTTAATAAAATTCTAGCATGAATAATAAACTTTTATCATGATATGAGGAAATAAATAATAACTTTATTATTGCCTCTAGGGCATATTTCCTTCAGTCTCCCACTTGCACTAGGGTCAATAATCTAGTTCACATCGCCATGTGATTTAACACCAATATTCATATCTGTATATGATTAACACCCATAGTTCACATCATCATGTGACCAACATCCAAAGGGTTTACTAGAGTCAATAATCTAGTTCACATCGCTATGTGATTAACACCCAAAGAGTACTAAGGTGTGATCATGTTTTGCTCGTGAGAGAAGCTCGGTCAGCAGGTTCATCACATTGAGCCATATGCAAATATTCTATGTCTACAATGCTCTTGCGGAGCTACTCTAGCTAATTGCTCCCACTTTCAATATGTATCCAGATTGAGACTTAGAGTCATCTGGATCGGTGTGAAAACTTGCACCGAGATAACTTTTACGACGGGCTCTTTTATCACCTCCATAATCGAGAAACATTTCCTTAGTCCTCACTAAGGATATTCTTGACCAATGTCCGATGATCTACTCCTAGATCACTATTGTACTCCTTGTCAAATCTGAGCAAGGTATACAATAGGTCAGTACATAGCATAGCATACTTTATAGAACCTATGGTGAGGCATAGGGAATGACTTTTCATTCTCTTTCTATTTTCTCTTTGTGGTCGGGATTTGAGTCTTACTCAATTTCATACCTTTGCAACACAGGCAAGAACTCTTGCTTTGACTGTTCCATTTTGAACTACTTCAAAATCTTGTCAAGGTATGTACTCATTGAAAATCTTATCAAGCGTCTTGATCTATCTCAATAGATCTTGATGCTCAATATGTATGTAGTTTTAATGAGGTCTTTCTTCGAAAAACTCTTATTCAAGTATCCTTTCATGCTTTGCAGAATAATTCTACATTATTTCCGATCAGCAATATGTCATTCACATATACTTATCAGAAATGCTGTAGTGCTCCCACTCACTTTCTTGTAAATACAGGCTTCACTGCAAGTCTGTATAATACTATATGCTTTGATCAACTTATCAAAAGCGTATATTCCAACTCTGAGATGCTTGCACCAGTCCATAGATGGATCGCTGGAGCTTGCACATTTTGTTAGCACCTTTAGGATTGACAAAACCTTCTGGTTGTATCATATACAACTCTTCTTTAATAAATTCATTAAGGAATGTAGTTTTGACATCCATTTGCCAAATTTCATAAAATGTGGCAATTGCTAACATGATTCAGATAGGCTTTTAAGCATCGATACGAGTAAGAAAATCTCATCGTATTCAACACCTTGAACTTTGTCAAAAACCTTTTTCGACAAGTCTAGCTTTGTAGATAGTAACACTACTATCAACGTCCGTCTTCCTCTTGAAGGTCCATTTATTCTTAATGACTCACCGATCATCGGGCAAGTCAATCAAAGTCTACACTTTGTTCTCATACATGGATCATATCTCAGATTTCATGGCCTCAAGCCATTTCGTGGAATCTGGGCTCATCATCGCTTCCTCATAGTTCGTAGGTTCATCATGGTCTAGTAACATGACTTCCAGAATATGATTACCGTACCATACTGGTGCGGATCTTACTCTGGAAGACCTACAAGGTTTGGTAGCAACTTGATCTGAAGTTTGATGATCATCATCATTAGCTTCCTCACTAATTGGTGTAGGAATCACTGGAACTGATTTCTGTGATGAACTACTTTCCAATAAGGGAGAAGGTACAATTACCTCATCAAGTTCTACTCTCCTCCCACTCACTTCTTTCGAGAGAAACTCCTTCTCTGGAAAGGATCCATTTTAGCAACGAATGTCTTGCCTTCGGATCTGTGATAGAAGGTGTACCCAACAATTTCCTTTGGGTATTCTATGAAGCGCACTTCTCGAATTGGGTTCGAGCTTATCAAGATGAAACTTTTTCACATAAGCATCGCAGCCCCAAACTTTAAGAAACAACAGCTTAGGTTTCTTTGCTAAACCATAGTTCATCTTGTGTCGTCTCAGCGGATTTAGATGGTGCCCTATTTTAAAACGTGAATGCAGCTGTCTCTAATGCATAACCCCAAAGCGATAGTGGTAAAGAGACATCATAGATCGCACCATATCAAATAAAGTGCGATTCTGACGTTCGGACACACCATAACGATGTGGTGTTCGGTGGCGTGAGCTGTGAAACTATTCCATATTGTTTTAATTGAAGACCAAACTCGTAACTCAAATATTTGTCTCCGCGATCAGATCGCAGAAACTTTATTTTCTTGTTACGATGATTTTTCCACTTCACTCTGAAATTCTTTGAACCTTTCAACTATTTCATACTTATGTTTCATCAAGTAGATATACCCATATCTGCTCAAATCATCTTGTGAAGGTCCGAAAATAACGATACTTGCCACGAGCCTCAACACTCATTGGATCGCATACATCGGTATGTATTATTTCCAACAAGTCAGTAGCTTGTTCCATTGTTCGAGAAGCGGAGTTTTAGTCATCTTGCCCAAAAGGCACGGTTCGCAAGCATCAAATGATTCATAACCAAGTGATTCCGAAAATCCATCTTTATGGAGTTTCTTCATGCGCTTTACACCGATATGACCCAAGCGGCGATTGCCACAAATAAGTTGCACTATCATTATTAACTTTGCATCTTTTGGCATCAATATTATGATTATGTGTATCACTACGATCGAGATCCAACAAACTATTTTCATTGGGTGTATAACCATCGAAGGTCTTATTCATGTAAACAGAATAACAATTATTCTTTAACTTCAAATGAATAACCGTATCGCAATAAACATGATCAAATCATATTCATGCTCAACGCAAACACCAAATAACATTTATTTAGGTTTAACACTAATCCCGAAAGTATAGGGAGTGTGCAATGATGATTATATCAATCTTGGAACTACTTCCAACACACATCGTCACTTCACCCTTAACTAGTTTCTGTTTATTCTGCAACTCCCGTTTCGAGTTACCACTCTTAGCAACTGAACGAGTACCAAATACCGAGGGGTTGCTATAAACACTAGTAAAGCACACATCAAACACATGTATATCAAATATACCCTTTTTTCACTTTGCCATCCTTCTTATCCACCAAATATTTAGGGCAGTTCCGTTTCCAGTGACCATTTCCTTTGCAGTGTAAGCACTCAGTTTCAGGCTTTGGTTCAGCTTTGGGCTTCTTCGTGGGAGTGACAACTTGCTTGTCAATCAACTTGAAGTTCCCCTTTCTTTCCCTTTGCCCTTTTCTTGAAACTAGTGGTCTTGTCAATCATCAACACTTGATGCTCTTTCTTGATTTCTACCTTCGTCGATTTCAACATCACGAAGAGCTCGGGAATCGTTTTCGTCATCCCTTGCATACTATAGTTCATCACGAAGTTCTACTAACTTGGTGATGGTGACTAGAGAATTCTGTCAATCACTATCTTATCTGGAAGATTAACTCCCACTTGATTCAAGCGATTGAAGTACCCAGACAATCTGAGCACATGCTCACTAGTTGAGCGATTCTCCTCCATCTTTTAGCTATAGAACTTGTTGGAGACTTCATATCTCTCAACTCGGGTATTTGCTTGAAATATCAACTTCAATTTCTGGAACATCTCATATGGTCCATGACGTTCAAAACGTCCTTGAAGTCCCGATTCTAAGCCGTTAAGCATGGTGCACTAAACTATCAAGTAGTCATTATATTGAGCTAGCCAAACGTTCATAACGTCTGCATCTGCTCCTGCAATAGGTCTGTCACCTAGCGGTGCATCAAGGACATAATTCTTCTGTGCAGCAATGAGGATAAACCTCAGATCACGGATCCAATCCGCATCATTGATACTAACATCTTTCAACACAGTTTTCTCTAGGAACATATCAAAATAAACATATGAAAGCAACAGCTATTGATCTACAACATAATTTGCAAAATACTACCAAGACTAAGTTCATGATAAATTTAAGTTCAATTAATCATATTACTTAAGAACTCCCACTTAGACAGACATCTCTCTAGTCATCTAAGTGATCACGTGATCCAAATCAACTAAACCATGTCCGATCATCACGTGAGATGGAGTAGTTTCAATGGTGAACATCTCTATGTTGATCATATCTACTATATGATTCACGCTCGACCTTTCGGTCTCCGTGTTCCGAGGCCATATCTGTATATGCTAGGCTCGTCAAGTATAACTGAGTATTCGCGTGTGCAACTGTTTTGCACCGTTGTATTTGAGCGTAGAGCCTATCACACCCGATCATCACGTGGTGTCTCAAAGACGAAGAACTTTCATAGCGGTGCATACTCGGGAGAACACTTCTTGATAATTAGTGAGAGATCATCTTAAACGCTACCGTCAATCAAAGCAAGATAAGATGCATAAAGGATAAACATCACATGCAATCAATATAAGTGATATGATATGGCCATCATCATCTTGTGCTTGTGATCTCCATCTCGAAGCACCGTCGTGATCACCATCGTCACCGGCGCGACACCTTGATCTCCATCGTAGCATCGTTGTCGTTTACACCATCTATTGCTTCTCGACTATCGCTACCGCTTAGTGATAAAGTAAAGCAATTACTGATGCGTTGCATTTCATACAATAAGCGACAACCATATGGCTCCAGCCGATTGCCGATAACCGGTTACAAAACATGATCATCTCATACAATAAAATATAGCATCACGTCTTGACCATATCACATCACAACATGCCCTGCAAAAACAAGTTAGGCGTCCTCTACTTTGTTGTTGCAAATTTTACGTGGCTGCTACGGGCTTAGCAAGAACCGTTCTTACCTACGCATCAAAACCACAGCGATAGTTTGTCAAATAGACTCCGTTTTAACCTTCACAAGGACGGGCGTAGCACACTCGGTTCAACTAAAGTTGAGAAACCGACACCCGCTAGTCACTGTGTGCAAAGCACGGCCGTAAAACCAGTCTCGCGTAAGCGTCTGGCGTAATGTCGGTCCGTGCCGCTTCATCCAACAATACCGCTGAACCAAAGTATGACATCTTTGGTAGGCGTATGACTTATATCGTCCACAACTCATTTGTGTTCTACTCGTGCATATAACATCAACGCATAAAACCTAGGCTCTGATACCACTGTTGGGGAACGTAGTAATTTCAAAAAATTTCCTACGCACACGCAAGATCATGGTGATGACATAGCAACGAGGGGAGAGTGTTGTCTATGTACCCTTGTAGACCGAAGCGGAAGCATTGACATAGCGTAGTGGAAGTAGTCGTACGTCTTCCCGGTTCAACCGATCCAAGCACCGTTACTCCGGCACCTCCGAGTTCTTGACACACGTACAGCTCGATGATGCACCCTCGTTCTCCCATCCAGTAGAGGCTCCGAGGGGAGTTCCGTCAGCACGACGGCGTGGTGACGATCTTGATGTTCTCCTGTCGCAGGGCTTCGCCTAAGCACCGCTACAATATGACCGAGGTGTAATATCGTGGAGGGGGGCACCGACACGGCTAAGGCGATCAATGATCAACTTGTGTGTCCTAGGGTGCCCCCTACCCCGTATATAAAGCGGGGAGGGAGGAGGAGGCCGCCCAAGGGGCGCCATAGAGGAGGGGGAAACCTACTCCAAGTAGGTTTCCCCCTTTCTTATCTTATTTGAAGGGGAAGGAAAGAGTACTAGTATTAGGAATAAGTACTAGTAGTAGTAATAGGAAGAGGGAAGGAGAAAGGGAAGGGGGCCGCCCCTTCCCCAATTCGGATTGGGCTGGGGCGCGCCTCCCTTGTTCCTTCTCCTTCTTCCTATATGGGCCCAATAAGGCCCATATACCTCCCGGGGTTCGGTAACCTCCGGTAGCTCCAAACTTCTCCGGAACCTTTCCGGTGTCCAAATATATCCGTCCAATATATCAATCTTTATGTCTCGACCATTTGAGACTCCTCGTCATGTCCGTGATCACATTCGGGACTCGAACAAACTTCGGTACATCAAAATACATAAACTCATAATATAAGCATCATCGAAACCTTAAGCGTGCGGACCCTACGGTTCGAGAACAATGTAGACATGACCGAGACACGTCTCGGTCAATAACCAATAAGCGGGACCTGGATTCCCATATTGGTTCCTACATATTCTCGAAGATCTTTATCGGTCAAACCGCATAACAACATCGTTATTCCCTTTGTCATCGGTATGTTACTTGCCCGAGATTTGATCGTCGGTATCCAATACCTAGTTCAATCTCGTTACCGGCAAGTCTCTTTACTCGTTCCGTGTCGTCATCTCATAACTAACTCATTAGTTACATTCTTGCAAGGCTTGGGTGATGAGTATTACCGAGAGGGCCCAGAGATACCTCTCCGACAATCGGAGTGACAAAACCTAATCTCGAATTATGCTAACTCAACATGTACCTTCGGAAACACCGTAGTACTCCTTTATAATCACCCGATTCGTTGTGACGTTTGGTAGTACCAAAGTGTTCTTCCGATGGCGGAGTTACACAATCCTCATAGTTCTGAGGAACATGTATAAGTCATGAAGGAAGCAATAGCAAAATACTAAACGATCAAGTGCTAAGCTAACGGGATGGGTCATGTCAATCACATCATTCTCCTAATGATGTGATATCATTAAACAAATGACAACACATGTCTATGGTTAGGAAACATAACCATCTTTGATTGATGAGCTAGTCAAGTAGAGGCATTAGTGACTATATGTTTGTCTATGTATTCACACATGTATCATGTTTCCAGTTAATACAATTCTAGCATGAATAATAAACTTTTATCATGATATAAGGAAATAAATAATAACTTTATTATTGCCTCTAGGGCATATTTCCTTCACCCCCGTTGTTCCCCGTCGCCTGCCGCCAACGCCGCCACCGGCTTGGCGGGGAACGAGCAGCAGGCCTCGTCTCTACATCGATCGGTGCGGCGGGAAGGCCGCACCGCCACCCCGTCGCTGACTCCAGCCGGTTCGTCACTGCGTTGCTCCTGGCGCGTGAGCTCCTGCACTACCGTCCCGTCGACGACCTCTACGAGGACTGGCTCGCCCGCATCACCGAGCTCATCAATGCCGCAGGGGGCTCCTTTATGCCGTCCCTCTCGCTGCCTCGCCCTCCGTCCTACGTAGGAGGCGTGGACCAGGAGGTGCCTCTGCCTCCTCCTCCCCAAGAAGGCGCCCTAGCTCCAAGGCGCGCGGCCCCAGGACGAGATCCACCGCGTCCAGCGCCCGCGCGACAAAAAAGGAGCCGCCAAGAAATCCCTCGTCCCCAAGAAGGCGCACGCATGCTCCCGGCACCGGCGCGCCATGACCGTATCCCTGCGCCGCCATGTCAAGACCCCACGTTGCTCCAGGCAGCGGTGCGCGGGAATCCCCAGGAGCAAGCCCAACATCAGCAGAGGTCTCCGGTGGCCACCGCAGGCTACCGCGCCTTCACCCCGAGCACGCAGATGTCGCTGGCGAGCAAGTTCAAGCTGACTGCCTCCCCTTCACGACGGCACTACAGACCCCGCGGAGTTCTTACAACTCTACGAGTTGGGCATCGAAGCCGCCAACAGGGGCAAAAAGGTCATGGCGAACTGGTTTCCCATGGCACTCAAGGATGGTGCCCGCACCTGGCTCCTGAACCTGGCTCCTGGCACAATCTTCTCCTGGGACGAGATGCGCACCCGCTTCATCGCCAACTTCCAGGGCACTCGCGACCGTCCACCAGCCATGGGTGACCTGCGCTGCATCAAGCAGCAGCCTGGAGAGACCTTGCAGAAGTACATCCAGCGCTTCAACAACACTCGCCTCATGATTCCCCGGGTGACTGAGGAGGCCATTATCTCTGCCTTCTCTGATGGCGTTCGCGACGTCAAGATGAAGGACGAGCTGGCAATCCATGAAGATCTGTGTATGTCACTGGAGTTGTTCAACCTGGCGACCAAGTGCGCAACGGCTAAGGAGGGACGCCTCTCCCTTCTCGAGCTCCCAGCAGCAGACCCAGAAGAGAAGAAAGTCAAGGCCAAAGATGTGAAGCGCAAGGGAGCAGCTGTGCTCGCAGCAGAGCCAGACACCAAGCGCGACAGGGACCAGCCGGAGTCGTCCAAGGGCAGCCGGTACTGTGTGTACCACGACCTCCACACCAACAACACCAACGAACGCCAAGAGCTCAGGGCCGTGCGAGAAGGCCGAGTCGGTCGACGCCCGGAGCACAACGATCGGGGCTACGGCTGAGCCAGAGCAAGAGGTGGAGGATGATGGGACGACCGTGGCCCTCGCCAAGCGTGGCGTGACCGACCTCGCGAGGACCGATGGCAGGACCGGCCTCACGAGGGAGCCTGGAGAGATCAGCCTCGCGAAGACCGCCCGCAGGGCAACGCAGGCCTTCCTCCTCTGCCACCACCACCAAGGAGGAATGAAGACCATCATCAGGAAGAGGGGGCTGGGGGCTTCCAGGAGCCACGTGCGATCGCTTTCATCCTGGGCGGCGCTCAGGCCCCAGCTTGACAGCGCATCTTCCAGCAGTTCGCTCGCGAGGTGAATGCAGTCCTCCCCAAGCTTGAGGCCACGTGCCCTCTTAGGTGGTCTGCGTGCGCCATCATGTTCAGCTCAGCGGATCAGCTCAAGTGCGCGGCAACGGCCAGTGTCCTCCCAATGCTTTGTTCCCCAGTCATCAGCAATGTGCAAGTCACCAGGACCCTCATCAATGGCGGAGCAGGACTCAATGTTTTGTCCGTCGAGACGTTCAACAATCTCCAAGTGCCATATGATCAGCTTCAGCCAACCAAGCCTTTCTCAGGAGTCACTGATGGTTCCACTGTCTCGATAGGGCAGGTCCGCCTTCCTGTCACCTTTGGACAGCGCAACAACTACCGCACCGAGCTCATTGACTTTGACGTCGCTCACATTCGCCTGCCATACAATGCCATCCTCGGGTACCCAGCCCTGGCCAAGTTCATGGCAGTGACTCATCATGGCTACAACGTCCTCAAGATGCCAGGTAGCGGTGGGGTCATCATGGTCCCCTGTGAAAAAAAGGATGCGGTGTGATCCCTCGAGCGCGCCTTCCAGGCCACGTCGATCGAGGACCCGGACAGCAAGAGTGGAAACCTCCCTGGAGTAGCTCCCAAGAAGAAGAAGACATCACATGGTTCAGGGCCTCAGGAGGCAGGCACCTCCGGAGGCGCCTCATCTGGACATGCGCCCTCTCAAGGGGCGCTACCCTCCATCACATTTGAAGGCGCGCCCGGCGCCCTCCTCGGGCAGGGCTCGGGGGCTCTCTCCTGGGGAGCCACCGACTTTGCCAAGGCCACGAGGAAGGCGCTTGGGCACCACTTGGAGGCATGCTTCACGGCACGCTTCCCTTAGGAAGCCATAAGGAAAGAAGGACCCAACCCTCAGGAGTTCATCACCAAGGCCGCTCAGGAGTTGGAGGAATCAAGAGTCATGCGCGGCAACTGCCGTCTACCTAGCGTAGCTCCCCATCCAGGCGAGGATGGCGGGCTGCGCGTCTGCATCGATTACCCAGGGCTCAATCGAGTCGCTTCTCAGGAGTGCTTCTGGCCTTCGCGCGTGGGGCGCTGCACGGGCCCACCGCACAGCTTCTTCTGCATGCCCTTTGGCTTGCCGAACACGGCTGCAGCCCACTTGCGCTTGATGAGAAGCATTCTTGAAGCTCAGGTGGCCAAGCATCGCGTGTTCCTGGAGGAGATGGAGATGGACCTCGTCGGGCCGCCCGGACCTCCTGAGCCTCTCGAGGCTCGGAGTCCCGAGGGCTCATGAGGATCGGCTTCTTCACCCCGCATCACCAGCTGCTCCGACAATCATTCTGCAACAGTATCAGGTGACTTCTTTTCAGTTCCGTTTCAGCTGGGAGCACCCCCAGGGCTGCATCATTCCCAGGTCGCGTGGGTCCGTCCCTGCAGCATGTATCCGTTCTACTTACGACTTCTGTAGGATCGAAAGTATGTCTAGAGGGGGGGGGATTAGACTACTTGACAATTTAAAAGTTTATCCTTTTGATTAAGACAAGTTTTTAGCAAGTTCACAATGATGATCAAGTCAAGTATCACCCTACACATGCAATTCTAGAGTTATGGCAGCGGAAAGTAAATTGCACATGTAGTAAAGAGAGGTGGAGAAGAGCAAACGCAAGTTGGTGACACGGAGATTTTTCTCGTGGTTCCGATAGGTGGTGCTATCGTCAATCCACGTTGATGGAGACTTCAACCCACGGAGGGTAACGGCTGCGAGAGTCCACGGAGGGCTCCACCCACGAAGGGTCCACGAAGAAGCAACCTTGTCTATGCCATCATGGCATCGCCCACGGAGGACTAGCCTTACTCGGGGTAGATCTTCACGAAGTAGGCGATCTCCTTGCCCTTACAAACTTCTTGGTTCAACTCCACATCTTGACGGAGGCTCCCAAGCGACACCTAACCAATCTAGGAGGCACCACCCTCCAAAAGGTAATAGATGGTGTTGGTGATGATGAACTCCTTGCTCTTGTGCTTCAAATGATAATCTCCCCAACACTCAACTCTCCTCACCGATTTGGCTGTGGTGGAAGAAGGATTGAGTGGAAAGCAACTTGGGAAGGCTAGAAATCAAGTTTCATATGGTGGGAGTGGAGCAACTTGATCTCAACACAAGGGTAGGTAGTTTTCTTCTCGAAATGTAAGGTAGGAGTGGTAGTTCTTTCGATGGCTCTCTCCACGAATGAAGAGGAGGTGGAGGGTATTTATAGCCTCCACACAAAATCCAACCGTTACACACATTTGACCAATCTCGGTCGGACCGAAGTTGACAACTCGGTGAGACCGAAAGTTCAAATCTTGTGAGCGTTGGGATTTTCGTGGGACCGAAAATACAATCTCGGTTAGTCCGATTCTTCCAAAGACTAGGGTTTGCCAATCTCGGTGGGACCGACTTCATCATCTCGGTGACACCGATATGATGACAGAAGGTTACAGAAGCTTGGCAACACTAGTTTCGGTGAGACCGAGTTTGGAATCGGAAAATCCGAAATTACTAGGGTTTGGGTATATGGCTGAGGTGGTTCATCTCGGTGTGACTGAGTTTATGGAATCGGTGGGACCGAGATTACTTATGAGTTTATGTTGGAATGAAAGATTGCTGATGGTTTGGGAGATAGATCACTAAGCACTTTGAGCAACCAGATCATCATCATAACCTCATCCCCTTTTAATAGTATTGGCTTTCCTATGGACTCAATGTGATCTTGGATCACTAAACCAAAAATGGAGTCTTGAGCTTTTGCCAATGTTTTCCTTAGCATTTTGAGGGTCCACATCATCGGTCATTGCCATACCCATATCACTGAACTTTCTGAAATGATACTCAAGAAGTTATTAGTTCAATGATATATATGTTGTTATTAATTACCAAAACCACCCGGGGATTAGTTGCACTTTCAACTTCTGCTTACCTTGTTGGGGGCGCCCCTCGGGCTGCATCATCCCCAAGCCTCTCGGGCCTGACCTAGTGGCATTTGCTTTCTCCGCATCTATCTAAGTTGATTTGCTTCTCCATGATTAACCCGCTTGAGATAATCACTTGCCCGACTGACACCTACCTGTGGAGCCGCTCGCTCTGGCACGGTGCTTGCGCATGGGTCCGTCCCTGCAACACCGACAAATCTGAGTAGCAGAGCTCTAGCCGTGGCAGCCCCGCATAGCGCCACCTCACCAAGCCCTTAGTGCCCCAATCACTCCCTCGGAGCAACCAATGGCTGGCAACCGTAACGGCAGACCTTGTTTCCCCTCATGATTGGCGTGCAGGATCCGCTTCAGGAGTAGCGCCAGGGGCGTCGCGAGCTCTCTCTCCCTCTCTCCAGCATGATCCGCTCGCACTTTAAAAGGGGGGCGCCTGAGCATTGCGACTCATGGGCTCTTACTGGCTCTCCAGCCCTCACCCCCTGGCCTTGACCCACGGCATCACGACTTGTCATACCAGCGGCGGCTGAGCTCGCTCGAGGGCCAGGACCTGAGGACGTAGAGCATGAAGGAAAGTGCAGGGAAGTGGGGAGAAGCTCACGAGGGCCTGACCCAGCAACACCCCAGCTGCCGGCACGCAGGCCCGACACCTCGCTGAAGAACTACTCCAAACCTATGAGATAAGTCATGCGAAAGCTAAATCAACTCAACACCAAACCCACGACTAGTGCAGCTCTGTTGCGGAGACGTTGCCTGCCTTTCTCGCCCAGTGGAGGCTGCTTGAGCGCTATGGGGGACCTCCTGAGCATCGCAACTCAGGGGCGCTTACTGGACCTTGGGCCGCTCACCTCCTGGCCTTGACCACGGCATCGCGACCTGGCATACCAACGACGGCTGAAGCCTGCCTGGGGACCGGGACCTGTCAGCGTAGAACACCAAGCCCTCGTGAGGAAAGAAAGGGTGAACTGAGCCATGGCAGAACACGCATCTCGCATCGATTCATGATAAGGATGTACAATTCACAAAAGACATGGCAGGCGCCTTACATACCCCCATGGGGTGTCATTTCGATTCCTCGCATGGAACAAAAGGTGCTAATCCTAGGGAGCGTTAACTACGCACGCCCCCGCAGGAGACACCATCATAAACAGTGGGCCATTAGGTGCCAGCGCCAACCCCATCCAGATCAGTGGCGCCGACGGCTTGATGCAGCTGCCCTGCTCCGGGCGCAACGCGAGCTTGCGGGCTTGTAGCTGTCATCGCTTGTCTCCAGAGTTGCGTGAAGCTCGGCGGAGTCGCTGGATCCTCTGGCTCCTCCGCTGCTGCCTGAGGAGCTGCTGGGGAGGCGATTGGCCGGCCTGCCCCTCGCCACGCCAGTACCCCGGCCGCCTTTCTCGGGGCAGCACTCCAGCCGGCGGCCTTCCGCGTTGAAGACCTTGATGAACATCAAGGAGGCGCCATCATATTCAAGATGAATTATGAGGGCGCCCCTTGTCTGGTAGACCCGGGCGATCTTGCCCCAACCCTGGGTCATGAAGACCTTGCCCGGAGCAACGACCGCAACCTCCGCTCTGGTCGCAAGGGTACTGCAGTCAGTGTGCTGCAGCCAGAGCGCCAGAGACCCACTCGGTGGCATCTCGAAGGTGAAGGAGGGAGGAAGGCGAATCCAAGATCGAGGAGGCATGGCGGCGTGAAGCACGAGCTTACGAGAAGAGCTCTCGGCATGGACTCCAGGAGTGACAAAGCGTACTGCCGTGACTCGCCGGCATCGCCTGCGGCCCGCGATGACGTTCGGCGGCTTCTTCTCTAGGGCCCTCGATTCGGGCATACAAGGGCAGCGGGAACCCAGGCGGCAGCAGCTCGCACCAGGGCCGCGACGACCCCTGCCAAGCGACCACATCGCGGCGGCCGGGGATAGGTCGCTTCTTCGTCGGAAGTGGGTCAGGACCCTCTCGGGGGGCCTTCCCCTTCTCTTCTGCAGAAAACCGACGGATCGACACCATTGGCGTAAGGTGGAGCAAGGGCGAGGAAGAAGAAAAAAAAGAGTAGCAGGAAGGGATGGACTGCAGGGGCTCTCGCCCGTCCATACTTATAGCCCAGAGGAAGCCAACCGTCGGCCACCACGATCTCAGGTAATCATGACCCATTTTTGCATGCAGGGACTTGTCAAGTCGAGCGGTTGCCGAGGCAGCATGGGGAAGTAGAGACGCCCACGTCCAATCAACCGCCACGCGGAGCCCAAGGCCACAAGCTAATGGGGACCGCGGCGCTCCGCACTTGCCCCTTCGCTTCTCCGCTAAGCCAAGTCCGAGCGTGCCTTGGGCCCGGGGGCTACTGTCGGCATTCTAGGAACGGGGGTCCCCAGACTTGCCTGCCTGCGGCCTGCGGCGTGGCTCAAGTGGTGGCCCAGTATGGCCCGCCTTCATCAACACAAGACTCAAGACCCTCGCGAGGGGCCAAGCCTCGCGGGGCGGATGACGCAAGGCTTCTTCAAGAACGGCCTCGCCAGGCAGGCTAGCGAGGAGGCGGAGAGATCAAGGCAGGGTACCTCGCGAGGTGCTCGTGACGCAAGCCATGACGATCGAGACCACAAGTGAGCGCCGACTCGCATGATGTCCTTGTTTCCTCTTTGGTGCAAAGGGGGCA
This sequence comes from Aegilops speltoides, assembly GCA_021437245.1. NCBI lineage: Eukaryota > Viridiplantae > Streptophyta > Magnoliopsida > Poales > Poaceae > Aegilops > Aegilops speltoides. The sequence continues at coordinate 370,086,773 of CM038142.1, forward strand.
AGCACAGGCGTGGAGTACCGAGGCATCAGGCAAAGGTTGCCATTTCAGTGCAACGAGACTAAGACCGGCTGAGCGGTAGGATGGAGGTCATCGTGGAGCCCAAGATGGCGTCATCGCCAGTGCTTTTGGCAGCCGAAGACCAACTTTAGTCAGGATAACTTGTACTGGATGTTCCCCTTCGAAATGGCCGTTGTTGGCGCCCTTCCCGCTCAATATTTGGGAAGAGGCCCAGGGCCTCTATAAATAGGACTAGCCACCATAGTAGAGAGGCATCCAGATTTTGGGGAAGACCAGAGAGAGAGAGGCGATCGAACCCAAGCAGTTCATCGCACCAGCTCAAGAACACCTCTCGCGAGGCCGTTCTTCCCTTGTACTGTTCATCATCAGCCCCTGAGGCAACCCACCACACCACACACTGGAGTAGGGTATTACACCACAACCGTGGCCCGAACCAGTATAAATCTCGTGTCCCTTGTGTTGTTCATCGTTTTCAGCTTAGATCTCACGAGGCGATCGGACGTAGATCGGTAGGGGAGAGATCTTTGTGCGCTCCCCGTAGTTCGAACCTTAAGGGTCTGCCGGAACCCAACATCCGACATACACACGGCCGGGGTCCTGTTCATATCTAATTTCCACCAAGAACTATTCATCCACAACTAACCAACCGGCTAGGTCGACTCACCAGCACCATCTCCTCTCAAAACTTTAGTTCATCTCTTGTATCCAATCTTGTATCAAAACCAAAAATTGGTACCTGTGGGTTGCTAGTAGTGTTGATTACTCCTTGTAGTCGATGCTAATTGGTTTACTTGGTGAAAGATTATATGTTCAGATCTTTAATGCATATTATTACTCCTCTGATTATGAACATGAATATGCTTTGTGAGTAGTTACGTTTGTTCCTAAGGACATGGGTGAAGTCTTGCTATTAGTAGTCATGTGAATTTGGTATTCGTTCGATATTTTGATTAGATGTATGTTGTCTTTCCTCTAGTGGTGTTATGTGAATGTCGACTACATGACACTTCACCATTATTTGGGCCTAGAGGAAGGCATTGGGAAGTAATAAGTAGATGATGGGTTGCTACAGCGACAGAAGCTTAGACCCTAGTTTATGTGTTGCTTCGTAAGGGGCTGATTTGGATCCATATGTCTAATGTTGTGGTTAGGTTTACCTTAATACTTCTTTTGTAGTTGCGGATGCTTGCAATAGGGTTTAATCATAAGTGGGATGCTTGTCCAAGTAAGGGCAGTACCCAAGCACCGGTCCACCCACATATCAAATTATCAAAGTACCGAACGCGAATCATATGAGCGTGATGAAAACTAGCTTGACGATAATTCCCATGTGTCCTCGGGAGCTCTTTTCTCATTATAAGAAATTCTCGAAGCTTGTCCTTTGCTACAAAAAGGACTGGGCCACCTTGATGCACTTTATTTACTTTCATTGCTTGTTACCCGTTACACTTTATCTTATCACAAAACTATTTGTTACCTACAATTTTAGTGCTTGCAGAGAAAACCTTACTGAAAACTGCTTGTCATTTCCTTCTGCTCCTCATTGGGTTCTACACTCTTACTTATCAAAAGGACTACGATAGATCCCCTATACTTGTGGGTCATCAAGACTCTTTTCTAGCATCGTTGTCGGGGAGTGAAGTGCCTTTGGTGAGTGGAACTCGGTAAGGAAACATTTATATAGTGTGCTGAAATTTTTTGTCACTTGTTACTATGGAAACTAATCCTTTGAGGGGCTTGTTCGGGGTATCTTCACCCCGACCAGAAGACCAAAGAGTTGCTCCTCAACCTACTGAGCCTACTGAAAATATTTACTTTGAGATTCCTTCAGGTATGATAGAGAAACTGCTAGATAATCTCTTTGCAGGAGATGGAACATTGCATCCCGATTTACACCTTATCTTTGTGGATGAAGTTTGTGGAGTATTTAAGCTTGCAGGTATTCCTGATGATGTTGTAAAAAGGAAGGTCTTCTCTTTATCTTTGAAGGGAGATGCATTGACATGGTATAGGCTATGTGATGATACGGGATCTTGGAATTATAAACGATTGAAGTTGGAATTTCACCAGAAGTTCTATCATATGCATCTTGTTCATCGTGATTGTAATTACATATATAATTTCTAGCCTCGCGAAGGAGAAATCATCGCTCAAGCTTGGGGGAGGCTTAAGTCAATGTTATATTCATGCCCCAATCATGAGCTCTCGAGAGAAATGATTATTCAAAATTTTTATGCACGGCTTTCTCCCAATGATCGCACCATGCTTGATACTTCCTGTGCTGGTTCTTATATGCTGAAGACTATTGAATTCAAATGGGATTTATTGGAAAGAATTAAATATAACTCTGAAGATTGGGGTTCCGATGATGGTAAGGAGTCAGGTATAACACCTAAGTTTGATTGTGTTCAATATTTTATGGATACCGATGCTTTTCGTGGATTTAGCACTAAGTATGGACTTGACTCTGAGATAGTAACTGCTTTTTGTGAATCTTTTGCTACTCACGTTGATCTCCCTAAGGAGAAGTGGTTTAAATATAATCCTCCCCTTGAAGTAAAAGTAGTTGCACCTATTATAGTTGAAAAAAGACTGTCACTTATAGTGATCCTATTGTTCCTACTACTTATGTTGAAAAACCTCCTTTTCCTGTTAGAATAAAGGATCATCCTAAAACTTCGACTGTTGTTCGTAAGAGTAATACTAGGACTTATACACCTCCTGAGAAAATCAAAGTTGAACCTAGTATTGCTATGGTTAAAGATCTCTTAGATGATGATTTAGATGGGCATGTTATTTATTTCTGTGGTGAGACTTCTAATATTGTTAGACCAGATACTAAGATACATAGATCTATTGTAGGCATGCCTGTTATTTCTGTTAAAATAGGAGATCATTGTTATCATGGCTTATGTGATATGGGTGCTAGTGCTAGTGCAATACCTTATGACTTATATAAAGAAATTATGCATGATATTGCACCCGCTGAAATAGAAGATATTGATGTTACCCTTAAGCTTGCTAATAGGGACACCATTAAACCAGTATTGATTGTTAGAGATGTCGAAGTCTTGTGTGGGAAGGTTAAATATCCTGCTGATTTTCTTGTTCTTTGTTCCCCACAAGATGATTTTTGTCCCATTATTTTTGGTAGACCCTTCTTGAATACTGTTAATGCTAGGATTGATTGCGACAAGGATATTGTTGAAATTGGCTTAGGGGATATGTCTCATGAGTTTAATTTTGCTAAGTTTCGTAGACAACCCCGTGATAAAGAATCACCTAGTAAGGATGAGATTATTGGTCTTGCTTCTATTGTCGTGACTCCTACTGATCCGTTAGAACAATATTTGTTAGACCATGAAAATGATATGTTTATGAATGAAAGAAGGGAAATAGATAAAGTGTTCCTTCAACAGGAACCTATTCTGAAACACAACTTACCTGTTGAAATCCTAGGAGATCCCCCTCCACCCAAGGGTGATCCCGTGTTTGAACTCAAACCATTACCTGATAATCTTAAGTATGATTATCTTGATGAAAAGAAAATATATCCTGTTATTACTAGTGCTAACCTTTTAGAGAAAGAAGAAGAAAGGTTATTGAAAACTCTGACGAAGCACCATGCTGCTATTGGATATACTCTGGATGATCTTAAGGGCATTAGTCCCACCCTATGCCAACACAAAATTAATTTGGAGGAAGGTGCCAAACCAGTTAGAGATCCTCAACAACGATTAAATCCTAAGATGAAAGAAGTGGTAAGAAAGGAGATACTAAAGCTCCTTGAGGCAGGTATAATTTATCCTGTTGCTGATAGTGATTGGGTAAGCCCTGTCCATTGTGTTCCTAAAAAGGGAGGTATTACTGTCGTTCCTAATTATAAAGATGAATTGATCCCGCAAAGAATTATCACAGGTTATAGGATGGTAATTGATTTCCGTAAATTAAATAAAGCTACTAAGAAAGATCATTACCCTTTACCTTTTATTGATCAAATGCTTGAAACACTATCCAAACACACACATTTCTGCTTTCTAGATGGTTATTCTGGTTTCTCTCAAATACCCGTGTCAGCGGGGGATCAATCAAAAACTACTTTTACTTGCCCTTTCAGTACTTTTGCTTATAGACGTATTCCTTTTGGTTTATGTAATGCACCTGCTACCTTTCAAAGATGTATGATGGCTATATTCTCTGACTTTTGTGAAAAGATTTGTGAGGTATTCATGGATGATTTCTCCATTTATGGATCCTCTTTTGATGATTGCTTGAGCAACCTTGATCAAGTTTTGCAGAGATGCGAAGACACTAGTCTCGTCTTGAATTGGGAAAAGTGCCACTTTATGGTTAATGAAGGCATTGTCTTGGGACATAAGATTTCCGAGAGAGGTATTGAAGTTGATAAAGCTAAAGTTGATGCTATTGAAAAGATGCCATGTCCCAAGGACATAAAAGGTATAAGAAGTTTCCTTGGTCATGCTGGTTTTTATAGGAGGTTCATTAAGGACTTTCCTAAAATCTCTAGGCCTCTGACTAATTTATTACAAAAAGATATTCCTTTTGTCTTTGACGATGATTGTGTAGAAGCATTTGAAATACTTAAGAAAGCTTTGATCACTGTGCCTATTGTTCAGCCACCTGATTGGAATTTGCCCTTTGAAATTATGTGTGATGCTAGTGATTATGCTGTAGGTGCTGTTCTAGGGCAAAGAGTTGATAAGAAATTGAATGTTATCCAGTATGCTAGTAAGACTCTTGATCTTGCCGGAGAAATTATGCTACTCTTGAAAAAGAGTTCTTAGCAGTTGTGTTTGCATGTGATAAGTTTAGACCTTATATTGTTGATTCTAAAGTAACTATTCACACTGATCATGCTGCTATTAAATATCTTATGAAAAAGAAAGATGCTAAACCTAGACTGATTAGATGGGTTCTCTTGCTTCAAGAGTTTGATTTGCATATTATTGATAGAAAGGGAGCTGAGAACCCCGTTGCAGACAACTTGTCTAGGTTAGAGAATGTTCTTAATGACCCACTGCCTATTGATGATAGCTTTCCTGATGAATAATTATCGATCATTAATGCTTCTTGTACTGCTCCTTGGTATGCTGATTATGCTAATTACATTGTTGCTAAATTTATACCACCTAGTTTCACATGCCAGCAAAAGAAAAAGTTCTTTTATGATTTAAGACATTACTTCTGGGATGACCCACACCTTTATAAAGAAGTAGATGGTGTTATTAGACGTTGTGTACCTGAGCATGAACAGGAACAGATACTACGCAAGTGTCACTCTGAATCATATGGAAGACAGCACGCTGGAGATAGAAGTGCACATAAGGTATTGCAATCTGGTTTTTATTGGCCTACTCTCTTCAAAGATGCTCGTAAGTTTGTCGTGTGATGAATGTCAAAGAATATATAATATTAGTAGATGTCAAGAAATGCCTATAAATTATTCTCTTGTTATTGAACCATTTGATGTTTGGGGCTTTGATTATATGGCACCTTTTCCTGCCTCTAATGGTTACACACATATTTTAGTTGATGTTGATTACATTACTAAGTGGGTAGAAGCTATTCCAACTAGTAGTGTTGATCATAACACTTCTATTAAGATGCTTAAAGAAGTTATTTTTCTGAGGTTTGGAGTCCTTAGATATCTTATGACTGATGGTGGTTCACATTTTACTCATGGTGCTTTCCGTAAGATGCTTGCTAAGTATGATGTTAATCATAGAATCGCATCTCCTTATCACCCATAGTCTAGTGGTCAAGTAGACTTGAGCAATAGAGAGCTCAAATTAATTTTGCAAAAGACCGTGAATAGATCTAGAAAGAATTGGTCCAAGAAACTTGATGATGCATTGTGGGCCTATAGAACTGCATATAAAAATCCTATGGGTATGTCTCCGTATAAGATGGTTTGTGGAAAAGCATGTCATTTACCTCTTGAACTTGAACATAAAGCATATTGGGCTTTTAAAGAGCTCAACTATGGCTTCAAACTTCCCGGTGACAAGAGGTTATTTGATATTAGCTCACTTGATGAATGGAGAACCCAAGCCTATGAGAATGCCAATCTATTCAAAGAAAAAGTCAAACACTAGCATGACAAAAGGATACAAAAGCGTGAGTTTAACGTAGGTGATTATGTGTTATTATTCAACTCTCGTTTAAGATTTTTTGCAGGAAAAGTTCTCTCTAAATGGGAAGGTCCTTACGTTATCGAGGAGGTCTATCGTTCCGGTGCCATAAAAATCAACAACTTCAAAGGCACAAGTCCGAGGGTGGTGAACGGTCAAAGAATCAAACATTATATCTCAGGTAATCCTATCAATGTTGAAACTAATATTATTGAAACCGTAACCCCGGAGGAATACATAAGGGACACTTTCCATAATGTTTTAGACTCTGAAAAGGAATAGGTATGTGGTACGGTAAGTAAACCGACTCCAAAACAAATTCTAATGGCAATTTTCCTCAGTTTTGGAATATTTGAGAATTTGGGAAGAAAGAAGTAATCCGGGAAGGACACGAGGCCTCCACGAGGGTGGAGGGCGCGCCCACCCTTACTGGGTGCGCACCCTCTCTCGTGGCCACCTCGTGTGCCTCCCGGACTCCGTTTTCTTGCACGTTACGTATTTTAGTCGGTAAAAATTCATTATATAATCTACCAAAGGCTTTGACCATCGTATCACGCAAATATCCTCTATTTTCATTTCGAGTTGTTTTTTGACAGATCTAGAGCACCATGACGTCTCCAAGCGCTCCCAAGGACAAGTTTTTAGAGAGGGTTATCAACCCCTATCTTGCAGAGGTGCTGCAACACCCTCAAACCATTGAGATGCGTGAGGGGGTGCTGCGCATCCGCGATGTGGAGGGACCAAGGCGTACCGGAAGCGTGGATACAAGGCTCGAAGCCATGGAGCAACAAGTTTTCAAGTGCCAAGGGATGGTGGAGCGTGGACTCAACACCAACCAGATGATGATCACGGAGTTCACCAACAACCACAAGCTAGATGCCAAGGTCATTGGGGAGACCATCTTCAAGCTTCAAGAGAAAATCGAGCACCTCCAAGCCCAGATCTATGACCTGCAAAACTAAAATTGTGAGTATGAATATAGATTCAAGAGGATGAGTTTGGCTGCAGATTTGAGGATCCCGGAGACTCGATCATCCTTCTATGATGGTGAGCCTATGCCTTGGAAGATGCACGACAAGCCTACATCATCACCACCTCCATCACCTCCGAGGACATAATCACATGGGTATGGGCACTCCCCTTGGCAACTGCCAACCTTGGGGGAGGTGCCCTGGTATTGTATCACCACCACACTCCTATCTTTACCGTTTTACTTGGTTCGATCCTTTTAGTAGTATCTTGATCTAGTAGATTAAAGTTTTAGTATCAAGTAGTTTTTGAGTTTTGCTTTGTGATCTCTTTATATAATCGAGTCCGTGAGCTATCTATAATAAAGATTAGTGTTGAGTCAATGGCTTTGCTATTTTGCTATGATCTTGAGAACATAGAAAGAATAAAAAGAATAAAAGAGTTCATATTGATCTTATGGATAGTAATGACTTCACGCATAAAAAGTATGAGGCATAAAAGTTGTTGAGATTTGACAAACATAGTTTTGGTCATCGTTGCAACTAATAGGAAGAAATAAGGAAAGAGAGGTTTTCACATATAAATATACTATCTTGGACATCTTTTATGATTGTGAAGCACTCATTAAGTATGACAGGCTAAAAGAGTTGATGTTGGGCAAGGAAGACAACGTAATGGTTTATGTTTTCTCACATCTCAATTAAAGTATATTGTCATTGATCTTCCCAACATGTTCAGCTTGTCTTTCCCCCTCATGCTAGCCAAAATTCCTCGCACCAAGTAGAGATACTACTTGTGCTTCCAAATATCCTTAAACCCAGTTTTGCCATGAGAGTCCACCATACCTACCTATGGATTGAGTAAGATCCTTCAAGTAAGTTGTCATGTTGCAAGCAATAAAAATTGCTCTCTAAATATGTATGACTTATTAGTGAAGAGAAAATAAGCTTTATACGATCTTGTTATGGAAGCAATAAAAGCGACGGACTGCATAATAAAGGTCCATATACAAGTGGCAATATAAAGTGACATTCTTTTGCATTAAGATTTTGTGCATCCAACCCTAAAAGCATATGACAACCTCTGCTTCCCTCTGCGAAGGGCCTATGTTTTACTTTATGTTTTTACTTTATGCTTGAGTCAAGGTGATCTTCACCTTTCCCTCTTTCATTTTATCCTTTGGAAAGCTCCTCGTGTTTGAAAGATCTTGATATATATATATATATATATATATCCAATTGGATGTAAGTTAGTATGAATTATTACTGTTGACATCACCCAAAGGTGAATACATTGGGAGGCAACACAATAAGCCCCTATCTTTCTCAGTGTCCGGTTGAAACTCCATAACCACAAGTACTGCGTGAGTGTTTGCAATTGTAGAAGACTATATGATAGTTGAGTATGTGGACTTGCTGAAAATCTCTATTTTTGACTCTTTTTGATGTTATGATAAATTGCAATTGCTTCAATGACTGAGATTATAGTTTGTTAGTTCCCAATGAAGTTTTTGAACCATACTTGACATTGTGAATTGATCGTTACTTGAGCATAAGATATCATATGACAAAATCTATATATGTTGCTATTATAAGATTGATCATGATGCCCTCATGTCCATATTTTATTTTTATCAACACCTCTATCTCTAAGCATGTGGACATATTTTTCGATATCGGCTTCCGCTTGAGGACAAGCGAGGTCTAAGCTTGGGGGAGTTGATACGTCCATTTTGCATCATGCTTTTATATCAATATTTATTGCATTATGGGCTGTTATTACACATTATATCTCAATACTTATGGCTATTCTCTCTTATTTTACAAGGTTTACCATGAAGAGGAGGAATGCCGGCAGCTGGAGTTCTGGCTGGAAAAGGAGCAAATATTGGAAACCTATTCTGCACAGCTCCAAAAATCCTGAAACTCCACGAAAGTCAATTTTGGAATTAATAAGAATTATTGAGCGAAGGAAACACCAGAGGGGCCCACACACTGGCCAGGAGGGTGGGGGCGCGCCCACCCCTACTGGGCGCGCCCCTTGTCTCCTGGGCCCCCTGGTGGCCCTCCGGTGCCCATCTTCTGCTATATGAAGGCTTTTACCCTGGAAAAAATCAGAGGAAAGCTTACGGGACGAAACTCCACCGCCACGAGGCGAAACCTTGGCGGAACCAATCTAGGGCTCCGGTGGAGCTGTTCTGCCGGGGAAACTTCCCTCCGGGAGGGGGAAATCATCACCATCGTCATCACCAACGATCCTCTCATCGGGAGGGGGTCAATCTCCATCAACATCTTCACCAGCACCATCTCCTCTCAAAACCCAAGTTCATCTCTTGTATCCAATCTTGTATCAAAACCACAAATTGGTACCTGTGGGTTGCTAGTAGTGTTGATTACTCCTTGTAGTTGATGCTAATTGGTTTACTTGGTGGAAGATTATATGTTCAGATCCTTGATGCATATTATTACTCCTCTGATTATGAACATGAACATGCTTTGTGAGTAGTTACGTTTGTTCCTGAGGACATGGGTGAAGTCTTGCTATTAGTAGTCATGTGAATTTGGTATTCGTTCGATATTTTGATGAGATGTATGTTGTCTTTCCTCTAGTGGTGTTATGTGAACGTCGACTACATGACACTTGTAGGATCGAAAGTATGTCTAGAGGGGGGGTGATTAGACTACTTGTCAATATAAAAATTCTGCCTTTTGACAAAGAACGGTTTTTGGCAGATTCACAATTATGATCAAGTCAAGCATCACCCTACACATGCAATTCTAGAGTATAGGCAGCGGAAAGTAAATTGCACATGTAGTAAAGAGAGGTGGAGAAGAGCAAACGCAATTTTGGAGACGCGGTGATTTTTCTCGTGGTTCCGATAGGTGGTGCTATCGTACTTCCACGTTGATGGAGACTTCAACCCACGGAGGGTAGCAGTTGCTTGAGTCCACAGAGGGCTCCACCCACGAAGGGTCCACGAAGAAGCAACCTTGTCTATTCCATCATGGCCACGCCCACGGAGGGCTAGCCTTACTCGGGGTAGATCTTCACGAAGTAGGCGATCTCCTTGCCCTTACAAACTTCTTGGTTCAACTCCACATCTCGACGACGGAGGCTCCCAAGCGACACCTAACCAATCTAGGAGGCACCACCCTCCAAAAGGTAATATATGTTGTAGATGATGATGAACTCCTTGCTCTTGTGCTTCAAATGATAATCTCCCCAACACTCAACTCTCCTCCTGATTTGGCTGTGGTGGAAGAAAGGATTGAGTGGAAAGCAACTTGGGAAGGCTAGAGATCAAGCTTCATATGGTGGGAGTGGAGCAACTTGATCTCAACACAAGGGTAGGTAGTTCTCTTCTCAGAAATGTAAGGTAGGAGTGGTAGTTCTTTCTGATGGCTCTCTCCACGAATGAAGAGGGGTGGAGGGGTATAAATAGCCTCCACACAAAATCCAACCGTTACACACATTTGATCAATCTCGGTGGGACCAAAGTGGACAACTCGGTGAGACCGATAGTTCAAATAATGTGAGCGTTGGGATTTTCGGTGGGACCGAATATACAATCTCGGTTAGTCCGATTAGTGCAATGACAAGAGCATGCCAGGTTTGGTGGGACCGACTTCATCATCTCGGTGACACCGATTTGATGTGAGGAGGTTCTGAAGCTTGGCAACTCATGTTTCGGTGAGACCGAGTTCGAATCGGAAAATCCGAGTTTACTAGGGTTTGGCTTATGGCTGAGGTGGTTCATCTCGGTGTGACTGAGTTTGGAATATCGGTGGGACCGAGACTACTTATGAGTGTCTATGGCGGTGAAAGTTCCGATAGTTTAGGAGATGTATCTTTGAGCACTTGAGCGACGGATCATCATCATAACCTCATCCCCTTTTAGTAGTATTGGCTTTTCCTATGGACTCAATGTGATCTTGGATCACTAAACCAAAAATGGAGTCTTGAGCTTTTGCCAATGCTTGCCTTAGCATTTTGGGGGGTCCACTTCTTCAGTCCTTGCCATACCCATATCCTTGAACTCTCTGAAATGATTCTCAAGTAACTATTAGTTCAATGATATATATGTTGTTATTAATTACCAAAACCACCCGGGATTAGTTGCACTTTCAATCTCCCCTTTTGGTAATTGATGACAACATATAGATCAAAACTTCGACCAAGGATATAATCAATGAATAATATAAATCGCTTTGAGAAGTATGTGATAAGCAAGAGCTCCCCTAAATTTGTGCATTATTTAAGATTTGCGTTTGAATGCAAATGCACAATCGATTAGGATCATGGGTCACTCTTCCATGTCACATACATCTTGGTGGAGCGCACAAAATGATAAGAATGAACAGCATGCACCCAATCACCAAGACATGAGTAAATGGTCATACGAGATAGGAATGGCATATGATAAGCATTAAGCACACATTAAAGCATAGTACGACCAAGCACTCATTAAGGTAGAATCAAGCGGAGTATCAAACACATTGAATGTCTCGAAAACCAAAAGTATCTCAAAGAAACGCAAAAGAACGAAAGAGCAAAAGCGCAAAGACAACAACACTCTCTCTCTCGAAGCCCTATGATCTATACAATTTCTCCCCTTTGGCAACAAGTTACCAAAAGTTCAAAAAGCATAGAGCTAAGCGTCACTTGTGGACTCTGCTGGTGGCTCCGTCAGGTTGATGTCGGAGTGGATATGACAAAGATCGGCGAAGACTTGGTGATGTCTGTCTTTGGAGGAGTGGACTTTGGAGCTGGAGCTGGAGTAGGAGCAGCTCGCTGAAGCTGTGGGAGGTTTGAAGCTGTAGTCTGGTGTCGATCCTTTGGAATAGCAGGTGATCGGGATCCTTTGGGAACCGGAGCGATCTGTCGATGAGAATCTGGACTAAGTCATCCTGCAACTCACGCATAAGCTCGCCTTGTCTGCTTTGCTTCCTCAATGTCGCCTCGAGCTTGTTGGCGGTCACTTGTACTTGATCGACTTCACGTCCAGGCGTGGATCTTGTCGTCAACAATCCTCTCTAAGCTCTCCGAGGCTGTTCAATGCTGGCAAAGCGTTGTTCAATCCTTTGAGTAGCTTCAAGAATTTGCTCTCCGAAACTCTTTGGTTTATTGCTGCTGCTTCTTTGCTTCCTTGTCGACTTTGGCTTCGAGGAGGAGGCTGGGGTGCTTCCTCATCCTCATCCTCTACTGCTACATCATGCACTATCCTCTTTCTCTTGGTGGTTTTCTTCACTTTGCTTGCAGTTGCCTCTCCCAAATTCAGCTTCTTAGCAACAGTTGACTGCTTGACTTTCTTTGGTGCCCTTCTTAGATTGTTGATCTTGTTGCTCTTTGGCAACAACCTTCCTTTAGGCTTTGAGGTCACCTCTTCCTCAACAACAAAATCTGAATCCTCATCATCTGAATTCCTCTTCTTTCTAGCTCTGGTGGCTGCAGGAGGCATGCCACTTGGTGTACTCCTCTCACCATCATCGGATGAGCTACTAGGATCGGGACTAGTGCCGCCTCTGGAATGTCTGCAATGGGTGTCTCGACTGTTCTCACTATCACGGCATCGACATGGTGACAACCTGTGAATAGATAAGGTGTAGGCAGAGAAGAAGAGTCATCACAAAATGCAGAAGTTTTTGCAAAAAAATGAGTTCAAATTCTAGTATTAAGTTTTCACAGAAGACATTTGGTCGAGACCGAGTTTAAGGTTCGGTGAATCCGAAGTGTTAAGCAGTGCTTGGCACACCACTTTCGGTTTGACGAAGTGGGTTTCGACCCGCCGAAAACACTAGGGTTTCACAGAATTTTCATTTCGGTCACACCGATTTTGCACAACTCGGTTGGACCGAAGGGTGCAAAGGTAATGGCCATAGGCCAAATCGGTCATACCGAAAATATAAAATCGGTCTCACCGAGATGTGTTCCATGAAACCTAACCCTAAAACTTTTACTCGAATCTAGTTCAAACGAACCAATCGGTGTCAGGAGAATTTCAATCGTGGCAAGATACTAGGCAATCCAAGCGTGCATTGAATCGGAGATGGGAGCACGAGTGGGATCAAAACTCACCCTAACTTGGTGGAGTTTTTCTGGCGGCAACGGCTCGGAGGAGATGGCCGTTGGACGGCGACGGAGACTGCGGGCGGCGCGCTGAGCGCATTTACGGCGGCGATCCGGAGACCAAGGCGGCGGCAGCAAGGGTGTGGGGCGAAACGTTTGAAGGAGGAATCAGCGCGCCCTCGGAATATATACCCCTTCATTGTCGGTGGGACCGAGTTGTAAACTTCGGTGGCACGAGATGGATAACTGCTAGGCGATTATGCACTTGTCACGCTGAAAATCACAACTCGGTTTCACCGAGATGAAAACCTAGATCAGTCTAAATGCTTTCGGTTCGACCGAGTTTGAGTGAGTTGGTCCGACCGAAATCAATTAGAAGGTTTTGAAATTAGCCCTTGACGGATCGGTGGCTCGGTGCTCCTCACCGGAGGGTCCAAAATGACTTGTTCAAAATTTGTGATGTAAGCATGAATAGAATTTGAGACAAGAAAGCATAGATAGCTAGGGGAGGTACTTAGGCATTCTTGTCCATCCATTTGGTCAGAAAACTCAAAACGACCAAAACAACAAATGGATGTCCTCGAATGGATAAAATCATGCATCCAACATGCTCACACAATAAGATAGCAAATGAAATATGTGTCAAACATGCACAACCAAAACTCTAGCAACTAACACACAATTTGTCGATGACTATGTCATCTTTATATGAGTATATTGACTTAGGAGCCAAATGAGAACATTTGATCATAGGTCATACTCATCGTTTAAGCACAAGTGGGGTTACCACTTTTACATAAAGCTTTAATGTGTTCACATCATTTGAAGATGCTTTAGCTCAATTTTTTTTTTGAGCAAAGCTCCCCCTAGATGTGAGAACCCCTTTTAAAGGGTCAAACTAACCTTGGGTTGTCGTAGAAGACTTCATGTAGATGTTGAAGATGTGGATGCTCAATGTTGATGGAGATCATCAAGAGTTGGGAGCTATCCTTTGGATTCGGGCACTTTCAATACCTACATGGGTTAGTCCCACAAGGAACAAACAAGGATATCCATGGACATAGATTGAAGTTCACAATAGATGATGTCCATGAAAGCAATGATTACCTTGTCCCTTGACTTACCAACAAGAGGGTTTGTGACTCCATGAACTAGTGCACGATGTGGAAGTTGATTGCACAAGTTTTTGCCAAAATGAATGTGAGTGAAGTATGTTGGCGGAGTCACCCTCAAGAACTTTCTAGTTCTTCTTCTTCGGGATCCACATCATCTTGATGGGAATCCTTGGGTTTGTAGTTGAGCTTGACGAAGTAGAACCTGATGTTTCCTTGGGAACCCACTTGACCATGGCTTGAGGTGCTTCAACAAATGCATCAATCTCCTCTTGAAGCTTGTCCTTGCCTTTTAGCTTGTGGTCTTGTGGTGGAAGGTCATCTTGAGCTTGTTCCACCTTGGAAGAAGTAGGATCATACTTCTCCTTTTGAGGAACAAACTGTGGAGTAGGATATTGACCTTCTTCCCACTCAACGCCTTCGGCGTTGAACTTTCGCTCAAAACCAATTCCTTGATTCTTACGGTGCCTTCCTTGCTTGCGAACAATTTCCTCCAAGTTCTTGCTTCCGGCAAGGCTCTTGTAGACACCTTTCTCTATGATCCCTTTCAATAAACTATTCTCTTGCTCAAGTGTAACTTCGCTTGAAACATTGTTAGTGGAATCAAGAGAACTACTAGAAGCAACAACATTGGATTTAGCATGGTTATTATTCTTGCTAGAGGAAGAATTTTTCTTATGCTTGTCATGCTTAGTCTTAATGGGTGGCAAGAAATTAGACAAGAGAAGTCGTTTGGCAAGATATGAAGAACTCTTCTTTGAAGATCGTCATTGATTGCTTTTAGAAACTCATGTTCTTGCTCTAGAGTGAGCTTCTCGAGCGTAGCTTCTCATGAGATCTTAGGAGCTCTCTATGATCTTCTTGAGTTGTTTCATGAGCTAACTTAAGAGTGTTTAGTTCTTTAGTTAGACGCTCAATCTCCTTCATAGCATTGTCATTCGACTCTTCTCGACTATAAAGACTACTAGCATGTTCATCGTTACTAGGCTCATTGGATTTATCATGCACGAGCTCATCTTCACCAAGCAAGTCATCCTCATCACTATCAAGTCAAAGAATTCAGGGTGTGATACCTTGGGGCCTTTAGCCATGAAGCATCTTCCAATTCCCTCATTTGGTGAATCAAATAAGTCGTAGGAGTTGGAGTTGGAGGATACGAGAGCAAGACCGCAACACCTTCATCTTGATCTGTAGTCGGAGTCGGAGTGATAGCTTCCTTCGGATTGATTGTGAGTCGGAGCCGGAGACCCATTCACCTACATGAGCTTGATGTTTTCTTCTTGTGTAGCTCCTTGATGATTTGTCTTTCCTCTCCGAATCCTTGCTTCTCCGAGAGGGTCTTCGTTCATAACGATCATCTCTGCTCCTTCTCTCTTTCGAGGTGACTCATCTCTTGAGCTTCTTCTTCTTGGAGATTCTTCTCTTCTCTTGTGGGGAGCCGTACACTCATTTGAGTAGTGTCCGGTCTTCCACAATTGTAGCAGATTCGATCACGACTAGAAGATCTCTTTTCATCATATGATCTAGACTTTGAGCTTCTCTCTTTGCCTCTATTCTTGTAGAATTTGTTGAAGTTCTTGACCATTAGGCTTATCTCTTCATTGGAAACTAACTTGTCACTTGAGGTTGTGGGAGCATCACTTGTAGCTTTGTAAGCACCACTTGACTTGTTGTGAAGCTCTTCCTTATCCTTAAGTGTCATCTCATGAGCAACAATTCTTCCAATGACTTCGGTTGGCTTGAGAGTCTTGTAGTTTGGCATCATTTGGATCAAAGTGCACACGGTGTCATACTTTCCATCCAAAGCTCTGAGAATCTTCTTGATGATGAATCGTTCGGTCATTTCTTCGCTTCCTAAGCCGGCAATCTCATTTGTAATGAGAGCAAGCCTAGAGTACATTTCAGCGACTCCTTCACCATCCTTCATCTTGAACTTGTCAAGTTGACCTTGAAGAATATCTAGCTTTGATTCCTTCACGGACTCGGTACCTTCGTGCATTTCAACCAAAGTATCCCAAATCTCTTTTGCATTCTCAAGACGGCTGATTTTGTTGAACTCCTCGGGACACAAGGCATTGAAGAGAATGTCACAAGCTTGAGCATTGTTTTGCAACATCCGCAATTCTTCGGTGTAAGCCGCGATCCGAACTTTTCCTTCCTCGAAGAATTCACCTTGCATACCAACACAAATAATGCCCCATGTGGCTGGGTTATGACCAAGAATATGCATTTTCATTTTATGCTTCCAACTAGCAAAATTTGTACCATCAAAGTAAGGACCTCTACGAAAATTACCCTCACTAGACGCCATACTCTCCTAGGTTGTGAAACCAAGCTTATGGAGTCAATGCAATGAAACCAATACAATGGAGACCAAAGCTCGATACCACTTGTAGGATCGAAAGTATGTCTAGAGGGGGGGTGATTAGACTACTTGTCAATATAAAAATTCTGCCTTTTGACAAAGAACGGTTTTTGGCAGATTCACAATTATGATCAAGTCAAGCATCACCCTACACATGCAATTCTAGAGTATAGGCAGCGGAAAGTAAATTGCACATGTAGTAAAGAGAGGTGGAGAAGAGCAAACGCAATTTTGGAGACGCGGTGATTTTTCTCGTGGTTCCGATAGGTGGTGCTATCGTACTTCCACGTTGATGGAGACTTCAACCCACGGAAGGTAACGGCTGCATGAGTCCACGGAGGCTCCACCCACGAAGGGTCCACGAAGAAGCAACCTTGTCTATTCCATCATGGCTCACGCCCACGGAGGGCTAGCCTTACTCGGGGTAGATCTTCACGAAGTAGGCGATCTCCTTGCCCTTACAAACTTCTTGGTTCAACTCCACATCTCGACGACGGAGGCTCCCAAGCGACACCTAACCAATCTAGGAGGCACCACCCTCCAAAAGGTAATATATGTTGTAGATGATGATGAACTCCTTGCTCTTGTGCTTCAAATGATAATCTCCCCAACACTCAACTCTCCTCATTGATTTGGCTGTGGTGGAAGAAAGGATTGAGTGGAAAGCAACTTGGGAAGGCTAGAGATCAAGCTTCATATGGTGGGAGTGGAGCAACTTGATCTCAACACAAGGGTAGGTAGTTCTCTTCTCGAAATGTAAGGTAGGAGTGGTAGTTCTTTCGATGGCTCTCTCCACGAATGAAGAGGGGTGGAGGGGTATAAATAGCCTCCACACAAAATCCAACCGTTACACACATTTGAGCAATCTCGGTGGGACCGAAGTGGACAACTCGGTGAGACCGATAGTTCAAATAATGTGAGCGTTGGGATTTTCGGTGGGACCGAATATACAATCTTGGTTAGTCCGATTAGTGCAATGACAAGAGCATGCCACCGGTGGGACCGACTTCATCATCTCGGTGACACCGATTTGATGACGAAGGATTCTGAAGCTTGGCAACTCATGTTTCGGTGAGACCGAGTTCGAATCGGAAAATCCGAGTTTACTAGGGTTTGGCTTATGGCTGAGGTGGTTCATCTCGGTGTGGTGAGTTTGGAATATCGGTGGGACCGAGACTACTTATGAGTGTCTATGGCGGTGAAAGTTGCGATAGTTTAGGAGATGTATCACTAAGCACTTGAGCAACGGATCATCATCATAACCTCATCCCTTTTAATAGTATTGGCTTTTCCTATGGACTCAATGTGATCTTGGATCACTAAACCAAAAATGGAGTCTTGAGCTTTTGCCAATGCTTGCCTTAGCATTTTGGGGGGTCCACTTCTTCAGTCCTTGCCATACCCATATCACTGAACTCTCTGAAATGATTCTCAAGTAACTATTAGTTCAATGATATATATGTTGTTATTAATTACCAAAACCACCCGGGGATTAGTTGCACTTTCAACACTTCACCATTATTTGGGCCTAGAGGAAGGCATTGGGAAGTAATAAGTAGATGATGGGTTGCTAGAGTGATAGAAGCATAGACCCTAGTTTATGTGTTGCTTCGTAAGGGGCTGATTTGGATCCATATGTCTAATGATGTGGTTAGGTTAAGCTTAATACTTCTTTTGTAGTTGCGGATGCTTGCAATAGGTGTTCATAATAAGTGGGATGCTTGTCCAATAAGGGTAGTACCCAAGCACCGGTCCGCCCACATATCAAATTATCAAAGTACCGAACGCGGATCATATGAGCATGATGAAAACTAGCTTGACGATAATTCCCATGTGTCCTCGGGAGCTCTTTTCTCATTATACGAAATTGTCCATGCTTGTCCTTTGATACAAAAAGGATTGGGCCACCTTGCTGCACTTTATTTACCTTCATTGCTTGTTACCCGTTACACTTTATCTTATCACAAAACTATCTGTTACCTACAATTTCAGTGCTTGCAGAGAAAACCTTAGTGAAAACCGCTTGTCATTTCCTTCTGCTCATTGGGTTTGACACTCTTACTTATCAAAAGGACTACAATAGATCCCCTATACTTGTGGGTCATCAGTCTCACACGAGGGCTCGATCGGCTTTAAGCAGCAGAAGTGATCGATAACTCGTGTTCAGTTAGCAGCACCAGCGAAGGAATCGCTCGGGTTCAGTTAACAGCAAAGGGATCGGTCGACTTCAGTACATAGTGGGTTCGATCGATCGCTCAGGTTCAGTAAGCGAATGCCTCTCACTCGGGTTCAGTTATATCAAACAAGGCTCGCCCACGCGCATGCACGAGAGAGTAATGCGCAAATCACACTGCATCGCTCGGCCCGACCACCCACCGTAACAGGGAACTCCACGAAAATTTCCTCACCCTCACTTCTACCATGATTTTTTATGTCATGCACAGCCGAAAGAATGTCATGTAGGTGTGTCCCCGGTCCGCCCAGGACGAAAAGCCAATTTTCTGTAATGACTTTTTGTCATAGAAGTAGGAGCCCACCACATCTATGATGATACATGTTTTTATCACAATTATCGTCGTAGAAGTGTCATGACCATGACAGAAAAGAATTCATTCGGGCCATAATGTCACGGATGTTTCTTTTTTTTGTAGTGAGAGGTCGTGCTTTCGGTCTTCAGTTCAAGGGACTGCTTGTGGGTGGTACGAAGGATCGTTCACTGATGGTTCGAGCGACTCCAAGTACGATCTACACCGACACGTTCTTCTACCGTTGCAACTCGGTGACGGTAACGATCGTGATCCCAACCCATTATGCATCTTCATATTGATCTTGGGTGATCGTAGGTGCGATTTTTTTTGTTTTCTACTATGTTTCCCAACACCGCTGCCATGTCAAAAATTCCATGCAAAACCGGTCGGAACTTCTAAAGCTTTAACAAAGAGTGTGCCACCGCTAAGGTGTTCACTTCGGAGCCACCAATTGTTTTCATTCGGACCCAACAATTCATTAGAAAGTTGCTACCTTTATTCACTTTGGAGCCATCGAGCATTCCAGTCGGAGCCTCTGAGATGAGCAATAAAGTGCGTAATGGTCAGATTTATGGTCCAGCCTATATATACCCGCACATATCCCATCAGTTCAACTCGAAGCAAATTCCACTTCGATCATATGTTCTAAGAGAAAACTCGACCTCCTTCTTCTGATATGACAACTTCTCATACTGGACTTCAAATAGTTTTTTTGCCTTTGTTCTTGCCAACTCTAGGTGAACCCATCTCATCAGCGGTTCATGTACATTGATCCAAGTCGTGGCTCTTGTTAGAATATAATGTACATGTATACGGTTATGTATATAAAACCATATATACTATGCGTGTGTTATCTTGTAATCCGGTAGTTAGGTTGCTTGGATCCTTATCTCATAGATTAGCTAACTTGAGGATCAAGTCCAAACCTAACTACCGAATCTTGTAAACCCTAGCCTATGGCTATATATAAGACGTAACACATCCCTGCTAGGCATACGCTTCAAGCCATCTTTGATGGTATTCAAAGCCTATCTCCTCTAAGCACATCTCTCGTAGTCATGGCCTCCTCAAGCTCCGCTGTCGCCGCGCCTGCCCTCATCCCCATAGCCGACCGACTCCACCGCTCCAACTTTTTGGTATGGCGCGCGCAAGCCATGGCAGCCATCCGTGGGGCGCAACTCATTTCCTACCTCGATGCAGATCGGGAGCAGCCGGAGCAGAAGCTCCACGACAAGGACGGCAAGCCCACGGACGTGCCCAACCCTTCATACGACATCGACAAGGCTCGAGCTTCTCAGGTGCTGAGCCTAATCTTCAACTCCATCTCAGCTCCTGTCATGGTTCAGGTTGCACATTGCGACACGGCGGCTGAAGCATGGGTCGCCATCAGGGAGATCTTTATCTCCCAAACTCAGGCACACGTCGTCAACACCAGAATTGCCCTCTCCACCACCAAGAAGGGCAACTCGACGATGTCCGAGTACATCGGGCGCATGAAGGTGCTCGGTGATAGATGGCATCGGTGGGCAAGCCGCTCACCGACGATGACATGGTGTCCTACATCCTGGCGGGACTCGACTACGACTACGTGTCCTTCATCTCCATGATCTGCGCTCGCACTCAACAAATCAAGGTGAGCGAGCTTTACTCGTAGCTGATCAGCTTTGAAAGCAGGCTGGCCATGTTTGAAGGCGGAGGGCAGTCCTCCCACTCCTCTGCCAACGCCGTGTCTCGCAACGGACGCGGTGGATCCAACCATGGCGGTGGCTGCGGTGGCAACGGCGGCCGCAATGGAGGTGGCCGTGGCAACGGCGGCAGCGGTTGTGGTCGCGGCAGCGGCCGCAGCAATGGAGGAGGCCGCAACGATCTGCCTGAGGTCTTCTGCCAAATCTGCACCAAGCCAAGTCACACGGCCATGGAGTGCTACCGTCACTTTGACATCTCCTTCAACAAGGAGAAAAGTGCAGCAGCCATCAACACCAACTCCTCCTACGGGGTGGACACAAACTAGTATGTGGACTCAGGTGCAACAGACCACATTACCAACGAGCTCGACAAGCTCACCGTCCGTGACAAGTACAATGGACACGATCAAGTAAACGTGCCAAACGGCGCAGGTATGAAGATTCCCCATATAGGTCATGCGTATGTTTGTACCCCTACTTGCAATCTTCATCTCAAAAATATTTTGCATGTGCCCAAAGCCACTAAAAACTTGATCTCTGCTCATCGTCTAGCTAATGACAATCATGTGTTTCTTGAAACTCATCTTCATTTTTTCTATGTCAAGGACAAGGCAACGAGGAAAACCCTCCTCCACGGCAGGTGTAGAAACAGGCTCTATCCCCTATCATCAACTCCCATAAGCTCGGGTAGACATGCACTTGGCGCCACCAAGATCTCTCCATCAAGATGGCACGATCGTTTAGGGCATCCATCCTCAGCAATAGTTCAACATGTTCTTAGACACAACAAAATTTCCTTTTCTAGCAAAGAGTTGAATGAATAGGGAGTATGTGATGCTTGCCAACAAGGCAAGAGCCACCAACTTCCCTATCCAAATTCTAGTAGTACGTCAAAAGCTCCTTTAGAGCTAGTTTTCTCTGATATATGGGGGCCTGCCCGAGATTCAATCAATAAGAAAAATTATTATGTGAGTTTCATCGATGAATTTAGCAAATTCACATGGATATATATTCTCAAACATAGATCAGAAGTTTTCAAAGTGTTTCATGAGTTTCAAGCACTTGTTGAACGACTCTTTGATTGCAAGATTATCACCATGCAAACAGATTGGGGCGGTGAGTATGAGCGCCTCAACTCATTCTTTCGTCAAATAGGGAGAACGCATCACGTATCATGCCCACATGCCCATCAACAGAATGGGTCAGCCGAGAGAAAACATAGGCACATTGTAGATGTGGGTCTCTCTCTTTTAGCTCATGCTTCCATGCCCTTCAATTTTTGGGACGAAGCGTTTCTAGCCGCCACCTATCTTATCAATCGCACTCCTAGCAAAGTGATCAATCTTGATACTCCCCTGGAAAAATTGTTTCATGAAAAACCCAACTACCATGCTCTACGCACCTTTGGTTGTGCATGTTGGCCAAATCTCCAACTGTTTCATGCTAGGAAGCTAGAATTCCGTTCAAAACAATGTGTTTTTCTTGGCTATAGCAATATCCATAAAGGGTTCAAGTGTCTTGATGTCAAAGAAGGACGTGTCTATATTTCTCGAGATGTTATCTTTGACGAAACTATTTTTCTGTTTGCTTCGCTCAATCCAAATGCCGGCGTTCCCCTTCGTTCTGAAGTTCTTCTTCTTGGTAAAACTGCTTCATCTGAACCTCTTGATCATGGGGACGAACAGACAGCTGATCCTTCGGTTAATCTTCATAAAAATCCTACTGTAAATTTTGGTGGAAATTCTGTTTTTGGTCATGATTTTATCACGCAGACAGCGCAGAACACGGCGATTCAGTCTTTGCCGGATCGGCCAGCCGCAATCTTGGGAGGTTTTCCCTACTTTGCCGCCGGACAGCGGGATCCGCACCGCATCCGCCTCGGGGCCGGGCGACCCAGCCTCGCCGCGACGCGTGTTCCCTTGCGGGCCCGTGGGCGCGGATGCTGCAGCGCACTCCGGGTTAGGCGGACCCACAAGCAGCGAGGCACCGCTCTCCACGCGCCAAGTGGCGCTGCCTCCTCCGCACAGTGGTGCGGGCCAATCAGGTGCGTCGCATGCGGGCGACAGCATCCGTCTCGGATCCGCGGCTATCGGGCCAGGCGCGGACGCTGGCGCTGGCGACAGGATCCTCCTTGGATCTGGTGTGGCTGGGTCAGGCTCCGGATCTTCTGTGCAAGACTCCGGATCGTCTGTGCAGCCGCCTTCTGCGATTATTTCTGTGTCTCCACCAAGAACAAGATCTCAGCATGGTATTTTAAAACCGAAAGTATGTACGGATGGTACGGTCAGGTATGACAAAGGGCGTCGGTTTGCTGATCTTGCTGTCATGGGAGAACCAAATACTTTGGTAGAGGCATTGGAAGATAAAAATTGGAAAAATGCAATGAATGAGGAATATAATGCTCTTATGAAAAATAAAACATGGCATCTAGTTCCTCCAGCAAAGGGGAGGAATTTAATTGACTGCAAATGGGTCTATAGTATTAAAAGAAAGGCAAATGGAGAAATAGATAGATACAAGGCTAGACTAGTTGCAAAGGGTTTAAAACAAAGATATGGTATAGATTATGAAGATACCTTTAGCCCTGTTGTGAAAGCAGCTACTGTTAGACTTGTTCTCTCTATTGCAGTATCAAACAATTGGAGTCTTCATCAATTGGATGTGCAGAATGCGTTCCTTCATGGCGTTCTAGAGGAAGAAGTGTATATGAGACAACCACCTCGGTATGAGGTAAAGGACAAGTATCATTATGTATGTAAGCTTGATAAGGCTTTATATGGTTTGAAACAAGCACCTAGAGCATGGTACTCCAGGCTGAGTGTGAAACTCCAAAGACTTGGTTTTCATCCGTCCAAAGCTGACACATCAATGTTCTTCTACAGAAAAGGCAAAATCACCATTTTTATGCTAGTGTATGTTGATAATATTATTGTTGCAAGCTCATCACAGGATGCAACCAAAGCATTGCTTGCGGATCTAAGGAGAGACTTTGCTCTTAAGGATCTTGGTGATTTGCACTACTTCTTGGGAATAGAAGTAAAAAGGGTTAAAGATGGCATAGTCTTGAGTCAAGAAAAGTATGTGTCAGATGTGCTAAAAAGAGCAGGTATGATGAATTGCAAGGTATCAAATATGCCCCTCGCAACTTCTAAAAAATTATCTAAGGAAGAAGGAGAGCCTTTAAGTGCTGAAGATTCTACAAACTATAGAAGTGTTGTAGGTGCTTTGCAATATCTAACACTTACAAGACCTGACATATCTTTTCCTATCAATAAAGTATGTCAGTTTCTCCATGCCCTACTCTTGCACATTGGACAGCAGTAAAGAGGATCTTGAGATATCTAAGGGGCACTATGAGTATAGGTTTGAAAGTCACAAGGTCAGCGTCAACTTTGGTGAGTGCATTCTCTGATGCAGATTGGGCAGGTTGTCTTGATGATAGAAGATCAACAAGGGGCTTTGCTATTTTCTTTGGACCAAATCTTATATCATGGAGTGCACGGAAACAAACTACTGTGTCAAGATCAAGTACAGAAGCTGAGTACAAGGCCTTCGCTAATGCCACAACAGAGTTGATATGGGTTCAAACCTTGTTGAATGAGCTTCGTGTTAATCACTCCCCTGTTGCACGGTTGTGGTGTGATAACATTGGTGCCACTTATCTATCAGCAAATCCAGTGTTTCATGCCAGAACAACACATTGAGGTTGACTATCATTTTGTGTGAGAAAGAGTAGCTAAGAAGCTTCTTGATATTCGGTTCATTCCCACTAATGATCAAGTTGCAGATGGTTTCACTAAAGCCTTATCATGGCGCAAGTTAGAAGAGTTCAAGAACAATCTCAACTTGGTGAAGTTATGATTGAGGGGGGGTGTTAGAATATAATGTACGTGTATACGGTTATGTATATAAAACCATATATACTATGCGTATGTTATCTTGTAATCCGGTAGTTAGGTTGCTTGGATCCTTATCTCGTAGATTAGCTAACTTGAGGATCAAGTCTAAAACTAACTACCGAATCTTGTAAACCCTAGCCTATGACTATATATAACACGTAACGCGTCCCTGCTAGGCATACGCTTCAAGCCATCTTTCAGCTCTCAAGCAATCTTCCAATGCATAGTGCTTAGCTTTTGGTTGCTTCCCTTCAACACTTCACAGAATGTGCATCTCATGGTGCACCTGTCTTGGAACTCCGCCCAAATATCAGGCTTGGGTAGATTTGTTCATTCTTATGAAATTGGTACATTTGTGGAATTTTTTAGGTGAAATAATGTAGCCCTTCCCTTTGTTGAATCGAGCGCTAGCAAAGGAAAAAACCTACGGCAACAACAGTTCATTGGAAAGTAGTTCATTCTCGTGAAATGAATGAGGCCTGAGTGTATGAACCTCTACATTGTACATGTTGTTTAGAATAAAGAAAGAGATAATAAAAAAGATCAACAACAATAAGAAACAAGCACTTAACTGAAAGACAAATTAAGCCACTGAGGAATAGCCGATAACTACATTAATGTATCAGTACGCCCGGATATAGCCAGTTTTTGGGTAAGTAATGCGTAAGCAACATAGAATGCCGCATTATCTACAGGCAGTGAGCCGACTAACAAACCCGTGTGAAGAAAATAGTATTAGTTGGGAGCGGTGTTTTGCCTCTCGAGAGCATCTGCACCCACGGGTGAACAGTAAAATCAATAAAAATAGTAGAAAAAACAGATATTTTTGTGATGCGAGATGCTCATATGCGTGAAGGCCGTGCCAAACTTCGTGGAGTTTGGACATTTCAGTAGCACTCAGCAAAAAATACAAATTTCAGACCTGTGAGAAACATTTGAAAACAACATTGTTCGGAGCTAATTTTGTCTTTTTTTGCCGCGAGCTCCTCGAATGTCATTTAGTCATGAAATTTTGCACACGCCTGCCACACTCAAGCATCTTGCATCCAATTTCTTTTGCTATTTTCTTATTTTACTGTTCACCGGGTGCATATGAGCCTGGCCACCGAATTGAAGATCTGATTCTTTTTCCGCTATTCAATCATATAGCCATAAATAAGGGATGTGGAGTATCTTTGCTCGAGCTCAAATGAGCTCGAGTGAATTGTAAAATCTGAAACTATTTTTTGTGTGGCAAATATTGATGAATTTTTTGAGTGCTTGCAAAGTTTCATTATGGAATGACATTCGTGGAAGTCGTGGAAAAAATGAATGGTCCAAAAATACTACTTTTAGAATTATTTTGTAGCATTGATTTTTTTTTTTGGGTACAACTTCCACAAATGTTATTTCAGAATGAAACTTTGCAAGCACTCAAAATTTCATCAATGTTTGGCACACAAAAAATTCATAATTTTTTGATTTTTTTTATGGTAGGGGCATGTGAGCTCGAGCTAAGAAGATGACTTTCCCATAAATAAGCTCAAAGGATCACTACCCTGAGTAACTTAGAATCCCGGATTATCTGCGGGTAATGAGCTGACTAACAAACCCGATACAGGCCGATATGATGCCGCAAAGGATCTCAAGCCAAACGCAACGAAAAGAAAACACGCACATAACACACTCGCGCACACACCGAGGCTAATTCTGAGTAGCCCCGTGAGGCTCGAACGCCTCACGTTGGGCGTCGACTCCATGTACCCCTCTCCAGAGAAAGGAGTTGCGAGGTACTGAGGTCAATGGCACGTACCGTACGTACCCCTAATTAACGGCCATACACATCGGCCCACGGGCCGAGTTTAGTAGGCGTCCCAGAGGGACCCGTGCGACCAGCAGTGCGCGGCCTGGTCCATCTCGCTGGCGCCCGTGGCCCATGCTGGCGGCTCCAGCAGCATGGCCTCCGCCATCTCGGCCCATAGCCTGGGCGAGTCGACCTCGAACTCCTCGTCGCTCCCCCTCCCGCCCACCAGCTCCCACCCGGGGCACTCGCCTTGCCCCCGCGCCACCAGCGCCGGCTCGCCCCGCACGAGCTCGGCCGCCTCCGCCGCCGCGGCGCGGACGTCGTCCGGGTGCGAGCTCGCCGGGCGGGGCAGCCGGTCCACCGACCCCGGGAAGTTGAGCTGCGCGTCCTGACCGCGCAGCCGCAGCGCGGCCACGTCGTGCGCCACCGCCGCCATCTCGGCCGACTCGAAGCTGCCGAGCCATATGCGGGTCTTGGTGCCGGGCTGCCGGATCTCCGACACCCACTTGCCCCATTTCCTCTTCCTCACGCCCCTGTATTGAGACTGGGAGGAGCTCGAGTTCGGAGACTGCTCCTTGCCCGACTCGTCCATCGATCGCTTCTTGCCCAACGTGTCACGACGGAGATGATGGAAGAGTGTGGGATGCAATGCAGAAATGGATGCGATCTTTGTGGGCTTATATAGGAGATGGGGAGTGACGGGGGCACTGTTGCCACAGGATCGGTGTCACTTCATACGTACGCTGGCTACTATGTTAAGCTCATCATTTGCTTTCATGATTGGCGCGCAATAATAATGCCTTCCTGGCAGATACACTGTGGGACGGACGATGGACCGATGTGCCGTTGCAGTCTGACCACTCCA
The DNA here is from genome assembly GCA_021437245.1 of Aegilops speltoides. Lineage (NCBI taxonomy): Eukaryota > Viridiplantae > Streptophyta > Magnoliopsida > Poales > Poaceae > Aegilops > Aegilops speltoides. Next base: position 370,114,215 of record CM038142.1, read on the forward strand.
CGGCTGTTGCTCCACATCTTCGTGGACCGAGTGTACATGCATGCATACGCTGTTGCGAAGGACAGCAAAGGACACCCAAAAGTTATTAGCGGTGCTAGCAGCAGGCTCGCTAGCCTTGTCACCAGCAGTAATGGAGAAAGAGTGCACTGAAAACAGGCAACTACAGTACTTGCGAAACAGACCATAGGCAACGTCACACGCGGGCGCACCAAATCGGTTGTTGCAATGAAGAAATATCGTTGTCGTTTAAAGAAGGAATTCACGCCTCGAAGCGATCCGTGCAATTAGTCGTCAATCCTTTCGAGTTTGGTTACAAGCCGACGTCGCCAGATTAACTGCGCGATGCCACCCTGAACAAGAACCGCGTGACTACTGGGTACTGACTAGCTTAGGCCGATTGATTGGCATGTAGCCTGGTGTAGGTCCGATGTGGTATGGGTCTTTGAAGGAACAGCCTGGAGCTGGACTATCGTTCTGACTTCTTCTGACAGGCTGAGGGAGACGCGTCGAGATCCGATCGCAGAACATCATTTCTCATGCACACGTACGGTTGGAGTAGCTTGGCTGTAGCGCGGATGATTAGGAATTCAAGACACGGGAGGGGTGGATCCAGTCTAAATTGGGAAAGGGGTATGCATCCGTGTGGGACCCTTGACCGGACTACGACACGTGTCAACTTCTGGCCGTACGAAAGATCCCCCGGCCGTACGCCCGTACCTCCGTAATCATGCTACGGTGCAATGAGGCATCCGTATGACTGTCTCTTTGGTATACTCGCTAAAACCATCACGATGGCCAGAATACTTTTTGAGCATTATTATTACTCAGGAGGAAGTGCATTGCCAGTGTGGCCCTGTCCTGCAAATTACGCAAAGCAAATGGGGAAGTGGAGACACCTCCAAATCAAATGGAGCATCCAAGTTGAACCATGCATCTAGGCATGATCTGCTCAACAGTGTTGGCGATCAGAGCGGTATAAATACGTGAGGAGGATCCCCATGCGTGCTTGTCGTTGAATAGATTGGCATTACGCGCGTTCGCATGACTAATGAGTTAGGTAACTAATCAATCATTGCGTGGGTAGGACCTTCAAACTACAATACTCCACTACTGGTACTACATAAAATCTCGGTTCTAAGTCTCTGGCAGATATCACCAGTTGCCAATTTTATCACCCTAATATAAACTATATAACATAAAAATTATACCTTTTGAAAGTAGAAACTCCGAAGTTTATGTTGGTATATTTTTTGTAATATATGACTTGTATTAGATTGGTCAAATTGACGACCTAGGAGTACGCGCGCGCCCTGTAAACTGAGAGAGAGGTAGTAGCATTAGGTCTGAGCTAATTATAGGATTTTTTCTGTTAGGTCCAAGCTAATTGTTTTTTGCCTATCAAATATGAAGGACATGATCCTATAGAATTCCTACAAAAATTCTGCAAACTAAACGAGGCATAGGGTTTTTCTAAAGAGTAAAATGCACCATTAGCCCTGCAACTATTATGGGGGTGACAAGTTAATCTTAATTCTACGAAAATGCACATTTGAGTCCTAAAAGTTTGCTAGCTGCATCACCCGCAGTCATATGCACGCTGCATCAGCTTTGACTTGTAGGGGTGGCAGGTTAACCACTGCCATGTGGTGACTTTTTTGCACAACTCCTCCCCCTCCACCAAACGGACTTCTTTTCTAATTTTATGGCCCTTGTCTTTGCACAAAGCCTACGTGGATGTCATCTGACCATCAATTTGTCCAAGCCATCCATCTCATTCCCACATTCTCTCTCATGATCCAGTCGCCACCATCCCATATGCGTCATAGCCAGTTTTGATCTTCCATGCGACGGGCCCGGACCCCGCTCTCCACACGACAACGGCTGCCTTTCCCTGAAGGGAGCGGTGACGCAGCGCACGTGGGAGGGCGATGGCGGCAGCTAGGTAAGCTCTGGCCTCAGTCCTCCTCCTTCCACCATGGCATGCAAGTCGGGACGGAGCCTTCCTGAGCGGTGAGGGTAGATGTGTTAGTGTGGTTCCAGCGGTGTGCCAAAGGAGGTCATCAGCTCATGACGTTCGGGTGCCAAGGTGGACTGTGGTTGTCGGAGGTGGAGAGGAAGGTAAGGGAGAGGATGTGTGCAAGGAGGACGACCACAAAATTCGAAGAGACGACCTTTGGGGGCAGGGGTTGTGCAAAAAGTTGCCACGTGTCAGTAGTCAACATGCCACCTATGCAAGTCAAAGTTAATGCAGTGCAGATAGGACTGCTGGTGACACACTTGGCAAACTTTTAGGACATAGATATACATTTTCATAGTATTATGAGCGTAATTTGACACCCTCTAACAATTTTAGGACTTGTGGTTTATTTTGTTCTTTTTTTCGAGAGTACGCCAATTGCGTGCCATATTTTTATAGAAGGAAGAGAATGTATTTACAAGCGGTCACTCGAGATGTGAACATCTCAAGTGACATAACACCACACCTACACCAACCAAGCTAGACTGGATTACTCTCTCACGAACGGATCTAAACCTCCAACACCCAAGCCCGCAATACTCCAATCCCTCAGCCAACACCTGTTCCACTAGCTGTGTTGGGGACCTCTGATCGTTCAACCTGTTGAACACTCTAGCGTTCCTCTGTTTCCACAGTGACCAAGCCGTTCCAATGACGAAGGAATCGAACCCACGTCATGTTCTGCCAGAGAAACTCCTCCTCTTGTCAAGCCACCAGTCAAAAAGTGTGTCCATCTGAGTGGGGATCTGGGTGTTGATCCGCAAAGCCTCGAAACAACCGTGCCAAACCTCCCTAGCATAAGTGCATTGGGTGAGTATATGATCGACATTATCCTCCGCCTATGCACAACTGAAGCAGCTTGAAGGCCCGACTTGCAAACCGTGTCGTTCCCTTCTATCTGAGGTCCACAGTCTATATTGGGAGCCTAGCCAAGCAAAAAAATTGCATCGAAGAGGCGCCCAGCTCCTCCAAATGTCTATATGCACCAGAGATCTTATCAAACCCAAGCAAAGCCTCTCATAGACTGATTAGGCCGTATAGATCCAAGACTTATCCGTTGGCCAGGAGAAGAGATCCGGCTGGTCCAGGTCGCGCTCAACCGCGGCTATAGCGTGGCAAAGGTTGGCCACCTGTATGTGAGTCACAAAGGAGATGTCACCGTTCACATCATTAGTCCACACATTGTCAATCATAGCTTGTTGCACTGTCCGAGTGTTAAACGCGCGTCCGCTGACCATCTGCACAATGTTAGGTGCAATCTCACTCACTGTGAATCCGTGGATCCGTCAGTCCTTCCAAAAAAGCACTCTTTCTCCATTGCCTACCTTGATCTTTACCAAGCTATTGAATATCATCTTTGCTTCATAATCTTCAAGCATAGGGATACCTTGCCACGGCCTATTAGGGTCACTCCCCCGGAGCCATTCCCATCTAACACGAAGGGCCAACGCTTGCAGCTGCAAGTTCATCACCAAAGCCCTCCAAATGTTATGGGACGAACCACCATGTCCCAGGCAACCAGGCACTGTCCGCCATTGAACTTGTCCTTCCCAGCCCAAAAGAATGCACACATCCATTTGTCAATCTCCTCAAAGACCCAAGCCGACGCATCAAGAACCATGAGTTGGTGAATTGTCCTCGCCCCAATCACCGATTTGACCAAGATCAATCTACCCGGCTGAGGGAGTCCTTGATTAGGGGGTGTCCGGATAGCCGAACTATCACCTTTGGTCGGACTCTTGGACTATGAAGATACAAGATTGAAGACTTCGTCCCGTGTCCGTATGGGACTTTCCTTGGCGTGGAAGGCAAGCTTGGCGTCTGGATATGTAGATCTCCTACCATTATGGCGACTCTGTGTAACCCTAACCCTCTTGGTGCCTATATAAACCGGAGGGTTTTAGTTCGTGGGGCGAAGAACAATCATACCATAGGCTAGCTTCTAGGGTTTAGCCTCTCGATCTCGTGGTAGATCTACTCTTGTACTACCCATATCATCAATATTAATCAAGCAGGAGTAGGGTTTTACCTCCATCGAGAGGGCCCGAACCTGGGTAAAAACATCGTGTCCCTTGTCTCCTGTTACCATCCGCCTAGACGCACAGTTCGGGACCCCCTACCCGAGATCCGTCGGTTTTGACACCGACATTGGTGCTTTCATTGAGAGTTCCTCTGTGTAGTCATCTTTAGGCCCGATGGCTCCTCCGATCATCAACAACGATGCGGTCCAGGGTGAGACTTTTCTCCCTGAACAGATCTTCGTATTCGGCGACTTTGCACTGCGGGCCAACTCGCTTGGCCATCTGGAACAGATTGAAAGCTACGCCCCTGGCCATCAGGTCAGATTTGGAAGTTTGAACTATCTGGTGATGTCGCGGAGACTTGATCTTCGACGGGTTCGAGCCACAACCAAGCACGCCGCACTGTCACGATGGGCATGCTCTAGCTCTGCCGCCGGACAGTGCCCTGGAGGCCGCACCAGTGTCCACTCCGACCCTTAGCTTGGAGCCGACTGCGCCAATCGAGGACGGGTGGCTGGACACCGCCTCGGGGGCTGCTATCTCTACGGTGATTGAGCCGAACACCAACCCTGTCCTTTGCGAAGCTTGTGACTCCAAGGTGCCGGACTCCTCTCCGGACTCCGAACCTTCCGCGCCCCTGCCAATCGAATCCGATTGGGCGCCGATCATGGAGTTCACTGCCGCGCACATCTTTCAGCACTCGCCCTTTGGCGACATCCTGAATTCGCTAAAGTCTCTCTATTTATCAGGAGAGCCCTGGCCGGATTATGGTCAGGAAGGTTGGGATGTGGACGATGAAGAAATTTGAAGCCCACCCACCACCCACTTCGTAGCCACTGTCGATGATTTAACCGACATGCTCGACTTCAATTCCGAAGACATCGACGGTATGGACGACGATGCAGGAGACGACCAAGAACCAGCGCCTACAGGGCACTGGAAGGCCACCTAGTCATATGACATATACACGGTCGACATCCCAAACGATGGGAATGGCGATGGAACAACGGAGGATGACCCCTCCAAGAAACAGCCTAAGCGCCGGCGTCAACGGTGCCGCTCTAAATCCTGCCACAACAAAAATGGCGATTCCGGCACTGGAGACAATAACACTCCGGACAGTGCCGAAGACAACCCCCTCCAGCAGGATTCAGCGCAGGAGGATGGAGAAGCCAGCCCTCATGAGAGAGCGGCAGACAGAGAGGTAGAGGACGATAAATACATGCCTCCCTCCAAAGACGAGGCAAGCCTCGACGACGATGAATTTGTCGTGCCTGAGGATCCCATTGAACAAGAGCGTTTCAAACGCAGGCTTATGGCCACGGCAAGCAGCCTCAAGAAAAAGCAGCAACAACTTAGAGCTGACCAAGATTTGCTAGCCGACAGATGGACTGAAGTCTTGGCGGCCGAAGAGTACGAACTCGAACGCCCCTCCAAGAGCTACCCAAAACGCAGGCTACTACCCTGATTAGAAGAGGAAGCACCTAAATCTACATCACCAGCGCATGATGCGGCCGACCGGCCACCTCGTGGCCGCGACAGAGAGGCCTCTCGGCCCTCCACTCAAGCCGCACCCCGGCGTCGCTCAAAAAGTACCAAGGCATGGGGAAATGCGCCAGACCTACGAGATATATTGGAGGACAAGGCAAGACAAACAAGATCGATCTACGGATCGCGTGGGCGCCTCACTACACGTGATTATAACCGTCATGCCGGATACAACAAATCCGGCCGAGCCGAACACAACAGACAAAGCTCATTTGAGCTACGTCGTGATATAGCCCAGTACAGGGCGCCGCACACCCACTATGCTTCACAGATGAAGTAATGGATCATCAAATCCCCGAGGGTTTCAAACCCGTAAACATCGAATCGTACGATGGCACAATAGATCCTGCGGTATGGATCGAGGACTACCTCCTTCATATCCACATGGCCCGCGGTGATGATCTACACGCCATCAAATACCTCCCACTCAAGCTTAAAGGACCAGCTCGGCATTGGCTTAACAGCTTGCCGCCAGAGTCAATTGGTTGTTGGGAAGACACGGAAGCCGCATTCTCGACAACTTCGGGGCACCTATGTGCGACCACCGCACGGCGATGACCTAAGCCACATAATTTAGCAGCCAGAGGAATCGGCGGACAATTACGTACACGGTTCCTAACCAAGAAAAATCAAATCGTCATTGTCCGGATGTAGAGGCCCTTGCAGCCTTCAAACATAACATCATGACGAGTGCCTTGCCCGCACCTAGGGCAGGAAAAGCCAAAATCCATGGTAGCCCTCACAACACTCATGACCCGCTTTTGCATGGGAGAGGACAACTGGCTAGCTCGTAGTAACAACATGACCAAGAGCCCTGGTAATTTGGATACCAAGGACAGCAACGGCAGGTCGCGTCACAACAAGCACAATCGCCACATTAACAGCGATAATGCTGAGGATATGGCAGTCAATGTCGGATTCAGAGGCTCTAAACCCGGTCAGCGGAAAAAGCCATTCAAAAGAAATACTCCGGGCCCGTCCAATCTGGACCGAATACTCGATCGCTCGTGCGGATACCGTCACCCCGAAAACCAGCCAACCACACCAACAGGATTGTTGGGTGTTCAAGCGGCGAGCAAGTTAAATGCGAAAACAATGACAAGGGTTGCATAGCGGCGACGAGGAGGAGCCCGACCGCCGAACAATAGAGGATGAAGGGCTTCCCCTACAAGTGCGGACGGTGAACATGATATCGCAACCCACATACCCAAAAGGGAGCGAGCGTGCACTAAGGGGCGTATATGCGATGGAGCGATCGCCCCAAAGTTGAATCCGTGGTCCTCTGCTGATCACTTTTGATCGAAGGACCACCCACTAGCATCCGCCATGGCGGATTCGCCGCATTGGTTCTAGACCCAATCATTGATGATTTCACCTCACTAGAGTCCCGATGGGGCGGCAATGCTACTGAACCTGCTTTATCAGGATACAGTGCGCAAAATGGGCATATACCCCTCAAGGATTAAACCCATAAAAACGACCTTTAAAGGCGTGATACCAGGTGTAGAGGCCAACTGAACAGGCTCAGTTACACTTAAGTGGTCTTCGGATCCCGGATAACTTCCGAGCGAGGAGTTAATCTTGACATAGTCCTGTTCGCGCGGCTATCATGCCTTCGCTCGGACGAACCTCATTTGCAAAGTTCAATGCGGTGCCGCTTTTCGCATACCTCAAGCTCAAGATGCCAGGCCCTCGAGGAGTCATTACGGTCAGCGGAAACACGAGCGCTCTCTGCATGCGGAGGAGCATACGGCGGCCCTCGCGGCAGAAGTACAAAGCAGCCTCTCAAGGCAATTCAAGAGTGCGGCTATTAAACGTCCGGACACCGTCAAGCGCGCCCGGAGTAACCTACAACAAGACCGCCTGGCAGGTCCTGAGGACGCGTAGCAATGCGGCCCCAACCCCAGCCCTCGCAAAATTGCGAAACCAGTACTACGCGTACATAATTACACTCTGGAAATACCATGCGCATAGGGGGAGGGGCATGACCACGACAAGCCCAGAATGCGGCTCAACCGCACCAGGGGCTCCCGATTATGTCATTCCTTTTTTTCTTACTTTCAGGACTCCGTTCTCAATAAGCCCTGTCCAGCAGTAGAATCGCCGAACACACGATGCAACAGCCAGGGAAGCAGAAAGCTACGTCGAGTGTCCAGGTGGTCTCTATAACGAGCAGTATACTTGTTTCACATATCATCCCGCAGCTCGCCCCTGGAGGGGGACAGGTCAAATAGTCCTGTCCATTGCTTATCGCACTATTTGTATCGTTCTGCTTTTACCGCAGCCTTTTTGAATAAACAATACATAGCTTCTGCCTATTATTGCATTCCTTTTTTCTATATATGTTCACTTATGACATGTTGCATCCGTACACTCTGGTACGACCAAATACACCAGGGGCTTAAGTACCCCAAAATATGGTGTGATAAGTCCGAACACATTCACAAGTGCGGCACCCCAAACTTATAGCACTATATGCATCGGCTCCGAATCATGTCTTGGGTCAATAGTTGGGTTTGCCCGAATCCCATGTTTTTGTACCTTACGTTCCGTTATATAGGCTAAGGTAGCGTTGGGAGAACCACTGCGATTGTGCCCTGGTTGAGCTGGGTTAAGCACCTCAGTGGAGAAAGCTAAAACTGACCGTCATGATAGGGCGAGAGCCGGTCGCTGTTCGAGAGGTTTTCGAGTCCCTAAAGACTTATGCCGCTTAGGCGAGGAGTCGGCTTTGTCCGCCCAGCGTGGATAGCGCCCGAACTCGGTCTTCGAATACTAGGGGCTTCACGAAATTTAAAATTATAGAATTCTATGGCTAAGTGAGAGTGTTCAAGCATTATAGTCCGGTTGCCTCGTTAGTTGCGTTGGCGCCTCCTCGAAGGACCCAAGAATGGGAAAAAAGCGCTCAAGTTTATCCCGAACACCCGGCAGACTCGTGGCATGGGGCGAAGCCGACGACTCGCCATCTCTCAAATTTAATAAATGGCCGCACAAAAGGTAATATTTTAAATTCACAAGCGTTGCTTAGCGCATATGAACAAGTTTTCAGCGTACAGGATAACAAATGCGAGTTTACTCAAAAATTACATCTTTGGAGCATTCACCCGCTATAAGGCGGGCACACTTCAGGACGCCCTCATAATACTTCTCGGGCTTGCGATACTCCCTGTCCGGCGGTGGTCTATCCGTCACAAGCTTCTCAGCGTCCATCTTGCCCCAGTGCACTTTAGCACGGGCAAGGCCCACGGCACCTTGATGCGACGGAGCGCTGCGACTTCAATCCATGGACAAGCATCCACCAGCTGCCTCACCAGCCCAAGTAGCTCCTGTGCATGGCTTCCTTAGGCCACGGCCGAACTATGAGGCCCTTCATGGCTGTTCGGCCACCTTATGGAGCTCGACCAGCTGCTTCATTTGGTCACTCAAGGGCACCAGTGTCCGCCTCAAAGATATCTTGAGACAGAACACCTTCTCCGTCGAGCTCCCTCCTTGGCTCGGTAGAACGCGACGACATCGGACACTGCTGAGGGCAGATCTGCGAATGCTCCTGGAGAGCTCCGGATTCGGGTAAGTAACAAGTAATTCACTTTCACGTGCCTGCTTTGCATAAAGAATGCCTTACCAGCCGCTATCTTCTTCATCGCTTCAATTTCCTGGAGGGCTTTTTGGGCTTCGGCCTTAGCGGCTTTGGCGCTCTCAAGGGCCGAGGTGAGCTCGGACTCTCGAGTCTTTGAGTCACGCTCCAATCTCTCGTGTTTTTCCATGAGAGCCTGGAGCTCTTGCCGCACCTCCGCCACCCACGCCTCCTGCTTCTCTCGCTCGGTGCGCTCCGCGGCCGCATTGCTATCGGCCTTGGACACCGCTTCCTTCAGGGTCGCCACCTCGTTCGTGGCCCCTGCAATACTCACGTTATTCCTGTCATTTTTTGCAACCAGATCTTATATATACTTCCATAAGGTATTACTTACCTTGTCCTCGAGCTGCTTTTTGGCAAGGCCGTGCTCGTTCTTGGACCGCTCGAGGCTCTGCTTCAATGCATTGACCTCCGCAGTCAGTGCGGCAGAGGTCAGCAGCGCAGCCTGCATTCCCCATATTGACATACTTATGTTAGACTCCTGCGTACATCTTTTTAGATCCTCAGTTCAGCTTTTCTTTCTGAACACCAAACTGAGCATCAGGGGCTACTGTCTGTCGGTAATATTTTTACATATCTTAAACACATACCTCAAAGCCTGTTAGAAGGCGGCACGAGCTTGATCAGCCCGCTCTTGGCGGACTGAACTTTGTGGATCACCACACTCATAATGAGGCGGTGCTCCTCGTCGATGGGCGCCGTTAAGCGCCTCCAGCAAATTATCCGGTGCCTCCGGTTGGACGGAGGTCACCGATGTCGTAGTCTCGCCCTTCTTACCAAGGGGCCGCCTGCCAGACTCCGGAACCACTGAAAGTTCCGGTGCGGAGTCCGGCCCAGGGCCGAACATAGAGCCCTTTGGGGTTTTATCCCCCTTGCGCCTGGAGTCCGGAGGGTGCCTTGCGGCGCCTCCTGGACCACCTCCTCCTGACTGGGCCCCTTCTGGGATCCCACCTCGGCGTCATCCGCAGCGCGAGGAGAGGAGGCAACTGGAAGTGAGGTGCTATTCACGTCCGACGAATCCAGGGAGCCGCTCGTTGAAGCGTCGAGCTCGTCCTTGGGCGGGCTGCAGTGTTATGTTCGGCGTTAGGAGATACTGTGCGATAAATGAAACACCATGAGTTATTCTGGTATCCAGACACTTATGATTTCGCCAAGGGCTTAGCCCTTGGTGGCCACTCCTCTTCGCCGTCGTCGGCGTTGGTGGAGTAGTCCGGAGGAAGGGTCCTTCCCTTCTTGGATCCTCCGGCCTCCCCAGTCGGGGCGGCCTTCCTTTTCTTCTCTCCCCACTGGGAGAGGCCTCTTCCTCCTCCTCGTCTTGGCGGAGGAGTCCATATAGAGTCATCGAGCGATGAGTCCGACAACACTGGCGCCGAGAACTCCTTCGAGTTCCCGTGGCCCTCTTCTTGGCCTTCTTCTTCGGCACCACGTGAGGTGCCGGAACCAGCAGCCCCGTTAATCGGGTGTCCGCTGGGTCTTCTGGCAAGGGAGCCAGACAGTTAACCTGTCCAGACGTCTCCTGCCAAGCCTGTCAAAGGTAAGGGAGTTTAGATCCCGCATAGAGTCAAACTATGGAAAACAAGAGTCCTGTAAAGGGTAAAGTAGCTTACCTCGCTGGCTTGACGCTGCGAGCTGAATCCGCGATCTTCGATAGCGGATGCGGGAGCCTCGGCGTCCTTGAACAGCACCTTCCAGGCATCTTCGTATGTAGTGTCGAAGAGCCTGCTCAAGGTTTGGTGTTGTGCCGGATCAAACTCCCACAAGTTGAAGGCCCGTTGTTGGCACGGGAGGATCCGGCGGATGAGCATGACCTGGACTACGTTGACAAGCTTGAGCTTCTTGTTCACCAAGTTTTGGACGTAGGTTTGGAGTTCGGTCAGCTCTTCAGAATTACCCCATGTCAGGCCTATCTCTTTCCAAGAGATGAGCCGTGTAGGGAAGCCAGATCGAAATTCGGGGGCCGCAGCCCATTCAGGGTCACGCGGCTCGGTGATGTAGAACCACCCCGATTGCCACCCCTTTATGGTCTCCACAAAGGAGCCCTCGAGCCATAGGACGTTGGCCATCTTGCCCACCATGGCACCTCCGCACTCCGCCTGGCGGCCGCCCACTACCTTCAGCTTGACATTGAAGGTCTTGACCATAAGCGAAGTGGGGCTGGATGCGAGAGGAAGGCCTCGCCTGACGATGAACACCGAGATGTTGAGGATGAAATTGGGGCGGATCGTGGAAATCCAGGCCGTAGTAGAACATGAGCCCCGGACAAATGGGTGAAGTGGAAAACCTAGTCCGCGGAGGAAGTGGGTGAGGAACACCACCCTCTCATGGGGCCTGGGGGTGGGGACAAGCTTCCCCTTGTCGGGGAGCCAATGCGCAATGTCACTGGACAAGTATCCGACCTTCCGGAGCTTTTTGATGTGCCCCTCCGTGATGGAGGAGGCCATCCACTTGCCTCTCGCTCCGGACATGGCTGGAGAGGTTGAGGTGGGATGTGCGGACTTGGGCACTGGAGCTCGAGTGCGCGGAAATGGATGAGCAAAGGAGGAAGAAGGCGTAGGTAAAAAGGTGGATCCTTATCCCCTTATATGGACGGACGAAGCTATGCATCCCAACCAGCCTGGTAAAACTCGCTTATCTCCCAAGCGCCGTAATCAATGGCGCGGTTGGGTTACCCACGCCCGTATTGATGAGAATCCCGGAATAAGGGGACACGATCTCTGCTTTGACAATAGGTGCCAAGGAAACCGCCTCGCTAAACGCGCTGAGGTGGGACAGTAAAAATGATTCAAATAAAGGCTTGGCCATGGTGTGATGTCACGCCACAGAATACGTCAGCAGATAGAAGTTGTGTAAATATTATTCTCTCTACGGTGGTATGTGGAACTTATTTTGCAGAGCCGGACACTATCCTTGTGTTCAAAATCTTCTATGAAGTATTTGGAGGAGGAACCCTCCTTGCAATGCCGAAGACAATATGCGCGTCGGACTCGTCGTCATTGAAGCCTGGTTCAGGGGCTACCGAGGGAGTCCTGGATTAGGGGGTGTCCGGATAGCCGAACTATCACCTTTGGCCGGACTCCTGGACTATGAAGATACAAGATTGAAGACTTCGTCTCGTGTCCAGATGGGACTTTCCTTGGCGTGGAAGGCAAGCTTGGCGATACGGATATGTAGATCTCCTACCATTGTAACCGACTCTGTGTAACCCTAACCCTCTTCGGTGCCTACATAAACCGGAGGGTTTTAGTCCGTAGGACGAAGAACAATCATACCATAGGCTAGCTTCTAGGGTTTAGCCTCTCTGATCTCGTGGTAGATCTACTCTTGTACTACCCATATCATCAATATTAATCAAGTAGGAGTAGGGTTTTACCTCCATCGAGAGGGCCCGAACCTGGGTAAAAACATCGTGTCCCTTGTCTCCTATTACCATCCGCCTAGACGCACACCCGAGATCCACCGGTTTTGATACCGACACCGTCCTTTGAATAAGACCTCTTTGCCAGGTGGGTATCCATTTTCTTGCTTGATCTACCAGGGGCTGCCAATCAGATCTGGTCAATTTTTTGATGAAAAGTGGAATACCAAGATAACGATAGGGGAAAGTGCCAATCAGGCAGTGTAGTATATCCAAGATCCTTTGTCTCTCCACCTCCAAAATACCAATGGGAATTGCAGCAGATTTAGCAAAATTGATCCTCAAGCCCGAGGCCAGCCCGAACACATTCAACACTTCCTTGACACAAAGAAGATCTTGCTCCGATGGTTTTATGAACATAGCGACATTATCCGCATAGATGGGCAATGTTTGCATGGATGATATGCCACGGAAGGAGCCGAGGACACCAACTTCTTCTGCTCTACAGATGATGGATGTGAGCGCATCCATAACAATAACGAACAGCGGGGGGAGACCGGATCCCCTTATCGTAGTCCTTTAGCATGGAAAATAGGCCTCCCTGGGACTCCATTAACGATCACTTTAGTGCTAGCCGTACCCATGATGGAGCTGATCCATTTTAACCAACGATGTCCAAACCCTTTCGCTTCCAAGATTTCCAACAAGAAAGACCAACATAGTGAATCAAAGCCACGAGAGATGTCCAATTTGAGGAAAAGACCTGTCTGTTTCGTGGCATGTATCTTGCGGGCTACTTGGCAGACAAGGAGGTAAGTATCCTGAATATTTCTTCCTTTGATGAACGCGAATTGGTTTGCAACAACGATCTTCGGCATCCTTTGGCGCGCCCTGTTTGCTAGCATCTTGGAGAACAACTTGGTGAAGCTATGAGGTAGGATGATCGGTCTATAGTCTCCCACCTCCTTTGCATCAGCCTTCTTAGGGACCAAGATAATATGAGCCTTGTTTAGTTTCCCAAATCCTCTGTCATCTCCCACGAAAAGCTTAAGAAGCGCCAACATGATTTCCTGCTTGATAATCAGCCATGCTTTGTGGTAGAAGAGACCAATAAAACCGTTGGGAACCGGAGCACAATCCGTGGGAATTTCCTTGATCACATTACAAACCTCCTCCTTTGTGAACATATCTTCCATCTCCGAGAGGTATAGTTGTTTCAATCCCAAAGAAGGGAAGTCAGGAGATCATTGTAAGTATGATAGAACACCTCCTCCATCTGATGCTGTTCAGTGATGATCTCCACACCATGATTTACATGCGGGATGAAATTCTTAGATCTTCTCTCATTAGCTATGGCCTGGAATAGCTTTGTGTGTGCATCCCTTCTCTTAACCATCTGATGCGTGAGCGTTGACGATCGACCGTCCTTTCCAAGGAAGCAAACCCAAGCAATGCTAGCTTTAGTGTCCTCCTTAGCCAAAGCTCCAAGTCCGAGAGACGAAGATTTTCTTGCACTTGATCAAATCTGAAGATAATCCAATTTGCAACAGCCATGAGCACTTTAATGTTACCAGATTTCCGTTGCCCCCAAGATTGAAGGAAGGTTGCCGTGTTCCCGAGGAGGGTGTCCAGTCTTTTGAAAAGATCGATGATCGAATTGTCGCAAACCCATGCTTCCTTGACCGCCTCCTCAAAGCCTTCGAGCTTTGTCCAGAATATCTCAAATCGAAAACGTTTAATCTTGAAGAAGTGCATCTTCGTCAAGAGGTGCAAAGGCGCATGATCCGAGATGCCCAAGGACAGCGCTTGCAGTAAATGGTCCGGATACATGACCTCCCAATCCACAGACGTCAATGCCCTGTCTATTTTAGTTAAAGTAGGATCGTCCCTCTCACTAGACCAAGTGTATAAGTGACCGTGCACGTAAAGCTCCTTCTATTCATTTTCATCCATGAAGCTCCTGAATTTAGTCATCATTCTCCGGTTGATGTTATCGTTATTCTTCTCACTAGCCCTCAAAATCATGTTGAAGTCTCCTAGGAGCATCCATGGTCCTGGGCAAACGGACCTGCTGGCGTTAAGTTCCATCAAAAATTGGGTCTTGAGGTTATCGCCTTGTGGTGCATACACCACTGTCAGTCGCCAGTTAGCTCCCTGTATAGTGTGCACATGTCCGGTCAGCAAGTAGTTATCGATTTGGACATCGTCAATGTCAAGGATAGTGGAGTCCCACGCAAGCAGGATCCCTCCCCTAGTCTCCACAGCCGGCAAGTAAGCAAATCCATCAAAGGACGGGCCTAGACATTGCAAGATCACAAAGTGATTGATTACATCCAATTTAGTCTCCTGCAGACACACCATATTAACTCTACCTGAAGCTACGAACTCCCTAACAGCCTTTCTCTTAGCGGGGTTATTTAGACCTCACACATTCTAGCATAAGATCTCGGGATTTAAGTCCATGAAAAACCAGTGATAGCCTCCAACACCAGCCCTAGGCCTCAGTTCACGGTGACGACCATGTCCATGCCACCCATAGCTCCTCCCTTGGCGGAACCGTCTTGCTGAAGAGTGCCACGATGATGTGCATGTGTTTCTCGCGCAATAGCGAGTCGAATAGCTTCTGCAGCCCATCCACCGCGGCTTCATCCACCACCATGTCGTCTGGCACTAGACCCAAAGTGCGTAGAAGCACGTTCACAGCAAGCTTAGGCTTGCTCGCACACAATGTCGGGGTACGTTTTGATGCTCTGGTGGTGCGCTTTAGTGTGAAAGGCTCTGCCTCAGGATGAAGCGTAGAAGCATGAACCTCATGCAAGAGGGAGGGTGCCAGCTTCTTCATAATGCTTGTGCAGAATTCCCTCAGCCATTGTACGCAATTCCCTCCCGCGGCGTCATATCCCCGCTTGCACATTCTGCATCACTGGCCAGATTAGAGCTAGATACAACCAGATGCAGCTGCTGCTCTGAAGCAGGATCAGTCGGGCCGTCAAGCACCGTGCCATCCGCATCTTGGGTAGCAAGACCCTCCAAGTCCTATTGCATGCTTCTGTCTACGCCCCCAGCATGCATGATTTGAGTCGGGCCAATCAGGGCCTCGTCATGTGCATGATTCCCATCCTTCCATCCCATCATCCCGGACCCATGGCCATGAGGCCCCACCAGGTCTCCATCTTTGGTTCCCTCCATGATCCATGCCGCGCGTTGCGATTGGCACCCAATTTGTCTCTTCCGCATCTTTATCTCCATTGGTAGGATCCAGCGGGGCCACCACAGTCTCCTTCTCCAAAGCTGCAACCTGGCATGGCATAACCAGTCCTAGACATCTGCTCTTCTCCGAGGGGCCCACCACGTTCAAGCTCTGAACGGTGTGTGGGTCCTCCTCATCTGCCCGCGGCTGCCCGGCAGAAGGCACCACCACTATCGAGGCCAGCTGGCAACAAGTCGCGACTTCGCGCTCTGCCGTTTGTACTGCAACAACATGCCCGTTGGCCACTTGCCCAGCACCCACCGCTCCATCCTCCTTGTCAATCTCTGTAAATCCAGACCCATGCTCTGGAAGGTCAGGCAGTCAAAAGCAGATGGCCTGACCAAGACCCTATCATGGACTGATCCGGACCGATTAGCTGGGGGCACCACAACCACCTTACCCATGTGGGGGAGATGCCAGCCTAGATCCACCATCATTCTTGCCTTGCCATCCCTAACCTTGACGGCGGTGACAGCATGCCGACGCGTCCCAGCCTGGGCACCGCGAATATCACGACACCCGAATTGCCAACCTGGCCGCGAAGTTAGCACACCACCTCTAGGACCTCCAAGATCAACGTCCTGCTTTGGGATGCCACTCTGCCCACTATTCGAAGAAACACCCAGGAACAATGGCTCATCCACCGCTCTATAATCGAACACCTCGTCCAAATGAATAAGCACCTTGTACTGCAGCAATGTCGGCTCCATAAGGGGCGACCGTAACCCAAGCCCAGGCGCCGCCAGCCAACGGAGAGAGGGGATCTCCTCTGGTTGCGCAGTTCATGCCATGAGCTTGAACGCCGTGAGGTCGACCAGCGAACTGGTTTCCGGCTCGAGCAAGTCGACCAGGCAGGAGGAACCTATCAGACTCTACACAATGCTATGCTCCCAAGCATGAGGGGGAACACCTTCTAGCACCAACTTGACCTTGAACTAAAACACGACACTGCCTGTGCCTGTCGGTTCCATTGTGGAAGAACAGCCGAACACCTCTATGGTCCACCGCGGGCAGCTCGTTCATCCTGTTCCTGTGATCTTGCCGCGCGAAGACGACGAGGTAGTCTTCAGGTCTAAAGCGGTGAATGGACACCCACTCCGACGCCATCCCAACCTTGGTCTCAAGCGCCTCCAAGATGAATTCTGGCGAGATGTCACGCTGCACACCGCCAGCATAGACCACCATGGCCTATTGAAGATTCTGAACAGGGATGTGCCTTATTAAGTGAAGCATTTATTTTAACAACTTTAGGGTGATGTATCCGTCAGGTGACACAATTTTAGGACATAGATATACAGTGATGTGCCCTAACAATTTTAACAACAATGCTCTTACAATGAACAAATATCACAAAATAGTATGCATAAGTGATGTGCCCTATCAAGTGAAGTGTTTATCATGATTAACTGTGCCTAGACCTTGGAGAGAGAAAATGGTGCTTGAAGGCACTTGTGGCACCGACTCGTGGATTTTGTGCACTGGTAGCCTTCACTTGCTAATAATTTAGGTGGCCTATGTTCAAGTGCTCCAAGCCTCCTTTTTTGTGCGGTACTGTTAGGGTACATATCGTCATCGAGGCCTCACACTTGCATATACACTCACAAGTATTGTAGTAGGTGTGATTTGTTCTAGAGGAGGAAGAAAGGAAACATAAGAAAAATCTGGCGGCCATTTTGATCCACTGGATGCCCATTTATTCCGGCTCTTCTCCCTTATGTAGTGGTGATGACGTTGCAGCTCAATTCATGGTGGTGTTGACCCAGTGAGAGCAAAGGTACCTCTTGCTGGATTGCACGAGGCAAGCTGGCCTGGTGATGAAGCGACCAATCCCTTGGTTGGTCCTTCAGTTTGGTTTCATTGTCAGTGCAAATGGGTCAATCTGTCAGGGGGAGGGGTACAGGTAGACCCATAGTACGGAATGAAAATAGTGGATCTGAACAATCCTGGGTACACATACGAACCATTCGTCCTAGCGAATGATGTGGCGTAGGTTTTCTATGTGAAGGACATGTCTACAAACCGAGAAAAAGAAAAGATAAGGAAGCGAATACATCATACGATGAGCCAAAGCACCACATAGTTCTTTCAGGAGAAGGAGACGTGATGGGATTGGAGGGTAAGACAGATTATGAAAAGTTTCATGAAATTCCTCCCTTCAAAGTCAAGGCTGACCCAAGCACCCTGTTAACGATGAAGATTATCCATGGTTACAGCGCAATAAGCAAAGGACACAAGCGAAGAAAAAGTGAAGACTTTCTCTTCACAACTACTATGATGGTGCCTTTGATCTAGAATATCACTGCAATTACATGTGAAGAAATGAAATGGCTTTTGCAAGAGATGAGTTTTTGTACGAAACCCTGATACTTCGAAAGAGATTGTCCGTTTTGAACACGAAGTGCATCCAGTTTTTGCCGTAACCCTCTCAACTTTTTATAACATGCTATCTGGGTGAAATGATGATACAATGCCAACTTTCAACATTTTCAGAGTTCATTTGTAGTGCTTTTTAATTCCAGGGTCATTTAGCTCAAAAAATCAGTAAATGCATGAAAAGTACCAAATGAAGTCAGAAAGGGTTGAAAATTATGATGTGGCTTTGAATGGTGTATTTTGAACACACAAAAAGTCTGGAGTTCAAATAAGTTCAGAAAAATGAAATCCCTTTGTAACAGATGAGTTTTCGTCCGAAACCCTGATACTTCGGAAGAGATTGTCCATTTTGTACACGAAGTGCATCCAGTTTTGGCCGTAACCCTGATAATTTTTAGCACATGCTATATGGGTGAAATGATGATACCATTCCAACTTTCAACCTTTTCAGAGTTCATTTGTAGTGCTTTTCAATTTCAGGGTCATTTAGCTCAAAGAATGAACTAATAGCAAAAAGAATGAACTAGACAACTTTTATGAAACTCTAGTAGAAAAAAGAATGAACTAAAACTAATAAATTAAAATATTCTGTTATGATCAACTAAAAAAAAACTATAATATTCTTCAATAGCAAAAAGAATCAACCAAAAAGCTTTTATAAAACTCTAATAGCAAAAGGAATCAACTAAAAAGCTTTTATAAACATCTAGTATTTTCGAAAATAAAATTATATAAAATATATGCAACTAAAATTATCAAAGTATTTTTTGTTCAAAACATTAATAGCAAAAAGAATTTTCATAAAACAATGTTAGAAACTTTAATAGCAAACTAAAATAACAAAATTTGTTTTTGATTAAAACAGACATTTAAAATAACCTAAAAATTATTAAATTGAATATAATGATAAAACACAGTAATATTAAATAGTAGGAAAAATAATCACTCAAAAATCTTTTTTTATAGTAAAGTTATTCACAAACTAGTGATTCACACAAATTTCAAAAAAATTCAAGTTTAAACTATTCAAATTTAAAAACTAATGGCACTAACAGAAAGTTTATAATTTTTGTGACCTAAAAGCAAAAAGAATTATTGAAAAACAATAAGTATTTAGCTGTAAATAAAAACAAATTAAAATAAAAAACAAAACAAACAAAACAAAAAACTGGAATTTTTTTTAAATGCCACCTACTGGGCCACCATGGCCTGAATACGACTAGAAATCCAACTAGCTTGTTGGGCCAGGATTCAGGCCTGCAGTTGAGAGGAGCTCGGGAGGGTGGGCGCAGGAGCGCTTATAAACCACTCTCGAGCTTTCTCAGCTAGCAAGGTGGGACTAAACATCCCACCGCACCGCGCCAGCACAAGGCCTTTGGTCCCGGTTGGTGGCACCAACCGGGACTAAAGGGGGGCATTGGTCCCGGTTGGTGGCTACCTCGAAGCCCGACCGTTGTGGAATAATGTTGCAAAAAATAAGTCTAGATATATCGGAAAAAACAAGTCTAGATATATATATCGGGAAAAACAAGTCTAGATATATCGGAAAAACAAGTCTAGATATATCGGGCGATATGTAGATATGTCATGAGGGGTGCGCATCATTGTCGTCTACCCCCTCCCCGATAACTTCGACATGAGGGGGGAGGTTGGACATGTCATGTGGAACTTTTTTTGTTCATATAGAAAACTCTGGTAACATATGAAACATTTGATCATATATCAAAGTTTGATCATATGTCAAAGTTTGAATTTTGACATATGCAACATTTGATCATATGTCAAAGTTTGAATTTTGACATATGCAACAATATTTGATCATATGTCAAAGTTTGACTTATGACATAGATTTATCATGAATGCCCCCATTATGCATGTGCACAAGTTGATCCAATTTTTCTGATCTCATCTACATATATATATATATATATTCTTCTATATGTCACATTGTCTGTCAGAGTATTGAAGAAATCCATGGCTTCATCATTAGACGGAAGTAACAGGCGTATGATGGTACGAAACTCTTCAAAGTTATTTTGAACGGAGTTTCGGATAGAATAATTCACTTTTTGGTACGAATTTCAGCAAAGGCCTTCCAAATAGCGATATTCGGAAGGCTCTTGCTGAACTTCGTACCAAAAAGCTAATTATCCTATCCGGGACTCCGTTCCAAAACAATTTTGGAGAGCTTCGTACCATTATGCGCCTGTTACTTCCGGCTAATGATGAAGGCATGGTTTTATTGAATCTTTTGACACTAGACAACATGACATATAGAAGGGTGGATGAGATCAGGAAAAATATGGACCATTTTCTGCACATCTAGAATGGCGCCATTTTGTTAAATCCCTTAAAGGTTAAGAGAATCCCTTGTTTGACATTCATGAGAGAGGCATTCCGGACATCGGACATTCATGAGAGAGGCGGTCTGGTCCGGCCGCCGGACATGTCATGTGATAGCTAGTATTTTTTATGTTCATAGAAAACTCCGGTAACTCTTCAACATGAGGGGGAACGTCGATCGACCCCCTCTCGCTCGACCAAACCCTAGAAGCGTCGAGGCTACCCCAAATCCTAGAAGCATTGCCGAGGCCACCCCAAACCCTAGAAGCATCGAGGCCACCCAAATTTACCAAGTTCAAAGAGCGTTGTCGAGGCCACCGCAAACCCTAGAAGCATTGTCGAGGCCACCCCAAACCGTAGAAGCGTCGAGGCCACTAATATGATTCCTGGTCTATGTTTAGCTAGCTAGCTCTATGTTTGCCACTAATATATCCATCTCTCATGTTTCTATATTAATTGCCATGTTGTAATATTTGCAGAAACTATGGATCAACAAAGAGACTTGGAAAAAGAACAGTTGTTGGGGGATATAATCTTCGGCGGAGGTGATGTCTTGTCGTTTCTCAACAACGCCGATGGTCAGGAAGGAGAGGATGATGGCTCTGGTGATCAAACAATGGAGGAGGAAGGACATGATCATGATGGCTCCGGTGACCGAATGGCGGAGAAAGACGGAGACCATCATGACGGCTCCGGTGACCGAACGAAAGAGGGAGCTGTTGCAAAGTCCGGCGAGGTATATATATTAATTAAGCCTGTGCTGACTAATTGATGCATTAAGTGTTTTGGTATATGTATATTAACTCTTCTTTCTTCTTTTATAGTTCTCCGGATCGAGCCAAACTTAGGTAACGAGACGAGGCCCGAAGAAAAGGTTACGCCAGGATGCAAGGTTCACGGTCACAGCACTCGCGGACGATGGCCTACCGGTTGAACCCAAGCGGAGCAAGTATTTGCTGCTCAGTGCGGAGCTATTGTTAGGAACAGCATCCCTTTCAGCATCCAGTTATGGAATAAGCCTAAGAAAGACGACCCTGAAGTTTCTTATGTCACCGATAGACAGAAAGATGATCTTTGGACCTTGGTGAAGGAAAATTTCGCCCTACTGCCAGAGGTTGATCCGAATAAGACAGTTATAGAGCCACTGGTCAAGGCATGTGCTCTTAAGAAGATGGCAGATCTTTTCAGGAGGTGGAAGAATGAGTTGAAACCAAAGTTTTTCAACAAAGGGAAGATTCTAGAATTCACTGGCTGATTTGAGAAGATAAGAGATCACTAGCCCGCATTTGTGGCCTACAAGACATCAGACAAGAGTAAGAAAATGTCAGAGACAAACAAGAAAAATGTTGCAAAGAAGAAGTTTCACCATCGCACGGGGTGAGATGGCTACCTCAAAGCCCGGCCGTTGTGGCCCGCATTTGTGAGAATGACCTGCTTGCTAAAGGGGTCAAAACAGAGACATTGAACTGGCCAGACTGTTCAAGGACTTGGTTCTTCGGGGTTGGGGGAACTTTGGACCCTGAAACAGGGGAGTGCCGTTGGACGGACGAGCAACTTGCAATACTCGTCAAGAAGCTTCAGAAGTATATCACCACAGCGTAGGAAGGGGCGTTCATTCCCGACAGAGAGAAGGACAAGCTGACTGAGGCCCTCGGGAATCCTGAGCACCCTGGACGATCACGAGGCACACCAGGCTCCGTTCCATGGGTGGTTGGGTTTCCCGGTGCAGGCGGTTATAGAAGCCGGGAGAGAAGGAGGAAAGCGGAGCTGAGCAAAATGCAGAAGCTCAATGCAAGACTACAAAAGCTAGAGGAACTTGCAGCTACCGGCCAACCATCTCAGCGTCACGAAGCTACCCCAAAAGCTACCCCACCATCTCAGCGGAGAAGCAGCATGGCTTCCATGGAGCTCGTTCAGCCTAACATCACGGCTCCTAGCTACCCCGTGGATACAATCACGGAGGCTCAACATTGCCAGCTTATGACGAAATGGCAAAACCTCACTGTGAAGGCGGCTGTCGGCTCTGTTGCACCTCCTCAACCCGACGGAACTTTTCACTTCCGTTTGATTCCACATGGGTATGCTATTGTGATGGTGGATGAAGTAATGGAGGGATTTGAGGAGCTTGAGCTTGACCACCCTATAGGTGAAGGGGAGAATCAGCTGGTTCATGCTCTGAGGACTACATGTCTATGGCGGAAGGAGTAAATCAAGCTTCCAAACTGGATGCCTCCGCCTTCTCCTCCTATGGCGAGCCAGGGCACTTCGCCTCCTCCTCCTCCTCCGGCGAGTGATCAGGGCACTCCGCCTCCTTCTCCACCTCCTTCGGCACATGAGGCCACTCCGCCTCTTCCTTCGCCTGCTCCGGTGCATCGGAGCACTCCGCCTCCTTCTTTGCCTCGTCAGTAACGGCGGAAGACAAACATCATCGCTCCGGCTCCTCCGGTGCGTCGGAGCACTCTACCTCCTTCTCCGCCTCATAAGCAACAACGGAAGAGAGGCGCCACCGCTCCAGCGGCTAGCAGTACAAGCAGAGGCGGGGGGCAGTAATTTAGATACGGTCCATCTCTCAAGACTCCAGAAAATTTACCATACAAGAGGACCGAGAAGGAAAACGCAGAGATCTATGAAGCCCAAGTGAGGGGATTTTTGCAAAGAAATCTCCACCTCCGAAGGAGATGATAGATTTGGTGAAAGCAAAACACACTATCGATGCCCTGAAGCGACCACCATCGTCTCAGCCGGATTCCAACTATTTCCACGCTCTTAAAAGGACATATGAAGGTGCGGGATGGTCGGGAACTACTTCTAGTGATAAAAGGTTAGCAAAACGAAGAAGTGGGAAAACATTCCCCAGCTTCGCGAACAGGCGAACCAATTGTGCCCCCCGCTCAAGGTGTCTAGCGATATCGTCGCTAATCTACCGGGGATGGTGCCCGGTACCAATCCTGGTGATTACCTGGGCGATGATGTAGAGTCTGAAACAATGGTTGTGGACGGATTCAGATACCAGTGTGGGAAGCCTCTCATCAAACCTGGTCATCCTCCTCTAACAACAATGCGAAGATTCCATCAATGGTAAATGAAAACCTGCAGGGAGTCTGGGAAGGATACTTTATCGCTGAGAATTAAAGAGGAGCACGACCTCGTTGGAATGGATGTGTTGTCTGTTGAATTTGACGAGTTATTCCAGTTATACAATCAAAAGGCCCTCAACAAATCACTCCTGACTTGCTAATGTCTGTAAGTACTACTTCTGTAATTAAGTCTTTGTATATAGCTCACCTCTTTCACTGCATGTGTATATATAATTATCCTCACTATATTATGTAGATTGAAGATCGTCAAATGAAGAAAAGCACAAATCTATGACATTGGGTTCATTAACCCAAATGTCATACATGAATGGATGGTTCAAAAGAATGTCACAAAAACCGAGGACAACTTGCTACAATCGTTGCTCAAAAATCAAAACAAAGATACAATACTCTTTCCTTACAACTTCAAGTGAGTGTTACTGTCTTGTGCATATTCGGTTTCCCATATTACTCGAGGTTGTAGTAATGTAATTGATGAGTTATGCATGCGTCCGCAGCTTCCACATTATTCTCCTAGAGATTAAGCTTGAGCGGGGAGTAGTGACCGTCTTAGACTCGAGACGAAAAGATCCCGAGGATTGTGCGGACATGACTAAAATGCTCCAAAAGTAAGTTCAATCGATCATTATCGCACCATATAGGCAACTTTGTTCATTTCCTGATATCAAGTAATTATTTTCTTTGTATGGCAGGGTTTGGAAAGAGTTCACCGCAATAGCTCCGGGACTGCCGGGGGAGCTGCGATTTACACACCCGAAAGTAATTACTAATAGCTAGTTCATCACATCTCCCATTGATTCTAGCTAGTTTCATCAATACCATCTATCATGCTTGATTATTAGTTTGATTGAACTCTATTTCTCGTAAAGTGCTTGTGGCAGGAAGGCGGGAATGATTTTTGTGGATAATACGTTTGCGAGTTCATCCGCCACTTGACCTATGAGCGGGGCTACTCTGAAAAACAATATGAAGTGCGTAAGCAAAAATATTCACAATTTTGTTTTATTACCATCATTTGTGTTGATTTTCATTCATATACATGTATTGACCCTCTTCTTCAATTTAGATCTGGCAGATGCGGGGTAAACTCTTACCACAAGATCGCATATGAGCAATTCAAGAGGAATTGACAGGATTCTTTCTTGACCACGTCATCAATAAAGCTGGAGAATACCATGTGGAAATTGACATTAGATGTTAGGGATTGTAAGAGATCTTATATTGTATATATGTAGCTAGTAGCGTCAGATCGATATAAGAAAACTTGTTGTTCGAGAAATCTCTCGGAGAAAGAGAGGTGCACTCCTCTCTTTATATGTTCATGATGATCTTGTGTAACTAATGGTTCCTTCATTTGCTTACTAGCTAGCGTGTCAAGTTCTCTCTACACGTATAGTAGCTAGCATCGACCAAGCACGGAGATAAGAGAGGTCATTTCTCTCTATTAGCTAGCTAACACAATATATGAAACCCCTAAACTAACCCTCCAAAACCCCCTACCCCCCTGTTTCAAAAAACAAAAACCCATGCTCCTGCCAGCTGCTGACGCATGGATGCCTTTTGGTCCCGGTTGGTGTTACCAACCGGGACTAAAGGTGCTCCTGCCTGGGCGCCCCATAGTGGCCACGTGGAGCCCCTTCTGTCCCGGTTTGTAAGCGAACCGGGACTAAAGGTTTTGGGCTTTAGTCCCGACCCATTAGTCCCGGTTCCGAAACCGGGGCTAAAGGGCCTTTGGAACCGGGACAAATGGCTCGTTTTCTACTAGTGTAATTTGGCCACCACAAAAACTGTGGCATGCCACACTTGTGGCACACAAGTGTGGATGGCAACCAAACATGCCATGTGTACCTAAAGCGTGATTTGGCACTGCTACAACATGTGTATAAAAATGCCTAGAGCAAACACAAATTATCCAACACATATGACAGTTTCAACACATGCAAATTATCCATCTATTCAAATTATCTTGCACTGCCAAAATCCTAATTTTACCTACTCACTTCACATTGTAGTTTCTATTCATTTGGCCTACTCACTTAATTCACGATGTAGTTTCTAACAAACTCCTAATTTCCCCTACCTAGTCAAATTGTCTTGCACTGCCAAACTGAAACCCTAGTCACCGATGATGTAGTCAATGCCATGGAGAGGATGAACTCACCGACGATTTGTAATCATTGTCGTGGAAGGGATGAACCCTAAATTCTATTGCCACATCGCCGAAACCCTAGCGATGCAAATCCAACGATATCAAATCAAAATAAATCAATCCAAATGAAATCAAATGGTTTTAGAGTAGGGCAGAGAGAGAGAGAGAGAGATTTACCTATTACCTAACAACCGGAACCGACCGGAATCTAAGGGCAACGAGTGGTGAGAGAAAGGGGATCAAGAGGGAAAGGGCGGAGAGAGAGGGAGCGGCAGCAGAGAGTGAGAGTGAGAGAGAGATAGATAGATAGAGAGAGAGAGCAAGGGTGAGGCGAGGGGGGTGTTGCCCTTGGTTTTGACCCCCACTGCCTCCTAAAAATTTATGGGCTTGGCCCAATAAGAAAAAAAGTAAATTTAGCAAAAAAAAATAAACTTTACTTTAGTAAAAGTAATAAAATATTCTTAATTTAATAAAAACAATATTCTTAACTTATTAAAAGTAATACAAAATCATGATAGTACTTTAATAGAAGTCAAAACAATATTCTTAAATTAGTAAAAAATAATTAAAATAATATAAAAATATTAGTATTTCCATTTAAAATAATATAAACGTAATTCCAAAATAAATTTGAAGTCTCAAACTATATATTTAGAAGTAATTCCAAACATTAGACCCCACGTCATGTAGTGCTGACGTGGCAACCCATGACACGCCATAACTAGACATAATAGTGTTGGCGTTCCAGGTTATACCATGCCAACACTATATTATGCCTTGTACAAAGTGTGGGTCCCATCTACCTATGATGTCCAACTATTTTCCTATGCCACCACTATGTCCCTAATAATGTCGTACCAAATAAGCCGACGCCACCACTATTTGAAAAAAATAATGCTGGCGTTGGTTGAAAATGATGTGCCACCAATGAAAGATGGACCAGGGGGGCCACTAAGCCGCCACACAGCCTGGTGGCCTGACCACCCGCTAGCGCGCGCCCCCTGGCCGTGTGGGGCCCTTAGCCACCACCTTACGACGATTCTGCCGCCCAAAAATCCTATATATATGCCCCCGGAAATCACATAAAATCATCGGTGCATTTTGCAATACGGAGCACTGCCACCTCTCGTTCTTCCTCTGGAGTCCGTTTCTGGGTCCATAGAGGGGGATTCGTCGCCATCGTCATCACCAACTATTCTTCAACACCAATTTCTTGATGTTCTTCCCCATGTGTGAATAATTCCTTGTATGCACATGGGGGTAGATGGGAATTGGATGAGTTTTCTTATGACATTGATGTCAGATTTGTTAGGGCTTGATGCCTAGTATCCACTGTATTTTGAGACTGATGTTGCTATGATTTTGCTATGCTTAATGCTTGTCACTAGGGATCGAGTGCCATGATTTTCGATCTGAACCCTCTATGTTTCATGAATATATTTGTGTTCTTGATCAGATCTGCAACAAGTAGTATGCACCGGTTATCTATCTGAACCCTAGACCCCAAAGTGACAACAATTGCGATATCTACGGGGATGACTTTATCTTGAGGACTACATCTACACACCATATGTTAATGCTTTGTTTTGATTCTCTATTAAAAGGAGTGCCTTAATTATGCTTAGTTTTCATTAGGATCTCGCTACCACGGGAGGGTAGGACAAAAAATGTTGTGCAAGTCCTTATCACAAGTATGCAGAACTATTTATGGAATGCATGCCTACATATGATTAATGAATTGGAGCTAGTTTATTGTCTCTCTATGTTATGACCATTGCATATTGAATCTCATCCGAAAAACCACCATCTAACTATGCCTACGCATTCTACTACTATTGCTATCGTTACGATTACTAGTATTGCACTCTGCTACTACTCTGCAAACTTTTTACTTTTACTGCTAGTATCATTTTATCACTTCTAGTATCATATTACTGTGCTTATAATAAATTGTTGCAAGCAAGTTATCAATCCAGGTGTGATAGAATTGACAACTCAATCACGAATGCTTACAAATATTCTTTGGATCCCCTTGGGTCAAATAAACAAATTTGGGTTGAAATACTTCCCTCGAAGACTGTCGCAATCCCCTTTACTTGTGGGTCATCACTTGATGGTCTAAATCTAGGACAATTCCTCTGGCCCCTGGGAGTGGGCAATACGCTGGTAAAGCGTCTTAGTTATGAATCACCCGGATGCCTGAAAGTTCCATCATGTGGTTTGGTCGAATGGAAGGAGAATGAAGGGCAAGGCATTTAATTCGGTCGTCACATGCAGGTAATTCAACGGGGCCAAGTACATGTCTTAAAGTGAGTTTCCCTGTGTCCCATAGCGCTTCCTCATCTGAGCTGTTGGGATGGGCACAAATGGAGAATAAATCAGGAAAGCAGGCACCCAAGGGTTGGTTGCCGACCCAACAGTCGATCTAGAACAGGAACATCGCTCCCATCCCAACCAAGTTTGACGAGCCTAATCGTAGAACCGACATCAATTGGACCACAGATTGCCAAAAGTGAAAATCACTAAAGCATTGACAGAAGGCAAGTGGCTGGCCCTAAGGTATGTGGCCTTGACGATATCTAACCTGAGGCCACCTTCATTATTGGAAATGCAGCTAAGGCACTTGGAGACGAGAAAAATGTTCATGCGTTTAGTGGAAATGATGCCAAAGAGCCCTTAGTTCTTAGGCTTGTAGAGCTCATACCACTTGACCGTATGATATTTTTGTTTTCCTCCCTCGCCAGCTTAAAAAAACTGGACTGGAGTTTGGAAATATCCTCATGCAAGCCTCCGTGAAGAAGGTAGAAACCCATGATAAAGATGGACAGAATCGCTAAGGACGAATTAATCAGGACTGTCCTTGATGCCTTGAAGAGCAACCTACCCTGCCAGGGTCTCGGTCACCACCAGATGAGGATCCTTCATCAATAGCCTCACTAACGGGAATCCCAAAATAGGATGTCAGAAAGGAACTGTCGGGGAAACCGATCACCTATGGGGTCACAAGGATCCATTCTACATTCGGCGGGGGATTAGTTGCACGAAGAGCAGGTCGAGTCGTTAGCACACAGAGGATATTTATCCAGGTTCGGGCCGTGAGGATGCGTAATACCCTAGTCCTGCTTTATCTCGTTATATGTGTGTTCTTGGGCTCTTGAACTAGCTACGATGTGTGCTTTGTCCAAAAGTCTGAATCCTCTCTCTGTGCGCCTTGGGCCTCCTTTTATACACAAAGGGGTTGCCATAGTGGCACACAGGAGGTGGCAAGCTATAGTGGTACGAGCTTACACTACTAGGGAAAATGTTATACACATAACTTTAGCAGTAGCGCTTGTTAAAAAAGCTCGCTACTGCTAGACAGTAGTAGCGCGTGCCAAATAAGTGCGCTGCAGATGCATATATAGCAGTAGCGCGTCTCGTTGAAAACTCGCTACTACTAAAATTTCAACCACTAAGCCGATGGGCTACACATAGTAGTAGTGATCTTTCAAAAACCGCGCTGCCGCTAATATTCTTATAGCAGCGCGTTTACATGTAAAGTGCTACTGTTAACGAAAATAAAATAAAATGAAAACCAAATAGAAAAGTAAATGAAAATGAAAGAAATAGAAAAAGGAGAAAGGAAAAATATAAAATGTAAAGAAAAATAAACGAAAAAGGAAAAAAGGGATGAAGGAATAGCAGTAGCGCGTTTGCGAAAATGCGCTATAGCTAACTTAGCTATAGCACGTTTTCCCTAACGCGCTACCATTATTTTTGACTTAACCCCAAAATGGTTTCCCCACGGCCACCACTTCTCCCCCAAATCCCTCACCCCACTTCGCTGCCGTCTCCCCCACTTCGCCGTCATCTCCTGCCGGCGTCGACTCCGTGCTCATCCTCACCGCCGCCGCCCGAGGCCGCCCAGCGTCACAGCTGCCTCTCGGGCCGCCCTCGACCTCACCGTTGCCGCCCTCGACCTCACCGCTGCCGCCATCGACCTCACCGCCCCTGAGCCCGCCCAGGACCGTTGCTCCCCATCCCGAGCCCGCCCTCATCGCCCCTACCTCTGTCGCGAGCACCTCCCCGCCATCGTCTCTCCTCTCTATGTAAGCCCCCCACCCCTCCCCCACCCCCTCTCTCTCAGCTTTTTCTTCCTCTGCCGTGTTAATTAGCAGTAGTAGTAGATGTTAATTAGTACTAGGGTTCATACATAATGATTTTTAGCAGTAGTAGTAGATGTTAATTAGTAGTAGTGATGGTACTAGTTAACTAGGGCAGTATGGTTAATAGTAGATGTTTTTTAGTTAGGGTAATAATATATGTTAAGTAGTAGATAATGTAGATGTTAATTAGTTCAGTAGGGTTTAGTTTTTGAATTGAGTTTGTTTAACTAGATGTTAATTAGGGCAGTAGGGTTTAGTTTAGAGTAAAGTTTAGTTCAGTAGTTAACTAAATATAATCTATATTTGGTTTTTGTATTGAGTTTGGGAGAGCATGAGATTTGTGTAGATTTTCTTGAAGTGTCAAATGCTAGGACATGCAAATTTGAAGTGGTCAGGTTATATGCAAATTCCTCAATTGTGTTTGCACATATTTTGATTGTGCCCAAGTGGCTTTGTTGTTTCTAGGGAATGAAGCCGAGTGGCCTATGTTTTGCCGGAATGCTGATTCAGTTCCGTTCTGGCAAATTTCAGGTTCTCGATTTGTCCACTTTTTAGGAAAAGTCATGCCGAAATTTTCCGTGAATTTCGGCATGACTTGTGCTACAAACTAGGACATATCGAGTGCCCGGGATTTGCCGCACCGGGAAGGAGTCAACGTTCTTGCATGTCATTATTCATTTTATTAGGTCTAGAATTAATTACTAGATTTAATTGTAGGAAACATGGCTAGCAATGATGAAGGACAGGGTTCTGGTGACTGCGACAACGTCTACCGGGCGGCAAAAGAATTTTTGAGGGACGCCGACGATCAAGAGTTGATGTCGGTGGGTCCAACAACTGAGATTGAGACTGACATCGAGACCGGCGCTGAGACTGAGACCGGCGCTGAGACTGAGACCAGCATCGAGACTGGCGCTGAGACTGAGACCGGTGCCAAGACTAGCGGAGCCGGTATAGAACTGAAAGCAAAGAGGCAATGGCTTCCTAACAAGCTCAGGACTACTAGACTGGTGGTCATGGAGGTGGACGACGGCAATTTTGAGCCAACAGCGCGACGAGAAGCAGCAGCGTGCTCTGCAATCAAGTAGGCTGCATCATACGGACAACCGCCACCATCAACAATGCGAAACTAAAGAAGATAGATAATATGAGGCCCTCCCTCCTAAAGAAGCTACACCAGATATTCTTGTTCCCGGGCCGGAATGAAAAGGATTGTAAAGATCCAGATAAGGACCCGGCAATGAAGAAGATAAACAAACACGCCATGACCAAGTTTAGCGACGCGTTGGCCGCCTGGAAATCAAGGGTGAAATATCGGATCATCATCAAAAAGGAACCTTACTCCAAGATTGTAAAGGATAATCCGACAATCACGGAAGAGCACTTTCAAATATTCAAGGCGGCTTGCGAGGCCGAAGCTGCCAAAAAAAGTCGAAGTACATGAAGGGGCTTCAACAGAGGAACATTGGGAGCCACCACCTCGAAAGCTGTGGTTACGGCGGGAAGAGGTCCATATGGGCCAAGGAGGACGCGGAAGTCACGAGTCTAGGCATCCCAGACACCTTGGCGGAGTTCACCATCCCGCAGGAGCGTGACGTCCTTAGGGCCCGGCACCGTTGGAACCCGGTGAAAAAGGTTTTCGAGTCGAACGTGATCACGACGGAGTTCATGAGACTACTGGTAATTTTAATTTCTGATCAATTCGATTGCACGTTAGTCATATTTGTAAACGATCCTTGTGCATTTTGCAGAGAGAGCAGCACAGGATTGCGGCCGAAAGCGACTCGCCGTCTAAGGCGTTGGTGCGGCCCAAGTGGGACACTCCATTCAACCGGGCGTTGAACATATTGAAAGGACTCCCGGTGGAGACTCGACCGTCGTATGGACGCGTGCACAGTGTTGGAGACGGCGCCATGTGGAAGAAGTACTACTGTGATACCAGGAAGGAGAGAAAGGAAAGACGGAGGTTAACTGAAAAAAACATCGACAAGAAGGTTGAGATTGCGGTTGAGAAGAAATCATCTGAGATAGTCGCAATAGCGGTAGCTGCCGCAAAACAGGTGGTTGTAGATATGTCTACTACCTTGGTTCCGGCCATTTTCAATTGGACCAGGCAAAATCCAGAAAAAAATGCAGCAGACTTTCCCCTTGCTGACTTCTTGGGGAGCAGCTCGACTAGCGTTGCACCAGCACCTATAGCTGCACCTGCTCCCGCACCGGCTCCTGCACCGGCTCCCGCACTGGCTCCCGTACCTGCTCCTTCACCGGCTCCGGCACCGGACGTGCTTGGCGGTGCTTTGTCTTTGGTTGAGCTCAACGCCCTCACGGTATCGGTCACACCGGCCCTCTTCAATAAATGTATAATCTCGTGTTTTCGTTGCCTTTCGGATGTCTCACCTCGCAGACTTCTCTTTGCAGGCCGACGAAACCCCGTGCACCTTATTGTACACCATCGGCGACCAGAAGGTGGACGTGGGGAAGGCGACGATAATGGAGCCGAAGGAACCATTGTTCCACAGCCGGCCGATCCCCCCGGACGTCTTCAAGGTTTCCGTGGCCAGTGTCAAACCGGGCCACGAGAATTTGGCTCCTTTGGTACTAGTGGGGGATGAAGACAAGACCCCGCGGTAGCTTGGTGATTGTTGCAATGGGTGGGTCCTGTTGTGGCCAAAGAGTCTGCATCGTCTGGAGGCGGCCGAGAGCACACCCACGAGCACGCAGTTAGGTATGGACATCAACACCTCACTTACTCAATTAGCATCGGCTGTCGTGCTGGGTGATAATGTAGGGGGTGAGGAAGAGGCTCCATTAGTCGTTGGTGACGTCGCCATAGATGAGGATGAGGATGAGGATGACATTCAGCAATATGTCAATACTGGCGCCTACTTAGGGTTTGAGCGTCATGAGTCAGTGCCTGAATTGTCGCCTCCGAAGTCTGAACGTATTATGGACACCTTCTGGTACCAAAGAAGTCTAGGAAGAGACCGATGAAAGGCAAAAAAACCTGATTCTATGATCCAGCCGCCTCAACAGCCTCGGGTTCAAGACCGTATAGATATCCCCGGTGCGGGAAAATGGCATATCGCCAGTGAACCAATCCTACCTGAAGCAGCGATAGGGGCCAGATTCGGCGATGTAAGGAGACTTCATGACGATGTGCTGCGGAGAGATAAAGGCCTCATCACCTCGAAAAATCCAGGATACCCACTCTACGTAGTTAACGTGCCGCGGCAATTGTCGTACGTCGACACATTCCCCGCGGACAAGTTCTTCCTTCGATTCGATTACATCTTCGACATGTATCACTGGAAGAAGCTGGATTTTATGTTTGTCCGCTGAGGGAGTCCTGGACTAGGGGGTGTCCGGATAGCCAAACTATCATCATTGGCGGACTCCAAGACTATGAAGATACAAGATTGAAGACTTCGTCCGTGTCCGGATGGGACTTTCCTTGGCATGGAAGGCAAGCTTGGCGATCACGGATATGTAGATCTCCTACCATTGTAACCGACTCTGTGTAACCCTAGCCCTCTCCGGTGTCTATATAAACCAGAGGGTTTTAGTCCGTGGGACGAACAACAATCATACCATAGGCTAGCTTCTAGGGTTTAGCCTCCTTGATCTCGTGGTAGATCTACTCTTGTACTACCCATATCATCAATATCAATCAAGCGGGAGTAGGGTTTTACCTCCATCGAGAGGCCGAACACAGGTAAAAACATCGTGTCCCTTGTCTCCTGTTACCATCCGCCTAGATGCATAGTTCGGGACCCCTACCGAGATCCGCGGTTTGACAACGACATTGGTGCTTTCATTGAGAGTTCCTCGTGTGCGTCGCTCATAGGCCGA
The DNA here is from genome assembly GCA_021437245.1 of Aegilops speltoides. Lineage (NCBI taxonomy): Eukaryota > Viridiplantae > Streptophyta > Magnoliopsida > Poales > Poaceae > Aegilops > Aegilops speltoides. The sequence goes on from CM038142.1 coordinate 370,147,994, forward strand.
TGGCTCCCGACCATCAACAACGACCACGGTCGGTGAGACTTTTCTCCCGGACAGATCTTTGTATTGGCAGCTTTGCGGCTGCGGGCCAATTCGCAGCCATCTGGAGCGAATCAAAAGCTTCGCCCCAGCCATCAGTCAGATTTGGAAGTTTGAACTATCGACCGACATCCGCGAGACTTGATCTTGACGGATTCGAGCCACACCGAGCGCGCCCGCCTTTATCACGATGGGCATGATTTAGCTCTGCTGCGGACGGTGCCACAGAGGCGCACAAGAGTCGCTCCGACCCTTAACTTCCGGGCCAGCTGCGCTGATCGAGGATGGGTGGCTAGACACGCCTCGGGGCTGCTACCTCTATGGCGATGGGCGAACACCAACCCTGTCCCTCATGAAGCTCGTGACTCCAAGGTGCGGACTCCTATCCGGACCCGAACCTTCACGCCCGCCAATCGAATCCGATTGAGGCGCCCGATCATGGAGTTCACCACTACGGACATCTTTTATTTTCGCCTTTTGGCGACATCTGAGTCGCTAAAGTGTCTCTCTTTGTCGGGAGAGCCTTGGCGGATTATGGCGGGGCCGGTTGGGATGTGGGCGACAAAGAAATTCAAATCCACCCACCACCCACTTCGTAGCCTTGTCGATGACTTAACCATACCCACGAGACTGTTGGATCTTCAAGCGATCCGGCCGACTTAACGCCCGAACACAAGGGCTTGACACTCCAAGTGAGGGCGATGTGAACCCCACAAGCGAGGCAGACGGAAAACAAAAGAATTTCCCACAAGAAGTCAAAACAGTGAATTCACTTCAAGTGATAACAAGGAAAAATAAGTGGCGCCTACTAAAATCTGCGCCACGGTCCACCAATGAGTCTCAGCGGATGTCAAAACCAATTACTTTTGACCATCAGGATTACTCCAGAAGTATTCGAAACGTAGGACGGACTGCTTTGATATTGGATCCTATAATCGACAGACTACAATTTACACAAGTCCTAATAAATGGCGGCAGTGATATAAACCTATTATACCAGGACACAATCCGCAGAATGGGGATAGACCCTACCAAAATTCGACATAGCAACACTTCCTTTAAGGAGAGACGCCAGGCCCATATGCCAATTGTACGGGCTCCGTACTACTAGAAGTTGTGTTCGGTTCATCCGACAACTTCCATCGTGAAAAGCTAATCTTCCACATCACCCCATTTGAAAGTAGCCATCAAGCACTATTGGGACGCAAAGCTTTCGCCCGCGTTATACCGCATTACGCGTCTCTTACACTTAAAATGCCCGGTTCACGCGGTATCATCTCATTAAAGGGTAACTTCGAGTGTTCCTCGACCGTGGAAGAATGTGAGACTGCCTTGACAGCCACACACTAATCCGGCTTTACTGATCAAAGCTCCTAAAACAGGTCATTCAGACCCCGGACACGGTTAGGCGAGTCCGGTATAAATAAACAAGGGGCTTACTAGCCGCGTACCCCTTTACAAGGGGCTCCACGCATGAACAATAAGAGCCAATAAAGCTCAATCTTATTCATTTTATAATCATACTCTGTTTTAAATACACTTTTCGCACGATCTTTTTTCAAACTAACTTCTTCACTTTTACAGACGAACAGCATGCTACACTGTCGAGGATCAAGACTGGCGGAGACACGAGCGCAGGCGTGCGGCGAGGACCCGTTGCAAGATTCTCTTGATTAAGACCTGCGTAAACCTCATCTCTTGTTGATACACATCCCCGGTTTCTTACCATAACGAGGAGGAGGCTGGCGTTTTGGCATCGGCAGCGTCGAAGTTTTCGCGTGCACGGACACTAGGGGCTTAGGGCATTGTTACGCCCGTTTTCATAAAGACCGAATACCTTAGGGAGTGTTCGGCGTCTCGAGTTAGGCCTTATATGCATCAGCTCCGAATCATGTCTTTGGTCAAATGTTGGGTTTGCCCGGCTCCTGTGTTTTGCTACCTTATGTTCCATTCTATCGGCTAACGCGGCACTAGGAGAACTACTGCGATTGTGCCCCGGTTCGGCCGGGTGAGCACCTCAGTAGAGAAAGCCGAAAACTGACTGTCATGATATAGCGAGAGACTAGTCAACCACTCGATCGACTACTGGAATGTTTAGAATTCCTCCACTTTGACGAAGGACCATTTCCCGGTCAGGCACACACGCGCCCCGAGTTCGGAGAGCATGGTGCCCCTAGGGGCTATATAGTAGCCCCACCATCGAACTCCTATGGCTAAGTGAAAGTGATAAAGCATTATAGTCCGGTTGCCTAGTTTTCTATGCTATCACCTCCTTCACGGGACCAAGACGTTGGATTAAGTGTGAAAATGCGCTTTTTTGTAAACACCCCCGCACCATGTGCGTGGGGGCTGAAGCCAAAGACTGCCATCTTTCAGGTTATATATACATATACATTAACGGCCGCACAGGAGATATTTCAATACTTGAATGCACAAGTATAAAAAGCCCTTATATTATAAATATGGTTTTACAAATCATACATGTCATTTGAACATAACGTTTTTCGAGCACTGCGACTCTATTAAACGAGCGCCCTGCAGGACTTCCTCAAAATAGTGCTCGGCGGGTAATCGGCTTCTGTCCGAATCCCGGGATGCAATGTCGGTGGCCTCCATCTCTGCCCAGTATGTTTTGACACGGGCGAGAGCCATCCGTGCACCCTCTATGCATGCCGACCGCTTCATCGCCTCGATATGCGGCACCGCATCAAGGAACTGCTGCACTAAGCCAAAATAACTTTTCGGCTCGGGCCTTTTCGGCCACAAATGAGCAACGACATCCTTCATGGCAAGTCCGGACAACCTGTTCAGCTCAGCCCACTCAGCTAACCGATCGGTTAACGGAAGTGGACGCTCCGAATTATGGAATTGAGACCAAAAAAGCTCTTCCATCCCGTGATCCTTTTGGCCTCGGAAATGCACGACTGCGTCCGCCGCACTCGCCGCCAAATTCAGATAAGCATCCTCCGCACCCCACAACTGGCCCAACTGAGCACACTTCGGGTCCGTGAACTTCCTAAGCAGGAGGAAGGGCTTTCCAGCCGCAACATCGCGAAGCGGGCATCCTTGGCTTTGGCAGTGGCCTTTTTCAGGTCCTCTCGCTCCGCTCGGCGTTCTCTTTCAAGTAAATCACAGCGGTCGGTAGCATCCTTCAGCTTCACGGCCAGTTCGGCCATTTCCTCCCTGCTTTGGCAGTGAGCAGCCTATTCAGCTTTTAGCTCTTCGGCCGCCTTCAAGGCGGCCGCATTACTTTTTCTGGCTTGCTCCTTGGCTCGGGCAAGCTCTGCCCAAAGGTCCTCCATAGCAGCGACACCATCTGCATTAAGCATACATGTAGTAAGGCATGGGCGTCAAGCTCCCTTACCAGGTGTTCGCGGAAAAGCCACATACCTTGTGACTCGTCAAGTCGCTTATTGACCGGCGCGATGTCGCATCCATAGCGCCCGATTGCCGCTTCAGTTCGGCAACTCTATCGATCTTCTTGGCCACGAGCGCTCCGCCCCTGAATAGGAGCGGCGACATCTTAACTGCGAGATTATGATCCTCGACGCGCCGTCGCCCGACAACGTCATCGAGTCTTAGGGCTCTTGTCTATACTGAGGTGCATTCTATATGCAAAACTCTCGGAAGGTACATCATTCTTGCGTACCTCAAACCCGTCGATAAACTCGGCGGCTTCATGCAAACCGCTCTCGGCGGATGAAATCCTTTCAATCACCGTACCCATTAACGCACGGTGATCTTACGAGATAGATGCTCGCCCGGCAGATCCTTGACTCCTCCGACCGCGCACCGGTTGGTGCGGACCTCCAGCCCCACCGGACTGGAAACCCTCGCGGCGACACCTCGGTCGTCGCCCGCTGATAGCACGGCAGATGGGCGTTCACTTTCCATCATCTCGGGCGAAGATCCCCGAAGAGGAGCTCTGCTGAGAAGGGCTGAGATCCGAACTACAAGATAAAAACTTCGGTCATCCTCAGAAATAAAAACAGGGATGTATCTTACAACAAAACTCCCCTTTCTACTTACGGCTCGCTGGAGGGCTGGTTCCCTTGAGGAAATAGTACGGCCGGGGTCCCTCCCGGCGCAAGACCCTCGGGCGAAGGTTTCTTCCCCCGCTTGGAGGCCTTGACCTCCGGATCTTTAGAAGCGGTCCTCTTCTCCCCTTGGAGGGAGGGATTCTCGATCCCCCCTTCCTTAAAGGCCTCCTTAGCGGAGGCGGTAGATTTCCTGTTCCCCCCTTCGCCCTCTTTCAAAGGCACAGCCTCCAGCATCTTGATCAGCACCGAGTCCGACGCGGTCTCAGGGAGGGGGGCCGGACACCTTATTAGCTTTGCTTTTGCTATCCACTCCTATTCGAGGGACGGCTCTTTAGAAAAAGGGGGGCGAGTATTATGACTAATGCACGGATAGCAAGTCCGGGCACAGGAACTACTTACTTGAGTATCCGGGCGATTGCAACTCAGGCCTGCGTCCTCGGTCAAGACCGGACACATCTCTTGTGATCCGAAGAACAGTTTATACATCTCCACGGGCGTCGCGCCCATGAAGTGGTGGAGAGCTCGCGGTCCCTCCGGATTGAATTCCCACAGGCGGAGAGGGCGACGTTTGCATGGCAGAAGACGCCGAATCAGCATAACCTGCGCCACTACGACCAGATTGATCTCCCTCTCTTGCAGGTCTCGAATCCGGCCCTGCAATATTGGTACGTCCTTGGACGGCCCCCAGTCAAGCCATTTGTTGACCCATGATGCGATCGTTGTGGAGGCCCGGCGAAAGGCGGGTGGCGCCACACACTGGTACCCACGGGAGGCGGTGATGTAGAACCACTCCTGTTGCCTGGCCGAGCTCCTCTTGAAAAGAGCCCTCGGGCCATGGGCGTCGGCCCTCTTACTTATAATTGCCCCTCCGCTTTCTGCTGTCGCCCCTCGATCATCTTGGCTCCACGTTGAAGGTCTTGAGCCACAATCCGAAGTGAGGGGTAGTGCGGAGGAAGGCTTCGCAGACAACAATGAACGATGAGATGTGGAGGATGGACTCCGGAGCCAAGTCATGGAATTCCAGCCCGTAATAAAACATGAGCCCCCTCACGAAGGGGTCCATCGGGAAGCCTAAACCCCGATGGAAGTGAGACACGAACACGACGCTCTCACAAGGCTCGGGAATGGGAATGACTTGCCCTTGGGCGGGCAGCCTATGCAAAATCTCGCAGGTTAGGTACATGGCGTCTCTCAGCTTTAGCACGTCTTCTTCCGTGACGGAAAAGGGCATCCACCGGCCCCGTGGGTTGGAGCCGGACATTGTTAAAGGTCCGAAGCGCCCGAATCTGGAACCGTAGGTGTTGGAACTCGAGGTGAGGGGCGGATTCGATTGAGATTGAAGAAAAGGAACGGTCCTTGGTCTCATTATAAAGGGGGAGAATACCAAGAGCCGTCCCCGTGACCGTTTGGGACTCGCCTTCGATGGAGGGGGCGTGCCAGCGGGCATGGTTGGGTTACCCACGTCCGTATTGATGAGAATCCCGAAATAAGGGGACACGATCTCTGCTTCGACAAGACGTGCCAAGGAAACCGCTTCGCTAAACGCGCTGAGGTGGAATAATAAAAATGATTCGAGTAAAGGCTTGGCCGTGGTGTGACGTCACGCCACGAAATACGTCAGCAGATTGAACTTGTGTTCATATTGTTCTCTCTACTGTTGTACGTGGAATTTATTTTGTAGAGCCGGACACTATCCTGGTGTTCACAAATCTTCTATAAACTATTCGGAGGAGGAACCCGCCTTGCAATGCCGAAGACAATATGCGCGCCGGACTCGTCGTCATTGAAGCCTGGTTCGAGAGACTCTTGAGGAGTCCTAGACTAGGGGTGTCGGAGGCGAACTATCATCATTGGCCGGACTCCAAGACTATGAAGATACAAGATTGAAGACTTCGTCCCGTGTCCTGATGGGACTTTCCTTGGCGTGGAAGGCAAGCTTGGTGAGGGAGTCCTGGACTAGGGGGTGTCCGGACAGCCGGACTATTATCGTCCGCCGGACTCCAAGACTATGAAGATACAAGATTGAAGACTCCGTCCCGTGTCCGGATGGGACTTTCCTTGGCTTGGAAGGCAAGCTTGGTGATACGGATATGTAGATCTCCTACCATTGTAACCGACTCTGTGTAACCCTAGCCCTCTTCGGTGTCTATATAAACCGGAGGGTTTAGTCCGTAGGACACAACAACCATTACAACAATCATACCATGGGCTAGCCTCTAGGGTTTAGCCTCCTTGATCTCGTGGTAGATCCACTCTTGTACTACCCATATCATCAATATCAATCAAGCAGGAGTAGGGTTTTACCTCCATCGAGAGGGCCCAAACCTAGGTAAAAACATCGTGTCCCTTGTCTCCTATTACCATCCGCCTAGAAGCACAGTTCGGGACCCCCTACCCGAGATCCGCCGGTTTTGACACCGACATTGGTGCTTTCATTGAGAGTTCCTCTGTGTCGTCACCGATAGGCTTGATGGCTTCTCCAATCAACAACGCCATCCAGGGTGAGACTTGTCTCCCCGGACAGATCTTCGTATTCGGCGGCTTCGCTCTGCGGGCCAATTCACTTGGCCATCTGGAGCAGATCAGCTCGCCCACAGCCATTAGGTCGAGGTTGGAAGCCTAAACTTCACGGCCAGCGTCGCGGGGACTTGATCTTTGGCGGACTCGAGCCACGGCCGCGGCCGTGCTGTCACAATGGGCATGATTTAGGCATGCCGCGGACGGTGCCTTGGAGGCGCACATGAATCCGCTCCGACCCATAGTTCGGAGCCGATCGCGCAAATCGAGGACGAGTGGCTGGACACTGCCTCGGGAGCTGCGACTTCCACGGCGATGGAGCCGAACACTGACCTTGTCCCTTATAAAGCTCGTGACTCCGAGGTGCCGGACCCCGAACCTCCTGCGCCCCTGCCAATCGAGTCCAATTGGGCGCCGATCATGGAGTTCACTGCCGCGGACATCTTTCAGCACTCACCCTTTGGCGACATCCTAAATTCGCTAAAGCATCTCTCGCTATCCGGAGAGCCCTGGCGGACTATGGCGGGATGGTTGGGATGTGAGCGGCGAAGAAATTCAAACCCCACCCACCACCCACTTTGTAGCCCTTTGCCGGCGATCTAATCGACATGTTAGACTATGACTCGAGGACATCGGCGGTATGGGCGGCGATGCCGGAGGCGAACAAGAACCAGCGCCTCTGAGGCCTTTGGAAGACCACCTCGTCATATGACATATACATGGTGGACACCCCAAAAGATGGGGACGGCGAAAAAGCGGCAAAAGCGATTCCTTAAAGAAACAGCCCAAGCGCCCGGCGTCGTGACGCCGCTCTAAATCCGCCACGACAAGAATGGAGATTCCGGCACGAGGGATAATAACACCCCGAGAGTGCGAAGACAATCCCCTCTGCAAGATTTAGCACAGGGGATGCGAAGCAAGCCCTCACAAGAGAGCGGTGAGCGAAGGCGTCGAGGATGATAATTACATACCTCCCTCCGGAGATGAGGCAAGCCTCGATGACGATGAATTAAATCGTGCCGAGGATCCCGTCGAACAAGGCGTTTCAAACACAGGCTAATGGCCACAACAAATAGCCTAAAGAAAAAGCAGCGGCAGCTTCAAGCTGATCAAGACCTGCTGGCGACGGATGGACCGAGGTCCTCGCGGCGAAAAGTATGAACTTCGACGCACCTCCAAGAGCTACCCAAAGCATAAGTTGCTCCCCGATTAGAAGAGGAAGCATACATACCTTCATCACCAGCGCTGTCGGCCGACCGACCACCCGTGGTCGCGCGAAGAGGCATCGGGCCTTCCATCAAGACCGTGCCCGGCATCGCTCGAAAAGTCTGAAGCCCGGGAACAGCGCGGACTTGCGGGATATATTGGAGGAAAAGGCAAGACAATCCAGATCTATCTATGGATCACGTGGGCGCCCACGACCGCGACGAATACCGTCAAGCGGATCGACAACTCGGCGGGCGAAAGCAGTGAACAACGCTCCCTTGAGCTACGTCATGATATTGCTCAATATAGGCGCCGCACACCGCTATGCTTCGGCGAAGTAATGGATCATCAAATCCTGAAGGGTTTAAACCCGTAAACATTGAATCCTACGATGGCACGGCGGACCCAGCGGTTTGGATCGAAGATTATCTCCTTCACATCCATATGGCCCATGGCGGCAATCTCCACGCCATCAAATATCTCCGCTCAAGCTTAAAGGACCAGCTCGGCATTGGCTTAACAGCCTGCCCGCAGAGTCAATTGGGTGTTGGGAGGACCTGGAAGCCGCATTCCTCAACAACTTCCAGGGCACATATGTGCGACCACCAGACGCCAATGACCTAAGCCACATAATCCAGCAGCCAGACGAATCGGCCAGGCACTTCTGGACATGGTTCTTAACAAAGAAAAATCAAATCATCGACAGTCCGGATGCCGAGGCCCTCGCAGCCTTCAAACATTACATCCGCGACGAGTGGCTAGCCCGACACCTAGGACAGGAAAAGCCGAAATCCATGGCAGCCCTCACATCATTAATGACCCGCTTCTGTGCGGGAGAGGATAGCTGGCTAGCTCGCAGCAACAACCTCAACAAAAATGCTGGTAGTCCGGATACTAAGGACCACAATGGCAGGTCACGTCGAAGCAAAAATAAGCGCCGCCTTAATGGCGGCGACAAGGAGGATCTGGCGGTCAACACGGATTCGAGGCTCTAAACCCGGTCGTGGAAGAATCCATTCAAAAGAACCACTCGAGTCCGTCCAATTTGGACCGAATACTCGACCGCTCATGCGGATACATGGCACCCGAAAAGCCAGCTAACCACACCAGCGAGAGATTGTTGGGTATTTAAGCGAGCAGAGCAAGTTAATTAGCGAAAACAACGACAAGGGGCTGCCTGGCGGCGGCGAGGAAGAGACCCGACCAGCGAGCGATGAGAGGCGAAGGTTTCCCCCACAAGTGCGGACGGTAAACATGATATCGCAACCCATATACCCAAGAGGAGCGGAGCGTGCACTAAGGGGCGTATATGCGATGGAGCCGATCTCCCTAAGTTCAATCCATGGTCCTCTTGCCCGATCACTTTCGATTGAAGAGACCATCCGACCGATATCCGCCATGGAGGATTCGCGCATTGGTTTTAGACCCAATCGTCGATGGATTTCACCTCACGAGAGTCTGATGGGCGGCGGAAGTAGCTGAACCTACTTTATCCGGATACGGTCGCAAGATGGGCATAGACCCTCAAGGATTAAACCTACAAAGGCGACCTTCAAAGCGTCATACCGGTGTTGAGGCCAATTATGCAGCTCGATCCTGCTGGAAGTGGTCTTCGGATCCCGGATAATTTTCGGGCGAGGAGTTAATCTTTGACATAGTCCCGTTCGCAGCGGCTATCACGCTACCTGCCGGATGAACTGTGTTCGCAAAGTTCAGCGGTGTCGACACGCATACCTCAAGCTCAAGATGCCAAGCCCTCGTGGAGTCATCACGGTCAGCGGAAATCGGAATGCTCCTCCGAGCGGAGGAACATCTGGCTGCTCTCGCGGCGGAAATCTGAGCAGCCTTCTAAGGCAATTTTGAGTCCGGCCATTAAGCGGCGGACACAATAACACGCGCCGAGCAACATCAACCAAGACCACAGCACGCCCGAGCACGCATAGCAATGCGGCTAACCCCAGCCCTTGCATGATCGCAAGACCAACCCTCGCGTACATCATTATGCTCGGAGATACCATGGGCCTGGGGGAGGGCACGACCTAACAGACCAGTGCGACTCGACCACACCAGGGGCTCACAAGTGTGTCGCTCTTTTTTATTTTTTATTTTCCTTCTTTGTATACACAGGACTCCGTTCACTAGATTCCCTGTCCAGCGGCGAACCCGCCGAACTCACGATGCAACAGCCAGGGAGGGAAAAAGGCTGCGATGAATACTCAGGTGGTCTTCATTACGAGCATTAAATTTGATTATATACACCAGTCCGCAGCCCACCCCTGGAGGGGGACATGTTTAACTAGTCCAATCCCTTGCTTACCGCACTATTTGTATCATTCCGCACTCATAGCAGAATTCCTTGAATAAATAATGCAGCACTTTTTGCCTGTAATTGCATTACTTTACATATATGTTCACTAATGACATTTTGCACCCGTATATTTTGGTACGGCCGAATACACCAGGGGCTTATGTTCCCCGCATTATGGTGTGATAAGTCCGAACACTTTCACAAGTGCAGCACCCCAAACTTATAGCATTATATGAATCGGCTCCGAATCATGTCTTGGGTCAATAGTTGGGTTTGCCCGGCTCCCACATTTTGGTACCTTACGTTCCGTTCTGTTGGCTAAGGTGGCACTGGGAGAACGACTGCGATTGCGCCCCGGTTGAGCTGGGCGAGTGCCTCAGTGGAGAAAGCTAAAACTGACTGTCATGATAAGGCGAGAGACTGGTCGCTGTTCGAGAGGTCTTTTCGAGTTCTTAAAGACTTATGCCGCTTCAAGCGAAGAACCAGATAATGTCCGGTCAAGGCGTGGATAGCGCCCCGAACTCGGTCTTCCGAATACTAGGGGCTTCGCCGAAATATAAAATTATAGAATTCTATGGCTAAGTGAGAGTGTTCAAGCATTATAAGTCTGGTTGCCTTGTTCGTTGTCGAGCGCCTCCCTAGATGGACCCAAAAATGGGAACAAGAGTGCTCAAGTTTATCCCGAACACCCCAGCACTCGTGGCTTGGGGGCTGAAGCTGACGACTTGCCATCTCTCAGATTTTATAAATGGCCGCACAGAAGGTAATATTTTAAATCAAACAAGCGTTGCTTAGCGCATATGAACAAAGTTTTCAGCGCACGAGGATAATACATAGCGAGTCTACTCAATAATTACATCTCGGGGCACTCATCCGCAATCTTGCGGGAACCCTTGAGACAGTCTTATAGTACATCTCGGGCGACGATACTCCTTGCCCATTGGCGGCGCGTCGATGATAAGCCTCTCCGCATCCAGCCTGCCCGGTGCACCTTTTGCGGGTAAGGGCCCGACAGCGCCTTCATACAAAGGAGCGCTTGATGACCTCCACCCAGGGGCACACATCCACCAGCCGCCGCACGAGGCCGAAGTAGCTCCCTGGCATGGCCTCTCCACGCCACAGCCGGACTATGAGGCCCTTCATGGCCTGCTCGGCTACCTTGTGGAGCTCGACTACCTGCTTCAGCTGGTCGCTAGGGGGCACCGGAAGGCCGGCCTTAGTGTACTGAGACCAGAAGACCTTCTCCGTTGAGCTCCCCTCCTCGCCACGGTAGAATGCGGTGGTATCGGATACACTGCAAGGCGGATCTGCAAACGCCCCTGGAGAGCTCCGAATTCGGGTATGTGTCAGGTAGTTTACATTAACATGCTTGCTTTGCATGAAAAATGCCTTACCCGCCGCTATTTTCTTCACATCCTCAACCTCCTGAAGGGCCTTATGGGCCTCGGCCTTGGCGGCTTTGGCACTTTCGAGAGGCGAAGCAAGCTCGGACTCTCGAGTCTTTGAGTCGCGCTCCAAACTCTCATGCTTTTCCATGAGAGCCTGGAGCTCTTGCCGCACTTCCGCCACCCGCACCTCCTGCTTCTCTCGCTCTGCCCGTTTCGCGGCCGCATTGCGTTCGGCCGCGGACACAGCCTCCTTCAGGGTTGCCACCTCGTTCGTGGCCCCTGCAGTACCCACGTTATCCTTGTCAGTTTTATTGCGACCTAAATCCTTTTCTGTAAGGTAACTATTCAAAGTGGTGTTACTCACCTTCTTTCTCCTCGAGCTGCTTCTTGGCACGGCCGAGCTCTTGCTCGGACCGCTCGAGATCCTGCTTCAATGCACCGACCTCCTTGATCGGTCTTGGCAGAGGTCAGCAGCGCAGCCTGCAAACCCATATTGACATAATTTTTAGCAACCCTGCATATATCTTTTTAGATCCTCAGTTCGGCTTTTCTTTCCGAACACCAAACCGAGCATCAGGGGCTATTGTCTATGCGGTGTTACATTACATAATTTTAACTTCTTACCTCAAAGCCTGTTAGAAGGCTCTGCGAGCTTGGTCGGCCCGCTCTTGGCAAGTGAACCTTCGAAGCACCGCACTCATGATAGTGTGGTGTTCTTCCTCGATAGAGCGCCTCTGGCGCCTCCAACAAGTTATCCGGCGCCTCGGTTGGGCCGGGGGCCGCGGTGTCACAATCTTGCCCTTCTTGCGAAGGGGCTGCCTGCCGGACTCTGGAACCACTCCAGGTTCCGGCGTAGAGTCCGGCGCAAAGTCCGGGAGGCTGCCTTGTGGCGCCTCCAGAGCCTCCTCCTGATGGGTCCTTTCTTGGGACCCCACCTCGTCGTCCTCAGCGGCGCGAGGGGTGGAGGCGGTCGGGATAGAATCTACATCCGACGGAGCCAACGACCCGCTCGATGAAGCGGGGAGGTCATCATCGGCCGGACTGCAGGCATTGCGCGGCATTAGAAGGACACTATGTGACATGAAAAGAAATTATAAATCATTCAGGAATCCGGATACTTACGATCTCGCCGGAGGCCTGGCCCTTGAGGGCCACTCTTCGCCAACGTGGCGTTGGCGGGCTGTCGGGAATAGTTCTTCCTTCTTGGACCCTTGGCCTCCCCTGTTGGGAAGCCTTCCTCTTCCTCTCTCCTCCTCTGGGAGAGAGTCCTCTGCTTCCTCCTCGTCTTGGGGAGGAATCCGCCTCGAGTCGCGGACACTGAAAGCAGGGAACTCTTTCGAGTACCGTGGCCACCTTCTTGGCCTTCTTCTCGGCACCACGTGTGGTGCGGAACCAGCAACCCGCTAGGCAGGCGTCCACTTGGGTTTTTCGGCATGGGGCAGGCGGATGAGCTGCTCGGCCTTCTTCATCCATCTGTCAAAGGAAAAGGGAGATTGAAACCGCTTAGGGTCGAACTATTAACAACAAGTGTCCCGTAAAGGGGTAGAATCACTTACCTCGTCAGCTGGACGCTGCGAGTGAAATCCGCGATCTTCCGTCGCGGATGCGGGGGCTTCGGCGCCCTTAAACAACACCCTCCAGGCGCCTTCGTACGTCGTGTCGAAGAGCCCACTCAGCGCCTGGTGCTGTGCCGGATCAAACTCCCATAGGTTGAATGCCCGTTCTTGGCATGGGAGAATCCGGCGGACGAGCATGACTTGGACCACATTAACAAGCCTGAGCTTCTTGTTCACCTGCTTCTGGATATAGGCTTGGAGTCCCGTCAGCTCCTTCGAACTACCCCATAGCAAGCCCTTATCTTTCCGGAGGTGAGCTGCACAGGGGATACGGATCTGAACTTCGGGGCCGCCCACGTAGGTCGCGCGGCTCGGTGATGCAGAACCACCCGATTGCCACCCTTGAGCGGACTCCACGAAGGCCCTTGAACGAGAGGGCGTTGGGCATCTTGCCCAACATGGCGCCTCCGCACTCCGCCTCGTGCCCTTCACTACCTTGACTTGACATTGAAGGTCTTGAGCCAAGCGAAGTGGGGCTGGATGCGAGAGGAAGGCCTCGCACACGACGATGAACGCCGAGATGTTGAGGATGAAGTTCGGCGCTAGATCATGGAAATCCAGGCCGTAATAGAACATGAGCTCCCAGACAAAGGGGTGAAGTGGAAAGCCCAGTCCGCGGGGGAAGTGGGGGAGAAATACGACCCTCTCATGGGGCCTGGGGGTGGGGATGAGCTGCCCCTTGTCGGGAAGCTGGTGCGCGATGTCGCCGGAAAGGTATCTGGCGCTGCGCAGTTTGGTGATGTGCTCCTCCTTAACGGTGGAGGCCAACCATTTACCTCCCGCTCCGGACATGGTCGGAGAAGGTTGAGGCGAGATCTTGTGAACTTGGGCGCTGGAGCTCGAGTCTTGCGGAGATGGATAAGCAAAGGAGGAAGAAGGCGTGGGTAAAAGGCGGATCCTTATCCCTTATATATAGGCGGACGAAGACTATCGTCCCCACCGCCTAGTAAAACTCGCTTATCTCCCAAAGCGCCACCATCAATGGCGCGGTTGGGTTACCTACGTCCGTATTGATGAGAATCCGGAATAAGGGAACACGATCTCTGCTCGACAAGGCGTGCCAAAGAAACCGCCGCTAAAAGCTACCGGCGTGGTATAATAAAAAGCGATTCAAGTAAAGGCTTGGTAGTGGTGTGACGTCATGCCGCAAAATACGTCAGCAGATTGAACTTGTGTACATATTATTCTCTCTACGGTGGAATGTGGAATTTATTTTGCAAAGCCGGATACTATGCTGGTGTTCACAATCTTCTATGGATTATTCGGAGGAGGAACTCGCCTTGCAATGCTGAACATTATGCGCGCCGGACTCATCGCCATTGAAGCCAGGTTCAGGGGCTACTGAGGGAGTCCTGGACTAGGGGGTGTCCGGACAGCCAGACTATTATCGTCCGCCGGACTCCAAGACTATGAAGATACAAGATTGAAGACTCTGTCGCGTGTCCGGATGGGACTTTCCTTGGCGTGGAAGGCAAGCTTGGTGATACGGATATGTAGATCTCCTACCATTGTAACCGACTCTGTGTAACCCTAGCCCTCTCCGGTGTCTATATAAACTGGAGGGTTTAGTCCGTAGGACACAACAATCATACCATGGGCTAGCCTCTAGGGTTTAGCCTCCTTGATCTCGTGGTAGATCCACTCTTGTACTACCCATATCATCAATATCAATCAAGCAGGAGTAGGGTTTTACCTCCATCAAGAGGGCCGAACACAGGTAAAACATCGTGTCCCTTGTCTCCTGTTAACATCCGCCTAGACGCACAGTTCGGGACCCCCTACCCGAGATCCGCCGGTTTTGACACCGACACTTGGCGATACGGATATGTAGATCTCCTACCATTGTAACCGACTCCGTGTAACCCTAGCCCTCTCCGGTGTCTATATAAACCGGAGGGTTTTAGTCCGTAGGACGAACAACAATCATACCATAGGCTAGCTTCTAGGGTTTAGCCTCCTTGATCCCGTGGTAGATCTACTCTTGTACTACCCATATCATCAATATCAATCAAGCAGGAGTAGGGTTTTACCTCCATCGAGAGGGCACGAACCTGGGTAAAAACATCGTGTCCCTTGTCTCCTGTTACCATCTGCCTAGACGCACAGTTCGGGACCCCCTACCCGAGATCCGCCGGTTTTGACACCGACATCCGCCTTTATGCCTTGCACATGAACTACCTCATCGGGGTTGAGCAGATACCTTTCATCTGTGTCGCTGACCCGTACTTCATGCATGAGTGCTTCTTGGCAGTCTGTGCAAAGTACCATGAATTCGCGAGGGACTACCTCGTCAATTTTATGCTCGCCTATAAGGACAAGGAGGCGATTCTCGTGCCTTATCATCCCTTGTAATTCATCTGCATGGATATCCTTCCTTCGATTTCAATCATTCATTTGCACGGTGGAGGCTAATTAATTTGAGGTGTACTTATTTTGCACAGCGGCGGGCACGCCGTCCTCATCATCCTCTACCCCCGATACTCCCATGCTCTTTACTTGGACTCGTCGAAGAACATTACCAAAAAGGATTACACCCACATCAAGTCTATTCTCGACAGTGCTATCTTTTACTACGGCAAAGGGGGTGGAGAGGTCAATGATAAGAAGACAAGGCACGGCAGGCCCGCATTCAGCCATAAGACCGACTTCTGTTGCATCCAGCAACCGAATGATTCTCTTAATTAATGATGGATTCTATGTCCTACACCACATGCTGGAGTACAGACGGGATCACCAGAAACTTTGCATGTCACCTAAATCCGGCGATGCCCATATTCTGCAATGGGCAAAGCACATAGGAGATATCAAGGATCATCGACTTCGAGCTGAGTTCTATCACATCCAGCGCGAACTTGCCCAAATCATCATGAAGGAGGTCCTCGAAAAAACAGGGATGTTCTACGAAGAAGGAGAAATGTCGCGGGAAGACGTCCGAACAGGCGTAGCCTCTCAGCGTCTCGACATGAAGCCTTTCACTAAGCTCGGGGACTTTCTCCCTGACATGGATGGATGGCACGACATGTTGGAGTGATGGTTGGTATATGACAATGTGTGTCCATTTAGTCCATACTTTCTGTATGACAAAACATTGAGTTATGCACGGCGAAACTTTATTTGTGATGTAATTAAACCGTCCTCCTCCTAGACTAGCGAAGATCACTCTAGTTAGGGCATTTTGGGTATGATGAACTTTGTTATTTATGCTTATGATATGTTGCTTCTGTTTTTGCCAAGTCTGTCTCTTTCTGTTGCTCAACTATATATGTTGCATATCATCGACTCATGTGACGATGCAGGTGCATAGATCATCGATGGCGAAGAAGTGCTACGCCAGAGTATCGATGAGTGGCGGAGTGTCGAGCCCAGTGTACGGTTTCGGTTTCGGCGACACCGATGGTTAGTTTAGGTTCACGCTAATGCGAGAGAGGGATACAAACTCATGTACTCCATAGTTCCGCTCTCACTCATAGTGTAGCTCTTCTCGCGTATATCATTGTTTAGATGGATGACGATGTAGTTGCAAGTAATCGAGACTTGTATCGCTATTTTCGAGATGATGACGAGAGACCACTTTGTGTTGGATGATGATTATGATGATGACATGATTTGATGATACTATTTGTATGTATATGCTATGATTACACTTTTATGTGTATGATATGCTAAAGATTATTGTATAAAGCCTATTCAAATACAAAACAAATATGCATAAATAAACTGAAACTAATAAAACTAGCAGTAGCAAGGGGAACAAAGTTAGCAGTAGCGCTCCCTTACCAGTAGCGCTTACTTCTAAAAAGCGTTGCAAATATTAGCAGCAACGCTCTTACCTAAAGCGCGCTACTGCTAGCCATGTATAGCAGTAGCGTGGGACGACAGGCGCTACTGCTACATGTTAGCCATAGCGCCTTATCAGTAGCGCGACATCCCGTGCTACTAATAGGCAAAATACCCGCACTACTACTAGGGTTTTCCCTAGTAGTGTTATCGCTCGATCAACGTAGGACAAGCGCATTTAATGCGTTGCCTACGTGTCCTTTCGCTTTATTGGGGACGGCAACAGAGGCCATCTCATCCTTCGCCGCTCCTCCTCGCCTCGCCACGCGTCCGGGTCAACGAGGCATGCAACGCGACACTGGCCAACCAGCTGCTATGTTGGCGAAATGGTAGGCTTCCACGAAGATCTGCATGCCACTGATACGTCTCCAACGTATCTATAATTTATGAAGCATTCATGCTATATTACTATGTGTTCTGAATGATTACGGGCTTTATTATACACTTTTATATTACTTTTGGGACTAACCTATTAACCGTAGGCCCAGCCCATATTGCTGTTTTATTACCTGTTTCAGTATTTTGAAGAAAAGGAATATCAAATGGAGTCCAAACGGAATGAAACCTTCGGCAGCGTGATTTTTTGGAACAATATGATCCTGGAGACTTGGAGTTCACGTCAGAAGATCCTCGAGGCAGCCACGAGATAGGAGGCCCCCCCCTATAGGGCGCGCCCCCCTGTGTCGTGGGCCCCTCAAGCACCTCCCGGCCGACTTATTTCGCCTATATAAGCCTATGTACCCTAAAACCATCGAATATCAAGATAGATCGGGAGTTCCGCCGCCGCAAGCCTCTGTAGCCACCAAAAACCTCTCGGGAGTCCGTTCTGGCACCCTGCCGGAGGGGAAATCCATCATCGGTGGCCATCTTCATCATCCCGGCGCTCTCCATGACGAGGAGGGAGTAGTTCACCCTCGGGGCTGAGGGTATGTACAAGTAGTTATGTGTTTGATCTCTCTCTCTCTCGTGTTCCCTCTATGGCACGATCTTGATGTATCCCGAGCTTTGCTATTGTAGTTGGATCTTATGATGTTTCTCCCCCTATACTCTCTTGTGATGAATTGAGTTTTCCCTTTGAAGTTATCTTATCGGATTGAGTCTTTTACGACAACACTTGATGTATGTCTTGCCGTGCTTATCTGTGGTGACAATGGGATATCATGTGCCTCTTGATGTATGTTTTGGTGACCAACTTGCGGGTTCCGCCCATGAAATAATGCATAGGGGTTGGCACACGCTCTTGACTCCCCGGTAGAAACTTTGGGGCACTCTTTGAAGTACTTTGTGTTGGTTGGATGAATCTGAGATTGTGTGATGCATATCGTATAATCATGCCCACGGATACTTGAGGTGACAATGGAGTATCTAGGTGACATTAGGGTTTTGGTTGATTTGCGTCTTAAGGTGTTATTCTAGTACGAACTCTTTAATAGATCGATCCGAAAGAATAACTTTGAGGTGGTTTCGTACCCTACCATAATCTCTACGTTTGTTCCCCGCTATGAGTGGCTTTGGAGTGACTCTTTGTTGCATTTGAGGGCTTGTTATATGATGTATCTATGTTATTATTGTTGAGAGAACTTGCACTAGTGAAAGTATGAACCCTAGGCCTTGTTTCCTATCATTGCAATACCGTTTACGCTCACTTTTATCATTAGTTACCTTGCTGTTTTTATATTTTCAGATTACAAATACCTATATCTACCATCCATATTGCACTTGTATCACCATCTCTTCGCCGAACTAGTGCACCTATACAATTTACCATTGTATTGGGTGTGTTGGGGACACAAGAGACTCTTTGTTATTTGGTTGCAGGGTTGTTTGAGAGAGACCATCTTCATCCTACGCCTCCCATGGATTGATGAACCTTAGGTCATCCACTTGAGGGAAATTTGCTACTGTCTTACAAACCTGTGCACTTGCAGGCCCAACAACGTCTATAAGAAGAAGGTTGTGTAGTAGACATCAGCTGCCACGCAGGTGCCTGCTTAGATGGCAAGCCTATCGTCACGTTGGAGTGGTGGTGAGGTGGCAAAACCTTGCCGGGCGCGGGCTTGGCCGCAGCCCAGCGATCGTCCCTGGCAAGGCTTGCCAGGGGCCTTGGGATCGTCCCCGGCAAGGGTCTTGCCGGGGGTCTTCTGATCCCACGTAGATTCGTGAGTTGCCAATCTTCATGGGGAACTACATGCTACCAGGCAGGTTCTCTCCAAATCTTGGTATTTAACGTTGTCGATGGTGTCAGGACTCTCAACCTCAAGGGTGGTGGCCTTGCTGGTCTCCTTGCATGCAGCCTTGGCAAGGAGCTTGTCCAGGGCTTTGCAGGTCACCTCGGCAAGACTCGTTGCCGGGCGTGGCCCTGCCAGCCTCGTGCTACTTGTTGCCTTGAGTGTCTGTCTTGGCGGCCTCTGTGTTTTGTCTTGCTTCCCGCCGTCCTTCTCTACTTCGCCGAGCCCTACTGCAGGGGTGGCTGCGACCGTCCGTGCACAAGTAAGGGGTATAGAAGTACCCACACTTTTATACACCGACAGGAGCCCCTGGGCCTGGGCCACACATAGGCGCAAGGCATAGTTGGGACAGGCCCAAAGCAGTGTGCGGGCGGGCGTGGCAGAGGTGAACCGCCATGATTTTTCTGGTAGTTTGCGCTTCCCCACGACCCGCGTCGAGTGCGTGATGTGGGGGTCATGCATGGAGTGATCGCAACATGCTTGCGTCATCCCATGGTGAATAGTAAATAGGCAGCCCGCACCCACCTCAAAAGAGAGGGGGAAATCGCGGGGTCGCTGATCATTTACTCTCCTCACCTACCTCAATCTTGGAGCCGCCGCTCCATGTTTCCTCCCACGCCCACCTTTTCCGCCACGTATGCCGCATGCATGGCGCGGGGTAGGTGACGTATGCATGGGATATGGGAAGGCGCGCCATGGCCGATACCCCATGCGCCTTTTATTGGCGCGGGGAGGACGGTCGACGGCCTCGCTTGTTGTCAGTGGCTTCAATGAGTAGGATTTGAAAGGGCTTTTCAAAGGCGCAAAGCCAGCCTTCCGTCTCCTTGGTTTGGCTATAAAAAGGGGTCCAGGAGGAGGAGGAGAGGCATCCTCTCGTGTCTTCTCCTTTCCCCATTGATATGTCTACATCGTATCTATAATTTTTGATTGTTCCATGCCAATATTATTCAACTTTCATATACTTTTGGCAACTTTTTATACTATTTCTTGGGACTAACATATTGATCCAGTGCCCAGTTTCAGTTCCTGTTTGTTGCATGTTTTATGTTTCGCAGAAACCCAATATCAAATGGAATCCAAATGGGATGAAAACGGACGGAGAATTATTTTGGAATATTTGGGATTTTCCGGAGGAAGAATCAATGCGAAACGGTGCCCGACGTGGCCAGGAGATAGGGGCGCGCCTGGCACTCTCCCGGGCCACCCGTAAGGCGGTTGATGCTCTTCTTTTGCCGCAACAAAGCTAATTTTATGAGAAAGACCTGGGCGAAAGATTCATCTCAATTGGAGTTACGGATCTCCAGATATAAAAGAAACGGTGAAGGGGCAGAATCTGAGAATGCAGAAACAGAGATAGATCCAATCTCGGAGGGGCTCTCGCCCCTCCCAAGCCATGGGAGCCAAGGACCAGAGGGGAAACCCTTCTCCCATCTAGGGAGGAGGTCAAGGAAGAAGAAGAAGAAGAAGGGGGGCTCTCTCCCCCTTGCTTCCGGTGGCGCCGGAGCGCTGCCGGGGGCCATCATCATCACCGCGATCTCCAACAACACCTACAAAGTACTTCTAGTTTCATACTTGTTCTAGGTAAAGCGAACGTCAAGCGTGCGTAGAGTTGTATCGGTGGCCGATAGGACTTGAGAGAGTATTTGTTCTACCATTAGCTCCTCATTGGGTTCGACACTCTTACTTATCGAAAGAGGCTACAACTATCCCGTATACTTGCGGGTTATCAAGACCTTTTTCTGGCGCCGTTCTTAAGGGAGTCCTGGCGTGGGGTGAATATTCTCGTGTGTGCTTGTTTGCTTTATCACTAAGTAATTTTTATTTGCTGTTCCTAGTTGTTCTCTATCTTTAGTTATGGATATGGAACACGAAATACCAAAAAAATAGGTGTACTTGCTGCTCATGGAGATGGGGAACCTCCTAAAACCCTCGATGATCATTATGTGAAAAATATTATGTACTACTTTGATAATCCTAAGAAAACCCTATTCAACTTTATAATGGGAGTAACATTGGATCAACGTGAATACTTTAGGGATTATCGCTTGACACAAAAAGGGAAACTATTATGGGATCAAATTAATATGTTGCGTTGGTATGCTCGGGATCTATGCTTGAGATATGATTATACTTGTTGCTCTAGGATGAGGGCTCCACACCTTCCCTTTTCATGCAAATTTAATGATAATGAAACATTAGCTTCTTATGCTAATGGTATATATGACTACTATGATGTTGAACGAATTGAAGAATTTGCTGCTTTTAAGGCTGCTTATGAAATTGAATCTTTGTTTGAAAAGTATGAAGCTTTAGATGATGATGTTTATAGGCCTGAAAATTTTGCTATATTGAAATATTGCTATGACAATTATGAATACAATTACAAAATTGATGCATTTATTGAGAAAGTCTCTGCTGTCCAAGAAGAGATTAATATTTTGCAGGAAGCTATGGAAGAAGAAATTTATAAAATTGTGAGCTCATTGGATGAAAAAGATGATGAGGAGAGCGAAGAACAAAAGAAGGAAGAGCAGATTGATCACCCGTGCCCACCTTCTAATGAGAGTAACTCTTCAACTCATACATTGTTTAATTCCCCTTCGTGCTTACCGAAGGATGATTGCTATGATGATTGTTATGATCCCGTTGATTCTCTTGAAATATCCCTTTTTGATGATGCTTGCTATGCTTGTGGCCAAGATGCCAATATGAATTATGCTTATGGAGATGAACTTGCTATAGTTCCTTATGTTAAGGATTATATCGGAGAAGTTTGTGCTTATTAAGGATTATATTGATGGGTTGCCTTTTACCGTTGCACATGATAATTTTGATAGATATAATATGCATGTGCTTGCTGCTCCTACTTGCAATTATTATGAGAGAGGAACTAAATCTTCGCCTCTTTATGTTTCCAACACGATAGAATTGCAAGAAACTGCTCATACTATGCATTGGCCTTTACTATGTGTGCATGAATTGTTCTTCTATGACATGCCGATGCATAGGAAGAGAACTAGACTTCATTGTTGCATGATATTTGTTACTTTGTGCTCGCTACTAAATCACAAATCATTGTTAACTGAAATTGGCTTTGATATACCTTGGGATCCGGGTGGATCCATTACTTGAGCACTATATGCCTAGCTTAATGGCTTTAAAGAAAGCGCTGCCAGGGAGACAGCCCAGAAGTTTTAGAGAGTCATTTATTTCTGTTGAGTGCTTTTATATAGTTTAAAAACAAAAAAATAAAGAGGGGAACCTAAAACTTTTCAAAAAGGAAAGTGAAAGTGAGAGAGACAAGCATTGTTGAAGTGGGAGAGCTCCTTGAACTTTGTTCATGCTCACGGAAACTTTGTGAATCTTAATTACAGAAACTTTTCATCAAAAATAATTATCCACTTGTACAATTCCATTGTATTATAAAAATAATGTGCCAAGGTTTGCCTTTAGGATGTTTACGATGCTTGTTGGCTTGTACGGTGCAGGACGGAAACTTTGGCTGTAGTGCGCGATTTTACATTTTAATCTAGAACGTCAAATGGTTCTGATTCCTTTTGCACTGTCTTGATGTACAACTTGTTTATTTTTCCTAATTTTGGTATAATTTTTGGGGTACCAGAAGTATGGTGGATGTTCAGATTGCTACAGTCTGTTCTATTTTTGACAGACTCTGTTTTTGATGCATAGTTTGCTTGCTTTGATGAATCTATCAATTTATATCAGTGGATTAAGCCATGAAAAATTTATATTGCAGTAGACGCAATGCAAAAACAAAATATGAATTGGTTTGGTACAGTACTTAGAGTAGTGATTTGCTTTATTATACTAACGGATCTTACCGAGTTTTCTGTTGAAGTTTTGTGTGGATGAAGTGTCTAATCGAGGAGGTCGATATGAGGAAAAGGAAGAGAGGCAAGAGCTCAAGCTTGGGATGCCCGAGGCACCCCAAGTAAATATTCAAGGAGACTCAAGCGTCTAAGCTTGGGGATGCCCCAGAAGGCATCCCCTCTTTCTTCAACAAGTATCGGTATGTTTTCGGATTCGTTTCGTTCATGCATTATGTGCAAGTCTTGGAGTGTCTTTTGCATTTAGTTTTCACTTTTCTTTTATGCACCATGCTGGTATATATGAGATAGTCCTTGGTTCATTTATAGAATGCTCATTGCACTTCGCTTAAATCTTTTGAGCATGGCTTTATAGAATGCTTCATGTGCTTCACTTATATCATTTGAAGTCTGGATTGCCTGTTTCTCTTCACATAGGAAACCGCCATTTGTAGAATGCTCTTTTGCTTCACTTATATTTGTTAGAGCATGAGCATATCTTTTGTAGAAATAATTAAACTCTCTTGCTTCACTTATATCAATTTAGAGAGATGACAGAAATTGGTCAATCACATGGTTAGTCATAAAATCCTACATAAACTTGTAGATCGCTGAATTGTGGATTGTAGAGACACTTGTGTTGAGGTTTGCAAGTCCCGTAGCATGCACGTATGGTAACCGTTGTGTGACAAATTTGAAGCATGGGGTGTTTCTTTGATTGTCTTCCTTATGAGTGGTGGTCGGGGATGAGCGATGGTCTTTTCCAACCAATCTATCCCCCTAGGGGCATCCATAGTAGTACTTTGCTTCGAGGGCTAATAAACTTTTGCAATAAGTATATGAGTTCTTTATGACTAATGTGAGTCCATGGATTATACGCACTTTTACCTTTTCCATCATTGCTAGCCTCTTCGGTACCGCGCATTGCCCTTTCTCACCTTGAGAGTTGGTGCAAACTTCGCCGGTGCATCCAAACCCCGTGATATGATACACTCTATCACACATAAACCTCCTTATATCTTCCTCAAAACATCCACCATACCTACCTATCATGGCATTTCCATAGCCATTCCGAGATATATTGCCATGCAACTTTCATCATCATCATATACATGACTTGAGCATTCATTGTCATATTGTTTTGCATGATCGTAAGATAGCTAGCATGATGTTTTCATGGCTTGTCCATTTTTTGATGTCATTGCTATGCTAGATCATTGCACATCCCGGTACATCACCGGAAGCATTCATATAGTCATATCTTTATTCTAGTATCGAGTTGTAATATTGAGTTGTAAGTAAATAAAAGCGTGATGATCATCATTATAGAGCATTGCCACATGAAAAAAAGAAAAAAAAAGAAAAAAAGGAAAGGCCAAAGAAGCCTAAATAAAAAAGGGGGCCAAAGAAGCCCACCCAAAAATAAGAAAAAGAAAAAAAAGAAAAAGAAAAGGGGCAATGTTACTATCCTTTTTCCACACTTGTGCTTCAGAGTAGCACCATGTTCTTTATATAAAGAGTCTCCTATGTTATCACTTTCATATACTAGTGGGAATTTTCATTATAGAACTTGGCTTGTATATTCCAACGATGGGCTTCCTCAAATGCCCTAGGTCTTCATGAGCAAGCAAGTTGGATGCACACCCACTTAGTTTTCAGTTTGAACTTTCATACACTTATAGCTCTAGTGCATCCGTTGCATGGCAATCCCTACTCCTCGCATTGACATCAATTGATGGGCACCTCCATAGCCCATTGATTAGCCGCGTTGATGTGAGACTTTATCCCTTTTTTGTCTTCTCCACATAAACCCCACCATCATATTCTATTCCACCTATAGTGCTATATCCATGGCTTGCGCTCATATATTGCGTGAGGGTTGAAAAAGCTAAAGCGCGCTAAAAAGTATGGACCAATTGCTCGGCTTGTCATCGGGGTTGTGCATGATGGGGGCATTTTGTGTGACGAAAATGAAGCATGGCCAAACTATATGATTTTGTAGGGATAAGCTTGCTTTTTCCTTGTTGTTTTGAAAAGACATGATTGCCTTATTGGTATGCTCGAAGTATTATTGTTTTTATGTCAAATGATAGACTATTGCTTTGAATCACTCGTGTCTTAATATTCATGCCATGATTAGACATATGATCAAGATTATGCTAGGTAGCATTCCACATCAAAAATTATCTTTTTTATCATTTACCTACTCGAGGACGAGCAGGAATTAAACTTGGGGATGCTGATACATCTCCGCCATATCTATAATTTTTGATTGTTCCATGCCAATATTATTCAACTTTCATATACTTTTCGCAACTTTTTATACTATTTTTTGGGACTAACATATTGATCCAGTGCCCAGTGCCAGTTCCTATTTTTTGCATGTTTTATGTTTCGCAGAAACCCAATATCAAACAGAATCCAAATGGGATAAAAACGGACGGAGAATTCTTTTGGAATATTTGGGATTTTTCGGAGGAAGAATTAACGCGAAACAGTGCCCGAGGTGGCCAGGAGATAGGGGGCACGCCCTCCCCCCTGGGCACGCCTAGCACTCTCCTGGGCCACCCGTAAGGTGGTTGACGCTCTTCTTTTGCCGCAAGAAAGCTAATTTTATGAGAAAAATCTGGGCGAAAGATTCACCCCAATCGGAGTTACGGATCTCCGGATATAAAAGAAACGGTGAAGGGGCATAATCTGAGAATGCAGAAACAGAGATAAACAGAGAGATAGATCCAATCTCGGAGGGGCTCTCGCCCCTCCCAAACCATGGGAGCCAAGGACCAGAGGGGAAACCCTTCTCCCATCTAGGGAGGAGGTCAAGGAAGAAGAAGAAGAAGGGTGGCTCTCTCCCCCTTTCTTCCGGTGGCGCCGGAGCGCTACCGGGGGCCATCATCATCACCGCGATCTCCAACAACACCTACAAAGTACTTCTAGTTTTTCTAGGTAAAGCAAACGTCAAGCGTGCGTAGAGTCGTATCAGTGGCCGATATGACTTGAGAGAGTATTTGTTCTACCTTTAGCTCCTCGTTGGGTTCGACACTCTTACTTAACAAAAGAGGCTACAACTATCCCGTATACTTGCGGGTTATCACCCATCCTCCATCCACCACCATGCCGAGAGGGCGTGGTCGTGGTCATCATTCTGCAGAGGAGACTAGATCTTCTTCCTGCCAGAAAGCCGCGGCGGTTAAGGAGGAGCCAGATGCTCAAGGCGGAGGCGCCAGACGGGGCCGTGGTCGGCGAGCTGGTCGAGGCAGAGGTGGGCGTGGAAGGAGGACATCCGGGGCTCCACCTTCTCCGCCTCCATCTCCTCCTGCCTCGTTGAGCGACACACGTCGCTGGAGTTCATCTTGCAGTTGCGTGAGCCACCGCGTAGCGGCCTCCGCCTCCCCAAGGCGTTTGCAAGGGTGATGGAGATCGACCAGCCACCAAGGCTGAGGCTTCACATGAAGGGGTGTCGCAATGGCGACATGTGGGCGAACACAAGGTTCCCCGTCCCTCATGTAATGCTCCTTCGCCAGGGTTGGAAAACCTTCGCACGCGCCCACTGCTTGATGAAGGGGCACGTTGTCCACTTAAAACTAGTGGAGAGCGACCTGCTCTCCTTTAAGGTCTTCGGGCGCTCGGGACACATGTTAGGCTGTTGTGCGGAGAGCTCGACCGACGATGAGAGCTCCTCCTCGAGCGACGGCGGCAAGGAGGACAGTGGCAACGATGACGGGGAAAGCGGGCGGGAGGATGACGGGTCCGACTAGGTGTCGGATACACCACCCTTGGGTGACGCCAGCAGCACCATCATCTGCACTTGGCCTCCTTCCCGGCAGAGCGATTTGCCGGGGAGGGGGGGGGGAGTTCTTGGCGGTGTCTTTCCAAGCCAGCTCCTTGAACTTCTCGGGTTTGCCGCTTTTGGTGGCTGGCGTTGGAGG
The DNA here is from genome assembly GCA_021437245.1 of Aegilops speltoides. NCBI lineage: Eukaryota > Viridiplantae > Streptophyta > Magnoliopsida > Poales > Poaceae > Aegilops > Aegilops speltoides. Next base: position 370,174,926 of record CM038142.1, read on the forward strand.
GCCGGAGAAGATGAAGAAGGCGGGTGGCGGGTTGTCAAGTCGGAGTACGATGGCATCGACGCCTTTGTCTCGTATTGGCGGACCGCTGCCTCATCTTCCAGCTTCTTCCCCGGCACTGTCATCATCAGCCCTCTTCTGGACGGCCGCCAGAAGGTTCTCTTGGTGTCTTCTGCTGCTCGTACCTCGCCTAGGCGCTCTTTTAGCCCTCCTGCTATTCCGGTCCGCTTCCTGGGGAGAGGGACAAGAAAGGGATTATGGGCACCTTATGTTCTTTTTTAAAAAAAATCTTAAGCCCGCGGGCACTTGTCGAATTTAGATTTTGCAATTCCTTGCTTATGTTTACATTTCGTATGAATTGTACTTGTTAACAATGTATTAATGAAGAAAAGGGTGCTTGCCGGGTTATTTTATGCGCGAGTGAGGCTCACACCAAGGAACGAGTCCTTATTATCTTAAGATAAACATTGTCACCCGGCAACAGACCTTGTCGTCCTCCCGCCCCATAGCTCGTCCATGCTCATGCTCTCAGCGGAGGTAGGAGCGGAGTAGGATTAGGCCCTTTGTTGGTTTCCTTCCCATCACACTACAACCAAGTTCTGGCCCAAAAAAGGGTTTTTGAGCACGGGAGTGAGGGAGCACGGTGGTATAGGAATAAACAAAGTTTCGTACGTCCAAGTTCAATACGGAAGTACATGGCATGGGACAAAAGATTTATCTAAGCCCGTAGCCCCTAGCAACCTTGGCTTGTTGTAGTTGGATACTTGCATTTGCAGCCCCCGACAACCTTGGCTTGCCGGGGTCGGGACGCCGGACTGTCTCCTTTCCTTCAAAGGGTTTGGCAAAAACACCCTGGCAGCCTGCGAGCCAAAAAAGACCGGAAGGGACAGAGAGATGCGCACTCGACCTCTGTGCTAGGGTTTAGTCGCTGCTAAGCACTATCAACCCCAACAAACAGAGAGAAAAACTCGACCTAGCATGCATGCTAAAACTTAGGGCGCCAGCACTTCATGTATTTATCTGTCGCTCAGGGTCTGCGCCTGGCTTGTACAAAAAGTGGTTTGCCGGGGGGGGGGGGGGCAACCGCGCCTTATGGGTAAAACTTGCGAAGATGTTCGATGTTCCAAGAGTTGCTCACCGGAACACCATCTTCGGTCTCCAGGCGGACTGCGCCGGCCTGGTGACTCGTATTACCTAATAAGGGCCTTCCCACTTTGGCGTCAACTTGTTGGAACTCTTGGCCGACTGAACGTGCCGAAGAACAAGGTCGCCTTCCTCAAAGCTTCGGGCATGAACCTTGCGGCTATAATAGCGGCGCAAGGCTTGCTAGTAGCATGCAGCTCGCACAGCCGCCCGAAGATGATCTTCCTCAAGGAGCATTGCATCATCTTGCTGCAAACTCTCTTGCTCAAACTCGTCATAAGCGAGCACTCGAGGCGACCCGTATGTGAGTTCCGTGGGGAGAACTTCCTTTGCCCCGTATATGAGGGAGAAGGGTATTTGGCCGGTGGCTCGATTTGGCATCGCTGATTGGCCAAACAACCGCGGCAATTCATCAATCTAGCGTCTTCCACACTTGCGTAGCTTGTCCAGAGTTTTTGTCCTTGCCGCCGAGGTCTCGGACGTATTGCACGATGGTGCGACTTGTGAACTGCGTGTTGTTGTCGGTGATGACCCTGATTGGCACACCAAAACGGTAGACTAGCCCCTTGAAGAACTTGACAGCTCATAACCTCATTAAAAAGGAAGAATCACTCAAATTTGAGGTAAATTAGCTTTTTGTCGCTGTGCAGATCATCGTTGCGACCGTAGGCACCGCCACTCGCCTTCTTCTTCGGAGCCACGACGACGAAGGAGCTATTGTACTAGCTACATACCAGATTCTCACAACTAACCGCCCCTACTGGCGCGCCAAAGATGTCGGGGAAACCAATCACCTATGGGGTCACAAGGATCCCTTCTACGTTCGGTGAGGGATTAGTTGCACGAAGAGCAGGCCGAGTTGTTAGCACACAGAGGATTTTTATCCAGGTTCGGACCGCGAGGATGTGTAATACCCTAGTCCTGCTTTATCTGGTTATATGTGTGTTCTTGGGCTCTTGAACTAGCTACGATGCGTGCTTTGTTCAGAAGTCCGAATCCTCTCTCTATGCGCCTTGGGCCTCCTTTTATACACAAAGGGGTTGCCACAGTGGCACACATGAGGTGGCAAGCTACAGCGGTACGAGCTTATCGCTAGATCAACGTAGGACAAGCGCATTTAATGCGTCGCCTACGTGTACTTTCGCTTTATTGGGGACGGAACAGAGGCCATCTCATCCTTCGCCACTCCTCCTCGCCTCGCCACGCGTCCGGGTTGACGAGGCATGCAGCGCCACGCTGGCCAACCAGCTGTTGTGTTGGCGAAATGGTAGGCTTCCACGAAGATCTGCATGCCGCCACGCAGGTGCCTGCTTAGCCGGCAAGCCTATCGTCGTGTTGGAGTGGTGGTGAGGTGGCGAAACCTTGCCGGGCGCGGGCTTGGCCGCGTCCCAGCCATCGTCCCCAGCAAGGCTTGCCGAGGGCCTTGGGATCATCCCCGACAAGGGTCTTGCCGGGGGTCTTCTGATCCCATGTACCTTGCCGGGGGCCTTGTGATCGTCCCCGGCAAGGGTCTTGCCGGGGGTCTTCTGATCCCACGTAGATTCGTGGGATGCCAATCTTCATGGGGAACTGCATGCCACCAGGCAGGTGCTCTGCAAATCTTGGTTTTTAACGTTGTCGATGGTGTCAGAGCTCTCAACCCCAAGGGTGGTGGCCTTGCTGGTCTCCTTGCAAGCCGCCCCGGCAAGGAGCTTGCCGGGGGCTTCACAGGTCGCCTCGGCAAGGCTCGTTGCCGGGCGTGGCCCTGCCAGCCTCGTGCTACTTGTTGCCTTGAGTGTCTGTCTTGGCGGCCTCTGTGTTTTGTCTTGCTTCCCGCCGTCCTTCTCTGCCTCGCCGAGCCCTGCAGTAGGGTGGCGCACCGTCTGCAGACAAGTAATGGGCATGTATACCCACACTTTTGTACACCGACAGGAACCAAGGTTACAGTTAAGCCGATTTTCAATACTTAGCCTTTCCTCCACGGGATACTAGATACCATGACTTCTCTTTTATTAAAATTGATCGTCAGGCCGGATCTGCTGAAAGCACAAGGGCAAAGAGCAGGAATTTCAGGTTTGTAATATCGAGGTCTGAGCCTTCAACCATAAGGATTGTGTCGTCGGTATATTGCAAGTTAGATACCCCACCCTTGGGAATCAAGTGCGGAACAATCATATGAATGTGATCCGCCACTTTGGCAACATCTAGGGTAGCGGCCAAAGCGTCAATCATCATACTGAACAGAAACGGGAAGAGTGGATCACCTTGTCGTACCACACATAGGATGGAGAAGAAAGGTCCCACCTCCCCATTGATGTCCACGGGTGTGCAGCCACTTTACTCCTAAGATTATAGATCTTGTTCTCTCAAGTTACGTTTTACTTGTTGTTTCTTTTCGAACTTGGACTCGTCTTGTACATTATGTGCATCGAAACTTGCGCCAGGTTTATTATGTGAAAACTTACGGCGACACCACAGTCTCCGCCAATTTCATTCTTTCATACATAATTAACTTATGGGTAATACTTAGGCCACGCACGTTGAGCCGCCGCCTCCTCCTTCTCCTCCACAAAAAGCTAGGGTTTTTGCCTCCCGCCGCCGCCGCCGCAGGTCCACCTCCTCTCCAATGGCCTTAGGGCCATGGGGGCGCAGTGATCTCGGCAAGGGTCAGCGGAGGCTCTCGCGTTTAATCGTTTTTTCGGTTTTGCTAGGGTTTGTGTCCCGCCAGAAGACGAGACGGCGGCGGCTCCTCAAGATGAAATAAAGGTCTCCCGCCAGCCTAGCCCCGCCGCGCGCGCCTAGCATCGTTGGTGGGCGTAATGGAGGTGTGTCTCCGGCGGATCTATCTTTGGTGGATTTGCTCGGATCTCGCCGTTGTTCGCTCACGTTCAGGTGTCTTCGGATTGGATTTTTCGATCCACGTTATTCTTCATCTGCGGCGGTTCTTTGTCGCGGTCTGGCTACCGTCCCACGGGCCTTAGCACGACGACTTCCCGACCGTCTACTACAACAAGTTGTGCCCGACTCGGTGATGGAGGGCGATGATGGCGCCGCGGCTCGCTTGGTGCTAGTAGTTGTCGCTAGGTGGTCTACGGATCTGGATGTGATTTCTATTATTTACAGATTCACAGACCGCCATGATTGAAGATGAATAGATCGGAAATTTTCTCGCAAAAAAAAAAACTTATGGGTAATACATGAAATGCACGAATGAATTTTTGAATTTTGGCATAGATCGACGGTCGACAATCTGCGTGCCCGTTCCCTGCGTGTCACAAATCTCCTTCCAAGGTGCTCACAAAAGCCATACTACTGTCGGTCGAAACGAGATGCCGCACGGGCACGCGGCTGCGCCGCGCTTTGGCTTGTGGCCGGAGCTGGAACAACGTCCCGCGTAGGGCCTCGATCGATCCAGGCAGCGTCATCTCGCTTCTGTGCTGCCCCGACGGCGATATAGACGGCCGGGCCCGGTCGCAGAAAGCAGATGGATGCAACTGGCCCGTACGTGCCGCAAGCTACCATCCAAGCGCATATCGATCGGGTTGCCCGTGCTATGCATCCATCACCATTTCGATGATGATGACTCCATCGAGTCCATGACAGTTGGAGAGGCAGGCGCAGTGCACATAATAACAGTCAAGTAAAACAATAATGTCAGTTCTGATAGGCGAACAAATGAATTGAGACGTGACACGAGGGCGTGCGCAGGACGTACAAAGTTAATGATGAGCTGTTCTCAAGATCAGTCACCGGGACGTGACGGGCGACGGACCGGCCGGTCCAAGCGAGTGGAAGACCGTCCCGTTCCTTCAGCTGTCCCTCCGCCGTCTCAGTCGGCCTTTTCGAGAGAGATGGGCCAGTCGATGCCGATGGCCGGATGGCTCGACCTCCAATTCTCTCTCGGTGGTTCCTTTCACTGTTGCTCATGTTTTGCCGACAGTCGCCATTGGTGCCAAGCCAAGGGAGGGAGATCTGATCCGCTCATGTGGATGGCAAGTTGGCCATCCATGATCCACAGGCCTCAAGTTGGCCATCCATCCATAGGCATCCAGTCGCTCGTGTGTACGTTCGTGGTTACATTATTCATTGCACCGGATCGGAGTGACCGCTGAAAAGAACATCATGATTCATGGCGAGCTGTGCATGTGTGTTACTACAGAGAATTAATAACCGGTGTGATCGATGATTAGATGGTCCCATGCATCAAATGCATGCATGCCGCCCGCCCGCCCGCTCGCAGGATTGATGTGGCCGTTGGTCTTGTTTGAGAGCTCCGTGATCCATCCATGACAGCGTTGTTTGTGTCAGGTCGAGTACCATCGTCCGAGCGGATGGACCAAAGCTTGCACGATCCTGCTGTTGGCCATGTCCTTTTTCAGATGATTGTACTTGAGATCGACTCAAGGCAATAAAGGAAAGCATAAAATCGGTTAAAGTGAGCTCTTTGACGACTAAATTAATCTGACATGAGATTGCAGATTGCAACATTGTTGTCTTAGTTCAAGTAAGTAATTTATAGTTTCTTCAACCCCAAATATTGTGTTTAATTTGTACTGTCCGACAAAAGTTGCTCTCTTTCTAAGAATCAATTAGGAGGGTGCATATTAAACATTCTATGTCTATTCAATGCATTTTTCTTTTCTTTAAGGAGGTGTGTCCTATCGATAGTGTGGCGTTGATCTTTAGTAGACATTGTGTACACACGGCTACATTGTACTCGATCTTTTAAAAGGAAAACTCTATTCCTTTTGCCTTTTGTGATGCTATCACCATATCATATCTTAGCACCAATGGCGACTGTCGGCAAAACATGAGCAACAGTCTTTCCCTACTCCACCTTCTGCAAGACCCTGCGAGGCGGCCAAGCATTGACGGAGTCAGCATCAACACAATGGGTGTGCAGGGTCCACTTAAAATGTTAGTTCTACTCATATTTCTTCAAATTTTTCTAATGTGTCTTGTTCAACATGCCTAAGTACATAATTTTTTTTGCCAAATAATGGTTGTACATTTATACCCGCATGTCCTCATTTAGATCCGCCCATTCGGCCAGGTCCTCCCCTACTCTTGCTTAGTTCCTCCCCTGCTCCACATCTTCCCCTTCCACAACAAGCAAAGGATACAACACAACAATAGCTAGCACAAAGTAAAAAGGAAGAGATAACGACAAGTGGAGCCAGTGGAGACGAGGATGTGTTACCGAAGTTCCTTCCCTTTGGGGGAAGTACGTCTTCGTTGGAGCGGTGTGGAGGAAAATGCTCCCCAAGAAGCCACTAGGGACACCGTATTCTCCTCACGCCCTCACACAATGCGTGATGCCGTGATTCCACTAGTGGTGCCCTTGAAGATGGCAATCGAACCTTTACAAACAAGGTTGGGGAAATCTCCACAACTTGATTGGAGGCTCCCAACGATACCACGGAGCTTCACCGCAATGGAATGTGGCTCTGAGGTGACCTCAACCGTCTAGGGTGCTCCATCACCCAAGAGTAATAAGATCCACAAGGGATTAGTGGGGGAATCAAATATCTCTTGGTGGAAGTGTAGATCCGGGCCTTCTCAACCAATCCCTAGAAAATCAACATGTTTGATTGGCTAGGAAGAGAGATCAGGCGAAAATGAGCTTTGGAGCCACAATGGAGCTTGTGGGAAAAGAGGTAGGTCTTCTTCTTCAAGAAGACCTCCTTATATAGTGGGGAATCAAATCCAACCGTTATCCCACAACTCAGCCCGCAGAGAGCGGTACTATTGCTCGAGGTTGCGGTACTGTCGCTTGGCCCAGCGGTAGTACCACTGGGGCTGTGCAGAGAGAGAGAGAGAGAGAGAGAGAGAGAGAGAGAGAGAGAGAGAGAGAGAGAGAGAGAGAGAGAGAGAGAGAGACTCTGAGCAGCACTAGTAGCGGTGGTGGGGCGGTACTACCGCTTATAAGCGGTACTACCGCGCCTATTGCCGCTCCTACTGCTGCCCAACCCTACACGAGAAGCGATGGTCTCGAATCGAGGTGGTACTTGCGCGGCACCGGAGCGGTACCAATGACTCGACCCCTGGGCGGTGCTATCACTTTTAAAAAGCTATACTACTTCATGTGGCTCTAGGCGGTACTGCCGCTCGGATCCACGGTACTACCGCTGGATCCTCATTAAACCCACTTTGAAGACAATGAAGGATCCTCCAAGGGTGCGGGAAAGATTTGGGGGTGCAAACGGGACGTGTACGTGTTGCTTCCACCCTAACCTTTCCGATATGGACCCCCTCTTGATAGTACGATGTTTCCTACGACTCAAGTCCACCAAAACTGAAATGAAGGAAATAACACGTCTTCACTTTAAACACCGAGGGGTAGAAATCGTCTCGTGCCATATAGATGAATATCTGAAATGCTCAATGCACACGATTAGTCCGTAAACGCATTGTCATCAATCACCAAAACCACTTAGAGAGAGACATGCCCTAACAATCTTCCCCTTTTTGGTGAATTGATGACTGTCGTGGTCCTAAGACTGACAGTAGAATGGGGGTAGGTATGAGGAGGCAAGATCTTAGCTATGGTAAAGTTGTACACACAAGATTTACGAGTTCAGGCCCCTCATGGTGGAAGTAAAAGCCCTATGTCTCGGTGCCCGGAGGCGGTCGATTGGATTATATGCGTGTGGAGTTACAGGGGTGCGAACCCTTGTACCAGAGGAGGGGGTGGATTAAATAGAGTGCGCCAGGACCCCAGCAATCCTCCATTACAAGGAGTTCAATGTACATAAAGACGGGGCGTTACTCATAACGCCAGCCATAAGTGATATTAATGATCTTAAAGACTACAGAGTGAATGCCTGACGGTTGCAGTCCTGAGTGACTCCTGGTCTTCAGTAGGTCGAGTGGTTTCTTGTATGGTCGAGTGACATCAGGTAAGAGGGGTACCCGAGTGATATGGTTGGTCGAGTGGATTGCACTCGACGCCTTCCCTGGGTATTCCTTGTTGTCTCTTGGACTTCTTTGCTTCTAGGGTAGTGACCTTGGGTAGGGCATACAGGTCAGGCCTGTGACCCTACCCTAGGTCTGTATCCTCATCATTAGCCCCCGAATGGATTAAGGTCCGACTAGAAAGAAGGTTGAAGTCGATCTTGCTCCGAGCCTTGCGCCTCACGAGTATTTTACGCAGGACGAAAGACTCATGTTGGAACTTCAGCTTCGATTCAGTCGCCTTGATCGATTCAAAAAGTTGCTGAGTGAATTTGTAACATCATCTGTCGAGTGTTGTTTTGGGGCGCAGAATCTTTGGCGCGATTGGTTGTAGAGTATCCCGAATCTCACGGGATTCGAAATTTCGGGGAAGCGCGCGGGACGAAGCGTGCCTAGGTAAGCGGGGTGGATAAACAGGAGCGCCTCGATCTTTGCGCCACCTTTATCGCCACATACGTCGCGTGCGACTGTTGCGGGATTTGACAGGATCGCCTGGACCCACGCGTCAGCCACTCGGAAGCGGGCCTTTATAAGGCGGCGGAGCCGAGGCGCCTGCACTGTGCGTGTCCATTTTCCCCTCTTTCCCTCTGCTTCTCCATTGCATCCGGCTCCTCCGCTCTCGACGCCGCCGCTCGGCCACCATGGTGAAGGACAAGACGGCGATCTTTGGAACGCGAAGAAGGCAACGGGGCGGCGAAGGCAAGAAGCAGAATCGTGGGTCGTCGTCGCTTCGCTTGCTGCCGCCAGCTGGATCCAAGCGATTGACCCGTCTTCGCCCGTAGGAAGATCTCGAACGAACTGGTGGAATCGGATTGATCGCCAAGGGCGCGCAAGGTTGCTGAGAGGGGAGGCGGCCGCAGCCACGGCCGGGTGAGTGTGTTCTGCTTGCCACCCATGTCAACCGGGGTTTTTCGCTTCCTCCTCACCCCTTTTTCCGGGGTTTCTTGAACTTTTTCGGTGCCCAACTCCATCACTTTTCTCCCAATACCATCACATATCTTGCTGCATTCATGTCCATGTGCGAGAATTTTCTGGGGTGTCGACCGCACTGGGGTCTTTTCAAGCACATTTTCACCATTCGTTCTTAGTCAGTGAAGAAAGCAAATACGAGTGACGAGAAAACACGTGTCATTCAGATCTGTGGGGGCTTGGGTATCCAGAAGAGGCATATGAGCTCTTTCCCTTCCATGACTCTTCCCGAATCGGTCGAGAGGTCGGCAATGACTGGTTCTCTCGCCAGACCTTGCAACCTGTGCGGCCGACCGGACTTCCCCACTTCACTTTTGATCGTGTTCAGACTCCTTCCTCGCTGAAAGTGACTACTTCTGAGAGCGTGGAGAAGAACACGCTAGTTGAGAGGGTGGTCCAACTGATCAATCAGGGCATCACTGGCATGGATCTGCTGGAAGTATTCCTCAGTCGACGCATCCAGCCTCTCCAGGCCCGTGACCATCCCATGTGGAAATACTCTGGGGTCGACGACACCGCTCGGGTCCATCCGGAGGAAGTGCCAGCTAAGACGGTGGCCATGTGGTTGAAGAGCATTACAGGCAACAAGGACAACCCAGAGGAGCCAAGAGAGTCGACCCCTTCAGGGACAGCAATCTGCCAGACAAGGTGTGTCTTCTGTCGCCGACTGTTTTTGGGTATATATTCCGACTGCTCTTGAACCCGATGGACTTTTACTTGACTTCTTGTCTTGCGGGTTTTTACTGAGATGTACTCGATGCCCACAGGTGAACAAGTTCTGGAGCAGGGCCAGGAGGGAGAGAACAACGCGGAGGAGAGTGTTGAATGGGAATCTTTGGAAGAAGAAGATGAGGAGGAAAGCGAGGAGTCAGATGACGAAGAAGCGGTCGACTTGCTGCCTCGCTCAGAACGTCGATCCAAGAAACATCATGACCCAGCGGGCGGGCACCATAAGAACGTGGCCCCAAGCACCCAAACGCAGAAGCGCACTTGGACGTCGACTCCGAAGCCAACAGAAAAAGTCGCCAAGCAGCCCAAGGTTGCTCCTCCAAAAGCTCGGAAGACTCTGCCCAGGATCAAGATGGATGTTCTTGTTGCCTCTGGGTGAGTATCCGTTCAGTGTTTAGCTCTACCGACTAATTCTTTTGCTCTGACCAAAGGGATCATGCACCTTTGCAGCCCGACCTCAGCCGCGACTGACATGGACGTTGACAAGGCTCCAGGAGATGAGGAGACCGATGACGTGGCCACCTCCCGAGCTGGTAAGTCCGTTTGACCAAAACTTATTTTGTCGATTGAGTTGTAAGTCAGTTGAATCTCTGATGTTCTCTTTTCGCTGCAGCTCCACGAGACATCGTCGTGCTTTCCGATGATGAAGAAGAAGAAGTGCCTCTGAAGAAGAGGAGGAGAGGCAAGGGCTCGAGCGGGAGAGGGCTTGAACTTCAAGTCCCTTAGTCGACGTCGGTGCTTGAGGCGGTGGTCAAGCGATCCAGAGATCTGGTTCGGACCAACGTCACATTCGCCGACCACGACGATCGACGCCCATCGTGGTCGATCGCCCGACTCCGCCGCTCCAAAGGCAACTCCATGCGTCTGACCTAGTGGTTGCTTCGACTGCTTTGGCGCCATCACTCTTTGCTACATACCAAACTCTAGACGACTCGCCAAGTGCCGCCAGGGAGGCTCTTCGCCAGGTGAATCTTGTTATGGAGCAGGTGAAGGTGATGCACGAGGCCAGCCGGGTGGCCTATAATACCAGCACCGCTCTACAGACCAATGTTAAGGTCAGTTACCTCCCGACTGAGCTTTTGAATCATGAAAAACTGTCGTTGTAGCTTCGCTGCCCATATGTGCATCTACTATCATGGGTCTGTGTTCCATATCCGATCACCCACTGGGGTGTGCCTGCCTTGGAGTTTAATAGGTCTTCTACTCCACTCGACTCATGCTAAGTCGAGTGTTTTGTCCGAACCAGTGGGGGCACGCAGAGTGCACCCACTGGGTGTAGTCCCCGAGACCACGGTCGACTGCTGGCAGTCGGCTGGGGTCTAAGAATCTACTATTTTTTGACTCACGCTAGGCAGACCATGCTGGGTGTTGATCCAAACCAGTGGGGGCATGCTAAGTGCACCCACTGGGTGTAGTCCCCGAGACTATTGTTGAATGTTTGATTCGGTAGTAGTCTTAGAGTAACTTTTACTGTGATTGTCTTTTGTTTCTGTCGACTAATATCTCTCTCTCGCTGACTTGTTGAGGTCTTGTGATCTTGGGGCTCAACTTTCTGAGTTGAACAAGAAGCAAATCAGCCTCAATCTTGATCTTGAACTGGCAAATAAGAACCTCAAGACTGCTCAGGAAGAAACAACTATCATGGGAGGTAACCAATCATCACCTGTCCACCCTGTGGCTCGCGCTTCTTAGTGTTTTTTCTTTCAGTCTCTTTGAACCAAGTGACTTCACACGAACAGATGTGCGTAGTGAAAACCGTCAGCTTCATGCTCGTCTGAAGAGCCTTGTTCCTTTAGAGAAAATGAAGGAGGCTCTCGAGAAGAAGGATCTGGATCTCGCTGTTGCTCAGAAGGAGGCGCGAGAGAAGACAGCGCTTGCGGACAAGAAGCTGGCTTCGGTCGGTGATACGTCTCCGGTGATCTATAATTTTTGATTGTTCCATGCCAATATTCTACAACTTTCATATACTTTTGGCAACTATTTATACTATTTTTTGGGACTAACATATTGATCCAGTGCCCAGTGCCAGTTCTTGTCTGTTGCATGTTTTATGTTTCGCAGAAACCCCATATCAAATGGAGTGCACACAGGATAAAAACGGACGGAGAATTATTTTGGAATATTTGTGATTTTTGGGACGAAGAATCAACGCGAGACGGTGCCCGAGGTGGCCACGAGGGTGGGGCCCATGCCCACTCCAGGTGGGCGCGCCCCCCACCCTCGTGGGCCCCTTGTAAGGCGGTTGATGACCTTCTTTGGCCGCAAGAAAGCTAATTTTATGAGAAAAATCTGGGCGAAAGATTCACCCCAATCGGAGTTACGGATCTTCGGATATAAAAGAAACAGTGAAAGGTCAGAATCTAAAAACGCAGAAACAGAGAGAGACAGAGAGATAGATCCAATCTCGAAGGGGCTCTCGCCCCTCCCACGCCATGGGAGCCAAGGACGGAGGAAACCCTTCTCCCATCTAGGAGAAGGTCAAGGAAGAAGAAGAAGAAGGGGCTCTCTCCCCTTGCTTCCGGTGGCGCGGAACATGCCGGGGCCATCATCATCACCGCGATCTTCACCAACACCTCCGCCATCTTCACCAACATCTCCATCACCTTCCCCCATCTATATTCAGCGGTCCACTCTCCCGTAAACCGCTGTACCCTCTACTTGAACATGGTGCTTTATGCTTCATCTTATTATCCAATGATGCGTTGCCATCCTATGATGTCTGAGTAGATTTTCGTTGTCCTATCGGTGATTGATGAATTGCTATGATTGGTTTGAGTTGCATGTTTTATTATTGATGCTGTCCTACGGTGCTCTCGGTGTTGCGCAAGCGTGAGGGATCCCCGCTGTAGGGTTTGCAATATGTTCATGATTTGCTTATGGTGGGTGGCGTGAGTGACAGAAGCACATGCCCGAGTAAGTAGGTTGTTTGCATATGGGATAAAGGGGACTTGATACTTTAATGCTATGGTTGGGTTTTACATTAATGATCTTTAGTAGTTGCGGATGCTTGCTAGAGTTCCAATCATAAGTGCATATGATCCAAGAAGAGAAAGTATGTTAGCTTATGCCTCTCCCTCAAATAGAATTGCAATAGTGATTACCGGTCTAGTAAAGTAGTCAATTGCTTAGGGACAATTTCACAACTCCTACCACCACTTTTTCACACTCGCTATATTTACTTTATTGCTTCTTTATCTAAACAGCCCCTACGTTTTATTTACGTGTTCTTTATTATCTTGCAAACCTATCCAACAACACCTACGAAGTACTTCTAGTTTCATACTTGTTCTAGGTAAAGCGAACATCAAGCGTGCGTAGAGTCGTATCAGTGGCAGATAGGACTTGAGAGAATATTTGTTCTACCTTTAGCTCCTCATTGGGTTCAACACTCTAACTTATCGAAAGAGGCTAGAACTATCCCGTATACTTGCGGGTTATCAAGACCTTTTTCTATCGCCGTTGCCGGGGAGTCATAGCGTGGGGTGAATATTCTCGTGTGTGCTTGTTTGCTTTATCACTAAGTAGTTTTTATTTGATGTTCTTAGTTGTTTTCTATCTTTAGTTATGGGTAGGAATTGCAAAATACCAAAAAATTAGTTGTACCTACTGAACCAATGTTTGAAGAACCACTCAAAATCTATCACACTCCTGAAGCTTTTTACGTGGATCATCTTCGATCCCTTTGTGCTCGTGCTGAGTCCCCAACTAGCTTAGTTGAGGGCAAATCTTTACCATGCTTGTTATGTGCGACACCATATATCTGAAAAAGGGAAACTTTTACTCGATCAAATTCATCATTTGCAATGCTATGCTTGGAATTTATGTGAAATTTATGATGTTACTTGTTGTTCTGAAAACCCTAAGAAACACCTTCCCTATCAATGTGAGTTTATTGATAATGGGATCGTTCCGTATGCTAAGGGTGTTTATAATTACTATGATGTTCAACAAATTGAAAATTTTGTTGCTTTTAAGGGTGCTTATGAAATTGCTTCTTTGATTGAAAAGTATGATGCTACTCTCTACAAATGAGAATTTTGCCATACTTGAATATTGTTATGATAATTATGCTTCTAATGCCTATGTTAAACCATATATTGAGAAATTCTCCGTTGTCCAAGAAGAGACTAATATTTTGCAGGAAGCTATGGAAGAAGAAATTGATGAAACTGTGAGCTCATTGGATGAAAAAGATGATGAGGAGAGCGAAGAACAAAAGGAGGAAGAGCGGATTAGCTACCTGTGCCCACCTTCTAATGAGAGTAACTCTTCAACTCATACATTGTTTAATTCCCCTTCGTGCTTACCGAAGGATGATTGCTATGATGATTATTATGATCCCATTGATTCTCTTGAAATATCCCTTTTTGATGATGCTTGCGCTTGTGGCCAAGATGCCAATATGAATTATGCTTATGGAGATGAACTTGCTATAGTTCCTTATGTTAAACATGGAATTGTTGCTATTGCACCCACGCATGATAGTCCTATTATCTTTTTGAATTCTCCAAACTACACTATATCAGAGAAGTTTGTGCTTATTAAGGATTATATTGATGGGTTGCCTTTTACCATTGCACATGATAATTTTGATAGATATAATATACATGTGCTTGCTGCTCCTACTTGCAATTATTATGAGAGAGGAACTATATCTCCACCTCTCTATGTTTCCAATATGACAAAATTGCAAGAAACTATTTATACTATGCATTGGCCTTTACTTGGTGTGCATGAATTGTTCTTTTATGATATGCCGATGCATAGGAAGAGAGTTAGACTTCGTTGTTGCATGATATATGTTACTTTGTGCTCACTACTAAATTAAAAATCATTGTTAATTAAAATTGTCTTTGATATACCTTGGGATGCAGGTGGATTCATTACTTGAGCACTATATGCCTAGCTTAATGGCTTTAAAGAAAGCGATGCCAGGAAGACAACCCGGAAGTTTTAGAGAGTCATTTATTTCTGTTGAGTGCTTTTATATAGTTTAAAAACAACAAAAATAAAGAGGGGAACCAAAAAAACTTTTCAAAAAGGAAAGTGAAAGTGAGAGAGACAAGCATTGTTGAAGTGGGAGAGCTCCTTGAACTTTGTTCATGCTCACGGAAACTTTGTGAATCTTAATTACAGAAACTTTTAATCAAAAATAATTATCCCTTTGTACAATTCCATTGTATTATAAAAATAATGTGCCAAGGTTTGCCTTTAGGATGTTTACAATGCTTGTTGGTTTGTGCGGTGCAGGACAGAAACTTTGGCTGTAGTGCGCGATTTTACATTTTTGACTGGAACGCCAAAAGGTTCTGATTCTTTTTGCAATGTCTTTCTGTGCAATTTTTTTATAGTTCCTAATTTTGGTAGAATTGTTGGGGTACCATAAGTATGGTGAATGTTCAGATTGCTACAGACTGTTCTGTTTTTGACAGATTCTGTTTTTGATGCATAGTTGGCTTGTTTTGATGAAACTATCAATTCCTATAAGTGGATTAAGCCATGAAAAAGCTATATTACAGTAGACACAATGCAAAAACAAAATATGAATTGGTTTGCTACAGTACCTAGAGTAGTGATTTGCTTTATTATACTAATGGATCTTACCGAGTTTTCTGTTGAAGTTTTGTGTGGATGAAGTGTTTGATCGAGGAGGTCTCGATATGAGGAAAAGAAAGAGAGGCAAGAGCTCAAGATTGGGGATGCCCAAGGCACCCCAAGTAAATATTCAAGGAGACTCAAGCGTCTAAGCTTGGGGATGCCCCGGAAGGCATCCCCTCTTTCTTCAACAAGTATCTGTATGTTTTCGGTTTTGTTTCGTTCACGCGATATGTGCAAGTCTTGGAGCGTCTTTTGCATTTAGTTTTCACTTTTATTTTATGCACCATGCTGGTATGAGATAGTCCTTGGTTGATTTATAGAATACTCATTGCACTTCACTTAAATCTTTTGAGTATGGCTTTATAGAATGCTTCATGTGCTTCACTTAGATCATTTGAAGTTTGGATTGCCAGTTTCTCTTCACATAGAAAACCACCATTTGTAGAATGCTCTTTTGCTTCACTTATATTTGTTAGAGCGTGGGCATATCTTTTGTAGAAAGAATTAAACTCTCTTGCTTCACTTATATCTATTTAGAGAGATGACAGGAATTGGTCATTCACATGGTTTGTCATAAAATCCTACATAAACTTGTAGATCGCTGAATATGATATGTTTGATTCCTTGCAATAGTTTTGCGATATAAAGATGGTGAATTTAGAGGCATGCTATTGGGTGGTTGTGGATTGTAGAGACACTTGTGTTGTGGTTTGCAAGTCCTGTAGCATGCACGTATGGTAACCGTTGTGTGACAAATTTGAAGCATGGGGTGTTTCTTTGATTGTCTTCCTTATGAGTGGCGGTCGGGGATGAGCGATGGTCTTTCCCAACCAATCTATCGCCCTAGGGGCATGCGTAGTAGTACTTTGCTTCAAGGGCTAATAAACTTTTGCAATAAGTACATGAGTTCTTTATGACTAATGTGAGTCCATGGATTATATGCACTCTCACCCTTCCATCATTGCTAGCCTCTTCGGTACCGTGCATTTCCCTTTCTCACCTCGAGAGTTGGTGCAAACTTCGTCGGTGCATCCAAACCCCGTGATACGATACGCTCTATCACACATAAGCCTCCTTATATCTTCCTCAAAACGGCCACCATACCTACCTATCATGGCATTTCCATAGCCATTCCGAGATATATTTCCATGCAACTTCCATCATCATCATATACATGACTTGAGCATTTATTGTCATATTGCTTTGCATGATCGTAAGATAGCTGGCATGATGTTTTTATGGCTTGTCCATTTTTTTGATGTCATTGCTACGCTAGATCATTCCACATCCCGGTACACCGCCGGAGGCATTCATATAGAGTCATATCTTTGTTCTAGATATTGAGTTGTAATATTGAGTTGTAAGTAAATAAAAGTGTGATGATCATCATTATTAGAGCATTGCCCTAGTGGGGAAAGGATTATGGAGACTATGATTCCCCGCAAGTCGGGATGAGACTCCCGACTTAATAAAAAAAGGGGGGAGAGGCCAACGAAGCCTAAATAAAAAAGAGATGCCAAAGAAGCCTATTCAAAAAAAAGAGAGAAGGGGCTATCCTTTTACCACACTTGTGCTTCAGAATAGCACCATGTTCTTCATAGAGAGAGTATCCTATGCTTTCACTTTCATATACTAGTGGGAATTTTCATTATAGAACTTGGCTTGTATATTCTGATGATGGGCTTCCTCAAAATGCCCTAGGTCTTCGTGTGCAAGCAAGTTGGATGCACACCCACTTAGTTTCTTTTGTTGAGCTTTCATACACTTATAGCTCTAGTGCATCCGTTGCATGGCAATCACTACTCACTCACATTGATATCTATTAATGGGCATCTCCATATCCCGTTGATACACCTAGTTGATGTGAGACTATCTTCTCCTTTTTGTCTTCTCCACAACCACTATTCTATTCCACCTAGTGCTATGTCCATGGCTCACGCTTATGTATTGCGTGAAAGTTGAAAAAGTTTGAGATTACTAAAGTATGAAACAATTGCTTGGCTTGTCATCGCGGTTGTGCATGATTAAATACTTTGTGTGATGAAGATAGAGCAACAGCCAGACTATATGATTTTGTAGGGATAACTTTCTTTGGCCATGTTGTTTCGAAAGACATGATTGCTTTATTAGTACGCTCGAAGTATTATTGTTTTTATGTCAAATGATAGACTATTGCTTTGAATCACTCGTGTCTTAATATTCATGCCATGATTAGATACATGATCAAGATTATGTTAGGTAGCATTCCACATCAAAAATTATTTTTTTATCATTTACCTACTCGAGGACGGGCAGGAATTAAGCTTGGGGATGCTGATACGTCTCTGTCGTATCTATAATTTTTTTATTGTTCCATGCCAATATTCTACAACTTTCATATACTTTTGGCAACTTTTTATACTATTTTTTGGGCCTAACATTTTGATCCAGTGCCCAGTGCCAGTTCCTGTCTATTGCATGTTTTATGTTTCGCAGAAACCCCATATCAAACGGAGTACAAACGGGATAAAAACAGACAGGGAATTATTTTGGAATATTTGTGATTTTTGGGAGGAAGAATCAACGCGAGACGGTGCCCGAGGTGGCCATGAGGGTGGGGCCCATGCCCACTCCAGGTGGGCGCGCCCCCCACCCTCATGGGCCCCTCGTAAGGCAGTTGATGCCCTTCTTTGGCCGCAAGAAAGCTAATTTTATGAGAAAAATCTAGGAGAAAGATTCACCCCAATCGGAGTTACGGAGCTCCCGATATAAAAGAAATGGTGAAAGGGCAGAATCTAAAAATGTAGAAACAGAGAGAGATAGAGAGATAGATCCAATCTCGGAGGGGCTCTCGCCCCTCCCACGCCATGGGAGCCAAGGACCAGAGGGGAAACCCTTCTCCCATCTAGGGAGAAGGTCAAGGAAGAAGAATAAGAAGGGGGGCTCTCTCTCCCTTGCTTCCGGTGGCGCCGGAACGCCGCCGGGGGCCATCATCATCACCGCGATCCTCACCAACACCTCCGCCATCTTCACCAACATCTCCATCACCTTCCCCCATCTATATTCAGCGGTCCACTCTCCTGCAACCTGCTGTACCCTCTACTTGAACATGGTGCTTTATGTTTCATATTATTATCCAATGATGTGTTGCCATCCTATGATGTCTGATTAGATTTTCGTTATCCTATCGGTGATTGATGAATTGCTATGATTGGTTTGAGTTGCATGTTTTATTATTGGTGCTGTCCTATGGTGCTCTCCGTGTCGCGCATGCTTGAGGGATCCCCGCTGTAGGGTTTGCAATATGTTCATGATTTGCTTATGGTGGGTGGCGTGAGTGACAGAAGCACAGACCCGTGTAAGTAGGTTGTTTGCGTATGGGATAAAGGGGACTTGATACTTTAATGCTATGGTTGGGTTTTACCTTAATCATCTTTAGTAGTTGCGGATGCTTGCTAGAGTTCCAATCATAAGTGCATATGATCCAAGAAGAGAAAGTATGTTAGCTTATGCCTCTCCCTCAAATAGAATTGCAATAGTGATTACCGGTCTAGTAAAGTAGTCAATTGCTTAGGGACAATTTCACAACTCCTACCACCACTTTTCCACACTCACTATATTTACTTTATTGCTTCTTTATCTAAACAGCCCCTACTTTTTATTTACGTGTTCTTTATTATCTTGCAAACCTATCCAACAACACCTACAAAGTACTTCTAGTTTCATACTTGTTCTAGGTAAAGCGAATGTCAAGCGTGCGTAGAGTCGTATCAGTGGAAAATAGGACTTGAGAGAATATTTGTTCTACCTTTAGCTCCTCGTTGGGTTCGACACTCTAACTTATCGAAAGAGGCTACAACTATCCTGTATACTTGCGGGTTATCAGTCGGCAAATTGGAAGAGGAGAACTCAAAGCTGAAGACCGCCATCTCTGAGGCCAATCGGGAGGTTGAGCAACTGAAGAAGGACAAGGAGAACCTGGCCAATGAAGTTGGAAGCCTCAAAGCCAAGACGGGCGAGCTGGAGTCCTATCTGGGACAACTTGCTACAAAACTGGTCCTGAAGCTTGAAGGTATCATCGTTCGACTGATTAGTTGTCGTCGATTGGAATGTCTTGTTATACTGTCGACTCACCATTTTTACTGATTCCGCAGAACTTTGCCAGGACTTTGAGGCTGAGACTGGGTGGGTCGAGACGGGTCTCGACCCCATCAATTGTCCTGTTAAAGATGATGTTGCGATGAGCTTGCTACGGTTGGAATCACGCATGGACAGTGTTGTTGCTTATCTGGCTCGACTGAAGGCGACGATGACTTGGGTTGATGCTGAACTCTGGCCTCAGGAGGAACTTTCACAAGATCTCGAGTTGCTGATGACTCGACTGAATCAGATCCCTGGCCGAGTGCAGGAATGGAAGAAATCATCTGCTCGCTGTGGCGCTGACGTTGCCCTGTCATTGATCCGAATGCACTGCAAAGATGCCAGAGAAGACAAGCTGGAGGCCCTCAAGGTTGCAAACACTAACAAGCACACCTTCGAGTCCTTCATGGACACCTTCCTTGAGGCTGCCACTCGCATTGCAGACAGCATTGACCTTGACAGTTTCTATGATCCAGCCAGCCCCTCTCCTCACGAGTAACTGAAAAACATTATGCCCCACACTTATTTGCCTCGGAATGCCGAGTGATCGTGTAATCGTTAAACTCTTTTAGGCTTGATGCCTGAGTACTCTTGTCTACTGCATTTCTGAACTTTTGCGGGGTTTATCCGAATTTGGATTTCCTTGAATATCGTGGCTTTTGCTCTATTTCTTACACTGTTTCTGATTGTCCCTCAGTTCCGAGTGAATTTGATCTTCCCACCCTTTCCCGAATGAGAGTACATTGTACTTGTGACGGAGCTCAAACGCGGTGTTCAGCTGTCACTTCGTCATCCTTGCAGATAGGGAAGGAACATTGTATTTGTGGCGTAGCTCAGAGGTGTTGCTCAGTCGACGCCTCGTCGTCCTTGCGGATAGGGACGGAACATTGTATTTGTGGCGTAGCTCAGAGGTAGTGCTCAGTCGACGCCCCGTCATCCTTGCGGATCGGGACGGAACATTGTATTTGTGGCGTAGCTCAGAGGTGGTGCTCATTTAATGCCTCGTCATCCTTGCGGGTCGGGTTGGAGCGCACATAGAACTGAGAGCGCAGCTCTAAGGAGGAGGTCGCACTCGACCTGTACCTCGTCGTCCTTGCGGACCGGGATGGAGCGAATGGCTAAGTCCCCGAGCGAGAAGATCGGTTCTCACTCGGAACATATTTTTAAATTTAGGCGAGTGCGGGACTGTAGTTGAGCCCTGAGTGAGAGGATTGCTCACCACTCGGTAGGATATTTTAAACTTAGGCGAGTGCAGGACTGCAGCTAAGCCCCCGAGTGAGAGGATTGCTCGCCACTCAGTAGGATTTTTTAAACTTAGGCGAGTGCGGGATTGCAGCTAAGCCCCCGAGCGAGAGGTTGCTCGCCACTCGGTAGGATTTTTTAAACTTAGGCGAGTGCGGGACTGCAGCTAAGCCCCCGAGTGAGAGGATTGCTCACCACTCGGTAGGATTTTTAAACTTAGGTGAGTGCGGGACTACAGCTAAGCCCCCAAGTGAGAGGATTGCTCGCCACTCGGTAGGAATTTTTAAACTTAGTCGAGTACTAGACTGCAGCTAAGCCCCCGAGTGAGAGGATTGCTCGCCACTCGGTAGGAATTTTTAAATTTAGGCGAAACAGATTCGTAGCTAAGCCCCTGACTGAGAGGCTTGCTCACCACTCGGTAGGATTTTTTAAACTTAGGCGAGTGCGGGACTGCAGCTAAGCCCCCGAGTGAGAGGATTGCTCGCCACTCGGTAGGATTTTTTAAACTTAGGTGAGTACTGGACTGCAGCTAAGCCCCCCGAGTGAGAGGATTTCTCGCAACTTGGTAGGATTTTTAAACTTAGGCGAAAAGGGATCTGCAACTAAGCCCCCGAGTGAGAGGATTGCTCGCCACTCAGTGGGATTTTTTAAACTTAGGCGAGTACTGGACTGCAGCTAAGCCCCCCGAGTGAGAGGATTGCTCGCCACTCGGTAGGATTTTTTAAACTTAGGCGAGTACTGGACTATAGCTAAGCCTCCGAGTGAGAGGATTGCTCGCCACTCGGTAGGATTTTTTAAACTTAGGTGAAACAGATTCGCAGCTAAGCCCCCGAGTGAGAGGCTTGCTCTCCACTCGGTAAACGGATTCGCAGCTAAGGCACCCACTGGGGGATTTAGAACATGTAAAGAAGGAACAACAATCATTCAGGAGACTATAAAATTGTGTCTTTGATAATCAAACTAGAAGGTATTTCTTATTACATCTCAATAGTCTGAATGCTTAAGTGTAAAAGGGGCAGAGCAGCTCCACATTTCAAGCGCGTGGCTCGTCTTTATTGTGCTCGACATTGTAAAGACGGTATGCTCCATTGTGGAGCACTTTGGTGACAACAAAGGGGCCTTCCCAAGAAGGAGCGAGCTTGTGTGGTTTCCGCTGGTCCACCCGAAGAACCAAGTCTCCCTCCTGAAATGTCTGACCCCTCACGTTTCTGGCATGGAATCGACGCAGGTCTTGCTGATAAATGTTCGACCGGATCAAGGCCATCTCTCTTTCCTCTTCCAGGAGATTGACTGCATCTTGCCGAGCCTGTTCTTCTTCATCTTCCGAGAAAAGTTTGACTCGGGGTGCACTGTGAAGCAAGTCACTTGGAAGTACAACTTCAGCTCCATAGACTAAGAAGAATGGAGTTCGGCCAGTCGGCCGGTTAGGAGTTGTCCTCAATCCCCAAAGTACTGATGGAAGTTCATCGACCCAGGCGCCTGCTGCATGCTTGAGGTCACGCATCAATCAGGGTTTCAGTCCTTTGAGAATCAATCCATTTGCTCTTTCAGCTTGTCCATTCGATTGAGGATGGGCGACTGAAGCATAGTCGAACCTAGTGCCTTGGGAAGCACAAAAGGCTCTGAACTCGTTAGAATCGAAATTCGACCCATTATCAGTGATTATGCTGCGCTGAATACCATATCTAAATGTTAACTCTCTGATGAAACTAACAGCTATACTTGCTTCAAGGTTTTTGATGAGCTTGGCTTCAATCCATTTGGTGAACTTGTCGACTGCTACGAGCACATGGGTAAAGCCACTCCTGCCAGTCCTTAGAGGCCCAACCATATCTAATCCCCAGACAGCAAAAGTCCAGATGAGTGGAATAGTCTTCAGAGCTGATGCGGGTTTATGGGACATGTTAGAGTAAAACTGACAGCCTTCACATTTGTCTACTATTTCTTTCGCCATCTCGTTGGCATGTGGCCAGTAAAATCTGGCTCGGTATGCTTTGGCCACGATGGTCCGAGAGGACGCATGGTGACCACAGGTCCCCGAGTGAATATCAATGAGGATCATTCGGCCTTCTTCTGGCGTGATGCATTTCTGGCTGACTCCAGTTACACTTTCTCTGAACAACTGTCCTCTTATCACAGTAAAGGCTTTGGATCGTCGGACGATCTGTCGAGCCTCTTCTTCATCCTATGGAAGTTCTTTCCTAAGAATGTATGCAATGTATGGCACTGTCCAGTCGGGAGTGACGACCAAAACCTCCATGATCAAGGCAACCACGGCTGGGACTTCAACTTCAGTCAGATCTGTGGCACTCTTAGGCTGTGGGGGCTCTTCAGTGAAAGGATCTTCCTGAACTGAAGGTGCGTGAATATGTTCCAAAAACACATTGCTGGGAATGGTCTCTCTCTTGGATCCTATCTTTGCCAAGTCATCCGCAGCTTGATTTTTCAGTCGGGGTATATGGTGAAGCTCCAACCCCTCAAACCTCTTTTCCAACTTTCTTACTGCGTTGCAATAACCAGTCATAGCCGGCCTCCTGACATCCTACTCTTTCATTACTTGATTAACCACCAAATCCGAGTCACCGTAGACCATGAGGCGACGGACGCCGAGTGAAATGGACATATGCAACCCGTATAAAGTGCTTCATATTCGGCTTCATTGTTGGAGGAATCAAAATGAATCTGGAGAACATAGCTGAGCTTGTCCCCACGGGGGGATACCAATACCACCCCAGCACCGAAACCATTCAGCATCTTGGAGCCGTCGAAGAACATGGTCCAATGCTTCGAGTGAACCTGAGTCGGCAGTTGTTGCTCAATCCACTCGGCAAGGAAATCTGCAATTGCTTGGGACTTGATAGCTTTCTTTGCCTCAAACTTGATATCCAATGGAAGGAGTTCAATCGCCCATTTTGCCACTCGACCAGTTGCATCTCTGTTGTTCAGAATTTCAGATAATGGTGCATCGCTGACGATTGTAATGGAGTGATCAGAGAAATAGTGTGCAACCTTCTTCATGGTCATGTAGATTCCTAAACAAGCTTCTGATAATGCGGATATCTCTGCTTGGATGGAGCCAAAACTTCAGAAAGATAATACACTGGGCACTGAACTTTATAGGCTTTTCCTTCTTCCTCCCGCTTGACCGTGAGTACTGTACTGACAACTTGTCCAATGGCTGCAATGTAAAGCAGTAAAGGCTCTTTGCTGGTTCACTACTAGGAAAAGGGCTATAGATAGGATTGATTCTAATGGCGCACCAGACATGTGGTGCGCCATTCAAGAGATACTAATGGCGCACCATGTGTTGGCACGCCATTAGTTTCAAATACTAATGGCGCACCACATCCCACGGTGCGCCATTAGTAAAAAAATTTGTTTTTAATTTTTCAAAACTTCTAATGGCGCACCATGGGTGTGGTGCGCCATTAGTAGTTTTAATTAGTAATGGCGCACCACACCCACCATGCGCCATTAGAAGTTTTGAAAAAGAAGTAAAATAATTATAAAAAAATTTATAAAATTTTTGTTAGTAATGCAAGCGCGGTTGACAAGGCGCCATTACTAGTTTTAACTAGTAATGGCGCCTCGTCCACAGTCGCCATTAGTAGTTTGCCCACTTCCACCGAATGCACCCCCGGACCGCCTTTTCAGTTTTAAAAACAATTAAAAAATGATAAAATGTCAAAAAATAAAAGAAAATAAGTTTTCCATGTGATATGTGGTCTAGTTGTTGGGAAAATTTACAAATATAAATTTCGACTTTATTTGTAAAATCTCTACGAAAATTTGTAAATGGGCATAACTTTTGCATACTAACTCGGATTAAAAAGTTTTATATATGAAAAATCATCTACTCGAAAAGTTACATCCGAATTTAGCCAGGGGAACCCCGTTAAACATTTTTAAAATCCTCAAAAGCCTAACAGAAAAAAAGTTACGGGGCTTTTAAGATCTGGAGGCAAAAAAATTCAAAAAAAAATTAGTTTTTGTTAAATCTGGTCAAACTATGGTCAAACTAATTATTCAAGAATATTAGTGTTAATAAATAATTATTTTAGTTTTTTTGAATTTTGGTAAAATCTGGTCAAACTATGGTCAAATCTGGTCAAACTATGGTCAAACTGTGTGCGAACTAATTATTCAAGAAATATTAGTGTTACTAATTTTTTTAGAACAATAGTTTCAAACTCAAACAGTGAAATGTGTCAGTACATGCTCAAGCTAAATTCCTGAGGTTAATAGGATTGACATCTTACTATTGTCGAAAACAACAAGTGCAGACTTGGAAACGAGGAGAATAGAACCCAGGAAGTTAAGCGTGCTCAAAGCTAGAGTAGTGAGAGGATGGGTGACCTTTCGAAGTTTGACTATGGAGTGCGATTTGACCTGAGATTAAGCAAATTGACTCGAGATTAAGCCATAGTGACCTGAGATTAAGAAAAAAACAAAAAAAAATTGGAAATTTTGAAAAAAAAAATTAAAAAAAAATCCTGCAAAAAAAATTGTTACTAATGGCGCACTCCTATGTGGTGCGCCATTAGTATACCAGATACTAATGGCGCACTAGCGGTGCGCCATTAGAATACGAGATTCTAATGGCGCACCACATGTGCGCCATTAGAAAAGAATTCTAGTGGCGTGATGCTAATGGCGCACCGGTAGTGCGCCATTAGTAGGCAAAACCGGTGCGCCATTAGAAGGCTTTTTCCTAGTAGTGGTTGGTGCAGCAAGCACCGGCTGGGTGGAAAGCAGGGCTTTGAGCTATGCAAATGCTGCGTCAGCTTTATCAGTCCACTTGAATTTATCAGATTTCTTCATCAGTTGGTAAAGAGGTAAGGCCTTTTCACCGAGACGAGAAATGAATCGACTCAAGGCGGCCAAACAACCAGTAAGCTTCTGAACGTCATGCACACACACATGGTGTTTCATTTGGAGGATGACATCGATTTTCTCTGGGTTCGCGTCGATCCCCCGTTCGGAAACAAGGAAACCAAGTAACTTTCCACCTGGTTCTCCGAATGTGCACTTCGACGGGTTAAGCTTGATATCATACCTTCTTAGGTTGGCAATGGTTTCTGTGAGGTCGGTCAGCAGGTCGGAACCTTT
This sequence comes from Aegilops speltoides, assembly GCA_021437245.1. Classification (NCBI taxonomy): domain Eukaryota; kingdom Viridiplantae; phylum Streptophyta; class Magnoliopsida; order Poales; family Poaceae; genus Aegilops; species Aegilops speltoides. The sequence goes on from CM038142.1 coordinate 370,200,765, forward strand.
ACACGACTTGACCACAATGTCATCCATATATGCTTCCACATTCCGACTAATTTGAGTGAGCAGGCACTTCTGAATCATCCTCATGAATGTGGCACCAGCATTTTTGAGACCAAATGGCATGGTGACATAGCAAAAGCACCCGAATGGGGTGATGAAAGCCGTTTTTATTTCATCGGGTCCATACAGTCGGATCTAATGGTACCCAGAATATGCGTCTAGAAAAGACAAGCGCTCACACCCCGCAGTCGAGTCGACAATCTGATCGATGCGGGGGAGAGGGAAATGATCTTTCGGGCAGGCTCAATTGATATGCTTCAAATCGATGCACATACGAAGTGAATCGTCCTTCTTAGGGACCATGACCACATTGGCAAGCCACTCAGAGTGGTAGATCTCTCGGATGAAGTCCGCTGCTAGGAGCCGAGCCACTTCCTCGCCAATTACTTTTCTCTTCTACCGGCGGACCGTCGAAGATGCTCCTTGACAAGTTTTGCCTTCGGATCGACTCACAAACGGTAGTCGGCCAGTTCCCTGGGTACACCTGGCATGTCAGAAGGTTTCCATGCAAAGATGTCCCAGTTCTCACGGAGGAACTGGATGAGCGCTTCTTCCTATTTGCTGTCGCGTGTTGTTGAGATATGAGTCGGTGCAGCATTGGGATTGGTCGGGTGAATATGAATTGACTTCATTTCTCCAGAGGACTGAAATGCAGAATCTGTGGCAGGCTTCTATGCTCGCAACAAATCACTCGGATCTACATTTTTCTGATACTCTTGGAATTCAACTGCTGCCATTTGTGCATCGGCAATTTTAGAACCCTTCTGGAAGCATTCCTCGCTTCGCCGATTGCCGGATTGTGATCACTCCTCGGGGCCGCATCTTCACTTGAGGTGCAAGAATATGGCGAGCCATAAAAATGCATAAGCAGGCCTACCCAGAATAGCATGATAAGCACTCTGGAAATCCACTACTTCAAATGTCAACTTTTCCTTGCGGTAATTCTTGGAATCTCTGAAAACAACGTCAAGGGCGATCTGGCTGAGTGATTCAGCTTTCTTTCCAGGGATAACACCATGAAAACTCATATTGCTTTCGCTAAGCTTGGACATCGGAATGCCCATCCCTTTTAAGGTTTCAGCATAAAGGATATTCAGGCTGCTACCACCATCCATTAGCACTTTGGTCAGTCGAGTGCCTTCAACAACTGGGTTGACCACCAACGCTTGCCTCCCAGGAGTGGCTATACGCGCCGGGTGATCAGACTGGTTGAATGTGATGGCTGTTTGTGACCATTTTAGGTACGCCGTTGTTGTTGGAGCAACCATATTTACTTCTCTGTTGATAACTATCAATCGACTTTTGCTCTCAACATCAGCCAAAATCACAAGGGTGGAATTGACCTTACGATAACCATCGTCTTCCTCATTGTCCTCGTCCTTGTCTGACTCCTTTTCCTTTTAACTGGGCTGTTTCTCTTGGAATCACTGGATCAGGAGTCGACATTGCCGAGTGGTGTGCTTAGGATAAATCAGATTACCCTCTTCATCTTTCTTCGTATGAATGTGACATGGTAAATCCAACACATCATTTCCCTCTTGATCTTTTACCTTCTTAGGGGTCCAGGGCCCCTTAGCTTTTCCTTTAAACTTTCCTTGAACTACTGACGCGCTTCACCGGGTGATGCAGGTTCAGACTTACGTTTCTGTTTCCGATTGGAATTGCCTCCACCGTCGTCCTGGCCAATTAATTTACTCTTTCCGCTGCGGAGTCGATCCTCTTCTTCTCCGTTAGCGTACCGAGTGGCTATTTCCATCATCCGAGTCAGAGACATATCTCCGGTTCGACCGGATTTCAGGACCAGCTCTCGATATTTAACGCCTTCCTTCAAGGCACACACTGCTTGGTGCTCAGATACATTTTCCACTGTGTGCTGCAAAGTGGTCCACCTCGGAATGTAATCCCTTAGGGTCTCACTCAGTTTTTGCATGCAATGCTGCAATTCTGTTAATCCTATTGGTCGCTTACAAGTACCCTCAAAAGTTCTGACGAACACTCAGGCAAGCTCTTCCCAACTGAATATACTGCCAGGGGCTAACTGGTTCAACCACGCTCTGGCTGACCCTTACAACATCAGAGGAAGATGCTTCATGGCCACTTCATCGTTACCGCCACCAATCTGCACAGCCACTCGGTAATCCTCAAGCCAAGTGTAAGGCTTGGACTCTCCAGTGAACTTGCTGACTCTAGTCGCCAACCTGAAGTTGGGAGGAATCATTGTAGCTCTGATGGCTCTGCTGAATCATTCTGGACCCGAAACATGAACTCTGCTGCCAGTCGGACGATCTCTGTCAAGGCCCTCCCTATGCGCTCTGTTCCGGTCAATTAGACCTTGAACGAGAATAGATCTAGCATCAAAGCCTGGCTCTCTTGGGTCGACCGGTACTCCGCGCTCGCCACTGTAAGGGCGTCTGTCATCATATTGCCGAGGCACATATGATCCACTCCTCGGAGGAGGTGTGGGCACTCGACGACGGTCATCACGACCAAGTTTGTGATCACGCTGCCCATGGTTCCTATACTGATCCTGCTGATGCCCACGACCTTCACGCTGCAGGGGCGATCTTGGGCTGTGGGCCGACTGAACTGTATCCGCCATCACGGACCTGCTATGAATCCTATTCCGCGACTGAGACACTGCTGTGTTCTGTTCTCTTGCTGCCCGGAGTAAGGCCCGGATCTGCATCAAACCTCTGCCAGCCTCCGACTGGGAAGGCTGAATTGATTCTGCTATACGGGCCGCAGTTGTGAGATTTTGAATCGGAGTGCGGTATACCTTAGGTTGACGCGGAAAAAGCTGTCATCGACAGGACTCAGGGATCCGCTCCCGAGCATGCTCGTCGAGTGCATGCTGAAGGTTCTCCAGTCGAGTGCACTCAGCCAAATTAGCCAGGCGCACCTCTTCCAAGGCCCGAGCCTCGGGGGTTTCCCCAACGATGGGCATGTGGAGTGCATCCATGTTGCGGCGACGAAGTTCTTCTCTCTGCTGTGAAGAGAGGGGTTCAGGACGGTACTCCTCCTGAACGCGCGACGGATCGCCTCCATCATCGCGGCGGAAGCCAGGCGGACTACGTGGTCCGTCGACCATCAAGACTCCAGCCGCCGGGTCGCTGCTATCGCACTCGGATGCGGTCTCGACGGAGCTAGTCGACAAGTCGAACAGGCTGTAGAGAGTTTCGTCGGGCTCGATTACCGTGACTTGATGGATGGACGACTGACGAGCCACCGCATGTTTCACCCACCGCTAAGGCCGCGACCGACCAGATCACTTGCGACGGTGAACAGCGGGGAGTGAGGACACCATGGGAGCCGACCGATACTGGGTCGACGGCTATCAGAGAAGGACGCCGCATACGCACGCGCTAAAGTACGTCGCCCCACGGACGGGGGGCGCCTTGATGTCAAGGGGAGCTTCCTGAAGCCAGGCGGAGTCATCGGCGACGAAGACGAGCGCGCCGAGACGGATCTCGCGGCCCTCAGCCAATCCACCGCTGGGAACCATGATGATAGTGATCGGAAAAATCGCAACTTCACCAAAAAGTCGCTAAGACACCTGCCCCACGGTGGGCGCCAACTATCGTGGTCCTAAGACTGATAGTAGAATGGGGGGGGGGGTAGGTATGAGGAGGCAAGATCTCAGCTATGGTAAAGTCGTACACACAAGATTTACGAGTTCAGGCCCTTCATGGTGGAAGTAAAAGCCCTATGTCTTGATGCCCGGAGGTAGTCGATTGGATTATATGTGTGTGGAGTTATAGGGGGTGCGAACCCTTGTCCCAGAGGAGGGGGTGGCTTATATAGAGTGCGTCAGGACCCCAGCCATCCTCCATTACAAGGAGTTCAATGTACATAAAGACGGGGCATTACTGATAACGCCAGCCATAAGTGCTATTAATGATCTTAAAGACTACGGAGTGAATGCTTGACCGTTGCAGTTCTGAGTGACTCCTGGTCTTCAGTTGGTCGAGTGGTTTCTTGTATGGTCGAGTGACATCAGGTAAGAGGGGTACCCGAGTGATATGGTTGGTCGAGTGGATTGCACTCGACGCCTTCCCTGGGTATTCCTTGTTGTCTCTTGGACTTCTTTGCTTCTAGGGTAGTGACCTTGGGTAGGGCGTATAGGTCAGGTCTGTGACCCTACCCTAGGTCAGCATCCTCATCAATGAAAACATGGGATTTGCATAGGGATATAACAAGAGAATAAGCAAACCCCAGAGACTACAAAATATAGACGGGCTTCCCCTAGATGTGTGCACTTAATTAGGAATGCCTTTGGAGTGCAAAGTACACACATTAGGATCAACACTCCCCCCATATTTATAGACTAACAACACTAGCATCTATAACAAGAGAAATATAAGGTAGGATGCAAGGGGGTAGTAAGTGAGCTAAAAAGAATCATAAGTTAAGCATGCAACTCACATACTACCAAAGTACTAGACACGCATAAGATAATAATAAGATAGGATAACATATGTCCCACACCATATGACATGGTAACCAAGTCTCACAAGCATAAACCAAACCAACACAATCGACCGATAAAAGAGTTTGCAAGAGAGAAAGACACGACAAATAAGACACACTTGCAACACGACAAATCCCTAAATTCTCTCCCCCTTTGGCATCAAGACACCAAAATGGCAAAGAGTGCTGCTACAGTCACAGGTGATAGCAAAACCGAAGATCTCCATCATCACATCCCAGCGTGGTCGTCCGCGCCTCCGTCATCGGTAGTGGGCTGCTCAGTCTTTGAATCCATCCAAGGACAGTGCTTCGAAATACACTCCTCCTTGTCAGTGATCTTGCCCTTTGACCCATTAGCAACCTCTGCCCCCAGTTGGCGCATAAGGACCTTGTGATGGCTGCGTGACTTCTTCTCAGACACATGTGCCATATACTGCCCATGAGGCTCCATGCAGAATGCTTTTTCATCTTGCGCTTGACCTTCTTAGCCCACGAAGGCTCGACACCAGAGGGCTTATAGTCCTCATCATCCTTAGCCTCATCCTCATCAGCACCAGAAGGAATCTTAGTCTCCGAAATAGGAGTGCCCCAGTTCTCCTTCTGTCTTAGACTCTTAATCTCGTGAGAGACCAAGTCACTGGTCTCCAACAAGACACCGGGATAAGTGTGCGCCCATGCCTTCTCAATGAGTAACATCAGATAGGGGGCATAGATGGGGCATTTGCGCTCAGTGATGGCAGAGAGAAGCTCTGACCACATGACATGAGAAATATCCAAGGAATCTCCTGTGTTGTTCTCCTTCTCACGCTGGCAAAACAGTAACATATCCACAAGGAACGAATGAACCATATCCAAGTTCCCAAATGCGAGGGAAAAGAGTTTTCCTGAAGATGCGATGATGGATGTCTAGAAAGGGGAACAAGCCATAGGTCTTCTTCTCCGTCATAGGGTGAATCTTCATAGTGATGTAGGCCCAGAGAGCCGACTTGTGAGTAGAGGTAGCATTCTTGTGAGGACGAAAGCCAGCCGGGTTGTCAAGCCGCTGATCTTCAACACCTAAAAGTTCCATGAATGCCTTCCATTTAACTGAGAGAAGTCTGCCATTGGTCATCCAAGTCAAAGTCCTTTCCTCATTAGTGCCAAGGTGAACTGTGGCATAAAACTACGCCACCATATCAACATCAAAGTACTTGTTGAACTCCATGAGCTTGAGAATGTTTAACTGAGCACACATCTCCAGTGCCTCGCCAAAATAGGCACGATCCTTCTCCAAAAAAGCAATGTCGATGGAGCGGACATCTACATAGAGATTCTTCTTTGCTTTGAGCACATCAAAGAAGACAGACCACTGAAACAGGTTCTAGAAGGGGCGGTTGACAAGAGTTGGATCTTGATATTGATCATAGGGGTTGCGACGACGAGCCACACAGAACTCCTTAGAGGTCATATCAGTCACAGACTTGGCCTTCGGCTTGGGATTGTTGGCAACTTGCTTGGAAGGAGGCTTGGCTAAGTTGGAGGAACACTTGAAGATGCAGCAGCTGCCTCAGAAGTGCAATAACGCTTTGATCCAGGACGCCCGGGGTTGATACGATGGACGGGGGGCTCCGGAGTGCCATCACTTGGAACGACACAAAAAATGACAAAGAAAGCCAACAAAACGAGCTTAAGCCAGCAGAAGAGCAACACAAATCAATGTTTGGTATGGAAGAAATGGAGGCCGGCAGCCCAAGCGGTAGTACCGCTCCAGGGAAGCGGTTGTACCGCCTGAGGCGGAGGACAATGGTCAGGCCACAACCAATGTTAGATCCGGTATTACCGGGGGTGCCAAATTCAAAAATACTCCTACCAAACATCAATCCAACTAGTCTAGCAGCCTTCAACATCCTACTCAAGCCTCGATTTGGCCAAAAATCGATAAATGCTAAGACTATTGCCCCAAAAGCCTAGATCTAAAAACTAGAATCAACGAGAAGAAGAAAGGGGGCAATACCAACATCCATGGCAAGAGGAATGGGTGGGGATTGATTCCACCGACTGGAAATGCGAAGGAAGGCCCGGAGAAAGCGGCCCGACGGCAGCCTCCCGCGTCGAGTTCGTCGCTGGAGAGAGAGAGGAATGGACGGGGGAGAGAACCACGAATGAGTATGGGGGAGTAATACTCCCCCTGCCCGGTTCAGAACCCCCAATCCCGCCCCACAGCGGTAGTACCACTCGAGCGGGAAGTAGTACCGCTTGATGCCACTTAGGGGTAGAACCACCCTTCCGCAGCGGTAGTACAGCCCAGCAAAAACTCAACTACACAGGACAAACAAAGGCCTAGCTACGAGAACAAAACGATGCGACGAGCCGTGAGGGAGCGACTCCAGGAGAAAAAGCAACCAAAAACCAAAGACACACCCACGGAGAGACTAAAAGCAAAACGCAATTAAAACACAAACCAAACCAACTAGAGGGAAAAAAGGAAAACAACGCACCTCTCAAGGAGAGAGCGGTGGCCGAGGCCACCTATGTTTGAGTCAAGTGGTATGGCACCATGAAGATTTTAACCTTGGGCCCATGACCAAAACTCATTTTTGAAGCACAAGTACCATAAAAATGGCTAATGTGAAAGACGTGATCGATTTATGCATAGTGGGGGAGGGAGAGTTCATTGAGAGAACAACACTCCCCCTGTGTCCATGCCAACATCTAGAACAAGATATACTAATGAGTACGATGGGGTGTGCCTAGATTCAAGCCACATTGCTCAAATCAATGATATTTAGCTCATGCCTTAACTCATGAAATCTTGCTTCATCTAGAGGCTTGGTGAAGATATCCGCTAGGTGCTCTCGAGCATTGATGTAGATGATCTCAATATCTCCACACTTGATGTGTTACCTAATGAAATGACGACGAATCTCAATATGCTTCGTCTTGCTATGTTGCACCGGATTGTAAGAGACCTTGATAGCACTTTCATTGTCATATAGAAGAGGCACTTTGTCACAAGTGACACCATAATACTTTAAAGTTTGCCTCATCCATAGCAATTGTGCACAACAACTTGCAGCGGCTACATATCCGGCCTCGGTGGACGAGAGAGACACACAATTTTGCTTCTTCGACGACTAACTCACCAAAGAGTGACCAAGGAATTGGCACCATCCGGAAGTTGACTTCCTCTCCACACAATCTCCTGCCCAATCCGAGTCTGAGTAACCCATGAGATCGAAGCTTGCTCCTTTGGGGTACCATAAGCCAAAGTTTGGGGTATGAGCCAAATATCAAAAGATTTGCTTGACTGCCACATAGTGGCATTCCTTAGGTGCGGCTTGAAATCATGCACAAATTCCCAGACTCAACATGATATCCGGTCTAGATGCACAAAGGTAAAGCAAGGATCCAATCATGGAACGATATACCTTTTGATCCACCGCTTTACCATTGGGATCACTATCAAGCTTGCATTTGGTGGGCATGGGAAACTTGACCGGCTTGACATCATCTAGCTTGAATCTCTTGAGCAAGTCTTGGGTATACTTGGCTTGGTTGATGAAGTTCCTTCTCTTGTTTGCTTGACTTCGAACCCAAGAAAGAACATCAACTCTTCCATCAGAGACATCTCAAACTTCTCGGTCATTAGTGCGACAAACTCATCATTGAAAGATTTGTTAGGAGAACCAAAAATAATATCATCAACATATAGTTGGCATATGAACAAATCCCCTTTGACCTTCTTAGTAAAAAGGGTGAGACCAATTTTCCCAATTTCAAACCGATGATCTTGTAACAACTCAGTAAGGTGCTCATACCACGCACGTGGGGCTTGTTTAAGGACATAGAGCACCTTTTTGAGTTTGTATACATGAGTGGGGAGCTTGGGATCCTCGAATCCTGGAGGTTGTTTGACACACACCAAGTCATTCAAAGGACCATTAATAAATGCAATTTTCACATCCATTTGTTGCAATTTAAAATCATGATGAGATACATATGCAAGCAACATGCGAATAGATTCGAGACATGCAACGGGGGCAAATGTTTCACCATAGTTGATGCCCTCGACTTAGGAGTAGCCTTGTGCCACCAATCTCGCCTTGTTTCGAACAACCACACCATTCGCATCTTGTTTGTTCTTGAAGATCCATTTGGTCCCAATGACATTGTGTTCCTCCATTAGGCTTGGCACTAATTCTCAAACTTGATTGCGCTCGAAGTTGTTGAGTTCATCATGCATAGCTTCAAGCCAATCCTCATCATCGAGCACCTCCTGTACCTTTTGGGGTTCAACACATGAAACAAACGCGTGATGCTCACAAAAGTTTGAAAATTGTTTATGAGTAGTTACCCCTTTTCTCAAGCTTCCAAGCACGTTCTCCATGACATGTTGTTGACGCTCGAGCTTGGAAGCCACCTTAGCGGCATGGCGCTCCAAAAGTTCCTCGATGGGCATTTGAGGACCATCTTGCGCATCTTGAGAACCGTCTTGAGTTTGCTCTTGACCTTGAGCACCGTCCTGAGCTTGCTCTTGACCTTGAGCACTGTCTTGAGCTTGATCTTGATCTTGAGAGAGCTCGGAGGCACGAACTTGATCTTGGACATCATTTGGTGCATAACCATCTCCATGGGGTTGATCTTTTCCTTGATCTTGTTCATGGAGTTGAGGGCCTTCATTTTGTTCTTCGGAAGCATGTGGGTCTCGCGTATTTGATGGCTCCACTTGAGTAGAACATTGTCCTTATCCTTCGTCCACAAGGGGTTCCTCAATGGGGAGTATTTGACCAATCCCCATTCTTCTTATGGCTTGGGGAGGAATTTCATCACCTACATCACAAAGACTAGTTTGATCCACTTGGGAGCCATTATTTTCATCAAACTTCATGTTACACGTCTCCTCAATGAGTCTGGTGGACTTGTTGAGGACACGGTAAGCATGAGAGTTTGTAGCATAACAAAAAAATATGCCCTCTTGAGCTCTAGGTTTGAATTTAGACAAACGAACACCTTTCTTGAGAATGAAACACTTACAACCGAACACCCGGAAGTACTTGAGGTTGGGCTTGTTACCGGTAAGTATCTCATATGGAGTATTGTTCAAGCCTTTGCGGAGGTAGAGCCTATTGGATGCATGACATGCGGTGTTGATGGGTTCGGCCCAAAAGTTATACGGAGATTTGAATTCCGCCATCATGGTCCTTTCCGTGTCCATCAACGTCCGGTTCTTCCTCTCCGCCACACTATTTTGTTGAGGGTTATAGGGTGCGGCATATTGGTGCTTGATCCCCTCATCACTAAGAAACTCATCCAAGGTGTAGTTCTTGAACTCGATGCAGTTTTCACTTCTAATCATCAATATCTTTGCTTCATGTTGACGTTGAGCTCCATTTGCAAAGTTGATGACGGTTTGTTGAGTCTCACTCTTCCTCTTGAAGAAGTATACCCATGTATATCTTTAATAGTCATCTAGAATCACCAAACAATACTTTCTTCCACCAAGACTATCCAAGGATGGAGGTCGAAAGAGGTCCATGTGAAGGAGCTCCAAGGGCCTCTTTCGAGTAGATGATAGTCGAGGGTCGGTGAGCGGTTTCATGAAGCTTTCATCCGATACAAGCGCTGCAAGCACGATCTTTGGCAAAACTCACATTTGCTAGTCCACGGACGTGGTCCCCTTTGAGGAGACTTTGCAAAGATCTCATATTGACATGGGCTAGTCGGCGATGCCAAAGCCAACCCACATCAACTTTAGCCATTAGGAAAATCGCAGTCTTAGTGGGTCGCTCCAAAAAGTTCACCACATAGAGACCATTCTCGACATGCCCAACAAAGGCTACTTTAAGAGTCTTGCTCCACAAAAGGGCCACGGTATCAAGATCAAAGAATATTGCAAAGCCCATAAGTGCAAGTTAACGAATGGAAAGTAAATTGTATGCAAGTGACTAAACAAGCATGACCTTCTCAATAGATAAATCTTGAGAGATGACCACCTTTCCAAGTCCCAATACCTTAGAAGTTGAGGCATCACCAGATTGGCCATGGGTGGGCATAGATGGAGTTGGATGTGCATATGATTCGTTGCACCACTATCAAGCAACCATGACACTCTACCGGAAGCAAACTCCTACAAGATATCAATGCTTCGACTTAGGTACCCATTATTGAATGGGTCCTTTGAGGTGAGTAAAAAGGGTCTTAGGAACCCAAATATACCATTCTATGTACTCATAGTAAGAACCAGCAAATTTGTCATAAACATGCACACCACTAGCACGACATAAAACATAAGAAGGGTTAAAGTCGCCGGCTTGTTGTTAGGCGCGGTTTTGCCCTTCTTGGCATTACCACCCACTTCCATGTTCTTCATCTTCTCATGAGTACCCTCACCCGCCTTGACAAATGTTTCCTTTAATGGGATAGGTTGCTTGGTATTGTTCTTCTTCTTCTTCTTCTCTGACTCGGGTGCAAACCCAAGTCCCTCCTTTCCTACAACTTCCTTTTGGCTTGTTAAAAGGTCATTGAGGTTCTTTTCACCTTGTATGCATGTCACAAGGCCCTTCTCAAGTTGCTCTTTCAACTTGGCATTTTCCTCCACAAGATGCACATGCTCATAACAAGGGTTAGTAGCATGGGCATTATCAATTAGAACGAATGGAGAGCAAGTGATAATCTCCTTGGTTAGCTTCACTTGGAGTTGTTCATGAGACTCTATGAGAGAAACATGAACACCCTTCAAGACCTTGTGAGCCTTGTCAAGTGTATCAAATTCTTTCTTGAGTCTATCATGGCCAACCCCAAGTGCAACTTTCTCGGATTTAAGCACACGAGTACGAACAATAGCATGATCAAGATATTTTTGCAATTTAGCATGATCAACATTGTGTGACTCCTCAAGAGTCAAACGAAGATCTTGTTGTTCCTCAAGAGCAATGGAAAGATCAGCAATCTCATCGGCATAGTCACGACTATGCCCCTCCAACTTGGAGATAATATCCTCATGCGACTCAATGATATCATTGGCCTCACCAAGTTTTTCCAAGAGAGCAACAAAGTGCTTCTTGGACTCACCCTTGAGCTTGCTCACAAACTTGGTGAACTCATTCTCATCAACTTTCTCCACCTCACTATCATCAACACAATCTAACAATGAAGGAGTAGTAATGATGGTGCTTTTCATGTTAGGAGTTACCTTGTTGATACCTTTGGCCATGAGGCACTTGGAAATGGTGTTTTCGTTGGGGGCACCGAAGAGAGACACCTTGGAGGGGGAAGATGTAGCAATGGCAATGGTTGCCATTGCCATTCCTTCTCCACTTGTATCTTCCTCATCATCATCGGAGGGGTAATCTTCATGTGCCACCAAACCCTTTGGAGGATACTTCTTGATGAAGTTGTTCTTGCTTGGGAAAGACTTGGCTTTGTCTTTGCGAATGAGTTTTCCACCATTGTCTTCCCTCTTCTCGTAAGGGTCGTCCACCACAAAGTGACTCACATTGCTACAATTGTAGCAAGTCCTTACTCGTTGCTTGTTCTTTGAGACACTTGTGTTGTTCTTGGTGAAGTTGGGCCTTGAGTTCCTCTTGTTGCTCCAAAATTGACTTGATGCAAGATCCATGTGCTCATGGTAAGCATATTTGGTGTCCTCAGGACCACACTCCTCTTCTTCTTCTGGAATGGCCTTGGCCTTCAAAGCAAGGGTGGGGGTGCTTTTCTTTGATCGGACAAGAGCAAGAGCATTGTTGGTGGTCTTGTTCATGATGTTCATTGCAATAGACTCATACAACACTTCACTTGAGGTTAAGGAGTGAAAATCTGGCCTTTCACGAATCACGAAAGACATGGCCTTGTTGAATGGCATGATGGCCTTGAGAAACCTATGCTTGATCCAAGTGTCATCTGTATCCTTGCTCCCATGGTCTTGGAGAGCAACCGCAAGAGTAGTCACCCTCCGGTAGAGATCACATGGATCCTCATCTTCTAGCATCATGAATTCATCAGCCTCATCAAGGACCACTTCAAAGTTGGATTGTTGGATGCTCGAGCTCCCCTTGTACATAGAAACAATGTGCTCCCAACAATCATTTGCACGAGTGAAAGGTTGTAAGGGAGATTGATCTTCAGGTGGGATCGCATCTTGAAGGATGAACAAACTGGAGTGATTGTATTGAATGTCCACTGCTTCTCTTGGGGTGAAGTTGTTTGGATCATGCGGGTAGAAGCCTTGCTCAATGATTCTCCAAAGGTTAGCTGAGCAGTGATTCAAATGACACTTAATGTGAAATACCCAATTAGCAAAATCATCCCTAACAAGCTTGGGAGGAGGACCATGAATATTAATGCGAGGTGTAGGGACCGGTCCTCCATAGACCGGGGGTGGGGGAACCGAGGCAAAGAGTCCCGTCCCATTCTTGTCATGAGGGGAATGAACATGAGTACCTTTAGCCGCTTCCTTGGCGGAATTGGCCTCCGACTCCGATGTCGCGGGATTAACCACAAGCAAGGGATCAGGAGTGGATTTCATCCCCTCAAGTAATTCTTTAAGCATGGACTTGACTTCAGTCATCATAGATGTGTTAAGTGAAGCCATAGCTTCATTTAAGTCATCTCGAGTGATTAGAGTCAACTCCACGGCCTCGAGCACTTCCTCCACGGTGTTAACCATACTCTTCGGGTGGTGAAACCCTTAATAAAGAGACGAGGATCTGATACCAATTGAAAAGATCAATATGGCTGACTAGAGGGGGGTGTGAATAGGCAACTACCAATTTTTAGTTTTTCTTAATATATTAGGTTTAGCAACAAAAGGGTTGTCTAGATATGTAACTAGGTGAGCAACCTATATGATGCAAACAACAATAGCATGCACAAAGTAAAAGGGAAGAGATAACCACAGGTGGAGCCGATGGAGATGAGGATGTGTTATCGAAGTTCCTTCCCTTTTGGGGAAGTGCGTCTCCGTTGGAGCAGTGTGGAGGAAAATGCTCCCCAAGAAGCCACTAGGGACACCGTATTCTCCTCACGCCCTCACACAATGCGAGATGCCGTGATTCCACTAGTGGTGCCCTCGAAGGCGACAACCAAATCTTTAAAAACAAGGTTGGGGAAATCTCCACAACTTTATTGGAGGCTCCTAACGATACCACGGAGCTTCACCGCAATGGAATATGGCTCTGAGGTGACCTCAACCGTCTAGGGTGCTCCATCACCGAAGAGTAACAACATCCGCAAGGGATTAGCGGGGGTAATCAAATATCTCTTGGTGGAAGTGTAGATCCGGGCCTTCTCAACCAATCCCTAGAAAATCAACAAGTTTGATTGGCTGGGAGAGAGATCAGGCGAAAATGAGCTTTGGAGCAACAATGGAGCTTGGGGGAAAAGAGGTAGGTCTTCTTGAGGAAAAAGACCTCCTTATATAGTGGGGAATCAAATCCAACCATTATCCCACAACTCAGCCCGCAGAGAGTGGTACTACCACTCATGGGAGCGGTACTACCGCTCGAGGATGCGGTACAGCCGCTTGGCCCAGCGGTAGTACCATTGGGGCAGTGCACAGAGAGAAGAGAGAAGGGACAGGAGAGGGAGAGAGAGAGCCTGTCATCGGCACTAATAGCAGTGGAAGGGCGGTATTACTGCTTATAAGCGATACTAGCGCGCCTACTGCCGCCCAACCCGACACGAAAAGCGATGGTCTCGAATCGAGGCGGTACTAGCGCGACACCAGAGCGGTACCACTGCCTAGAGCCTTGGGCGGTACTACTATTATTACAAAGTGGTACTACTGCCTGTGGCTCTAGGCGGTACTGCTGCTCGGATCAACGGTACTACCGTTGGATCCTCACAAACCCACTTCAAAGACAATGAAGGATCCTCCAAGGGTGCGGGAAAGATTTGGGGGTGCAAAGGGGACATGTACGTGTTGATTCCACCCTAACCTTTTCGATACAGACCCCCTCTTGATAGTACGGTGTTTCCTATGACTCAAGTCCACCAAAACTGAAACAAAGGAGACAACACGTAATACCGAGGGGTAGAAATCGTCCCGTGCCATATAGATGAATATCTGAAATGCTCAATGCACACAATTAGTCTGTAAAGACATTGTCATCAATCACCAAAACCACTTAGAGAGAGACATGCCCTAACACCATGCTCTTACTAAATATGGATCTACTTGTTTGCAGGTTTATCTGAGAATTTGATACTTTGTGAGGCTGATTTAAGGTATGATACTTATGTGATATGATGATGAATCATCATGCCTTTCTTTGTCAAATGAGATGATGAATTTACTAGTGTTGTGTGTTGCTCATGTATTGATTGAATGATGCATGCCTTTTTCTTGTGAAATTAGATGGTGAAATTAGTGGTTTGTTGCTTTATATGATATGATGGTGAACATTGTTGTGTGTTGTTCATGTATTAGATTGATGAATGTATGCCTTTTCCTGTCAAGTGTGATGGTGACTAAAAAATTTCAAGTTCATAATAAGTCTTTGTATACTCTATTGAATAAATTTATAAATTGGCATGATGTGTGTGCATTGTAGTTGCAACATGTCTAAGTTGGACATGATTTCTTCCATTACCAAAGAGAAGAGAAGACGAAAGAGAAAAAGAATATCTTGACAATGATGTATGTTGAGTCAGTTTTTCTTCGGCTAGCTTATGTTATTACGCTGAGGGCATCGAAGGGTTTACACTACAGAAATAGACACATCCGTGATGATACACATTTGTCATAGTAGGTCATGTTTACTGTCATCCATGTCTGTGACGGTTTTATGTTACAATAGAGATGGTGATACATATGTTGTCGTAGATGTGTTCCATGACAGTATTCACATGTGTTATCATGAAAGTATGCTCTTCCATGACAGATAAATGTTGCATCATGAAAGTGTTTCGTCAAGAGTAACTGTCACGTGGCAGCCACCGTAACGGGTCGTCGTTAAGCTATCGGGTGCGGGTTCTAGATCTAATACATGTTAAAGACATGGCAACTGATGATCCTCTATGTGTTGGCCTCTAATTCGTTGATGAAGCCACACGTCAACTCTTCGTTGGAACAACAATCACACGTCTAATGAACAACATGTGCCTATTAAAAAATGACATGTGGCACTGTTGGAAATATGCCCTAGAGGCAATAATAAAAGTATTATTATATTTCCTTGTTCATGATAATTGTCTTTTATTCATGCTATAACTGTATTATCCGGAAATCGTAATACACGTGTGAATACATAGACCACAATATGTCCCTAGTGAGCCTCTAGTTGACTAGCTCGTTGTGATCAACAGATAGCCATGGTTTCCTGGTTATGGACATTGGATGTCGTTGATAACGGGATCACATCATTAGGAGAATGATGTGATGGACAAGACCCAATCCTAAGCATAGCACAAAGATCGTGTAGTTCGTTTGCTAGAGCTTTTCCAATGTCAAGTATCTCTTCCTTAGACCATGAGATCGTGTAACTCCCAGATACCGTAGGAGTGCTTTGGGTGTATCAAAGCGTCACAACGAATCGGGTGACTATAAAGGTGCACTACGGTATCTCCGAAAGTGTCATTGGGTTGACACGGATCGAGGCGGGATTTGTCACTCCGTGTAAGCGGAGAGGTATCTCTGGGCCCACTCGGTAGGACATCATCATAATGTGCACAATGTGACCAAGGGGTTGATCACGGGATGATGTGTTGCGGAACGAGTAAAGAGACTTGCCGTAACGAGATTGAACAAGGTATCGGTATACCGACGATCGAATCTCGGGCAAGTAAAATACCGCTAGACAAAGGGAATTGTATACGGGATCGATTGAGTCCTTGACATCGTGGTTCATCCGATGAGATCATCGTGGAACATGTGGGAGCCAACATGGGTATCCAGATCCGCTGTTGGTTATTGACCGGAGAACGTCTCGGTCATGTCTACATGTCTCCCGAACCCGTAGGGTCTACACATAAGGTTCGATGGCGCTAGGGTTATAAAGGAAGCTTGTATGTGGTTACCGAATGTTGTTGAGTCCGGATGAGATCCGGGACGTCACGAGGAGTTCCGGAATGGTCCGGAGGTAAAGATTTATATATGGGAAGTCCTGTTTTGGTCACCGGAAAAGTTTCGGGGTTTATCGGTAACGTACCGGGACCACCGGGAGGGTCCCGGGGGTCCACCAAGTGGGGCCACCAACCCCAGAAGGCTGCGTGGGCCAAGTGTGGGAGGGGACCAGCCCCTAGGTGGGCTGGGGCCCCCCCCACCAAGGCCCAAGGCGTGGGAAGTGTAGGGAGGGGCAAAACCTAGGTCCAGATGGGCCATAAGGCCCACCTAGTGGGCGCCTCCCCCTCTCTCCCCTCTTGGCCGCCTCCCCAAGTCCCATCTAGGGCTGGCCGCACCCCTTGGGGGGGGGGAACCCTAGATGGGGGCGCAGCCCTCCCCTCCCCTATATATAGTGAGGCCTGGGGCTGCCCATAACACATGAGAACTTCTCCTCTTGGTGCAGCCTTGCCCCTCTCCCTCCTCCTCCTCTCCCTTGGTGCTTGGCGAAGCCCTGCGGGATTGCCACGCTCCTCCATCACCACCACGCCGTTGTGCTGCTGCAGGAGGGAGTCTTCCTCAACCTCTCCCTCTCTCCTTGCTGGATCAAGGCGGGGGAGACGTCACCGGGCTGTACGTGTGTTGAACGCGGAGGTGCCGTCCGTTCGGCACTAGGATCTCCGGTGATTTGGATCACGACGAGTACGACTTCTTCAACCCCTTTCTCTTGAACGATTTTGCTTAGCGATCTACAAGGGTATGTAGATGCACTCTCCTTCCCCTCGTTGCTGGTTTCTCCATAGATAGATCTTGGTGACACGAGGAAAATTTTGAATTTCTCGCCTCGTTCCCCAACAAATGGCATCATGAGCTAGGTCTATTGCGTAGATTCTTTGCACGAGTAGAACACAAAGTAGTTGTGGGCGTTGATGTTGTTCAATATGCTTACCGTTACTAGTCCAATCTTGTTTCGACGGTATTGTGGGATGAAGCGCCGGACCGACCTTACGTACTCTTCGTGAGGCAGTTCCACCGATTGACATGCACCGTGCATAAGGTGGCTAGCGGTGCGATCTCTTCCACTTTAGTCGGAACAGATTCGATGAAAAGGGTCCTTATGAAGGGTAAATAGCAATTGGCATATCACGTTGTGGTTTTGCGTAGGTAAGAAACGTTCTTGCTAGAAACCCATAGCAGCCACGTAAAACATGCAAACAACAATTAGAGGACGTCTAACTTGTTTTTGCGGGGTATGCTATGTGATGTGATATGGCGGGAAGAATGTGATGAATGATATGTGATGTATGAGATTGATCATGTTCTTGTAATAGGAATCACGACTTACATGTCGATGAGTATGACAACCGGCAGGAGCCATAGGAGTTGTCTTGATTTATTGTATGACCTGCGTGTCATTGAACAATGCCATGTAATTACTTTACTTTATTGCTAACCGGTAGCCATAGTAGTAGAAGTAATAGTTGGCGAGACAACTTCTTGAAGACACGATGATGGAGATCATGGTGTCATGTCGGTGACGATGATGATCATGGAGCCCCGAAGATGGAGATCAAAAGGAGCAAAATGATATTGGCCATATCATGTCACTATTTGATTGCATGTGATGTTTATCATGTTTATGCATCTTGTTTACTTAGGACGACGGTAGTAAATAAGATGATCCCTTACAAAATTTCAAGAAGTGTTCTCCCCTAACTGTGCACCGTTGCTACAGTTCGTCGCTTCTAAGCACCACGTGATGATCGGGTGTGATGGATTATTACGTTCACATACAACAGGTGTAAGACAGTTTTACACAGCGAAAACACTTAGGGTTAACTTGACGAGCCTAGCATGTACAGACATGGCCTCGGAACACGGAGACCGAAAGGTCGAGCATGAGTCGTATAGTAGATACGATCAACATGAAGATGTTCACCGATGATGACTAGTCCGTCTCACGTGATGATCGGACACGGCCTAGTTGACTTGGATCATGTAATCACTTAGATGACCAGAGGGATGTCTATCTGAGTGGGAGTTCATAAGATGAACTTAATTATCCTGAACATAGTCAAAAGATCTTTGCAAATTATGTAAATGGCTCGCGCTTTAGTTCCTTTGTTTAGATATGTTCCTAGAGAAAATATAGTTGAAAGTTGTGATGGCGATTATGCGGACGATGAAAGCGTATGTCCTTAATGCACCGCTCGGTGTCTGAACCCCAAACATCGTTTGTGGATGTTGCGAACATCGGACATACACGTTTTGATAACTACATGATAGTTTAGATAAACGGTTTAGAGTTGAGGCACCAAAGATGTTTTCGAAACGTCACGCAACATATGAGATGTTTCGAGGGCTGAAATTGGGATTTCAGGCTCGTGCCCACGTCAAGAGGTATAAGACCTCCGACGATTTTCTTAGCCTGCAAACTAACGGAGAAAAGCTCAATCGTTGAGCTTGTGCTCAGATTGTCTGAGTGCAACAATAACTTGAATTGAGTGGGAGTTGATCTTCCAGATGAGATAGTGATGTTTCTCCAAAGTCATTGCCACCAAGCTGCTAGAGCTTCGTGATGAGCTATAACATATCAGGGATAGATATGATGATCCTTGAGGTATTCACGATGTTTGACACCGCGAAAGTAGAAATCAAGAAGGAGCATCAATTGTTGATGGTTGGTGAAACCACTAGTTTCAAGAAGGGCAAGGGCAAGAAGGATACTTCATGAAGCGGCAAATCAGCTGCTGCTCTAGTGAAGAAACCCAAGGTTGAACCCAAACCGAGACTAAGTGCTTATGTGATAAGGGAATAGTCACTAGGCGGAATTACCCTATATACTTGGTAGATGAGAAGGTGGCAAGGTCGATAGAAGTATATTGGATATACATTATGTTAATGTGTACTTTACTAGTACTCCTAGTAGCACCAGGGTATTAGATACGGTTCGGTTGCTAAGTGTTAGTAACTCGAAATAAAAGCTACGGAATATACGGAGACTAGATAAAGGTGAGCTGACGATATATGTTGGAAGTGTTTCCAAGGTTGATGTGATCAAGCATCGCACGCTCCCTCTACCATCGAGATTTGGTGTTTGCGTTGAGCATAGACATGATTGGATTATGTCTATCGCAATACGATTATTCATTTAAGGAGAATAATGGTTACTCTATTTATTTGAATAATACCTTCAATGGTCTTGCACCTAAAGGAATGGTTTATTGAATCTCGATCGTAGTGATACACATTTTCATGCCAAAAGGATATAAGATAGTAATGATAGCACCACTTAGTTGTGGCACTGCCATGTAAGTCATATTGGTATAAAACGCATGAAGAAGCTCCATGTTGATGGATCTTTGGACTCACTCGTTTTTGAAAAGTTTGAGACATGCGAACCATGTCTATTGGTGTATACGCATGAAGAAACTCCATGCAGATGGATCATTTGGACTCACTTGATTTTGAATCACTTGAGATATGCAAATCATACCACATGGGCAAGATGATTAAAAAGCCTCGTGTTTCAGTAAAATGGAACAAGATAGCAACTTGTTGGAAGTAACATATTTTGATGTGTACAGTCCAATGAGTCTTTGAGGCATCTGATGAATATCGTTATGTTCTTACTTCACAGATGATTCGAGTAGATGTAGAGTATATTTACTTGATGAAACACAAGTCTGAATTATTGAATGGTTCAAGTAATTTCAGTGTGAAGTTGAAGATCATCGTGACAAAAGGATAAAATGTCTATGATATGATCATAGAGATGAGTATCTGAGTTATGAGCTTTGGCACGCAATTAAGACATTGAGGAAATTGTTTCACAATTAATACCGCCTGAAACACCATAGTTTGATGGTGTGTCCGAACATCATAGTTGCACCCTATTGGATATGGTGCGTACCATGATGTCTCTTATCGAATTACCACTATCGTTTATGGGTTAGGCATTAGAGACAACCACATTCACTTTAATTAGGGCACCACGTAATTCCGTTGAGATGGCACCGTATGAACTATGGTTTAGAGAAACCTAAGCTGTCATTTCTTAAAAGTTTGGGGCTACGATGCTTATGTGAAAAAGTTTCAGGTTGATAAGCTTGAACCCAAAACGGATAAAATGCATCTTCATGGGACACCCAAAACAGTTGGGTAAACCTCCTAATTCAGATCCGAAAGCAATAGGGATTGTTTCTTGAATCGGGTCCTTTCTCGAGGAAAAGTTTGTCTCGAAAAGTTGAGTGGGAGGATGGTGGAGACTTGATATGGTTATTGAACCATCACTACAACTAGTGTGTAGCGGGGGCGGAAGTTGTTCTGTGGCACCTACACCAATTGAAGTAGAAGCTTATGGCGGTGATCATGAAACTTGGATCAAGTCACTACCGTACCTCGTGGGGTGACAAGGATGCGTCATTGCTTGAGTGGTACATTAATCTTGTCTTGAAGGACATGTTGCTAGACAACAATGAACCTACGAGCTATGGAGAAGCAATGGTGGGCCCAAATTCCGACAAATGGTTAGAAGCCATGAAATCCGAGATAGGATCCATGTATCAGAACAAAGCATGGACTTTGGTGGACTTGCCCGATGATCGGCAAGCCATTGAGATAAATGGATCTTTAAGAAGAAGACGACGTGGACGGTAATGTCACCGTCTATGAAGCTCGACTTGTGGCGAAGAGTTTTTCACAAGTTCAAAGAGTTGACTACGATGAGATTTCCTCATCCGTAGCGATGCTTAAGTCCGTCGGAATCATGTTAGCATTAGCTGCATTTATGAAATCCGGTAGATGGATGTCAAAATGAGTTTCCTTACCAGTTTTCGTAAGGAAAGGTTGTATGTGATACAATTAGAAAAGTTTTGTCAATCCTAAGGATGCTAAAAGGTATGCTAGCTCCAGCGATCCTTCTAAGGACTGGAGTAAGCATCTCGGAGTTGGAATATGTACTTTGATAAGATGATCAAAGATTTTGGGTTTATACAAATTTGTGAGAAACTTGTATTTCCAAAGAAATGAGTGGGAGCACTATAGAATTTCTGATGAGTATATGTTATTGACATATTGTTGATCAGAAATGATGTAGAATTTCTGGAAAGCATGTAGGGTTATTTGAAAAGCGTTTTTCAATGGAAAACCTGGATTAGGCTACTTGAACAATAAGCATCAAGATCTATAAGATAGATCAAAATGCTTAATAGTACTTTCAAATGAGCACGTACCTTGACATAATCTTGAAGGTGTTCAAGATGGATCAGTCAAAGAAGGAGTTCTTGCCTGAGATGTAAGGTATGAAGTTAAGACTTAAAAGCTCGACCACGGCAGAATAGAGAGAAAGGACGAAGGTTGTCCCTATACTTGACGTAGGCTCTATAGTATGCTATGTTGTGTACCGCTTAGGAAGTGTGCCTTGCCATGAGTCGTCTAGGGTACAAGAATGATCCAGAATGGATCATTGGACGGCGGTCAAAATTATCCTTGCAGTAAATAAGGACATGTTTCTCGATTATGGAGGTGATAAAGAGTTCGGCATAAAGGGTTACGTCGATGCAAGCTTTAACACCTGTCCGAATGACTCTGAGTAGCAAACCGGATACGTATAGTGGAGCAACCATTTGGAATAGCTCCAAGTGGAGCGTGGAAACAGCATTTACAATATGACCTAAAAATTTGCAAAGCACACATGGACCTGAAAGGTTCAGACCCGTTGACTAAAACCTCTCTCACAAGCAAAACTTGATCAAACCCCAGAACTCATTTGATGATGTTGGTCACATGGCGATGTGACCTGTCAATGTTAAATCACATGGCGATGTGAACTAGATTATTGACTCTAGTGCAAGTGGGAGACTGTTGGAAATATGCCCTAGAGGCAATAATAAAAGTATTATTATATTTCCTTGTTCATGATAATTGTCTTTTATTCATGCTATAAGCTGTATTATCCGGAAATTGTAATACACGTGTGAATACATAGACCACAATATGTCCCTAGTGAGCCTCTAGTTGACTAGCTCGTTGTGATCAGCAGATAGCCATGGTTTCTGGCTATGGACATTGGATGTCGTTGATAACGGGATCACATCATTAGGAGAATGATGTGATGGACAAGACAATCCTAAGCATAGCACAAAGATCGTGTAGTTCGTTTGCTAGAGCTTTTCCAATGTCAAGTATCTCTTCCTTAGACCATGAGATCGTGTAACTCCGGATACCATAGGAGTGCTTTGGGTGTATCAAGCGTCTGGCGTGGCGGGTGACTATAAAGGTGCACTACTGGTATCTCCGAAAGTGTCATTGGGTTGACACGGATCGAGACTAGGATTTGTCACTCCGTGTAAGCGGAGAGGTATCTCTGGGCCCACTCGGTAGGACATCATCATAATGTGCACAATGTGACCAAGGGGTTGATCACGGGATGATGTGTTGCGGAGCGAGTAAAGAGACTTGCGGTAGCGAGATTGAACAAGGTATCGGTATACCGACGATCGAATCTCGGGCAAGTAAAATACCGCTAGACAAAGGGAATTGTATCTGGGATCGATTGAGTCCTTGACATCGTGGTTCATCCGATGAGATCATCGTGGAACATGTAGGAGCCAACATGGGTATCCAGATCCGCTGTTGGTTATTGACCGGAGAACGTCTCGGTCATGTCTACATGTCTCCCGAACCCGTAGGGTCTACACATAAGGTTCGATGGCGCTAGGGTTATAAAGGAAGCTTGTATGTGGTTACCGAATGTTGTTGAGTCCCGATGAGATCCGGGATGTCACGAGGAGTTCGGAATGGTCCGGAGGTAAAGATTTATATATGGGAAGTCTGTTTTGGTCACCGGAAAAGTTTCGGGGTTTATCGGTAACGTACCGGGACCACCGGGAGGGTCCCGGGGGTCCACCAAGTGGGGCCACCAACCCCAAAAGGCTGCGTGGGCTAAGTGTGGGAGGGGACCAGCCCCTAGGTGGGCTGGGGCGCCCCCCACCAAGGCCCAAGGCGTGGGAAGTGTAGGGAGGGGCAAAACCTAGGTCGAGATGGGCCTTAAGGCCCACCTAGTGGGCGCCTCCCCTCTCTCCCTCTTGGCCGCCTCCCAAGTCCCATCTAGGGCTGGCCGCACCCCTTGGGGGGGGAACCCTAGATGGGGGCGCAGCCCTCCCCTCCCCTATATATAGTGAGGCCTGGGGCTGCCCATAACACATGAGAACTTCTCCTCTTGGTGCAGCCTTGCCCCTCTCCCTCCTCCTCCTCTCCCTTGGTGCTTGGCGAAGCCCTGCGGGATTGCCACGCTCCTCCATCACCACCACGCCGTTGTGCTGCTGCAGGAGGGAGTCTTCCTCAACCTCTCCCTCTCTCCTTGCTGGATCAAGACGGGGGAGACGTCACCGGGCTGTACGTGTGTTGAACACGGAGGTGCCGTCCGTTCGGCACTAGGATCTCCGGTGATTTGGATCACGACGAGTACGACTTCTTCAACCCCGTTCTCTTGAACGCTTCCGCTTAGCGATCTACAAGGGTATGTAGATGCACTCTCCTTCCCCTCGTTGCTGGTTTCTCCATAGATAGATCTTGGTGACACGTAGGAAAATTTTGAATTTCTGCTACGTTCCCCAACAGGCACTACTTGTAGTAGCATGTTTATTAAAAAGAGCTATCCCAGTCAAAGGTCTGGACACCTAGTGAAAGCCCATGGGCCTAGGTCAAAACTTAGAGTATTTGGCCCGTGAAAGGTCCATTAACGGCCTACCTACATACAACCCATTTATGGCTCAGGTCCACACGACCCATTAGGACTTGTGTGAATTCAGCCCAGTACCAACCCGTGGGACCCATTGATACTTCTGGCCCATGTGTGGTCCATGAAATCTTTCGGCCCATATGTGGCCCGTTGTGTCTCTTGGCCCAATAAGGGCATGTGGTGCTTCTGGTCCATTTGGAGCATGTGGTGTCTTCTGTCCATTAACTGCTAGTGGCGGCTTTGGGTCGTTTTTGGCCTTTGACGTCTTTCGACCCTTTAACACCCAATGGTGTCTTTGAGCCATTTCCGGCCATTGATGCTTACTTCCTCTCTACTAGGAAGGTGTTGCCCCCTCCATTGCAAGGATTTGGAGCAAATAGTAGTTTCTATAGGATCTAAGTATATCGACGAGAGGTGGTGTGAATGGGAGATTTAAATTTTCTTTCAAAACTTCAAAACTCTCAGCAACACACAACAGAAAGAAACTACCATTAGTTTTCTTTATTAAAAAAACTAACCACTTCAGGTTCTCTCCACTGAATTTGGATTTGTTTGCTAAAAGTGTGCGGTTTTCGTGAATGGAAATACAGGGAAGGGATCCTTCTCAAGAGTCGAATGACATCATGGAGGTAATTATCATAGAACTTTTTCCACATTTGGATTGAATGGTATTTGTAAACCCTACATAGACACTAGTAGAAGGGAGGAAAAATGACAGCATGGGAACTCAATTACATGAGAACATCAAAAGAAAAAAAAGAAAAGAACAAGCACCAAAAAGATAGATGACTTGGATAAACCCGGAGTTTTGTTTTTTGTCAATTGTGCGGTTTTTTCTTTGTCCAATGGAGTAGGGGTACTATTTTCCAAAGTATGGGTTATGTGTGGTGGGACTGGTTCTTTTTGATGTGTGACCATAGTGCTATTTGTTGGGAAACGTTGCACGAAAAACAAAAATACGCACATGCAAGATCTATCCATGGAGATGCACAACAACAAGGGGGAGAGTGTGTCTAGGTACCCTCGTAGACCGTAAGCGGAAACGTTTGTTAACACGGTTGATGTAGTCAAACTTCTTCGCTCTCTAATTGATCAAGTACCAAACGTACGACACCTCCACGTTCAGCACACATATCCAGCTCGGTGACGTCCTCGCCTTCTTGATCCAGCAAGACGGTGAAGTAGTGGATGATTTCCAGCAGCAAGACGGCATGGTGACAGTGATGGTGAAGCTATCTCCACAGGGCTTCGCCTAAGCACTACGAAAATATGACCGAGTGTGTAAACAGTGGAGGGGGTGCCACACACGATGAAAGTGTCGTGGTTATGTGTGGTGCCCCCTCCCATATATATATAGGTGGGGGAGAGGGGAGAGGCCAACAGGCACCCCAAGTAGGGCCGAATCCTACTTGGGCTCCTACTCTTGGCCGCCCCCCTTCCTTATTTGCCGGAGGAAGCACTACTAGAAACTATGATTTTACCTAGAGCCACAAACCCTAGGTGAAATGACAAAAACCATTGGGAAAGACTTTACCTTGGGCTTGCCCTAGGTAAAGAACCCTAGGTACAGTATAGTCGAGAAAGGGCTCTTTCCCTACAATGTATACAGTAAACCCCAGGGGAACTTCCTTTACCTAGGGCCACAAGACCTAGGGAAAGATTTTTGTATGTATGTTGTGTTCAACGTGGAAAGGTTGTTTAACTACAGCCATGAGCACTAGGGAAAGATTGTGGGTCCCTTTGCACTAGCATACCACCATACCAGTGAAAGATTTTTGTATTGAATCTAAATTTGAATTCATAATTGCCATAATTCAAAATCAAGCCATAATTATGAATCATAAGTCAAATCATATGATTAATATAGATAACTCTGTATATTAGTAATGACATATATACACATGAGATGCCATAATATCACCACCATCGCATGTTTGTCCAGAATTAGGCTAGCTCACTACAATTAGCTACAACAGGCTAACTAAACAGAACCAACTAGTACGCTTGTCTAAAATTGGCTTGCTAGCTACAATTTGCTACAGCTATCCAACATCTTGGCAAACATGTTGCTGTAGAAATCTGCATCCTTATTGATTTCCTTGATCTTTTCTTCAGTATTGTATGTCAACTTCACATCCCTATAAGTTGCTGCGACATCAAAATCAAATTTACAGTAGAACCTTCTTAGTATCAAATTAAGTAAGTAGCAGCGATATCAAAATCAAATTGATAGTATAACCTTCTCAGTATCAAATTAAGGTTTAGATAATAGACCATTCTATGGAACTTGCCTGTTTTCAGGATCGATTTCTAGTGACTTCTTAATGTCAACCTCTTCTAACTCCAGGTCATCAAGATAAGTGTAAGCTTGGGCCCTTTTATATGAAGCATTGACATTTTTGCTGTCTACTTCTAGAACCTATAAAGAAAAAAATATGTTACCCCTTGGCTTATTAGGAATACCAAGTACACTCTTGCAGAATCAGTGGTAAAGGTACCTTCACTGGTACAGCGAGGTGCTATACACACGGTTTTTAACCCCTTTCCGCGACGGCATTTGGAACCGTCGCCAAGTGAGTGTGGGATATAGGGGGGTCCTTCCCACACGAGCCAGAAACCGTCGGGGATAGGCCCTCCTGGCACACAGGCTGGGGTAAAATGAGCTCATGTGCGGTCGGGCGAGGTATCGAAACCCAATCATTTCCGTTCGTATGTACATCCCACACGGTGAATCCCAGAAAAACATTTCCGTTTGTATGTATATCACACACGGTCAATCCAAGGAATACATTTCCGTTCTTATGTACATCCCACACAGTCAATCCAGGGAAAAACGTTTCCGTTCGTATGTACATCCCACACAGTCAATCTAGGGAAAATGTTTCCGTTCGTATGTACATCCCACACAGCCAATCCAAGGAAAACGTTTTGTTCGTATGTGCATCCCACACAAGTTTATGTATAGGCTCGTGTGTGATAGGTGTAACTATCACACACGCTCTGCCTTGGTTAACCGTTTGCTTTTATCAACTACACCACACACGATTTGATGAAGAAAACTATGTGGCATTGGGCTATCCATCACAAGCGCTTTTACTGCTAGAACTGTATGCAAAGTTCCATGACCCATTTTATTAGTTTACAATTAATAATTCCAGTATTACACAAATTCATGTTTCGTATCGAACAACTGTTTGCCAATTTCATATTAGGCACATAGATATACTTTAACATCACAGTACGATAGCTACCCGAAAACAAAACCGTACAACATATAGCTAGTTCAACTCCATAAGAACAATATTAGAACAATATATGCATTTCCCTAATCGAGATCATCCAGGCTTGTCTTATCCACCTCTGCTTTCAATTAAGTAAGAACCTGTTTTTCATTGGCCAACTAGGAAAGTGCCTCCTCCTTTGCCAACACAATCTTAGCAAAGTCTGATTAAAAAAATCTGAGCTCATTCTCCACCTTCCCCTTTTTATCTCGCATCTTCAAATATTCTTCAACGTTGACAACACTTTCTCTAAGCCTACCTCTGTTCTCTTCCTCATACATGCTCCAGAGCTTTGCTAGGCACCTCTTCAAAGACTGTGGCCACTCTTGATCAACCCACTCCAAGTACGAACACTTTCGTTCATCCTATAATCTTTAAAACTAGATCAGTAACAATTGTAGGGGAAATGGGTTTATAGCAACATAGAAAATCACCAGTACTTATTTTAGAAAACCGAAGAAACAAGTTAATTATGACATATCTTCTCAAAACAATCAGTGTGCAAATGAATTAAATGCTACTGAGACAACAACCAAATTCTGAAACATCAGAAGCTATAATTAACTACAACAACGCTACAAGTTCTTACTCATGTACTATAAATAAAAATTGAACATTTTAAGAGGAAGGTAAATATAAATGCAACAACATAGCGATTGTGTTTGGATGACAACAAATTGATACTAACAGGTGTGTACATGCACAAATTTAGTAACATAGAACTAATAGCACTAAGGCCGTCCACTATGTATGCCAAAACCGGTGTAAAGACAACTGTTGCTACATCTCGCACCAGTGCCCTGCACTGGCGAGCTGATGCAGCGGAAAAAAATCAGGGGCCCGAACTCCGGAGCACCTAGTTGCTCCGATGCCCAGTTCCTTCGTGCCATAAAGATTTAGTATTTTACTGCTTGGCTGCTCGGATGTGTGGACCAAAGTTGGATGCACAAACTGCTGAAGCGGTGCCAAATAATTTTCTAGTGGCACCGCTGATGAGATGTCAACATTTTTAGATACTAGGTACAAACTATGACACTGTCTTAGGGTGCATTTGGTTGAAGGTGTGGTATGAATGGGTTGGGACCGTGAAAGTGTCTGAATCACATCTAATAAATGATTTGTAACAACAAAAGAGGGTCTAACCATCTCTGCACATGCCAGAAACTTCCTCCCACTGTCCACAGATTCAAACGCAACTAGCTTCACACATGGAGATTGATGGTGATAATGAGCAGACAAATCTTCAGCCACCCCGCTCCATTCGCTGCAACTAATGGTCCTAGGGAACTACAAGAGGAAGAAATGACTCAAATTGACCACCGGATAAAAATCCTTCATTACAAGTCATAGCCCGAGAGAGAGAAGAGAGGCATACCCAGGTGGTGATGGAGTCGTCGGAGGTGGAGGAACCGTTGGAGGGGTCTCTGAAGAAGACCATGGCGACCTTGGCGGTAGGATGCGAGACGACGAGAGCGAGGAAGCGGCTATAGATTAGGAAGGAAGGAAGGAAGGAAGGAACGAGGAAACAGGGGAAATGTGACTTGTGGTCAGGGAGAAAAGGGGTGGGGAAGGGGATGGGGTAGACATTTTGGCGGTAGGCCAAAAATTTCGAAATGTGGAGGGAAACTTTGCGCGCCGTGCCGCCGGACACCATTCACTTTGAACGATTGTGTGCATCACAAACGATTCTTCGGCTTTACGCGCACGGGATGAGTTTGATAATTCAAATTTTGGTGGAAATTTCCCCGGGTACTTCATTGCATAATTTAACATCGCCTGCTAATTCGGGCACACAAAAGAGCGTACAGCACACAGACCACACTTACTGAATTGAGCAATTTTAGTAATTAAACAGAGCCAGTTGACCTAAACATTGCTCTAACAAAAGACCAGCATTAAGAACAAAGCCTAAGTACGCATAATTTTAACAAATCCGCCGCCACACAGGCCTATGCATCACCGGTGTGAGATGAGACATTGATGACTCGTCCTGGCGACATGCCGCTGTTGGTGGACTCAGCGCCCCCCTGCTAAAGTTGACCGCGTCCTCGTCCTCGTCCTCATCCTCGGCGCGGCCCTCAAGGTTGTAGTACTCGTAGTAGTGGCTGCGCCAGAGCTCGCGTTGGTACTCCACCACTGATTCCTCGACGGACAGACTCTTCTCCACCTCGACCTTGGCCACGCGCAACTCCTCCTCCCGGTGCTCCTCGATCTCCGCCGCCTCCTACATCTCCAGCTCTCGCTCGGCGATCTCATGAGGAAGCAGGTGCTCCATGGCCACCGCCGCCTTTTCGGACGTGGGTTGCATACTGGATTCCTAGGTGGCCTAGAATATCTTGGTGTGTGTATCCTTGATCTTGGTGTGGATGGCCTCGACCCGGGTCAGGGCGACATCGACGGCATGGATGGCAGCTTGAGCGCTCTCGATGTTTGCAGCCACCATCGCAGCAGCAGCTGCAGCCATCTCGGCTGCTGCAGCTACCCTGTCGGGTACCACAGACGCCCTCTCGGCGGATGCGGCCGCGCTCAATGTGGATGCAGCGGCACTCTTGGCATAGGCGGAGGCGCTCGGGGAGGACGTGGCCATCGTACGAGCCTTCACGAAGTGTTTCCACGGCGTCATCTTTGCAATAAGGGGTGCGGGAATGGGGATCGGGATTCATGGATTCGGGGGTTGCCGGCACTGGAGTAGACAAGCCGGCGAATCTTAAGGAGGAAGACTTAAATAGACCTAGAAATTTTCATCGCAAACAATTCCTGCAAAAAAAACTGTGTGTGATGTTGTGGATATTTTTTATTAGCTGTGAAAGATGAATTTGGAGTAAAGTGGCAATGGATGGTGTTTTAAATGTACGAGAAAATTTGTAGTACTAATACAACTGTCATGTCAAATTTTGGGAAATTTCAGGGGTCATTTGACCTTTTAAGACATTTAAGTTATTTTCTAGCCATTTAATGACCGTAATTCAAATTTGAACTACATGTACATGCAACAGCTAACCATAAGGGTTTGAAAAGTCATATATAGTGTACTTATATGCGATTGAATTCCATGTGTAGTAAATTGGAAGGAATCAAACATATTGGTCTAACGGCTATGACACAATTAAGCATGGAGTGCCATGGCATTTAAATTCCAAAAAAATTAAAAAAAGATCAGAAACACATGAAACCTTGCTTGATGCAATGCCATGCCACCAAGATGATGTGGTAAAAAATTTGGCATGTTTGATGAAAGTTTGGACACGCACCCCTCACAAACCGAAGCAACTCACTAGAAGGCTCGTGGTTCCGAGAGGGAACAATGCATGTTTGATGACGAACGGGAGATAGTTTCCCCTTACGGCCTTCACATTTGTTCTACATATAACATGCACTAATACAACTGTCATGTGAAAATTTGGAACATTTCAGGGGTCATTTGACCTTTGAAAGATATTTAAGTGATTTTCTAGCCATTTAATGACCGTAATTCAAATTTGAACTACTTGTACATGCAACAGCTAACTATAACAGTTTGAAAAATCCTTTGTGTACTTGTGTGCGAGTTAATTCCATGTGGAGTAAATTAGAAGGATTTTTCAAACATATTGGTCTCACGGCATGGACACATGCATGAAGTGCCATGGCAATTTAATTCCAGAAAATTAAAAAATGATCCGAAAAACATTAAACCTTGCTTGATGTAATGTCATGCCACCAAGATGATGTGGTAAAAAAATTGGCATGTTTGACAAAAGTTTGGACACACACCCCTCACAAACCAGAGCAACTCACTAGAAGGCTCGTGGTTCCGAGAGGGAACAATGCATGTTTGATGACGAACATGAGATAGCTTCCTCTTACGACCTTCAAAAAGTTTCTATGTTTAACATGCACTAATACAGCTATCATGTCAAAATTTGAAAAATTAAAGGGGTCGTTTGACATTTTAAAGACATTTAAGTGATTTTCTAGCCATTTAATGACCATAATTCAAATTTGAACTACATGTACATTCAACGGCTAATGATAATAGTTTGAAAAATCATATTTGCGCACTTGTGTGCGAGTTAATTCCATGTGGAGTAAATTAGAAGGAATTTCAAACATATTGGTCTCATGGCATGGACACGTGCATGGAGTGCCATGGCATTTTAATTCCAAAAAATAAAAAATGATTAGAAAAACATGAAACCTTGCTTGATGTAATGTCATGCCACCAAGATGATGTGGTAAAAAAATTGGCCTATTTGACGATAGTTTGGACACACACCCCTCATAAACCGGAGCAACTCACTAGAAGGCTCGTGGTTCCGAGAGGGAACAATGCATATTTGATGACGAACGGGAGATAGCTTCCTCTTACGGCCTTCAAATTTTTTTCTATGTTTAACATGCACTAATGCAGCTGTCATGTGAAAATTTGGAAAATTGCAGGGGTCATTTGACCTTTTAAAGTCATTTAAGTGATTTTCTAGCCATTTAATGACCATAATTCAAATTTGAACTACATGTACATGCAACGACTAACCATAACGGTTTGAAAAAACATATTTGTGTACTTGTGTGTGAGTTAATTCCACGTGCAGTAAATTATAAAGAATTTTCAAAGATATTGGTCTCACGGCATCGACACATGCATGGAGTGCCATGGCATTTTAATTCCAAAAAAAATCTAAAAATGATCAGAAAAACATGAAACCTTGCTTGATGTAATGTCATGCCACCAAGATGATGTGGTAAAAAATTGGCCTTTTTGACGGAAGTTTGGACACACACCCCTCACAAACCGGAGCAACTCACTAGATGGCTCGTGGTTCCGAGAGGGAACAATGCATGTTTGATGACAAACGGGAGATAGCTTCCTCTTACGGCCTTCAAATTTTTTCTATGTTTAACATGCACTAATACAACTATCATGTGAAAATTTGGAAAACTATAGGGGTCATTTGACCTTTTAAAGACATTTAAGTGATTTTCTAGCCATTTAATGACCATAATTCAAATTTGAACCACATCTACATGCAACGGCTAACCATAACGGTTTGAAAAATCATATTTTGTGTACTTGTGAGCGAGTTAAGAAATCATCAGACGATGTAAATATCTGGTGTTCAAAAAAGAAAATCTAAAGATCTGGCAAGACAACATGCCCCCAGATGATTGGCACTCTATTTCGCGCCTCGGGGTTTGGAAGGTGAGTGGCGGGGGTTATTTATCAGACACGGTTCTGTATTGGAAACCGTCAGCTATTATGTTCACACACAGATTTTGCTGCAGGAATCGTGTGTAATTCAAACTATAGTACTCGTAAATTTCGGCGACCGGCGTGTGTACTATTCCGGTCGATCTATTTTCCGACCGCCAATAAATACTACCTTGCTCACGTCGTCCTGCCTGCATTCTCATCTACATCCTCCCCTCGCTCGCCCCCCCTCTCTCAAATCTCTGCCATGGCGCCATCGGTCTGCCCACGCGCCAACGAGGAGTCGTCGCCCCCCGAGGACGCTCACTCCAAGAGTAGCAACGAGGACCCCTACGCGCCGCTGGACAAGGTTGCGCCTGACCCCCCAACTTTGGATTGGTTTTGGGGCTAGTACAATCTTTGTCCTTGGAAGTCGCAACCGTCGGTTAAGAAAGCCAGGCAAGTGGCTTTCAAGAAGGAGATGGCGAAGGAGGAAGCCAGGTACCAGGCGGCCTGTGAGGCCCGTGATGCCGCGTGGAAAAAGGAGGCGGTGGAGATTTGGGGGCGGGTGCGTCATCGTGCGGAGGTGTACGAAGATGGGTACTTCACGAGGAAGGTCAAAGGCGCTAGGCGCCTCATCGCTATGTGGAGGTGGGCCGATAAGCTCGAGCATGCCACCGATGAGGAGCTTCGGTGGGCGCCCAACAAAATGGCAAGATTGTTCATGCTCGTCCGCCAGCAAGAGGCAGATCGGTACGTCAAGCGCTGCGAGGCGGAGGAGGCGGAGTACTGCCTCCGCACTGGGAAACGCCACGCACCAGGGAGCTGCTAGCGAGGGGCTGCCAGAATACTGCCCCCAGGAGGGATTATTATTTTTAGTATTGTTCGTTTTCAATTTTATGCATTGTACCTAGTAGTTAAGTATCATCACGTATATGTGATGATATTATATATATTCTGTGATGAACTAATGAACAATTAATATTATATATATATATTATGAATTCCACTTTTTTCTGTTTTTGTATAATAATTTGAATCTAGCTGTTATCATCCACATATACATAATGGAAAGCGTACACACACATTGAAACAGAACATATAAGAATGGAAAACAGAGTACACACATTGAAACAAAGCGATACTATGATTGATGTGAATACATAGCTATCCACGTCGAAACGACTCAATAGTATAAAATGCGTCCATGAGACCATGACCAGCAGCCCTTGCCTACGGTAGCGCTTGGCTCTGCTTGAACTCGTGTAGGCATTCATCCAAGCGGTCAACACACTCGCGGTACATCTGGAGCGCGATCTCGAGCTCCAAGTTGGCTATTTCATCAGAGATCACCAGCTCAAGGATGCGACGGCCATGTTCCTCTGTTGCGCCCAGGTGTACACTTGGTCCAAGGAGGCGGTTGAGCCTACCGATCAGCGTGTTGGCATCAAGCGGGCCACGGACAAGGCGAACGACGCGACCCATGCGAACAGCATGGCGGGCGTCCGCTGCAAGTATGGCGTGGCCGACCTCTAGTGCAAGTACGGCGCAGCGGGCCTCTGCCCACTCCTGGCGAGGAATGGAGGTATTGACAGGACGTGTACCCAGTTGTGACGCCTTGTCGACAGCAGGCAAACGCCAATGGATTCGCTCTTGTTGTGTGGCGCGCCACGCCTCTTGCCCTGCGGCGCTCCAAGGGTCTCACCATGTGGCGAGCCGCAGCCTATCAGTGCAGACGCGCCTAGCTTGCTCTGTGGCACACCATCGATCATGTTGTGCGGCGAGCTGCAGCCTCTCGGCGCTGACATGCCTATCTTGATCCGCAGCGCTGAAGCGCCATGCGCCAAGGGTCTGCTCAACCCTGGCAATGATGCGCATCACATCATCGTCCATTGCGTTGCCGGGGAGCGCCTCGGCCTCGATGAGCCGTGTCACCTTCTCGTTTTCCTCGTCGACGAGGCTGATGGTGGAGGGGGTGCTTTGGTGGGTTAGCATGCTTGGAAAAGGTCGATGTGCTACAGGTTGCGCTTGTTGCCTCCGTGCGTCGCGCGTAGCCTAGGTTTATGCGCAATATCACTGGGTGGCAGGAAACAGGTGAGGTTATGGCAGGAAATGGTGGCGTGTTCATAAAACGCCATCAATTAATGGAAACTTAGCATCTAAGGAACATCGAGCTAGCACAAGAAGTAGATGATGATCAGATAAACATGGACCACACTAGGGAACCCGTCGGTGACGAATTCATCAATTGCAAATGGTTGTACACTAGCACAAACAGGTTAGATGGATCAACGGTATGCCACGTATCACGCATTGTCAAAAAGTTATACGGTAGACCTTCTTTAACATGTGTTAAAAAATAAAAATAAAATAAAAAACAAGGACCTCGAGGTTAATTTAACAGATGGGTTGGATCATAGAGGTAATTTAATTTGACCTCTAAGACCCATCCTGTCGGTTAATTCAACATCAAGACAACTTCCCATCCCATCACCCATCTAATGGCTACTCTAGCCTGAGCACACTTAACTTGAGAGTTCTCTTAGATGAGCTATTGGTGGAGCAGCTAGTCCTTGCTGATATAGGATGCCTTTTCACATCCTTATGGCGTACCCGGATGACTGCTTGTCGCCCAATGGCCAATAGATGTTATGTAGATAGAGATATCACATACGTCTTATTAGAAGCAATCGTCTATGTTATTATCGGTCTTCGCACACATATTTGATTACAGACTTGTTTGCCGCGTATCACACACATCTTGTTATACTGAACCGTGTATGTTCTCTTGTCTCAACGCAAACAGTTCATCCGAGTGAACGGCATGCCATATATCGCACACACCTTGATTTGGCTGACCGTTTCTTTTGTGTTTCCCCATCACAAATAGTTCATCCAAGTGAACTGTATGCTGTAGATCGCACACACCTTCATCTGGTTGCGCGTTTCTTTTGTTCCTCCTCATCACAAATAGTTAATTGAACTGAACCGTATGCCCTGCATCGCACACGCAACTAAAATCTGAACCGTGTTTGATGCATCCATCATCGCAAATGTTTTTCACCTTTTTTGACAGTTTTTTACACCACCGTTTGCAATTATTGCATCGCACACTGTTTCGTCGAAGGGTCTCTGACCGTAGTGTCGCGTTAGCAGCATCTTGCAGTAGTGCTTGGTGCAAACCATATATTACATCCCATTTTTATATCGACATATTTTCCATCATGCATGCAACTTTCATGTGGCACACCTATTTATAATTTCTATTTTATCAATGATGGTAATCTCTCATAAGTTTTTTATAGTCAAAGTCAGAAGCCTTTTTCACCTTTTCATGCAATTTATTTGTGTACAAATTTTTGTGTGGCCTCGAAATGTAGAAAAATAAAAGTATAATTTTGTGGTTTGTTCTTTGTAGTCATTTTAGTATTTACACTCATTTTCAGCTAGGCATACTAATAAATAAGATGAAAACGCGTGCATTATTGTTGTTTCCTACCCATTTTTGTTGGTAAAAAGAGGGTCGGCTTCATCAGTTTTGCAAACATCAGAGTATCATGTGTACATGACTATACCCAATACTTCATATATCTATAGCTCACATTGGAAGTAAAAGAGACCGTCTTATTTTGCCTAATCTTTATGGCATTCTTACTCCAAAGCCAATCACAAAAACTTGCCACTTAACCTAGACAAACTTATTTGTGTAGTTCTTAGTTAAGAAATGATAATTCATGTGTAAATATGAAGAGCAACTTTCAAGTATTTAGTCTATAGACCATAGAACCCTCGATTGACCTAATATAAATAAAGTGCTACTACATGAAAGTTCTAAATACTTATAGATGTTCTGGGATCCTGACCTTACTTTTCTATCTCTTGGAAAAAAATACATATCTAAAGGAAATCTGATGCACAAGGTCTGGAAACCAGGAACTATTCTTCAGTTGCAGCTATCCCTAAAAAGATAAAAAAGATCATCAATAAATTTTAAAAGTCGAGGTGATGGCCTTATCTCTGAAGATACAGAGGCCATGTGAATTTCACAACCTTTCACTCCCTTGAGCTCTAAATAAAAGAAGCGACTCCCTAGGACGGGGGAGAGGAAAGGAAGGGGGAGGCCGACTCCCCTCTTTCCTTCTCTCCCAAGGGCTGCAGCCTAGGAGGGGCGCGCTAGCCCCTTGTGAGCTGGTGTGTTCCCCCTTTGGCCCATAGTCCCATTAACCTCCCAGGGGTGTCCGAAACCCCATTCGGTGACCCGATTTTTACCCGGTACATCTCGAAACTCTTTTGGTGTCCAAATATCATTGTCATATATACCAATCTTTACATCCGGGCCATTCTGGAGCTCCTTGTCATGTCTGTGATCTCATCCGGGCCTCTGAACAACATTTGGTCACCAAATCATATAACTCATATAACACTATATCGTCAATGAATGTTAAGCATGCAGGCCCTACGGGTTCGAGAACTATGTAGACACGACTGAGACACCTCTCCGGTCAATAACCAATAGCGGAACCTGGATGCCCATATTGGTTCCTACATATTCTATGAAGATCTTTATCGGTCGAACCTTATGACAACATACATAATTCCCTTTGTCTGTCGGTATGTTACTTGCCCGAGATTCGATCGTCGGTATCTTCATACCTAGTTCAATCTCGTTACCGGCAACTCTCTTTACTCGTTATGTAATACATCATCTTGCAACTAAGTCCTTAGTCACTTTGCTTGCAAGGCTTCTTATGATGTGTATTACCGAGAGGGCCCAGAGATACCTCTTCGATACTCGGAGTGACAAATCCTAATCTCGATCTATGCCAACTCAACAAACACCTTCAACGATAAATGTAGAGCATCTTTATGATCACTCAGTTACGTTGTGACATTTGATAGCACACAAGGTATTCCTCCGGTATCTAGGAGTTGCATAATCTCATCGTCAAAGGAATATGCATTTCACATCAAGAAAGCAATAATAATAAACTGAACGATCAATATGCTAAGCTAACGGATGGGTGTCCATCACATCATTCTCCTAGAGATGTGATCCCGTTATCAAATGACAAGATATGTCTATGGTTAGGAAACCTCAACCATCTTTGATCAACGAGCTAGTCTAGTAGAGGCTTACTAGGGACACGGTATTTGTTTATGTATTCACGCATGTATTTAAGTTTCTAATTAATAAAATTCTAGCATGACTAATAAACCTTTATCATGAATATGGAAATATAAAATAACAACTTTATTATTGCCTCTAGGTCATATTTCTTTCAGTCTCCCACCTGCGCTAGAGTCAATAATCTAGATTACATTGTAATGATTCTAACACCTATGGAGTGTTGGTGTTGATCATGTTTTGCTCACAGAAGAGGCTTAGTCAACGGGTCTGCCACATTCTGATCCGTATGTATTCTGCAAATCTCTATGTCTCCATCCTTGACCTTTTCACGAATAGAGTTGAAGTGTCTCTTGATGTGTTTGGTTCTCTTGTGAAACCTGGATTCCTTCGCCAAGGCAATTGTTGAAGTGTTGTCACAAAAGATTTTTATTGGACCTGACGCACTGGGTATTACACCCAGATTGGATATGAACTCCTTCATCCAGACTCCTTCATGTGCTGCTTTCGAAGCAGCTATGTACTCTGCTTCACACGTAGATCCCTCCACGACGCTTTGCTTGGAACCGCACCAACTGATAGCTCCACCATTCAATATAAATATGTATCCAGTTTGTGTGACTTAGAGTCATCTGGATTAGTGTCAAAGCTAGCATCGACGTAACCATTTATGACGAGCTCTTCGTCACCTCATAAACGAGAAACATATCCTTTGTCCTTTTCAGGTAATTCAGGATGTTCTTGTCTGCTGTCTGGTGATCCACTCCTGGATTATTTTGTGCCTCCCTGCCAGACTTATGGCAAGGTACACATCAGGTCTGGTACACAACACAGCATACATGATTGTACCTATGGCTGAGGCATAGGGAATGACTTCCATTTTCTCTCTATCTTCTGCAGTGGTCGGGCTTTGAGTCTGACTCAACTTCACACCTTGTAACACAGGCAAGAACCCTTTCTTTGACTGATCCATTTTGAACTTCTTCAAAACTTTATCAAGGTATCACTAGTGCAGGATGCTGCTAACGCGACACTATGATCAGAGACCCTTTGACGAAACTGTGTGCGATACATTAATCGCAAACGATGGTGTAAAAACCCGTCAAAAAAGGTGCAAAACTTTGCAATGACGGATGCATCAAACACAGTTCATATTTTAGTTTCGTGTGTGATGTAGGGCATATGGTTCAGTGCAATTAACCGTTTCCGATGAGGAGCAACAAAAGAAACGGACAGCCAGATGAAGGTGTGTGCGATAAACAGCATACGGTTCACTAGGATGAATTGTTTGTGATTAGGCAACACAAAAGAAACAGTCAGCCAGATCAAGGTGTGTGCGATATACGGCATGCGGTTCACGCGGATGAACTATTTGTGTTGAGACAAGAGAACATAAACGGTTCAATATAACAAGATGTGTGTGATACGCGGCAAACAGGTCTGTAATCAGAAATGTGTGCGAAGACTGATAATAACACAGACAATTGCTGCTAATAAGACATGTGTGTTGTGCGATCGGATTGCATACAGAACAACAACAACAACAACAACACACACACACACACACACACACACACACACATATATATATATATATATATATATATATATATATATATATATCTTACATTCTTAAGAAGTTCATCCCCACTACAAGCCATTCTCTCAACATGCAGATTGTCCACATCATCACATTGCCATGTCACCATTTCAGTTACAGATTACAATCTCATCTTGGCAATCCTCTCCCTGACTATCTCTCTCTCTCACACGAGCCGATTGTGGTCCACTGCATGAATGCTCCTAGGCCATTAATTTGTTAATATTTTGACCAGTGTACAAATCGCCTTGCAACAACCTTCTCTACTTTAATTTCGGTGAATCAACTCGCCAATCCATACGTAAATACATCGCATTGACTCGCGCTGATCATCTTATGTTCCACCACCAACGGCCGCGTCACAAATACAGCCACAAGTGCATGTGAAACTGACTGAGGCATTAACCCATCCGTTTCCATCGATTGGTTTACTTTCTGGCCGGTTCATCTTTTCAGTTTCCTACGTTAAATATCCTCCGTGCACTTCCGCCATGGCCTACTACAAGAATAGGCGGCAGGCCAATGCTACAGCATGCACGTCCAAAACAATTGAGGTCTGCTGATGCTTTGTACAGCAGCACATCTTAGATCAAGCAGGTCGTTTCGATCAAGTGCCCCATCCCAGACCCCCAAGCTGAAAATATCGCCAAGACATGCCGTGAGCATCCATGGAATTTATATGTTCAGCTCCTTGATGGCAGGTCTAAACATGCGTTGGTCTGACGCAATTGTTGGGGCGTACTTCTGCTCGCGCTATATTCTGAAGCCACCTGTTGTTCTATCTATGTAAGGACCAGGTTTCCTATTCTTTCTGCTACTGATTTTTTTTTGCGGGGATATTCTTTCTGCTACTGATTTATTCACCTCACTTTGGAGCTAGATTTTAGATTGCAGTTTTAATTAAAGTATTGAAACAATATGTCAAGTTCCCTTTCATGATGTCTACTGGTAGACGTTGTGTCGCCTCCTCTGCAACATGGTGGCCGCCTCCGTCGTGCTTGCTACGCACGACACGCCCTCGAGTACACCATCACTGGTAACGGGAGCCTCCCCTGTGGTGCCGCTAAGTGGGACACGCTGCCGGCTGCGGCGTCTCCAGTACGCGGGAGAAGGCACAATACACAAGTACATGGCATTTTTCACAGTTCTATATGTAAAATTACAATGTTATCTTTATATTATAAATTTGTCTGGGTATTTTATTAAGGGCAATAGAAAAATGTGGAAATAAGTACTCGAACTGATTCGCAAAAAGTTGCTATAACTGAAAATACTACTTCAGTACTGCATCTTTAAATTTATAAGAATTTCTGCATTCTTCTACAAATAAGTGGGTTACTTTATTCTTGAGTTTTTCAAAATACTATGCAAATGATGTGTAAGATTCGGTGAAGCTAACCCTAACATTCAAGAAAGTACAATTAGTGAGTTAACATAGCGACAAGAACTACCTTGATGATGTATAGATATACTGTAAATACCGCATGAACGTATTTACCCAGTTTGTGGTCAGTACATATATCTAACATGGTTGATTTGTAGCTTACCAATATCTAATGAGAAAAAAAACATGTCAATAATTATGTATCCGGTTATTCTACATTGTGAAAACTAAAAATCCATGCGTTGTTGTCCCCCTACCAAGTCCCGCAACAACGTGCGGGGTATCATCTAGTGTGAGTGTGTGTGTATATATATATATATATATATATATATATATATATATAGACACACACACAAACTGTCTATTCTGCTAATATTAGCAGAATAACTATTTTGCACACCACTTCTGCACTGCACGCTGAACGCAAGTGCACGTCATTCTTTGAAACAAGTGTGCTGCAGTACTCACACGAGTGAACTTCTCGTCAAAAAAAATTGCACGTGTTATTTTTTCGATACTGTTTTCGCTCTAATTTTTTAACCATTTATCGGAATGAGGCATGTAATATACCTTGAAAAGCTATAGATTAGGCACAACTTCGACATGTTGAACACTTTTCGAGATTCCACACGGTTTAAGACCAGTTTTGAAAATGGTGCGGCCCATGATGAGTTGCAGCGAGCGTTTTTTCGTCATTTCTTCTAAACCGCTCGTCGAAATGAAGCAAACGATACGCCATTGGATAGATATCGTCGAGGTGCATCTTTTTCATATATAAAGTTTTCTCTAATTCCTTACGGTTTAAGAGCAGTTTCAAATTTACTAAATCGCGGAATTCTGTTTTTCAAAAAAATTCAAATGTTCGGTACTGTTTTCACTCCAGTTTTTGAACTGTTTGGCAAAACGAGGCATGTGATACTCCGTTGGAAAGCAACGAATGAGGCGCAACTTTCGTATGTTGAAATATTTTTGAAATTCCTTACGGTTTTAAGTTAATTTTGAAAATCGTGTGGCGAACGACGAGTGGCAGCGGCCGTTTTTGGCGAAATTTTTGCAAACCGATGGTCGGAATGATTCAAACGATACACCGTTGGAAAGATATTGACGATACGCAACTCTTTCATGTAGAACAATCTCTCTAATTCTTTGCGGTTTAAGAGGAATTTCGAATTCACAGAAATGCAGACACTGTTTTTCGCGACCCCCAAATCGACGTGGGTACTTCATTCGACTGAAAACCGCACTGCAATGGACGAAAAACTGCACTGCATCACACGGGTAAGAGAACTACATGGTTTCTTTTATTCAAACGTGATTTTTTCAAGAACGAGAAAGTAGAATCCACTTCACATCGGGTGTAAATGAACCACAACAGTACCAAAAAGTGAACCGCATTACTTTTTTTCGCATTCGTAACAATTTTTTTGCACTTACGGGATGAACAACATCATACGGCCGACCGCACTGCTCCAGAATGAAAACCGCACTGCATCGGATGGGCAAGCGAGCTGCATAATTTCTTTTGTCGGACGAGTTTTTGTTGTTGTTTTTTACTTTTTTTTATGAACGAGAGTGGACCGCAGAGACGGGGGCAAATGAACCGCAACATGTGTCAAAGTGAACCTGATTGCTATCTTGTTGTTTCA
This sequence comes from Aegilops speltoides, assembly GCA_021437245.1. NCBI lineage: Eukaryota > Viridiplantae > Streptophyta > Magnoliopsida > Poales > Poaceae > Aegilops > Aegilops speltoides. The sequence continues at coordinate 370,243,252 of CM038142.1, forward strand.
TTAAAAAAAACCGCACTTTCATGTTGGGTGCAAGTAAACAGCATCACTCTCAAAAGTGAACCACATCCGATGACCAAACGCACTGCATGTGTTGATTTTTAGTCGAGTGAGTTTTGAAACACACGAAATAAATTGCACTTCATACAAAGGGGTAATGAGCTGCTACACACAAAGTGAACCACATCAAAAACTGAATAAGTGAACCGAAATGGGTGCACTGCACGCACATACGCTCTCAACTGCAAGCACATGTCCTCTGCACGCACACGCTCTCTCAACTACAACCACTCTTGAGATGAAGTGCACTGCATGCGGCAGAGTGGCGTTGACCCTGCCTTTTTCTTCTCCTGTTTGACACATAGAAGAAGAACAACTAGTGCCACATGGCATGGGGGTTCGACACAGTGGCTGGTTGGTGGTGCTCATCTTCTGGTGCTCCACGACCATTGTTGAGCACTGCACACATCCACGCAACGCATTGCACGCACATGCTGCGGACCGCCCGACCCGAGCTGCAAGCACCACGAACCACTCCCCAGTGAAACTGCATTTGATTTAATGATTTGTGGTCTGAAACAGAAAAACGAGCGGACACCGGAAGCGCACTATAGTGGGCAACCACACAAGATGAAGTGTACATCCAAAATCTGCAAAACAAAAAGAAAAAAAGGCCTTTTGTGAACTGCACCGATGGCAACTCATGTTCCCGGGATGCCGTCGCTGTTGTTGGCCATCTTCGCGCACTCCGGGCGGCCATGGCAGATGCAGGTGAGGTGGCGCTCCTGCGTCCTTGGACCACGGCTGTTGCAGGCGGCTGCCAACCATCGGGGTGCAAGGTTGGACGGGAGGAGATGCGCAGATAGGCGTCGATGAGAGGCAGCCTACTCGATCCCGGCGACCCAAGGAGTGGATCCGGCTCGCCAACGGGCGCCACATCAACCCTGTGGCCGCCACGCCCGCCGCTGCACAGGTTGGATGCTCGACGGGATCTATCGGTGTGGGGCCGTGGCAGACAGAAGACGCGAGATCCAGCGGCCGATGGATCCATAGAGGGAGTTTGCTCGAGCGGGAGTCGAAGGCGAATTGGGCGCGGGCGTAGCTGGCCGGATTCAGTTGGGGTGGTGCGGGGGAGGCGGCCCATCCACTCCTTTCAACGGGTGGCCGGATCCAATCTGGCGGCGGACAGGCGCCCGGGGGGGAGGTCGAGGAGGCGCCGGAGTTGGTGGGGATGGTAGGGCGCCTGAGGGTGGGGTGGGGCGCGCTGGGCTGGGAGGTGGTGGCCGGGAGGGTGGGGTGGTGGGCGGCGTGGGGCTGGGAGGTGGTGGCGCACCGGAGGGGTGGGGTGGTGGGGCGCCGTGGGGCTGGGTGGTGGTGGCGCGCCGGAGGGGTGGGGGTGGTGGCGCGCCGCGAGAGTGGGGAGCAGTGGGCGCCGGAGTGGTGGGGTTGGTGGGGCGCCGGGGGTGGTCGTGGTGGGGAAGAAGGTGGGCAACGAGGGGTGGGTTGGGCTACGGGTAGAAAGTGGGGTGAGAGGGTTGGCGTAATGCAGTTTTCTCGCGTTACTGTGCGGTCCGGGTCAGATGGATTGAGCAGCATCGAAGTGTTAGCAGAATAAGCTGGGTGTTAGCAGAATAAGACTCTTAAGGGGTGTTAGCAGAATATATATAGGTGGCTACTATAACCATGGCATTTGCACACATCAAAATAAACTATTACATGCATAATTACATAGGTGGCTACTACACACATGCCGTTTCCACACACCAAAGTAAAATATATATACATGCATGATTAACTAGCATAAACGATCATCTGATCATCATCTACTGCTTGTGACGCTTGCTCTGCTTGTGGCTCGATCCGGGCTCGTCGATTTGGGTAACGAGGCATTTCTTTATGTCAACGATTCGCATGTGCATCTCGTAGCATGTGTACATGCTCTTGGCCGCGAACCTGAGGTGAGGTTCATCTAGTTGCCGCATCCAGGCCCTGTGCAGGGATACAGGACTTGTTCTCTGGGAATCCTGCTTCATCTTTTAGTAGTAGGGGTCGATGATGGCCGAGGCGAGTTCAACTAGGGAGTCCTTCTTCGTGCTGCCCTAGACCCTGTAGTGCTCACAAATTTCAACAAGGTTCTTGCAGGCCAAGCCCGTAACCCTTGAGCGCTTTTACATCGTCGATGGTTTCCACTGTAGCGAGCTTGTATTCGGTGTTGTTGACAAACCTGGCGAAACGGACGCAAGGCTTTGTGGCCATACAGTAGTGGTAGATGAGGACATGATGGCGCACACACAACTTGGCGACGACAACCTTCTGATCTTTGCCGGGAAGACCGGCAGTGTACTTGAGGTCAATGCTAATCACCTTGTACATGTCTCGAGCAAGCAACTGCTCAACGGTGGTGATGTAGTCGTCCACCATGGCTGGGTCGATGGTGTAAACCACCAAGAGATCCATCTCCCTCGCGTGGGTCTCCACTTTATACTCGCCGAACTCCATTGGAGTGCCGCTAGACATCCCCTCTCTATGTGTCGTCGTGGGTGTGCTTGTTTTTTTGTGGGACGCGATCGAAAGGTTGAAGAGGCTAAGGTTATAATGGCTGCAGGAATTAAAGGGGAAGCCGGACGGCCTGGAATATCGATCGGCACGCCCTGATGGCAGTTCTAATTCGCAGCGCGTAACTCCATCATGCCGCACGTAACTGCATCGCGTGGAAACGCGCGCGGCGCAACTGCATGCATATGGGGCCCACGACGTGATCGTGCGCAGGCCCAACCGCTGGCAGAGCGCGCATGGAGGGACGCCAGCACAGCGCTCCACGGTCGCCTCAATGGCGAGCAACTATATATATATGCATATAGCAGTTGAACACTGATACGTCCATTTTTCATCATGCTTTTATATCGATATTTACTGCAATATGGGCTGTTACTACACATTATGTCACAATACTTATGCCTTTTCTCTCTTATTTTACAAGGTTTACATGAAGAGGGAGAATGCTGGCAGCTGGATTCTGGGCTAGAAAAGGAGCAAAATATTAGAGACCTATTCTACACAACTCCAAAAGTCCTGAAACTCCATGAAAGTCAGTTTTGGAATATATTAAAAATATTGGGCGAAGAAAGCACCAGAGGGGGCCACCCTCTATCCACGAGGGTGGAGGGCGCGCCCTACCCCCTGGGTGCGCCCCCTGCCTCGTGGGCCACCTGGAAGCCCCCCGATGCCCATCTTCTGGTATAATGTGTCTTTTGCCCTGGAAAAAATCATAAGGAAGCTTTCGAGACGAAGCGTCGCCGTCTCCAGGCGGAACCTTGGCGGAACCAATATAGGACTCCGGCGGAGCTGTTCTACTAGGGAAACATCCCACCGGGAGGGGGAAATCATCACCATCATCATCACCATCGATCCTCTCATCGGGAGGGGGTCAATCTCCATCAACATCTTCACCAGCACCATATCCTCTCAAACCCTAGTTCATCTCTTGTATCCGACCTTTCTCTCAAAACCTGAGATTGGTACCTGTGGGTTGCTAGTAGTGTTGATTACTCCTTGTAGTTGATGCTAGTTGGTTTATTCGGTGGAAGATCATATGTTCAGATCCTTTATGCATATTAATACCCCTCCGATTATGAACACAAATATGATTTGTGAGTAGTTATGTTTGTTCCTGAGGACATGGGAGAAGTATTGTTATAAGTAGTCATGTGAATTTGGTATTCGTTTGATATTTTGATGAGATGTATGTTGTCTTTCCTCTAGTGGTGTTATGTGAACGCCGACTACACGACACTTCACCATTATTTGGGCCTAGAGGAAGGCATCGGGAAGTAATAAGCAGATGATGGGTTGCTAGAGTGACAGAAGCTTAAACCCTAGTTTATGCGTTGCTTCGTAAGGGGCTGATTTGGATCCATATGTTTCATGCTATGGTTAGGTTTACCTTAATTCTTCTTTCGTAGTTGCGGATGCTTGCGAGAGGGGTTAATCATAAGTGGGATGCTTGTCCAAGGAAGGGCAGTACCAAGCACCGATCCACCCACATATCAAATTATCAAAGTACTGAACGCGAATCATATGAGCATGATGAAAACTCGCTTGACGATAATTCCCATGTGTCCTCGGGAGCGCTTTCCTTTATATAAGAGTTTGTCCAGGCTTGTCCTTTGCTACAAAAAAGATTGGGCCAACTTGCTGCACCTTGTTTACTATTGTTACTTGTTACCCATTACAAATTATCTTATCACAAAACTATCTGTTACCAATAACTTCAGTGCTTGCAGAGAATACCTTACTGTAAACCGCTTGTCATTTCCTACTGCTCCTCGTTGGGTTCGACACTCTTACTTATTGAAAGGACTACAATATATCCCCTATACTTGTGGGTCATCAAGACTCTTTTCTGGCGCCGTTGCCGGGGAGTGAAGCGCCTTTGGTAGGTGGAATTTGGTATGGAAAAATTTATATAGTGTGCTGAAATTTACTGTCACTTGTTACTATGGAAAATAATCCTTTGAGGGGCTTGTTCGGGGTATCTTTACCCCAACCAGTAGAGCAAAGAGTTGCTCCTCAACCTACTGAACCTACTTAAAATGTTTACATTGAAATTCCTTCGGGTATGATAGAAAAACTGCTAGCTAATCCTTTTACAGGAGATGGAATATTACATCCCGATATGCACCTAATCTATGTGGATGAAGTTTGTGGATTATTTAAGCTTGCAGGTATGCCCGAGGATGTTATCAAGAAGAAGGTCTTCCCTTTATCTTTGAAGGGAAAGGCATTGAAATGGTTTAGGCTATGTGATGATATTGGATCATGGAACTACAACCGATTGAAATTGGAATTTCATTAGAACTTTTATCCTATGCATCTGGTTCATCATGATCGTAATTATATATATGATTTTTGGCCTCGCGAAGGAGAAAGTATCGCTCAAGCTTGGGGGAGGATTAAGTCAATGTTATATTCATGCCCCAATCATGAGCTCTCAAGATAAATTATTATTCAAAAAAATTATGCTCGGCTTTCTCTCAATAATCGCTCCATGCTCGATACTTCTTGTACTGGTTCTTTTATGATGAAGACTATTGAATTCAGATGGGATTTATTGGAAAGAATTAAACGCAACTCTGAAGATATGGATCTCGACGAAGGTAAGGAGTCAGGTATAACACCTAAGTTTTATTATGTTAAATCTTTTATGGATACCGATGCTTTTCATGAATTTAATTAACACCAAATATGGACTTGACTCTGAGATAGTAGCATCTTTCTGTGAATCATGTGCTACTCATGTTGATCCCCCTAAGGAGAAGTGGTTTAAATATCATCCTCCCATTGAAGTAAAAGTAGTTGAACCTATTAAAGTTGAAGAAAAGACTATCACTTATAATGTTGATCCTATTGTTCCTACTGTTTATGTCGAGAAACCACCTTTCCCCATTAGAATAAAGGATCATGCTAAAGGTCCAACTGTGGTTCGTAAGAGTAATGCTAAAATACTTACACCCCCTGAGCAAATTAAAACCTAGTATTGCTATGGTTAAGGATCTCTTGGTCAATAATATCAATGGGCATGTTATTTACTTCTGTGATAAAGCTGCTAGAATTGCTAGACCCGATACTAAAAATAAACATAGACCTATTGTTGGCATGCCTGTTGTTTCTGTTAAAATAGGAGATCACTGTTATCATGGCTTATGTGATATGGGTGCCAGTGCCAGTGCACTACCTCATTGCTTATACAAGGAAATTATGCATGATATTGCACCTGCTAAAATAGAAGATATTGATGTTACAATTCAGCTTGCCAATAGAGATACTATTTCACCAATTGGGATTGTTAGAGATGTTGATGTCTTTTGTGGGAAAGTTAAATATCCTACTGATTTTCTTGTTCTTGTTTCCCCGCAAGATGACTTTTGCTCCATTATATTTGGTAGACCCTTCTTGAATATTGTTAATGCTAAGATAGACTGCGAAAAGGATATTGTTACTGTTGGTTTAGGGGATATGTCTCATGATTTTAATGTTGCTAAATTCTGTAGACAACCCCATGATAAAGAATTGCCTAGTAAAGATGAAATTATTGGTCTTGCTTCTATTGTCGTGCCTCCTAATGATCCTTTAGAACAATATTTGCTAGACCATGAAAATGATATGTTCATGAATGAAAGAAGGGAAATGGATGAAGTATTCTTTAAACAGGGACCTATTTTGAAACACAACTTGCCTGTTGAAATCCTAGGGGATCCTCCTCCACCCAAGGTTGATCCCGTGTTTGAGCTGCTTATCTTGATGAAAAGAAGATATATCCTATTATTATTAGTGCTAACCTTTCAGAGCAGGAAGAAGAGAAATTATTGAAAACTCTGAAGAAACACCATGCTGCTATTGGATATACTCTTGATGATCTTAAGGGCGTTAGCCCCACTCTATGCCAGCATAAAATAAAATTGGAGAAAGTCGCTAAACCGGTTGCTGATCACCAACGAAGGTTAAATCCTAAGATGAAGGAAGTGGTAAGAATTGAAATACTAAAGCTTCTGGAGGCAGGTATAATTTATCATGTTGCTGATAGTCAATGGGTAAGTCCCGTCCATTGTGTCCCGAAGAAGGGAGGTATTACTATTGTTCCTAATGATAAAGGCGAATTGATCCCACAAAGAATTATTACAGATTATAGAATGGTAATTGATTTCTGCAAATTGAATAAAGCTACTAGAAAAGATCATTACCCTCTGCCTTTTATTGATCAAATGCTAGAAAGATTATCCAAACATACACATTTTTGCTTCCTAGATGGTTATTCTGGTTTCTCTCAAATACCTGTGTCAAAAGAGGATCAGGATAAGACCACTTTTACTTGCCTTTTCGGTACCTTTGCTTATAGACGTATGCCTTTTGGTTTATGTAATGCACCTTCTACCTTTCAAAGATGTATGACTGCTATATTCTTTGACTTCTGTAAAAAGATTGTTGAGGTTTTCATGGATGATTTCTCCGTGTATGGAACTTTTTTTGATGATTGCTTAGGCAAGCTTGATCGAGTCTTGCAGAGATGTGAAGAAACTAATCTTGTCTTGAATTGGGTGAAGTGCCACTTTATGGTTAATGAAGGTATTGTCTTGGGGCATAAAATTTCTGAAAGAGGTATTGAAGTTGACAAAGCTAAAGTTGATGCTATTGAAAAGATGTCGTGTCCCAAGGACATCAAAGCTATAAGAAGTTTCCCTGGTCATGCCGGTTATTATAGCAGGTTCATTAAAGACTTCTCAAAAATTTCTAGGCCTCTGACTAATCTATTACAAAAAGATGTTCCTTTTGTCTTTGATGATGATTGTGTAGAAGCATTTGAAATACTTAAGAAAGCCTTGATTTCTACACCTATTGTTCAGCCACCTGATTGGAATTAACCCTTTCAAATCATGTGTGATTCTAGTGATTATGCTGTAGGTGCTGTTCTAGGACAAAGAGTTGATAGGAAATTAAATGTTATCCATTATGCTAGTAAAACTCTAGACAGTGCCCAGAGAAATTATGCTACTACTGAAAAAGAATTTTTAGCAGTTGTGTTTGCTTGTGATAAGTTCAGACCCTATATTGTTGATTCCAATGTAACTATTCACACTGATCATGCTGCTATTAAATACCTTATGGAAAAGAAAGATGCTAAACCTAGACTTATTACATGGGTTCTCTTGCTACAAGAATTTGATTTGCATATTATTGATAGAAAGGGAGCTGAGAACCCCGTTGCAGATGACTTGTCTAGGTTAGAGAATGTTTTTGATGACCCACTACCTATTGATGATAGCTTTCCTGATGAACAATTAATTGTCATAAATGCTTCTCATACTGCTCCATGGTATGATGATTATGCTAATTACATGGTTGCTAAATTTATACCACCTAGTTTCACATACCAGCAAAAGAAAAGTTTTTCTATGACTTAAGACATTACTTCTGGGATGACCCACACCTTTATAAAGAAGGAGTAGATGGTGTTATTAGACGTTGTGTACCTGAGCATGAACAGGAACAAATCCTACGCAAGTGTCACTCCGAGGCATATGGAGGACACCACGCTAGAGATTGAACTCCACATAAGGTATTGCAATCTGGTTTTTATTGGCCTACTCTCTTCAAAGCTGCCCGTAAGTTTGTCTTTACTTGCGACGAATGTCAAATAATTGGTAATGTTAGTAGACGTCAAGAAATGCCTATGAACTATTCACTTGTTATTGAACCATTTGATGTTTGGGGCTTTGATTATATGGGACCTTTTCCTTCCTCTAATGGATATACACATATTTTAGTTTCTGTTAATTACGTTACTAAGTGGGTAGAAGCTATTCCAACTAGTAGTGCTAATCATAACACCTCTATTAAGATGCTTAAGGAAGTTATTTTTTCGAGGTTTGGAGTCCCTAGATACTTAATGACTGATGGTGGTTCACATTTTATTCATGGTGCTTTTCGTAAATGCTTGCTAAGTATGATGTTAACCATAGAATTGCATCCCCATACCATCCACAGTCTAGTGGTCAGGTAGAATTGAGTAATAGAGAGCTTAAATTAATTTTGCAAAAGATTGTTAATAGATCTAGAAAGAATTGGTCCAAGAAACTTGATGATGCATTATGGGCCTATAAAACTGCATATAAAAATCCTATAGGTATGTCTCCGTATAAAATGGTTTATGGAAAAGCATGTCACTTATCTCTCGAACTAGAACATAAGGCATATTGGGCCATTAAAGAGCTCAATTATGATTTCAAACTTGCCGGTGAAAAGAGGCTATTTGACATTAGCTCACTTGATGAATGGAGAACCCAGGCCTATGAGAATGCCAAACTGTTTAAGGAAAAAGTTAAAAGATGGCATGACAAAAGGATACAAAAGCGTGAGTTTAATGTAGGTGATTATGTTTTGCTATACAACTCTCGTTTAAGATTTTTTGCAGGAAAACTTATCTCTAAATGGGAAGGTCCTTACGTTATCGAGGAGGTCTATCGTTCCGGTGCCATAAAAATCAACAACTTCGAAGGCACAAATCCGAAGGTGGTGAACGATCAAAGAATCAAACATTATATCTCAGGTAATCCCATAAATGTTGAAACCAATGTTATTGACACCGTAACCCCAGAGGAGTACATAAGGGACACTTTCCAGAATGTTTCAGACTCCGGAAAGGAATAGGCATGTGGTACGGTAAGTAAACCGACTCCAAAACAGCTCTAATAGCAAATTTTCTCCGTTTTGGAATATTTCAGAAAATAGGAAAATAAGGAGTAGTTCGAAAAGGACACGAGGCATCCACGAGGGTGGAAGGCGTGCCCTACCCCCCTGGGCACGCCCCTTCCTCGTGGGCACCTCGTGTGCCATCCGGACTCCGTTTTCTTGCATGATACTTTTTTCGGTCGGTAAAAATTCATTATATAATCTCCCAAAGGTTTTGACCACCGTATCATGAAAAAAATCCTCTATTTTTGTTTTGAGTTGTCTCTGCAGCAGATTTAGAGCAAGATGTCTTCTCAAGAGTCAATCGGAGAGAGTCGGGTATCTAATCTGACACCGGCGCCAAGAGCAAACGACGATACTGACCACTTTGGGCCATCAACGGAGGAAGAGATGGAGGGCGACTTAAAAATGATAGATGTTATGGAGGAGGATCAAGAACATCTATGCAACAACCATGGGTGACAGAAGCTTTAACCGTCGTGGATAAACTCCATAAGGAAACAATGGATCTTAAGCAGCAAGTTAATAAGCTCGAGGAAGAGAACTGTATCCTAAGGGGCATCATCACCAAGAATATTACAGCACCACCTCCGAAGAAAGAGACATAAACACATGGGTATGGGTACTCCCCTATGCAACTGCCAAGCTTGGGGGAGGTGCCCCAGTATCGTATCACCATCACACTTCTATCTTTACCATTTTTCTTTAGTTCCATCCTTTTGGTTATATCTTGATCTAGTAGAATAAAGTTTAGTATGATCTAGTTTTGAGTTTTGTGTTGATCCCTATCTATGTAATCGAGTCTGTGAGCTATATATAATAAAGATTAGTATGGAGTTGAGGGCTTTGCTATCTTGCTATTATCTTGCGGGAATAAAATAAAAAGAAAGAATAAAAAGAAAATAAAAAGATCATATTGATCTTATGAAGAGCAATGACTTCACATATAAAGAGTATGATGAATAAAAGTTGTTGAGAGTTGACAAACATAGTTTTGGTCATCGTTGCAATTTATAGGAAGTAATAAAGAAAGAGAGGTTTTCACATATAAATATACTATCTTGGACATCTTTTATGATTGTGAGCACTCATTAAAATATGACATGCCAAAAAGTTGATGTTGGACAAGGAAGATAACGTAATGGGTTATGTTTTCTTATATCCGAAATAAAGTATATTGCCATGGATCATCCAACATGTTGAGCTTGCCTTTCCCCCTCATGCTAGCCAAATTCTTTGCACCAAGTAGAGATACTACTTGTGCTTCCAAACATCCTTAAACCCAGTTTTGCCATGAGAGTCCACTATACATACCTATGGATTGAGTAAGATCCTTCAAGTAAGTTGTCATTGTTGCAAGCAATAAAAATTGCTCTCTAAATATGTATGATCTATTAGTGTGGAGAAAATAAGCTTTATATGAGCTTGTGATATGGAAGAAATAAAAGTGACAGACTGCATAATAAAGGTCCCTATCACAAGTGGCAATATAAAGTGACGTTCTTTTGCATTAAGATTTTGTGCATCCAACCCTAAAAGCATATGACAACTTCTGCTTCCCTCTGCGAAGGGCCTATCTTTTTTTTGTCTTCTACCTTATACAAGAGTCATGGTGATCTTCGCCTTTCCTTTTTACACTTTATCCTTTGGCAAGCACTATGTGTTGGAAAGATCGTGATATATATCCAATTGGATGTGGGTTTTCATAAAGCATTATTGTTGACGTTACCCTTGAGGTAAAAGGTTGGGAGGCAAAACTATAAGCCCCTATCTTTCTCTGTGTCCGATTAAAACTTCATACCCAGCGTGAGTGTTAGCAATTGTGAAAGACTAAATGATAGTTGAGTATGTGGACTTGCTGAAAAACTCTTATATTGACTCTTTCTGATGTTACGATAAATTGCAATTGCTTCAATGACTGAGATTATAGTTTGTTAGTTTTCAATGAAGTTTCTGATTCATACTTGACATTGTGAATAGATTGTTACTTTATGCATAAGAATTCATATGACAATATATATGTTGCTATTGTAAGAATGATCATGATGCCCTCATGTTCATAATTTATTTTATCAACACCTATATCTCTAAACATGTGGACATATTTTTTGATATCGGCTTCCGCTTGAGGACAAGCGAGATCTAAGCTCGGGGGAGTTGATACGTCCATTTTGCATCATGCTTTTATATCGATATTAACTGCAATATGGGTTGTTACTACACATTATGTCACAATACTTATGCCTTTTCTCTCTTATTTTACAAGGTTTACATGAAGAGGGAGAATGCCGACAGCTGGATTCTGGGCTGGAAAAGGAGAAAAATATTATAGACCTATTCTGCACAACTCCAAAAGTCCTGAAACTCCACGAAAGTCAATTTTGGAATATGTTAAAAATACTGGGTGAAGAAAGCACCAGAGGGGGGCCACCCACTGTCCATGAGGGTGGAGGGCGCGCCCTACCCCCTCGGCACGCCCCCTGCCTCGTGGGCCACCTGGAAGCCCCAAGATGCCCATCTTCTGGTATAAGGTGTCTTTTGCCCTGGAAAAATCAGAAGGAAGCTTTCGGGATGAAGCACCGCCGTCTCAAGGCGGAACCTTAGCGGAACCAATCTAGGGCTCTGGCGGAGCTGTTCTGCCGGGGAAACATCCCTCTAGGAGGGGGAAATCATCACCATCGATCCTCTCATCGGGAGATCTCCATCAACATCTCCAGCACCATCTCCTCTCAAACCCTAGTTCATCTCTTGTATCCGATCTTTCTCTCAAAACCTCAGATTGGTACCTGTGGGTTGCTAGTAGTGTTGATTACTCCTTGTAGTTGATGCTAGTTGGTTTATTTAGTGGAAGATCATATGTTCAGATCCTTTATGCATATTAATACCCCTCTGATTATGAACATGAATATGATTTGTGAGTAGTTATGTTTGTTCCTGAGGACATGGGATAAGTCTTGTTATAAGTAGTAATGTGAATTTGGTATTCGTTCGATATTTTGTTGAGATGTATGTTGTCTTTCCTCTAGTGGTGTTATGTGAACGTTGACTACATGACACTTCACCATTATTTTGTCCTAGGGGAAGGCATTGGGAAGTAATAAGTAGATGATGGGTTTCTAGAGTGACAGAAGCTTAAGCCCTAGTTTGTGTGTTGCTTCGTTAGGGGCTGATTTGGATCCAAATGTTTCATGCTATGGTTAGGTTTACCTTAATTCTTATTTCGTAGTTGCGGATGCTTGCGAGAGGGGTTAATCATAAGTGGGATGCTTGTCCAAGGAAGGGCAGTACCAAGCACCGGTCCACCCACATATCAAATTATCAAAGTACCGAACGTGAATCATATGAGCGTGATGAAAACTAGCTTGACGATAATTCCCATGTGTCCTCGGGAGTGCTTTCCTTTATATAAGAGTTTGTCCAGGCTTGTCCTTTGCTACAAAGAAGATTGGGCCACCTGACCTTGTTTACTTTTGTTACTTGTTACCCATTACAAATTACCTTATCACACAACTATCTGTTACCGATAATTTCAGTGCTTGTAGAGAATACCTTACTGAAAACCGCTTGTCATTTCCTTCTGCTCCTCGTTGGGTTTGACACTCTTACTTATCAAAAGGACTACGATAGATCCCCTATACTTGTGGGTCATCAAACACGCAAGGAAAAGTTGTCCACAACCCAAGCGTCTTGACAGACGCGAGCGAGGCGCTGTCGTCCTTGGCGTAAACAACAAGCACAAATATTGTGGTGCCTAACGGCAAGGAGAGCTTGCCGAGGGACGCGAGAAGAGGCCGGCGCTGTGTGTGTTGTGGGCAAATTCTTGCTAGTATATAGCCTCAAATTTAACCAACAAAATGTTAATGCATGTTACAAATAAATATATATAACTGGAAACTATGTTCAAATACGAATCCGACGATATAATCTTGGCGACATGCATTCATATTTAATTAATTAAATCCTACTTATAAACCAGGACGGGCATATAGTAGTTAATTAAATCGCAATTTTTTTTATTAAATGTATGTGTACGAGTCCTTTCGTCCTGCTCTCGCACGTCTTGTCACCTGCTGCATGACGGTTCGGCGAAGCTTGAGCTTCTTGCTGGGCGTTCTTCAGCCAAGCGGTGCTGAGCCCGTTCAGCAAGAACCGCGCGAGGTTCCGTGCAAGCTTCCCACCTGACTCGGTGAAATCCCCCAAAATCACAATGCTTATCAGCCTACTATATAAACCCTCACGGTCGGCGAGTCCTGCGTCGCATTTTCCCCTCCCTCCCTGTAGCTTATCTCGTCTGCTTCTCCCAAAATTGGCAATGGCAACGGACCATCATCATCGCTCAGCCACTCCGCCGTCATCAGAGCACAGCTCCAGCTGGGAGGCTACACCCTGGCGGCGGCGCAGTCCCCGGCGTAGTGTAGTGTGTGCGGCATCCTAGTTGGGTGTGCGTGGAACATGCACCACACGCGTCGGCTGCCGGTGCCTGTCAGTAGCTGTTGCCGGCCGCCATTGCTGCCACAGCTTCGTTGAAAGCCAGGGCCATCGCCCGCTCCGCCGCCGCGGCCCGAAGGCGGGAGGTGGCCGTCGTGTCCGCCACCCCATTGCCGGCCACCATGGCCATCACCCGCTCCGCCACCGTGGCCCGAAGGCGGGAGGTGGTGGTCGTGGCCGCCACCCCATCATCGGACGCCCTGGCCGCCAGCCCACCATCGACCGCCGGGGTCATCACCCGCTCCACCACTACCACCCGAAGGCGGGAGGCGGAGGTGGATGCCGGCACGTGCGTCAGCGACATTGCGCGCTACACCGAGTTTCTGCGGGAGGAGGAGGAGCGCCTTGTCGAGCACGCAAAGAGCCTTACCGCCGCCGTGGCCGCGGCACACACAACAAAGAGGCGAGGTATCAGGAGATTGATATGTCTCCAACGTATCTATAACTTATGAAGCATTCATGCTATTATCTTATCTATTTTCAATGATTATGGGCTTTATTATACACTTCTATATTATTTTTGGGACTAACCTACTAACCAGAGGCCCAGCCCATATTGCTGTTTTCTTGCCTATTTCGGTGTTTCGAAGAAATGGAATATCAAACGGAGTCCAAACGGAATGAAACCTTTGGGAGCGTGATTTTTGGAACAAACATGATCCAGGAGACTTGGAGTTCAAGCCAGGGAAGCATCAAGGAAGCCACGAGATAGGAGGGCACACCCACCCCCCTGGGCACGCCCCCCCCCCCCCCGACCGACTTCTTTCGCCTATATATTCCCATATACCCTAAAACCATCGAAGACGAAGATAGATCGGGAGTTCCGCCACCGCAAGCCTCTGTAGCCACCAAAATCCTCTCGGGAGCCCGTTTCGGCACCCTGCCGGAGGGGGAATCCCTCACTAATGGACATCTTCATCATCTCGGCGCTCCCCATGATGAGGAGGGAGTAGTTCACCCAGGCTGATGGTATGTACCAGTAGCTATGTGTTTGATCTCCCTCTCTCTCTCTTGTGTTCTCTCTATGGTACGATCTTGATGTATCGCGAGCTTTGCTATTATAGTTGGATCTTATGATGTTTCTCCCTCTCTACTCTCTTGTGATGAATTGAGTTTTCCCTTTGAAGTTATATTATCGGATTGAGTCTTTAAGGATTTGAGAACACTTGATGTATGTCTTTGCCGTGTTTATCTGTGGTGACAATGGGATATCACGTGATCCACTTGATGTATGTTTTGGTGATCAACTTGCGGGTTTCGCCCATGAACCTATGCATAGGGGTTGGCACACGTTTTCATCCTGACTCTCCGGTAGAAACTTTGGGGCACTCTTTGAAGTACTTTGTGTTGGTTGGATAGATGAATCTGAGATTGTGTGATGCATATCGTATAATCATGCCCACGGATACTTGAGGTGACAATGGAGTTGAAGGAAATATGCCCTAGAGGAAATAATAAAGTTATTATTTCTTTCCTTATATCATGATAAATGTTTATTATTCATGCTAGAATTGTATTAACCGGAAACATAATACATGTGTGAATACATAGACAAACATAGTGTCACTAGTATGCCTCTACTTGACTAGCTCGTTGATCAAAGATGGTTATGTTTCCTGACCATAGACATGAGTTGTCATTTGATTAACGGGATCGAATCATTAGGAGAATGATGTGATTGACTTGACCCATTCCATTAGCTTAGCACTTGATCATTTAGTATGTTGCTATTGCTTTCTTCATGACTTATACATGTTCCTACAACTATGAGATTATGCAACTCCGATTTATTGGAGGAACACTTTGTGTGCTACCAAATGTCACAACGTAACTGGGTGATTATAAAGGAGCTTTACAGGTGTCTCCAAAGGTACATGTTGAGTTGGCGTATTTCGAGATTAGGTTTTGTCACTCCGATTGTCGGAGAGGTATCTCTAGGCCCTCTCGGTAATGCACATCACTATAAGCCTTGCAAGCAATGTAGCTAATGAGTTAGTTACGGAATGATGCATTACATAACGAGTAAAGAGACTTGCCGGTAACGAGATTGAACTAGGTATTGAGATACCGACGATCAAATCTCGGGCAAGTAACATACCGATGACAAAGGGAACAACGTATGTTGTTATGCGGTTTGACCGATAAAGATCTTCATAGAATATGTAGGAGCCAATATGAGCATCCAGGTTCCGCTATTGGTTATTGACCGGAGACGTGTCTCGGTCATGTCTACATAGTTCTCGAACCCATAGGGTCCGCACGCTTAAAGTTAGATGACGGTTATATTATAAGTTTATATGTTATGATGTACCGAAGATAGTTCGGAGTCTCGGATCTGATCACAGACATGACGAGGAGTCTCGAAATGGTTGAGACATGAAGATTGATATATTGGACGACTATATTCGGACACCGGAATGGTTCCGGGGGTTATCAGATATATGCCGAAGTACCAGGGGGTTAACGGAACCCCCCGGGGGGTTAATGGGCCTCATGGGACCAAAGTGGAGAAGAGGAAGGGCGGCCAGGGCAGGCCGCACGCCTCCTATCCCTCTAGTCCAAATAGGACAAGGAGGGGGCGGCGCCCCCCTTTCCTTCCTCCCCTCTCTTCCTTCCTTCCCCCTCTCCTACTTGGACAAGGAAAGAAGAGAGTCCTACTCCCGGTGGGAGTAGGACTCATCCTGGCACGCCCCCTCCTGGCCGGCCGTGCCCTCCCCCTTGCTCCTTTATATACGGGGCCAGGGGCACCTCTAAACAACAACAATTGATCCTTGAGATCTATTAGCCGTGTGCGGTGCCCCCCTCCACTAAATTCCACCTCGATAATATTGTAGCGGTGCTTAGGCGAAGCCCTGCGTCGGTAGAACATCATCATCGTCACCACGCCGTCGTGCTGACGGAACTCTCCCTCGACACTCGGCTGGATCGGAGTTCGAGGGACGTCATCGAGCTGAACGTGTGCAAGAACTCGGAGGTGCCGTGCTTTCGGTGCTTGATCGGTCGGGCCGTGAAGACGTACGACTACATCAACCGCGTTGTGCTAACGCTTCCGCTTTCGGTCTACGAGGGTACGTAGACAACACTCTCCCCTCTCGTTGCTATGCATCACCATGATCTTGTGTGTGCGTAGGAATTTTTTTGAAATTACCCCCAACAGTGGCATCCGAGCCTGGTTTTATGGGTAGATGTTATATGCACGAGTAGAACACAAGTGAGTTGTGGGCGATACAAGTCATACTACGTACCAGCATGTCATGCTTTGGTTCGGCGGTATTGTTGGATGAAGCGGCCCGGGCCAACATTACGCGTACGCTTATGCGACACTGGTTCTACCAACGAGCTTTGCACACAGGTGGCTGGCGGGTGTCAGTTTCTCCAACTTTAGTTGAACCGAGTGTGGCTACGCCCGGTCCTTGAGAAGGTTAAAACAGCACTAACTTGACGAACTATCGTTGTGGTTTTGATGCGTAGGTAAGAACGGTTCTTGCTCAGCCCGTAGCAGCCACGTAAAACTTGCAACAACAAAGTAGAGGACGTCTAACTTGTTTTTGCAGGGCATGTGTGTGATGTGATATGGTCAAGACGTGATGCTATATTTTATTGTATGAGATGATCATGTTTTGTAACCGAGTTATCGGCAACTGGCAGGAGCCATATGGTTGTCGTTTTATTGTATGCAATGCAATTGCCCTGTAATTGCTTTACTTTATCACTAAGCGGTAGCGATAGTCGTAGAAGCAATAGGTGGCGAAACGACAATGATGCTACGATGAAGATCAAGGTGTCGCGCCAGTGACGATGGTGATCATGACGGTGCTTCGGATATGGTGATCACAAGCACAAGATGATGACGGCCATATCATATCACTTATATTGATTGCATGTGATGTTTATCCTTTATGCATCTTATTTTGCTTTGATTGACAGTAGCATTATGAGATGATCTCTTACTAAATTTCAAGGTATAAGTGTTCTCCCTAAGTATGCACCGTCGCGAAAGTTCTTCGTGTTGAGACACCACGTGATGATCGGGTGTGATAGGCTCTACGTTCAAATACAACGGGTGCAAAACAGTTGCACATGTAGAATACTCAGGTTAAAATTGACGAGCCTAGCATATACAGGTATGGCCTCAGAACACTGAGACCGAAAGGTCGAGCGTGAATCATATAGTAGATATGATCGACATAGTAATGTTCACCATTGAAAACTACTCCATCTCACCTGATGATCGGACATGGTTTAGTTGATTTGGATCACGTGATCACTTAGATGATTAGAGGGATGTCTATCTAAGTGGGAGTTCTTTAGTAATATGATTAATTGAACCTAAATCTATCATGAACATAGTACCTGATAGTATTTTGCTTGTCTATGTTTGTTGTAGATAGATGGCTCGTGCTGTTGTTCCGTTGAATTTTAATGCGTTCCTTGAGAAAGCTAAGTTGAAAGATGATGGTACCAATTACACGGACTGGGTTCGTAACTTGAGGATTATCCTCATTCTTGCACGTAAGAATTACATCTGGAAGCACCGCTGGGTGCCGAACTCGCCGCAGATGCAATCGACGACGTTAAGAACGTCTGGCAAAGCAAAGCTGATGACTACTCGATAGTTTAGTGTGCCATGCTTTACGGCTTAGAACCGGGACTTCAACGACGTTTTTAACGTCATGGAGCATATGAGATGTTCCAGGAGTTGAAGTTGATATTTCAAGCAAATGCCCGGATTTAGAGATATGAAGTCGCCAATAAGTTTTATAGCTGCAAGATGGAAGAGAATAGTTCTGTCAGTGAACATATACTCAAAATGTCTGGGTATAATAATCACTTGATTCAACTGGGAGTTAATCTTCCTGATGATAGTGTGATTGACAGAATTCTTCAATCACTGCCACCAAGCTACAAGAGCTTCGTCATGAACTATAATATGCAAGGGATGGATAAGACTATTCCCGAGCTCTTCGCAATGCTAAAAGCTACGGAGGTAGAAATCAAAAAGGAGCATCAAGTGTTGATGGTCAATAAGACCACCAATTTCAAGAAAAAGGGTAAAGGGAAGAAGAAGGGGAACTTCAAGAAGAACAACAAACAAGTTTTTGCTCAAGAGAAGAAACCCAAATCTGGACCTAAGCCTGAGATTGAGTGCTTGTACTGCAAGCAGACTGGTCACTGGAAGCGGAACTGCCCCAAGTATTTGGCGGATAAGAAGGATGGCAAGGTGAACAAAGGTATATGTGATATACATGTTATTGATGTGTACCTTACTAATGCTCGCAGATAGTACCAGGTATTTGATCTGGTTCTGTTGCTAATATTTGCAACTCAAACAGGGACTACGAATTAAGCGAATATTGGCTAAGGACGAGGTGACGATGCGCGTGGGAAATGGTTCCAAAGACGATGTGATCGCGGTCGGCACGCTACCTCTACATCTACCTTCGAGATTAGTTTTAGACCTAAATAATTGTTTGGTGCCAGCGTTAAGCATGAACATTATATCTGGATCTTGTTTGATGCGAGACGGTTATTCATTTAAATCAGAGAATAATGGTTGTTCTATTTATATGAGTAATATCTTTTATGGTCATGCACCCTTGAAGAGTGGTCTATTTTTATTAAATCTCGATAGTAATGATACAAATATTCATAATGTTGAAGCCAAAAGATGCAAAGTTGATAATGATAGTGCAACTTATTTGTGGCACTGCCGTTTGGGTCATATTGGTGTAAAGCGCATGAAGAAACTCCATAATGATGGACTTCTTGAATCACTTGATTATGAATCACTTGGTACTTGCGAACCGTGCCTCATGGGCAAGATGACTAAAACGCCGTTCTCCGGAACTATGGAGCGAGCAATGGATTTGTTGGAAATCATACATACTGATGTATGTGGCCCAATGAACATTGAGGCTCGCGACGTGTATCGTTATTTTCTCACCTTCACAGATGATTTGAGCAGATATGGGTATATCTACTTAATGAAACATAAGTCTGAAACATTTGAAAAGTTTAAAGAATTTCAGAGTGAAGTGGAAAATCATCGTAACAAGAAAATAAAGTTTCTACAATCTGATCATGGAAGAGAATATTTGAGTTACGAGTTTGGATTACATTTGAAACAATGCGGAATAGTTTCGCAACTCAAGCCATCCATAACACCACAACGTAATGGTGTGTCCGAACGTCGTAATCGTACTTTACTAGATATGGTGCGATCTATGATGTCTCTTACTGATTTACCGCTATCATTTTGGTGTTATGCTTTAGAGATGGCCGCATTCATGTTAAATAGGGCACCATCAAAATCCATTGAGACGACGCCTTATGAACTGTGGTTTTGCAAGAAACTAAAGTTGTCATTTCTTAAAGTTTGGGGCTGCGATGCTTATGTGAAGAAACATCAACCAGATAAGCTCAAACCCAAATCGGAGAAATGTGTCTTCATAGGATACCCAAAAGAGACTATTGGGTACACCTTCTATCACAGATCTGAAGGAAAGACTTTTGTTGCTAAATTTGGATCCTTTCTAGAAAAGGAATTTCTCTCGAAAGAAGTGAGTGGGAGGAAAGTAGAACTTGCTGAGGTAACTGTACCTGATCCCTTATTGGAAAATAGTTCATCACAGAAACTAGTTCCTGTGACAACTACACCAATCAGTGAGGAAGCTAATGATATTGATCATGAAACTTTAGAACAAGTTACTACCGAACCTCGTAGGTTAACCAGAGTAAGATCCGCACCAGAGTGGTACGGTAATCCTATTCTGGAAGTCATGTTACTTGACCATGGCAAACCTACGAACTATGAGGAAGCGATGATGAGCCCAGATTCCGCAAAATAGCTTGAGGCCATGAAATATGAGATGGGATCCATGTATGAGAACAAAGTATGGACTTTGGTTGACTTGCCCGATGATCGGCAAGCCATCGAGAATAAATGGATCTTCAAGAAGAAGACTGACGCTGATGGTAATGTTACTGTCTACAAAGCTCGACTTGTTGTAAAAGGTTTTCGACAAGTTCAAGGAGTTGACTACGATGAGACTTTCTCATCCGTAGTGATGCTTAAGTCTGTCGGAATCATGTTAGCAATTGCCGCATTTTATGATTATGAAATATGGAAAATGGATGTCAAAACTGCATTCCTGAATGGATTTCTAGAAGAAGAGTTGTATATGATGCAACCAGAAGGTTTTGTCGATCCAAAAGGTGCTAACAAATGTGCAAGCTCCAGCGATCCATTTATGGACTGGTGCAAGCCTCTCGGAGTTGGAATAAACGCTTTGATAGTGTGATCAAAGCATATGGTTTTATACAGACTTTTGGAGAAGCTTGTATTTACAAGAAAGTGAGTGGGAGCTCTGTAGCATTTCTGATATTATATGTAGACGACATATTGTTGATTGGAAATGATATAGAATTTCTGGATAGCATAAAAGGATACTTGAATAAAAGTTTTTCAATGAAAGACCTCGGTGAAGCTGCTTACATATTAGGCATCAAGATCTATAGAGATAGATCAAGACGCTTAATTGGACTTTCACAAAGCACGTACCTTAACAAAGTTTTGAAAAAGTTCAAAATGGATCAAGCAAAGAAAGGGTTCTTGTCTGTATTACAAGGTGTGAAGTTTGAGTCAGACTCAATGCCCGACCACAGCAGAAGATAGAGAGAAAATGAAAGATGTTCCCTATGCTTCAGCCATAGGCTCTATCATGTATGCAATGCTGTGTACCAGACCTGATGTATGCTTAGCAATAAGTTTAGCAGGGAGGTACCAAAGTAATCCAGGAGTGGATCACTCGACAGTGGTCAAGAATATCCTGAAATACCTTTAAAGGACTAAGGATATGTTTCTCGTTTATGGAGGTGACAAAGAGCTAGTCGTAAATGGTTATGTCGATGCAAGCTTTGACACTGATCCGGACGATTCTAAATCGCAAACCAGATACGTGTTTATATTGAACGGTGGAGCTATCAGTTGGTGCAGTTCTAAACAAAGCGTCGTGGCGGGATCTACATGCGAAGCAGAGTACATAGCTGCTCTGGAAGCAGCAAATGAAGGAGTCTGGATGAAGGAGTTCATATCCGATCTAGGTGTCATACCTAGTGAATCGGGACCAATGAAGATCTTCTGTGACAATACTGGTGTAATTGCCTTGGCAAAGGAATCCAGATATCACAAGAGGACCAAGCACATCAAGAGACGCTTCCATTCCATACAAGACCAAGTCCAGGTGGGAGACATAGAGATTTGCAAGATACATACGGATCGGAATGTAGCAGACCCATTGACTAAGCCTCTTCCACGAGCAAAACATGATCAGCACCAAGGCTCCATGGGTGTTAGAATCATTACTATGTAATCTACATTATTGACTCTAGTGCAAGTGGGAGACTGAAGGAAATATGCCCTAGAGGCAATAATAAAGTTATTATTTATTTCCTTATATCATGATAAATGTTTATTATTCATGCTAGAATTGTATTAACCAGAAACGTAATACATGTGTGAATACATAGACAAACATAGTGTCACTAGTATGCCTCTACTTGACTAGCTCGTTGATCAAAGATGGTTATGTTTCCTGACCATAGACATGAGTTATCATTTGATTAACGGGATCACATCATTAGGAGAATGATGTGATTGACTTGACCCATTCTGTTAGCTTAGCACTTGATCGTTTAGTATGTTGCTATTGCTTTCTTCATGACTTATACATGTTCCTACAACTATGAGATTATGCAACTCCCGTTTACCGGAGGAACACTTTGTGTGCTACCAAACGTCACAATGTAACTAGGTGATTATAAAGGAGCTCTACAGGTGTCTCCAAAGGTACATGTTGAGTTGGCGTATTTCGAGATTAGGTTTTGTGTAGGATCGGAAGTATGTCTAGAGGGGGGTGATTAGACTACTTGACAACTTAAAAGTTTAGCCTTTTGATTAGGGCAAGTTTTTAGCAAGTTCACAATGATGACCAAGTCAAGTATCACCCTACACATGCAATTCTAGAGTAGTGGCAGCGGAAAGTAAATTGCACATGTAGTAAATAAGAGGTGGAGAAGAGCAAACGCAATTTGGAGACACGGAGATTTTTTCTCGTGGTTCCGATAGGTGGTGCTATCGTCAATCCACGTTGATGGAGACTTCAACCCACGGAGGGTAACGGCTGCGAGAGTCCACGGAGGCTCCACCCACGAAGGGTCCACGAAGAAGCAACCTTGTCTATGCCATCATGGCTTACGCCCACGGAGGACTAGCCTTACTCGGGGTAGATCTTCACGAAGTAGGCGATCTCCTTGCCCTTACAAACTTCTTGGTTCAACTCCACATCTTGACGGAGGCTCCCAAGCGACACCTAACCAATCTAGGAGGCACCACCCTCCAAAAGGTAATAGATGGTGTTGGTGATGATGAACTCCTTGCTCTTGTGCTTCAAATGATAATCTCCCCAACACTCAACTCTCCTCACTGATTTGGCTGTGGTGGAAGAAAGGATTGAGTGGAAAGCAACTTGGGAAGGCTAGAAATCAAGTTTCATATGGTGGGAGTGGAGCAACTTGATCTCAACACAAGGGTAGGTAGTTTTCTTCTCGTAAATGTAAGGTAGGAGTGGTAGTTCTTTTCGATGGCTCTCTCCACGAATGAAGAGGAGGTGGAGGGTATTTATAGCCTCCACACAAAATCCAACCGCTTACACATTTGACCAATCTCGGTCGGGACCGAAGTTGACAACTCGGTGAGACCGAAAGTTCAAATCTTGTGAGCGTTGGGATTTTCGGTGGGACCGAAAATACAATCTCGGTTAGTCCGATTCTTCCAAAGTCTAGGGTTTGCCAATCTCGGTGGGACCGACTTTCTCATCTCGGTGACACCGATTTGAGTAAAGAAGGTTACAGAAGCTTGGCAACACCAATTTCGGTAAGACCGAGTTTGGAATCGGAAAATCCGAAATTATTAGGGTTTGGCTATATGGCTGAGGTGGTTCATCTCGGTGTGGTGAGTTTATGGAATCGGTGGGACCGAGATTACTTATGAGTTTATGTTGGAATGAAAGATTGCTGATAGTTTGAGAGATAAATCACTAAGCACTTTGAGCAACCAGATCATCATCATAACCTCATCCCCTTTTAATAGTATTGGCTTTCCTATGGACTCAATGTGATCTTGGATCACTAAACCAAAAATAGAGTCTTGAGCTTTTGCCAATGTTTTCCTTAGCATTTTGAGGGGTCCACATCATCGGTCATTGCCATACCCATATCAATTGAACTTTCTGAAATATTCTCAAGAAATAATTAGTTCAATGATATATATGTTGTTATTAATTACCAAAACCACCCGGGGATTAGTTGCACTTTCAATCTCCCCCTTTTTGGTAATTGATGACAACATATAGATCAAAGCTTCGACAAATGATATAATCAATGAATAACATCGTCGCTTTGAGAAGTATGTGATAAGCAAGAGCTCCCCCTAAATTTGTGCATTATTTAAGATTTGCGTTTGAATGCAAATGCACAATCGATTAGGATCATGGGTCACTCTTCCATGTCACATACATCTTGGTGGAGCGCACAAAATGATAAGAATGAATAGCATGCACCCAATCACCAAGACATGAGTAGGTGATCATACAAGATATGAATAGAATATGATAAGCATTAAGCACACATTAAGCATAGTATGATCAAGCACTCATCAAAGATAGAGCAAACGTAGTATCAAACACACGAAATGTCTCAAGAACTCAAAAGTATCTCAAGGAAAACCGCAAACGAAAGAGCAAAAAAGAGCACTCTCTCTCGAAGTCCTATGATCTATACAATTTCTCCCCTTTGGCAACAAGTTACCAAAAGTTCGAAGGTATAGAGCTAATCGTCACTAGGGACTCTGTTGGCGGCTCTGTCTGCGTCGATGGAGTGGAGATAGCTGCATCTGCAAAAGCTTCTGCTGAAGTCTGTGGAGCTGGAGGAGTGGATTTGGGAGTCTTTGGAACCGATGGAGCTGTGGGAGGTGCTTGATGTAGTAGCCACAGGGTCATCATTTGGAATAGCAGCTGATCTGGGCTTTGTGGGCCTGCAGCGGGCTGCTCATAGTCATCTGGACTAGATCACCTTCCATCTCCTTCATGAGCTCTCGCCTTCTCCTCTTCGCTTCCTCAATGTCGCCTCAAGCTTGTTGGCGGTGACTGCACTTGATCGACTTGACATCCAGAGCATGGAACTTATCTTCAACTATCCTCTCAAGACTCTCCCGAGATCGCACTATCTGGCCAAAGCGAGTTCAATCCTCCGAGTGGCTTCAAGAAGTTGTTCTCCAACGCTCTTGGGCTTTCTTCTTCTGCTTGCTTCCTTCTCAGCTTTAGCTTGTTTGGCGATTCAGACTTAGCGTGTCCTTCAACAGATGTGGGAGCATCCTCGGTCATCACAACTTCATTATCTTCATGTTTAGGCTGCGGTGGCAAGTGGGGTCTATCCAATGTAGGTGTCCGTGCCAAACTTGGCATTGATGAGCATCTGAATGTGCGGAGCAAACCCACATGACCTCTTACAGTCTGTCATTGTCCTCTTGATAGTCTCTACTATCAGGTCCATCACCTTAAAAGGTGTCTTCGATCCGAATGTGCAGCATGTTGATAGAATAGCCTCTTATCATGCGATGGTCTCTAACTTGGGCATCAAAGTATGCCTCGTAATGGTGTTAGTGGTTGGGAGACCTGCTCAAGATGATAAACTAATCCAAGCTTCCATATCTCAACATCCTTGTGCGGTACCTCATTGTACATGTTCTTCATAGACTCGTGATTCTTCTTTGGAATGCCATAGACATCTACATCATCGTCCCTTGATCTTTGGTGCATTCAAGAACGCTCTCCATTCTTCAACAGTTGAAGAGAATCTACGCCTTCATCATCCATACAATTACGCCATCTGGATAGAAAGTGTGTGTGGCATAGAACCGCATGATCATCTCATCATTCCAAGCGGTCAATTTCGACCAACAAACTCAGCAACTCCACATGCGGTGAAGCTCTCATGCACATGTGGGAAGTAGTCTCTGTGCTCTTCATTGTCGATGTAATCCCGATCAACGATGTCGTGTCAAGAACAATTGGTTTCTTGTCCATGAGCACTGTCTCATAGAAATCTTGTTGCTCTCGGTGTGGAACCTAGAGTCAACAGCTGTCCTTCTCCTGGTGGCATATGGATCAACTTGCCTCCATAGCTCGAGACCTTTGTCCTTCCTTTCCTTCATATTTTCAGCTCGAGGATGAGCATCATTATGAACTGGCGGTTTCATTCGAGCTTCAAACAAAACATGTGCATCTTCATCAGATTCAGCGGTGGCACATTGTCCTTCTTCTTCTCTGAAGCTGGAATATTTCTCACAGTTTTCTTTGGCTTGGCAAGAGGTTTGGCTTGTGCTGCCTTGGCTGGAGCTGATGGCTTAGATTTTGTGGGTGCTCCTGCCTACGATGGCATCTCCCATCAACTTTTGCTTCGAGGAGGCTGGGGTGCTTCCTCATCGAGTCATCATCGCTTCTTCATGAACTAGCCTCTTCCTCTTGGAAGTTTTCTTGATCTTCTTTGGAGGTTTCTTCTTCCATGCTCAGCTTCTTTGCAACTGTGGATTTCTTCTCTTTCTTTGGTGCCTTTCTTTGCTTGTTGCCCTTGATATCCTTTGGCAACCACTTTCCTCTTAGGCTTGGAAGTAATCTCCTCATCAACAACAAAGTCGAGTCTTCCTCATCGAATTCCTCTTCTTCCCGGCCCCGTGGCAGCAGCAGCAATCCACTTGGGTGCTCCTCTCTCCATCATCGGAAAAACTGCTGGCTTCGGGACTTGTGACCGCCTCTGGAATCTCAACCGGTGATTCAGACTGTTCGCTGTCACTTGCATCGTATATGACCGACAACCTGTGAAAAGAATAGGTATAGGCAGAATAGAAGAGTTATCACAAACTGCAGAGAATTTTGCAAAAGAATGAGTTCAAACTTTAGTTTTAGGTTTTCACAGAATGCATTTCGATCGACCGAGTCTAAAATTCGTGAATCGAAGTGTCTAAACCTAACCGTACACACCACTTTCGGTTGGACGAAATGGGTTTCGGTCTAGCCGAGAGCACTAGGGTTTCACTGAGTCCTCATTTCGGTCTTACCGATTTGCACAACTTCGGTTTAACCGAAAAGTGCGGTCAATGGCAGAGGCCAAATCGGTCGATCCGAGAATGTAGAATCGGTCACACCGAGATGTGTTCGCGGAAACCTAACCCTAAAATTTTCACTCGAATTTTGTTCTACGATCTAATCTGCTGGACAGGAAGATTTCAAACTTGGCAAGAAGCTAGGCAAAACCTATCGTGCATTGAATCGAGGTTGAAGCACGAGAGGATGAAACTCACCCAATCTGGTGGAGTTTCACTCACGGCGCAACGGCGCGATGAGATTGACCGTTGACGGCGATGGAGACCCGCGGCGAGGGCGCACAGGCGACGGCGGAGACGATCCGCAGACCACGGCGACGGCAGCGAAGGGTTTGGGGGCGAGACGTTTTGAAGGAATAATCAACGCGCTGCCCTCGGGTATATATACCCTTCGGTGTCGGTGGGACGAGTTGCAAAACTTCGGTGGGACCGAGATGGTTAAGCGCAGCGATTACACACATCGGTCACGCCGAGATTTGCAACTTCGGTTTCACCGAGGTGAAAACCTAGATCAATCCAAGTGATTTGGTCCGTCCGATTTGAGTATATTGTTTGACCGAAAGTACTTAGAAGGTTTTGGAAGTTAGGCTTTTGACGGATCGGTGGCTCGAAAGTGCTCCTCACTCGGTCTGTCCGAAAAAGTCTTGTTCAAAGTTTGTGATATAAGCATGAATAGAGTTTGAGACAAGAAAGCATAGATAGCTAGGGGAGGAACTTAGGCATTCTTGTCCATCCATTTGGTCAAAAAGAAAAATCCAAAAGACCAAAGCAACAAATGGATGTCCTCGAATGGATAAAATCATGCATCCAACATGCTCACACAATAAGATAGCAAATAAAACATGTGTCAAACATGCACAAACAGAACACGAGCAACTAGCACACAATTTGGCGATGACTAGGTCATCTATATATGAGTATATTGACTTAGGAGTCAAATGAGAACATTTGATCATAGGTCATACTCATCGTTTAAGCACAAGTGGGGTTACCACTTTTCCATAAAGCATTAATGTGTTCACATCATTTGAAGATGCTTTAGCTCATTTCTTTAGAGCAAAGCTCCCCCTTGATGTGAGAACCCCTTTTAAAGGGTCAAACTAACCTTGGGTTGTCGTTGAAGACTTCATGTAGATGTTGAAGATGTGGATGCTCAATGTTGATGAAGATCATCAAGAGTTGGGAGCAATCCTTTGGATTGGGCACTTTCAATACCTACATGGGTTAGTCCCACAAGGAACAAACAAGGATATCCATGGACATAGATTGAAGTACACAATAGATGATGTCCATGAAAGCAATGATTACCTTGTCTCTTGACTTACCAACATGAGGGTTTGTGACTCCATGAACTAGTGCAAGATGTGGAAGTTGATTGCACAAGTTCTTGCCAAAATGAATGTGAGTGAAGTATATTATGAGTCACCCTCAAGAACTCTCTAGTTCTTCTTCTTCGGGATCCACATCATCTTGATGGGAATCCTTGGGGTAGTAGTTGAGCTTGTCGAAGTAGAACTTGAAGTTGCCTTGGGAACCCACTTGACCATGGCCTTGGGTGCTTCAATGAATGCATCAATCTCCTCTTGAAGCTTGTCCTTGCCTTTTAGCTTGTGGTCTTGTGGTGGAAGGTCATCTTGAGCTTGTTCCACATTGGAAGAAGTAGGATGTCGGTGTACTAAGGTAGGGGTACCTCAGTACCCCAACTTGTGCACGGGCAGCCCCAGCTCCCCGCAACCAGATCCATCAAATGCTTGCCGGAGACCATCTCCGCTCCACACCAAGCCGTTCAAGAACAAGGTATATAAGATAGAAACTCAAGACCCGGCAAGAGGAGCTTGCCGGGAGGCCATTCAGTGCTCAAGACTACATTACTCCTGCAGATCCCGGCGAGAGGAGCTCGTCGGGAGGACGAAGATCACATCACGAAGACACGCCTCGGCGCCTTGCGCGCCCGGGCGAGGACCCGGGGCGGCAAGTCACAGAGCTGACAAGCCCGGGCCCGGCAAGATCAAGGCCCGGCAAGGTGCTTGCCGGGAGAGCTATGCTACGTGCCCGACTCCAGCTCATTTGCCCGCGTCGCCTCCGGCCTCCTCGAGAGGCGCGTGGCGGGTGGTCAGGCTGCATGAAGAATCGGTGGCACTCCACGGTGGTGGCCGCCGCCGTGGCGAAAGAAGACGCAATGGCGGGAGCTTTTGGGGCGACGGCGACGGGCATTTAATGCCCTTGTCCCCCTCTGTCAAAAGTAGGTAGAAAGCACCTTTAGTGCACTTTGTTCCCCTTGTTCCAACTACCACCTCTTTTACGTTTTACCCCTCTACCTCACGTTGACACTGTCGGTGACCCTTGCCCTATAAAGGAGGCCCATGCACAACGAGAGGAGGTTCCAACCATTCGCTATTCTCGCGAGAGGTTCGCGACTAGCCACTCTCGCGGGTTTCACACACCACTCCACCGTTTTGCTCGCATTCTTGAGCAAGATCAAATACAACACAATGCAGCAAGAGGGTTTACGCGACCATCGCGCGAAGCCGGGTAAAATCCCCGCGTGCATCGCCTCGATCGCTCTCCGCGCAGCCTCCGCCTGCATCAACACACGAAGGGCCCGCCCCATAGGTGCCGCGCCACCCATCGGCGCGACATCTGGCGCGCGCGGTAAAGCGTCGAGGTTATGCGAACCTGATCCGGCGTTCGCGCCAAAGACTCTTCATCAACCTCCCGGCCGTCAAGCAGCTTCATCGACAACTGCGTCATGGCCCCGAAGACGAGAGCTTCGAGGGTCGCAGACCCATCTCCGTCTTCCCCGCCGCCACCGGAGCCGACGGCAGGCGGAGGAGACGCCGGTGGAAGGGTGGACACCGGCGAGGGCGCTCGCGGTGCCACCAGATCCAGGGACAGGACGGAGGACCACGCCTCGGCCTCCGTAGACCCACGTCCATCTCAGCGCACGACGACCCAGCAGCGCCATACCACAGGAGGTGGTATCCGCTTGTTGGAACAAGGACACGTCGGGGGCTCGCGAGATGTTCCGGACCCCCGTCCAGACACGGGCAAAGCGAAGGCGCCGGGACAGGACCCTACTCCTTCCAACACTGTCGGAAGCCCGAGCGCGTCCCGCTCCCCGCGCCGCTCGCTCCCGGTTCCCTCCACTCCTGCGGAAGCGCTCACGAGAGCGCAAATGCTCTCGACTTCCCTCGCGGCGGACAAGGTCGAGGATCGAGGGCTACCATCGAGCCTGGTCGCCTTCGCCAACAACGACCGTCGTCAGCAGCTCGCGGCTCGCGGCGCGCAAGCGGGAAGGCGAAGCTGCGGCGACAAGGCCGCCGGGGTGCAACTACGTGCACTCCCGCCGCGAAGCGAAAACGCCGCCCGCCGGAACAACGCCGACGACGGCTCCACGGCATCGTCGGACCAGCAGGCTCGTCGAGATCAACGTCGAGTCCTCGGCGAAGCGGCGGCAAGAAGATGCTCGGACCACGATCGGCGTCGCCGAGACTTCGGCGACAATCGACCAGAGAGCTGGGAGCACTGTCGAAGTCGCCGCCCGCGAGCCAGCGACTTGTCCGTCTGCTGGCGGGCTGCCCGCGTTCACCGTGAATCTGCGGCGCGTCGATGGCCTAGCATGAAAAACTTCAAGCCCGACGTACCGGAGAAGTACGACGGCAAGACACACCCCTCGGAGTTTCTCAGTATTTACACCATCGCGGTGCAGGCTGCCGGGGGGCGCGACAAGAAGATTCTGGCGAACTACTTCCCGCTCGTGCTTAGGCCGAACGTTCGTTCTTGGCTTATGCACTTGCCGGAGGGCTCCATTTCCTCTTGGGCGGATCTTTGTCATCAGTTTGTCGGTGCCTTCACTGGCGGCCACAAACCCCACGGCCAAGAAAGTGATCTCCACATTTTGGCCCGAAGGAAGGAGAGTCCTGCGCAAGTACATCCAACGCTTCACCGTGTGCAACACAACATTCGATGTCCACCCCCGCCGCGGTTATCAGCGCGTTCCACCGTAACGCGCGTAACGCCGCATGCGTGAAGAGATGGCGATAACCAAGATCCGGAATGTCACGAGCTTTATGCCTGGTGACAAATGCGCCGCGCGAAGAGGGAGGAGGCTTCCGGGAGGATCTTTGGCGCAGAGGGAGCGACTCGACGACGCCGCCCGGCAAAGAAGCGCCGGCGACAGGTCTTCGGAAGAAGAACAAGGAATGTGTGCTTGCCGTCGAAAAGTCCGGCAAGGAAGCTCCCGCCAAGCAAACACAGATTGGCGATTCGGCAAGGAGCTTGCCCGTGGCGGCAGCCGACAAGCGGCGCCCCGCAAGCAATATCGCAAAATCCACCGCACCAAAGGCCACGACCTCTACAACTGCAAGCGCGTCGATTATCTCGTCGAGCAGCAAAAGGCTGAATACGAGAGGCGCGACAAGGAGAGGGCCCAAGGTGGCGGAGGAGAACCGAGCAAGAAGCGGCCGTTAAATCGGTCGGGAGGACCTCCGGCAAGGCCAAGCGGCGACAAGGTGACCGACCTTCTCGGAGCCGCGACAAGGACGAAGAAGACGGCGAAGAGGGCGTGGAGGATGAGGGCGACGGTGAGCAGGAATTTCAGAAGGCCACGGAGGTCTGTGCGTTGACGGTGGCGCCGCTACACCTCTCACCGCCAACTAAAGCGGTGGGCACGTGAGGTGAATCTGGCAGAGCCGCCCATGGAGTCACGCAGACTCCTCAAATGGTCCAATCGCCCATCATTTTCGATCTTGAGGATCACCCGACCGCACCACCGCGGTCGGGTGCCTCGCCGATCTGGTCTCGCCCACCATCCGCAACCTCAAGGTCACCAAGATGTTGGTCGATGGCGGGGCGGGCTGAACTTGATTTCCTCTGCTGTGATCAAGAAACTCCAAATCCTGACGACGAGCTCGAAGAGACCGGCCCCTTCAAGGAATCAACCCGGGAGGAGCAAGCCCAAGGGAAAATCACCTTGCGGTGACCTTTGGCGGGAGGTCAACTTGGGACCGAAAGCGTTACTTTCGGCGTCGCCGATATTCCGTTGCCATACTGGCGGATACTCGGCGTCCGCCCTCGCCAAGTTCATGGCGGCTTCCCATTACGCCTACTAACGTGCTCAAGATGCCGGGTCCGATAAGCGTCATCACCGTCGCAGCGACAAGAAAGACGCGCTTATCTGCACCGACCAGATTTACCGGGATGCGCGCGGCGGCCGCTAAGCGATGCACTTGCCGCTGAAGTTCCCAAAGGGAAAAAGACGAAGACCAAATCGGCAAGCGCTCGGGGCCCACTCGCAATCGCACCCTTCGAGTGTCGCGCTGCCAGCGAGGACGCCCATCGAGCTCCACCGCCAAGGATAAAAAGGAATGGCTGCTCCACCGGCAACCAAGAAGGTGTCCGCCAGGAGGACGGCAGATCGGTGGTACCTTCACCATCGGTGCCACGCTGACGACAAATAGGAAAGCGCCGTCGCTTTCTGCGGGCGAATGTCGATGTGTTTGCATGGCAACCATCGACATCCCGGTGTTCCTGTGAAGGTGATTGAGCACAAGCTTGCCGTTTGCCCCCATGCGCGGCCCGTCAAGCAAAAAGTGAGGAAACAAGCCGTGGAACGCCAAGAGTTCATCAATGAAGAAATCAAGAAACTAGAGGCAGCTGGCCTAGTCAGGGGTGTGATCCATCCGACGTGGCTAGCAAACCCGGTTGTCGTGCGCAAGGCCAATGGGAAATGGAGACTATGTATAGACTTCATCGATGTGAATAAAGCATGTCCCAAGGATCCATTCCCTTGCCAAGATCGACCAGATTGTTGACTCCATCGCGGATGTGAGCTACTCGCTTTCTTGATGCGTACTCAGGCTATCACCGGATCTTCATGGCGAAGAAGATGAAAGAAAACTGCGTTCATCACTCCATGTGGCACCTATTGCTTCATCGCATGCCATTTGGGCTGAAGAATGCAGGTCAACGTTATGAGGGTAGTGTATACTGCTTTTGAGCCCACAGATCCACGTAAATGTAGAAGCTTACATGGATGACATCGTGGTGAAGAGCAAGAACAAGGATACACCGATTCAAGATTTAGAAGAGACATTCCGGAACCTGCGCAGGATCTGCTTAAAATTGAACCCCGAGAAGTGCGTCTTTGGGGTCCCCTCGGCAAGCTTCTCGGGTTCTTTGTGTCTCGAGAGGGGATCAAGCCAACCCCGATAAGATTAAAGCCATTGAGCAGATCCAAGCCCCAAGGCGGATCAAGGATGTCGAAGGCTCGCAGTTGTGTGGCTGCCCTCAGAGATTCATTTCAAAGTCTGCTGAAGGCTCTGCCCTTCTTCAAAATCTTGAAGAAGGCGGGACCCATGAAGTGGACTCGGAGCGGAGACAGCGCTGCAAGACTTGAAACATTACATCCTCCACTCCAATACTTGTCGCACCTAAGCCACAGGAGAAATTGCTGCTATACCTAGCGGCAACCAACCAAGTGGTGAGTGCTGCGCTAGTAGCGGAGAGGGAGTCCGACGAGGAGGCCGCCCCACCGGCAAGCCAGCCCAGCGACAAGCAGGGGGCTGCTCCGGCAAGCCCTGGCCCCGGCAAGGACAGCCCTGGGCAGGAGCAAGGCGAGGTGCGGAAAACCCAAGAAATCCCTCCGGAGAGGGGGGAGCCGGGCTCTGCTCTCGGGGTAAAGAAATGCCTGAACAGAGCTACATTTGGGTGGATCCCTACCAAGTTCTCACACATATAAAGCGAAACCGCCATTGTGAGGACGGCGTTGGGGTGAAATCGAGAAGGTGGAAGCCATATGTGTGCATAATGGTGCAGAAGAATTCAGAGAAAGGAGGACAAAGACCGCATGAGTGAAAGAAAGCTGCGAAGAAATGGTACCCTTGGGATAGTTGTCCTTGAGGTCGGCCGGGTGGGCGCTGGTCCGAGGATGCGCTGAGGTCCTCTTGGACCGAACAAGAAGTACTTGCCCGAGTTCGCCCACGCCGAGCCGCGGCGGAAGACGATGTTCTCCCTCCGCATCTGAGCGAGCTCTTCCGCCTGCTCGGATTTCTCCTTCTTGGTGCCTTCCGCCTTCTCCTTCCCTTCTGGTCTTCGGGCCATAACGGCAGCGGCGAGGAAGGGGATGAGGGTCGGCGACGCCATGGACGAAAAAACAGCGGAGGAGGCGCGGAGGTGGAGCGCGAGGAGGGTTTTTGGCGGAGGAAGAAGAAGCAATGAAAGCAATGGAGGGAACGCGCTGCTGCCTCTGTTTTTATGGGGAAGTGGGGGGCGCATTCCGCTCTCCTCATTAAGGGGCGTGGGCACGTCCCATCCCACGGCGCCAAGAATCGCGCGTGCTGCTGCACGGAAGGCGGCAGAGGCGAAGTGGATTCGACGCGCCGAGGCTTCGCGCGCCGTGCCTTTGTCTTGGGCCTGGCCCAACAGCTTCGGCACCGTGTATGGCCCAGAGCCGGGGCTCTGTCGGTGTACTAAGGTAGGGGTACCTCGGTACCCCAACTTGTGCACGGGCAGCCCCACCCCGCAACCAGATCCATCAAATGCTTGCGGAGACCATCTCCGCTCCACACCAAGCCGTTCAAGAACAAGGTATATAAGATAGAAACTCAAGACCCGGCAAGAGGAGCTTGCCGGGAGGCCATTCGTGCTCAAGACTACATTACTCCTGCAGATCCCGGCGAGAGGAGCTCGTCGGGAGGACGAAGATCACATCACAGAAGACACGCCTCGGCGCCTGGCGCCCAGCCGAGACCCGGGGCGGCAAGTCACGAGCTCGACAAGCCCCGGGCCGGCAAGATCAAGGCCCGGCAAGGTGCTTGCCGGGAGAGCTATGCTACGTGCCCGCACTCCGGCTCATTGCCCCGCGTCGCCTCCGGCCTCCTCCAGAGCGCGTGGCGGGTGGTCTGTCTTTGCATGAAGAATGCGGTGGCACTCCACAGTGGTGGCCCGCGCCGTGGCGAAGACGAATGGCGGGAGCTTTTGGGCGACGGCGACGGGCATTTAATGCCCTTGTCCCCTCTGTCAAAAGTAGGTAGAAAGCATCTTGAGCTGCACTTTGTTCCTTGACTGTTCCAACTACCACCTCTTTTACGTTTTACCCTCTACCTCACGTTGACACTGTCGGTGACCCTTGCCCTATAAAAGGAGGCCCATGCACAACGAGAGGAGGTTCCAACCATTCGCTATTCTCGCGAGAGGTTCGCGACTAGCCACTCTCGCGAGGTTTCACACACCACTCCACCGTTTTGCTCGCATTCTTGAGCAAGATCAAATACAACACAATGCAGCAGAGGGTTTACGCGACCATCGCGCCGAAGTGGGTAAAATCCCGCGTGCATCGCCTCGATCTGCTCTCCGCGCAGCCTCCGCCCCGTACCGAACACACGAAGGGGCCCCGGCCCCATAGGTGCCGCGCCACCCATCGGCCGCGACATAGGATCATACTTCTCCTTTTGAGAAACAAACTTTGGAGTGGGATATTGACCTTCTTCCCATTCAACACCCTCGGCGTTGAACTTTCGCTCAAAACCAATTCCTTGATTCTTCCGGTGTCTTCCTTGTTTGCGAACAATTTCCTCGAAGTTCTTGCTTCCGGCAAGGCTCTTGTAGACACCTTTCTCTATAATCCCTTTCAATAGACTATTTTCTTGCTCAAGTGAAACTTGGCTTGAAACATTGTTAGTGGAATCAAGAGAATTACTAGAAGTAACAACATTTGATTTAGCATGATTATTGTTACTACTAGATGAAGAATTTTTCTTATGCTTGTCATGCTTAGTTTTAATAGGTGGCAAGAAATTAGACAGGAGAAGTCGTTTGGCAAGATATGAAGAACTCTTCTTTCAAAGATCGTCATTGATAACTTTTAGAAACTCATGTTCTTGCTCTAGATTGAGCTTCTCGAAGCGTAGCTTCTCATGAGATCTTAGGAGCTCTCTATGATCTTCTTGAGTTGTTTCATGAGCTAACTTAAGAGTGTTTAGTTCTTTAGTTAGACGCTCAATCTCCTTCATAGCATTGTCATTCGACTCTTCTCGACTATAAAGACTACTAGCATGTTCATCATTACTAAGCTCACTAGATTTATCATGTAAAAGCTCATCTTCACCAAGCAAGTCATCCTCTGTAGCTTCGCGATCCGGAACTTTTCCTTCCTCGAAGAACTCACCTTGCAAGCCAACACAAATAATGCCCCATGCGGCAGGGTTATGTCCAAGAATATGCATTTTCATTTTGTGCTTCCAACTAGCAAAGTTTGAACCATCAAAGTAAGGACCTCTACGGAAATTACCCTCACTAGACGCCATACTCTCCTAGGTTGTGAAACCAAGCTTATGGAATCCAATGCAATGAAAACCAATCCAATGGAGACCAAAGCTCTGATACCACTTGTAGGATCGGAAGTATGTCTAGAGGGGGGGTGATTAGACTACTTGACAACTTAAAAGTTTAGCCTTTTGATTAGGGCAAGTTTTAGCAAGTTCACAATGATGACCAAGTCAAGTATCACCCTACACATGCAATTCTAGAGTAGTGGCAGCGGAAAGTAAATTGCACATGTAGTAAATAAGAGGTGGAGAAGAGCAAACGCAATTTGGAGACACGGAGATTTTTCTCGTGGTTCCGATAGGTGGTGCTATCGTCAATCCACATTGATGGAGACTTCAACCCACGGAGGGTAGCAGCTGCGAGAGTCCACGGAGGGCTCCACCCACGAAGGGTCCACGAAGAAGCAACCTTGTCTATGCCATCATGGCTTACGCCCACGGAGGACTAGCCTTACTCGGTGTAGATCTTCACGAAGTAGGTGATCTCCTTGCCCTTACAAACTTCTTGGTTCAACTCCACATCTTGACGGAGGCTCCCAAGCGACACCTAACCAATCTAGGAGGCACCACCCTCCAAAAGGTAATAGATGGTGTTGGTGATGATGAACTCCTTGCTCTTGTGCTTCAAATGATAATCTCCCCAACACTCAACTCTCCTCACTGATTTGGCTGTGGTGGAAGAAAGGATTGAGTGGAAAGCAACTTGGGAAGGCTAGAAATCAAGTTTCATATGGTGGGAGTGGAGCAACTTGATCTCAACACAAGGGTAGGTAGTTTTCTTCTCGTAAATGTAAGGTAGGAGTGGTAGTTCTTTTCGATGGCTCTCTCCACGAATGAAGAGGAGGTGGAGGGTATTTATAGCCTCCACACAAAATCCAACCGTTACACACATTTGACCAATCTCGGTCGGACCGAAGTTGACAACTCGGTGA
Organism: Aegilops speltoides; assembly: GCA_021437245.1. Taxonomy (NCBI): domain Eukaryota; kingdom Viridiplantae; phylum Streptophyta; class Magnoliopsida; order Poales; family Poaceae; genus Aegilops; species Aegilops speltoides. The sequence goes on from CM038142.1 coordinate 370,280,460, forward strand.
GACCAAAAGTTCAAATCTTGTGAGCGTTGGGATTTTCGGTGGGACCGAAAATACAATCTCGGTTAGTCCGATTCTTCCAAAGTCTAGGGTTTGCCAATCTCGGTGGGACCGACTTTCTCATCTCGGTGACACCGATTTGAGTCTGAATGATTCTGAAGCTTATAACACCAATTTCGTAAGACCGAGTTTGGAATCGGAAAATCCGAAATTATTAGGGTTTGGCTATATGGGTGAGGTGGTTCATCTCGGTGTGGTGAGTTTATGGAATCGGTGGGACCGAGATTACTTATGAGTTTATGTTGGAATGAAAGATTGCTGATAGTTTGAGAGATAAATCACTAAGCACTTTGAGCAACCAGATCATCATCATAACCTCATCCCCTTTTAATAGTATTGGCTTTCCTATGGACTCAATGTGATCTTGGATCACTAAATCAAAAATAGAGTCTTGAGCTTTTGCCAATGTTTTCCTTAGAATTTTGAGGGGTCCACATCATCAGTCATTGCCATACCCATATCACTGAACTTTCTGAAATATTCTCAAGAAATAATTAGTTCAATGATATATATGTTGTTATTAATTACCAAAACCACCCGGGGATTAGTTGCACTTTCATTTTGTCACTCCGATTGTCGGAGAGGTATCTCTGGGCCCTCTCGATAATGCACATCACTATAAGCCTTGCAAGCAATGTAGCTAATGAGTTAGTTAAGGAATGATACATTATGTAATGAGTAAAGAGACTTGCCGGTAACGAGATTGAACTAGGTATTGAGATACCGACGATCAAATCTCGGGCAAGTAACATACCGATGACAAAGGGAACAACGTATGTTGTTATGCGGTTTGACCGATAAAGATCTTCATAGAATATGTAGGAGCCAATATGAGCATCCAGGTTCCGCTATTGGTTATTGACCGGAGACGTGTCTCGGTCATGTCTACATAGTTCTCGAACCCGTAGGGTCCGCACACTTAAAGTTAGATGATGGTTATATTATGAGTTTATATGTTATGATGCACCGAAGATAGTTCGGAGTCCCGGATGTGATTACGGACATGACGAGGAGTCTCGAAATGGTCGAGACATGAAGATTGATATACTGGACGACTATATTCGGACACCGGAATGGTTCCGGGGGTTATCGGATATATACCGGAGTACCGGGGGGTTACCAGAACCCCCCGGAGGGTTAATGGGCCTCATGGGCCCAAAGTGGAGAAGAGGAGGGTCGGCCAGGGCAAGCCGGGCGCCCCCTCCCCCTCTAGTCCGAATAGGACAAGGAGGGGGGCGGCGCCCCCCTTTCCTTTCTCCCCTCTCTCCCTTCCTTCCCCCTCTCCTACTTGGACAAGGAAAGGAGGGAGTCCTACTCCCGGTGGGAGTAGGACTCCCTCCTGGCGCGCCCCCTCCTGTGTGGCCACTCGTCCCCCTTGCTCCTTTATATACGGGGGCAGGGGGCACCTCTAAACAACAACAATTGATCCTTGAGATCTATTAGCCGTGTGCGGTGCCCCCCTCCACTATATTCCACCTCGATAATGTCGTAGTGGTTCTTAGGCGAAGCCCTGCGTCGGTAGAACATCATCACTGTCACCTCGCCGTCGTGCTGACGGAACTCTCCCTCGACACTCGGCTGGATCAGAGTTCGAGGGACGTCATCGAGCTGAACGTGTGCAAGAACTCGGAGGTGCCGTGCTTTCGGTGCTTGATCGGTCGGGCCCTGCAGACGTATGACTACATCAACCGCGTTGTGCTAACGCTTCCGCTTTCGGTCTACGAGGGTACGTAGACAACACTCTCCCTTCTCGTTGCTATGCATCACCATGATCTTGTGTGTGCGTAGGAAATTTTTTGAAATTACTACGTTCCCCAACAGGAGTATCTTGGTGACATTAGGGTTTTGGTTGATTTGTGTCATAAGGTGTTATTCTAGTATGAACTCTATGATAGATTGAACGGAGAGAATAGCTTCGTGTTATTTTACTATGGACTCTTGAATAGATAGAACAGAAAGGATAACTTTGAGGTGGTTTCGTACCCTACCATAATCTCTTCATTTGTTCTCCGCTATTAGTGGCTTTGGAGTGACTCTTTGTTGCATGTTGAGGGATTGTTATATGATCTATCTATGTTATTATTGTTGAGAGAACTTGCACTAGTGAAATTATGAACCCTATGCCTTGTTTCCTACCATTGCAATACCGTTTACGCTCACTTTTATCATTAGTTACCTTGCTGTTTTTATAATTTCAGATTACAAATATCCATGTCTACCATCCATATTGCACTTGTATCACCATCTCTTCGCTGAACTAGTGCACCTATACAATTTGCCATTGTATTGGGTGTGTTGGGGACACAAGAGACTCTTTGTTATTTGGTTGCAGGGTTGTTTGAGAGAGACCATCTTCATCCTACGCCTCCCACGGATTGATAAACCTTAGGTCATCCACTTGAGGGAAATTTGCTACTATGCTACAAACCTCTGCACTTGGAGGCCCAAGAACATCTACAAGAAGAAGGTTGTGTAGTAGACATCAAGCTCTTTTCTGGCACCGTTGCCGGGGAGGCTAGGTAAGCGGCACTCACACCCCGTCAACTGAGCTCTTTTCTGGCGCCGTTGTCGGGGAGGTGAGTGCTTGAAGGTATATCTTCAGATCTTGCAATCGAATCTTTTTGTTTCTTGTTTTATCACTAGTTTAGTTTATAAAAGAAAAACTACAAAAAATGGAGTTAAGCTTGTCTCATACGATTCATCTTTTTAATATCTTTCGTGAGTATGATGCAAAGGAAAATTGTGCTCAAGTGCTAGAAGAAGAAGTCTATAAAATGTTTGGTACTATATCTTTGTATGATGAGCATGATTGCAATGTTGTTAGTTTGAATTCCTTGAATATCCATGATGCTAATGATATGCAAAGCCACAAGCTTGGGGATGCTATGTTTGATGAAGATGATATTTTTTGTCCCCCAAGTTTTGTTGAGCAAATTTATTATGATGAAAGCATGCCTCCTATTTATGAGGATTATATTGATGAAAGTGGGTTTGGAAGAGTGTCAACTTTAGGAAGTAATGATCCCACTATTTTGGAGGGTGTTGAATCTTATTGTGATAATTATGCAAGTGGATTTGGAGAGGTCATGACTTTATTTAGTGATGAATCCACTATTTCGGAAGAGGTTCCAATTGATTATGAGAACAAAGTTGCTATCTATGATGATTATTGTGATGACTTGTATGCTATTAAGAATAATGATAACCATGAAACTTGCCATCATGATTTTAGTTTTCAATTGGATTATGCCTCACATGATAATTATTTTGTTGAGTTTGCTCCCACTACTATTCATGAGAAGAAATTTGCTTATGTGGAGAGTGGTAAATTTTCTATACTTGTAGATCATGAAAATAATGCTTTAGGTGCTGGCTATATTGTTGAATTCATTCATGATGCTACTGAAAATTATTATGAGAGAGGAACATATGCTTGTGGGAATTGCAATAATATCAAGTTTCCTATCTATGTGCTTAAAATCTTGAAGTTATGCTTGTTTTGCCTTCCTATGCCAGTTAACTATTGTTCCCATAAGTTGTTTGCTCAAAAAATACCTATGCATAGGAAGTGGGTCAGGCTTAAATGTGCTAGTCATATGCTTCATGATTCTCCCGTTATGTTTCAGTTCTTATCTTTTATGTGAGCATCATTGCCATCATCATGCCTAGCTAGAAAGGCATTAAAGAAAAGAGCTTGTTGGGAGACAACCCAATATTTACCCTTACTGATTTTGTGTTTTCACATGATTATGCTACTGTAGTAATCATGTTTTATAGCTTTTGTTTCAATAAAGTGCCAAGTAAGATCTTTAGGATAGCTTACGGTGATAGTTGTGTTGATCCTGCTGAAAATCAGAAACTTTTGCACCCAGTAAATTAGTTTTGTTAATTCACAGAAACGTGCTGCTGATCTGATTATTTTTTCTCTGGATTTGTGCACAAATTTCTTAGGACTTCCTAATTTGGTAGAATATTTCGAGTTCCAGAAGTATACGTTTGATACAGATTACTACAGACTGTTCTGTTTTTGACAAATTCTGTTTTCTATGTGTTGTTTGCTTATTTTGATGAATCTATGAGTAGTATCGGAGGGTATGAACCATAGATAAGTTGGAATACAGTAGATATTACACCAATATGAATTTAGAATGAGTTCATTACAGTACCTAAGTGGTGGTTTTATTTTCTTATATTAACGGAGCTTACGAGTTTTCTGTTGAGTTTTGTGTTGTGAAGTTTTCAAGTTTTGGGTAAAGATTCGATGGACTATGGAATAAAGAGTGGCAAGAGCCTAAGCTTGGGGATGCCCAAGGCACCCCAAGGTAATATTAAAGGACAACCAAGAGCCTAAGCTTGGGGATGCCCCGGATGGCATCCCCTCTTTCGTCTTCGTTCATCGGTAACTTTACTTGGAGCTATCTTTTTATTCACCACACGATATGTGTTTTGCTTGGAGCGTCATTTTATCTTGTTAGTATTTGCTTGCTGTTATTTAGAATAATGTTTTGCATCTTTATTTTCAATAAAAATGTCAAGGATAGCCTTTACCATGCTTATTTTGCTAGAATACATGTTGCTGTTTGAAAACAGAAAGTTTACCGCTGTTGCAAAAATTCCCTAGAAAATTCAGAAAATGATATAATGTTGAAACGTTTTTCATAATGAGATCTGATAAATATTCTACAGCATTGTATTTTTCTCATAATTTTTGGAGTTAGGGAAGTATTGATACTCTTGCATTCTTTACAGACTGTACTGTTTTGGCAGATTGCTGTTATGTTTGCATTGTTTGCATATGTTTGCTTGTTCAGTGATTATATTTGAGGATAGGAGTATTAAATATGCAGAGACATTTAGTATGCAATGTTGAATAATAATTTTAGTGATTTGTTACAGTAGAAAATGATAAGGTTTTGTATTGGTTTATACTAACCTATCTCACGAGTTCTTGTTGAGTTTTATGTGGATGAAGTTTTTGAGAAATAGAGAAACCATGATATGAGAGGAATTAAGGAGACACAAAAGTTCAAGCTTGGGGATGCCCAAGGCACCCCAAGATAATATTTCAAGAAGTCTCAAGCATCTAAGCTTGGGGATGCCCCGGTAGGCATCCCACCTTTCTTCTTCAACCACTATCGGTTAGCATCGGTTGAGCCTAAGTTTTTGCTTCTTCACATGCGTTGTGCTATCCTTGCAATGTCATTTTATTTTGTTTTGCTTGCTGTTTTAATAAAATATCAAGATCTGAAATTCTTAAATGAGAGAGAGTCTTCATATAGTTACATAATTATTTAGCTACTCATTGATCTTCACTTATATCTTTTTGGAGTAGTTTGTCATTTACTCGTGTGCTTCACTTATATCCTATGAGTAAATTGTTGAATGAGTTGAATGTCATAAATCTGAAATTATATATGTTTCATTTGCTTATCCAATGGGGAGTAATGACTTCACATCTAAGAATTAGAGGTTGTAAATTTATTGAAGGTTAGCAAGCATTGTATTGGTCATTTGAACAATTCATGAAAGAATGTTGAAGGAAGAGAGATTTCACATATAAATATACTATCGTAGACATCTTTTATAATTGTGATAACTCATTAAGTATGACATGCTAAAGAGTTGATGTTGGACAAGGAAGACAACATAATGGGTTATATTTTATCACATCTCAGTTAAAGTATATTGTCATGGATCATTCAAACATGTTGAGCATGCCTTTCCCCCTCATGCTAGCCAAATTCCTTGCACCAAGTAGAGATACTACTTGTGCTTCCAAATATCCTTAAACCCAGTTTTGCCATGAGAGTCCACCATACCTACCTATGGATTGAGTAAGATCCTTCAAGTAAGTTGTCATCGGTGCAAGCAATAAAAATTGCTCTCTAAATATGCATGATGTATTAGTGTGAAGAAAATAAGCTTTATACGATCTTGTTATGGAAGCAAAATAAAAGCGACGGACTGTATAATAAAGGTCCATATACAAGTGGCAATATAAAATGACGTTCTTTTGCATTAAGGTTTTGTGCATCCAACCATAAAAGCGCATGACAACCTCTGCTTCCCTCTGCAAAGGGCCTATCTTTTAATTTATGTCTTTTACTTTATGCAAGAGTCAAGGTGATCTTCACCTTTCCCTTTTTCATTTTATCCTTTGGCAAGCACCTCGTGTTGGAAAGATCATGATATGTATATCCAATTGGATGTAAGTTATCATGAACTATTATTGTTGACATCACCCAAAGGTGAATACGTTGGGAGGCAACACTATAAGCCCCTATCCTTCTCAGTGTTCGATTAAAACTCCATAACCATTAGTATTGTGTGAGTGTTAGCAATTGTAGAAGACTATATGATAGTTGAGTATGTGGAGTTTGCTAAATTAAAGCACTGACATAGAACCTTCCTGAAAATAAGATGAATTGTAATTGTTCGATGACTAAGAATGAAGTTTTCTAGTTTTCAAGAAAGTTTATGGTCTATGCTTCAACATGTGAATAGCTTGTTACTTGATCTTGAGAAGTTTTATGAGATGAACTACTGTTATGACATATAATCATGCTAGAAAAGGTGACTGAAATTATCATTCATCAAACTTGTGCACCTTCTGCATTCACACTTCATAAATTCTTTCTTTATCATTTACCTACTCGAGGACGAGCAGGAATTAGGCTTGGGGATGCTGATACGTCTCCAACGTATCTATAATTTATGAAGCATTCATGCTATTATATTATCTATTTTGGATGATTATGGGCTTTATTATACACTTTTTTATTATTTCTGGGACTAACCTACTAACCGGAGGCCCAGCCCATATTGTTGTTTTCTTGCCTATTTCAGTGTTTCGAAGAAAAGGAATATCAAACAGAGTCCAAACGGAATGAAACCTTCGGGAGCGTGATTTTTGGAACGAACATGATCCAGGAGACTTGGAGTTCAAGCCAGGGAAGCATCGAGGAAGCCACAAGATAGGGGGCGCACCCACCCCCTGGGCGCGCCCTCCACCCTCATGGGCCCCTCGAGGCTCCCCCGACCGACTTCTTTCGCCTATATATTCCCATATACCCTAAAACCATCGAAGACGAAGATAGATCGGGAGTTCCGCGCCGCAAGCCTCTGTAGCCACCAAAAACCTCTCGGGAGCCCGTTCCGGCACCATGCCGGAGGGGGAATCCCTCACCGATGGCCATCTTCATCATCCCGGCGCTCTCCATGATAAGGAGGGAGTAGTTCACCCTCGGGGTTGAGGGTATGTACCAGTAGCTATGTGTTTGATCCCTCTCTCTCTCTCTCTCTCTCTCTCTCTCTCTCTCTCTCTCGTGTTCTCTCTATGGTATGATCTTGATGTATCGCGAGCTTTGCTATCATAGTTGGATCTTATGATGTTTCTCCCCCTCTACTCTCTTGTGATGAATTGAATTTTCCCTTTGAAGTTATATTATCGGATTGAGTCTTTAAGGATTTGAGAACACTTGATGTATGTCATGCCGTGTTTATCTGTGGTGACAATGGGATATCACATGATCCACTTGTTGTATGTTTTTGTGATCAACTTGTGGGTTCCGCCCATGAACCTATGCATAGGGGTTGGCACACATTTTCGTCCTGACTCTCCGGTAGAAACTTTGGGGCACTCTTTGAAGTACTTTGTGTTGGTTGGATAGATGAATTTGAGATTGTGTGATGCATATCATATAATCATGCCCACGGATACTTGAGGTGACAATGGTGTATCTAGGTGACACTAGGGTTTTGGTTGATTTGTGTCTTAAGGTGTTATTCTAGTATGAACTCTATGATAGGTTGAACGGAAAGAATAGCTTCATGTTATTTTACTACGGACTCTTGAATAGATAGAACAGAAAGGATAACTTTGAGGTGGTTCCGTACCCTACCATAATCTCTTCGTTTGTTCTCTGCTATTAGAGGCTTTGGAGTGACTCTTTGTTGCATGTTGTGGGATTGTTATATGATCTATCTATGTTATTATTGTTGAGAGAACTTGCACTAGTGAAAACCCTATGCCTTGTTTCCTACCATTGCAATACTGTTTAAGCTCACTTTTATCATTTGTTACCTTGCTGTTTTTATAATTTCAGATTACAAATATCCACATCTACCATCCATATTGCACTTGTATCACCATCTCTTCGCCGAACTAGTGCACCTATACAATTTGACATTGTATTGGGTGTGTTGGGGACACAAGAGACTCTTTGTTATTTGGTTGCAGGGTTGTTTGAGAGAGACCATCTTCATCCTATGCCTCCCACGGATTGATAAACCTTAGGTCATCCACTTGAGGGAAATTTGCTACTGTCCTACAAACCTCTGCACTTGGAGGCCCAACAACGTCTACAAGAAGAAGGTTGTGTAGTGAACATCAGAGATCTACGAGCAATCCAGCCGATTCGAGAGGGGTCATCTGGAGCGGCAGAGGGCGTTCGAGGTGAGCGTCACTGAAGGTGCAACAGCAGGCACCGTATTGCAGTTGTCCAGCTCGTCGGTAGGTTCCTCCTCCTCTTCCTCTTACTGAGCACGCTCGACAGAGGAGAGGCTGCCGAAAGTAGTATAAAGCCCCTTTGTAGTAGTAGTAGTAGTAGTAGTAGTAGTAGTAGTAGTAGTAGTAGTAGTATTTAGGGGCTATTTTGTTCAGTTCATCTGACTATAGATGTGGTGAAATTGTACAACGTACTAAAAATTAACTAGTATATATAGTTGAACTAGCTATTTCAGTATGTGGTTGGCAACAATTGGCGAAAAGTTTGGTCGATTCAGCTGTAAAGTTGAACTATTTGTATAAATTAAGCATGGCTGCTTAATCTATTAATGAAATGTATGCTTAATTACTAAATTTTAGTTGCAAAAATTAAATAGTGCTAGTGATTTTTAGTTGCATATTTTCACAAATCGCAGTGTTACAAGGATTGACAAATGCCAATGTTACCAGATCAACAAATGTCAATCTTTCCAGTTTGACAAATGGCAATATACCCAATATGACAGATGCATATCTTACCAAATTGTCTGTACGTGGTTGCACATGGGTCATCCGAAAAAACCGTTTGTGTTGAAGGGAGGTAGAAATCCTGCTTGCCAAATTTCCTCTTGGCTTAGCACCGAAGTCTCGCTTTGCATACCTTATTCAATCTGAACCGTTTGCATTGAAGAGATGCACAAATACTGTGCGGCGAATTTTCCCTTGGCTTACTGCGGAAGACGATAGCTCTCACTTTGCGTACAGGTGTTCTATCCAAAACGTTTGCGATGAAGAGCTGCACAAATCCTGCTTGGCACATTTTCCCTTGGCTTACTGGGGAAGTTGTCAATGTACATACGGGTGTTCTACCTAAAACGTTTGCGATGTTAGAGTGGCAGCTAGTTGTTTCAAAATGCCTTTGTTGACTATTATTCGAGTGCAGCTTCTCTCAAAATGGACACGAAAATTACCACAGCATGTCGGGTGCCATTCCATGATAGCATGCCAAGTTTCATGAATTTTAGACGAGTTTTGGATTTACTAGAATTTAAAAACAAAGTATCTCAATGTTTTACCGGCAGTCAATAGTGCCCTGGTGTTTGAAATTCATTCCCATTTCTTGCATGGGACCTAAGCATGCACCCAAGGACACAGATATGATTTTTCAACCAATTTATATGCACTGGAGCATGTGCATGTAGTTCAAATTTGAATTATGCACATAAAATGCCTAGAAAACCTAATTAATATATAAAAATGTCCAAACAAACCCCGAAAATTCCAAATTTAACACAACACTCCTGTTGTTCTATGTTGACACTAGAATTTTTTTGAAAGTAATAACAGGTACTCCCTCCGTCTAGGTGAGTAAGTCATCTTAGGTTGTGCACCGTGACCAAGGAGGAGGGGAAAACGAGAGACATTAATGTTTATTTGCTAATTAATAGCATTGCATACGATGAACTAACCAATGCATGTCGTGCTTGGTAATCTCAAGTAATTAAAAGCATGCACACCCCTTGTCTCTTATTGGTTGATACGTGAAGAAACAAGTAACGAGGTAGAAGTTAATGCACCGCGCCTTAGTATTTTGGGATTATTTGGTTTTCGTAAGATGACTTACACACCTAGACGGAGAGAGTAACGGGTATCGTTTCGTCCCCAAAGGTGGCACGTTCCCTACCGAAACCATCAAGCTTGTTGTGACAAGCTCTGGTTTGTGAGAAGCTTATACCCAAACCTGCCCCAAATGGGATAAAAAAATTTACCACGGCATATCGGGTGCCATTCCATGACAGCATGCCAGGTTTCATGAATTTCAGACGAGTTTTGGATTTACTAGAATTTAAAAACCAGGTGTCTCAATGTTTGCGGTCGAGTGACGGTGGCAGGGTGTTTGACATTCATTCCCATTTCTTGCATGGGACCTAAGCATGCAACCAAGGACACATATTTGAATTTTCAACCAATTTATATGCATTAGAGCATGCGCATGTAGTTCAAATTTGAATTATGCACATAAATGCATTGAAAACTTAGTTAATGCATAAGAAATAATGTGCTAATGAACCCCAAAAAATCCAAAATTGAACACAACACTCATGTTGTTCCATGTTGACACTAGAGAAAAAATGAAATCAAGAAGGGGCAACGGCTATCATTTCGTCCAGAAAGGTGAAACGTCCCCTACCGAAACCATCAGGCTTGCTATGGGAAGCTCTAGTTTGTGAGAAGCTTATACCCAAACCTGCCCCAAATGGGAAAAAAATTACCACGGCATGTTGGGTGCCATTCCATGATAGCATGCCAGGTTTCATGAATTTTAGACGAGTTTTGGATTTACTAGAATTTAAAAACTAGGTATCTCAATGTTTTCGACCGAGTGATGATGGCAGGGTGTTTGACATTCATTTATATTTCTTGCATGTGACATAAGCATGCAACCAAGGACAAAGATTTGAATTTTTGACCAATTTATATGCATTAGAGCATGTGCATGTAGTTCAAATTTGAATTATGCACATAAATGCATTGAAAGGTCAATTAATGCATAAGAATGTGCTAATGAACCCCGAAAAATTCCAAAACTTAACACAACAGTCATGGTTATTTTATGTTGACACTATAGAAAAAATTAAATCCAGAAGAGGCAACGGCTATCGTTTCGTCCAGAAAGGTGAAACGTTCCCTACCGAAACCATCAGGCTTGTTGTGAGAAGCTCTGGTTTGTGAGAAGCTTATCCACGAGGGTGGGGGTGCGCCCCTGCCTCGTGGGCCCCCTGGATGTCCATCGACCTCAACTCCAACTCTATATATTTGCTTTCGCGGAGAAAAAAATCAGAGAGACAGTGTCATCGTGTTTTATGATACGGAGCCGCCGCCAAGCCCTAATCTCTCTGGGGAGGGCTGATCCGGAGTCTGTTCGGGGCTCCGGAGAGGGGGATTCGTCGCCTTCGTCATCATCAACCATCTTCCATCACCAATTTCATGATGCTCACCGCCGTGCGTGAGTAATTCCATCATAGGCTTGCTGGACGGTGATGGGTTGGATGAGATTTACCATGTAATCAAGTTAGTTTTGTTAGGGTTTGATCCCTAGTATCCACTATGTTCTGAGATTGATGTTGCTATGACTTTGCTATGCTTAATGCTTGTCACTAGGGCCCGAGTGCCATGATTTCAGATCTGAACCTATTATGTTTCCATGAATATATGTGAGTTCTTGATCCTATCTTGCAAGTCTATAGTCACCTATTATGTGTTATCATCCGACAACCCCGAAGTTACAATAATTGGGATACTTCTCAGTGATGACCGTAGTTTGAGGAGTTCATGTATTCACTAAGTGCTAATGCTTTGGTCTGGTACTCTATTAAAAGGAGGCCTTAATATCCCTTAGTTTCCATTAGGACCCCGCTGCCACGGGAGGGTAGGACAAAAGATGTCGTGCAAGTTCTTTTCCATAAGCACGTATGACTATATTCGGAATACATGCCTACATTACATTGATGAACTGGAGCTAGTTCTGTGTCACCCTATGTTATAACTATTACATGAGGAATCGCATTAGACATAATTATCCATCACTGATCCAATGCCTACGAGCTTTTCAGATATTGTGCTTTGCTTATTTACTTTTCCATTGTTATTGTTACAATTACTACAAAACTGCTATCGTTACTTTTGCCACCGTTACCATTACTATCATACTGCTTTGCTACTAAATACTTTGCTGCAGATACTAAGTTATCCAGGTGTGGTTGAATTGACAACTCAACTGCTAATACTTGAGAATATTCTTTGGCTCCCCTTGTGTCGAATCAATAAATTTGGGTTGAATACTCTACCCTCGAAAACTGTTGTGATCCCCTATACTTGTGGGTTATCAAGACTATTTTCTGGCACCGTTGTCGGGGAGCATAGCTCTATTCTTTGAGTCACTTGGGATTTATATCTGCTGATCACTATGAGGAACTTGAAAGACGTAAGAACTAAGATTTTCCCCTCAACTACAAGGGGAGGTAAGGAACTGCCATCTAGCTCTACTCTAGATTCTCCTTCCGTTTTGAGTAAGCTTGCGACACCTAAACCTGCTACTGCTATGAATTCTGATATGTCGCATGTTATTGATGATGCCACTTCTGCTTTGCATGATTCTTATGATGAAACTACTTCTATGTTTGATACTACTTTGCCATTAGGTGAATTTCTTGATGAACAACTTGCTAGGGTTAGAGAGAATGAAATTACTGAAGACGAAATTATTGAAGATAGTGATGATGAAGGTTCTCCCCCTAAGTATGAATTACCTGTTGTTCCCGAGGGTTATGTTATGGATGAAGAAACTGCTAGAGATTTTCTTGCTTGCAATGATAGATCTGATCTTAAGAAGTTACTAGTTAAACTTAAACATAAATCTCTGAATGCTAGAATGAAATATGACCTTGCTTTTGCTACTTCACCTATCTTCGTGACTGATAAGGATTATGAACTCTCTATTGATCCTAGCATAATTACTTTGGTTGAACCTGATCCTTTTTATGGCTATGAATCTGAAACTGTTGTGGCACATGTTACTAAATTAAATGATAAGCCACCCTGTTCACTAATGATGAGAAATCCCGCTATTATTATATCCTTAAGATATTTCCATTCTCATTAAAGGGTGATGCTAAAACTTGGTTTAATTCTCTTGATCCTGGTTGTGTGCGTAGCCCCAGGATATGATTTATTACTTCTCTGCTAAATATTTCCTTGCTCATAAGAAACAAGATGCCTTGAGGGAAATATATAATTTTGTGCAAATTGAAGAAGAGAGTCTCCCACAAGCTTGGGGGAGGCTTCTCCGATTATAATGCTTTGCTGATCATCCTCTTAAGAAAAATGAAATACTTGATATCTTTTATAATGGACTAACCGATGCTTCCAAGGACCACTTGGATAGTTGTGCTGGTTGTGTTTTCAGGGAAAGAACAGTCGACCAAGCTGAATTGGTATTGAATAATATGTTGACTAATGAAAATAATTGGACTCTTCCTGAGCCAGAGCCAATTGAGCCAACTCCTGAACCTATTCCTAAACCAACTCGGAAGAAGAGGGGTGTTCTATTTCTCAGTCCTGAAGATATGCAAGAGGCAAAGAAATCAATGAAAGAGAAAGGTATTAAAGCTGAAGATGTTAAGAATTTACCTCCTATTGAAGAAATACATGGTCTTAATATACCACCTACTGAAGAAACACATTGTCTTGATAACCCGACACAGGTAGTAAAGGTAAATTCTCTCTATAGATATGATAAAGTTGAAATCCTGTCTACTAAATTTCCTAGCCAATGTTTAGATGAATTTGATGACTTTATGGCTAGACAAGAAAGTTTTAATGCTTATGTTGGTTGAGAATTAAAGAGTAATGCTCACATGATTAGACGCTTGAGTGATTATATGGCTAGAGTCAAAGGTGAACTTAAACTAATTAGCAAATATGCTTCTATGGTTACCACTCAAGCGGAGCAAGTACTTAAAGCTCAAAGTGATTTGCTCGATGAATTAAATAATAAACATGACTTTGCTGTTAGAGTGGCTACTAGAACTGGTAGAATGACTCAGAAACCTTTGTATCCTGAAGGCCACCCTAAGAGAGTTGAGCAAGATTCTCAGAGAAATAATGTAGATGCACCCAGTCCTTCTAGAAAGAAGAAAAAGAAAGATGATAGGACTTTGCATGCTTCTAGTGAACCTATTGTAGACACACCTGAGAATCCCAATGATATTTCTATTTCCAATGCTGGAACACAATCTGGTGATGAACATGAACCTAGTGATAATGTTAATGATAATGTTCATGTTGATGCTCAACCTAGCAATAATAATGATGTAGAGATTGAACCTGTTGTTGATCTTGATAACCCACAATCAAAGAATCAATGTTATGATAAGAGAGACTTTGTTGCTAGGAAGCACGGTAAAGAAAGAGAACCATGGGTTCAGAAACCCATGCCTTTTCCTCCTAAACCATCCATGAAAAAAGGATGATGAGGATTTTGAGCGCTTTGCTGAAATGATTTGACCTATCTTCTTATGTATGCGCTTAACTGATATGCTTAAAGTAAATCCTTATGCTAAATATATGAAGGATATCATTACAAATAAAAGAAAGATACCGGAATCTAAAATTTCCACCATGCTTGCCAATTATACTTTTAAGGGTGGAATACCTAAGAAACTTGGAGATCCAGGACTACCAACTATACCATGCTCCATTAAAAGAAACTATGTTAAAACTGCTTTATGTGATCTTGGAGCTGGTGTTAGTGTTATGCCTCTCTCTTTGTATCATAGACTTGAATTGAATAAGTTGACACCTACTGAAATATCTTTGCAAATGGCTGATAAATCAACTGCTATACCTGTTGGCATTTGTGAAGATGTGCCTGTTGTGGTTGCAAACGTTACTATTTTAACGGACTTTGTTATTCTTGATATTCCCGAGGACGATAGTATGTCGATTATCCTTGGTAGACCCTTTTTGGATACTGCAGGGGCTGTTATTAATTGCAACAAAGGCAATGTCACTTTTCATGTTAATGGTAATGACCATACGATACACTTTCCGAGGAAACAACCTCAAGTTCATAGCATCAATTCTGTTGGAAAAATTCCAACTATCATTATTGGAGGTTTTGAATTTCCTCTTCCTACTGTCAAGAAAAAATATGATATTCCTATTATAGGGGATGTTCATATCCCCATTGAGGTAACCTAGTGTTATTTGAAATTTCTCCGGTTCCATGTTATTCTGAATGAGTTTGTTGAAAAGACTTGATCAACCTTGTTAGTGGATTCCTTTTGATGATCATGAGATGGATGAAACTAGAAGGCACAACCTTCTATACCCTCTTCTTACTTTCTGTTATTTAGAATAAATAAAGCATAAATAGTATTATCTGTCTGTTTTTCTGAATTATCCATGCAATAAAAAATATCCCAAAAATAAAAGTTCTCCAAATGCCCTGCAAATTTAGTATGATTTTTTATGAAATATTTGAGGATTTTAGGCACTAAGAACACAGCAGGGGGGCAAGCACCTGGCCACGAGGGTCCAGGGCGCACCCACCCTTACTGGGCGCGCCCCCTGCCTCGTGGGCCCATGGTGGCCCCCCTCCACTTATTCCTACACCCACACACTTCATCTTCCTCCCAAAAAATCCCCATCCAGGTCAAGCACGAGTTCTAGCTCATTTTACTGCGATTTTCGATCTCCTTGCTCAAAGCTCCATTCACAAAACTGCTTTGGGAGATTGTTCCTTGGTATTTGACTCCTCCATTGGTCCAATTAGTTCTTGTTCTAGTGCTTTATTCATTGCAAATTTTTACTGCATAGGTGACCCTGTTCTTGAGCTTGCATGTCAAATTTATGAGGTCCCAAGTAATTCTAATGCATGAAATAGGCTCTAGGCACTTGTGGGAGTAGTTGCTATCGGTTTTGTTGAGTTTGATTCACTTTTATTTTGAAGTTACTAACAATTTCAGAAATTTTCAGAAAATGATGAGGAGATTATTGAGGGGCTCTTCTAGCCAAGGCTCTAAGGATAAACAAGCTAAGGAGAAAGAAAATGCCAAGTATAATCTTCCTCGCGTAGCGGAGTAAGGCTGTGTGAGTGGCCTTATGATAATTTCTTGAGAGCAGCTTGGATTTATGAAGACTTTTATTCTTTGGCTGATAATGCGGGCCTCACCGACTTACTCCACGGCTGGATCGAACAGTATCTCTTACTTACCAATACTTTCATGCAAAACTTTTACTATTATCCTAAGAAATCACCTCCTTCGGTATCTTTTCATCTATATGATGAGGCTAAGGAAATGTCATTACGTAATTTTTGCGTAGTTTGTAGAATACCCTTTGAGGGCAGCCTAGATGAACCACATCGTAAAGATGTGGATGGTTTTATTGACACTATTACTGTAGGGGAATCGAGGAAGGTTTCCGGTGCGAGAATAACTAGCATACATTTTCCTGTTTTATGCTACTTTGCCATATTTGCTAGTCGATGCTTAATTGGTCGCGGAAACTGTGGAAACCTCAGTCTTCCTGATATTATTATTCTGTTCCATGCCTTACTTTGCGATAACACTTTTAGTATGGGTGCCGTTATTGCTAAACGATTAAGTCTAAACTGTAAAAAGGGCCCCATCTTTGGAGGTATCTATGCTGCATGCCTTGCTAGACATTTTGAGATACCTATTAGGCATTATGAGAAAGAGGAGACACTGCTGCCTCTTACCTTTTTAAATTACAGGAGCATGGTAGTGCATGAGTTTATTGTTGACAATGATGATAAGATGCTCCAGTACAACCTGAGATACAATAAGAAACACAATGAGATTATTACCCTGCCTGCACCTTCTTTGTTTGATTTAACTGCAGGTCACTACCTCGTCTTGCCGTCGGTAGTGTACGCGCACCGAGGCCAGACATCAGCTCCAGAGCCTGAGCCGGAACCACCACTTGACCCTTACCGACCATCATGTTATCAGTGGGATCCGGAGGAGATCGCCAGCCAGTGGTATCCAGATGACACCCCTCAGTACACCGGGGAGAGTAACCGCGGTCCATGGCCATAGACCAACTTAGGCCAAAACCCTAAGCTTGGGGGAGTACGTATTTCTCACCGACATTACATTCATGTTCACACACTTATTCTAGTCGTCGGTGCTCATACTCTTTCATTGTATTATCCATGCTAGTTTAATTTTCTTTTTCTACATTTCTTCTTGTGTGTTTGATAAACCTTAAGAAAAACAAAAAAATTAGTTAGTTTAATTTCCATGCTTGTAGTAATAATTAAAAAAACCCAAAAATATTTCTCGTTTTTCTTTTGCTTGTTGGGAGCTTTCCCGTGTAAATAGTTTTATTTTCTTTTCTTTCCTTTGGGGGTCGAGAGGAGAAGACCATAATGAAAATGTCTAGTGGCTCTAATATGCATGATTGTTGATTTAACCAAGAGCCCATATTACTTTGTCTTCTCTCTTGAATTGAATGCTTGCAGATTCCAGCTTAGTCCAATGCACATGCACTATTATTATTATACACACCGTTCGGTTGTGCAAGTGAAAGGCAATAATGACGATATATGATGGATTGATTGAGATGAGAGAAATTGGTATGAACTCGGCCTCTCTTGTTTTTGTAAATATGATGAGTTCATCGTTCCTGATTCTGCCTATTATGAATAAACATGTTTGCAATGACAATTAGAGATCATAGTTGCTTATGCCATGCTTAGTTAGCTAGGAGTTTATAATGGTTTACCTTACGTGCCAATATGCGATTAAAATGGTTGTGATGTGGTATGATAGGGTGGTATCCTCCTTTGAATGATTTGAGTGACTTGACTTGGCACGTGTTCACACATGTAGTTGAAACAAAATCAACATAGCCTTCACGATATTTATGTTCATGGTGGATTATATCCTACTCATGCTTGCACTCGGTGTTGATTAATTTTAATGCATGTTCATGACTGTTGTTGCTCTCTTAGTTGGTTGCTTCCCAGTCTCTTTCTAGCCTTCACCTGTACTAAGCGGGAATACTGCTTGTGCATCCAAACTCCATAAACCCCAAAGTTATTCCATATGAGTCCACCATACCTTCCTATATGTGGTATTTACCTGCCGTTCCAAGTAAATTTGTATGTGCCAAACTCCAAACGTTCAAATGAAATTCTGTTTTGTATGCTCGAGCAGCTCATGTATCAACTAGGGCTGTCTGTATCTTCCATGCTAGGTGGGTTATTCTCAAGGGGAGTGGACTCCACTCCTCATTCACAAGAAAATGGCTGGTAACCAGGATGCCCAGTCACATGATCAAAAAGATCAAAGCAAATCAAAATAATTAAACAAAACTCCCCAGGGCTGTTGCTAGTTGGAGGCACTCGTTGTTTCGAGCAAGCCATGGATTGATGCTTGTTGGTGGTGGGGGAGTATAGACTTTACCATTCTGTTTGGGAACCGCCTATAATGTATGTAGCATGGAAGATATCGAGATCCCATAGTTGTTGCGTTGACAGTGAAACTATACCGCTCAAAATGTTATTCATCTCTATTTTAAAATTGAGCTCTGGCACCCCTACAAATCCCTGCTTCCCTTTGCGAAGGGCCTATCTATTTACTTTTACGTTGAGTCATCACCCTCTTATTAAAATGCACCCGCTGGAGAGCACCTCTGTCATTTGCATGCATTTCTATTAGTTTATATTGGGTATGACTTGACTGGATCTCTTTTACCATGAATTACAATGTTTAGTCAGTCCTTGATCTTTAAAGGTGCTCTGCATTTATGTTTTGCGGTCTCAGAAAGGGCCAGTGAGATACCATCTTGTTATATCATATTATGATTGTTTTGAGAAAGTGTTGTCATCTGAGATTTATTATTATTGCTCGCTAGTTGATTATGCCATTGATATGAGTAAACATGAGCCTAAGTGTTATTGTGAATATGGTTAGTTCATAATCTTTGCTGAAAACTTGAATGCTAGTTTTACATATTTACAACAACAAGAGCAAACAGAGTTTGTAAAAGTTTTTCTTTATCACTTTCAGTTTGTCAACTAAATTGCTTGAGGACAAGGAAAGGTTTAAGCTTGGGGGAGTTGATACGCCTCCGTCGTATCTACTTTTCCAAACACTTTTGCCCTTGTTTTGGACTCTAACTTGCATGATTTGAATGGAACTAACCCGGACTGGCGCTGTTTTCAGCAGAACTGCCATCGTGTTATTTTTGTGCAGAAACAAAAGTTCTCGGAATGACCTGAAAATCCACGGAGATTACTTTTGGAAAATATAAAAAATACTGGCGAAAGAATCAAGGCCAGGGGGCCCACACCCTGCCCACGAGGGTGGGGGGCACGCCCCCTCCCACTGGGTGCGCCCCCTGCCTCGTGGGCCCCCTGGATGTCCACCGACCTCAACTCCAACTCTATATATTTGCTTTCATGGAGAAAAAACAGAGAGAAAGTTTCATCGCGTTTTACGATACTGAGCCGCCGCCAATCCCTAATCTCTCTCGGGAGGGCTGATCTGGAGTCCGTTCGGGGCTCCAAAGAGGGGGATTCGTCGCCGTCGTCATCATCAACCTTCTTCCATCACCAATTTCATGATACTCACCTCCGTGCGTGAGTAATTCCATCGTAGGCTTGCTGGCCAGTGATGGGTTGGATGAGATTTACCATGTAATCAAGTTAGTTTTGTTAGGGTTTGATCCCTAGTATCCACTATGTTCTGAGATTGATGTTTCTATGACTTTGCTATGCTTAATGCTTGTCACTAGGGCCCAAGTGCCATGATTTTAGATCTGAACCTATTATGTTTCCATGAATATATGTGAGTTCTTGATCCTATCTTGCAAGTATGTAGTCACCTATTATGTGTTATGATCCGACAACCCCGAAGTGACAATAATCGGGATACTTCTCGGTGATGACCGTAGTTTGAGGAGTTCATGTATTCACTAAGTGCTAGTGCTTTGGTCCAGTACTCTATTAAAAGGAGGCCTTAATATCCCTTAGTTTCCATTAGGACCCCGCTGACATGGGAGGGTAGGACAAAAGATGTCATGCAAGTTCTTTTCCATAAGCATGTATGGCTATATTCGGAATACATGCCTACGTTACATTGATGAACTGGAGCTAGTTCTGTGTCACCCTATGTTATAACTATTACATGAGGAATCGCATCCGACATAATTATCCTTCACTGATCCAATGCCTACGAGCTTTTCACATATTGTGCTTTGCTTATTTACTTTTCCGTTGCTACTGTTACAATTACTACAAAACTATTATCGTTACTTTTGCCACCGTTACCATTAATATCATACTACTTTGCTACTAAATACTTTGCTGTAAATACTAAGTTATCCAGGTGTGGTTGAATTGACAACTCAACTGCTGATACTTGAGAATATTCTTTGGCTCCCCTTGTGTCGAATCAATAAAGTTGGGTTGAATACTCTACCCTCAAAAACTGTTGCGATCCCCTATACTTTGGGTTATCACTACCTCGGGCATAGCAACTGGCGAGAGCGGCACAACATTTGTCCGTTCCGCAGCGGCCTTAGCCCTGATGGAGGTTGCCCAGGACCATGTCGAGGCCGCCGACGCCCAGCTCATGGCGGTCACTGCACAAGTCGAAAGAAGCTTCTGCGACAACGGTCGGCAACCCACAGCCGAAGAGTTGGCAATCGCCGAGAGCGTCCAAGCAACCTTCCATTCCTACGGCATACCTTGCCACGACAGATGGCGGCCACCCATGCCTAGCTTGTGGCGGCCTTTTCCAAAGAGATGGCGGATGTGAATGGCGAGATGCTTGCCGAGTATGGTGTGATGGATGCCATGGACAGGGACGGAGCCAGGATTCTAACATAGGGGGGGCAAGGTTTTCCATGTGGTGACTCACTGGAATTTTTTTTTGTGCAAAGACGATCGTGGCTTAGGTTAATGAAAGATTCCATCAAAAGAACAAAACATGTGGTGGCTTTGAACAATTTCATTTTTACTAAAAGTTGCCATATAAGAAATACAAAGGGTAATTCACATGCTAATGAAATAAATCTTTCTGCTGCTGGAAGGGATAAACAATGCAAAATCTTATCTCATTGGTCAAGTCTCAAGAATATTTCCTAATAACAATTTTACGTATACAGTTTGTGTTGTCCCAATCATTTAGTTCTAAAGGTACAGATTAATCTAATTACAAAATATAAGCCAAGGATGAAGTAAAGAGAATGAGAATCGAGAGTAATTACTTGCCTCATCGCCGATCAAGCTAGCTGTGCGGCCGGCCGACCAGCCGTGCATCCATTGGATCGTCTTGCCCCCTTCGACAATCAGATCTTGATCTAGGAATTGCATGGCGCTGAATACGGAACTGCCCCAGACGACGGCTATACCTTAGCGATAGCATCGGAGGCAAGTAAATAAAAGGAAAGAAAACGACGCTAATTACGTCCTTCGTCTTCCTGTTGTGGGCTGCTGTAGGGGCCTGCTATAGATGGGCTTTACAGGTTTGCACTTCACGTGGTTAGGGGGGCGAAGTTAGCCATGCGTTCATTATTTTCACCTACTTTTACCAAAATTTTGATCGTTATTATGTAAAAACAAAATCGTGGGGGTCTAGCCCCACCCCCCGTCCCCCTTGGATTCATCCCTGGCCATGGAGCCCCTTCCCTAGTCGACCGTCGGGCGCGAGCTGGACATGGACAAGGTGGCGGAGATCAACGAGCACCAGCCGTAGTAGTACTCTTTGTTTTTTAAATTAAGAGCGCCGGTTTTTACTTTGTTAGAGTAATGTTTAGGCCAGCTAGCTCTGTTTAATTGCTGAACTTGCTCGATTAAGAAGTGTGGGTGTGTTGTAGTCTCCTTTGTGTACCCAAATTATGCAATGACATGGATGAGCACTGTAACCAGGGAAATTGGAACCAAAATTTTTGACGTTCAAACTCATCACACATGGGTTAAGCTATTTGAATCGTTTGTGATGTTCACATATCGTACATAGTTCTGAATAAGAGACCGTGTCTGATGACACTTTGCGCGCCAGTTTTTCGCTGAAGCAATTCCAAATTTTTGGCTTCCGCAGAAATATCTACCTCCCCGCCCCCTCCCCCTTACCAAAAGCCACATTTCCCCTGTTTCCGCCTTACTTTCCAAGTTGAAACCTTCACTCCTTGCTTGCAGCGCTGCCCCCCTCGCCAGTGACCCTCCTTCATGCTGCTCGGCCTCATCTATCCAGGCAGGTAATCCACACCAAACCCCCATCCTCCTCCTCCTTCCACATCCCACATGCCCCGACCATCGGCGCAACACCTTCCACCCAAATCACCGACCCCTCCACCAAATAAGCGTCGCCCTAAGCCATGGTGCACGAAGTATAGCTAGGATCTCAAGGAGCATTTGGCAGCGGAGAAGCAAATCGCGGCCACACGCGCGGATGAGGTCGCGATGGCTGCCATTCGTGTCGACCCCCAGATCTTGGAGGAGCACCTTCCCATTTCCTAGCTACGCCGGTTAAGCATGCTCGGTTTACCCATTGCATGTGCTGCTCCTGCCTTTCCTTAACAAATTCTAGTGAATTGTTATATCTACTTTTACCATGCAATCCGTTGCTCTAGTGTATATGTTCTATATGTCATGCAATGTGGTGCTCACTTATTAACTGTTTGGTTAATTAGTTATCTTGTTCAGTTAACTGTTTGGTTTAATTCTGCAAATGTGATTTTCAATTCTTCAAGGTGAAATTTCGTATTGTCTTCCATGTGAGAAACAAATCAAATTTTTCTTTACAAAATACATTAGAAACAAATCCAATTGCTATATTTCCAAGTTGTCAAGCATGCTTGGTTTGTTTAACTGATTGATCTTCTAGTATGTTATACATTGTGCAATGTGGTGCTTAGTTAATGTTTGGTTCATTTGTTGTGGTGTTTAGTTAACTGTTTGGTTCCATTATGCAATGCGATGTTCAATTGTTGTGGTTGCATTCTGTTATTGTATACCATGTGAGAAATAAATCGAATTTGGCTGTAGTAAATACATGAGAAACAAATACAATTGCTATATTTCCAAGTTATTAAGCATGCTTGGTTTGGCTAACTATCTGATCTTCTATTAGGAGTGTGTTATATTGTGCAATGTGGTGCTCAGTTAATGTTTGTTTCATTTGTTATGGTGTTTAGTGAACTTCTTGGTTCAATTCTGCAATGCACTGTCCAATTGTCGTGAGTATAATTTTGTATTGTTGTGCATGCGAGGAATAATTTGGCTGCACTTAATACATGGGAAACATATACAATTGCTATATTTGCTAGTTCTAAATGATGCTTGGTTTGGATAAATGGGTTTTCCATGTGGCTTGAATTAATCTGATGAATCTGCAATGTGCTTATTTTTCATCAACATATTTTACTAATAGCATGTGAACCCTCACTTAACCTGATCACTAACTACCTTATATGTGTTGCAGGGAAGCAATGGGAAGCACTGAGGTTTACAATCGAGGTTTACACATGCATGGTCCTTTGTCTAATAGCACATTATTGTGAAATTGCAGGAACCATTCTAACACTTTGGTTTTAAACAATTTGTTCTTGCACATGTAGGTCCTGTTGTCAGAGGTTTTGACCCACTGTCCGACCCTTTTTGCATATGGGGAAATGAGTTGTCCATGAATATCAGTCAAGTCAAGAAACTCAGAAAGATTGTTAGGATAAAGAAATTAGCGACAAAAAACAACAAGATATTTGTCCGCACTATGAAGAAGACATCAGTTCACTACAGGATGGTACTAGCTATTATACCTTGTATTTTTTATTCCTTTGCCCCATTTCCAATATAGAGAAGATATTTATGCACATCCTTGTTTTCAGGCCTTTCCAAAACAGTTCACTGATGATTACCTCTCAAAACCACATGTATGGTAGGAGGCGAGGAAGGTATTCATACAACACCCACGGTTCAATATTGAAGTGTTCCTGAAGAGGACGAAGGATGGACGGTCAATCATCCACATGCACTGGCCTAAAGTTGAAAAGACCTTCAACATCAATGAAGGATCAATATTCGCCTTCCGCTTCAGCAGTTTTCCCGATGGGATCCATCTGTCTATGTACCGTCTATGATGCTAATTTTGAAAGGTTCTAGGTGTTGCATGTGAAACTTAATATGAAATGTCAATTATATTAATAAATGGATTATTAATAATAGGGCAATTAGCCTGCTAATTGGGTTTCTATTGCAAACGGTTATTGAAAAAATACTGTGGGCGATGACCTAAGGTAACACACACAGTTTCTAGGAATAAATCGTGTTAGATCGATGAACAATCACATACGACATTCTCTTCCAAACTGTTTGTGTTAGGCCACCTTCCACAAATGTTTACCACATAAAAACTATGTGTGATGGACAGCCTTTGCCACATAGTTTCTTCTACGCACCATGTGTGATGCATTCAATAATGCAAATGATAAAATTGTTAATATTGTGTGTGATGTCAACGCTATCACAAATGATTTAACGGGGAAAATTGTGTGTGATGTACTTACAAACGGAATGTTTTCCTTGGAGCGACTGTGTGGGATGTATATACAAACAGAAACGTTTAACAGGGACTGACTGTGTGGGATGTACTTACGACTGAAAACGATTTTGCTTGTGTAATTGTATTTTTTAGCACTATTGTACGTATAACCGTATTTGCTTGCTCGCTGCACTACAAAAAAAAGACACATCCGTGACATTTTGGGCCGAACGAAATTTTTTTCTGTCATACATATGACACTTCTATGACGATAATTGTGACAAAACCCGGTATCATCATAGATGTGGTGGGCTCCTACTTCTATGACAAAAAATCATGACAGAAAATGGGCTTTTCATCCTGGGCGGGCCGGAGACGCAGCTGCATGACATTCTTTGGGCCGTCCATGACGGAAAAACCGTGGTAGAAGCGAGGGGGAGGAAAATTTCGGGGAGTTGCCGGTTACGGTGGGAGGTCGGGGGCCGAGCGATGCACATTTCTCTCAGACGACGCGCGCATGTGTGCGTAGGCGTTAGCTCTAATCAAGCCGAGAGGCGTTGGGCTCTAACTAAACCCGGCGACAGACCGCAGTTACGCATTCTCGAACCCGAGCGGTCGATCGATGGCTTTAATCGAACCCGATGGAGCGATTCTTCGCTCTGCCGCTAATCAAGCCGATCGATCTGCCCTGGGATGAACAATGAGCGTTATGGGCGGTTTGGATGAGCGATGGCGGTGGCGTTGCCTCTGGATGAACAGAACCCGTGGTGTGGAGGGCTGGATGAACGATGGGCGTGGAGGGGTGGCTGTGGAGGGTGGTTGAACAGACCCGTGGTGTGGAGGGCTGGATGAGCGAGAGACGGTGGAGGGGTGCCCGTGGAGGGTGGTTGAGCGATGAGCGGTGGAGTAGCGCGGTGGAGGCTGGATGAGCAGGAGCCCGTGGAGGCTGGAGGAGGTCGACGGTAGCCCGTGGAGGCCGGAGGAGGTCGACGGTGGAGATGAAACGATATCCGTGGAGTCCCGTTTTGCGGTACGCCACACCACTCCCGATGAACAGGACCCCCGTTTCAACCGTAGGAGGTCCGTTCATCCGTTTTGCAGTACGCCACACCCCTCCCGATCAACAGGACCCCCGTTTCGACCGTAGGAGGTCCGTTTCCTCTGTTTTGCAGTACGCCACACCCTCCCGATCAACAGGACCCCCGTTTCGACCGTAGGAGGTCCGTTTCCTCCATTTTGCGGTACGCCACACCCCTCCTGATCAACAGGACCCCGTTCCGATTGTAGGAGGTCCGTTTCCTCCGTTCTGCGGTACGCCAGGCCTCGTTTCCATCTCCTATTCCATCCAAGCCCTCCCAATGAACACGACCACGCATTCCGTTCCGACCCAGCCGGTTGGCTCCCCATGAACACGGCGATGACGCTGTTTCTCTGTTTTGACCCAGCCATGTACGTATGCGCGAGTAGGCGTTTGAGACCCTGCTCGTATGTACGTACGTGGCCGTATTTTCTTTCTTGCACCCTCGCCGTTGTACGTACGTGTACATGCTACGTGCGCGCCTCTACTACGACACGTGCGCGCCTCTACATCTATTTACGTGCAGCGCCTCTACATCGATCGGTATGTGCGTACGTTCGCGACGAATGACAACACTATATGCGCTTGACCGGTGGGTCCCGTATCGTGCACTTCCTTGCGTGCGAAGATGTAGTGGTGCGCCCCAATGATCGGGCGAATCGCTTTGGTTTTTTTTTGCCCGGACGCACTTCCTTGCATGCGAAGATGTAGCTAGTGGGTCCCAACAGTTAGGGGGGCGAATCTTTTTTTTGCCCGGACGCACTTCCTTGCGTGCGAAGGTGTCGCTGGTGGGTCCCAGCGGTCAGGGGGGCGAATCGTTTTGTTTTTTTGCCCAGACACACTTCCTTGCATGCAAAGATGTAGCTGGTGGGTCCCAGCAGTCAGGGGGAAATGTTTTTTTCACGAAATACAGTGGCCCGTCCGGTGGGTCCCAATTGTCGGTGGAGGAATCACTATTTTCCGCGTAATAAGGAGGCACTTCCTTCTTTGCGGCCGTGGACCCGGTATCGGCCTCTCCACGTCTGATCCACGCCCGATGGAAGTCGTTCCTTGACCACATTGACCATCTTGTGCCGAGAGCACCAGGCGGTGGATGACGGCGAGGCCTAGGAAGGGACGACGGGAGCCGGGAAGACGTGTGATGGAAGCCAGCGGAGAGGAGTACGAGGTTCACCTTTGGTTGGCTGCGGTGTGAGGTGGTGTCGCCGCAGGAGGAACTGCCAGCCGGTGGGAATAGTAGGGGCGGTGAGGCCTCATGGCAAAGACAAGCCGCCACGAGAGACAGGAGCATGTGGCATGACCGGCGCTGCTTTGGGCAGTTGGAGCAAGAAGACCAGAGGTTGAAGAAGCACTACGGCCGTTGGATGGACATCGTACGGTCACTGGAGCTAGAATCGTTCATATTGACTAAAGTTGACAACCCCGTCCCAGTCAACTTAGTAGGCCACAAGTCAGCCACCCACCATGGTGGGTCCCAGCTAGCAAGGGGAGTATTCATTTTTTTGTGCGTAATAAGGAGGCACTTCCGGTGGGTCCGAGCTGACAGCGCGGGGAACTTTTTTTCGCGAAATACGCTGGCCCGTCCGGTGGGTCCCAGCAGTCAGGGGGGAAACTTTTTTTGCGAAATAAGGTGGCCTGTCCGGTGGGTCCCTATTTGTCGGTGGAGGAATAATTATTTTGCGCGTAATAAGGAGGCACTTCCTTGCGGCCGCCGACCCGGTATCGACCTCTCGACGTATAGTACTCTTCCGATGGAAGTCGGTCGTTGACCATGTTGACCACGCCGCTACCGAGAGCACCGGCGGTGGTGCGGGCGACGACGAGGCCTAGGAAGGGACGACGCGAGCCGGGAAGACGCAATGATGGTAGCCAGCGGAGAGAGTACGAGGTTCATTTGGTTCGGCTGCGGCGTGAGGTCGTCGCCCCACGAATAACAGGGGTGTGGGTGAGTAGAGGATACCCGGGCCAGCGATGGGAGTAGTAGGGGCGGTGAGGCCTCCGCGGCATCACAGCCGCCATGAGAGGCAGGAGCACGCGCACGCACGGCCAAGCCTTTGCTTTGGGGGGTGGAGCAAGAAGACCAGAGGTTGAAGAAGCACTATGGCCGTTGGATGGACATCGACGGTCCTTTGGAGCTAGAATTGTTCATATTGACTAAGTTGACAAAGCCCTCCGTCCCGTCAACTTAGTTGGCCCTAAGTCATCCTCCCACTATGGTGGGTCCCATCTAGCGTGGTGGGTATTCATTTTTTGTGCGTAATAAGGAGGCACTTCCTTGCGTGCGAAGATATAGCTGGTGGGTCCGACATCTCGTGGGGAACTTTTTTGTGAAATCTGAGAGGCCCTTCCGGTGGGTCCCAGTGTCAGTGGAGGAATCATTATTTTTGCGCAGTCTGATCCACGGCCGATGGATGTCGTTCGTTGACCACGTTGACTAGGCCGCGCCGAGAGCACCATCGCGGTGGACGACGGCGGGGCCTAGGAAGGAACGACACGGAGCCGGGAAGACTTCGGAATGGTTGCCACACGATTGGGGAGTCTGAGGTTTCTTGGTCCGGCTGCCATCGCCGGAAAATAATAGGAGGTGTGGGTGAGTAGAGGAATGGCCTGGCCAGCAATGAAGTAGGGTGGGGCGATGCGGCCTTTGCGGCAAAGACAAACGCCACGGAGGCGGGACCAGCAGTCCCACCGAGCTGGTTTGGGTAATTTGGAGCAAGAAGATCGAGATATTGAAGAAGAAGACGGCCGTTGGATTAACATCCAGCGGTCCTTCGCTGCTAGAATCGTTTGTGGACTAAGTTGACAAAGCCAAAGTACACGTCAACCTAGTAGACCCACAAATCAGCCTCCAAATCTGTCCCAAACAGCATACAGCCCGAAATTTCTAGCCGGATTCAAATTAATTTTAAATCTAAATATACCTTAATTTAAATTCAATGAAATATTACCCGCACAAAAACAATGAAATTTAAAATATCAAAATTCAAAAGAAAACAGTATTTGGGAACTAATTGCCTGTTTGCTATATTTTTTCATTTTACAACCCATTTATTATTACTTATAGCCCATTTATTATTACTTATAGCCCATTTCTTATTACTTATAGCCCATTTTCTAGGCAAAATGCATCCCTCCTCGTCTTGAAAGATTTACCAAAGAGGTAGAAAAGCAAGTAGGCCTATGTTGGTTGATTCTGCAAAAAACAAAATAGCTGGCTAGCCATTTTTCAGAAAGGAAAAAAACAAACTGGGCTGGTCATGTGCTAAACATATGAAATAAAAGCTTGGGCTAGACGAGCCATGGGTCCCGCACAACCCAGTTGATACCCATCTCCGTCCCGAAAAAACAAAATTACTGCGCACGCTGCTGGGTCCCTACTGTCATCCTCACCATGTACATTCATCTCCTTATTCCTCTCGGTTGTTGACCATGTTGACAACACCGGAGAGCGAGGGCGCCTTGTGAGCGGGAGGACGATGGTGAGGCCTCGGGACGGAACGAGCAGAGCAGGGAAGGTCCTGACCACCGTGGGAGGCGGGAAGCGGTCCCGGCCGGGCGCTGGTTTGGCTTTGGCGGCTCGAGGAAGAAGAGATTGAAGAAACGCGACAGACGTTGAATGTCAATCGAACGGTCAAGGTTGGCACAATGGTTTTTTGACTAAGTGGACACCAAGTAGCATACTTTTTATATATAGGAAGAAAGCTGCGAGGAAAATCGTTAAATCGCCGTCCACCTCACAGGGAACGTTCACCACATAAGTGACTAGCACCCTTGGTTTTCAACCGAGAGCTCTTGGGTTCGAGTCCGAGGAACTCTCAATTTTGTCCTCCTTCCTTCCTTGCAAAAAAAGGGAAAGAAAATCAAAGACTTGGGAAGGCGTATAGAACAAGCTAGTGTACCAGTAAAGAGACATTGCCGAGTTTTAGAAAAAAGAAAGACGTGCTCCTGTAGCTGGTTCGAATCCAAACCTAGACTATGACTATATATGGTGCTATCCTACTCTGCAAGTAATGAAACTGACATATCCAACGTTCGCTTCTCCTCTTCTCTACTTACTCGCCTAGCATCGAAGCTCGGCGCGACAACCATGTCCATTGGCTGCTCGTCCACTGCTCTTCATGACAGTAACAACCAGATATCGCCAAGTCGCCACCTGTACTATCGCCTGTGGGTCTCATCACACCCCCGCCGGCACGCGCACCGCAGCCGATTGCTCATCGCAACCCGCTGCCGTTGGTGTGGTGCCACTTCTGCAAATCACGTAGAGTCATCCGTCGCATCTCAACCACAATCTGCAACCCCGGCGAGTCTTCTACAAATGCCCGAATCATGGGGTAATAATATGTTTAAGTGTTGTTTTTTGCTTTCGGTTGCTAATTTTTTAATAGTTTGGTTGATGATCTTCCAATTTGATTCATGCGTAAAAGGGAAGATTCGTGTGATTTGTATTTTTTGGGAAGTTCTTGATGTGGGGAATGCAACTCGCTGATTATTTGGTTAGGTGAGGAATCCCAATACCAGCAGGTTGGGGTGTTGGACAAATAATGAAGGAACGGTAGAAGAAGAAGATCTGAGCGAGAAGGTTAAAGATGCGTTCCTCGATCATGGCCAAGCAACAGCTGATGAACGGCCTTAATAGCAATGAGGGGATGAAAGAGCTTGTGAAGATAATGGGCAAAATCGATGTGCTCTGTAGGATGATTGTCTCTTTATTTGCAGTGTATGTAGCACTCGTGATGTATTTAGTGGCTATGACATGAGCACTTTCTTTGAAACTAGTAATGAATGAAAACATGTAGCAAGTTGGGCATAGTGTTGTGAACATCTAATGATTTCTATTAACGGAAATCAGGGGGTATCCCCTTTTGCTCATATAAATAAATAGATAGCAGAGGCCCTGTCGGGTCAGCTTTGTTCTTATTCGAAGACGTCGAGCAAATTGCAATCCAACAACAAACTATGTCATCAAATTCAAGTTTCACAGCCAAATATGAGTACAACTAAACAATAATGTCATCATGTTTTAGTTGTCATACAATCACCAAACAAAAATCAGCATACATAACAAGTGATGTTCTCACAGCAAAATACTAAACAACATGTTCATTAGGTTTCAGTTGTCATAGCAAACACAATTTCACATAGTAGATAAAAAAACGTCTTCTGACAGGTAAATACGACAAAAGCAATGTAATCATCATCCGCAGTAGCAGCGTCAACATCTTCGCCATGTGTATCAGTCTGAATCGTAATTCCCCACGGTGTCATCTTCTTCTTCGTCCTCAACGTCCCCGAACGTTGTCTTCTTCTTGATCAACTCTTGTATGTCCACAGCACGATAGGCAATCTTTTCACCGGCGTCATTGACGTGATGGTTCTCAAAGATATTAGGAACATATGTGTTATCTTGTACATCAGGAGCAGTGTAAGCATCATCTTGTTGTGCAACTTCATTAAACGAATTCCTCTGCTCAAACCTTTGCAATACTCTCCAATCATCGCTACGTGCAAATGTGTCTTCCAAGAAAAATATCTGTGTTGCTTGATTTGCCAAAATAAAAGGCTCGTTGGTCTGGTACGCCGCCTTGACATTGATGGATTTGAAATAATCATCAGCTCGGGTTTTGCGATCTGGAAAACAGGTTATACCAACGCAAAGACTGTGAGAACCACACACCAATGATCCTCGGCGGAGATATATGCAAGCGAACAATGTACATTATGTTAGCATACATTTCAGTTGTCTCTTTGCCATATGTATCCGTGCTCATGATGGCACTGTTTTGTGTCTTCCTGCCTTCGTCTCGTGCAAGGGTGTTGTAGCGCACATCTCCAACAACGCAAGATTCAAAATGTCTTACCCGAGTATCAGGGCCCATTGCTAGTGAGTAAAGGGCATCATCAACTTCCTGCCCATCCTCCCGCATCTTCTTAACCTATGGTTAGAAAATAGACAAGCTGATCATCTTATGTACTCAATATATTAAAAAAACTGATAGTGCACTTCAAAAGCTTACATGGTTCCTGAACCATTTCGCAAATCATGCCATAATGAGTTTGTCAATGTTTCTTGGATTTTGCGGCAGTAACTCCTCTTTGTACATGCTGCACAACATAGTGATTGCATCGAACATCTAAATATATAAGAATGTGCTGCAAGTTTAGTAGATTACGATGTATAAGCTGCAGTACTGCACTTACTTGATATAAGGTAGTATCTCAGGACAGTTATTCAACACATACCAAACCATTTTGTCCAAATCTTTAGGTTTGTCCTCTTGTCGACTCTTCCCTGTAACTCGAACAGAATAATCGAAAACATTGAGCCCGGGATTGTCTTCACCCACCTCTTTGCTAAGTGATCAATTTGTTTCAATGTATTTTGAGCAGAATATCAACGCTTCTGTAGCAATGTAGGCCTCTGCAATGGAACCCTTGGGTCTAGCTCTGTTCCTAACATAGCCCTTGAAAGTGCCTAGCCATCTTTCAATAGGGTACATCCAGCCATATTGTATTGGACCTCTAAGTAGTGCCTCATCAGGTAGATGAACAGCTAAATGCACCATCACATCAAAGAAGGCTGGAGGATATATCTTCTCAAGGTCGCATAGGATAGTTGCTATCTTGTCTCTAAGACGCTCCAAAGCATCTATCTGATATTTCTACTGCAGAGTTCCGAAGAATTGTCCCAACTCTTGCAATCGCTCAGTATAAGTCGGCGGCCCAATCCTCTAAGGATAATGAGGTAAAACCCTTTGAAGTGGGGCGTGGTAGTCATGAGTTTTCAACCCTTGTACCTTGTTTCCATCTGACCGACTCTCCTTTCGGGGTTGGAAGCAAATCCATGTGGGAATCTCACACGTGTGAGGACCTCATGAAATTCTTTTCTTTTACCTTGTCCACGACATACACAGTGGTGCCATATCCGTGGTTTACCTTCATCTTGCACTGCAAATCCTTTCTGATACCCAAGTGTGTCAAATCAATCCTAGATTTTAAGGTATCTTTCATCTTGCCTTCAATGTTAAGAAGTGTGCCGATAATGCTGTCACATATATTTTTCTCGATGTGCATCACATC
Organism: Aegilops speltoides; assembly: GCA_021437245.1. NCBI lineage: Eukaryota > Viridiplantae > Streptophyta > Magnoliopsida > Poales > Poaceae > Aegilops > Aegilops speltoides. The sequence goes on from CM038142.1 coordinate 370,313,236, forward strand.
AAGATTATGCCGCAGATCCAAATCTTTCCAATACTCCAAGTCCCACAAAGTGGACCTGCGGGTAAACAATAATCTCTCTTCTACCGCGCCACGCTTCCTTTTCCCGCTACCATTACCAGGATGGTTTCCTGGTGTAATATGCCTGACCTTCTCTAATTCCACTTGCAACTCATCGGTGGTGAGCCTCTTTGGCGCATCACGGTTTTCACGCTTTGCATTGAACACATGTCTTTGGTGTTTTCTAGGATGCGGCTTGTCCTTGGCAAGGAAACGGCGGTGTCCAATGTAACAGATCTTGCTAAGTATTGCGTATGACAATGATTCTGTCACTGGCGAACACATGCATTGTAACCATGTATCATTCGCATACGACATAGTGCCCAAAGCCGATAATCATGGATGCACCAAATTACAACAGACGCAGAAAGAAATCAAGCTGGTGGGCTGCTATATAGGTCTCAGTGAGAACACCCTTCCATAGTTGTTGAAGTTCCTCCACAAGAGGCTCCATGAACAAATCAAAATCCTTTCCGGGACTTTTTGGACTGGGATGAGCAAGGCCATCATGTAGTTTGATTCTTTGGTGCGAGACATTTGGAGGCATGTTGTAAGGATAACAAGCATCGCCACATGCTATATGTGGCGCTCTGGTGGCCAAATGGGTTAAATCCATACGAAGCTAAGCCAAGTCTAATGTTTCTCGGTCGTGACAAACTCTTTGTGTTTATCATTGAAGCTTTTCCACTCACTACCATCATATGGATGGCTCATTACATTTTGATCTCTGTACTCCTGGTTCCTAGAATGCCACAGTACATCCTCTCTTGTTTCAGCATCATGAAACAACCTCTGCAATCTTGGTGTAATTGGAAAATGTCTTAGAACATTATGAGGAACCCTCTTCACGGCATCACCATCTTTCCATCTTGATGATTTGCATTTCAGGCATTCACTTAAGTTGGCATAATCCTTCCGGAATAGAACACAATTATTCTTACAAACATGGATCATATCATATCCAATTCCAACTGCATGAAGGAAATTCTTCATTTTACTATAGGTGTGTGGCAGCTCAGACACATTTGGGAAAGATTTGCGGAAAGCAACCAACATCGCATCGAATGATTTGTTGGTCATCCGCTCAGATGTCTTCACCTGAAGAAAGGTGACCATAGCTGAGAATACTGACAGCTTATTTCTTGGGGTGACAGCAACGTTGCATTGTTCCAACATGCGGGCCCACCGTTTTTCTTCTGCAGGTGAAAGTTCACGGAATGCACGAGCATTTCGTAGCATTGTTTCAATGTTGGTCAAACTCACTGGCTCCGCCACCACCACCTCCTCCTCCTCTTCCACCTGAGCATCAGGAAGATCAAGATGGTGATCTGCTGCTTCCATGTAGTCAATAACATTGACGTTCACAGCTCCACCATGATGAACCCACCTAGTATATGTGACCGACATCCCATACAAGTGTAGATGATTTTGCATAGTTGACTGGGGTCTTGTACTGAATTCATACAACTACTACACGGGCAGAGCACATCTGATTTCGGACCACTGTACTCAACTTTGATAAAGTTCATGAAGTTTTCAACCCCCTCGACATATGCAGCAGAGAATCTTCAAGTAGAAGTTATCCAAGTCCTGTCCATCTGTTAGACATACAAATTAGTTCTTCTACTAGATATTATAGGAAACACATATATGATTTTTATGAAGTCCAGAAAAAAAATACCTAGGTCGATGTCTAAAGCTATGGCAATTGGACGAGCAGATCTAAGTAACGAAATATATGTAAAGCTAATTCAGCAAACAGATTTGAGTGCTAAATTATGGCAGGCTGTTTCAGCAGTCAATGAGCCCGGGCACACAGCCATCGAACTATCAAAGGCCATCGCAGCAACAAAGATCGAGTATAAAATGGTGTAGAGCTATTTCACCTAACAGATTGGCTACTAGACCATGGCAATCTACGTCGCAATAAATATATGGAAGGATATTTTAGCAACTAATCGACCTTGACATGCCATCTCAGCTAAGCATATTGAGTGCAAAACAGGGCAAGGAAGCTTCTTAAGCAGAGCATATTGACAGTAAACTACTTCGGCAAACAGTGAGATTAACAGCGTCTATCAGCTAACATTCAGCGCTACACCGACATGAGCAGGGCCTCGGTCTAGAATCGCGTGCCGTGGGAGAAGCCGACCGCCGTGCGTCTCCACACGAATGTCGCCCGGTGATGGCGGCGGCCGACCGTCGTCGCCTCCACAAGAACGTAGCGGAGGTGGCGGCGGCGGCTAGAGGACGGCGATCACGAGATCGTCTTGGGAGAGAGAGGATCGCCATCGTCCCCTCGACGAACCATGGCGCCAACGTGTCGGTGCAGCGGGGAGGGCAGCTTTGGCGGAGCGAATGGAGTGGAGGGGGCGGGGAGGGGTTTGGCGAATATTTGGCGGAAGGGCGGTTGAATCGAATTTGGGGGAATTTTTGTGGGGGATTTTTAGCGGTGGGCGGGGAGTTTGGCGCATGGTCGGTTTCTCAAGTGCGATCCCGTGTCGATGAAGAGGCAAGCGAAGCGCGTTCCGTTTGCGTGAGCCGTGTGCAGGACCGAGCGTGTGTGGGGTGCAATGCGACCGCGACAGAGTCTTGTGAGTGTACCGCCTTTTTCCTTTTAAACTAGGTGCCGCCCCTCAAAAAAATGTTGCTTGCGATCCATCGATACTACTACTAGTAATCCGGTAATCCCGACTAAAATAGCGCGGCCGGGTCTTTTCCCGCGCGATATGCTGGGAGGTTGGCTTAGTTGGGTTTATTAGATTTGTCTCGGTTCAATAGAAAGCAGAGTTGATGATGATGATGTGCCTGTCATCCTGCAATATAGGCCGTCCGAACTATATCTAACGGATAGGAAGGAAACTATGACAATTTACCCGCACTCCTCTCCACATTTGCAGATAAGGCTTACCCTCGTTCATCCTTTTCTCCCACAAGATCTTGATCTTCCGTGCACTAGTACTCCTACAATATGTATATTATTGTGAAAGTTCATATACACCGTCCGAGATTAATGCAAACACGGCAGATTTTCATTACATTTCGAACTTTTATAAGACAGAAAAATAAAAGAAACCCGACCCTAAACCTATTCTACGGCGGCGACCGACGTCCTCCATCTGCGATCTCTATGTATGGGGGCGGGGTTCAAGATGAAGGAAATATGCCCTAGAGGCAATAATAAAGTTATTATTTATTTCCTTATTTCATGATAAATGTTTATCATTCATGCTAGAATTGTATTAACCGGAAACATGATACATGTGTGAATGCATAGACAAAACAATATGTCACTAGTATGCCTCTACTAGACTAGCTTGTTAATCAAAGATGGTTATGTTTCCTAACCATGAACAAAGAGTTGTTATTTGATTAACAAGGTCACATCATTAGTAGAATGATCGATTGACATGACCCATTCCTTAGCTTAGCACACGATCGTTTAGTATGTTGCTCTGCTTTTATCCATGACATATACATGTTCCTGTAACTATGAGATTATGCAACTCCGTTTACGGAGGAACACTTTGGTGCTACCAAGCGTCACAGCGAATGCGGGTGATTATAAAGGAGTACTACAGGTGTCTCCAAAGGCGGATGTTGGGTTGGCGTATTTGAGATTAGGTTTTGTCACTCCGATTGTCGGAGAGGTATCTCTGGGCCCTCTCGGTAATGCACATCACTAAAGCCTTGCAAGCACTACAACTAATGAGTTAGTTGTGAGATGATGTATTACGGAACGAGTAAAGAGACTTGCGTAGTAACGAGATTGAACTAGGTATTGGATACCGACGATCGAATCTCGGGCAAGTAACATACCGATGACAAAGGAACAACGTATGTTGTTATGCGGTCGACCGATAAAGATCTTCGTAGAATATGTAGGAACCAATATGGGCATCCAGGTCCGCTGTTGGTTATTGACCGTGAATAGTTCTAGGTCATGTCTACATTGTTCTCGAACCGTAGGGTCCATGCGCTTAAGGTTTCGATGGCAGTTATTATGAGTTTATGTATTTTGATGTACCGAAGAAGTTGAGTCCGGATGTGATCACGGACATGACGAGGAGTCTCGAAATGGTCGAGACATAAAGATTGATATATTGGAAGCCTATGTTTGGAGTTCGAATGGTTCGGAAAAACGGAATTTACCGAGTCTGGGAGGTTCTGGAACCCCGGGGTAAATGGGCCTCGGTGGGCCTCGAGGGAGAAGAGGAGGGCGGCCAGGAGGTGGCAGCGCCTCTCCCCAGTCCGAATAGGACAAGTAGGGGCGGCGCCTCTCCTCTCCCCCCCCCAAACCTAATCCAACTAGGAAAGGGGGAGTCCTACTCGGTGAGGAGTAGGACTCTCCCGCCGCCTAGCTAGGCCGGCGGCCTCCCCCTCCTCCTTTATATCTGGGGCAAGGGGCACCCTAGAACACACAAGTTGATCTACGGATCGTTCCTTAGCCGTGTCGGTGCCCCCTCCACCATATTCCACCTCGGTTATACCGTCATGAAGCTTAAGCGAAGCCCCGCGCCGTGAAACATCAAGATCGTCACCACGCCGTCGTCTTGTGGAACTCTCCCTCGACACTCGGCTGGATCGAGTCTGAGGGCGCCATCGAGCTGTCGTGTGTCAAGAACTCGGGCGCCCGATGTGGCGTCGGGATCGGTCGGATCGCGAGGAGAACGTCGACTACTTCCTCTACGTTGTGATCGCTTCCGCCGGGTCTCACGAGTGCGTAGACAACACTCTCCCTCTCGTTGCTATGCATCACCATGATCTTGCGTGTGCGTAGGAAATTTTTGAAATTACTCGTTCCCCAACAGTGGCATCCGAGCCTAGGTTTTTATGGTTTGATGTTTTGCACGAGTAGAACACAAGTGAGTTGTGGGCGATACTGAGTCATACTTCCTACCAGCATGTCATACTTTGGTTCAGCGGTATTGTGAGATGAAGCGGCCCGGACCGACATTACTGCGACGCTTACGCGAGACTGGTTTCACCGCTGCGAGCACTCGTTGCTTAAAGGTGTTGGTGGGTGCTGTCTCTCTCACTTTAGTTGAACCGAGTGTGGCTACGCCCGGTCCTTGAGAAGGTTAAAGCGGAGTCTATTTGTGAAATATCGTTGTGGTTTTGATGCGAGGTGAGACTGGTTCTTGCTTAAGCCCGTAGCAGCCACGTAAAATTTGCAACAACAAAGTAGAGGGCGTCTAACTTGTTTTTGCAGGGCATGTTGTGATGTGATATGGTCAAGGCGTGATGCTATATTTTATTGTATGAGATGATCATGTTTTGTAACGAAGTTATCGGCAATGGCAGGAGCCATATGGTTGTCGCTTTATTGTATGCAATGCAATCGCTGTAATGCTTTACTTTATCACTAAGCGGTAGCGATAGTCGTAGAAGCATAAGTTTGGCGAGGCGACAACGATGCTACGATGGAGATCAAGGTGTCGCGCGGTGGCGATGGTGATCATGGTGGTGCTCAGGAGATGAAGATCACGAAGCACAAGATGATGATGACCATATCATATCACTTATATTGATTTGCATGTGATGTTTATCCTTTTATGCATCTTATCTTGCTTTGATTGGCGGTAGCATTATAAGATGATCTCTCACTAAATTATCAAGAAGTGTTCTCCCGAGTATGCACCGTTGCCAAAGTTCGTCGTGCCCGGACACCACGTGATGATCGGGTGTGATAAGCTCTCGTCCATCTACAACGGGTGCAAGCCAGTTTTGCACACGCAGAATACTCGGGTTATACTTGACGAGCCTAGCATATGCAGATATGGCCTCGGAACACGGAGACCGAAAGGTCGGCGTGAATCATATAGTAGATATGATCAACATAAGATGTTCACCATTGAAACTACTCCATTTCACGTGATGATCGGTTATGGTTTAGTTGATTTGGATCACGTGATCACTTAGATGACTAGAGATGTTTTTCTAAGTGGGAGTTCTTTAGTAATATGATTAATTGAACTTAAATTTATCATGAACTTAGTACTGATAGTATCTTGCTTGTTTATGTTTGATTGTAGATAGATGGCTCGTCTTTGTTGTTCCGTTGAATTTTAATGCGTTCCTTGAGAAAGCAAAGTTGAAAGATGATGGTAGCAATTACACGGATTGGGTCCGTAATTTGAGGATTATCCTCATTGCTGCATGTAAGAGTTACGTCTGGATGCACCGCTAGGTGCAGAACTCTTGCTAATGCAAGCTGCAGATGTTATGAGCGTCTGGCGAGCAAAGTGATGACTACTCTATAGTTCGATGTGCCATGCTTTACGGCTTAGAACCGGGACTTCAACGGCGTTTTGAGCGTCATGGAGCATATGAGATGTTCCAGAGTTGAAGTTGATATTCAACAGAATGCCCGGATTGAGAGATATGAAGTCTCCAATAAGTTCTATAGCTGCAAGATGGAGGAGAATAGTTACATTAGTGAGCACATACTCGAGAATGTCGGGTACTACAATCACTTGACACAATTGGGAGTTAATCTTCCGGATGATTGTGTCATTGATGTAATTCTTCAATCAACGCCACCAAGCTACAAAGGCTTCGTGATGAACTATAATATGCAAGGGTTAGTAAAGACTATACCGAGCTCTTCGCAATGCTAAAAGCTGCGGAGGTAGAAATCAAGAAGGAGCATCAAGTGTTGATGGTCAATAAGACCACTAGTTTCAAGAAGAAAGGCAAAGGGAAGAAGAAGGGAACTTCAAGAAGAACAGCAAGCAAGTTGTTGCTCGGGAGAAGAAACCCAAGTCTGGCCCTAAACCTGAAATCGAGTGCTTCTACCGCAAGCGGTAGTCCTTTGGAAGCGGAACTGCCCCAAGTATTTGGCGGATAAGAAGGATGGCAAGGTGAACAAAGGTATATGTGATATACATGTTATTGATGTGTACCTTACTAGAGCTCGTAGTAGCACTGGTATTTGATCTTGGTTACATTGCTAATATTTGCAACTCGAAGCAGGGACTACGGATTGCGAACTCGGCAAAGGGCGAGGTGACGATGCGCGTGGGAAATGGTTCCAAAGTCGATGTGATCGCGGTCGGCACGCTACCTCTACATCTACCTTCGGGATTAGTTTTAGACCTAAATAATTGTTATTTGGTGCTGCGTTGAGCATGAACATTATATCTGGATCTTGTTTGATGCGAGGCGGTTATTCATTTAAATCGAGAATAATGGTTGTTCTATTTATATGAGTAATATCTTTTATGGTCATGCACCCTTGAGGAATGGTCTATTTTGATGAATCTCGATAGTAGTGATACACATATTCATAATGTTGAAACCAAAAGATGCAGAGTTGATAATGATAGTGCAACTTATTTGTGGCTTGCCGTTTAGGTCATATCGGTGTAAAGCGCATGAAGAAACTCCATCTTGATGGACTTTTGGAGTCACTTGATTATGAATCACTTGGCACTTGCGAACCGTGCCTCATGGGCAAGATGACTAGAACACCGTTCTCGGTACTATGGAGAGAGCAACAGATTTGTTGGAAATCATACATACTGAGATGTATGTGGTCCGATGAATGTTGAGGCTCGTGGCGGATATCATTATTTTCTCACCTTCACAGATGACTTAACGGATATGGGTATATCTACTTAATGAAACATAAGTGCGAAACGTTTGAAAAGTTCAAAGAATTTCAGAGTGAAGTTGAAAATCATCGTAACAAGAAAATTAAGTTTCTACGATCGATCGTGGAGGCGAATATTTGAGTTCTGAGTTTGGTCTATATTTAAAACAATGCGGAATAGTTTAGCAACTTCCGCCACCGGAACACCACAGCGTAATGGTGTGTCCGAGCGTCGTGTCGTACTTTACTAGATATGGTGCGATCTATGATGTCTCTTCTGATTTACCGCTATCGTTTTGGGGTTATGCTCTAGAGGCGGCCGCATTCACCTGAATAGAACACCGTCGAAATCCGTTGAGATGACACCTTATGAACTGTGGTTTGGCAAGAAACCAAAGTTGTCGTTTCTTAAAGTTTGGGGATGTTATGCTTATGTGAAAAAGCTTCAACGATAAGCTCGAACCCAAATCGGAGAATGTGTCTTCATAGGATACCCAAAGGAGCATTGGGTACACCTTCTATCACAGATCCGAAGGCAAGACATTCGTTGCTAAGAATGGATCCTTTCTAGAGAAGGAGTTTCTCTCGAAAGAAGTGAGTGGGAGGAAAGTGGAACTTGATGAGGTAATAGTACCTTCTCCCTTACTTGAAAGTAGTTAAATCGCAGAAACCGGTTTCGAGACACCTACACCAAGTAGTGAGGAAGTTGATGATGTCGATCATGAAACTTGAGATCAAGTTACTCTGAACCTCGTAGATCAACCAGAGTAAGATCCGCACTGAGTGGTACGGTAATCCTGTTCGGAAATCATGCTACTAGATCATGATGAACCTCGAACTATGAAGAAGCGATGGTGAGCCCAGATTCATAAAATGGCTTGAGGCCATGAAATCGAGATGGGATCCATGTATGAAAACAAAGTATGGACTTTGGTTGACTTGCCCGAGGGTAGGCAAGCAATAGAAAACAAGTGGATCTTCAAGAAGAAGACCGACGCCGACGGTAATATTATCGTCTATAAAGCTCGACTTGTCGCAAAGGGTTTCGGCAAGTTCAAGGGATTGACTACGATGAGACCTTCTCACCCGAAGCGATGCTTAAGTCCGTCCGAATCATGTTAGCAATTGCCGCATTTTATGATTATGAAATTTGGCAAATGGATGTAAAGACTGCATTCTGAATGGATTTACGGAAGAAGAGTTGTATATGATGCAACGAGAAGGTTTTATCGATCCAAAGGAGCTAACAAAGTGTGCAAGCTCCGGTGATCCATCTATGGACTGGTGCAAGCATCTCGGAGTTGGAATAAGCGCTTTGATAGTGTGATCAAAGCATTTGGGTTTGTCTGAGACTTTTGGAGAAGCTCTGTATTTACAAGAAAGTGAGTGGGAGCTCTGTAGCATTTCGATATTATATGTAGATGACATATTGCTGATCGGAAATGATATAGAATTCTGGATAGCATAAAGGGATACTTGAATAAGAGTTTTTCAATGAAAGACCTCGGTGAAGCTGCTTACATATTGGGCATTAAGATCTATAGAGATAGATCAAGGCGCTTAATTGGACTTTCACAAAGCACATACCTTGACAAGATTTTGAAAAAGTTCAAAATGGATCAAGCAAAGAAAGGGTTCTTGCACGTGTTACAAGGTGTGAAGTTGAGTAAGACTCAATGCCCGACCACTGCAGAAGATAGAGAGAAAATGAAAGATGTTCCTATGCTTCAGCCATAGGCTCTATCATGTATGCAATCTTGTGTACCAGACTGATGTGTGCCTTGCTATAAGCCTAGCAGGAGGTACCAAAGTAATCCAGTGGATCATTGGACAGCGGTCAAGAACATCTGAAATACGAAAAGGACTAAGGATATGTTTCTCGTATATGGAGGTGACAAAGAGCTCATCGTGGCAGTTACGTTGATGCAAGCTTTGACAACGATCCGGACGATTCTAAATCGCAGACCGGATCGTATTTACACTAAGCGGAGGAGCTGTCGGTTGGTGCGTTCTAAACAAAGCGTCGTGGCGGGATCTACATGTGAAGCGGAATACATAGCAGCCGGAAGCAGCTAATGAAGGAGTGCGGATGAAGGAGTTCATATCCGATCTAGGTGTCATACCTAGTGCATCGGGTCCAATGAAAATCTTCGTGACAATATGGAGCAATTGCCTTAGCGAAGGAATCCAGATTTCACAAGAGGACCAAGCACATCAAGAGACGCTTCAATTCCATCGGGACTTAGTCGGTGGGAGACATAGAGATTTGCAAGATACATACGGATCTGAATGTTGCGAACCGTTGACTAAGCCTCTTCCACGAGCAAAACATGATCAGCACCAAGACTCCATGGGTGTTAGAATCATTACAATGTAATCTAGATTATTGACTCTAGTGCAAGTGGGGATCGAAGGAAATATGCCCTAGAGGCAATAATAAAGTTATTATTTATTTCCTTATTTCATGATAAATGTTTATCATTCATGCTAGAATTGTATTAAGGAAACATGATACATGTGTGAATGCATAGACAAAACAATATGTCACTAGTATGCCTCTACTAGACTAGCTTGTTAATCAAAGATGGTTATGTTTCCTAACCATGAACAAAGAGTTGTTATTTGATTAACAAGGTCACATCATTAGTAGAATGATCGATTGACATGACCCATTCCTTAGCTTAGCACACGATCGTTTAGTATGTTGCTCTTGCTTTTATCCATGACATATACATGTTCTGTAACTATGAGATTATGCAACTCCCATTTACGGAGGAACACTTTGGTGCTACCAAAGCGTCACAACGAATCGGGTGATTATAAAGGAGTACTACAGGTGTCTCCAAAGGCAGATGTTGGGTTGGCGTATTTCGAGATTAGGTTTTGTCACTCCGATTGTCGGAGAGGTATCTCTGGGCCCTCTCGGTAATGCACATCACTAAAGCCTTGCAAGCACTACAACTAATGAGTTAGTTGTGAGATGATGTATTACGGAACGAGTAAAGAGACTTGCGTGCGAGATTGAACTAGGTATTGGATACCGACGATCGAATCTCGGGCAAGTAACATACCGATGACAAAGGAACAACGTATGTTGTTATGCGGGTCGACCGATAAAGATCTTCAGTAGAATATGTAGGAACCAATATGGGCATCCAGGTCCCGCTGTTGGTTATTGACCGTGAATAGTTCTAGGTCATGTCTACATTGTTCTCGAACCGTAGGGTCCGCACGCTTAAGGTTTCGATGACAGTTATTATGAGTTTATGTATTTTGATGTACCGAAGAAGTTCGGAGTCCGGATGTGATCACGGACATGACGAGGAGTCTCGAAATGGTCGAGACATAAAGATTGATATATTGGAAGCCTATGTTTGGAGTTGGAATGGTTCCGAGGCGGCGGAATTTGCGAGTGCACGGAGGTTACCGGAACCCCGGGGGTAAATGGGCCTCGGTGGGCCTCAAGGAGAAGAGGAGGGCGGCCAGAGGTGGTGGCGCGCCCTCCCCCCCAGTCGAATAGGACAGGAGGGGGGCGCCCTCCTCTTCCCTCCCCCAAACCTAATCCAACTAGGAAAGGGGGAGTCCTACTCCCGGTAGGAGTAGGACTCCTCCCGGCGCGCCCTAGCTAGGCCGGCCGGCCTCCCCCCTCCTCCTTTATATAAGGGGGCAAGGGGGCACCCTAGAACACACAAGTTGATCTACGGATCGTTCCTTAGCCGTGTGCGGTGCCCCCCTCCACCATATTCCACCTCGGTTATACCGTCGCGAAGCTTAAGCGAAGCCTGCGCGATGAAACATCAAGATCGTCCACCACGCCGTCGTCTTGTGGAACTCTCCCTCGACACTCGGCTGGATCGAGTATCGAGGGGCGTCATCGAGCTGTACGTGTGTCAAGAACTCGGGCGCCGAGTGCTTGGCACGGGATCGGTCGAATCGCGAGGAGAACGTCGACTACTTCCTCTACGTTGTGATCGCTTCGCTTGGTCTCACGAGGGTGCGTAGACAACACTCTCCCCTCTCGTTGCTATGCATCACCATGATCTTGCGTGTGCGTAGGAAAATTTTTGAAATTACTACGTTCTCCAACACAAGACCCGTGAAGTGAAGGTGCGGTCTCCGGCGAGGAAGAGTAGAACACGGGATACGGACTGGCCAGTTGGCACACCATGCCCTGCCGCCTCCCATGCCCTACTCATCCTCGGAGGAGTCCCCGACCTCGGTGGTGCCGGACGTTGGACGGCGGCAAGTAGGACGCGTGGCTGATGGTGCTCCCGTCTTCGGCCACCAGCGTGGCCACCGCTTGTGCGGTCGCGTCCGCGTCCGGCTATGCCGCTATTGCGTCGCGAGAGGTGACTTGAGTGAGGGCGGCGACCTCGAGCTTCATCCCCAAAGACAAGCTCTCCCGCAGAGTGTTCGCACTTGCGGTCATGGCGGATGTGGTGCCAGGTAGGAGGATGATGCGCTATGGTGTGGAGGTTAGCTGGGCGTTGCCGCTTTAACTAGCGCATTCCGGTGAGGCCAAGCGTCCGGGTGCGTCATTAGGTCGCCGGAGTTGGTTCCTCGGGCACCGAGCCTCTTAACGACGACATACGAACGGACGGCATGAACGCGGGCAGCTGGCGCCGACTGGGAACGCACCGCACGACGGCGCGAGGGACGAGGGCTTTGGTGTGCCAGGGTAGTCAGCTGCGGTCGTGGCAACGTTGGAGATGCCCTTTGCTCAAATGTGATCCCCGCATGTCATTGAAAAAGCAAGACAACCCGGCATGGTCTCAGGTCCAGAGGATGCAGTTGGCCATGCTACACCACCCCACAGACGCGTCGCAGCGCCCCGTCCATCCTCGACGAGCCGGGTGTTAGGGTGTGTTTGGATTGTGGCCAAAGTGCACCTTACCAATATGCTGGTCATGACCCAAAGATTGGTCTTTTTTTGGATGGTTGCCATTTCTTTGGCATGCCAATGAACTCTAGCCAACTCTAGTTCATTTTTGTTGCCAATGTCGGCCAAATCATGGGCAACCAATACCTCAACCAAAATTTTGGCTACTCAATGCTTTGATGGGGCAACCTTGGGCACAAACCAAACATACCGTTGGTCGTGCCACAGCACAAACGCCACCCTCGGCACACTGAAACCGACCGTGTCTATCGACGATATGAGCATGTCGCTCACCGCGGTCGCCGTGTCCAGAGGCGGTGCTGGAGCTGCGCCCCGTTGTTGGCCCCAAAGACCCACATGAACGGTTGTCGGTGGCGAGGAGGTCGTGGGCCAGCTCCTCCATTGGACTAGTCTGCGCTATATTGTCCCGACGGGTGTGCCCCACATGTCAGTTTCCCTGTTTTCCCGACCATATTCGAGCGTCAGTGCTCCGCATTGTGCATTAGGCCTTTCACTATGTAGGCCAAGCGAGACAACTTATTGTTTATTTGAGCCGTTCAAGTGTAATCATGTGGCGTTTGCTTATTTCTCATTCCTCTCCAACCCTCTTCTCCATCGATCATGTCGCCCTCCAGTCGAGTCCATCCTCCCGCCTGCCTCATTTGAACATTCCGCCAAGTATCATTCACATGTACCCACCCTAGTCCTCTTTCAATAGATCTCCGGACCCCGAGATGAAATCGAGAGGGAACGAGTGGGGGCACATGATACCTAAGGCGGATTCAAAATTTTGAACCGGTGATCATAGCATCCGCAAATCATATATAAAGGGTATTCAATGTTCGTTTCGTTTTTGAACGTACAATATACTCCCTCCTATCCTTTCTACCTTACATATAAGTTTTATGTGTAGTCAAAGTATCTCTACTATGATAAAAAAAGGTATCAACATTCAACAACGCCCAATCAATATTGTTAGATTCGTACGTACTCCTAGATTTGTGCTCGAGATGGTTTCCAATTTGACTATTGACAGGATTAATAGTACTCCTTTCACATAGGTAAGAGTAAGTCCTCTTAGGTTGTGCACCGTGACCAAGGAGGAGGGGAAAACGAGAGACATTAATGTTTATTTGCTAATTAATAGTATTGCATGCAATGAACTAACCACTGCATGTCATGTTTGATAGTCTCAGGTCATTAAAAGCATACACACCCTCATCTCTTATTGGTTCATATGTCAAGAAACAAGAAAGCGAGGTAGAAGTTAATGCACCGCTTTTACACGTGTTTTGGGATTATTTGGTTTTCAGTAAGATGACTTACACACCTAGGCGGAGGGAGTACATGAGATGTATAATGTGAAAATTATATCATTGGAAACTCCTTTCACATACGAAATTGACCATATGCTTTGTGTAAGTTGCATGTCATATATTATTACTCTAACATTTGGTCAAAGTTAGCCTCGAAAAACGCATTAGACCCTGTATGCTTTGTGTAAGTTGCATGTCATATATTATTACTCTAACATTTGTGTAAGTTGCATGTCATATATTATTACTCTAACATTTGGTCAAAGTAGTATAGTGGAAGTGGATCCTCTGACGTAGGTATCCCTGCCTTACCCTCCCTTTCGGTCACTTACTGGCAGACCCCATGCTTGTTAGGCCCCGCATGTCAGTTACTCAATGGGTTCGGCCACGTCAGGGGATCCTCATCCGTAGTATACTCCCTCTGTTTTTATTTACTCCGCATAAAACAGAGGGAGTAGTGGTATAATAAATGACACTAGCGGGGAAGGGGGAGGGACATCGGTTTGCTCTCAATTGCGGTCCCACAAGCGAGCGAAAACGTAAGACGAAGCGCGTTCCATTTGGTGAGCGACGTGGAGGGTCCAGCGTGCCGGGCTGCAACGCAAACGTGACAAGAGCGATGTACAGTCAAAACCGATTGACCGGTCGTTGCCGGAACCACTATTCACACTAGAACCTTCGCTGCTCGGCCTACGCCAGCCACTGCCCTAAAGCCACACCAAATCTCCAGCCCATTCCCCCACCTTTCGATCCCCTAGCCCGCATCAAGCGTCCCCTAGTTCGTCGGAAAGACATGGTGCACCGCAAGATCACTTACTACAAGATGCTGACGCCGGAGCGCCGCGCAGAAATCGCGGCGGCGGTCGGCGCCACAGACATCCGTTCCCAAGCTCGCTTTGCGGCGGGCCAATCCCCGAGTTCTCTGGAGCCAAGCTACGAGGAGGAGGAAGCCGATCCAATGTTCACTGTGGAGGTCGCGGCGCAGAAGGCCCCCGATGGGTATGAGACGATGGACGTCGACTTCATGCCGGCGTCCGAGTCCCCCATGGTGCAGGCGGACCAGCGGTTCAACATGGCGATATTAAAGGAGGGTCAAGTGGCAGAGGCTCAACTCGACGCGGAGTGCGCGCATGCCGCTGCCATCGAGGCTCTCCTGCAGGCGGAACCGGATGTCGTGGATGTGAACCGGGCAGCGGAGGCTCAACTTGAGGCAGATCGCGCGGATGCCGCTGCCATCGAGGCCCTCTTGCAGGCGGAACCGGACGTCCTCGACATGAACCGGGAAGCAGAGGCTCGACTCGACGCAGAGCGCGCGGATGCCGCTCTCATCGACGCCCTCCTGCGGGCGGAACCGGAAGTCCTGGACTTGAACTGGGTGGCGGAGGCTCGACTCGATGTGGATGCCGCTCTAATCGACGCCCTCCTGCAGGAGGAACCGGAAGTCCTGGACTTGAACCGGGCGGTGGAGGCTCGACTCGACGTGGAGTGCGCGGATGCCGCTGCCATCGAGGCCCTCCTGCAGGCGGAACCGGACGTCCTCGACTTGAACCGGGCTGTGCTCTCGTCCGTGCAGAGCGCCCGCATGCTCCGCTTGAACGAGTAGCTGGAGGCCGAGGACAACCACGGTGGGGAGACACACGTCGGCAGCGACGGCTGGTTTGCGCCGGCAGCCAAAGACGACGAGGCCGTCTCTTTCCGCGAGCAGTGATAGTTTTTCTTTATGTTGTTATTTTTATTATTATGGATCTTTTTCTGTGTAAAAACATACTATTTGTTATGCAAGTCGCCTGACTTTGGTCAGTCTACCATTTCAGGCGGTTGGATGAATATCCTACGTCTCCTAACCCTTCTTTCCTTCTTCCTCACCTCTTCTTCTTCCCCAACAGACCACCGCACGGGCCGTACGGATACTCCGGTTGGATAAACATACTCTGAACGAAAATTATGTGTTAGCGATAGGATGGCTGAGTTTGGTTTGTTCACATGCGACAGCACGTGTCACTGAGGGTGAGTTCCCTTGGTTGGGTTTGCGGCATGCAGGAGCGACTATGTGAGGGTGCGGTGCGACCGTGGCGTGCAGGAGCGACCGTGTGAGGGTGCGGTGCGACCGCGACAGCCGTGCGCAAGTGTACCTCTTTCTCATTTTGAAAACTTTAGGCAAGCTTGGCAAAAATGTGTGGCGAAGTTTGGCAATGCAAGGCCTAGACCCAAACAGGATAAGTACGTACGTACTAGGAGTACTAGTGTTAAAAAAGAAAGGCGGGGTTTTCCTTCGATATGAATCCTCGTTTCACGTGTCAATTAATGCATATTTTTTTTCTCGAAAGACCAAAGAGCTAACCATCTCACTCCTCATTGCTTGATTAATGCAGCGCCATGCAAATGAACCTTCTCACTTCCGCATGCATGCAGGGGATATTAATGTCCTTGGTTGCTAACCCCATCAATTTTGCCTCGATTAGTGTTAGTGGCCCTTTGCAAATTGTAATTTTGATATACTGGCCTTGTGTACAAAAAAATGGAGGTAGTAACTATATTTGAATTCCTTGCCCATTGCGGTGATGTCGACGACTTTTTTTGTGGTTTGGTGAAGTGCGTTCGACGGAGAACACCATTGAGGGAGACCACGGTAAGTCGTTCGCAAGTGCTGCCAGCAAGCCGAGACAACCGCCTTATTTGCATCCAGGAAGTCCTAGTGTGGTGAGATGGTTTCTCGAAGAAGATGATGGAGAAGCGGAGTCAGTGAAGAGTGAAATGATAGTTGCTTCGTCCGTGCTTTGTGATTTGACGCCTCACTGCTTTGTGATTTGTGATGGAAGGGACAGGGGAGTAGACTCTGTGCTCTATACTGTACTACTCCTACATCCGTCCAAGCATGGGAGAAAGAGGAGAGATGTTGCATTTTTCTATTCCTTCAATCAATCAATCAGGGAGCTTCAGTTCCATCTTTATGGCTTTGGCAACGCCGTCCACAATGGTTCCCACGATGCTAAAAGCTATTTTCACATTTGGCTACACATTGTGGATGCCCTTAATCGTACCACTTGGTTTTGCTCCTGTGTGCTATCTATACAAATCTCAATTATATTGATCTAAAAAATTATAGAATCAAAGATTAGTAAAAAGGAGGTGATTTTGCCGCGCGGATGGCGGGGGAGGTTTCTTATTTTCGGAGGACGTTGTCCTGGCGGTTTGCTAACATGCGGTCCCACGTGTCAGTGCTTTACCAAGCTGATCCGCGTCCCACATGAGGCAGAACAAAGGCAGAAGCAACACGTGGTTAAGTTGAAGAAGATGAGGGAGAAGCGGATTCAGCAACGAGTGAAATGATGGTTGCTTCGTCCCTCCAACTTCTTTTTTTAGCATTATTACTTTGTCCCTCCAACTTAACTGTGGGAAAGGTGCAGCTTTGTGATTTGACGCCTCATTGCTCATTACTACACCGGTGCCATGACTAGGGTGCTTCACCCCGGCTACTCTGCACTGTATTCCGGTATGGCACGTGGACTCGGTAGCTTGATGTCCCACATGTCGGCGAAAGGGACTAGAAGATTTATAAAAGCGAGCGCTCCACTCTTACGACGGAGGAGTAGACGACACGACGGCCCAGTGAACTGTCACTTGTACTGTATAGTACTATAGTTGCTGTTTTGCATGATCCATCAATACAAACCTGATTAAACAGGAAAGGGCGGGATTTTTCCCGCGCGGTAGATGATACTGGCCAGACATTTCAAAGGCAATTTTAATGTATGCAAACTGAATAATTATAAGTAACAATATGATATCTAGTAAAATTAAAAACACATATGATTTATTGTGTTAGAGTGTGGTAGTAGTTATGTATTGCATAGTTGTTAGATGTAACATGCGAGAACGTGTAGAGATGTAGTTTTGGAGGGCCTACAGAGAGAAAATCGTAATACGGTCACCGAACTTCAGAATAAGCTGATTACGGTCACTATATACGTTTTGCGGTGATTATCCGGTCACTTGCTCGTAGTTCAGCATCGGATTGCACTCTGTTGACCGGCCAAATAGTCTGCATGGCGCCATGTTGACTGGTTAAATTGACCACGTTCCTTGTGGGTCCCACCTGTCAGTTCGCATAGGGAAAAGGTCAGATAAACACAAATTTACGCAGGCGCGACAAGGCTCCAACCCGTGCACGGGAATCACCTGGTTGTGTATGTGTCTGTCAGGGCCTGATTTGTGCGCATGCACGTGTAGGTTGAGCACTTGAGTGTGAGAGTGTGTGTTGGTCGTGTGGTGTACTGGTGTGTGCATGCATGCGTGCGTGTGTGCGTGTGAGTGTTGTGTGCGTGCGTGGCTGCGTGTGTACGTGTGAGTGTTGCGTGCGTGCGTGGGTGCATGTGTTTGTGTGAGTGTTGCGTGGATGGAGTTCATGTGCATGCGTGCGTGTGTGTATAATCACCACACCAGCTCCTGTGTGTTAAAACAGACGGCTCAGCATACCAATACAAGGCCACCTTGTCCGCTATGCCCGCAGTCATGACTTCGCACCACCGTCAAAATATTTTTTTGTCGTTTGTTTTCATTCTTACTAGCAAGATGCATTTGTATGACTTGTTTATCTTGTGAGAGAAAAGGATGAACGAGGGAAGGCCTTATTTGCAAATGTGGAGAGGTGTGTGGGTACCTTTTTGCAAAATTGCCACAGTTTCTTTCCTATTCGTCAGATATAAATCGGACGGCCTATATTGCAGGATGGCAGGCACACCATCATCACCAACTCTGTTTCTTATAAGAGTGTATTTTATGTATTTTATAATAGTGTAGATGTAGAGTAGATACAAGTCGACAGGTGGGCACGATGTTAGTGAGATAATGTGATGCAACACTAGAGGTGCCACGTGGAGCGTTCAACTGGTCAACTAGTCATGTCATGAGCAAATAAAAAGTTGTACGGTGAGCCCGTGATTGTATAATAACCACTAAATGTAAACGGTGACCGTAATGAGTGGATTATGAAGTCCAATGTATGTATCGTGCTTTCACTTCAAATACAATGATCGTCATTGCATATATCGCGAGAGAAAGATGAAACACGCGTGAATTTTCTGGGGGCTTACTTTTAGAGGACCTGGAGATAGTTTTGTGTGCATACGTGAAAGGGGCGTACAGGGGGGTATGCGATGGAGAGAGAGATGCTCTTCGTTTCTCTTTATTATGACTAACTTTGTATATAGTATAAAAATATACAAATTCACAGTGCGGAATAAATATCATTGTGGGCACAATGCAATGCAAATTAGCGTTCATACTCCTCCATATAACTTTGTAATGTTGTATATATGTAGAAACTCTAAAATAATTTTTTGGCCACACTTTATTCAAAAGGAATGTTGTATGCAAAATAAACGTGAAGAGAGGGCTTTTTAGATCAATGGGGTACGTGATGTAACATGTGTGAATGTGTAGTTGATGCATTTGGCGGGGCCTAGAGAGGTATGTGTGTGCATTATGTATTCGAGAGAGGCATGGATAGAGGGGCCGACGGGGGGTGTGGGAGAGATAGCACGAGAAATTAGGGTGGTCTAGAGAGAGAGAGGGACGAATATGACGTCACGACAAGAGATTCCATTCCCTTGAGTGTGTATATGCAAGGGGGGAGGGAATAGAGGCACCAGGAGAAATTTTCTGTGTGTGTGGTGTTTGTGTTGGTATGTGTGGGTGTGAGAAGATAATGAGACGTGGGGGCAGAGGGTGTGTCACCGCATGAGGTCCGGTGGGTCGAGGTGAGGCCCTTTGTTCGGTTCCGTCCTGCGCCACATTGGTCGGCCCATGACACATTTAGGAAGACCCATGGATGACTAATCGTACAAGACAAAGATAGCAGAATTGTGAAGGACTCTATGTCCACTGACAAAGCCGGCTAGGATTTGTAACCCTAGGTTCTCGGACTAAGGTAACCCCTTTATCTCTGATATTACTATTCATCCAACATAACTTTAAGGGGCATCCTACAGAATGCTCTGCTAGAATCATACTAAATCGATTAGGAAGAGGTGTGAGATAATGCGTAAGAGACAGGCGTAAAGATAATGTGCGTACATGAGACACGTAGGCAGGTCCATGTATATAGAAAGGGTCGATGAGGATTGTGTGTGTGTATGTTTGCGAGAGGAAGAGTGCTTGTGATAAAGGTTAGTGAAAACAATTGTAAATGGTTATGAGAGGGAGGGAGGGTTATATCTAGAGAATGTGTGCGAGAAAGACACCTCCGGAGAGAGTGTGTGAGCATGTGTGAGAGACCACCGATGGAGAGTGAAAATACACGTAAAAGACTGCTCTACACATTGATTAAAGATATAAATTGTATCCAAATATCAGGATGGGATCATGATATTTGCAATTCGCGTAAGGAGCGGTCATTGATCCATCAGACATCTAGATTCTATCGAATTTGAGCATGTCTATGTTATTATTCGACACAATTGATCCACATAGTTAGTATTTTGAACTCCAGACAATGCATCGCTTTAGCAATCGAATATAAACGTGAGTATAGTTCATGTTGTGTGTGTAAAGCACATTATACATACGAAAGTTACACAATGGACATTTACAAATAGCTACCTATGAACTAGTACACATTCGAATTCAACCTAAGGTGGTTTAAAAAAATCGAATCCAACATGAAGTCCATTCAATTATTTGAATTTGATATCATGGCATTTGTAGACCATACCTAAACTATGGGGGTACCAATCTTTGCTCTGATTTTGTACATAATAGCATATGTAGTCGTGTACAAAATAGATTCAAATTTAGCTCCTCCATTCCAAAATACTCGTAGTTATAGGATTTTCAAGTGTCAAAATTTCAAAAGGAAGTGGATAATTTAATGAGGTTTTCAAACATACAAGGTCAAATATAACGTTGTCTATTTAGGTCAATCCTCACAGTTCAAGAGTACTCTAAACGTGAATGCTTGTGTTTCAAAATTTGAGCGAAGCGCCAAAAGAGCCTCTACTACTTGAAACCGCGTGAGACCAATGTTTGGTAGTACAAGGAAATTACTTTTCTAATAACTCCGACTGTGAAACCTACCGCCCGACGTCCAAAGGTCTAAACCGGGGTAGGTTTGTAGCTTCATCTAGACGCCACGCAACCGCCTCGAAAAACATTCATACACAATGGCCGCCTAAGCACACATGCACTTGGGTGAAATCATGTCGCCCACTATTTGGGACACACAGGATTACCACTACCCCCAACCCATGATGAGGTCCGAAATTTAAGAGGGGGCAAAGTTTGTACTTTCCCAAATTTCAAACAAGCGTGTCCCATCTTCATTCAAAAAGCCAAAAACAAGCGCCCTGAGGGAAACATGGTTCCCCCACCCACCCGTCCGATTCCCCATTAGGTACTCTGTGGCGCCAAAACTACCTCTCCACCACCGCGAAACCCGGCGTCCTCCGTCCGCCACCCCATCCCACCCATCAACCGCCGCCCTCCTCCATCACGCCGGAGCCGATACCCCGACGTCGTTGTCCACAGCAACCTCAACCGCAACATCCTCCATGGCTAGTAGTTGAAGCCGAGGCCGAGCCGTCCATACCCGAGCCAGTTCAACCACGACGTCCTGCGCCTCACCGCTGTCGCTCCAACTTCGCCACCCTCCACCGCACTTGAGTTGTTCCTGCTACGCCGGAGCCGATACCCCGACGTCGTTGTCCACAGCAACCTCAACCGCAACACCCTCCATGGCTAGTAGTTGAAGCCGAGGCCGAGCCGTCCATACCCGAGCCAGTTCAACCACGACGTCCTGCGCCTCACCGCTGTCGCTCCAACTTCGCCACCCTCCACCGCACCGGAGTTGTTCCTGCTACGCCGTCCTTCGCCGCCTTGGATCTGCTTCCCCTCCGCCAACATAAAGCCACGGCAACACAGTCAACAATTTGGCCATGGGTTCGTCCAAGCTGCACCCTCGAACATCGGTTTCCCGGTAAAAACAAGAAGATCGGTAGCGACATGTGGAGGTGACCACACCGGCAACCGAAGAAGGTACTCCTCTTCCCTTATTCGTGCAAATCTTACGTCTCTGCTTGCAAGGTATTCATCCCACAGAAGACACTAGTTGACCGCTTCTTCTTGATACTAGATATTCCTAGTAACTCGCGATGCACAAGGTTTCTCCTCATATACTATTTCACCTTAGCTAGAGGTCCGTCGCCCCCCTGAATTTCAATTTCTGGCCAGTTGAGTCCCAATTAACGGAAGCATTCCCCGACGTAACAGGCGCTAGTACGACTATTACGCTGGGGAAGCAACGCCTTGGTGTTTATCTTAGGGGCGTCTGCGGCCTAGAGCTACTGGCGCCCGATCTGGAGGTCGGCCGGGATTAAAGGGATGGCTTGGGGGCGATGCAAAGCACGGCGGTGGTGTGAGATCGATGGGAGGGCGGGGCGACGGAGGCACGGGTCTGGGCTGGTGGTCGCTGGCGGTTCAAGAAAGATCGTCAATAGTGACTGGCGGGAGGTAGACGAAGGCCATCTGCCCGTTCCTTATAGATCGGACGGTTCATTAAAAAATCGAATGACCTATTTATTTTCAGTCGACTGTTATCTTAGATATGACCACATGTGGTGGTGTCTTTGGAGGAGTACTGCATTTCTGTGCTCATATATTACAAAATCATATGGAGTAGAATCTAATTTTGTTTGCCATGCAATGTTGTAGAGCTATCATATGTCTCTGTCATTTATTTTTAAGCCACCGCTATCCGCTACTTTTACTGATTGCACTAGTTACGCACACACTTCACCCATACTCTCACTATTGTGTTTTTATGCAAGGGTATTTCAGACTCGCCTTGAGAGAAGCGAAAAGAAAAGAGAGAAGTTGCTCGGCTTGGTATACGGGTAGGCAAGACACGTTACAATGCTATAAAGGGTGCGATGTCGCAGATGGAGGCGTAAGCGTAGCTCAGAGTTGATGACCTCGCCGCAATGAACCACCATCCCTGTGCTTGCTTTAACTTCACGGTGTCATATGTGGTTGCATGTTGGTGTCTAGCTTGTATTTGAAAGGCCGAAGTCGGTCTTTATTAAGATAAGGAAAGATATTTTTACATGAACCACCATCCCATGAGCACCGAAGACAAATAGCTAGTCGAGGGCAGTGGCCGAGCGAGTGACAAGCCCAAGCAAAGACAGGCATCACCTGGAAGCCAACTAAAAAGCCGCGATGGTGGCGAAGCAGCCCGCCTCCCACCAGGCTCTCAGGTCCTAGATGATCATGTTCACCACTCCAGCTGGATGTCTAGCTTGTATTGCTTCCAATTTGGTTAAATTGCATCTGCTTAGCTTACACATTATACCTTTGAATATGACATGCCTTTCATTTTTGGTACATACTAGTACATCTGTATTAACCATGTTCTTACATCAAACTAATGTTCTTGTGTATCCCTCATCAATCACTTATGACGAGGCAGGCAGGCAAGGGGACTACTCCTCATTTAAAGAATGCAGCGTCAGCCTCCCGACATGATTCTCAAGAAATGAAATGCTAGATGAAGATAGTGAGCGTAGCTCGTAGTTGATTACTGAATTTCCCTACACTAGCATTGCGGTGCTTGCTCTAACTTGGCAGCGTGATATGTGGTTGCATGTTGCATATGGTGTCTAGATTGTAATTCTTCCAATCTGGTTAAACTGCATGTGCTAGTCTGCTTAGCTTATACTCTGTAAATGTGACATTATACTGTTAATGTGACATGCCTTCTGTATTTAGTACATAGTACATCTATCTATTAAGCATGCCCTTACATAAAACTATTGTTTTTTGTATCCGCATCAATCAATATGACGAGACACCTTTAGTATATGCGATGCGATATTAGTTGCATCTTTCATATGATTTATAGCATCTTGCTTCTAATTTGTTGAAATTCCATTTATGATGGGACGCTTTTAACTTGGCAGTCATATTGGTTTCATCTTTCATGTGGTGTCTAGCTTGCATTGCTTCTTATTTGCTGGAATGGTTTCTGCTTAGTTTACACAAACAATTGTGAACATGCCATGCCGTCCTGTTTTTCGTCCATATTCCATCCTGGTATCATGTGTTTGCCTTACATCAACGTAGTGATTGTCAGTATCACGCATGGATGAGTTTTGAAGAGAGAATTTTATTGCTTTTTCTTGTCGGTTTTACTTGACAATTCAAAATCAATAAAGCGGAAGGAAGTTAACAAGGCAGCGGATAAAGGTGCTCCTTCCAAACGGAGGGCCTCTACAGTTTCTACTCCTCCACACCCCCAAGTTGATTTCCAAGACAACACATGCATAGACACTCAACAAAGCTGTGTTTATGGTGAGCACGTCTCCCCTAGTGCGGCATCACTGGTGCTCCCTCAAACTTGGCACTGTTATATGTGGTTGCATGTTATGTGTGATGTCTAGCTTGTATTGCTTCTAATTTTGTTGAATTCCATCTGCTTACTTTACACATTATACTTGAATAAGACATGTGTTCCTCTTTCTAGAACATACAATATCATCTATCATACCATGTTCTTACATCAAATTACTCTGTTGTGTAACTTTGCAACAATCACTTATCATAAGACACGTTTGACTTCGGGGTGTGATATAGGTTACATCTCACTTTCTTTTCTAGCTTGTACTACTAATTTGTTGAAATGGCACTTATGACGAGACAGTTTTAACTTGGTAGAGTGATATTATTTGCATCTTTCACATGGTGTCTAGCTTTCATTGCTTCAAATTTTTTGAAATGCCTTCTCCTTATTTTACACATCATAAGCTGTGAATATGCAATGCTGTGAATATGCAATGGCACTAATGACGAGAGACCTCTAACATGGTAGTGTGATGTTGTTTGCATCTTGCATATGATTTATTTCTTGTCTTGCTTCACATTTGTTTAAACGCCATTTATCTTTGAGACACCATTAACTTGGCGGAGCGATATTTGTAGCATCTTTCATATGGTGTCTACCTTCCATTGCATTGCTTCTAATTTGGTGACATGTCTTCTTCTTAGTTTACACATCATAGTTCTGGTTATCTCTTCCGTCCTGTTTTTCATACATATTACATCCTCCTATCATGTGGTTGTCTAACATCAAAGTTTTATTCGTATGCATCACGCATCAATTTGTTCTGAAGAACTAAATTTTATTTGTTTTTCTTGTCGACTTGACTTAACATGGCAGAGAAAGAGGAAGAAACAGAGAATGGCGGGGAATGAGAAGCGGATGAATCCTGCAGATTCTCTTGAATGCTCGATGGTGCAATAGAAGGTGAAAGTCGGCGGAAAATTCTACAAACATGGCATCCGATGCTACACGAACCGCAAAAAATCCAAGCGAAACAAATAGCTGCCACCAAACAAGCAGAGACAGCCCTAGTTCTTGCAACACCTACCACAGTACTACCAATTTGCATGACATACTCGTCGTCCAACCGAGCTAGCAAGACGTTCCCAAGCTCCTTGCCACGACACTACTTCCCAAGCACTCTTGACACAAGACGAGTTGGCAATATCAGATGAACCTTGTGAGCTTCAACAGCAAGAAGGTAGTTGCTGGAGTCAAGTTATAGTTGCATGCTTCTTTATATGTAGTCTCACAGTTTGATGTACACTAACACTTCCTATGTTTGTTGTTGGACTAGCACCTAGGCGCAAGAGGAAACAAACATCAGGGATAATGCTCGATAGGTTAACCAAATCTAGAGGAGGAAGAATGGAGATCCGTTTTGAGGTAGATTTAAAAAGGCCACGTGATGCTACAGAGTCAGCCAAGTTAGTATCAGAGGCAGCGGTTGCCGTTAGGTGTCATGTACATATCCTCCCAACATCGATTTAGTACAGGAATGACAAAGATGAAACCCAGTTCAACACCTTCCTCGACCATTTATCTGTAAGTATGGTTATGTATGAAAACTAGTAATATCGTCTTGCTCTATCCCATACTTTCTAGGTTGCTGATAATGAGACTCCCATAATTTTCAACATATGAGGTTCAAGTTGGATAGCCAAGATGATGCAACCAGATCAGCTTGCACCCATGTTTTCAAGTCTGCTCTGCGACAATATCGGTATAACTTGAGGAAAACTCATTTTGAAGGCAAGGCTAACAGTGAACTTTCCCAAACATCTCCAGTGGAAAATATATCGGATGAAGACTGGAGGGGCCTTGTTAAACACTGGTCTAATCCGAAGTATCAGGTACATTATATATCTGTGATCAGATCACATGTTGAAGTCCTATTGACGCATGTGCCACACAAATCTATCTTCTTGTAGGTGAACTGTTCAAAGAACAAGGCCAATCATACGAAAGTGAAATTCCAATAGACGACATGATCTCGTAGCTATATTGCACACTGCGAGGCTCTTGTAATTAGCTGTTGTTTCACTCTTTTTGCTGTACCATATTATCATATCTATATTGACTTGTTCGAAATGCAGAGGAAAGCTCGCAAGGACCAAAAAGTACCTGGACCAAATGCTATGGAAATCTTCAAGGACTGTCACACCAGCAAGAAGAAGGGCATGACTACACCGATCAAAGCATTGTTGTAAGTCCTTAATCCTCATGCCTTTTAACTACTACTTACTCGACTTGTGCCTTGAAGCGCATGGTTTGCAGCCAATGTCTATTACTCTTTTCAATTTTATACACAATTGTCTTAGCGTATCATTGCACGACAAGGTTTAAAGGGAGGAGTGATGTTCCTTTGATCTTGACCCGTAATCTAGTTACATCTTTGGACTTGCCCACACAACGTTACAATTACTGTTTATGCATTCTCGGTTGTTTTGTGATATGAATGATGTCATAGTATGCTTACCGTATTATAAACTTCGTCTCTTTATCCTTAGCCCTCAATACAATGTGAAGAAATAGACAATACATTAGCGATGGTACATGGTCATATGTTTGGAACCTAGTTTATTATGTACTTTGCAATAAAATACAACTAATATTTTACATTGGTTCACGAATAAGTTACGTATATAGACCAAAGCTATTTTGTTTGGTTTCTTTGCCTCCTTAATATCTTACGTTCTAGTACTACTAATGTAAAACCTCAACTTTTCAATGAGCTATGGAAAAATGGTGGAACCGCCACCTTACGAAGGTGGCGAGGCAACTATAACCACAATGTCGGCTCTTGCTGCGCAGTGGGTCGAGACATCCACTAACGATTGCCAAAAGCACGTTCTGCGTAATACTAGGTTGGTTGTTAAGGCAATATCGCATAAACCGCCTCATGATCAAGATATGCAAGCTCAAAGCAATGTTGTATCGTGCTCGGACACAAGTCCATTCCCTAACAGAGGCCCTTTGTGAAACAAGGAGAAACATTGCTCAATGTCGTCAAGATATGCATGGTTTTGAAACCAGATTATCAGACATTTGCTATGTTGTTCAGGAGCCTAGGGGAAATGAAGGCGAGGATTATGGTGTTCCATCGGACAATACAGCATGAAAACGTAACAGTCAGGTCAAATGAACCGATCTTCTAAACTTCTGGTGGTGCATTTATCTGCTAGACTGTTAAGTTTTATGCCAACCTTCCTTTTGTTATATAGTTGTAATTTGTTTTGGTGTGATACAAAATTTATTCTTAACATGCAGCCACCGGCTGAAGAAAACAGCAAGCCATTTTTGTATAGTGTAGGGTGTTCCCTATATTTGCACTGGCGGCGATCTTTGATGCCGAGTGGATGTAATCTGTGCAATCGCCTTAATAGCCTAGCGTTAGTTTGGGCCTTATTTATTTCCTAGTCTTCTTTTTCCCTGGTTTGCTAGTGGCCGCAACTACCCATGGGCCATATACGGGTCGTAGGATCCATGGGTCTCCTACGGGCCGTCAATAAATGGGCTCAGATGTCGGTGGGCCTCGGCCGTCGATAAATGGGCCTCGGCCGTCGGATAAATGGGTCTACATGGGCGTGTCGGGCGTAATTGGTATCGGCCCAAAGACGGTAGCGGGCCGTTAACAGGCCATAGGACTGCAAAAGCTTAATTCTGTCACAAGCATAACGGGTCGTTAATGGGCCAGAATATATGACGGGCTGGCCAGAAACGGGCTGACTCTTGCCATGGGCCGAATTTGGCCCATTAAGGTAACAGCGATGTGGGCGACTCTTGTCATGGGCGAATTTGGCCCATTTGGGGAACATGCGAAGAACGGCGAATCTCGCCATGGGCGAATTTGGCCCATTAGGGAACAGCCGAGGCGATGGGCGGAAGCAATCGAGGGTGAAAAGGAGCCCAAGAACATATGGGCGTCAATAGGCGAAAGCTAACAGTGAAGCGGCCCATGTAAATCACGGCCGTTAACGGGTACAAAGAAAATTACTGTTCATTATGGGCTAGAGTCATCGTGGGCCAAGGGCGAAGATCTGAAGGCCTCATATGGGCCGAAGGCGTTGTGGGCCATACATGGGCGAAAGTGAAATAAATTTGGTGTTATATTCGACGGGCCACATGACGTTATTGGGCCGATTTCCTTTAGTGCCTAACGGGCCGTAAAATGGGCTATTTGCGAAGAGATTGGGCCGGCTTTGTAAGCTAAATGGGCCAGTGGTGGGCCATGGCACGTGTCGACATATCATAGGCGCCTATCTGACCCACTGACGAGCTGACATGTGTTTCGTCCGGCCAATAAAATTTCACACGTGGAAATTTCCCATTGGTCGGGGCTGTTAATGGGTTATCGGATCCAAAACCCGACCCGATAGCTTAACAGCATTCCGTTATGGTGGATGCCACGTGTCGGTCACCCTTGACAAAAGCACTTCTGTGACGCGTGATTTATCGTCATGGAAGTGGACACTTCCGTGATGATAATTTTGGTAATGTCATGGAACACTTCTACGACAGCACATGTATGACTATCTTGATTCTGTCATAAATTTGTCATGGATGTACATGCATGACAAAAAACGCGACTTACTGTGACAAACACATATCATCACGGAAGTGTTTTTTTTGTAGTGCTGGACGCACACGACCTCATTTTGCCGAACGTGTGTGCCACGAGGGCATATCCCCGACGGTTTCTGGGTCGTGTGGGAAGGACCCCCTATCGCCCACACTCACTTGGCGAGTGTTCCATATGCCGTCGCGGAAAGGGGTTAAAAACTGTTTGTATAACACCGATGTGTACTAGTGTATGTGCTTTGTGAAAGTCCTATCAAGCGTTTTGATCTATCTCTATAGATCTTGATGCCCAATATATAAGCAGCTTTACCGAGGTCTTTCATTGAAAAATTCTTATTCAAGTATATTCTTATGCTATCCAGTAATTCTATATCATTTCCAATCAATAATATATCATCCACATATAATATCATAAATGCTACAGAGCTCCCACTCACTTTCTTGTAAATATAGGCTTCACCGTAAGTATGTATAAAACAATATGCTTTGATAACCTCATCAAAGCGTATATTCCAACTCTGAGATGCTTGCATCAGTCCATAGATGGATCGCTGGAGCTTGCACACTTTGTTAGCACCTTTAGGATCGACAAAACCTTCTGGTTGCATCATATACAACTCTTCTTTAAGAAATCCATTAAGGAATGTCGTTTTGACGTCCATTTGCCAGATTTCATAATCATAAAATGCAGTAATTGCTAACATGATTCGGACAGACTTAAGCATCACTACGGGTGAGAAAGTCCCATCGTATTCAACTCTTTGAACTTATAAAAAACCCTTTGCAACAAGTCTAGCTTTGTAGACAGTAACATCACCATCAGTGTCAGTCTTCTTCTTGAAGATCCATTTATTCTCTATGGCTTTCCGATCATCGGGCAAGTCCACCAATGTTCATACTTTGTTCTCATATATGGATCCTATCTCAGATTTCATGGCCTAAAGCCATCTGTCGAAATCTGGGCTCATCATAGCTTCTTCATAGTTCGTAGGTTCGCTTTGTTCTAATAACATGACTTCCAGGACAGGATTACCATACCACTCTGATGCGGCTCGTGCTCCAATTGACCTAGGAGGTTCAATAGCAACTTGATCTGAAGTTTCATGATCATTATCATTTGCTTCCTCTCTAGTTGGTGTAGGCATCACGGGAACGGATTTCTCTGATGTGTTACTTTCCAATTCGATAGAAGGTAAAATTACCTCATCAAGTTCTACTTTCCTCCCACTCACTTCTTTGGAGAGAAACTCCTTCTCTAAAAAGGATCCATTCTTGGCAACGAACATCTTGCCTTCAGATCTTTGGTAGATGGTGTACCCAATTGTTTCTTTAGGGTATCCTGTGAACATGCACTTCTCCAATTTGGGTTCAAGCTTATCAGGCTGAAGCCTTTTGACATAAGTGTCGCAACCCCAAACTTTAAGAAATGACAGCTTAGATTTCTTGCCAAACCACAGCTCATATGGTGTCGTCTCAATGGATTTAGACGGTGCCCTATTTAAAGTGAATGCGACTGTCTCTAATGCATAATCCCAAAACGATAGTGGTAAATCGGTAAGAGACATTATAGAACGCACCACATCCAATAAAGTACAGTTGCGATGTTCAGACACACCATTACACTGTGGTGTTCCAGGTGGCGTGAGTTGTGAAACAATTCCACATTGTTTTAAATGAAGGCCAAACTCATAACTCAAATATTCACCTCCACGATCAAATCGTAGAAACATTATTTTCTTGTTACGATGATTCTCCACTTCACTATGAAATTCTTTGAACTTTTCAAATGTTTCAGACTTGTGTTTCATCAAGTAGATATACCAATACCTACTCAAATCATCTACGAAGGTCAGAAAATAACGATACCCGCCGTGTGCCTCAACACTCATCAGACCTCATACATCGGTATGTATTATTTCCAATAAGTCCTTAGCTCGCTCCATTGTTCCGGAGAATGGAGTTTAAGTCATCTTGCCCATGAGGCATGGTCCGCAAGTATCAAATGATTCATAATCAAGTGATTCCAAAATTCCATCTACATGGAGTTTCTTCATGTGCTTTACACCAATATGACCTAAACGACAGTGCCACAAGTAAGTTGCACTATCATTATCAACTTTGCACCTTTTGGCATCAATATTATGAATATGTGTATCACTACAATCAAGATTCAACAAAAATAGACCATTCATCAAGGGTGCATGACCATAAAAGATATTACTCATATAAATAGAACAACCATTATTCTCTGATTTAAATGAATAATCGTCTTGCAAGAAACAAGATCCAGATATAATGTTCATGCTCAACGCGGGCACCAAATAATAATTATTGGGGTTTAAAACTAATCCCGAAGGTAGATGTAGAGGTAGCGTGCCAACTGCGATCACATCAACCTTGGAACCATTCCCGACACGCATCGTCACCTCATCCTTAGCCAATCTTCGTTTATTCCGCAGCTCCTGTTTTGAGTTACAAATATGAGCAACCGAACCAGTATCAAATACCCAGGTGCTGCTACGAGCATTAGTAAGGTACACATCAATAACATGTATATCAAATATACCTTTGTTCACTTTGCCATCCTTCTTATCCGCCAAGTATTTGGGGCAGTTCCACTTCTAGTGACCACCTTTGCAGTAGAAGAACTCAATTTCAGGCTTGGGTCCAGCTTTGGGCTTCTTCTCGGGAGTGGAAAATTGCTTGCCATTCTTCTTGAAGTTCCCTTTCTTTCCCTTGCCCTTTTCCTTTAAACTAGCGGTCTTGTTAACCATCAACACTTGATGCTCCTTCTTGATTTCTACCTCCGTGACCTTAAGCATTGCGAAGAGCTCAGGAATCATTTTATTCATCCCTTGCATATTATAGTTCATCGCGAAGCCTTTGTATCTTGGTGACATTGACTAAAGAACTCTGTCAATAACACTATCAACTGGAAGATCAACTCCCAGCTGAGTCAAGTGGTTGTGATACCCAGACATTTTGAGTATGTGTTCACTGATAGAATGTTCTCCTCCATCTTGCATCTATAGAACTTGTTGGAGACTTCATATCTCTCATCCCGGTCATTTGCTTGAAATATTAACTTCAACTGTTGGAACATCTGATGTGCTCCATGATGGTCAAAACATCTTTGAAGTCCCGGTTCTAAGTTGTAAAACATGGCACACTGAACTATGAGTAGTCATCAGATCGAGCTTGCTAGACGTTCATAACATTTGCATCGGCTCCTGCAGCAGGTCTGTCACCCAGTGGTGCATCAAGGACATAATTCTTCTGTGCAGCAATGAGGATAATCCTCAAGTTACGTACCCAGTCCGTGTAGTTGCTACCATCATCTTTCAACTTAGCTTTCTCTATTCAGGGGAATGGTAGCTCAGGCCATTGACCTACAACATAGATATGCAAAACTATAAGACTAAGTTTGATAAATTAAGTTCAATTAATCAAATTACTAATAAACTCCCACTTAAATTAGCATCCCTCAAGTTATCTGAGTGATACATGATCCAAATCAACTAACCCATGTTTGATCATCATGTGAGATGGGGTAGTCATCAATGGTGAACATCTCTATGTTGATCATATCTACTATATGACTCACATTCGACCTTTCGGTCTCTAGTGTTGCGAGACCATGTTTGTACATGCTAGGCTCATCAAGTTTAACCCAAGTATTCTGCATGTGCAAAACTGTCTTACACCCGTTGTATGTGAACCTAGAGTCTATCACACCCGATCACCATGAGGTGCTTCGAAACGACGAACTTTGGCAACGGTGCATACTCGGGGAGAACACTTTTATCTTCAAATTTAGTGAAGGGATCATCTTATAATGTTACCGCCGTTCTAAGCAAACTAAGATGCATAAAGGATAAACATCACATGCAATCAAAATATGTGACATGATATGGCCATCATCATTTTGTGCTTTTGATCTCCATCTCCAAAGCATCGTCATGATTTCCATTGTCACTGGCTCGACACCTTGATCTCTATCATTGCGTCGGGGTCATCTCGCCAACTATTGCTTCTACAACTATTGCTAACGTATATCGATAAAGTAAAGCAATTACATGGCGCTTGCACTTCATTCAATAAAGAGAAAACCCAAAGGCTCCTGCCGGTTGTCGATATTACAAAACGTGATCATCTCATACATCAACATATATCACATCACGTCTTGATCATATCACATCATAACATGCCCTACAAAAACAAGTTAGACTTCCTCACTTTGTTGTTGCAAGTTTTACGTGGCTGCTACGGGCTTCTAGTAAGAACCGTTTTTACCTACGCAGAAAACCACAAAGGTGATTTATCAAGTTTGTTCTTTTAACCTTCTTCAAGGACCGGTCGTAGTCAAATTTGATTCAACTAAAGTAGGAGAAACAGACACCCGCCAGCCATCTTTATGCAAAACTAGTTGCATGTCTGTCGGTGGAACCGGTCTCATGTGCGTGGACATGTAAGGTTGGTCCGGGCCGCTTCATCCCACAATAGCACCGAATCAAAATAAGACGTTGGTGGTAAGTAGTATGACTATCACCCCGCACAACTCTTTGTTTTCTACTCGTGCATATCATCTATGCATAGACCTAGCTCTAATACCACTGTTGGGAAACATTGCATGGAAAACAAAAAAAATTCTACGCACACGCAAGATCTATCCATGGAGATGCATAGCAACAAGGGGGAGAGTGTGTTTACGTACCCTCGTACACCGTAAGCGAAAGCGTTTGTTAACGCGGTTGATGTACTTGAGCTTCTCCACGCTCCAACCGATCAAGTACCGAACGTACAACACCTCCGCGTTCAGCATACGTTCAGCTCGGTGACGTCCTCGCCTTCTTGATCCAGCAAGATGGTGAAGTAGTGGATGATTTCCGGCAGCACGACGGTGTGGTGACGGTGATGGTGAAGTTATCTCCACAGGGCTTCGCCTAAGCACTACGAAAATATGACCGAGGGTGTAAACGATGGAGGGGGCGCCGCACATGGCTAAGCAATTGTCGTGGTTATGTGTGGCGCCCCCCTCCCACATATATATAGGTGGGGGAGAGGTGAGAGGCCAAGGGGTGCCCCAAGTAGGGCCAAATCCTACTTGGGCTCCTACTCTTGGCCACCCCCCCTTCCATATTTGCCGGAGGGGGAAGGAAAGGGGGAGGAAAGGAAGGGGGAGGATGACTCCCCCCTTTCCTTCTCTCCCCAAGGGTTGCAGCCTAGGAGGGGTGCACCGGCCCCTTGTGGGCTGATGTGTCCCCCCCTTTGGCCCATAGGACCATTAACCTCCCGGGGGTGTCCAGAACCCCTTCCGGTGACCCGATTTTTACCTGGTACATCCCAAAACTCTTCCGGTGTCCAAGTATCATCGTCCTGTATATCAATCTTTACCTCTGGACCATTATGGATCTCCTCGTCATGTCCATGACCTCATCCAGAACTCCGAACAACATTCGATCACCAAATCATATAACTCATATAACACT
Source organism: Aegilops speltoides (assembly GCA_021437245.1). NCBI lineage: Eukaryota > Viridiplantae > Streptophyta > Magnoliopsida > Poales > Poaceae > Aegilops > Aegilops speltoides. Next base: position 370,347,524 of record CM038142.1, read on the forward strand.
ATATCATCAACGAACGTTAAGCGTGCGGACTCTACGGGTTCGAGAACTATGTAGACATGACCGAGACACCTCTCCAGTCAATAACCAATAGCGGAACCTAGATGCCCATATTGGTTCCCACATATTCTACGAAGATCTTTGTCGGTCAAACCTTATGACAGCATACGTAATTCCCTTTGTCTATCGGTATGTTACTTGCCCAAGATTCGATCGTTGATATCTTCATACCTAGTTCAATCTCGTTACCGGCAAGTCTCTTTACTCGTTCTGTAATACTTCATCTTGCAACGAAGTCCTTAGTCACTTTGCTTGCAAGGCTTCTTATGATGTGTATTACCGAGAGAGCCCAGAGATACCTCTACGATACTCGGAGTGACAAATCCTAATCTCGATCTATGCCAACTCAACAAACACCAACGAAGATACCTGTAGAGCATCTTTCTGATCACCCAGTTACGTTGTGACGTTTGATAGCACACAATGTATTCCTCCGATATCGGGGAGTTGCATAATCTCATAGTCGAAGGAATGTGCATTTGTCATCAAGAAAGCAATAGCAATAAACTGAATGATCAATATGCCAAGCTAACGGATGGGTCTTGTCCATCACATCATTTTCCTAATGATGTTATCTCGTTATCAAATGACAATACATGTCTATGGTTAGGAAAACTTAACCATCTTTGATCAACGAGCTAGTCTAGTAGAGGCTTACTAGGAACACGGTATTTGTTTATTTATTCGCACATGTATTTAAGTTTCCGATCAATACAATTCTAGCATGAATAATAAACCTTTATCATGAATAAGGAACTATAAAATAACAACTTATTATTGCCTCTAGGGCATATTTCCTTCATTATTTGCTTTTGACAGGTAACACCGTATTTTTTGAATACCTTGTTTTTTACTCCTTCGGATTTTGTGACATCACTCCCTCTAATTTAAATGTCTGATACACAAGAACAATAAGTGAATGCACAAATTTTGTATGCTAGACAAATGTAATAGGTAGTGGGAGAAAAAAAGGATGGCATGCCATGATTCACGTATATGATGTCTAAACAAACATGATGACATAATATAATTCACATATATGATATATAATTAACAGGATGACATGACATAATTCATGTTGGGAAAATGTAGTAGAAATAAAAAAAATCGTCCTAAAAAGCAAACTCCTAAGATCATATGAAGATGCATATGAGAATAGATCTGATCTTTACCAACAAGTGTGCAACGGAAGAAGTATTGGTGTGGATCATTGGTGCAGATTTCCACAGTTAAGAATTACAACCTCCCAATCGCGACATTTTTTTCTCGCACAAAGATCGAATGCATGATCTCTGTGTCGAATTTCATTTATATGTAGACCCGAGAACCATTCAATTACATCACAGAAAATAAACATTAATCATAAACTTGGAAATAAATAATAATATTTATTATTGCCTCTAGGGTATATTTCCAATGATTCACATATATGATGTCTAACTAATAGGATGATGGGACATAATTAATATATATGTTGTATAAGTAAACATGATGACATGGTAAGCAGATGACATTCGCGTATATGATGTGTAAATTAAGCAGATGACATTAAAATATTCTGTACTGATATCTAAAATAAATAATAGAAGACATCATACGCATAATATCACCAGTATCCCCTTACCAAGTTTGAGCAAACACCTTAGGGAGGAATAGTCATTTGTTCCTGAACCCTCCTGCAAGAAGGTACTTGCAACCAACGATGTTGGCTGCTACAAGCTCGGGGCGAAGGGGCGGCCGATGCAGCGACATGGTGCTATGACCGACGGTCCTAGATGCCGGAACCGGTGACCCCCGGTGCCAGAACCGACGATGTTGGATGCTACAAGCTCGGGGTGGAGACACGACCGTTGAAGTGATAGGGTGCTACGACCTACGATCCCAGATGCTAGAACTAGTGACCCCCGATGCTGGAACTGGTGATATTTGCTGCTACAAGCTCAGGGTGGAGGGACAGTTGGTGCGGCGACATGGTGCTGCGGCCGGCGACCCAGATGCTGGAACTAGTGACCCTCGATGCTGGAACCATCGATGTAGGCTGCTACAAGGTCGGGGTGGAGGGATGGCCGGTGTAGTGACTACGTCGACATGGTGTTGCGGCCAGTGATCGCCGATGCCGGAACTAATGACCCCCGATGTTGGAACCGGCGATGTTGGCTGCTATAAGCTCGGGGTAGAGTGTCGTTAGATGTTGCAACTGACAAACCCTGGTGCTGGGACCGGCAATGGTGGCTGCGATGAGCACAGGGTGGAGGGGGTGCCGATGCCGACTACAACGACGGGGTGTTGCGATCTACACCACCTGCGTAGCATGGCAATCGGGTGCGAGGGTGAAAACGACGACCGAGGGGCGGCAAAGCGGGGTACAGACGCATGAGCCTGCTATGCTGATGCCTCGCCTACCGGAGGGGAAAAAGATTTTTCCTCGTGTGTTGACTGTCGGAGATGAGATGAAGCGAAGGGAATAATCCAATGGTCGTACTCAATCGCATCCAATGGTGTTAGGCAGGTGAGCGATCCGGAGCTCAGGTCGGCCGACCGGCGGCTAGCTCTGGCCACCCCCGTGTGCAGGTCCGTGAATCGCGACGGAGTCATCCTAACCGGAGCTTCAGTCTACTGCCAGCCCCCGTGCCGCGACGACGACCACTCGCCGGTGACGCCCGCCAAGCTCCCAAGTCGCCTCTCGCCTCTCCCCCCGGCTCGCGCCCGCAGGCCGCAGCATGCTTCCCCTCGCGCACCCCACCCGTCATCCCCACCCCCGCCCTGCATCTCGGGCCTCACCTCCGGAGCGCTCTCCTGCCCGAGCCCGAGCTGGACCTCGCCTACCCCGCCGCTCGTCCCATGCGCTCACCCTCACCCGAGCGCGGCCTCCGACCGCGGAACCGGGCGAGAATACCGAAACCACCTCCGCCCCCGCCAGCAGCAGCGTCCTGTCGTTTTTGTGCCCGCTTCTCAAGTTCTTCGGGGTAACTAGCTGCTGCCTGCCGCAGTTAGTTTTCTTTATATATAAATCAAACTAACTGCTTCAGGTTCTTCCCACTGAACTTGGGTGTTTGCTAAAAATGTGTGGTTTTTGTGAACTGAAATGCAGGGCGGGGATCCTTCTCAAGAGCGGAATGACATCGTGGAGGTAATCTTCGTATAACTTTTTGGCACATTCGGATTGAATGGTACTGTATTCACAAAATCCTAGATCGACACTAATAAGTACTCAGAAGGGAAGAAAAATGACCAGCACGGGAACTCATTACATGAGAACATCACAAGGAAAAACAAAACAAAACAAAAAGCACCGAAAAACAGAACAGACGACTTGGATTATAACCTAGAGTTTACTGAAATGGTAGCAACAGGTGAAATTGTTACCATATGAATACCCTGTGGGAGCAAAAGGAAACTTCTATTCTAATACTGTAATTGGTGCAAAAGTTTCTCTTGATGTGTACTCAGGCCTCTCGGCACTGATTTTTGTCCACCTGCCTCTCAGTGACCATCTGCTGTTAATTTATTGTTTGCCAGGTGGCCACATCTTCCCTTTCAAGTTTAGCTAGACTGCCGTGGGGATCAAATGTTGCAGCTAGTAGCACAGAAAGCGTTAGTACACCAACGAGTGCTCCCACTCTTCAACTGTATGAGTTTGGTAATTGTTCTTTCTTTCTGTTGGTTCTGCCTCGTGGCATGTCAAACTAGTAATTTCAGAATGTACTGATCACATCTTTTGTTACCTTTCCGACAGAAGCATGTCCCTTCTGTAGGAGAGTCAGGGAGGCCATGACTGAGCTTGATCTTTCTGCGGAGGTGTTCAACCATCTCTTTACAGTGCCTCTTCATTCGTTCCTACAACCGTATTGTGCGATTATAAATCAGTGTTTAGGAAAATCACTGTTCTCCTTTATGGGAATTGCATTATAGTTGCGTGGCAATATATGTCAAGGATTAAATTGCCTTTCCTTTGGACTATTAACATGATATTGTAATTTGATATTTTTTCTACTTGATAACTTTGCCCCCAAATACTAAAAAAGTGCAGGTTTATCCTTGCCCAAAAGGATCAGTGAGGCATAGAGATGTGGTCAGGAAAATTGGAGGGAAGGAGCAGTATGTCTTCATCAATTCCGCATTTACTTATAGCTTCAGTTGAACACAAATGCTGATTGGAAACTTCATAAATTCTGCATTCATGGTTAACATTTTTGGCATTACTATGGCACCATTTCTTCTCATGTTCCCCTTACGGTCATTGTACTGAATTTTTGCTCCTACTTTTTTATACAGGTTTCCACTTCTTGTTGATGCAAGTACTGGCGTCACAATGTATGAAAGTGGTAAGATCCAATTGTTGGCTAGTCCTTCCTTTGGGTGGTGGTGACAGTGGGTAGTACCATGCAAGGACTCTTTTGAAACTCTTTATTTGTTGGCATACAAAACAATAGCTTTCATTATTATGTTTGAGGTGGCTTCCTTCCTGTTTGTATAGTTTAGTGAAACTAGCTGCTAAACTAAAAAATAGACAGATGCTGATATGTGCCCTGAATGTGCAGGAGATATTGTGAAGTACCTGTTCAAACAGTATGGACAAGGAAAGAGCCCTTCTTTTGGCCTCCTTGAGAGGTATCCAACTTTGCTTGTTTGAATATCTTTTCCTTCACTTGTCCATTCCAGTCATCCTATGATACAACCAAGCTTTTTGCAGTACAATTTTCACAGGATGGGTGCCTACTCTTCTTCGAGCTGGAAGAGGGATGACAATGTGGAGCAAAGCTGGCGCGGTACCTGCAGAGAAGCTGGAACTCTTCTCATTTGAGAATAACACCGTAGGAACCCTTCTCTCCTCAATGCACTTTTCTGTAGGACTCAGCCATATTTCCTTCTCATATATGGGCGGTGATTCATTCAGTACGCAAGGATCGTGCGGGAGGCTCTGTGTGAATTGGAGCTCCCTTACGTTCTCCGGAACGTGGGAGAGGGGTCGTCGAAGATGAGTTCGCTGCTAAGCATAGCAGGTTCTAAGCAGGTAAAGTCAGAGAGATGCTGAAGTGCAATGGTATCAGAGAATTTGCAGGCATCGAAAGAGGCTGATTTGCACAAATAATGCTACGATGTGATAACGCGCTTGATATTTTGTGTTGCAGGTGCCGTATCTGATGGATCCAAACACCGGGTTCCGATCGGGCGACCACAAGACGATACTGTCCTACTTGTTTCAGCAGTACTCTGTGGGCGGCTAGCTTGTCTCTCAAATCTTTAGACACCTCTCCGGCAGGCTGTTTTGTCCGGGTAGAAAGAGAGCAAGCGTGTATATTTGAGATTGGCTCTGAAATATCACTGGGTCCTACAGTAGAATTCTCAACATATATGGTATGGGAAGAACTCGGTGCGTGGCACTGGCATGGCTCTCACGATATCAGAAAAACAGAAAGGAAAAAAAAACGGTATGCACGGTGGTTGCGCACGCACGCCCAGTGAGCCAAAGCGGAGCAGCCTTTTGGTTGCGCAACCGAACAAGAGCAGCGGCGCTGCATCGGTTCAACGGCGACATATCATGCCAACCGTTGTCCGCATTGTTCTTCTTTACATGACGCTACGAGAAGGAAAAAAACAATATTGATCGTACCAACAGAGGCGCGCGACGCGCCCGTGATGGATGCTTCCTCATCATGAATCCTAAAGAAAGGGGGGAGTCAACTCAATCAGGGTCATGTGCAGTGAGGGAGCGGTTCCACGTCATGATCCTGCCTGCGTGCGTGGGGATCGATGATGGAAAAACAAAAAACAAGTGCACCGCGGAGATCAGTTTGCACTAGCGCACTCCAGAGTCATGACCTTTTTCTGCCCATGAGAAGCCTCTTCTCCACCTCTAGCCCACAGGCCAAATTAATCTCTCCGTCTCCGACTTGCTGCTCCGTTCTTGGTCTTCTTCCTTTGGGGAGGAGGAGGGAGGGAGGAAGCGCCATGGGCAACGAGTTGTGAGTTCCTCCCGTTCTGTTTCCCTGTATGTACATCTCCCGTTAATTGCGTGGCTCTTCTGCTCTGGTGAACTGAAAATCGCTGCTCTTGTCCTGACCTGGGTGCAGCGACTACCTGTTCAAGCTCCTCCTCATCGGCGACTCCTCCGTCGGCAAGTCCTGCTTCCTCCTCCGTTTCTCCGTGAGTTTCTTGGTACCACTACTCCTTGGCAATGTGGGTGGATGGAGTGGACTGACCAATGGCGCCATCTTCCTTTTCATAATGGCATGGCCCTGATTTTGTTGTGATTTTTGTTCTTCATCCAGGACGATTCGTATGTGGACAGCTACATTAGCACCATCGGCGTTGACTTTGTGAGCCTTGATGATTCTCTCTCGCTACCTAGTACTGTACGCACTTTCTCATCCTACGTTTGGTTCCATTGACTGATTGATTGATGATGCACGCGCACAGAAAATCCGCACTCTCGAGATGGATGGGAAGACCATCAAACTGCAGATTGTAAGTGATTAATCCCTATTCGTCTTCACAAGTTTGCCTCTCCTTCAAAGTTTGCTATCACGTAAGGGATATGTTGTCACCTGCAATCGTCAACTTTTTGTGTATTGGAAATGAACTGTTCCCCATCAAACTTCTGCATCACAAACATACAAACTGCATTCCACTGCCGGTGGAAACATTTTTTTGGGGGGCGGTGGAAACAATTGCGCAAAGCAGAAACTGTAATGCTCGCAGTCTCATCTCATATCAGTACCTCTTGCATTCACAACAGTGGGACACAGCAGGACAGGAGCGGTTCAGAACCATCACAAGCAGCTATTACAGGGGAGCTCACGGGATCATCGTAAGTCTCATCTCCCCAGCTGTAAACAACAACAAAAACTGCAACTTTTACCCACCACAATTCAGAAAACTTTTGGTTTCGTTGTATCCAGATTGTCTATGACATCACGGACATGGAGAGCTTCAACAATGTCAAGCAATGGCTGAGCGAGATCGACAAGTACGCCAACGACAGCGTGCGCAAGCTTCTCGTTGGTAACAAGTGTGATCTGGCTGAGAGCAGGGTCGTCGATACTGCGGTAGCACAGGTCACAGTTCCAACTACCCTCTTGCATTCGAGATACTGACTCACAAACTAGGCTGTGTGTGCATGCTTGTAGCACGGGAATTCGTCGTGTTCCTGTGGAAAATGAATCAATTCCTTGTCTGTCGATGCTGAAGTTGTTTTGTTGCATATTTTCTTAAGCTAAATGGGCAATGCAAATCAGTGCAGGCCTATGCTGATGAGATGGGTATTCCTTTCCTAGAGACAAGTGCTAAAGAATCCATCAATGTTGAAGAGGCCTTTTTGGCAATGTCTGCAGCAATCAAGAAGAGGTAGAAGAGCAAATGAACTTCCACACTATTATTTTTTGTTTTTGTTTTTGGAATGCTTATGCTGATGAAACTTGTGTGTCTGATCCACAGCAAAGCTGGAGGCCTGGAGAGGAAGGCCTCTAATCTGGTGCAGATGAAAGGGCAGCCAATTCAGCAGCAGCAGCACAAGCAGAAGACCAGCTGCTGTTCAACATGACCCGAGATCGGACTCGAGGGAGGGTAAAGCATCCCAGCGGCACAGCTACCTTCCAGGAATCAGGATGAAAATGGCATATGCCAAATGTGAACCTCTTACTTCTTTCCCTTTTGGAACACTTTTTTAGCTAGCTGCAAACTGTATCAGTAAGCGAGTTCGCATGTTCGTATCGATCTTTCAGTGGAGCAACATATGTCGAAATCATGTCAGGAAACTCTGCGATTTCGGTGGTTCTCTGATCAGCACGACAACCAGAGTTATACCATATCAACCATATTGCAATCTGCTAACTGGACAATCTGAAAGACAGTGAATTTACATATGCAAAAGCTTGTACAGATACAGATACAGATGCAGATTTTGTTTGTACTTTTTTACATCATGAAGTGGCAGACACATCACACAAGGCTATGAGACGTTCTTGCAAGGTCGCCTTGTCGAACTCAAATCGGAACTAGGAGATAACTTGGATAGGCTACACAAGTACTCCTCTCCATGGTCAGCTGGAGGGGAAAGTGCGGTAACATCATGCAATCTGCGAACAGTCCAATCTGAAAGATGATGAATCTACATATGAAAAAAGCATGTACACCGACAGATGCTGATCTTCTTTTTCCTTTTTACAACATGAAGTGGCACACATTAGGTTATGTGAGTTCCATAAATGGTAGCCTTGTTGAACTCGAACCCGAACTGGCGAGATAGCTTGATAGGTTGGTTGTTTAGGCTAGAAGTAGTATCCACCCTCCATGGTTCGCTGGAAGGGAAATTGTGGCATCATCATGTTGCTGCCGGTGTCCAGAATCCCGCTCTGCTCAATTATCTGCAGAAACAAGATCAAGATATTAAAAATAATGTTGGTCAATTATCCGGAAATATGTAGGCCCATTGTTATAAAATATAAAAGACTGGCAATAAGGTTTTCTACTACTCCTATGGTCGATTCCCCTTTTTTTACCGTGATCTGGTCGATTCTGCATGCTAAAACTGATCTGAACGCTATCCTAAAATCAAAAGGTAACATCTCAAATAGTGCAGTTTCTTTGAAATGGATTTGGGTTAGAGTATAGTACCCTTTCTTGAAGTATATCATTGGCAGCCTTCAGTATGCCTTCCTGCAAAAAATAAGCACAAAAAGACACTGGTGAAGGGAATTGCTGTGCTCATCCTTCTACAAGCAAGTGCAAAATATCTCATTAGAGGAATAAAATTTCGTGTGGAGCCAACCTTGGTCTTGAGCATCTCAATCTCCCTAGATATGATCTGCATCTGCTCAGCAGAAAGGGGCAGTATATTAAAAATAATCATTTCTGAAAAGATTTTAGTTTGTGCAGAGAAGAAGATATAGCTTACTTTTGTATAGCGGATATTGTGTACCCAAATTTCAAGGTTACTCTCCAGGGCTTGCAGCTCATTGAGATTCATGTGGTTTATATCATTCTCTCCATACATGTACCTGCATGGATGTGCTTACCTCTATCAATCAGTCTTGTGCCCAATACTATACTTCCATCTTGCACCTCCATAATATTGAAATCTTTCTAGTGGAATCTTGCCAGTTTAATATGGACCATCAGCCTGTATTACCAAACCACGTGCTACTGCTTCTCATTTCATTATACTACGTATTTTATAACACCTCTTAAAAACTAACAATTTGATGCCAATAGTAAACGGTTGGTGTATCACGAAAGATAATTCTCCTTTTTAATGGACTCTTCCGAATCAGCATAGCACAAAGGGTAAGTATGTCGTCATTCAAGCATAAGTTAACAAAGTTATGCCAGTTGCTCAGACAGAAGACATGAAATTGCTTCGCCGTTTATATATAATATAACACATATGATTACCTTAAGCCCTTTTGAAGCAAGTCAATTTCTTGCCTTAAGAGTAGTACCTCTTGCTGTATTACCTGCAATGAGAGAAGAATGCCAGCACCTTAATAAAACTAGATGTAGAAGTAACTTTGCATATTAGTAATTATGTCAAATATAATGTAACTCAAGATTGATGCGCGCTGATGAACAAATCATGGGCAGTGCGCCAAACCAAAGGTCTCTTACTAAATGACCATGCAGTATTTAATACAACTAATGTATTTCGAATGCATAGCTTTGCAGTGCTATTTGTCAATTGTCATTATGAGATAAACCATGTGATTTCTTCTCCTGACCTCAGGTTTGTTCTGCTCGCTACTTTCACCATGTGCTTCTGTGTTGCTACCCTTGTACCTCTCAATTAAGCCTTGCATGTTCCTAATACATCTCAGACATAAAACATATGAACAAATTAAAACATATATATTTTCTGGAATTGGCTTTAAATCACTTAACAAGAGAGAGATGCATACCCGTTGGTAGCTAGCTCATAAACCTTTCCATGAGGAGAGAACACCATGACACCGATATCAGCATCACATAAAATGGACAACTCCTTTGCCTTCTTCAGGAGGCCCATTCGCCGCTTGCAGAAGGTGACCTGTCTGTGCACCGGGTTTTCTATCCTTCTCATCTGAACCTTACCACGAGCCATTACTATTCTTCAGTCTACCTTCTTGTTTGTGCACATAACCTCCCACTAGTTTGGACTAGCTTCTGAGGTTGTTGCAACTGGACTCTGGATCCTCCTCTCGCACTTGAGGCAAATGGTGATTTAGACCTGTCATGGATGTGAGCATTTTATTGTGGCTCCTGAGGACAAGGAATAATTGGTAGGCCAGTCCTTGCAGGTTGTGGAAGAGTCAAACAACACATCACTGTTGCAATTCACAAAGTAGCCTAAATAGCTACCTTGTAAAAGGGCATATGTTACAGCTTGTTCAAAGTGTATTGAATTCCCTGTAATATATAAAATCCATGTTGCTTGTACTGCCCCATGCTAGATAATCAAGTGGCCCATGATTACAATGAATATTTAGTGAGGAATATGTCTGATGTAAAGGCATTTACACTTTACACTGTTAAGACTTTGGTCTAGTTTGAAAGGTCAGAATAACATTTTAAACTTTAGTATTCTACAATTTCCTTTCTTGTACGCTCATATTCACGATGCCGCCATCTGACTAAAGAATGATAAAAATAGGAATGACACACGATATATTCTACAATCCTCTAAAGAGTTTTAAAAGAAATGCGTACCGTACAATTCGAAGTGTGATGCCAACACTACATGTTACTGTTAAGTGTCATGCAACCTATTTTGTTTTGTTCACTTGGTTTTCATGACTCCGTCTTTTATAGAATTCCAACACCAACCAAAAGAGTCTGGTACTCCATCCTATCTGCAAGTTTACTTGGAACAATTGAAAATAATGTCCAATAAAAAGAAGTACCTGCTGATAATCTAATCACAGTTAGCTGGTTCTTGTACCATTATGTTCAGTTGAAGAGGTTGCTTAGTGCACTTAGTAGATCCAAACATGTCATGTCTGCCACTCCAGAAGTAGCAAATACGAGAAGAATAAAGCAAGAAGCTTGCAGTAGACACAAATAACATATTTATACATGCACAACTGGAGCGAAATCTTAATTGACCGAAGTTATGATGGCTAGCTCATATGAACCAATCATGATGGCAGTTCACCAGGACCACCCCTTTCATGAACACTTTAAAATGGCTTTAGATCCAGATTCCAGACCAATTGTCCTCAAGTATTGTCAAAGTCAAGGTGGTCAGTCACGTTACAGACACACAACAGTGCAGTATATTGTTATCTGTATCATTCATCAAATCTCGGGAAGTCCAATGAAATCAAGAACTTTAGTTAAGAACCTGGAAATGCATTTTTGAGCATTTCAAAATATGAGCATCCATGGTGGTAAGAGTCGAACGTGGGTGGGCTCGGCGTGACACCATTAGCCAACTGAACCCGAATCTGTTCTCCAAAATGAAGTATCTTCCTTTATCAACTTCTGTGTTGATTAGGTCTACTACTTTTTGTTTTTATTTGATATTGTGAATGTTAAGTATCATGATTCCCTGGCCAAAATAGGTACATCTTATGTAAACATGTTTTGCTTAGCAAGGAAGGTGCCCCTTAGAGTACATGTTAAGACAAGTTGTAACAGTATGAGACACAACACTTTTCGGAAATAGATAGGTTTCATGCATCACTTACAAATGAGAGATGAAGAAGCAGCGGTGAACCAAGCACATGAATCCTACATGAGTACATGTTATGATTTTTTTTATGACATGGAAGTTTATAGAATACTCAAATCAGTAAGCAGATAATATACAAGGTAGAAGGGTGACTGCCATTATCCAAAATAATTCATTAGGTAATACTCAAATAGACCAGAGCGAAAATGTAACATCATATAAAAAACAAAAGAAGCATAGAGAATAATTACTCCCCGACAAAGGAACAAATGCAAAGCTGATGATTTTTTGTTTGTCGCTTTTTTTGAGTCTAGCAAATGTTCTTTAGGTTATACCATCCACTGAAGAGGCACAAACCGATGTGGCTATGTTGATAGATATCAGGTAGGAAAGAGTGTCAACTAGCCGTTACCTTTCAATTGAAGTGTTGAGAAAGAAAGGTGCCACCAGGCTCATCGCATGATGCAACAATAGTTCAATGTCAACATAAGTCTAGTGATGTTCCTTTGTTGTGTCTTACCGGGATATTGTAACTTTGCAGAATATCGACCTTCACAAGCTCATATTCTATTACTTCTCAATGAAAATGTATTTTTGAGGCATGCCTGTTCACTTGTACCATGATTGCTACATATTTAGATAAAAAAAAGAAAGCGAACAGTTGCTAAGTTTTCAGCTCTTTGTCACAGAAAATTCATTCTGGAACTCCTATCACTAGTTTGATAGGATTTTCAAATATTGCAGTTGCCTCCCTGTATCAGTTGAGAAAACAATTTGATTTAAAAAAAACTGGCAGAATCTGCAAGCTAGATTTTTTTTTGATCTTTCAAATAATAACATTACTTGCATTCTTTACTTTGTGAGAGAGAAGAAGAGAAGTCTTGGTTGCCTGATCTTAAGAAATTTCTTTACATGAAAGAAAACCGTAAAAGGCATAGCCGAAATTCGTGTTGATCTAGCAATCTCTTTGAAAACTATTCCAGCCGTTAGGCACCTAATGTTAGTCTTTGCTAACAAAACCATAAATTTGCACTAAATAACAGGCCTCTGAAGAGAATAACTAAGATTTGTTCACAAATAAACAAACCACCAATAAGATTGTGTGCTTTAGTGCATCTGAACCTCACTTTTGATACAGAAGGGTATTGAAAGCTCTTCCTTGAACATGATACATCATCCACAAAATGAAGGTGACAGCTAAAATTCTATTAAAACTACATTAAAAAAATCAACACAGGAGATAAAGTTCCAAAGGAAGATTTCTAACATGTCTGTGATGCCAAAGGAACCACAAGTATTGGCCATTACATAGCTTTCATTTTTATATACGTACTAATAATGCTACTTTTCACTATTCTGTAGGTGGCGATATCAGCAATTAAAGCTCAGAATAAGATTCCCTAATCTGTGAGCTTGATATTTACTTGAGACAATGTCAGGTAATATCAGGGATAATCATTCCAAAACATGATTGCACAATTACTTTTACGATAAGCTTGAGAGTCTAGTAGATACTCTTCTCTTTTTTCACTTAAAGAATTTGAAGGAGACGAAGGTTCAAATTTGTCAGATTAGAACAGAAACTGAAGATCTGCATTTAACTGAACAGTGAAATTTAGATTTAACCACTTAAAGGTTTAAATCCTGAAAATCTTGCCAAGTTCCAAATTAAACAACTCCAACTGAAGTTTTCTCTTGCACCAATTTAGTTATTGAGTGTATTGGGCTAGGTGCAAAAAATCATAGTTTTGCTGAATTTGTTATTTGCGAGCAACCGGCAGGAGCGCTGCCTTTTCATTAAGAGAGAAGAGAAACCAAGGTATTTACAAGAGATGGCGTGTTTTTAAGGGGAACACACCAAAACCAAAGTTCTACTGATTATGCTGGATTCACATGTACATTCACAAGGTAACCTACTAGCATATTTTTTTTCAGTTTCCTGCATAACAAGGAATTTCTGTTGCACCAATTTAAGTATTGAGTGTGTGGGATTGGCAAGAAATCAGACTTCTTAATTTACTTTTCAGTTATTTTGTACTTCACAAATGTACTTCTTAAATTGCAATGATGATTACATATTTTATCCATACCATGCCAATACACATGAGCATTGAAATCAATGACCTTATTCCTTTAACATAGTATTGATACATAGACGATCTGATGGGGTGGGGTGGGGGGATTCATTCCTGGAAGGCCCATCTAAACATCGGACGGCAGAAATGGGTAGTCAGTGTATCCAATAACTGGATCAGAGAGGTAGAAAGTATCTCTTATGTACTTGTTGAGAGGAGCGCCTATTTCAAACCTCCGAGGCAAGTCAGGATTGGATAGAAACAAGCGCCCATATGCTACCAAATCAGCATAGCCGTCTGCGATTGCTTTATTTCCATCATCCCTATCGTATCCCCCAGCTACAATAAATGTTCCCTTAAAAGCATCCCTTATGGGGCGAAGACTGTGGGGAGTTTCAAACTTTTCACCAATGTTCACCATCCGTGGTTCCACCATGTGACAATAGAGAATTCCAAATTTGTTCAGTGCATGTGCCATGTATAGGCCTAGAGCATCTGGGTTTGAGTCAGATGCCTCTGAATAGTTCGCAAACGGTGAGAGCCTTATCCCAACCTTATCAGCTCCAACTTCATCAACTACGGCTTGAACTACTTCCAGTGCAAACCGGCAGCGATTCTCTAAGCTCCCACCATATTTGTCAGTGCGATCATTGACTTGGTCCTTTAAGAACTGATCAATCAAATAACCATGAGCTCCATGGATTTCAACACCATCAAATCCTACACACCATACAAGGCATTGAAGTTAGAGATCCCTCTTCTTCAACAGTCAGGGCGATGTCGAAGAATTCAGTAAGTGTCTGTTAGGCACTAGACAGAATATTGACGAGAACAAGTGTATAATAATTTTCTCCTGATACTAATTTGGTTGAATGAGAAGTCTCTACTTTGTACGATATATAATTTTGGCATAACATTTGGAGCACAAATGTGGGGAGATAACAATTACCAAAGGGGGTTCATTACCAACCAAAAGGTACTTACCGGCTTCGATTGCATTTCTAGCAGCAACCCTAAAATCGTTGATTACCAAAGGAATCTCATTAGTCTGTAGCCGCCTAGGAGTTGAGATTGTAGGCACATCTATGCCGTTGGCTCTCACTACAGGTTTGAGTGGCTTATCAGTGCTCGAAATTGGAGCCTGCCCATTAGGCTGAAAAGCTGCATAGAGATAACGAACATGTGTAAGTGAAATAAAAGCAGGGCTACAAGGATGACTATAGGGTTGCTAATGTATTTTTATTTTCAAAAAACACGAGGTAACTCATGGTGCCATAAAATGGTAAATAATCGCACAGAATGTTCATAAAAAATTGAGCCAAAAATCTAATATCCATTTGGGGTGTTATTGCTTGCGACATAATTGTGCTTAAATTTGGTTTGATGACAAGTCAGACAACCTTATATTAGAGTTAGTAAACTTACTGTGATTAGAGACTCTTCCTACATGCCAAATCTGACAGAAAAATATTCCTCCTCTTGCATGAACCCCATTCACGATCGGTTTCCATGCTTCTACTTGCTCCTTTGTCCAAATGCCAGGAGTGTCTTTGTACCTAGCATTCATACAGTGTAACAAGAAACATATCACCTTTAAAGGTAATACAACTGCAAAGAGGAAACTGAAACTATGACTACTAAGATATCAAAAGCCACAGCCTAACGATATGTTGTACACACCCTTGAGCAGTGTCTGAAACTCCAGTGGCCTCAGCAATCAAAAGGCCTCCTTTGGTTGTTCTCTGTTGATAATACAGTATGGCATGAGGCTGAGGAACATTTCCGAAGGATCGCTCCCTTGTCAGTGGTGCGAGAACTACCCTAAACAGAAAAAAGGAAAGAACTCAGGCAAGTGGAAAATCAGGTAAAGATGAGTGGCAGAATTCATTGGACTCCTTTTTCAGGGCAAGTCCATAGGCACAGTCGAAGAAATTTCAGGGACACACTCCTTCCCATATTCCACAGCAATTCATCAGACGAAAATTGGTTGTTGACCACACTTACTAAATGGTGCGTACTCATTGGTATTAAATAACTCCTAAAAGTTAGGGTCTATTGATGGAATAATTGTTCAGTAATGACAGATGATTTGAGTTGACAAATATCATCCCACATGTTCATTCAGAAACATCAAAATTTCGGATTGACACTTCTCTTGTAAATAAATACAAAATGCATGCTAATTTTCGTTGTTTGCAGTTTGCAACAACCCTAATAAAAGATTTCAGCATAGGACCTGGTTATGATGCTTCCTTCCACAATTATCATGGGGGGTTAAAACACTGGGCTAAATTCGGTTCTTGATGGTAAAACAAGATATGAACAACAGCAGGGCAGCAGTATCCAGACAAGAAGAGCCTCTGATAAAAAGCAGGAGTGCATAACATCCACATGACAAATAAAGATCCTCCGCGAGTCATGTCCGGGATTAGAAAAATCATGCTTACTGAAAAAACTAGTGCGGTTGGAAGCTTTAGCACCCGAATTGGTTTCCCTGTTGCAGGAATCGCCCCAAATATAAGACCTAAAAGAATCGATTCTTGGGCGATTACTAACAAACATCGGCGGCTGGTTGGGGTTTTCCGTACCAAGGAAAGAGATAGTGGGATCGGAAGAAGAAAAGACGGACCTGTGGGAAAGATCAAACCTTCCCATCTTGTAGGGGGCGAGGAGGGCGGCGGTGCTGGCAGTGTTGCTCATCTTCCTTGGTCTGCTCCTTGCCCCCTTCCGCCCTTCCTCCGCCCGTTCGTGGGGGTGGGCCTTGGCACCTCCCAGCCTTTATGTTGATGAAAGCTGTGGCGAGCGTGCTGCTCTCTACTGTGGGGAGAGAAGACTTTTCCTACTACTAGTACACTACTATGGGCGCGGTGACATGTCCTTTTCAAAATACTTGGTTCAATGAACCTGCCATGATTGTTGACGCACGTTTTGCTTGCAAGGTCACAGGAGAGAGGAAGAGGTGGCCACACACTTATTCGAGTTAAGGGAAAAAAAAAAGGCGACAGATAGGCGCCGGCGCACCGGCCGAAACTTTCGGCCGGTCCAACGCGGGCCCTTGATTATAACCAACAGATCTTTCTTCTCCCCCTCCCTAGTAGTCGTCTTCCTCCCCGCCTTACCCCCGCACAGCGCTACCTCCTCCCCCACGGTCTTAGCGAAGACGACGCCCGAGCTCGCTGTGACGCGCCGGCGGTCACCATCCCATCTCCCGTTGCAGCTTTTTCTGATGCAGCTCGCCTCCGCCCACTCGCCGGTTCCAGCTCCAATCCACCCCCTGCTGGATGCCGATTTGCAACAACTGTACACATCAGCTGACAGAGACAAAAAGGTAAGTTGGATTGCAACTTCACTCCCGTTGGTCGCCGCCGTAGTTGACTTGCACCACCGTGCTCTAGCAAAACAAAATCTCGCAGCAAAAACTCAAATACATGGTTGAAGCAAAAAAAGAGGCCGGTTCCAGCAAAAATTAACACCAGTTCCAGCAAACAAATTTCAGCAACAAAAAGTCTAGTAATATGTTGAATCAAAAAATTAGTCGATTCCAACAAAAAATGAAGTCGGTTCCAGCGAAAATTAACATCAGTTCCAGCAAACAAAAATTTCAGCAACAAAGAGTCCAGTAATCTGTTGAAGCAAAAGATTAGCCGATTCCAGCAAAAAATTACATCGGTTCCAGCAAAAAATACCTCGCTACAAAAACACTAGTAGAGGGTTGTAGCAAAAAATGGTGGTTGAAGCATCCCTGGCCGCCGGTTGTAGCATCTGCCGTCGTCGCCGGATCCAGCAAAATCCTCGATGTGCCACGACCCAGTCGCAGCATCTCTTGGCGTTGGATGTAGCACCCGTAGTGGCCGATTCCAACATCTTCACTGCTCGAAGCTCGCTGTATCACCCCCCGTTGCAGCCTTGCCAAGCCCCGCCGGAGGAGGAGGAAGCAGACATGGCGGCGATGATGGTGAAATAGCAGCGACCTAACAGCGCCGATGTGCGGTGCTCACAACACCGCTGCGCAGGGCTTCCCGGCACACATCTTCGCCTGAAAAATGCAGTTGACGGCCATGGCGGGCTGAGAGGTCGATGTGGGGGATGGTGGCTGGTTGTTTGGAGAAGAAAGAGGAATAGACGAGAGAGGTGGGAAAAGAAAGGGATAAGGATTGAGTGCGGAGAGAAGAAAGAAAAAGAAATAACAATACGTGGGAGCACGACCTGTGACGTGTACGCGTGCGTGGCCAGGGACCGGCGGAACGGTTTGGCCGGCGCCCCGGCCAGAAACCTTTCCCAAAAAAACTACTACACACTTCTTCGATGTCACTGCTGCAGTCATCCAGATCCAGCGGAGGACCATTTAGCTTTTT
Source organism: Aegilops speltoides (assembly GCA_021437245.1). Lineage (NCBI taxonomy): Eukaryota > Viridiplantae > Streptophyta > Magnoliopsida > Poales > Poaceae > Aegilops > Aegilops speltoides. Next base: position 370,365,655 of record CM038142.1, read on the forward strand.
TTGAGAGGGATGAGTACCATTCAGCTTTTTTTAGAGTACTAGTAAGTTTGCACGTGCAATGCACGTCTAGATTAATGCATATTATATTATATAACATTTATAGTTTTAAAATAATATGATGCGTGCTATTTTCAATATCTCACCTTTACAAAATCATTCAGGAGAAGTAGAAGCTTATATCTGATGGTATTCTCGACCCAATAATTATTGATATTGTTCAGAAATATGATAAGAAATACAAGCACAAGGATTAATGTGAAACATGACCAAGTTTGAAAGCACGATCCTTTTCCCCCAGTTTATACTATTTCTCACCTTTTCACCATTCTTTTAATATAGTGAGACAAAACCTATGCACGTCTGAGAGAAGAAACACATTGAAATGTGATTGTTAGTTTTTAAGGTCCTTTGAGTATCAGGTCCTCACAGAAAAAGCTACCTTAAAAATCCCCAAAAGCTATCCAAAAGAAAAAAGGAATTATCTCACAGAACAAATGAAAATTTGATGCATATGTATCTTATCCATGCCAATTTGACAAAATGATTTACAAAAGTACCTTTCTTGTGAACAAAACACTGAAGAATTTGAACATGAACAACCTGATACAGTACAATAAGAGAAGCGAGAACAATACGATTCACAAAAGTACACTTTCCTATACCTATTATGTTGCGGGTTAAAAAACGGAATATACTCTGGTGTAGGATCTTCAAATTACCTTTAGCTGCATTACTGCTACTTAGGCAATCTGTTCATAGCAAAGAGTGAAGCATTCCCGCCCTTGCTTATCTACATTACTGCTACCCTTGCTTGCATTGGTACAGAATTAAACGGATCTGATCAACCAAAAGAGAGGTAACTGCAGTCGTGAAGGGAGAAGAATCCAAATAGTCTTGGATCAAAGGAGTTGGAGATAGAGACAAAAAGTTCCTAACATGGATTCATCACAAAATATGTGTACCTTTTGTGTACTTGGAATTTGCCACAAATTCTTTGTACATTTTTTTCAAAGTCAATTCGTTACAGCTTGCACAACACCTACACTACCTTTGTATCATGCTGGGCAGTAGACATGACCATTTGCATCAAGCCAATGCATCTTTTGGGGGAATTCTTGTAACACGGCTCCAACCAACTGCACACATTCGAGAAGACCAGATCGGGAGAATCCAGTGGGGAGGAGGCCAGATTGGGAGAAGGACCTTCGATTTTAAGTTCAAGCATCTCCCTATTGAACCATGATAGTGAGGAAATCAACCAAAGGGGTGGAGGAGATCTACAGCCACTAGTAGAAAAGGGGGCATTTGTCCCGGTTCGTAAGGGCCTTTAGTCTCGGTTCATGAACCGGGACTAATGGGTCGTTACTAATACCTCCCGCCTTTAGTCCTGGTTCAAACACGAGCCGGGACAGATGGTCCTCCACGTGGCCGGTGCGCCAAGCCCAGGCAGGGGGGCCTTTGGTCCCGATTGGTGGCACCAACCGGGACCAAAAGGCATCCACGTGGCAGCATTCCAGTGGCTGGGGTTTTTTTTGAAGGGGGGGGGGGGTTGGGGTTTTTGGGGGGTTAATTTAGGTGTTTCATATATTGTGTTAACTAGCTAATTAATAGAGAGAAGTGTCCTCTCTTATGTCCGTGCTTGGTCGACGCTACGTACTATTACATAGAGAGGCCCTCGACATGCTAGCTAGTAAGAAAATGAAGGGAACCATTGAGTATAGAAGTTCGTCATGCATACCGAGAGAAGTGATCGATCGACCTCTCCTTCTCCGAGAGATTGGTCGAACAACAAGTTTTCGTATCATGTATCCGACGCTACTGGCTACATACATGTACAATATGTAAGATCTCTTAATTACAATCCCCTAACAATTGAAATCAACTTCCAAATGGTATTCTCCGGCTTTATTGATGACGTGGTCAAGAAAGAATCCCGCCAATTCCTCTTGAATTGCTTTCATGCGATCTGGTTCTAGGAGTTCATTCCGCATCTGACACGTCTAATTTGAAGAAGGGGGTTAATTAATACATATATATGAATGAAACTCAACAGAAATGATGGTGTAATTAAATGAAATTGTGAATATTATTGCTTACGCACTTCAAATTGTCTTTTAGAGTAGCCCCGCTTATTTTTCAAAGTCGCGTAGTGGATGAACTCGCACACGTAGTATCCACAGAAATCATTCCCTTGTTCCTGCCACAAGCACTTTACGAGAAATAGAGGTCAATCAAACTGATAATGAAGCATTATAAATGGCATTGATGAAAGTATAGCTATAGAATCAACGGAGATGCGCAACTAGCTAGCCAAGAGTACTTACTTTGGTATGTATATCGCAGCTCCTTGGCAGTCCCGAGCTTCATGTGAACTGCTTCCAAACCCCGCAAGACAAAGAAAATAATTATTATCACTTGAGATATCGTGAAATGAACAAAAGTTGCCGATATGGTGTGATAATGATCGATTGAACTTACTTGTTGAGCAATTCAGTCATGTCCGCATAGGTTTGGGATCTTTCCGCCTCGAGTCTAAGACGGTTACTAGTCCCCGCCAAGCTTAATCTCCGTAAGAACATAGTGGTACTGCGACGCATGCATAACTCATCAATTACATTACTATAACCTCGCCGAGTAATAAGGAAACCGAATATGCACACGACAAGAACACTCACTTGCCGTTGTAAGGAAAGAGTATGGTATCTTTGTTTTGATTTTTGATCAACGATTGTAGCAAGTTGTCCTCGGCCTCTTTGACGTGCTTTTTAACCAGAATTCATCTATGATATTTGTGTTAATGAACCCAATATCATAAATTTCTTGTTTTTGCACTCGACGATCTTCAATCTGCATAATATATTGAGGATAATTAATTATAAATACATGCAATGAAAGAGCCGAGCTATATATAGAGACTTAATGACGTAAATAGTACTTACATGCAGAGCAAAAGACCGTTAATTTATCGAGGGCCTTTTGATTGAAGAACGCGAAGAACTCCTCAAATGGAACACACAATGATCAGTTCCAACGAAGTCGTGCTCCTCTTTAATGTGCAGATACAAACTATTCGTCCCCCCAGACTCTCTGCAGGTTTTCATGTACCAAGTATGGAATCTTCGCATCATCGTTGTTAGAGATTTTTCATCTTTGACGAGAGGCTTCAGATCAGATTCGTGTTCGTCCACCTCCATGAAATCAGGAAGTGCATCGTCAGGTAGGTAATCTTGTAGATTGCCATAACCGGCCACCATCCCTGGAGCATTAGCAACGATGTTGCCGCTAGACACATTGAGCGGGGGGCACGATTGGTTTGCTTGTTCGCCGAGCTAGTCAATTTTTTTTTGCAGCTGCTCGTTCTCTTGACCTTTGATGTCTGACAGTACTTCCCGACCGCTCCACTTGGAGATATGTCTCTTCAGTAATGCGCTCATAGTTGGTTCTCGGCGGAGACTTTGCCAGTTTCCTCAGGGCATCGAGAGTGCGCTTTGCTTTCACCGGATCTACCTTCTCCTCCGGAGGTGGATGTCTCTTTGCTTTCACCCCTTCAAAGAACTCCTTCACGTGGGTCCGCACAATCGTATCGTTTTCCACCTCGGTCCTCCGTACGGTAACTTCTCTAGAGGCTTGAGAGGTGGACCAGATTCAGATTGCCTCCCGCCTCTGGTTGGCTGCTAGACGCCAGAGGAGCTTGAGCGGCTGCGGCGTCTGTCTTCTTTCGTGCTTGCTTACGAGGTGGAGGAGAAGGACTACGACGCGCCGGAGCAGCCGGGGAGGCGGCGGGTCTCTTCCGCCCTTGCTGGTGAGGTGGAGAAGGAGGAGGCTGCTGGCTGCTCGGGAGCGCCGGCGCAGGCGGAGAAGGAGGCGGAGTGCCGCCACGCGCCGGAGAAGGAGGCGGAGTGCCGCCACGCGTGCCCTGATCGTCACTCGCCCGAGGAGGAGGCGGTGGAGGAGGCAGAGTGCCCTGACTCGCCGGAGGAGGAGGAGGAGGCGGAGGCGTCCAGTTCGGAAGGTTGATGAGCTCCTTCCACCATAGGCATGGAGTCTTCAGAGCATAACCCAGCCTAGTCTCCCCTTCACCGGTAGGGTGGTCAAGTAGGAGGTCCTCAAATCCCTCCGTTATTTCATCCATCATCACCTTAGCATATCCTTCTGGAATCGGCCGGCAGTGATAAGTTGCGCCGGGTCCAGTAGGATAAACAGAGCCAACAGCCGCCTTGACCTTCAAATTCATCCATCGCGCCATAATGTGGCAATTTTGAGACTCCGTGATATCATCCACGGGATAGCTGGCAGGAGCCATCAAGACATGCTCCGGCTGAAGCAGCTCGGTGGAAGCCACGCTGCTTCTCCGCTGAGATGGCGGGTAGCCGCAGGTCGCTTGCTGCGATCCGCCGCTTCGCTCCCCTTCTCGTTCCTCTAGCCCCATTACCCTTTAATGCAGCGCCCACGGTTGGCCCCTGCTCGGTTTCTTCCTCCTCTCGTGGGTTTTGTAACCCCTGCGTCGAAAACCAACCTTCCACGGAATGGAGCTGGCGTGCCTCGTGTCCGCCCAGGTGCTCAGATTCCCGAGGGCCATTGTGAGCTCGTCCTTCTCCCCGCTCGAACAACGCCCTCGTTATGTTGCATCGATATAGTGTCAAGGTTCTTGATCGGTATTTGCGCTTGCTCGTCCATCCAATGGCACTTCCACGACACAGGTCCAAGGTTCCGCCGCCCTCAAGAACCAAGTCCGCAACGGTCCGCCAAGACATTGTCTCGGTTCGATCCCTTTTTCAAGCAGATCATTCTCAGCCTTGGACCACTTAGGCGGGCTTTGAGGTAGCCACCGACCCGTGCGATGGTGAAGCATCTTCTTCGCAGCATTTTGCTTGTTTGTCGCCGACATCTTCTTACTCTTTTCCGATGTCTTGTCGGCCACAAATGCGGCGCTGATCTTTGATCTTCTCATATTTGCCGATGAATTATGGTGTCTTTTTTGTCGACAAACTTGTTCAGCTCTTTCCTCCACCTCCTGAATAGGGTTGCCATCTTCTTAAGAGCACAAGACTTGATTAATTGCTCTTTAACGGCTTCTCCGGATCCTCCTCTGGCGGTAGGGTGAAATTTGCCTTGGTGAGTCCAAAGATCTTCTTTCGCATATCATCGACATAAGACACCTCGTGGTCTTCCTCCTTAGGCTTATACCATTGCTGGATGCTAATCGATCTTGTCCCTAACAAGAACCCCGTGACCGAGCGTAAAATGCGCGCTTTGTCCGGATGGGTTCAATCGGTTCGCAATGGGCGCGATTTCTATGATCTCAAACTTTTCATCCGAGCTCAACTTTTCTTCGGCCTCGTCTCCTTACGAAGTTGTGCTCGATCGGTAGGTCTAGAAAAAGGAAGAAAGACGAGAGTTAATTAATATGTGTACATATACCAAAACAATGAATGCATCAATTAACTAGTCAGTACGGGCTTAACTAATATATATATACCTGGCCGGACTTGGTTCGGTCACCGGAGCAGTCAGCACGGTCTCCTTCTTGTACCTCCATTGGGTCACTGGAGCCATCATGAACATAGCCCTCTTCTTGTACTTGCATTAATGGGTCGGAGCCATCATGAACATAGCCCTCTTCTTCACCCAGTCCTTCCTGACCATCACTGTCGTTGAGAAATGACGCAACGACATCACTTCCTTGTGTGATTATGTCCCCCAACATCGCTTCTGTTTCTTCGTCTCGGGAGTGCTCCATAGTTTCTGCAAATATTTACAACATGTCAATTATTATTCAAACATGGTACATATGGATATATATATATTGGTGGCAAACGTAGAACTAGCTAGATAATCACAATAAGGAATCATGTTAGTGGCCTCGACGCTGCTTCTCTAGGGTTTGGGGTCGCCTCGACACAACGCTTCAAGGGTTTGGGGTGGCCTCGACGACAACGATCTTTTAACTTGGTAAATTTGGGTGGCCTCGAGAGAGTTAATTTGTCAGGTAGGGGCGCGGCGGGAGGGGGTAGGAGACCAACACCGTTTTCTCTCTAGGGTTTGGGTGTCCTCGAGAGTTTTGGTCGAGCGAGAGGGACGAGGGGGTACTGCCGTTGTATAAGTTATAGTTATCTAGAGGGGGTTATATCGACAACGACACGACATACATATACATGGGAAAATAATGTTATCAGGGAGGGGGTATCGTACCCCCTCGTGTCAAGTTTCTTCTTTCTCCTCTATTCCTTTCTTTCTTCTTCTCCTCTTCTTTTCTTCTTCTCCTCGAGAAAGGAAAATAATTAAGGAAAAGGAAGAAAAGAGGAAGAAGGAAGAGGAAGAAGAAGAAGAAAAAAAATAAAAAAAAGAAGAAGATAGAAAGGAATAGAGGAGAAGAAGAATTTTTCTTCTTTTCCTCTATTCCTTTCTTCTTTCTTCTCTTTCTTTTTTTTCTTCTTCTTATTTATTTCTCCTCTTATTTTCCTCTCCTCTTCTTCTTTCTTTCCTCTTCTTATTTTCTTCTTTCCTATCCTTCTTTTCTAAAATTGTAACTTTTGCATATATAAAACTTTTCTAAAATTGTAACTTTCTATATATGAACAAAAATTTCTATGAACAAAAAACATTTTTAACATATATATTTAGCAAATTCTAGCCACATACATCACATACACATATACATTATAGCCACATACACATATACATCACATATGAACAAAAAAAATAAACTAATAGAAATAAAAAAACATATAACAACATATGAACAAAAACATATAGCCACATACATACACATACATTATATATATATGAAAAAAATAAACTAATAAAAAAAGAGAGCCGGCAGAGGGGCATGGCGGCAGCGGTGGAGCCGGCGGGGCAGGGCAGGGGTGCAGGTGTGCGAGGCAGGGCAAGGGTGCGGGAGCGAGGCAAGGCAGGGCGCGAGGGTGTGCTCACAGTGGGGTGGCGGGCACGGCGGAGGCGCTGGGCGCTGGGAGCGGCGCCGTGTCGGGCAGATGGCGCCGAGGCAGCGGGCGAGCAAAAGTTGAGCAGCCGACGGCGGGAGGCGGCGATGACGGTGAGGTAGACCGCTCGACGGCGCCGGAGGCGGCGGCGACGACGAGGTGGAGCAGCTGACGGCTCGGCGCGACGGGCGATTTGAGGCAGAGCAAGCAAGGCGTCGGTGGAGAAGAAAGGGATGGATTTTGGAGAAACTGCTAATGCTAGTTATATATGAAGAGAATTGGTCCCGGTTCAGTGAACCCAACCGACTAATGCCCCTTTAGTCCCGGTTGGTGCCACCAACCGACCAAAGGCCTCTTTTCAAGAACCCAAAGGGCGGAAGCGGCGGCGTTTGTCGGTTAGCAGGCACCAACGGGACTAAAGGTGGGCATTGGTACCGGTTCGTGGCACCAATCGGTACCAATGCCCTCTTTAGCCCCGGTTGGTGCCACCAACCGACCAAAGGCCCTTGGCCGCGGCGGGGCCAAAGTTTAGTCCCACTCGCTAGTTGAGAGGGGCGCAATGGTTTATAAGCCCCACCGCCGCACCCTCTCGAGCTCCTCTCCACCGTAGGCTTGCGGGCCTACTTGCTACTTGCTTTGCTCGATGGGCTTTCGGGCCTCATGCGGGCCCGAATCTCGCCCATGGTAGGGTTTCTAGTCGTATTCAGGCCGTGGGGGCCCAGTAGGAGGCATTTTTTTGTTTTTTTGTTTTCTTTACTTATTGTTGCTATTTTTATTTTTTTTCCAGTTTTTTTGTTTTGTTTTCTGCATTATTTATTTTCTTTTGTTTTTTTTGCTTTATTTCTAAATTCTGTTTTGCTTTTAGTTTTAGGAAAATTATAAACTTTCTGTTAGTGCCATTAGTTTTCAAATTTGAAAACACTTTTTTTGTTTTTTTGTTTTCTTTCTTGCTTTATTTATTTTATTTTGTTTATACTTACAACAAAATACTTATTATTGCTATTTTTAATTATTACGAGGGCCGAACCATAAGACATTAAAGCATTTCAAATGAACTCTGAAAAAGTTGAAAGTTGGCATGGTATCATAAATTCACCCACATAACATGTGCATGTACAAAACGGACAATGGTATCATACTAAATCATTACAAAGTTGGCATGGTATCATCATAATAGTTGCGGGAGAAAGTCTTCACTTTTTCTTCGCTTGTGTCATTTTCTTATTGCGCCGTAACCATGGATAATCTTCATCATTTATCAGGATGTTGGGGTTAGCCTTGACTTTGAAGGGAGGAATTTCATGAAACTTTTCATAATCTTCAGACATGTCTGTCTTGCCCTCCACTCCCACGATGTCCATTTTTCCTGAAAGAACTATGTGGCGCTTTGGCTCATCGTATGATGTATTCACTTCCTTATATTTTCTCTTTCTCGGTCTGGTAGACATGTCCTTCACATAGATAACCTGTGCCACATCATTGGCTAGGACGAATGGTTCGTCAGTGTATCCAAGATTTTTCAGATCCTTGTTGTCATTCCGCATCGTGGGTCTACCTGCACCCGCCTCCTCGATGATTGACCCATTTGCACTTAAACAAAGGGACCTTAAAATCATGTCCGTAGTCAAGTTCCCATATGTCCACTATGTAACCATAATATGTGTCCTTTCCTCTCGGTTGTTGCATCAAAGCGGACATCGCTGTCTTGGTTGGTCCTCTTTGATCTTGGTCAATCGTGTAAAATATATTCCCATTTATCTCAGATCCTTTCCAAATCAATACAGTCAAATATGGTCCCTCGACAACAAGTACAGCTCATCACAAACAGTGTTGTCACCTCGAGATGTGCTTCCAACCAACCGCTGAAAGTCCCGATGTGTTCACGTAATCCGATCGTCAGACCGCTCCGGATGTTTGGAGCATGATCGTTCTTGTGTTCATCGACATACGGGTCACCAAGGTAGAGTTCTCAGAGAACTGTAGTGTGCTTGAGACCAAGAATATCTGTCCTCGATATTATTGAGTCCCTTCCAAGCGTGTTTTTCGGTCAATCTCCCCTCATCTCGCGATTTAGGGAGACCTATCTTCTTAAGGCCAGGAATGAAGTCAACACAAAACCCGATGACATCCTCTCGCTTGATGGCCCATGGAGATGCTTCCTTCGCCTAGCGTGGTTACGGACATATTTCTTTAGGACTCCCATGAACCTCTCAAAGGGTACATATTGTGTAGAAACACGGGCCCGAATGACAATCTTGTCAACTAGTTGAACTAGGACGCAAGGCCATGATATTGAAGAAGGATGGTGGGAACACCAGCTAAACCGACAAGACATTGCACCACATCACTCCTTAGCCTTGGTATGATTTCGGATCGATCACCTTCGAGAGATTGCATTGAGGAATGCACATAGCTTCACAATGGCTAATCGGACGCTTTTCCAGAGAAGCCCCTCAATGCAACCGAAGCGCTTGCGCCATAATCACGTGGCGATCATGAGACTTTAGGTTCAAACTTTTTCTACCATATTTATTATTCCTTTTATATTCGACGAATAGCCACCGACCTTCATACTAAGTGCATTCAAAGAAGATTTCATTCTCTTCTTTGGTAAGAGCATAGTGGCGGGACCTTCATATCGCTTTGGAGGCATGCCGCCTTTTTCGGCAAACGTTGCGGTGTCCTCCGTGCCTCATTGTATCTTTTGTCTTCCCATACACGCCCAAGAAGCCTAGCAGTGTTCACGCAAAGGTTCTTCATCACGTGCATCACGCCGATCAAGAGTGGACCTCTAGGTATTTCCAGAGGGTAGGTCCCAAAATATAGATTTCTTCTTCCACATGGGTGCATGTCCCCAGCGTCACTCGGAACAGCTAGTCCGCGGGACCCTTTCCAAAGATTACGTAAATCATTGACCATAGCAAGTACGTAATCACCGGTGACGCATGGCGGGCTTCTTCCGGTGATCTCGCCTCGCCTTTGAAATGCTTGCCTTTCTTTCGACATTGATGGTTGGTCGGAAGAAATCGACGACGGCCTGTACACATTCTTCCTACAACTTCCCATGTATATACTATCGGTGTCAAGTAAACACTGCATGCATGCGTGGTATCCCTTGTTTGTCTGTCCTGAAAGGTTACTGAGAGCGGGCCAATCGTTGATGGTCACGAACAGCAATGCCTTTAGGTCAAATTCCTCCTGTTTGTGCTCATCCCACGTACGTACACTATTTTCATTCCACAGCTGTAAAAGTTCTTCAACTAATGGCCTTAGGTACACATCAATGTCGTTGCCGGGTTGCTTAGGGCCTTGGATGAGAACTGACATCATAATGAACTTCCGCTTCATGCACATCCAAGGACGAAGGTTATACATGTTGGGGAACGTAGCAAAAATTCAAAATTTTCCTACGTGTCACCAAGATCTATCTATGGAGAAACCAGCAATGAGGGGAAGGAGAGTGCATATACATACCCTTGTAGATCGCTAAGCGGAAGCGTTCAAGAGAACGGGGTTGAAGGAGTCGTACTCGTCGTGATCCAAATCACTAGAGATCCTAGTGCCGAACAGACGGCACCTCCGCGTTCAACACACGTACAACCCGGTGACGTCTCCCATGCCTTGATCCAGCAAGGAGAGAGGGAGAGGTTGAGGAAGAGTCCATCCAGCAGCAGCACGATGGCGTGGTGGTGGTGGAGGAGCGTGGCAATCCTGCAGGGCTTCGCCAAGCACCGCGTGAGAGGAGGAGGACTTGGGAGAGGGGTAGGGCTGCACCAGAACTTCGTGTGAAGCTCCCATGCGCCTCCCCACTATATATAGGGGTGGAGGGGCTGGTTTCTTGCCCTCCAAGTCCATTGGGGCGTTGGCCAAGGTGGGAGGAAAGAAATCCCATCATTTCCTTCCCCACCGATTGTTATCCCCTTTTAGGGATCTTGATCTTATCCTTCTGGATATGATCTTATTCCTTCTAAGGGGGATCTTGGTGCGCCTTGACTAGGGGTGTGGGGCCTTTTTTGGGGAACGAGTAATTTTAAAATTTTCCCACGCACACGCAAGATCATGGTGATGTATAGCAACGAGAGGGAGAGTGTTGTCTACGCACCCTCGAGACCAAGCGAAGCGATCACAACGTAGAGGAAGTAGTCGACGCTCTCCTCGCGATCCGACCGATCCGGCGCCAAGCATTCCGGCGCCCGAAGTTCTTGACACACACATATCTGATGACGCCCTCGAACTCCGATCCAGCTGAGTGTCGAGGAGAGTTTCACAAGACGACGTCGTGGTGACGATCTTGATGTTCTACGGCGCAGGCTTCGCCTTAAGCTTCGCGACGATATGACCGAGGTGGAATATGGTGGAGGGGGCACCGACACGGCTAAGGAACGATCCGTAGATCAAACTTGTGTGTTCTAGGGTGCCCCTGCCCAGATATAAAGGAGGGAGGGGGAGGTGCGGCCGCCCAAGGAGGGCTGCGGAGGAGTCCTACTCCCACCGAGTAGGACTCCCCTTCCTAGTTGGAGTAGGATTGGGGGGGAAGAGAGAGGGGGGCGCCGCCTCTCCTTGTCCTATTCGGACTAGGGGAGGGGGCGCCCCCCCGGCCGGCCCTTCCTCTTCTCCCTCGTGGCCCACTAAGGCCCAATAGCCCCGGAGGGTTCCAGTAACCCCGGTTTTCAGTAAAATCCCGATTTCACCCTAACCATTTCAACTCCAAATATAGGCTTCCAATATATCAATCTTTATGTCTCGACCATTTCGAGACTCCTCGTCATGTCCGTGATCACATCCGGACTCAACTTCTTCGTACATCAAAATACATAAACTCATAATATAACATCCATCGAAACCTTAAGCGTGCGGACCCTACGGTTCGAGAATATGTAGACATGACCGAGACACGCCTCCGGTCAATAACCAACAGCGGACCTGGATGCCCATATTGGCTCCTACATATTCTATGAAGATCTTTATCGGTCGACCACATAACAACATACGTTGTTCCCTTTGTCATCGGTATGTTACTTGCCCGAGATTCGATCGTCGGTATCCAATACCTAGTTCAATCTCGCTATCGCAAGTCTCTTTACTCGCTCCGTAATACATCATCTCACAGCTAACTCATTAGTTGTAATGCTTGCAAGGCTTCAAGTGATGTGTATTACCGAGAGGGCCCAGAGATACCTCTCCGATAATCGGAGTGACAAAACCTAATCTCAAATACGCCAACCCAACATCTACCTTTGGAGACACCTGTAGTACTCCTTTATAACCACCCGATTCACGTTGCCAGACGTTTGGTAGCACCCAAAGTGTTCCTCCGTAAACGGAGTTGCATAATCTCATAGTTATGGAACATGTATAAGTCATGGATAAAAGCAAGAGCAACATACTAAACGATCGTGTGCTAAGCTAATGGAATGGGTCATGTCAATCGATCATTCTACTAATGATGTGACCTTGTTAATCAAATAACAACTCTTTGTTCATGGTTAGGAAACATAACCATCTTTGATTAACAAGCTAGTCTAGTAGAGGCATACTAGTGACACATTGTTTGTCTATGCATTCACACATGTATCATGTTTCCGGTTAATACAATTCTAGCATGAATGATAAACATTTATCATGAAATAAGGAAATAAATAATAACTTTATTATTGCCTCTAGGGCATATTTCCTTCATCTCCCACTTGCACTAGAGTCAATAATCTAGATTACATAGTAATGATTCTAACACCCATGGAGTCTTGGTGTTGATCATGTTTTGCTCGTGGAAGAGGCTTAGTCAATCGGGTCGCTACATTCAGATCCATATGTATCTTGCAAATCTCTATGTCTCCCACCGACTAAATCCGGATGGAATTGAAGCGCCTTTTGATGTGCTTGGTCCTCTTGTGAAATCTGGATTCCTTCGCTAAGGCAATTGCTCCAAGATTGTCACAGAAGATTTTCATTGGACCCGATGCACTAGGTATGACACCTAGATCGGATATGAACTCCTTCATCCGCACTCCTTCATTAGCTGCTTCGGCTGCTATGTACTCCGCTTCACATGTAGATCCCGCCACGATGCTTTGTTTAGAATCGCACCAACCGACAGCTCCTCCGCTTAGTGTAAATACGATCCGGTCTGCGATTTAGAATCGTCCGGATCGGTGTCAAAGCTTGCATCAACGTAACTGCCATTTATGAGCTCTTTGTCACCTCCATATACGAGAAACATATCCTTAGTCCTTTTCGTATTTCAGATGTTCTTGACCGCTGTCCGATGATCCACTCTCGATTACTTTGGTACCTCCCCGCTAAGCTTATAGCAAGGCACACATCAGTCCGGTACACAAGATTGCATACATGATAGATCCTATGGTGAAGCATAGGAACATCTTTCATTTTCTCTATCTTCTCGCAGTGGTCGGGCATTGAGTCTTACTCAACTTCACACCTTGTAACACGTGCAAGAACCCTTTCTTTGCTTGATCCATTTTGAACTTCTTCAAAATTTTGTCAAGGTATGTGCTTTGTGAAAGTTCAATTAAGCGCCTTGATCTATCTCTATAGATCTTAATGCCCAATATGTAAGCAGCTTCACCGAGGTCTTTCATTGAAAAACTCTTATTCAAGTATCCCTTTATGCTATCCAGAATTCTATATCATTTCCGATCAGCAATATGTCATCTACATATAATATCGTAAATGCTACTGAGCTCCCACTCACTTTCTTGTAAATCTGAGCTTCTCCAAAAGTCTCAGATGAACCCAAATGCTTTGATCACACTATCAAAGCGCTTATTCCAACTCCGAGATGCTTGCACCAGTCCATAAATGGATCGCTGGAGCTTGCACACTTTGTTAGCTCCTTTGGATCGATAAAACCTTCGTTGCATCATATACAACTCTTCTTCCGTAAATCCATTCAGAATGCAGTCTTTACATCCATTTGCCAAATTTCATAATCATAAAATGCGCAATTGCTAACATGATTCGGACAGACTTAAGCATCGCTACGGTGAGAAGGTCTCCTCGTAGTCAATCCCTTGAACTTGTCGAAAACCCTTATGACAAGTCGAGCTTTGTAGACGAAGAATATTACCATCGTCGGTCTTCTTCTTGAAGATCCACTTGTTTTCTATTGCTTGCGACCCTCGGCAAGTCAACCAAAGTCCATACTTTGTTTTCATACATGGATCCCATCTCGCATTTCATGGCCTCAAGCCATTTTATGGAATCTGGGCTCACCATCGCTTCTTCATAGTTCGTAGGTTCATCATGATCTAGTAGCATGATTTCCGAACAGGATTTCCGTACCACTCAGTGCGGATCTTACTCGTTGATCTACGAGTTTCAGAGTAACTTGATCTCAAGTTTCATGATCAACATCATCAACTTCCTCACTACTTGGTGTAGATGTCTCGTAAACCGGTTTCGCGATTTAACTACTTTCAAGTAAGGGAGAAGGTACAATTACCTCATCAAGTTCTACTTTCCTCCCACTCACTTCTTTCGAGAGAAACTCCTCTCTAGAAAGGATCCATTCTTAGCAACAAATGTCTTGCCTTCGGATCTGTGATAGAAGGTGTACCCAATCTCCTTTGGGTATCCTATGAAGACACATTTCTCGATTTGGGTTCGAGCTTATCAGGTTGAAGCTTTTTCACATAAGCATCGCATCCCCAAACTTTAAGAAACGACAACTTTGGTTTCTTGCTAAACCACAGTTCATAAGGTGTCGCCTCAACGGATTTCGACGGTGTTCTATTCAGGTGAATGCGGCCTCTAGAGCATAACCCCAAAATGATAGCGGTAAATCTGTAAGAGACATCATAGATCGCACCATATCTAGTAAAGTACGACACGACGCTCGGACACACCATTACGTTGTGGTGTTAGGGTGGCGTGAGTTGCTAAACTATTCCGCATTGTTTCAAATGTAGACCAAACTCAGAACTCAAATATTCACCTCCACGATCGATCGTAGAAACTTAATTTTCTTATTACGATGATTTTCAACTTCACTCTGAAATTCTTTGAACTTTTCAAATGTTTCAGACTTATGTTTCATTAAGTAGATATACCCATATCCGCTTAAGTCATCTGTGAAGGTGAGAAAATAGCGATATCCGCCACGAGCCTCAACATTCATCGGACCACATACATCAGTATGTATGATTTCCAACAAATCTGTTGCTCTCTCCATAGTACCGAGAACGGGTTTTAGTCATCTTGCCCATGAGGCACGGTTCGCAAGTGCCAAGTGATTCATAATCAAGTGACTCCAAAAGTCCATCAAGATGGAGTTTCTTCATGCGCTTTACACCGATATGACCTAAACGGCAAGTGCCACAAATAAGTTGCACTATCATTATCAACTCTGCATCTTTTGGTTTCAACATTATGAATATGTGTATCACTACTATCGAGATTCATCAAAATAGACCACTCTTCAAGGGTGCATGACCATAAAAGATATTACTCATATAAATAGAACAACCATTATTCTCTCGATTTAAATGAATAACCGCCTCGCATCAAACAAGATCCAGATATAATGTTCATGCTCAACGCAGCACCAAATAACAATTATTTAGGTCTAAAACTAATCCCGAAGGTAGATGTAGAGGTAGCGTGTCGATCGCGATCACATCGACTTTGGAACCATTTCCCACGCCGCATCGTCACCTCGCCCTTTGCCGTTGTTCGCTAATCCTAGTCCCTGCTTCGAGTTGCAAATATTAGCAATGTAACCAAGTATCAAATACCCTGTGCTCTGCGAGCTCTAGTAAGGTACACATCAATAACATGTATATCACATATACCTTTGTTCACCTTGCCATCCTTCTTATCCGCCAAATACTTGGGGCAGTTCCGCTTCAAAGGACTAGATCGCTTGCAGTAGAAGCACTCGATTTGTGTTTAGGGCCGACTTGGGTTTCTTCTCCGAGCAAAGAACTTGCTTGCCGCTCTTCTTGAAGTTTCCTTCTTCTTCCCTTTGCCTTTCTTCTTGAAACTAGTGGTCTTATTGACCATCAACACTTGATGCTCTTTCTTGATTTCTACCTCCGCAGCCTTTAGCATTGCGAAGAGCTCTGTATAGTCTTTACTAACCCTTGCATATTATAGTTCATCACGAAGCCTTTGTAGCTTGGTGGCGTGATTGAAGAATTCATCAATGACACAATCATCCGGAAGATTAACTCCCAGTTGAGTCAAGTGATTGTAATACCCTGACATTTTGAGTATGTGCTCACCGATGTAACTATTCTCCTCCATCTTGCAGCTATAGAACTTATTGGAGACTTCATATCTCTCAATCCGGGCATTCTGTTGGAATATCAACTTCAACTCTGGAACATCTCATATGCTCCATGACGCTCAAAACGTCGTTGAAGTCCCGGTTCTAAGCCGTAAAGCATGGCACATTGAACTATAGAGTAGTCATCGCTTTGCTCGCCAGACGCTCATAACATCCGGAGTTGCTCTCAAGAAGAGTCTGGCACCTAGCGGTGCATCCAGACGTAACTCTTCAGGCAGCAATGAGGATAATCCTCGAGTTACGGACCCAATCCGTGTAGTTGCTACCATCATCTTTCAATTTTGCTTTCTCAAGGAACGCATTAAAATTCAACGGAACAACAAAGACGAGCCATCTATCTACAATCAAACATAAACAAGCAAGATACTATCAGTACTAAGTTCATGATAAATTTAAGTTCAATTAATCATATTACTTAAGAACTCCCACTTAGATAGACATCCTCTAGTCATCTAAGTGATCATGTGATCCAAATCAACTAAACCATAACCGATCATCACGTGAAATGGAGTAGTTTTCAATGGTGAACATCTTATGTTGATCATATCTACTATATGATTCACGCCGACCTTCGGTCTCCGTGTTCCGAGGCCATATCTGCATATGCTAGGCTCACAAGTATAACCCGAGTATTCTCGTGTGCAAAACTGGCTTGCACCCGTTGTAGATGGACGAGAGCTTATCACACCCGATCATCACGTGGTGTGCGGGCACGATTTAACTTTGGCAGCGGTGCATACTCGGGAGAACACTTCTTGATAATTTAGTGAGAGATCATCTTATAATGCTACCGCCAATCAAAGCAAGATAAGATGCATAAAAGATAAACATCACATGCAAATCAATATAAGTGATATGATATGGTCATCATCATCTTGTGCTCCGTGATCTCCATCTCGCAGCACCATCATGATCACCATCGCCACCGGCGCGACACCTTGATCTCCATCGTAGCATCGTTGTCGCCTCGCCAATCTTATGCTTCTACGACTATCGCTACCGCTTAGTGATAAAGTAAAGCATTACTGTAGCGATTGCATTTCATACAATAAAGCGACAACCATATGGCTCTCGCCATTGCCGATAACTTCGGTTACAAAACATGATCATCTCATACAATAAAATATAGCATCACGCCTTGACCATATCACATCACAACATGCCCTGCAAAAACAAGTTAGACGTCCTCTACTTTGTTGTTGCAAATTTTACATGGCTGCTACGGGCTTAAGCAAGAACCAATCTCACCTACGCATCAAAACCACAACGATATTTCGTCAAATAGACTCCGCTTTTAACCTTCACAAGGACCGGGCGTAGCCACACTCGATTCAACTAAAGTGAGAGAGCAGACACCCACCAGTCACCTTTAAGCAACGAGTGCTCGAGCGGTGAAACCAGTCTCGCAGAAGCGTCACGCGTAATGTCGGTCCGGGCCGCTTCATCTCACAATACCGATGAACCAAAGTATGACATGCTGGTAGGTAGTATGACTTGTATCGCCCACAACTCACTTGTGTTCTACACGCAAAACATCAAACCATAAAACCTAGGCTCGATGCCATCTTTGGGGAACGAGTAATTTCAAAAATTTCCTACGCACACGCAAGATCCTGGTGATGTATAGCAACGAGAGGGGAGAGTGTTGTCTACGCCCTCGTGAGACCAAGCGAAGCGATCACAACGTAGAGGAAGTAGTCGACGTTCTCCTCGCGATCCGACCGATCCCGGCGCCGTTACTCGGCGCCCCGAGTTCTTGACACACGACAGCTCGATGACGCCCTCGAACTCCGATCCAGCCGAGTGTCGAGGGAGAGTTTTGTCAAGACGACGGCGTGGCAGGACGATCTTGATGTTCTATCAGCAGGGCTTCGCCTAAGCTTCATGACGATATGACCGAGGTGGAATATGGTGGAGGGGGCACGCGACACGGCTAAGGAACGATCCGTAGATCAAACTTGTGTGTTCTAGGGTGCCCCCTGCCCTCAGATATAAAGGAGGGAGGGGAGGTGTGGCTGCCCAAGGGAGGCGCTGCGGAGGAGTCCTACTCCCACCGGAGTAGGACTACCCCCTTCCTAGTTGGAGTAGGATTGGGGGGAAGAGAGAGGGGGCGCCGCCTCTCCTTGTCCTATTCGGACTAGGGGGGGGCGCGCGGCCCCCTGGCCGCCCTTCCTCTTCTCCCTCGTGGCCCACTAAGGCCCAATAGCCCCGGGAGGTTCCAGTAACCCCGGTTTTCCTAAGAAATCCCGATTTCACCGGAACCATTCAACTCCAAATATAGGCTTCCAATATATCAATCTTTATGTCTCGACCATTTCGAGACTCCTCGTCATGTCCGTGATCACATCCGGACTCAACTTCTTCGTACATCAAAATACATAAACTCATAATATAACATCCATCGAAACCTTAAGCGTGCGGACCCTACGGTTCGAGAATAATGTAGACATGACCGAGACACATCTCCGGTCAATAACCAACAGCGGGACCTGGATGCCCATATTGGCTCCTACATATTCTACGAAGATCTTTATCGGTCAGACCACATAACAACATACGTTGTTCCCTTTGTCATCGGTATGTTACTTGCCCGAGATTCGATCGTCGGTATCCAATACCTAGTTCAATCTCGTTACCGGCAAGTCTCTTTACTCGTTCCGTAATACATCATCTCACAGCTAACTCATTAGTTGTAATGCTTGCAAGGCTTCAGTGATGTGTATTACCGAGAGGGCCCAGAGATACCTCTCCGACAATTGGAGTGACAAAACCTAATCTCGAAATACGCCAACCCAACATCTACCTTTGGAGACACCTGTAGTACTCCTTTATAATCACCTAGTTACGTTGTGACGTTTGGTAGCACCCAAAGTGTTCCTCCGGTAAATGGGAGTTGCATAATCTCATAGTTACTGGAACATGTATAAGTCATGGATAAAAGCAGTAGCAACATACTAAATGATCGTGTGCTAAGCTAATGGAATGGGTCATGTCAATCAGATCATTCTACTAATGATGTGACATTGTTAATCAAATAACAACTCTTTGTTCATGGTTAGGAAACATAACCATCTTTGATTAACAAGCTAGTCTAGTAGAGGCATACTAGTGACACATTGTTTGTCTATGCATTCACACATGTATCATGTTTCCGGTTAATACAATTCTAGCATGAATGATAAACATTTATCATGAAATAAGGAAATAAATAATAACTTTATTATTGCCTCTAGGGCATATTTCCTTCACCTTTCCCCCACTACCCACGTTCATGGGTCCCCCCATGCAGGTGGGCCCCACTCCGGAACCTTCTAGAACCTTCCCGGTACAATACCGAAAATTCCCGAACATTTTCCGGTGGCCAAAATAGGACTTCCCATATATAAATCTTTACCTCCGGACCATTCCGAACTCCTTGTGATGTCGGGATCTCATCCGGACTCAACAACATTCGGTAACCACATAAAACTTCCTTTATAACCCTAGCGCCATCGAACCTTAAGTGTGTAGACCCTACGGTTCGGGAGACATGTAGACATGACCGAGACGTTCTCCGGTCAATAACCAGCAGCGGATCTCGATACCCATGTTGGCTCCTACATGTTCCACGATGATCTCATTGATGAACCACGATGTCAAGGATTCAATTAATCCCGTATACAATTCCCTTTGTCTAACGGTATTGTACTTGCCCGAGATTCGATCGTCGGTATACCGATACCTTGTTCAATCTCGTTACGCAAGTCTCTTTACTCGTCTCCGTAACACATCATCCCGTGATCAACCCCTTGGTCACATTGTGCACATTATGATGATGTCCTACCGAGTGGGCCCAGAGATACCTCTCCGTACACGGAGTGACAAATCCAGCCTCGATTTGTGCCAACCCAACAGATACTTTCGGAGATACCTGTAGTGCACTTTTATAGCCACCCAGTTACGTTGTGATGTTTGGTACACCCAAAGCATTCCTATGGTATCCGGGAGTTGCACAATCTCATGGTCTAAGGAAATGATACTTGACATTAGAAAAGCTTTAGCATACTGAACTACACGATCTTTTGCTAGGCTTAGGATTGTCTTGTCCATCACATCATTCTCCTAATGATGTGATCCCGTTATCAACGACATCCAATGTCCATGGTCGGAAACCGTAACCATCTATTGATCAACGAGCTAGTCAACTAGAGGCTTACTAGGGACATGGTGTTGTCTATGTATCCACACATGTATCTGAGTTTCCTATCAATACAATTATAGCATGGATAATAAACGATTATCATGAACAAGGAAATATAATAATAACCAATTTATTATTGCCTCTAGGGCATATTTCCAACAGTCTCCCACTTGCACTAGAGTCAATAATCTAGTTCACATCACCATGTGATTAACACTCACAGGTCACATCGCCATGTGACCAACATCCAAAGAGTTTACTAGTGTCATTAAACTAGTTCACATCATCATGTGATTAAGTCTCAATGAGTTCTGGGTTTTGATCATGTTTTGCTTGTGAGAGAGGTTTTAGTCGACGGGTCTACAACATTCAGATCCGTATGTACTTCGCAAATCTCTAGGTCATATTGTAAATGCTGCTTCCACGCTCCACTTGGAGCTATTCCAAATGGTCGCTCCACTATACGTATCCGGTTTTCTACTCAGAGTCACTCGGATAGGTGTTAAAGCTTGCATCAACATAACCCTTTACGCCGAACTCTTTATCACCTCCATAATCGAGAAACATATCCTTATTCCTCTAAGGATAATTTTGACCGCTATCTGGTGATCCACTCCTTGATCTCCTTTGTACCCTCTTGCCAGATATGTAGCAAGGCACACATCAAAGCGGTACACAAGATAACATACCGTAGAGCCTATGTCTAAAGCATAGGGACGACCTTAAATCCTTTCTCTCTTTTCGCCGTGGTCGAGCTTTAAGTCTTAACTTCATACCTTACATCTCAGGCAAGAACTCCTTCTTGGACTGATCCATCTTGAACACCTTCGAGATCATGTCAAGGTATATGCTCATTTGAAAGTACCATTTAGCGTTTTTGATCTATCCTCATAGATCTTGATGCTCAATGTTCAAGTAGCTTAAACCAGGTTTTCCATTGAAAAACACTTTTCAAATAACCCTATATGCTTTCCAGAAATTCTACATCATTTCTGATCAACAATATGTCAATAACATATACTCATCAGAAATTCTATAGTGCTCCCACCCACTTCTTTGGAAATACAAGTTTCTCATAAACTTTTGTATAAACCCAAAATCTTTGATCATCTCATCAAAACGTACATTCCAACTCCGAGATGCTTACTCCAATCCTTAGAAGGATCGCTGGAGCCAGCATACCTTTTAGCATCCTTAGGATCGACAAAAACTTTCGGATTGTATCACATACAACCTTTCCTTACGAAGACTGGTAAGGAAACTTGTTTTGACATCCATCTGCCAGATTTCATAAATGCAGCTTGTGCTAACATGATTCCGACGGACTTAAGCATCGCTGCGGATGAGAAAATCTCATTGTAGTCAACTCCTTGAACTTGTGAAAAACTCTTCGCCACAAGTCGAGCTTCATAGACGGTGACATCACCGTCCACGTCCGTCTTCTTCTTAAAGATCCATTTATCTTAATGGCTGGCCGATCATCGGGCAAGTCCACCAAAGTCCATGCTTTGTTCTGATACATGGATCCTATCTCGGATTTCATGGCTTCTAACCATTTGTCGGAATTTGGGCCCGCCATTGCTTCTCCATAGCTCGTATGTTCATTGTTGTCTAGCAACATGACCTTCAAGACAAGATTACTGTACCACTCTGAAGCAGTACGCATCCTTGTCACCCTACGAGGTACGGTAGTGACTTGATCCGAAGTTTCATGATCACTATCATAAGCTTGTACTTCAATTGGTGTAGGTGCCACAGGAACAACTTCCTGTGCCCTTCCACACACTAGTTGTAGTGACGGTTCAATAACCATATCAAGTCTCCACCATCCTCCCACTCAACTTTTTGAGACAAACTTTTCCTCAAGAAAGGACCCGATTCAAGAAACAATCCCTATTGCTTTCGGATCTGAATTAGGAGGTATACCCAACTGTTTTGGGTGTCCTATGAAGATGCATTTTATCCGCTTTGGGTTCGAGCTTATCAACCCGAAACTTTTTCACATAAGCGTCGCATCCCCAAACCTTTAAGAAATGACAGCTTAGGTTTCTCTAAACCATAGTTCATACGGTGTCATCTCAACGGAATTACGTGGTGCCCTATCTAAAGTGAATGTGGTTGTCTCTAATGCCTAACCCATAAACGATAGTGGTAATTCGATAAGAGACATCATGGTACGCACCTTATCCAATAGGGTGCAACTATGATGTTCGGACACACCATCAAACTATGGTGTTCCAGCGTATTAATTGTGAAACAATTTCCACAATGTCTTAATTGCGTACAAAGCTCAGAACTCAGATACTAATCTCTATGATCATATCATAGACATTTCATCCTCTTGTCACGATGATCTTCAACTTCACTCAAATTACTTGAACCATTCAATAATTTAGACTTGTGTTTCATTAAGTAAATATACTCTACATCTACTTGAATCATCGTGAAGTAAGAACATAACGATATTCATTTGATGCCTCAAAGACTCATTGGACTGCACACATCAAAATGTGTTACTTCCAACATGTTGCTATCTTGTTCCATTTCTTGAAAAATGAGGCTTTTTAGTCATCTTGCCCATGTGGTATGATTTGCATATCTCAAGTGATTCAAAATAAAGTGAGTCCAAACGACCCATCTGCATGGAGTTTCTTCATGCGTATACACCAATAGACATGGTTCGCATGTCTCAAACTTTTCAAAACGAGTGAGTCCAAAGATCCATCAACATGGAGCTTCTTCATGCGTTTTATACCAATATGACTTACATGGCAGTGCCACAACTAAGTGGTACTATCATTACTATCTTATATCTTTTTGGCATGAAAATGTGTATCACTACGATCGAGATTCAATAAACCATTCCTTTAGGTGCAAGACCATTGAAGGTATTATTCAAATAAATAGAGTAACCATTATTCTCCTTAAATGAATAACCGTATTGCGATAGACATAATCCAATCATGTCTATGCTCAACGCAAACACCAAATCTCGATGGTAGAGGGAGCGCGATGCTTGATCGATCAACCTTGGAAACACTTCCAACACATATCGTCACTCACCTTTAGCTAGTCTCCGTTTATTCCGTAGCTTTTATTTCGAGTTACTAACATTTAGCAACCGAACCAGTATCTAATACCCTGGTGCTACTAGGAGTACTAGTAAAGTACACATTAACATAATGTATATCCAATATACTTCTATCGACCTTGCCAGCCTTCTCATCTACCAAGTATCTAGGGTAATTCCGCTCCAGTGGTTGTTCCCCTTATTACAGAAGCACTTAGTCTTGGGTTTGGGTTCAACCTTGGGTTTCTTCACTAGAGCAGCAGCTGATTTGCCGTTTCATGAAGTATCCCTTCTTGCCCTTGGCCTTCTTGAAACTAGTGGTTTCACCAACCATCAACAATTGATGCTCCTTCTTGATTTCTATTTTCGCGGTGTCAAACATCGCGAATACTTCAAGGATCATCATATCTATCCCTGATATGTTATAGCTCATCACGAAGCTCTAGCAGCTTGGTGGCAATGACTTTGGAGAAGCATCACTATCTCATCTGGAAGATCAACTCCCACTCGATTCAAGTGATTGTTGCACTCAGACAATCTGAGCACAAGCTCAACGATTGAGCTTTTCTCCCTTAGTTTGCAGGCTAAGAATATCGTCGGAGGTCTCATACCTCTTGACGTGGGCACGAGCCTGAAATCCCAATTTCAACCCTCGAAACATCTCATATGTTCCGCGATGTTTCGAAAACGTCTTTCGTGCCTAAACTCTAAACCGTTTAACTGAACTATCACGTAGTTATCAAAACGTGTATGTCCGATGTTCGCAACATCCACAGACGATGTTTGGGGTTCAGCATACTAAGCGGTGCATTAAGGACATAAGCTTTCTATTGTCCGCATAATCGCTACTTGAAAGCACATTTGCTCCCTGGGTGGTTTTGGTAATTAATGACAACATACTTTGTGGTTGGACTAATGCTTTTATCAAGTATGTTTCAGGAAATTCAATCACATTGGCATGGCAAAAGGATCAAGAGGTGGACCCTCAAAATGCTAAGGCAAGCATTGGCAAAAGCTCAAGACTCCATTTTTGGTTTAGTGATCCAAGATCACATTGAGTCCATAGGAAAGCCAATACTACTAAAAGGGATGAGGTTATGATGATGATCCGTTGCTCAAGTGCTTAGTGATACATCTCCTAAACTATCGGCAAATTTCACCGCCATATACACTCATAAGTAATCTCGGTCCCACCGATATTCCAAACTCACCACACCGAGATGAACCACCTCAGCCATAAAGCCAAACCCTAGAAATCTCGGATTTTCCGATTTCAACTCGGTCTCACCGAAACTTGAGTTGCCAAGCTTCAGAATCTTCGTCATCAAATCGGTGTCACCGAGATGATGAAGTCGGTCCCACCGAGATTGGCAAGCTCTTGTCTTTGCACGAATCGGACTAACCGAGATTGTATTTTCGGTCCCACCGAAAATCCCAACGCTCACATGATTTGAACTTTCGGTCTCACCGAGTTGTCAACTTCGGTCCCACCGAGATTGGTCAAATGTGTGTAACGGTTGGATTTTGTGTGGAGGCTATAAATACCCTCCACCCCTCTTCATTCGTGGAGAGAGCCATCGAAAGAACTACCACTCCTACCTTACATTTCGAGAAGAGAACTACCTACCCTTGTGTTGAGATCAAGTTGCTCCACTCCCACCATATGAAGCTTGATCTCTAGCCTTCCCAAGTTTCTTTCCACTCAATCCTTTCTTCCACCACAGCCAAATCGGTGAGGAGAGTTGAGTGTTGGGGAGATTATCATTTGAAGCACAAGAGCAAGGAGTTCATCATCATCAACACCATCTATTACCTTTTGGAGGGTGGTGCCTCCTAGATTGGTTAGGTGTCGCTTGGGAGCCTCCGTCGAGATGTGGAGTTGAACCAAGAAGTTTGTAAGGGCAAGGAGATCGCCTACTTCGTGAAGATCTACCCCGAGTAAGGCTAGCCCTCCGTGGGCGTGAGGCCATGATGGAATAGACAAGGTTGCTTCTTCGTGGACCCTTCGTGGGTGGAGCCTCCGTGGACTCTCGCAGCTGTTACCCTCCGTGGGTTGAAGTCTCCATCAACGTGGAAGTACGATAGCACCACCTATCGGAACCACGAGAAAAATCACCGTCTCCAAATTGCGTTTGATCTTCTCCACTTCTCTTTACTACTTGTGCAATTTACTTTCCGCTGCCCATACTCTAGAATTGCATGTGTAGTGTGCTACTTGACTTGTGTGTTATGCAAAATCTGCCAAAATCTGTCCTTGATAAAAGACGGAATTTTTATCTTGTCGAGTAGTCTAATCACCCCCCCTCTAGACACTCTCACCTTCTTCGATCCTACAATTGGTATTAGAGCTTTGGTCTCCATTGCTTTGGTTTACACACCATTGGAGGAAGATGGACGTGTCTACGTTTGGGAGTGTTAGCCATAGAGTGCCTATTCTTAATGGAGTGTCCTATAACTCATGGAGGATTGAAATGCTTATTATCTTTAAGACATACAACTTGCGCAAATATGTTGAGACCCCCTATGTGCCTCCATGTGACCCCTTGCACCCTACCATGGATGAAGAGCTTGATTTGCTTCGTAACCTTAGAACTGTAAATCTTATCATTAGAGGGTTACCTGATAACTTGCTTAAGCTCGTTACAAACTTTGAGTGTGCCTATGCTATGTGGAAGTTCGTGGAAGAACTTTATTCGGACTACTCTTTGAGAGGTCTTGATGAAATTCTATACAAGACTATTGAATTTGATATGATGCGCCCCAATGATCCCAACTTTGATAAATGCTTCTTTGAGCTTCGTGATCTTATGAAAAAGAAGGGTGATCCTTGTCTTATCAATGCTCTAATTAGAAATGCTCTTGTATTGCATTCCGATGATTACTGTCACATTGACAAAACTAATGCAAGTAGTTGTCAAATTGACCTAGGTGTTGATGATGAACAATCTATGGGTCAATATGATGATAAGTATGAGCATGATGATGATTACTCCGATTCGGACACCGAGCTAGACAAGATCATGAAGAGTCTCAATCTTATGGCAAATCTGAGAGACTACATATCCGGCGGAAAAGAGTGAATTCTTGATAGTGGATGCACCGATCACATGACCGGAGACAAAGACATGTTTCGAGAGCTTGCAAAGAACGATGGTCCACGCAAGTATGTGACTTTTGGAGATAACTCCAAGGGTAAGGTACTTGGCCTTGGTAAGGTGGCCATATCTCATGATAGCTCTATTCAAAATGTCATGCTTGTAGAATCACTTGGATACAATTTACTTTCCGTGTCTAGATTAGCTGACTTTGGATTCAATGTGCTATTCACCGAAGTAGATTGCCAAGTCTTTCGTCGTGACAATCATAACATGGCGTTTACCGGTATCCGTAGAGGTGATCTATATATTGTTGATTTCACTAAGAAAGCCCAACCTAGAGCTTGCTTCATTGCTAAATCCGCTAAAGGTTGGTTATGGCATAGAAGGCTTGGACATGTTGGTATGCGTAATCTAGACAAGCTAATCAAAGGTGATCATATTCTTGGCGTTAAAGATGTTCTCTTTGACAAAGATAGACTTTGTAGTGCTGTCAAGCAGGAAAACAAGTAGGTGGAAGTCATCCGTGAAGAACATCATGACCACAAGGAGACCGCTTGAGCTTCTTCATATGGATCTCTTGGTCCCAATGCTTACAAAAGCCTTGGTGGTAACTCCTTTGGTCTAGTTATAGTTGATGATTATTCCAGATTTACGGGTATTTTTCCTTGATGACAAATCACAGGTTCAGAGAATCTTCAAAACCTTTGCGAAAGGCCCAAAATCAATTTGAGGTGAAGATCAAGAAAGTTCGGAGGACAATGGAACGGAGTTCAAGAGCGCCAATGTAGACTCTTTTCTCGATGAGGAAGGATTCTACATGAGTTCTCGACTACATACACTCCTCAACAAAATGGAGTTGTTGAGAGGAAGAACCGAACGCTCATTGAGATGGCGAGAACGATGCTTGATGAATACAAGACATCAAGCACTTTTGGGGGAAGCCGTCGAGACAGCTTGTCATGCTATCAACAGGCTTTATCTTCATAAGCTTCTCGGCAAGACATCATCTGAGCTCCTCACCGTAACAAACCCCAAGTGGGATACTTTCGTGTCTTTGGTTCAAAATGCTATATCCTTGATAAGCATCGTCGGTCTAAATTTGCTCCTAAAACTCATGAAGGCTTTTTTTGGTTATGGATCAAACTCCCACACCTACCGTGTTCACAATAATTTCACCCAAAGGTTGAAGAGACGGTAGACGTGAAGTTTGATGAATCTAATGGCTCGCAAGTAGAGCAAATGCCTATTGATGTAGGAGACAAGGACCCATCGGAAGCCATCCAAGATTTATCTATTGGAAAGATCCGTCCCATGGAAGTGAAGGAGAATACCTCATCTACATATGTGGAGCCCCTACCTCACGGCAAGATGAACCTCAAGGCAACATGGAGGCCTCCACAAGTGGAACTCACCAAGATGAGGAAGTGCAACAAGAAGATCCACCACAACATCCTTCTCCACCGCCTCAAGACAACACCAACAACAATGAAGAAGAAGAGGAAGATGAAGATGATGAGGAAGCTCAGCCACAACCACAACAAAAGCTATCCCGAGTCCGAGCAAGAGTCAAGAAAAATCATCCGTGGAACAAATGATGAACGACATCGACCGGAGAATCACTCGCCTAAAACTCGCTTAGCTAACTTTTGTGAGCATTACTCATTTATCTCTAGCATTGAACCTATGAAGGTAGAAGAAGCACTTGAAGACCCGGATTGGGTGAACGCTATGCACGAAGAGCTTCACAACTTCGAGAGGAACAAGGTATGGACTTTGGTAGAGAAGCCCAAGGATGATCAAAACGTCATTGGAACCAAATGGGTGTTTCGAACAAGCAAGATGAAGATGGACAAGTCATCCGCAACAAGGCTCGCCTCGTAGCTCAAGGTTACACACAAGTCGAAGGTATGGACTATGGTGAGACCTATGCCCCGCTGCTAGACTTGAGTCCATTCGCATTCTTCTTGCTTATGCCAATCACCATGACATTACTCTCTATCAAATGGATATCAAAAGTGCTTTCCTAAATGGTGAAATTGAGGAGGAAGTATTTGTGAAACAACCTCCGGATTTGTGAATCCCAAAAGCCTAATCATGTTTACAAGTTGCACAAAGCTCTTTATGGTCTTAAACAAGCTCCTAGAGCTTGGTACAAATGCTTGACTAGCTTTCTTCTTGAAAAAGGCTTTGAGATTGGAAAAATAGACTCAACGCTATTCACTTAAAAGGGTTGATGGTGAACTATTTGTGTGCCAAATATATGTTGATGATATTATCTTTGGTTCAACTAACCTCATTTTAGCGAGAAGTTTGGAAAGCTCATGTCGGAGAAGTATGAGATGTCCATGATGAGTGAACTCAAATTCTTTCTTGGGTTGCAAATCAAGCAATCTAAGGAGGGTACTTTGTCTCACAAACAAAGTACACCAAGGATCTCTTCAAGAAGTTCAACATGCAAGAAAGCAAAGGTATGAGAACCCCCATGCCTACAAGTGGACATAATGACTTGACAAAAGATGGAGAACCCGTTGATCAAAAGGTTTACCGATCTATGATTGGTTCTCTACTATATCTCTGTGCTTCTCGTCCTGACATAATGTTGAGTGTATGCATGTGTGCTCGATATCAAGCAGCCCCTAAAGAATGTCATCTTAAAGCTGTTAAAAGGATTGTGAGATATTTTATACACACACCAAACTTTGGCATTTGGTATTCTAAGAGGGCCTCTTTCGACCTTGTTGGCTATTCCGACTCGGACTATGCGGTGACAGGTTGATAGAAAGTCAACTTCGGGTACGTGTCAATTCCTTGGTCGATCCCTTGTATCTTGGTCCTCCAAGAAACAAAATTCGGTATCATTATCCACTGCCGAAGCAGAATATATAGCTGCTGGTTCATGTTGTGCTCAATTGCTATGGATGACACAAACGCTTAAGGATTATGGGATACATGTGAGACATGTTCCTTGCTTTGTGACAATGAGAGTGCGATTAAGATTGGACACAATCCGTGCAACACTCTCGAAGCTAAACATATTGAAGTTCGTCACCATTTCATTCATGATCACATTGCCAAGGGTGACATCAATCTTAAGCATGTTCAGATCCGACAAACAACTTGCGATATCTTTACAAAACCTCTTGATGAGAAGGTGTTTTGTCGCTAAGGAGTGAGTTGAACATCATTGATGCTTCAAACTTGGAGTGAAAACTCCATTGATGCACGCAAGGCATGAGCCTACTTGACTAATCCTTGATATTTCTCTTATGATAATGATCATATGTCTTGGACACATTTGCCCCCTTGTATTGCATCTAACTCCTTGCAGGTACTTGGATGATCTACATTTCACAAGATTACCACACACTCAAATCATGAGTAATCTTGTCATTGACCAAGTATCTAGCCCTTTGGGATGTTGAGTTCAAGGAACAAAATTCCACATATCCTTTTTGACACCTTATACATCTAGTATTTCACTCTTGTCATCTTGGATATCCTTGAGTATTTCCTTGCTTGCCTAACCCATGTAGGAAGATGAACTACACAAGTAGAAATGGCGCTCTAACTTCACATCCAATGAGCACCTACATCAAGTTCACCTACATGAGTAAAGCAACAACAAGCTCAAGGTATGTTCTTCACATCTTTAAGGAGCTTTGCTCAAAGTCATGAGTACAAGCAGCTTCATAAGATGTGATCACATCAAATGCTTAATCGAAAAATGGCAACCCCATTTTGAGCTTAAACGATGAGTATGACCTATGATCAAATGTTCTCATTTGACTCCTAAGTCAATATACTCAAATATAGGTGACTTTGTCGCCGACCCTTATCTAGATGAAGAACATATGTCTTTGAAGTCTTTTCTATTTTCTCTTATGTTCTCTCATTAAGTTTTCATTAAAACTTCATCTAGGAATCTTTTTTTTATTTCTATTCTTCTGTCTTTGTGAATATCCTTTTGGCTCTGATCAATTCCTCGAAAATCATTTACATATTCATTGCAAATCCTTTGAAACATTCCTTGCAAAGTGAGCTGAATTATTTCTGTATTTCCTTGGAATTAAACTCGGCGTCACCGATTTAAATATTTCGGTCTAACCAAACGGATCTGCCCTAAGTCCTCGACTTTCGGACCCACCGATCCATCTTAATTCGTGTCATCGATTTATTTCTTTCAGGATATCATCTTCTGCAGCTCCACTCAATGATTCTCTATGCATGTTTCTTTTGCCCTGTTGTGATTCTTAAGGATCCCACTTCTTTCTTTCCTGACTTTCCCAGTTTGCTGTCCTTTTCGGCACTTGATGTCAAAGGGGGAGAAGATTTAGGGGGAGAAGAGAAGATTCAGAGGGAGAAGAAGAGCAATTTTACCTTAAGGGGGAGAGAATCACATCAAAGCTTTGTCGTGTTCCACATTGGATATTACATTTGGCATCATTCTTTTGATTTTGCTCTTTCCATCAAACCCCTTGATCTGAGAAAACTCAAAGGGAGAGGAATCTTCACAATTGATATCTTATGGAAAGCAAAATCTCTTAGAGTTCATTGAAAATCTTTTTAGTTTCAGAGACATGTTTGCTGATTCAAGCTTGTGCTCAATATGAGACACTCTTTATACATGTCATCCCTGGCTTGGTACTCTTGATGTTCTTGTAGTTGGTTGAAGAAATACTCTTGTGTTATCTAACCTTGTTTTCCCAAGTTTATCTCTTCGTGTACAATGCCAAGGAACCTCAAGGTAAGTATATGCACTTTGAGAATGTGCATGATGGTGACTTGCTTGTGAATACTTGTTTGCAAGAAATCACCATGCACATATGCATTATCACTCACTTCTTTTCATCTGCTCGATGCATATAGCCAAGCTGCATGTAGCACATCTTGCTTTTCTCTCTTGTGTGCTTGTGGTAGTCCAAAACCATAATTTATGAAAATCTTGCACACTTGTAGGGGAGCTGTGTACTACATGTTTGTCAAAGCTTTGTGATAATTCTATCTTTCTTTCAAGAAGCTTTGATGTCTTGTTTTGTGTGTTGCCATCAATTACCAAAAGGGGATATTGAAAGCACATTTGCTCCTGGGTGGTTTTGGTAATTAATGACAACATACTTTGTGGTTGGACTAATGCTTTTATCAAGTATGTTTCAGAAATTCAATCACATTGGCATGGCAAAAGGATCAAGAGGTGG
The DNA here is from genome assembly GCA_021437245.1 of Aegilops speltoides. Taxonomy (NCBI): domain Eukaryota; kingdom Viridiplantae; phylum Streptophyta; class Magnoliopsida; order Poales; family Poaceae; genus Aegilops; species Aegilops speltoides. Next base: position 370,397,446 of record CM038142.1, read on the forward strand.
ACCCTCAAAATGCTAAGGCAAGCATTGGCAAAAGCTCAAGACTCCATTTTTGGTTTAGTGATCCAAGATCACATTGAGTCCATAGGAAAGCCAATACTATTAAAAGGGATGAGGTTATGATGATGATCCGGTTGCTCAAGTGCTTAGTGATACATCTCCTAAACTATCGCAAATTTCACCGCCATATACACTCATAAGTAATCTCGGTCCCACCGATATTCCAAACTCACCACACCGAGATGAACCACCTCAGCCATAAAGCCAAACCCTAGAAATCTCGGATTTTCCGATTCGAACTCGGTCTCACCGAAACTTGAGTTGCCAAGCTTCAGAATCTTCGTCATCAAATCGGTGTCACCGAGATGATGAAGTCGGTCCCACCGAGATTGGCAAGCTCTTGTCTTTGCACGAATCGGACTAACCGAGATTGTATTTTCGGTCCCACCGAAAATCCCAACGCTCACATGATTTGAACTTTCGGTCTCACCGAGTTGTCAACTTCGGTCCCACCGAGATTGGTCAAATGTGTGTAACGGTTGGATTTTGTGTGGAGGCTATAAATACCCTCCACCCCTCTTCATTCGTGGAGAGAGCCATCGAAAGAACTACCACTCCTACCTTACATTTCGAGAAGAGAATTACCTACCCTTGTGTTGAGATCAAGTTGCTCCACTCCCACCATATGAAGCTTGATCTCTAGCCTTCCCAAGTTGCTTTCCACTCAATCCTTTCTTCCACCACAGCCAAATCAGTGAGGAGAGTTGAGTGTTGGGGAGATTATCATTTGAAGCACAAGAGCAAGGAGTTCATCATCATCAACACCATCTATTACCTTTTGGAGGGTGGTGCCTCCTAGATTGGTTAGGTGTCGCTTGGGAGCCTCCACGAGATGTGGAGTTGAACCAAGAAGTTTGTAAGGGCAAGGAGATCGCCTACTTGTGAAGATCTACCCGAGTAAGGCTAGCCCTCCGTGGGCGTGAGCCATGATGGAATAGACAAGGTTGCTTCTTCGTGGACCCTTTGTGGGTGGAGCCTCCGTGGACTCTCGCAGCCGTTACCCTCCGTGGGTTGAAGTCTCCATCAACGTGGAAGTACGATAGCACCACCTATCGGAACCATGAGAAAAATCACCGCGTCTCCAAATTGCGTTTGATCTTCTCCACTTCTCTTTACTACTTGTGCAATTTACTTTCCGCTGCCCATACTCTAGAATTGCATGTGTAGTGTGCTACTTGACTTGTGTGTTATGCAAAATCTGCCAAAATCTGTCCTTGATAAAAGACGGAATTTTTATCTTGTCGAGTAGTCTAATCACCCCCCTCTAGACACTCTCACCTTCTTCGATCCTACAATTGGTATAAGAGCTTTGGTCTCCATTGCTTTGGTTTACACACCATTGGAGGAAGATGGACGTGTCTACGTTTGGGAGTGTTAGCCATAGAGTGCCTATTCTTAATGGAGTGTCCTATAACTCATGGAGGATTGAAATGCTTATTATCTTTAAGACATACAACTTGCGCAAATATGTTGAGACCCCCTATGTGCCTCCATGTGACCCCTTGCACCCTACCATGGATGAAGAGCTTGATTTGCTTCGTAACCTTAGAACTGTAAATCTTATCATTAGAGGGTTACCTGATAACTTGCTTAAGCTCGTTACAAACTTTGAGTGTGCCTATGCTATGTGGAAGTTCGTGGAAGAACTTTATTCGGACTACTCTTTGAGAGGTCTTGATGAAATTCTATACAAGACTATTGAATTTGATATGATGCGCCCCAATGATCCCAACTTTGATAAATGCTTCTTTGAGCTTCGTGGATCTTATGAAAAGAAGGGTGATCCTTGTCTTATCAATGCTCTAATTAGAAATGCTCTTGTATTGCATTCCGATGATTCTTGTCACATTGACAAAACTAATGCAAGTAGTTGTCAAATTGACCTAGGTGTTGATGATGAACAATCTATGGGTCAATATGATGATAAGTATGAGCATGATGATGATTACTCCGATTAGGACACCGAGCTAGACAAGATCATGAAGAGTCTCAATCTTATGGCAAATCGAGAGACTACATATCCGCAGAAAAGAGTGGATTCTTGATAGTGGATGCACCGATCACATGACCGGAGACAAAGACATGTTTCGAGAGCTTGCAAAGAACGATGGTCCACACAAGTATGTGACTTTTGGAGATAACTCCAAGGGTAAGGTACTTGGCCTTGGTAAGGTGGCCATATCTCATGATAGCTCTATTCAAAATGTCATGCTTGTAGAATCACTTGGATACAATTTACTTTCCGTGTCTAGATTAGCTGACTTTGGATTCAATGTGCTATTCACCGAAGTAGATTGCCAAGTCTTTCGTCGTGACAATCATAACATGGCGTTTACCGGTATCCGTAGAGGTGATCTATATATTGTTGATTTCACTAAGAAAGCCCAACCTAGAGCTTGCTTCATTGCTAAATCCGCTAAAGGTTGGTTATGGCATAGAAGGCTTGGACATGTTGGTATGCGTAATCTAGACAAGCTAATCAAAGGTGATCATATTCTTGGCGTTAAAGATGTTCTCTTTGACAAAGATAGACTTTGTAGTGCCTGTCAAGCAAGAAAACAAGTAGGTGGAAGTCATCCCGTGAAGAACATCATGACCACAAGGAGACCGCTTGAGCTTCTTCATATGGATCTCTTCGGTCCCAATGCTTACAAAAGCCTTGGTGGTAACTCCTTTGGTCTAGTTATAGTTGATGATTATTCCAGATTTACGTGGGTATTTTTCCTTGATGACAAATCACAGGTTCAGAGAATCTTCAAAACCTTTGCCAGAAAGGCCCAAAATCAATTTGAGGTGAAGATCAAGAAAGTTCGGAGTGACAATGGAACGGAGTTCAAGAGCGCCAATGTAGACTCTTTTCTCGATGAGGAAGGGATTCTACATGAGTTCTCGGCTACGTACACTCCTCAACAAAATGGAGTTGTTGAGAGGAAGAACCGAACGCTCATTGAGATGGCGAGAACGATGCTTGATGAATACAAGACACCGAAGCACTTTTGGGGGGAAGCCGTCGAGACAGCTTGTCATGCTATCAACAGGCTTTATCTTCATAAGCTTCTCGGCAAGACATCATACGAGCTCCTCACCGGTAACAAACCCCAAGTGGGATACTTTCGTGTCTTTGGTTCAAAATGCTATATCCTTGATAAGCATCGTCGGTCTAAATTTGCTCCTAAAACTCATGAAGGCTTTTTTCTTGGTTATGGATCAAACTCCCACACCTACCGTGTCTACAATAATTTCACCCGAAAGGTTGAAGAGACGGTAGACGGAAGTTTGATGAATCTAATGGCTCGCAAGTAGAGCAAATGCCTATTGATGTAGGAGACAAGGACCCATCGGAAGCCATCCAAGATTTATCTATTGGAAAGATCCGTCCCATGGAAGTGAAGGAGAATACCTCATCTACATATGTGGAGCCCCCTACCTCACGGCAAGATGAACCTCAAGGCAACATGGAGGCCTCCACAAGTGGAACTCACCAAGATGAGGAAGTGCAACAAGAAGATCCACCACAACCTCCTTCTCCACCGCCTCAAGACAACACCAACAACAATGAAGAAGAAGAGGAAGATGAAGATGATGAGGAAGCTCAGCCACAACCACAACAAAAGCTATCCCGAGTCCGAGCAAGAGTCAAGAAAAATCATCCCGTGGAACAAATGATGAACGACATCGACTCCGGGAGAATCACTCGCTCTAAAACTCGCTTAGCTAACTTTTGTGAGCATTACTCATTTATCTCTAGCATTGAACCTATGAAGGTAGAAGAAGCACTTGAAGACCCGGATTGGGTGAACGCTATGCACGAAGAGCTTCACAACTTCGAGAGGAACAAGGTATGGACTTTGGTAGAGAAGCCCAAGGATGATCAAAACGTCATTGGAACCAAATGGGTGTTTCGGAACAAGCAAGATGAAGATGGACAAGTCATCCGCAACAAGGCTCGCCTCAGAGCTCAAGGTTACACACAAGTCGAAGGTATGGACTATGGTGAGACCTATGCCCCCGTTGCTAGACTTGAGTCCATTCGCATTCTTCTTGCTTATGCCAATCACCATGACATTACTCTCTATCAAATGGATATCAAAAGTGCTTTCCTAAATGGTGAAATTGAGGAGGAAGTATTTGTGAAACAACCTCCCGGATTTGTGAATCCCAAAAAGCCTAATCATGTTTACAAGTTGCACAAAGCTCTTTATGGTCTTAAACAAGCTCCTAGAGCTTGGTACAAATGCTTGACTAGCTTTCTTCTTGAAAAAGGCTTTGAGATTGGAAAATAGACTCAACGCTATTCACGAAAAGGGTTGATGGTGAACTATTTGTGTGCCAAATATATGTTGATGATATTATCTTTGGTTCAACTAACCCTCATTTTAGCGAGAAGTTTGGAAAGCTCATGTCGGAGAAGTATGAGATGTCCATGATGAGTGAACTCAAATTCTTTCTTGGGTTGCAAATCAAGCAATCTAAGGAGGGTACTTTTGTCTCACAAACAAAGTACACCAAGGATCTCTTCAAGAAGTTCAACATGATAAACATCACATGCAATCAAATAGTGACATGATATGGCCAATATCATTTTGCTCCTTTTGATCTCCATCTTCGGGGCTCCATGATCATCATCGTCACCGGCATGACACCATGATCTCCATCATCATGATCTCCATCATCGTGTCTCCATGAAGTTGTCTCGCCAACTAACTACTTCTACTACTATGGCTACCGGTTAGCAATAAAGTAAAGTAATTACATGGCGCTGTTCAATGACACGCAGGTCATACAATAAATAAAGACAACTCCTATGGCTCCTGCCAGTTGTCATACTCATCGACATGCAAGTTGTGATTCCTATTACAAGAACATGATCAATCTCATACATCACATATCATTCATCAGATTCTTCTTGGCCATATCACATCACATAGCATACCCTGCAAAAACAAGTTAGACATCCTCTAATTGTTGTTGCATGTTTTACGTGGCTGCTATGGGTTTCTAGCAAGAACGTTTCTTACCTACGCAAAACCACAACGTGATATGCCAATTGCTATTTACCCTTCATAAGGACCCTTTTCATCGAATCCGTTCCGACTAAAGTGGGAGAGCGGCACCGCTAGCCACCTTATGCACCAAGTGCATGTCAATCGGTGGAACCTGCCTCACGAAGAGTACGTAAGGTCGGTCCGGCCGCTTCATCCCACAATACCGTCGAAACAAGATTGGACTAGTAACGGTAAGCATATTGAACAAAATCAACGCCCACAACTACTTTGTGTTCTACTCGTGCAAAGAATCTACGAATAGACCTAGCTCGACACCATTGTTGGGGAACGAAGAAATTCAAAATTTTCCCACGTGTCACCAAGATATATCTATGGAGAAACCAGCAACGAGGGAAGGAGAGTGCATCTACATACCCTTGTAGATCGCTAAGCGGAAGCGCTCAAGAGAACAGGTTGAAGGAGTCGATTTGTCGTGATCCAAATCACCAGAGATCCTAGTGCCGAACGGACGGCACCTCCGCGCTCAACACACGTACAACCCGGTGACGCCTCCCATGCCTTGATCCAGCAAGGAGAGAGGAGAGGTTGAGGAAGACTCCATCCAGCAGCAGCAGACGACGGCGTGGTGGTGGTGGAGGAGCGTGGCAATCCCGCAGGCTTCGCCAAGCACCGCGTGAGAGGAGGAGGACTTGGGAGAGGGAGGGCTGCGCTGAACTTCGTGTGAAGCTCCCATGCGCCTCCCACTATATATAGGGGTGGAGGGGCTGGTTTCTTGCCCTCCAAGTCCATTGGGGCGTTGGCCAAGGTGGGAGGAAAGAAATCCCATCATTTCCTTCCCCGCCGATTGTTATCCCCTTTAGGGATCTTGATCTTATCCTTCTGGATATGATCTTATTCCTTCTAAGGGGGATCTTGGTGCGCTTGACCAGGGGTGTGGGGCCTTTCCCCACTACCCATGTTCATGTGGGTCCCCCATGCAGGTGGGCCCCACTCCGGAACCTTCTAGAACCTTCCCAGACAATACCGAAAATTCTTAACATTTTCCTGGCCAAAATAGGAATTCTATATATAAATCTTTACCTCCAAACCATTCCGGAACTCCTCGTGACGTCTGGGATCTCATCCGGACTCAACAACATTCGTAACCACATACAAACTTCCTTTATAACCCTAGCGCCATCGAACCTTATGTGTAGACCCTACGGGTTCGGGAGACATGTAGACATGACCGAGACGTTCTCCGGTCAATAACCAGCAGCGGGATCTGGATACCCATGTTGGCTCCCACATGTTCCACGATGATCTCATCGGATGAACCACGATGTCAAGGACTCAATTAATCTCGTATACAATTCCCTTTGTCTAACGGTATTGTACTTGCCCGAGATTCGATCGTCGGTATACCGATACCTTGTTCAATCTCGTTATCGGCAAGTATCTTTACTCGTTCTGTAACACATCATCCCGTGATCAACCCCTTGGTCACATTGTGCACATTATGATGATGTCCTACCGAGTGGGCCTAGAGATACCTCTCCGTTTACACGGAGTGACAAATCCCAGTCTCGATTCGTGCCAACCCAACAGATACTTTCGGAGATACCTGTAGTGCACCTTTATAGCCACCCAGTTACGTTGTGACGTTTGGTACACCCAAAGCATTCCTACGGTATCCGGGAGTTGCACAATCTCATGGTCTAAGGAAATGATACTTGACATTAGAAAAGCTTTAGCATATGAACTACACGATCTTTGTGCTAGGCTTAGGATTGGGTCTTGTCCATCACATCATTCTCCTAATGATGTGATCCCGTTATCAACGACATCCAATGTCCATGGTCAGGAAACCGTAACCATCTATTGATCAACGAGCTAGTCAATTAGAGGCTTACTAGGGACATGGTGTTGTCTATGTATCCACACATGTATCTGAGTTTCCTATCAATACAATTATAGCATGGATAATAAACGATTATCATGAACAAGGAAATATAATAATAACCAATTTATTATTGCCTCTAGGGCATATTTCCAACAATACATACATAGAGTCACGGGCCAGGTCCTGTGATTGCTGCTCTGCTCCCCGAAAGGATTAATGCCATCCGCGCTTAAAGCAAACCATACGTTCCTTGGGTCACTTGCAAACTCATCCCAAGATTTCTCTCGATTTTTCTCCATGCGGCCCGTCACCGGTGCTCTCAACTTCTGTCTTTCTTACGGTCCTCACTGTGCCATTGCATCAACTTGGCATGCTCTCCGCTTCGAACAGACGTTTCAACCGTGGTATTATAGGAGCATACCACATCACCTTCGCAGAACCCTCTTCCGGGGCTCGCGTCAACATCACTAGGGTCATCTCGTCGATCTTATACCGTAATGCACCGCGTCTGGGCATGCGTTCAGATCCTTGTACGCACCGCGATAGAGGATGCAGATCATTAGGGTATGCATGTATCTTCGCACCTCCAATCCTAGAGGGCATACGACCTTCTTTTTCTGCGTATGTCTTTGTCGGGCATTCGTTATCCTTTGGAAGCTTCTTATTCAATAGTTTCAGAGCTTCTCAAATCCTTTGTCAGCACAAGATTCTCTCGCCTTCCACTACAGCAATTCCGAAGACGGCACCGAGCTTTGTGTTGCCATCTTCGCAATTGGGGTACAACCCTTTTTGTGGTCCTCTAACATGCGATCGAACTTCAGCTTCTCCTTTTGACTTTCGTGATTGCGTCCTTGCATCGACAATGACCCGACGGAGATCATCATCATCGGGCACATTGTCCGTTCCTCTTGGTCTTCAAGCAGCTTCGCCGTTGCAAAGATCATCATGCACATCGTCTGGTTCCTCTTGATGTTCAGTAGCATCACCGTATTCAGGGGGTACATAGTTGTCATCGTACTCTTCTTCTTCGCTGTCTTCCATCATAACCCCCATTTCTCCGTGCCTCGTCCAAACATTATAGTGTGGCATGAGCCCTTGTAAAGCAGGTGGGTGTAAAGGATTTTTCGGTCAGAGTAAGATTTCGTATTCCCACATATAGGGCATGGACAACACATAAAACCATTCTACTTTTTTTCCTCAGCCACTTCGAGAAAATCATGCACACCCTTAATGTACTCGGAGGTGTGTCTTGAATCGTACATCCATTGCCGGTTCATCTGCGTGCATTATATATAATTAATGTGTCAAAATCATTACGTAACATCATGAATAGATAATTAAGTGACCAAATTAATAGAAGTTCATCATCACATTAAAACCAAAGTACATACATAGTTCTCATCTAACAACATAAAGCTCTGCAGAGCATCTAAATTAATTAAACCATACATTGAAACTATGTAAAACATTTCAATGCGAAAACAAATGCGATCATAATCTCAACCAATGTAACAGCTGATCCAACGACATAATGATACCAAGCCTCGGTATGAATGGCATATTTTCTAATCTTTCTAATCTTCAAGCGCATTGCATCCATCTTGATCTTGTGATCATCGACGACATCCGCAACATGCAACTCCAATATCATCTTCTCCTCCTCAATTTTTCTAATTTTTTCCTTCAACAAATTGTTTTCTTCTTCAACTAAATTTAACCTCTCGACAATAGGGTCGGTTGGAATTTCCGGTTCAATAACCTCCTAGATAAATAAAATCTATGTCACGTTGGTCGGCATAATTGTCATAAACAATAAATGAACCAATAGTTATGAAAAGATAATATATACCACATCCGAATCATAGATGTGACGAGGGCCGAGGGCGGATACCAAAACCATCGCACTATATAAGATGCAATAATAATAGTAAGAAAATTATACAAGTATCTATATAAACATACAAGTAAGAATTTCTTTTTTCCTTTCAGAAAGAAGATAAGAACAAGAGGCTCACCACGATGGTGCCGGCGACGAGATCGGCACGGGCGATCGACGGCGGTGAAGACAGGGACGGGACGTGACGGGCCGCTAAACCTAGACAAATATTGAGGAAAATGGAGCTTGGAGGTCGACCTTGAAAAGGAGAAAGCTTAAGTAGTGTGGCTCGGGCATTCCATCGAACACCTCGTGTGCATAGGAGGTGAGCTAGAGCACCACAAAGCTCTCTCCTCGCCGGCCAGGAAAAACAGAGCAGTGGGAGTGCTCTGCTCGCGGGCGAGGGGTATATATAGGCATTAATTGTCCCGGTTGGTGGCTTGAACCGACTAAAGGGCAGCCTTTGGTCCTGTTCAAGCCACCAACCGGATCAATGGTGGTGGGCCAGAGCGAGGCCCATTGGTCTGGTTTGTCCCACCAATCGGGACCAAAAGGTCCGATTTAACCGGGACCAATGGCCCACGTGGCCCGGCCGGCCCCCGGGGCTAACGAACCGGGTCAAATGCTCCCATTGGTCCCGGTTCTGGATTGAACCGAGACTAATGGGCTGACCTGGCCTGGACCATTGCCCCCTTTTCTACTAGTGAGCGTCTATGCTTAGCTTAACATAATTATTTAATAGGTTCAGGTGCTATTCCTGTCAAATCTGAATATAAATTCTACTGAGAGAAGAGATGAAAATTGTCACAGGAGAGTGGCTAATAGTATTTCTCATTCTCTCAAACTCATCGCTTGCTGCTCTTTGATGTGGAAGATGGGAGGGGGATTCTCATCAGCGAGAACAAAAGCAGGGAAGAGAAATATCAGAGTAAGAAAGAAGAAAGAAAGTCGAGACACAATTTCTCTGCGCGTCAATCTCGAAAAAAAGATTCCACTTTGATATATCAGGAACGATTATAGAATTGATAAAGGATGTATATATCACTGAAGAAAATGGTGTGTGTATCACTATGAGCAATACCAAACTTCCACAATTCACACTGTATCATAAACATATATACTACTATTTATAGTAAGTTCTAATTTGCTACTTCTATAATCAAATTTGACTTTTTGCATCTCGCTTGACATAGTAATTAGTAATTGTTATCATAGTTTTTGGAAGTTCTGTACGTACATACATAACAGTAGGCTCACTCAGAGTTCCCCAGCCCACATTTGACATTCCCAAACTGCTATTGATCTCGTCAACCGTCGTCTAACATCCTCCTCGTTGGGTCCGTTAGGCTTGCAAGCACCACCGCACCGTCACAGACTCACAGTCACGGTCCTCTACCAATACGGCCTGACCGCATAGCACCCCCTGGCCAGACCATGCTGTTGCAAGTGGCCTCAGCCACCACGACATCGAGATTGTATGGCCAGATGTCCTGCGCTGGACTTGTAAAGAAGAGCGGGGAACGCCTTGCACTCGGGGCTGGGCGAGGAGTAGTGACAGCGGCTACAACTGTATCTCCACCATGACTCCAAATCGATATCCCACTCGTCGTCCTTCCATGCGTTGAGCTGGGCGACGCAGCCACCGCCGTCCGGGTCTACCGCCTCATCCACTCCTTGCTGACGGCCCGCTTGGATCCCGCGCCAGCACACTCAACCACTGCGGCTGAGGCAGAGGTCAAGAGGAAGCGGCAATGGCGGCGCGTGGAGGGTTCCTTGGTCACCGCGGAGGAGAAGGAGGACCAGAATATGGGGTAGGGCACCGGCGGCGGCAGGTCGAGCCGCGGTGGGTCGGTTGGACCGAGGGGCGAGTATCGGCAGTTAGGCAAACGAAATTTTGGTGGCACTTTTTCCACCTCTTCCTTTTATTTAGCAGCGTATCGATGGCATGGACCTATTTTTCTCTGGGGTGGAGTATGGTCAGTCAATATAAATTGCTAAATGCACACATTGAATGGATTAGGTTAATCCTATCTGTTATACTGAGATTTATAGGCCTAATCGTGCGGTGTTGATTGGGTCGTGCGGTTTCGTGGGGCTAATTGTTGGGTGCACGTATTTTAGTTTTAGATACATCCATTTTTATCCATTTTGATGACAAGTATTTTCGGATGGAGAGAGTACTAGTGAAGATAAGTTTTTTTGAGAAATTTTTAGGAGTACAAGTACTCCTTGGCCCATTTAGCTAGGGCGTGCGCGAGGGCCCACGGGCTAGGTTATATTACTATGTCGTGCGCAAGCCCAAGCGGCGACCAGGCTGACCCGCCACCTTGGCCCAGATGGCTTCGATTATCTATCTCATAGGCGTAAAAGACATGCTCTTCTAAAAAAAGGCGTTGCTAAAAAAAGGCGTAAAAGACAGGCACCCCTAAAAAAAAGGGAAAAGCTTACCTTCTGCCGGCGGATCGCGTGCACTCCTCCGCCGGCTCCGTGGCCGTCAGATCCACGCTTTATCAGATGGTCGAGAGCACTCCCGCGTCCGCTGAAGGCATGTTCGTTTCCTGCAACTCACCTCTTGTTTCAGGACAACCATTCCTGCAACTGGATAACAGAAAGGGGTTTCATCACACAACAGCGTAGGCTCGTGTGGCTGAGGGTGTGAGATGCTGGATTTGGAAGGGCGACGGACGCGGCCGCGCAAGGCATTGGACGACCGGGTCTTATCCAACGTGGTGGCGTCGATGGCTGGCTTGGGATCGGCGGTGGCCGGCGACGACTCAAGCAGGTACGAATCAGAGATCCCTTCCCCCATTTTCTGGCCGATGTGGCTACGGTGGTGCTCCCTGCTATTTCTCCTTTGCGCCTTCCGGGAGCAAGAGTGTGTTGTTTCTGCAACAGAGTGTTTGTTGCGGGAAGTAACGAGTGGGCATGCGGTCTTGTTTCTGCAACAGAGCGTTTGTTACGGGAATTGACAAGTGGCCATGCGGTCTTGTTTCTGCAACAGAGCGTTTGTTGCGGGAAGTAACGAGTGGGCATGTGGTCTTGTTTCTACAACAAAGCATTTGTTGCGGGAATTAACAAGTGGGCATGCGTTCTTGTTTCTGCAAGAGAGCGTTTGTTGCGGGAATTAATAAGTGGGCATGTGGTCTTGTTTCTGCAACAGAGCATTTGTTGCGGGAAGTAACGAGTGAAAATGCGGGACGCAGACACTACATCAAACGGTTATCAGCTCGGGCATCCAACGGCCATCGAGGCGACCGATAATATCTAAACATCGGCCGGCGGACGCGTAGCAGCGCCACTAAAAAAAGGAGTAAAGGACAAAAATATTAATTTGCGCGCTTAATTTCTGCCCAATTGTTTTTTGAGAAAAATCTGCTAAAAAAGTCCCCCCAAATGTTTCCCTCTCGTGCAAATCAGGTAAGCAGAGAAGTCAGTCTACAAAAAAAAAATGCTAAGCAAAAATGACGCAACGGCAGTAAAAGAAACGAGTGTAATCATCGAAAAACATCCAACTGGTGTTGCCTTTTATTAAGCACGGTAATTGTTCTCTTGATAGTTGATACGACGGTACTACTAGTAGAAATAATAAAAGAAGAAGCCACACTGAGGGAACGGCAACACAGTTCTTTAGGTATCATGCATGCATCTTTGCTACATCATGCCATTTCCCTTGGACGTCTGGCCGAGAAACGGGTAGTCCGTGTACCCGACGACGGGATCGTCGGTGTAGAACGTCGCCCGGTTGTACTTGTTCAGCGGCGCGTTCCGCCGGAACCTCTCCGGCAGGTCGGGGTTGGCGAGGAACAGGCGGCCGTAGGCGACCAGGTCGGCGTACTCTTCGGCGATGGCGCAGTTCCCCTCCTCCCTGCCGTACCCTCCGCCGACCATCAGCGTCCCGTCGAAGGTGTCCCTCATCGTCTGCAGCCTGTGATGGCCCGCCCCAAGCGCCCCCGCGTCGCCCTCCCACGCCATCTCGGGCTCCACCACGTTGAGGTACAGGATGTCTCGGCGGTTCAGCTCCCGGGCCATGTACACGGCCAGCTCGTCCGGGTCCGAGTCGCGGCAGCCGAGGCAGCCGGAGTAGGGCGAGAGGCGCACGCCGACGCAGTAGGGCCCGATCTGGTTCGACACGGCGTCCACGACCTCGAGGGTGAAGCGGCAGCGGTTCTCAAGGCTGCCCCCGTAGCCGTCGGCGCGGTCGTTCACGCCGTCTTTCATGAACTGGTCCAGCAGGTAGCCGTTCCCGGCGTGCAGCTCCACGCCGTCGAACCCTGCACGCACGCACGCATGCCGCATGCATTAGAACCTCGATCTCAAGCAGGAGCATAAACCATCTGCGAATTGGATTAGCGAACGAACGAACTTACCGGCTTCAAGAGCATTTCGGGCAGCAATTCTGAACTGATTGACGACATCGGGAATCTCTTCCTCGGTTAGGCTCCTGGGGGTGGAGAAGTCCATGGAGTAGTTCTGTGGAGTCCTCTCTATCGGCTTATCGGTGCTTGAGATGGGTTCTTGCTCTGACGGCCAACACAGACAGAAGATCAGAACTGAGAACATGCTAAACTAATTTTTTTAACTGACAGCTGCAGCTCAACCGCAAAAAAAAATCAACAAAAAAAAACACTGACAGCAGCAGCTACAGTGCAGTGCACAGCGACAACAGAAATCTTACGCATGTCGGATGCTCGCCCAACGTGCCAGATCTGGCAGAAGAAAGTGGCGCCCTTGGCGTGCACGGCGTCCACGATGGGCCTCCATGCCTGGACCTGATCCTTGGTCCAGATCCCAGGGGTGTGCGGGATGGCGCTCATCCCCTGCGCGTCGGCCGACACGCCCGTGGCCTCCGAGATGAGGAGCCCACCCTCCGTGGCCCTCTGCGTGTAGTACCTAATGGCGTGCGGCTGCGGGAAGTTGCCGTATGATCTCGATCTTGTCATCGGCGCCAGCACGACCCTGAATGAAGTGAAATTAGCGAGATCAGGTTCCATGATGTTCACTGCTACTTTCAGATGCGAATTGATTTTTTTTTTGTTGAGACAAATCAGATGCGAATTGATGCTTGGGAAGTTTGCCGTGTTACTCACCTGTGAGAAAACTCGAATGGGCCCATTTGGTAGGGAGTCATGAGAGGAATGGGCTCCATCGACCTTGGTCTTCCTTGTTCTTCCTTCTACTATTTCTCTTTGAAATGTGAGTACTTTTGAGTGTCTTGCGATTTGCAATACGACGGTACTTACTTATATAGCAAGAAAATAAATTGGGAGCAATTAACGACGTGATACGTGGGGGATTTGTTATACGACACTTGTCATGCATGCTAAAGTCTAAAGGGTCAAACCTCTTCTCGCAAGTGCCCGTCAGTACTGACGCTCCCCCTTTTGTCGCACCCGCATTATATCCTAACGTTAGGAATGAGCTTTGTAGACCTGTGGCGCGTTCATCCCAGATGGTGCATTGAAGGAGTACGAATGTTCCATGCATAACTTGTATTTCATTCATTAAAACTAGGCAATTTGTGAGCGGTAACATATATATAGCGACAAGAACAAATTATGGCAGTAAACGATGTGGTAGGTGAGGGATGCGTTACTTGACACTTGTGATGATGAACCCCAAAGGGTCAAAGCTCTTCTAGCGAGCGCCAGTGGGTCATGACGCTCCCCCTTTGTCCGCACAGATATCCTAACATTGGGATGTGAGCTTTGTAGACGTTCTTTTGACCCTGATGAACTTTGTAGACGTTTTTTTGACCCTGGTGAACTTTGTAGACGTTTTTTGACCCTGATGAACTTTGTAGACGTTGTGACACATTCCTCGATCTAATGATGCATTAAAGAAGTTCCAATGTTCTATACACAACTATGATATGATCCATTTAAATCTATGCCAATACGCAATGCAATGATACTTATATAGAAAGAAGTAACAAAATGGAAGCGATAAACGATGTGGTAGGTAGGCGATGTGGTATACGAATTTTGTGATGTTAAAGTCTGAAGGGTCAAAAGCTCTTCTTTGTCAAGTGTCGACGGTGCTGACGCTCCGCCTTGTCTACTCATATATCTGAACATTGAGATATGAGCTTTGTAGATGTCGTGATACATTCATATCCTGGCACATTGAAGAAGTTCCAATGTTCCATGCACAACTGTTACCTGCTTCGTTAATTTGTGATATCGGGATATGTATATACGAAGAAGAAATAAATTGGTAGCAATGAACGACATGGTAGGTGAGGGATGATTTATGTGACACTTGTGACGTGAAGCCTAAAGGGTAAAAGCTTCGTTGCAAGTGTCTACAAGTGCTAGCACCCTCCTTCTTGTTTGTGCATTTATCGTCACATTGAGATATGCGCTTTGTAGACATGTGACACATTTCATGTCTGATCGCACATTGAAGAAGCTCCAATGGTCCATGTACGACTACTACCTATTACTTACCATACCCATATATCCCCCGCATCGCTTCGCGGATGGCTTGAACGAAAACTCTAGACGTCGTCGTCGCCAGCGTTGGTGCATGCATCAGGAAAAGTTCAATGATCTACCTATGTGGTTTTTCTTAGCTGTCATATAAATATACTTAACACAACATGGGTGAAAGAGCAATCTAATCCCCTACATGGGTTTGGGTAATTAATGTAAACATATCTCAAGGGACTAATGATTACCAAGTCCATTGAAGATTAACTCCCAAAAAGCACAACAATGGAAATGATTGAAGAACCCTCATTTTCTTAAACAACAAACTCTGGCCAACCCAAGGACTCGGCCTTTTCATTTTAGTGATGCAAGATCACACTGAGTCCATAGGTATGCATATACTATCTAAATGGGATCAAAGTTTCTAACCTGAATTTCTTTCTCATGCGATTAAAGACTAATCTCTAGAGCCCTAAAAAGGTTTTTTTTCACTATGTCTATGTTTTCCCACTGCCTGGTGCCTTTGAGCTCTTCCACTTTGATCCTTTGAACTTGATTAAAAGACAGCCATTGTCAAACCCTAGTTAGTCGAAGCTCCTAGACACCTCCATTTAGAACCTTCGGAGCTCTTGTTACCTACTTTGTATAGAGTACAAGTATCTACCAGGAGATTGTAATGTGTATTCTATGAGCCTGGCCCATCGGTTTATATAGGTACCGGGGGTCCTAGGGTTATAGGATCCTAGTAGGCTATGTACAAGGAGACATGGTTCCTCATGGATCCAGAGTCTTGGAGTAAGTGTCAAGTCTTTTGGATCTTCCTTGTAATTGTCATGGGCTGCCCGGAGTGGCCCGGGATGGAACTGACACGGGGCTCCTCGACCCGGCCCATTAGGCTGAGAATCGTCATGGTGAGAGGCCCCTAGCCGGGACACCGTTGTCGGTGTCAAAACCGGCGGATCTCGGGTAGGGGTCTCGAACTGTGCGTCCAAGGCTAATGGTAACATGAGGCAGGGAACACGATGTTTACCCAGGTTCGGGCCCTCTCGATGGAGGTATTACCCTACTTCCTGCTTGATTGATCTTGATGATATGAGTATTACAAGAGTTGATCTACCACGAGATCGTAGAGGCTAAACCCTAGAAGCTAGCCTATGATTATGATTGTTGTTGTCCTATGGACTAAACCCTCCGGTTTATATAGACACCGGAGGGGTCTAGGGTTACACAGAGTCGGTTACAGAGAAGGGAATCTACATATCCGAATTGCCAAGCTTGCCTTCCATGCAAAGGAGAGTCCCACCCGGACACGGGACGAAGTCTTCAATCTTGTATCTTCATAGTCCAACAGTCCGGCATAAGTATATAGTCCGTCTGTCCGAGGACCCCCTAATCCAGGACTCCCTCAGTAGCCCCTGAACCAGGCTTCGATGACGATGAGTTCGGCGCGTAGTTTGTCTTCGACATTGCAAGGCGGGTTCCTTCTCCGAATACTCCAAAGAAGATCTTGAACACAAGAATCGTGTCCGGCTCTGCAAAACAAATTCCACATACCACCGTAGAGAGTATAAAATTCCACGAGTCTAATCAGCTGACAACTTTTCATAGCGTGACATCACGCCGCGGCCCGGTCATTATGCGAATCGTTTTTATCAACCTGCTACTGCACATCTTACGAGGCAGGTTTATTGGCACGTCTTGTCGAAGCAGAGATCGTGTTCCCCTTATCACGGGATTCTCATCAATACGGGTGTGGTAACCCAACCGCGCCATTAACACGGCGCCCTCGATGCATCCGTCTCAAGAGTTGTACACCTTACATGTGCTTCACGCCACAATCTCTCACTTTCTGCTTAAGCAAGTTTTCAGGGCGAGCGGGGAGGCGCAGGATCCCTACTGCCTTTATAAGGAGATAAGGACTCCCCTTTTTCACCCACGCCTTCTTCTTCCTCTGCTCATCCATTCTCTCTCGCTCGAGCTCCAGCGCCCAAGCGTTCGTCTTCTCCGCCCACAAAGTACCTCTGAAAATGTCCGGATCCAGAGCTGGAGGCAAGTGGATGGCCTCCACCATCCAGGAGAAGGATATCAAGAAACTTCGGGAGGCCGGGTATCTGGCCAAGAAGATTAGCCACCACCTTCCGACGGCGGGACAGATTGTCCCTACTCCGGAGCCCCACGAGAGGGTTGTATTCCTCCCTCACTTTGTCCGCAGGCTAGGGTTTCTCCTCCACCCATTTGTTCGCGGCATTATGTATTACTACAGGATCGATTTCCATGATCTATCCCCCAATTCCTTCCTCAACATCTCAACATTCATCGTCGTGTGCGAGGCCTTCCTCCGCATCTCTCCACACTTCGGATTGTGGTTGAAGATCCTCAATGTGAAGCCCAAGGTGGTGAGTGGCGAGCACGCGGAGTGCGGAGGAGCCATGGTGAGCAAGATGCCCAACGTTACATGGCCATCAGGCACCTTCAATGATTCCATCAAAGGATGGCAACAACAGTGGTTCAATGTCACCAAGCCACGCAGCACCAAATGGGCCGCAGCTCCGGAATCCCGATCCGGAGCCCCACTTCGGCTTACGTCCTGGCCCAAGAAGAGCCGGAACTGGTCTTCACCAGATGAGTTATCAGTGCTTCAGGCGCGCGTCAAGGGAATGGAAGGCAAGAATACCAAAATTGTCAATGTAGTCCAGGTGATGCTAGCTCGCCGGATTCTCCCTTGTCAACACAGGGCCTGCAATTTATGGGAATTCGACCCGGCCAAGCACCATACCCTACTAGAGTTCTTTGGCTCATCACACAAAGACATCTGGAAGGTGCTCTTTAAGTCCGGCAAATCATGGCCGGATTCGGCCGAGGACCGCGGGTACCAATTGTCCCGACCCGCGAGTCTGGTAAGTCATCGTATGTTGGCAAGTCATACGTTTTATTTGCATAATCCAAAGGAAATGCTTAATGTGTTTTTCCACAATTCTCCCAGGGCTGGACGAAGAAGGCGGGGCAGATCTACTGTCTGGCCCCACAGCCGGAAGAGCCAGCCGGCCCGCTTCTGGCGAAGATGCTGGTCCCGGCGCCTTATAAGGCGCCGAAGAAGAAAGCTGAGAAAGAGGCCAAAGAGACCAGGGGCATCCTTCGTCGCCGAGGCACTTCGGACACAATATCTGAAGACTCTGATGCTTGCTCTTCCTCCAGAGAGGACGAGGAGGAGGAGGAAAGTCAGTCCCCCCCCCAGCTTGGGGGAGGAAGAAACGGGCGGCCTCCACACACTTGGAGGCTGAGTCGCTCCAGAGGGCAAGACTCCTCTTCCGGAGGAATCCGCCACTATCGCCGACAGCAGCCCGGAATGGGATCCCAGGGTCCAGCCCCTGGTGAAATCATGAGTATATAAAATCCGGACACGTTTGCGCATCCAGACTCACTATTGTATGACGTTTAATCATTGAGCCACACTTTTTTTTGCAGTCCGACGAGGTCCCGCGCCGAACAATCCTCATTGGAGGATTTACTAGGCTCGGATGCTATGGACAGCGGGACACCCTCGAAGGCCCCCTCCCCACAACACGTGAACTACTCCAAGGCCTCGTCCCAGAGGGACTCAGGACAAGGCGGGGGTGAAAAGACCGTCAAGGCGGTGCTAGGAGGTCAAACTTCGGTGGTCGGACACACAGGAGAAAAGGCTCCCATGGATACCGACGGCGTGGCTATCTTGAATTCGGCCCCTAGCCGGACACGGTTCCAAAGACCGATACGGCTCCGGAATCAGGCAGGCAGCCTCCCTCGACGGGAGGGGGTGCGCCTGTTCCACCGACGACCTCTCCCCAACCAGGGGTGCCGAATACCTTATCAGCGGCGCTGAAGAGCGCCTCCATCGTTGAAGAACACCATGCCCTTATGGGTGCGGTGATTGAGAAGATTCAGTCTGCTGAGAGCGGGCTGAACGAAGCCTGCATCAGCCTTATAACTGGCTTTGAGTTATGTTGTGAGGTTTTAAAGAGTGTTATAGTATAGGTAGTAGCCCCTGATACACTGTTCGGTGTTCGAAAGAAAGAACTGGACAATGGATCAAATATATGCTCATAGGAGACTCACCTTATGGCACCTCTCCCTCCCTTTTTTTATAAGGGGCATCTCAGTAGTTGCCGCCTCTCATATCATGGAAGTCTCCTGATCAAGCAGAAGTGCGAGCGGGCAAGAAGAACTTGGCCAATTGAAAAAGCAGTTGGAGGATAACCAAGGTATGTAATAAACCTTGGTCACGTTCAACGCGAATGAGTAATTGAGTATGAAGAAATTTTTTCATTATTTGCTCTAGGAGCGACGACCAAAGTCGAAGCTCTTAAGAAGGCGGTGGCCGAGGCCGAGAAGAAGGCAGCCACAGAGCAGGATCTTCGAGAAAAACACAAGGCCAGGGTTATTGAAGCTGAGCAAGAGCTCCAAGAGGCCGTGAAGAAATGCGAGACCTTGGAGCAGAGTTTAGCGTGAAAAGAATCCGAACTCACCAAGACTTGTCAAGCCGCGCTCGATGCCCGGGGTGAAGCCCAAGGCGCCCTGCAGGAAATCCAGGAGGCGAGGGAGATCGCGGCGGGTAAGGCTTTTTCTATGCAAAGCGAATATTTGAAGGGAGAAAATCAACTTGCTAATTTGAATTGGATTTCTGTGGGTGTTTGTAGAATCGCCGCAAAGATATATCGATGTCGCACAATTCTACCGAGACGAAGAAAGGAGCACTATGGAGAAGCTCTTCTGGTCGCAGTATCTAGCGCCAAAGTATCCGGTGCCCTTTGCCGATCAACTGAAGCAGCTGGTCGAGCTGCATAGAGCGGCCGAACTAGCCATGAAGGATTTAATTATCCGGCTATGGCCCACCGAGGTGATTCCCAGTAGCTATTTCGGGCTCGTGAAGCGGCTTGTAAGTGCCTGCCCACGATTAGAAGTCATCAAGCGGTCGGTCTGTATGGAAGGTGCGCGAATGGCCTTCGCCCAGGCAAAGGTGCATTGGGTGAGGATGGATGCTGAAAAGCTAATGACCGAAGGACCGCCTGAGGGGAAGGAGCACCGCAGGCCCGAGTTATATTATGACAGTGTCCTGAAAGGATCCCTCCTTGTAGCAAAGCAATGTGCCAAGGACATTATATTCCCATGAATACATTCATGTTGTCCTATGTGATGTTAAACAAGGTCATTTGTATTATATAATGCCTGTTATTTGCAAGTTTTACCTCCTATGCGGCCGTTTTGTATATTAATCCCGAGGGTTGGCCAGTCGTCGGCTTCTGCCCCACGTAAGAAATACGGGGGTGTTCGGGATAAACCTGAACACTCTTTACCCCAGTTTTGGTTCCTTGAAGGATGTGTTCAGCGCATGAACCAGGCAATCAGACTATAAGGCTTTATCACCCTCACTTAGCCATAGGAGTTTGACAGAAGAAAGGTAGGCGCAGCCCCTAGTGTTCGGAAGACCGCACTAGGGGCTCTATAGGCACCTGGTCGGAAAAAACCGATCCATCGCACGCTGCATTAGTTATCGCATAATGCGGAAGAAATCCTTAAAGATTTTGTAACCTCTCGAACAGCTGACCAGCTCTCGCTGTATCATGACGGTCAGTTTTCGGCTCTCTCTACTGAGGCGCTCGTCCAGAAGAACCGGGACACAATCGCAGTAGTCCTCCCTTTACTACCCTAGCCGATATAGAGGAACATAGGGTAGCAAGCACAGGAGCCGGGAAACCCAACTATTGACCCAAGACATGATCCGGAGCTGATGCATATAATGCTATAAGTTCGGGGTGCTGAACGACCGTGAAGGTGTTCGGACTTTATTGCCGTATTATGGGTACAACGAGGTCCCTGGCATATTAAGGCGTGCCGTAGTGTACGGGTGCCATTTGACAAAGAATATCAATAAGAAAGAACAGCAAGTAAGCATCATATAAAGCCACATGTTGTAATTGAATGATACGTCAAGGCGTACGTGTACAAGTAGTGCGAAAAAAGAGATATGACTTCAGAACCTGCTGAGATCGGGTTGGGGAGGTTGTGTGCGGATCCAGGTTGTAATCGGATGGTCATCGAGGGGAATATCTAGGGATTCCCTTACGCGTTCGAGCTGCTTCCTTCCTTGTCATATTCGCCCCCTCATGGGTCTGGTCGCCATGTCGCCAGTGATGGCCTACACAAAAAGTGGTCCTGCGAAGAAAATGCAAAAAATGTTTGTATGCCACGGAGCGGTTAAGCCGCATTGTGTGACCTATTCTAGCTTTGCCTCTACCGCCGGAGTAGTTAATTGAGCTCTTGACAAGCTGGGCTATCCTGCCGCAGAGTAGTTCGGACTCTTTTGACGGTGTCCAGGAACCTGGCATTGATTGTGATGACGCCGCACGGACCGGGCATCTTGAGCTTAAGATAAGCGTAATGTGGCACCGCATTGAATTGAGCGAACGCAGTTCCTCCAAGCAGTGCATGATAGCTGCTGCGAAAAGGGACGATATCAAAGACTAACTCTTCGCTACGATAATTATCCGGGGTTCCGAAGACTACCTCCAGAGTGACGGAGCCTGTACAGCAGGCCTCTACGCCTGATATAACACCTTTAAATGCGGTTTTAGTGGGTTTGATCTTTGAAGGATCTATTCCCATCTTGCGTGCTGTATCCTGATAAAGCAGGTTTAGACTGCTGCCTCCGTCCATGAGGACTCGTGTGAAGTGGAATCCGTCGAATATCGGGTCAAGGACTAGTGCATGAGCCGTCCTGGCTGATATTGGCCGAACGATCCTTGCGGCCAAAGGTAATCAGGCCGGACGACCCTGGGTTATATTTTGGGGCGACTGGCTCCGTTGCATCGACATCCCTGAATGTGCACCCCCGCTCCCGCTTGGGAATATGGGTGGCGTTTATCATGTTCACCATCTTGATTTGCAGGGGAAACTTCTTTTGCCCTCTTGTGTTCGGTGGCCGGGGCTCTTCGTCGTCGTCATCACTTTGCGACCCCTTCTCCTTGGTTTCGGCACCTGAACTGCCGGCTTGTTTGAAGACCCAGCATTCTCTGTTGGTATGATTGGCTGGTGTTCCTGGGGTGCCGTGAATTTGGCATGGACGGTCGAGTATGCGGTCCAAACTGGACGTGCCCGGACTATTTCTTTTAAATGGATTTTTCCGCTAACCGGACTTGGAGCCACTAAATCCGGCATTGACTGTCGTGTCTTCAGCGTTATCGCCATTATTATGACGCTTGTGTCTGTTGTGCCGGGGCTTGCCGTTGCTGTCTCTGGCGTCTGAAGTGCCAGGATTTCTTGATGTGTTATTGCTGCGAGCCAACCAGCTGTCCTCGCCCGCACAAAAGCGGGTCATAAGTGTCGTAAGGGCTGGCATGGTTTTTGGCTTCTCTTGGCCGAGGTGTCAGGCAAGCCACTCGCCGCGGATGTTATGCTTAAAGGCCGCTAGGGCCTCAGCGTCCGGACAGTCAACAATTTGGTTCTTTTTAGTTAGGAACCGAGTCCAGAATTTCCTGGCTGACTCTCCGGGCTGTTGGGTTATGTGACTCAAGTCATCAACATCCGGTGGTCGCACATAAGTGCCTTGGAAGTTGTCAAGGAATGCGTCTTCCAGGTTCTCCCAACTGCCAATGGAGTTTGCCGGCAGGCTATTCAGCCAATGCCAAGCTGGTCCTTTAAGTTTTAGTGGGAGGTACTTGATGGCGTGTAGATCATCGCCGCGGGCCATGTGAATATGGAGAAGGAAATCTTTGATCCATACCGCTGGGTCTGTTGTCCCATCATATGGCTCGATGATCACGGGCTTGAACCCTTATGGAAATTCGTGCTCCATTACTTCGTCAGTGAAGCATAGGGGGTGTGCGGCACCTCTATGTTGGGCTATATCATGATGCATGTAGCGACCCGACCTCAAACGGTCAAGTCTCTGTGCTCAGGTGTCATCCCTGGATCAGTAATGCTGACACCACACAGTACTTCGAAGGATTTATAATAGAGTAGCAATCACACACTTATTACATCGTTGTCCAAAAGAGGACTTATTACAATAAATATGGCTTAAGGCCATCTAATAACAATAACAGCGGAAGACTTGGAAGATAAGCCAGTCCATCAACTCCAACGGCATCACTGAGTATAGAACCACGACCTAAAAGCACCTTACTCGTCGTCTGAAAAGTCTGCAACATGAAAGTTGCAGCCCGAAAACGGGTCAGCACATGGAATATGCTCGCAATGTAACACATAGAGAATAATGAATGATAAGCCTATACTACATGCATATATGGCTGGTGGTAAAGCTCTATGGTTACGCTTTTGCATAAAGCCGCTTTTTCCCTCTCGCAAAGGAATAAATTTATTTAACTATCATGGTGGTTGTTAAACATTGAGAATGGTTGACAGCATCCTCAATCCCAATTAAAAAGTACTCATTAACAAACCCAACAATATTAAATTAGAGTAACATGTTGAGATTCACAGAATATTCAAGTACTAGATACTCAAGATGTCCATAACCGGGGACACGGCTAATCATGATTAGTTTGTACACTCTGCAGAGGTTTGCGCACTTTTCCCCACAAGACTCGATCGCCTCCGTTTGGTTTCTCGCACTAAATGGTGTTTGAGAAACGGATGACCGAGACATAGTCTTCGAAGCGCTAGCACCTTACGATGGGTAGACCCGCACACCTACATCCCCTACATCCGCTAATCCACCACTATAAGAGTTCGCACGACTTAGTCAACTATGCCGAGCCCATAATGGCTTGTGGCTGCACACGGAAGTTACTAGCATGAATTATCTTATGATCCCTTTGAGCACGGGTGGCGGTCCATAGGAAAATCACACACGGTACCCGGATTTCCAAAAAAAAACCTGTGCAATCATGGATACCCCAGTGCCTCAATCCACCCGGATGTGTATTTAAGTTGCCACCTTAGATAAACCATTAATTATCAATCTCACATCTGTCATGGATATCACTCACCCAATCCACGCCTACTAGCATAGCATGGCATAATAAGCAAACGCAAGTCACTCCCAAAGGTTTCATAAGTAAAACAGTAATAGGTACTACCTCATCTACTTCCCATCCCACAATTTAATTAGATCCTAATCATGCAATGTTTGAGGATTGATCTAATGCATAAAAACTGGGTAGTAGAAAAGGTATGATCAAGTGTTACTTGCCTTGTCGATGATCCATGAAACCTAGAGATTCAAGTAACAAGCGGCGCGACCGGTGATCTATCGCAGACAAACAACAAGCATACAATAAGTACTCATCTAATGCACAGGTAAATCTCGAATAAAAGATCTAACCAGAAAGTTCAACTTAAGAACCCTGGTGGCAAAAGAATCAAATCGAATAAAGCAACAAAAGTCAAACGGCGAGATAAAACAACTCGGTTCTAGCAAGTTGAAACTAAGTCAAATTTTACAGTAGCAAAACTTTGTTTAAGTTGATTAGTCGGAACGGCGGTTTCGAAACAAAACTCCAGGCGCTTGAATCACCTGATTCTGATAAACGAGCGAGAAGATAAACTAGAACGAAGATCGGATCCGAAATCGCGATCAGAAAATTAGCGGAATAAATCCGACTAAAAGAAAAACGACGAACGGTTAAACGAACGGACGTTCGTTAACCGGGAATAACCGGTGATCACGTTCGTTAAGACGAACGGTCCGGCGAACGCTCGCTAAACAACAAAACCGGAAATAAAAACCGATCTAGGGTTTTTCGAAAAAAACCGAAACATCAAAAAAAATAAACCGGAACAGTTTTTCAAAAAACCGAACCGGGCGAGGGCGGCGCGGCGTGGTGGCTACCTCGACGAGGCAGGGCTCCAGCGGGGCGGCGGCTTGGCGGCGGGCGACGGCGACGCGGCAATGGTGGTGGGCTTGGCGGCGGCGGCGGCATGGCAAGCGGCAGCGCGGCTGCGGGTTGGGGTGGAGAGAGGGGCTTGGATATTTATAGGAGGGTGCTGCTTGGGGAGGGGGGGGCAAGGCGGCGGCGGGCGGAAGTGAGTCCGAGCCGGACTCGGTGGCGGCGGCGGCTGCTGTGGCAAGGTGAGGGAGGAGGGCGGCTGGGCAGTGGGCCCTTCTTGATCGAGAGTGTGTGCTTTTTTTTAAAATAACGCGCGCAGAAAAACGAATAAATCTAAACGAAGTCCAAAAATTACAAAGTAAATTTTCCCCGACTCCTAAAAATGAGTTGAACAAAATGAACTTTTACTCGGGGCCTAAATGCAATTTTTGAAAACACGCATTTTCCCTAAGGCAAATAAACTCCGAGGAAATCCATAATTTGACTTATTTATTAAATCTTCATTTTTCCTTAATTTTGGGAAAGTCATATTATTCCCTCTCTTATTTGATATTGGAAAAAAATTATTTGAAGATGAAATAAATAAAATCAAATGATCCTCTTTTTCATAATTCGAGAGAACTCAAATATGAAAATTTCGAAATCTCCAACTCTCTCCGTGGGTCCTTGAGTTGCGTGAAATTTCTAGGATCAACAAATGCTAGAAAATATGCAATGCATGATGATCTAATGTATAACATTCCAAATTGAAAATTTGGGATGTTACAAACCTACCCCCCCTTAAGATGAATCTCGCCCTCGAGATTCGGGTTGGCTAGAAAATAGGTGAGGGTGGTCCTTGAGCAAATCTTCTTCTCTCTCCCAGGTGGCTTCATCCTCAGTGTGGTGGCTCCACTGAACCTTGCAAAACTTGATAACCTTGCTGCGAGTAACTCTGCTGGCATATTCGAGAATCTTGACTGGTTTCTCCTCATATGTTAAATCATCCTTCAACTGAATTGCTTCTAGTGGCACTGTATCTCTTAGCGGTACCTCTGCCATCTCGGCGTGACATTTCTTCAGCTGAGAAACATGGAATACGTCATGAACTCCTGACAGTCCTTCAGGTAATTCCAACTTATAAGCGACTTCTCCCATGTGTTGCAAGATCTTATACGGTCCAACGAAACGTGGTGCTAATTTTCCTTTAACTCCAAAACGCTTAACTCCTCGAAGTGGGGATACTCTAAGGTAAACTCGCTCCAACTTCATATTCTATCGCCTTGCATTTTGAATCGCATAGCTCTTACATGCGATGGGCTACCTTGAGCACATCACGAATCAACTTAACTTTCTCATTCGACTCCTTAATCAAATCTGGTCCAAACAATCGACGGTCTCCAACTTCGTCCCATGACAACGGTGTCCTGCACCTTCTTTCAGTATAAAGCTTGAAGGTGCCATCTTCAAGCTGGTTTGGTAGCTGTTGTTATCTGAAAACTCGCATACGGCAAGTTATCATCCCAACTAGATCAATAATCTAGTGCACAAGCTCTCAAAGATATCCTCCAAAATCTGATTGACTCTCTCGGTCATCGTCCTCGTCGTGGGTGAAAAGTCTGATGAATTCCAGCACTGGTTCCCAATGTTTCATGCAACCGATTCCAAAACATTGAGGTAAATTGGGTTCCTCTATCGTCGATACTCCTCGGAACTCCGTGCAAACACACAATTCTAGTCATGTATATCTTTGCCAACTTAGCATCTGCTATAGGTAGTCTTATTTGGAATGAAATGAGCTACCTTCGTCAAGCGCTCGACTATAACCCAAATCGAGTCATAGCTTGAACGAGTCTTTGGCAAACCTGTGATGAAATCCATGCCTAGTTTATCCCACTTCCTTCGTGTATCGGCAATGGTTGCAACAATCCCGCTGGCTTCGATGTTCCGCCTTCACTCTCGACATACATCACAAACTGCTACATACTCCGCAATATCCTTCTTCATTCCGGTCCACCGTAACGTTTCTTTCAAATCCAAATACATCTTGGTATTTCGGTGAATCGAATAGGGTGAATCATGTGCCTCTTGCAGAATCAACTTCACGATCTACGGGTCATTTGGCACATAAACACGGTCCTCAAACCATAGGGTATCGTGTTCATCCTCACGAAATCCCTTTGCTTTTCCTTTGCTCATTTTCTTCTTTATATCCGCGATCTCTTTGTCATTTTTCTGAGCTTCTCTGATTTTATCCATCAAGGTAGACTGAATCTCCAATGCTGCTACATAGCCTCTTGGAACTATTTCCAAACATAGCTCACGAAGATCTTCTGCTAACTCCTTTGGTATCTCTCCCGTCATCAGCGTATTGACATGGCTCTTGCGGCTCAATGCGTCAGCTACTACATTAGCCTTTCTGGGATGATAATGCAATCTCATATCATAATCCTTGATGAGCTCCAACCATCTCCTTTGTCTAAGGTTTACTCTTTCTGCATGAAAATGTACTTCAAACTTTTGTGATCCGTGTACACCTCACAATTGGAAATGTCTCCATGTCTTCAAGGCATGCACTACGGCTGCTAAATCCAAATCATGTGTGGCATAATTTAATTCATGAGGTTTCAGTTGTCGTGAAGCATACGAAACAACTCTTCCTTCCTGCATAAGCACAGCTCCAAGTCCTCGACGTGAAGCGTCGCAGTACACCTCATAATCCTTGGTCTGATCTGGCAAAATTAACACTAGTGAGGTAACCAATCTTTTCTTCAACTCCTGAAAACTTGCCTCACAATCCTCAGTCCATATGAACTTGGTATCCTTTTTCAGCAATTCCGTCATAGGTTTTGCAATCTTTGAGAAATTCTAAATGAATCTCCGGTAGTATCCTGCGAGTCCAAGAAAACTCCTGATCTCTCCAACTGTCGTTGGTGCTTCCCATTTGGTTACGGTCTCAACCTTTGTGGGGTCTACTGCTATACCTTCTCTGGATATAACATGTCCAAGAAATCCAACTTCCTTTAGCCAAAACTCACATTTGCTGAACTTGGCATATAAGCGATGTTCCTTAGTTTCTCCAAAACCAATCATAAATGTTCCTTATGTTCCTCTTCATTCTTGAGTAAACCAAAATATCATCAATGAACACCACGGCGAACTTATCCAAAAACTCCATAAACACTTTGTTCATCGGGTTCATGAAATAGGCAAAGTCGTTAGTCGGTCAAATGACATAACGGTATACTCATCTGATCCATATCTTGTGGTGAATGCCGCCTTAGGTATGTCCCGCTCTCGAATCTTCAATCGATGGTACCCGATCGCAAATCGATCTTGGAAAACACTTTAGCTCCTTGCAAACGATCAAACAGATCATTTATCATTGGTAGTGGGTACTTGTTCTTGATTGTTACTTCATTCAATCCACGGTAATCAACAACCATCCTTAATGATCCATCCTTCTTCTCCACTAAAAGTATGGGTGATCCCCAAGGCGAAGAACTTGGGCGTATATAACCTTTATCCAATAGCTCCTTAATCTGCTTCTTGATTTCCGCCAAATCCTGTGCGGGCATCCTGTATGGTCGCCCGATATGGGGCTGTGCACAGCAAAAGCTCAATCAAAACTCAATGTCTCTATCGGTGGCATTCCCGGCAATTCCTCGGAAATACATCGGGGTAATCCTTCACCTGGTACCTCTTCCTGCACAACTCCTGATAAGGAATTTACTTGATTCCTATTTGGTCCATGTTGTGATACATACTTGATCCTTCTTCCTTCTGGCGTTGTGAGCAAAATCGTCCTACTTGCGCAATCGATGTTTCCTCCATACATCGACAGCCAATCCATACCGAGAATCACATCCAATCCTTGGGATTCCAGAACGATCAAATCCGTTGGGAATACATGCCTTCCTATACTCAATGGCACTTGAAAACATCCTTGTCTGGCCATATAGTCTGCTCCTGGTGAACTTACTAGCATAGGGGTTATAAGAGTCTTAGTGGGCAGGCTATACTTTTCTACAAATCCCCTTGATATGTATGAATGCGATGCACCATGTCGAAAAGAACAAGTGCGATAAATGACTTAACCAAAACTTACCAATTCATCAGATCGGGCTGAGCTTCAACCTCCTCCACATCAATGTGGTTCACATCCCCTGTTGAAAGGGTTTGGCTTCTTTCCGAGCTTCCATTTCCACCTTGGCCTTGGGGAGATCATTTGCATAATGTCCGGTCTTGGAACACTTGTAACGGTGACATGGCTCAGTCTTTCTTGGCTGGGGTTGATGGTGTGGTCGGTTCGCCATTGCTTCCTCCATTCCCATTACCATTTTTGTGGCCATTATGGTTGTGCGAACTACCTCCTCCATGGGTATCTGAAACCGAACTCCTGTTTAGGGGTATAACGGGCTTCGATGGGCTCCGAGTTATACTTCCCTGTCCATACTTCCTCTTGCGATTCTCAATCTCGCTGCTTTCCTTCAATCATGAGGGCGCGGTCTACCAACTCTGGTAGTTATTGAATCTTGCTACCATCAACTGCATGCTTAACTCATCATTCGGTCCTTCGAAACTTCTCCCGCTTAGTTGCTGCCTCAGAGTAACGCTATCCGGGCATAACGTGCTAACTTACTAAAATCATCCACATCTCGCCAACAGTCCTTCCTCCTTGCCGTAAGTTGCGGAACTCATGCTTCTTCATGGCCATAGCTCCTCTTTGAAACATGGGCAAGTCGGAAAGCTTGTCAAATCGATCCCATGTGGCAGTGTCTCTCGGGTAAGTGGTGTGAAATTCTCCCACCATGCTGCTGCGGGTCCGCTGTCGATGTGCAGCAAACTTCACCTTCTCACCATCTGTGCATCCTGCAGTGGTCAACTCCCTTCCTATCTTGTGGAGCCAATCATCTGCTACAATCGGCTCGGTGCTACTAGAATACACCAGCAGATTCAGCCTAAGGAAACGAGTCAAGTGATCCGCAGGTGGTGGTGGTGGTGGGTTGTTGTTGTTGTTGCCTTGGTTCTGTACCAATGTTTGAATCAAAGTATTCTGCTGCTGAATCAACTGAGTGATCTCTGGCGGGAAAACAAACTCGGGGTCGCGTCTCGGAGGCATCTGAAGGGTTTAGAAAAGACGAGAAAAGTAAGAATAGAGTGAGGTCTAAGGAGAAAACACTACCCAATGCTCATGAGACAAATGCACACAAAATCACTTCATTCATTCCAAACAAAGGACATACAACGATCTAACTATCGCAAAAGTGCTTGTACTATATTGTTTACATGGAGGGAACTGTAACACCCCGGATCCGATGCGCCAGGTGTCCGCCAGTTATTCGTCGTTGTTGCCATGTCATTTGCTTGAGTGTTGCACTTTGCCATGTCATCATTTGCATTTTATCATGTCATCATGTGCATCTCATTTTGCATATGTGTTCGTCTCATGCATCCGAGCCTTTTCCCCGTTGTCCGTTTTGCAATCCGGCACTCCTATGTCATCCGGCGTCCCCTCTTCTCTCTTTTCATGTGCGGGTATTAAACTTTCTCGGAATGGTTCGAGGTTTGCCAAGCTGCCTTGGTATAGCACCGGTGACCGCTGTCAAGTTTCGTGTCATTTGGAGGTCGTTTGATACTCCAACGGTTAACCTGTAAGTAAAGCCCTCTTTGTTTTCAGCCCAACACCCTTCCAAAGTGGCCCAAAACCCAGCAAACTCCCTCCATGCTCTTGGTCGTTCGATCACGATCGCGTGGCGAAAACCGCACCTCATTTGGACTCTCCTAGCTCCCTCTACCTATATATATGTGGCCTCCCGAATTTTCCCCGAAACCCTAGAAATCCCCTCGCCACGGACACTTTCTCCTCCACCGACGGACATGTCCGCCACCGCCACCAGACCAATCGAGCACGCCACGTGTCGCTCCGGCGCCCGTCGCCGCCCGACCCGCCTGGCCCGCCTGCCCTTGGACCCGCGTGCCCGCGCCCGCTCCCAAGCGCCTCCGGCGACCCCCCATGGCCAGCTGCCCGGCCGCCCGCCCAGCCGCGCCCGCCGGCGACCTGGCGCCGCCCATGATCGGCGGCACTCCGCCGCCGTGCCTCGACCCGCCGCCGCACGCAGAAGGCCGCGCCCGGCAGCGTCGCTGCTGCCCTCGCCGCGGTCGCCTCCTCCGCCGCGCCATCCGCCGCCGAGCCGCCGCCGCCGCCCGTCGTGTCGCGCCGCCGCCCGCATGCAGCCGGACCTCGCCGCCAGGCGGAGCTCCCCTCACGGCCGGATCCGGCGAGATCCGGCCGGGCCGCATCCCAGCGCCTCCCAAGCTCCCTCGACCTACGGAGCAGTCCAACAGCTCGCCGGAGTTACCTCGGTTCCCGTGCCCGTTGATCCTACCTCGAGGTCTATTTCCACTAAGTCATTATTCTGCAATATTTTCATGCATTTTCATCGCATCACATCTCTGCATCCGTAGCTCCGTTTTGGGCGTATAATATGTCAAATTGTTCGCCTCGAAGAGTACATCATTTCATTCCATTGAATCATTTGCATTTGAGCTCATCTTGATGCCCGAAATGCTGTTGGAAGAAGGCTTCAGATCGTTAGTTTCAGAATCTTATCAGCTCGAGCTCTTTTGTCATTTTTGCCATGAATTATGTGTGCACCTTATGAACTTGAGTCCTACATGTGAGTTGAACATTGCCATGTCATCTTTCCAGGGGTGTTTGCCATGTATTTTTGTGAGTTATGTGTTGACTAGAACAAGCATGCAAAGTAGGGATGATGATGTTGCTGATTTCAGGAACTTAGTGATTTCACTAAGTCTTGTCCTGCTGTTATTTTTATGCCATATGTTCATGTTGTTACAGAGAGATCTATGGCCTTTTTGAGCATGATCAGTAAGGGTGTTTTGAACATATGGATGTGCTCTATCCATCCATGCCTTTGTTGGTATTTATGGAGTAGTCTAGCATGTCATTTTCGTGCTCTACTTTTGCTTGAAAATGTTTCCTGGCAGATTGTTTGCATGAGATTCAATTTTCACGAGGTCGTTGTAGTTGATCCGTGTATGCTATGACTTTGCTCTTGTCATGCTTAGCTTCATAATCATGCCTTCTTACTGTTGGTTGCCTTGCCATGCCATGTATTGCTCTGTAGTGAGTGCATCAAGCTCACGAACATGCCTACTCGTTAACTGTTTTTGCCATGCCCAGTTTTTCTGCTAAGTCTGGAATCTGTAATAAAACTTGCTATGTTTACATGGGTGCCATCATTTCTTAAGGTCCTTTTTGGCTTATGGTCAGTAAGGGACTATTGATATATGCTTTGAGTAGAATCATGTCATGCCTTGTTTTGCTATTATAAGTTCCTGTAGCATGTTGTTTGCTTGCCCTAAACATGCCTTCCTGATGTTAATTCCTGGCATGTTAGTATTTTCACTAAGTCTGTGAACCTGATATTTTTAGCACTTTCACCATGCTTGTTTGAACATGTTATGATATGATTTAGCCGTAGCTCAGTGTTCCTATTTTGTTAAGCATCTCCTGTAGTTCGCTGCCATATGCTTTGTTTTTATGTTGGGGTGCTGTAGCCTAGTTTCTTGTTGCGTGCTAAGTAGCATCGGGCTGTTAAACACAGATTTGCATCATTCTTGTTTTGCTTGTCATTTGCAAACCGTGCATCCGATTCCGGTGATCTTTATATCGATTTCACCGAAATCATCCCATCTTTCCAGCGGCATACTTGGTTTGCCAAGTTGATGCCAGTTCATCATTTTCCTTCCGAGCATACATATGCATTGCATATCACATCTCGCATAGCATGTCATGTATTGCATCATATTGCTTGTGCATTGTTCCTTGTTTGATTGTGGTTCCGTTGCTTGTGTTCTTGCTTCGGGTAGAGCCGGGAGACGAGTACGTGAACGAGGAACCTGTTGAGAATGCCTACGAGGATCAAGCCTTCGACAACTCTGTGAACCTTGCAGGCAAGATGATCATACCCTCGAAATCACTACTATCTTTGCTATGCTAGTTTGCTCGCTCTTTTGCTATGCCAATGGTACGATGCCTACCATTTGCTTGTCAGCCTCCCAAATTGCCATGAACCCCTAACCTTTGACACCTTTCCTATGCAAACCGTTGTTTGGCTATGTTACCGCTTTGCTCAGCCCCTCTTATAGCGTTGCTAGTTGCAGGTGAAGATTGAAGATTGTTCCTTGTTGGAACATGGAGATGTTGTTCCTTGTTGGAACATGTTTACTTGTTGGGATATCACAATATATCTTATTTAATTAATGCATCTATATACTTGGTAAAGGGTGGAAGGCTCGGCCTTATGCCTGGTGTTTTGTTCCACTCTTGCCGCCCTAGTTTCCGTCATATCGGTGTTATGTTCCCGGATTTTGCGTTCCTTACGGTTGGGCTATAATGGGAACCCCTTGACAGTTCGCCTTAAGTAAAGCTCCTCCAAAGAATGCCCAACATTGGTTTTACCATTTGCACTAACAACCTACCACCTTCCCTTGGGTTCTGCAGGCTCAAGGGTCATCTTTATTCTAACCCCGGGCGGTGCTCCTCCGAGTGTTATCCGAACCGAGCTACTCATGGGCCACCTCGGGAAACTTGAGGGTTGGTTTTACTCGTAGCTAGACTCATCCGAGTGTGCCCCGAGAAAGAGATATGTGCAGCTCCTATCGGGATTTGTCGGCACATTCGGGCGGTGTTCTTGGTTTAGTTTTACCACGTCGAAATGTCTTGTTGTACCGGATACCGAGTCTGATCGGAGTGTCTTGGGTGGAGGTCTATTCCTCCGTTGACCGTGAGAGCTTGTCATGGGCTAAGTTGGGACACCCCTGCAGGGATTTGAACTTTCGAAAGTCATGCCCGCGGTTATGTGGCAGATGGGAATTTGTTAACGTCCGGTTGTAGAAGACCTGAAGTTGACCTTAATTAAAATACATCAACCGTGTGTGTAACCGTGATGGTCTCTTTCCGGCGGAGTCCGGGAAGTGAACACGGTGTTGGAGTTATGCTTGACGTAGGTTGCTATAGGATCACTTCTTGATCATACTTTTATCGACCGTGCTTTGCCTTATCTTCTCGCTCTCATTTGCGTATGTTAGCCACCATATATGCTAGTCGCTTGCTGCAGCTCCACCTCATTACTCCATCCTTCCTATAAGCTTATATAGTCTTAATCTCGCGGGTGCGAGATTGCTGAGTCCCCGTGGCTCACCAGATACTTCCAAACCAGTTTGCAGGTGCCTATGTTACCGAGCAGGTGACGCAACCAAGCTCAAGGAGGAGCTCGATGAAGATCTTACCCTTTGTGTTGTTTCGTTCTAGTTGATCAGTAGTGGAGCCCAGTTGGGGTCGATCGGGGACCGTTTGTCGCATTTGGGGTTCTTCTTTTATTTTGGTTCCGTAGTCGGATCTTGATTGTATCTGGATGATGTAATGTTTTATTCATGTAATTGTGTGAAGTGGCGATTGTAAGTCAACTATGTATCTCTTTCCCTTATGTATTACATGGGTTGTGTGAAGATTACCTCACTTGCGACAATGCTTTCAATGCGGTTATGCCTCTAAGTCGTGCTTCGACACGTGGGAGATATAGCCGCATCGAGGGCGTTACAAGTTGGTATCAGAGCCGACCCTCGCGGTTACACGGATGGTTGCGGACAGGTGCGCGGTCATGTTGTTCATGACGTTTGTGACCCGTCGTGGCACACGACATGGCACATGTACCGGACTGGATGCACAGACGGTTGTGCCAAGAGGGAACGTTCCTGTGGCCCGACGAGGACGTCGGTTCCTCTGAGTGGGGGTGTATGTAATAGTCTGGCTTATTAGGGATGATAGACTACTCATATCAATAAGGAATTCCTTCTTTTCCGGGATCCCATTGGACGTAACTCCAAAGTTAAGCGTGCTCGGCTTGGAGTAGTTTTAGGATGGGTGACCGATCGAAGTTGCTCCGGTGCGCATGAGTGAGGACAAAGTCGCAGAAAAGACTAGTATTGATCTGTGGGGCATCTAGATCCCGCCAGATGCGACCACCACCGGGTGTGTCCGGGCGTTACAAGTTGGTAATCGAGCCTTCCCGACCTTAGGAGCCCCACCGCTGATCGTTTTAGTGGCGAGTTGTGTCGAGAAAAATGTTTTGAGTCATTTAGGATTATATATATCGGAGAGTTTAGAAATTCTTTTTACTCCCAGTCCCTTCGACCTTACGGTGAGGTATCCCGACGAGAGTTTTGACTCTTCTCTTCTCAAATTTCACTAATTTTTTTTAGGATCACGCTGGTATCTTGGAATCGTTCCGATATTCTTATGACGAGAACATTGTTCTTGGTGCCTCGACATTTAGGGGTTGTGGCGGTGTCCGGGGAGTTGAGCTCCGAGGTGTTGTCGTCATAATTTTATCGTTGCGATTCGAATACCCGAGTTTAGTACCGACATCGAAAATCTCTTTTATGCAGTTGTTGGTGAGATAACCCCGCTAACGCAAAGATTGTGGTGAGTACGGAGTATTGCCATGACTCGTATAACGGATGCTTTTCAAGGTTGAGGTAGACGATTTCGAAGGTTTCTTGGTTATGTGTTGACGGATGGATACAATTTGGATGTAGGGATTGTTAGTTTGTGTGAGATATTATTGCTCCCTGTATCCCCAACACCGATTGCATAACCGAAAGTTTCGGAGTTTCATAGGTGGGAATTCAAGTAGCTCTTAGGATATCTTTCCGACGGATGTATGATATGAAATTGGGGTTCGACGTCTAGTGGTCCGCCTATTCACGGTTGGTTTTACAGTGGTCTCGTTGTGTCTTAAAGAGTCCTTGGCTATGCCGACTCGGGGACGCTTCGTATGTCATGTGCACTACCTTGTACATGATGGTGCTGTACGATTGAGCCCGTGTAGGCCCCACCACGAAAACTTCGGACGAAATCTCTATCATATGTTTGTTCCGGCTTATTCTGCAAGCCAGTCCTTTGTTTTTGTTTTGAGTTGTGGTATTTGAGTTGCTTCAATGTTCAGTGTTGATTCCATACCTTTCCGAAATGGTGTTCTCATACTCCGATGTGAATACCAATCCTTCTCGACAATCGAGATTGTCATGTCAATCCTTTTCAACCAGTGTGCTTCTTTTCAAGTGGATCCGATCACTTCAACATCAGCAAGACCAACTATCATTTCTTCTCAACGGTGTTTGTTTCATCCATCTCCAAGTTGCCTTTGTTTTTTCCCGCCCACCCACCCTTTTTCCTCAAGGACTAAGATTTCTTTACCAAGTATCCTTTTATTTTTGTGAAGTTTCTCCATTCTTTTCTGTCAATGTTCTTACCCGGTGGTTCTCAAGAAGATGTTATACTAGTTCGTCATTCCTCATCCTTTTTCTTCTCCGGTGGATTCAAGTCAAGTTTTGTTGATCATACCTTTTTCCTCATTTCAATGTCTTCTCATACCGGTGCACCTCATTATCATTCTACTTCTCGCTATTTGTTATTCCGAAGTGCTCAAGATATCTCGAAGATTCGTGTTTCCACTCTGCATTCGTTCAAGCTCTTTCGAGATTGCTATCTCA
Source organism: Aegilops speltoides (assembly GCA_021437245.1). NCBI lineage: Eukaryota > Viridiplantae > Streptophyta > Magnoliopsida > Poales > Poaceae > Aegilops > Aegilops speltoides. The sequence goes on from CM038142.1 coordinate 370,434,081, forward strand.
TTCAAGCCATTTAAATCAACCGGTGCAACCTCCCTTTCAAGCAATCATTTCAACGGTGTTTTCTTTTGAGTGGGCCCTAACCCATGTGTCTTTTCGAGGATCTTACCCGACTCTTCTATTTTCCCAGAGCTATCCTAAATTATTCTCCAAGTTTGACGTAAGAATGAGTTATCATCAGTCAAAGGCTTTTCTCCAAGATCTTTCAAATTCTTTTCATAGTTGGCTCAACCTCTTCGCTTTTGATTCTCCCGGTGTGCCTCAATAACTCTTGGTGGTGTTTCTCGTTGTCATTCTCATCATTTGAAGACCGAAGAAGAGTTTTCTCTTTAATCTTGCTCTATTCTCTTCAAGATTCATGGTGCTAGCTTGTTGCCATCCTCTCATAATTGTTTTCGATTGTGAGAATTTTTTTCACCCATCCGGAGCATTTCATGAGTTGTTTCCATTTCTTTCCTCTGAAGGTCATCAAGTCATAATTCTTCATTCTCAGCGCGTAGCTATAGTTCTCTAAATCTCACCAGTGCATCATTCAAATATCCTCTAATCGGTTCATGATCTCTTCGTTCTCAAGTATCTAAATTCCCTCAAGTACCTTCATTCGTTTTCAAATTCTTCCCGGTGAATTGTGCCCTTGCTACTCTCTTTTTCAATTCTTACGGTGGTTCTTTCAACATTCCTCTTCGGTTGTTATCATATTAATTAATTCGTTCTTTCCGAATCCTACCGGTGGTTCGTTGAAGACCTTCTCAAGTTTACGCCATATCTCTCTTAATCCTTTCTACGAGAATAAGTAGTATGCCAAATCCGTTGATTGTCATCAATTTAAATTGGTGAAGGATACGCATAGCATAATTCTTATTCTTGATTCATCCAAGTGATTAATTCCTTCTTTCGGAGTTTGTTCATGATGAATAAATTCTCGGTTTCAGTTGTTTCATCTTTTCTTTTCCCGGAGTTCCAAGCTCTCACCATCACGAAGATCCATCTAAATAATTGCAAGGCTTCACCTTGTGTTTTCAACTTCTCTTTCTTTCTATCACCCTTTTGTTTACCAGAGTTCTTCATGGAGGCTCTACATGATGGTTCGTCAAGGATTCTTTTCATTCTTCAATTGTTCTTCAAGATTTTTCTTGAAGTTATGATCCGCCAAGTTATACTCTAAAATTAAACATGGTGCTCAACACATGTTTCGTTTTGAGGAGTTCAAGCATTCTTCATCTTGCATTCCAAAGTGCGACTCTTTCTACCTTATCTTTTGAGGTGGTGTTATGTCATTCTTGACAATTTCCATTCATGTTTCGTGATTCACAAGTTTTCAAGAGATCTTTTCGACCAATCAACTTCTTCATTGGAGTTATCTTGGGTTATATTTCACCTAAAGCCTTTCCTTAAGGGATGTTGCTATTTGTGGTGCATATCAATGATCCGAGTTTTCTCCTATCCTCTCGGTGAAGAAGTTTTTCATCTCTTTGGTGTTCTCAACCAATCATTTGTTTCCGTTAGTGATCGGTTGTCACCTCATAATTTAGAGATGTTTTCCATAAGCCCACTACAAGCTTATTCATTTTGTTGTTGGTTTTCCAACAACCCCGTTGTAATCTTCTTGGAAGGGTGCTTTCCAAGCTCAATTGTAGCAGAAGTTGGTATTTTCTCCTTCATTCTGTTATTCCTATGATTTATCTTCTATTCTTTCTTCCGAAGGCATTGTGATGTTGCTTTTTTCACTCATCATCTCGAATTGTGAGGATCATGTTCTTTTCTTGCTTATCCATTTAACCGGATTGTGTGCAATCTCGTTCATCTCTGTTGTACTCTTTCTTTTAAATTGCTCAACATCTCAAGGTTCGTGGTTTCACTCGTTTGTCGAAGAAGCAACTTAGTTTTACCTCTCCTCTTCCTCTTCCTTTTCCCTCCGGTGCCATCCTAGATCTCGGGACGAGATCCTCTCATAGTGGTGGAGTGTTGTAACACCCCGGATCCGATCGCCAGTGTCCTTGATTATTCGTCGTTGTTGCCATGTCATTTGCTTGAGTGTTGCACTTTGCCATGTCATCATTTGCATTTTATCATGTCATCATGTGCATCTCATTTTGCATATGTGTTCGTCTCATGCATCCGAGCCTTTTCCCCGTTGTCCGTTTTGCAATCCGGCACTCCTATGTCATCCGGCGTCCCCTCTTCTCTCTTTTCATGTGCGGGTATTAAACTTTCTCGGAATGGCCCGAGGTTTGCCAAGCGGCCTTGGTATAGCACCGGTAGACCGCCTGTCAAGTTTCGTGTCATTTGGAGGTCGTTTGATACTCCAACGGTTAACCGGGTAAACGTAAAGCCCTCTTTTGTTTTCAGCCCAACACCCCTTCCAAAGTGGCCCAAAACCCAGCAAACTCCCCTCCATGCTCTTGGTCGTTCGATCACGATCGCGTGGCCGAAAACCGCACCTCATTTGGACTCTCCTAGCTCCCTCTACCTATATATATGTGGCCTCCCCCGAATTTTCCCCCGAAACCCTAGAAATTCCCCTCGCCACGGACACTTTCTCCTCCACCGACGGACATGTCGCGCCGCCATGAGCCAATCCAGTACGCCACGTGTCGCTCGCGCGCCTTGTCGCCGCCTGCCCGCCTGGCCTGCCCTGCTCTGCTGCCGGCGTGCCCGCCGCCGCTCGCTCGCGCCCCGGCGACCCCCGCGCATGCCGCCGCCCGCCGCCGCCCGCGCCGCGCCGCGCCGCTGGCGACCTCCGCCGCCCGCGATCGGCCTCCGCCGCCCGTGCCTCGACCCGCCGCCCGCCCGCGAAGCGCGCGCCAAGCGCGTCGCGCTGCCCTCGCCGCCGATCGCCTCCTCCGCTGCGCCCGATCCCCGCCTGAAGCCGCGCCGCCGCCGCCCGTCGTGTCGCCTTGCCGCCACTTCATAGCGCCGGACCTCGCCGCGCCGCGGAGCTCCCGCAATGGATCCGCCAGATCCGGGCCGGGGCCGCATCCCCCGCGCCTCCCGAGCTCCCTCGACCTCGCCGGAGCAGTCCAACAGCTCGCCGGAGTTACCTCGGTTCCCGTGCCCGTTGATCCTACCTCGAGGTCTATTTCCACTAAGTCATTATTCTGCAATATTTTCATGCATTTTCATCGCATCACATCTCTGCATCCGTAGCTCCGTTTTGGGCGTATAATATGTCAAATTGTTCGCCTCGATAAGTACATCATTTCATTCCATTGCATCATTTGCATTTGAGCTCATCTTGATTCCCGAAATGCTGTTGGAAGAAGGCTTCAGATCGTTAGTTTCAGAATCTTATCAGCTCGAGCTCTTTTGTCATTTTTGCCATGAATTATGTGTGCACCTTATGAACTTGAGTCCTACATGTGAGTTGAACATTGCCATGCCATCTTTCCAGGGGTGTTTGCCATGTATTTTTGCGAGTTATTTGTTGACTAGAACAAGCATGCAAAGTAGGGATGATGATGTTGCTGATTTCAGGAACTTAGTGATTTCACTAAGTCTTGTCCTGCTGTTATTTTTATGCCATATGTTCATGTTGTTACAGAGAGATCTATGGCCTTTTTGAGCATGATCAGTAAGGGTGTTTTGAACATATGGATGTGATCTATCCATCCATGCCTTTGTTGCTATTTATGGAGTAGTATAGCATGTCATTTGCGTGCTCTACTTTTGCTTGAAAATGTTTCCTGGCAGATTGTTTGCATGAGATTCAATTTTCACGAGGTCGTTGTAGTTGATCCGTGTATGCTATGACCTTGCTCTTGTCATGCTTAGCTTCATAATCATGCCTTCTTACTGTTGGTTGCCTTGCCATGCCATGTATTGCTCTGTAGTGAGTGCATCGAGCTCACGAACATGCCTACTCGTTAACTGTTTTTGCCATGCCCAGTTTTTCTGTAATAAAACTTGCTATATTTACATGGGTGCCATCATTTCTTAAGGTCCTTTTTGGCTTATGGTCAGTAAGGGACTATTGATATATGCTTTGAGTAGAATCATGTCATGCCTTGTTTTGCTATTATAAGTTCCTGTAGCATGTTGTTTGCTTGCCCTAAACATGCCTTCTCGATGTTAATTCTGGCATGTTAGTATTTTCACTAAGTCTGTGAACCTGATATTTTAGCACTTTCACCATGCTTGTTTGAACATGTTATGATGTGATTTAGCCGTAGCTCAGTGTTCCTCTTTTGTTAAGCATCTCCTATAGTTCGCTGCCATATGCTTTGTTTTTATGTTGGGGTGTTGTAGCCTAGTTTCTTGTTGCGTGCTAAGTAGCATCGGTCGTTAAACGCAGATTTGCATCATTCTTGTTTTGCTTGTCATTTGCAAACAAGTGCATCCGATTCCGTGATCTTTATATCGATTTCACCAAATCATCCCATCTTTCCAGCAGCATACTTGGTTTGCCAAGTTGATGCCAGTTCATCATTTTCCTTCCGAGCATACATATGCATTGCATATCACATCTCGCATAGCATGTCATGTATTGCATCATATTGCTTGTGCATTGTTCCTTGTTTGATTGTGGTTCCGTTGCTTGTGTTCTTGCTTTGGGTAGAGCCGGGAGACGAGTACGTGAACGAGGAACCTGTTGAGAACGCCTACGAGGATCAAGCCTTCGACAACTCTGTGAACCTTGCAGGCAAGATGATCATACCCTCGAAATCACTACTATCTTTGCTATGCTAGTTTGCTCGCTCTTTTGCTATGCCAATGCTACGATGCCTACCATTTGCTTGTCAGCCTCCCAAATTGCCATGAACCCCTAACCTTTGACACCTTTCCTATGCAAACCGTTGTTTGGCTATGTTACCGCTTTGCTCAGCCCCTCTTATAGCGTTGCTAGTTGCGGTGAAGATTGAAGATTGTTCCTTGTTGGAACATGGAGATGTTGTTCCTTGTTGGAACATGTTTACTTGTTGGGATATCACAATATATCTTATTTAATTAATGCATCTATATACTTGGTAAAGGGTGGAAGGCTCGGCCTTATGCCTGGTGTTTTGTTCCACTCTTGCCGCCCTAGTTTCCGTCATATCGGTGTTATGTTCCCGGATTTTATGTTCCTTACGGTTGGGCTATAATGGGAACCCCTTGACATTCGCCTTAAGTAAAGCTCCTCCAAAGAATGCCCAACATTGGTTTTACCATTTGCACTAACAACCTACCACCTTCCCTTGGGTTCTGCAGACTCAAGGGTCATCTTTATTCTAACCCCGGCCGGTGCTCCTCCGAGTGTTGGTCCGAACCGAGCTACTCATGGGCCACCTCGGGAAACTTGAGGGTTGGTTTTACTCGTAGCTAGACTCATCCGAGTGTGCCACGAGAAAGAGATATGTGCAGCTCCTATCGGGATTTGTCGGCACATTCGGGCGGTGTTGTTGGTTTAGTTTTACCTGTCAAAATGTCTTGTTGTACGGGATACCGAGTCCGATCGGAGTGTCTTGGGTGGAGGTCTATTCCTCCGTTGACCGTGAGAGCTTGTCATGGGCTAAGTTGGGACACCCTGCAGGATTTGAACTTTCAAAGCCGTGCCCGCGGTTATGTGGCAGATGGGAATTTGTTAACGTCCGGTTGTAGAAGACTGAAGTTGACCTTAATTAAAATACATCAACCGTGTGTGTAACCGTGATGGTCTCTTTCCGTGAGTCCGGAAGTGAACACGGTGTTGGAGTTATGCTTGACGAGGTTGCTATAGGATCACTTCTTGATCATACTTTTATCGACCGTGCTTTGCCTTCTCTTCTCGCTCTCATTTGCGTATGTTAGCCACCATATATGCTAGTCGCTTGCTGCAGCTCCACCTCATTACTCCATCCTTCCTATAAGCTTATATAGTCTTGATCTCGCGGGTGCGAGATTCTTTGAGTCCCGTGGCTCACGGATACTTCCAAACCAGTTTGCGGTGCCTATGTTACCGAAAGCGGTGACGCAACCAAGCTTAAGGAGGAGCTCGATGAAGATCTTACCCTTTGTGTTGTTTCGTTCTAGTTGATCGAGAGTGGAGCCCAGTTGGGGTCGATCGGGGACCGTTTGTCGCATTTGGGGTTCTTCTTTTATTTTGGTTCCGTAGTCGGACCTTGATTGTATGTGGATGATGTAATGTTTTATTCATGTAATTGTGTGAAGTGGCGATTGTAAGTCAACTATGTATCTCTTTCCCTTATGTATTACATGGGTTGTGTGAAGATTACCTCACTTGCGACAATGCTTTCAATGCGGTTATGCCTCTAAGTCGTGCTTCGACACGCGGGAGATATAGCCGCATCGAGGGCGCTAAGTTGGTATCGAGCCGATCCTCGCGGTTACACGGATGGTTGCGGACAGGTGCGCGGTCATGTTGTTCATGACGTTTGTGACCCGTCGTGGCACACGACATGGCACATGTACGGACTGGATGCATGACGGTTGTGCCAAGAGGGAACGTTTCGTGGCCCGACGAGGACGTCGGTTCCTCCGAGTGGGGGTGTATGTAATAGTCCGGCTTATTAGGGATGATAGACTACTCATATCAATAAGGAATTCCTTCTTTCCGGGATCCCATTCGACGAGAACTCCAAAGTTAAGCGTGCTCAGCTTGGAGTAGTTTTAGGATGGGTGACCGATCGAAGTTGCTCCCAAAAGTGCGCACAGTGAGGACAAAGTGCTTGCAGAAAAGACTAGTATTGATCTGTGGGGCCAGTCTAGATCCCGCTAGGAGTAACGACCACCGGCGGGTGTGTCCGGGGCGTTACAGGAACACTACTAATATGTGGGGGTCATCTATTAATTTGAACTGGTGGAAGACTCCATGATGTCTGCTCCAGCTTCGTCTTCAAGGTCGGGTTCACTTGGATCCGAATCGGTGTCGTCAATGATGATGTAGTTGCTCGGACAGTCGACGTACTTGTCTTCATTCTTGAGTGCTAACTTCTTCTTGAGTTCTCCAATCTCATACTTAAGATCGCTATTGTGCCTTACTATAGCCACGATCTCATCCATGTAGTCCTTGCGTGTAGACTTCAGCTCTCCTTCAAGTTCGATGATCCTTCCCTTCGCATTCTTCAGATCTATCATATCATTGCACATCTGGTTCTCTTGGTGTCGAATGTGCTGGTTTAACTCCTAGATGAAAGCTGCAATGGATCTATCCTTCTTGGTGCTGACTATCTCCCAATCTTCATTTCGGCGTCCGCAAATTTGGTAGATAGTGTCCTTGAGGTCTTCTTGATAAACTTCTCCAATGCGTCCCATGGTGATATGAGCTGCCATGCTCTTTCCTGGACTCGTGTTGGTGCCTTTGGAACACTATCTATGGGCTTGGTGATTGGCGCGAATGTCCTTCCCGGAACGTGAGCTTGAATTTTCCAGCGCTCCTCTTCAGGCAGAGTGGCATTGAAAGTCCCGGTGAAGCTTGGTAGTCCAATGTTCAGGTACTTGGCGACTTCCTTCAAGTGGGATCCAAAAGGTGTTCCTTCATATGGTTGAGCGTACTTGATCTTTGCGTCCGTCATCCTAATAGAGTAGAAAAGATGAGGAGTTAGAAAATGAGAAGAGAATAGTGATCTATGGCTTTAACTTAGTGGTCGTGTCCTCACGATCGGCGTGTGATCGATACCATCTCAGAGCGACCCGACCTCAGACGGTCAAGTCTCGTGCTCGTGTGTCATCCCTGGATCAAGAATCTTGACACCACACAAGATTTCAAGGATTTATAACAGAGTAGCAATCACACACTTATTACATCGTTGTCCAAAAGAGGACTTATTACAATAAATATGGCTTAAGGCCATCTAATAACAATAACAATGAAGACTTGGAAGATAAGCCGGTCCATCAACTCCAACGGCATCATCGAGTATAGAACCACGACCTAAAAGCACCTTACTCGTAAATCGAAAAGTGCGCAACATGAAAGTTGCAGCCAAAACGGGTCAACACATGGAATATCTTTGGCAATGTAACACATAGAGAATAATGAATGATAAGCCTATACTACATGCATATATGGCTGGTGGTAAAGCTCTATGGTTACAGTTTTTGCATAAAGCCGCTTTTCCCTCTGCAAAGGAATAAATTTATTTAACTATCATGGTGGTTGTTAAACATTGAGAATGGTTGATGACATCCTCAATCCCAATTAAAAAGTACTCATTAACAAACCCAACAATATTAAATTAGAGTAACATGTTGAGATTCACAGAATATTCAAGTACTAGATACTCAAGATGTCCATAACCGGGGACACGGCTAATCATGATTAGTTTGTACACTCTGCAGAGGTTTGCGCACTTTTCCCCACAAGACTCGATCGCCTCCGTTTGGTTTCTCGCACTACATGGTGTTTGAGAAACGGATGACCGAGACTTAGTCTTTCAGAAGCGCTAGCACCTTACAATGGGTAGACCCGTACACCTACATCCCCTACATCTGCTAGTCCATCACTATAAGAGTTCGCACGACTTAGTCAACTATGCCAGAGCCCATAATGGCTTGTGGCTGCACACGGAAGTTACTAGCATGAATTATCTTATGATCCCTTTGAGCCTGGGTGGCGGTCCATAGGAAAATCACACGGTACCCCTGGGATTTCCAAAAAAAAAACAGGCAATCACTGGATACCCCAGGTGCCTCAATCCACCCAGATGTGTATTTAAGTTGCCACCTTAGATAAACCATTAATTATCAATCTCACATCTGTCATGGATATCACTCACCCAATCCACGTCTACTAGCATAGCATGGCATAATAAGCAAACGCAGAAGTAACTCCCAAAGGTTTCATAAGTAAAACAGGTAATAGGTACTACCTCATCTACTTCCCATCCCACAATTTAATTAGATCCTAATCATGCAATGTTTGAGGATTGATCTAATGCATAAAAACTGGGTAGTAGAAAAGGTATGATCAAGTGTTACTTGCCTTGTCGATGATCCATGAAACCTAGAGATTCAAGTAACAAGCGGCGCACTCGGGTGATCTATCACGCACAAACAACAAGCATACAATAAGTACTCATCTAATGCATGTAAATCTCGAATAAAAGATCTAACCAGAAAGTTCAACTTAAGAACCCTGGTGGCAAAAGAATCAAATCGAATAAAGCAACGAAAGTCAAACGGCGAGATAAAACAACTCGGTTCTAGCAAGTTGAAACTAAGTCAAATTTTACAGTAGCAAAACTTTGTTTATGTTGATTAGTCGGAACGGCGGTTTCGAAACGAAACCCCAGGCGCTTGAATCATCTGATTCCGATAAACGAGCGAGAAGATAAACTAGAACGAAAATCGGATCTGAAATCGCGATCAGAAAATTAGCAGAATAAATCCGACTAAAAGAAAAACGACGAACGGTTAAACGAACGAACGTTCGTTAACCGGGAATAACTGGTGATCACGTTCGTTAAGACGAACGGTCCGGCGAACGCTCGCTAAACAACAAAACCGGAAATAAAAACCGATCTAGGGTTTTTCGAAAAAAACCGAAACATCAAAAAAAATAAACCGGAACGGTTTTTCAGAAAACCGAACCGGGCGAGGGCGGCGCGGCGCGGTGGCTACCTAGACGAGGCGGGCTCGGCGGGCAGCGGCTTGGCGGCTTGGCGGCGGCGATGACATGGCGGCGGTGGCGCTGCTGGCGGCGGCAGCAAGCGGCGGCGGCGGCGGTGGCATTCCGGCTTGCTTAGCTGCGAAGGGCTGGGTTGGGGTGGAGAGGGGGGTTGGCTTGGGTATTTATAGGGGGGTGCTGCTTGGGGAGGGCAAGGCAAAGGCGGCGGCGGCAAAGTGAGTCCGAGCCGGACTCGGCGGGCGGCGGCTGCTCTGGCAGCGCGATGGAGGGTCGGTGGGCCCTTGGCCCAAGGGCGCCATAGCGCTTTTTTTAAATAACACGCGCAGAAAAACGAATAAAATAATATCTAAACGAAGTCCAAAAATTACAAAGTAAATTTTCCCCGACTCCTAAAAATGAGTCAAACAAAAATGAACTTTTACTCGGGGCCTAAATGCAATTTTTGAAAACACGCATTTTTCCCTAAGGCAAATAAACTCCGAGGAAATCCATAATTTGACTTATTTATTAAATCTTCATTTTTCCTAAATTTTGGGAAAGTCATATTATTCCCTCTCTTATTTGATATTGGAAAAAAATTATTTGAAGATGAAATAAATAAAATCAAATGATCCTCTTTTTCATAATTCGAGAGAACTCAAATATGAAAATTTCGAAATCTCCAACTCTCTCCGTGGGTCCTTGAGTTGCGTGAAATTTCTAGGATCAACAAATGCAAGAAAATATGCAATGCATGATGATCTAATGTATAACATTCCAAATTGAATATTTGGGATGTTACAACGCAGTTCAAATGAGTCTGGTCTGTTGTATTCGGCCCAACCGGATTTGTATTTAGTATATCCGGCATGGCGGTCATCGTCACATGTTGGGGGGCGCCCCCATGATCCGTAGATCGATCTTGACTGTCCTGCTTTGTTTTCCAATTCGTCTTGCAGGTCATGCGTGTAGCCCCGGGCCTTCGCGGTTTTATTTGTTTGGTGACGGGGTGCGGGCTGGTGTTTGGGCCGATACGCTGCTTTGTCTCGGCCACGAGGTGGCCGGTCAGCCGCATCCTACGTTGGTAGTGTAGGCTCTAGTGCCTCCTCCTCGAATTGAGGTAACAACCTGCGCTTTGGGTAACTTTTGGTTGGGCGCTCGAGTCCGTATTCCTCGGCTGCCAGGACCTCAGTCCATCTATCAGTTAGCAGATCTTGGTTAGCTTGAAGCTGCTGCTATTTTTTCTTCAGGCTTTTTGCAGTGGCTATAAGCCGGCGCGTGAAGTGCTCCTGCTCGACGGGATCCTCAGGCACGATAAATTCTTCGTCGCCGAGGCTCATCTCGTCTTCGGAGAGAGGCATGTAATTCTCATCCTGCGAGTCTCCATCCATTGCCTGTTCATCAGGGGCTAGCTTGCCATCCTCCCGTCCGGCTAGCTCGAGGCTTGGCTGGGCGGGATTGTTTTCGTCTTCGGCATCATCCGGAGTGCTATTGTCTCTTATGCCGGTATTCACTGATACGTCTCCAACGTATCTATAATTTATGAAGCATTCACGCTATTTTATTATCTGTTTTGAATGATTATGGGCTTTGTTATACACTTTTATATTACTTTTGGGACTAACCTATTAACCGGAGGCCCAGTCCATATTGCTGTTTTATTGCCTGTTTCAGTATTTCGAAGAAAAGGAATATCAAACGGAGTCCAAACGGAATGAAACCTTCGGAAAAGTTATTTTTGGAACAGAACCAATCCCAGGAACTTGGAGTGCAAGCCAGGGGAGCATCGAGGAAGCCACGAGATAGGAGGGCGCGCCCACCCCCTGGCGCGCCCTACCCTCTCGTGGGCCCCTCGAGGTTCCCCCGACTGACTTCTTTCGCCTATATAAGCCTACGTACCCTAAAACCATGGATACAGAAGATAGATCGGGAGTTCCACCGCCGCAAGCCTCTGTAGCCACCAAAAACCTCTCGGGAGTCCGTTCGCACCTTGCCGGAGGGGGATCCTCACCGTGGCCATCTTCATCATCCCGCGCTCTCCATGACGAGGAGGAGTAGTTCACCCTCGGGGCTGAGGGTATGTACCAAGAGCTATCGTTTGATCTCTCTCTCTCTCTCTCTCTCGTGTTCTCTCTATGGCACGATCTTGATGTATCGCGAGCTTTGCTATTATAGTTGGATCTTATGATGTTTCTCCCTCTCTACTCTCTTGTGATGAAATGAGTTTTCCTCTTGAAGTTATCTTATCGGATTGAGTCTTTAAGGATTTGAGAGCACTTGATGTATGTCTTGCCGTGTTTATCTGTGGTGACAATGGGATATCACATGCCACTTGATGCATGTTTTGGTGATCAACTTGTGGGTTCCGCCCATGAACCTATGCATAGGGGTTGGCACACGTTTTCATCTCGACTCTCCGGTAGAAACTTTGGGGCACTCTTTGAAGTACTTTGTGTTGGTTGAATAGATGAATCTGAGATTGTGTGATGCATATCGTACAATCATGCCCACGGATACTTGAGGTGACAATGGAGTATCTAGGTGACATTAGGGTTTTGGTTGATTTGTGTCTTAAGGTGTTATTCTAGTACGAACTCTTGAATAGATCGATCCGAAAGAATAACTTTGAGGTGGTTTCGTACCCTACCATAATCTCTTCGTTTGTTCTCCGCTATTAGTGGCTTTGGAGTGACTCTTTGTTGCATATTGAGGGATTGTTATATGATCTATCTATGTTATTATTGTTGAGAGAACTTGCACTAGTGAAAGTATGAACCCTATGCCTTGTTTCCTATCATTGCAATACCGTTTACGCTCACTTTTATCATTAGTTACCTTGCTGTTTTTATATTTTCAGATTAAAAATACCTATATCTACCATCCATATTGCACTTGTATCACCATCTCTTCGCCGAACTAGTGCACCTGTACAATTTGCCATTGTATTGGGTGTGTTGGGGACACAAGAGACTCTTTGTTATTTGGTTGCAGGGTTGCTTGAGAGAGACCATCTTCATCCTACGCCTCCCACAGATTGATAAACCTTTGGTCATCCACTTGAGGGAAATTTGCTACTGTCCTACAAACCTGTGCACTTGCAGGCCCAACAACGTCTACAAGAAGAAGCTTGTGTAGTAGACATCAAGCTCTTTTTTGTAGCCGTTGCCGGGGAGGCTAGGTAAGCGACACTCACACCCCATCAACTAAGCTCTTTTCTGGCGCCGTTGCCAGGGAGGTGAGTGCTTGAAGGTATATCTTTAGATCTTGCAATCGAATCTTTTTGTTTCTTGTTTTATTACTAGTTTAGTTTATAAAAGAAAACTACCAAAAAATGGAATTGAGTTTGTCTCATATGCTTCGTATTTTTAATATCTTTCGTGAGTATGATGAAAAGGAAAATTGTGCTCAAGTGCTAGAAGAAGAAATCTATAGAATGTTTGATACTAAATTGTTGAATGATGAGCATGATTGCAATGTTGTTAGTTTGAATTCCTTGAATATCCATGATGCTAATGATATGCAAAGCCACAAGCTTGGGGATGCTATGTTTGATGAAGATGATATATTTTGTCCCCCAAGCTTTGATGAGCAAATATATTTTGATGATAGCATGCCTCCTATTTATGATCATTATATTGATGAAAGTGGGTTTGGAAGAGTGTCAACTTCAGGAAGTAGTGATCCCACTATTTTGGAGGATGTCGAATCTTATTGTGATGAACATGAAAGTGGATTTGGAAGAGTGTCAACTTTATTTAGTGATGATTCCACTATTTCGGAAGAGGTTCCAATTGATTCTGATAACAAAGTTGCTATCTATGATGATTATTGTGATGACTTGTATGCTATTAGGAATAATGATAACCATGAAACTTGTCATCATGATTTTAGTTTTCAATTGGATTATGCCTCACATGATAATTATTTTGTTGAGTTTGCTCCCACTATTATTCATGAGAAGAATTTTGCTTATGTGGAGAGTAGCAAATTTTCTATGCAAGTAGATCATGAAAAGAATGCTTTAGGTGCTGGTTATATTGTTGAATTCATTCATGATGCTACTTAAAATTACTATGAGGGAGGAACATATGCTTATAGGAATTGCAATAATATCAAGTTTCCTCTCTATGTGCTTAAAATCTTGAAGTCATGCTTGTTTTGCCTTCCTATGCTAGTTGATTATTATTCCCATAAGTTGTTTGCTCACAAAATCCCTATGCATAGGAAGTGGGTTAGGCTTAAATGTGCTAGTCATATGCTTTATGATGCTCCCGTTATGTTTCAATTCTTATCTTTTATGTGAGCATCATTGTCATCATCATGCCTAGCTAGAAAGGCATTAAAGAAAATCGCTTGTTGGGAGACAACCCAATATTTATCCTTACTGTTTTAGTGTGTACACATGATTATGCTACTGTAGTAATCATGTTTTATAGCTTTTGTTTCAATAAAGTGCCAAGTAAGACCTTGAGGATAGCTTACGGTGATAGTTGTGTTGATCCTGCTGAGAATCAGAAACTTTTGCACCCAGTAAATTAGTTTTGTTAATTCACAGAAACGTGACTTTGATATTATTCTTTTTGATATGGATTGGTACACAAATTTCTTAGGACTTACTAATTTTGTAGGATTGTTGGTGTTCCAGAAGTATACGTTTGATACAGATTACTACAGACTGTTCTGTTTTTGACAGATTCTGTTTTCTATGTGTTGTTTGCTTATTTTAATGAATCTATGAGTAGTATCGGAGGGTATGAACCAAGTTGGAATACAGTATATATTACACCAATATTAATTTAGAATGAGTTCATTACAGTACCTAAGTGGTGGTTTTATTTTCTTATACTAACGGAGCTTACGAGTTTTCTGTTGAGTTTTGTGTTGTGGAGTTTTCAAGTTTTGGGTAAAGATTCGATGGACTACGGAATAAGGAGTGGAAATAGCCTAAGCTTGGGGATGCCCAAGTCACCCCAAGGTAATATTCAAGGACAACCAAGAGCCTAAGCTTGGGATGCCCCGGAAGGCATCCCCTCTTTCCTCCTCGTTCATCGGTAACTTTACTTGGAGCTATATTTTTATTCACCACATGATATGAGTTTTGCTTGGAGCGTCATTTTGTTCTGTTAGTATTAGCTTTATGTTATTTAGAATAATGTTGTGCATCTTTAGTTTCAATAAAAAATTCAAGGATAGCCTTTGCCATGCTTATTTTGCTAGTATACATGTTGCTGTTTGACAACAGAAAGTTTACCGCTGTTGCAAAAATTCCCTAGAAAAGTCAGAGCATGATATAATGTTAAAACTTTTTGCATAATGAGCTCTGATAAATCTTCTATAGGGTAGTATTTTTCTCATAACTTTTGGAGTTAGGGAAGTATTGATACTCTTGCATTCTTTACAGACTGTACTGTTTTGGCAGATTGCTGTTATGTTTGCATTGTTTGCTTATGTTTTCTTGTTTAATGATTCTATTTGAGGATAGTAATATTAAATATGCAGAGGCATTTAGTATGCAATGTTGAATAATAATTTTAGTGATCTGTTATAGTAGAAAATGATAAGGTTTTGCATTGGTTTATACTAACCTATCTCACGAGTTCTTGTTGAGTTTGTTGTGGATGAAGCTTTTGATAAAAAGAGAAACCATGATATGAGAGGAATTAAGGAGACACAAAAGCTCAAGCTTGGGGATGCCCAAGGCACCCCAAGATAATATTTCAAGAAGTCTCAAGCATCTAAGCTTGGGGATGCCCCGGTAGGCATCCCACCTTTCTTCTTCAACAACTATCGGTTAGTATCGGTTGAACCTAAGTTTTTGCTTCTTCACATGAATTGTGCTATCCTTGCATTGTCATTTTATTTTGTTTTGCTTGCTGTTTGAATACAATACCAAGATCTGAAACTCTTAAATGAGAGAGAGTCTTCACATAGTTACATAATTATTTAGCTACTCATTGATCTTCGCTTATATCTTTTTGGAGTAGTTTTTCATTTAGTCGCGTGCTTCACTTATATCCTATGAGTAAATTGTTGAATGAGTTGATTGTCGTAAATCTAAAATCATATATGTTTCATTTGCTTATACCATGGGGAGTAATGACTTCACATCTAAGAAGTAGAGGTTGTAAATTTATTGAAGGTTAGCGAGCATTGTATTGGTCATTTGAACAATTCATGAAAGAATATTGAAGGAAGAGAGATTACACATATAAATATACTATCTTAGACATATTTTATAATTGTGAGCACTCATTAAGTATGACATGCTAAAGAGTTGATGTTGGACAAGGAAGACAACATAATGGGTTATGTTTTCTCACATCTCAGTTAAAGTATATTGTCATGGATCATTCAAACATGTTAAAGCTTGCCTTTCCCCCCTCATGCTAGCCAAAATTCCTTGCACCAAGTAGAGATACTACTTGTGCTTCTAAATATCTTTAAACCCAGTTTTGCCATGAGGGTCCACCATACCTACCTATGGATTGAGTAAGATCCTTCAAGTAAGTTGTCATCGGTGCAAGCAATAAAAATTGCTCTCTAAATATGTATGATTTATTAGTGTGAAGAAAATAAGCTTTGTACGATCTTGTTATGGAAGCAATAAAAGCGACGGACTGCATAATAAAGGTCCATATACAAGTGGCAATATAAAGTGACATTCTTTCGCATTAAGATTTTGTGCATCTAACCCTAAAAGCGCATGACAACCTCTGCTTCCCTCTGCGAAGGGCCTATCTTTTACTTTATGTCTTTTACTTTATGCAAGAGTCAAGGTGATCTTCACCTTTCCCTTTTTCATTTTATCCTTTGGCAAGCACCTCATGTTGGAAAGATCCTAATATATATATATATCTCCAATTGGATATAAGTTAGCATGAACTATTATTGTTGACATCACCCAAAGGTGAATACATTGGGAGGCAACATTATAAGCCCCTATCTTTCTCAGTGTCCGATTAAAACTCCATAACCATTAGTATTGCGTGAGTGTTAGCAATTGTAGAAGACTATATGGTAGTTGAGTATATGGAGTTTGCTAAATCAAAGCTCTGACATAGACCTTCCTGAAAATAGGATGAATTGCAATTGTTTGATGACTGAGAACATAGTTTGCTAGTTTTCAAGAAAGTTTATGGTCTATACTTTAACATGTGAATTGCTTGTTACTTGTTCATGAGAAGTTTTATGAGATGAACTACCGTTATGACATATAATCATGCTAGAAAAGGTGATTGAAATTATCATTGATCAAACCTGTGCACCTTCTAGCATTCACACTTCATAAATTCTTTGTTTATCATTTACCTACTCGAGGACGAGCAGGAATTAAGCTTGGGGATGCTGATACGTCTCCAATGTATCTATAATTTATGAAGCATTCATGCTATTTTATTATCTGTTTTGAATGATTATGGGCTTTATTATACACTTTTATATTACTTTTGGGACTAACCTATTAACCGGAGGCCCAGCCCATATTGCTGTTTTATTGCTTGTTTCAGTATTTCGAAGAAAAGGAATATCAAATGGAGTCCAAACAGAATGAAACCTTTGGAAATGTTATTTTTGGAACAGAACCAATCCCAGGAACTTGGAGTGCAAGCCAGGGGAGCATCGAGGAAGCCACGAGATAGGGGGGCGCGCCCACCCCCTGGGCGCGCCCTACCCTCTCGCGGGCCCCTCGAGGCTCCCCCGACCGACTTCTTTCGCCTATATAAGCCTACGTACCCTAAAAACATGGATACAGAAGATAGATCGGGAGTTCCGCCGCTGCAAGCCTCTGTAGCCACCAAAACCCTCTCGGGAGTCCGTTCCGGCACCTTGCCGGAGGGGGGATCCCTCACCGGTGGCCATCTTCATCAGCCCGGTGCTCTCCATGATGAGGAGGGAGTAGTTCACCCTCGGGGCTGAGGGTATGTACCAGTAGCTATGTGTTTGATCTCTCTCTCTCTCTCTCTCTCTCTCGTGTTCTCTCTATGGAGAGCTTTGCTATTATAGTTGGATCTTATGATGTTTCTCCCCCTCTACTCTCTTGTGATGAATTGAGTTTTCCTCTTGACGTTATCTTATCGGATTGAGTCTTTAAGGATTTGAGAGCACTTGATGTATGTCTTGCCGTGTTTATCTGTGGTGACAATGGGATATCACGTGCCATTTGATGTATGTTTTGGTGATCAACTTGCGGGTTCCGCCCATGAACCTATGCATAGGGGTTGGCACACTTTTTCGTCTCAACTCTCTGGTAGAAACTTTGGGGCACTCTTTGAAGTACTTTGTGTTGGTTGAATAGATGAATCTGAGATTGTGTGATGCATATCATATAATCATGCCCACGGATACTTGAGGTAACAATGGAGTATCTAGGTGACATTAGGGTTTTGGTTGATTTGTGTCTTAAGGTGTTATTCTAGTACGAACTCTTGAATAGATCGATCCGAAAGAATAACTTTGAGGTGGTTTCGTACCCTACCATAATCTCTTTGTTTGTTCTCCGCTATTAGTGGCATTGGAGTGACTCTTTGTTGCATATTGAGGGATTGTTATATGATCTATCTATGTTATTATTGTTGAGAGAACTTGCACTAGTGAAAGTATGAACCCTATGCCTTGTTTCCTATCATTGCAATACTGTTTACACTCACTTTTATCATTAGTTACCTTTCTATTTTTATATTTTCAGATTACAAATACCTATATCTACCGTCCATATTGCACTTGTATCACCATCTCTTCGCCGAACTAGTGCACCTATACAATTTTCCATTGTATTGGGTGTGTTGGGGACACAAGAGACTCTTTGTTATTTGGTTGCAGGGTTGCTTGAGAGAGACCATCTTCATCCTATGCATCCCACGGATTGATAAAACTTAGGCCATCCACTTGAGGGAAATTTTCTACTGTCCTACAAACCTGTGCACTTGCAGGCCCAACAACGTCTACAAGAAGAAGGTTGTGTAGTAGACATCATTCACTACAAAAAAGACACATCCGTGACATTTTGTGCCAAACGAAACTTTTTTCTGTCATACTTATGACACTTTTATGACGATAATTGTTACAAAACCCAGTATCATCATAGATGTGGTGGGCTCCTACTTCTATGACAAAAAATCATGACAGAAAATGGGCTTGTTGTCCTATGCGGGCCGGAGACGCAGCTGTATGACATTCTTTGGGCCGTCCATGATGTAAAAAACCGTGGTAGAAGCGAGGGCGAGGAAAATTTTGGGGAGTTCCCGGTTATGGTGGGTGGTCGGGGGCCGAGTGATGCGCGTTTCTCTCGTACACGTACGCGTGTGTGTGCGAGGCGTTGGCTCTATCTGAACCCGAGCAAGGCGTTGGGCTCGGCCGAACCGGCGAGCGACAGACCGCGAGCTACGCGTTCATCGAACCCAAGCGATCGATAGATGATCGTTAATCGAACCCGATCGGCGATTCGCCGCTCATCGCTGCTAAGCGAAGCCGATCGATGCTACCTCAGGATGAGCGAGTGGCGTTGCGTGGGGGGTTGGATGAACAGTGAGCGGTGGCGTTGCCTCTGGATGAACAGGACCCCGATCGATCGAGCCGGTTGGGGCTGGATGAAAAGGACCCCATGGTGTGGAGGGCTGGATGGACAGTAGACGATGGAGGGGTGCCCGTGGAGGGGTGGTTGAATAGTAGCCGGTGGAGTAGCGCACAGTGGAGGCTGGATGAATAGGAGCCCGTGGAGGCTGGAGGAGGTCGACGGTAGCCCGTGGAGGCTGGAGGAGGTCGACGGTGGAGATGAACAGTATCCTGTGGAGTCCCTTTTTGCGGTACGCCCCACCCCTCTCGATGAACAGGACCCCCGTTTCGACCGCAGCGCTCCAACATAAGTCCGTTTCGTCCGTTTTGCGGTACGCCACACCCCTCCCGATCAACAGGACCCCCGTTTTGACCGTAGGAGGTCCGTTTCCTCTGTTTTGCGGTACGCCAGACCCCTCTCGATGAACAGGATCCGTTTCGAATGTGGCCGGTCGAACACAAGGCCATTTCCTCCGTTCTATGGTACGCCAGGCCTCGTTTCTATCGCCTGTTCCGTCCAAGTCCTCCCGATGAACACGACTACGCATTCCGTTCTGACCCAGCCTGTTGGCTCCCCATGAACACGACAACGACGCTGTTTCTCCGTTCCGACCCAGCCATGTACACGAGCCCTGGCCGTACATATGCGCGAGTAGGCATTCGAGACCCCGCCCGTATGTACACATACGTGGCCGTATTTTCTTTCTTGCACACTGGCCGCTATACGTACGTGTACATGCTACGTGCGTGCCTCTACTACGACACGTGCGCGCCTCTATATCCACCAGTATGTACGCTGCGTACGCTTTGACAGGGTGGGTCCTGACTGTCAGGCAATTCCTTGCATGCGAAGATGTAGCTGGTGGGTCCCAGCAGTCAGGGGGGCGAATCGTTTTTTCCGACGCACTTCCTTGCGTGCGAAAATGTAGCTGGTGGGTCCCAGCAGTCAGAGGGGAAACGTTTTTTCGCGAAATACGGTGGCCCGTCCGGTGGGTCCCTACTGTCAGGTGGAGGAATCATTATTTTTTGCATAATAAGGAGGCACTTCCTTGCTGCGGCCGTGGACTCAACTGTCAGCCTCTCCATGTATAGTCCACGTCTGATGGAAGTCGTTCCTTGACCACGTTGACCACGTCGCGCCTAGAGCACCAGGGCGGTGGACAACGGCGATGATAGGAAGGGGATGACGCGGAGCCGGGGAAGACGCGACAGTGGATGCCCACGCGTAGAGGAGTATGAGGGTTCACTCGTTCGGCTGTGGTGTGAGGCTGCCATCACCGCAGAATAACAGGGGGTGTGGGTGAGTAGAGGGACGTCCTGGCCAACTGTGGGAGTAGTAGGGGGCGGTGAGGCCTCCGCGGCATCACAGCCGGCCACGGGCGGCAGGAGCATGCGGCACGACCGACGCTGCATTGGGCGGCTGGAGCAAGAAGACCAGAGGTTGAAGAAGCACTACGACCATTGGATGGACATCGTACGGTCACCAGAGCTGGAATCGTTCATATATTGACTAAAGTTGACAAAGGCCTCCGTCCCAGTCAACTTAGTAGGCCCACAAGTCAGCCTCCCACCAAGGTGGGTCCCAGCTAGCAGGGGGTATTCATTTTTTATGCGTAATAAGGAGGCACTTCCGGTGGGTCCGAGCTAACAGCGGGGGGAACGTTTTTTCGCGAAATACGGTGGCCCGTCTGGTGGGTCCCAACAGTCAGGGGGAAACATTTTTTCACAAAATACTGGTGGCCCGTCCGGTGGGTCCCTGCTATCAGGTGGAGGAATAATTATTTTCCGCGTAATAAGGAGGCACTTCCTTGCGGCTGCCATGGACCCAACTGTCAGCCTCTCCATGTACAGTACTCTTCCGATGGAAGTCGGTCGTTGACCACATTGACCATGCCAGGCCGAGAGCACCACGGCGGTGGACGACGATGAGGCCTAAGAAGGGGACAACGCGGAGCCGGGAAAGATGCGGCAGTGGAAGCCTGCACGGAGAGGAGTACGAGGGTTCACCGGTTCGGCTGCGGTGTGAGGCTACCATCGCCGTAGAATAACAGGGGATGTGGGTGAGTAGAGGAATGCCCTGGCCAGCGGTGGGAGTAGTAGGGGGCGCTGAGGCCTGCGCGGCAGCACAGCCGTGTTGGGGAACGTAGTAATTTCAAAAAAATTCCTACGCATATGCAAGATCATGGTGATGGCATAGCAACGAGAGGGGAGAGTGTTGTCCACGTACCCTCGTAGACCGTAAGCGGAAGCGTTAGCACAACGCGGTTGATGTAGTCGTACGTCTTCACGATCCGACCGATCCAAGCACCGAACGTACGGCACCTCCGAGTTCAGCACACGTTCAACTCGATGGCGATTCCGGGCCCGATCCAAAGCAAAGCCGGGGATGAGTTGATCAAGACGACGGTGTGGTGGCGATGATGATGTTCTACGGCGCGCAGGCTTCGCCTAAACTCCATGACGATGTGACCGAGGTGGAATATGGTGGAGGGGGCACCGCACACGGCTAAGGAACGCTCCGTAGATCAACTTGTGTGTCTATGGGGTGCCCCTGCCCCGTATATAAAGGAGCAAGGGGAGGCGGCGGCCCTTGTGGGCGCGCAAGGAGGAGGAGTCCTCCTCCTAGTAGGAGTAGGACTCCTCCTTTCCTACTCTTACTAGGAGGGGAAGGAAGGGGAGGGGAAGGAAAGAGGGGTGCCGCCCCCCTCCTAGTCCAATTCGGACCAGAGGGAGAGGGGGCACGCGGCCCACCCTGGCCGCCCCTCTCTCTTCCCACCAAGGCGCATGTGGCCCATTAACTCTCCGGGGGGGGGGGGGTTCCGGTAACCCTCCGGCACTCCGGTTTTCTCCGAAAACGTCCGGAACACTTCTGGTATCCGAATATAGTCGTCCAATATATCAATCTTTATGTCTCGACCATTTCGAGACTCCTCGTCATGTCCGTGATCACATCCGGGACTCCGAACAAACTTCGGTACATCAAAACTTGTAAACTCATAATAAAACTGTCAATAACCAATACGGGTTCGAAAACTATGTAGACATGACCTAGAACTATT
Source organism: Aegilops speltoides (assembly GCA_021437245.1). Classification (NCBI taxonomy): domain Eukaryota; kingdom Viridiplantae; phylum Streptophyta; class Magnoliopsida; order Poales; family Poaceae; genus Aegilops; species Aegilops speltoides. The sequence goes on from CM038142.1 coordinate 370,456,209, forward strand.
CTCGGTCAATAACCAATAGCGGAACCTGGATGCCCATATTGGTTCCTACATATTCTACGAAGATCTTTATCTGTCAAACCGCATAACAACATACGTTGTTCCCTTTGTCATCGGTATGTTACTTGCCCGAGATTCGATCGTCGGTATCCAATACCTAGTTCAATCTCGTTACCGGTAAGTCTCTTTACTCGTTACGTAATGCATCATTCCGTAACTAACTCATTAGTTACATTGCTTGCAAGGCTTGTAGTGATGTGCATTACCGAGAGGGCCCAGAGATACCTCTCCGACAATCGGAGTGACAAAACCTAATCTCGAAATACACCAAACCAACATCTACCTTTGGAGACACCTGTAGTACTCCTTTATAATCACCCGATTCGTTGTGACGTTTGGTAGCACCAAAGTGTTCCTCCGTAAACAGGAGTTGCATAATCTCATAGTTTCAGGAACTTGTATAAGTCATGAAGAAAGCAATAGCAATATACTAAACGATCAAGTGCTAGGCTAACGGAATGGGTCATGTCTATCACATCATTCTCCTAATGATGTGATCCCATTAATAAAATGACAACACATGTCTATGGTTAGGAAACATAACCATCTTTGATTAATGAGCTAGTCAAGTAGAGGCATACTAGTGACTATATGTTTGTCTATGTATTCACACATGTATCATGTTTCCGGTTAATACAATTCTAGCATGAATAATAAACATTTATCATGATATGAGGAAATAAATAATAACTTTATTATTGTCTCTAGGGCATATTTCCTTCAAGCCGGCCACGGGTGGCGGGAGCACGCGGTCCTACCGGCGCTGCTTTGGCGGCTGGAGCAAGAAGAATAGAGATTGAAGAAACACGACAGCCGTTGGATTGACATCCAATGGTTACATCTGCTAGAATCGTTTGTTGACGTATATAATAACTAAAAAAATCTTGCATAAGCGTCAACTAAACAGGCCCACAAGTCAGACCACTCCCTCTTTTTTTAATAATTTATATATAGCTCATGGCAACTTCTTATGCAATTTATTGCAGTCGTTTTTTGCTTGTCCAGGGCCAATTTTGCATATTTCTGTGGGTTCCAAACTATTTTTAATACCGAAATGTCGAGCCAAATTTAAAGTACTTTGAAGATATATTTAAATTAGGTTAATGCCCAGTGAAATAGGAATCTGAAAATGTGAAAATATTCAGAATTTATAAAGTAATTGCCAATTTGTCATCTGTTTTTATATTTACAACCCATTTCATATTACTTTCAAGATTTGCAGGCGTCTTGAAAGAGTTGCAGCCCATCAGGGCGTAGAAAAATAAGTAGGCCTGGATTGGGTATTCTTCAGAAAATATAAACTAGGCTCATTTTCACAATGAAAAAATAGCTGTGCTGGTCACATGTTGAACATAAAATATAAGCCTGGGCTAGATGGGCGACAGCCCAGTTCAAACTCTGCTCCGTCTCAACAATAGCAAAAATAATACTGCTCGAGCAGCTATGTCCCAGGTGTCAGCTGATCTTGTGTTGTTCTCTTGTCTATTGACTATATACTCTCACAATGTCGTGGGTCCCAGATGTCAGGAAGACACTAGGAGGAAGCATTTTATTTTTCCATACGCTGACGTGGTGGGCCCCTACTATCATTCTCTCCACGTACTTCTGCCGATTCCTGTTGTTTGTTGACCATGTTGATAATGCGAGAGAGCGGCGCCACGGCGAGTGCACCAAAGCACGCGGAGGACGTCGGCGTTAATGATTTAGGAGAGGGTGGGGCGGCGATGCGTGCGCTGAGGCGCAACCAGCCGTGGGAGGCGGAAGCAGGCGGCCCCGCCGGCGCTGGTTTGGTTTTGGCGGCTGGAGGAAGACAGATCAAGAAACACGATGATCGTAAAAAAGCAGGAGTACTTAACAACCTTAATCAAACCAGCGGTGGCACTTAACAACCAAAAGTGAAAGCAAGATGAGTACTTATCTGAGTTCAACTGTATAAAGCACGCCTCGAGCAGTGCTACTTTGCATCTGATTAACTAAGGGTGAGGCCGCCAAGCCCTGTGACAAGGCCCAGCGCCACCCAGCGCATCCACAACCTTCAAAGCGGCTTCATCTCGCAATGTGGTCAATAAACAGGATATTCGCTTTAGAGCCATGGAAAAGCATGAACATAATCTTCATCCTATTCTCCAAGATGGGCAGGCCTTCATTATTTGAGACCACCCATGAATAAGTATCTTTTCACCTCCAAGGGGAATTGAGTAGATCGACATAAACATCATGTTGTGACCAAGCGCAAGTCGACCCGACCATGGTCGCATCGCATAGGAACAATAGAGCTGGCGTTTCTATTTCAAGAAGATCACTGGCGTAAAACGTGTATAAGCAATAGTTTATGAACAACATATATAACAGAAAACAGCTCGTACCATAAGTTTCTCGACACAGCTGGACCCGTTCAACGAGTGCAGCAGTGGCACACATATCCCACGTGGCCTTCCACCATTGAAACGCCCCACAAGGACCTCAAGATGATCAATAAAGTGTAGGATGTGGATGTCGACCCAGTGAACTTCAGTGCCATCAGTAACAGCCGAATTATTACAGAATAACAAACGAGCAGCCTGCTTAACTCTGAAAAAACCTACATGTGCCACCAATTATAAGAAAATATTAGTTAGAAGTAGCATCTTCCTGAGAGATTCGTTGCTACTTCTAAAGTTAAATTGTGATTAGTTAGACATAATAGGTGGATTAAGAAGTAATCGAGGCAACAAGCAAGAACCTGATACAAAACTAACATGGATGAACAATTGGAACGACGTCGGGGTGGAAGATCGCAGTGAAGATGAGACCAGGTTCTGCTATTTCCATCAACATTCGTGCGCCAACTTTCAGTCCATAACACTTGAGAAAGTTTATCCAAGTTCGGCCATAAAAAAGCAGCGATCTTCTTGGTTCATGAACCCAACTCGGAACTTATATCCATGGCTTGTCTTCACTGTGACCATTAAACTAGTGTATTCAGTTATGGCAAGGCCGAGCATCTTGAGTACATGTGTTCTGGCAGAGTAAATAATACACTGCAGGAAAAATAATATGAGAACACAATGTATTCCCTATCCAAATCTAGAAATAACTTCCTCCTTCATGTCAGTGTTGACCATCGTACTAGTAGTACCTTTTATCCAAATATAGCAATCCAAATTTCCAAATTAGTCAACAGCATGTTCAAAAAAACCCCACCCTCCCGGATAGAAATGAGGATTCTAGGAACATACTGTGCACATTTTAAAATCCTGTGTTACGACGAGAAGGAACAAGTGTGGCGTCTCGCCGAGGGCGCAGAAACATGTAGGGTACTCGCACTTTGGGCACTGGAAATGAAACACACTAGATTCGGTAGGAAGAAAAATGCATCAATGGCGGCGGCTGCCATCCTAGGATTACCTGCGACCAAGGGACTTGGATTTATCGGGGATGGATGAAGAATTTGTACCTGGTTCTCGATGAGAAAACCCTATGTAATCGCCGAGAGGGGGTTTTCTATGAACAAGCAGACGAGGGTGAAGGGGATTCAGGCCCAGTGAAATATTGCCGCTTCGTCCGTCCAGCTTACTGCTAAAGCTGGAAAGGGGGGGGGTTGTGATTTGACGGCTCATTGGGCATTACTGCGGCGCTACGACCGGGGTGTGTCTACCGTGCAGTTGTGCACTCTAATTTGTGCATATGGTACGTGGACCCGGTTGCCGGTTGCCCCACATATCAGCAAAAGGAAGTAGAAAGACAGGAGTAACTAGTTACACATAAATATATTTTTTGACAGAGAGATACTCCCTCAGTAAAGAAATATACAAATATTTTATATCACAACTTTATACATAAGAAAAATCAAGTTGATGGTGTGCTTGCCATCCTGCAATATAGGCCGTTCGATTTATATCTGACGGATAGGAAGGAAACTACGGCAAGTTTGCAAAAAGGTACCCACACACCTCTCCACATTTGCAAATAAGGCCTTCCGTCATTCATCCCTTTCTCTCACAAGATAAAATACTCATACAAATGCATCTTGATGTTACGTGCAACGCACGGGCATTATGGGGGTTCAGCTTTTTTTATGGGGGTTCAGCTGAGAATATAATACTCAGACAGGCTCACGGTTCTGGACTTTGGGCCGCAGGCCTACCCTGCATGTTTGGGGGCCCATGTGTTCTACCTCAGCGCTTTTCATAGTGCAAGCAATCGGTACGGCACTGGTTTTAGATGCTGTCGCAAGGCGAATACACAAAATCGAATAAAGCACGACAACTGTTGGAATGAAATCGAACGACAGTTTCTAACCAGCAATCAGAGTTGCAATTCTATTAACGATATACCATGTGATAAATAATACCGTTGTACTACTTATACACAGGACACTTGTTTCACCATGCCAGATTATTACATCAAAATCTCTCGAAGGATAGATCAGTTCGGCAGTTGCGTGCTGCTACTGAAGAATTTCAAAGTTGATTTGGACCAGCTCTCCTTGCCGAGAAAGTTCGATTTTGACATCATCCCCTACCGCAAGATATGATTTAGATTTGAACCTTGACCATCCTTTAGCATCAATCATCATGCGACCATCCTTTGTACGTACGGTATATTGAGCAGGTTCATTCACACCAAGGCTGCGGATGGTAAGAGAAACTTGGCCGCGGTCGCCCGGATTGTTGAACGACTCCCTCGTTGCTCTAGGAATTCTCTGTTTGCAAACAAGAAGACATACCCAAACAATTAGATCAACACAATGAATCATGTGAAACAACATGGAAAGAAAAAAGAACGAAGCACTTGGGCGGCCAATGCTTACCAAGAAGGTGGACATGTCGGTTTTTGTAAGGACTTTGGTATATGAAGTGCGAACTGTAGCCCAGTCTGTTGCCGGTGCAACTGCACGGGCCGGATCAGATGCAAGTGCAAGTGTTGGTGCAGGTGCCGAAGCCGCTGCTGCTGCCGGAGATGGTGCTCCTTGTAGAGCTGGTGCCGGTGTCAGAGCAGGTGCCGATGTCGATGCCCGATGCTCCGATAGATCAGACTGATCCGCTGACGCGGTCGGTGCCCAATCCTCAGCTAGATCATACTGAGCTGCTGCCGGTGCTCGATCTGTTGCTGAAGGTGGTACCGATGTGCGAGACAAGGGCGATCGTGTCTGGTCTGCTATGATCAGTTTTCTAACTTGACTAGGATCCATGACCGTGATCCAGTTTTTTTTCTTCATTTCTTTTAAACGCGAGAAGGACTAATTGTGGCATTTTTTAAACCAAACTGCAGTTCATCATAGGGATTCAGCTTGTACTCAGACAACAGACTGATCCAATTTTTTCCAGTAATATAAGTGATGGACAGTGCCTTCATTACTGACACGACATAATAAGTGAAACCTGCAAAATAGCCATTGTAGAGCAAACCAAACGGTTTATTCTGTGATGAATGTCACATGGCAAAACCTGCATCGTAAAATTGCAGGAAAAGAAAGAAAACATGACATTAAATCAATAAGATTCAGTAAATCAATAAGATTTACTTGATGTGACACGAGTGAATCCTTACCAGGAAATCACTATGTTGAAGTACTAAACAGAAGATTGATGGTCCAACTACGGGTGGCATGCAGGGGCCCTGCCTACTCCCACAAGCAGGACAGTCCAAAGGTCGTGACAAATTGTATGGACCAAACATCCATGGGACTGTAAATCCCGGTGGGTGCGATAAACCCTGCAATGCATACAGATATTGGAGTGTAACCATAATTGATAAACCGTCCTCACAAAAAAGATGATCTAGATACTTCAAAATATACAGACTGAATTGAGTGGATAGACATTAACATAGATTGTTCTCAGGACCGACCACACACCAAAAGCGGCAGTACTAATAAACAATACAGGGTTCACAAACACAAATCAAGTACTGAACAATAGTACTTACTACAAACAAGCAAAGTTTCACTAACTAAACTCTGCAGACTATTTCTTGCCACCGACCTACGGGATGAACCCCGCATAACTGACTAGGCCATGGACTTCGTGAGAGATGTCTACATGCACCATCACCATCTTGTCAACCTTGGAGAACCTAACAGAGTGGTCTTTTCACTCATAAACATGATGATGAAGACAAGCCGCATCAGATTTGTTGGGAAGCTTTACAAGAACCACACCCTTCGTAATCGAAGGCACGACCAGGAAATTGTTGTGGTCAAGTAGAGCCTCAAGAACACGCCTGACAACAAAGCTACAGGAAAACACTAGTTCAGGACACGTGGCGACACGGACACAACAGTTGGATAGTTTAGCAGTAGAACTCATCATCAGGTCTTCCATTTCACACGGCATGAGTTTGAGAACTTCATCTCCACCACGGACCTGGTTCTAATTCAAACAGAAACAATATTTTATTACTACCTTTGTTCAGAAATATAAGATGATTTTCGACATTATACTCCATATATGACTACATATACGCACAAAAATGAGTGAACAAAGACACTAGAACATGTCTTCAAAGGCATGAGAGCAGAGGGATTACTTGCAATATCCATAACACAAGTTACTGAGGCAAATATACCCTCTTCAAAGGTAATATTGATGTTCATAAAGTACTCCCCCCGTCCAAAATTCTTGTCTTAGATTTGTCTAGATACGGATGTATCAAGATACATCCGTATCTAGACAAATCTAAGACAAGAAATTTGGGACAGAGGGAGTAGTTGAAAGTAATCTATAAGAAATCAGTGTCAACCTCTCGCATGTTTTGGTCAAAAGAGGAATTTAGAACCGTCATTTGGCACACGAAAATCACATGCAAGATCACCCAGAAAGTTTTACTACCAGTACTAGTACCGTGTGTTAGATGAAAAAACACGATCAAGATCGAGAAAAAGATCGTCAACAAGAGACATTACCTGGACTTGCTTAATGAGGGATCCCGCAGAGGGGGTCTTGGATAGGGCGATGGCTTTGAGCTTGTCTGCAGTAGTCTCGGCGGTGTGCTTGCGCTTCTTCGTACCATGAGCCTCGACGGTTTTTGCCAGAGCCATAGACATCATGCCGGCCGGTGCTCCAGCGTCCATCCAAGAGAGGAAGCTGAGAGAGAAGAGTGAAAGGAGGAATGAGATGAGGGAGAAGCAAAGCGAGTGGGGGTTTTCTTCAAGAGAGGAAGCTGAGAGAGAAGAGTGAAATGATGGTTGCTTCGTCCGTCCAACTTACTGCTGGAAAGGAGGGGGTTTTGTGATTTGACGGCTCATTTGGCATTACTGCGGCGCTTCGATCGGGGTAGTCTACCGTCACTCTACTACGGAGTAATTTAGTGCATGCATGGCTGGTGGACCCAGGTGCTGGCTGTCCCACACATCGGCGAAAGTGAGTAATTTAGTGCATGGCTGGAGGAGGATCCGCACGGTAGAGCGTGTCCACTGTTTTTCTGAAGAAAAAATGATTACAGCAAGTGTTTCCACTCTTATGATGGAGGAGTGCAAAACACGGCAGCCACTTGAACATACACAGTGCTCCTACTACTAGGCATGTGCATTGGTTCATACATTAGTACTACACAATCTTGTTGCTAGTGTAGTAAGATATGACGATAACAAATGATGTTGTGCGCATGTCAACTACTCCTATATGTAACATAGTACCGCTTTTTCGACTGTCCGGTCAAGAATGAATGGTGAGATCAATGTTAACATAAGTAGGTCTATAGCGCATGGAGAGTACGGTGCTACAGTACTCCATGAAACATGAACCATATGAAGCATGAATAGTGTTAGGCAGGGTGTATGAAGGGTGCACGGGATGGGAGCAAAAGTTCCCTTCTCGACCCACTTTTGGGTGTTTGGCTGAGTACATGAAGGGTGCATGAGTCCACACTAGTAGGTTAACAAAAATACACGAAGAGGAAACAACTATATTGAGATGAGAATGCAACCAAACACACCCACACGCTTTGTGCTACAGTGACTGATCTGCACCGTCTCAGTTTGATCCAACGGTCATGTTGCGCCGAGACATGGACATGCCCATGCAGAGGGCGCCTAAACACCATCGAAGTCTCTCTGCTTCTCGAGGCGCACGACGTTGGTGATGCAGGGAGCAACCGGCCGCAGAGCCCGCTCCCGGTCGACGGGAGCCAGCTCGTGAAAGACGGTGTCCAATGGCACGGATGGATTCCAGCGACGGAGCCCTGAAAGAATTCACCCGGCAACGGCGACGGTAGCCCGCAACCCCTCCTTGTCCAGCTCAGCCCCCACCATCGCGCGGAGACGGCTCAGCTCCTCGGATATATAGGTGAAGAAGGAGACCAGGTCGGGAAGCCGCAGCCCGTTGACGTCGACCGGGTGGTCGAACGGGTTTAGCCCGACGGTCGGCATCGTCGCGCTGGCACGGCGGTAGGCATCACGCAGCCGCAACACGTGCGTGGTAACTTGGTTCACCAAGTGGCTGAGGCGATCCTGGACCTCATCACGATCGGCCCGCTCGCGCCCGGCCGCCCCGATGGCCTATCGTATCTCCGCTTTCTGAAGAACGCCGCCGATGCCTCGAGCATCTTTTGGTGGGACGCCGCTTTTGAAGCTCGTGAACTCCCGCACATAACGGAGGAGCATGGCACTCCTCTCCTCCTTGAGCTCACGGAGCTCCACGCCCTGGCCCCGAGCTCCGCATCCTTGGCATGGAGCTCTGTGTGAGACGCCTCACCTTGACTCCGTGATTCATCTGCGCCGCCATGGCACCTGTAGAAGCAATGGGGAGAGGAAGCAAAGGGGCGAAACGGCTGAAAGGCAATGCAATCCACGGAAGGCGGAGGAGCCAGCCGAGGAGCGGGAATCTTTTGGTTTCACCACGGTAAAACACCGGTCGGCGACTTCTCACATCGAGGAGCGATGGGTTTACAAAGCGGAGTCACCGTGACTAATTGCTGCCAGCTTACTCTCCGCTAATCAAAAATTAAAAATCCTACCGCACCCAAACACCAGAGCAACGCCGCGGTGGATATTTAAATTTACCTGCCGACAAGTAGATAAAAAAGGGGTGAAAAAACAAATGTGGCGGTGGCCTAGCTAATCGGTCGAGCTAGCCCAACTAGCTAGCCACCGTGCTTCACTGATGTACTCAGCGGGAAAGGTGGTCTTTCGTGATTTGACGACTCATTTACTTGCTTCGGCACTACCACCGAGGAGGACCAAGAAAATGCGTGGTAGGGCGTCCCACGTTAGGAAGAATATATGCGTGCACCACCCGGGAGGACCCCGAAACCGCGCGGTAGGGTGTGCCACGTCTCGGCACGGAGGAAAAATGTGCGTGTAAAAATATATTCCCTCCGTCTAGGTGTGTAAGTCATCTTACGAAAATCAAATAGTCCCAAAAGACTTAGGCGCGGTGCATTAACTTCTATCTCGTTTCTTGTTTCTTAACATATCAACCAATAAGAGATGAGGAGTGTGCATGCTTTTAATGATTTGAGACTACCAAACACGACATGCAGTGGTTAGTTCATTGCATGCAATGCTATTAATTAGCAAATAAACATTAAGGTCTCTCGTTTTCCCCTCCTCCTTGGTAACGGTGACTTACTCACCTAGACGGAGGGAGTACTGTATCAGACGTTGGCAGTAACTCTAGTACCTATGGTTCAACCTCGAGACCCAGCCAATCGGTCGAAAACACCCCACTAGCCACACAACTTCATCATGCAAACGTGGCACGGAGGATAGATGTGGTTAGCTCCGTCTCGACCAGCCACAACGTCTCTTGTTCTAGGCGATTCTTCTATTTTCCAAGCTTTTTTTAGTTGTAATAACACCACGGTAAGCTAGCACCGCTCTTCGTGTGTTCCCGTGCAAAGGTTAGACGATGGAGAGAAGAGAGATTGAGATCACAGACCTGGGACCCACCAGTAAGTGAGACAACAGTCATGCACGTTTTGACGAGTCACTCCCTCTACTCTACTCAACGTAATACTGTATAAAATCAAGTTATGGGACAAAGCCAACAACTGTTGTTGTTTCAGGCTATCGACTTACGCTTTGTAGTCTAGGTTGCCAGTTTGAATCTCATCTTTTAGATTTGTTAGTTTTAGGTCCAAATTTGATTAATGACAAGTGGGACCCCCGTGTGTTGTTCTGATATTTCAGTGTAGGATGGTTTTTTTGAACAAACACTTTGCCCGGTTAGACAAGTAATGGCACGAGTTACACGTATTTTGCAAGTTTATGAACAAAAATGACATCGGCATAGAATATCACCTCCACCCCGCAACTAGATACTATGGTGATACGAGTTTTTACACCGTTGGAAGCGAGATCCAATGGCTTGGGAGTAGTCTTTGTAATTATGCGCAATTTCCAAACTCTCCAAAGGTTTTTTTTGCAAATAAAACATTCAGGCCTCGTGTGTGCCGCTACATCTTCGATCCAATGGCTCCCTGCTGCTCATATTAGGTGCTCCCCGTAGCTTAATTACCCGCTACGGTGATATGAGCATCTAGGTCGTATGATCAGTGATCAGATGGAACATGCGCAGTACTTGTACTTTCTGCACATTTCCCTAACTCTATCAGCCGTATATTGCAAAAAATTCAAACCTCCTACTGTGGGCCATTAGATCTCAGTGAACTCGTATCACCATAGAATCTACAGTGCGGGAGCACCTCATATACTCCCGTGCGAGAAAAGATAAGGTGCTATCGCAGCTTGGATGCTACAGTGATACGAGCTTCGAGGTCGTTTGATCTGAGATCCAATGGCATCTGAGCAGTCTTTGTGCTTGTAAGCAGTGGCCGAACTCTTTTGGGGCTTTTCTGCAAAAAACCATTCGAACCACCGAGGAGGTGTTGGGTCACAAATCCAACGGCTCCGAAGAGCTCGTATCACCAAAGCATCTAAGGTGTGGTGGCACATGATATTCTTACATACAGGAGAATATGGTGTCCTCCTTCATCTTAGATGCTACGGTGATACGAGCTTCGAGGTTGTTGGATATGGGGTCCAAGGGCATATGAGTAGTTTTTGTATAAATTGTGTGCAATTCTCAAACTCATCAAGGTTTCCTGTAAAAATATTAAGACACATCATGTGAGCTGCTATATCTCAGATCTACAAGCTCCAAGCAACTCAGTCGGCATATAGCATCTAAGGTATGGGGGACATGATATTCTCCCGGGGAGGAGGGGTGGGGGGTGCACAACCAATCGGTGGTTGGGAGGGTGGGTACAAATATAATCTAAACAACCCTAAACAGAGCTCCACAATTTTATCTAAGGTCGAGGGGTTGACCCCCGACAATCATAGCTTCGCCTAAACACAACATTTGCATGTACTGTAGTACTAAACTTAATATTCATGTTTTTGTTTCATGTTCATTTTAAATATTGAACTGAGGACCATGCATGTCTTACATTTTACTCCCTTCGTTCCTAAATATTAGTCTTTTTAGAGATTTCAAATGGACTGGCACATACGGATGTATATAGACATATTTTAGAGTCTAGATTCACTCATTTTGCTCCGTATGTAGTCACTTGTTTAACTCTCTAAAAGACTAATATTTAGGAATAGAAGGAGTATTTTTGAATTCGTGTCATGCATGCATGGTTTGGTAAAATAGATGCACTATACTTATTGGATTGTTGTTGTGTTCGTGCGTGTCTCTCTCTCTCTCTCTCTCTCTCTCTCTCTGTGTGTGTGTGTGTGTGTGGTCATATGCTTGATACATACAAAGTTTTCTCACCTCCATATTGTTCATCTTTTAAATTTGAATTTGCATTGGAAAACTTACTAGGGATACCATGAAATGTGAAATCCACATTGAGATCACTATATCACAAACTCACTCTAATTCAACAACTCGTCATATATCAATTACCACGTTGAGATTAGTATTTGCAAGGAAAATACGGGTATTGTAATACACATAGATTCGTTCGGCAATTTAAAAGGTTCCTTTCGTATTCTCGAATGGTAGGACCCAACGGCGTACCAGCCAGACCTTGGCTCCTGTTGATCCTAAAAAGATAAAAAAAATAAAAAAACCGGGCTCGTGTCCTACGGTGGCGTGCGTGGTACGCACATTAGGCAACCCCAACCAGTCGAGCCTCAGCGTTTCAAGTCGAAATATCCGGCGGCCAGAATTCCAGCCCTAGGAAATTCCCCTCATGTCCCCGGTCCATAATGACTACCGATGAACAACGGAGGGATGCTTTAGTAACTAGACAACGTTACCTACCATGCCGAGCACGGTTCAATTCCCTCGTCCGCTGCTCGTCAAGGTCACCCGTCAACTGCATTGCCTAGTACTACTACTACTACTACTACTACTACTACTACTACTACTACTACACCAGGATGAGCACAGAATTGAGCCTGTTTGTTTGTGCCTAGTACTTGAGTTAATATATCAGGCAAAAAGCACTGGCACGGAGGGATTATCGTTTTACCCTGCATATATAATTTGTCTGAACTCTAACTAAGCAAAATGTTTGACCGAATCCTTTCTTAAGAAATACAACAGGACAGATGTACGGTTTGAAAATTTATTGCATGATGTAGGTTATGATATTGTTTCAAATCCTGGATCTTAAATATCAGAAAATCCAAAAGTGAGCATAAATTCTTGAAACTGAGCATGGTCACGAGATATGGCACAAATATTACTTTGTAAGTTTTTTCTTCAATTTGAGACAAGCTGCTTATGACAAGTTGCACAAATGAAGAGCCAAGGTATTTTGGAACAAAAACCTGTCACGTTAAGGCGAACGCTTTCACTATTGAAACCGCAGGCGTTTACGTGCTGCCACGAGTCCCCGCTTCTCATCGGCAGGTGCCGTCCGAGCAAGCGTGTGAGTCAACGGGAGGGCGGCGAGCAGATCACGCTGCCGGTTGACAGGAGGCGTGTGAGCAGACATTGTCTTGAGCTCACTAGGAGGCGAGCCCTTTGACCAGGCTCCGCCGCCCACCTTCATCCCAACTGCTCCCACTTTTAATGTCGCCGGTGCCGCAATTTGAAATCAACCCCGCACTAGCCGGCATCGCTACAATCTTCTCTCTTCCTCTCCGATTCTCCTGTCGTCTACCTCCAACTAGCCTGACCTAAACGTACACCATGCCGCATCACGATGGTCTGCCCTTAGTGTTCCAGTTTCCTCAGGAAGACACCCAGCCGGAGTCTCAAGAACATAAGGCGCTTTGGGACGAGCTTGAACTGGCCTTGCAGGAAGACGCCGCACCTGTCCCCGCTCCCGTTGCGGCTCCCGTCGCCCCGACTGCGCCAGCGCCCATCCCCGTGGCATTGATGGGCTGGGAGCCGCACATTGTCGCCGAGCTTGATCCCACGGGGTTCCATGAGGTCCCCGCCAACTTTCACGCGCCCGTGCACCAGCCAGCGCAGATGCACTGCAAGATGCACTTACGCCAAGACGCCCGTGCGGTGCCGTGCACTGCCGCATGCATGCGCGCTGGCGTGCATCGACGCGGCGCGCCCGTGCCCGTCTGCAGCCGAATGTCTCGCCGCGCCGCCATTGGCGCTTTGTCCTCTGCTGGTGCTAGTGCCCCCCCTCAGCGGCATGGATGGCCGCCGTCGACGCTTCCTTGCACCAACACCAGTCGCCTCCTCCCGCCAGTTGACTCGCTCCAAAGTCCAGAACATTTTGGCCTTCCTTGAAGCTAGGCAAACGTCCAGCAGTACGCCAACAACGGCGCAAGACGTTGCCGTCGCTGTCGGTCAGTGGCCCGACGACTCACAGAGCACGGCAAAGGAGCCGCTTCCCACCGCAAGACGCCCCCCCGCCGCCGCGTAATCTAAATTTTCCATGAAAAATGTTTGGACTGCCATGCTTAAAATCCGAACGTTTATCATTTCCGTTTATTTTATATCGATCGTTGTATAATTTAAAGTCAGAGTCAGACTGAACGAAATCTATGGTTTTATCAATTGAATGTTCTGCTAGAGCCGTATCAAATTAAATATAAAACGTCATCAAGCCACATGTATTGCTTGTCATCCAACGACCTAGACTGCTTCAATGTCGAGCGCTCAACACGTTTAGCGTGCAGTTAATTTAATGCCAAAAATAGTGCTAATCACATAATAACACGCAAATAATATCCTACTTAATATCCGCATGGATTTAATATACTTTCAAATTAACGTGCATTGCACATACACACTGACTAGTGCTGCCAGTACGTGAAACTGGTGCCGTGACTTGTGAACGTGTCCGATATGGTCAACGACAACATCGCCCGCGAGTTCTTCGTGTTTGCCCATGCGTCTAAACGCAGAAGGGGAGGAGAGAGAGAGAGAGAGTACACATGGAACCCACCAGTAAGTGAAGGCGAATAGTACTAAAAATAATATTGCATGTTATCCATTAAATAGGCTATGGTAATATAAAAACATTATGTGAACAAAGGGGGGTACAACAAACATTGCTGTTCTACGTATGTTGCCTATTGACGTGCGGCTTGAAGGCCCGGTCGCATGTTCGATCCTCGTCCTTTATTTGTAATTTGTATATGGGTCCAAATTTGTTTCATGACATGTGGGCCCCTCGGTGTGTAGTTTGTAGCACTTTAATTTGTGGGTCAAAATTTGTTCCATTCCAAGTGGACTATCGGTGTGTAGTTTTGTAACTTATTTATAATAATTAAAGAGAACAACATAGTTTTTTGCAATAATACCATGGTGCAACTTGAAGGCGAGAAAGGACGTGCGAGAGAGCGATGACTGAGCCAGAGGGAAATCAACTAGGGGAGTTGCGGGGGTTGCAATGGTGTTTAGAGTAGTTGTGGGCCGAATGCTATGAAAATATAATCTAAACCGACCGGAATAAATGCCTACACAAATTAATCCAAGGTTGGAGTGCCCCTCGCAATGTAAATAGCTCCGGCTTTACGAGGGATGGAGAGGTAGTAGCTTCAATGCGTGGAAGATACGGTGTGAGAAAGCGAGGTCAATCGAGAGACATATGGATAGAGAGATAAAGTGAGTGTGGTCCGACATTCATTGAATATATATATATATATATGCTCTGGAGAGATATTGTCTGATTGAGCTTTTGGCAAGGGTGAGGGCTGTAAGATAGAGCTTGAGAGATGATCCAGTCACAGACGTGTAGATATATTTTGTGCGTGTGAGGAAGCAAGGTCAATCAATCACATAGGGTCGCCGTGCGATCAAAAGAGTGAGACGGGTTGGAGAGAGTGACCTAGATAGACAATGTGCGTGAGAGAGTATACAATGTGAATAGGTCGAATTGGGCTCAAACATGGTGATATATCGTTTTTGTCCAAGAAAGAGCGAGGTCAATCGAGACATACAGAGAGAGAGAGAGAGATTGAGTGAGCATGGCCCGCCATGAGGTCGAAAGAGGGGCGGCGGCTTTGATGGACTGACCTAGATAGACAATCTGCGTGAGAGAGTATAGAGTGTGTCGATCGAGGCCTGAACAGGGAGATATATCATTTCTATGTGAAAGAAAACGAGGTTAAACGAGACTCAAATAAAGAGAGCAAGATTGAGCGAGTGTGGCCCGCCGTGCGGAAGAAAGAGTGAGACAGTCTCGAGGGAGTGACCTAGATATACAACGTGCGTGCATGCGCATGAGAGGTTGGGGGGGGGGGGCTAGATAGGCAATGCATGTATTTAGCGCGAGAGCGAGGGGGGGGGGAGAGAGAGAGAGCTCGGCATGGGGTGCAATGGCGGGTGTGTGAGGTAAATACATTTGGTAATAGAGTGGTAAAAGGGGTTGTGTAGTTGAGAGACTTAGAGATCGAAACATGGAGAGAAAGAATGAACGTGTATTGGAAACCGATAGCTTCCTAAGGTGGTTAGAAGAGGAAGATTGACCGATACAGGAAGTATGTAGCGTGTGTGGGGGGGGGTTGAATGTACATAGTACGAGACTTAATATCGATGTTTCAATTCGGTGTACATTGTAAGATTTGAACTGAGGACCATGCATACGGGTAATTATTTGGAATTCTTGCCATACTAAGTTTCGGAAAGTTGACATTGACTCAATTTGTTGTGCTTTTTTGTAGGTCATATGTTTGAATCCATGCAAAAGTTTTCTCACTACCATGGTGTTCATCATATACATATGAATTTGTATTAAAAAAAAGTAGCGCGGATATAGTGAAATGCGAAATCCACATTAGAATTGGAGATCGCTACATGACACACACTCTAATTCAAATAACTAATTATGTGACACACACTCTAATCCACATTAGCGTGGATACTGAGGGAGTCCTAGACTAGGGGGTGTCCGGATAGCCGAACTATCATCATCGGCCAGACTCCAAGACTATGAAGATACAAGATTGAAGACTTCGTCCCGTGTCCGGATGGGACTTTCCTTGGCGTGGAAGGCAAGCTTGGCAATACGGATATGTAGATCTCCTACCATTGTAACCGACTCTGTGTAACCCTAGCCCTCTCCGGTGTCTATATAAACTGGAGGGTTTTAGTCCGTAGGACACAACAACAACAACAACAACAACAACAACAACAATCGTACCATAGGCTAGCTTCTAGGGTTTAGCCTCCTTGATCTCGTGGTAGATCCACTCTTGTACTACCCATATCATCAATATCAATCCAGCAGGAGTAGGGTTTTACCTCCATCGAGAGGGCCCGAACTTGGGTAAAAACATCATGTCCCTTGTCTCCTGTTACCATCCGCCTAGACGCACAGTTCAGGACCCCCTACCCGAGATTCGCCGGTTTTGACACCGACATTGGTGCTTTCATTGAGAGTTCCTCTGTGTCGTCACCGATAGGCTTGATGGCTCCTTCGATCATCACCAACGACGCAGTCCAGGGTGAGACTTTTCTCCCCAGACATATCTTCGTATTCGGCGGCTTTGCACTGCGGGCCAATTTGCTTGGCCATCTGGAGCAGATCGAAAGCTACGCCCCTGGCCGTCAGGTCAGATTTGGAAGTTTAAACTTCATGGCGGACATCCGCGGAGACTTGATCTTCGATGGATTCGAGCCACAGCCAAGCGCGCCGCACTGTCACGATGGGCACGATTTAGCTCTGCTGCCGGATAGTGTCCTGGAGGCCGCACACGAGTCCGCTCCGATCCCTAATTCGGAGCCGACTGCGTAGATCGAGGATGGGTGGCTAGACACCGCCTCGGGGGCTGCAACCTCTACGGCGATGGAGCCGAATACTGACCTTGTCCCCTGTGAAGCTCGTGACTCCGAGGTTCCGGACTCCTCGCCGGACTCTGAACCTCCTGCGCCCCTACCAATCGAATCCGATTGGGCGCCGATCATGGAGTTCACCGCCGCGGACATCTTTCAGCACTCGCCTTTCGGCGATATTCTGAATTCACTAAAATATCTCTCGTTATCAGGAGAGCCCTGGCCGGACTGCGGTCAGGACGGTTGGGATGCGGACGACGAAGAAATTCAAAGCCCACCCACCACCCACTTTGTAGCCACTGTCGATGATCTAACCGACATGCTAGACTACGACTCCGAAGACATCGACGGTATGGACGACGATGCCGGAGACGACCAAGAACCAGCGCCTACCGGGCACTGGAAAGCCACCTTGTCATACGACATATACATGGTGGACACCCTAAAGGATGGGAATGGCGATAGAATAGCAGAGGAGGATCCCTCCAAGAAACAGCCTAAACGCCGGCGTCAGCGGCGCCGCTCTAAATCCCGCCACAACAAGAATGGAGATTCCGGCACCGGAGACAATAACACCCTGGATAGTGCCGAAGACAACCCCCTCCAGCAAGATTTAGCATAGGAGGACAATGAAGCCAGCCCTCATGAGAGAGCGGCAGACAAAGAGGTAGAGGATGATAATTACATGCCTCCCTCAAGAGACGAGGCAAGCCTCGACGACGACGAATTCGTCATGCCTGAGGATCCCGTCGAACAAGAGCGTTTTAAACGCAGTCTTATGGCCACGGCAATTAGCTCAAGAAAAAGCAGAAACAGCTTAGAGCTGATCAAGATCTGCTAGCCGACAGATGGACCGAAGTCCTTGCGGCCGAAGAGCATGAACTCGAACGCCCCTCCAAAAGCTACCCCAAACGCAAGTTGCTCCCCCGATTAGAGGAGGAGGCATATAAACCTGCATCACCAGCGCACAATACGGCTGACCGACCACCTCGGGACCGCGACAGAGAGGCCTCTAGGCCCTCCACTAGAACCGTACCCCGGCACCGCTCGAAAAGTACGAAGCCACGGGGGAATGCGCCGGACTTGCGAGACATATTGGAGGATAAGGCAAGACAATCAAGATCAATCTACGGATCGCGTGGGCGCCCCACGATGCGCAATGATGACCGTCGCGCCGGATACAACAACTCCGTCCGGGCCGAACACAGTAGACAAAGCTCGCTTGAGCTACGTCGTGATATAGCCCAATATAGAGGCGCCGCACACCCACTATGCTTCACAGATGAAGTATTGGATCATCAAATCCCCGAAGGGTTTAAGCCCGTGAATATTGAATCCTATGATGGCACAACAGACCCCGCGGTTTGGATCGAAGACTATCTCCTTCATATCCACATGGCCCGCGACGATGATCTTCACACCATCAAATACCTCCCACTCAAGCTTAAAGGACCAGCTCGGCATTGGCTTAACAGCTTGCCAGCAGAATCAATTGGGTGTTGGGAGGACCTGGAAGCCGCATTCCTTGACAACTTCCGGGGCACACATCGTGCGACCACCGAGCGCCGATGACCTAAGCCACATAATTCAGCAGCGAGACGAATCGGCCAGACAATTCGACACGGTTCTTAACAAAGAAAAATCAAATCGTCGACTGTCCGGATGTAGAGGCCCTCGCAACCTTCTAACATAACATCCGTGATGAGTGGCCAGCCCGGCACCTAGGACAGGAAAAGCCGAAATCCATGGCAGCCCTCAAATCACTCATGACCCGCTTCTGCGCAGGAGAGAACAGCTGGCTAGCCCGCAGTAACAACCTCAGCAAAAATTCTGGCAGTCCCGATACTAAGGACCACAATGGCAGGTTGCGTCGCAACAAGAACAAACGCCGCGCTAACGGCGATAGCACTGAGGATACGGCAGTCAACGCCGGATTCAGAGGCTCTAAACCCGGTCAACTGAACAAGCCATTCAAAAGAACTGCCCGGTCCGTCCAATTTGGACCGAATATCGACCGCTCGTGCGGATACGGCACCTCAAAAGCCAGCTAATCACACCAACAGGGACTGTTGGGTATTCAACGGCGAGCAAGCTAATTGCGAAAACAATGACAAGGGTTGCATAGCGATGGCGAGGAAGAGACCCGACCGCCGAACAATAGAGGACAGAAGGGTTTCCCCCCACAAGTGCGGATGGTGAACATGATATACGCAACCCACATACCCAAGAGGGAGCGGAAGTGCACTCGTGGGCGATATCTGTGATGGAGCCAGTTGCCCCGAAGCTCAACCCATGGTCCTCCTGCCCGATCACTTTTGATCGAAGGGACCACCCCACCAGTATCCACCACGGCGGATTCACCGCATTGGTTTTAGACCCAATCGTCGATGGATTTCACCTCACTAGAGTCTGATGGGCGGCGGCGCAGACTGAACCTGCTTTATCGGGATCTGATGCACAAGATGGGCATAGACCCCTCAAGGATTAAACCCACAAGGACGACCTTCAAAGGCGTCATACCAGGTGTAGAGGCCAACTGTACAGGCTCAGTCACACTTGAAGTGGTCTTTGGATCCCCGGATAACTTTCGAAGCGAGGAGTTAATCTTTGACATAGTTCCGTTCCGCAGCGGCTATCATGCTCTGCTCGGACGAACCGCGTTTGCAAAGTTCAACGCCGCACTACGCATACCTCAAGCTCAAGATGCCAGGCCCTCGAGGAGTCATCACGGTCAACGGAAACACTGAACGCTCCCTCCGAACGGAGGAACACACAGCGGCTCTCGCGGCAGAAGTACAAAGCAGCCTCTTAAGGCAATCCTCGAGTCCGGTCGTTAAGCGACCGGACACAGCTAAACGCGCCCAGAGTAACATACAACAAGACCACCTGGCACGTTCTGAGCATGCGTAGCAATGCAGCCCCAACCCCAGCCCTTGCAAAATTGCAAGATTGGTCCTTCGCGTACATCATTACGCTCTGGAGATACCATGGGCATAGCGGGAGGGGCACGACCACGACAGGCCCAGAGTGCGGCTCAACCACACCAGGGGCTCCCAAGTGTGTCATCTTTTTTTCTTTTCTTTTTCTTATCAACAGGACTCCATTTACCAGAGGCCCTGTTCGGCAGCAGACCTGCCGAACTCACGATGCAATAGCCAGGGAAGGAGGAAAGCTACGACGAGTATCCAGGTGGTCTCCATTTCGAGCATTATACCTATTTTATACACCATTCCGCAGCCTACCCCTGGAGGGGGACATGTTTAATAGTCCCGTCCCTTGCTTACCGCACTATTTGTATCGTTCTGCATTCATGGCAGTATTTCTTAAATAAACAATGCATCGCTTTTTTGCTTATAATTGCATTCCTTTCTTATACATATGTTCATTTATGACATGTCGCATCCGTACACTCTGGTACGGCTAAATACAGCAGGGGCTTAAGTTCCCCACATTATGGTGTGATAAGTCCGAACACTTTCACAAGTGCGGCACCCCGAACTTATAGCATTATATGCATCGGCTCTGAATCATGTCTTGGGTCAATAGTTGGGTTTGCCCGGCTCCCATGTTTTGGTACCTTACGTTCCGTTGTATCGGCTAAGGTAGCACTGGGAGAACCACTGCGATTGCGCCCCAGTTGAGCTGGGCGAGCACCTCAGTGGAGAAAGCTAAAACTGACCGTCATGATAAGGCGAGAGCTGGTCGCTATTCGAGAGGTTTTTTCGAGTCCTTAAAGACTTACGCCGCTTAGAGCGAGGAACCGGCTTTGTCCGCCCAGCGTGGATAGCGCCCGAACTCGGTCTTCCGAACACTGGGGGCTTCGCTGAAATTTAAAATTATAGAATTCTATGGCTAAGTGAGAGTGTTCAAGAATTATAAGTCTGGTTGCCTCGTTTGTTGTGTTGAGCGCCTCCCTAGATGGACCCAAAAATGGGAACAAGAGCGCTCAAGTTTATCCCGAACACCCCAGCAGTCGTGGCATGGGGGCTGAAGCCGTCGACTTGCCATCTCTCAGATTTGATAAACGGCCACACAGAAGGTAATATTTTAAATTAATAAGTGTTGCTTAGCGCATATGAACAAAGTTTTCAGCGCACATGATAACACAATGCGAGTCTACTCAAATATTACATCTTTGGAGCACTCACCCGCAATCATGCGGGCACCCTTCAGGACACTCTTATAGTACATTTCGGGCGTGCGATACTCCTTGCCCGCCGGTGGCGCGTCCGTCAAAAGCTTCTCCACATCCATCCTGCGCAGTGCACTTTAGCATGGGCAAGGGCCCGACGGGCACCTTCAATGCAGGCGGAGTGCTTGACGACTTCAACCCAGGGACACACATCCACCAGCCGACGCACCAGGCCGAAGTAGCTCCCGGGCATGGCCTCCTTGGGGGCCTGGCCGAACTATGAGGCCCTTCATGGCCTGTTCGCCACCTTGGAGCTCGACCAGCTGCTTCAACTGGTCGCTAAGGGGCACGGATGTCCGCCTCGACATCTTGAGACAGAAGACCTTCTCCGTCGAGCTCCCCTCCTTGGCCCGGTAGAAAGCGGCAGCATCGGACACACTGCGAGGCAGATCTGCGAACGCTCCTGGAGAGCTCCGAATTCGAGTAAGTAATAGGTAATTCACAAAGGCAGCTTCCTGCCGCCCATTGAAGTCCTCAAGCGACCAATTTCATCATCTGATGACAAGGGCAAGGCAGCAGCTGTAATTGATGAAGGCACTCGTCCATTGGATGGTCATTTCGCAAAGCTGCATCTTACTCCACCAATGGCGATTCCGCTCGCATGACACCGCCATAAATACCTCAACCAAGCAACAGCCTCAAGCCACGGCACCGTGGTGATGGTGATCGTGAGTTACTCCTCGGTCTTCATCGGAAGGTTGATCACAATCGAGAAATGGGTGAAGCGCCAATTTGCTGCAATTCTTCACAACATGACCTCAACACATAATGCGGTGAAGAAAACCAAGACTACCTTCATGAAACCCTCAACCGCTTTTGGGCTGTTCGAATCATGTCCATTCAGCGGAAGAATTGAAGACTATGGGTCTTGAGGAATCTTATGACCGGTCGCACCACCTCGAAGAAATTCAAGAGAGTCAAAGTTCTGATTTGGTGGCGAGTTCTTATTCTTCATCGCTAAACCGATGAATATGAAGATTTGGGCGACACTGCGGCAGGCCCTACTTCAACAACCAACCCGACAACGCTGGCGCTCCTCCATCAACTTGAATATCTTGAGGCGTTAGTCCTCGGTTTGATCCTTTTGGTCATTTGATGACAAAGGGGAGAAATCTGAGTTAGTCTTCAAGCGGGTTTATACTATGGGCGTTTTATTAAGTTACAACTCTCATTCTTCCAAAACTTTTATTGGATCGAGTTGTAATCTTAAACCGATGGTGCCACGATACTTTTGAGCGGTGCATTGTCTTGACTTTGCCTTTGTGCTCGATACTCTTGATCATGCTTCGATGCTCTGATTTTGATCGTATTATGCTCGATGCTTTTGAAGCACTAAGCTCGAATGTGATATTTGAGCTCGATACTTTTGATGTGCTATTCGCATGCTTATTCCTCGTTAAATATCATTGCACGCATTTGAATCTCATCGAGCACCATATTTCATCATGCATTTCAAATTCTTCATAGTATATATATCAAATCGTGTATGAATTACAAGATATAGGGGAGTTCTCCATGATTCAATTCTTCAAATGTGCTTTGCCTCAAAAGCAAATTCCTCATTATGCACATATTCGGGGGAGTTCTTCTATATCTTGCAATCAAATTCCTCAATATCAGTATTTACACCTCATATGTTTATCCCGTTGAAAACTTAACCTATGTTGTCATCAATCACCAAAAGGGGAGATTGTAAGTGCATCTAGTGCCCCTAGTGATTTTGGTGTATTGAAGACTTATAGGTTAAATGGCTGATCGTTTGTGAGTGTACACAGGTCTATAAGTCTATGAGGAGTTTGATATTTACAGAGAAAGTCGACCCTAAAAATGAAGTTCTTATTGAAGACTTTGATATTCGAAGACTTTACGAAGACTTTGAAAGTGAAGAAATTGGTGTGACCATGAAGACTTGATATTCATTCGAGGAAGATGAAGCGTGAAGACTTTTGTTTTCGTAGTTTCATTTTCTCTTTCTTGAGTCATAGGAAACACCGTCATTGTTAAAGGGGTCGAGGAAATAATAAGGAAAATTTTCCATGTGATGCTCAACTCAAAATCCTACACCTACCAATCCCTTGAGTGAAGCCATTGGAAATCTCATACAGATTCGATCAAATTCTTGATGTGAGACGCAGTTCTTACAGTCATCGATGACTTTGCTCGGCGAGGAGTTAGGAATTCGCCGGTCTGAATTGCCTACGATGAGGAACATGATAGCCCCGAGGACTTTGAAAGTCAAATATCCGACCGTTCTTTGTCTTTGCGTCGCGCGGACCAAAATATCTTATCCACCTAACGGTCATATCATTGAAGGGCATTTATGTCTTATCATGTCGGGCTGCTCCTAGGCTATAAATAGCCGCCCCTACAACCACTAGTTGGTTGGCTGCTCGAGAGAACTTGACACTTGTCATTTGAGAGCAACCCATCCTCCGAGGACTTTGGCGAAAATCATCAAGTGAGGAAAATCCAAAACCAAACCCACAAAACCCCAAGTGATTGAGCATCATGAAGAAATTGATCTGCGTGGATCCGGCGCTTATTACCTTTGAAGGCGTGCTTCTTCCAGACGGTTAGGCGTCAAGGTCTAGAACATCAAGAGGAATTGTGGATCGCCGAGTGACCAAGTCTGTGAAGGTTTGGAAGTCACTGAAGACTTACCATGAGTGATTGGGACGAGGCCTGTGTGGTCTTAGTTCAAGGAGAATACGGTGAGGATGGGTGTCTGAGTTGCGGCTCGAGAGGCGGGTGTCCGGACTGTGTGTCCTCGAGTTTAAATACTCGGCCGCTCCAACCAGACGCATAAGCGAGACAGCAGTTGGAACTGGTTTACCAAATCATTGTCTTCACCAACTGACTGGTTCTATTTCCTCAACTCATCCATTTCCTCATTACATGTTGCATGTTGTTCATATCGTGCTTGAAGACTTTGGTGAAGACTTGCACAAATTCCTCGATTCAATTTCTTGAGTCTGTTTGTCTTCATCTTGTTATCCTGTGTTTACGCTTCCTGTACTTTGTTCTAGTCTTCATTTTATCATGCTGACTATGTATGTAATCTGTTATGTTTACCTCTGAGTACTTATTCCGCTGCAAATAGTTCTTCGCTAAGGAATTTCCTCACCGGCAAATTCCTCAGTGAAGAATTTCTTAAAAATTGCCTATTCACCCCCCTCTAGTCGATATAACGCACTTTCAATTGGTATCAGAGCGAGGTACTCCTTGTTACGTGTGATTTTAGTTTAACCACCGGAGTTCTAGTTATGTCGACCGCGGTATGATCAAGGTCTCGGCTGGGTGTCCTACCTTTGATGGAGCGGACTACCCCTCTTTGGAAGAACAAGATGCGAATGCATCTTGAGGCAATTGATAATGATCTACGGTATGTTGTGGAAAATGGTGTCCCCATCCTTTGAAACACCGACCGCTCTTGATGTGAAGAGATTCAAACAACTCGACTCTCAAGCGAAGAATATCATCTGTGGCCATCGAGCAAAGGACGGTATGGAAGAGTGAGTGCTTTGGAAGCGCCAAGCTAATCGGGATAGACTATCCAAAGTAAATGAAGGAGTCTCAACTCAGCGTGACTCTCGAGTTGATGTTCTTGGAATCTCTTCAACCGCTTCAAAAGACTCGACAACGAAAATGTCCAACAAACCTTGATCGCCTCATCGACATCTCAAATGAGCTTCAAGCCCTCGGTGCCACCGACATCATCGACCATGAAGTAGTGAAGAAAGCGCTAAGATTGCTTGATTCTCATTTGATACTCTGGGACCGATGATACAAGAGCGTGTTGACTACAAGTCACTTGATCCTGCTGATATCCTCGAAGGCTTAACACTCACGAGTTCGACTTGCTAAAAGAGAGATCTCTATGGCTCAAACTATGGCAAACCACGTGCCACGAAGGCTAAGGTTGTGTCGACTCGAATGTGAGGATTACGGTAGTAGCCTTGGTGATCTGAAGAAGCGAGCCAGGATCTAGCTCTCCTTGTGAAGAAATTCAGAAATTCACAAGACGTGGTCGCTTTGGAAAACCCTCAAGGGGAAGTGATTCTTCATCCAGTGACTACAAGATAAGACTTTGCCACAAATGCAAGAAGCCTGGTCACTATATTCAAGATTGTCCTCAGTGGGAAAAGGAAATGAAGAAGAAGAAATACAAGGACTACAGTTCTGATGAAATGAAGAAGAATAAGAAATCATCAAAATCCTCGTCTTCAAAACCATCAAAGTCTTCATCTCACAAGAAGGGCAGCTCCAAGAAAGCTCGGGCATTCATTGGCAAGGAAATGGACTCTGAAGCTGAATCTGAGGAAAATGATGAAGAAGAAGAGTCTGAAGAATCTGAGTGCCGTGTGGCGAGTCGGCGTTACTCTTTGCTTTCGTCGACAAGTCCATCTTCAACTTTCAAGAAACTGATTCCACCGACAAGCCTGATGAAGATAATGATGGCTACGCTCCCACCTATTGCTTCATGGCAAAAGCAGCTAAGGTACTCAAATACAACTCCTCTGATTCTAGTGAAAATGAATCTGATGAGGATCTTAAGCCTAGCTACTCTAAACTTGCTAAAATTGCTGTGAAACAACAACGGGCTCTTGAAAAGGTTCAAAACATGCTAGATAAAAGTGATGATATGTTGGGTGAAGAAATGGATCGCACTAAAGGCCCGATTGAAAATCTTCAGAGACTTGGTCTAAGTATGATAACCTTCAAGGTCATCATAACTCCTCTTGTCGATCATGAGAAACTTTCTTATGAATTTCTTCAAGAAAAGCAAGACAATGAGAAGCTTTCTCTTGAAGCTATTCAAAGAAAGGCAGATCTTGAAAAGCTAAGAGTATGTTATGAAGATCTTGAAGGGAGCGATTCATTACTAGCTCAACAAATCAGCGCTTCTCGTAAAGAATTTGTCCCTCCATGTTTAAAGTGCATTGAACGTGAATCTGCTAATTCTTCACCTGAATGTTCAAATGCTTCAAATGTTACAAATTCTTCATTTGCCTCTGCTATCACTAATTCCTCATCTGAGGACCTTGCTAGTATCACTGACAATGCAGGGCTGAAGGAATTGTACATGACAGTCATGTACAAAAGCCTCCAAGGGCATCAGACACTTTGTGATGTGCTCAAAAAGCAGATCCTCAACCGAAACCCTAGGAAAGAGGGTATTGCCTTTGAGAGGAAACTGAATGCCGATGGAACATATTGGAAACCTGAGCAGTATCCCAAAACCTCATGGGTTGCTGCAAAGGGACCTCGATTGATCCATCTAACTTCTCCGGCTTTACATGTGAATCTCCTCATTCTTACGATGAGTCATTTGACTCAACTATAAACTGTTCAAAAATCGAATGGTGAAGTATTTGCTAGATATGTTGGCACTAAGCTGCAGAGCGGTTCCCTATGAAGAAAATCTGGGTTCCCAAAAGCTATGTTGAAAGTCTTGGTGAATGTCCTCATGACACCACCAGTGAAGAACAGGAACCCCAGATCAAATTCTTCATATGGACCAAATTCTTCATATGGATCCAAATCCTCACATGTACCAAATTCTCCACGAGGATCAAATTCCTCAAGCTGGATCAAAGTCCTCATATGATTATCATCGTGCTAACAAATCATCTCGCATGAGGTAAAGCTAAGGGCTATGAATATGTGCATTATTCTTCAAACCATTATGTTCATAAGTCCTCGAAGAATTACTCGCTTATTCATATGCTTACCATAACCCCTCCTATGCTAAACGAAATGGTTTGGCATCTTTGCCACCTTTCTCACATGGTGCTCGCAGGATGATGAAGTCTTTGCCACCCCTCCAGATGTGGGTGGTGAAGAAAAGAACTAATCTCTTCTACGAGGTCAGGTCTCGGGCGTGCTCGAGCGTCTGAAGAATTTCTTTGGGACGACAAAATGCTGAAAGGACTTGGCGAATCATGATGAAATGAACCTTCATTTCACACATCCTCATCTTGCTATATCTTTCTTTGCTTGATGAAATTCATCGATGAACTTGATATCATATTCTTCACCGATGAAGCATATGAGATTGTAAGTTACACTAATTCATCTGCAGGATGACCAACCCAAAACTCTTGAATGGGTCCTTGATAGTGGATGTACAAATCACATGATTGGTGACAAGAATCTATTGATGGATGCTCCTTTATCACCGTCACCTCTGAAGCATATCATATTTCTTGACAAAGGCAAAAGTCGGTATTGGTTCTTGGTAATGTTGCTATCTCTAAGGATAAGCACATGGACAAAGTCATGCTTGTTGAATCCTTAGGATACAATCTCATGTCGATCTCAATGCTTTGTGATCTTGATATGGTTGTTGTCTTTGGAAAATATCATTTGTGTTGTGATTATGGAAGTGACAATTCCAAAGTCTTGAAGGCTTTAGGAGAGGAGATCTGTATATTGTTGATTTCTCTCTGGGACCACAACCAGCCATGTGTCTACTTGCAAAAGCTTGAAGGCTGGCTATGGCATCGACGACTTGGTCATGCAGGCATGAGGAATTTGAACATGCTTGCGAAGAAGAAGCATGTCATTGGCATTGAGAATGTCAAATTCCTCAAGGATCACTTATGCGGAGCATGTGAAGCGGAAAAATGACCAAGGCCAAGCATCCGATGAAGACTATCATGACCACTACTCGTCCATTGAATTGCTTCACATGGACCTCTTGGACCTAATCATTATTCTGCGGTCACTAATGATGCATCTCTATATGGTTTTTTCATTGTTGATGATTATTCTCGATATACATGGGTACACATTGTTACTTACAAACAAGAAGTGCAGGAAGTCTTCAAACGATTTTCCTCGAGGGCTTCAACCAACTTTGGTGTGAAGATCAAGCATATCAGAAGTGACAATGGAATTGAGTTCAAGAATTCTGGTCTTGATGCCTATCTTGATGAACTTGGTATTACTCATGAATTATCTGCTCCTTATACTCCTCAGCAGAATGGCGTCATGGAGCGCAAGAACAGAACTCTTGTTGAGATGGCTCGCACTATGCTTGATGAATACAAAAGCGCCTCGGCGTTTTGGATTGATACAATTGATCTTGCCACATCATCAGCAGAGTATATCTTCACAAATTCTTCAAGAAGGCGCCTATGAACTCCTCAACGACAAGAAACCCAATGTGAGTTATTTCAAAGTCTTGATTGCTAAATGTTGGATTAGAGATCCTCACCACAACTCTAAATTTGCACGAAAGCACATGAAGGTTTTATGCTTGGTTACGAAAGGACTCGCACACCTCTGAGTCTTCAACATTGTTCTTCACAAGATTGTTGACCTTTGTAGATGTGCGATTCGATGAAACTAATGGCTGCAAAGAGAGCACCTACCTTTGTGTTAGATGAACCAGCACCGAGGATGCTATCAAGCTCAAGGCAAGCGAGGATGTCATTCCTCTTGAAGAATCTCTTTGAAGAATTCATTCCTGTTCGTGAAGAACGTCGAGTGATGCACTGAAGAACATGATGAAGAAAATGGCTTTGAAGAAAATCTGATCAAAATCCTCGGCGACAACCCACTCATCCACGTGTTGCAAAAGAAGTGCAAGTGGAGAAGATCATCGATGACATCGCAAGCACAGGTCCTCTCACCGCTCAAAAGCCTCACACTTATCTAACTTTTGTGGGCACTATGCTTTTGTCTCTATCTCGAGCCCACTAAGGTAGATGAAGCATTTCGGGCCGAGTGGATTCAGGCTATGCAAGAAGAATTACATCGATTCGAGCTGAACAATGTGCAGGAATTGGTCAATCGCCCGGATCCTCGCAAGCATAATATCATCGGCACAAAGTGGATCTACGCAACAAGCAAGATGAAAATGGCCTTGTGGTGAGAAATAAGGCACGACTAGTAGCTCAAGGCTACACACGGGTTGAAGGAATTGATTTCGATGAAACTTTTGCACTGTTGCTAGACTTGAGGCTATTAGCATTTTACTTGCCTATGCTAACCATCATGATATCATCTTATATCAAATGGATGTGAAAAGTGCATTCCTCAATGGTAAGCTTGAGGAAGAAGTATATGTTGCTCAACCCCAGGTTTTGAAGATCCCAAGAATCGACAAAGTCTTGAGACTAAATAAGGCTCTCTATGGCCTCAAGCAAGCCCCTCGGGCGTGGTATGACACTTGAAGGAATTCTTCGTGAAGAATGGCTTCACACCAGTTCACTTGACCCTACTTTATTTACTAAATCATATGATGGTGAACTGTTTGTGTGCCAAATATATGTTGATGATATTATCTTTGGCTGTACTAACCAGCGATATAGTGATGAATTTGCCTATATGAAGAGTGAAGAATATCAAATGTCTATGATGGGAGAGTTGAAATTCTTCTTAGGTCTTCAAATTAAATCGGCAGAATAATGGCATATTCATATCTCGGAGAAATACCTCAAAGATGTCTTGAGGAAATTCGGCATGCAAGATTGCAAAGCGTCAAAATTCCTATGCCCACAAATGGTCATCTATGCCTTGATGAAAATGGTATTGACTTGATCACAAGGTATACCGCTCCATGATTGGTTCTCTATTGTACTTATGTGCATCTAGGCGGATATAATGCCTAGTGTTTGCATGTGTGCCCGATTTCAAGCTGCAGAAGGAATCACACCATAAGGCTGTGAAGCATATTCTTGATATCTAGCTCACACACCAACACTAGGATTATGGTACCCCAAGGGCTCTGCTTTTGATCTCATTGGATATTACGACTCGACTATCTTTGGTGATCGTGTGGACCGCAAGTCAACATCGGCACTTGTCATTTCCTCGGACGATCTTTGGTCTGTTGGTCCTCGAAGAAACAGAGCTGCGTATCACCGCTCTTCTTTGAAGCTGAATACATTGCTGCTGGCTCATCTTGTGCTCAAGCTGCTTTGGATGAAGCAAACCCTCAAGGACTATGGCGTCAACATGAAGAATGTGCCTCTCCTCTGCGACAACGAGAGTGCCATCAAGATTGCTCACAACCCAGTTCAGCACTCAAAGACTAAGCACATCCAGATTCGTCATCATTTTCTTCGTGATCATGTGTTGAAGGGTGACATCTCCATCGAGCATGTGAAGACTGAAGAACAGTTGGCTGATATCTTCACCAAGCCCTTGGATGAGAAGAGATTTAGCAAGTTGCGGTGTGAGCTAAATATCTTAGAATCTTCGAATGTTCTTTGAAAAGGACACACATCCTAACCCTTATGCATAATTGATGACTTAGATGTGCAACACATGAAGAAAGCGTTGTTCCTCAATCAATGAAGAATAACACTCTAAAGTGTGAAGAAATCAATGAAGAATTTGATTCTCGAGAACCCTCGACAATTGTGCGCGGTGTCTGAAATCATCATTCTTATCTGATTGAGCTACGCCACCACAAAAGTTGAAAATCTTCAATTTGAGTTTTTCCTCGTTTTTGAAATTCCTCATTTTTAAATTCTTCAACTTTGCAAAATCTTCAGTATTTCCGTCGTCTTTCTTCATTGGCTATATATATATATATGAGTTTATGTCCTCTACAACATTCACTTATTGCTAATTCTTCAAGTTGCGATTTTTGCTAAGTGAATGTGATCGGACCCTTCCCCTCTATGATATACTCAATCCAATCTATTCACAAATTCTTCATATGCGTTACGATTGAAACTTCGTTCAAAGTCTTCTTTGGTCCTTGACAGGTGAAGAAATTGCGACGAAACTTTTAAACAAATCTTATCCAAGTTTTCGGTTTTACCGCTCAAACCGTTCCGCATCCCACGATGTATTAGTTTAATCACCCACGATCTTACGATCTCATCGCACGATACATGCGTGACACACGTCGCGTGAAGGAGAAAGGGCGGGGCATGTTCGTCCAAAATCTTGAGCGAACAGTTTTTCACCGTGGCTATAAATACCCCTTTACCCTCCTCACTTCATTTACTCCGCTCGATCGCTGTCTCTCGCTCGAGCTCCCTCAAACCCTAAGCGCGCCGCTACTCCATCGCCGCCCGGTGAGGAAAAGCTTCCTTGCCTCGACCTCATCATTTGTCGTACTCGCGCCCGGTCGCGGAAATCTTCACTCCGCCGCCACCGTAGTCATCTTCCTCTGCCAAGTTAGGGCGTGGAAGATCTAACGTGACGAACTTCTCTGAGTTCATCTCTGTTCGTCGTGTTCTTGATTCGGGTAATTAAAAGTCACTTTTATTACTCGCGTTGATTCTCAAATCTTTCGAAAATCTTCAAAGGTGTTTTTACTCTTCAAAATCTTCACATATGAACACCTCACACACTATATGTTCTTGATTTATCTCCCTAAGCATTCATTTCTTCAAGATTCCTAAATTGTGCGGATTTTCAATCTGTACAACTCTGGAACCTAAGACGAAACGCTTAGTGAAATTCCTCAAGGCTCAACTGGTCAAATTCCTCAAAACTTGCTTCTTTTGAAAAATCTTACGAGAAGCATATGACCTCTCCAAATTCCTCGCACCTACACTCTGTTCACAGTACTCATGTCATTCTTTGAATCACTAGGTTCTCATCAACTTAACTCATTTGCAGCGTTCCTTGAAGAAAAACTGCATACTTCTTGAGTGCTCTATTGTTCAAATTCCTCACTGAAGAAAATGGCGGAAGGCAAGAGACCCTGAAGGGAGGAAAGAAACGGAAGTCATGACTTCTTTTGAAATTCTGAGGAAATATACAAAGACTACTACACACTGATGAATCCAAGTTTGGCAAGGAAACCAAGAACCAGTATAAAGTCGATCTGAGAGGATAGAAAGGAGATGGGCACGAGAATGGCGAGAATACCGCTACGTTACTCCCAAGTACATGAGGAAATTCGCTTTAAATCCTCCATGCCCAAGAGCTCCTCTAGCACCTGGCCAAGTTGCTGATCCCACCAGCATCAAACGTGGTGAAGACTTTCCTGAAGAATGGTC
This sequence comes from Aegilops speltoides, assembly GCA_021437245.1. Classification (NCBI taxonomy): domain Eukaryota; kingdom Viridiplantae; phylum Streptophyta; class Magnoliopsida; order Poales; family Poaceae; genus Aegilops; species Aegilops speltoides. Next base: position 370,488,554 of record CM038142.1, read on the forward strand.
TAGGCGCCAAGCCAAATTGGCAAGAAAGGCCAAGGAGGCAGTGAGGAAATTCAATGAGGTTACTGCTACTGCTGCTGCTGCTGCTGAGCCCTCGGTCAAGCCGAGGAAATCAATGCCAAAGAAGCCTGCACGCAAGCCAAGTGCTTCACCGTCAGCGCCCTCACGGCCCAGTTCCTCAGTTGCGCCCTCACGGCAAATTCCTCAAACTGCTGCTGCTCATGCAAAATCCTCAACACCTCCCTCCAAGTCCTCAACACCTGTGCATCTTGCTACTTGTCAAAGGACTCAAGGCTTCTCAATTGCTACGGTGTTCAAAGCAAGTTCCTCGGTGCACCAATGTCCTCAACAGGCCCCACTCTGCTGAAGACAAAAGCAACAGCTGGACGCGGTCCTCGGCCAAGTCCAAAGAAGAAACAGGTTGCATTCAACGTTCCCTCTGATGATGAAGCCTCTGATGAAGAACTTGAAGAAATCATCAGAGACAGACTGACCAAGGCCGCTAGAGCCAAAAGAACAAGTGTGCCTCTGCTTTTGGATCCGAAGAAGATCCTTGACTTCATTGACCTGTGGCATCAGGATCCACACACTCCTATTCCGGATCTGCCATTGACTCCTGGTCAAAGTCATATGCTCAACCATTTCATCTCTGAAGAGAAATGGAAATTTGAAAAGGCTCGTGAATTGAAGAGAGCAAAAGCCAGAAAGGAGAAGCTTCTGAGGAAGAACATCATCAACTTGACTCTGAAGAACTTATTAAAGCTCAATCGAAATCCAAGCACTCAAGAAGGATTTTGATGCTTACAATCTTGTTGGCAAGGAGCCAAGGTGAGATTCGTCACTCGACGAAGAAAATGTCAAGCTGTTGCAGCTCCATCGCAACAAGGAAATCCTCGGTGAAGAATCTGCTCAGCCCTTTGAAGAACATGCCAGCTCTGCTGATGACTTTCAGCGTCTTGATGAAAACACAAGTTCGGGGCTGATGACTCCATTCCATTTCTTGAAGAAATTCCTGGGGCATCCACTAGTGGTGCGCTGAAGAATCTGAAGGAAGCAGGCAAGCTGCACGGTTGTGCTGAAGAAACTGTACCAAAATCCTCAGCTCCTCCTGCGCCAACACCAACTCCAACTCTTCCTTCTGCCTATGAAGTGAAGACAAAGGCTGCAGAACGAGCTACAGTGAAGAAAAGGAAGGCATCAGCTGCGTCAAATTCTTCGGCTGCGAAGAAAATGAAGCCAATGACCAGCTCAATTGAAAATCCTATTGATGCCATTCCCATTTCCTCCATGTCATCCAAGGAAATTGTTCCCTTTGGAGAAGAATACACGATCCCAAGCGGATCAGATGAAGAAAATCAATCTGTTGCTACTTCAGAACAGCTTGATGAAGAAATTGAAGTGGAAGCTTTCCCTTCAACTCCTGTTGCTTCCTCACCCATGCCTCAGTTCACAGCTGAAGAGGCAGGTGTTGAGGAAATTGAAGAAGAAGATGAAGATGTGGATATTGGGTGCACTACACCTGTGATGAACGATGACTTTTGGGAAAGTCAGCATCCCAATACTCCTCTCTTCACTCCGCTTCAACAAGTTCCTCAGTCCCCTACTACAACTGTTCAAATGGGCTCTGAAGAAACTCATCCCACATCATCTGTCAACGAAGAGATTCCAGCCACTAGCGCTGAAGAACCCACTTCTGATCCTCAAGTTGCACAAGGAGAGGAAACAGAAATTCCTCAGCCTGAAGAACCTGAGATCGCGATTCCTGAGGTTGTGCTTCAAATCACTGATATTCCTCTGCCCAAGCCAAAGAATCTATTCTCAAGCAAGCAAAAATTCAAGGCTGAAGACTTCTTTTCTGAGCATGTGTTCTTCACTGCTTTCAATCCTTATGACTCTGCTCGAATGAGGAAAAGGCGCACGGACTCCAACACAAGCAAATTTCTATTCCTCAGTGCTATTTGACAAAGACAAGATCTTCGACCATGAGCATATTCCTCATGTGGATATGGAATCACTACCGTGCTTCGAGCCAGTACTCCATGTTCTTCACGATGCGAGGGCTGCTGAATTTCTGCCGATATATGTATTTGGAATGAAGAACTCATTCTTGATTCTATGCCACCGCACATCACGGAGATCTTTGAAGACATCAACTCATGGGTTCTGGATTGGATGGTGAGAATACTCACTACAAGGCACCAAACAACTGAATTGCTTCGTGTCCTTCCTCTTGATCCTCCCCATGAATCTGCTCATTGCCTCTACAATGACCGTGGTATCGATCACTTCATGCAAGTACTTATGAAGCCATTGAAGCAGGCCAAGCCCTCAAACCAAATTCCTTGTCAAGGATTTGTTGTATGTGCCTCGGATGTGTATAGAATCTTAGCGAAGACAATGAGTCCAATCAAAGGCCACGACTCAAATGAAGAAGATGTCGTTGGCATCATGAAGAACATGCTTTTCAATATCATTCATGGCGTTCTGTCAACTTCCATGATTTCTTCATGAGGACTCGGCCAATGTTGCAATGTCACCTTTTGAGCTGAAGCCATATCGCCTTGGATCATGAGATTCATAAGGGCAAGATCTTCACTGAACTATAAAGTGACACTCGAACCATGGCAGCTTCTGCCGCCCATTGAAGTCCTCAAGCGACCAATTTCATCATCGATGACAAGGGCAAGGCAGCAGCTGTAATTGATGAAGGCACTCGTCCATTGGATGGTCATTTGCAAAGCTGCATCTTACTCCACCAATGGCGATTACGCTCGCATGACACCGCCATAAATACCTCAACCAAGCAACAGCCTCAAGCCACGGCACCGTGGTGATGGTGATCGTGAGTTACTCCTCGGTCTTCATCGGAAGGTTGATCGCAATCGAGAAATGGGTGAAGCGCCAATTTGCTGCAATTCTTCACAACATGACCTCAACACATAATGCGGTGAAGAAAAACCGGTACTACCTTCATGAAACCCTCAACCGCTTTGGGCTGTTCGAATCATGTCCATTCAGTGGAAGAATTGAAGACTATGGGTCTTGAGGAATCTTATGACTGTGCGCACCACCTCGAAGAAATTCAAGAGAGTCAAAGTTCCTGATTTGGTGGCGAGTTCTTATTCTTCATCACCTGGCCCGATGAATATGAAGATTTGGGCGACACTGCGGCGGGCCCTACTTCAACAACCAACCCGACAACGCCTGGCGCTCCTCCATCAACTTGAATATCTTGAGGCGTTAGTCCTCAGTTTCGATCCTTTTGGTCATTTGATGACAAAGGGGGAGAAATCTGAGTTAGGCTTCAAGCGGGTTTATACTGTGGGCGTTTTTATTAAGTTACAACTCTCATTCTTCCGAAACTTTTATTGGATTGAGTTGTAATCTTAAATCCGATGGTGCCCTGATACTTTTGAACGGTGCATTGTGCTGACTTTGCACTGTGCTCTGATACTCTTGATCATGCTTCTGATGCTCTGATTTTGATACGTATTATGCTCTGATGCTTTTGAAGCACTAAGCTCTGAATGTGATATTTGAGCTCTGATACTTTTGATGTGCTATTCGCATGCTTATTCCTCGTTAAATATCATTGCACGCATCTTTGAATCTCATCAGCACCATATTTCATCATGCATTTCAAATTCTTCATAGTATATATATCAAATCGTGTATGAATTACAATATATAGGGGATTTCTCCATGATTCAATTCTTCAAATGTGCCTTGCCTCAAAAGCAAATTCCTCATTATGCACATATTAGGGGAGTTCTTCTATATCTTGCAATCAAATTCCTCAATATCGTATTTACACCTCATATGTTTATCCCGTTGAAAACTTAACCTATGTTGTCATCAATCACCAAAAGGGGAGATTGTAAGTGCATCTAGTGCCCCTAGTGATTTTGGTGTATTGAAGACTTATAGGTTAAATGGCTGATCGTTGTGAGTGTACACAGGTCTATAAGTCTATGGGAGTTTGATATTTCAGAGAAAATCGACCCTAAAAATGAAGTTCTTATTGAAGACTTTGATATTCGAAGACTTTTCGAAGACTTTGAAAGTGAAGAAATTGGTGTGACCATGAAGACTTGATATTCATTCAAGGAAGATGAAGCGTGAAGACTTTTGTTTTTGTAGTTTCATTTCTCTTTCTTGAGTCATAGGAAGCACCGTACTGTTAAAGGGGGTCGAGGAAATACTAAGGAAAAATTTCCATGTGATGCTCAACTCAAAATCCTACACCTACCAATCCCTTGAGTGAAGCCATTGGAAATCTCATACGATTCAGTCAAATTCTTGATGTGAGACGCAGTTCTTACAGTCCTTGATGACTTCTCGATCGAGGAGTTAGGAATTCGCCGGTCTGAATTGCCTACCTGATGAGGAACATGATAGTCCGAGGACTTTGAAAGTCAAATATCGACCGTTCTTTGTCTTTGCTTGGCGGACCAAAATATCTTATCCACCTAACGGTCATATCATTGAAGGGCATTTATGTCTTATCATGTCGGGCTGCTCCTAGGCTATAAATAGCCGCCCCTACAACCACTAGTTGGTTGGCTGCTCGAAGAACTTGACACTTGTCATTTGAGAGCAACCCATCCTCCGAGGACTTTGGCGAAAATCATCAAGTGAGGAAAATCCAAAACCAAACCCACAAAACCCCAAGTGATTGAGCATCATGAAGAAATTGATCTGCGTGGATCGGCGCTTATTACCTTTGAAGACTGTGCTTCTTCAGACGGTTAGGCGTCAAGGTCTAGAAACATCAAGAGGAATTGTGGATCGCCGAGTGACCAAGTCTGTGAAGGTTTGGAAGTCACTGAAGACTTACCACGAGTGATTAGGCGAGGCCTGCGTGGTCTTAGTTCAAGGAGAATACGGTGAGGACTGGGTGTCTGAGTTGCGGCTCGAGAGGCGGGTGTCCGGGACTGTGTGTCCTCGAGTTTAAATACTCGGCCGCTCAACCAGACGTACTGGCCGAGAGACAGCAGTTGAACTGGTTTACCAAATCATTGTCTTCACCAACCGGTGGTTCTATTTCCTCAACTCATCCATTTCCTCATTACATGTTGCATGTTGTTCATATCTGTGCTTGAAGACTTTGACTGAAGACTTTCACAAATTCCTCAGTTCAATTTCTTCAGTCTGCTTGTCTTCATCTTGTTATCCTGTGTTTACGCTTCCTGTACTCTGTTCTAGTCTTCATTTTATCATGCTGACTATGTATGTAATCTGTTATGTTTACCTCTGAGTACTTATTCCGCTGCAAATAGTTCTTCGCTAAGGAATTTCCTCACCGGCAAATTCCTCAGTGAAGAATTTCTTAAAAATCGCCTATTCACCCCCCCTCTAGTCGATATAACGCACTTTCACTGGAGGGCCTTGTGGGCTTTGGCCTTAGCGGCTTTGGCACTCTCAAGAGCCGAGGCAAGCTCGGACTCTCGAGTCTTCGAGTCACGCTCCAAACTCTCGTGCTTTTCCACGAGAGCCTGGAGTTCTTGCTGTACCTCCGCCACCCTCGCCTCCTGCTTCTCTCGCTCGGCTCGTTCCGCGGCCGCATTGCATTCGGCCGCGGAGACCGCCTCTTTCAGGGTCGCCACCTCGTTCGTGGCCCCTGGAGTACCCAAGTTATCCTTGTTATTTCTCTTGCAACCAAATCCTTTTCTGTAAGGTACAAATTTAATACGGTGTTACTCACCTTCCTTGTCCTCGAGCTGCTTCTTGGCACGGCCGAGCTCGCTCTCGGACCGCTTGAGGCTCTGCTTCAAGGTATTCACCTCCATGATCGGTCTTGGCAGAGGTCAAGCGCATCCCTGCATTCCCATATTGCCATATTTTTGTTAAGACTCCTGTGTATATCTTTTTAGATCCTCGGTCAGGCTTTTCTTTCCGAACACGAACCGAGCATCGGGGCTCTGTCTATCTTGGTATTATATTACATATCTTAAAATTCTTACCTCAAATCCTGTTAGAAGGCTGCTGCGAGCTTGGTCAGCCCGCTCTTGGCAAGCTGAACTTTTACGAATCACCGCACTCATGACAGTGCGGTGTTCTTCTTTGATGGAAGCGCCATTGAGCGCCTCCAGCAAGTTATCCGGCGCCTCCAGTTGGACGGAGGACGCTGGTGTCACAGTCTTGCCCTTCTTACGAAGGGGTCGCTCGCCGGACTCCGGAACCACTGCAGGTTCCGGTGCGGAGTCCGGTGCAAAGTCCGGGAGGTTGCCCTACGGCACCTCCGGGGCCTCCTCCTCCTGACGGGTCCCTTCTTGTGATCCCACCTCGACGTCGTCAGCGGCACGGGGGGTGGAGGCGGTCGGAAGAGAATCCATATCCGACGTGCCCAACGACCCGCTCGACAAAGCGGGAAGATCGTCCTTGGGCGGACTACATGTTGTATGTGGCATTAGAAATACACCATGTGGCAAAAAGAAAAATTATAAATCATCTAGGAGTCCGGATACTTACGATCTCGCCAGGGGCTTGTCCCTTGAGGGCCACTCCTCGTTGCTGTCACCAACGTTGGCGGAACAGTCCGGGGGAAGGGTCCTTCCCTTCTTGGACCCTTCGGCCTCCCCCGTTGGGGAGGCCTTCCTCTTCTTCTCTCCCCGCCGGGAGAGGCCTTTCTCCTCCTCCTTGTCCTCGGGGGAGGAGTCCGCCTCGGAGTCATCGGACGATGAGTCCGATACCACTGACGCAGGGAACTCCCGGGATCCCGTGGCCTTCTTCTTGGCCTTCTTCTCGGCACTACGTAAAGTCTTTGGGACCAGCAACCCTGTCAAGCGGGTGTCCGCTGGGTCTTCTGGAAGGGGAGCCGGACAGTTAACCTGTCCGGACGTCTTCTGCCAGTCCTGTTAAAGGTATTGGGAGTTTAGATCCCACATAAAGCCAAACTATGAAAAGCAAGTGTCCCATAAAGGATAACCTGGCTTACCTCGCCAGCTGGACGCTGCGAGCTGAATCCGCGATCTTTGGTAGCGGATGCGGGAGCTTTGACGCCCTTGAACAGCACCCTCCAGGCCTCTTTGTACGTAGTGTCGAAGAGGCCGCTCAAGGTCTGGTGCTGTGCCGGATCAAACTCCCACAAATTGAAGTTCCGTTGCTGGCAGGGGAGAATCCGGCGGACGAGCATGACCTGGATCACGTTGACAAGCTTGAGCTTCTTGTTCACGAGTGCAGAGCGGGGTGGAGTCGGTCGGCTCCTCCGAACAACCCCAAAGCAAGCCCTTCTCTTTCCGGAGGTGAGCTGCATGGGGATGCGAGATCTGAATTCGGGGCGCTGCCCATTTAGGGTCCTTGGCTCGGTGATGTAGAACCACCCGATTGCCACCGTTTGATGGATTCCACAAAGGCACCCTCGAGCCAAGTGGCGTTGGGCATTTTTCCCACCATGGCGCCTCCGCACTCCGCAGCTGCCCTTCACAACCTTCGCTTGACATTGAAGGTCTTTAGACACAAGCGAAGTGGGGCTGGATCTTGAAGGAAGGCCTCGCACCTGACGATAAACGCCGAGATATTGAGGATGAAATTTGGGGCGGATCGTGGAAATCCGGGCCGTAGTAGTACATGAGCCCCGGACAAAGGGGTGGAGTGGGAAGCCCAGTCCGCGGAGGAAATGGGGAAGGAATACCACCCTCTCATGGGGCCTGGGGGTGGGGATGAGCTGCCCCTCGTCGGGCAGCCGATGCGCGATATCGCTGGACAGATATCCGGCGTTGCGCAGCTTCTCGATGTGCCCCTCCGTAATGGAGAAGGCCATCCACTTGCCTCCCGCTCCGGACATGGCTGGAGAAGGTCGAGGTGAGATGTGCGGACTTGGGCGTTGGAGCTCAAGTGCGCGGAGATGGATAAGCAAAGGACGAAGAAGGCATAGGTAAAAGTGGTGGATCCTTTTCCCCTTATATATGGGCGGAATTAAGCGTGCGTCCCCTTGGCTGGTAAAACTTCGCATATCTCCCAAGCGCCACAATCAATGGCGCGTTTGGGTTCTACGTCCGTATTGATGGGAATCCGGAATAAGGGAACACGATCTCGCTTCGACAAGGCGTGCCAAGAAACCTCTTAGCTAAACTCACGAGGTGGTATAATAAAAGCGATTTGAGTAAAGGCTTGGTAGTGGTGTGGCGTCACGCATACAAAATCGTCACAGATTGAACTTGTGTAAATATTATTCTCTCTATGGCGGTATGTGGAATTTATTTTCTGAGCGGACACTATCCAGTGTTCACAATCTTCTATGAATTATTGGAGGAGGAACCCGCCTTGCAATGCGAAGACAATATCGCGCCGGACTCGTCGTCATTGAAGCCTGGTTCGAGGGCTCTTGAGGAGTCTGGACTAGGGGGTGTCCGGATAGCGAACTATCATCATCGGCGGACTCCAAGACAATGAAGATACAAGATTGAAGACTTCGTCCCGTGTCCGGATGGGACTTTCCTTGGCGTGGAAGGCAAGCTTGGCAATATGGATATGTAGATCTCCTACCATTGTAACCGACTCTGTGTAACCCTAGCCCTCTCCGGTGTCACTACAAGAAATATGTCAACTTATGACCTTCTCTTAGTGACCCCAGCTGAATTGGTCGTAAATTCACGGCCATTTCGCTTGGAAGGGCTCAAACCCTGAAATTGCTTACACCAAATGGTCACAAAGCAGACAAGAGGCGCCAATGACCTTATTTGTACCTGATTACGACCAATATAAATGGTCATGAGGTTGTGAACGTGGATGCATTGGTACTTATTGCTATGACTAGGCGCCACCTCATCGGTTTTGCCTATGTGTCATGTCCATGTGGCAGTTTTGCCCTAGGTTGTGAAGCAACCTATATTTGATCATTCCCAAAATTCCCAAAAAATCTCATAAATTCTTTGGGTCATATCTTCGTCAAATATGTAAAAACCTTCCTTGCCTAGTTCAAAAATAATTCAAAAATATTCATTTTCCTATTCATTCGAGTAACAGTTTGTGAAGGAAGTACCACTTTGGCATGTCCAAATAGTATCCATTTTCTCTGATGCTTTCCTATGCCCAAATAACCATCCTCCACCAAATGCCAGCTCAATCCATTCATTATTTTGAGCCGAGCTTCAACATTCGTATTTATGTCCGGTGTGGTGGTTTGCAAAGCAAGTACCACCTAGGCTCCTCCTTTTGAGCTGAAAATTTGTGAAAACGGTCTTCTTAATGGCGATCATCCTCAACCAAAACTCACGCCCATTAGCCATGTACATTTCCGTACCGCTAATCAAACACTTGGCTGCTAATTCATGTTTGAGCATCGATTGGTCTCCTCGTGAGAATCTTATGTTGTAATTTTCTTCCTAGCACCAACATGGGGAGTGCCCAACCCATGAGACATGCCTAGGCCACCCAGAACACATGGCAACACCACGGTCACTTGGTGACCACCACGATGGGCATCTTGAGTTCTGGCAGCTCTAGAGTTGGGGCCCTCGGCCACCGCTCAAACCTCGACGTATCGCCACCAAACCATGTATTTATGATTAAATAGGTCCTTATGTAACTATAAATGATTTTTGGAAAAATAAATAGCAAACTATGAGGCATTGCAGTTCAAATTTGACCCGCTTCCAAATGAAATCCAGAAATTTGTCTTTTTCACGAGAGGTGGATCAAAATTTTTATACCAGACCATTGTGTCAATTGTGCATTAAATATGGCCTAGTATTTTATAAAAATGATTTGGTCCAATTTTGCAACAATTATTTGGTAGTTCCTTCACAAAAAAACCTCCTTTCGGGCACTCGAAAAATGGAAAATGGTTTTTTCGTCCAACGAAAATGAAAACTTCCTTAGGCAACATTGTTTGCTATTCCAATATGCACCCTTGTGCACAATATGAGATCATTTGAACAAACTATGCCATGAATGTGGCCATAAGATTGATCATTTGGCTTGAAAGCCATGAATCTTCACACTTGATAGCTCATTTCTGAGAACACTTTTTTAAAATAATTACCGTATTACAAGTTTATTATTTTTCCTGGAAACTTGGTCACATATAATGATACAATGCGAAGGTTTTCCAATTTTTTGATTTTTTTTGAATTTTTTATGCCCGTTTCAAAATGCGGTCAAAATGGCGGGCTTGACCGTTCCTAGCTAGTGGTTGAATCTTGGAATTTTTTTGGTGTTTCTATGATTAAATAGGTCCTTATGTAACTAGAAATGATTTTTGGAAAAAATAAATAGCAAACTATGAGGCAGCTGCAGTTCAAATTTGACCGCTTCGGTGAATCGGCGAAATTTGTCTTTTTCACGAGAGGTGCATCAAATTTTTTATACCAGACCATTGTGTCAATTGTGCATTAAATATGGCCTAGTATTTTAGAAAAATGATTTGGTCAATTTTGCAACAATTATTTGGTAGTTCCTTCACAAAAAACCTCCTTTGGGCACTCGAAAAATGGAAAATGGGTTTTTCGTCCAACGAAAATGAAAACTTCCTTAGGCAACATTGTTTGCTATTCCAATATGCACCCTTGTGCACAATATGAGATCATTTGAACAAACTATGCCATGAATGTGGCCATAAGATTGATCATTTGGCTTGAAAGCCATTGATCTCCACACGTGATAGCTCGTTTCTGAGAACACTTTTTTAAAATAATTGCCGTATTACAAGTTTGTTATTTTTCCTGGGAACTTGGCCACATATAATGACACAATGCGAAGGTTTCTCAATTTTTTTATTTTTTGTTGAATTTTTTATGCCCGTTTCAAAATGCGGTCAAAACGGCGGGAATGACCGTTCCTAGCTAGTGGTTGAATCTTGGAATTTTTTTGGTGTTTCTCTGATTAAATAGATACTTATGTACGTAGAAATGATTTTTGTAAAAAATAAAGAGCAAACTATGAGGCAACTGCAGTTCAAATTTGACCCGCTTCCAACTGTATCGGCGGAAATTTGTCTTTTTCACGAGAGGTGGATCAAAATTGTTTACACCCAACCATTTTGTCAATTGTGCATTAAATATGGCCTAGTATTTTATAAAAATGATTTGGTCCAATTTTGCAACAAATATTTGATAGGTCCTTCACAAAAAAAACTCATTTTGGGCTCTCAAAAAATGAAAAATGTTTATTTTTGCAAGAAAACTCATTTCTCACTACACCTTTTTGAAGATATTTATATTTTTCCATGTTTGTTATTTTTTCTGTAACTCGTTCACATTTTGGTGACACAATGAGAAGGTTTTCTATTTTCTTTTTGAATTTCTCAGGTCATAAAATAGCTGACATGATTTTAACATATTATTTTTAGACAACTATGACCAATTTAGATGGTCATAGCATCATACTGCATTCTAATTGGTCTGTAGACGTTTCACGCGGATCGTGCATCATACGCCGTCGGATGCTCGCGGATCCAACGGCCGTCCTCAACCCTTCCACACCAACCCCGAAACCCTAGATGGTCATTTTGCATCCACCCCCCGCCTCCTTTCTTTCCAGTTTCAGATCACCCGTCTCCTCGCTATCTCGCCCGATGGAGAGACCTCGCCTCCTCCCTTCCAGATCCATCGCCGCTGCCGCCACCTCCCTCCGGCGGAGCTCGCCATCGTTCATGGCCTCCCTCACGCCCCCCTCCTCTCGCCCCTCCCCTTCCCTCACCACCCAACCGAACCAACCAGCCCACCACACGCCCTCCCCTCGTCCCCATGATCTGGATCCCCTCAAACCACACGCTGGCGACCGCATCCACTCCGCCGCCGGCGCCACCTCCACCCCTCCCCCTGCCCTCCGAACACTGTCGCCGGCCAGATCCACCGCAGCCCCCTTCCCGCCGCTTCCTCCTCCCGACCCCACCCCCGTCCTCCACCTGCTCCGCGTGCCCAAACCCGTCGTCTCCGATCCCGCCCCTCAGATCCACCCCATGCCCGCATCCGACCTACTCTAGCTTGCTCGCTCCGCCAGAGAGGAGGGGCGCCGGAGCAGCGGGCGTTGGCGGAGATGGAGAGCAAGCGGGTGGTGGTGGTGGGCGGGAGCGGCTACCTCGGCCAGCACCTCCTCGCCGCGCTCGCCGCCGGGTGCGGGGGGCAACGGCGTCTACGTCGATGTGGCCTTCACCCACCATCGCAGGGCCGCGCCGCAGGCGCTGCTCAACGCGCTCCCGAGCGTCCGCGCCTTCTGCGCCGACCTCCGCTCAGGCGACGGCCTCGAGGCCGTCTCCGCGTCCTTCGGACAGGTACGCTCAGCTCCCCTCCCCATTCCGCGAGCGCCCCATTCCGTCCTGGCCGTGTAGCGCTGTCGTGTGTTGGCCGTGTAATAGTTACGAGCTTCGTCAGTCTATGTGCCATGCCATTTGTTGTTTGTAGCTAGTCCGTCGATTTACTGTCTTTTTTTGCACTTCACGTGCCCACTAATTAAGATGCAGTCTGCCATATTGAAGATTACATGTATGTTGTGTTGATTACATGTATGCTGCCCTCCTGTGACCTGTCTGCCTGGACAAAAATACCAGTAGCACAACACTTTTAGAATTAGAATAGATAGATCGGTTGGGTTCACTTGCGTTGCCAGCGGCCAGGTGTTGGTCTCCCTCAAATTGTTTCTCCTCCTCTTTCACGATCCTGCATTATACAGCTACGTGATTTCCTTGTCTTGGGATCGTTAGTTCAGATGGGACACGCATGGCTGCGGGGTTGGGTTTCCTATCAACACCAGCTTCTCGTGCCGTTTTGAGCAAAGTGACGTTCCATCGATCAGTTATGTGTTTGGTTGATCGCCCACATATACCACTGTCGACAACTTTTATGCAACGATTGGGTTGGCATTTTTAGGTTGGGTTTCCTATCAACACCAGCTTCTCGTGCCGCTAATAGAGAGGAGATTTGTTTATCCGCTTGATAAATTGGGAACTTGCCAAAGTGATAAACAATCGCATTCGTTTTACTAAAGAGCCCGGACGATCTTCCATGTATCCATCGGTAAGCGATTATGTGTTTGGTTGATCGCCCACATATCGTTTACGGTCCTAACTGAGTTCTTTTCTCGACCCTTGAATACTTGCCGTACTAGAAGCTGCATGTATTTGGGGTGGTTCTCATATATTTGTTCAGACTTTAATTTAGATCGAATTGTTCTGTTCATATTTGGGGTGGTTCTCATATAGAGATGTATTTCTCTTGGATTTGTGTCTACAGAAGCTGCATGTAGAATTCTGGCCTCTTACCTTTTTCATTGAAAGTAAAAGGGAAAAGGTTAATTTTATCTATTAGCATGGCCATACTAGAAGGTTAATTTTTTTTAAACGGATTACAAGGGTAATTTGAGTTATTCTTCATCTCCAAAGCTAAACTGTTGTAGTTCTGCTGACCAGCTTGTGTGTTTCACTTCATGTGTTAGGAGGAGCCTGTGGCTGAGACTGCGTCAGCATAGATGCTGCAACCCATCACAGCGACTTCCTCGGCCTCTGTTACGGCCGATGCAGCAATAACTCAGGACACCGTTCATGCCTCGCTACCACTTCTTTGTTTTCTTTCTCTGTTATTGTTACTTATGTGATTTATTCATGTAAAATCTCTACTTTATGCCAATAGTTGCATGTACCATTGTTCTACTATCTGTGTGATGCTGAACAATATGCTGTTAATCTGTTGCTAAATTCTCACTAAGTGCACATTTTATTTCCTTAGACCTACTGTTAAACAAAGGCTTAACTTGTAGCATTTTTCTTAAAAATAAGCAAAGAATTCCTGCAGTTTTTCTGTTGGAAATGAGTTATTAGTTGTCACCTGCCAATGTTGGGATGTAGAGTAAGGTCGGGTTGTTCTGCATGTAACTTTATTCCTTGTCAATACCGTCAGGCATCAGATGAGCCATGGTTTTGTGCAAGCATTTCTCTTTTGAATGCAGCCATGGTCTTGCAAGCAATTGCGGCTGGTAGAACATGCTGCTATTGTGTTGTACTGCTTGCAGCAGTCCTTGCTTGATAGTGGCAGTAGTAACTCAAGTAAGGTCCAGTAATAAGTTATTTAACATGTGTTCTTGTTCATTAATATCATAAAATTAGGAGTAAGGATTTAGCTTTCATTTTGCATTCACTCAACGATTGTGGCAGTCAAATTAGATGTCTCCTCTGTTGTGCCTCGATCAATCCTCTTTGGCATCATATGTGGCTGCAGCTGCAATCTTCGCTGCATCCTATGGAGCTCTACTGACCAAAGAAGCACTAGAGTCCATGAAACTCTGTTTTTTTAGACTAAGATAATGCAAAAATATATATTAAGATAATGCAAAAATATATATTAGTTCCGCTAATGCTTACCAGTGAATTCAAGTCTCCTTATTTGAAGGTCCAACACTTGTGCATACTGATTTGTGTGCTTTCTGGTTTAGGGAGGAGCTGCATGCTCTGTACCAGCTCATCCTTGTCCTGCTCGAGGAGCAGGAGGAGGAGGGGCGCATCTAGCCAGCCACAAAGGGCCTGCTCTGTACGACCACGTCATCGGCCTGCTGCAGCATCGAGTTCAATATGTCAGGTGACCCTTCCTATCCTGATGATGTCTAGTAGATAGTTTGATGTATACCTGCTGCTGATTGATGCTCTTGTGGTTAGCATTATAATCCTGGAATCATATTCTACTATATCTAGTGTTCTTGTGGTTCTCGAAGATGCATCACAAACATCTAGTGTTCTGATATAAAATTGGTCTCTAAAATATGTTTCTAAAATTGGTCTCTAAAATATTATACTATACCTGTTGTTGATTGATGCTCTTGTGGTCTCTTGAAGTTGGCTGAATCTGTTGCTTTATCATATATTTGGTCCAACCAGAATCTGTTCTTGAAGTAATCAAATATTATACCCACTAGATAATTGGTCTCTAACCAGAATCTGTTGTTGTTATTGTGTCATCTGCTGAGTACTTCTTCTATTAATCGCCTAGTGCTCTTGTTAGTGAGATTCATCTAGTATTTTCTTTGCAAAGCACGGAATGGTTTTGACTAGTTGATCATTGCTTGATGGAACCTTCATGTCGTTAGCTTGCACTACAGTAACCAGATGCAATCCATTTTTATTAAATGCATTCTGGTTAGGATTTTGTCGTGGCTGTTCTGTTTCCTATAGATCTAGATCTGGTCACTACTGAAATTTCATTCTAGGACTTCATCATGTGATTATTAGTTATTTTTAACCAATGATGTTTGTCTTTGTGTTCAGGAGCTCCAGGTCTACACAATTTGAAGTTCGAAACCATATAGCTCTACTCAGCAAAGAGTCTCTTCTATTTGATTGTAATAGAATGTAAATATTGTAATATTGTAATAGTAGGCATATTTGGGTTGTAATAACTATGTACAGATTGTAATAGACTTAGTTAGTTTTATTTGATGAACTACAGCGTTTGAAATATTGATTATGTATGTGATTTGAAAGCGTGTGGAATGGAAACCTAATTTGTGGGATCCACTTATGCAAATAATCTGAGCAGTTTTGAATTTTACGCCAAGTGGGCCCAATGTGTGAGAAGATGACAAGTGGGACCAGCTCCAAAATATAATGGCCCAAAAATGTTAAAAGGCCCCGCCTAGAAATAAATAAAAAGGCTGAAGTGGGCTTGGCCCGCTTAACGTCTGAAAAAATAAACATTAAAAGGCTGAATTGTTGGGCTAGGCCCATGTAAAACGCATAAAATGGGCTGAATCGGACCGGCTGATTCTTGTGCCACATCACTTGCCACGCTGGATGCCTACGTGGCTTGGGAAGGCTGCTAGTGACCAAAATTTTGGTCAAAGAACCAACGACCTTTTACATATCACGAGAGAAGGTCGCTATAGTCGATTTATGAATGCCACGACTTTTGACCTTCTATTTTTGGTCACAAAAAGGTCACAAATTGAAAACTATGACCTTTCAGTGACCAATAGTGGAGGTCATAAGTTGACATATTTCTTGTAGTGTGTGTATATAAACCGGAGGGTTTTAGTCCATAGGACACAACAACAACAATCATACCATAGGCTAGCTTCTAGGGTTTAGCCTCCTTGATCTCGTGGTAGATCCACTCTTGTACTACCCATATCATCAATATCAATCAAGCAGGAGTAGTGTTTTACCTCCATCGAGAGGGCCCGAACCTGGGTAAAAACATCGTGTCCCTTGTCTCCTGTTACCATCTGCTTGGACGCACTGTTCGGGACCCCCTACCCGAGATCCGCCGTTTTGACACCGACAGATACCGTTTCGATTTTTTTTCAAATAACTCCTCATTAATTAATTTATAGTACTCCCTCTGTTCACTTTTATAAGGCCTTGAAGACTTTTCAGACAATGTGCAAAACAGTTCATTTTAAGTTGTTTGAAACGACTTACAAAAGTGAACGGAGGGAGTATCTCGTTTCGAATGACTAATTATTGCAAGGAAAACACAGGCATGGTAATACATACAGATTCAATTGCAAATGAAAGAAGATTGGTTTGCATTCTCAAATGTAGGCGCACCAGGCAGACCAGGGTCATGTCGGGGTGGACGCTGCTTCGGTGCCTTAAAGGCACCTGCCTTTGGGTTACTGACATGTGGGCCAGCCACCTGTTGGGCCCACATGTCATGGACACAAAGGTAGGTGCCTTAAAACCTGGCTTATAGTCTGTCGGGGTGGTCGCGTGTGTCGGACGGATGCGTAGCACCCAGCCACCCACCTTTCCCTCGTCCCTCCCTCTCCCACTCCCTCCCCCCACCCCCCTAAAAAGGACGACGACAAAATAAGTTTGCGCTTCCACGTTTCATATTGAAATATCTGGCGGCCCCAAATCCAGCCCTGCAAAATCTCTCTTCTCCACCGTCCCCTTCCGCGCCCAGATTGCTCAAATCACTAATTCGCTACCAACCCAAGAAAAGTTCGAATCACCCCTCGTCTTGTCTCTTTCCCCACGTCCTGGCCGGACGACGATGACGAAGACGACGGTCGCGCTTCACCACCGCACCGGAGCTACCTCATCTACGCCCTCGTCCACCGCACCGGGTGGTCCACCGACAATGTCGGCCGCCGCAACTGATGTGCCTCACCAGACACAGAGTTCCACCGCATCAAGTGCACTTCACCGACGCCGTCTCCCAGCTCACCGAGGCTACTTCACCGAGCACATCATCGCACCTCCGCCCCCCGAGGCCGTTGGGGCTTCACCAACGGTCTCGTCCACCGCATCTTAGCACTCTGCTTCCACTCAAGATCTGCATCCATGCGTGGCCAGCCAATGCCAGCGCATCACCCTCAACGGCTCTGAAGTGACCCGCACTCTAGCTAGGCGAGCCATCCCAAACGCCGGCCCGAACTAGGTATCCACACATCACTCCCTTGTGCCTTTGTTAAAGCGATGTTTGGATATCCTTTCACTTGCTCTCTTAGCTTACGCCTATGCAGCTCGACTTTAACTCTTATTTCTTACGGAGATATCATCTGAAACAAGCAAATCCATTTTTAGCGAAGCATGACGGATATGGGATCTGGTACACATCGCACACCAGATAACCTTGTAAGTATCGTCCTCTGGTACAACATCAAGGTCGATTCCTCTTATTTGATCAACCATTCGCCGTGTCAAAAATGCAGAGGGGATGCAAGGAGCACAAGGCCTGCACATCCAAGCAAGTGGTAACATGGACTTGTACATGGAACATCCCAAGCGCAAGCAGAGCTGCGATGAGCACCTGCCTAACGAGCTAGCGTAAGTCCCTGCATTTCATTTAATTTGTCTTGGCATTAGTGTATGATTTGTGTGCGATCTTTGGATCCACAATTCAAGTTACCAGGCGAACATTTAACTTAAAAATACGAAGGCACTTGCACTCCGGAAATCAACATAACTTGAGAAATGTGAAGCTACATGCACTTTGAAAACGAGCTAATGATCCAAAGTAGTTCAGATTATAAACACTAAATGATGCAAGCACCAAAAAACACAAAATGCAACATGGTGCAAAAGGACTACAAACATGGTCTGTACCTACTTGAATTATTCGTTCTCTGGCTGAAAATATCGAAGTGTAATTGCACCTATAACTAGTGCGCAAGCTGCATATCAATATATCTATCCTGCACAAGTATGCCAATAGTTTCAAACAACATATTAGAAAAGTATTTATGCTATGTTGTCATGATACGGGGACTTTCTGGTAGATGGCCTCGACGTTTCCTCAAGCTATGAAAATGCACTATAATTTGCTTGTCATCAATGCCTGCAAATCTCCGTCTCTCTCAACATAGCAGATCATCATTAGACACTAAATCCTTCAATGAGCTTGCAAAATGCTTGCATTAGATCCCTCATTAGACACTATATGTTCATCACCAGGAGCATGTAAAATGTTTGCATCAAATCCTTCATTAGCAGTCTGTTCATTAGACACTTCAGGCTCAAGAACAACATGAGCTTGTATGTTTGCATTGGAAACTTGATTAGATACATCAGATTCAATTAGTTCAGTATTGATTGGGGGAGTTATAAAATAAGTAGAAATTGGTTTCATTTTCTCATAGATTCCCTACATACAAGCAGTTTTACAACACCGTCAGTTTAACTATTGGCGAAATTGAAGAGTTGAATTAGATATAGTCAGGATGTGATGTACACGCTTTCGCGCATGCTACTCTTGCAAGCTGTGATTGTCCGTTTGCATAAGCTCAATGCCATGCCGTGTTGCCTTGCTGGCTCCCACATGAGCTACACCGTGGTTGGATCTTCATCTTCTTGTCCTTCCGTTCGTTTGAAGCCGGCGACCACCCTCCAACAAGGGCGCGGAAGTGCTGTGTCGGTCTGTCGGTGGCGGCTAGGTTAGGAGCGAACCAGACTAGAGGCTGGAGCGAATGAATTGGGATTTTTCCTGCTGTCGATCGATGTGGGAGGCGCTCATTTGGGCCGCGAGCCTGCTATAGGGCCTGCCTTGCACTATATTATTGGCCTCCAAATTGAAACATTTTTCTTCATTTTTTACATTGCCTGCTCGTGCGTTGGGACGAACAAAACTAGCCCGGGCCAACCTGGACAACTCAAACTAGGCGCACACTTTCCAGCCACCTGAGGTCGCTGCCCATACCAGCCCCTATGGTGGTGTCGCCCCTTTTTGTGTGTATGATTGGGTAGTGAAAAATATTCTAGTGGCGCTTTCGATTTACCCACAGAATTGTTGAATTGCTTGTTTCTGTGAACTGAGTTCGCCAATAATGTGAAGGATGCCAGTCTTTTCATCCTATTGTAGATTGCTTAGATCTCGATATGCCAAAAGTTATCGCATGAAATATACAATAAAAGCCAGTATGATGTGTGTGGCTACAACTAGTCTGACTACACGTCCTCATATAACATATCAAGGACGCACCATCTTACTAGATTAACCATTCGACTTACCAATGCAGTGTGGGAAGAAGTATTGGGACTGCGTATCCAAGCAATTGATGCCATGGACTCCTTCGTACAAACTTGTAAGCGAAAAAGAAGTTGCAGTGTGCCTATACAAAGAACTAGCATAAGGTTAGTTACCTGTTTCTCGAAATTTTAGTTAGCCACTTATTGCAAAATTGTTCAATTACGTTGCTTGGCTTAATTTAGTTTGCTACGATTACATAATGCCACAGCGTGTTAATCATATTGTAGACTGCGCCTATCTATGTGTTTGATACTTACTGTTAAGAATTACCTGTTTGCCTTAACTTAAATATCTACTTGTTTGTTTAACTACTTTGCTGCTGCAACAACGGGTTACAATGATGTTAATAAGTACTTTTCAGCATCCAATTGGAACTCTTTAATTCCTTGTTTGTTTAACTGGTTTGCTGTTATAACTTCCAGGTGAGATGTTTTGCTAACTTCAACTTTTACGAATCAATCGAACTTTAATGGCAAAACAGGTTAGCCCAAGATCAAAGAGCAAGGTCTCCATGGACGTTGCATCATCCCACAACAGTGGCACTGGCCCAATCGTGCATTATGAATTGCCAACTGCTGATGCTCTAGAGGCTAAACTAGTGGTAGAAAGAGTTTCTGTTTCTGCACTTAGAGATGAAGTTGACATGTTGAGGAAGCAAACAACACAATCACAAGCAGTGCTCAAGACAACCATTAAATATTTGGTGGATTTCCAAATGAAGCAAGCTGAGACTGACCAGATTGTTAAGGTCCTGAAGGAAAAAAAGGAAATTAAATTCCTACTTGGTAAATCATAGGTGAAATGTTCTTTCCATCGTTGAATAACCTTTGTGTTGTCTATTCATGTAATCAATCAAACCATTTGTTTTAGAGATCATGTAATAATTGTTTTTTTGTTTTTTTGGTTTGTAATTTTATTTGAGCACAAGTTAGTATTAATTGATAAGACTCGGAGACATTTCATTTGGATTGCTGTGCCAGACCTACAAATTTGCCAATCGGCCTGAATGTGCATTCAGCAATAGTAGTAGTATAGATGGACCATAAGTGGCACGCATCGGAAAGGGCCAAGATGCTGGCTAAAAAAAGGATGTTGTTGTAGCCAAACAAAAGTACAGCGGCCTGGCTTATGTATGTTAGTTGATATTATTGATCCATATAGTCTATAAGTGTTTATATGTCTGTTAGTTCCGTACATTCTTGGTTGATTGACTCGGTATTTGAATCTTGATACATCGCTTGTGTACATATCTAAATGGGAGTACACATTATGCTGCGTGTGACATTTGAGTTGGACATGAAGTGCTTCAAATGTTCGAATTCACCTTAAATGGATTCTAGCTTCTGAATTTGAGTATCGGCATTTGTAAACCATATTCATATATGACAGTGGAATACATCTTTGTCATCCTTTTGAAGATATATAAAAACACATAGAATGATTTATAAAGATTGATATAGGAATACAAAATGGATTTTAATTTAGTTTCCAGGGTAAACATGGATGCTTATTGTCCCAAAATTCGAAAGAAGCGGCAAAATGTCTACTCCCACATCGGCTACCTGAAGCCAAGTGTTTGGGAGATGGAAATTACTGTCTACCCATTACACGGACAATCCATCGTGGGCGATTTCCTTTGCTCTGAACGCTTGCCGAGACCGGCGCTCGAAGACTTCCAGCTATTCGAGATTAAATCGTGTGATTTGTTTTGTTTGATGCATTCATCATTGCATCATTTGCATTGCATCATGTCATCATGCAACCCTTTTAAAACTCAACTAAATAAACCGTATGGATCTTGGCCCATTTAAATCGAGGAATTCACATGGTGATTCTCTTTAAAACATATCCTCCCGATATTAGTGGAGCTATTATAAAATAATCCATTCTTTGGAGTCAGCATAACACACTTGCAAAATCCCAATGCCCTTTATTATTTCAATTCTTGGCCTCTAACTTTGCCATATACTCTTTCTTGTTTTTCCGGAGCTTCCCCAAAAATTCGAACATTTTTGGACCTTCCCAACCCTCACTTCCTATTCAAATCATTTGAATTAAATTCAAATGAGTTGAATTTAAATCTTTGAATCATGCCTCTTTCTATTTTTCCTAGATCGAGCTCATTTTTGTGAGCCCGGGAAAATTATCCGTGTGTCCAACTTCTTCCCCTAACCTCTCTTTCTTTTATTTCTTATCTTTGTTCTGTGTTTTTTTTTCTTTCTTTCTTTAGAGGGAGAAAGAGAGGAGCAGCCCAGCCGGCCTCTAAGGCCCATCAGCTCCTAAGGCACTAACCCTCCTAAACCCCGGCCCAAGGCCCAGCCGCGCCCCTCTAACCCTAGGCGCTCCCTGGCCCGACCCTCGTCTCTCCCTCTCGTTCCCTCGCGCCGCCGCTCACGCACACCCATCGCCCGACCCCCACGCTCGCCTTTGCTGCCACCCACGCACACCCATCGCTCTTCGCCCGATCCTCTCGATCCCCATCTCCCTCTCAATCTCCTCCCCTGCGCCCGATTCCCTCGCCGCGCCCTGCTTCTCCTCCCGAGCTCCGGCGGCCCTCCGTCGCCTATGGCGTGCCCCTCCTCTGCCGTCTCCGCTCGCCGTCCCCTGCATCCTTCCTCCCCTGCCTCACGACCCCCTCGCGCCGCAGCCAGGCCCCGCCACCGTCCTGCCCTCGTCCCGTCCCCGCCTCCTCGTCAACCTTCCCGCCATGGCCGTCGGCCTTCGCCCCCGCAACCTTCCCACCGTGCCGCACCTCTGCCTCTCGCTGCCTTGGCGAAAGGCTTCCGTCCCTCCGCCACCGCGCCAGTAGCCGCCGTTGCCGTGGTCTTCTGCAACGCCACGGCCTTGCAGCTTCCACCGCCCTCCTTGGAGCTCCCATGGCCGCCACACCCTAATCCACCTCGCCTCCACCTGGATCCGCTCCACCTCGCCCGTGCGTCTCCTCCATCAGCAGCCGGCAACGCCCGAGAGGAGCCGAGCACCTCCATCCCCATGGTGCTGCGACCCCATCTCCTGCGCGAGATCCGCATCGCCGCCGCTCTGCTCCATGCGCCCATCTCTGTTGCATCGCCGTGGCCCTGTTCGCGTGAAGCCCCGGCCTCCTGTACCCGTGCTGCACTTTGATGCCCGCTTTCATCATGCACCTTCTCTTGCTGTTGCTGTCGGCGTCAAGATCGTGGCTGCCAAGTTCGTCTTCCGCCATCTCTGGGATTCGCCAAGTACCATGGCGCCCCCAAGTGTTCGGGTTCGACAAGTCCGATGTCGTGCTTGTACAACTACGCTGCCAAGTACCTCTACCGGTGACTCGAACAACTACCGCAAACGTGTACATCTACCGTCGCAAGAACCGAGACCGGCAAGTCCGAAGACCCCAAGTACCACGACTACCCTCGAGGACGTTTTCTCCGTCAAGTTCGACTACAACTCGTGTACGACTACCGTCGCCGTGAACCACGACTTCCACTACGCCGTGTACAACTACTTCCACTACATCACTAGAACGACTACTTCCCTCGACGACTCGAACCGCTCCGAGGACGCACGCTTCGAAGGTATACCGCCGAGAACGACCGCCGTGGAACGAATGCTTTGTTGTATGAGTTGTCCTTGTTTGCACCGGGCCCGTTTGCTTCATGCACGTTCCGCCTTGTTGGCCATGCCGTCGTCCCATGGGAACCCGGTAACAGGGATCACCCCACCATCTTTTGCATGTTCCGCACATCCGCACACTTGCTCCTTTGCACCAGTATCTCAATGAGTTATCGGATCACCGATATTTTGCCGTGGCATCATTTTCGGATATGTTGCCGTGGCACCCTTTTCGTTTCGCCGCCGTGGCACCCTTTTTGTTCCGCCATGGCGACAAATGCTTCATAAATGCTCATGTCAACCTTTTCATAAATTTTGCATAAACTTGCATATGTCATCCGCATCATGATAACAACAATTAAAATGCTTAAAATTGTTGTTGCATTAAATTGCTAAATGACATGAGGTTTTTTCGGAATTGTCGTTTGTTGCTTCCGGCCTCATTTAAACTTGCCTAACTAGTTAGTTTGCTCATGCTTCCCCACTTGCCATGTTAACCAACATTTAATCTTGTTTTGTTCATAACTGAGAGAGAACTAAATAATGGATGTGGTGTTTTGTCAATATGCAACTAGTTGCATATTGAGCTCCACTTAATTTGTAGTGTTGTTTGTTTGTCCTTTGCCATGTCATCCTCATTAAACCGGACATGCATCATACTTGTTTGTGCATCATGCTATGCTTATGTGATGGTTGTTTACTATGTTGTTTGCTTCTTTCGGGTTGCTTCTCTCGCTAGCCGGTTCCGTTCGGAGTTGTGAGGTTTCGTTCGACTTCGACCGTTTGTCTTCTTCATGGACTCGTTCTTCTTCCTTGCGGGATTTCAGGCAAGATGATCATACCCTCGAAATCACTTCTATCTTTGCTTGCTAGTTTGCTCGCTCTTTTGCTATGCCAATGCCACGATGCCTACCATTTGCTTGTCAGCCTCCCCAATTGCCATGTCAAACCTCTAACCTTTGACACCATTCCTAGCAAACCGTTGATTGGCTATGTTACCGCTTTGCTCAGCCCCTCTTATAGCGTTGTTAGTTGCAGGTGAAGATTGAAGTTTGTTCCTTGTTGGAACATGAAGATGTTGTTCCTTGTTGGAACATGTTTACTTGTTGGGATATCACAATATATCTTATTTAATTAATGCATCTATATACTTGGTAAAGGGTGGAAGGCTCGGCCTTATGCAGTGTTTTGTTCCACTCTTGCCGCCCTAGTTTCCGTCATATCGGTGTTATGTTCCCGGATTTTGCGTTCCTTACGGTTGGGCTATAATAGGAACCCCTTGACGATTCGCCTTAAGTAAAGCTTCTCCGGCAATGCCCAACATTGGTTTTACCATTTGCTCTAACAACCTACCACCTTCCCTTGGGTTCTGCAGACTCAAGGGTCATCTTTATTTTAACCCCGGGCGGTGCTCCTCTGAGTGTTGGTCGAACCGAGCTACTCTGGGGCCACCTCGGGAAACTTGAGGTTGGTTTTACTCGTAGCTAGTCTCATCTGAGTGTGCCACGAGAAAGAGATATGTGCAGCTCCTATCGGGATTTGTCGGCACATTCGGGCGGTGTTGCTGGTTTAGTTTTACCTGTCGAAATGTCTTGTTGTACGGGATACCGAGTCTGATCGGAGTGTCTTGGGTGGAGGTCTATTCCTCCGTTGACCGTGAGAGCTTGTCATGGGCTAAGTTGGGACACCCTGCAGGATTTGAACTTTCAAAGCCGTGCCGCGGTTATGTGGCAGATGGGAATTTGTTAACGTCCGGTTGTAGAAGACCTGAAGTTGACCTTAATTAAAATACATCAACCGTGTGTGTAACCGTGATGGTCTCTTTCCGGCGGAGTCCGGGAAGTGAACACGGTGTTGGAGTTATGCTTGACGCAGCTTGCTATAGGATCACTTCTTGATCATATTTTTATCGATCGTGCTTTGCCTTCTCTTCTCGCTCTCATTTGCGTATGTTAGCCTCCATATATGCTAGTCGCTTGCTGCAGCTCCACCTCATGCCTTTACCTTTACCTATAAGCTTAAATAGTCTTGATCTCGCGGGTGCGAGATTGCTGAGTCCTCGTGACTCACCAGATACTTCCAAAACCAGTTTGCAGGTGCCTATGTTGCCGAGCAGGTGACGCTTCCAAGCTCAAGGAGGAGCTCGATGAAGATCTTGCCCTTTGTGTTGTTTCGTTCTTGTTGATCAGTAGCGGAGCCCAGTTGGGGTCGATCGTGGACCGTTTGTCGCATTTGGGGTTCTTCTTTTATTTTGGTTCCGTAGTCGGACCTTGATTGTATCTGGATGATGTAATGCTTTATTCATGTAATTGTGTGAAGTGGCGATTGTAAGCCAACTATGTATCTTTTCCCCTTATGTATTACATGGATTGTGCGAAGATTACCTCACTTGCGACATTGCTTTCAATGCGGTTATGCCTCTAAGTCGTGCGACACGTGGGAGATATAGCCGCATCGAGGCGATACAAGTTGGTAATCGAGCCTTCCCGACCTTAGGAGCCCCTTTGCTTGATCGTTTTTAGTGGCGAGTTGTGTCTAGAAAAATGTTTTGAGTCATTTAGGATTATATATATCGGAGAGTTTAGGAATTCTTTTTACTCCCGGTCCTTGACCTTTCGGTGAGGTATCCGGCGTAGAGTTTTGACTCTTCTCTTCTTAAATTTCACTAAATTTTTTTTTTTGGATCACGCGGGTATCTTAGAATCGTTCCGATGGTTTTATGATGACAACATTGTTCTTGGTGCCTCCTGTCATTTAGGGGTTGTGGCAGTGTCCCGGGGAGTTGAGCTCCGAGGTGTTGTCGTCATAACTTTATCGTTGCAGATTCGGAATACCGAGTTTAATGCGCCGACATCGAAAATCTCTTTTATGCAGTTGTTGGTGAGATAACCCGCTAACCCGATCTTGAGGTGAGTACGGGAGTATTGCCATGACTTGTATAACGGATGCTTTTGAAGGTTGAGGTAGACGATTTCGAAGGTTTCTTGGTTATGTGTTGACGGATGGATACATTTGGATGTAGGGATTGTTAGTTTGTGTGAGATATTATTGCTCCTGTATCCCCAACACAGATTGCATAACGAGAAAGTTTGGGAGTTTCATAGGTGGGAATTCATGTAGCTCTTAGGATATCTTTCCGGCGGATGTATGATATGAAATTGGGGTTCGACGTCTAGTGGTCCGCCTATTCACGGTTGGTTTCTGATGGTCTCGTTGTGTCTTAAAGAGTCCTTGGCTATGCCGACTCGGGGCGCTTCGTATGTCATGTGCACTTGCCTTGTACATGATGGTGCTGTACTGATTGAGCCGTGTAGGCCCCACCACGAAAACTTGGACGAAATCTCTATCATATGTTTGTTCCGGCTTATTCTGCAAGCCAGTCCTTTGTTTTTTGTTTTGAGTTGTGGTATTCAAGTTGCTTCAATGTCAAGTGTTGATTCCATACCTTTCCGAAACGGTGTTCTCATATTTCTATGTGAATACTAATCCTTTTGATAATTGAGGTTGTCATGTTAATTCTTTTCCTACCGGCGTGCTTCTCTTCAAGTGGATCCCATCATTTTTCCCATCCGCAAGATCAATTCCAAGTTTTCTCAACGGTGTTTGTTTCATCCGTCCCAAGTTGCCTTTGTTTTTCCCGCCCTCCCACCCTTTTTTCTTCAAGGACACAGATTTCTTAATCAAGTATCCATTTATTCATGTGAAGTTTCTTCATTCTTTTCAATCAATGTTCTTATCCGGTGATTTCCCATGAAGATGCTCAACAGCTTTCAAGTTCATCATCCTTCATTGTTGTTTCTTCTCCGGTGGATCCTATTCAAGCTTTCGATATTCATCATATTCCTTTCCTCATTTCTAATGCTTTCCCATGCCGGTGCATCTCTTAGTCGTTCACCTCTCTCTATTCGTATCCGGAGTGTTGAAGATATCTCAGAAGATTTGTGTTTCCATTCTCATTCCGTTCTAGATATTTTGAGGCTCTTATCTCTTTCAAGCCATTTAATTCAACCGGTGAAACATCTCTTTTAAATCTTTTCAACGGTGTTCTTTTGAGTGGGCCCTAACCCACGGTCTTTTCGAGGATCTTACGACTCTTCTATCTTCCCGAGCTATCCTAAATTCTTCTCCAAGTTTGACGTAAGAATGAGTTATCATCAGTCAAAGGCTTTTCTCCAAGATCTTTCAAATTCTTTTCATAATTGGCTCAACCTCTTCGCTTTTGATTCTTCCGGTGTGCCTCAATAATTCTTGGTGGTGTTTCTCGTTGTCATTCTCATCTTTTGAAGACCGAAGAAGAGTTTCTCTTTAATCTTGCTCTATTCTCTTTAAGATTCATGGTGCTAGCTTGTTGCCATCCTCTAAGAATTGTTTTCGATTGTGTGAATTTTTTTCACTCATCCGGAGCATTTTAAGAGTCTTTTCAGTTTCATTCTTTGAAGCCCATCATCTCAGTATTATTCATTCAAGCTTTCAGCTCTCGTTCTCCAAATCATACCGGTGCATCATTCAAGTATTCTCTTATCAGCTAGTGATCTATTCGTTCATTTGTATTTAAATCCCCTCAGATATCTTCATTCATTTTCCAATTCTTCCCGGTGATTTGTGCATTTGCTACGTTCATTTTCAATTCTTACGGTGGTTCGTTCAAGATTTCACTTCCTTCGTCATCATATCAATTCATTTGTTGTTCCAATCCTACCGGTGGTTCGTTGAAGACCTTCTCAAGTTTACGCCATATCTCTCTTAATCCTTTTTCAATGGGAATAAGTAGTATGCCAGATCCGTTGATTGTCATCAATTTAATTGGTGAAGGATACGCATAACATAATTCTTGTTCTTGTTTCATCCAAGTGATTACTTCCTTCTTTCGGAGTTTGTTCATGATGAATAAATTCTCGGTTTCATTTGTTTCATCTTCTCTTTTTCCCGGAGTTCCAAGCTCTAATTATCACGGAGATCCATCTAAATCATTGCAAGGATTCACCTTGTGTTTTCAATTTATCTTTCTTTTCATTCCTTTTGTTTACCGGAGCTCTTCATGGAGGCTCTACATGGTGGTTCCTCAAGGATTCTTTCCATTCTTCAATTGTTCATCAAGATTTCTCTCGAAGTTAAGATCCGTCAAGCCATACTCTAAAATTAAACATGGTGCTCAACACATGTTTCGTTTTGAGGAGTTCAAGCATTCTTCATCTTGCATTCCGAAGTGCGACTCTTTCTACCTTATCTTTTGAGGTGGTGTTATGTCATTCTTGACAATTTCCATTCATGTTTCGTGATTCACAGATTGTCAGGAGTGACATATTTAAATCCATCTTTTTCTCTTTGTTCAAGAGATCTTTTCAACTGTCAATCTCTTCATTGGATTTATCTTGTGTCATGTTTTCACCTAAAGTCTTTTCTAAGGAATGTTGCTATTATGGTGCTTATCAATGATCCAAGTTTTTTTCTCCTATCCTCTTGGTGAAAGAAGTTTTTCATCGCCTTGGTGCTCTCACTCAAATCAATGGCTTCCTTTAGTGGCCGGTTGTCACCTCATAGTTTTGAGATGTTTTCCATAAGCCAACTACAAGCTTGTGCTTCTAGTTGTCGATTTTCCAACAACTCCGTTCGATTCTTCTTTGAAAGGATGTTTTCCAAATTCAATTGTGGCAGAAGGTGTCATTTTCTTCTCCATTCTATTATTCCAATGATCTATCTTCTATTCTTTCGTTACGGAGGCATTGTGATGTTGTGATCTTCACTCATCATCTCGAATTGTGAGGACCATGTTCTTTTCGTGCTTACCCATTTAACCGGAGTGCTCTATCATCTCTTCAATATCTTTTCATCTCATCAAGTTTTCTTCTCTTTCTATCGGAGTGCTGTCCAAATCCTGTCATTCTTGTTCCTTGGCTATCTCATTATACCGAGGTGGTCATATTCTTTTCATTCGTGAAGCTCTTATTTCCATGTCTTTCAACCTTCAAATTCTCGTAATACTC
This sequence comes from Aegilops speltoides, assembly GCA_021437245.1. Taxonomy (NCBI): domain Eukaryota; kingdom Viridiplantae; phylum Streptophyta; class Magnoliopsida; order Poales; family Poaceae; genus Aegilops; species Aegilops speltoides. The sequence continues at coordinate 370,517,520 of CM038142.1, forward strand.
CTTGTTCCTCTTTTCTACCGGATTGTTTGCAATCTCGTTCATCTCTGTTGTACTCTTTCTTTTAAATTGCTCAACCTCTCAAGGATCGTGGTTTCACTCGTTTGTCAAAGAAGCAACTTAGTTTTACCTTTCTTTTTCTCTTCCGTTTTCCCTCCGGTGCCATTCTAGATCTCGGGACGAGATCCTCTTGTAGTGGTGGAGTGTTGTAACGCCCCGAGACCGACGCTCCAGAAGACTTCCAGCTATTCCGAGATTCGTCGTGTGATTTGTTTTGTTTGATGCATTCATCATTGCATCATTTGCATTGCATCATGTCATCATGCAACCCCTTTTAAAACTCAACTAAATAAACCGTATGGATCTTCGGCCCATTTAAATCGAGGGAATTCACATGGTGATTCTCTTTAAAACATATCCTCCCGATATTAGTGGAGCTATTATAAAATAATCCATTCTTTGGAGTCACCATAACACACTTGCAAAATCCCAATGCCCTTTATTATTTCAATTCTTGGCCTCTAACTTTGCCATATACTCTTTCTTGTTTTTCCGGAGCTTCCCCAAAAATTCGAACATTTTTGGACCTTCCCAACCCTCACTTCCTATTCAAATCATTTGAATTAAATTCAAATGAGTTGAATTTAAATCTTTGAATCATGCCTCTTTCTATTTTTCCTAGATCGAGCTCATTTTTGTGAGCAGGAAAATTATCCGTGTGTCAACTTCTTCCCTAACCTCTCTTTCTTTTATTTCTTATCTTTGTTACGTGTTTTTTTCTTTCTTTCTTTAGAGGAGAAAGAGAGGAGCAGCCCAACCCGGCCTCTAAGGCCCATCGGCTCCTAAGGCACTAACCCTCCTAAACCCGGCCCAAGGCCCAGCCGCGCCCTCTAACCCTAGGCGCTCCTGGCCCGACCTCGTCTCTCCCTCTCGTTCCCTCGCGCGCCCGCTCACGCACACCCATCGCCTGACCCCACGCCGCCTCTGCTGCCACCCACGCACACCCATCGCTCTTCGCCCGATCCTCTCGATCCCCATCTCCTCTCAATCTCCTCCCTGCCTCGATTCCCTCGCGCGCCTGCTTCTCCTCCCGAGCTCGCGGCCCTCCGTCGCTTGTGGCGTGCCCTCCTCTGCCGTCTCCGCTCGCCGTCCCTGCATCCTTCCTCCTGCCTCCACGACCCCCTCGCGCCGCAGCAGGCCCCGCCACCGCCCTGCCCTCGTCCGTCCCGCCTCCTCGTCAACCTTCCCGCCATGGCGTCGGCCTTCGCCCCATAACCTTCCCGCCGTGCCGCACCTCTGCCTCCTCTCTGCCTTGGCGAAGCGCTGCCGTCCCTCCGCCACCGCGCCAGTAGCCGCCGTTGCCGTGGTCTTCTGCAACGCCACGGCCTTGCAGCTTCCACCGCCCTCCTTGGAGCTCCCATGGCCGCCACACCCTGTTCCACCTCGCCTCCACCTGGATCCGCTCCACCTCGCCGTCGTCTCCTCCATCAAGCAGCCGGCAACGCCGAGAGAGGCCGAGCACCTCCATCCCCATGGTGCTGCGACCCCATCTCCTGCGCGAGATCCGCGCCGCCGCCACTCGCTCCATCGCCCATCTCGTTGCATCGCCGTGGCCTGTTCGCGTGAAGCCCGGCCTCCTGTGCCGTGCTGCACTTTGATGCCGCTTTCATCATGCACCTTCTCTTCTGTTGCTGTCGGCGTCAAGATCGTGGCTGCCAAGTTAGTCTTCCGCCATCTCGGGATTCGCCAAGTACCATGGCGCCCCCAAGTGTTCGGGTTCGACAAGTCCGATGTCGTGCTTGTACAACTACGCTGCCAAGTACCTCTACGGTGACTCGAACAACTACATAGCGTGTACATCTACCGTCGCAAGAACCGAGACCGGCAAGTCCGAAGACCCCAAGTACCACGACTACCCTCGAGGACGTTTTCTCCGTCAAGTTCGACTACAACTCGTGTACGACTACCGTCGCCGTGAACCACGACTTCCACTACGCCGTGTACAACTACTTCCACTACATCACGAGAACGACTACTTCCCTCGACGACTCGAACCGCTCCGAGAACGCACGCTTCGAAGGTATACCGCCGAGAACGACCGCCGTGGAACGAATGCTTTGTTGTATGAGTTGTCCTTGTTTGCACCGGGCCCGTTTGCTTCATGCACGTTCCGCCTTGTTGGCCATGCCGTCGTCCCGTGGGAACCCGGTAACCGGGATCACCCCACCATCTTTTGCATGTTCCGCACATCCGCACACTTGCTCCTTTGCACCGGTATCTCAATGAGTTATCGGATCACCGATATTTTGCCGTGGCATCATTTTCGGATATGTTGCCGTGGCACCCTTTTCGTTTCGCCGCCGTGGCACCCTTTTCGTTTCGCCGCCGTGGCACCCTTTTTGTTCCGCCATGGCGACAAATGCTTCATAAATGCTCATGTCAACCTTTTCATAAATTTTGCATAAACTTGCATATGTCATCCGCATCATGATAACAACAATTAAAATGCTTAAAATTGTTGTTGCATTAAATTGCTAAATGACATGAGGTTTTTCCGGAATTGTCGTTTGTTGCTTCCGGCCTCATTTAAACTTGCCTAACTAGTTAGTTTGCTCATGCTTCCCCACTTGCCATGTTAACCAACATTTAATCTTGTTTTGTTCATAACTGAGAGAGAACTAAATAATGGATGTGGTGTTTTGTCAATATGCAACTAGTTGCATATTGAGCTCCACTTAATTTGTAGTGTTGTTTGTTTGTCCTTTGCCATGTCATCCTCATTAAACCGGACATGCATCATACTTGTTTGTGCATCATGCTATGCTTATGTGATGGTTGTTTACTATGTTGTTTGCTTCTTTCCGGGTTGCTTCTCTCGCTAGCTTCGGTTCCGTTCCGGAGTTGTGAGGTTTCGTTCGACTACGACCGTTTGTCTTCTTCATGGACTCGTTCTTCTTCCTTGCGGGATTTCAGGCAAGATGATCATACCCTCGAAATCACTTCTATCTTTGCTTGCTAGTTTGCTCGCTCTTTTGCTATGCCAATGCCACGATGCCTACCATTTGCTTGTCAGCCTCCCCAATTGCCATGTCAAACCTCTAACCTTTGACACCATTCCTAGCAAACCGTTGATTGGCTATGTTACCGCTTTGCTCAGCCCCTCTTATAGCGTTGTTAGTTGCAGGTGAAGATTGAAGTTTGTTCCTTGTTGGAACATGAAGATGTTGTTCCTTGTTGGAACATGTTTACTTGTTGGGATATCACAATATATCTTATTTAATTAATGCATCTATATACTTGGTAAAGGGTGGAAGGCTCGGCCTTATGCACAGTGTTTTGTTCCACTCTTGCCGCCTAGTTTCCGTCATATCGGTGTTATGTTCCCGGATTTTGCATTCCTTACACGGTTGGGCTATAATGGGAACCCCTTGACAGTTCGCCTTAAGTAAAGCTTCTCCAGCAATGCCCAACATTGGTTTTACCATTTGCTCTAACAACCTACCACCTTCCCTTGGGTTCTGCAGACTCAAGGGTCATCTTTATTTTAACCCCGGGCGGTGCTCCTCGAGTGTTGGTCCGAACCGAGCTACTGCTGGGGCCACCTCGGGAAACTTGAGGTTGGTTTTACTCGTAGCTAGTCTCATCCGAGTGTGCCACGAGAAAGAGATATGTGCAGCTCCTATCGGGATTTGTCGGCACATTCGAGGCGGTGTTGCTGGTTTAGTTTTACCCTGTCGAAATGTCTTGTTGTACCGGGATACCGAGTCTGATCGGAGTGTCTTGGGTGGAGGTCTATTCCTCCGTTGACCGTGAGAGCTTGTCATGGGCTAAGTTGGGACACCCCTGCAGGGATTTGAACTTTCGAAAGCCGTGCCCGCGGTTATGTGGCAGATGGGAATTTGTTAACGTCCGGTTGTAGAAGACCTGAAGTTGACCTTAATTAAAATACATCAACCGTGTGTGTAACCGTGATGGTCTCTTTCCGTGAGTCCGGGAAGTGAACACTGATGTTGGAGTTATGCTTGACGAGTTGCTATAGGATCACTTCTTGATCATATTTTTATCGATCGTGTTTTGCCTTCTCTTCTCGCTCTCATTTGCGTATGTTAGCCTCCATATATGCTAGTAAACTTGCTGCAGCTCCACCTCATGCCTTTACCTTTACCTATAAGCTTAAATAGTCTTGATCTCGCTGGTGCGAGATTCTGAATCCTCGTGACTCACGGATACTTCAAAACCAGTTTGCGGTGCCTATGTTGCGAAAGCGGTGGCGCTTCCAAGCTCAAGGAGGAGCTCGATGAAGATCTTGCCCTTTGTGTTGTTTCGTTCTTGTTGATCAGTAGCGGAGCCCAGTTGGGGTCGATCGTGGACCGTTTGTCGCATTTGGGGTTCTTCTTTTATTTTGGTTCCGTAGTCGGACCTTGATTGTATCTGGATGATGTAATGCTTTATTCATGTAATTGTGTGAAGTGGCGATTGTAAGCCAACTATGTATCTTTTCCCCTTATGTATTACATGGATTGTGCGAAGATTACCTCACTTGCGACATTGCTTTCAATGCGGTTATGCCTCTAAGTCGTGCTTCGACACGTGGGAGATATAGCCGCATCGAGGGCGTTACATGCTCTAAATAGGGGTAGGTTAGTAACTTCAATTAGACGTGACACGACCGCCTCTGAGCCCATTCCGACATGGTGGGCGTCAGACATGGGCGGCAAAACACATTTGATTCAAGATCGTCCAAAAGACCTCTGTTTCTCCCTCCATTCCCCATTCATACACGGTGGGCGGCAAAACAAACTCGACTCGACTGAAATCGATGTAGGCAAATATTTTCAATAGGGGCAGGTTTGTAACTTCACTCAGACGTGACACAACCGCCCTACCTGTCAGCCCCGTTCATACACCTTGGGCGCCAACCATGGGTGCCAACCACCCTCTCCTCACCCGAAATCGCTCTGGGCAAATATTGGCGAGATGCGAGATTACCGTCCTATCCCCAACCGACGATACGTCCAAATTTTAAACGGGGGCTAAGTTCGTAACTTTCCCATATTTCAAACAGGCGCGTCCCAAAAACATGGTTCCCCGTACCTCTCCCTCCATTTTCCCATTCATACACTGTCCATGCTAGAACACCCCATCCCCACACCAGCCTTCGTCCGCCACCCCATCCATCGCCACCGTCCTCCACCACATCCATCGCCACCGTCCTCCACCATGCCGGAACGCCTACCAAGACAACGTCGTCCACTGCTAGAGATGGACATTTCTCATCCATGGCGACGGACCAATAGCCTTGCATCACGTCCTCTCGCTTCATTGACGCCGTCGTCCTCTTTGCCGGGGCCGCTCACATGACCTTCTCTGCCACCGCAACGGGACTTATCCCCTAATGCACCCTTCTACCGTCGCAGATCTGCTTCAACGCCACCAACAGCCATCGCACCCCCGATGCCTACACGGTGCTGCAAGAGAGGTGGTACTTCATATCTCCTCAACTTTTTGATCTCAACCAGAAAATAGATCTTAACTTGGTTACTCTACTTTCTTTTCAGCTCTTAGAATTTAGTTCTTAGTTCGAAGCAAACAATGGATGCTAAATATCATTTCTTCGGTTTGCAGCTTCAAATCTGCCATGGCATAGCCATAATACAGTTTAATTGATCATGCTTAGGGTTTAATTGATCATGTTGGTTCAGTGGTGGTTTCTTTAATAGAAATCGGAGGGGAAACCCTCTTTTGCTAAAACAATATGCTTAGTTTCCCCCTTTTATGATCACCATACAATCAGAATACGTGCTTCGTGCCATAATAACACTGCTCCACCCATCAAGCTAAACAAGCTTAGTTGTTCAAATACGAATCTGATATTATTAAAACAGAGTTGTTTAATTGGTCAGCTAAATGTTCCTAAATTAGTTTCGAAAATGCATGTTCGCCGCTCGGTGTGTATCTCTGAGGTGCCCACGGTGGGCCTGCCCACCACAGGATTTTGGGTCCTCCAGGCCCGATTCCCCTACGTTTCACTGCTGGCTTCGATCTCTACTGCCCTCACCGCTTTGCCTCACGGCGACTTGCCGTCCCAGACGACATGACTCTAGGAGGAGACGTCGGACTAACAGGAGGCCAGGAGCCGCTCGCCCAACAGCGTCACCGCTGCCCGGGCGTGCCGTCGTGCCTACCTTCCCAATCCGTTTAGGGCTCAGGCGTGCAGCACCCACCAAGCCAACCCGATTTATCCTGAGATACATCCTCAACACTCAGCAGCCACTCTCATCACCCATTTTCTAATTGATTCATTACTCATTAGGCAGGATTGTCATTAGAGTTTGTTGTGTGCTCAGTGCTACCTACACTTAATGGTTCAGATGTATTTCTGTAATCTTTGGTACCTCTAAAGTTCATAGGGTTTTCAAAATTCCGGCCCTCGGAACAGACACTAGTCATTTTGGATTGTTGGACATAGTGACATTGACCCAGATTACTACTGCAAGCCAGGTTTGTTGACAATTTTACTTTTCTTTCTTACTCATTTGATATAATATCCAATTATTCACGTCGATTAGTTGCAAACAATAAGTGCTAGACAATCTTCTTCATTCAGATTTTGGATGATCTCTTACTGCAGTTACAATTCTGCATACTTGTCCTAGTAAGCTCACAAGTAAATGATTGATTCACTACATCTATGCTTGCCTTGTCATATTTGTTGTCAATATTCTTTAAGGTGGACCACCCTGTTTCTAAATACTGGAACCGTAGACATGAGTGAATAGTATTTCTCTATGTGATCTCTTCCATCATGTGTGGGCAACGAACACTGCATTGTATAGAAAGGAAGTGTCATTTCCCGCTTTTACATAGGTTTCGATCTTTTACATGGAATACAATCTGCCTACTTGCTTTGTGTCGCACTACCAACACTCCACCCTTGAAGCTAAACATTATGCCACTCATAATTTCTTAGTTTATTTGTTCAAATACGAATTTCATATGATTCTAATGTTCCTACTTCAGTTTTGAAATGTGTGTCTGCCTGTTATAGAGACATAAGGGGTTTGTATTTCTGTGTGTGGTCTGGTCAGCACGGTTGGGGGTGAACTTTGCATATGCAGGGGTTTATAGGGAGACACTCTTTGAGTTGAATCTGCAATGCATTCCATAGATAATCTGACTACTTTTTATGTTTTCATGAATCTCAGATTCTGAACAGCATCATAATGATTATGAGCTTGCGCGCATGAAAAGAATAAAGCAGAACAATGATATGGCTGTCAAACTTGGCATTAAGGGACTAAAATCAAGTCTGGATGCAATGCAATGCAAACGCTCTCCACCTACAGATTCATGCTCAGAATATGATCCTAACAGTGATTCTGAGCTAGAGGGAGACCTAAGTCAATGTAGCTCCCTAGTGGAGGAGTCAGAGGAAGATGCCCTATCTTATTCACCCATCAAGGTACTTGCTCTAACTTTCCAAGGTTACATTGCTCGCACATATCTTGCAACTGATGTTTTGCATTGCTTCTACTTTGTTGAACTGCCATTAGCTTAGTTTACACATCGTGTATGTGAATACGCCCTGCCTATCCATTTTTAGTACATATTCCATCTGTCACCATACCATATTTATCCATTCAAATGCTGTTCTTGTGTATCAGACGTTCAAAAGGAAGAAGGCGATTGCTGATCGTGGAGGAGCACAAGCAAAGTATTTGGAAAAGGTAGTGGCACCTGATAAATCAAATAGCTCATTAGGTGTAGTTGCAATATCACCTGACCCACAAAACGCCCCAACTCTAGCGCACTCTAGCCCTACTACACTTGTCATTTCTGATGCCCCAACTCAGCAGACCCCAACTGCAGCAAATAGTAAGATTATGCGAGTTGACATAGCACCAGCTCTACGACGCAAAACCCCCATTCTAGCAAAGAGTACACCAAATCTAGTTGCCAAATCCCTTTTCGAACTAGAGAGAGCCCAAATTGTAGCAAATAGGACCCCTGTTCCATTTCTTCCTAGTTTTGAAGACAAAGCCTATGTTGTTGTCAGGAACTTTGTGCGCATCTTTCCTTCATGGAAAGATTATACCGCAGACACAGAACAATTTCCAGTCTTCCTCCACAACTTACGCGTAAGTAATGTACTAATGTTATTCTTGGTCATTACTGCATATGTTTCTGCTGACAGAAGACACAAGACTTCATTCTTTTAAATAGGCGAGGAGCAGACTGGATTGGGAAGACGAGCAAGGGTTGGTTGCGCTTTTCAAGCACTCGTTGATGAAGTATCGTTCCTACCTAAGGCAAGCGCACTTCGATGGCAAGCCTCTGAACGAAATTTCTACAAAGTCTCTGGTGCTACATTTATCCGATGGTGACTGGAATAATCTTGTTACACATTGGGCTCGGCTGCAGCGTAAGGTACTGTCTATGATATCACATCACAATTTGAACTACATTTCTGCATTTTCCTTAATGTCTCACTTGTACAAAAACTGTTAGCAGAAGAACATTCGTTCTCAAGGGACCACTGAGAATCTCGCAACTATCTTTGCTAATTGCATTGCTCTTGTGAGTTCCTCTTGCCTGTATGACCATACTTACTTTCATAGCTGTTTGATTATGTAGCATCACTGCACATGTTAGCCTCGTAATCGTCCATTTGGTGGACATTATAAGATCCGTATGGACTCTTACATAAATTTAGAATCAACCCAATGCTTTTGAAGAGGTGTAGCTCTGCAGTCCTCTTGTAAGGACTGAACGTGGTCTATGACTGTACTTACATTAACAGCTACTCCCTCCGTCCCATAATATAAGAACGTTTTGTATAATACACCAGTGTTCAAAATACTCTTGTATTATGGGAAGAGGGACTGGTTCATTGTGTAGCATTCTGCATCTTATCTCCCCCGCCCACCATTTACTAAAAAAGATCAGATCTATATCTAATCTTACCAACAAGTAGAATACACAGACAATGCCAGTGCAGAAGTGTGATACGTCTCCAACGTATCTATATTTTTTGATTGTTTCATGCTATTATATTACCCCTTTTGGATGTTATGGGATTTATTTTACACATTTATATCATTTTTGGGACAAACCTACTAACCAGAGGCCCAGCCCGTATTGCTGTTTTTTTTGCCTATTTCAGTATTTTGAAGAAAAGGAATATCAAACGGAGTCCAAACGGAATGAAACCTTCGGGAGCGTGATTTGTGGAACAAATGTGATCCAGGGGACTTGGAGTGCAAGTCAATAAGCAGCCGAGGTGGCCATGAGTGGGTAGGGCGCCCCCCCCCTATAGGGCGTGCCCCCTGTCTCGTGGGTCCCTCGGGCGGCCACCGACGTACTTCTTCCTCCTATATAAGCCTACGTACCCCAAAAACATCCAGGGAGCCAACGAAACACAATTTCCACGGCCATAACCTTCTGTATCCACGAGATCCCATCTTGGAGCCTTCGCCGGCGCTCCGCCGGAGGGGGAATCGACCACAGAGGGCTTCTACATCAACACCATAGCCCCTCCGATGAGTTGTGAGTAGTTTACCACAGACCTTCGGGTCCATAGTTATTAGCTAGATGGCTTCTTCTCTCTTTTTGGATCTCAATACAATGTTCTCCCCCTCTCTTGTGGAGATCTATTCGATGTAAACTTTTTTTGCGGTGTGTTTGTCGAGATCCGATGAATTGTGGGTTTATGATCAAGTTTATCTATGAGAAATATTTGAATCTCCTCTGAATTCTTTTATGTATGATTGAGTTATCTTTACAAGTCTCTTCAAATTATCAGTTTGGTTTGGCGGCCTACTAGATTGATATTTCTTGCCATGGGAGAAGTGCTTAGCTTTGGGTTCAATCTTGCGGTGTCCTTACCCAGTGACAGAAAGGTTTGCAAGGCACGTATTGTATTGTTGCCATCGAGGATAAAAAGATGGGGCTTATATCATATTGCATGAGTTTATCCCTCAACATTATGTCATCTTGCTTAAGGCATTACTCTGTTCTTATGAACTTAATACTCTAGATGCAGGCAGGAGTCGGTCGATGTGTGGAAAAATAGTAGTAGCTGCAGGCAGGAGTCGGTCTACTTGTCACGGACGTGATGCCTATATACATGATCATGCCTAGATAATCTCATAATTATTCGCTTTTCTATCAATTGCTTGACAATAATTTGTTCACCCACCGTAATACTTATGCTATCTTGAGAGAAGCCACTAGTGAAACCTATGCCTCCCGGGTCTATCTCTTACCATATTTGCTTCCAATCTACTTTTATTTGCATCTTTACCTTTTGCATATATATTATAAAATACCAAAAATATATTTATCTTATCATACTATCTCTATTAGATCTCACTTTCACAAGTGGCCGTGAAGGGATTGATAACCCCTTTATTGCATTGGTTGCGAGTTCTTTGTTTGTTTGTGTAGGTGCTTGGAACTTTTGAGGAGCCTCCTACTGGATTGATACCTTGGTTCTCAAAAACAGAGGGAAATACTTATGCTACTATTGCTGCATCACCCTTTCCTCTTCAAGGAAAACCAACGCAAGCTCAAGACGTAGCAAGAAGGATTTCTGGCGCCGTTGCCGGGGAGGTCTTCGTTGAAGTCAAGACATACCAAGTGCCCATCACAAACTCATCTCCCTCGCATTTACATTATTTGTCATTTGCCTCTCATTTTCCTCTCCCCCACTTCACCCTTGCTGTTTTATTCGCACTCTCTTTCCCAATCTCCTCCTCTCTCTTCCGCTTGCCCTTTTCTGTTTGCTTGTGTTCCTGTTTGTCCTTATGTCTTTGCCTAAGGGTTCCGACCACCTTCTTAGAAGGTTGGAAGATATTGAATCAAATATTAGAAGCTTTATGAGTTTGCAATTTGAGCATAATAATTTCTTCAGAAAAGATCTTAAGGAACTAAAAGGTTTTTTGGGTTTATGAACAAAGAGCTTGATGATATGAATAAAGAATTTTATGGTGTGAACTCCCAAATTGCCCGGCTGGAAAATGCTATAGCCAAAATTTCTGATAAGCAAGCCACCTTAGTCAATAAGATGGCCGCCAAACCAGAAAAGTTAGATGAAAATAATAATGAGGATCTTAAAGTTATTGATGCATCTCCTCTTAGATCTTTGTTTTGCAATATGAATCTTGATAATTATGGGACTGATGATGAGTCAACTTTACCTAGAAGGCATCCCAAGAATTCGGAGTTTTTAGATCTTGATGCTAAATTTGGTAAAAGTGGGATTGGAGAGGTCATGACTTAAAATTGTATTGAACCCACTATCTCGGATTTCAAGGAATTTGATTATGATAATTGTTCTTTAGAAGGTTGTATTTCCTTGTTGCTATCCGTTGTTAATTCTCCTCATGCTTATAGTCAAAATAAAGCTTTTACCAAACATATCGTTGATGCCTTGTTGCAATCTTATGATGAAAAACTTAATTTGGAAGTTTCTATACCTAGAAAACTTAATGATGAGTGGGAACCTTCTATAAAGATTAGAATTAAAGATCATGAGTGTTTTGCTTTGTGTGATTTGGGTGCTAGTGTTTCCACGATTCCGAGAACTTTATGTGATATTCTAGGTTTCCATGATCTTGATGACTGCTCTTTAAGTTTGCACCTTGCGGATTCCACCATTAAAAAGCCAATGGGAAGGATCAATGATGTTCTCATTGTTGCAAATAGAAATTTGGTGCCTGTAGATTTTATCGTTCTTGATACAGATTGCAATCTTTCTTGCCGTATTATTCTTGGTAGACCTTTCCTTAGAACGATTGGTGCGATTATTGATATGAAGGAAGGGAATATTATATTCCAATTTCCATTAAGGAAAGGCATGGAGCACTTTCCAAAGAAAGAAAGTCAAATTACCTTATGAATCTATCATGCGAGCTACTTATGAATTTAGTGCGAAAGATGGCACTACTTAGATCTATCTTCGCTTTTATGCCTAGCTAGGGGCGTTAAACGATAGCGCTAGTTGGGAGGCAAACCAATTTTCTTTGTGTTTTTTGTTTTTGATCCTGTTTAGTAATAAATCTTGCATCTACCTTCTGTCTAGATGTGTTTTTATCTTTTAATTAGTGTTTGTACCAAGTAGAACCTATAGGATAACCTATGGTGATAGTTGATTTGATTCTGCTGAAAAACAGAAACTTTGCGCACACGAATTTGGTTTTGTTAAATCACAGAAACATGCTTTTGCGTTGATTGTTTTTGCTGCTGATCAATAGACAAATTGTCCAGGACTTCCTAGTTTGGTAGGATGTTTAGAGTTCTAGAAGTTTGCGTTAGTTACAGATTGCTACAGACTGTTCTGTTTTTGACAGATTCTGTTTTTCGTGTGTTGTTTGCTTATTTTGATGCATCTATGGCTAGTAAAATAGTTTATAAACCATAGAGAAGTTGGAATACAGTAGGTTTAACACCAAAATAAATAAAGAATGAGTTCATTACAGTACCTTATGTGGTGGTTTGTTTTCTTTCACTAACGGAGCTTATAAGAATACCTGTTGAGTTTTGTGTTGTGAAGTTTTCAAGTTTTGGGTAAAGCTTTTATGGACTATGGAATAAGGAGTGGCAAGAGCCTAAGTTTGGGGATGCCCATGGCACCCCAACATATTCAAGGATAGCCAAAAGCCTAAGCTTGGGGATGCCCCGGGAAGGCATCCCCTCTTTCGTCTTCGTTCATTGGTAACTTTACTTGGAGCTATACTTTTATTCGCCACATGATATGTGTTTTGCTTGGAGCGTCGTGTATTATATTAGTCTTTGATTTTTAGTTTACCACAATCATCCTTGATGTACACACCTTTTGGGATAAGCCTACTTGATTGAATTTATTAGAATATGCTATGTGCTTCACTTATATCTTTTGAGCTTGATAGTCACTACTAGGGAAAAGGCTATACACAGAATCTTAGCAGCAGCGAGGGTTAAAAACCCTCGCTACTGCTACTTAGTAGCAGCGCAGGTTTTTAAACCTCGCTACTACTAAGTTGATAGCAGCAGCGCGGGTTTGTAACCCTCGCTACTACTAAGCGGTCTCTACCGTGCCCCGGGATATGCCATAGCGATGCGAGGGTTTTAACCTCGCTGCTGCTAAGTTGATATGATGAGCGGGTTTTTAACCTCGCTACTACTAACCCGCTCTCGCTATCAACTTAGTAGTAGCGAGGTTAAAAACTTCGCCATCGCTAATCGTCTATCATAGCGATGGCGATGGGTATGGCCTATTTGTCAAAATCTACCCCCACTGTGGACCGCCTTTTCAGTTTTAAAAAAATAAAAGAAAATGATAAAATGTCAAAAAATAAAAGAAAATAAGTTTCCCATGTGATATGTGGTCTAGTTGTTGGGAAAATTTACAAATATGAATTTCGACTTTATTTGCAAAATCTCTCTGAAAAATTGTAAAATGGCCATAACTTTTGCATACGAACTCGGATGAAAAAGTTTTTTATATGAAAAAGCATCTACTCGAAAAGTTACATCCGAATTTAATCGGGGGAACCCCGTTAAACATTTTTAAAATCCTCAAAAGCCTAACAGGAAAAAAGTTACGGGCTTTTAAGATTCGAGGCAAAAAATTGAAAAAAATCAGTTTTTTTTTAATTTTTGTTAAATCTGGTCAAACTATGGTCAAACTAATTATTCAAGAATATTAGTGTTACTAAATAATTATTTTAGTTTTTTTGAATTTTGGTCAAATCTGGTCAAACTATGGTCAAACTGTGGTCAAATCTGGTCAAACTATGGTCAAACTATGGTCAAACTATGGTCAAACTAATTATTCAAGAAAATATTAGTGTTACTAATTTTTTAGAGAACAATAGTTTCAAACACAAACAGTGAAATGTGTGACTTCATGCTCAAGCTAAATTCCTGAGGTTAATAGGATTGACATCTTACTATTGTCAGGAAAACAACAAGTGCAGACTTGGAAACGAGGGAGAATAGAACCAAAGAGAGTTAAGCGTGCTTAGGCTGGAGTAGTGAGAGGATGGGTGACCGTCCGGGAAGTTAGATGATTTGGAATGATGAGGGGTGATTAGAAATTAAATTGAGCAGCGATGAGGGAGGGGTGATTAGAGGTTAAAATAATTCCGAAATTTGAAAATTAGGGAAAAAATTTAAAAAAAAAAATTCAAAAAAAATTCAAAAAAAATTCCCGCGCTACAGATTAGTAGTAGCGCGGGTTTCTACGCTTCTGCTATCGTTAGTCAGCGCGGTTGCACCAGCCATCGCTAATAGGCCCAAAACCTCACAGTTTTTGCTAGGCTTTTCCCTAGTAGTGAGTTTTTGCTCTAGTGCTTCACTTATATCTTTTAGAGCACGGTGGTGACTTAATTTTGAAGAAATTGCTAGTCTCTTAGGCTTCACTTATCTTATTTTGAGAGTCTTTTAGAACAGCATGGTATTTGCTATGGTTACAAAGTTGGTCCTAGAATGATGAGCATCCAAGTTGGGTATAATAAAAACTATCATAGAAAGGAATTGGATGCTATGATCAATTTGATGCTTGATAATTGTTTTGAGATATGGAGGTTGTGATATTAGAGTCATGCTAGTTGAGGTGATCATGAAAAATACTTGTGTTGGGGTTTGTTATTCCCGTAGCATGCACGTATGGTGAACCGCTTTGTGATGAAGTTGGATCACAATTTTATTTATTGATTGTCTTCCTTATGAGTGGCGGTCGGGGACGAGCGATGGTCTTTTCCTACCAATCTATCCCCCTAGGAGCATGTGCGTAGTACTTTGATTTTTGATGACTTCTAGATTTTTGCAACAAGTACATGAGTTCTGTTGACTAATGTTGAGTCCATGGATTATATGCACCTCACCCTTCCACCATTGCTAGCCTCTCTTGTGCCGCACAACTTTCGCCGGTACCATACACCGACCATATACCTTCCTCAAAACAGCCACCATACCTACCTATTATGGCATTTCCATAGCCATTCCGAGATATATTGCCATGCAACTTTCCACCATTCCGTTCATATGACACGCATTACTTTTGTCATATTGCTCTTTGCATGATCATGTAGTTGACATTGTATTTGTGGCAAGGCCAACTTGATAATTTCATACATGTCGCTCTTGATTCATTGCATATCCCGGTACACCGCCGGAGGCATTCATATAGAGTCATATCTTGTTCTAGCGTTGAGTTGTAATTTTTGAGTTGTAAATCCATAAAAGTGTGATGATCTTCATTATTAGAGCATTGTCCTAGTGAGGAAAGAATGATGAAGACTATGATTCCCCCACAAGTCGGGATGAGACTTCGGACTTTACAAAAAGAAAAGAAAAGAGTTAAAAAAAGAAAGGCCAAAAAAAATAAAGGCCAAAGGAAAAAAAGAAAAAAAAAGAGAAAAAAAAAGAAAAAAAAATAAAATGAGAGGAAAAGAGAGAAGGGACAATGCTACTATCTCTTTTTCCACACTTGTGCTTCAAAGTAGCACCATGATCTTCATGATAGAGAGTCTCCTATGTTGTCACTTTCATATACTAGTGGGAATTTTTCGTTAGAGAACTTGGCTTGTATATTCCAATGATGGGCTTCCTCAAAGTGCCCTAGGTCTTCGTGAGCAAGCGAGTTGGATGCACACCCACTTAGTTTCTTTTATTGAGCTTTCATATATTTATAGCTCTAGTGCATCCGTTGCATGGCAATCCCTACTCACTCACATTGATATCTATTAATGGGCATCTCCATAGCCCATTGATATGCCTAGTTGATGTGAGACTATCTTCTCCTTTTTGTCTTCTCCACAACCACCATTCTATTCCACATATAGTGCTATGTCCATGGCTCATGCTCATGTATTGCATGAAAGTTGAAAGAGTTTGAGATTATTAAAGTATGAAACAATTGCTTGGCTTGTCATCGGGGTTGTGCATGATTAAATACATTGTGTGATGAAGATAGAGCAACAGCCAGACTATATGATTTCGTAGGGATAACTTTCTTTGGCCATGTTATTTTGAGAAGACATGATTACTTTGATTAGTATGCTTGAAGTATCACAATTTTCATGTTAATATGAACTTTTATTTTGTATCAATTAGATCTGAACATTCATGCCACAATAAAGAAAATTACACTGAGAATTATGCTAAGTAGCATTCCACATCAAAAATTCTGTTTTTATCATTTACCTACTCGAGGACGAGCAGGAATTAAGCTTGGGGATGCTTGATACGTCTCCAACGTATCTATAATTTTTGATTGTTTCATGCTATTATATTACCCCTTTTGGATGTTTATGGGCTTTATTTTACACATCCATATCATTTTTGGGACTAACCTACTAACCGGAGGCCCAACCCGTATTGCTGTTTTTTTTTGCCTATTTCAGTATTTCGAAGAAAAGGAATATCAAACGGAGTCCAAACGGAATGAAACCTTCGGGAGCGTGATTTTGGAACGAACGTGATCCAGAGGACTTGGAGTGCAAGTCAAGAAGCAGCGGAGGCGGCCACGAGAGGGTTGGGCGCCCCCCTATAGGGCACGCCCCTTGTCTCGTGGGCCCCTCGAGCGGCCACCGACGTACTTCTTCCTCCTATATAAGTCTACGTACCCCAAAAACATCCAGGGAGCCAACGAAACACAATTTCCACCGCCGTAACCTTCTATATCCGAGAGATCCCATCTTGGAGCCTTCCTTTGGCGCTCACGGGAGGAATCGACCACGGAGGGCTTCTACATCAACACCATAGCCCTCCGATGAGTTGTGAGTAGTTTACCACAGACCTTCGGGTCCATACTTATTAGCTAGATGGCTTCTTCTCTCTTTTTGGATCTCAATACAATGTTCTCCCCCTCTCTTGTGGAGATCTATTCGATGTAAACTCTTTTTGCGGTGTGTTTGTCGAGATCCGATGAAATGTGGGTTTATGATCAAGTTTATCTATGAGAAATATTTGAATCTCCTCTGAATTCCTTTATGTATGATTGAGTTATCTTTGCAAGTCTCTTCGAATTATTAGTTTGGTTTTGGCCTACTAGATTGATCTTTCTTGCCATGGGAGAAGTGCTTAGCTTTGGGTTCAATCTTGCGGTGTCCTTACCCAGTGACAGAAAGTGTTGCAAGGCACGTATTGTATTGTTGCCATCGAGGATAAAAAGATGGGGTTTATATCATATTGCATGAGTTTATCCCTCTACATCTGTCATCTTGCTTAAGGCGTTACTTTGTTCTTATGAACTTAATACTCTAGATTGCAGGCATGAGTCGGTCGATGTGTGGAGTAATAGTAGTAGATGTAGGCAGGAGTCGGTCTACTTGTCACGGACGTGATGCCTATATACATGATTATGCCTAGATAATCTCATAATTATTCGCTTTTCTATCAATTGCTCGATAGTAATTTGTTCACCGACCATAAAACTTATGCTATCTTGAGAGAAGCCACAAGTGAAACCTATGGCCCCCCGGGTCTATCTCTTATCATATTTGCTTCCAATCTACTTTTATTTGCATCTTTACCTTTTGCATCTATATTATAAAATACCAAAAATATATTTATCTTATCATTCTATCTCTATTAGATCTCACTTTCGCAAGTGGCCGTGAAGGGATTGACAACCCTTTTATTGCATTGGTTACGAGTTCTTTGTTTGTTTGTGTAGGTGCGTGGCACTTTTGAGGAGCCTCCTACTGGATTGATACCTTGGTTCTCAAAAACTGAGGGAAATACTTACACTACTATTGCTGCATCACCCTTTTCTCTTCAAGGAAAACCAACGCAAGTTCAAGACTTAGCAAAGTGTAGCTCATTGCTCTTGTCTGTCTTGTAACGCTTGTACTTCCAGGGATTGGTAGTTTATTATGTAGCATCAATCTGCATCTTATCTTCATTATCCTCTATCCCTTCCAGTATTATCATATCTATAATTACTCTCTACAAAATGTAGAGTACAGGCAATGCTTATGAAGAAGATTCTGTACGTGCTGAAATTCTTGAGTTATCCTTCCCTTGACATGGAGAAGGGCATTATAAAGCCGGTGTTAAATGTTAATGTAACTCAGTCCTTCTAAAGCCTTTATCCTCAACTGCTGTTTAATTTGCTCCTACTCCCTATCGTTTAGTACAGTTTAGTTTGCTGTTTCTACCAAAATGCATGTTCGCAAGAATCGTAAGTTCTAAGTTTTACTAGTAAAATCAAATTCCTTATTCATACGATGCACATTACTTAATACTCCCTATATGTATGCTTGTTTTTGTGGATCTATAATCCAGTGTGTGGTGAAGCAGCCCATGTTTGCACCTTGTCATCTCCTGTTTTATCTTACTAATGTGGCTGATGATATGAACAACATGCCATGCACATTATCCAAAATAGATACAATGATTTTCTTTGCCCTTCATCTATGCTTGTTATGTTGACATGGTAATCCAGTAGTGTGGTGAAGCTCCCCGCATTATGAACAATGCCAAATTATGCTATTGATATTTTGAACTTACTCTTTATTTTCTAATTTGAAATTGGATGGAATTGACAGCACAGTTATCATCTTTGTTTATACACGTGCAAAACCTGTCATCTCTCTACTTTGTTTCAGGGTGATATGCCTGATGGCATGCACAAGTCTGCTGAAGGCCGTGAGACAAACCCAACATATATTGCAGCAAAGAAGGCAAAACATCTTGAAGATAGCGAGACAACCCCAAAGTCTTGTCTTGATGCAGTGTTCAAGTTACTTGAGACTAGCAATGACAAGCTCATGAATTCGTTATGCAATCAGTTCGACTTCTTTAGTCCCAAGTTCTAGCACAAAGGCATTCTGCAACTCAACTTCGACTTGAAGTCCTATCTCTAAGAAAGATTGCGGAGAACACCAATGAGAACCTCATCGCTAAACACCTACACCTGGAAGCTATGACCGACATGCTAGGCCGGTCTCACAGCCTTGCTCAACAACTTGCGCAGTAGTTCCCCTGCAAGGCTATCCTTTCTTGAACTGTCTTGGAAGTGGTCTCGGTTCAGTATTATTTTGCTACGCTGCAATGGTCCCAGTTTTTGTAATCTGCTTCTTCGTTGCGCTTTATGATCCTTTGGTGGCGAACTTGATGCCCGATGGATGTAATATACCTTAAATCCTTTATTGTATAGTGTAGGTTTATTCTTAGTTACTATGCCGCAATTTCTTAATTGTATAGAGTAGGTTTGTTCTTAATTCCTACTAGTTACTGCCATCATTCGCAATCTGAAAAAAAACCAGATGTAGTCGACCGGGCCGAAACATTCGACTCTAACGGGCCTGGTTTTTAGCGGGCCACAATTGGGCCGGCCTGCGTCTTTCTTGGGCCCGAATGATTGGGGCCTTCACACATTGCGCCAGACCCAAACTTACACCGCCCTATATTTTAGTTGGGCCTTTTATCGACCCAGCGCTTAGTTTAGCCCAAGTAGCGTTGGGCCATTAATGAGCTGAATATTGCCTTGGCTTTATTACGGCCGAGATGAAACCACGGGCCTTTAGCAGGCCAAAATGCATGTTGGGCCTCAATTTTCACTAGTCATCGATGGGCCTTCAGCAGGCTGAAATGTAGACCGGGCCTTTTTGGGCCCAGTTAGCTCACGGGCCATTACCAGGCCGAAACATATCTTGGGCCTTAGTTGGCCCACTGATATCATGGTCCTTTAAGAGGCTGAAAGCTTAGTACAGGCATCAACAGGCCGAATTACGCGACATGCCTTTAACAGGCCCAAAGTCACATTGGGCTTAACTGTTGCCACCTTTAGCACGGGCCGTTAGTGGGCCCGATGTCCCGTAGGACCATATATGGCCCATGGGCAGCACGGGCCATTCCCAGGCCGAAAGTCACACCGGGCTGAAATGGGCCCATGTCTACATCAGGACTCTAACAGGCTGAAAGTCACACCGGGCTAAAATGGGCCCATGTCTACATCAGGCCTCTAATAGGCCAAAAGACACTAGGCCGTAGTTGGGCCTAAATATTCGGCGAACAATTAATGGGCCAGATCTGGCTTCCGGCCGCAAATGGGCCCAAATATTGGGTGGACAATTAACGGGCCAGATCTAGCTTGGGCCGTAAATGTGCCCAAATTTTGGGCGAACAATTAACGGGCCAGATCTGGCTTCGGGCCGTAAATGGGCCTTTATTAAGCAGGCCGTTATTGGGCTGGCCCACTAGTACCTGATTAAGTACTACGGGCCTTTGACTGGCCCGGCCTTTTTAACCTATATGGGCCTCTGTTGGGCCCAGTCACGTGTCGATGTATCGTAGGCATGTCTCCTCCAATGGACGGGCGACATCTGGCCCACTGACGAGCTGACAGGTGTTCCCTTCGGCCAATCAGAATTTTACACATGGAAATTTCCCATTGGTCTAGGCTGTTAACGGGTTATCGGATCCAAAACCCGACCCGATAGCTTAACGGCATTCCGTTACGGTGGATGCCATGTGTCGGTAACCCTTGACGAAAGCACTTCTGTGACGCGCGATTTATCATCATCGAAGTGGACACTTCCGTGATGATAATTTTGGTAATGTCATGGAACACTTCGACGACATCACAGGTATGACTATCTTGATTCTGTCATAAAATCGTCATGCATGTACATGCATGACAAAAAACACGACCTACTGTGACAAACACGTATCATCATGGAAGTGTATTTTTTTGTAGTGATTGCTATTTTTGCTATGGCGGGCTTTACAGCGGTGCCGCTGACGCCGACGCTTAGATTGCTTCTCTAGGGGATTATCCTCCGTTGCCTCATCGCCATTGCTTTCTTTGGGTGTGTCCACTATATATATATATATATATATATATATATATATATATATATATATATATATATATATATATATATATATATATATATATATATCTTATGATGAGGTGGCTGTCCAGCGCCCTATGGGCGGTGGTTCATGTTCTTCTCCGGCATCGTCGTCCATATCGTTGATGTCTTCGGAGTCGAGATCAAGCATGTCGAATAAGTCATCGACAGTGGCTATTAAGTGGGTGCGGGTGGGTAACGAATTTCCTCGTCGTCCTCTTCCCACTCAAGCCGGACATAGTTCGGCCAAGAGTCTCCTGACAGGGAGAGAGATTTTAATGAGTTTAGCACGTTTCCCAAGGGCGAGTGCTTGAAGATATCCGCGGAGCTAAACTCCATGATCGGTGCCCAGTCCTCTTCGAGGGGCACGGATGCGCGCAGTCCGAGGCCTATGGCCGGAGACGAGTCCGAGGGTCCGATGACACAGACCTCCATGGAAGTGAGATCTGTGTTCGGCTCTATCGCCATTAAGTATTCGTCCTCTGGGGCGGGGTCCATCCACCCGTCCTCGGATGGCACGATCTGCTCCGGACTTAAAGCCAGGGCAGCTGCAGGTGCGATCTCCTGAACACCGTCCAATGGCAGATCTAGGTCATGCTCATCGCGACAGTGGGGTGTGATACGTCTCCAACATATCTATAATTTTTGATTGTTTCATGCTATTATATTACCCCTTTTGGATGTTTATGGGCTTTATTTTACACATTTATATCATTTTTGGGACTAACCTACTAACCGGAGGCCCAACCCGTATTGCTGTTTTTTGCCTATTTCAGTATTTCGAAGAAAAGGAATATCAAACGGAGTCCAAACAGAATGAAACCTTCGGGAGCATGATTTTTGGAACGAACGTGATCCAGAGGACTTGGAGTGCAAGTCAAGAAGTAGCCGAGGCGGCCACGAGAGGGTAGGGCGCCCCCCCTATAGGGGCGCGCCCCCTGTTTCATGGGCCCCACGGGCGGTCACCGACGTACATCTTCCTCCTATATAAGCCTACGTACCCCGAAAACATCCAGGGAGCCAACGAAACACAATTTCCACCACCGTAACCTTATGTATCCGCGAGATCCCATATTGGAGCCTTCGCCGGTGCTCCACTAGAGGGGGAATCGACCACGAAGGGCTTCTACATCAACACCCTAGCCCTTCCGATGAGTTGTGAGTAGTTTACCATAGACCTTCGGGTCCATAGTTATTAGCTAGATGGCTTCTTCTCTCTTTTTGGATCTGAATACAATGTTCTGCCCCTCTCTTGTGGAGATCTATTCGATGTAAACTATTTTTGCGGTGTGTTTGTCGAGATCCAATGAATTGTGAGTTTATGATCAAGTTTATCTATGAGAAATATTTGAATCTCCTCTAAATTCTTTTATGTATGATTGAGTTATCTTTGCAAGTCTCTTCGTATTATCAGTTTGGTTTGGCCTACTAGATTGATCTTTCTTGCCATGGGAGAAGTGCTTAGCTTTGGGGTTCAATCTTGCGGTGTCCTTACCCAGTGACAGAAAGGGTTGCAAGACACGTATTGTATTGTAACCATCAAGGATAAAAAGATGGGGTTTATATCATATTGCATGAGTTTACCCCTCTACATCATGTCATCTTGCTTAAGGCGTTACTCTGTTCTTATGAACTTAATACTCCAGATGCAGGCAGGAGTCGGTGATGTGTGGAGTAATAGTAGTAGATGCAGGCAGGAGTCGGTCTACATGTCACGGACGTGATGCCTATATACATGATCATGCCTAGATAATCTCATAATTATTCGCTTTTCTATCAATTGCTCGACAGTAGTTTGTTCACCCACCGTAATACTTATGCTATCTTGAGAGAAGCCACTAGTGAAACCTATGGCCCCGGGTTTTATCTCTTATCATATTTGCTTCCAATCTACTTTTATTTGCATCTTTACTTTTTGCATCTATATTATAAAATACCAAAAATATATTTATCTTATCATACTATCTTTATCAGATCTCACTTCCGCAAGTGGCCGTGAAGGGATTGACAACCCCTTTATTGTGTTGGTTGCGAGTTCTTTGTTTGTGTAGGTGCGTGGGACTTTTGAGGAGCCTCCTGCTAGATTGATACCTTGGTTCTCAAAAACTGAGGGAAATACTTACGCTACTATTGCTGCATCACCCTTTCCTCTTCAAGAAAAACCAACGCAAGCTCATGACCTAGCGGGGTGTACCGGTTATGGGCTCGAATCCGTCGAAGATGAAGTCTCCGCGGATGTCAGCAGTGTAATTCAGGCTTCCAAACCTGACCTAATGGCCAGGGCATAGCCATCGATCCGCTCCAGATGGCCAAGCGAGTTGGCCCGCAGTGTGAAGCCACCGAATACGAAGATCTGTCCGGGGAGGAAAACCTCACCCTGGACCGCATCATTGTAAACGACTGAAGGAGCCATCAAGCCTTACGGTGACGACAGAGTGGAACTCTCAATGAAAGCACAAATGTCAGTGTCAAAACCGGTGGATCTCGGGTAGGGGGTCCCGAACTATGCGTCTAGGGCTAATGGTAACAGGAGGCGGGGAACACGATGTTTACCCAGGTTCGGGCCCTCTCGATGGAGGTAATACCCTACTTCCTGCTTGATTGATCTTGATGATATGAGTATTACAAGAGTTGATCTACCACAAGATCGTAGAGGCTAAACCCCAGAAGCTAGCCTATGATTATGATTGTTGTTGTTGTCCTACGGACTAAACCCTCCGATTTATATAGACACTGGAGGGGGCTAGGGTTACAGAGAGTCGGTTACAGAGAAGAGAATCGACATATCCGAATTGCCAAGCTTGCCTTCCACGCAAAGGAGAGTCCCACCCGGACACTGGATGAAGTCTTCAATCTTGTATCTTCATAGTCCAACAGTCCGGCATAAGTATATAGTCCGGCTGTCCAAGGACCCCCTAATCCAGGACTCCCTCAACCGTCGTCATGTGTGGTCCTGCTTGTTGGAAATATGTCCTAGAGACAATAATATTATATTTCTATATTTCCATGTTCATAAATAAAAGTTTATATTTCATGCTATAACTGCTATGATCGTGGAATATGTGATTCAGTGAAAAAAATCATATGCATGTGTGGAATGATTAATGGTTAAATAAAAGATTCCTAGTCTTGCCTCTAGGCCTAGCTCAAGTGTTGTTGGTGATCATGTTTTTTGGATCTTAGGATATCATTTAAGTGTTAAAAGATAGTCCTAAAACAACATTGAGATTAGATGTCGAAAGAACGGTCATATCGAATCGACCCAAATTTGTTTGTTATGAATTGAGCAATAACGTCTATAATCAATTGTAATAACACAGAGTGTTAATGTGTGATATTGCTCCTTAGACCATGACAATATCGTAGCCACTTCTTACCACATGGTGAGCTTTGGGGTTGCTCAAACATTACCTGTAAGGCTGTAACACGGTGATCATAATGACAACTTATAGGTTCATCAAAAAGTTTGACAAGGGACTAGATAGCTTGAGAGTGGGATTTGCTCCTTCGGTGATGGGGAGATATTCTAGGGCCTCTCGGCGTGACGACATCCATCATCGTCTGGCCCAACATAGGTGACTACGTCACGCGGATGCCGGAACACGACAACGAGAAAAGGAACAAAACCGGTAACGAGGATTTCGGTATAGTGGGCATGTGTTGACTCAGGAGGATACCGATGCATCCCGGGTTTTGTAAAGTATCACGAAGCAAAGGGAACATCACATGATAACCAAATCTTCACTCCAACATCGTTCTTGTGCTCATAGGGATCGATATGGACGCCGAGGGTTCCACTTTTGATCATTGAATGAAGGGGTTTCGTTCATGTCTATGAGTTACCGAACCTACGGGGTCACAATCTTAAGGCAATCATGATCTGTTGAGTGTTAGTAGGATGGGAGTGATGAGAATATATTTGTGAATTTGTTTCATAAATATTTGAAATAGCTTCAAGAGGATCCGAAAGCGTTTCGGGGTCACTTGAAGGGTTTCAGAGAGTATGTGGTAATACCGGATATTAGCAATAAATATATATAGGTGGAAAATGTTTTCGGGGCTTTTAAATTATATAAGATGGTCTAAAAATATTTAGAACACTTATTTATTTAATTTAATATCAACGGGCCGAAAAAAGCCAAGAGGTGGAAGGCAACTTGGGCCACAAGGGCCCAAGTGGGGAGGCGCCTCCCTTCCCTAAGGAAGGAGGCCGAATTGGGGTAGGGGAGGAGTTGGCCCTTTGGCCAGCGCCCCAAGGAGGTTTTCCCTCCTTGGTGGCAGCCCTCCTCTTCCCCTCCACCCTATATACAAATTTTGGAGCCTCCTCTAGTTCTTCTAGTTCTAGTTCTAGTTGGTCCTAGTTGACTAATTAGAGATAGACTAATCCTCTAGTCCTCATAATTAGAATCCCAGTGTGGTTCTAATCTCCTTCCTCTAATTCTCCGGCGACTATTAGCTTCGGACGATGAAGCGCTGCAAGATCGTGAAGCCTGCACGCTTGCAACCAAGTAGAGAGTGTCGGTGTCAAAACCGGCGGATCTCGGGTAGGGGGTCCCGAACTGTGCGTCTAAGGCTAATGGTAATAGGAGGCAGGGGAGACAATGTTTACCCAGGTTCGGGCCCTCTCGATGGAGGTAATACCCTACTTCCTGCTTGATTGATCTTGATGATATGAGTATTACAAGAGTAGATCTACCACGAGATCGTAGAGGCTAAACCCTAGAAGCTAGCCTATGATTATGATTGTTCTTGTCCTACGGAATAAACCCTCCAGTTTTTATAGACATCGAAGGGGGCTAGGGTTGCATAGAGTCGGTTATAGAGAAGGAGATCTACATATCCGAATTGCCAAGCTTGCCTTCCACGCAAAGGAGAGTCCCACCCGGACACGGGACAAAATCTTCAATCTTGTATCTTCATAGTCCAACAGTCCGACATAAGTATATAGTCTGGCTGTCCGAGGACCCCCTAATCCAGGACTCCCTCAGTAGCCCCTGAACCAGGCTTCAATAACGATGAGTCTGGCGCGCAGATTGTCTTCGGCATTGCAAGGCGGGTTCCTTCTCCGAATACTCCAAAGAAGATCTTGAACACACGGATCGTGTCCAGCTCTGCAAAACAAATTCCACATACCACCGTAGAGAGTATAATATTCCACGAGTCTAATCTGCTGACAACTTTTCATAGCGTGACATCACGCCGCGGCCTGGTCATTATGCGAACCATTTTTATCAACTTGCTACTGCACATCTTGCGAGGCGGTTTTATTGGCACGTCTTGTCCAAGCAAAGATCGTGTCCCCCTTATCACAGGATTCTCATCAATACGGATGTGGGTAACCCAACCGTGCCGTTAGTATGACTCCTCGGGTTAGGCAAGTTCCAAATGGCCATGCGGAGGACGCTTGACATTCATCCTCTTTATAAAGAGGCCAAGACCTGTTCTTTTCTTTCCATGCCTGATCCTTCCCTTCTCCTACCTCGAGTCCCAACACCCAAGGTTCAGTTCACGCGCTCCGGACCTCCAATCATGTCCGGATCCAACCCTCAAGGCCGGTGGATGGCCTCTTCTGTCACAGAGGAGGATATCAAGAACCTTAGGGAGGCTAGGTATCTGACCGCCGAAATCCTTCACAGGCTTCCTGCCCAAGAGCAGGTTATTCCTACTCCCGAACCCAACGAGAGCATTGTATTCATCTCCCACTTCATCCGAGGGCTAGGCTTTGGTCTTCATCCCTTCGTTAGAAGGCTCATGTTCTATTACGGGCTAGATTTTCATGATCTAGCTCCGGATTCCTTCATTCACATCTCGTCGTATATCGTCGTGTGTGAGGCCTTCCTCCACATTACCCCACACTTCGGCTTATGGCTCAAGACCTTCAATGTGAAGCCGAAGATGATTGACGGGCGACACGCGGAGTGCGGAGGCGCGAATAATAAGCAAAGGTGCCAAGGCCTTATGGCCAAAGGATTCCTTTCCGGAGGTGTCCGACCCATGGCAACGGGAGTGGTTTTATGTCCCAGCACCCCGAGGTACAAAGTGGGCAGCCGCCCCGGCCTTCTGCTCTGCCCCTCCGCCACAACTTGCATCATGGGTCAACAAGGGGCTGGACTGGGGACCGGTTAATGATGTGCTGATATTGCAAAGCCGCATCCGAGATCTCCTCAAGAGGGATATCAGTCTTGTCAAAGTAATGCAAGTAATGTTAGTTCGTTGGGCCCTGCCATGCCAACGTCGATCCCTCCGTATGTGGGAGTTCAACCCGGAAGGACCGCGGACCATTCAACACTTCTTCGCCGTGACGCTCGAAGGGATGTATCGATTATTCTTCGGATCATGAATAAAGTGTCCGGACACAACGGAGGATGCAGGCCTCAACTGCAACCGTCCAGATACCCAAGTAAGTAATTCCGCAACCAAACACGCTGTCATTATATTTTTCACAACATTATTCTGAAAAACTACCCTCGGTCAGAACTGATAAGAAAGGCGGAGATGATCAGGTCTTCGGCCCCTCTTCCTGAAGACTCACCGGATCCCGTACTAATCAGGATGCTGGCTCGTGCACCTTATCAAGTGCCATCAGGGGACAACGAGGGGAGGAATAGGGAAGCCAAAAGTGGACTTCATGCTGGAGGTATATTGCGCATCCCAACCAGGGGAGTTAGCACCCCCATGTCGGAGGGTGAACGGGGAGGAGATTCTAGCATCCCCTCTCCCCATGGGAAGAAAAGGAGCGCCCCTGAAGATTTGGAAGTAGAGGTCTCCCAACGAGGGAAGAAACCTGCATTAGGGGGCCCTGCCTCGGAAGGCGATCTTACCGCACAGCACCCACAAGGGGGCCAGCCGTCAACCGAGCTGTAGGTGAACAACGGTACTTTAGTAAGCATGCCCCGTTCCTTACCTGAGAATAACAACCAAGACATATGTTTTGTAGTCCGGCTCATAGCCCTTCACAACAATGCTCGTCCTCGGGGATCTTCTTTTGGAGATGATGGAGAGCAAAACGCCCCCTTCCCCTTCCCTGCTTCATGAGGTGGAGGACCCTGAGGTGTCGTCCCGGAGGGTCTCTCCTGATCCGCAAAGGCCAGAAGGTCACTCTTCGGCCGCCCGAAGTCCGGGGTTCTCTTCTCCTAGGGAGACCAATAGAAAACGCCCGGGATTGCTCGGTGTACAACCGGACACATTGATGGGTCTTCTGCAGCAAGCGGCTATCTCAGAGGCACATCGTACCTTAATGGGTACGGTGGTAGAGAGGATTTCATTCGCGAAAAGCGGGTTGAATGAAGCTTTTACGAGCCTGCTAAGAGGCTTTGAGGTGCGCAAAGTGATATATATTTTTGATTGTACCATACACGCAAGGTGTTCTTTGTATAGATAGTAGCCCCTGAGACTCTGGTAGCCGTCCGGACGAGGAGGCCAGAGGATCATAGTCTTAGGTAATGATAGCACTTGATTTTGTGCGCAGGCGGTTGCAGATCCGGCGGCTGACCGGACTGCTGAATTTGCCGAACTGAGGCGGCAACTTGACATGGCGGATGCGGACATCACGCTTGTGAACAAGCGGCTTGACGATGCATAGGGTATGTACATTTGGGTGGTTAGCAAATATGAATAAGAGCATGATGCTAAGATTTATAATATGCTTTGACTGCAGATGGAGCTGCCGCCGTGGAGACCCTTCGGGCAGAACTTGCCCGGGCGAAGGAGCAAGCCAGGAGAAGTGATGCGACCGCCCTGAAGGCAACCGAAGAATTAAAAGCCGAACAGGTTGCTCACCGCCAAAGTGAGGATAAAATAGCCAACATGGCTCTTGAGCTGCAAAATGCCGCCAGTTGATATGAGCTTCTCGAAAGGGAAAACCAAATGAAAACGGCTAACCTAAAGAAGGCCTTGCAAGCAGCCAAGGAGACTCGCTCTGAAATCAGAGCGGCGCAGGAGGAGCTTCGGCAAGCTGGTGATATCACGGCTGGGAAGCCCTTTTTATTGCAAACAAAGTTCGGCGATCCGAAGTATGCCCCTCTTGACCAATTGTGGAGTTCTTCAGACGCATTCTTGGATTTGGCAAAGAGTGCTGCTAACGCGACGCAGTATGTCAAGGACCGAGAAGGTCATGAGGTGGAAAGATTGTTCTGGTCGCAGTTCAGTGCTCCAAAGCGTCCGCTGCTATTGAATGAGCAAATGGCTGAGTGGGCCGAGCTCCATAGGTTGTCTGGGTTTGCCATGAAGGCTGTCGTGGATCATCTGTGGCCGAAGGAGCCGAGCCCAGATAGTTATTTTGGTTTGGTGCAACGATTTCTTCGTGTTGTGCCGCATATCGACGCTGTCAAGAGGTCGGCGTGCATAGAGGGTGCGCGGATGGCTCTTGCCCGTGTTAAGACATATTGGGCGAAGATGGAGGCCACCGATATTGCAACCAGGGGTCCGCCCGGGGGTTAGGACTCGCATGAGCACTATTTTGAAGAGGTCCTAGAAGGTGCCCATTTAATAGAGGCTCAGTGCCCAAAGAATACCATATTCTAGTGACATGTATTTTGATTGTAAAAACAATGCTTTTGATAATAAAGGCTATATTTATACTTTTGCCCGTAAAGTATTGTAGTGCCTCATGTGTGGCCGTTTATGTATGTATGTATATAACCTGAAAGTTTGCAATCATCGGCTTCAGCCCCCATGCATATAATGCGGGGGTGTTCGGCAAAGCACATAATCACACTTGATCCAATGTCTTGGTCCGTTAAGGAGGTGGTAGCGCGGTGAACGAGGTAATCAGACTATATAGCTTTAACACTTTCACTTAGCCATAGGAGTTTGACGGTAGGGATACTATATAGACCCTGGTATGTCCGCGCTCATCCGAATACGGTGCATGTACATATGTGACCGGGAAACCGGTCCTTCGTTAATGCGGAGGAATCGCGAAGATTCCGCTGAGTCATCAAGTGGTTGACCAGTCTCTCGCTTTATCATGACAGCCAGTTTTCGGCTTTCTCTACTGAGGTGCTCATCCAGATGAACCAGGGCACAATCGCAGTAGTTCTCCCGGTGCCACCTTAGCCGATAGAGCGGAACGTAAGGTAGAAAAACATGGGAGCCGGGCAAACCCAAGATTTGACCAAAGACATGATTCAGGGCTGATGCATATAAGGCCAAACTCGCGACGCCAAACACTCCCGAAGGTATTCGGACTTTACAACATATACTGGGCTGAGTACCGCCCTCGATAATGAGCCCTGAATTTCCAGGTACGGGCATTAGCCTAGATGACGAAAGAGCGGCTGTGGTGAGACCATAGATCCCAAAAACACATTGGCTGCTGCCCTTGTAACGTCTATTTTGGATCGGCAAATAATAAGCTTTCCAATAACGCGGTTATCCCTCTTGGTCATTTTGATTGCCAGGAGGGTGTGAGCCAACAAGAGACAATAAAATCGGTTTACACAGGGTCTTAATCTAAAAAGAAACCTTGTAACGGGGCCCTGCTACACGTCTGCGCCTTTGTCTCCGTTGTGCCGTATCCGGGAAGGATATAGTACGATGGTCATCTATAAAAAGAAAGAAAAAACCCAGGTGAAAAAAATCTGGTGTGACCATGCGTAAAGTTGTTCAATCTTAATGAACCGTGAAAATTTGATATCTTGAGTGTAAATACATTCGAGCAAAACTATGGGCCTTGTGCGGGCAGCCCCTAGCACCACATATGGGGCGTAACCATTAAGTAAGCTCAGGTTTATCAGGGCTGCATGACTAGTCGTGCGCCGGACACGTTTAGCCGTGTCCGTGGTCTCGAGGACCGATCAGTTACTCGGGTTGAAGAGGTTGTTCAGTGGTTCGGCTGCTAGAGCCACCACGTATTCTTCCGCACGAAGATAACACTCTGTGTTTCTGCTGATAGTGATGACGCCGCGTGGACCGGGCATCTTAAGTTTAAGATAAGCGTAATGTGGTACTGCGTTGAAACGAGCGAAGGCCGTTCTTCCAAGTAGTGCATGATAGCCGCTCCGGAACGGGGCGATGTCGAAGATTAGTTCTTCGCTTTGAAAGTTGTCGGGAGAGCTGAATACAACCTCTAACGTCAAAGAGCCCGTACAGCGGGCCTCTACGCCTGGTATTACTCCTTTAATGGTAGTACTGCTTTGGTTAATTCTCGACGGCTCTATCCCCATCTTGTGGACAGTGTCCTAATATATCAGATTAAGACTACTGCCGCCATCCATGAGGACTTGGCTGAGATGGTATCCGTCTATTATTGGGTCGAGCGCCAAGGCGGCCGAACCTCCATGCCGGTTACTAGTCGGATGATCCCTGCGATCGAAGGTGATCGGGCAGGCCGACCATGGATTGAATTTGGGGGCGACTGGTTCCACAGCGTATACGTCTCAGAGTGCGCGTTTGCGCTTCTCTTTGGTATCTGGGTGGCGCAAATGATGTTTACTATTTTGACCTCTGGTGGAAAAATTTTCTGTCCCCCAGTGTTCGGCTAGCTAGGTTCGTCCTCGTCTTCACTTGGTGGCTCCCTCCCCTTGTGTTCGGCGTTTAGCTTGCCGGCCTGCTTGAAGACCCAACATTCTCTGTTGGTGTGATTCGCAGGTTTTTCATGGGTGCCATGAATTTGATAGGACCTGTCTAGAATTTTATTTAGACAAGACAGACCATCTCTACTGCCTTTAAATGGCTTTTCACGTTGACCGGGTCTGGAGCCTCTGAAGCCGGTGTTTACCGCTGTATTGTCTGGGCTGTCTTCATTATTTCGGCGCTTATTTTTATTGCGTCGTGGCTTTCCATTGCCATCCCTGATTTCGGATGTGCCTGGATCGCTGGTGCCGCTGCGGACCAACCAACTGTCCTCGCCCGCGCAAAAGAGGGTCATAAGAGTTGTTAGGGCTGCCATTGTCCTTGGCTTTTCCTGGCCGAGGTGTCTGGCAAGCCATTCATCCCGGATACTGTGTTTGAAAGCTGCTAGGGTTTCATCATCCAGACAGTTAGCGATTTGGTTCTTCTTGGTGAGAAATCTGTTCCAAAGCTTACGGGTTGACTCTCCGGGTTGTTGGATAATGTGACTTAAATCTTTTGCATCCGGAGGTCGAACATAGGTCCCTTGAAAATTAGCCCTGAAAGCGTCCTCAAGTTCCTCCCAACTTCCAATGGAATTTTCAGGGAGGCATTTCAACCAGTGCCGAGCTGTCCTTTCAACTTGAGGGGTAGGTATTTGATGGTGTGGAGATCGTATCCACGAGCCATATGGATGTGAAGAATAAAGTCCTCAATCCAGACTGCAGGGTCTGTCGTTCCGTCATATGCCTCGATGTTTACGGGTTTAAACCCCTCTGGAAATTCATTATCCAGCACCTCATTGGTGAAGCATAGGGGGTGTGTGGCGCCCCTGTACTTGGATGTGTCGTGGCGTGGGTCCAACATCTGTAGTGTTCGATGTTGATTCCGAGCTGGTAGTCGATCAGTATAGTCGGTATGGTGGCCGTGATCCTGCGCAGGAACACGTTTCCTAGATCCATAAATGGACCTGGTCATACCAGCCTTTTTGTCTAGGTGCTCACGTAGATTGTGTGCAGACTTGTGTGCGGTGTCATTAGCCGCTCTGTCTCGACCACGGGGTGGTTGGTCCAGCAGATCGACCGTATTGTTTGTAGGTGGACTGGGCGTAATAGCCTCGTCATTGAATTCGGGCAGCAGCTTGCGTTTTGGGTAGCTCTTTGTGTGGAGATCACCACCATGTATTTCATCAGTGTCGAGCACTTTGTTCCATCTGTGGTTGAGCGTATCCTGCGCGGCCTTAAGCCATTGCTTCTGCTTCTTTAAGCTCCTCGCGGTAGCAATAAGCCTTTTGAGGAGGTGCTCTTGTTCTAAGCGTTTTTCCAGGATGATGCATGCATCGTCGTCCGAACTGTTCCCCTCTTCAGAGACAGGTTTATAAGTGTTGTCTTCGGCATCACTGTGATCGGACAGCGGCCCCGGACTGTGTTCGCCGTCCCCTGGCTCATCCTGCTCCATCGCTGGGCCTTGGGGGTCGTTGTTATTGTTAGCGTCGTCCGAGGTATTATTCTTTCTTGTGCCGGTATCACTGTTTTTGCTATGGCGGGCTTTAGAGCGGCGCCGCTAACGTCGATGCTTTGTTTGCTTCTCAAGGGGATTATCTTCCGCTGCATCATCGCCATTGCTTTCTTTGGATGTGTCCACCATATATATATATCATATGATGAGGTGGTTGTCCAGCGCCCTGTGGGGGGTGGTTCCTGTTCTTCTCCGGCATCGTCATTCATACCGTCGATGTCTTCGGAGTCGAAATCAAGCATGTCGGTTAAGTTGTCGACAGTGGCTATTAAGTGGGTGGTGGGTGGGTAACGAATTTCTTCGTCGTCCGCTTCTCACTCAAGACGGACACAGTTCGGCCAAGAGTCTCCTGACAGGGAGAGAGATTTTAATGAGTTTAGCACATAGCCCAAGGGTAAGTGCTGAAAGATATCCGCGGAGCTAAACTCTATGATCGCTGCCCAGTCAGATCCGATGGGCATGGATGCATGGGGTTCGGAGCCCCTGGTCGGAGATGACTCCAAGGGTCCGAAGACATAGACCTCATTGGAGGTGAGATCTGTGTTCGGCTCTATCGCCGCTAAGTGTTCGGCCTCCATGGCGGGGTTCATACACCCGTCCTCGGATGGCACGATCTGCTCTGGATTTAAAGCCGAGGCAGCTGCAGGTGCGATCTCCTGAACACCGTCTGATGGCTGATCTAGGTCATGCTCACCGCGATTGTTGGGTGTACCTGTTATGGGCTCGGATTCATTGAAGATCAAGTCTCCGCGGATGTCGGCAGTGTAATTCAGGCTTCCAAAGCTGACCTGATGGCCAAGGGCGTAGCTATCAATCTGCTCCAGATGGCCAAGCGAGATGGCCCATAGTGCGAAGCCGCCGAATACGAAGATCTGTCCAGGGAGGAAAACCTCGCCCTGGATCACGTCGCTATAGACGATTGAAGGAGCCATTAAGCCTTACCATGACGGCACAGTGGAACTCTCAATGAAAGAACCAATGCCAGTGTCAAAACCGGCGGATCTCGGGTAGGGGGTCCCGAACTATGCGTCTAAGGCTAATGGTAACAGGAGGCGGGGGACACAATGTTTACCCAGGTTCGGGCCCTCTCAATGGAGGTAATACCCTACTTCCTGCTTGATTTATCTTGATGATATGAGTATTACAAGAGTAGACCTACCACGAGATCGTAGAGGCTAAACCGTAGAAGCTAGCCTATGATTATGCTTGTTCTTGTCCTACGGACTAAACCCTCCGGTTTATATATACACTGAAGGGGGCTAGCATTACACAGAGTCGGTTACAGAGAAGGAGATCTACATATCCGAATTGCCAAGCTTGCCTTCCACGCAAAGGAGAGTCCCCCCGGACATGGGACGAAGTCTTCAATCTTGTATCTTCATAGTCCAACAGTCTGGCATAAGTATATAGTCCGGCTGTCCAAGGACCCCCTAATCCAGGACTCCCTCAGAGAGGCCGTACTTTCGGTCTTCAGTTCAAGGGATTGTTCATGGGCAGTTCGCGGGGTCATTCATCGACCATTCAAGGGATTCCAAGGATGATCTACACCGACACGTTCTTCTTCCACTGCAACTCGGTGACGGTAATGATCAAGATCCCAACCCGTTATGCATCTTCATATTGATCTTGGGTGTGCGTAGGCGTGGTTTTTTTCCTACTACGTTTCGTAATAGTGGCATCATGAGCAGTTATATGAGTAGGTGAAGGGTGCGGTCTAGATCACATGTGGATGTGAGGGTTGATGTTTTTGCTATTCTTCCCTCAAGTGTTGCTTCGGTTCAGTTCATCGGCAGTATGATGTAGCTTTGTTAAGGTTCTCACAATCGATCGGCTCTGGCTATCGAAGATCTGCTAATAGTTCCTTGGGCTTTATCATAGTCGAGAATAGTGAATTGTCATTGTATATGATGATCTCGATGAATATCTTCATACTAACATGAAGTGGCAGAGGAAATTTTGTTAATGGGTAGCTTCTCCAGTTGTTCTTCTTTGGCTAGGAGGCGACCGTGGCTTGTGCATAGTTGGGTCCATGAACTCAATGGTTACGGTACTGCTACTTGTGAGCTACATTGGGATTTCCTCAAAGAGGAGAGGATGGTGTAGTATAGTAGAGATATGTATTTCCCTTAGTTAAGAATCAAGGTTATCAATCCAGTAGGAGAACCATGCAAAACCTCGTTAATAGCACCTACACACATAAACGCAAATACTTGCAGCCAATGTGACCAAGGGGGTTGTCAATCCCATCAGCGGTTATTTGCAAGGATCAAATCTCGTAGTGATAGATAAAATAAAATACAAAATGAAATAAAGGTAATAAAATTGAAGCAAGGAATTTTTTGGATTTTATATATGATAAAAGTAGACCTGGGTGCCATAGTTTTCACTAGAGGCTTCTCTCTTGAACAAAAAGCATACGGTGGGTAAACAAATTATTGTTGGGAAATTGGTAGAAAAGCACATAGTTATGACGATATTCAAGGAAATGATCATCAATATAGGCATTACGTCCGATAGAAGTAGACTAACTCTTGCCTGCATCTACTACTATTACTCCACCCATCGATTGCTATCCAGCATGCATGTAGAGTATTAAGTTAGTAAAAACAGAGTAACGCCTTAAGCAAGATGACATGATGTAGACAAAGTAAATCCAACCAATATGAATAAACTCCGTCGTTTTCCCCTTAATGGTAACAATACAAATACGCGTCTTGTCCCCTACTTTATCACTGGGATATAGAGCACCACAAGCTTGAACCCATTGCAAAGCACCTCTCCCATTGCAAGATAAATCAATCTAGTTGGCCAAACCAAATGGAAAGATCGAAGAGAAATAAAAAGCTACAATAATCATGCAAAAAAGAATTTAGAGAAGGCTCAAACAATATTCCTAAATAATCTGATCATAAACCCACAATTCATCAGATCCCAACAAACACAGTGCAAAAGAAGATTACATCAAATAGAACTCCAAGAACATCGAGGAGAACACTGTATTGAAGATCAAAGAGAGAGAAGAAGCCCTCTAGCTACTAGCTATGGACCCGTAGGTCTATGGTAAACTACTCACACATCATCGGAAGGGCAACAAGGTTGATATAGAAGCCCTCCATGATTGATTCCCCCTCCGGAAGATACTGAAAAAGGCTTCCAGATGGGATCACGGAAGAACAGAAACTTGGGGTGGCGAAAAAAGTATTTTGGGTGGCTCTCTGTTGGTTTCCCGGTTTTAGGAATTTATAGTTGTGGAATTATGACAGACGGAGCCACGAGGGCCCACAAGGCATTAGGGCGTGCCCTGTTGCCTTGCCGTCTCCTCGTTTGCCTTCTGGTCTCCTCAGGAAGCTTCTAGGATCTCTCTTGTCCATAAGAAAATCGTCAAAAAGTTTCATAGCGTTTGGACTTCGTTTGGTATCGATTTCCTGGAAAATCTAAAAAACCCAAAAAAATGCAAGTGGCACTTGGCACTAGGTTAATAGGTTAACTAGTCCCAAAAAATGATATATAATTGCATTAAACATCCAAGATTGGTACTATAATAGCGTGGAAAAATAAAAATTATAGATTTGTTGGAGATGTATCAAGCATCCCCAAGCTTAATTCTTGCTCGTCCCCGAGTACGTAAAAGATAAAAACGGAATTTTTGATGTGAAATGCTACCTAACATGTCTATCATGTAATATTTATTTTATGGTATGAATATTTAGATCCGAATGATTCAAAGTAATAGTCTATAATTTGATATAAAGACATCAATACTCTGGCATACTAACAAACAATCATGCCTTACAAAATAAAAATGCTAAAGAACACTATCCCTACAAAATCATATAGCCTTGTCTTACAACATATAAATCATGCACTACCCCGGTGTCTGCCAAGCAATTGGTTATACTTTTTAACGCATGTGGCACCTCGATCCGCATGGAGCAGGGGGCCTTCGCACGTTAGCCCAGGATAACACCTGACGCACGACAGGTCCATGATACAGCATTCTAGGTACAATAATACTCATCAAATACATGTGTATATTATTACATCATTGATGAATACAATTATCTGGCATCGCCCTAAGGCTATATAAATGGCAGCGGAAGTCTATTTAAATGGCGACAGAAGTCTTGGTTTGGCAGCGTCTCATCTAGGCTGGGCTCCACAACTCACATGACTGGGAAGATTATGGCCTAGCACGACGGATCAAGCGAACAATTTTGGCACGACCTACAAAACTGGCATGACACGCCAGGTCAGTACATTGACTGTACTTGCAAGATAACCAAATACATAGCATCCAAACAAATAGATGACAATGCAAGAACCAAGCGTATGAAACAACCTACCTCATAGCAGAAACTGTCGTGGGGAACGAACACCTATGGGGCAGGGCCCCTTTTCGGTCCGGCAGGGAGCGGAGATCGCACGAAGAGCGGATCGAGGCGGGCACACGAGCGATTTTTACCAAGCTTCGGAGCTCTCCGGAGAAATAAAACTCCTACTGCTGCTTTGTGGTTGTATTATGTTCTTGCTCGAGAGCGTGGGAGTGTTCTGGTTTCGAATGAGTCGAACCCCCTCTACGTTGCGCATGGGCCTCCTTTTATAGTCTAAAGGGGTCACCGATAGGTGGCAACGTACGCAGGGGTAAAAGTGTAAAAAGAGTGGTTGGTACAACTGCTTGTACAGTGGATCCTACCTAACTCTGACGGCAGGGGACAAGAGCATTTAATGCCCGTCCGTGTCGCCCAAACAGTGCAAAAAAGCGACCATTAGGGACACCACCGCTTGCCACGAGGGCCTTCTCGTCATCTCCGCTTGCCACCTCGCACCGCTTAGCTGCACAGCCTCTTGCCACGCACGCCTGGGAAAGTCTCAGTGCGACACGTAGGCGGATGTGCTGGAGCGCAGGCGCAAAGTGGTAGCCTTGCCGCGGCAAGCGCCTCGCCGCGGTCGTAGTCTTGTCGCGCCCGGAAGCTTGTCGCTTGTCGGGTCTTGGCGGGACGCGTTGCGCGTCACGACAAGTTCCTTAAAATGCTTTGGTTGGTCTTCCCGGCAAGCTCCTCTTGCCGGGGCCTTGTCCTTCCCGGCATGCTCCTCTTACCGGGGCCTTGTCTTCTCAGTTAAAACACTTTGTTCTTGAATGGCACCAAAAGGAACCACGGAGGACCTTGGCGGGCACCCGGCAAGCCTTGCGGGACGCCATGATCGCCTGCACAAGTTCGGGATACTAAGGTACCCCTACTTTAGTACAGCGACAGGAGCCACCGGGCCCGGGCCACACACGGTGCCGAGCGCTGTTGGGCCAGGCCCAAAACAGGGCACGGGCACGGACGGCCTGGGTCCACACCGTATCTAACTCAGATTCACCGCGCTTCTCCCGAATTCAGCACGCCACAAATGCGTGTCGTGGGAGAGATCGTGGGTGATTCTTTATTTGGAAAAAGCGTAACGTTCGCTTCCTCCTCTTTATAAGCAGGGGAAACAGGGGCAGTTCCCCCACCCTTGCCACTTGCGATTCCAATCTCAGAAATCTCCGCCGCTCCCCTCCGCTTCCAAAGCCGAAAGCGAGCAGCGCCCGCTTCATCGCCGCCGCCGCCGCTAACGCCTCGATCTCCCCACCGCCCCGCCATGGCTCCGAAGACCGGGAAGGGTGCGAAGTCGGCCGAGGCGCTGCGGCTTGAGGCGCTGCGGAAGGAGCGGGCAACCTTCCCTCCTGAGCTCTCCACGAAGGAGCTGAGGGAATGGTTCTATCTCTTCTGGTCGACGGAGATGCAAGCGCCGCGCACCAAGGTACTCTCCGCCGGCGCTTCTGCTTCGAAACGGGCTCCAAGGGGATACCCCTTCTTCGCGTTGTTCTTCTACTGCGGGCTCTGCCCGCCCTTCTCTGATTTCTTTTGCGACATCATGAACACCTATGGGTTCCATCTCCTTGACTTCACCCCCAATGCTGTCCTGACCATGGCGGTTTTTGCGCATCTCTGCGAGAACTTTGTCGGAATCCATCCAAACGTAGCCCTCTTCTGCCACTACTTCATGCCCCGGTCGAGAGGAGAGCCCTTAGTCTGGCGGGATCGCCTGGTCTCTAGAACCGCAAGAAGGAGACGATTCGACGGGAGCTCCGCAAAGAAATGGGATGAGTGGAGAGCGGAATGGTGCTGGATCGTTGAGGAGAACCCGCAGCCGTTCACAACTCTGCGCCAAACCCTAGCAGTGCGCGGCAACGACTAGAGTGCCCTGGCGGCGGATGATGCTAGGCTGAAGATCGCCACCACCTGGATCTTGCGACTCAGGCTTGCCGGCTTATCAGAGGTGCTGTTGGCGCTGACTTTC
Source organism: Aegilops speltoides (assembly GCA_021437245.1). Taxonomy (NCBI): domain Eukaryota; kingdom Viridiplantae; phylum Streptophyta; class Magnoliopsida; order Poales; family Poaceae; genus Aegilops; species Aegilops speltoides. The sequence continues at coordinate 370,556,759 of CM038142.1, forward strand.
CGCCGCCGCAGACGCTCTCCGCAGGAGAAGGGGTGGCCCACCTGGCTGTTTGGGGGTCCGGCGGACATCATGAGGTTGCGTCCGGGCCTCAACTTTAATTTCACTGTTTTGGAGTTGGATGCAATGCTCAAGGAGCTATTCAAGAATGACCCCAATCACCCCGAGTGGTTCAGACTGCCGCAGGGCGTCGTCCCATTGTGCAATAATTCTTCGCTCGATCGCATCCGCGCAATGATGCCGGAGTGCGACTCACATGGAATCATTCCAACTTGGCAGGAGCCCGCCGACGAGGTCGTGCAGCAGTTCTTCGATAGCTTGGTGGAGGTAGCAGTCCGCGCCGACGAGCAGAGGCTCCTCACCCGCGGCACCACCGAAGACGAGATGCGCGACGCCACGAAGGGAAGAGGGAAGAGGCGGCAGCCGCCGCCGCGGGTGTGTTCGGGTTCACTGTGGAGGAGGCAGAGGCAGCCGCGGCGGCAAGCCTTGCCGATCGAGACGAGCTTGTCGGGGAAATCGTCGGCGAGGGAGGGTCCGAAGCCGAATCGAGCGGGCCTGCCGAGGATGCAGGCGGCCGGCCGTCTTCAAGCAACTTGCCGCAAGCAGAGCTTCCCGTGCAGGCCCCAGCTCCAACAAGAAGGCGCCTCCGATGGACCGGAGACATAGCAGGGCGGCAGACGGGCCAACAGCGCCAGGCCTGGACACGCTTCCATCATGCAAGCACCGCTGCTGCTGGAGCATCCCACACCGCGGCCGGGCAATCGGAGCGGGTCCTTCGGCTGCCGCTTCTGATCCTGCTGCAGCTCTCGCCAAGCAGCCAAGGGATCCTACTCCTCCGTCTCGTCGTGCGGAAAGAGTACCAGACTTCGACCTCTCCGCGCTCAGCTCCGACGAGGAGGAAGAAGAAGAGTAAGTTTCTCTGTTGTGTTTGTATTTCTTCAATTCTTGTGGTTTCTTGTCTTGTATCTCGATCCGCTTTTTCGAACCTTGTTCCTTTTCGTGACTCGCCCGAGAGCGCGAAGAGAGCCAAGGTCCCGTGGTTGTCGCCGAGGACGATCCCGTCGGACGACAGAGGGCGCGGCCCGAGACAACCTTGTCGGACCCGCAATCACTCCTCGGCAGCCCCCAGCAGCCCCCAGCAGTAATTACATAGTCTTATTTCCCACTGTTGTGCTTGCAGTGTTCTTTTCTTTGCTGATATCTTGTCTCATTGGTTTGCTTGTGTAGGAGCAGAACAGCTCATCAGAGCAACCGAAGCCGCTCTCAAGTGCTATCTGCTTCAACCACGCCACCAAGGGAGGATTCCCGGCAAGGAGCGCCTCCGCAAGGGAGAGGTCCCGGCAAGGGGTAGTTCTCCGCAAGGACGGACCAGCGATCCCCCTGGTGGAGCCCATGACTATAGAGCCCAGCACAGGTAATCCTTCTTGACGGGAAACTTCCCTTGGGTTCTTCTTCTTCTGATCTTCTTTTTGGATATTTGCTTGACTTTTTCTCCCTCTTCCTATCTTCAGATCCTCCTTCCACGGAGCTGATGGAGACTGAGGCCACCGGCGAGGAGGGCACGCACGGTGACACTGATGACGCCGCCGCCACCGAGGAAGAGGCCGGCGCTGATGATCCTGCCGGTGAAGAGGCCGCCAAGGCCGCTGGCGCAGGAGCTGGCGAGGGATCCGGCGATCGCACTGACGACCCCGGGGCCGCAGGAGCGCAAGGCGCTATGCCGACAGCCGATCCCTCTGCCGCTGACGCAGCGCCAGGCTCCGAAGAGCCCCAGCCTGGCACCTACTTGAAGGCCGGTGATGGTATCTTCATCAAGCTCCCCTGGGCCTCGAGTTCCAGGGCGCCAGTCGAAGGAGAAGTTTTTGACGGAGAAGTGCTTGCCTCCGCTGGGTTGACAATGGTCGACGCGCCAAGCAGCAGCAATGGCGAGCCTGAGGAGGAACAGCTGCTGCGGAGGCTGCTATCACTCTACCGTGCACGACAAGCCAAACCGAGTCTGGAAGCGCTTGTCGCAAGCGGAGTGGACATTGAGAAGCATGCGGAGGAGCTCCAGCACCGCAACCAAGAGGCCCTCCGGTCCATTGCAGAGGAGAGGGCGCAGCTTGCCGAGGCACGGAAGGCCTTCCTCCTCGAGAAAGCAGAAGCCGAAGAGCAACAGTGGCTTGCCGCCGAGGGGCTATCCGTGCGGGAAGGCGAATTGACGCAGCGAAAGGTTAATCTGGATAGCTATGAGGAGGAGCTTGTCGCGTGCGAGGAGACACTTGGCGGGTCCCTCAAGGAAGCGAAAGATGCTGCTGCAGTTGCCGAGGCCGCCAAGAAGGAGCTGGAGGTGAAGGTGACGCAGCTAGAGGCCGATCTCAAGGCGAAGAACGAAGAGCTTGCCGCGCTCCAGCGCGAGCACGAGAAGGACGCCCTCGCCCATGGTGAGCTGCAGGGTCATCTCCTTGAGAGGGGCAAAGAGCTGACCGCCGCCAAAGACTCAAATGCTGATCTGGAGCTGAAGCTAGCCACGCTGACTGAGACGCTGGATGGCGCCAAGAAGCGGGAGGAGGACTTGAAAGAGGAGATCAAGGCCAACGAGGCGCTGCTGACGAGGGTCAGCCAAACCCGTAACACCTTCAGGATACAATGAGCTCGATGGAGGGCCTCGCATCATCGCCCATGATCATCGACGAGGAGTCGGCGGTTAGAGCTGGAGGGCTTGGTACTCCTCCGACGAGAACCTCCAGCCAGCAGCCAAGCTCACTGTTTTTCAAGGGCGTGGCGATGGCCCTCCAAAGAACTCCGGAAAGGATCCCAAAGCAGCTGGTCGACGAAGTCGCAGACGATCTCGCGCCAGAGTCCCGGAGAAGGTGTTGGTGAAGGTGCTCTTCGCAACCCAGGCCTCAACCTCACCAACGTCCTCAAGAAACTGCCGGCAGGTGCTGATCTTGAAGAGCTCAGGGCCCTTGTCGCACCCATTGTGGACAAGGTGAATGAAGTCAAGAGGGTCGACGGCGACCGCGTAGACTAGGCCGCATTTTTCTTCCTTTCCTTGCCGCTGCTAAACATGTTATGGGAACAATCTATTAGAGTGCGGCAAGTTATCTTTGTAATATAACTTTATCTTGGGCAGTATTTGCTATGTTATTTCCTTTACTTGATTCCTTCCTTTGTATGTTTTTACCCTACGCTTTTAGGGAACTTGACGGCGCAGGCACCCTTGCCGCGAGCGCTGAGTGCAGAACATCAGCAGCCTGCTGGCGGTGCTACCTCCGGCAAGAAACCTTGTCGCAGCTAGTCGCGGCACACTTAAGTTATTGAGCGGACTTGAAACAAAATAAGGGTGCAACTAGCTACGAATTGGTTCCTCCGCACACAGGTTTTCCATACAAAGCACGGTCGTTCAAGGAAGATAACTTTAAAAAATTTAAAACGGATTATGCTCAAACTTTGGCAACTTAGCTTTTCTGTCGTTTGCGCCCCGGCAAGGTGATACTCCATTATCTTCTCCTCCCCCCCGGTGAACTTGTGGGCGAAGGAACCTTCCTTTTTCTTGAGAAAAAGAAAGAAGAGAAAATAAAGATATGGAGCCTTAAGGCTCGTTATTGCTTACCGGGGGCAAGTGCTGCACAAAGTGTCAGAAAATACATGCAAGAAATGAAAAAGCATGAAATTTGACAAGATGTGCGGAGCATATGATCTTTATTTATGCACGGGATCTGCGCCCGGCTTTGTACAAAGGGTTACATGCAACAGCGGCAAGGCTTGTACAAAAGGTGGTTGCCGGAACGGGTTCCGGCAACCGTGCCTTATGGGTAAAACTTACGAAGATGTTCAATGTTCCAGGAGTTGCTCACCGGAGAGCCATCTTCGGTCTCAAGGCGGACAGCGCCAGGCCTAGTGACTCGCTTCACCCGATAAGGGCCTTCCCACTTTGGCGTCAACTTGTTGGAGGCGGATTGAACGCGCCGAAGAACAAGGTCGCCTTCCTCGAGACTTCTAGCGTTAACTTTGCGGCTATGGTAGCGGCGCAAAGCTTGCTGGTATCGAGCAGCTCGTCAAAGAGCTCAAGACGGTCCTCCTCAAGGAGCGCAGGCGTCGCCTTGTCGCAGCTGCTCTTGCTCAAGCTCATCATAAGCGAGCACTCGAGGCGACCCATATACGAAGTTCGATGGGGACAACTGCCCGCCGCTCCATAGACTAGAGCAAAAGGTGTCCGCGCTGGCTCGATTTGGCGTCGCCCCGATCGACCAAAGAACCACCGGCAGCTCCTCAATCCAGTTCTTTCCGCACTTGTGCAGCTTGTCGAAAGTCCTGGTCTTGAGCCCGCGCAGCACTTCAGCATTTGCCCTCTCCTCTTGACCGTTGCTTCTCGGGTGAGCAATAGAAGCGAAGCAGACCTTAGCGCCAAGATCTTGGACGTACTGCATGAAAGTGCAGCTCGTGAATTGGGTGCCGTTGTCGGTGATGATCCTATTAGGGACTCCGAAATGGCAAACAATCGACCTGAAGAACTTGACTGCTGACTGTGCCATCACCTTCCTCACTGCTTCCACTTCCGGCCACTTTGTGAACTTGTCGATTGCAACGTACAAGTACTCAAAGCCCCCGACAGCTCGGGGAAAGGGGCCGAGGATATCGAGCCCCCAGACCGAAAATGGCCAGGATAAAGGGATCGTATGGAGATCTTGAGCTGGCTGATGTATCTGCTTGGAATGGAACTGGCACGCTTCACACTTGGTTACTTGTGCAGTTGCATGCTGGAGGGCTGTTGGCCAAAAGAAACCTTGCCGGAATGCTTTGCCGGCAAGTGCTCTTGCGCCAATGTGGTGACCACATATGCCTCCATGTATCTCCGCCAACAAGCTTCGCCCATCTTCCCGGGAATGCACTTCAATTTCAATTGCTGAATCTTTCTTACAGACAAGATGTCGTCGACAAACTGGTACATACTTAATTGCCGGGCTACTCTCTCCGCTTCTTCTTGCTCTTCGGGAAGTTCTCCTGTCTGAAGGAAATGAACAATCTGTTGTGCCCATGCTCGAGCTTGCGGCTCAACAACAAGGACTAAAGGCACATATATGCCGCGGGAACATCCGCTTACGGCAAGAACCTCGGCTCGCCGAGCTTGATGTTCCCCGGCAAGCTCGTCGGAGCAAAACTTGTCGGGAGCGTCTGCTTCAACGGAACAAACCCTAGGGCTTGTCGGAGCAGACTACTCCTCAGCACTCTTAGTGTTGATCTTGGGGACCTTCTTAGCGGCGGCTTCGGTGAGCTCTGCCAGAAAGTAGTCACCGGAAATCAACTTCCTCTTCTTGCTCTGTCCAGTTGATGGTGTTACAGATGGTTGAGTCAGCTTGAGCACAAAGATCCCTGGTTCCATAGGTAACTTTAATGCAGCGCATTTTGACAGGCCATCGGCAACTTCGTTCTGGGCTCTCGGAACATGCTCCATCTGCAGGCCGTCAAAATGCTCTTCCAACTTTCTCACTTCATCAATGTAAGCTTCCATCAACGGACTCTGATAATCTTTGTTTACTTGACGGACGACAAGCTGTGAGTCACCCCTGACAATGAGCTTTTTAATCCCAAGGTCTGCCGCGATCCTGAGTCCAGCAAGCAAACCTTCATACTCTGCAGTATTGTTTGTCGCTTGCTCCTTGGGAAAGTGCATCCGGACTACGACTTGAGGTGCTCTCCGGTGGGTGCGATAAGTAACACGCCCAAGACCGGCACCTTGCAGCGAGAAGGCACCAACAAAGTACATGATCCATTCTTTACTTGCTTCCTTGACGGGATGCTCTTCTCCGAGTTTCTTCATCAGCGCTACGCCCATTCTGCCATGAATTCTGCCAATGCTCGGCTCGATAGTTGAAGTACTCTCAAACTTGAGGCCAAAGCTTGACAGTTCCAAAGGCCCACTCGACAATCCCGCTGCTGCTTCGGATTCTCGCAATATCCTCTTCAATGGAAAGCGAGTGAAAATTGTGATTTCATGTGCTTGAAAGTAATGGCGCAGCTTCCTCGAGGCCATGAGAAGGCCGAAAAGCAATTTCTGCACACCAGAGTACCTTGACCTAGCTCCCTGCAGAAGGGAACTGACAAAGTAAACTGGGCGCTTCACCATCTTCTTCGCTTTCTTCTTGTGGCTGCACAGATCCATCCTTGTCGGGACCAGAGCTTGTCGGGAAGCCCGCTTGTCGCCGGACGCACTTGCCGTGGTCGCTGCTCATCATCCGCCTCCTCCTCGCCATTAACGCAAAGCACTAACCACTTGGTTGGTTGCCGCTAGATACAAAGAACAACTTCTCTTGTGGTTTAGGTGCGACAAGTATTGGAGTGGAGGAGAGGTATCTCTTCAAGTCTCCGCAGCGCAGCCTCCGCTCTCGAGTCCATTTCATTGACCCGCTTTTTCAAAATTTTGAAAATGGCGGCGCGCCACAGAGACTTAGAGATGAACCCTGCTGAGAGCAGCCATGCAGCCGGCAAGCCTTCGCACATCCTTGACGCGCTTCGGTGCTTCGATCTGCTTGATGGCCTTGATCTTGTCGGGATTGGCTTCAATCCCCCGCTGAGATACGAAGAACCCGAGAAGTTTGCCGGAAGGGACTCCAAACACACACTTCTCGGGGTTGAGCTTGAGGTTGATTTTACGCAGATTTGCAAAGGTCTCGTCCAAATCTTGGACCAGAGTTGCTCTGTCTTTGCTCTTGACCACTATGTCATCCATGTAAGCTTCTACATTTCTGTGTAACTGTGGCTCAAAAGCTTCGTGAACTGCCCTTGCAAATGTTGAACCAGCATTCTTTAGTCCGAAAGGCATTTGTACAAAATAGTACATGCCACATGGAGTGATGAATGCGGTTTTCTCCTCATCCTCTTCTGCCATGAAGATCTGATGATATCCTGAATATGCATCAAGAAATGAAAGCAAATCACATCCTGCCGTGGAGTCGACAATCTGGTCAATGCGCGGCAAGGGAAATGGATCTTTGGGACAAGCTTTATTAACATCGGTGAAGTCAATACAAAGCCTCCATTTTCCGCTTGCCTTTGGCGCACGACTACGGATTGGCCAGCCACGAGGATGGAGCACTCTCCGACAAGGCCTCGCTGCTTCCAACTTCTTGATCTCTTCTACGATGAACTCTTGGCGCCCACCGCTTGCTTTCTCGACTTTCGCTTGATGGGCCGCGTGAGGACAAACGGCAAGGTGGTGCTCAATTACTTTCTCGGGAACACCGGGATGTCGATGGTTGCCATGCAAACACATCGACATTCGCCACGTGAAAGCAACGAGCGTGCTTTCCTATTTAGGGTTAAGCGTGGCACCGATGGTGAAGGTACCACCAGTGCCGCCCTCCTTGGCGCCACTTTCTTGGTCTCGTGAAGCTGTCTTTGTTTTCTTACACTTGCCGGTGGAGCTCGATGGTGCGCCTCGACGGTAGCGCAAAGCACCAAGAGGTGCGCTTGCCGAGTGGGCATCGAGCTCTTGCCGGACTTAGTTTTTTCTTCCCCGGAGCTTCAGCGGCAAGTGTCTTGCGATCTGCTGCGGCTGCTGATTCCCGGTAGATCTTGTCGGTGCAAATAAGGGCATCTTTCTTGTCGCCAGGGACAGAAATGACACTTATCGGACCGGGCATCTTGAGCATATTGTATGCATAATGAGAGGCTGCCATGAACTTGGCGAGCGCTGGACGACCGAGTATCCCATTGTAGGGCAATGGGAAATCAGCAATGTCAAAAGTGACTTTCTCTGTTCTAAAGTTCAGCTCGCTGCCAAATGTCACTGGCAATGTGATCTTCCCCTTCGGCTTGCTCCTTCCCGGATTGATTCCTTGGAATGTGCCGGTCTCTTTGAGCTCGCTGTTGGGGATTTGTAGCTTCTTGAGTACCGCGGAGGAGATCAGATTCAAGCCGGCACCGCCATCAACTAGCATCTTTGTGACCTTGAGGTTGCGGATAGTTGGTGAAACCAACATCGGCAAGCACCCAACCGCAGCTATGCGATCAGGGTGGTCCTCAATGTCAAAGATGATAGGTCTTCGACCACTTCGAGGCTTGCGTGACTCAACCTGGTGGTTCGCTGCATTAACTTCCCGCACCCATCGCTTGAGCTGGCGGTGCGGTATGCAGAGAAGCACCGCCGCCAATGCACGTAACCTCTGTTGCTTTCAAACTCCTGCCGCCGCCTTCGCTGCCATCCATATCCTCATCTTCGCTTCGCCCTCATCCTTGTCGCGCGCTGGGAGGCTGTCTCCTTGGGCTCGCTTGGCCTTGCCGCGATGTCCTCCCCGGCCGGGACGCTTCTTGCCGGACCCACCAGTTCCTTCCGGCTTTCTCCTTGTCGCCGTCAGATTAGCCTTTGCAGCTCAACGAGCTGCTCAACTTTCTTGCAACTTTGGAGATCATGGCCCTTGGTACGGTGGATCTTGCAAGATCGCTTGTCGGAGCCGCTTCGCTTGTCGGGCGCCGCCACAGTTCTGCTTCCTTTGGCACTACCTCCTGTCGGGACTGCTCGACACCACCCGATCTTTGCCTTTCCTTCTTTCGTTGTTCGCCTCCGGTTTTTCCTTGCCGGGCGGCCTCCTCACCGTCATAACCTCCCCGCTGCTGCATTCTCTCCGGGAGTTTCTCCTTCTTCAAAGACGCACACTTGTCGCCAGTATGATAGCTCATCGACGCTTCGATCTTACACATCGCCATTTCCTCCCTCATCCTGCGGTTTCGCACGTTCTGATGGAACGCGTTGATAACCGCGGCAGGGTGGACATCTGGGATGTTGCGCTGCACTTGGCTGAACCTTTGAATGTACTTGCGCAGGGGCTCTCCTTCCTTCTGGGCGAGCAGATGAAGATTGCTCTCCTAGCCATGGGGCTTGTGGCCGCCTGTGAAGGCGCCGACAAACTGATGGCACAGATCCGCCCATGAGGAGATGGAGTTGTCCGGCAAGTGCATGAGCCAGGACCTGATGTTGGGCTTAAGCACCAGCGGGAAGTAGTTGGCGAGGATCTTGTCGTCGCGCCCCCCGGCAGCTTGCACCGCAATGGTGTAGATGCTGAGGAACTCCGACGGATGCAACCTGCCGTCAGATTCTCCGCACATCCGCTTGAAGTTCTTTGCTTTGGCCACGGACTTGCCGCAGCTCACGAGTAAACGCAGGGCAACCTACCGCGTACGGCAAGTCGCCTGGTTCCCCTGCACATGCATGTCAACAGCGGGCCCAGCGCGCTGGTCTGACTGATGCCGCGCTTCTCTCCGACGCTCGATGCGAGTACAAGCGTCCTCTGGTTGCCGTTCTTGAAGAACTTGGCGCTGATCACGACGAGCTCGTGGGTCTGATGATGCTGTGGAGTCAGTGTCGAGGTTGGCCCGACAAGTCGGCGATCTTGGCCTTCGGGGCGGGGAGTGCACGGTGGTTGCACCTCCGCCGGTCTTGTCACCATCGGCTCGCGTCCGGCAATCTTGACGTGGCTGTGATGTAGCTGGCTGCCGTGGAGTGTCGCCGTTGGCGGCCGGCGAGGCTCGATGGTGGCCTCCAATCGCCGATCTTGTTCGCCGTTGAGGGTAATCCAGAGCAGTTGGGCTCGCCAACGCTTCGAGTCTTCGGTGGCGGCGGTGAGCGGTGCGAGGAGCGGATATGCTCGACTTCCAACCGGGTTGGAAGGAGCAGACTTCATCCAGCGATCGCACCTCACTCGCGTGCCGCATGTTTGGCGCACGCTGGTCTTGAACGCCCGAGATCCACCAGCTTGGTTTTGTTCTAACGCTACAGTATGGTGCTGCGAGCACCATGGCGCTGCCGGTCCGCCGCTTCGAGACGGGCGTGGTGCGGTACGGACGCCGAGGTTTGCGGGCCTTGTCCCTGACCCGCAGCAGCATGAACTCCTCGTCGGCGCCTCGTTCTCCGCCGGCGTCTACCCCACCGCCTGCTTGTTGGCATGTGGGATCGACATGGACGGAGCAGCCACCTCCGAAGCCTTCTTCTTCGGTGGCATGTTGATGAGGATGAGGAAGAACTGGCTCGCGTGAACGCCGGATCGGGTTCACACAACCTCGACGCCCCCTACCTGGCGCGCCAAAGATGTCGTGGGGAACGAACACCTATGGGGCAGGGCCCCTTTTCGGTCCGGCAGGGAGCGGGGATCGCACGAAGAGCGGATCGAGGCGGGCACACGAGCGATTTTTACCCAGCTACGGAGCTCTCCGGAGAGATAAAACTCCTACTGCTGCTTTGTGGTTGTATTATGTTCTTGCTCGAGAGCGTGGGAGTGTTCTGGTTTCAAATGAGTCGAACCCCCTCTACGTTGCGCATGGGCCTCCTTTTATAGTCTAAAGGGGTCACCGACAGGTGGCAAAGTACGCAGGGGTAAAAGTGTAAAAAGAGTGGTTGGTACAACTGCTTCTACAGTGGATCCTACCTAACTCTGACGGCAGGGGACAAGAGCATTGAATGCCCGTCCACGTCGCCCAAACAGTGCAGAAAAGTGACCGTTAGGGACGCCACCGCTTGCCATGAGGGCCTTCTCATCGTCTCCGCTTGCCACCTTGCACCGCTTAGCTGCACAGCCTCTTGCCACGCACGCCTGGGAAAGTCTCAGTGCGGCACGTAGGCGGATGTGCTGGAGCGCAGGTGCAAATTGGTAGCATTGCCGCGGCAGGCGCCTCGCCGTGGTCGTAGTCTTGTCGCGCCCGGAAGCTTGTCGCTTGTCGGGTCTTGTCGGGACGCGTTGCGCGTCACGACAAGTTCCTTAAAATGCTTTGGTTGGTCTTCCCGGCAAGCTCCTCTTGCCGGGTTTGTCCTTCCCGCAAGCTCCTCTTACCGGGCCTTGTCTTTCGCTAAAACACTTTGTTCTTGAATGGCACCAAAAGGAACCACGGAGGACCTTGGCGGGCACCCGCAAGCCTTGCTGCTTGATGACGCCATGACCGCTCAGCACAAGTTCGGGATACTAAGGTACCCCTACTTTAGTACACCGACAGAAACTAAGCATGGCAATGGCATATCAAACTTACTTCTAACATGGCTACCGCAAAGCATAACATATCAAGACATGGCATACCAAAGCATGGCATAAATTCAGTCAAAGCATGGCATGGCATCATGAAACTATGCTGAAAATAAACTACCAGTCATATCCGATGCAAACATAACACGTTAACTTTATGCAACCATCTATTGTTCTACCATAGCTCTTTAAATGCAAATAACAACTTACTACTCATGCAATGCAAACAAAATGTGCATCGAGTCCCTCGGACTTGCTTACCAGTGGGTTGCCTCACAACCAAGCGATGATCATGCACGGATCACCAATGGAACCACACTTGGTTCAACACTCATTGAGACCTTCTCTCATGATCATGCCAGCTCATCATCGTGATTACTCACGACTGTCTCACAGTCCAAGTCATCACTTTATTTCACATTATTGATCAACTTAGTTATATTAGGTTTATCCTCCATTTCTACCGAGACCTGATAGTGTGACCTACTATGAACTTGTGCCCATGACCGAAGACGTGGCTATCGATAGATTTAACACACACACTCTACAGAGGTAGCGCACTGTACCCGCACCACGAAACCCATGGCCTCGCACTCCCATTTGAGTGGACCAACGACGTTCCGACAAAACCGATCTATTGCCATGACACTCTCCCGTCCACTCTGACCAACACCCATTTTGGGTTCAGTCCTGGGTGGCCCATGCCTACCAAAGGCAAACGGCCACCATCGTGGCAAAAACGGTCCCAAACAGGGACAAAGCGTGCAAAACAATTCGGGCTCACAAGGTTCATGTTCGCTTACCTGATCAGGGTAGCGCGTGCCCATAACCTTCCCTACGTTGGAGGCACCAGCGAGAGGCATGACAATAAACCTGTTAGGGCCTTCCCATACCAAGGCAAATGTGGTTGCACTGGAAAAAGCCCGATTTGGTGGCACTATAACATCCCAGTGATGACAGAGGGGGTTTGTCATTAAGTCATATTATTAACCTCTCCATCATCGATCATTATGCGAGCATTATTAAAATGAATGCAACAACTAACATGCAACATACCGATGCAGTAACAAAACATCAAGCATTTCAAATAAACAATGATAGCATGCAAAACATAGAAATACCAAGTACTAGCAAAACTTATCAGTGCAACAGAATTATCATAGCATCGTTACTATTAACATGAAACTAAACTAGACAGAGGCATGATATTATCAGTAACAACAACAAACTAGTATGTCAACTTATTTCATGAGACCACAAACATGCAAGACAGATAACAAAAGCATATAGCACAAATGAAATACCAGCAGGCGGAACAAACAAGAAACTACTGCAACTAAACACACACACGAGGTGCAAGCAAAGTCAACATGCAAGTTTGGGACTCATGATAAGAGGTTGGCTTGCCTGGGGTCGGCAAATAGTTCGGGAAGAAGTGTGGAACAGTCGCGGAAAGATTTACCGGAAACAGTTCTCTCTCGGAGGGGGCTGTTTATGTGCAAGGGCAAAATTGTCATTTCCAGAATGTGCAAACATGGTGAAAATGATTCCATCAGAATGGGTTTGACGAAACGAAGACGTGGGCTTTGGAATCACCTGATTTGGAGCTAGGGTTAAAGAGATACAATTTTTTAACTACCAGGGACCCATCTGTAAAGAAAACCATTACAAACTGGCCCCTGACAGAAAAAACAGATCGCGCCTTTCTCAGAAATACGCTTTTCAGAGAGGAAAGCGCATTCTGGCTAGAAGAAGAGGAGGAATACACTTTCGTGTGGGGGAGACGTATTTCGCAGAATACGCCTCCACTTATCCATGTCAGCGGGGTGAGGTCAACGCGGGGCCGGCTCCTGAGAGGCTGACTTGCGGGCCCCTCACACCTCTCTTTCTCCTCCCATCTCCTTCTTCCTCTCCTCCTGATGCGGCACAGAGCAGAGGTGGGGCCAGGCGCGTCGCCGGCGACGTACCGGCCGGCTCCAGCCACCTCTGACCAGGGCGAAGACGGCGGAGGACTCGGGGAGGGACGCCGCATCCATCCCGAGGGAAAATGAACGCCGGGGAGGACCACAGCCGCGATGGCCATTGGAGCAGAGGGCTCCGCGGTGGCGGCATCTAGCGATTAGGGGCTCCAGAGGGGGAAATGGATGGGCGAGAGGCCGAGGGCAGTCGTTGCACTCCAGGGGGCGCACTGGTGGTGGAGGAACGGAGGGGGAAGGTTCGGGAATATTTTCAGCCGTAATGGAGCAAGATAAAATATACTTGCTTCACAAACTAAAAATTTGGATAGGAAAAAAGAATTGCTCCTATGCTCACATAGATCAATGCAATGAGCTGAATTTCGATGGAGGCTAACGATTTGAAATACTTGAGAGGATGGCAAAGTTTCATCCCATTTGGAAACTCTATGAAGGTACTTCCTTCACAAAGTTACAATCCGGTCAGAAACTTTGAAAAATTGCACAGGGAGCTAGGATGAATGGATTGAGCTCATCTTTGGTATCAATGGGTGATTTATCAATGTTAATCACCCTGCCAAATTGTAGCTCAATTGGAGTTAGGAATAAAGCACTTCCTTTGCAAAATGTCAGAGAGGGCAGAAACTTGCATTGGATCATGTGCTCAAATTATGATCTTTGGAGCATGTGTTTGGATGGAAATGGTGAACATATAGCAATTACAAACTTCACAAATTATTTGGTAATTTTCCTTGCTTAAAATTGTAGTGATAACCCACAAGTGTAGGGGATCGCAACAGCTTTCGAGGGTAAAGTATTCAACCCAAATTTATTGATTCGACACAAGGGGAGCCAAAGAATATTCTTGAGTATTAGCAGTTGAGTTGTAAATTCAACCACACCTGGATAAATTAGTATCTGCAGCAAAGTGTTTAGTAGCAAAAGTGGTATGATAATAAAGGTAACGGTGGCAAAATTAAAGATAATTGTTTTTGGGTTTTTGTAGTAGTTGTAACAGCAGCAACGGAAAAGTAAATAAGCGAAGAACAATATGTGAAAAGCTCATAGGCAATGGATCAGTGATGGATAATTATTCCAGATGCGATTCCTCATGTAATAACTGCAACATAGGGTGACACAAAACTAGCTCCAATTCATCAATGTAATGTAGGCATGTATTCCGTAAATAGTCATACGTGCTTATGGAAAAGAACTTGCATGACATCTTTTGTCCTACCCTCCTGTGGCAGCGGGGTCCTAGCGGAAACTAAGGGATATTAAGGCCTCCTTTTAATAGAAAACCGGAACAAAGCATTAACACACAGTGAATACATGAACTCCTCAAACTATGGTCATCACCGAGAAGTATCCCGATTATTGTCACTTTGGGGTTGTCGGATCATCACACATAATAGGTGAATATAGACTTGCAAGATAGGATCAAGAACACACATATATTCATGAAAACATAATAGGTTCAGATCTGAAATTATGGCACTCCAGCCCTAGTGACAAGCATTAAGCATAGCAAAGTCATAGCAACATCAATCTCAGAACATAGTGGATACTAGGGATCAAACCCTAACAAAACTAACTTGATTACATGGTAAATCTCATCCAACCCATCACCGTCCAGCAAGCCTCACGATGGAATTACTCACGCCGCGGCGGTGAGCATCATGAAATTGGTGATGGAGGATGGTTGATGATGACGATGGCGACGAATCCTCTCCCGAGCCCGAACGGACTCCAGATCCGCCCCCGAGAGAGATTAGGGCTTGGCGGCTCCGTGTCGTAAAACGCGATGAAACTTTCTCTCTGATTGTTTTTCTCCCCGAACGTGAATATATGGAGTTGGAGTTGAGGTCGGTGGAGGTCCAGAGGGCCCACGAGATAGGGGGTGCGCCCTACAAGGGGGGAGGGCTGTCTCATGGACAGGCCGTGGGCCCCCTGGTGTATTTCTTTCGCCCAGAAAATCTTATTAATTCTAAAAAGTGCCTCCGTGGATTTTCAGGACATTCCGAGAACTTTTCTTTTCTACACATAAAACAACATCATGGCAGTTCTGCTGAAAACAGCGTCAGTCCGGGTTAGTTTCATTCAAATCATGCAAGTTAGAGTCCAAAACTAGGGCAAAAGTGTTTGGAAAAGTAGATACGTTGGAGACGTATCAACTCCCCCAAGCTTAAACCTTTGCTTGTCCTCAAGCAATTCAGTTGATAAACTGAAAGTGATAAAGAAAAACTTTTAGAAACTTTGTTTGCTCTTGTTGTTGTAAACATGAAAAGCCAGCATTCAAGTTTCAGCAAATATTATGAACTAACCATACTCACAATAACACTTAGGTCTCACAATTACTCATATCAATAGCATAATCAGCTAGCGAGCCATAATAATAAAACTCGGATGACAACACTTTCTCAAAATAATCATAATATGATATAACAAAACGGTATCTCCCTAGCCCTTTCTGAGACCGCAAAACATAAATGCAGAGCACCTTTAAAGACCAAGGACTGACTAAACATTGTAATTCATGGTAAAAGAGATCCAGTCAAGTCATACCCAATATAAACCAATAGTAATGAATTCAAATGACAGTGTGCTCTCCAGCGGGTGCTTTTAATAAGAAGGGTGATGACTCAACATAAAAGTAAATAGATAGGCCCTTCGTAGAGGGAAGCAGGGATTTATAGAGTTGCCAGAGCTCGATTTTAAAATAGAGATTGAATAACATTTTGAGCGGCATACTTTTGTTGTCAATGCAACAACTATGAGATGGCTTTATCTTCCATACTACATGCATTATAGGCAGTTCCCAAACAGAATGGTAAAGGTTTATACTCCCCCAACCACCAACAAGCATCAATCCATGGCTTGCTCGAAACAACGAGTGCCTCCAACTAACAACAGCCCCGGGGGAGTTTTGTTTAATTATTTTGATTTGCTTTGATCTTTTTGGATCATGGGACTGGGCATCCCGGTTACCGCCCTTTTTCGTGAATGAGGAGCGGAGTCCACTCCTCTTGAGAATAACCCACCTAGCATGGAAGATATAGGCAGCCCTAGTTGTAACATGAGCTACTCGAGCATACAAAACAGAATTTCATTTGAAGGTTTGGAGTTTGGCACATACAAATTTACTTGGAACGGCAGGTAAATACTGCATATAGGAAGGTATAGTGGACTCATATGGAACAACTTTGGGGTTTAAGGAGTTTGATGCACAAGCAGTATTCCCGCTTAAGGATGTGAAGGCTAGCAAAATCCGGAAGCTTAATTAATCGAGAGAGCGACAACAGTCGTAAACATGCATTAATATTAATTTACCCGAGTACAAGCATGAGTAGGACATAATCTACCATGAACATAAATATCATGAAGGCTATGTTGATTTGATTCAACTACATGCGTGAACATGTGCCAAGTCGAGTCACTCAATTCATTCAAAGGAGGATACCATCCCATCATACCATATCATAATCAGTCTAATAGCATGTTGGCGTGCAAGGTAAACCATTATAACTCATACCTAATCAAGCATGGCACAAGCAACTATAATCTCTAAATGTCATTGCAAATATGTTTACTTCATAATAAGCTGACTCAGAAACGATGAGCTCATCATATTTACGAAAACAATAGAGGTCGAGTTCATACGAGCTTTTCTCATCTCAATAAGTTCATCATATATCGTCATTATTGCCTTTCATTATGGGCTCAAAGTTAAATAAACAATCATGCATATAAGAGCCACTAAGCATTTTCAATATAGTCTTCTCGACCCCCAAAAGAAAGAAAAGAAAATAAAACTATTTACACGGGAAAGCTCCCAACAAGTAAGAAGAAGAACAAGAAATCTTTTTGGGTTTTCATTTTAATTTCTACTACAGGCATGGAAATTAAACTAACTAATTTTTTTGGTTTTTTTCTTAAAGTTTAACAAACACACAAGAAGAAAACTAGAAAAAGAAATTTAGACTAGCATGGATAATACAATGAAAGAGTATGAGCACCGACGACTAGTGTGTGAATATGAATATAAAGTCGGTGAGAAATACGTACTCCCCCAAGCTTAGGCTTTTGGCCTAACACTACTAGGGAAAAACCTAGAAGTAGCGCGTGTTTTGTGTCCACTAGTAGCGCGGGAGGCCGCGCTACTAATAAGGCGCTACAGCTATTGCTTAGCGAAGAACGCGTGCGTTCGCACGCTACATCGCTAGGACAAATAGTCTGCAGCATTTGTTCAAGATCACGCCATCGCTAAGGTAACTACTTGCAGCGTGTTTTCTATCCATCACTACTAGTATTTTTATTTTTTTATTTTTAGTGTATTTATGCGTCATCGTACAAATATTGGTACAATACCAGCTGTTATGAGGTTTACATCATTATGTCCATAACAGTGTGTCAAATGAAGGTGGATTAGGTTCAAGTGGAGGCAATATGTGGTGCATGTCAAAAGTATACTACTAATCCAAACTTGATCTAGTTTGGACTAGTAGTACTTTCGATGTGCACCACATGTTACCTCCACTTGAATCTAATCCGCCAGCACAAGCTATTTAATCATCATCATAGTCATTACCACCAAACAGTATTTATTTAATCAGCACTAACACTAGCTAATAATAATCATCATAGTCATTACCACCAACACTAGCTATTTTATCATCATAGTAATAGTGTAGCACATCATTATCCTCAAACTCATTTCTAGCTAGCTAATCACTCCTACTGCTCTCTCTTAGGTAAACATAAAACATGTATAGCTCTCCTCCTCGATCAAACTGGAGCATGCAGATGAACCCGTCTCCTAATCGTGGGTAGCGCATCTGTTTGCTGCCCCCTAGTACTTCTCTACGCTCCCCCATCACATATTTGGTGCAGTCATGCACTATTAAGCATCCGTCACTAATCTTGAATGCACTAAAGTAATCTGTAGGATATCTTGGCCGTGGTGATAATACTCATGGTACCTTTAGTCTTGATTCCATAAGGCACAACATTCATCCGAGTCCTGTTGAAGAACATCGACGGTAACATACTTAGCAATGAAGTTTAGCTTCAAAAATAATGTATGGAAAAGATGCAATCGATGACAAATAGTAAAAATCTTACCATCCTTCCTAAATAGATGTGACCGTAGTTCATTACGAACACTATTGGTCGCACTTTTCAAGACTAACATTTCTAAATGCAGAAGAAAATTTGTCTTGACAGTATCAAGATCCTCAAGACATGAAACATAATGACCGAGCTCCTCGCAGATTGAGTTCAGCCCTAGGACAAGATACTGGTCATGTCTACCAAGCTACTGGACATGTTTGCTTGCACGAAATAAGTGACAATACAAATTAGTTGTCAACTATTTTTGAATAAACAATATCAAAGACATAAATATGGTTGAGAAACTTACATAATGGTATAACTGGAGGTGTCTGCACATCGACTCAGATGTCGGTATTACCTTCAATATCATCTTCCGGACGAATATCAAAGGTGATAACCATATCAGGCTCAAATGCATAAGTCTTGCATAGTGCTCGCCATGTTTTGCATCCAAAATAGGTGTAGTCGTCTGAATTGTATAACTTTGCATGGAAAATATAACCATGCTCGGTCTTCAAGTAAACTTTCTTTTCCTCCATACTATGACTGAAACCTATCTTATCCAACACAAAAACTCTTGCATGGCAGGGATACGCTAGCAGAATAGTAAAAAAAAATATAAGTTGAAGCAAATGAAGAAGATGTCATGCTTAATTACGAAAAAAGACTTGTCGTTGTGACTTCATCAGATCCACTTCAAGTTCTCGTCTAGCTTGATGTCAAGCGCCTATCATCATCTAGGAAGATTCCATCGCGACAAAGGCGCTTTCGCCTTCGCAGATTTGCAAATACCGAAATCCTTTTCGTCGTCACGACATTTCCTATGTTCATAGTTAAAACATTAATTGAAAATCGATCAAGACAACTACCAAGATACTCAACACACAAACTGGGCACTCGATATTTCCTATATATTTCGCACAAGTCATGCCAAAATTCACGGAAAAATCCGGCATGACCTTTGCTAAAATAGGACATACGAGCGCCTGAAATTTGCCGGAATGGAAATGAATCAACACTCCGGCAAAACATAGGCCACTCGGAGGTGTAACCTGCAAACATGACCGGCCACTTGGATATTGAGCAACACAAGATATACATTTCAAAATATCTTATAGGACTCAAATTAGCATGCATTCAATAAGCAAAAGTAAATCATTTCATGCGTCAGTACATCATCGAATATTATCACTAATACATCACGAATAGTGTCATACATATAACATCACTAATACAACTAAAACTCTAACACACAATGGGTATCAGCGCGGGCGGTGGACACCCACAGAGAAGGCACCATCACGGGATCATAGCTCCAGTGAGATCCCTGGAGAACCTGCCAGGTATTGGAGAACGGCCTGTGCTCCAACGCAAACAAGTAGCGACGGACGTGCGCGTCCTCCTCACTGACACGGTGACGCACCACCTCCGCGGAGTCCTTGAGCCTCTGGATCGTCATTGGCCCACGCGACCGCCACCAAAGAAGGTTCGGGTCAACGACAGACTGGCTCCTCACCAACCTGCGCCCCCGGCAGGTAGCGCCTCCCAGTACCACCCCCGCGGAGCCCAATCCCGGACATGGACGATCTGGTCAAGCAGGTGTCGTCCTCCGCCGTCTCGATGACGAGGATGCGGGATAGGCATCGTCCACGTCGAGGCGGGAAAAATTGCTTTAACTAAAAAATAGAAACAAGTTCTTACTAACTAGTTCTATTAATTCAACTAGTTGTTACTAAAAATAAACTTACTATAAATAAAAATATTCTAGTACCTAATTAGTACCTAGTTCTTACTAACTAATTAGTACCTAGGAACTACTGCCCTAATTACCATCTAAGTAATTAACTAACTAGCACTAAAAATAGCCTAGGGTTCATACTAACTAGCACTAAATAGCTAGGGTTCATACTAAGAGAAGAGGGATCGAAGGAGAGCGCTACAGAGGGCGGGAGAGAGATGGGGTCGGGGGAGACGGCGGCACCGAGGCGCGGCGAGGCGGGGTCAGGGGAGACGGCGGCGAGGTGGGTCGAGGGAGACAACGGCGAGGCGGGGTCGGGGGAGACGGCGGCGAGGCGGGGTCAGGGGAGACGGCAGCGAGGCGGGGTCAGGGGTGACGGCGGCGAGGCGGGGTCGGGGGAGACGGATGCGAGGCGGGGTCGGGAATTGGGGGAGGAAGCAGAGGAGAGGGAATCAGGCCGCGCGGGGGGTTAGGTGAAAATAGCTTTAACTGTAGCGTGGGGAGGAAAAACGCGCTACTGCTAAAATCCGTAGTAGTAGCGATGTTCGTAGAAGGGCGCTACTACTATACCTAGCACGTCGGGAACGGTGTGGCAATTATAGTAGTAGCGCTTTTATTCTGCCGCCGCCATCGCTAGCGGCTAACGAAGAGCGCAGTTTCGCCAGACGCGCTCATCTAAATAGCGAGAGCGCCTCATTTTAACAAGCGCTACTGGTAACATTCTGTGTATAAGGTTTTCCCTAGTAGTGTAAGTTGGTCTAGTACCAAGGACCGCCACTACTCTCCCCGGTGTACTAGGAGGTGTAATCAGGATACCACTGGCTGGTCATCTCCGGATCCCATTCGACAAATGATGCACGATAAGGGTCCAGTTCAGGTTTCGGCTCAGGTTCAGGTTCTGGAGTAAAAGCTTGGGCTCGATGATTGTTCACCGCTTCCGGTGTGACAAGAAAATTTTCTGCAAGGAAATCAAACAACAGAGGCGTAGGTAAAATAATAATCTCAAAGTGTTTCTTATTAAATCTAAGTTTATACAAGAGCATCCTTTCCTCGTTGTCAACAATAAACTTGTGTGCTACCATGCTCTTGTAATCTACAATGTGAGGAGGCAATTTTGTCTCCTCCTTCTCATGGGGCCTAATGGGTATCTGAAAATGTCTAGCAAGGTGTGCAACATAGATACCTCCAAATATGGGGCCTTTCGTACGATTCAGGGCTAGCCGTTTAGCAATGTCGGCACCCATACTAAAAGTATTGTCTCCAAGCAAAGCATGTTGAAGAATTATAATATCAGGAATGCTCAAGTTTCCACTATTTCCACGACCAATCAAGCATCTACTAGCAAATATGGCAAAATAGCGTAAAACAGGAAAGTGTATGCAAGAGACTTTTGCCTCAGAGCCCTTCTTTGGCTCTTCTATAGCTATAGTATTAACAAAGCCACCCACATCTTCACGATGGGGTTCCTCTAATTCTCCCTCATAAGGTATCCTACACACCGCACAAAAATTACGTAAAGACATTTCTTTGAATTCATCAAATAAATGAAATGATACTGCAGGCGGTGACTTCTTAGGATAATAATAAAAGTTTTGTACGACAGTATTGGTGAGTAAGAGATACTGATCGATTCGGTCGTTGATGAAACCGGTAAGGCCTGCAGTCTCTATCAAAGAATAAAAATCTTCATGAATTCCAGCTTCTTTCAAGAAATCCTCACATGGCCATTCACACGACCGTACTTTTGCTAAGCGGGGAAGATTATACTTGGCTTTTTCCTTCTCTTTGGCTTGTTTTTCCTGGGAGCTTTGGCTAGAAGAGCCCCTCAAAAGTTTCCTTAACATTTTCTGAAAATTTCTGAATTTTTAGTAACTTCAAAATAAAAGTGAATAAAATGGAACAAGATTGGTAGCAACTACTCCTACAAGTGCCTAGAGCCCATATCATGCATTAGAATTGCTTGGGACCTCAAAAATTTAACATGCAGGCTCAAGAACATGGTCACCTATGCAGCAAAAATTTGCAATGAATAAACCACTAGAACAAAAACTAATTGGACCAATGGAGGAGTCACATACCAAGCAACAATCTCCCAAAGCAGTTTTGTGAATGGAGCTTTGAACAAGGAGATCGAAAATTGCAGCAAAATGAGCTAGAACTCGTGCTTGAGCTGGATGGGGATTTTTTGGGTAGAAGATGAAGTGTGTGGGTGCTGGCATAAGTGGAGGGGGGCCACTAGGGGCTCACGAGACAGGGGGGCCACCAGGGGCCCATGAGAGGGGAGTGCGCCCTATAGGGGGGCGCCCACTCTCGTGGCCTGGTGCTTGCCCCTCCTGCAGTGTTTTCAGTGCCTAAAATCCTCAAATATTCCATAAAAATCATACTAAATTTGCAGGGCATTTGGAGGACTTTTATTTTAGGGATATTTTTTAATACACGGATAATTCAGAAAAGAGACAGATAATAATGTTTTTGCTTTATTTATTCTAAATAATAGAAAGTAAAAGAGGGTACAGAAGGTTATGCCTTCTAGTTTCATCCATCTCATGATCATCAAAATGAATCCACTAACAAGGTTGATCAAGTCTTGTTAACAAACTCATTCCGAGTAACACGGAACCGGAGAAATTTCGAATGACACTAAGTTACCTCAACGGGGATATGAAAATCCCCAACAATAAGAATATCATACTTTTTCTTGACAGTAGGGAGAGGAAATTCAAAACCTCCAATAATAATAGTTGGAACTTTTCCAATATAATTGATGCTATGAACTTGAGATTGTTTCCTCGGAAAGAGTACCATATGCTCATTACCATTAACATGAAAAGTGACATTGCCTTTGTTGCAATCAATAATAGCCCCTGCAGTATGAAGAACAGGTCTACCAAGGATAATAGACATACTATCGTCCTCGGGAATATCAAGAATAACAAAGTCCGTTAAGATAGTGACATTTTGCAACCACAACAGGCACATCCTCACAAATACCGACAGGTATAGCAGTTGATTTATCGGCCATTTGCAAAGATATTTCAGTAGGTGTCTACTTACTCAATTCAAGTCTACGATATAAAGAGAGAGGCATAACACTAACACCGACTCCAAGATCACATAAAGCAGTTATAACATAATTTCTTTTAATGGAGCATGGTATAGTTGGGACACCCGGATCTCCAAGTTTCTTTGGTATTCCATCCTTAAAAGTGTAATTAGCAAGCATGGTGGAAATTTCAGCTTCCGGTATCTTTCTTTTATTTGTGATGATATCCTTCATATACTTAGCATAAGGATTTACTTTAAGCATATCAGTTAAGCGCATACGTAAGGAAATAGGTCTAATCATTTCAGCAAAGCGCTCAAAATCCTCATCATCCTTTGACTTGGATGGTTTAGGAGGAAAGGGCATGGGTTTCTGAATCCATGGTTCTCTTTCTTTACCGTGCTTCCTAGCTACGAAATCTCTCTTATCATAACGTTGATTCTATGAATGTGGGTTATCAAGATCAACAGCAGGTTCAATCTCTACTTCATTGTTTTTGCTAGGTTGAGCATCAACATGAACATTATCATTAACATTATCACTAGGTTCATGTTCATCACCTGATTGTGTTTCAGCATCAGAAATAGAAATATCATTGGGATTCTTAGGTGTGTCTACAGTAGGTTCACTAGAAGCATGCAAAGTCCTATCATTCTTCTTCTTCTTCTTTTTAGAAGACCTAGGTGCCTCTAAATTATTTCTCTGAGAATCTTGCTCGATTCTCTTAGGGTGGCCTTCAGGATACAAAGGTTCCTGAGTCATTCTACCAGTTCTAGTAGCCACTCTAAAAACAAAGTCATTTTTATTATTTAATTCATCAAGCAATTCATTCTGAGCTTTAAGTACTTGCTCAACTTGAGTAGCAACCATAGAAGCATATTTGCTAACGAGTTTGAGTTCATCGTTAACTCTAGCCAGATTATCGCTCACACGTCCTATCTCGAAAGCATTATTATTTAACTCTCTACCAACATAAGCATTAAAACTTTCTTGTCTAGCCATAAAGTCATCAAATTCATCTAAGCATGGGCTACGAAATTTAGTAGAGGGAATTTCAACTTTATCATCGCTGTAGAGACAATTTACCTTTACTACCTGTGTCGGGTTATCAAGACAATATGGTTCTTCAACAGGCGGTATATTAAGACCATGTATTTCTTCAATAGGAGGTAAATTCTTAACATCTTCAGCTTTAATACCTTTTTCTTTCATTGATTTCTTTGCCACTTGCATATCTTCAGTACTAGAAATAAAACACCTCTCTTCTTTGGAGTGTGTTTAGGAATAGGCTCAGGAGTTGGCTCAATTGGTTCAGAATTTCTTCAGGAATTGGCTCAGGAAGAGTCCAATTATTTTCATTAGTCAACTTATTATTCTATAATATTTCAGCTTCGTCGACTGTTCTTTTCCTAAAAACACAACCAACATAACTGTCCAAGTAGTCCTTGGAAGCATCGGTTAGTCCATTATAAAAGATATCAAGTATTTCATTTTTCTTAAGAGGATGATCGGGCAAAGCATTAAGTAACCGGAGAAGCCTCCCCCAAGATTGTAGGAGACTCTCTTCTTTGATTTGCACAAAATTATATATTTCCCGCAAGGCAGCTTGTTTCTTATGAGCAGGGAAATATTTAGCAGAGAAGTAATAAATCATATCCTGGGGACTACGCACACAACTAGGAGAAAGAGAATTATACCAAGTCTAAGCATCACTCTTTAATGAGAACGGAAATATCTTAAGGATATAATAATAGCGAGACTTCTTATCATTAGTAAATAGGGTGGCTATATCATTCAACTTGATAAGATGTGCCACAACAGTTTCAGATTCAAGGCCATAAAAAGGATCAAATTCAACTAAAGTAATAATCTCAGGATCAACGGAGAATTCATAATCCTTATCAGTAACACAAATAGGTGAAGTAGCAAAAGTAGGGCCAGGTTTCCTTCTAGCATTAAGAGACTGCTGCTTCCATTCAGCTAATAATTTCTTAAGATCATATCTATCATTGCAAGCAAAGATAGCTCTAGCAGCTTCTTCATTCATAACATAACCCTCAGGAACAACAAGCAAAACATGCGACATTCAGTAATTTCATTCCCCCTAACTCTAGCAAGTTGTTCATCAAGAAATTCACCTAATGGCAAAGTAGTATCATGCACAGAAGTAGTTTCATCATGCATAGCAGAAGTGGCATCATCAATAACATGCGACATATCAGAATTCATAGTAGTAGCAGGTTTAGGTGTCACAAGTTTACTAATAACAGAAGGAGAATCTAGTGCAGAGCTAGATGGCAGTTCCTTACCTCCCCTCGTAGTTGAGGGAAAAATAGTAGTTCGGTCATCTTTCAAGTTCTTCATAGTGATCAACAGATATAAATCCCAAGTGACTCATAGAGTAGAGCTATGTTCTCCGGCAACGACGCCAGAAATTGGTCTTGATAACCCACAAGTGTAGGGGATCGCATCAGCTTTCGAGGGTAAAGTATTCAACCCAAATTTATTGATTCGACACAAGGGGAACCAAAGAATATTCTTGAGTATTAGCAGTTGAGTTGTCAATTCAACCACACCTGGATAACTTAGTATCTGTAGCAAAGTGTTTAGTAGCAAAAGTGGTATGATAATAAAGGTAACAGTGGCAAAAGTAAAGATAATTGTTTTTGGGTTTTTGTAGTAGTTGTAACAGCGGCAACGGAAAAGTAAATAAGCAAAGAACAATATCTGAAAAGCTCGTCGGCAATGGATCAGTGATGGATAATTATGCCGTATGTGATTCAGCTACAACATAGGGTGACACAAAACTAGCTCCAATTCATCAATGTAATGTAGGCATGTATTCCGTAAATAGTCATACGTGCTTATGGAAAAGAACTTGCATGACATCTTTTGTCCTACCCTCCTGTGGCAGCGGGGTCCTAGCGGAAACTAAGGGATATTAAGGCCTCCTTTTAATAGAAAACCGGAACAAAGCATTAACACACAGTGAATACATGAACTCCTCAAACTACGGTCATCACCGAGAAGTATCCCGATTATTGTCACTTCGGGGTTTTCGGATCATAACACATAATAGGTGACTATAGACTTGCAAGATAGGATCAAGAACACACATATATTCATGAAAACATAATAGGTTCAGATCTGAAATCATGGCACTCAGGCCCTAGTGACAAGCATTAAGCATATCAAAGTCATAGCAACATCAATCTCAGAACATAGTGGATACTAGGGATCAAACCCTAACAAAACTAACTTGATTACATGGTAAATATCATCCAACCCATCACCGTCCAGCAAGCCTACGATGGAATTACTCACGCACGGCGGTGAGCATCATGAAATTGGTGATGGAGGATGGTTGATGTCGGGGCGTGTCTCTGTGGCCTCGAGCACCTATGGGGCACTGGGGGCCCCTTCTGGTTCGGCAAGGGAGCGGGGATCGTGCGCAGAGCAGATCGAGGTCGGGCGCGCGCGGGGAGACGGGCAATCTTTACCCAGCTTCGGGGCTCTCCGGAGAGATAACACCCCTACTTCTGCCTCGTGTTTGTTATTTGATCTTGCTCGAGCGTGCGAGCGTATGGTGGTGCTGTGGGTGTCAAATGGACCGAACCCCTTCCACGTGCGCATGGGCCTCCCTTTTATAGCTCAAGAGGGTACCCACAGTGGCAGCGAGGGAAGAGGGGTAGAAATGTAAAAGTGCAGGTTGGTACAACAAGTCTGCAATGATGCCCCTACCTAACTCTCGACGGCAGGGACAAGGGCATTAAATGCCCGTCTGGTCGCCTAACAAAGGCAGGAGGAGTGACCGTTAAGTGAGCCTCCGGTTGCCACGATGGCGCTCTGTCGACTCCGTTTGCCACCTTGTTCGCATGGCTGCGACGCCGCCACGCGTGTCCTTGGGATGGCCTCGTGACGACACGCCACCGGGTGCGCTGGAGTTGGGTGGCAGCCTTGCCGCGGGCCTCTTGTTGTGCCGGCAAGCTTGCCGGCCGCTGGGCCTTGCCGGGCGCTGCGGGCGCGCGCAAGTCTTCTGGTGACGCCTCGGTTGGCCTTCCCGGCAAGCTCCTCTTGCCGGGGCCTTCGTTCTCTTGGTTAGTACTTTGTTCTTGAATGGCAGTAATAAAGAAGGGTGGAGAGCCTTGCCGGGCGTCCGACAAGCCTTGCCGCGGGGGTGCTGCGACTACCCGTGCACAAGTTCGGGGTTCTAAGGTACCCCTACTTTAGTACACCGACAGGAGCCCCCGGGCCTGTGCCATACACGGTGCCGAGCGTTGTTGGGCCAGGCCCAAAACCGTGCATGGGCACGCGTGGCCTGGGCTCGTACGGAATTGGGTTCCGTGTCCACCGCGCTCTTCCGCAATGGCACGCGTCGATTGCGGCGTCGTGGGAGACGTGGGTGGCGCATAATCCCAGAGAATGCGTAACGTTCGCATCCTCTGTTTATAAGCGGAGGGAACGGGGCCGTTCCCCCACTTTTGCCACTTGCGGTTCCTTCCCCCAAAAGCTCCGACGCTCTGCTCCGTCTCCTGGATCGAGAAAAGAAATAGCGCTCCGCCGCCCATCGCCGCCGTCGCCGCCGCCGCTTCTGCCTCCCCTCGCTGCCCCCGCCATGGCCCCGAAGGCCGGGAAGGCTGCGAAGGCCGCGAAGGCCGAGAAGTCGACCAAGGCACAAGAGCTCGAGGCGCTGCGCAAGAAGCGGGTGCTTTTCCCTCCTGGGCTCACCCCGGATGCGCTGCGGTCGGGGTTTTACCTGTTTTGGTCGACGGAGACACGGGCGCACCCGCGCACGCTGGTGCTTTCTGTGGAGGCTTCCAAATCAAAGAAGTGCCCCAGAGGGTACTACTTCTTTCCTGTGTTCTTCTATTGAGGGCTCTGCCCACCTTTTTCTGACTTCTTTTGCGACATTATGAATACCTATGGGTTCCATCTCGCCGATTTCACCCCCAACGCCGCTCGACAATGGCGGTTTACAAGACCTTTGCGAGAACTTCGTTGGTATCCTTCCCAGTGTTGCTCTTTTTCGCCATTATTTTTCCCCTCGGGCTGAGAAAGGGGAGCCCCTGGCTGGCGGAATCGCATGGACCTCCCGGATGGGCATGAAGGAGGCGTACTTGCCGGGTGAGCTTCGCAGCAAATGGGGCGAGTGGAGGGCGGAGTGGTGTTGGATCTGTGATGCCGATCCGCCGTCGTTTACCAAGCTGCGCCAGACTCGGGTGGTGCGCCACAATGACTGGAGCGCTCTGGCGCCGGATGATGCCAAGCTGACGATCGCCACCACCCGAATCCTCCGGCTTAGGCACGCCGGACTCACAACAGGGGCGGTCGGCGCAGATTTCCTTCGCCGTCAGACGCCTTTGCGAGCAAGGGGAGGCCCGCTGGCTGTTCGGCCCGGCAGATTTCATGAGGCTGCGCCCGGGCCTCAACTTCAACTTCACAGTCCTGGAGCTGGATGCGATGCTAAGGGAGACGTTCAAACACGACCCCAACCACCCAGAGTGGTTCCAGTTGCCGCAGGGTGTCGTCCCCTTGTGCAACAACTCCCGATCGCATCTGTGCTATGATGCCAGAATGTGACTCGCACAGGGTAAGTGCTAGCTGGATAGAGCCCGCCGCCGAGGTCGTGCAGCAATTCTTTGATGACCTGTCGGAGGCGGCGGTCAAATCCGACGAGCAGAAGCTCCTCACCCGCGCCACCACTGCCAGTGAGTTGGCATACATCGCCAGCAGGGCCGAGGAGGCGGCGGCGGCTGCTGCCGGGGGCGAGTTTGGCTTCATGCTGGCGGAGGCGGAAGCAGCTGAGGCGGCAAGCCTTGCCGCCCACGAAGAACTTGCCGGAGACGGCGACGGCGGAGGGGAGGCTGCGGCCGGGACGAGCCAGCCCGGCGAGGGTGCGAGGGGCCGGCGGTTTTCGAGCAACTTGCCGCCGACGGAGCCCTCGGCGCAGCCCCAGTTTCACTCGAGAAGGCGTCTTCGTCGAGTTGGAGAGCTGGCAGAGGTACAGCCCGTTCAGCAGCCGCGGCGCCACGGAACGCGCTCTACCCGCGGCAAACCCGTTACTGGAGGGTCTCAAACCGTGCCGGCAACTGAGGCCGGGTCTTCCCGGGCCGCCACGCCTGACCCTGCCGTGGCTCTCGGCAAGCGCCAGAGGGAGCCTACCATTCCGCCACGCCGCGCGGGGAGGGCACCGGAGTTTGACCTCTCCTTACTGAGCTCTGATGACGACGAAGAGGATGAGGACGAAGAGGAGTAAGTCTTCTTTTGTACTGTACTCGCTTTTCCCTCGACCCTTGCCGCTGTTTGCCTTGTATCTAATCTGTTTTTCTCTCCAAATTCATGTTCTGTCCCAGGACTTTGGCGGAGAGGGCGGCGAAGAGGGCCAGGGTCCCGGTGGTCGAGGACGATCCCACTAAGGTGGTGGAAGATACGTCTGAGACCACTTTGACGGATCCGATCCCTTCCCTCGCACAGCAGCTCCCAGCACAGCCCCCAGCGTGAGTGTCTAAATTCACCTTCCGTTGTGGAGCACGCACGGTCGCTTCTCCCTCTGCCAATACCTTGATGATTGGCTCTTTTGTATGCATGAGAAGAGCAGGCCCACCAGGAGCAGCTGGAGGCCGACGCGGAGGTGTCGTCGGCCTCGACTACGCCACCGAGGGCCGACTCCCCGATGTGGGAGTCGTCTCCGGCAAGGAAGGGGTCTCCGGCAAGGGGCGGGACCGACGAGCCCTCGGTGGTGGAGCCCGTGATCACAGAGCCCAGCGCGGGTGAGCCTCCTTGTCGGGGATTTCTCCTCGGGTCTCGCTGATCTCCCTTTTCCTTCCTTTTGGGTATTTGCCTGACTCTCCCCCCTTCTCCCTGCCTTCAGATCCTCCCCTAGGGGACCCGACGGAGGCCGAGACCGCCGGCAAGGAGGACGGGCGCGACAACATTGGTGATGCCGCCGCTGGCGAGGAAGAGGCCGGCGCGGATGATCCTGCCGGCGAAGAGGCCGCCAAGGCCGTTGGAACAGGGGCTGGCGAGGGGCCGGCGACCGTACTGGCGACCCGGAGGACGCAGGAGCACGAGGCGCTGCAACGACCGCCAACCCCTCCGCCACTGACGCAGCGCTGGGCTCCGAGGAGCCCCAGCCCGGCGCCTACCTGAAAGCAGGCGAGGGCATGTATATCAAACTCCCCTGGGCGTCGAGCCCCAGGGCGCCGGTTGAAGGGGAGGAATTCGACGGGGAGGTAGTTGCCTCCGTTGGGCTGTCAGTGGTTGACAGGCCAAGCAGCAGCAGCAGCGAGTCCGAGGAGGAGCAGCTACTCCGAAAGCTGGTGTCACTCTACCGCGCCCGGCAAGCGAGGCTCGAGTCCCGGGAAGCACTTGTCGCGTAGGCGGGGATTGACATATAGAAACATGCACAAGAGCTCCGAAGCCGTAACCAAGAGGCCCTCCGATCCACCGCGGAGGAGAGGGCCCAGCTTGGCGAGGCAAAAGAGGCGTTCATCCTGGAGAAGGCCGAAGCCGAGGAGCAGCAAAGGCTCGCCGCCGAGGAGATGTCCAAGCGGGAAGGTGAGCTGACGCAGAAGAAAGCCAGCTTGGACAGTCATGAAGAGGAGCTCGAGGCACGAGAGCGAGTGCTTGGCGGGACGCTCAAAGAGGCAAAGGACGCGGCCGCGGCTGCCGTGGCCGCCAAGAAAAATTTGGAGGAGAGGGTGATGCGGCTGGAGGCGGACATGACAAGGAAGAACGACGAACTTGCCGCACTCCAGCGCGAGCGTGAGAAAGATGCGCGTGCCTATGGCGATTTGCAGGCCCAGCTCGCCGAGAAGATCAAGGAGCTGAACACCGCCAAGGACTCGAGCGCCGACCTGGAGCTGAAGCTATCCACCTTGGCGGGGACGCTGGACGCCGCCAAGAAGCGGGAGGACGACTTGAGGAAAGAGCTCAAGGACAACGTGGAGTTGCCGACGAGCCGCCAAGCTCGTAACACCTTCAAGGCCACGGTGGAGCTCGACGGAGGCCTCGCCGACATTGCCGCTCATTGACGAGGAGTGGCGGAGCTGAACTTGACGGGCGGGTACCCCACCGAGGGGAATCCCCAGCCTAGCGCCAAGCTCACGCTCTTCTTCAAGGACGTGGTGACGGCTCTTCGGCAGCTCCGGGAGAGGATCCCGAAGCAGCTGGCCGACGAGTCGCGCGCGATCTGTGCCGGGGTTCTGGAGAAGGTGTTGGTGAAGATCCTCTTCCGCAACCCGGGCATCGATCTCTCCCGTGCCACCAAGAAGCTGCCGGAGGGCGCCGACCTCGAGGATCTCAAGGCCATCGTCGCGCCCATCGTGGACAAGGTGAACGAGGTCAAGAGGCTCGACGGCGGGCGCGTGGATTAGGCCGCCCTTCTCTTTGCTGCTGCTGTTTCGGTTATGAGAACAATTCAGTCAGTGCCATACTAAGTCATTCTTGTAATATAACTTAATTCTGGGCACTGCTTGCCGCGTTATTCCCTTTATCCTGTTGCATCCCTTGTATGCTTTTTACCCTACGCGTTGAGGAACCTTGCCGGCGCGAGCACGCTTGCTGAGTGCGGAACATCAGCAATCTATGGTGCTACTGCTTCCGGCAAGGAATCTTGTCGGGACCAGTTGCAGCTCACTTGCATTGTTGAGCGGGCTCGGAAACGATGCAAGGGCGCGGCTTAGTCGCGAGCCGATTCCTCCGCGCACAGGTTTTCCATACAAGGCACGAACGTTCAAGGGACATAACCTGAAAATTTTAAAATTGAGCTGGCTTAAACTTCAGCTACTTAGCTTTTCTGTCTTCTGCGTCCCGGCAAAGCTAGATTCCCTTGAACGGCGCCTGGTCCATACTCTTACCCTTCCCTCCCCCCGGTGAACTTGTGGGCGGAGGAATCTTCTGTTTATGAGAAGAAAGAAGAGAAAATAATGGTAAGGTACCTTAAGGTTCGCTTTTGCTTACCGGGGGTGAGTGCTGCACAGAGTGTCAGATACAGATGCAAAAGAAGAAAATGCATTAAATTTGACAAGATGTGCGAAGCATACAAACTTTATTTATGCACGGGGGCTGCGCCCGGCTTTGTACAAAGGGTTACATGCGATAGCGGCAAGGCTTGTACAAAAAAGGTGGTTGCCGGAATGGGTCCGGCAACCGCGCCTTATGGGTAAAACTTGCGAAGATGTTCTATGTTCCAGGAGTTGCTCACCGGAATGCCATCTTCGGTCTCAAGGCGGACAACGCCGGGCCTAGTGACTCGTTTCACCCGATAAGGGCCTTCCCACTTCGGCGTCAACTTGTTTGCATTCTTGGCGGATTGAACACGCCGAAGAACAAGGTCGCCTTCCTCAAAACTTCTGGCGTTAACCTTGCGGCTATGATAGCGGCGCAAAGCTTGCTAGTAGCGAGCAGCTCGCACAGCAGCCTGAAGATGATCCTCCTCGAGGAGCAGCGCGTCATCTTGCCGCAGCCGCTCTTGCTCAAGCTCATCATAAGTGAGCACTCGTGGCGACCCGTGATACGAAGTTCCGTGGGAGAACTGCCCGCTCCGTGACAAGAGCAAAGGGTGTCCGCCGGTGGCTCGATTTGGCGTCGCCCTGATCGACCAAAGAACCACGGCGGCTGTTCGATCCAATTTCTTCCGTGACTTGTGCAACCTGTCGAAAGTTACGGTCTTGAGCTCAAGACATCACTTCAGCGTTCGCCCTCTCCGCTTGACCGTTGCTTCTCGGGTGAGCAACAGAAGCGAAGCAAATCTTGGTGCCAAGATCTTGGGCGTACTGCATGAAGGTGTGGCTTGTAAACTGTGTGCCATTGTCGGTAATGATCCTGTTAGGGATCCCGAGATGGCAAACAATCGACCTAAAGAACTTGACTGCTGATTGTGCTGTCACCTTCCTTACTGGTTCCACTTCCGGCCACTTTGTGAACTTGTCGATTGCAACGTACAAGTACTCAAAGCCCCCGACAGCTCGGGGGAAGGGGCCGAGGATGTCGAGCCCCCAGACCGAAAATGGCCAGGACAAAGGGATTGTTTGGAGAGCTTGAGCTGGTTGGTGAATCTGTTTGGAATGGAACTGGCATGCTTCACACTTGGTTGCTTGCGCAGTTGCATCCTGGAGGGCTGTCGGCCAGAAGAAACCTTGCCGGAAAGCTTTGCCGACAAGTGCTCTTGCGCCAATGTGGTGGCCACATATGCCTCCATGTATCTCTGCCAACAGCTGCTGTCCATCTTCCCGTGAAATGCACTTCAATTTCACACCGTTGAATCTCCTTCTGTACAGTATGTCATCGACAAACTGGTACATACTTGATTGCCGGGCTACTTTCTCCGCTTCTTCTTATTCCTCGGGAAGTTCCCCTGTTTGCAGGAAACGGACGATCTGTTGTGCTGCCGCCGGAGCCCGAGGCTCGACGACAAGGATTAAGGCGCAATGCTGCTGCGGAACATCCGCTTCCACGGCAAGGATCAGGGATCCTGCCGAGATGATGCTCCCGGCAAGCGTGCCGACCTGACTTGTCGGGAGTGTCGCTTCAACTAAACAGCCACAGGGCTTGTCGGAGCAGACCGCCCCTCAGCGCTTTCTGTGTTGATTCTAGGGACTTTCTTGGTGGCGGCTTCGCCAGTAACCAACTTCCTTTTCTTGCTTTGTCCAGTCGATGGTGTCACAGATGGCTGAGTCACCTTGAGCACAAAAATACCTGGTTCCACAGGTAACTTGAGTGCGGCGCACTTTGACAGGCCATCTGCAATGTCATTCTGAGCTCTTGGAACATGTTCCATTTGCAGGCCGTCAAAATGCTCTTCTAGCTTTCTCACTTCATCAATATATGTTTCCATCAACGGAATTTGATAATCTTTGTTAACTTGGCGGACGACAAGCTGTGAGTCACCCCTGACAATAAGCTTCCTGATCCCAAGTTCTGCCGCTATCTGAGTCCGGCAAGCAAGCCCTCATACTCTGCAGTATTGTTTGTTGCTTGCTCCTTGGGAAAGAGCATCTGGATCACGTACTTGAGGTGCTCTCCGGTGGGTGCGACAAGTAGTACGCCCGCACCGGCGCCTTGCAGCGAGAAGGCACCATCAATGTACATGATCCATTCTCTGCCTGCTTCCTTGACGGGGATGCTCTTCTCTGGAGTTTCTTAAATCGAGGCGTTGGCGCCCATTCTGCTATAAATTCTGCCAATGCCGGCTCGAATGGTAGAAGTACTTTCAAACTTGAGGCCAAAGCTTGACAATTCCAAAGGCCCACTGACAATCCTGCCTGCTGCTACGGATTACGCAATATCCTCTTCAACGGAAAGCGAGTGACCACTTTGTGATCTCATGTGCTTGAAAGTAGTGGCGCAGCTTCCTCGAGGCCATGAGGAGGCCGAAAAGCAACCACGCGACACCGGAGTACCTTGATCTAGCCCCGTAGAAGGGAACCGACAAAGTAAACCGGCGCTGCACCATCTTCTTGTTTCCCTTCTTGCGGCTGCGCAGACCCATCCTCGCCGGAACCAGAACTTGCCGGATCAGGGCTTGTCGGGCCAGAGCTTGTCGGGGAAGCCCCCTGCTTGTCGCTGGACTCGCATGCCGCGGCCGCTGGCTCATCATCTGCCTCCCTCTCCGCCACTAACGCAGCACTAACCACTTGATTGGTTGCCGTCAGATATAGCAGCAACTTCTCTTGTGGCTTAGGTGCGACAAGTGTCGGAGTGGAGGATAAATATTTCTTCAAGTCCTGCAGCGCAGCCTCCGCTTCCGGAGTCGACTTTATTGGACCCGCCTTTTTCAAGATTTTGAAAAACGGCAGGGCGCGTTCAGCAGACTTGGAAATGAACCTGCTGAGGGCAGCAACGCAGCGGGCAAGCCTTCGTACGTCCTTGACTCGCTTCGGTGCTTTGATTTGCTCGATGGCCTTGATCTTGTCGGGATTGGCTTCAATCCCCCTCTGTGACACGAAGAATCCGAGAAGCTTGCCGGAAGGAACTCCGAACACGCACTTCTCGAGATTCAATTTGAGGTTGATCTTGCGCAGATTTGTGAAGGTCTCGTCCAAATCTTGGATCAAAGTCTCTTTGTCCTTGCTCTTGACCACTATGTCATCCATGTAAGCTTCCACATTTCTGTGCAGTTGCGGCTCAAAAGCATGACTGACTACTCTCGCAAATGTTGAGCCAGCATTCTTTAGTCCGAAAGGCATTCGTACGAAGTAGTACGTGCCACATGGAGTAATGAATGTGGTCTTCTCTTCATCCTCTTCAGCCATGAAGATTTGATGATATCCTGAGTATGCATCAAGGAATGAAAGTAGATCGCATCCTGCCGTGGAGTCGACAATCTGGTCAATGCGCGGCAAGGGAAATGGATCCTTGGGACAAGCTTTATTAACATCAGTGATGTCAATGCAAAGCCTCCACTTCCCGTTCGCCTTGCGCACGACCACTGGATTGGCTAGCCACGTCGGGTGGAGTACTCCACGGACAAAACCTGCCGCTTCCAACTTCTCGATCTCTTCGCTATGAACTCTTGCCGCTCTACCGCTTGTTTTCGACTTTTGCTTGACGGGCGCGGCGTGAGGGCAAGCGGCAAGGTGGTGCTCGACACTTCCACGAACACGGGGATGTCGATGGTTGCCATGCAAACACATCGTCATTCGCCGCAGAGCAAGCAGCGGCGCTTTCCTATTTAGGATCAAGCGTGGCACTGATGGTGAAGGTACCACCAGTGTCGTCCTCCTTGGCGGCCACCTTCTTGGTCTCTGGTGAGGCTACCTTCGCCTTTTTGCTCTTGCTGTTGGAGCTCGATGGCGCGTCCTCGACGGCAGCGCAGCGCTCCGGGGAGATGCGCTTGCCGGAGCGAGCACCAGAGCTGTACTTGCCGGACTTGGCCTTCTTCTTACCCCGGGGAGCTTCAGCGGCAAGTGGCTCGCGTTCTGCTGCGGCCGCTGCTTCCCGGTAGATCTTGTCGGCGCAGATGAGTGCATCCCTCTTGTCGCCTTTGGACAGAAATGACACTCATCGGGCGGGCATCTTGAGCACATTGTATCGCGAGTGAGAGGCCGCCATGAACTTGGCGAGTCTTGGTCGGCCGAGTATCCCGTTGTAGGGTAAAGGGATATCAGCCACATTGAGCGTGACCCTCTCGGTCCTGAAGTTCAGTTATTTGCCCGAACGCCACGGCAATGTAATCTTCCCCTTGGGCTTGCTCCTTCCCGGATTTATTCCTTGAAAGGCACCAGTTTCTTCGAGCTCGCTGTCGGGGATCTGGAGCTTCTTGAGCACTACGGAGGAAATCAAGTTCAGGCCGGCCCCGCCGTCAACCAGCATCTTCGTGACCTTGAGGTTGCGGATTGTTGGTGAAACCAACATCGGCAAGCACCCGACCGCAGTGACACGATCAGGGTGGTCCTCAACGTCGAAGATGATGGGCGTGCCGGACCACTTCAGAGGCCTGCGTGCCTCGATGGATGGCTCTGCCGCATTCACTTCGCACCTTTGTTTGAGTTGGCGGTGCGAGGTGTGCGAGAGGCCCGCCGTCGATGCACAACACTTCATGCATTCAAACTCTTGATCATCGGTCTCATCTTCCTCCATCTCTTCATCCTCATCTTCATCTTTGTCCTTGTCGCGGCCGCGGGGAGGCCTGTCTCCTTGCCGCGGCTTAGCCTTGCCGCTGTGTCCTCCCCGGGCGGGAAGTTTCTTGCCGGATCCTCCGCCACCTCCCTGGGCTCTCTCCTTATCGCGACGCTCATACTCAGCTTTTTGCAGCTCTGCCATCTGCTCTACTTAATTGCAGGTTTGGAGGTCATGGCCTTTGGTGCGGTGAATCTTGCAATAACGCTTGCCGGAGCCATCCTGCTTGTCGGCGGCTGCTACAGCCTCGCCGGAGTCGTCGGTTTTGGCCTTGTCGGAGCCGCCTCCGTTGCCGGAATGCTCAACAACTAGCACATCCTTAGCTTTCCTCTTCCTATTGCTCCGCCTCCGGTTCTTTCTTGCCGGGGCGGCATCCTCGCCGCCGATCCTTCGCTCCAGCAATCTCTCCGGGATTTTCCTCCCTCCTCGGCCCGTGCACACTTGTCGCCAGAGCGTAAAGCTCGCCGACATCTCGATCTTGCAAATCGCCATCTCCTCCTCATCCTGCGGTTACGCGACGTTCGATGAAACGCGCTAATAACCGCGGCGGGGTGGACGTCTCAGGATGTTGCGTTGCACTGGCTGAATCTTCGTATATACTTATGCTAGGGCTCCCCCTCATACGGGCGAGCAAGTGGAGGTCACTCTCCGCCATGAGGCTTGTGGCCACCCGTGAAAGCGCCGACAAACCGATGGCACAGTCCGCCCATGAGGAGATGGAGCCGTCCGGCAAGTGCATGAGCTAAGATCGACGTTGGGCTTGAGTACCGGTAGCGAAGTAGGCAAGGATCTTCTCGTCGCGCCCTCCGGCAGCCTGCACCGCGATGGTGTAGATGCTGAGGAACTCCGACGGGTGTATCCTGCCGTCGTACTTCTCGGGCACGTCTAGCTTGAAGTTCTTGGTTTTGGGCCACTAGACTTGCCACAGCTCGCGGGTGAACGCAGGGCAACCCGCCGCGTACGGCAAGTCGCCTGGTTCTCCGGGTGCGTGCGCGTCGACAGCGGGCCCAGCGCGCTGGTCAGATCGACGTCGCGCTTCTCTCCGGCGCTCGATGCAGGTACGAGCGTCTTCGTGTTGCCGCTCTTGGAGGACGTGGCGTTGATCGCGGCGAGTTCGCGGGTCCGACGACGCAGTGGAGTCGCCGTCGGGGTTGGTCCGACGAGCTGGCGATCTTGGCCTTCGGGGCTGGGAGTGCACAGAGGTGGCACCCCCAGCGGTCTTGTCGGCGTCGGCTTGCGCCTGGACGCCTTGCCGGGGACTCGACGCGCTCGGTCGCCGGGGTTCGTCGCCGTTGGCGAAGCCGATGAGGCTGTAAATGGCCATCCTCCAGTCGTCGATCTTGTGCGGCGCTGGAGGGTAGTCTAGAAGCAACTGGGCTCGGGCCAGCGCTTCCTCTGCTGTCTTGGGCGGCGGTGGTGATGAACGGCGCGAGAGCGGATGTGCTTGGGCTCCCAAGCTCGATTGGGAGGTGCAGCACCTCGTCCGGCGATTTATCTCGCCTTCGCCAAAGATGCGGGCGCAGCATGTCGACCTCGAAGCGCCCCGCGACCCACCAGCAGCCTTGTTCCATCGCGAGCACGGTGCTAGGAGCACCGGGCGTTGTTGACCTGCACCTCCTGGGAAGGGTGCGGTGTCGCCGTCGCAGACGCTATGGGCCTTGTTCTTGGATCTAGTGACGACACGAGACCCACCGGCGGCGCCCGCTCCTCCGCCGGCGTACACTCCACTGCCCGTTTGCTCCAGCGGTGGTGGCGGAACCGATGTAGACGGAGCGGCCACCTCCGAAGGCTTCTTCTTCGGCGGCATGCTGATGAAGATCTTGAAGTAGCGCGCGTGGAGACCGGATCAGATGCTCACGACCTCGACGCCCCCCTACCTGGCGCGCCAAAGATGTCGGGGCTCGTTGTCTCTGTGGCCTCGAGCACCTATGGGGCACTGGGGGCCCCTTGTGGTTCGGCAAGGGAGCTGGGGGTCGTGCGCAGAGCAGATCGAGGTCGAGCGCGCGGGGAGATGGGCAATCTTTACCCAGCTTCGGGGCTCTCCGGAGAGATAACACCCCTACTGCTGCCTCGTGTTTGTTATTTGATCTTGCTTGAGCATGCGAGCGTATGGTGGTGCTGTGGGTGTCGAATGGACCGAACCCCTTCTACGTGCGCATGGGCCTCCCTTTTATAGCCTGAAGGGGGTACCCACAGGTGGCAGCGTAGGAAGAGGGGGTAGAAATGTAAAAGTGCAGGTTGGTACAACAGTGCGCAACAGTGCCCCTACCTAACTCTGACGGCAGGGGACAAGGGCATTAAATGCCCGTCCGGTCGCCCCAACAGTGCAGGAGGAGTGACCGTTAAGTGAGCCTCCAGTTGCCATGATGGCGCCTCTGTCAGCTCCGTTTGCCACCTTGCTCCGCATGGCTGCGTATCGCCTCGCCACATGCCCTTGGGATGGCCTCGTGACGACACGCCACTGGGTGCGCTGGAGTTGGGTGGCAGCCTTGCCGCGGCAAGTGCTTTGCCGCGGGCCTCTTATTGTGCCGGCAAGCTTGCCGGCCGCTGGGCCTTGCCGGGGCGCGCGGGGCGCCGCGGCAAGTCTTCTGGTGACGCCTCGGTTGGCCTTCCCGGCAAGCTCCTCTTGCCGGGGCCTTCGTTCTCTTGGTTAGTACTTTGTTCTTGAATGGCAGTAATAAAGAAGGGTGGAGAGCCTTGCCGGGCGTCCGGCAAGCCTTGCCGCGGGGGTGCTGTGACTGCCCGTGCACAAGTTCGGGGTTCTAAGGTACCCCTACTTTAGTACACCGATAGTTGATGATGATGACGACGACGATTCCCCTCTTAGGAGCCTCGAATGAACTACAGATCAGCCCTCCCGAGAGAGATTAGGGCTTGGTGGCGGCTCCGTGTCGTAAAACGTGATGAAACTTTCTCTCTGATTTTTTTTCTCCCCGAACGTGAATATATGGAGTTGGAGTTGAGGTCGGTGGAGGTCCAGTGGACCCACGAGATACGGGGCGTGCCCTACAAGGGGGGCGCGCCCCCCTGTCTCGTGGATAGGCTGTGGCCCCCTGGTGTATTACTTTCGCCCAGAAACTCTTATTAATTCCAAAAGGTCCCTCCGTGGATTTTCAGGACATTCCAAGAACTTTTCTTTTCTACACATAAAACAACATCATCGCAGTTCTGCTGAAAACAGCGTCAGTCCGGGTTAGTTTCATTCAAATCATGCAAGTTAGAGTCCAAAAAGGGCAAAATTGTTTGGAAAAGTAGATACGTTGGAGACGTATCAGGTAGCTCCTTTGGAAACTGGCAGGAATGCAATATTGTCTTAAAATAGGAAAAGGCAATTTTCCTTATTTAATTGTGGCCAATATATTTGCCAGAGCTTGGCTTAGGCATAAAGATCAACTCCACCAATTCCCATGAATTTAGGAGATGGCTAGCTATGCCTTTGGATTTTATTCCTTAGAAATGCAAGAAAAGGAATAAATCATAATTCAAAAATATTGCATAAGACTTAGCAATATTTTTGCATATCAAAGGATTAGAAGGATAGGAGGGTCTCTGGGAACAGATGGGATGATCAACAGATCAAGGAAAATTTTGTAATCACAAAGGCCACATTCAAATTCCAAAATTTTGGAATTAGGGTTTGAGAGGATGCAAAAGAGGTCTTGCCCACTGACAAAGACATGAGCAAGGTTTTGAAAGGTTGGAAATGACAAAATTTCTTAGAGTCATCTAGCAAACTCAGGAGAAAATTTTGGGAATGAATGCCAGGAAGGAATAACAGCTCAAAAATTGATAACCCAATTTTGGGGCTGTTACAACGCGCTTCAGCTGTTTCAAACCCCACATAATACATGAGCGCAAGCCATGGATATAGCACTATGGGTGGAATATAATGCGGTGGTAGAGATTAATATGTAGAAGATAAAAAAAGGAACAAAGTCTCACATTGATGCACCTAATCAACGGGCTATGGAGATGCCCATCAATTGATGTCAATGCAAGGAGTAGGGATTGCCATGCAACAGATGCACTAGGAGCTATAAGTGTATGAAATATCAAACTGAAAGCTAAGTGGGTGTGCATCCAACTTGCTTGCTCTAGAAGACCTCGGGCATTTGAGGAAGCCCATCATCCAAATATACAAGCCAAGTTCAATAATGAAAAATTCCCACTAGTATATGAAAGTCACTACATATGAGACTCGCTATATAGAAAACATGGTGCTACTTTGAAGCACAAGTGTGGAAAAAGATAGTAACATTGCTGTTGGGGATATAACTGTTGGGTATGAACCGCCTAGGAGGGTCCGAGTCATACCACTGGCGACTATAAATGAAGATGGCGGGTCATAGCAAGCCCGTTGACGGCCCAAGACCTAGAGGTGACTTAAGGCCCAAGAGGATGAACCACCATATGAATGACTTGTATTGTAAGTCAGGCTTAGTTAGTCATC
Source organism: Aegilops speltoides (assembly GCA_021437245.1). NCBI lineage: Eukaryota > Viridiplantae > Streptophyta > Magnoliopsida > Poales > Poaceae > Aegilops > Aegilops speltoides. The sequence continues at coordinate 370,597,665 of CM038142.1, forward strand.
CCAGTATACCGCCAGAGGCATTCACATAGAGTCATATTTTGTTCTAAGTATTGAGTTGTAATTCTTGAGTTGTAAGTAAATAAAAGTGTGATGATGTTCATTATTAGAGCATTGTCCCAGTGAGGAAAGGATGATGGAGACTATGATTCCCCCACAAGTCGGGATGAGACTCCAGACTAAATAAAAAAAGAGGCCATAAAAAAAGAGAAAAGGCCCAAATAAAAAAATGAGAGAAAAAGAGAGAAGGGGCAATGCTACTATCCTTTTACCACACTTGTGCTTCAAAGTAGCACCATGATCTTCATGATAGAGAGTCTCCTATGTTGTCACTTTCATATACTAGTGGGAATTTTTCATTATAGAACTTGGCTTGTATATTCTAATGATGGGCTTCCTCAAAAGTGCCCTAGGTCTTCGTGAGCAAGCAAGTTGGATGCACACCCACTTAGTTTATTTTGTTGAGCTTTCATAATCTTATAGGTCTAAGTGCATCCGTTGCATGGCAATCCCTACTCACTCACATTGATATCTATTGATGGGCATCTCCATAGCCCGTTGATACGCCTAGTTGACGTGAGACTATCTTCTCCTTTTTGTCTTCTCCACAACCACCATTCTATTCCACCTATAGTGCTATGTCCATGGTTCACGCTCATGTATTGTGTGAACATTGAAAAGGTTTGAAAATACTAAAGTATGAAACAATTGATTGGCTGAAACCGGGGTTGTGCATTATTAAATACTTTGTGTGATGAAGATAGAGCATAGCCAGACTATATGATTTTGTAGGGATAACTTCCTTTGGCCATGTAATTTTGAGAATACATGATTGCTTTGTTAGTATACTTGAAGAATTATTATTTTTACGTCAATATTAAACTTTTTGTCTTGAATCTTTCGGATCTGAACATTCATGCCACAATAAAGAAAATTACATTGACAAATATGCTAGGTAGAATTCCACATCAAAAATTTCTGTTTTTATCATTTACCTACTCGAGGACGAGCAGGAATTATGTCGGATTACGGGTTCCGCAAACCCTTGAGAGGTTCGAACTCGGGGGTGCATGCGGAAATCTCAACCTACCCAGCCTGCCTAGCTGTGATTCTCCTAAGCCTAGCGCGATGAGCTCGAAGAGACAAAGAGACACATCAGTTTATCCTGGTTCGGGTCACCTTGAGGTGTAATACCCTACTCCAGCATTTTGGTGGATTGCCTCGGTGGCCTGAGGATGAACTAGTATAGTGGATGAATTGGCCTCAGGAGGTGAGGTGTTCTTGAGCTCAAGAGAGCTGGTAGATGCAAACTAGTTGCCCCTCTATGGTGGTGGCTAATTCTTATTTATAGTGGCCTGGGTCCTCTTCCCAAATGTAGGTGGGAAGGGATCCCACAATTGCCGAATTTGAAAGGGGACAAGTAGTACATCTTATCCTGACAAAAGTAGTCTTCGCGTGCGAAAAGCCTCTGGTCGTGACGCTGCGGTGGGCTCGGTGATGACCTCCATCCTGCCGTCCTGGCGGTCTTGATCTTGTTGCACCAGAATGGAAACCTTTGGCTCATTCCTTGGGATTCCACGCCTGCAGCTTTCCTCCCTTGCACCGAAGAGGAAACCTGCCCCCCTTGGCGCCCGCCTTGCCTTGATCATCATGGCTCACGTCAGCTGAGCCTCGTGAGGTACATCTCTCATAGAACTCTTCGCCCCTCAGGAGCCAGCCTAAGGAGGCCGATCGCCTCGAGGGTCTTGGCGTCGTCCGCCTCACGAGGCTTGGCCCCTCGCGAGGGTCTTGAGCTGTTGATGTTGAAGCTAGGCCGTACCAGGCCGTTGCTGGAGCCACGTGGTGGGCCGCAGGTAGGCAAGTCTGGATACCCCCATATCCAGAATGCCGACAGTAGCCCCTGGGCCCAAGGCGCACTCAGACTTGGCTTCCAGGCGAAGCCAAAGGGCAAGTGTGGAGCGCCACGGGCCCTAACCGCCTGCGGACTTGATGACGCATGGCGATTGATGGGACGTGTGCGACTCCACTTACCCACATTGCCTCAGCACCTGTTCGACTTGACGGAACAATGCGACGTGCAGAAGATCATCATGGCGTGAGGTCGTGGAGGCTGGCGGTTGGCCTTCCTTGGCTATAAATGTGGGGGAGGGGCAGAGCCCCCCGCCCATCTCTCCTTCGTCTTGCTTCCGCCCGCTTCTCTCCTTCTTCATCTTGCTTCCATGGCGCCGATCAGGAGGTACTTAGCGGCCGAAAAGGGGAAGGCCCCTAGGGAGGGGCCCGATCCTCTCCCACCGAAGAAGCAGCTCCGCCTCCCTCATGACGCCGGCGTGGGGCGAGAGGTGGCCAGACCTTGGCAATTGAGGTCTCCGCCTAGCTTCCCCCTCCCCATGTACACCTGTGCTCTAGATGAAGATGTGCGCCGTCGAGCAGTCCCCAACAATGATGGCAGGGCTGCCATTGCCCTACAGACCATGCCACGGACCCACGCCGAGGGTAGCTCGCGCGAGTTTGTCGTGTGGGCGGTGATGCCTCCTGACTTCTGGATCCAGCTCTCGAGGTTCTTCGCCAATGAGCTGCCTCCGAGGGGGCCACTTGAGTTGTGGATACAACACTCCGGATGCCGCGGCCTAGCCACCAGGGCTGAGATCGAGGTGGTGCCCCGCGGAGACGTCTTCATGACGCGTGGATGGGGTGAAGTCGCCCGGGCTTGCCGTGCAGAGGGAGCCCTGGCGATTCACTTTGAGTATGATGGCGCGGCTACCTTGTTCTTCAAGGTCTTCAACATGGAGGGCGAACGGCTGGAGTGCTGCCCCGGAGGAAGCAGCCTGCGGTGTGCAGTAGCGGGTGCTAGGCCTGCTTCTGTCTCCTTAGGTGCTTCTTCCAGCAGAAGCGATGACTCCTGGGAATCTAGCGACTCTCCTGGGCCCAGCGAGTCTCCGGAGTTGAGCGACGACAGCTACATGCCGCATGGCTCCCGCCGTGGTTGGAGCGTGGCAGCGGCTGCCGCCCGGCATCGCCGGTGACCCCTGGGCTTAGCAACTCCCTTCCTTCTTTTGCTTTCCCTGCGCGGAATGAAAATTAGCCCCCGTGGGGTTTGTAAGGACTACAAGATATTCAATGCCAGTGTTGCTTTCTTCGATTCTGTGATGAATTCGCGTATCCCAGTTCAGCACAATTCCTCCCTTTTCTTTTCCCTGGACGGTGCGACGCTCTACGCCGTTGGGACCCAGTCCCCAGGCAGGCTTCAGCCGTCGCTAGTATGCTAGGACGCAATGCCGTGGTCAAGGCTAGGGGGTGAGTGGCCCGAGGTCCGGTGAGAGCTCATGAGACGCGATGCTCACGAGGTCCCCCTTGTCATACAAGCGGCCGCCCAGAGAATTGAAAAGGGGAGAGAAATCACCGGAGTAGGACTGTGAGGCTAGGGCGCGCAGGGAGCAAGGCCGGTGTCGTGGAAAATCGTGACTTATCTTTTGGTGTCCTGGTCCATTGGGAGGATGGCGACTGTCCTTGCGTCTGTGGTGGCATCGTTAGGCACGACCCGTAACAACCACCCTCTTGCCTCGCTCGTCCAGGTGCTCTACATCCTCGGGACCCGGCTCCTGAGCAAGCTCAGCCGCCGCTGGTATCCCAGGTTGCGGTGTCGTGGTCAAGGCCAGGGGGTGAGGGCTGGAGAGCCAGTAGGAGCTCCTGAGACGTGATTCTCGGGAGGTCCCCCTTTAATGTGCAAGCGAACCTCGAGGCAAGATGGCGGTCGTCCAAGCCGACCCGTTAGTCATCGTCATATGAGCCTGCAAGTTAGATTATAGAAGAGGCCGAGATTGCCTGCGGAGCGGGCCTGCAGCCTAGGGTCCTGGGCACCGGACGAAGGCACCGAGGACCTGGCGAGGTGGTGTGCACGAGGTGGGTCGCGAACCAGAGCTCGGTCCCCGGGTTTGTCAGTGTTGCAGGGACGGACCTGAGCACAAGCGTCGTGCCGACATGAGTAGTCATGCAGCGAGGCAAGCTATGGATAAGCCGGCAAACACAGGGAGGCCGCAAGGAGGTTAAGGCTCAAGGCCGGAGGATGGCGATCATAGGTAAACTCATAGAAGATAGTTACACAATCCTGGTGAATGCAAAACGATACACGCCGCAAAGATAGACCCACGCGGCTTGGGGATGATGCAGCCCGAGGGGCGCCCCCAAACTGAACGAACTGGAGAGATGTCACCTGGTACCGTTACTGAAGATGTGTCGGGGTAGCAGAAGACGCGCGTTGCCGGAGTCGTTCCTCATGAACCGCCCTGGTGCTGAGCCTAGGGAGGCCCAAAGGACCCGTGAGGCTCCTGGAAGTGCTCCTCCATCTCCACCAAGATTGCCTGATGCCTGGCCTCGCGATCCGCCAGGGCATTCCTCATGCAGGGATGGAACACCACAGCCGTGCCAGGTAGGCCGAAAGACATGCAGACGTAGCTGTGGGGTGGTCCCTCGCATCGGCAAACATGAGATGGCCAGAAGAGCTGGCGAGACGCAGCCCTGTTGAGCCCTGGAATGTCGATGCAGACGCGGAACTCCTTACCCTCGCCAGGGCAGTGAGCCTTGCCTTGCGGTAGGCGACGATTGCCTTGCAGAACCCTTGCCCCTTGAATCTCGTCGATTGCCTTGCTGATGAACTCCTAAACGCCTGGCGCCTCCCGCCTGATGCCTTCTCCTGGGAAGCGTGCTTTGAAGAGCGCCTCCACATGGTGCCCGAGCGCCTCTCTCGCAACCCTGGCTAGGTCGGAGGCCCTCCTGAGGAGAGCCCACGAGCCCAGCCTGAGAGGGGCACCGAGCGCGCCTTCCTATGCGATGGTGAAGGTGCCGCATCCTGGGATGCGAGGCTCAGCACGTCGTCCTTGGTTGATGCTTCTTCACGGGATCCTTGACCTAGCTACAGCTTCTTCGTCTTGGGGGCGACCTCAGGAGGGAGGGCACCACCCTCATCTTCAGGGTTCTCAACTATTGCAGCCTGGAAGGCGCGCTCAAGGGAGCACATCGCATCCTTCTCTTGACATGCGACCGTGATGTCGCCGCCGCTTCCTGGCATCTTGAGGACGTTTTAGCCATGGTGCGTTGCTGCCATGAACTTGGCCAGTGCTGGGTACCCTAGGATGGCATTGTAGGGCAGGCGAATGTCGGCGACGTCGAAGTCGATGAGCTTGGTGCGGTAGTTGTTGCGTTCACCGAAGGTGACGGGGAGGCGGACCTGCCCTATTGGGTGTGTGGAACCATCGGTCACTCCTGAGAACGGTTTGGTAGGCTAAAGCTGGTAGTACAGTACTTGGAGCCTATCGAACATTTGAACGGAGAGGACATTGTGCCCCGCTCCACCATCGATGAGAGTCTTGGTGACGACCATGTTGTTGATGACGGGAGAGCAGAGCATGGGGAGCACGCCGACAGTCGCCGTGCACTTGAGCTGGTCTAAGGAGCTGAAGGTTATGGCGCACCTGGACCACCTGAGAGGGTGAGTTGCTTTGAGCTTGGGGAGCGCTGTGTTCACCCCGCACGTGAACTGCTTGAAGATGCAGTGGGAAACTGGGGCCTGTGAGCTGCCCAACATGCAGGCGATGGCTCGTGGCTCCTGGAAGCCCCCAGCCCCCTCGTCTTGGTGATGCTCTTCGTTCCTTCTTGGCGGTGGAGGTAGACTGGCATTGCCCTGAGGGCGCTCTTCACGAGGCTGCTTCCTCCAAGCACCCTCGCGAGGTTGGCCCTGCCAGCAGTCCTCCCGAGGATGGTCGCTCCACTCCTGGCGATGGTCGCGTCCATCCCAGCATCCTCCCCCTCGGCCATCTCCACGGCTGTAGCCTCAATCGTTGTGCTTGGGGCGTCGACCGAAGCGCCCGTTGCGGAGAGCTCTGAGCTCCTGACACTCATTGGTGTTGTGGTTGTGAACATTGTGGAAGACGCATAACGGCTGGTTGCTCTTGGACTACTCAGGGTGGTCGCAGCCGCGCTTTGTCTCTGGCTCGGCCGCAAGCACGGCCGGCCCCTTGCGCTTCACATCCTTATTCTTGGCCTTCTAGTCTTCTGGGTCAGCATCGGGGAGCTCGAGCAGGGAGAGGCGCCCCTCCTCAGCCCTGGCGCACTTGATCACCATGTTGAACATCACCAGGGCTGTGCAGAGATCCTCATGGACGCCATCAGTGAACGCTGAGATGATGGCCTCATCCGACACCTTGGGGATCTTGAGGCGAACGATGTTGAAGAGCCGGATATACTTCTGCAGGGTCTCTCCAGGCTGCTGCTTGACACGACGCAGGTCACTCGCGGCCGGGGGACGGTCGCGAGTGCCCTGGAAGTTGGCGATGAAGCGGCTGCGCATCTCCTCCCAGGAAGGGACCGATCCCACGGGAAGGTTCAGGAGCCATGAACGCACGCCATCCTTGAGGGCCATCGGGAAGTAGTTTTCCATGATCTTCTCGTCACCGTTGGCTGCCTCGATGCTCAGCTCGTAGAGCTAGAGGAACTCGGCGGGATCAGCGGTGCCGTCGTAGCGTGGGGGCAGGTCAAGCTTGAGCTTGCTCGGCCAGACGATGTTGGGGAGCTCCGTGGTGAACACGCGGCACCCAGCTGTGCCCCACTAGGGCCTGCCGAGGAGGTAGAACTTGGTCCTGGTGCATGCGAGCTGCCACCTCCTGTGGCGGCACGCGGGCCTGACATGGGGGTGCAGGAAGTACGCGTGCTTCTCCCTGAGGACGTTGCACCACCTAGAAGCTCACTTCTTCCCGCATAGGCGCCTAGCGTCGTGGATCACACCGCGGCGCCACATGCCTCGGCTCGATGATGGCGCCCTGGGCCAGAGGTGGTGGAGGAGCCCCATGAGCCACGTCACCCACGGCGGGCGGCTGCTGAGGCAGGGAGTGGGCCGGCACGACAGAGCCCCCGGCTGCTTTGACGAGCTCAGCGATCCGCTTGAGCCACTCCTCATAGAAGTCGTCGACCGGGCGGTAGCGAAGGAGCTCCCGCGCTATGAGCAGAGAAGCCTACGCATTTGCCGGGCCGTGACTCGTGTGGGAGGATGAAGTTGCTAGAGTCAGTGACGGAGTGGCGGTGCGTCCGTCGCGGCGCACCGATGGGTGCAGCGACGAAGCTTGCTGCTCGTGGCCGGCAGGGCCTGTGGCGGCGTTGGCCATAGGAGATGGAGCACGATGAGCGCAGCCTTTGCCCGCCGGTGCCGTCTGGGCAACACGAGCGATGATTGTGGCCCGGCGCTCGGCGTGACCTCGGCATGCGTCGGCCATGGAGTTGTCGGAGTGATGGTGGATCGATCGGCGGAAGAGAAGATCCAACACACCCCTACCTGGCGCGCCAAATGTTGGATTATGGGTTTCAAAAACCCTTGAGAGGTTCGAACTCTATGGTGCGCGCGGAAATCTCAACCTACCCAGCCTGCCTACTCACGTTTCTCCTAAGCCTAGCGCGACGAGCTCAAAGAGACAAAGAGACACATCAGTTTATCCTGGTTCGGGCCACCTTGCAGTGTAATACCCTACTCCAGCGTTTTGGTGGATTGCCTCAGTGGGCTAAGGATGAGCTAGTACAGTGGATGAACTGGCCTCAGGAGGTGAGATGTTCTTGAGCTCAAGAGAGCTGGTGGACGCGAACTAGTTGCCCCTCTATGTTGGTGGCTAAGTCCTATTTATAGTGGCCTTGGTCCTCTTCCCAAATGTAGGCGAGAAGGGATCCCACAACGGCCGGATTTGAAAGGGGACAAGTAGTATAGCTTATCCTGACAAAATTAGTCTTTGCCCACGAAAAGCCTCTGGTCGTGACGCTGCGGTGGGCTCGGTGATGACCTCCGTCCTGCCGTCCTGGCGGTCTTGGGCTTGTTGCACCAGAATGGAAACCTTTGGCTGATTCCTCAGGATTCCGCGCCTGCGGCATTCCTTCCTTGCACCAAAGAGGAAACATGCGCTCTGCCCCTGTTGGCGCTCGCCTGGCCTTGGTCGCCATGGCTCACGTCAGCTGAGCCTCGTGAGGTACATCTTGCATATAACTCTCCGCCCCTCGGGAGCCAGCCTGAGGAGGCCGATCCCCTCGGGGGTCTTGGCGTCGTCTGCCTCGCAAGGCTTGGCCCCTCGCAAGGGTCTTGAGCTGTTGATGTTGAAGCTGGGCCGTACCATGCCGCCGCTGGAGCCACGTGCTGGGCCGCAGGCAGGCAAGTCTGGATACCCCCATATCCAGAACGCCAAAAAAAGCTCGGGGATGCTTGATACGTTTCCAACGTATCTATAATTTTTGATTGTTCCATTCTATTATATTATCCATCTTTGATGTTTTATATGCATTTATATGCTATTTTATATGATTTTTGGGACTAACCTATTAACCTAGAGCCTAGTGCTAGTTTATGTTTTTCCTTGTTTTTGAGTTTTACAGAAAAGGATTACCAAACAGAGTCCAATTGACGTGCCAATTTTTGTTGTTTTTTATGGAGCAAAAGAAGCCCCTGGAGTAAAAGAGTTGGGCCAGAAGAGTCCTCAGCCACCCACGAGGGTGGAGGGCATGCCCCTGCTTCGTGGACGACTCGGAGACCCCCCTGGCGTGAGACTGCACTACAAAAGAAGACACATCCATGACATTTTGGGCCGAACGAAAAAAAATTCTGTCATACATATGACACTTCTATGATGATAATTGTGACAAAACCCGGTATCATCATAGATGTGGTGGGCTCCTACTTCTATGACAAAAAATTATGATAGAAAATGGGCTTTTCGTCCTGGGCGGTCTGGAGACGCAGTTGCATGACATTCCTTGGGCCGTCCATGACGGAAAAAACCGTGGTAGAAGCAAGGGGGAGGAAAATTTCGGGGAGTTGCCGGTTACGGTGGGAGGTCGGGGCCGAGCGATGCGTGTTTCTCTCGTACACGTACGCGCATGTGTGCAAGGCGTTGGCTCTAACTGAACCCGAGCGAGGTGTTAGGCTCTAACTGAACCCGAGTGATTGCACTGCAGGCTACGCGTTACTGAACCCGAGCGATCGATCGATGGCTGTTAACTGAACCCGATCGAGCGATTCCTTCGCTACTGCTGCTAACTGAAGCCGATCGATGCTGCCTTTGGGATGAACAGTGAGCGTTGCGGGGGGTTTGGATGAACAGTGAGCGGTGGCGTTGCCTCTGGATGAACAGGACCCCGTGGTGTGGTGGAGGGCTGGATGAACAGTAGACGGTGGAGGGGTGCCCGTGGAGGGGTGGTTGAACAGGACCCATGATGTCTACTACACAACCTTCTTCTTGTAGACGTTGTTGGGCCTGCAAGTGCACAGGTTTGTAGGACAGTAGCAAATTTCCCTCAAGTGGATGACCTAAGGTTTATTAATCTGTGGGAGGCGTAGGATGAAGATGGTCTGTCTCAAACAACCCTGCAACCAAATAACAAAGAGTCTCTTATGTCCCCAACACACCCAATACAATGACAAATTGTATAGGTGCACTAGTTCGGCAAAGATATGGTGATACAAGTGCAATATGGATGGTAGATATAGGTTTTTGTAATCTGAAAATATAAAAACAGCAAGGTAACTAATGGTAAAAGTGAGCGTAAATGGTATTGCAATGATAGGAAACAAGGCATAGGGTTCATACTTTCACTAGTGCAAGTTCTCTCAACAATAATAACGTAGATAGATCATATAACAGTCCCTCAACATGCAACAAAGAGTCACTCCAAAGCCACTAATAGCGGAGAACAAACGTAGAGATTATGGTAGGGTACGAAACCACCTCAAAGTTATCCTTTTTTATCGATCTATTCAAGAGTTCGTAGTGAAATAACATAGAGCTATTCTTTCCGCTCGATCCATCATAGAGTTCATACTAGAATAACACCTCAAGACACAAATCAACCAAAACCCTAATGTCACCTAGATACTCCATTGTCACCTCAAGTATCCGTGGGTATGATTATACGATATGCGTCACACAATCTCAAATTCATCCAACCAACACAAAGTACTTCAAAGAGTGCCCCAAAGTTTCTATCGAAGAGTCAAGAAAACATGTGCCAACCCCTATGCATAGGTTCATGAGCGGAACCCGCAAGTTGGTCACCAAAACATACATCGAGTGGCACGTGATATCCCATTGTCACCGCAGATAAACACGGCAAGACATACATCAAGTGTTCTCAAATCAAAGACTCAATCCGATAAGATAACTTCAAGAGGGAAACTCAATTCATCACAAGAGAATAGAGGGGGAGAAACATCATAAGATCCAACTATAATAGCAAAGCTCGCGATACATCAAGATCGTGCCATAGAGAGAACACGAGAGAGAGAGAGAGATCAAACACATAGCTACTAGTACATACCCTCAGCCCCGAGGGTGAACTACTCCCTCCTCGTCATGGACAGCGCCGGGATGATGAAGATGGCCACCGGTGATGGGTTCCCCCTCCGGCAGGGTGCCGGAACGGGCTCCTGAGAGGTTTTTGGTGCCTACAGAGGCTTGCGGCGGTGGAACTCCCGATCTATCTTGTTCGTGGATGTTTTTAGGGTACGTGGGACTATATAGGCAAAAGAAGTCGGTCGGGAGGTGCTCGAGGGGCCCACGAGACAGGGGGGCCTGCCTAGTAGGGGGCGCCCTCCTATCTCCTGGACTCCTCGAGGATCTTCTGACGTGAACTGCAAGTCTCCAGGATGATATTCTTCCAAAAAATCACGCTACCGAAGGTTTCATTCCGTTTGGACTCCGTTTGATATTCCTTTTCTTCGAAATACTAAAACAGGCAATAAAACAGCAATATGGATTGGGCCTCCAGTTAATAGGTTAGTCCCAAAAGTAATATAAAAGTGTATAATAAAGCCCATAATCATTTAAAACAGATAATAAAATAGCATGCATGCTTCATAAATTATAGATATATTGGAGACGTATCAGCATCCCCAAGCTTAATTCCTACTCGTCCTCGAGTAGGTAAATGATAAAAGAAAGAATTTATGAAGTGTGAATGCTAGAAGGTGCACAAGTTTGATCAATGATAATTTCAATCACCTTTTCTAGCATGATAATATGTCATAACAGTAGTTCATCTCATAAAACTTCTCACGATAAAGTAACAAGCAATTCACATGTCAAAGCATAGACCATAATCTTTCTTGAAAACTAGCAAACTTCATTCTCAGTCATCAAACAATTGCAATTCATCTTATTTTCAAGAATAGAAAACTCCACATACTCAACTATCATATAGTCTTCTACAATTGCTAACACTCACGCAATACTAATGGTTATGGAGTTTCAATCGGAAACTGAGAAAGATAGGGGCTTATACTGTTGCCTCCCAACGTATTCACCTTTGGGTGATGTCAACAATAATAGTTCATGCTAACTTATATCCAATTGGATATATATATATATATCAGGATCTTTCCAACACGAGGTGCTTGCCAAAGGATAAAATGAAAAAGGGAAAGGTGAAGATCACCTTGACTCTTGCATAAAGTAAAAGACATAAAGTAAAAGATAGGCCCTTCGCAGAGGGAAGCAGAGGTTGTCATGCACTTTTAGGGTTGGATGCACAAAATCTTAATGCGAATGAACGTCACTTTATATTTCCACTTGTATATGGACCTTTATTATGCAGTCCGTCGCTTTTATTGCTTCCATAAAAAGATCGTATAAAGCTACTTTCTTCACACCAAAAGATCATACATATTTAGAGAGCAATTTTTATTGCTTGCACGGATAACAACTTACTTGAAGGATCTTACTCAATCCATAGGTAGGTATGGTGGACTCTCATGGAAAAACTGGGTTTAAGGATATTTGGAAGCACAAGTAGTATCTCTACTTGGTGCAAGGAATTTTGGCTGGCATGAGGGGGAAAGGCAAACTCAACATGTTTGAATGATCCATGACAATATACTTTAACTGAGATGTCGGAAAACATAACCCATTACATTGTCTTCCTTGTCCAACATCAACTCTTTAGCATGTCATACTTAATGAGTGCTCCCAATTATAAAAGATGTTTAGGATAGTATATTTATATGTGGAATCTCTCTTCCTTCAATATTCTTTCATGAATTGTTCAAATGACCAATACAATGCTTGCTAACCTTCAATAAATTTACAACCTCTACTTCTTAGATGTGAAGTCATTACTCCCCATGGGATAAGCAAAATGAAACCTATATAATTTCAGATTTATGACATTCAACTCATTCAACCATTTACTCATAGGATATAAGTGAAGCACACGAGTAAATGACAAACTACTCCAAAAAGATATAAGTGAAGATCAATGAGTAGCTAAATAATTATGTAACTATGCGAAGACTCCCTCTCATTTAAGAATTTAAGATCTTGGTATTGCATTCAAACATCAAGCAAAACAAAATAAAATTACATTGCAAGGATAGCACAACACATGTGAAGAAGCAAAAACTTAGGCTCAACCGATACTAACCGATAGTTGTTGAAGAAGAAAGGTGGGATGCCTACCGGGGCATCCCCAAGCTTAGATGCTTGAGACTTCTTGGAATATTATCTTGGGGTGCCTTGGGAATCCCCAAGCTTGAACTTTTGTGTCTCCTTAATTCCTCTCCTATCATGTTTCTCTTTTTATCAAAAGCTTCATCCACACCAAACTCAACAAGAACTCATGAGATAGGTTAGTATAAATCAATGCAATACCTTATCATTTTCTACTGTAACAAATCATTAAAATTATTATTCCACATTGCATACTAAATGTCTCTGCATATTTAATACTCCTATCCTCAAATAGAATCATTAAACAAGCAAACATATGCGAACAATGCAAACGTAACAGCAATCTGCCAAAACAGTACAGTCTGTAAAGAATGCAAGAGTATCCATACTTCCCTAACTCCAAAAATTATGAAATAAAATTACCCCACTAGTAAATTTATCAGAGCTCATTATGCAAAATGTTTCAACATTATATCATACCCTGACTTTTCTAGGGAATTTTTGCAACAGCGGTAAACTTTCTGTTTTCAAACAACAACATGTATACTAGCAAAATAAGCATGGTAAAGGCTATCCTTGACATTTTTATTGAAAATAAAGATGCAAAACATTAATCTAAATAACAGCAAGCAAAAACTAACAAAATAAAATGACGCTCCAAGCAAAACACATATCATGTGGTGAATAAAAATATAGCTCCAAGTAAAGTTACCGATGAACGAAGACGAAAGAGGGGATGCCATCCGGGGCATCCCCAAGCTTAGGCTCTTGGTTGTCCTTGAATATTACCTTGGGGTGCCTTGGACATCCCCAAGCTTAGGCTCTTGCCACTCCTTATTCCATAGTCCATCGAATCCTTACCCAAAACTTGAAAACTTCACAACACAAAACTCAACAGAAAACTCGTAAGCTCCGTTAGTATAAGAAAATAAAACCACCACTTAGGTACAGTAATGAACTCATTATAAATTCATATTGGTGTAATATCTACTGTATTCCAACTTCTCTATGGTTCATACCACTTAATACTAGCCATAGATGCATCAAAATAAGCAAACAACACATAGAAAACAAAATCTGTCAAAAACAGAACAGTCTGTAGTAATCTGTATCAAACGTATACTTATGGAACTCCAAAACTCCTACCAGATTAGGAAGTCCTCAGAAATTTGTTTATAAATCTATAGCAAAAAGAATCAGATCGAAAGCACATTTCTGTGAACTAAAAAAAAACTAATTTACTGGATGCAAAAGTTTTTGATTCTCAGCAGGATCAACACAACTATCACCGTAAGCTATCCTAAAGGTCTTACTTGGCACTTTATTGAAACAAAAGCTATAAAACATGATTAATACAGTAGCATAATCATGTGAACACACAAAAACAGTAAGGATAAGTATTGGGTTGTCTCCCAACAAGCGCTTTTCTTTAATGCCATTCTAGCTAGGCATGATGATGACAATGATGCTCACCTAAAAGATAAGAATTGAAACATAATGGGAGCATCATGAAGCATATGACTAGCACATTTAAGCCTAACCCACTTCCTATTCATAGGGATTTTGTGAGCAAACAACTTATGGGAACAATAATCAACTAGCATAGGAAGGTAAAACAAGCATAGCTTCAAGATTTTAAGCACATAGAGAGGAAACTTGATATTATTGCAATTCCTACAAGCATATATTCCTCCCTCATAATAATTTTCAGTAGCATCATGAATGAATTCAACAATATAACCAGCACCTAAAGCATTCTTTCCATGATCTACAAGCATAGAGTTTTTACTACTCTCCACATAAGCATAATTCTTCTCATCAATAGTAGTGGGAGCAAACTCAACAAAATAACTATCATGTGAGGCATAATCCAAATTGAAAACTAAAATAATGATGACAAGTTTCATGGTTATCATTATTCTTAATAGCATACAAGTCATCACAATAATCATCATAGATAGCAACTTTGTTCTCATAATCAATTGGGACCTCTTCCGAAATAGTGGAATCATCACTAAATAAAGTTGACACTCTTCCAAATCCACTTTCATGTTCATCACAATAAGATTCAACATCCTCCAAAATAGTGGGATCACTACTTCCTAAAGTTGACACTCTTCCAAACCCACTTTCATCAATATAATCATCATAAATAGGAGGCATGCTATCATCAAAATAAATATTCTCATCAAAACTTGGGGGACAAAAAATATCATCTTCATCAAACATAGCTTCCCCAAGCTTGTGGATTTGCATATCAATAGCATCATGGATATTCGAGGAATTCATACTAACAACATTGCAATCATGCTCATCATTCACATATTTCATGACAAGCATTCTATGTAATTCTTCTTCTAGCACTTGAGCACCATTTTCCTTTTCATCATACTCACGAAAGATATTAAAAAGACGAAGCGTATGAGACAAACTCAACTCCATTTATTTGTAGTTTTCTTTTATAACTAAACTAGTGATAAAACAAGAAACAAAAAGATTCAATTGCAAAATCTAAAGATATACCTTCAAGCACTCACCTCCCCGGCAACAGCGCCAGAAAAGAGCTTGATGTCTACTACACAACCTTCTTCTAGTAAACATTGTTGGGCCTGCAAGTGCACATGTTTGTAGAACAATAGCAAATTTCCCTCAAGTGGATGACCTAAGGTTTATCAATCCGTGGGAGGCGTAGGATGAAGATGGTCTCTCTCAAACAACCCTGCAACCAAATAACAAAGAGTCTCTTGTGTCCCCAACACACCCAATACAATGGCAAATTGTATAGGTGCACTAGTTCGGCGAAGAGATGGTGATACAAGTGCAATATGGATGGTAGATATAGGTTTTTGTAATCTGAAAATATAAAAATAGTAGGGTAACTAATGGTAAAAGTGAGCGTAAACGGTATTGCAATGATAGGAAACAAGGCATGGGGTTCATACTTTCACTAGTGCAACTTCTCTAAACAATAATAACATAGATAGATCATATAACAATCCCTCAACATGCAACAAAGAGTCACTCCAAAGCCACTAATAGCGGAGAACAAACGTAGAGATTATGGTAGGGTACGACACCACCTCAAAGTTATCCTTTTTGATCGATCTATTCAAGAGTTCGTAGTGAAATAACATAGAGCTATTCTTTCCGCTTGATCCATCATAGAGTTCATACTAGAATAACACCTCAAGACACAAATCAACCAAAACCCTAATGTCACCCAGATACCCCATTGTCACCTCAAGTATCCATGGGTATGATTATACGATATGCGTCACACAATCTCAAATTCATCCAACCAACACAAAGTACTTCAAAGAGTGCCCCAAAGTTTCTACCGGAGAGTCAAGAAAATGTGTGCCCACCCCTATGCATAGGTTCATGGGCGGAACCTGCAAGTTGGTCACCAAAACATACATCAAGTGGCACGCGATATCCCATTGTCACCACAGATAAACACGGCAAGACATACATCAAGTGTTCTCAAATCAAAGACTCAATCCGATAAGATAACTTCAAGAGGGAAACTCAATTCATCACAAGAGAGTAGAGGGAGAGAAACATCATAAGATCCAACTATAATAGCAAAGCTCGTGATACATCAAGATCGTGCCATAGAGAGAACACGAGGGAGAGAGAGAGATCAAACACATAGCTACCGGTACATACCCTCAGCCCCGAGGGTGAACTACTCCCTCCTCATCATGGATAGCGCCGGGATGATGAAGATGGCCACCGGTGATGGGTTCCCCCTCCGGCAGGGTGCCGAAACGGGCTTCCGAGAGGTTTTTGGTGGCTACAAAGGCTTGCGGCGGCGGAACTCCCGATCTATCTTGTTCGTGGATGTTTTTAGGGTACGTGGGACTATATAGGCAAAAGAAGTCGGTCGGGAGGTGCGCGAGGGGCCCACGAGACAGGGGGCGCGCCCAGTAGGGGGGCGCGCCCTCCTATCTCCTGGACTCCTCGAGGATCTTCTGACGTGAACTCCAAGTCTCCAGGATCATATTCTTCCAAAAAATCACGCTGCCGAAGGTTTCATTCCGTTTGGACTCCGTTTGATATTCCTTTTCTTCGAAATACTGAAACAGGCCATAAAACAACAATATGGGCTGGGCCTCCGGTTAATAGGTTAGTCCCAAAAGTAATATAAAAGTGTATAATAAAGCCCATAATCATTTAAAACAGATAATAAAATATCATGAATGCTTCATAAATTATAGATACGTTGGAGACGTATCAACCCCGTGTTGTGGAGGGCTGGATGAACAGTAGACGGTGGAGGGGTGGTTGAACAGTAGCCGGTGGAGTAGGGCGCAGTGGAGGCTGGATGAACAGGAGCGCGTGGAGGCTGGAGGAGGTCCACGGTAGCCCGTGGAGGCTGGAGGAGGTCGACGGTGGAGATGAACAGTATCCCGTGGAGTCCCGTTTTGCAGTACGCCACACCCCTCCCGATGAACAGGACCCCCGTTTCGAAGGTAGCGCTCCAACACAAGTCCGTTTCATCCGTTTTGCAGTACGCCACACCCCTCCCGATCAACAGGACCCCTGTTTCGACCGTAGGAGGTCCGTTTCCTCCGTTTTGCGGTACGCCACACCCCTCCCGGTCAACAGGACCCCGTTCCCAATGTAGGAGGTCCGTTTCCTCCGTTCTGCGGTACGCCAGGCCTCGTTTCCATCACCTGTTCCGTCCAAGCCCTCCCGATGAACAGGACCACGCATTCCGTTCTGACTGAGCGGGTTGGCTCCCACGCATTCTGTTGCCTCCCGATGAACACGACGCATTCCGTTGCCTCCCCATGAACACGACGCATTCCGTTGCCTCCCCATGAACACGACACATTCCGTTGCCTCCCCATGAACACGACGACGACGCTGTTTCTCCGTTCTGACCCAGCCATGTATGTATGCGCGAGTAGGCGTTCGAGACTCTGCCCGTATGTATGTACGCCGTATTTTCTTTCTTGCACCCTGGCCGTTGTACGTACGTGTACATGCTACATGCGCGCCTCTACTACGACACGTGCGCGCCTCTACATCCACCAGTATATATATACGTACACGTTCGTGACCAGAATGACAACGCTACGTACGCTTCGACCAGGTGGGTCCCGACCGTCAGGCACTTCCTTCCCTGCGAAGATGTAGCTGGTGGGTCCCAGCAGTCAGGGGGGCGAAGCATTTTTTTTGCCCAGACACACTTCCTTGCGTGCGAAGATGTAGCTGGTGGGTCCCAGCAGTCAGGGGGGAAACTTTTTTTCGCGAAATACGGTGGCCCGTCCGGTGGGTCCCTGCTGTCAGGTGGAGGAATAATTATTTTGCGCGTAATAAGGAGGCACTTCTTGCTGCGGCCGTGGACCCAGCTGTCAGCCTCTCCATGTACAGTCCACGTCCGATGGAAGCCATTCCTTGACCACGTTGACCACGCCGCGCCGAGAGCACCAGGGCGGTGGACGACGGTGAGGCCTAGGAAGGGGACGACACAGAGTCGGGGAAGATGCGGCAGTGGATGCCCACGTGTATAGTACGAGGGTTCACTGGTTCGCTGCGGTGTGAGGCTACCGTCGCCGCAGAATAATAGGGGTTGTGGGTGAGTAGAGGGATGGCCTGGCTAGTGGTGGGAGTAGTAGGGGGGCGGTGAGGCCTCCGCCGCATTGCATCCGGCCACGGGAGGCAGGAGCACGAGGCACGACCGGCGCTGGTTTGGGCGGCTGGAGCAAGAAGACCAGATGTTGAAGAAGCACTATGGCCGTTGGATGACATCGTACGGTCACTGGAGCTAGAATCGTGCATATTGACTAAGTTGACAAAGCCCTCCGTCCCCATCAACTTAGTAGGCCCACAAGTCAGCCTGCCACTATACTGGGTTCCAGCTAACGGGGGAAGCATACATTTTTTTGTGATTAATAAGGAGGCACTTCCTTGCGTGCGAAGATATAGCTGGTGGGTCCGACCTGTCAGCGGCGGTAACATTTTTTCGCGAAATACAGACGCCCTTTCGGTGGGTCCCCTATGTTAGGTGGAGGAATCATTATTTTGCGCGTAATAAGGAGGCATTTTCTTGCGTGCGGCCATGGAACCAGCTGTCAGCCTCTCCATGTACAGTCCACTTCAGATGCATGTCGGTTGTTGACCACGTTGACCAGGCCGCGTCGAGAGCACCAAGGCGGTGGACGATGGCGAGGCCTAGGAAGGGAACGACATGGAGGCAGGGAAGACTCGGCAGTTGTTTCCCACGCGGAGGGGAGTACGACTGTACGAGGGTTTACTGGTTCGTCTGCCCTCGTCGGAGAATAACAGCAGGTGTGGGTGAGTAGAGGGATGGCTAGGCCAACAATGGGAGTATGGTGGGGCGGTGAGGCCTGCGCGGCAGCACAGCCGGCCGCGGGGAGGAGGGAGCAGGCAGTCCCGCCGGTGCTTGTTTGAGCTGCTGGAGCAGGAAGAGCAGAGATTGACGAAGCACGACGACCGTTGGATGGACATCGTATGGTCACTGGAGCTAGAATTGTTCATATTGACTAAGTTGACAAAGCCCTCTGTGCCCGTCAACTTAGTAGGCCCACAAGTCAGCCTCCCACCATGGTGGGTCCCAGCTAGCAGGGGGTATTCATTTTTCTGTGCGTAATAAGGAGGCACTTCTGGTGGGTCCGAGCTGACAGCGGGGGGAACCTTTTTTCACGAAATACGGTGGTCCATCCGGTGGGTCCCAGCAGTCAGGGGCAAATGTTTTTTTCACGAAATACGGTGGCCCGTCCGGTGGGTCCCAGCAGTCAGGGGGGAAATGTTTTTTCCGTGAAATACTGGTGGCCCGTCCGGTGGGTCCCTGCTATCAGGTGGAGGAATAATTATTTTGCACGTAATAAGGAGGCACTTCCTTGCGGCTGTCGTGGACCCAGCTGTCAGCCTCTCCACGTACAGTACTCTTCCGATGGAAGTCGGTCGTTGACCACATTGACCACGCTGCATCGAGAGCACCACGACGGTGGAAGTTGGTGAGGCCTAGGAAGGGGACGACGCGGCAGTGGATGCCCACGCGGAGAGGAGTACGAGGGTTCACTGGTTCGGTTGTGGTGTGATGCTGTCGTCGCCGCAGAATAACAGGGGGAGTGGGTGAGTGGAGGGATGGCCTGGCAGTGGTGGGAGTAGTATGGGGACGGTGAGGACTCTGCGGCAGCACAGCCGGCCATGGGAGGCAGGAGCATGCAGCACAACCGGTGCTGCTTTGGGTGGCTGGGGCGAGAAGACCAGAGGTTGAAGAAGCACTACGGCCGTTGGATGGGCATCATTGACCATGCCACGCCGAGAGCACCAGGGCGGTGGACGACGGCGAGGCCTACGAAGGGAACGACACGGAGCCGGGGAAGACACGACAGTGGCTGCCCACGCGGTGGAGAGTACGAGGGTTGACCGGTACGGCTGCGTCGCCAGAAAATAATAGGAGGTGTGGGTGAGTAGAGGGATAGACAGGCCAGGGATGCGAGTATGATGGGGCCGTGAGGCCTGCCCGGCAGCACTGCCGGCCACGGGTGGTAGGAGCAGGCGGTTCCGACGGTGCTAGTTTGGGCGTCTAGGGCAGGAGCATCAGAGACTGAAGAAGCACAATTGCCGTTAGATTGACATCTAATGGTCTGACACTGGTAGAGTCGATTGTTGACAAAGTTTCTTTTTTAAGAAACCTTGTGTACGCATGAACTTAGTAGGACAACAAGTCAGCCTCCACATCTGTGGCAGACAACATAAAGCCCATTTGCTATTTTTTATAATTTGCAGCCCATTTGCTAATTCTTAAGTAATTTATTACAGCCCATTTTCTATCTAGGACCACGGTCAAAAAGTTCAACCATATTTTGCATATTTCAGTGGAGTCCAAACTATTGTAATCCCGAAATGATAAACATTTTTTAAGAACTTATTGATTTGCCAAAAAAATCGTTTTCTTTTTGTAAGCAAATAAGACGTCGGACAATTGAGTTGGTTTAAGGGAAAATCAGTGGTAAAAAAATCAGCGCTGGGTGGGAAAAAACAACAAAAATAAGGATGTAAATATGAAAAGGGAATTCTATGTGTTTTCAATATAATGATACGTGTATATGAACTAGTAAAACTATAGGTAGAGATTAGAAAACGGATGTAGGACATGCGTTTCAAGAGGAAAATAGAACTGGGTTGTGTGTTTGATTCAGTAAAAAAACTTCCTGCGGATGTTGTAAGACAAAATATAACTAATGCTGGCGGGCCAGAGGCCAGTAGATACTTGCTGGATCTTTGTGCCCCGTGTCGTCATGGGCTGGGCCTGTTAAAAACAAAACCAACCCTGGGCAGTCTACAGCCCAGTTGAAACTTGCTCGACCTGAAAAAACAATATACGTGCTCAATAAATGAGATAATTCTGCAAGTACAGACTAATAACTGGCATGCAGCACAGATATTGTTTTTTTATATCATGATAATAAGTGCATGCACTTGTTTCGAAAAAATGGAGAACTGGGAATTCGAACGGCGGGTGCTTATGCTACCCATCAAATAAAAATCTGGTGCCTGAGAATTCGTTTCGAAACAAATGATTCAGCTTTATATCCACGTCGACCCTCGGCATGATGGTTGGAAGCAAATGCAAGTTCATACCAAAAGATTGTTAACAACAATACCTACTTGCGGACGACAAGGTAGTACAACTACCAATACCAAACTAACTTATAATCTTTTTACTCCTGGCCCTAGTGTTCGTCTGGTAGAAAATCTTGCAGAGGACTAGCTCCCGCTCCTTATCTTTCTCCAGGTCCCCGAGGTGGTACTGGTGCATCACCCAGTTGGTCCTCTGCTGGTCGAAGTTCTTGCTGGTGTGCAGCACCAGGACCTTTTTTGCTGCCTGTCTGCCGGCCTTTGACCATCACCGGCAAGGTATTGCCGGTCTTGTGCCACATCGCGTGCATGCCGCACTCCGAATGTATCTTGCGACACGCCCACGTGCCTTTTGAACATACTCGAATTGCGGCCGAAGAAATGCTTCCTTAGGCCACTCGGTGTGATACTGCAGATTGTGGAATACAGGTTTTAGTGTACCTAGTTGGCATTTTCATAACATCTTTGGCATGTTGCAGTCACTTGTTTCACTTTTTATTAACTGTCAAATTGTAATTGCTTCACCAGGTCTGTTTCTAAAAAGAAAAATAGAGCTATAAACAAAGGAATATGTTTGTGAAAGTAGACGGCCGATCGGTGTCTTACTTGGAAGTTTCTCAGGTTGGGTGCAGCATATGCCGTGCTTGCTGTCGATGGTTGGTATGAAAAAATCGATGAGAGACTGAAATCTCACGTTGTCAGCACTCACTTTGGCCTCAAGGTGCTCGATCAGCTCCTAATCCGTGGGATCGAACTTGACACCAGCCGGCAGCAGCGGCCAATCCTTCTTCGACTTGCATCGGTAATTCTAGTTATATGGTACTCAATGTATGATCAATCGACTGTTTTAAGTGAATGATGAAAGATTTCGACAGATAAGTGGTACTCCAAATCTGAAGTCCAGAATACCCGAACACGCCGGGATTCTTGTGTCACCACGCCAGCAGTGTTGTCACATCAATTCAATGTGTGGACATGATGAATAATTTGACCGCCGTATACTAGTACTGCTACTGTACTACTTACTAGTCGTATTTGTCACAATTTATACATAGGTTTAACTAACAAGTACGCACTTGAAGCCTAACTGATATATATATATGGCTTCTAGAAAGCATCTCCATCATCATTATTAGTACATCCTACGCCGGTGAGTTAGGATGCACTTGATCCCAGGAAGGTATCTATCCTTCAAAACAGAGGAGTGCTTCAAAGTAACAACAGTACATAATATCCAACAAAAGAAGGTTGTGCTATAGCAGCAGAATACATGGCTCAGTCTAGATATCAGCACGAATCAAGTTGTGCATATTTGCTGTTGGCATGAACCACATCGCTGCATGTCGGGTTTGCAAAAGTCATCCATCGCATGGAAGCTTGATGCCTTTCACACGCTAAAGATTATCTGGCAACAAGCCGTGTTGACAAATCTATAGATATAGTGATTCATGAAACCCATGGTATGATGTGTAAACACGGCCCCCCCTCGCGAATGGAAGTTGCATAGCACAGTAATCATCGCCGGTGATATGATCAATGATTGGTTCGATGATCGGATAATTGAGCCCGAGGAACAAGGAGTGGTTGCCGAGGCTGTAAACCCGCCTCCAGTTGAATATGCCTGGCCCAATGGAGCTGGGATCTTTCTCAAACACGAAGCAGCCATAGCCATCAATGTCATGAACGCCCCATGCATTGTACTGCATGTGGTTTGATGTAATGGTTTGGTCAATTTGGTATGCGCGAATGAGCATCAAATGACCGCCGTCAGCTGAACGAGCGATAAACCACCACCCATCGGCTGGTATGATTCCAGGTCTTGGAATCATGAAGGCCAGGGCATTTGCGTCTGCTGCAACAATTCAAATTGGAGACCAAAAGGACAAAAATAAACAATCATGTTCAGAGTATGTGTGGAATTAAGATTATTATAACAGTGACACATATCATAGACAGAGAATTGCAATGCCGTGGTCATAATCATACCCCAAGTTAAAAAATAAGCCAATGGCTTTCATATTCTAGCAATATGTCATGGTTCAAACATCATGTAACAATGAGAGGAAAACAGCTATGACAGCGCCTACTCATATTGTACCATAGCACTTACTACTGTTGTTCTCATATCAACTCTAAGCAATAACATGCATTGTTATAAAAATCTTGTAAACGAGAGTAACACATAGCAATCATGATGTTATGCTCATAATATGTATTCTAACAATCATTAGATGCCAATTGTTCTCATATCAACTCTAACAATAACATGTGTGGTCATAAAAATCTAGGAAATGAGAGGAACATATAGCAATGATGTGGTTATAGACATGCTATGCATTCTAAATTTGTAACAAATGAACAGGCAGTCGTATTCATAAGGTAAAGATGAGATGAGATAGAACAATTACACGACGATAGATTCCACCAGTATAGGCAGCCAATCTGTGTGTCGACCACGTAAATGATGCCATTGTGCACTATTGCATCAGACAGAAATGTTGCCTCAACAGGATTGATGATGAGCCATAACCATGTATGGCGACCGGATTCCAGATAGACTAATCCCATGTTGAACAAGGCAATGAGCTTGTAATCCATGTAGTGTTCTGATGGTGTGGGCACTTCGCAGATTACAACTTTCTGCAAACAGAGGTCGAGCCAAAAGCTTGACGCGTCTCGTGCGTAGTAGGCAGGACTGTCCGGCGGGCCGCGAGGCTCGATGGCGGCGGTATCCAACGATGGAAGGGTGATCTTTCGCTGGCTGTAGATATCCACGAGACGTCACGGACTACCGGTGTGGTGGATGAGGACGATCCAGTTGGCCTTCATGCCCGCCCAGTAGTGGCCGCGCATGAAGGACAGGTGGACGGGTAGTGGTAGCATGTCGAGGGGCACCACGGCAACCTCCATAGGATCGTCAAGTCGGTGTCTGGGCCACCTGCGAGGATCGGGCATCAGCAAGCAGGGTATCTTCAAAAGAGCCGGCCGGTTGCAGATGAGTAGACGGTACAAAGACACCGAGCATGCGGCCAGACGGACGGTGCTGAGTAGGTCCATACAACTACAGATCTACTCCAAGAGAACATCGGGGAGGGAATTCCAATCGCGGCTCTGCGTGTCAGTCGGTTCTGCCATTGGGGTTTCGGTGCTGCGAGCAGCCGGGAAGTGGATTGGCGGCGAAGCGAAGAAGCTTCTTCTCGTGTGGCCGAGCAGTGAGCGGGGGGATATGGTATGCGCGAGCTACCAAGGAAGATGGCGCGGGCTAGCGAGCAGTGAGCGGGGGTAAATGGTGTGCGGCCAAGGATGGGGAAGGGAGGAGGAACAAGAGTGGAAGACGGGCAAGAAAGTGCATTAAATCTCAATTCTACTAGTACTACTACCAGGATATACCATCCTTCGGAGTGTAAATAGTTACACCGATGACATGTGGGTCTAACACAAGAGGGACCATATGTCAGTTAATGGAGGACAGAGGTGCGTAGGCGTATTTGCGGAAGCATGCTCTACTGGCAAACATGATGGCACTAATGGGTAAGGCTGATTTAGTAACACCAACACACTGGTTCAGCTTATTAATTACGTGTCCCATCTGCTGCACCGTGTATTGTCACTTCACTGCGAAGACTAGTTGAATAGTTCACTCTGACTGAGATGGGGAATAATGGATCGCGAGGACTTCCTTTCTACAGTATCCCTATGCCTCTATGCTCACTTTACTCATTTTGCTCCGTACCTAGTCACTTGTTGAAATCTGTAGAAAGACAAATACTCCATATTTGGGAACAGAGGGAGGCTTCTACTCCGTACTATTTGGGAACAGAGGGAGTATCACCATATGGAGGGAATAGAGGAAGCTTGAAATATGAACATGTCAATGGGAGGGAGTAAGCCCCATGCATGCATGCATGCATGCAACATGCAACACTCACACGTACTCCACATGGACGCACGCAACACTCACGCACCCATCACTACAAAAAAGACACATCTGTGACATTTCGGGCCGAACGAATTTTTTTCTAACATACATATGACACTTCTATGACGATAATTGTGACAAAACCCGGTATCATCATCGATGTGGTGGGCTCCTACTTCTATGACAAAAAATCATGACAGAAAATGGGCTTTTCGTCCTGGGCGGGCTGGAGACGCAGCTGCATGACATTCTTTGGGCTGTTCATGACGGAAAAACCATGGTAGAAGCGAGGGGGAGGAAAATTTCGGGGAGTTGCCGCTTACGGTGGGAGGTCGGGGGCCGAGCGATGCGCGTTTCTCTCGTACACGTGCGAGGCATTGGCTCTAACTGAACCCGAGCGAGGCGTTGGGCTCTAATCGAGCACGAAGCGATTACCGCAGCTACGCGTTATCGAACCGAGTGATCGATCGATGGTGTTGGCGAACCCGATGGAGCAATTCTTCGCAATCGCTCCTAATCAAGCCGATCGATTGGATGAACGAAGGAGTGTTTGGGGGGGTTGATGAGCAAGGAGCGTGGCGTTGCTTTTGGATGAACAGGAACCCGTGGTGTGGAGGGCTGGATGAACAAGAGACGATGGAGGGTGGCCGTGGAGGGTGGTTGAACAGGACCCGTGGTGTGGAGGCTGGATGAATAGTAGACGGTCGAGGGGTGCCCGTGGAGGGGTGGTTGGACAGTAGCCGGTGGAGTAGCGCGCGGTGGAGGCTGGATGAACAGGAGCCCGTGGAGGCTGGAGGAGGTCGACGGTGGAGATGAGCAGATCCCATGGAGTCCCGTTTTGCACGCCACACCCTCCCGGCGAACAGGACCTCTGTTTGACCGTAGCGCCCAACACAAGTCCGTTTAAATCCGCTTTTGCGGTACGCCACACCCCTCCCGATCAACAGGACACCCGTTTCGACCGTAAGAGGTCCATTTCCTCCGTTTTGCGGTACACCACACCCCTCCCGATCAACAGGACCCCCGTTTCGACCGTAGGAGGACCGTTTCCTCGGTTTTGCGGTACGCCAGATCCCTCCCGATGAACAGGATCCCGTTTCGAACGTGGCCGGTCGAACACAAGGTCGTTTCCTCCGTTGTGCGGTACGCCAGGCCTCGTTTCCATCGCCTGTTCCTCCAAGCCCTCCCAATGAACACGACCATGCATTCCGTTCCGACCCAGCTAGTTGGCTCCCCATGAACATGACGATGATGCTGTTTATCCGTTCCGACCCAGCCATGTAGGTATGCGCGAGTAGGCGTTCGAGACACCGCCCGTATGTACACATACGTGGCCATATTTTCTTTCTTGCACCCTGGCCACTGTACGTACGTGTACATGCTACGTGCGCGCCTCTACTACGACACGTGCACGCCTCTACTATGACACGTGTGCGCCTCTACATCGACCAGTATGTACGTACACGTTCGCGACCAGGATGACAACGCTACGTACGCTTCGACCAGGTGGGTCCCGACTGTCAGGCACTTCCTTGCCTAGTTGGTGGGTCCTAGCAGTCAGGGGGGAGAATCGTTTTGTTTTTTGTTTTTTTTGCCCGGACGCACTTCCTTGCGTGCGAAGGTGTAGCTAGTGGGTCCCAGCAGTTAGGGGGGCGAATCATTTTTTCTTTTGCCCGGACGCACTTCCTTGC
The DNA here is from genome assembly GCA_021437245.1 of Aegilops speltoides. NCBI lineage: Eukaryota > Viridiplantae > Streptophyta > Magnoliopsida > Poales > Poaceae > Aegilops > Aegilops speltoides. The sequence continues at coordinate 370,624,355 of CM038142.1, forward strand.
GTGCAAAGAAGAAGCCGGTGGGTCCCAGCAATCAGGGGGAAATGTTTTTTCCGCGAAATATAGTGGACCTTCCGGTAGGTCCCAGCTGTCAGGTGGAGGAATCATTATTTTCCGCGTAATAAGGAGGCACTTCCTTGCTGCGGCCGTGCACCCAGCTGTCAGGCTCTCCACATACAGTCCACGTCCGATGGAAGTCGTTCCTTGACCACGTTGACCACGCCGCGCCGAGAGCACCAAGGCGGTGGACGAAGGCGAGGCCTAGGAAGGGGACGACGGGGAGCCGGGGAAGACGCGCCAGTGGAATCCCGCGCGGAGAGGAGTACGAGGGTTCACTGATTCGGCTGCGGTGTGAGGGCTGCCGTCGCCGCAGGGCCTGGTCAGCGGTGGGAATAGTAGGGGTGGTGAGGCCTTGGCGGCAAAGACAACACCACGGAGGCAGGAGCATGCGGCATGACCAGCGCTGCTTTGGGCGGCTGGGGCAAGAAGACCACAGATTGAAGAAGCACTACAACCGTTGGATGGACATCGTACGATCACAGGAGTTAGAAACATTCATATTGACTAAAGTTGACAAAGGCCCCCGTCCCAGTCTACTTAGTAGGCCCACAAGTCAGCCACCCACCATGGAGGGTCCCAGCTAGCAGGGGGAGTATTCATTTTTTGTGCGTAATAAGGAGGCACTTCCGGTGGGTCCGAGCTGACAGCGGGGGGAACGTTTTTTTCGCGAAATACGCTGGCCCGTCTGGTGGGTCCCAGCAGTCAGGGGGGGAAAGTTTTTTTCGCGAAATAAGGTGGCCCGTCCGGTGGGTCCCTACTGTTAGGTGGAGGAATAATTATTTTGCGCGTAATAAGGAGGCACTTCCTTGCGGCCGCCTGGACCTAGCTGTCAGCCTCTCCACGTACAGTACTCTTCCGATGGAAGTCGGTCGTTGACCATGTTGACCATGCAGCGCCGAGAGCACCAGGGTGGTGGTCTGGATGACGGCGAGGCCTAGGAAGGGGACGATGCGGAGCCGGGGAAGACGCAGCAGTAGAAGCCCGCGCGGAGAGGAGTACGAGGGTTCAGTGGTTTGGCTGCAGTGTGAGGCTGCCGTCGCCGCAGAATAATAGGGGGGGTGGGTGAGTAGAGGGATGGCCTGGCCAGCGGTGGGAGTAGTACGGGGCGGTGAGGCCTCCACGGCATCACAGCCGGCCACGGGAGGCAGGAGCACGCGACACGACCGGCGCTGCTTTGGGCGGCTGGAGCAAGAAGACCAGAGGTTGAAGAAGCACTACAGTCGTTGGATAGACATCATACGATCACTGCAGCTAGAATCATTTGTATTGACTAAGTTGACAAAGCCCTTGGTACGCATCAACTTAGTAGGCCCACATCTTGGATTTGGCAGAGAACATATAGCCCATTTGTGATTTGTAAGAATGTACAACCCATTTTTTAATTCTAATGGAATTTACTACAGCCCATTTAACTTTTGTTAAAAGTACAGCCCAACTTCTAGCTAGGACAACGATTAATAATTTCAAACAACCGCTCAAAACAGAATTCAAAAAAAATTCCCACATTTTGATGGGATCCAAAATATTTTTATCCGAAATTTCTAGTCAGTTTAAATATAATTTCAAAATAAAGTTGTATTACGTTAAAATCCAACGAAATATTTCGCGCGCAACAAGTAATGAAATTAAAATTTCAAAATTCCAAAAATAATATATTTTTCAAACTAATTACGTATTTGGTGCATAGTAATTGCCTAGTTATTATAATTACATCCCATTTATTATTTCTTAAAGTCCATTTTCTTGTTAAGCCTAATGCATACCTCCTAGGGAACTTTGCAGCCCAGCGGGGCGGATAACAAGTTGACCCGGATATTGTGTACAACTGTTGGCCCAGTTGCATTGCTGATGTTGGAAAAAAAGGCATGTGTAGTACAGTACAACCTAACATGGTTACTCAGCTCACATTCAGCGACGCCAGAAAGGCCCAAACAAGGCTTCTGTACAACTTTTTGAAGTCACTGAGCTCAATTAATAACTTAAGAAAAAAAACTAGATTGTAGTGGAACCTAATTAAAAGCTGTCACGAGCAAATAAATAATTCAACGGGTCCCACTTGTGTGTGTGCGTGTGTGTGTGCGTGCGTGTGTGTGTGTGTGTGAGAGAGAGAGAGATAGAGAGAGACCCATCGGTCGATGCTCGTAAATACATCTCTCAGCCATATACACTGCTGAAGCTTAGTAAAAACGTATATAGTTGACACAATAATATAGAACATCATAGCACACTGAACTTGCATACAAAATTTTCATGCAGGCGGCATAATCAGGATGGAAGCGGTGGATCGCTACGGGAAGGGCTATGTTGAAACCAACAAAGTCGTACACAACGGTTCATCGTCTTTATAAAAGACGGGGAAATATCTTGAATGTTGTGCAAAGAAAATGCATGCACAACACAATAAGTTCTGCTAGCACATTAAGTTGACGTACAGCCCTTTCTAAAAAAAGTTCAGGTACAAAATTAGAACAGATCACGATCAAATGTGCTGGCATATCAGTGCTTCAGACCCATAGCCCGGATTTAACTAGTAATATCTGACAAGATTCAGTTGTTACCTCAAATTAGAGCACATCCAGGCAGCCAGCCCTGCCTCTTCTCCCAAAGAAGCAGTAGCCTCCGCCGCGCGATGGAGTAGGCCCTATGCCATCCATCATTCCAAGCAACACGGGGAAAGTCTGACGCTGACTCCTGTCATGGACGTCGTCGACGGACCTTGGCACCAGCGGCGGCGGCAGGACTTCGATTGATGGATTGACCACTTCTTCGACATGCACGAACACTCGATACAGGTACATCCCTAACGTGGTCCGCGGCGGCCTTGGTGGCGACGAATAGTACAACCCCGGTTCCTGCACCGGTATCTCAACACCAATCACCTTCGGTATCGTGGATGGCTTCTTCATCCATGCCATAACCGTCAGTGCCCAGCTGTCTGGAGGAACAAACATACTTACGAGCTCACCTCCAAGGTCGTTGATAAGCTCGTTCATGGACTCGTTGTTCTAAGCACGTCGAGGCATGCCGTGGAAGGTAAGCTTTGTTAAAAACTCAAGCTCAGAGGGCACCGAGCCCCATCCTGGGTGCCACCAATCAAAGCTCACCAGCGCACCATCGCAGAACAAACGCAGGGAAGATTCAAACACACGACTGCAGTCGAAAGTTGTCCGGAACCTGACGAACAAATCAGCTGGTGGCGGACAGACTTCGACGAGCAAGTCACTTATTTGTATGTTGTGTGCAATGCCAAGAGCTTTGACAAGGTCGTCCGGCGAGACGGGAGGCCGGTCACTGTTGGTTACCATCAGCACTTTGCCAGCAAACTGGTCGTCAAGCACCGCCATGCCACTGTTGAGCGACAGCACGCAGCGACCGAAGGCAGGACGGACCTCAGGATCTTCGGCTCGAAGATCCGCGTTGACTGGCGATATGATAGTGCGCTTGAGTACAGGGAGTACAGGAGGGGGATTTGGGGGAACTGGAGTAGGAATCGAGATTCCAGAGGTGGGGAGGGGCGGGAGACTGGGGATGAAAAGGTAGCATGAATTTCGAGCACGCGCCAATATGCTCTCGGCGCGCAAGCACATGAAAACACCGGTGGCGCCCACATGTCAGCCTAAGAGTCCTTATTCTTTCTTTTTTGGAGAACCTGGCCTTTTTTTCAGGATCTTTTGAGAGCCCGGCCTAGGAGTCATAATTAACCTGTTTGGCATTGCGTTACTACTCGGCCCATATTCAACGACACCTCACTGACCCAAACAAGTGTACATCATCGAAAAGACAGTGAGCTCAAATTATATAACTTGAAAAAAGGAGATATACTCTGAACACTGGAGAATGGTGATGCCCTCATTTAGCCCACCAGTAGTTCGAGACAATAAATAGTTTGAAACAACGATATATACAACATTCAAACACTGACTAGTGACTACTACTGACATAAACATCAAGACATGATAGTTCATAAGAAGTCCTGCTACACCACCAAAATGCACCCATCTGCAGTGCTTAGACTCTCGTGATCCAGACGAGAATGACATTCTAAACAGAAGAAACTATTACATAGAAAGAGTGACAGAGACGAGAATGACCAAATGACAAGGAATATGCATAACAAAAGAAAGAACTACCAATCCAGAACCAGCAGCAAAGACAACAAAGTCATTCGAAGAGATGATCCAACACCATCATAATTTGCAGCCCCGCTTCAAATGATCAAAGGATCCGGAGACACCAAGACTCCACCCTTTCGATGCAACAGCCCAATAACCTATCAACCTCAAGGCTTGAACCACATCACTGCCTGTCGTAATTGAGACATCCAAGGATCAAAGTTAATCCGGATGCCTTTGTCATTCTCACCTTCTTTTGGCTGCAGGTTGTATCGTTGACAATCAGGAGAGTTTGCTCCCGAACTCCTAGGGCTCGCCATGTAGACACAGTTTTCCATAGAAAACAGAGCCTCTCTGCCATCAAGGTCCTTGCCAACGGTGATCTCCTGGTTAATCGGATAATTTAGTCCGAGAAACAGAGAGTGTGAACCAAGGCTGTTTACCCGCCTCCAACTAAAAAAATCCTAAAGGCCCCAACAAGCTGGTATCCTGCTCATAGACGTAACATCCGCTGTCCGGATACTCACGTATTACACGGTGCTTCTATACAGTGGGGTTTTTGCAATATAACTTTTCCGGCTCATGTGTCCGAATGATCATCAGTCTTTTGCCATCGTCTGATCGAGCGAGGAACCAGTTGTGCTTCCCTGTTTTTGGCAAAGGTGGTGTGATTACAAAGGGCGAGAATCGAGGGACACCGCATCATATCAAAAGGACAGCATTGTTAATGTAAGATCAGCATTGTTCGTAGTATGAGTAGGATAATGCAAGAAACAACATTGATATGTCCCTGTTGGAACTGGGAGGAAAATACAGGGAAATGTATATTGGGTTCGAAAATATAGAAGTGTCATGCATGGTTATACTCATGTTATCTCGCAATCGATTCTTCACAGGAAACTACCATGTCATGCATGTTATGTAATCATGTTCTGTCCTCACAAACAAATTCTTCAAGGTAACTAACAGACCATGCATTGTTATATACTCGTGTTCTGTGGGCAAAAAATTTGTGAGGATATTATTCTAGCCATTGATTGCTGAAGGGCGAGTATAGGTATGTACACATGGTAAGCATTGCAAGATTTCACTACTACCAAATATACAGTTCTCCATATGCATATTTACTTCCCTAATGTATGGTTAGATGAAACCAACAGTGTGGTGCGTGTTTCTACATCATGAAAATGAGGAAACTAACATGGCCATTGATACACACTCATATTTAGTAGTAGTATATAGATTACTGTAAAGTAAGGATAATATCCATATATTCCTAACCGTTTGATTATTCAGGGTACAAATTGGCTGTAATGACATGGTCACAATCGCATGAATTAACTCATTCCAAATATAGCTGATTTACGGCGTCTCTAATACATTGCCATAGTTCTAATCAAATTCTGCTCAAACAGGGATATGCCAATCATCACAAAATGTTCAAACAGTGTCATGGCGTCATCATTAACATGAGACGGAAACAACTTACACGCGTCGTCCCAGCAATACGTGGTGCCATCTACTTTGTCGATCGCGTAGATGATGCCATTGTGTTCAATAGAATCACAGAAGTGTGTATCACCTTTGACGATGATCCACTGCGAGCCGAGTTGTCTCCAGCTAAAGAAGGCACCGGCGTAAAGATAGGCGAGTCCGCGGTCGAACAAGGCAATTAGCTTGAAGTCTGCGTAATTCGCATGTCGTGTGGGCACTTGGCAGATTACAATCTTCGGCAAAACAAGGTCCGTCCAACTGACGTAGTAATCTAGATGACTTGGACCGTGATGGTAATACTCTATATAATCCAATGGAGGAAGGATAATCTCATGGGAGATCTGGAAGTTCACGAGCACCAACTTTTTACCGTCTTCTCTGAAGGCAGCCATCCAGTGGGAGTTCATGCCGACCCAGTACATACCTACCAAGAAGTTTCGGGCGATGGTGATCGGATCGATGTCGAGGGAAATGATGTAGGATGACACATTACATGCCTGCAAAGAAGTTTCGGCTAATGGAGATCGGATTGAAGTCGAGGGGCATCATGCACGCCTCCGTATCATGGTGAGCCAATCTCGCAAGACCAGATAGTAGCAAGCAAGGTGTCTTGAAAAGCTTAGGCCTCGCTTTGATGATGGCCGTGTGCATGTCCCTCGAGCATGCAGCCAGCCGCAGGGCGGTCAACATATCCATACACGAACAACAGAGGTCGAGGATGTCACTGGGGAGATTGCTCCAATCGCGGCTCATATGGATGCTGCGCGGTTTGTGTTCGGCCTTGGTGGAGTTTGGAAGGGGGCTTGATTTACGGGGGAGAAGGATGTCGATGCTGGAGCGGCTAGCGAGGGAATAGCGGTACTGGGGGAGGCGAGTGAGGCGACGGTACACGGGGGCACAGTGAGATGGAGACAGAGACGGAGACGGAGAAGGAGATGGAGATGGAGTTGTGCTATGGGAGCGGAGAGGGAGACGAGGCGAGGCGCCAATGTGCTGTATAGCAGCGGTGGCAGACTGCACAGTGCACAGGGTGAGGCTGACTTTGGTAACCCGAACACGCCGCCTCGCCTGGACTAGTGTCAGGCGCAGGGTGTTGTCACTTCACTGTGAGGACGGGATGAATAGTATTTTGACCATCAAGTGTACCACAGTTGTACTACTACTACTAGTAGTAGGAACATGAGTGCTCCAGTATTGTATAGCGGAAATAGGTCTCCCGTGCTAGCATGCCTGTTCACTTCATCGTTCAGGTATCATCCATATTGCAAGCAAAACCAAATTCTCGTGCATGCCCATTCAATGCCCTACCGCGATGCATGTAGTGGTCATTCTGGTGCATCAAGGACGACATGCAGATCGTTCCACACTTGAGAAGAGGGAAAATGGAAAGGTAGAACGCGGTAGCAGAGGAAGAGAACGCTGGCTAACGAGGCTGGGAGGGGATCGAGCAGGAAGTTAATGCTCCACGCCTAAAGGTTTTGGGAAAACCTAATTTTCATAAGGTGACTTATACTCACCTAAACGGAGGGAGTATTCCTTAACCAGAGAATGTTGTGTCTCCCACTACGTGGTCAAAAAAAGCTATGACACATTTTTTTATCTGTTTGCAAAGGTCCCACCTATCAGGAAGGATGGGCACGTACACGAATAGGTACGACTCCTCAGTCTACCCGCATAGACTTTTCGTTTAGTCTACCTAGCCGTCTAATCAACTGCATGCACGCCACTTCTCCCAATTACTTCTCCATCGGGAACCGATTCGCCTCGGCTTCTTCACCTCCCCTTCGTCTTCATTTGCATCCAAACCCCACTGCGTTCACATTGTTTTAACCTCTTTAAATAATCATCTACTACTTCAGTTAGACTAGCCATCTAATCCTAATTCTCCAAACCATAGTCCTCCCTTGCAGCGGTTCCAAATGGTGAAAGAGATCGAGATGCAGGTTTTTAGCATCCAACATGTCCTCATCGAAGGCTCGATGCGCATAGTTGCCACCATCACCGTCCACCCAAGGGTTGTTCGGCAGTGGATCAACAATGTATCCAACTCCCTAAAAAAGGTAGAGACGAGGGTCATCGGTCTCGACGCAGAGTACACGAAGCGTGCCCCTGGGAAGATCCAGCGCGCCGCCGTCCTTCAGCTGTGCCTCGAAGATGAAGTTTTGGTGTACCACACCATACACTCACCCTCCATACCAGGTGAGCTTCACGATTTCTTGTCTCGGGAGGACGTATACTTCTGTGGGGCAGCCATCGAAGGGGACAAACAGAAGCTTGAGCCGTACAACCTTGATTTGAAAAACATCGCAGACCTACAAACCAGAATCTAAATTCCTGTAGAAGATTGTGCTAAACAGACACTGTCGGTGTCAAAACCGGTGGATCTCGGGTAGGGGGTCCTGAACTGTGCGTCTAGGCGGATGGTAACAGGAGACAAGGGACACGATGTTTTTACCCAGGTTCGGGCCCTCTCGATGGAGGTAAAACCCTACTCCTGCTTGATTAATATTGATGATATGGGTAGTACAAGAGTGGATCTACCACGAGATCAAGGAGGCTAAACCCTAGAAGATAGCCTATGGTATGATTGTTGTAATGGTTGTTCGTCCTACGGACTAAAACCCTCCGGTTTATATAGACACCGGAGAGGGATAGGGTTACACAGAGTCGGTTACAATGGTAGGAGATCGACATATCCAGATCGCCAAGCTTGCCTTCCACGCCAAGGAAAGTCCCATCCGGACACGGGACGAAGTCTTCAATCTTGTATCTTCATAGTCTTGGAGTCCGCCGATGATGATAGTTCGCTATCCGGACACCCCTAGTCCAGACTCCTCAAGAGCTCTGAACCAGGCTTCAACGATGACGAGTCCGCGCGATATTGTCTTTGGCATTGCAAGGCGGGTTCCTCCTCCGAATAATTCATAGAAGATTGTGAACACCAGGATAGTGTCCGGCTCTGTAAGATAAATTCCACATACCACTGTAGAGAGAATAATATTTACACAGGTTCAATCTGCTGACTTATTTTGTGGCGTGATGTCACACCACAACCAATTCTTTACTCGAATCGTTTTTATTATTCCACCTCAGCGCGTTTAGCAAAGAGGTTTCCTTGGCACGTCTTGTCGAAGCAGAGATCGTGTTCCCCTTATTCCAGGATTCCCATCAATACGGACGTGGGTAACCCAACCGTGCCCGTTGCCACGCCTCCTCCATCGAAGGTGAGTTCCAAACGGTTACGGGGACGGCTCTTGGTATTCTCCCTCTTTATAATGAGACCAAGGCCCGTTTCTTTTCTTCAATCCTCAATCGAATCCACCCCTCGCCCCAAGTTCCAGCACTCAGGGCTCCAGATTCAAGCGCTTTGGACCTTCGACAATGTCCGGCTCCGACCTGCAAGGCCGGCGGATGCCCTCCTCCGTCACGGAAGAGGACGTGCTAAAGCTGAGAGAAGCCAGCTACCTGACCTACAAGATTTCGCATAGGTTGCCTGCCAAAGGGCAAGTCATTCCTACTCCCGAGCCCGGCGAGAGCGTCGTGTTCATGTCCCACCTCCGTCGGGGTTTAGGCTTCTCAATGGATCCTTTTGTTTGAGGGCTCATGTTTTACTATGGGCTTGAATTCCATGACTTGGCTCCGGAGTCCATCCTCCATATCTCATTGTTTATTGCCGTCTGCGAAGCCTTCCTCTGCACTACCCCTCACTTTGGTTTGTGGCTCAAAACCTTCAACATGGAGCCAAAGATGATTGAGGGGCGTCAAGTAGAGTGCGGCGGGGCGGTTATAAGTAAGAGGGCCGATGCTCCATGGCCCGAGGGCTCTTTTCAGGAGGAGCTCGACTTGTGGCAACATGAGTGGTTCTATATTACCGCTCCCAGGGACAGTAGGCAGAGGCCGCCGCCCGTCTTTCGCCCGGGTCCTCCACAGCGGCTGACGTCATGGGTCAGCAAAGGGCTTGACTGGGTGCCGTCCAAGGACGTGCCCCTATTGCAGGGCCGGATTCGAGACCTCCAAGAGAGGGAGATCAATCTGGTCGTGGTGACGCAGGTTATGCTGATTAGGCGTCTTCTGCCCTGCAAACGTCGCCCTCTTTGCCTGTGGGAATTCAATCCGGAGGGACCATAAGCTCTCCAACACTTCATGGGCACGACACCTGTGGAGATGTACAAATTGTTCTTCGGATCACAAGAGGTATGTCCGGAATTGACCGAGGACACCGGCCTAAGCTGCAATCGCCCGGATACTCAAGTAAGTAGCTCTGTGTCCGGACATACCGTTCGTTTGCATATCTTGGATTTGCCTTCTGACCAATCGTCCTTTGAACAGGAGTGGATAGCGCAGTTTAAACCGACACGGTGTCCGGCCCCCCTCCCGGAGACCGTGCCGGATCCCGTGTTGGTCAAGATGCTGGAGGTTGCGCCTTCAGAGGAAGGAGAAGGGGAAAGCAGAGAAACTACCGCCTCTACCAAGGAGGCTTTCGAGAAAGGGGGGATCGAGAATCCCCCCTTCCAGGGGGATAAGAGGACCGCTTTTGAAGATTTGGAGGCCAAGGCCTCAAAGCGGGGGAAGAAATCTTCACCAGAGGGTTCTGCGCCAGGGGAAGCCCCGGCCGCACTATCTCCCCTACGGAATCAGCCCTCCAGCGAGCCGTAAGTAAAAAAGGGGAGTTTTGTAATAAGGGACATCCCTATTTTTGCTTCTGAGGATAGACGAAGATTTTACCTTGTAGTTGGGATCTCCGTCCTTCTCAGCTGAGCTCATCTTCGGGGGACCTTCGTCCACAGATGATGGAGAGCGAGACGCCTCCATCTGCCGCACCATCAGGCGGGGCGAATGACCCTGAGGTGTCGTCATGAGGGTATCCCGAGTCCGAAGGGCCGGAGAGTTCGCACCAACCGGTGTACGGCGGGGAGCCAAGGATCTGCTTGAGAGGGCGTTTATTCAGAAGGTCACCAGACATTGATGAGTACGGTGATTGAAAGAATTTCATCCGCCGAGGGTGGGTTGCATGATGCCGCCGAAGTTTGTGGCGGGGTTTGAGGTACGAAAATGACATACCTTTTAACAGCTTTTACACATAAAGTGCGCTCAGATAGATAGTAGCCTCTCGAGACTCGGTATGTTGTCGAAAGCGACAGCTGCCGAGGATCATAATCTCATGTATTAATTTCGCCTTTCCTATGAAGGTGGCGGATAGTCCGTGGCCAGCCGATCGATGGAGTTGCTTAACCAAAGCGGTAGCTCGACGTTGCGGATGCGGACATCGCGCTGGTAAATAAACGACTTGACGAGTCACAAGGTAGGTTGTTTCTCTGTGGTCACCTAGTAAGGGAGCTGATGCCCACTCCTTACAACATGTATGCTTAATGCAGATGGTGCCGCTGCTGTGGAGGACCTTCGGGCAGAGCTTGCTCGAGCCAAGGAGCAGGCCAGAAGGAGTGATGCGGCTGCCTCGAAGGCAGCCGAAGAGCTAGAAGCCGAAAGGGCTGATCACTGTCGAAGCAAGGAGGAGATGGCCAGAATGGCCATGAAGCTGAAGGATGTTACCGACCGCTATGAGGTTCTTGAAAAAGAACGCTGAGCGGAGCAAGAAGACCTGAAGAAGGCCACCGCCGAAGCCAAGGATGCCCGTTCTGCAATGAGGGCTATAAAGGAGGAGCTGCATCAGGTCGGAGATATTGCGGCTGGCAAGCCCTTTCTGCTGCGCAGGAAGTTCATAGATCAGAAGTATGCTCAGCTTGGCCAGCTGTGGTGTCCGGAGGATCCTTATATGGATTTGGCGGCGAGTGCGGTGGATGCGGTTGTGCACTTCCGAAGCCAAAGGATCACGAGACGGAAGAGGTTTTTTGGTCTCAATTCCACAGTCCGGAGCGTTCACTTCCGTTGACCAATCGGTTGGCGGAGTGGGCTGAGCTGAATAGATTATCCGGATTGGCCATGACGGATGTAGTGACTCATCTGTGGCCAGATAAGCCAAAGCCGAAGGGTTATTTTGGCTTATTGCAGCAATTCCTTGGGGCGGTGCCGCATATCAAGGCGGTGAAGCGGTCGGCATGCATAGAGGGTGCGCGGATGGCCCTCGCCCGTGTGAAGACATATTGGACGGAGATGGATGCCACCGCTGTTGCAACCCGGGGTTCGGACGAGAGCCGGTTACCCGCCGAGCACTATTTTGGGGAAGTCCTGCAGGGTGCTCGTGTAATAGAGTCGCAGTGCTGAAAAATGTCATGTTCAAATGATCTTTATGGTTTGTAAAACGATATTCATAATATAAGTGCTTTTTATACTTGTGCGTTCAAGTATTGAAATATCTCTTGTGCGGCCGTTAATGTATACTTGTGTATAACCTGAAAGATGGCAGTCTTCGGCTTCAGCCCCCACGCACATGGTGCGGGGGTGTTTGCAAAATAGCGCATTTTCACACTTAATCCAACGTCTTGGTCCTATGAAGGAGGTGGTAGCGTAGCAAACGAGGCAACCGGACTATAATGCTTTATCACTTTCACTTAGCCATGGGAGTTCAAAGGTGGGGCTACGACATAGCCCCTAGGGGCACCGCGCTCTCCGCATTCGGGGCGCAGATGTGCCTCGACCGAAACGGTCCTTCGTCAAAGCGAGGAATTCTAGACATTCCAAGAGTCGATCGAGTGGTTGACCAGTCTCGCTCTATCATGACACCGGGCGGCTTTTCATCGAGGTGCTCGCCCGATTTAACCGGGGCACAATCGCAGAGTTCTCCGGTGCCGCATTAGCCGATGATACGAAACGAAGGCAGCAAAACACAGGAGCCGGGCAAACCCAACATTTGACCAAAGACATGATTCGGAGCTGATGCATATAAGGCCTAACTCGAGACGCCGAACACTCCCTAAGGTATTCAGTCTTTACGATAACGGGCAGGACAATGCCCTAAGCCCCTAGTGTCCAAGTACGGGCGAAAATTTCTGACGCGGCCGATGCCAAAATGCCAGCCTCCTCCTCGGTTATACTAAAAAAACCGGGGGATGTGTATCAACAAGAGACAGTAAGAAAGGTTTACGCAGGGTCTTAATCTGAAAAGAATCCTTGCAACGGGTCCTCGCTGCACGCCTCTGCGCTGTGTCTCCGTAGTCAGATCCGGACGGGTGTAGCATGTTGTTCATCTGTAAAAGAGAGGAACTTAGTTTGAAAAGAAATCATGTGAAAAATGTATTTAAAACAGAGTATGAATAAATGAATAAAGTTGAGCTTTTATTGGCTCTTATTGTTCATACACACAGCCCCTTGTGAAGGGGTATGCGGCTAGGAAGCCCCTAGTTTATTTGTGCCGGACTCGCCTAGCCGTGTCCGGGGTCTTGAGTGACCTTGTAAGGAGATGATGCCGCGTGGACCGGGCATTTTGAGTGTAAGAGACGCGTAGTGCGGTATTGCGTTAAAGCGGGCGAAAGCTTCACGTCCCAATAGTGCTTGATGGCTACTTTGAAATGGGGCGACATGGAAGAGTAGCTTTTCGCGACGGAAGTTGTCGGGTGAACCGAACACAACTTCTAGTAATAAGGAGCCCATGGACTTGGCGTAAGGGCCTGGCGTCACTCCTTTGAAGGAAGTGCGGCTATGGCGACTTTTAGTAGGGTCTATCCCCAACTTGCGGACTGTGTCCGGATATAGCAGGTTTAAATCACCGCCGCCATCCATTAGGACTTGTGTAAATTTTAATCCGTCGATTATAGGATCCAATATCAGAGAAGTCCATCCTGCGTTTCGAATACTTCTGGAGTAATCCAGTTGGTCGAAAGTAATTGGTTTTGACATCCAATCTCGGGATTCCGCTGGGGTGGACCGTGCGACGCGTACTTCAGCGGGTGCCGCACTATTGTTCTGTATTATCACATGAAGTGAGTTTACTGTTTTGACTTCTTGTGGGAAAGTCTTTTGTTTTCCGCGCTCGCCTGGTGGGGTTAAATCATCGCCCTCGCCATGGTTGGGCCCCTTGTGTTCAGCGTTGAATCGGCCGGACTGCTTGAAGACCCAACAATCTCGGTGGGTGTGGTTTGCAGGCTTCCCGGGGGTACTGTGGATTTGACATATCCAATCCAAAATTTTGTTTAGGTTGGATAGCTCGTCACTGTTGTCCTTAAGAGGAAGTGTTTTGTTGTTCGGCCGAGAGCTTTTGAATCCGGCGTTGACCGCCGTGTTCTTTGGGCCATTTTCTTTATTTCGGCGCTGATCTTTTCTGCACCGTGATTTTCCATTTCCATCTCTGATCTCGGATGTACTCGGCTCGCTGGTGCTGCATCTTGCCAGCCAGCTATCTTCCCCCGCGCAAAAGCGGGTCATGAGGCTCATTAGCGCGGCCATTGTTCTTGGCTTTTCCTGGCCGAGGTGTCTGGCGAGCCATTCGTCTCGGATGTTATGTTTAAAAGCTGCTAAGGCTTGGCGTCCGGACAATCGACTATTTGGTTCTTTTGGTGAGGAACCTGTTCCTGAATTCTTGCGGCCGACTCTCCGGGCTGTTGAGTTATGTGACTTAAATCGCTCAGATCCGAGGGCGGACATAAGTCCCCTGAAAATTTGCTCTAAACGCGTCCTCGAGCTCTTCCCAACTTCCAATGGTATTTTTTGGGAGGCTTTTGAGCCAATGCTGAGCTGGCCCTTTGAGCTTGAGGGGTAGATATTTTATGGCGTGGAGATCGTCTCCTCTAGCCATATGTATGTGTAGGATGTAATCCTCAATCCAGACTCTGGGGTCTGTTGTTCCGTCGTATGCCTCTATGTTTACGGGCTTGAATCCCTGTCGGTGTACTAAGGTAGGGGTACCTCAGTACCCCAACTTGTGCACGGGCAGTTGCGGCTCCCCGCGGCAGGGTTTACCACGTACTCGCCGGATACCTTCCTGCTCCATATTCAAGCCATTCAAGAACAAAGTATACAAGACAGAAGATCGAGACCCCGGCAAGCAGAGCTTGCCGGGAAGGCCATTTCAGGCTCAAGATTACATCACTCACGCAAGGCCCCGGCGAGAGGAGCTCGTCGGGAAGACTATAAGATTACATCATAGAAGACACGCCTCGGCGCTGCATGCGTCCCGGCGAGGGCCCGGGGAGCGACAAGTTACAGAGCCCGGCAAGCTCCCGGGCCCGGCAAGGTCAAGACCCCGGCAAGGTGCTTGCCGGAAGGATTGCGCTGTGTGCTCAAGGCTCCAGCTCATCCGCCCACGCGCCACCCCGGGCCTCTCCAGGGCGTGGCGTGGCGGATGGTGTGCAGCCTGGGGACACGGTGGCATTTCACGGTGGTGGATCCATCGCCGTGGCGACGGAGACGCAAGGGCGGAGCTTTTGGGGTCGACGGCGACGGGCATTAAATGCCCTTGTCCCTCTCTGTCAAAAGTAGGTAGAAACCATCGCTCATGCAATCGTAGCTTCACCGTTCCCGCACTGTTCCAACTACCACCTCTTTTACCTTTTTACCCCTTCCTCCTACGTTGACACCTGTCGGTGACCCCTTGCACTATAAAAGGAGGCCCATGCACAACGTAGGGGAGGGTCGGCTGGTTCGACTCATTCGACGCTACAACATCACCGTACGCTCGCTCTCTCGAGCAAGATCAAATACAAACACAAAGCAGCAGTAGGGGTTTTATCTCTCGGAGAGCTCCGGCCGGGAAAACCCGCCAGCGTGCTCGCCTCGATCTGCTCTCCGTGCCTCCTCCGCCTCGCATCAAGACTCACGAAGGCCCTGCCCCATAGGTGCCGCGCGGGCGGATCTCCCCGCATCTTTGGCGCGCCAGTAGGGGCGCCGAGGTTGTGCGGACTGATCCGGCGTCAGGCGCGCGCGCGCCGTCATCAACCTCTCAATTTCATCAGCAACCGCCAACAACACGCCATGGCCCTCAAGAAGAAGCTTCGGAGGTTGAGGCCCGTCTGCGTCTCATCCGCCGCCACCGGAGCCAACGGTGGGCGGAGGAGACGCTGCCGAAGAGTGGTCGCCGGCGAAGACACTCGCGTGGCGCCACTAGATCCAAGGACGGACGGGTGACCGCGCTTCGTCTCCGTGGATCCACGCCCATCTCAGCAAGACGACGACCCAGCAGCGCCATACCACGGAGGTGGTATCCGCCGGGACAAGGACAAGCCGGAGGCTCGCGGATGCTCTCGAGCCAACGTCCCGACACGAGCAAAGCGAAGGCGCCGGGCAGGACCTGCTCCTTCTAACACCGTTAGGAGTCCGAGCCTACCCGCCTCGCACCGCCGCTCCCCGCCCCTCCACTCCGCAGAAGCGCCGAAGGGCGAATCGCTTTCGATTTCTCCAGCCGCGACAAGGTCAAGACCGGAGGGCTACCATCAAGAGCCTGGTCGCCGCTAACAACGATTTTTCACAGCAGCCGGCGACTCTCGCCGCGCGCAAGCCGAGAAGACGGCGCTAACGGCGACAAGGCCGCCGGGTGCAACCTCGCACTCCCGCCGCAGGCGTAAGACGCCGCCCCGCTGAACAACGCCGACGACGGCTCCACGGCGCTGCCGGATCCGCGGGCTCGCCGGGATCAACGCCAGTCCTCGACGATCGGCGATAAGAAGACGCCGACCACGATCGAAGCGCCGCCGAGAAGCTCGGCGACAATCGACCAGTAGAGCTGGAACGCTGCCGACGCAGACGCGCCGGTGAACCAGCGACTTGTCAGACGCAGCAGAGTCGCCTGCGTTCACCCGCGAAGCTGCGGGCGCGCCCAAAGGGCTCCAGCATGAAGAACTTCAAGCCCGACGCATCGGAGAAGTACGACGGCAAGACGCACCCTCGGAGTTCCTCGGTGTCTACACCATCGCGTGCGCAGCTGCCGGGGGCGCGACGACAAGATTTCGGCGAACTACTTCCGCCAGGCTTAGGCCGAACGCTCGTTCTTGGCTTATGCACTTGCCGGAGGGCTCCATTTCTTCTTGGCCGACCTTTGCCATCAGTTCGTTGGCGCCTTCACCGGGCGGCCACAAACCCCACGGCCAGAGAGCGATCTCCACATTTTGGCCCGTATGAAGGAGAATCCTGCGCAAGTATATCCAACGCTTCACGGTGCAAAGACAACATCCTCGATGTCCACCTGCCGCGGTTATCGCGTTCCACCGTAACGTCGCGAATCGCCCAGATGCGTGAAGAGATGGCGATGACCAAGATTCGGGATGTCACCTGAAAGCACATTTGCTCCCTAGGTGGTTTTGGTAATTAATGACAACATACTTTGTGGTTGGACTAATGCTTTTATCAAGTATGTTTCAGAAGGTCAACCACTCGGCATGGCAAAAGGACTAGAAAGGTGAACCCCTAAGATGCTAAGGAAAGGATTGGCAAAAGCTCAAGACTCCATTTTTGGTTTAGTGATCCAAGATCACATTGAGTCCATAGGAAAGCCAATACTATTAAAAGGGGATGAGGTTATGATGATGATCTGGTTGCTCTAAGTGCTTAGTGATTTATCTCTCAAACTATCAGCAATCTTTCACTCCAACATAAACTCATAAGTAATCTCGGTCCCACCGATTCCAAACTCACCACACCGAGATGAACCACCTCACCATATAGCCAAACCCTAAGAATCTTGGATTTTCCGATTCCAAACTCGGTCATTCGAAATTGGTGTTGCCAAGCTTCAGAACCTTCAGACTCAAATCGGTGTCACCGAGATGAGAAAGTCGGTCCCACCGAGATTGGCAAACCCTAGACTTTGGAAGAATCGGACTAACCGAGATTGTATTTTCGGTCCCACGAAAATCCCAACGCTCACAAGATTTGAACTTTCGGTCTCACCGAGTTGTCAACTTCGGTCCGACCGAGATTGGTCAAATGTGTGTAACGGTTGGATTTTGTGTGGAGGCTATAAATACCCTCCACCTCCTCTTCATTCGTGGAGAGAGCCATCGAAAGAACTACCACTCCTACCTTACATTTCGAGAAGAAAACTACCTACCCTTGTGTTGAGATCAAGTTGCTCCACTCCCACCATATGAAACTTGATTTCTAGCCTTCCCAAGTTGCTTTCCACTCAATCCCTTCCTCCACCACAGCCAAATCAGTGAGGAGAGTTGAGTGTTGGGGAGATTATCATTTGAAGCACAAGAGCAAGGAGTTCATCATCACCAATACCATCTATTACCTTTTGGAGGGTGGTGCCTCCTAGATTGGTTAGGTGTCACTTGGGAGCCTCCGACATGATGTGGAGTTGAACCAAGGAGTTTGTAAGGGCAAGGAGATCGCCTACTTCGTGAAGATCTACCCCGAGTAAGGCTAGTCCTCCGGGCGAAGCCATGATGGCATAGACAAGGTTGCTTCTTCGTGGACCCCTTGTGGGTGGAGCCCTCCGTGGACTCGCAAGAGCCGTTACCCTCCGTGGGTTGAAGTCTCCATCAACGTGGATTGACGATAGCACCACCTATCGGAACCACGAGAAAAATCTCCGTGTTCCAATTGCGTTTGCTCTTCACAATCTCTCCTTACTATTCATGCAATTTACTTTCCGCTGCCCTATACTCTAGAATTGCTTGCTTAGTATGTTGCTCGACTTGTATGCATGATGCTTAACTTGACCTTCATTGTGAACTTGCTATGAACTTATGTTAATCAAGAGGCGTAAACTTTTATCTTGTCGAGTTGTCTAATCACCCCCCCTCTAGACACTCTTGCCTTCAAGGATCCTACAATTGGTATCAGAGCCTTGGTCTCCATTGCTTTGGTTTGCACACCATTGGAGGAAGATGGACGTGTCTACATTTGGGAGTGTTAGTCATAGAGTGCCTATTCTTGATGGAGTGTCCTATAACTCGTGGAGGATTGAAATGCTTGCTATCTTTAAGATATACAACCTGCGCAAATATGTTGAAACCCCATATGTACCACCTTTTGACCCCTTGCACCCTCTGTAGATGAAGAGCTTGATTTGCTTCAGAACCTTAGAACTATCAATCTTATCATTAGAGGTTTGCTCGATAACTTGCTTGAGCTTGTCACTTAACTTTGAGTGCGCCTATGCTATGTGGAAGTTCTTGGAAGAACTTTATCCGGACTACTCGTTGAGAGGTCTTGATGAAATTCTATACAAGACTGTTGAATTTGATATGTTGCGCCCCAAAGATCCTAACTTTGATAAATGCTTCTTTGAGCTTCGTGATCTTATGAAAAAGAAGGGTGATCCCGGCTTTATCAATGTTCGAATAAGAAATGCTCTTGTTTTGCATTCCGATGACTATTATCACGTTGATAAAACTGATGCAAGTCATTGTCAAATTGACCTAGGTATTGATGATGAATTATCTATGGGTCAATATGATGATGAGCATGAGCATGATGACGATTCGGACACCGAGCTAGACAAGATCATGAAGAGTCTCATCTAATGGCAAATATGAGAGACTACATATCCGTGGCAAAGAATGGATTCTTGATAGTGGATGCACCGATCACATGACCGGAGATGAAGACATGTTTCGAGAGCTTGCAAAGAACGATGGTCCACGCAAGTATGTGACTTTTGGAGACAACTCCAAGGGTAAGGTACTTGGCCTTGGTAAGGTGGCCATATCTCATGATAGCTCCATTAAAAATGTCATGCTTGTTGAATCACTTGGATACAATTTACTTTCCGTGTCTAGATTAGCTGACTTTGGATTCAATGTGCTATTCACCAAAGTAGATTGCCAAGTTTTTCAGAGTGACAATCATAACATGGTCTTTCTTGGCATTCAAGAGGTGACCTATACATTGTCGATTTCACTAAGAAAGCTCAACCTAGAACTTGCTTTATCGCTAAATCTGCTAAAGGTTGGCTTTGGCATAGAAGGCTTGGACATGTTGGTATGCGAAATTTAGATAAGCTAATCAAAGGAGATCACATTCTTGGTGTTAAAGATGTTTTCTTTGACAAAGATAGACTCTGCGATGCATGTCAAGCAGGAAAACAAGTAGGAGGAAGTCATCCGTGAAGAATATCATGACCACAAGGAGACCGCTTGAGCTTCTTCATATGGATCTCTTGGTCCCAATGCTTACAAAAGCCTTGGTGGTAACTCCTTTGGTCTAGTTATTGTTGATGATTTTTCCAGATTTACGTGGGTATTTCTACTTGATGACAAATCGCAGGTTCGAAAATCTTCAAAACCTTTGCTAGAAAGGCTCGTAATCAATTTGAGGTGAAGATCAAGAAGGTTCGGAGGACAACGGAACGGAGTTCAAGAACGCCCATGTGGACTCTTTTCTCGATGAGGAAGGATTCTACATGAGTTCTCATTACGTACACACCTCAACAAAACGGGGTTGTTGAGAGGAAGAACCGAACGCTCATTGAGATGGCGAGGACAATGCTTGATGAATACAAGACACCAAAACACTTTTGGGGTGAAGCCATTGAGACAGCTTGTCATGCCATCAACAGACTTTATCTTCACAAGCTTCTCGGCAAGACTTCATACGAGCTCCTTACGGGTAACAAACCCCAAGTGGGATATTTTCGTGTCTTTGGTTCAAAATGCTATATTCTTGATAAGCATCGTCGGTCTAAATTTGCTCCTAAAACTCATGAAGGTTTTTTTCTCGGTTATGGATCAAACTCTCACACCTACCGTGTCTACAATAACTTCACCCGAAAGGTTGAAGAGACGGTAGATGTGAAGTTTGATGAATCTAATGGCTCGCAAGTAGAGCAAATGCCTATTGATGTAGGAGACAAGGACCCATCGGAAGCCATTCAAGATTTATCCATTGGAAAGATTCGTCCCATGGAAGTGAAGGAGAGTACCTCATCTACATATGTGGAGCCCCCTACCTCACGGCAAGGTGAACCTCAAGGCAACATGGAGGCTTCCACAAGTGGAACTCACCAAGATGAGGAAGTGCGACAAGAAGATCCACCACAACCTCCTTCTCCACCACCTCAAGACAACACCAACAACACAAATGAAGAAGAAGATGAGGATGATGAGGAAGCTCAGCCACGACCACGACAAAAGCTATCCCGAGTTCGAGAAAGGGTCAAGAAAGACCATCCCGTGGAACAAATGATGAATGACATCGACTCCGGGAGAATTACTCACTCAAAAACTCGTTTAGCTAACTTTTGTGAGCATTACTCATTTATTTCGAGTCTTGAACCTATGAAGGTAGAAGAAGCGCTTGAAGACCCGGACTGGGTGAACGCTATGCATGAAGAGCTGCACAACTTCGAGAGGAACAACGTTTGGTCTTTGGTAGAGAAGCCCAATGATGACCAAAACGTCATTGGAACCAAATGGGTGTTTCGGAACAAGCAAGATGAAGATGGACAAGTCATCCGCAACAAGGCTCGTCTCGTAGCACAAGGTTACACACAAGTCGAAGGTATGGACTATGGTGAGACCTATGCCCCCGTTGCTAGACTTGAGTCCATTCGCATTCTTCTTGCTTATGCCAACCACCATAACATAACTCTCTATCAAATGGACATTAAAAGTGCTTTCCTAAATGGTGAAATTGAGGAGGAAGTATTTGTGAAACAACCTCCCGGATTTGTGAATCCTAAAAAACCTAATCATGTTTACAAATTGCACAAAGCTCTTTATGGTCTTAAACAAGCCCCTAGAGCTTGGTACAAATGTTTAACTAGCTTTCTTCTTGAAAAAGGATTTGAAATTGGTAAAATTGACTCAACGCTATTCACAAAAAGGGTTGACGGAGAACTATTTGTGTGCCAAATATATGTCGATGATATTATCTTTGGATCAACTAACCCTGATTTTAGTGAGAAGTTTGGAAAGCTTATGTCGGAGAAGTATGAGATGTCCATGATGAGTGAACTCAAGTTCTTCCTTGGGTTGCAAATCAAGCAATCTAAGGAGGGTACTTTTGTCTCACAAACCAAGTACACTAAGGATCTCTTCAAGAAGTTCAACATGCAAGAGAGCAAAGGTATGAGAACCCCCATGCCTACTAATGGACATAATGACTTGACTAAAGATGGAGAACCTGTTGATCAAAAGGTCTATCGATCCATGATTGGTTCTCTACTATATCTCTGTGCTTCTCGTCCTGACATTATGTTGAGTGTATGCATGTGTGCTCGATATCAAGCTGCTCCTAAAGAATGTCATCTTAAAGCTGTCAAAAGAATTGTGAGATATTTGATACACACACCTAACTTTGGCATTTGGTATCCTAAGAGGGCCTCTTTCGATCTTGTTGGCTATTCCGACTCGGACTATGCGGAGACAAGATAGATAGAAAGTCAACTTCGGTACATGTCAATTTCTCGGTCGATCCCTTGTATCTTGGTCATCCAAGAAACAAAACTCGATATCATTATCTAATGCCGAAGCAGAATATATTGCTGCTGGTTCGTGTTGTGCTCAGTTGCTATGGATGAAACAGATGCTTAAGGACTATGGGATACATGCGAGACATGTTCCTTTGCTTTGTGACAACGAGAGTGCAATTAAGATTGGACACAATCCCGTGCAACACTCTCGCACGAAACACATTGAAGTTCGTCACCATTTTATTCGTGATCATATTGCTAAGGGTGACATTGATCTTAAGCATGTTAAATCGACAAACAGCTTGCAGATATCTTCACAAAACCACTTGATGAGAAAGTGTTTTGTCGCTTGAGGAGTGAGTTGAACATCATTGATGCTTCAAACTTGGAGTAAAAACTCCATTGATGCATGCAAGGCATGAGCCTAATTGACTAATCCTTGATATTTCTCTTATGATGATGATCATATGTCTTGGACACATTTGCCCCCTTGTATTGCATCTAACTCCTTGCAGGTACTTGGATGGTCTACATTCAACAAGATTATCACTCACTCAAATCATGAGTAATCTTGTCATTAACCAAGTATCTAGCTCTTTGGGATGTTGAGTTCAAGGAACAAAATTCCACATATCCTTTTTGACACCATATACTTCTAGTACTTCACTCATGTCATATTGGATATTCTTGAGTATTTCCTTGCTTGCCTAACCCATGTAGGAAGATGAGCTATACAATGGGAAATGGTGCTCCAACTTCACATTCTATGAGCATCAACATCAAGTTCACCTACATGAGAACAAGCAACAACAAGCCCAAGGTATGTCTTTCACATCTTGAAAAAGCTTTGCTCAAAGACATGAGTACAAGCAGCTTCAAAAGATGTGATCACATCAAAAGCTTAATCGAAAAATGGTAACCCCATTTTGAGCTTAAACGATGAGTATGACCTATGATCAAATGTTCTCATTTGACTCCTAAGTCAATATACTCAAACATAGGTGACCTAGTCGCCGACCCCTGTCTAGATGTAGTACATATGTTTTGGAGTTTTTTTTTGTTTTGTTTTTGTTCTCTCTTTGAGTTTCCTTGCTTATTAAAAAAAAACTTCATCCAGCAATCTCTTTTTTTTTCATTTTTTATTATTTTATTTTTTGTTTGTGTATATTCTTTAGCTCTGATAAATTCCCTGAAAATCATTTACAAATTCATTGCAAATCTTCTGAAACATTCCTTGCAAAGTGAGCTGAATTATTTCTGTGTTTCCTTGGAATTAAACTCGGCGTCACCAATTTAAATATTTCGGTCTGACCGAAAAAGGATCTGCCCTAAGTCTCTGACTTTCGGACTCACCGATCCATATCAATTCGGTGTCACCGATTTACATTCATCAGGATATCATCTTCTACAGCTCATCTAAATGATTTACATTCTACATACGAAATTTGCTCAGTTGTGATTCTTAATGAACCCACTTCTTTTCTTCCATCTTTCCTGCCCTTCCTGGTTTGCTGTCCTTTTCGGCACTTGATGTCAAAGGGGGAGAAGATTTAGGGGGAGCTGGGGAGCTGGGGAGATTAAAGGAAGAACAATCTTACCTTAAGAACAATCTTACCTTAAGGGGGAGAGGATCACATCAAAGCTTTGCCATATATTTCTCTGTGCTAAATCTTTTGACATTATTCTCCTGATTTTGCTTCTTTTGCTCTCACCATTGGTATCTTCTGAAAAGTACACTTGGTATCTTATAACAATTGGCATCTTAAAAGACCACAATTGGTATCTTATGAAAAGCAAAATCTCTCTGAGCTCATTGAAAATCTTTTAGTCTTGGGAAACATGTTGGCTGATTCAAGCTAGTGCTCAACTTGAGACACTCTTTATACATGTCATCCCTGGCTTGGTACTCTTGATGTTCTTGCTGTTGGTTGGAGAAATACTCTTGTGTTATCTAACCCTGTTTTCCCAAGTTTATTTCTTCAGGTACATCACCAAGGAACTTCAAGGTAAGTATATGCATCTTGCAGGATGTGCATGATGGTGACTTGCTTGTGAATACTTGTTTGCAAGAAATCACCATGCACATATGCATCATCTCTCATTCACCCTCACCTGCTCTGATGCATGTAGCCAAGCTGCATGTAGCACATCTTGTTTTTCTCTCATGTGTGCTTGTGGTAGTCCAAAACCAAAATCTAAAATCTTGCACACTTGTAGGGGGAGCTTGTGTACTACATGTGTGTCAAAGCTTTAATGTTAACCCTGTCTTTCCTTCAGTAAGCTTTGATATTTTCTTTTTCCTGTGTGTTGCCATCAATTACCAAAAAGGGGGAGATTGAAAGCACATTTGCTCCCTAGGTGGTTTTGGTAATTAATGACAACATACTTTGTGGTTGGACTAATGCTTTTATCAAGTATGTTTCAGGAAGGTCAACCACTCTGGCATGGCAAAAGGACTAGAAAGGTGAACCCCTAAGATGCTAAGGAAAGGATTGGCAAAAGCTCAAGACTCCATTTTTGGTTTAGTGATCCAAGATCACATTGAGTCCATAGGAAAGCCAATACTATTAAAAGGGGATGAGGTTATGATGATGATCTGGTTGCTCTAAGTGCTTAGTGATTTATCTCTCAAACTATCAGCAATCTTTCACTCCAACATAAACTCATAAGTAATCTCGGTCCCACCGATTCCAAACTCAGTCACACCGAGATGAACCACCTCAGCCATATAGCCAAACCCTAAGAATCTCGGATTTTCCGATTCCAAACTCGGTCATTCCGAAATTGGTGTTGCCAAGCTTCTGTAACCTTCTGTACTCAAATCGGTGTCACCGAGATGAGAAAGTCGGTCCCACCGAGATTGGCAAACCCTAGACTTTGGAAGAATCGGACTAACCGAGATTGTATTTTCGGTCCCACCGAAAATCCCAACGTTCACAAGATTTGAACTTTCGGTCTCACCGAGTTGTCAACTTCGGTCTGACCGAGATTGGTCAAATGTGTGTAACGGTTGGATTTTGTGTGGAGGCTATAAATACCCCTCCACCTCCTCTTCATTCGTGGAGAGAGCCATCGAAAGAACTACCACTCCTACCTTACATTTTCGAGAAGAAAACTACCTACCCTTGTGTTGAGATCAAGTTGCTCCACTCCCACCATATGAAACTTGATTTCTAGCCTTCCCAAGTTGCTTTCCACTCAATCCCTTCCTCCACCACAGCCAAATCAGTGAGGAGAGTTGAGTGTTGGGGAGATTATCATTTGAAGCACAAGAGCAAGGAGTTCATCATCACCAATACCATCTATTACCTTTTGGAGGGTGGTGCCTCCTAGATTGGTTAGGTGTCACTTGGGAGCCTCCGACATGATGTGGAGTTGAACCAAGGAGTTTGTAAGGGCAAGGAGATCGCCTACTTCGTGAAGATCTACCCCGAGTAAGGCTAGTCCTCCGTGGGCGTAAGCCATGATGGCATAGACAAGGTTGCTTCTTCGTGGACCCCTTGTGGGTGGAGCCCTCCGTGGACTCGCGCAGCCGTTACCCTCTGTGGGTTGAAGTCTCCATCAACGTGGATTGACGATAGCACCACCTATCGGAACCACGAGAAAAATCTCCGTGTCTCCAATTGCGTTTGCTCTTCACAATCTCTCCCTTACTATTCATGCAATTTACTTTCCGCTGCCCTATACTCTAGAATTGCTTGCTTAGTATGTTGCTCGACTTGTATGCATGATGCTTAACTTGACCTTCATTGTGAACTTGCTATGAACTTATGTTAATCAAGAGGCGTAAACTTTTATCTTGTCGAGTTGTCTAATCACCCCCCCTCTAGACACTCTTGCCTTCAACGATCCTACATCAGCGAGCTCTATGCTCTGGCTGACAAGTGCGCACGCGCGGAAGAGGGGAGGAGACTCCCCGGGGAGGATGCTGGCGCAGGAGGAAGCGATAGCGACGACGCCGCCCTGGCAAACAAGAGCCGGCGGCGGAACAACCGAAGGAAGAACAAGAAAGAGGTGCTTGCCGTCGAGAAGTCCGCAAGGAGGCTCCCGCCAAGCAAACACAGGTTGCTTCTCCGCAAGGAGCCTGCCCTCGTAGCGGCAGCCGACAAGCGAGGCGGCTCCGGCAAGCAATCTTGCAAAATCCACCGCACCAAGGGCCACGATCTCACCAACTGCAAGCGCGTCGAGTACCTCGTCGAGCAGCAAAAAGCTGAGTACGAGAGGCGCGACAAGGAGAAGGCCCAAGGTGGCGGAGGAGAACCGAGCAAGAAGCGGCCGTTCAATGGCCGGGGAGGACGTCGCGACAAGGCTAAGCAGCGGCAAGGTGACCGACCTCCCCGGGGCCGCGACAAGGATGAAGAAGACGACGACGAAGACATGGAGGATGAGGACGACAGTGAGCAGGAGTTCCAAAAGGCCACGGAAGTCCTGTGAAGAAGACGAAGACCAAGTCCGGCAAGTGCTCTGGTGCCTGCTCCGGCAAACGCACCTCTTCGGAGTGCTGCGCTGCCGTCGAGGACGCGCCATCGAGCTCCACCGGCAAGCTAAGCCCGGCAAGGACAGCTCTGGTGCCCGCTCCGGCAAGCGCATCTCCTCGGAGCGCTGCGCTGCCGTCGAGGGCGCGCCATCGAGCTCCACTGGCAAGTGAAGCCCGGCAAGAATAGCTCTGGTGCCTATTCCGGCAAGCGCACCTCTCCGGAGTGCTGCGCCGCCGTCGAGGACGTGCCATCGAGCTCCACCTGCCAGTAGGGCAAGGAAAACAGCAAGAACAGCTCTGGTGCCCGCTCCGGCAAGCGCATCTCTCCGAAGTGCCGCCGTCGAGGACGTGCCATCGAGCTCCGCCACCGATTTCAACTTTTGAGTTGTATTCCTGAAATTCCGTACCTTGAATAGAGAACCTGTGCGCATGGGGGTCGAGTCGTGGTTAAGTTGCGCCCTCGATCTGCTTTTGAGTCCGCTCAACGATGAAGGCGGCGCTGCAACTAGCCCGACAAGTTCTTCGCCGGAGGCAACACCGCCAAGAAGCTGCTGATGTCCCTTGACTCAAGAAGCGTGTTCGCCGGCAGGTTCCCTGAAAGCGTGAGGGCGAAAACATACAAAGGAGGAAATCAAGGGAGAAGTGCGGCCTTGCCGGATCGCAGAAGACGGAAAAGCTAAGTTGTCCGAGCTTTTGTGCAGAACACTCCTTAGTTTCATGCTTTTTTATGTTATGTCCCTCGTGCGTTCGTCCTTTGTACGCAATACCTGTGCGCGGAGGAACCTACCCGTGGAAAGCCGCACCCTTACCTTGCTTCCGAGCACGCTCAACGATTTAAGCGAGCAGCGACAAGTGTCGCGCCCTTGCTTCGTTCTCGAGTCCGCTCAGCAAGCTAAGCGCGTCGCGACTAGACGCGGCAAGGTTGCTTGCCGGTAAGACCTTGGCCAGCAGGCTGCTTCGAGTTCAGCACTCAGCGCTCGCGACAAGGGCCCTTTACCGCAGCTTCCTAGAAGCGAGGGAAAAAGCGTACAAAAGATGCAAAGTGGAGGGTGTAACGAGCGAGCCCCGCCAGAAGATGCCCTTCAGATGAGAAACTTGTGCGCCGAGGAGCAGGTCGTGGCCGGTTAAGCCCTTTGTTTCGTTTCCGAGTCCGCTCAACAAACACAAGTGCGCCAGAATCGCCCGCAAGGTTGCTTGCCGAAAGCAACACCGCCAAATGGTGCTTTGATGTCCCACACTCAGCAAGCGTGTTCGCACCGGCAAGCTCCCCGAGAGCGTAGAGTATAAGCATACGAAGGGCAAGGCACGGCATCACATTGCAAGTTGCATAGAAAGGATTTATATACCTATACATGTAAATAATGAAACTGTTGCAGAACTAGCTCAGCCGTTTTCATGGCTAAAATTACAGCAACAAGGAGAAACCAGAAGAGCACACCAGCACCTGGATTTTTGCGGAGCCAGATTTGCCGGGGGCTGCGAGTGCCAAAGTTCCTTCCCGGCAAGTTAGAGTCGCCGGGGGCTGCGAAATCAGATAAGTTTTTCATCCCTCGTCATGCATCCTCTCATGGACCGGGGAAAGCGGAGCTGCGTCTTTGAACGAGCGTGTCTTGTAAAACCTATGCGCGGAGGAGCCAAGTCGTGGCCCAGTTGCGCCCTTAGTTTGTTTCCGAGCCCGCTCAACGATTTAGGTGAGCTGCGACAAGTGTCGCGCCCTTGTTTCGTTTCCGAGTCCGCTCAACAAACACAAGTGCGCTGCAACTGGCCCGACAAGGTTGCTTGCCGGAAGCAACACCGCCAGCGGGCTGCTGAAAGTGCAACTAATCCCCGGGTGGTTTTGGTAATTAATAACAACATATATATCATTGAACTAATCATTTCTTGAGAATATTTCAGAAAGTTCAGTGATATGGGTATGGCAATGACTGATGATGTGGACCCCTCAAAATGCTAAGGAAAACATTGGCAAAAGCTCAAGACTCCATTTTTGGTTTAGTGATCCAAGATCACATTGAGTCTATAGGAAAGCCAATACTATTAAAAGGGGATGAGGTTATGATGATGATCTGGTTGCTCAAAGTGCTTAGTGATTTATCTCTCAAACTATCAGCAATCTCTCACTCCAACATAAACCCATAAGTAATCTCGGTCCCACCGATTCCAAACTCAGTCACACCGAGATGAACCACCTCAGCC
This sequence comes from Aegilops speltoides, assembly GCA_021437245.1. NCBI lineage: Eukaryota > Viridiplantae > Streptophyta > Magnoliopsida > Poales > Poaceae > Aegilops > Aegilops speltoides. The sequence continues at coordinate 370,652,937 of CM038142.1, forward strand.
ATATACCCAAACCCTTAGAATCTCGGATTTTCCGATTCCAAACTCGGTCATTCGAAATTGGTGTTGCCAAGCTTCAGAACATTCAGACTCAAATCGGTGTCACCGAGATGAGAAAGTCGGTCCCACCGAGATTGGCAAACCCTAGACTTTGGAAGAATCGGACTAACCGAGATTGTATTTTCGTCCCACGAAAATCCCAACGTTCACAAGATTTGAACTTTCGGTCTCACCGAGTTGTCAACTTCGTCCGACCGAGATTGCTCAAATGTGTGTAACGGTTGGATTTTGTGGAGGCTATAAATACCCTCCACCTCCTCTTCATTCGTGGAGAGAGCCATCGAAAGAACTACCACTCCTACCTTACATTTACGAGAAGAAAACTACCTACCCTTGTGTTGAGATCAAGTTGCTCCACTCCTACCATATGAAACTTGATTTCTAGCCTTCCCAAGTTGCTTTCCACTCAATCCTTTCTTCCACCACACCCAAATCAATGAGGAGAGTTGAGTGTTGGGGAGATTATCATTTGAAGCACAAGAGCAAGGAGTTCATCATCACCAACACCATCTATTACCTTTTGGAGGGTGGTGCCTCCTAGATTGGTTAGGTGTCGCTTGGGAGCCTCCGTCAAGATGTGGAGTTGAACCAAGAAGTTTGTAAGGGCAAGGAGATCGCCTACTTCGTGAAGATCTACCCCGAGTAAGGCTAGTCCTCCGTGGGCGTATGCCATGATGGCATAGACAAGGTTGCTTCTTCGTGGACCCTTCGTGGGTGGAGCCCTCCGTGGACTCTCGCAGCCGTTACCCTCCGTGGGTTGAAGTCTCCATCAACGTGGATTGACGATAGCACCACTTATCGGAACCACGAGAAAATTCTCCGTGTCTCCATATTGCGTTTGCTCTTCTCCACCTCTCTTTACTATCTGTGCAATTTACTTTCCGCTGCCATAACTCTAGAATTGCATGTGTAGGGTGATACTTGACTTAGTCTTCATTGTGAACTTGCTAAAAACCTACTCTAATCAAAAGGCATAAACTTTTAAGTTGTCAAGTAGTCTAATCACCCCCCCTCTAGACATACTTCCGATCCTACAAGTGGTATCAGAGCTTTGGTCTCCATTGGATTGGTTTCCATTGCATTGGACTCCATAAGCTTGGTTTCACAACCTAGGAGAGTATGGCGTCTAGTGAGGGTAATTTCCGTAGAGGTCCTTACTTTGATGGTTCAAATTTTGCTAGTTGGAAGCACAAAATGAAAATGCATATTCTTGGACATAACCCTGCCGCATGGGGCATTATTTGTGTTGGCTTGCAAGGTGAGTTCTTCGAGGAAGGAAAAGTTCCGGATCGCGAAGCTACTGCGGATGAGTTGCGGATGTTCTGAACAATGCTCAAGCTTGTGACATTCTCTTCAATGCTTTGTGTCGAGGAGTTCAACAAGATCAGCCGTCTTGAGAATGCAAAAGAGATTTGGGATACTTTGGTGAAATGCACGAAGGTACCGAGTCCGTGAAGGAATCAAAGCTAGATGTTCTTCAAGGTCAGCTTGACAAGTTCAAGATGAAGGAAGGTGAAGGAGTCGCTGAAATGTACTCTAGGCTTGCTCTCATTACCAATGAGATGGCAGGCTTAGGAAGCGAAGAAATGACCAACCGATTCATCATCAAGAAGATTCTCAGAGCTTTGGATGGAAAGTATGACACCGTGTGCACTTTGATCCAAATGATGCCAAACTACAAAGATCTCAAGCCTACCGAAGTCATTGGAAGAATTGTTGCTCATGAGATGACACTTAAAGACAAGGAAGAGCTTCACAACAAGTCAAGTGGTGCTTACAAAGCTGCAGTTGAAGCTCCCACAACCTCAAGTGACAAGCTAGTTTCCAATGAAGAGATAAGCCTAATGGTGAAGAACTTCAACAAATTCTACAAGAGTAGAAGCAAGGAGAGAAGCTCAAAGTCTAGATCATATGATGAAAAGAGATCTTCTAGTCGTGATCGAAACTGCTACAATTGTGGAAGACCGGACACTACTCAAATGAGTGTTCGACTCCCCACAAGAGAAGAGAAGAATCTCCAAGAAGAAGAAGCTCAAGAGAAGAGTCGCCTCGAAAGAGAAGGAGTAGAGATGATCGTTATGAACGAAGATCCTCTCGGAGAAGCAAGGATTCGGAAAGGAAAGACAAGTCATCAAGGAGCTACACAAGAAGAAAACATCAAGCTCATGTTGGTGAATGGGTTTCCGGCTCCGACTCCGACAATCACTCCGAAAGAAGCTATCACTCCAACTCCGAATATAGTCAAGATGAAGGTGTTGCCGGTCTTGCTCTCGTGTCCTCCAACTCCAACTCCTACGACATATTTGATTCACCAAATGAGGGAATTGGAAGATGCTTCATGGCAAAAGGCCCCAAGGTATCACACCCTGAGTTTATTGACTTTGATAGTGATGAGGATGATTTGCTTGGTGAAGATGAGCTTTTACATGACAAATCTAGCGAGCCTAGTAATGATGAACATGCTAGTAGTCTTTATAGTCGAGAAGAGTCGAATGACAATGCTATGAAGGAGATTGAGCGTCTAACTAAAGAACTAAACACTCTTAAGTTAGCTCATGAGACAACTCAAGAAGATCATAGAGAGCTCCTAAGATCTCATGAGAAGCTACGCTTCGAGAAGCTCAATCTAGAGCAAGAACATGAGTTCCTAAAAGCTATCAATGACGATCTTCGAAAGAAGAGTTCTTCATATCTTGCCAAACGACTTCTCTTGTCTAATTTCTTGCCACCTATTAAAACTAAGCATGACAAGCATAAGAAAAATTCTTCATCTAGTAGTAACAATAATCATGCCAAATCAAATGTTGTTACTTCTAGTAATTCTCTTGGTTCCACTAACAATGTTTCAAGCCAAGTTTCACTTGAGCAAGAAAATAGTCTATTGAAAGGGATTATAGAGAAAGGTGTCTACAAGAGTCTTGCGGAAGCAAGAGCTTTGAGAAATTGTTCGCAAGCAAGGAAGACAGGAAGAATCAAGGAATTGGTTTTGAGCGAAAGTTCAACGCCGAGGGTGTTGAATGGGAAGAAGGTCAATATCCCACTCCAAAGTTTGTCTCTCAAGAGAAGAAGTATGATCCTACTTCTTCAAATGAGGAACAAGCTCAAGATGACCTTCCACCACATGACCACAAGCTAAAAGGCAAGGACAAGCTTCAAGAGGAGATTGATGCGTTCATTGAAGCACCCAAGGCCATGGTCAAGTGGGTTCCCAAGGCTACTTCAAGTTCTACTTCGACAAGCTCAACTACTACCCCAAGGATTCCCATCAAGATGATGTGGATCCCGAAGAAGAAGAACTAGAGAGTTCTTGAGGGTGACTCCGCCAACATACTTCACTCACATTCATTTTGGCAAGAACTTGTGCAATCAACTACCACATCTTGCACTAGTTCATGGAGTCACAAACCCTCATGTTGGTAAGTCAAGGAACAAGGTAATCATTGCTTTCATGGACATCATCTATCGTGTACTTCAATCTATGTCCATGGATATCCTTGTTTGTTCCTTGTGGGACTAACCCATGTAGGTATTGAAAGTGCCCGAATCCAAAGGATTGCTCCCAACTCTTGATGATTCATCAACATTGAGCATCCACATCTTCAACATCTACATGAAGTCTTCAACGACAACCCAAGGTTAGTTTGACCCTTTGAAAGGGGTTCTCACATCAAGGGGGAGCTTTGCTCTAAAGAAATGAGCTAAAGCATCTTTTAATGATGTGAACACATTAATGCTTTATGGAAAAGTGGTAACCCCACTTGTGCTTAAACGATGAGTATGACCTATGATCAAATGTTTTTCATTTGACTCCTAAGTCAATATGCTCATATATAGATGACCTAGTCATCGCCAAATTGTGTGCTAGAAGCTAGTGTTTGTTTGTGCATGTTTGACACATATTTCATTTGCTATCTTATTGTGTGAGCATGTTGGATGCATGATTTTATCCATTCGAGGACATCCATTTGTTGCTTTGGTCTTTTGGTTTTCCTTTTTGACCAAATGGATGGACAAGAATGCCTAAGTTCCTCCCCTAGCTATCTATGCTTTCTTGTCTCAAACTCTATTCATGCTTATATCACAAACTTTGAACAAGACTTTTTGGACAGACCGAGTGAGGAGCACTCGAGCCACCGATCCGTCAAAAGCCTAACTTCCAAAACCTTCTAAGTACTTTTGGTCAAACCGATATACTCAAATCGGACGGACCGAAATCACTTGGATTGATCTAGGTTTTCACCTCGGTGAAACCGAAGTTACAAATTCGGCGTGACGAAGTGTGTAATCGCACGCGATTAACCATCTCGGTCCCACCGAAGTTTTCCAACTCGGTCCCACCGACACCGAAGGGTATATATACCCGAGGACAGCGCGATTGATTACTTCTTCAAACGCCTCGCCTCAAACCCTTATTGCCGTCGCCGTGGTCTTTGGATCGTCTCCGCCATCGCTTCATGCGCCCTCGCCCTGGTCTCCATCGCCGTCAGCGGTCTTTCTCATCGCGCCGTTGCGCCGAGTGAAGCTCCCCAGAATGGGTGAGTTTCATCCTCTCGTGCTTCAAACCGCTGATTCAATGCACGATAGGCTTTGCCTAGTTTCTTGCCAAGATTAAAATCTTCCTATCCAGCAGATTAGATCATAGAACAAAATTCGAGTGAAAATTTTAGGGTTAGGTTTCACGAACACATCTCGGTGTGACCGATTCTACATTCTCGGATGACCGATTTGGCCTCTGGTCATTTGACCGCACTTTTCGGTTAAACCGAGTTGTGCAAATCGGTAAGACCGAAGTGAGGATTTAGTGAAACCCTAGTGCTCTCGGCTGACGAAACCCATTTCGGTCCAACCGAAAGTGGTGTATATGGTCTGTTTAGACACTTGGATTCACGAATTTATAGACTCGGTCGAGACCGAAATGTATTCGTGAAAACCTAAAACTAATGTTTGAACTCATTCTTTTGCAAAATCCTCTGCAGTTTGTGATAACTCTTCTATTACGCCTATACCTATTCTTTTCACAGGTTGTCGGTCATGTCTCGATGGAAGTGACGGTCGAACAGGTCTGAATTGCGATTGAGATTCCCGAGGCAGCTACAAGTCAAGAAAGCAGCCAGATGATGGTGAGAGGAGCACTCCAAGTGGATCGCCTGCAGCTGCCACGGGGCGAAGAAGAGGAATTCGATGAGGAGGATTCGACTTTGTTGCGAGATGAGGAGATAACTTCAAAGCCAAAAGGCAAGTGGTTGCCAAGGGCTATCAAGGAAACAGTCAAAGAAAGGCACCAGCAAGGTGAAGAAATCCTTTGTTGTACGAAGCTCAAGCATGGAAGAAGAAACCTCCAAAGCAAGATCAAGAAAACTTCCAAGAGGAAGAGGCTAGTTCATGAAGAAGGCGATGATGATGACTCAGATGAGGAAGCACCCCACCTCCTCGAAGCGAAGTTGATGGGAGATGCCATCGAGGCAGGAGCACCCACAAAAGCTAAGCCATCAGCTCAAGCAAAGGCAGCCCAAGCCAAACCTGCTGCTAAGCCAAAGAAGATTGTGAGGAACATACCCGCTTGAGAGAAGAAGAAGGACAATGTGCCACTGCAGAATCGATGATGAGGCTCATGTTTTCTTCAAGCTCGAGCGAAATTGCCAGTTCATAATGATGCTCATCCTCGAGCTGAAAATATGAAGGAAAGGAAAGACAAAGGTCTCGAGCTATGGAGGCAAGTTGATCCATATGCCACCGGAGAAGGACATTTATTGACTCTAGATTCCACACTAGAGAGCAACAAGACTTTTATGAGCAGTGCTCATGGATAAGAAGCCAATTGTTCTTCGACACCAGATATGTAGATCGGGATTACATTGACAAAGTGAAGAGCACAGAGATTATTTCCCACATGTGCATGGAAGCTTCCTTGCATGTGGAGTTGCAGAGTTCGTTGGTCGAAATTGTTGCTTGGAATGATGAGATGATCATGCAGTTCTATGCCACCGCACACTTTTATCCGGATGGCGAATTGTATGGATGATGAAGGACGAGATTCCATTCAACTGTTGAGGAATGGAGAGCGTTCTTGAATGCACCAGTTTCAAGGGATGATGACGTTGATGTCTATGGCATTCCGAAGAAAAATCACGAGTCAATGAAGAACATGTACAATGAGGTACCTGACAAGGATGTTGAGATATGGAAGCTTGGATCTGTTTATCATCTTCAGGCTGGTCTCCCAACCACTAACACCATTCTGAGGCACACTTTGATGCCTAAGTCGAGACCACCGCATGATAAGAGGGTATTCTATCAACATGCTGCACATTCTAGATCGAAGGCACCTTTTAAGGTGATGGACCGATAGTAGAGACTATCAAGAGGACAGCAGCAGGACCGGAAGAGGTCGTGTGGGTTTGCTCGCATATTCAGATGCTCATTAATGCCAAGTTTGGCACGGACACCTACCGTTGGATAGACCCCACTTGCCATTGCAGCCTGAACACGAAGATAATGAAGTTGTGATGGTGAGGATGCTCCCACATCTTTGAAGGACATGCAAAGTCTGAAGCTGCCAAACAAGCTAAAGCTGAAAAGGAAGCGGCAGCAAAGCCCAAGAGCGTTGGAGAACAACTTCTTGAAGCCACTCGAGAGAATTGAACTACGCTGGCCAGCATAGTGCGTCTCGGGAGAGCCTAGAGAGGATCGTTGAAGATAAGTTCCATGCTCTGGATGTTAAAGTCGATGAAGTGCAAGTCACCGTCAACAAGCTTGAGGCGGACATTGAGGAAGCGAAGAGGAGAAGGCAGAGCTCATGAAGGAGATGGAAGGTGATATGGTTCGGGATGACTATGAGCAGCCTGCTGCAGTGCCCACAAAGCCCAGATCATTGCTATTCTGTGATGACCCTGGGCTACTACATCAGCACCTCCACAGCTCCATCGGTTCGGCACCAGCTCGTGTCCCTCCTCCAGCTCCACAGACTTCAGCAGAAGCTTTGCAGATGCAGCTATCTCCACTCCATCGGCGCAGAGCAGAGCCGCCAGCAGAGTCCCTAGTGACGATTAGCTCTATACCTTTCGAACTTTTTGGTAACTTGCTGCCAAAGGGGGAGAAATTGTATAGATCATAGGACTTCGAGAGAGAGAGTGCTCGTTTTTGCTCTTTCGTTTGCGGTTTTCCTTGAGATGCTTTTGAGTTCTTTTGAGACATTTCGTGTGCTTGATACTACGTTTGCTCTACTTTGATGAGTGCTTGATCATACTATGCCTTAATGTGTGCTTAATGCTTATCATATGCTATTCATATCTTGTATGATCATTTACTCATGTCTTGGTGATTGGGTGCATGTTATTCATTCTTATCATTTTGTGCGCTCCACCAAGATGTATGTGACATGGAAGAGTAACCCATGATCCTAATCGATTGTGCATTTGCATTCAAGCATAAATCTTAAATAATGCACAAATTTAGGGGAGCTCTTGCTTATCACATACTTCTCAAAGCGACGATGTTATTCATTGATTATATCATTTGTTGAAGCTTTGATCTATATGTTGTCATCAATTACCAAAAGGGGAGATTGAAAGTGCAACTAATCCCGGGTGGTTTTGGTAATTAATAACAACATATATATCATTGAACTAATCATTTCTTGAGAATATTTGAGAAAGTTCAGTGATATGGGTATGGCAATGGTGATGATGTGGACCCCTCAAAATGCTAAGGAAAACATTGGCAAAAGCTCAAGACTCCATTTTTGGTTTAGTGATCCAAGATCACATTGAGTCTATAGGAAAGCCAATACTATTAAAGGGATGAGGTTATGATGATGATCTGGTTGCTCAAAGTGCTTAGTGATTTATCTCTCAAACTATCGCAATCTCTCACTCCAACATAAACCCATAAGTAATCTCGGTCCCACCGATTCCAAACTCACCACACCGAGATGAACCACCTCAGCCATATACCCAAACCCTTAGAATCTCGGATTTTCCGATTCCAAACTCGGTCATTCGAAATTTGTGTTGCCAAGCTTCAGAAACATTCGTACTCAAATCGGTGTCACCGAGATGAGAAAGTCGGTCCCACCGAGATTGGCAAACCCTAGACTTTGGAAGAATCGGACTAACCGAGATTGTATTTTCGGTCCCACGAAAATCCCAACGTTCTAAGATTTGAACTTTCGGTCTCACCGAGTTGTCAACTTCGTCCGACCGAGATTGCTCAAATGTGTGTAGCAGTTGGATTTTGTGTGGAGGCTATAAATACCCTCCACCTCCTCTTCATTCGTGAAGAGAGCCATCGAAAGAACTACCACTCCTACCTTACATTTCGAGAAGAAAACTACCTACCCTTGTGTTGAGATCAAGTTGCTCCACTCCTACCATATGAAACTTGATTTCTAGCCTTCCCAAGTTGCTTTCCACTCAATCCTTTCTTCCACCACAGCCAAATCAATGAGGAGAGTTGAGTGTTGGGGAGATTATCATTTGAAGCACAAGAGCAAGGAGTTCATCATCACCAACACCATCTATTACCTTTTGGAGGGTGGTGCCTCCTAGATTGGTTAGGTATCGCTTGGGAGCCTCTGTCAAGATGTGGAGTTGAACCAAGAAGTTTGTAAGGGCAAGGAGATCGCCTACTGTGAAGATCTACCCCAGTAAGGCTAGTCCTCCGTGGGCGTATGCCATGATGGCATAGACAAGGTTGCTTCTTCGTGGACCCTTCGTGGGTGGAGCCCTCCGTGGACTCTCGCAGCCGTTACCCTCCGTGGGTTGAAGTCTCCATCAACGTGGATTGACGATAGCACCACCTATCGGAACCACGAGAAAATTCTCCGTGTCTCCATATTGCGTTTGCTCTTCTCCACCTCTCTTTACTATATGTGCAATTTACTTTCCGCTGCCATAACTCTAGAATTGCATGTGTAGGGTGATACTTGACTTAGTCTTCATTGTGAACTTGCTAAAAACCTACTCTAATCAAAAGGCATAAACTTTTAAGTTGTCAAGTAGTCTAATCACCCCCCCTCTAGACATACTTCCGATCCTACAGCTGCCGATGTCCCGCACTCGGCAAGCGTGTTTGCGCCGGCAAGCTCCCCGAAAGCGCAGGATGAACATATAAGACACGAAGACAAGTAAAGGACGCACTCCGACAAGCTTTCCCCTCTTTTCATTAAAAACATCCTAGTTTAGTACAAGTCCATAGAGGATGAAAAACATGACAGAGAGGATTACATATTTTAAATGCAACTAAGGCCCGAGGGCTTACAAATTGAAAGATAAGATGCCCGTGATCCCTCTCCTGTTTCTCTGTTCAGGAGTTCAGGAGGTAGGTCAAGGAGGCCCCGGCAAGAGAAGCTTGCCGGGAAGGGCAAAAGGGGCGCCTAGGTGAGCTACGGGCGCCAGAAGACACCAAGAGAACACCCCGGGAGCCGGCCAGGAGCTTGGCGGAGACGGAGGCGCCGGAGGCAGAGCTTGAAGACGGGGTGCTGGGACGTCAGCACGCTGACGAGGGCTCCTCGCCCTCGTACTCCGATTTGACGGCCTTGCCGCCACCCCCTCTTCCTCTTCCGCAGCCTCCCTACGCCAGCCGCCCAAGGAGACGGCCCCGGGGAGTTCAGAAGGCCGGCGACCCGGATGATGGGGTCGCCGGTGGCGCGCGGGGCGGCATCCGACGCCTAGTCGGACCCGCCATCCCCCTCGTCGCCGCTGTCGCTCCCCTCCTCGTCACTCTCGCTCGAGGAGGGACCTTCGCTATCGGAGGAGCTGTCCACACAGCATCTCGCCCGGGTCCCGGAGTCCCCGAAGACCTTGACGGCGAGAAGGTCGCCTCCATTAACTTGAAATGGAGGTAAACCCCGCCGTCAAGCTGTGGATCCGGCGAATGTCTTCCACCCTCGGTCGAAGTACATGGCGCCGGGGCTGGGGACACGACACTCACTCGAAAGTGCCGCTGATCCCACAGCCCCTCATGCGCAACTCCATCATCTCGGCGGATCCGGTTCCATCGCGCTTTCATGAACGGGCCGCAGCCGGAGACGACGTCAGCGGCGCCGGGCGCAGCTTGATGAAGAACTCCCAGGATCGTCTCGGTATGGACCGCCTCGAGGACAGGAGCCGCCGGAGGAGATGGGGGGCGCGCCGCCACGACCGCCTCTCCCCGACCGCCTCGGCCACGCCCTCGGCCCGTCCATGCCTCGTCCCTCCCTCTCCCCTTGTGGCGGCTCCGCCGCCACGGGTCTTGAGATAGGAGAGGTGCGCTGCCTGGAGGCAACCCTCACTGCCACCGTTGAGGAACTGGGATTTCCTCCTTCCATGGCAGAAAGAAGAATGGAAACTGAAGACGAAGAGAGAAGAGGAAGTGTGAGGCCATTGTGCTCCCTTTCCGCCCCTTTTAAAGGGCGAGGTGGGGGCTCGACCGCCCTGCCCAACCAATCAGAAGGCGAGGAGGGCAGAGGAGCGGGGACGACTCACCACCTCCACCCGTGACGGCTCGGTCTCCCACCTTCGCCGCCCACGACCCCCGTGCATGAGGGCCGCGTGGCGAAAAAGCGGAGCCGGAGCGACGGGTGAAGTGACCTCGCTCTGCACCACGATCACGGGTGTGGATGCCATAAAGACCGCATGCGCCGCCCACGTCTCCCACGACGCCGCAATCGACGCGTGCCGTTACGGGGGGGATGCGGCAGAGGCGGAAGTGGATTCGGCGCGCCACGGGCCGCGTGTGCCCGTGCACTGTTTTGGGCCTGGCCCAACAGCGCTCGGCACCGTGTGTGGCCCAGGCCCGGGGGCTCCTGTCGGTGTACTAAGGTAGGGGTACCTCAGTACCCCAACTTGTGCACGGGCAGTTGCGGCTCCCCGCGGCAGGGTTTACCACGTACTCGCCGGATACCTTCCTGCTCCATATTCAAGCCATTCAAGAACAAAGTATACAAGACAGAAGATCGAGACCCCGGCAAGCAGAGCTTGCCGGGAAGGCCATTTCAGGCTCAAGATTACATCACTCACGCAAGGCCCCGGCGAGAGGAGCTCGTCGGGAAGACTATAAGATTACATCATAGAAGACACGCCTCGGCGCTGCATGCGTCCCGGCGAGGGCCCGGGGAGCGACAAGTTACAGAGCCCGGCAAGCTCCCGGGCCCGGCAAGGTCAAGACCCCGGCAAGGTGCTTGCCGGAAGGATTGCGCTGTGTGCCTGCGCTCCAGCTCATCCGCCCACGCGTCACCCTGGGGCCTCTCCAGGGGCGCGTGGCGGATGGCTATGCAGCCTGGGGACACGGTGGCATTTCACGGTGGTGGATCCATCGCCGTGGCAGACGGAGACGCAAGGGCGGGAGCTTTTGGGGTCGACGGCGACGGGCATTAAATGCCCTTGTCCCCCTCTGTCAAAAGTAGGTAGAAACCTTTGTTCATGCAATTGTAGCTTCACTGCTGTTCCCTTTGTTCCAACTACCACCTCTTTTACCTTTTTACCCCTTCCTCCTACGTTGACACCTGTCGGTGACCCCTTGCACTATAAAAGGAGGCCCATGCACAACGTAGGGGAGGGTCGGCTGGTTCGACTCGTTCGACGCTACAACATCACCGTACGCTCGCTCTCTCAAGCAAGATCAAATACAAACACAAAGCAGCAGTAGGGGTTTTATCTCTCCGGAGAGCTCCGAAGCTGGGTAAAAACCCGCCCGCGTGCTCGCCTCGATCTGCTCTCCGTGCCTCCTCCGCCCTCGTACCGCACTCACGAAGGGGCCCCGGCCCCATAGGTGCCGCGGCGGGCGGATCTCCCCCGGCAATCCCGCTGGAAATTCTTGATCCAGCACCTCATCGGTGAAACATAGTGGGTGTGCGGCGCCCCTGTATTTAGGTGTGACGTTATCTTCGAACACTCGGCGTGTTGTGTTGCTTCCTGGGCCCCTCTTTTTTGGCCCATAAATGGACATGACCGGGCCATCCTTTTTGCGAGGATTTTTATGTGTGTCATGTGTCGGCTTGTGTGCGGCGCCGCTTGCCGCTCTTGGCCTGTCATCTGGTCGTCTATCCGGCCAGGCGGCCTCTTTGCTTTTTGATTGTGGTGGCTCTACGGCCTCCTCTTCGAATTCGGGCAGCAGCTTGCGCTTCGGGTAGCTATTGCCGTATTTGTCTGCGGTCTTGAGTACTTTGCTCCACCTCACTCTGAGTACGTCTTCCGATGTTTTGAGCTTCCGTTTCTGCTTCTTCAAACTTCTTGCAGTGGCGACGAGCCTTTTGTGAAGGTTCTTATGCTCCGGTGGTGTGTCCGACGTGAGATCGTCTGGACTGTTGTTTTCGCCGAGGATGGGTTGGTTGTCTGATTCATCCTGTTTGTATGGTTGCTTGGTTGCATGTTTGTCGTCCACTGGTTTGCCCTGCTCTACGGCTGGGTCATTATGGGTGCTGTTGTTATCGAGGCGGGACTTCGGGTGGCGCTTGCGTCGCCGTTTTGGTTGTTTTTCGGGGGAATTATCCTTCACCGCATCCCGTTGTTCCTCGTTATCGCTTCCTTTTGGGGTGTCCACCATATATATATCATGAGTTGAGGTGGCTTTCCAGTGCCCGGTAGGCGCTGGTTCTTGGTCGTCCCCGGTATCGTCGTTCATTCTGTCGATGTCTTCGGAGTCGAAGTCTAGCATGTCGGTTAGATCGTCGACAGTTGCTATAAAGTGGGTGGTGGGTGGGATTTGAATTTCTTCGTCGTCCGTATCCCAACCGTCCCGACCGCAGTTCGGCTAGGGCTCTCCTGATAACGAGAGATACCTTAGCGAATTAAGGATGTCGCCGAAAGGTGAGTGTTGAAAGATGTCCGCGGCGGTGAACTCCATGATCGGCGCCCAGTCGGATTCGATTGGTAGGGGCGCAGGGGGTTCGGAGTCCGGCAAGGAGTCTGGCACCTCGGAGTCACGAGCTTCACAAGGGACAAGGTAGGTATTCGGCTCCATCGCCGTAGGAGTTGCAGCCCCTGAGGCGGTGTCTAGCCACCCGTCCTCGATCTGCGCGGTCGGCTCCGAATTAAGGGTCGGGCGAACTCATGTGCGGCCTCGAGTGGCCTTGTCCGTGGCGAGCTAAATCATGCCCATCGTGGCCGTCGTGGCCTTTCGGTTTGTGGCTCGAACCCGTCGAAGATCAAGTCTCCGCGGATGTCGACCATGAAGTTTAGACTTCCAAATATGACTGACGGCCGGGCGTAACTTCGATCTGCTCGGATGGCTGCGAATTGGCCCATGATGCAAAGCCACCGAATACAAAGATCTGTCCAGGGAGAAAGGTCTCACTCTGGACTGCGTCGTTGTTGATGATCGAAGGAGCCATCAAGCCTATCAGTGACGACACAGAGGAACTCTCAATGAAAGCACCAATGTCGGTGTCAAAACCGGCGGATCTCGGGTAGGGGGTCACGAACTGTGCGTCTAGGCGGATGGTAACAGGAGACAAGGGACACGATGTTTTTACCCAGGTTCGGGCCCTCTCGATGGAGGTAAAACCCTACTCCTGCTTGATTAATATTGATGATATGGGTAGTACAAGAGTGGATCTACCACGAGATCAAGGAGGCTAAACCCTAGAAGCTAGCCTATGGTATGATTGTTGTAATGGTTGTTCGTCCTACGAACTACTACCCTCCGGTTTATATAGACACCGGAGAGGGCTAGGGTTACACAGAGTCGGTTACAATGGTAGGAGATCTACATGTCCATATTGCCAAGCTTGCCTTCCACGCCAAGGCAAGTCCCATCCGGACACGGGACGAAGTCTTCAATCTTGTATCTTCATAGTCTTGGAGTCCGGCCGATGATGATAGTCCGGCTATCCGGACACCCCCTAGTCCAGGACTCCCTCAGACACCATCCCTATTCGACGTAGCAAATTTTGTGCTCGGTACAAATCTTCAGAAGGGTGACGAGATGGTGGTATTAAGGTCGTCTGGATGGGAGAATTATCCCTTGACGTACGAGCGGATAAAATATGCTTCCCTCGATGCCCGTGTGAGTTTCGAGATAGCTGCAAGGTCCAAAGAGCTTGTTCTGAAGCCGTCTCCCACAGAGAATGAGAACAACAACAACAACAACAACAACAACAACAACAACAACAACAACAACAACAACAACAAGAAGAAAACATTGCACCAGCAGGAGGGCATTATGGATGGATGAACTATTTCCTCTATTGTAAACAAAAATTATTCCCTCTCGGTGTATAGTGATATAGATGGACTATTTCGATGTTGTGCATGTCTTTGGAACAGAGTAGTAGCGTGGGTCCACTTGACTATAAGGAACTATTTATCCGCATATATTTTTTTGACTATAAACAATAGGGTAAAACCCCACTGCAATTTTTATTAATAATAAAAACATAGAAACAAATGTGCCAGTAGGGCTTGAGGTAAGCCCAAGAAACCAGAAGAGTAAAGACCTAAAATCTAAGAAACAAAAGAAGAAAGAAATACTAAACAACCAACTATCCTAAGAACAAATAATTACAACAAGCTATCAAGCCAAACTGAAAATTGTCTCTCATGCTTCTTCCTCATTCTATATTTGAGAAGCTTCAGTTCCTCCAGAAATATGAACTTCCACCCTTGGAATGAAGGTGCAATATTTTCAAAAAATTATTGTTTCTGGTGATCCAAATGGCCCAAGCTCCAAGAATGATTATCTCCATGTAAAATGGGTACCTTAGCTTTTCTTTGAGGTCTTGGAATGCTTCTAACACAGACAGGTTTGGAGCTCTTGTTGGACAAATGAAGTCCCAGCATTGTTGAGCAAATGGGCAGCCCCAAAAGAGATGATGCAGTGTTTCTTCTAGTTGACAGCCTCCAACAACTCAGTTGTAATCTTCCAACACAAAATTCTTCCTTCTAAGTAAGTTTCTGGTGTTAACTCGATCATGAAGAAGTTGTCAGAAAAAAAATTATGCTTTGGTTGGCATGAACTCTGCCAGATCCAGTTGAAGTGTGGGGGTGTCTGTTTGTGACCAATTAAGACTTTATATGCTTTGATGGAGGAATAGTGCTTAGTCCCCCAAATGTAACTCCAAGTGTCTAAAGAGTCTAAATGTTCAGATTGTCTCATGGGCTATACAAATGTCTTCCATTTGTAAGAATTCCTCATAGGCCTTTGTTGTCAAGGGGAGGAAGAATAAATCCTGCAGGTACTTAGTCTGCAATACTTGTTGAATATTCAGCTGTGGGTTTCTGACAAAAGAGAACAAGTGAGGGAATTGGTGTTTAAGAATTGCTTGGCTCCATAAATCATCCCAAAAGAAAGAACTAACACCATCTCCCACATTACATCTAGCAATAGCTTTGTACTGATCAATGAGGGCTAAGTTGGATTTCCACCAGAATGATCCAATCATGTTGTCCCCTGGTAATTGTCTATTATTATAGTATGTTTCCCAGATCAAGTTAACCCAGGGAATATCATGTCTGTTGAAGAATTTGTGAAGATTCTTCATGAGCAGGGTTTTATCATGTGTAAAGATAACAGAACACCTAAGCCTCCCTGATCTTTTGGTCTGCACACTGTGGTCCATGCCACCAAGGCAGGCCTCTTGTCCTCCATATCAGGTCCTCTCCAAAGACAGTGTCTCAGGTATTTGATGATCTGCTTTTTTATTGTAACATGTATGTCCAAACAGCACATGAAGAAGACTGACAAAGATGTCATCACTGACTTGACCAACAGTAATTTTCCAGCTTGGGTCATGAAGATAGAGATACCAGCCACTCTCTTGCAATCCTGTTAACTAAGGGGAGACAGTGCTCAACACTTGGTTTGTAAATTCCCAAGGGCATACCAAGGTATGTAAATGGGAATTGCCCTCTAGCACACTGCAAGGTGTTTGTATAAATTTCTACCCTGTCTTCAGCAATATTCAAGGGTACCATGATGGATTTCCCATAATTAACTTTTAGCCCAGTTGCTGTGGCAAAAGTATTCAGAAGTGCTTTTAAGTAGAACAACTACCTAGAATCAGCTTGCATAACCACTAAGTTGTCATCTGCATATTGCACAATTGGGAAGTGAGGACATGAATTAACTTGCAGTGGAGCAGTGATGAGGTTTAATCTCATGGCTTTATTCAGGATGGATTGTAGCAAATAAGCAGCCAGCACATTCCCAACATGAAATGCCAATATGAGCTCTAAGACATCAGTCTTAATTATATCCCAACAACTTTTAATAAACTCAATATTGAATCCATCTGGCCCTGGTGATTTATCATTGGGTAGGTTTTTGACCACTTCCTCAACTTCCTCTTGGGTAAAAGGCTTTTCAAGATCAATGAAAATTTGGGGGTCCACTGTGTTTTCATAAAGATCGTTAAGGTCAAAGTGCATTGAGTGTCCATTAGATTGTCCCAATCTATTTTTAAAAGCCTCCCAGAGGATTGCAGCCTTTCCATCATGATCTATTACTTCAACTTTGTCTTTGTTCAGCAGCATAGCAATCTTATTATGTCTATGATTAATAGAGGCTTTAGTGTGGAAGAATTTTGTGTTTTCATCTCCAAACTTTACTCCTTTAATTCTTCCTCTCTGTTTCCAATAAATCTTCTGATCATTGAGCACAGTTAATAGATACTCCTTGAGCAAGGTCCTGCAATAATTTTCAAATAGAGTAAGGTCCCTGAATTCCTCAATCATATCCCAGAGAAATATACAGTCATTAGGATCTGCAATTTGCTTCTTATGACAGACAAAGCTTTTGGCCCACAACTTTAGAGCTCTTCTGACATTCTTGAATTTTGCAGTAATCTTCTTAGCACAGTCTATATGACCAACTGGAATAGCCCAAGCAGTCTGAACCACCTGTTTAAAAGAACTATGGTTAAGCCAATAGTTTTCAGATCTGAACACTCTAGACTTTGGGATATTTGTGCCAATTTTAATCATGCAGGGGAGGTGATCAGAAATTGGTTTAGCCATGGGAAGAGCCAAGTTATCAGGATAACTGGTCGTCCATGCTGCAAAGGTAAAAACCAATCTAATTTCTCCAGTAGTGGATTGTCTTGCATGTTGCTCCAACTAAACTGCCTGCCTTTTAGGGGTAATTCAATCAGGCCAAGAGCACTTATTGCTTCATTAAACATGAGCATTTCATTTACATCTCCTCCATGTCTGTTTCTGTCTTCAGGTGTTCTGATAAAATTAAAATCCCCCATAATAATCCAATCTATATCATTAGACATCTGAATATTACCAAACCAGTCTATGAACTCAATTTTATCCTCATGATTGCAAGGACCATAGATGTTTGTGAGGACCCAACTTTTGGAGGATGTCCTGCATGTGAACTGAATAGATAAAGAGAATTTGTTTTGAAACATTAGCTCCCCAGAGAATAGAGCTCCATTCCAAGCAGTGAGGATGCCACCTGATGCCCCAATGGAAGGTAAGAACTCAAATTTATTAAACCTGTGAGGACATATATTATGAATGTAGGCCAGATCAAAGTTTTCTCTCTTAGTCTCCTGTATACAGACAATTCCAGTAGCACTTTCTTCCACTTTTTGCCTGATAGCCAGCCACTTATCTGATGAATTAATGCCCCTCACATTCCAGCTTAAGATATTCCAAGTTGTATTGTTATTCATTAACAATCAAATTGATGTTACTGTAGTCAGCAGGGCCCACCGCCTGATGACAATCCCAGGCCAGAAAATTATTGGTATCCACAGAAAGGACAAAACACTGAAAGCATGTTGAATCATTCCAGGAGGAGGCATAAGCAAATGAGCAGCTGAACCAAAGCAGCCATATATGTTGGACAGCAGTTTCCATAGCATCAGATAGAATAGTAGTCTCTACCATAAGGAGATACCAAAGCTGACACGGCAGCAAAGTGCATATGACATACAAAAGGTGCCTACCAGGGCAAACAAGCATTGTGCAACAGTTGCAAGCATTACATTTGACTACATACATAAGAGAAGTAGTTCCCAAAAGAGAATAGCAGGCCATCCTGCTATCTAACAGAGACTGGTGTTGTAGACACATCATCACACAGGCCTGGACTTTGCTGCTTCTGCTGTGGCCTTGGACACCTTAGCCACATCTTCCTATCCCTTCTTCTTGGGTTTCTTTGCCAACATCTCCTGTATGTCTTCCTCAGCAACCTTGCAGAAAGATTTAGACAGGTTTTTAACCACTGAATTGCGAATAATTGGAGGTATGGCCTTGCATGGTAAACAAGACTGAGTAGCACAAGACTTCCTTCTATAGCCATTGTTATCCTTTTTAATCCTATCACTTCTTCTTACCTCAGTTTCTACCATAGGTTCTTTCTCCCTCCTTTTCCTTGATATGGCCTCTCCAAGGGGCAGGACTTTATTTGGGGACACTTGCTAAAGAGGACTGCTAGCCCCAGTGGAAGAGTGGGCAGCAGGGCTAATGCCCTCATTTTCTTTGCCTAGCCCCAGGATGAAATCCTTACGTGCAGGTGCCTAAGAAGTTGCACATCAATCATGTATGTGAAAAAGAAAAGTGTCCTCATGCTCACAATTAGCAGTCAATAATTTCCAAACATCAGACTTTAGCAAATGCATGGTCCAACCAAACTTGTCAGGTGTCAGTAGTAAGTGAATTATGAAATTGAACCAACTTACTGGTATTTCTATTTTGAAAGTTGGTGTATCTCCTTGTGTTGCTGGTGCAAAGTGTTGTATCCATAAATCTAGTCCTTCTTGAGATATTAAATGTGAACCATCAATGATTTGCAAAGCATGATCTTCGGCCAAAGTATGAAATGTAATCAAGGAAGGAGAACCTGGAAAAGAGAAGGACCCATAGTTACCTTTAGGGTTTGCAGCAGGTGAGGATCCAATATGGGGAACTGTAACATCAGCCTTACCCTTGATATCTGTGTTATGGACTTGAAGTGAAGGAATAGAATCTCCCATAGTTGCATTAGTAGCAGCTTCCAGAGGCACAACATAATTTTCAGTAGCCTGGACTTCCTTCAAATTCTCAAGCTGCTTGTCTTGTTGGACAATGGGCAAAGAGGAGCCAGAACGTTCAATATCTCTGGCAGAGGATGGCATGCCTGGAGTGGGAACTGGTTGCATAATTAGCTGAGTTATAGCACACTCTGTCTGCAGGTTTTGTTGTTCTACAGCAACCACATTCAGAGTCTGTTCAGCAGGCACCAAGTTCATATTCTGTGGCTCTGCAGCATTGGGTTGCACATCATGTAAATCTTCCTCTTCTTCAACTGCATCATAAGCTAAAGCAATATTCAGGAGACCTTGACCAATTTGAGGGGCCTGAGCACCTTGGTTGACCTCCTCACTAGTAGAGTGGGTCAAGGAAAGCAAACCATCAGACAGTGAAACTGTAGTAGTAATGCTGCTGTTTGGAGCCCCTTCTTCTGCCAAGACAGGAATTTCAACTTGAGGCTGCATAGGAAGGACATGAGCTAGCTGTGGGAAAGCCCAGTGATCCTCTTGCTCTGCCTGCTCTTCCCAATCATCCCATTCCTCATTAGGAGCATTATTGTTAGGATTAGGCAAAGGTGGAAAGCCTGGAAAATCATTTGCATGTTGTGGAACAGGGTGTGGGTCCACACCCTCAGGTGGAAAAGGGTCCTCTTCTGCAGGCCCACCCCCCAACATTTCCTCAAGAAGAACCTCAACAGAGCAGGTCCAGGACCCCTCCTCGAATAGTTCTCCATCAGACCATCTTATACTCTTTGGGATATCACCAAGGTCAGTGACTCAAGCCTTGACCAAAATCTTACCCTTCAAAGCATCTTCTTTCTCCCAACTAATGATCTTGCCCCACTTTGAAATCCCAGAAGCAATGTCTTTAGTATTACAGAAATCAAATGGAACCCCCACAAACAGCAAGCAACAAGTTCTATTGAAATGAACCCTACGCCAATTCCTTCCTTGATTGTGCTTAGTAAAAGAAATAAACACATCGCCAAAAGCATGCGGACCCTGCTGAATGAGCCTATCTCTGTCTCTGACATGCGTGAACCTGACATAAGCTTCTCCAAAAGGACAGGGTTGGATTTCCCTAAAACCTACTTGCTCATCTCCCTCTAGGAACTCTTCAAGAACCTCACGCACATTTGGGAAAAATACCTCATCTGGATGCGGGTGGATAGTGGCAATCGCCCAGTCTTCGTGCCGTCTCAGGCGATGAGGGACAATCGCATGAGAAAGCCCATTGTGGCCTTCAACCGCCTGAATCTGAAAGCCATGAGGAACGAATAGTTGAGGGTCAATGGGAATGTTGTCCATCGGCAACGGCTACAGCGAGGTGGTGACCTGAGCCCTGTCGGACAGCAATGGCAGCGGTGGCGAGCTTGCCGAGGCAGAAGCAGAGCTGGTGGCAGAGTAGGAAAGTGAAGTGGAGGGCGAGGAGGCAAGCGACGGTCTCGGCTTGAAGTTTGGGAAAAAATCCTTGACCAACTCCTTAAATGAAGGCACCTGCCGAGTCTGCAGCGCTGGCCCAATACAACGAAACCAAGATTGCACTGCACCTTCGGCCCAAGCCTCTGTGGGTGGGCTCGGGAAAGAATCAAAGGGGATAAACGGCCAAAGCCCAGGAAGGTTCGGAGTGGTGAAAACGGGCCATGTGACCGTTGGCCCCGCATGCATGGCAAACCACGTGATTACGTGAAAAAGAACGCATAGTGACCTGGTGCTCCATTTCGGGCTGGTTTTGACCCGGATTAACGTGCAATGAAGTGTCGTTAAGACCTTGATTAGAGCCCTCTCGAATGGGTCCCGATAATCTTTCGAAAACCGATCTACCATCCCGGACCACCGCAGAATAACTCCGGTGATCACCGGAGTGAGGAACAATGGCTTTGTCGGACCTACCCACTAGGGTCCATTCCTTATCAAGCTCAGCATAGTATAGAGCTTCTTCCCGTTGCCAATTCGGGCCCCCAAAATTCCAAAGATTGAAACCCACGTAAAATCCTTCTCAACAATATTACCAGCATTGTAGATCTCAAAACCCACTGCTTTTGAAGCAACCGAGAACTTGAAAGACCTATCTTTTAAGAAATGAACTCGAAAACCTTGGGCATAGCCCCCAAACATGGCAAGGAGAGATACACTAACCATGTGCACATTGAGCCTGAATGAGGCACGTCTAAAAGAAACCACCATGGTGAATTCCTTTTGACGAAAACCCGGGGAGAAGACCACCGGGTGCCCAAACTTGGGCTTCATATCCGCTTGAAACTTCTTCCCACGATCAAAGTTAAGGGCAAAAGGAGCCATCATGAAGGGATATATAGCTTTCTCTGCTACTCCTTCCAGTGATCAGTATGCAGTGCATGTGTCTGTAGACATGACAGCTTGTCCATGGAAGTTCAACTACGGCGACCATCACGTTTCATATCGCGATTCCCATGATGCCTCTCCAACCCACGGCACCACGCCCCCCGATGTGCGCCTCACCCCTCTCGGCCACACCGCCCCTCTGCCTTTGTGTGCATGACATGTGGGCCACCTAAAATGCGGCGAGCATCAAGTTTCTACCATAGCCACCCGCGATTCCCACGACGCCGCTCGAACCCATGAAACCACACGTCCCCCGACCTGCGGCTCACCCCTCTTGGCCCCACTGCCCCTATGCCTTCGGGAGCATTACATGTGGACCAGTCACCTATCGGGTCCACATGTTATTGACTCAGAGGTAGGTGTAGTAAGGCGCTGAAGCTCAGTCCCGACGGCCTTGAGAGGGAAATGTAACTCCTGCGCCAGGGCATGTGGTGCTCCCGCAGCACGAACTCGTGCCAAACTCGAGATTTGTTTCTTTACTATACATGCATGCAATGATTTAATGGACATTGTAATCTCAACATGTGATGGGGAGCTCTAAATTTGAATTTGAAACTTATAAAACGAATAAACTGGGAGAGAGGGAGTATATTGTAGGATGTGTCCCATACAAAATAAGTCCCCCGGTTTGTTACCGTGAAGATGCGGTTAGAAAGGAGCACAGCGTCTTCCTACTCGTACGGCAACAAATCAGCCGCAGACAGCATGGTCCGCCTTTGACCGCCATGTGCAAGGTTCGTGCTATCTTATTCAATATCATCGTGGTTCCATCGTACCAATTCATGTGGTGGCCCATTGCATGGCTGATCCCAATGTTGGAAAAAGGTTCTACGGGAATGGTGCCACCATTGTAAATGTTGTGCAAATTGATGTTGGTACCCTCCCGTACATATGCAAGCCAATCTCCACTCGCACTGAGCCTAGCCTGTCAAACAGTGGGCAGGGGGAGAATTAGGAAATCGACACGGAAGTAGTCTTTAGAATGCATTTACTACGTGATCAAACTCATCTTACCTGCTCATCGGAGGAAATCCGAGTGTCCCTCAACGTCGGCATCTCAAGGGGCGTCAACTTGCAACTACGGCCACGCCGCGCTGGAGAGACCACCAAGGAAACATCCTCGTGCGTTCCATGGAACATCAAGATGCATTTGTATGAGTAGTTTATCTTGTGAGAGAAAAGGTTGAACGAGGGAAGGCCTCTAGAGATAGAGATGGACACTACTACTACCAATGTGCTGGCCCGTGCGTTGCAATGGATCCAAACTAGTAGAATAATACTTGTTCACGTGCTTGAAATATAAACACTCTAGTTTTGATATACATGTGTCAGCAGACACGACAACTTGTCCATGGAAGTTGAACCACGGCGACCATCATGTTTCTTGTTTCTACCACTGCCACACCCACACGTGATTCCCACGACGCCGCTCCAACCCACGGCACGACGTCCCTTGACGTGGACATGGATCCTCTGACGTGGCTATCACTGCCTTGCCCTGCCATTCCTTTGCTGATAGGTGGTGCCCACGCTTATTGGTCCCACATGTCAGTGATAGAATGGTAGGATTGTTCGTGCCCGTCATCCCTCTCGGCCCCACCGCTCCTCTACCTGTGCATGACATGCGGGCCAGCTGAACATGCGGGCCAGCTGAACGCGGTTTGCCTGCTCCGCTGGTGTGCTCCGATCCGTACTCCCGCACCATCGAATTTTCATCCAGCGGCTGTGACACATTTCGTCCCGGGCATCAATCCTCAGTTGGAGTACTTATGTACTACAGGTAGTACCCGCCAGTGTGGCCATCTACGCCTCGTAACGCCCCGACGCCCAGCTGTGGCACCCTCGCCACGGTGACGCCACCACCGGCCAGTTCATCTCGAATGAGTAAGTTGCGAACGACGCCACCACCATGAGAATGACATGTGGGCCAACCGCATTTAAGGTCCGCATGTCATTTACTCATAGGCCGGGCACTAAGCCACTGAAGTTCGGTCCCGTGGGCCCCGAGAGGGGAATGTAACTCCTTCGGCAGGCCTTGTGGTGCTCCCGCAGTACGAGCTCGTGCCAAAACTGGAATTTGTTTCTTACTAGTACTACCAACTGGAGTAGTACTAGTAAGGTACATGTGCATTGCACGCATGAGATTCTGGTGGTTTGTGCATTATGCTTCTACATGTGAAGTTTTCTGGATTCTAACATGTGGCAAAATCTGGTGGAATGTAAGGTTAGGCAAGTTTGATTAACTTTGGTGAGTGTTTGGTTCAAGCCACACCTTAGGCAAGCCACACTAAGGCCCCACATGACATACACACAAAAAATGTGGCAAGATTCCCTTAGGCTTGACAACTTGTGGCTCTCATTTTGAAGAACTAATAACTTTGCGTAAGCTTAGTTGTGGCAAAGTTAGTCATGAATTAAGTTCAACCATGGAGTCTTCTAGATTATACATGTGGCAGAATCTGGTGGATGATATCCAACGGCCAGTAGTGCTCGGATTTGCCATCTTTGTACCGTCGGATTGGCTTCATCCAACAAACAACTTTCAAATTTTTTCACACACTATGTAGGGGGTATAGATATAGATGTGTCGGTCCATTGCAATGGATCCAAAGTATATCTATTTAGTGGAGTGCACTCTAAACACATTCTCTATTTATTTTTCTCTAACCTTCCATAGCCATGAAACCAAGCCACATAAGCTTCATGGGTGCCCCCCACATCATATTATTCATACTACGTTGATTGAAATAAAAGATAAATCACCCAAAACAAGATCTTCCCCTTTTTGTTCCTACGATGTTGTGCCGTGCACGTACCTACTAGTTGTATAGTGGTACTACTAGTAATATAGTATTAGGAGTACAAACTTCGTACTAGTAGGAGTAGTACTAGTATGGAATGCTCCTACTCTATCAATGAGCCCCGTCTGACACCAAATTTCTTAGCTTCCGTGCAACAACTAGATCTTCCCCTTGTTTCTGTTTTCCAACCCGGCGGCGGGCGGGGTGTCGGTTTGCTCAACGGCGGTCCCACATGAAAGTGAAAATGCTAGGCAACATGCCTTCCCTAAGCAATGTGTCATGTCGGACGGGTCGTGTTGTACTCCCGATTCCCGGGTGTGTGGGGGTGCGACGTGAACGCGGCAGGCCTTTTCCTTTTACTAGCAATGTGCCCGTGCGTTGCGATGGATCCAATGTAGTAGAATAGTAGTATTTGTGCACAAATTTGAAAGA
This sequence comes from Aegilops speltoides, assembly GCA_021437245.1. Lineage (NCBI taxonomy): Eukaryota > Viridiplantae > Streptophyta > Magnoliopsida > Poales > Poaceae > Aegilops > Aegilops speltoides. The sequence goes on from CM038142.1 coordinate 370,677,531, forward strand.
AATCATTATTGTTTTGATATACTCCTAATATATTACTCCCTCCGTACCTAAATATTTGTCTTTTTTGATATTTCAAATGGACTATCACATACGGATTATATAGACATATTCTAGTGTTTCTAGCAAGATGCCCGCGCGTTGCATGAATTTAATGGAAAAGGTAAGCACAACTTATAAATTGACGGATGGAGTACTAGTTACAGTGATGCATACAATTAAGCAAAGGGATCGCACATGTCGGCATTGACTGGAACGAGAATACAACAGCACAATAAAAATTAAGGCCACGATGATGCGATCGAAGTGGTGGTTACAGAAGGCAAGAAGAAAGATGGATCCACGAACGTACGACCTCCTCCTCCTCAACTTAGTGCGTCGGGCCACCGACCGGCGGCTAAGGAGCGGCGGCTTTTGTGGCGAGGTCGAGGTGCTTCTCAGCAAAGGCATCCAAGGCATCCAGCCGGTTGAGGAAGGCCAACGTCGTAGCGTCCTCACTGGCCTTGTAGATACCTATGTACACGATTTGCTCGTACACGTGGATGTGTAGGTCGACGAATTCGTGCAGGGCGAGGCGCCTCGCGGCGAGCGCGACCTCCAGGTGGACATTCTTCGTGGCGTCGGCGGGCAGTCGCAGGGCCACCAGTGCTTGAGAAAGGTTCCGGCCAAGGAGGCCGATTAGGGTGGCAGGCAATGAGGTGCCCGGGCACGCGGGCTGGAGGAGTACGGCGATGTCATCCGCGAGCTTCTTGAGGACGGTGAACTTCTTGCTAGTGGCAACGATCATCTGGTCCAACTGAGAGTCGTAGTTGGCGTCGACGGCGGCCATCCACTAGCCGGTCTCCAACACCGTCTGGAGACGATCCTCGGCACCATGCCACAGGCCGGCGTCGTGGACCATCTGGCGCAGCCGCTGGCCGCTCACGCGCATCGCCGCCATGGGTCTGGAGTGAGCTCTTTTGCACTTAGTGTAGGTGCTTAGGCAAATTCTTAGGTGCGTACGATGTGGTAGATGCATTGGAATGGAGGGGCGCCTTTATATGAGGGCAATGAGGGCAAACTGTGTTGCATTCACATCGTGCAACCTCTTTTCCTGGACCTCCTCCCATTTCTTCCCTCATGCATTAATTGAAGGAGGATGCATTGGCCGTTCAACATATCGGGAACCGCTACTCCCTCCCTCGCTGCATTAAAGCCGTATCGGGAACTGCGCTGCCCGCTGTCAAATCGAATACTCCCTCCGTCTAGGTGAGTATTAAGTCATCTTACGAAAACCAAATAGTAAACACATAGGCATGGTGCATTAACTCTCACGTTGTTTCTTATTTTTTTGACATAAATAGAGGAATGACTTGTATGCTTTTAATGACTTGAGACTATCAAACATGACATGCAGTGGTCACTTCGTTGCACAAGAACAAATACAACCCACGTCAGCACACACGCATCTTATAGCAACACATCCAATGGCTATAAAAGATGAATGATACCAAATTATATCTCATCTTGATGAGTTCTAACAAAACTATATTAATAATACTTAGGCTGGTCATAGTGGGGAGTAACTTAGACTAGTAACATGTATATGTTACTAGTCTATGTTACTACCTCTATAGTGCATAGTATCATTGATTAGTATCATAGGTGGTCTCATTTATTGCCATGCATGACACATAGTAGCATCGCATTTATTATGTTACGGTATCTACTTATGTTACTATAACCATCTTTCTCTTCTTTGCCTGCCACATAAGCATGTTTGCGAGTCCCAAGTGCACGTTACTACTTATGTTACCCCCACTATGGCCAGCCTTAGTACTCCTGTGCCATGTATCATATATTAGTATCATGTAGTATTTTATTTATTGCCATGTATGACACATAGTTCACGAGCGCTCTCTATATGTACCACCTTTTTTTAATTTCAAGTTTTGCTCCAAGGCGCAATCCATCGATACTACTATTGTACAAAAGTGGAGTATATACATTTTTTAAAAGGCTAGAGGGCGGGGCAGTCTAGCTCGGTCGGTTTCACGAGAGGCGAGGGCCTTTGTGATTTGACGACTCATTAATGCTATCAAATCAAATAGTAATGCGCCGCCCGATGCACGCCCAGCGCCTCCATTAAACCCCTCCGTTAAACCCGCATGCAAACCGAGAATCCTACTCCGGCCACACGTCCGTTCATGAGCGGGCCGGAATTAAATGCAACATCGGCCGAGCTCCTCCCGTCCGCCCTCAGTTTAGACGAGGCCAGACGTCGGCCAAGATCCAACCGTCCGCCCTCTATTTACACGAGGCCAGACATACAGCGAGAAAGAATCGCACCCCTCCGCCGCTCCCCCATCTCCTCCTTCACCATTTTCTCCACCCTTCCGATGGCTTTCGATGAGCCGTTCTCCGGCATATTACCCGGCTGGGTGGCCCGCCGAGCCCTCCGAATACGGGCGAGGCCGCTCGGTGCTGCACCAACCTCGCTTGGCCCAACCACTACTAGGGAAAACCCTAGCAGTAGCGCGTGTTTTGTGCCTACTAGTAGCGCGGAAAGCCGCGCTACTAATAAGGCGCTACAGCTATTGCTTAGCAGTAACGTGTGCCATCACGCGCTACTGCTAGTACAAATAGCTGCAGCGCTTGTTCAATCTGGCCATGCTAAGTTATCTACTTGCAGCGTGTTTCCTTTCCATCGCTACTAGTATTTTTTATAACTTTTTATTTTTAGTGTATTTATGCGCCATCATACAAATATTGGTACAATACCAGCTGTTATGAGGTTTACATCATTATGTCCATAACAGTGTATTAAATGAAGGTGGATTAGGTTCAAGTGGAGGCAATATGTGGTGCATGTCAAAAGTATACTACTAATCCAAACTTGATCTACTTTGGATTAGTAGTACTTTCGATGTGCACCACATGTTGCCTCCATTTGAATCTAATCTGCCAGCACAAGATATTTAATCATCATCATGGTCATTACCATCAACATTATTTATTTAATCACCACTAACACTAGCTAATTATAAACATCATAGTCATTACCACGAACACTAGCTATTTTATCATCATAGTAATAGTGTAGCACATCATCATCCTGAAACTCATTTCTAGCCAGCTACTCACTCCTGCTACTCACTCCTGCTGCTCTCTCTTAGGTAAAAGAACATAAAACATGTATAGCTCTCCTCCTTGATCAAGTTGAAGCATGCAGATGAACCTGTCTCCTAATCGTGGAAGGCGTCTCTGGTTGCTGCTCCCTAGTACTTCTCTGCGCTCCCCCAACACATATTTGGTCCAGTCTTGCACTATTAAGCATCCGTCGCTAATCTTGAATGCACTAAAGTAAGCTGTAGGATATCTTGGCCGTAAGTTGATAATACTCATGACACCTTTAGTCTCGATCCCATAAGGCACAACATTCATCGGGAGTCCCTGTTGAAGAACATCGTATGGTAACATACTTAGCAATGAAGTTTAGCTTCAAAAATAATGTATGGAAAAGATGCAATGAGGATAAAAAGTAAAAATCTTACCATCCTTCCTAAATGGATGTGACCGTAGTTCATTATGAACACTATGGGTCGCACATTTTCAGTACTAAGATTTCTAAATGCAGGAAGAAAATTTGTCTTGACAAGATCAAGATCCTCAAGCCATGAAACATAATGGTGAGCTCCTCGCAGTTGAGTTCAGCCCGGGACGATATACGGTCCTGTCTACCAAGTTACTGGACATGTTTGCTTGCACGGAAATAAGTGACAATACAAATTAGTTGTCAATTATTTTGAATAAACAATATCAAAGACATAAATATGGTTGAGAAACTTACATAATGGTATAACTGGAGGCATTTGCACATTGACCCAGATGTCGGTATTACCTTCAATATCATCTTCCGGACGAATATCAAAGGTGATAACCATATCAGGCTCAAATGCATAAGTCTTGCATAGTGCTTGCCATGTTTTGCATCCAAAATAGGTGTAGTCATCTGAATTGTATAACTTCGCATGGAAAATATAACCATGCTCGGTCTTCAAGTAAACTTTCTTTTCCTCCATACTATGACTGAAACCTATCTTATCCAATACAAAAACTCTTGCATGGCGGGGATACGCTAGTAGAATAGTAAAAAATATAAGTTGAAGCAAATGAAAGCAGATGTCATGCTTAATTACGAAAAAGACTTGTCGTTGTGACTTCATCAGTATCCACTTCAAAGTTCTCGTTCAGCTTGATGCTGAAGCGCCTATCATCATCTAGGAAGATTCCATCGCACAAGCCACGCTTCGTCTTCGCAGATTTGCAAATACCGAAATCCTTCTCGTCGTCCGACATTTCCTATGTTCATAGTTAAAACATTAATTGAAAATCGATCAAGACAACTACCAAGATATGAACACACAAATCCGGGGCACTCGATATTTCCTACATATATATTCTAGCACAAGTCATGCCAAAATTCACGGAAAAATCCGCATGACCTTTGCTAAAATAGGACATATCGGCGCTGAAATTTGCCGGAACGGAAATGAATCAACACTCCGCAAAACATAGGCCACTCGGAGGTGTAACCTGCAAACATGACCGCCACTTGGATATTGAGCAACACAAGATATACATTTCAAAATATCTTATAGGACTCAAATTAGCATGCATTCAATAAGCAAAAGTAGATCATCTCATGCATTTCAAAATATTGTCACTAATACATCACGAATAGTGTCATACATATAACATCACTAATACAACTAAAACTCTAGCACACGACGGGTATCGGCGCGGGCGGTGGACACCCACAGAGAAGGCACCATCACGGGATCATAGCTCCAGTGAGATCCCCGGAGAACCTGCCATGTATTGGAGAACGGCCTGTGCTCCAACGCAAACAAGTAGCGACGGACGTGCGCGTCCTCCTCACTGACACGGTGACGCACCACCTCCGCGGAGTCCTCGAGCCTCTGGATCGTCACTGGCCCACGCGACCGCCACCAAACAAGGTTCGGGTCAACGACAGGCTGGCTCCTCACCAACCTGCGCCCCCCGGTAGGTAGCGCCTCCCAGTACCACCCCGGCGGAGCCCTGTCCCGAACATGGCCGATCTGGTCAAGCAGGTGTCATCCTCCGCCGACTCGACGATGAGGATGCGGGATAGGCATCGTCCACGTCGAGGCGGGAAAAATTGCTTTAACTAAAAAATAGAAACAAGTTCTTACTAACTAGTTCTATTAATTCAACTAGTTCTTACTAAAAATAATACTATAAATAAAAATATTCTAGTACCTAATTAGTACCTAATTCTTACTAACTAATTAGTACCTAGGAACTACTGCCCTAATTACCATCTAAGTAATTAACTAACTAGCACTAAAAATAGCCTAGGGTTCATACTAACTAGCACTATACCTAGGGTTCATACTAAGCATAGAAGAGGGATCAGAAGGGGAGAGAGGGATCGGAAGGGGAGAGTGCTTACAGAGGGCGGGGAGAGAGATGGGGTCGGGGGAGACGGCGGCACCGAGGCGCGGCGAGGCGGCCGGGTCGGGGGAGACGGCGGCGAGGCGGGTCGGGGAGACGGCGGCGAGGCGGGTCGGGGAGACGGCGGCACGAGGCGCGGGCGAGGCGGGTCGGGGAGACGGCGGCAAGGCGGGTCGGGGAGACGGCGGTGGCGAGGCGGGTCGGGAATTGGGGAGGAAGCAGAGAGAGGGAATCAGCAGGCGGGGGTAAGGTGAAGTAGCTTTAATCGTAGCATGGGAAGTAAAAGCACGCCATCGCTAAATACCATAGTAGTAGCGCTGTCCGAGAAGGGCGCTACTACTATACCTACCACGCCGAACGGTGTGGCAATTGTAGTAGTAGCGCCGCTAGGACAGCGCCATCGCTAATCAGTAATCGTGGCGCGGTTACGCCGAGCGCTATCTGCAAAAGTAGCGATAGCGCCTCATTTTGACAAGCGCTACTGGTAACATTCTGTGTATAAGGTTTTCCCTAGTAGTGAACAGAGCCAGTTGCCGCCCAAGTAGGCGCGTGGTTCAGCAACTCACCGCTCCAGTTCAGCTCGATTAGGAGTGGTGAGTTGCTCCACGCCAGCACGGTGGCGAGCACGACGGTACGGGTGCCATCGCTGCCGCGTCGTACCGCGCCACCAGTGTCTGCGGTGGCCGCGCCACCCGTGTCTGTGGGCGCGCCTCCCATGCCTACGGCAGCGCCATGCGGGCAGAGACAGAAGCGGGTGCATGGAGAGCGACGAGTCGGTGGACAGCTTCTCCGTGTCCGCCGCCATCATCGAGGAGAAGTAGAACACGGGAGGCCGCCACCACTTGGGACCCATGAAGGCCACCGCCGAGGCGACGATTGCGGATTCAGGTGGTTTCTTTGCTGCTTCGTCCCTTCCGAGGACCTTCGTCGACCCCGCAAGTGTCTGACGGACATGAGAAAGACAAAGGCATCCATGGGCGGCCATTTAGAACTAAAATAAGTCTAGATATATCCATTTCTAGGACAAGTATTTCCGGACGGAAGGAGTATTAATTATACAAGAGAACCAGATTGGCACCTGTTAGTTCATGTAAATGTAATGAAATCCATCATGTTTATATGAAGATCCGGCTTTTTTATACGAAATCCTTCATGCTTATATGAAATCAGTCTGTGTTTGTACGAATTTCATTTGGTTGGTTAGAGTTGTAAAAATGTATGCCGCTGGCGTTTGATGTCGTCCTCCGCGGAAGGAAGCGGGAGGAAATTTGCCGGCTGCCGTTGGAGATGCTCTTTATGCTAGAAATAATAGAGTGACATCCAATCCATTTGAGTTAATTGCCTGTATGATTGTCCCTCTATAAAAAGTTAATTGCATGTACAGTGTACACGTGACTTGCAGGGTGGCTACAACTTCGTACAGAAAGTTAAAAAGAAACAAGTCCATCCTTAATATTCTAAGTACTTTGTGGGTTCCACTGTCAGTACAGTACACTACAGGAAACTGCTAGTTTGCCGTCAGTGAGCGGCTTTGCCGTCAGCATTTCGTCGGGGTAGACGGCAAAGAATGTTTTGCCGTCAGGAGCTGACGGCAAAGTATGACCAACGGCAAATCTGTGCTTTGCCGTCTGTGAGCGCGCTGGCTGACGGCAAACCTAGCGAAAGGCTGACGGCAAAGAAACCAAGACGCCAAACTGGCTCTTCACCGTATGTTGTTTCACTGACTGACGGCAAAGGGTGGACACGTGTCTAGTTTGACGGTAGGTAACGGTGCCCCAGTTTTGCCGTCTGTGTTTGTCATCCACTGACGGCAAAGTCAGTTTCTTTGCCGTCTTCCTTATATCCTACTGACGGCGAACTAATAGAAAAAAAACTTGGCACCGAGCCTTTCTTTGTAATCTCCTTCTGGTCCCACTGACGGCAAACTAATGGAAATTAAGAAAGAAAAACCCCCACCCGACCGCATCATGCCCGATTCCTCTGTCTCTACCGCGCGCGCTAGGGTATCCCCGCCGTCCCCGGCTCCATCGCGCCGCCGCCGCCCGTCTCCACCTCCACCGCGCCGCCGCAGCTGGTCCCCTCCTCCACCGCGCCGCCGTCGGGACCATTGTCCACTGCGCCCCCCACCCGTCCTCCTCCAATGGCGCGACCGCCACCGGGCCGTCCTCCCCTGCCCTAGCCGTCCCCCACCGGGCCGTCCTCCCCTGCACGGCTGCCATGGGCAGCACCGCCACGGTTCCCTCCTCGCGCCCCCACCCTCCTCCCCGCGCCCCACCGTCCTCCACCGGGCCGTCCTCCCCTGCACGGCTGCCGTGGGCAGCACCGCCGCCGGTTCCCTCCTGCGCATCCGCCGCTGCTGGTCACCACCGAAGCGAGGCACCACCTCCCCCTCTGCCCCAAGCCCCCCTCTGCCCCACCCCACGGTGAGCACCGCTCCCCATCTCTGTTTGTATTCTTTTAGATGGATGGATATATGGATTGCAGTATGTGGATGGATTTATAGATGTATGTAAGGATGGATGCATAGATGGATGTACGTATAAGGTTGTTCTGCCTAAATTTCTTAGTATAAGGTTGTTCTGCAAGGAAAAATTTCAACTTTTGATTAATGCTCGTAGGAAATTAAATGCTCAGTTTTTTGCAACATGCTTAGATTGGAGAAGACAAGCCAGAGAGTCTAGTCTTGCTACACACATATATATAGTTGTCAATTGTGAGATGATGTTGATAATGTTTTTATCAGATTGTTTCACGAGTGCTTATGTTGGTTGTGCCGGTGCTTTTCATGTGTAGGGATTTTCTCTTCACCTCGAGGAGCATTGTCCGTCCCGTTGCCTTTACCATCGTTGGTCAACTACCGCCTCTATGGTCTCGGGGTGAGCTTGACTGTCATCTCCTCCCCCTCCCCTATTTGCTTCGTTCCGTTCGTCCTGCCGATGCCACTAGATTTTATTTTCATGTCAAGTCTCGTAACCTAGGCGTCTCCCGTTCGAAAGGGTGGCATCTATAAATATGCATGTCTTTGCATATTTATAACCGTCGTCCTTTCGAATCGTCCATGTTATCCATGGACAGCCCGAGTACGTGTAGATTGGGTTTCGTTTCCCGTGCTCTACTTCGGTCCTCGACAAAATTTCGTCAGCGCCACCTCGTTGTTCTCCGGGTGCACATTCTCTCGGCTTGTTGTCAAGACGTGTATCTAGAGAACAGCGGGGAGGTGCTGCCGAAATTTTGCCGAGGACTGGAGTAGAGCACGGGAAACGAACCCAATCTACATGTACTCGGGTGGGATTAGGACCGATCTTTACCTATTAGAGATAGGATTCAATCCTTGGATGCACGTTTCCCTTTTGTATGGTAAAAAATTAAAATCATGGCGTAAATAATATGACAATGGTAATTAGGTGTGTATCTAGTCTTAATTACATTATACATATCTTGATGAATATGAATTTGGTGCCTCTACTGTTAGTGCAAGTACCAGTATGGATGATCGTGAGTGGATGTACACTGGGCACCCTAGTCAGGCTGGCATGACCACTGAATGCGTGACGAAGAGCAACAAATTTGTGGAGGCAGCATTTGCTAGAGGCCAAAGAAAAAGTTGGTGCCCCTGCTTGAAGTGTCGCAACGGCACAAAACAGTCGAAGAAGACGATGTGTGTGCACCTGCAGAAGCATGGGTTTAAGCGTGGGTATACCTGGTGGACCCTTCATGGCGAGCCTGAACGTAGCAGAGAGGAGGTGGTGCATCGGCGAACCGACAACAATGGTACCGGGATAGTTGACATCATAGCTGACTTCAATGATGCACGTGAAGAGGGATCAGAGGAAGAACCGGAGGAGTCTGCGAGGGCCTTCTTAGAAATGTTGAATTCCTCACAACAACCTCTTCACGACCACACAAACCAATGTCAGCTGGATGCCATTGCACAAGCAATGTCTATAAAGACCCAGTTCAACATGAGCAGAGATTGCTTTAATTCGATGGTGACATCTTGGGGTCGCTCTCTCCCCGAAGGTCACAAACTGGCTACAAGTTGGTATGAAGCGAAGAAAATCCTTCGTGCACTTAAGATGCCCTATGAGCAGATACATGCTTGTCCAAACGGATGTGTCTTATTTACGAAAGAGTATGCCGATGACACGTATTGTGCCAAGTGCAAAGCCTCTAGGTATGTCGAGAGAGACCTCAGTGATGGTACGAAGAAGCAGAGCAAAGTCCCCGCAAATGTTCTTCGATATTTTCCAATCTTGCCAGGAATTCAACGCCTTTACTTGAACGAAGATACAGCCAAACAGATGACATGGCACAAATATGGGATAAGACACGACAAAGATGATCATGGGAGACCGATGTTGATACATCCGTCTTGTGCCCAAGCTTGGAAGAGTTTCGATCGCATACATCATGAGAAAGCAAAAGAGGCAAAGAATGCACGAGTTGCCATCGGACTCGATGGGTTCAATCCGTTTGGTATGGTGTCAAAGACATATAGTTGTTGGCCCGTGTTTGTTGTTCCCTCAACCTCCCCGGCGCCATAATGCAACGCAAGCACATGTTCCTGTCGTTGATAATTCCAGACCCAAGTATCCAGGAAGAATATAAGTGTGTACATGAAACCACTGGTAGATGAGTTGAAAGAAGCTTGGGTGAACGAGATACAGACATACGACGCTGCTAGCAAAAAGAACTTCACAATGCATGTTTGGTACCAAGACTCATTTCATGACTTACGGCGATTCACTTTTCATGGGGTGGTCATGCATGGGAGGTTCCCATGCCCAAGGTGCAAGGCAAGCATGAAGTGCCATTGGTTGCAGCATGGTCGCAAGTATTCTTGCTTCGATTTTCATAGACAACATTTGCGTCTTGACCATCCATTCAGAAAAGACAAGAAGAACTTCATGAAAGGTGAAGTCATTGAACACTCGGCACCACCTGAGATGACGGGTGAACAAATTCGTGAACTAAATGCTCTCCAGCCTGATCCCAAACGTCCAGGGTATTTCTTGTGATATAATGAAGAACACGCGTGGACTCATAAGCCATGCTTATGGGATCTCCCTTACTTCCACTAGCTCGAGCTTCCACATAATATTGATGTAATGCACACTGAAAAGAATATCGCCGAGGCCATTTTTGGCACATTGTTCAACATTGCTGAGAAGACGAAGGATAATACTAAGGCTAGACTTGATGTAATGAAGCTATGTCATAGACCCGAACAAAACTTGCGACAACCCGAGGGCAAGAAAAACTGGAGGACGCCAAAGGCGAGGTTTGTTCTTACTAGGGAATAAAAGAAGGAGATACTCATGTGGTTCAAAACTTTGTTGTAACCTGATGGGTATGCAGCGAACCTTATGAGGGTAGTGAATCTTGATAAATTGAAGCTCAACGGGATGAAGAGTCATGATTGGCACATATGGCTTGAGCAGTTAATGCCGGTGATGATTCGAGGCTATATCCCTGAGGATGATTGGGAAGTATTGGTAGAGCTTAGCTATTGCTTCCGTGTTCTTTGTGCTAAAGAAGTATCTACTACTGTGATAGATGAGATGGAAGAACGGGCCCCCGAGTTGCTCTGCAAGCTAGAGAAGATCTTTCCACCAGGATTCTTTAATCCGATGGAACATATGATTTTACACCTCCCTTCCGAGGCAAGAATGGGTGGCCCTGTGCAGAATCGTTGGTGCTATGGACTTGAGAGAATGCAGAAGACTCTTCGAGCTAAATGTAGAGCTAAATGTAGAATTGAAGCCTCCATAGCCGAGGCATTCTTGGCAGAGGAGATTACAAACTTCACGACATCACGCTATGCGGCCAATATTCCAAGCTTGCATAATGCAAAGTCTCGATACAATACTGGCGACCCTAAACATGAATCCAAGCTCAGCCTCTTCAAAGGGCAACTCGGACCTGTGGGTGCTTCTGGTTCAAAGCATTTGGATCCGAAAGAGTGGAAATCGCTTACGTTGTATATCCTCACCAACCTTCAAGAAGTGCGGCCGTACATTGAGTAAGTGTTGGTACATTATGTAACATTTGATCACATGTTTCTCTCTTAACTCCGCTCATTTCTCATTGGGCAGTGAATTCATTGCCCAATTCTCGAATGGAGGGGCCGAACGTGATTCACTTGAAGAGTATGAGCTTCTTGCTGGTGAAGGAGACGGCAATTATGGTTTCATTTCTTGGTTCAGAGAAAAGGTAAGGTATACTTCTTGGAACACTTGAAGTTGGTATTACGTGCGACTAATACACCTATTCTTCTCTCTTAAACTTGTAGGGAACGTCGATATTGGACAAAGAGTAGAAACAAGTTGCTAATGGGTTTGACTATAAGGTCGGTGCATTTGATAAATACGACATCAATGGGTATCGCTTCCACACACATGGGAACGAGGAACGTCGGGACGTTCTAAAATCAAGGAACACGGGAGTGTCGGCTATTTGCAATGGAGTTGAGTATTATGGAAGACTTGATGAAATATATGAACTGCATTACTTTTGGGGCAAATCCTCCAAAAGTCGTTGTCTTCAAATGCCATTGGTTTGATCCGGAGAAGGTTAGGCGGAGGGATGATATTGGGCAAGTCGAAATTCGACAAGACAGCAAATTAGAATGTGAAGATGTCTATATTGTGGCTCAACAGGCGACACAAGTTTTTTATCTCAAGTATGCATGCCAAAAGAAGTACCTTAAGGGTTGGGATGTCATGTACGATGTGCCGCCACATCGTAAACATCCTTCCCCCAGTGAAGAGGATTATCAACCTCACATCGACCCTGACACATATGATGGAGAATTCTTCCAAGAAGAACATGGGCCTAGAGGCCGTCTCAACATCCATCCACGCATGGAAGTACACATTGACAGTGAAGAAGAAGAAGTCGAAGAGGAAGAAGAAGAGGTTACGAACGTGGAAGACCTCTCAATGCTTGAACGGTTACGTCTAGGAATTGCCGAACAACATCTTGGACGTCTGGGACCACTACAAAGCCTATGAGGATCTTGGTGTAGCCAACAACATCGAGTTTCACAACAAAGCCGAGCGGGTCTTTGCCGAACTTTGGGTAATCATTAAGTTTCCTTCACACACTGTAGTAGCAAAACTATCTAGGAAACTTAGATTTAGATTTTACTTTTTTTTCTTAATAGAATGCTAGCAGACTATAATATTGTAGTAGCAAAACTATCTAGAAAACTTAGATTTAATATTCCTGTGTTATTGAATAAACCTGACTGTATAAACCTGGGTGCATATATATAAACCTGATCGTGTTATTGAATGAAAATCACACACTGCAGTAGCAAACCTGATTGTGTTATTGTGTTATATATTGAATAAACTTGACTGTATAAACCTGGGTGCATATATATAAACCTGGTTGTGTTATTGAATAAAAATCACACACTGCAGTAGCAAACCTGATTGTGTTATTGTGTTATTGAATAAACCTAACTGTATAAACCTGGGTGCATATATATAAACCTGATTTGACTATAAATAAACATGTCTCTATATTTTCCTGATTTCACTATAAATAAACTAGCAGATTTTACTTTATTTAGATTTTATAGGAAACCTCAGACTTAAAGGTTTGAAAATTACTGCACCAAACTTGGAGGAGGCACGAGCAGTTGTCAACAAACATTGCCCGAAGCTTGTGCATAATCTGATGCATGAGGCGCGCCCTTTAGCTATCTGCAAATATATGGCAACTCAAGGCTATAAGAGTCTTGATAAGAAAGCTGGTAGGAGACTCCGTCTTGAGAAGGACAAGTACATGCAGGTAAAGCATATTCATGCTTGTTATTTCCTCAACAGGCTGGCACTCAATTTCTTTTTGACATATATGAGATGCAATTGATCAATTAGGTTACTCCGAGATGGTGCGTCGATAAGGGGGAGTGTTGGGAGCGGATCGTGGACTATTGGTGTTCCAAAGAGTACAGGGCGAAAAACAAAGATTATAGAAATCGGCGAGCCGGAATGCTGGATCCACCACATCATCAAGGCAACTTGAACGTTATGGAGTACGGTGAACGTTGGGTATATCTTATGGAGTTCTTCATAAGCTTTTTCTTGTCATACATGTTGCCAATCCTTGTGATGAAATCTTAATCATGTTGCTTTGGTTGCAGGCGTCTCACCATAATGCTCCAGTGCCCAACCTTTTCGTCTCGTATGCTTTGGCCCATAAGGCACCGTCATGTAACAGCCACGCCTTACGATGAGAATGACACAGCGTCATTCACAGACTCCAAAGAAGACCGCTTACGATCGGATGGAGAAATTTAAAGGGGTGGCAAAAGAGTTGAAAGGGCCCGAGTATGATGTGACAACAGAGCCTCTTGACCACGCTTTGGTCATGATCTCTGGAGAAGGCAGGAAACATGGCAAGGAAGCAATTGCAGGAGGCATGTTCCCTAGCTCCTCCCGTAGCTCTCTCCCTGAATACAAAGCTCGATTACGTATCTCAAAATCTTCTGCATATAAACGCTCGACTCCACCTATGGTTGAGATGGAGGTATTCTATACAAGTCCTTCTATATATGTTTGTTTCTTACTTACTGTTGGATTGAAGATGCAATTGCCATGCCATATTTTGCAGGCCCGACTGGCGGAGGAGAGGCGAGTGGCGGCAGAGGAGAGGGCGGAGGAGAGGCGAGTGGCGGCGGAGGAGAGGGCGGAGGAGAGGCGACTGGCTGATGAGAGGATGCAGCAAGCGGTGCAGCAGGCGGTGTTGGCACAAACTAGTCAATGCTTTGCAATGTTTGCGGTTAGTTCCTTAATTGCCAAACACATACATAATCTTCACTCAATCATAATCTTCTACTACCAGTACTTAATCTTCACTCAAACATAATTTGCAGGCTTATTGTACCCAGAATGGTATGCCCGCTATGCAGATGCCTCAATCAGGCCATGGATCTAATGCTGATGGATCTTCACATGCACGAGGCCCAAGCGACAACAACCTTGGTGGTTCTCCGAATGTTTGAGATCGAGTATGGTTAGTGCGTACATATCTCATTTACGTAGGTCTCAAATTTTTCAACGTAGAAACAACTAGCTATCTTGATTCTTGAAGATCAAACTTATAAGTAGAGACAAGTAGATACCATTTGAACCGTTTCAAACTATAATCCATTTGTACAACTTCAACCATGATCTTAATTAAATATATGCATTCTTGAAGCTATTTATTTTCATGATTTAGAGAACACTTGAAGATATTCATGATTTAGAGACAAGTAGTTACTTATTTTCATGATTTAGAGACCATTTGAAGATCTCCATGATTTAGAAGCTTGTAAGTAGAGACCGTTTGAACCATTTAAAGATCAGACTTATAAGTAAAGATCTAGTGTTAAATTAGCATGTTCAAAATTGGATAAGTGTTCAAGAAACTCCATATGTACTAGAAGCTTTTTATTTTGGAAACTCACTATGGAATATGGATCACTATTTATTTTGTAGTGTCAAAGTACTTTCTTTTGTCTATTTGGCATATTGATGATTTCAAGCACGTTATTTGACACACACACCATTCAATCTTGTAGGTTGCCACCTTGATGCTCTTTGGACTACGACATGGACATGAAGGCGTTTGTTGTAGTGCCAAATCTTACGTAGTGATGCCATCTTTGTTCATTGTGTATTATATGCTGTGGAACTTTGTTTTGGGAATATATGCTATGGAACTTTGTCCCGGGACTATATATATGGTATGGAACTATGTTTTGGGACTATATATATGCTATGGAACTTTGTTTTGGGACTATATGCTATGGAACTTTGTCCTGGGACTATATATATGCTATGGAACTTTGTCCTGCGACTATATATATGCTATGGAACTTCGTTCTTATTTTTGGTTCATTGTTGCTTATATTTGCTATGGAACTATGATGTCCTGTTATGGTTCTGTGCTGTTATGGTTCTATACTGTGTATTAAACTGTTTAATTTCTGATTTAAAAAAAAGGAGCTTTGTCGTCAAGTGACAGACGGCAAAGATGCCACATGTCACGAGCCTGTGCATTTTGCCGTCTTGCCAACAGGCAGGTTGACGGCAAAGAGGTATAGTTTTGCCGTCTGGGCCAGCACCAACTGACGGCGAAATATAAGTCTTCGCCGACTAGGAAAGGCGCACCAGACGGCAAAGTCCTGCTATTTTGCCCACTGGGAGTACAGTGACAGACGGCAAAGTATGCTTCTTTCCCGTCTGCCAAAACTGATAGTTGACGGCAAAGATAATAGACTTTGTCGTCTGGTTGGACGGCCGGTAGACGGCAAAACACTTGACGCCGGCCGTTAGACCGTCCGTTCCGTCTGGTGCAATATTTTTCCGTCAACTTTACGCAGACTGACGGCAAAAATATAGACTGACGGCAAAGTCTTTGCCGTCAGGGAAAAAAAGCAGACGGCAAAGTATTCTTTGCCGATTAATCTTTGCCGTCTGACTTTGCCGTCTACTTCCTGACGGCAAACTCTTTGCCGTCTGGATTTACGTCTTTGCCGTCTGTTATGCCCAGACGGCAAACTAGCAGTTTCCTGTAGTGGTAGCGAAAGAAGTACATATGAAATAAGTAGAGTAATATATAATATAAAAATCCAAAGTTAAAAGATATAATTCGAACTCATGTCATCGTGTTGCGAGCATCCAGCACTAACCAGCCCAGCACATTTTTGTTGTAGACCATGCTGGAGATATATCTCCATGTCTACTCTTATATATACTCCATTCGTTCCTAAATATTTTTCTTTTTCAGATTTCAAATGGACTACCACATACTGATGTGTATGTAGACATATTTTAGAGTGTAGATTCACTCATTTTGCTACGTATGTCTTTTCAGGAAGGGGTCATGTCGTGGAATTAACACGTCAGATGTCCTTAGTGTGAGGACTTAGTCGCGAGGCCAACGCATCTATGTGGTAGCTTGAGAGGGGTTGAGCGGAATCGAGAGACGCAACACAAGGCAAGGGTTTAGACAGCTTCGGGCCCCGGGAAACATCATCCAGTAAAAACCCTACATGCTGTTTGAGGCTAGATCTCATTATTGTCACGAGGGAGTCGCCGTAAACCGGCTCTCCTCTAGTTGTGTCTAGCCCTAGAGATTGTTTCTTGCTTGTCCCTCTTTGGGGAGCCCTGCCCCTCCTTATATAAGTTGAAGGGGCGGGTTACATGTAGAGTCCAACTCGGACTAAGACTTAAACTTTTTGACTTCCTTTCCTGGGCTTCTTAACGTCTGACGGTTTAACATTGTCTGTCGGTTTAACAACGTCTGCCGGTTTAACATTGTCTGCCGGTTTAACACTGTCTGCCGGTTTAACAACATCTGCCGGTTTAACATAGTCTGCCGGTTTAACAACATCTGCCGGTTTAACATTATCTGCTGGTTTAACAACATCTGTCGGTTTAACATTATCTGTTGGTTTAACAACATCTGCCGATGCTACCATCTGTCTTAACTCTGCCGGTTTAACACTTGTCGGTTTACCGTCTGTCTTAGCCATCTGCCGGTTTAACACCCGCCGGTTTACCGTCTGACTTAGCCATCTGTCTTAACTGTCTGCCGGTTTACCATCCGCCGGTTTACCAAGTCCCAGCCGGTTTACGACTCCGGCCGGGCCATACCGCGGGGTATATCCCCGACAGGTCAGATTTGTCCTTGATTTATTTATGAGGTATCCAGATGGCACTGCACTGCCAAGAAAAGAGGGTAACATCAAAACTATGGACTACTTTTTTGAGTATGTTGGTAAGGTCCAGTCATAGTCACTTGTTGAAATCTCTAAAGATAATACTTCTCCGTCAGAATACTTGTCATCAAAATGGATAAAAGGAAATGTATCTAGACGTATTTTAGTTTTAGATACATCTCTTTTTATCCATTTTGATGACAAGTATTTTCGGACGGAGGGAGTAGAAAACAGAGTTGGTGATGATGGTGTGCGTGCCATCCTGCAATATAGGCCGTCGGATTTATATCTAACGGATAGGAAAGAAACTATGGCAATTTGCAAAAATATACCCACACGTCTCTCCATGTTCGCAAATAAGGCCTTCCCTCATTCAGCCTTTTCTCTCAGAAGATAAACTACTCATACAAATGCATCTTGATGGTCCGTGCAATGCACGGGCAGCTAGCTAATTTCTTTTAAAATAGTTGCTGCGATAATTGGGTTGAAGTGATATATTTTATGTCTGCCCCGAATGATTTCAGATCTACTAGTAGTAACAAAGAAAAGGTTGCCTTGTTAATTAACAGAAAACAGGGTGAAAACTATGACATGAGGCCGGTAAAAACAAGGCACACTGGGTTCAGCGTCATCGTCACTACAGATTGGCTTGCCGAGAAGTCTACATATCGAGGGGGCTACCGAGCGAGGCACCGAGGCACAATGTTTGAGAGAGAAACCAATTGACAGATTATGATCAGATCGAGTTGTCACCCTTCTGCTGTCATTGTTGGGGGAGAGAAAGTCGTATCGAGAGTGTGCGCGGTAGGCACAGAGGCACAACTAGCGAGTGTGTGTGTGTGTGTGTGTGTGTGTGTGTTTGTTTGTTTGAAAGAGGAGTAGACATATTATTATCAAGATTGATGTGCCACCCTACTCCTTTGGTGCCGGGTAGTGTGTGTGTGTGTATGTTTGAGAGATCCAGTCGATAGATTAGTATCAAGATCGAGGTGTCACCCTACTACTTCGGTGCGGGGTAGTGTGTTTGTGTGTGTATGTTTGAGAGAGAAGCCAGTTGATAGATTAGTATCAAGATCGAGGTGTCACCCTACTCCTTTGGTGCGGGGTAGTGTGTGTGTGTGTATGTTTGAGAGAGAAGCCAGTTGATAGATTAGTATCAAGATTGAGGTGTCACCCTACTCCTTCGGCATTGGGAAGTGTGGGTGTGTGTATGTTTGGGAGAGAAGCCAGTCGATAGATTAGTATCAAGATCGAGGTGTCACCCTACTCCTTCGGTGTTGGGAAGTGTGGGTGTGTGTGCGTGTGGGGTGGGGGGGCAGTGACACTCAAATATCTCTACTCTTATAAAAAACAGAGTTGGTGATGATGGTGTTCCTGCCATCCTGCAATATAGGCCATCTGATTTATATGCGACGGATAGGAAGGAAAATATGGCAATTTTGCAAAAAGATACCCACACCACTCTCCGCATTTGCAAATAAGGCATTCCCTCGTTCATCCTTTTCTCCCACAAGATAAACTTCTCATACAAATGCATATTGATGTTCCGTGCAACGCATGGGCATCTTGCTAGTAGGGAGAAGGAGTTTGTGTGACACATATCTAGCTATATTAAGGGATAGGTAGATAGCATATGTGTGAGAGACATTATTATACTTTGAGACATTAGTGGCTGTGGGTGGGCGGAATTAAAGGGGTGGGCGTGTTAGACATAGAGAGCGTGTGTGTTTCTGTGTGAGAGACTTGTAGGACGGGGTAGAAAGACGAATTTAACCCTGACGGAGGGAGAGAAATACACGAGGTGCGCATGTGTGATTCTGATGCCCACAGGGAAATGAGATATGTATGCGTGTCAGAGAGATTGCACAATTCATTCACGTATCACTATCTAACGATCGTGGACGTGCATTGCTTGAACATAAGTCAATATCTACTTCGTATCGTGGCCAAAGGTACAATATCGATTCAACGCTACAAAGATTGGACACTCACATATCACATTTTTTTTCTATTTAAATAAACCTTTTCAGTTGTGCATGCGAAAGTTACTGTGATGTTTCTTCAAACAACCAATGTAGCTATCATGTACATGCACCATTGTTACTCTTGCATTCAAATTCATTAGTCTTGGATGATTTAAGTTTCTATTTTGAAGTAATATATGTAATATTCATAAATGAATTCAACGGGTACGCAATTTATGAAATGGAGGCTATGTAATCATATGAGGTAACACTTTTAAGTAGCTAACTACAATATCCATTTCTTTTTGTGTGCCTCTACACTAACACGTCAATGCATTATGTTTAAAGTAAATAACCAATAGCACTAAATTATCTATTTACACGAGAAATACATAGGTTGAGCGTTTGATCCCTTTTTTTGAACGCGCCATTGCACCCGTACGATTGGCCGCGCCCGTGTGAACGTCCAAGTTATCGGCGCATCATCCTGAGTTATTGTCTTTTTTTCTGGGGTGGACTTCACACCAGTTATTAACTGCTGATGTGTGCCCCGTGTACACAGTCTAGCATGACCTTCCCGCTAGCACGGTCCAAAATTAGTTGAAATCGGATACGAACGATCTCGCTGGCGCAAAATCTCCGCCTCCTTCTAAAATTTCCGCCACCTTAGTCTTTAGCATGCGAAATCCCCTTTGTCCTTGGTGCACAGAGACCAACAGTTATAATACCGCCTCATCTACATGATAGGTCGGGCTGCTTGGTAACTTCCGTTCCCCCACTACATGGCACCCCATTTCTCTCCTCCCGCAAAAACGACTAACTCCAAAGACAGAGCATCTTATATCACGTCGTCTGCATTTCATCGCCCTTTCTCCCTCCTCTCGAAACCCTAGATCGCTCATCCACCGCGCACCATAGCCCATTCATCGCCAACAGCGCCCACCTCGCCGGATCTGCCTCGCGGCCGCATCTACCCTCCCACCTCCCTAGAAACAAGTAGACTGCTCATCCACCACTGCACCACATCCCATTCAATGCCGGGTTTGTCCACGGCGCCGGATCTGCTTTCACGGTACTCTCGTCAACCGACGCAGATCTACAGCTGCTCATTCGATTACCTATCGGAGACGCCGCCCACGCCTGTGGAGCCGCCCCACCGACGCCCCCCGTCGACGGCCTCTGATCCTCTTCGCCGACACCTTCCTCAACCCTACCGGAGCCGCTTCGCCGACACCTTCCTCAACCCAACCAGAGCCGCTTCGCCGACACCATCATTAACCCTACTGGAGTAGCTTCGCCTATACCATTCTCAACCCTACCGGGGCCGCTTTGCCAACTCACAAGTCCACGGCCTCAGATCCGCTTCCTCGCATCCTCATCCAACCTACCGGAGCAGCTTCTGACGCCCCGTCCACGGCCGCAGATCCGCATTGTCGACACCACCCTTAACCCAACCACCGGAGCAGCTTCTGATGCCCCGTCCATGGCCGCAGATCCGCATCGTCGACACCATCCTTAACCCAACCACCGGAGCAGCTTCTGATGCCCCGTCCACGGCCGCAGATCCGCGTCGTCGACACCATCCTTAACCCAACCACCGGAGCAGCTTCACCTACACCCTCGTCCACGGCCAGAGATCCGCTTCGCCCACACCGTAGTCCACCCTACCGGAGCCGCTCCACAAACACCCTACTCGACGGTTCTAGATCTCCTTATCGGACCACGACAGCCAGCGCAACGTCATCACCCTCGATGTTTCTAACCTGATTCCTACCGTCTAGAGAGATGCCAAGCACCTGCCACGGCCTAGGTACTTGTCACCTTTAAACCCGTCCAGCATCACCTGCCCGGTGTACTTCAAATATACTAATCGGTCGCTGTTACCTGTTATGCAGCTGGCAACAACTACAAGGACGATGTTTCTGCTGGATCTAACAGCTTGGCCAACCAAGATCCTGGACTGAGGCATTGTATGATCTTGTAAGCGCATATCTCTCTCTTGTATTGTTCTGTGCCTGCCTGCATGCTTTGCTAGGATTTTCGACCAGTAATCCCTTTGTGCAGACAATGATTTCTACTACTGGCTGCTAAATTAGATATGTAGATGTCAAGCATGATACTACCTCTTACCTCTGTTCCTAAATATAAGTCTTTCTAGAGATTCCACTATTGGCTACATACGGAGCAAAATGAGTGGATCTACATTCGAAAATCCATCTATATACATCTGTATGTGGTCCATACTGGAATCTCTACAAAGACATATATTTAGGAACAGGGGCAGTACATTACACAAAATCGTAGGTGGCATGTAGGAGTTCTAGTGCACTACATTAGGCTCCCTTAGAGTGCCTGCTAGTCTAGCATACAGAGTCATGGCTAGTTTATGGTACGCACACAATCGTTAATTGGTGGTTTAAATATGCGCAAGGGATATGCAATGTAGTATCATGTAGAGATGTCTGAAATTAGCCGTGTCAACTTGCAGATAGGGTTACACAATGAAAAAGTACAAGATGTATGTGGCAATTTCATGGAACATCGCAAAAAAAAGGAGAGGCAGCGGTGAGCCTATACAGTGTGCTATGGTATGTCACTCCTCCATTACAATCATCGTGACATGTTATTTGTATGCCAGTTCTATTAGCCAAGTTTCTTAGGGACAGTTATTACGAGTTATCCTAAGAAAATAAGCACATGTGAATATAAGCTCCATATAATAAGCCAACCAGTTCTTTTTATTGTGTTTTCAGCTTATCTTTGGTATGATCAGTGGAAAGTCTAGATTGCATTATATATTTTTCATTTTGCTGCCCATATGGAAATTAATTTGACTTGCAAACATCACAAACTGAACCCAGTGCAGTAATTAATATGATAGGAAAACAGACCATCACTATTTGCTCAAAATGCAAATACAAAGATACCATCTACTTGGCACAATCTACTTTGGTCAATGTTTTCCATAGAGGTCACATTGCCTAATTTAAACGAAGAACGCATGACCCACATTTAAATGAAGAACAATTATTCATTGAAATTCGATGGTCCAAGTGGCTGGTTATTATCATATAGGAGCACCACCTGAAAGAATCATATAGCAGCAGCAGCAGCAGCTCATACCAACTCATCATACAGCAGCAGTAGTCTGCAATTCATCATATACCAGGAGCAGCTCATATCAATTCATCATATAGCAGCAGCAGGAGCAGCTCATAGGAATTCATCATATAGCAGCAGCAGGAGCAGCTCATAGCAATTCATCATATAGCAGCAGCAGGAGAAGCTTGTAGCAACTCATCATATAGCAGCAGCAGCAGCTCATAGCAATTCATCATTTAGCAGCAGCAGCAGCTCATAGCAACTCATCATACAATAGCAGCAGCTCATAGCAATTCATCATATAGCGGCAGCAGCAGCAGCTCATAGCAATGCATCATATAGCAGCAGCAGAAGCAGCTCATAGCAATTCATCGTATAGTGGATTAGAATGAAAATTTGGCAAAAAAATCAGAGGAGATCCTCACCTTGTTGGATGAGTTCACCCTTCAACAACACCTCATAGCAATTCATCGTATAGTGGATCAGAATGAAAATTTGGCAAAAAAACAGAGGAGATCCTCAGCTTGTTGGATGAGCTCATCCTTCAACAGCACCTCAAGGCCATGGCCTGGGAGGAGGGGAGGGGGAATAAGGTGCCTTCTGCCGCAGTGTGTCATCAGCTGTAGTTGTGCAGCGCCCGCCGGAGTAGTGCGTTGGACGAACCACAGTGGAGCAGCTGCTGGAGACCATGAGAATGAGGGGCGGCGCCAGATGGAGGAGCCGCCAGGGAGATCCGCCCCTACCCACCGGCCATGTAGCCTAGCTAGACATAGCATCGTCGGGGACTAGGCCAGATGGGACCAGTGGCGACGGCTCGCTGGAGGAACCCTAGTGCTGCAGGTAGGGGATCAAGGTAGAGGGAAAGGGGAGAGGAGATGCAAGCGGGCAGGGCAATGAATGCTTGCGTGTTTATTTTTACTTGAGGGTTAGGTGTGACACGGGCGTCAACAGTTGCATTTGGAGTGTAATATAGGCAGACAACAGAGTCATTTCACTATTCCCCTTCCCTTCAATTTTTAGTGAGGTTCTACCCGAACACCCCCCTCCAAAGCGAAATTAGTTAAGCCCAAGCCCATAACTCAAAAATGACTTCTTTACCTCTTTTATGGCTTATTTTGAAAATATGCCCTGAAAAGGCGGAATCGAACTGGCCCTTAACCTGCAATTCAATTGTGCGTGCAATGATGAATCACTCCTGCCTGCTATCTATACATTTAGGCATCATCATACATGGCATAACCTAATACATGTGCATTCGATTGTAGAATCTGGAATATGCAATGTTTATGTTAGTTCATACGTTGCACATGATGTTTAAATGCCCCTTAAATCTGGTTAGTCAAGTGATGGTCTTTAAGCCTCCTTCTTTGCTTCTTTTCTTGATATGTAAGATTTGCTTACACATCTTTTCAATTGCTTGTTTGCATCAGCCAGCCATACTAGGACTCTTTGCTTTGATTACTTGTTGTTCTTGACCTAACACTCTAACGGAGCTTGTCAACGATTTAAACACTAAGGGTTGCTGTAGTGGGGCCTTGTCTAACTCATAGGTGACATAAAGGTTTGGTCTGACACACAAGAGGGCTCTCCAAGAGTACCTGGAGATCCAGTTCAAGGTATGCCTAGTTTTTACATAGTGCAGACATAGTAAATGCTCATTTCATTGTGTGCAAGTGCAAGAGATGCAGCATGTTTCATTATGTGATGTTGTTTTGTTATAATCTTATCCTTTTGTGTTCACAGACTGGAAAGTATGCATATTTATCTTCTAAGGAGACGAGTAACTAGTTTGTGTCACCTAGCAGAGGGGGTGCAATGAAGATAAAATTGAGGATTTCCAAGTACAAGATGTTAGGAAGGAGCCTTGCAAGAGAAGTAGGAGCTACGCTGAGCCTCTTCAACCTGCTAAGGTAAGTCACTGTATGCAACTCAACAGTTCAATTCCTTGTTTGTTTCAGGCATAGTTAATTTTCTGTTTTCAATTGCTTTATTTGTCCTCACTTAATGATATGCCCAAATAATCATGCCTGATGTTCGGTACTTGTATCACTATTAGTTGACATAATTAAAGGCCTTACCATTTAATTACTCTGCCGAAGTGTGCCTGAAGCTTTGAAGTCTATTAACCAACTATTATTGCATGAGGCTCACAATCTAGTTTATACTACGCTAATGATTGCATAGTTTTGCCTGCTGTAGTATGTTTTTATGAAACCCTCCGTTGTTCATTATGCTCCCTAAGACTTTAATTGAGGTACAGAATGGCCAACTTCTTGCTTACTTATACGCAACATGCTGTCTAAATTTGTAAATTGTCTGTGTTTTCGATTGGGCCCCCACATCATGCTCCGCTGGTGAGCTAAGAGGGATTTCTGTATGCAGGTTGCATAGACTATCTTTTTTGTAATTTTTAAAATATCACCTGCTTATGCTTCATGACGTGTAACATTTTTTGTGTGAAAGTGACGTGTAACATTATTGTTAGTCCTGTTTTTCCATGTAGTACAAAATAGTGTCTTGTTCGCTTCACTCTTGTAACTATATTTTTGCCCTAGTCATGTGTACTTACAGAAACATTTCAGGATGAAGTGACATCAACACAAAAATCTGCGAGCAGTGCGGCATGGCCATTACCGAATGATTATGGATTGGAATTGGAATGTGCTGATGTTCTTGAGCATCAACTAGAGGTGGCAAGACAATGTGTACATGATTGTCAACGTATAATCAACAAGTTGAGACTGGACATGCAGGTATTAGATGCAGGAGTCAAAAAAATGAAACAATACACCGAGGTAACCATGAAGGAATTGGAGATTTTGTAGACTGAAATTTGTGCTATCTGAATCCGGCCAATCCTATTTTCTGAAGAGATTATAGTTCAAATGGAGTTAAGTTGATGCGCGTACATGATGTATGAGTTGTATTTGCCCAGTGTATGTAATTTGCTGTTTGTGTATGCTTTATTATCACCTGTGCCGAATCATAATGCCCAGTGGGTATAATCGACTGTAATTTCTTTATTGTATAGTGTAGGATTATTCTACCTTTCTATGTCTTGATCTCTTTGTTGTATAGTGTATGCTTTTTAGAGGTGATAGTATTGAGTTCAAACGGGGGCCAACTCGCCCGACCATGGTCCTTCATGGGCCGTCGGATCCATGGGCCTTCTACGTCTCGTAGGATCCGTGGGCCTTCTACATCTTGTAGGATCCATGGGCCTTCTACGTCTCATAGGATCCATGGGCCTTCTATGTCACGTAGGATCCATGGGCCGCCGACTCATTTATGGGTCTTGTACGGGCCTTTAATGGGCCGTAGACGGGCCTACAATGGAAATCGTACGTTTTATGGGCTGACCATAACGGGCCGTTAATAGGCCATATTTGGTGATGCTATGAAAATGGCCCAACAGACTAACAGAGCACAAATGGGCCGACTGTAACGACGGGCTGAATTTGGCCCACAAGCAGAAAATGACATTAACGGGCCGTAAGTAACCGAATGCTGCAAATGAGCCCAAGAATAAATGGGCCCTCAGAAGGCCGAAAGTTAACTTGGGCTGGAAACGGCACAATGGAATAACGGCCCGTTAATGGGTATAAAGTGTTACACTGTTCATTACGGGCCAGTTTCACCTCGGGCCATTAATGGGTGTAAAGTAATACACTGTTCATTACGGGCAAGTTTTAGCACGGGCCGCTAATGGGCCAAGAGTTACAAAGGGCCTCATATGGGCCGAAAGACGTCATGGGTCTTACATGGGCCAGAAGTGAAAACGGGCTGGAATCATATTGGATGGCCCAGATGACGCTACTGGGCCTAATTCGCATAGGGCGTAACGGGCTTGGGTTAGCGGGCTGTAAATGGGCTATATGCTAACAGGCCGTTAACAGGCTTTCCATGGGCCGGTCCGCCAGCTTTTGACCAAGTCAAACGGGCCGGCCTTTTCACGTGAACGGCCATCGTTGGGTCGTGCCACGGTCGGCGATCATAGGCGCCTTCGTCTAGTGAGTGGATGACATCCGTCCCAATGATGAGCCGACACGCAGTTTCCTCCACCAATGATGATTTTACACGGAAAATCCCCATTGGTCGGGGCTATTAACGGGTTATCGGATCCAAAACCCGACCCGATAGCTTAACGGTGTTCCGTTACGGTGGATGCCACATGTCGGTCACCCTTGACGAAAGCATTTCTGTGACACGCGATTCATCGTCATGGAAGTGGACACTTCCGTGATGATAATTTGGTAATGTCATGGAACACTTCTATGATAGCACAGGTATGACTATCTTGATTCTGTCAGAAAATCGTCATGGATGTACATGCATGACAACAAACGCGACCTACTATGACAAACACGTATCATCACAGAAGTGTACTTTTTTTGTAGTGCATGCGGCACACAACACACGACGCAACACACACGCTCACGCTCAAGTGCTCAACCTACTCCCTACGTCCGTGAAAGACTGTACATTTAGAGATTTACACATTGACCAGGGCATAATTAACGCCCAAAAGTAGCAAACATATGTGTGCATGCGACCATTGAGATAAGAAGATTAAATGAAGGCCGCTGCATGTCAGAATTAAGGATAGACATGTAGCCTATACCTACAGCACAAGTTGGTGCATTAGTCAATCAATATCGATTTAGATTAAAGGCTAAATGCATTGGAAGTGTAGATGTACATCATGTACTACACTCTTTGTTTTATAGACGATGTACACTCTTTCTTGGAAGACCGAGGGAGGACACGTGCATGCACTCACATACACATCCAGGGCGGTTCGGGCGCAAGGGTTGGACTCGTGTCGCGCCTGCGCAAAGTTTTGTTTAACTGATTTCTTTGCTCTGCCAACTGACAGGTGGGACCCAGAAGCCAGGTGACAATTTAACCAGTCAACAAAGTGCCACATCGACTATGTGGCCGGTCAGTAAGGTGCAATACGGTGATCTACGATGAGCTAGTGATCGCATAATCAACGCAAAAGTATATACAGTGACCATAAAGAGCATATTGTTACATACGTTGACCGCCAGTGTATTTTTCTCGTTTCAAATTAAGCCATATTAATCGGAAAGGATGCAGTATGGACTACTACTAGTACTAGTACTGCTTTGATGTGTCCCGTCAACTCGTCGAACGAGGAGAAGCTTGCTTACTACGCCTCTCCCTCGCCCACGCGCAGTGGTTCCCAGGACGAGGAGAGGGTTTTACAACAGCGCCCTCTCCTCTCCTCTCCCTCGCCTCGCCCTCAAAGGGACGGCAGCAGTTCAATCGGTGTCGATTGCCGTAAGCATATTGTACTGTAGTATCATCATTGTTGGACCTTCCGAGGAGGCGAAGAGCCAAGTGCAAGGTTCACACGAGTAGGAACTGTTGAACCTCCCGAAGAGGCAAAGAGCCAGCACAAGGTTTTATAGGAGTTGTCATCCTAGTAGGAGTGTACTACAACTATAGCGAACGATGCTATTGTATGATGCCGCCACGTCACGTATATCCAAAGCTATGCCACCTTTTTTTCTCAAAGAGCGCAGTTGGAGCCCGTGCAACAACCACGTGGTTGCACGCACACATAACACATTTACTAGTAATAAATTCTAAAGGACAAATGCCAGTATGCCACACAAGTTCATCTCCAATTCATGTGATAAATTTGTGCACGACTAGTCTACATATATTCAAAGCGCTACCATTCACAATTACCGTACTCCACTTACACGTTATAGATGGGCTACATGTCCTCCTCCAGGTTCCAGTCCCAGGTGTTCTTCATGGATGGCACGATCCATAGCGGTGGGCAACGGGAATCATTGTCGCATCTCTCTAGTCCGGTTCCACACGATGGAGACTCATCCAAGCTGAAGCGGCATAAATCAGGATAGCGTGTCCCAAAGATGTCGCTCATCCGGCGGTGCGACCAAGACACAACCATGCTTCATGAACGGCAGGCCTTCCGTGTCATGCACGGAAGGTGGCATCCGCTTCACAATGGGGTAGCTGTCCCCGATTAAAAGCGAGTACCCTCCAAGAGTGTTCCTTGGCACCCACGTAGCATCACGGGGGTCGAACTCGGCGCTGTTCATCTGGTACACGCGGCATCCCAGATCTGGACACATGGTGACATACACAACAAGGTCCATGCAAAATAATGTTGTGCTCAAATATGGCGGTCAAGAATACTGCAAGCAAATAGTACTACTCCGGTATAGAGGAAGTAAAATAACCGGCTTATTATATATAGCCACTCTTGGCTACATGGATGATATAGTAAGACATGGAAAAACAAAAATGGTGGCAGCTAGTGGGTTTAAGTCTTCAAGGGCCTAGCTAGCTATACGCGTCCTCCAAGGTAAAAATTACTCCTACTAGTACTACTAAGTATACTACTAGTACAACAATGAAAGAGAAGGCGAGAGGGTTAAAAAATGGAATACCTGGGTAGATGGTGACGGTCCGATCGTGGTAGATTGTGTAACCATGTTGCACATCAGTGGTACCATGGGTAATGACTGCTAAGATAGTTGATCCCAATATGCCAAAGTCAGCTACAAGGTTCCAGATTAGACCGAATCACGGTGCAAATGCACATCCAGGATTGGCGATCTTATTTTGATCTGGGGATGACTGGTCCCTGCAAAATAATGGAGTACCGTTAGGGATGCAAATGATGGTTTGTGCATTCTGTTTGTAATCTTCCATACTGTAGGATGGCAACCAGATGAAACAAGTCCCCTGGCTTGTCACCGCGAAGATGCGGCCTAGATGGCGACGCACGCCTTCGAACGTAGGGTACAAATCGCCGCCAACATGCGCCACCGCCACATTACCTCTTGCATTGATGGCAATCCTTATGTCGAACACCGCGATGAGATAGTAATCGTCGTAGCCGTGTTGCTTTGTCGGCGGGTCCGCAATTGCTATCTTCTTCAATCTCATGTAGGCATCATCATACGTATTCAAGCCTAGCCAATCCGGAAGGCCGATCCCAATGGTGGAGAAGGGGTCTACCGGAACGGCCGCACTGCTGTGGATGTTGTGCAAAATGATGGTGGTATCCGGCCGGAGGTATGCAAGCCAATCTTTGTTGGCACCGACCCAGACCTATAAATAAGACGGTGGGCAGCAGAGAAATTACGGGATGGAAATGGAATAACTAAGTACTACATGATCAAACTCCATTACTAACCTGCTCATCGAACAAAATCCGACTACCTCTCAACGTCGGCAACTCTAGCGGAGTCAACGTGCATGTCACAGCCCTAGGTCTTTGTTTGTAATTAGTTGCATCTTCATCCATGTCATCATGTTTATATTTCAATGAACTTGAAATGGGGACATGTGAAACCCTCAGAAATCAGTTCAAAAATAACCAACCTTAAAATCTTCTCAAATGAGTCCAAGAAAATGTTCCTGTTATTCTATAGAAATATTGGTAAGAGGTAAAATTCAAACCAATATTTTTGGAGTCACAGAAATATTTATTTTGGCCATTTGAATTAATCCAATAACTATTTGCTTTGGATTTATATTTAATATATATTGAATATGACTCCAATAATTCTGGAAGTTTGTGAGTGGCTTTGTATATATTTTAGCAAGCCATATAATAACCTACAGAATTTATTAAAATGATTTAGTTGCTAAACTAAATCAAAATAGAGGAAGAAAAATAGAAAACCGAAACAAATAAAAGAGAGAGGGAATCTTACCTGGTCTCACCTGTGCAGCCCACCAACCGGCACAACACTGTAGCTGGCCGGCCCAGCGCACCACCGCCACCTCATGCCTGCTTGCTCGCTGCTGGAGACGGCCCCGAGCGCCACGCACTCCCCCTTGACCGCCCCGTACCCTCTCACTCTCCCGTGCCCATTCCCCTCCTCTCCCTCGCTCTCTCGCGCGACGTGTGAGGACCACCGTCACCGCCGTTCGCCTTTGCCACGGCCACCAACATCCCCATGCCAAGCCAGCTAGTCCACGAGCTCCGCCTCATCCGCCTCTTCCTCCTCGACGATTCTCCCGGCCTCGGACACACTGCTTCATTGTCACCATCGCCGTTTCCATCGCCGGCCACCAAAGCTCATCGCGCCGATTCGGGAGCTACCGGACGTCCCCGACCTCACCCTCGCGCTCGTTGGACCCGCTGTGAGCACCGTGATCTAACCCCCTAACCTCACAGATCTTGCTCGCCAGAGTTGCCGCCCTTTGTTGCCCGCAAAGACGCCGCCGCCGAGCTCGCCGTCAACACAGCCCGTGACCATTTGGTCACCCGGCGACTACAACACGCCAGAAGACCCCATAGAGCAGCCCCAACAGATCGGGTTGGCTCGCTATGAAGCTGCAACACCAACCCAGAACTCACCCGAATGTCGCCGCCGCCAGGTTTCGCCGCCGCTGGCTCCGCCACCATAGGCCCCGCCCACCACCACTAGACGCGCGCCTGCAAGAGCTCTCCAACGAGCCCTAGAACAGCCTCGCCCATGCCTGTGGGCGTTTTCCGAGCCGCGCCACCGTCTCGGGCCTCGCCGGCGTCGAGTCGCCGGTGGGTTTGACCTCGCTGACCATTGACCGGGTGGGCCCAGTTTGACCCCCTGGGTCACTACCGCGTGGGCCCAAGGCCACTAACTAAACTAGGTTAGTATTAGTTTAACGCTAACTAATATTAGTTAGTTAAACTAACTCATCGACACGCAGGCCCATGTGTCGGTTTGCCTGGCCGACCCAGTTGACCACGACGCCACCTCGACGCAAAGGTCGACGATTAATTCAATTACTGGAATTATTCTTATATAGGAAATTCCAGAAAATAACTAAAGCTTCTAAAAATCATAGAAAATCAACCGTAGCTCCAAATCAAATAAAGTATATATGAAAAATGATCAGAAAAATCCAATCTATCCATCTGCACTGGTTTCATGCATGTTCGAACACATTAACCTTGCTGTATAGGTGAAACAAGTTAATGCACTATTACGACCTCTTAAAATGGGTTTGTATTTGAATCTTCGGTTCAAATGGACTCATCTCAATCTGTTCTAGCTTGCATTAGCCAAAACACATTCTCATTGCCATGACATAGCATACATCATATTGAGCATTGCATTGATCGTGTTTCTTCTCTGTTTGTCAGTGTTGTTCCCCCTCGGTAGACGTTGTACTGACGTTGTGATCGTTGACACTGATGAAGACTCAATGCTATCTTCGTATGCCGTGCAAGCAAAACCCCTTGTTCATTCCGATACAATCCCACTCTCTCACTCCTGCTCTACTTTACTGCATTAGGACAACAACGATTCATTTGTTACTTTGCATGTAGCTGAACCCTTTATCCTCCGCATGACCTGTCATTGCCATCAGAATAGATGAAACCCACTAGCATGAGTAGGAGTTGTTTGAGCCCTGTTGTGCCTACTCATTCATGCTTGTTTGTCATGCCTGCTATCGCTTAGAGTTGAGTCAGTCCGATTCATCGGGATGAATCAGAGGTGTGTGAACATGTCCCACTGTGTGTGAGCTAAGTGTGTGAACACGATTTGG